>CAMTDV010000015.1:34873625-37373625 GCA_947069175.1 Scalesia atractyloides
TATTTGTTATCCCCTCCTTAATTATCTCCTACTTAATTATAAGACTTTTTATAATTAAAAATATTCATTATATACATATATTAATAAATGATAAGACAGAAATTCAAAGATATATAAAAATAATCTATTCTCTTCACGTGAAATTATGTTTAAATTATATAAATAAAAAATTAATACATTCGATTTTCATTATTCTCCACCGGCTTTTTATTAATTTCTCTCATCCTCATTTATTTACATGACATATATTATTCCTATATATTTTTGTGTGTTCTTTTAGCTAAAACACATCTGAATAATGTATCCATATAATTAATACAAATGGATCGCTTTGTCAATCAATATATTGATTAATATAACGGGTTATTTATTAATAATAATTTCAATGATTATTGTTATATAATTGTTTTATTTCTTTTTTTTTTGCTTATATCTTATATATTTAATATTTCGTTTCTTAATTCTTTCTTTTATTTTTCTGCTTTTTAATAACTATTTAATATTAAATTGATTCAACCACGTATAACACATAAGTTTCTAATCTATTAATAAATAAATAAAGTAAAATGTTATAATCTTCCTATACTAATAAATAAAAATCTTTTTTTGGATACATGTTACTTCCTGATATTTTCTTACCTTATTTTTCTATTTATCTCTTATATTAAATGATAATAATAATAATAATAATTTAAAATAAAATTTAGATAAGAATATATATTTAATAACAAAGTAAATAATATATTAAGGTTAATTTTTAAAATTAAATCTTGACTTATCTATTTAAACTCCATAATGTCAACGTCCAATAATAAGAATAGTAAAAAAAACACATGTGACGCAAAATAAAATAGTATGCTATTAAATTTTATTCGTATGGTATTAAATTAAAATTTGTGTATGTGTTTTTAGCATTTTAAAGATAACTTTAAAGTAATACTCCTCCTAACACTATTTACACTTTTAAATATAATAAAACTATGTTACAACTCATATATTATACAAAGCATATGAAAAGTAGGGTTAAGATACAATATGAAGTTTTTATCACTAGGAAGGATAGAAATTAATCTTGTCCATCCATTTAGTAATCAAGGGTTAAGATTAAATGAATTAAATTGAATCCAAAAGAGGAGGCGCGTGAGTTTTTGTAGGGGCATTCTAGTCAATCCAAGGTAATAGTTTCTCTCTCCTCCAATTACTCCTCAATTTTTAAACGTTAATAACTCTTTCATACGACATTATTTTTTATAAAAATTGCACCAAAAAACGAGTGTTTTTTATCTTTAAAACGAGTATGCTATTGCTATATTTCAAAAAAAAATTCGAAAACCCAGTTGCGTAAAACGCAATGAAAAAAAGCCCAAAAAAGATAGTTAAAAAATGCACCGAACCAAAACAGTCTATAACCAAACCAGCGATCTGTAAAATGCAAAAGCAAAAAAAACCGCATTGTGATTTGTAAGACGCAACAGTTAAAAACGCAGCGAACCAACATCTGTAAAACGCTACTGCTACTGTCAACACAGTGCAAAAACCAGCAACACGCGGGCCTAGGTTTTCGGAGCTGCATTCGTGTCCGTAGGACGTGCGGGTGCGCACGAGTTCGACTAAATTTCCGGTTCCAATTTGCACCCTCCCTGCGCACCCGCGCATAGGACTTATGGTAAAACATGTCATAAAGTTATGGTGGTTATGAAAAAGTTTCACCTTATAAATAACCTTATACTTTGTCTACACACCAATGTGAGACAAGTGGTTTACCATTTTGGACATCCATTCAAATACACTTAATTTCCAACATTATTATCATATAGTTTCATAAAACACAATGTTTTTTTATCTAAAAGACAATGAATTAAAACACAAAACAAAGTTTATTTCTAAAACGCAATTTACTAAAAATATAAAAGAAAGTGTACTTTTTAAAATGCAATAGACTAAAATCACAAAGAAAAGTGTCTTTTGTAAAACGCAATGGATAATAAACAGTTTTTTCATTATTTTGTAAAACGCAATAGACAAAAAACACTCAAAAAGTGTGTTTTTTCATTCTTTTGTAAAACGCAATGGACAAAAAACAGTTTTTTTTCATTATTTGGTAAAACGCAATGGACAAAAAAACCCAAAAAGTGTGTTTTTTCATTATTTTGTAAAACGCAATGGATAAAAAACACTCAAAAAGTGTGTTTTTCATTCTTTTGTAAAACGCAATGGATTAAAAAACAGTTTTTTATTATTTTGTAAAACGCAATGGACAAAAGACACCCAAAAAGTGTGTTTTTTCATTCTTTTGTAAAACGTAATGGATAAAAAAACAGTTTTTTTCATTATTTTGTAAAACGCATTGTACAAAAAACACCAAAAAAGTGTGTTTTTTCATTCTTTTGTAAAACACAATTTTAAATGAAAGTCTAAACTGAAAGGTTTTTTGCAATTTTTCTTTAAGACATTTTGTCAAACACCTGGTGTGCAACTTTTTATTAATGATTTCTCAATGAAATTGGAATTAATGATGTTGCCCAATCGCATGAATACATCAAGAGAAATAGTAGAATCAAAGATATCTTCACTTTAAATTCAAAAATGTTTGAGAAATTTGAGAAGAAGAGTACCTGTTTTAACAGAAATCTCATGTTCAATCGCATCATGTTAAATTGAAAAAAACGAGAAATTATAGAAACATAAACCGGGTTAAAGAAATCGGAGAACACATTGATTGAGTGTTCGAACCGTTCATTGATGAAGAAAAATTGCACCGTGATGTAGTAATTCTAGAGAGAGAAAATGAATGAAATGTTGAAGATGATGAGTTTTGAACATCTGGGTTTTGAAGATATAGAGAAGGGAAATAGAAAGAATAGATAAAAGAAGATTGACTAAAATACCCTTCCCACTTGTATTTCTACTTTTCCAGATAGACGGCTAAGATTATTTCTATCTTTACTACCCAAAACATACTTCTTATTTGATTATCTCCAAGTAATATAAAACAAAGCATATGACAACACCTTTCGGTTGTGTTGTTTCTTTATACATCAAAGCAGATTAAAGGTTGAAATATGTTTTGTAAATATAATATATGTCTAGGGATCATTCATGTTAAAACAGTAAAACTTTTAAAACAACACCAACAAAATCCAGTCTCCACTTCGTCTTCTCGACCGGTTTATCCGGCGAAACTCCGACGAACCCGGATCTTCTTATCCGATGGGGTTTTAATCCGTTTTTCTTGTGTCACACGTTTATCTCCATCATTATCTAACTAAATCTTTATCCCGAAAAATAAAATTAAACTATATGATATATCTGATCTCGGAGGAACCAATTACCGCGAATTTCAAAACGATCCATATCCGGCTATCAGTTATGCTCGAGTATAAATACACGATTTCTAACGCCATTCTGGCTCGCCCCCACTACAATTTAACACCTAATTTGTCAGCGATTCTCTTCTACATCTTGCCGGAAATATAACTCCGGCCAACTACTCTAACCGCTTCTTCCGAGCTCTTTAAGGTACACTTAATCTATACGTCTTGTTCGTATTACAATAACCATCAATAACCAGAGGATATAATAAAATTGATATGGGAATTTGTTACTTAGTGTTTATAGTTTATGATGTGGGAGGGATTGGGTTTATTCAAGTCAGTATATAAAAAACTAAACAGCTTGGATTACCAGCGAACCGGTATCCAGCTGGTATCACTTGCGCACGTCAGGACCGGCTCGTGGACCATTCAAATAAAGGAACGGCTTCTTGCTCCAAAATTTTAGGGCCTCCATTTAAAAAAAAGTTATAGTTTAATGTGAATATTAGTATTTAGTTTGATGACTTATAAATATTCTTCTCTTGTATTGTAGTTTGTATTGTAGTGGTAAAGAAATCCAACAGTCACCGTAATGATTCATGGTTCGAATTCATACAGCTTTGTTTCTTTAATTATTATTTTAATTTTTTTATTTTGTTTTAACTGGACAGGACCCTGTAGGCCTAAAACAATTTTCTGATTTTTTGTACATAGAAGGAATGAAGTATTGTCATATGTATCAATTGTTCCCTTCTACTCACGTATATTAATCGTATTAGTCAACTATAGTCCTTTAAAGTTAATTGCTTGTTTTTATTTTCTCATATATATCTATCTTAAATCAAAATCGAAAGGATGAATTTGGACATTTAAAAATGTTATTTTTTAGTAAAGGTCTCGATTTTTATTTTCGCTTTGGGCCTTCAAATAGGTTGAGCCGGTCCTGGCACACGTTAATACCCGAATCGCCATAGGCGTGGATTCGAGACCTTCTACTCTTTTCTTTAACGTATCTATAATTTCTATTTAATCATTTGTATACTATATAGTTATTTCTTATGAATAAACTGATTTATTATAAACATCAAATTTCTTTTTGTTATATTATGATCTAAGTTATTTTAATCTTAAAAATATATAGATGATAAAGAAAATTTAGATTTAAATTTATTACAATCATATATTTCTTTTGTAAGTCTATCAAATAACACAAGTTCTTAAAACATCTTTTTAATAAAATCTGTTTTAATTGATTTAATTAAAATAGAAAACAAATATATAAGCTAAGTTCATAAAAGTTATTCTAAATAAGTATTTTTTATATAAATTATACTAAAAATTAAATTAATACTCTATTTTTTTATTTAACTAAACAAGTAAATTATTACAGTTATTTTATTTATCAAATAAATTTGTAAACCACAACCTATTTTCTTAACATTCTTATTACATTTAACCAATTAATCTAAGAAATTTAAATACAACCTCGATTATTAAAGGATATTCCATATGTTCAATAGGATAACTCTTTCGGGGTTTTTCCACATCTTCAATATAACCAACCGGTGTATTTGCATTGCTTACCTTTTCAGGTGAGTACACGGTTTCTCTTTTTTTACTATTTTTACAACTTTTGGGGTGTTTCATGTGTCCATTATAAAAAACATACTATTTTGCACAACTATTTACACAATTCAATTCCATGGTTGCTTGCTATCTTATTTGCTATTGTTGTACTTGCTTGCCAAATATTTTATAAACCAATGTACATTCATTAACTCCGTACAAGCCGAACGGGAGTATATGATAGATTTATTGGCCTGGCAACTCATTCCAATTCCATGGCCTCTTTAGGGGGAGATCCTTTTGGGAATGATAGAAACTGACCATACCATAGGTTAACCCTTCGGGTTCCTACTAGTCAACTAAGGTTTGGATGTACCACTTATTTGTTAACTAAGTTATACAATTGTTATCTGATACATGCTACACAATGAATTGTGAACTTTTATCTATCCATTATACATACTTACCCTATGTGCTCACCAGCTTTTTAATTGACCTTTATTTTACACATGTTACAAGAAATTATCCATGAATATGCTTACAAGATATCTGATCACATAGGATGCATCCTGATTTAGTTTAAAAACTTAAATTTTGGTTTTATTTGAACAATTTGTCTATTTCCTTTGTATTCGATAATTAAATTTTGATTTAATATTTAAACTTTAGTTCCATGTGGTTTTAAACTATCGCCCAACCGGGCTTTGAAGGGATAGGGAAAGGGAAGAAAAGAAAGAGGGTCACTCCTTTTAGGAACATGGCTCGTTCATTCACTTGCTCATGAACTCGCAGCTTCGCCATCTACCAAAGTAATGCTCCGATGTTTCCGCCACTGGTTGGGGTGTTAAATTATGGTCTATATAAAGCAGGTTAACTTCCTGGAAGGGGGTTAGAAGGGTAGTTTGGGTAAAGTTCTTGCCCCGTTCAGTGTATAGATCCTACGAGGACTTGAGTCAAGCTTATTAGGACTTCCTTTGAGGCAGATAGCATCAATAAGAGGGAAGTAAGAATGACTTGAATCCCTTATAGTTAAACTACTATTAAAACTTTAAACCGGCCTTGCGGGACTCTATCCCTGCTGACTCAGACCAACATAGACCAACATGGCTGAGGGTATCGTTGCCTCCAAAAGAGGGACATGCCACATTTTTCATTAATAAGTCACTTAATTATCTTTCAATATTCCGTCCTTGCGGGACTGTATCCCTGCTGACTCAGACCAATATGAGGAGGAATTTGAGACAAAAAAAGTTGGAGGTCACTTTGGTGATCAAGGAAACCTGGATAAGAGAGAGGTGCATTTCTCAACAACTCACCAAAAACCATTCACTGAAATGATTCGAGGAAGTGAGGAAAATCCAGACTTGAATATGTTTCAAAGGCCTGGTAAAGGAATTAAAGTTGAACGAAGTGCTCAACTTGAACCTTTAACAACTGCAGAAGGTGTGTCCTCTGCTAGTCAGTTAGGGGGAACATATGTTGTTCCACCATCATTGCCCATACAACAAAAACAAATCTCACAAGAAGATATGGATGTTCAAGTACTAGAAAACGTTGTCAAAGCATACACCAAGTCATCAACAGAAGAGAAACTGGATCAGATAATGAAGGAACTGTCAGAACAAAGATCTGATATCAAAACCATATCAGAAAATGTGGAAATTATCAAAAGTCAATCAGAAAACAATGCAAAAATTCTGGAGATGCTACAGAAGCAAGCTTGAAACAGAGATCAACAAGTTGGTCAAAGAAATGAATGAGAAGAAATCTGTTGAAAACAGAGAATCATCATCATCTGGCATTACGAAAGAAGAGTTTGAAAATTTAAAGGCAACAAACAACAACATGGTAGATGCTCTGAACAAGCTGGAAAATGAATGGAAGTATTTCAAAGATCAAGCTCAGAAAGAATTTACTTTGCTGCATGAAGAAGAAAAGAAAAATATGAAAAGGATAGAAGATGCTGTGATGAAACTCCAACAAGACATGGCCAAGACTGCCAACTCCAGCAAGCAAAGTTTTCAGGAAGATTTTCCATTAGAAACAACACATGCACCAGACACTTCTCAAGACCCCTAATCAGAAGATGATGTAGTACAAGAAGTTCAACCAGAAAACATCCCTGATCAAAGCGATGAAGTCAAACCACTTCTTGCCATAATGGGACCACCACATGCAGTACCAAAAGAAGACATGATCAAAAGCTTTGCAGCAATTCCACCTCAAATACAAAGATTAAGAGAATCATCAAGCATTCCACAAAGACCTGCTTCATCTGGAGAAACCATTTTCAGTCAACAACTGAATGAATCAACAAAAAGAAAATGGGAAAGCTCAGCCATATCATCAAAGAAACCAAAACATAGTGTGAGGAAAGGCCCAGATGGAGAAATGATTGAGTGTTTTATTCAAGAAATAGATCAAGACTCAACGATGTTCCCAGAATTCAACCTACAACATTACTACTGGGATGACACTAAAGATAAGCTTGAAAGACCTCTTAGTCCAATCAGCAGAGATATCAAAGAATTGATAATAAAAGATAGGAAATGTCTTCACAAACCACTGAGAAATCCAATCAAAAGATTCATGGCATCAAAACAAAGAGTGAAAGTGATCAAATACTAGGAGCTTATAAACAGAACAAGTATCACCTGCAAAGAAGACCTCAGTGAAGAAAAAGTGCTGGATAGTGAATTGCAAGAACTTCATCCTTTGGATATTGCAAGGATCAAACAATTACTGAATCAAGAGAAGGGAAAAACTCAAGAAGTCAGACGAGGGCTTGATAACATAGAAAAAGTAGCAAGAAAAATGTACGCCATAGCAGCCCTTGCTGATTTTGATCTATGTATCACATTTGATCATCTTGCAAACAACAAGGTACATGTTTCACCACCTGATACCTCCATACCAGCATATCTTGACAAAGGAACAAGAACAGGTATGATTCTTGAAACACCTACACTCTCTGTTGCATTCAGAGACGAATCAGAACAGAAAGCTCTGTTCAGAGTTCATGAAATTAACAAATACTCAAACCAAACTCTCATGTACATTCAAGAATGCATGAACATCAAACAATCCCAACTTGAAGCCAAATGTTTGAATAAGGAAAAACAAAGGAAAGAAATTGATGAACTCATAACAGATTGGATAACTGTAAGAGAATGGTACAAGGAGATGATCAGAACCTGCAACAAGATGATAGATCACAAGAAGAGATTGAAGAAAGGGGATCTCTACAAGAGTGCATTGAAGATCACTAAGTTCTAGTTTGTTTCAATTCCGTTGAAAAAACGCTGTTTAATTTTCTTTTGCATTATCAGTACTTTGGATGTTTTAAGTATATTTTCTTGTTGAGTTTGATATTTTTCATACAATACTTAAGGGGAAATTGTTAGGAAACTATATTTGTAAGTATTGAGAAAAATATGATCAAATAGAAGGATAAATGTCATCAGGATCAGAAGACACTCAAGATAAGAAAAGACAAAGATTCCTTCATGAAGAAAGAATAATCAACACAGAAGACCATAATCAGAAAACCATCAGAAACAACATTTATGATAAAACTTATAACATTTCTGATGGAAAGCAAAGGAATTTGATAAGAATGCTGATTACTAGAATTTCTGGTGAACTAATCATTAGAAATTCTGATGAGTTGACATGATCAGATTTCTGATCCTGTCAACTTGCTTATCTACTTGCCTCTGCCAGTTTTAAACGTTACAAGTTGACCCATGCAAATTCATTAAACATACCTCAAGGGAAATTTTTGATATGGATGCAAGTAGATGAATAAACTATTGTTTATTCATCCCATGCCTTCTATAAATAGAAGAACCAATCACAAGAGGAGTAAGAGTGTGCATAGCATTTAATACATCTTACAACACTCTCTCACCTTTCATCACAGAATTCTCCAAGTATTTGTTTTCCAATAGCCAATAATCACATTGTAAACTGATTTGTTTTTCAAAGTGATGTAAACATGAAAATTCTATATTTGATGTCTTTTGTTTGTTGAAAGTTTGATTTCTAGTTCCGCACAATATTTTATCATTTGTTGAAATCACTTGCCATATTAAGTTGAAGAACCCTTGTTATTTCTAATCTGGGACCAACACGTATACATATATATACACACACACTTTTTCAATCGATGAGCACGTATCACACAATACACATATACTACGTACTAGTCTGTATCCGCTAAGCATGAAGAAAACTAGAAGATCTTGAAGCTCCAAGAACAAGTATGATGCTTCCTAGTGTGCTCCCAAGCTTTGAATCATCTTAGATCTTCATGAAATAAGTGTGTGATTCTTGATTCAAGTGTTTGATGTTTGAAAATGAAAGGTGATGGTGGGGTGCTTGTTGTCGTAAGTTAGAGGGGAAAGAGAGAGTGAGAATGGTGTTTAAAAGTTGTAGGAAATGTGGTAGGATGATATATGAAAGATGGTTATTTGTTTATAAGGTGCAAGATCTCCATAAGTCAATATATGATCTTCATAGGCCATACTTTACATCCATCATAACTAGTATGCAGAAGCTTGTGAGACCCACATTGGGGGGGGGGGGGGGGGGAGGTGAAGTGTAAGTTTGGAATTGTTTCTAAATACATCATGTGCTTGAAATATTTAATCTTTAGATATTTTAGTCATTAGTGGTTCCTTACATCATTAGGGTGTTAATGATGTTTTAGGGTGATAATAAACTTTAACTAGTACACTTGACTAGTTAATCAAGTGTTAGGATATAAAATATATCACTAGTTTGGACACCAGGTTTATTATTGGTTAGTATACGGAAGGTGTTTGATGATACTGGTAAGGATATCTTGAATAATTATTCGATATCCTCAAGATCGTTTAAGATAATTAGCATTTTCTACTAGCTTTGTTGATGCTGCTGAATGCTGAAAAATGTTGCGAGATGCTGAATCTATTAGTTCGTTATTCAGATCGGACAATTTTAGGTTTTTAGGCATTTTTTCGGAATGTTTAGGTATTATTGCAAGTGATTCCCCTAATTAGGGTTTTTGTGTATACGTTTATGATGATATGCTTTCATATCATTCGTTAGTCTTTCAGGAAGTTTCTGAACTCTCCTACCATGAATAGTGTGTTCAGGTGAATAGTGTTTTCAACATTGTTTGCCAACGTATTAGGACATAGTTGTTTGTTTTAGCGACACGATGAATCGGCAGTATGAATTGTAATGTTTTAAGATGTCCTATCGCTGCTATACTTTGTACGACTCAATCAATCATAAAGTAGGTCAAATGAACACAATTAAATTGTATAAATTGTGATTAAGTTCTACGGAATTATCATGAAATTTTGCCGGGTGTCATAGTTTAGGGTTTAGGATTTAGGGTTAAGAGATCCTAGTTAGGGTTCTAGTCCCTTGTATAAAACACGTGCCAACGCACGATTGATCCGTTTAATAAATATATATATACTTTTATGAAAAAGTATATTATATTTATCTCGAAGAATCTCGTTCCACAAAATCCGTAAGTTGACCACGACCGAAAATATACTTTCTTTTAACAGCATGAATATATTTTCCATGTTCGATAAGTTTTCGAAACTAATATCTTTAATATTAATTATGTTTATTTGTCAAAAACTTGTTCATTGTCACGAACGTTTTGTTTATCTTTCATGTATACGTATACATATATATACAAACTTTTTCAATCGATGAGCATATATCACGTAATACACATATTGAAATTCCCTGGGACCCCCTGGATCGATGACGAACAACATCCACTGCCCCTCGATTCAAGATGTGAAACCATAAACATACATAAGATAGAAAGATGTAGAAGATGAATCTCTTTACAATGAATAAATCAACACAGATTTACAACCGAAAGAGTATACATCATCTAAAAGCTGGTTTAGATCACTAAGATCTAAACCTAGCTCTCTCGCACTAACAGATAGTCTCTCTCTAGAATGTGCACACACTGATGAGGGATGACTGTTGTTTGTGAGAGTTGCACAAATCTTGTTCCAATCTAACCTATACACACACACACACATATATATATATATAAATGAGAAAACTAGAAAACTAACTAAAAAAAGCAAAAAAAAAGCATAAAAAAGATACAATTTTTTTTACAATTTTTTTTATAAAAAATCGCTGCATTTTATGTATAAAAAAACTTTTTTTTCAAAAAAAAAAAAACTTGTACTGCACATGTGCACTATATGTGTACTACACATGTGCATTATATGTTTATGTTGGACATGTGCATTATATGTTTTTATATGTTTTTTAAAAAAAGTTTTTTTATATAATATATATAGCGAATTTTAATAAAAAATCAAAAAAAATTGATATGTTTTTTTTTGGCTTTTTTAGTTAGTTTTTTGGTTTTTTCATTTAAACTAGTTTTCTCATGATCCATCCCCTATATATATATATATATATAGGAGATGGGTAAAATGAGAACAACCTTCAGTTGCGAGAACCGTGAGAACCACTTTCTAACCATTAGATCTTAGATGATGGATGGATAAGATTAAAAGTAATTAAAATTAATATTAAATCCTTTTATCTTATTATGTTTTTTATATTTTAATACAAAAAGGGTAGTTTGGTAAATTTGTTTTTTGTCTTATTGTATTTATTGTTTTTTATTACCTTTTGTTTTATTATATTTATTGTTTTTTATTAAAAAACATTTTCAAATCGTTTTTTTTAACAAAAAATGATGTTTTTCAAGATTTTTTTACAAAAAAACATTTCTATGAGCCTTTTTTTTACGTTCAGTTTTTTTTAACGCGCCGTTTATTACGCGCCTGATTTTTTTACGCGCCGTTTTACGCCTCGTTTTTTCGCGCCGTTTTTTACGCGCCGTTTTTTATGCCACGTTTTTACGCCACGTTTTTACGCCTCGTTTTTTCGCGCCGTTTTTACGCCCCATTTTTATGCGCCGTTTTTTTACGCGCGGGGTTAAACATTTTTTACACGCCGGTTCAAAAAACTTTTTTTACGCGCCGGTTTACACTTTTTTACGCGTCGGTTATAAACTTTTTTTACGCGCTGGTTTAAAACTTTTTTTACGAGCCGGTTTACACTTTTTACGCGCGGTTTAAACATTTTTTTACGCGCGGTTTTAAAACTTTTTTTACGCTCCGGTTTTAAACTTTTTTTACGCGCGGGTTTAAACTTTTTCTACACACCGGTATAGAAACTTTTTTACGCGCCGATTTAAAATTTTTTTACGAGCGGTTAACATTTTTACGCGCCGGTATAAAACTTTTTTTACGCGCGGTTTTACGCGTGCATTTTAAACTTTATTCACGCGCAGGTTAAACTTTTTTTACGCGCCGGTTTTAAAACTTTTTATGCCGGTTTTTACGCGTGCATTTTAAAACTTTTTTACGCCGGTTTTTACGCGTGCATTTTAAACTTTTTTTACACCGGTTTTTACGTCTCGTTTTTTACGCCCGTTTTTTTCACCCCGTTTTTAAACTTTTTTTTACAAAAAGTTTTTTATAATTTTTTACAAAATAATAAAAAGAGGAGAGAGAAATTGAAGAGAGAGAAATTGAAAAAAACTTTAAAAGTGACTTTAATGAGGAGAGAGAGATGATTTGATGGTTTTGATTAAATGACTATAATACCCATTTGGTTACAGTTACCCAGCAAGAGTTGCACTCACAGACTCCCCGTTAACTGTTGCTATCAGTTATGTCTGGCATCGATAATCTTCAGTCACTAGATATTGCACTTACAGACTCCCCCTTGACTGATGATATCATGTCTACTTTCAACTTTGGCTGAGACTTGAGCATTCCGGCAGAGCACAATGATCATCAACCTTTCTAATTAAAGACTTGTTGATGATCACTTAAATGGCCGCTTTGAGAAACCCGAAGAATCCAACATCAGCCACTGTAGATCCTCCCCCTCAAACTACTCCCGAATCAAGTTATTGTAACAAACCTACAACCAAATGTAAGAATATCACTAGACCCTTGATCTTCAAACTTAACCGACACAAGAACGAAATGTCAGATATCTAATGCCCAATATCGAACACTTCAAATTCCACAAAGACATAATGTTTGGCTCGATAAGTTAATAACAAACCGACTCCCAAAAAAGTACATCCACCATCTTGATCAAAAGTCTTCAGCCTTTCATGTATGATCTTATCTCGTCACATATCTTCATGAATCAATCTCCTATCTTTGCGAATCCACTGAATCCCCGATGGCTTTCATCTCCGATCTTCCTCTCAAATCAAGAAGCACCCAACTATTTCGAGAACAGACTAGTAGCCGTCTTGGAAGAGGGACCAAGAAACTAGTATTCTCTACTCTAAACAGCTACTTAATAAGGCTTAATCTTTAACTAGTCATTGCTCGAGAAATCAACTTCATCAGGTCGATACTTGATTAAAAACACAAACACACAAGAGAAAACTGCATCACACATGAGCTTTTTCACGCACAAGCTTTAGATTTACGAAGAAAATAGGAAATTTTTTACTCCCCCTTTATCTTCGTAAACTATCAAATTCCAAGTCTCTTCAACTTCACCTTGAATGCCTGATAAAAAGACCCAAATCGTCCGAAAACTCTGGTACGGACCAAATCCGAACACCGGGAATCTTGAAAAGAACATTAATCTGGACAACATAAGTACCCTGGAACTATTTAGTAATCCGAAACCGACTTCACGTATCCGAACTACACAAAATTCTGACTCTTAGCTAATTATTTGGTACCCCAGGTAACCTAGAATAACTAGAAAAACTCGGAACATGCAAAACTCGGAACTTCCGAACTACACAAACTTGTAAACTTAGCTAAAAATATGGTACCCCATATAACCCGGAATTCTATAAAATTCGGAACTTGTAAAACCCGAAAGCTTTTGAAAACTCGGAGCAAATCATATGAACAATACTTCTGAATACGAAGAGATTCGGAACAAGCAATGAAATTCCTAACATAACCCACAAATTCGGAACTTTTCAACAAAGTTGGACAACTTTTTTTTGGCTTCTAGTCCGAATTTATCAAGTATTAGTTCTCTTGTCAATGCACACTAGTTCGAGTTTGTTACATAACAAATATGAACTTACATGTACTATCACATAAGTTCTACCATAACAACCTGTACTACCATCACAAATTCTATGAAATAAGTACTACCACCACAAATACGTACAAATTCTTAAATTTGGACAAGGAAGGATATCAACAAATTCGGACTTCAAACTCACAAATCTTGACAAACTCACAAATCCTTACAAACTCACAAATTCTTAAATTCGGACAAGGAGGATTTGACAAATTCGGACTCAGAAAAAACATGCAAATTCAGACAAAATAAAGCCCCAAATTCGGACTAAAATCCCAGTAACGTTCTGCCAAATTTGTTTCCCATGCGTGACTTCACACAAGGTCGCAAACAAACTCGGAAGATATATACTGAATACACAAATTTGGACCAGAAAATATTCTTACCCTTACATAAATTCGGAAATAGAAAATTCAGATCAATCCTCAGATCTGTAGCAACTTGGAAAACAAGAAAACCATCTTAGATGACGAACATCTTCAATTTCTTTAAGTTTTCTTGTAGAATCTCCACGTCTTCATGATGTTTGGTGGAAACAAACACCAAATCAAGAGCAATGGTGATTTGGAAGGTGGTTAGACCATTCCAAATCGGTAACCATGCTCTGATACCACCTAAAAGTCCTTGGGACCCCCTGGATCGATGATAAACAACATCAACTACCCCTCGATTCAAGACGTGAAACCATAAACATACACAAGATAGAAATATGTAGAAAATGAATCTCTTTATAAATGAATCAATCACACAGATTTACAACCGAAAGAGTATACATCATCTACAAGTGGTTTAGATCACTAAGATCTAAACCTAGCTCTCTCTCACTAACACAAAGTCTCTAGCTATAATGTGCACACACTGATCGAGGATGGATGCCCTTTGTGAGAGTTGCTCAAAGCTTGTTCTAATCTAACTTAAACACACATATATAGGCTAGGGCAACAAACTCGGACAAACATGGACACATAAGTCCTGACAATCACCTTGTCCGAATTTGTAACTAAACAAATTCGGACATTACAAACATGTAACAAGTTCGGACATCAAGAAGCTATAAGGTCCGAATTTACATTATATTTCGACCTCTTTACATCATTAAATTCGGGCTCCATCATGTTTCTCCATCTTTGCCTTTTTGACTTTGTTGACTTGAACCTTTGACTTTATTGATCTGATAAAGCACAGTTATCCAGCAAGAGCTGCACTTATAGATTCCCCCTTAACTGTTGCTATCAAGTCCGTCTGGCATCAATAATCTTTAGTCACCGGATATTGCACTTACACATATACTACGTACTAGTCTGTATCTGCTAAGCATGTTAAAAGATATATGTGTATATTCATACATATATACACAATCTGAGGTTCATTGGGGAACACTAAAAAAGTGATGAACAGTGGGGAATTAACTCAAACTAATTCCGATTGGACTCATTCCAGTGTAGTTGGAATCAGCTCGTCAAACGCTAACTAAGATCTCTTAACCCTAAATCTGAACCCCAAAACCCTAAATATATTAGGTTTTTGGCTTTTAGGGTTTTATGTTAGGGTTTAGCTTTAAGGTTTTGTTTTAGGGTTAGTCATTAGTATTTAGGGTTTAGCTTTAGGGTTTAGGTTTAGTGTTTAGCTTTTAGGGTTTATAGTTTAGATTTTACGGTTTAGCTTAGGTTTTAGCCTTAGTGTTTAGCTTTAGGGTTTATGATTTAGGGTTAAGAGATCCGTGTTGGTGCACGATTGATCTGTTTGATAAATATATATACTTATATCTAAAAATATATTACATTTATGTTGAAGAACCTCGTTCCACAATATCCGTAATTTATCAAGACCGAAAATATACTTATCTTTTAACAACATTAATATATTTTCCATGTTCGATAAGTTTTTGAAAACAAATATCTTTAATATTAGTTATGTTTATTTGTCGAAAACCCGTTCGTTGTCACGAACTTTTGTTTATCTATCGTGTATACATACACATATACGTATATATATACACACTTTTTCAATCGATGAGCATGTATCACGTAATACACATATACTACGTACTAGTCTCTATCTGCTAAGCCTGTTAAAATACATTATATATATGTGTATATAGATATATATATATATTTGTATATATATATACACAATGTGAGGTTCATTGGAGAACACTAAAAACGTGATGAACATTGGGGAACCGACTCAACCGAATTATGACTGAACTCATTCTAGTGGAGTTGGAATCAGCTCGTCAAACACTAACTAAGTTGTCTTAACCGTAAACCTAGCTTTAAGGTTTAGTTTTATGGTTTATCATTAGTATTTAGGGTTTAACGTTAGGGTTTTGGGTTTAGGTTTAGGGTTTAGCTTTTAGAGTTTATAGTTTAGATTTTACGGATTATCTTAGATTTTATCCTTATTGTTTAGCTTTAGGGTTTGAGGTTTAGGATTTAGGATTTAGGGTTAAGAGATCCTAGTTAGGGTTTGACGAGCCGATTCCAATGCTACTGGAATGAGTCTAACCGGAGTTCGTTTGAGTCGGTACCATACTTTTTTAGTGTTCCCCAATGAGACTTCCCCTATATATATATATATATATATATATATATATATATATATATATATATATATATATATATATATAACATTCCACGCATAGCCAAATACTCGATTTTAAATCTTCGAATATTGACTCGTGAATAAATTTTCGACATGACTTTAACAACTGTTTTCCGGAAAATATATTCAAAAAATATAATTTGTTACAACTTGAAAATGTATATACTTTTACATCGACTTGAAAATATATATTTTCCCGTAAATATCAAGACTTGGTTGCTTTCATTGAAACATGACTTTCGCAATAACGACGTATCTTATACTAAAATATTCACACGTTTCATAAACTGATTTTTTCTACATAAAATGACTTTTTGATTAAATTTGACCAAATCCTTGTTTCTAACATCGTTTTGTCACACAAAGACCTTGATTTTCCTAACATGACCATCAAGTCATAATTTTGCCCAAGTTAGTTATCATTATGTTGAAATATGACTTTTAACCTATCGAATCACTATTTTACATATAATAAGCAACATAACAAATTATGCACTTAATATATACAACAAGTACTAACATATACTTTACTATTTTAAACTCTATTATGCCAATACTTATACTCAAGTATCTTATACACCTTAAAAACCATTTTAACCATATTACGCGTTTTTTGGCC
The DNA here is from genome assembly GCA_947069175.1 of Scalesia atractyloides. Classification (NCBI taxonomy): domain Eukaryota; kingdom Viridiplantae; phylum Streptophyta; class Magnoliopsida; order Asterales; family Asteraceae; genus Scalesia; species Scalesia atractyloides. Next base: position 34,890,852 of record CAMTDV010000015.1, read on the forward strand.
ATAAAATCGAGGATTAGACATTTAATCGTGTATGTTTTGATTTACAGGTCTTAAACAGCGTGTCGGACAAGAAGATGGAGAAAACGAGGATTTTCCAGGCCATTCGGCTAAGATATGAACTTTCTTCCGAGTTCAGCTGACGCACGGCCGTGCGGGTGCATGCACAACTGTGCCATCCCCATGTCATCGGACACACGCCGTGCGGGTGCATGCACAACCGTGCGATCCCCATGTCATCGGACACACATTGCCAGTGTGATCAAAAGTGCTAGAGAATTCTTGGTCATGCATGACCGTGCATGAACTGGTACGTCCGTGCCAGACGTGTTTCCTCGGACTCAACTACCAGTGCGATTGGCACATGCACGACGATGCCACCTTTAACACGGCCCTACCGTTTCAAAATATCTGCCCAGATCTCCTGATGTCACAAGATTTCATGAAAAGTGCATGACAGTGCCAACTCAAAAATTATAAAAAACAACAGAAGGCAAAGTGATCGGTATTCTTGAATTTTGGGAGCGTCTTAAGCGACTTTCTGGACTCCGGAGACACCGTGTTTTTCTTGGAATCAAGCCCCCATAGTGCCGAGAAGCTCCGTTACCATCTGGGTCCTCAATCTCTTGTTTGTTTATGGTTTGATTCGTGAGTATGTTCAAGCATTTGGTTGATGTATTATGTATTATTGTAGCCTGATGTGTACAAAATGCAACATATAAAGGCAAATTGGAAATAAATAATCCCACCTAACTCAGTTTAGCCGATAATAATCCCAAGTCAGTTATTGGCCAATATAATCCGAACTGGTCAAGTTTTGGCCAAAAATAGTCCGCCGTTAAAAATAGTTTAACGGAGTTAAGTTTTTTTTTCGAATTACAAACTGATGTTTTAGGGTTTTTGATCAGAATGAGGATATAAGTCAACTGATGTAAGATTTACCTCGAAACACTGCCCCAACCCACGAAAACGGTGCTTCAATCAGGGTGCTTAAACTTCCAATTAACAAAAATCAAGCCATTTCAAGCACAATTTCGAGGTAATTTTTACACCAAACGACTCGTATCCTCATTCTGATCAAAAGCCCTAAAAAATCAGTTTGTAATTCGAAGAAAAACTTAACTCCGTTAAACTATTTTTAACGGTAGACTATTTTTGGCCAAAACTTGACCAGTTCGGATTATATTGGCCAATAACTGACTTGAAATTATTATCGGCCAAACTGAGTTAGGTGAGATTATTTATTTCCAATTTTCCACATATAAATTACATCAAACAAGGCATAAAACCAACCATTTTTCAGTGCTAATGTTGGAAAAAGCACCTTTGTTACTTTTTAATTTACAGAATGAAAAGAGCTTAAACGAACAAAAGGAGCAATTTAGCAGTTGAAACCAACACATAATACAAGAAGAAGAAGTAACTTGACATGCCCGACCCCTCGATAGCATCCCAAGAACAAAACAGAAGCCCACCACGGGGTCGTGTCCACCCAGACATGGGCTGTGGTCAGCTGACAACTCCTACAGAAAAAACAAAATGCAGAATTCAAGCCAACACGATGCCGTGTCCAATAGGCACGGGCATGGTCAACGCTTAGATTTGTAAAATCTTTATAGTACAGCAATACTCTGACCACGGGGCCGTGTCCAGAAGACACGGGGTCATGTAGGGCCCTATGCTGACAGCTGCATTTAATGAAGGAAGAGAAAGGAAGTGGCCACGGGTCATGCCCAGCGGGCACGGGGCTGTGGCCGGGGCTCTGTTCTGACTATAAATTAGGGTGCTTGGTTCTCTTCAAAGGCATCTCTTGGCAAACCATTTCTCTCTCACTTTGCCACCACTCCACCGCCACTGCAACACCAACACCAACACCTACCACTATCATCCATCTTTCATCTTTATAGTGTGTAGTAGTTCTGGGATCCAAGATTGATCGTAAGAGTTCTTGTCAATCAAAGGCCATGCTTTGCTAATCTCTTACATCACTTGGTGAAGACAAATCTACTATGTATTACTTTTGATCTTTAATCTTTCGGCTCCCTTTTAATTGGGTATGTATTGATGACTTTAATAACTAGTTTCTTATGTTGAAAGTGAATTTTCCTAACCGTTTCTTCATGATGTGATTGATTTGCTCATTCGTGTCTTTACGGTTTATATAAAGCGCGTTAACTACTTGGAAAGGTGTTAGAAGGGTGGTTTGATAAAGTTCTTGTCTCGTTCAGTGTATAGATCCTTCGAGGACTTGGTTCAAGCTTACTAGGACCTCCTCCAATGCCCTATGGAATGGAATGGCGGGGTGCGAATAGCTTGAACCCCTCATATGTAAACTACTATAAAACATAAAACCGGCCTCTTGGGATTGTATCCTTGATGACTCAAACCACTTGGCCGAGGATAACGCCACCTTCACAAGAGGGGCCTACTACTTTTCACACTAAAAACTTACTTATTTGTCTTTCAATATTCGGGCCTCTTGGGATTGTATCCCTGCTGACTCAAACTACTTAGACGAGGGTAACGTCACCTTCAAAAGAGGGGCTACTACTATAACTAAGATAATCTCTTAAAAAGTGCGAAAGTGTGAAAATCATCAAAGGATACATAAAAGAGGAATTGGAACCAAGTGATTCTATCTTTTCTATTCGTATTTCATTTTTATTTATCTTTTTATGTTTATTTTTATCTTTCAAAACTTTTATCAAATATTTGTATCGATTAGACGTTGACGCTAAACCGGTATTAACAGCTCTTGTGTCCTTGGACGACCTCGGTATCTTACCAACGCTATACTACGCTTGCTATGGGTGCACTTGTCCTGGTGTGTGTTTAGTGTTACTACAATATCGTGTTTTATAAATTTAAAATTTGACTAATGCGTAAAACGAACTTAAAATATCAATAAAATCATAACACGCTTTGCACGCACCAAGTTTTTGGTGTCGTTGCTGGGGACACAAGGATTTTAAGAAAGCTTAAAATCGACGGCCTAATCATTTTTACAAAACTTTTTCAAAACTGCGCACTCGTTTTTTAACTTTTAAATTTTTTTTAGGAATTACAGTAAGCTGAACATGGGGCCGTGCCCTCTGGACACACCCCCGTGCTGCAATTACCCCGTAAACAAAATTTATTTGCCCGGATACAGAACTAACCAGGGGGCCGTGTCTGCTCAACACGGGGTCGTGGTGAACCTCTTTTACAGTTTCAAATGTCGTTTTCAGATCCCGAGGCTCTGTAATCTACTGGGTATCTTCCAATTCAATGGATTATTACTCAGAAGATCGCATTCGCTACTACATAGAGGATGATTACGAGGAAAAATATTGTACCATTTGCGGTGAATCTCACTAGGTACAAAATTATTACCTCTTCCAACCACCCACCTCATACACTTACTATGAGGAACCCAGGTTTGAACTTCAAAAATCAAGTTTTGATAGGGACATTTATCCATCCAACCTACATGAAACACCACCAACGATCATTCCCGAAGCCGAAAACCTTATACAAAGTCTCAAAAATCTTGAACGCTTAATAAGAAATTCTCGCGAGAGGGAGGACGCTGTTTGTACTAAGGAGGTAATAACTGAAGAAGTAAAAATGGAGGAACAACTAAATGAAAAACCAACACATGAACCAAACTACGAGAGAGGTAAGTCCGAAAACGATAATTTCGAAAAAGAGTCAAATTTTCAAGAAATTAACATTTTGCACCTTCTTACGAAAATCATTTACCTACACATGCTATGTTTTTAAAGGAGTTAAACAGTAACACTAAAATTGATGAAATAGTTAGCGTTAAATTAGCAAACGATCAAACTACGCTAATAAATGATGAGCAATTTGAAATGAACATAAAACCAGTTCCATGTTTTTTTCAAAACACTTTTATTAGTAACGTTACAATTGATAAAGATCTTTGTGTCAATATAATGCCAAACTATATTTTCGAAAAATGAAATATTAGTGATTTTTCTCCACTTCAAATCCCCATATTCTTTCAAACCGAAAATAATAAAAACAACGGGTGTGATTGAGGAAGTGTTAGTGCAAACAAATCAAATGGTAGTCCCAACCGACTTCATCATTCTTGATGATGCTCCACTTGTGTTGGGACAACCTTTTGTGAAAACCCATCAAGCCTTGACCAACTGGAAGCAAAATAACCTACCAATTCAATTAGTGTAACGCCTCGCTTTTCGCAGCTTTCTATTTTTTTAGCAAGATTGTATTGTAATTCTATTTTTCAGAAACTTGTTTCCCTTGTAATCGTATCTCGTTTTCAAATCATTGTAAATCCGAGACTTTGATCGTAATAAAATGAATCTTTTATACATTGTTTATAGATGTCTATACATTAATACGTGCATTCGGTTGATACATGATTCATAATTTGCTTAAACGTAAGTTTAACTCGTAAAAATTAATTGTGTATTCGTAATTCAAATTTCCATACATTCAAATACTTGGTTATTCGATTAAGATTAAGTTATATGTTTTCACTTGATTATACCTAACCATAAATCAAACATACTTGTTACTTTTGATATGCCACCTACATGTATTTTTATCACACATTTTGGCACTTTAAAACATGTTTAAATATACACTTTAGACCTTGATAACCTATGAATAATACACCAAACATCATGTAACATATTATTTATATAAAGTGCATCTCAAATACACCTTTTATTACATTTAAATGACAAAAAAAAAGAATATAAAGGCTAAAAATCAGCCTTGTAATCAGCCCTTGTTTGGGTATGTTTTTTGGGCTTGTTTCAAGTCTAACGACCCACTAGTTCTATTCAAAATCCAACCCACTTAAACCCTAATCCTTTCCCTATAAGTACCTCTTATATTCTATCCATTTTTCCACTTTACAAAGCCTCCAAGCCTCCCAAAACACTCCAAGTTCGTAGCTGAATCCAATTTTCGGGCAGATTTGTACCTCTACACTAAAGTGAGCATAACTCACTCATTCGTTTTCCTACATGCTTGGTTTTCCATTGGGCATGATTCCATGGTCTCTCCTTGGAGTATTCAGACCTGGAAGTTCCCCGAAAAGGGCTCCAAATTTTTTGTTTTAATCAAAACTCCTTCAAAACTCATGTTTTCATAAAAACAACCTTGTGTTCTTGGGCTCCAAATCAAAGTTATGATTAGTGAGACTAACCAAGGTTGTTAAACATGTAAATAAGAGTGTTTTAACACTCTAAACCTTCTGTTTTTGAAGAGCTTTAAGCTCACAAGTGATGCCAAGTCAAGAACTTGTTTACAAGGTTTGCTTGGGCTATCCTAACTCTAAGTCCACACATCACTTGATGTTTTTCATCATTATCCCAAGTGGTTTGCTAGCTCTAAAGTGTCACAACCCCCTCTAGCCGTCAATGTGTGTCGATGTGTGCTCCCCGGGTTGTAGTTCACTTGGCTACTTGGTATAGTGGTGACACACCCTACATTCTTGTCATTTATATTCTTGTTCATATTATTATTATTGTTAATCTTGTTCTAAGACCCTCCTTGTTGTCTATGACAACTTGTGTAGTGGTGAACCATATAACAAGGTTAAATGGATGTTCATCATCCTACCCCCATGCTTGACTTACTTGAATACTTAGAGGTAGCAAAGTGGATGGTTCATCCTCCCACATCCTACATGATCTTACTACTATGTATATACTATGGACTATAATATAATTCTAAAACCGAAACTTTGATAATGACTAATAATCATCTATTAGGTTATTAAGTTTATCACTAAAGTATGTAGTTCCTTGTCACGATTCTAATCGGTCTCGAACCTAAGAAACCATATAAACCCCTTTTCGGGTTGTCATAGTGTCAAGAACAAGTGTTATGTCTCAGTGAATATTTTCATACATAATACTTTAATTCTCCTTTTCGTGATCTCGCTCGAATACTCCAAACCTACCGTTAAACTCCTAACTAATACCTATGTTCTTCTTGTAAAAGGACAAGGTGCCAAACTCTAATAAGCACAACAAGCTCCCGAAATTACTTAAGTGGAACACTTAGCAAAACCGTGAGTACACTCAACCCATTTACCGTTTTAATCACTTTTGGGTTGTAACATATTTACCTATCAAAATCCACATATCACAAACTCATGCTTTAGATGCTCAATCCTTATACATGAATACTTGTTATGCCTAGATACATGCTTGATTATACATGCTTGATCATTAACTTAGGTAGCCCAACTTATCATATATAGCGCTATAGGAGTAGCACGCCGCCCATCGGGGTTATGTTAAGATGCTCATTCTCATTTTAGTCTTGTCACTTTTGTGGCAAGGGAAGCTCGATCTTGTTAAAACTTTTGTGGAAACTCGGGGTTTGATCTAGTATTGCATGATTAGTATGAAATTTGCTTTCAATTACCATGTGGATTCGAGTTACACTTTTATACTTATGCTATGTATCACCAAACTTGTATACTCGCCTTTGCTTTTGCATTGAACTCATATTTTTAACATGTTACAGGTTGATGAAGACTTTGCCATGAAATTGGAGTAGTGATGATGCTCTAGATACACATTTAGACGTTACTAAAAATGTTGTATTAATTTGTTGTTATGCTTATGTTGTACTCGTCTTTAATTTCTAAATTATTGTAATTGACTTAATGGTGTAATTTGACAATGTTATCGTTGAATGAATGAAATATGGGTTTTGTTTAAATATTGTCGCTAATAGCGTTATGAAGTCTCTTGCAATCTCGTTTACGTCTCACTTCGATGTTTCCGCCATCGGTTGGGTTGTGACAGATTGGTATCAGAGCCATAACTATAGGGAATTAGGTAGAATTTCCATGTTCGACCTAGTCTATAGTTTAACTGTCTATTTTTGACCATTCTTATATCATGCTTAACACTTTATTCTTCCTCATTGCTTCTTCCTTATCTTTTGGTCTTAAAATATACATAATGTCTTTCCTAAGACATTTTACACAATACACTTGAAGACTTGAAGACACTCATGATGCAAACGAGGCGATTTGCACCAATATAGGCCCAATGACCTACAATTTTTGGTGAAATCCCTCATTCCACGTATTCGATTTTACACGAAGTTATACCATCAAGTTAGGAGTGATATCCACATCTTAATGGAAACTTCCATTTCATGCTCTAGCGGATCTTACAAACGAGTCGGAATATGCTCCTCGTTTAGTAAGAAACAACCACACTTAGGGTACAAAATCGTCAAGTTAGGGGTGAAACCCGCACCTTGTCGATTAAGTCCCATTCCTTGATTTTCGCTCTCGCCAAAGTTTCGATTTTCTAATCGATTAGAGATGTGTAGTAACTGGAAGGGTATAATAGCGTTAGTCGCTTCTCGATGAGAGTATTTTACCTATAGGCCAAAGCACGTTTCTCTAATTAGAAAGGATCTTCGATTCACTTTGGAATTGTCGACGTTTCTCTACCCGAAACAATCCCATGTTTTATTGAGCCAATCTTTTATGTTATCTCAATTTTTATGTGATTTTATACTTGTTACCTTATTCGTTTGAACCGTTACACATCTCGCACGTTTATCGCAATAAAAGAACAATACTAATCCTCGTGAACACACTAAATTTATACTCCTTATTCGCATTTATACGTGATTATCCATGCTATACTTGATACTATCATGCAAACTTTGTGAACCATGCTTGAACCTTATACATGCTTATTCATGCAAAACTTGTTTTTCCCATATTATGATCAAGTCTCATCCCTTTTTCTCTGTTGAACCTCTAGATGAATTCTCCTAACTCAACCAAGAAATCCAAGAGGTCCAACAAGGGATCCAATAACAACAACAATGAAGACTCCATCTCCAAGCAAGAACTCATCGGTCTTGTCACCGATCAAATGGCTGATCAAATGGCTCGTGTCATCCCTGATATTGTTAGCCAGCTTCAAACCATTAACACCGAAACCCCCAATCCTCTGCCGACTCAAAAACCGACAACCCCAAAACGTCCTTCCAATTCAAGCATTTCATGGCTTGTAAACCAATAGAATTCACTGGCATGGACGGTGTTACCGCCATGATCAATTGGTTTGACGTGATGGAGCTTACTTTTCTTCAGGGTGGGTGCCTTGATGACCTTCGAACCCTTAACGCTATAGGTGTGTTTCGCCAGAGAGCCCTCGAGTGGTGGACTACTGAATGCAACAAGCGTGGCAACGAAGAAGCCCACGCTCTCACTTGGGACGAGCTGAAGCAGCTCATGAGAGATCAGTTCTGTCCTCCCCACGAGACCCAGAAACTCGAAAACGAATTCTGGAATCTCACGCAGCAAGGGAGCGACACTGAGGGACTAATCGCTCGCTTTAAACAGTTGAGTATCGTCTGTCCTGGACAGGTGGATACGGTTCCCAAGGCAATAGCCAATCTTATTCATTCGCTTTCGCCTGTGATCATGAATCATGTAGCCGCCGCAAACCCTAGAACCCTCGAAGAAGCCTTTAGCATAACCATCCAGCTTAACCACAACTGCATCCTTCGGGGGGCCTACGATAAGGTTCCTATGAAGCATGCGCATCAAGCCACCGACAATACCACCACCAATACCACCACCACTACCGAGTCGCCTCCCCCTCAAGCCAAAAGGAACAACCTCAAGAACAAGAAGCGGAAGGCTTCAGTTCAAAACAACACGGTTGTCACTCCGCATACCCCTACACCTCTAAATGCCATCTCCTCCACCCAAAACAACGATCCACCCAAATGAAGCTACACCGGCACTTGGCCTAGGTGTGATCGTTGCACCTACTACCATCTCCCTAATACCCTGTGTCGAAAGTGCGCCAACTGTAACCGGATGGGGCATCTTTCAAGCCAATGTCGCCAACCCCAAAGCAAACTAGCCATCGTCCCTAACCCAAACCAAGCTCAACCCCAGCGTCAAAATGCTCCTGTGCGAGCATGTTACAAATGTGGTGATCCCAACCATCTCGCCAATGTCTGTCCTTTTCTCAACCAGCGGCATCAGCAGCAGCAGCAGCCTGAGCCTGCAAAGGGGCGAGCTTTCATGCTTACCTCCGCTCAAGCCCAGATCTCCAACGACGTCATCACTGGTACGTTCCTTGTGAACCATATTTATACTACATGTCTATTTGATACTGGCGTCGATAGGAGTTTTGTGTCGCTAGAATTTGAACCCTTGCTTAAGTGCAAACGATCTAAAAGGCCTAATCATTTCGCCGTCGAAGTCGCTAATGGTAAAACCATCTCCGTTGATTCCATTCTTTCTGGTTGCTCTTTGATTCTTAAGGATCATTCGTTCTCCATTGACCTCATTCCCATGCAAATAGGTAGTTTCGACATCATAGTAGGCATGGATTGGCTTATGCGAGTTTGTGCCGAAGTTGTTTGTTCTGAAAAATTTATTTGCCTCCCTCTTCCGCTAGGTGATTCTCTACACGTCTATGGCGAGAAGCCTTCTAAGGGTATCAAGCTTATGTCGTGCATCAAAGCGAACAAGTACTTACGTAAGGAGTACTTTGCCTTTCTCGCCCATGTTGTGGAAAAGAAAGACAAAGGTCCTAGCATAAGTGATGTTCCTGTCGTTTGTGAGTTTCCTTCTGTTTTCCCTGAGGATCTTCCTGGTCCTCCCCCTCCTCGAGCTGTCGATTTTCATGTTGATCTTATCCCTGGCGCAACTCCTATTGCGAAAGCTCCCTACCGTCTAGCATCCTCGGAGATGCAAGAACTATCAAGCCAACTTCAAGAGCTTCTTGATAAATGCTTTATACGCCCTCGTACTTCCCCTTGGGGTGCTCCTGTTCTCTTCGTCAAAAAGAAAGATGGATCTTTTCGCATGTGTATTGACTATCGTGAGCTCAATAAGCTTACAGTCAAAAACCGATACCCACTTCCTCGTATTGATGATCTCTTCGATCAATTGCAAGGCGTGAAGTGCTTTTCAAAGATTGATCTCCGTTCTGGTTATCATCAACTTTGGGTTTCCGAGGAAGATGTACCCAAAACTGCCTTTCGCACATGTTATGGACACTACGAGTTCATGGTCATGCCTTTTGGTTTGACCAACGCACCTGCAGTGTTTATGGATCTCATGAACCGCGTGTGTAAGCCTTTTCTCAATCACTTCGTCATTGTATTCATTGACGATATCCTAATCTACTCCAAGATGAAAGAAGAACATGGACGACATTTGCGTCTCATTCTTCAGCTTTTGCAAACCGAACGTCTTTACGCCAAATTCTCCAAATGTGAATTTTGGCTAAAAGAGGTTCAATTCATAGGTCACACCGTCAATGAACTCGGTATTCATGTTGACCCTGCAAAGATAGAAGCTGTGAAGAATTGGATTGCACCTAAGTCGCCCTCTGAAATTCGTTCGTTCTTGGCCTAGCAGGCTATTATCGCCGTTTCATCTCGAACTTCTCTAAGATTGTCGTTCCTTTGACTTCGTTGACTCAAAAAGAGAAACATTTTGTTTGGGGTCCTGAACAAGAGGAATCTATCCAAACGCTCAAGGACATGCTTTGTAATGCTCCTATCCTCACTTCTCCCCGATGGGAACGACGATTTCGTCGTGTATTGCGATGCCTCTAACCAGGGTCTTGGTTGCGTACTCATGCAACGAGACAAAGCAATCGCTTACGCATCAGGACAACTCAAAATTCATGAGAAAAACTATACTACTCACGACCTTGAACTTGGTGCAGTTGTCTTCGCATTAAAGATCTGGCGACACTACCTTTATGGTACAAAGTGTACAGTCTTCACCAACTGTAAGAGCCTCCAACATATCTTTGATCAAAAGGAACTCAACATGCGTCAAAGTCGTTGGGTAGAATTGTTAATCGACTACGACTGTGATATTCGCTACCACCCTGGCAAAGCGAATGTCGTGGCCGATGTACTTAGTCGTAAAACTCATGTTAAGAGTGTTCGTTGCTACCAAATCATGGGAAAACTCAACGAGTTGATTCGACAAGCACAATTTACCGTCATTAACGAGGGTAACCTCGATAGTGAATTGAATTGTGGAGTCGAAAACCCGCTCGAAGCTAAACCTGATGGTATTCTTTACTACTATAATCGTATTTGGATTCCTGATCGTCTCAATCTTTGGACTACTTTGATGAATGAAGCCCACAAATCCCGAGCTCTGTCCATCCTGGAGCTGATAAGATGTACCACAATTTGCGTGCATCCTATTGGTGGCCTGGATGAAACGTGATATCGCTTTTTACGTATCCAAATGCCTTACGTCTTCCAAAGTCAAGGCAGAACATCAACGTCCCTCTTGTTTGCTCGAACAATCAGAAATTCCTGTCTGGAAATGGGAGAGCATAGCCATGGATTTCATCACTAAATTGCCTCGTACTTCGTCTGGTCATGATAGCATTTGGGTTATCATCGATCGTATAACCAAATCCGCACATTTCCTCTCCATTCGTGAAGATTATAAAGTCGAGAAATTGGCTCGTATCTACACGGATGAAATCATTAGCCGTCATGGTACTCCTCTTGATATTATCTCGGATCGCGATGCTCGTTTCACCTCTCGCCTTTGGCAAACTTTTCAATCCGCCCTTGGCACTCAGCTCAGTCTTAGCACCACTTTTCATCCTCAGTCTGATGGTCAAACCGAGCGTACTATCCAAACCTTGGAGGATATGCTTCGGTCATGCGTAATCGATATTGGCGGCAATTGGGATTCACACTTACCCTTGGTTGAAATCTCGTACAACAATAGTTATCATGCTAGTATTCAAATGGCTCCATTTGAAGCATTGTATAGCCGTAAGTGTCATTCGCCTATTTGTTGGCACGAGATTGAAGATGTACAAATCACCGGTCCTGAGCTAATACAAGAGACAACGGACAAGATCTTACAAATATGTGATAATCTCCTCAAAGTACGAAGCCGACAAAAGAGCTACGCTCATAAAAGACGCAAGCCCTTGGAATTTAATGTGGGTGATCATGTACTTCTCAAGGTATTCCCTTAGAAAGGCGTTGTCCGTTTTGGTAAGAAAGGCAAACTCGCTCCTCGCTACGTAGGTCCTTCCAAGATCTTGGAAAGGATTGGCAAGGTAGCATATCGACTGGACCTACCTCAAACGCTCAACAATGTTCATCCCGTTTTTCATGTTTCAAATCTCAAGAAATGTCTAGCCGAAGAAGGACTTCAAGTTTCGCTCGAAGATCTTCAAATCAATGAGACGTTGCATTTTGTGGAAAAACCGGTCGAAATCATGGACCGAGGAGTCAAGCAGCTACGACACAGTCGGATCCCTATTGTAAAAGTTTGTTGGGAAGGGACACGTGGCGCTGAGTTTACTTGGGAACTCGAGAGTGATATGAAGAGCAAGTATCCGCATCTCTTCGTTGCATCTTGCTAAATTTCGGGACGAAATTTCCTAAAGGAGGGAGACTGTAACGTGATCTTACTACTATGTATATACTATGGACTATAATATAATTCTAAAACCGAAACCTTGATAATGACTAAATGATCATCTACAAAGTTTTTAAGTTTATCACTAAAGTACGTAGTTCCTTGTCACGATTCTAATAGGTTTCGAACCTATGAAACTATATAAACCCCTTTTCGGGTTGTCATTGTGTCAAGAACAAGTGCTATGTCTTACTGAATATTTTCATACATAATACTTTAATTCTCCTTTCCGTAATCTCGCTCGAATGCTCCAAACCTATCGTTACACTCCTAACTAATACCTATGTTCTTCTTGTAGAAAGATAAGGTGCCAAACTCTAATCAACACAAAAAGCTCCCGGAATTAATTAAGTGGAACACTTAGCAAAACCGTGAGTACACTCGACCCATTTACCGTTTTAATCACTTTTGGGTTGTAACATATTTACCTATCAAAATCCACATATCACAAACTCATGCTTTACATGCTCAATCCTTATTCATGAATACTTGTTATGCCTAGATACATGCTTGATTATATATGCTTGATCATTAACTTAGGTAGCCCAACTTATCATATATAGGGCTATATGAGTAGCACGCAATTTTTAATAGCCCTTGGGTAAGTCCTGTTTAAGTAGTTCCCAAGAAAGGAGGTATGACGGTGGTCACTTATGAAAAAAATGAATTGTTACCAACAAGAACTGTCACCGGATGGACAGTTTGTATAGACTAGCGAAGATTAAATAAAGCAACAAGGAAATACCACTTTCCTTTACCCTTTATTGATCAAATGTTAGAAAGACTATCCGGTCATAAATTTATTGTTTTTAGATGGTTTATCAGGATATTTTCAAATGCCGATAGCCCCGAAAGACCAAGAAAAAACAACTTTTACATGTCCCTATGGAACTTTTGCTTATCGACGCATGCCTATCGGTCTATGTAATGCCCTCGCAACATTTCAACGTTGCATGGTGGCCATTTTCCATGATATGATAGAAAAAACTATGGAAGTGTTCATGGATGATTTTTCTATCTTTGGAAATTCATACGACCAATGCCTTGATAACCTTGAACGAATGTTATCCCGATGTGAGGAAACTAACCTCGCCCTTTATTGTGAAAAATTCCATTTCATGGTAATAGAGAGAATAGCACTCGGTCCAAAAATCTCAAGCGAATGTATGGAGGTTGATCAGGCCGAAATAGACACCATTTCCCGATCACCACCTCCATCCTCCGTTAGAGCCATCAAAAGTTTCCTAGGGCATGCCGGACCTTATAGACGATTTATCAAGGACTTTTCTAAAATTTCAAGACCTTTGACAAAATTACTTGAAAAAGATGCACCATTTATCTTTGACAAGGATTGCAACCAAGCATTCTTAGCACTAAAAGAAATGCTAGTCAATGCACCAATCATGATAGCACTAGATTGGAAACTACCTTTCGAAATCATGTGTGATGCAAGTGACTTTATGGTTGGAGCTGTCTTTGGACAATGAAAAGATAAGCATTTTCATTCAATATACTATGCTAGTAAAACTCTTAACGATGCACAAGAAAATTACACTACAACTGAAAAAAAGTTACTAGCAGTAGTATTTGCTTTTGATAAATTTCGTTCTTATCATGTGCTTTCTAAAACAATAGTTTATACAGACATGCAACCATTCGTTATCTCTTTAAAACACAGGATGCCAAGCCACGTTTAATCCGGTGGATTCTACTCCTCCAAGAGTTCGACATAGAAATAAAAGACAAAATGGGAGCTGAAAACACCACTGCTGATCATCTATCTCGCTTGGAAGATCCAACTTTGGAGTCAACTAGGGATGAACTCATCAACAAAAAGTTCCCAACAGAATCTTTAGAAATGGTGGAATATCAAGAAGAACCATGGTATGCCGACTACGCCAACTACCTAGCTAGTGGGGTGTTAGCCAAAGGATGGTCACATCATCAAAGAAAAAAGATCTTTGCCGATGTAAAGCATTATTTTTGGGAAGATCTATATCTTTTCAAAATATGTGCCGACCAACTCATCCGACGATGTGTCCATGGGTACGAAGCAAAGAAAATTCTTCGCCATTGTCACGAAGGACCGTACAGAGGACATCATGGAGCAACTAGCACCGCTCTAAAGGTATTTGATTCAGGATTCTATTGGCCAACCATCTATAAAGACTCACAAAGTCTTGTCGAAAAATGTGATGCATGCTAACGAGTAGGTAATATTTCTTCCAAAAACGAAATGCCACAAAATAGCATTTTTGTTTATGAAATCTTTGATGTATGGGGATTAGACATTGTGGGACCTTTTTCCCCATCAAAGGGAAACAAATATATACTTGTGGTTGTGGATTACTAGTCAAAATGGGCCGAAGCCGAGGCATTCCCAACCAGTGATGGAAGAGTCGTGGTAAGATTCTTGAAATGATTATTCTCTCGTTTCGGTACTCCAAAAGCATTAATAAGTGATAGAGGTACCCATTTTTGTAATAATCAACTTGAAAAAATCATAACAAGATATGGGGTCTAACACCGAATCTCGACAGCATATCATACCCAAACCAACAGACAAGCCGAAGTGACCAATCGAGGTTTAAAACGAATAGTAGAAAAAAACGTGGGTTTAAATATGAAAGAATGGGCCGATAAATTAGACGATGCTTTATGGGCTTTTCGAACCGCCTTTAAAACAACATTAGGTACCACCCCATTAAGCTCGTCTATGGAAAAAGCTATCACTTGCCAGTAGAAATAGCGCATAAAGCATACTAGGCATTAAAAAACCTAAACTTTGACCATGAGACCGCCGGTAAAAATCGATTTTGTCAATTAAACAAACTAGAAGAATTAAGAAATCAAGCATACTCTAACTCCGAAATTTATAAGGAACGTATAAAAAACTTACACGATAAACCATATTAAGCCTTATGAATTTCGAGAGGGTGATCAAGTG
Source organism: Scalesia atractyloides (assembly GCA_947069175.1). Classification (NCBI taxonomy): domain Eukaryota; kingdom Viridiplantae; phylum Streptophyta; class Magnoliopsida; order Asterales; family Asteraceae; genus Scalesia; species Scalesia atractyloides. The sequence goes on from CAMTDV010000015.1 coordinate 34,906,259, forward strand.
CTATTGTTTAATTCATGATTTCGATTATTTCCCGGAAAACTAAAGTCTAGGTGGCCTATACCTTTTTCCATCACCCATATCTTCCCACATGGTGCAATCAAGATTAAATCTCAAAATGGCCTTCCATTCAAGGTCAACGGGCAACGGCTTAAGCTCTACCAAGGATTCATTAAGGATGATGAGGAAGAGATCTCATTACAAGCGGTACAGGCATGATTAAACAAAAACTATTTGTATATATGTAAATTATCTTTGTACTTTTTAGGTATAATGGGAAACGAACATCGAAGCAACTACGAGACAGATAATGTGACTTAAGGAACCTTTCGGGAAAAATGGACACACACACGTGCACAAAAAAAAGTAAAAAAAATTAACGCGACCACAGGGACGTGGCCACTGACCACGGGGGCATGGTCGGTCTACAGACGTGTTTATACCCCTTTTCTTCACAGTTTCTTCACTACGCCACGCCTCGTTTTCCCGAAAACCTCTGGTTCCTTTGCACTTTTCTCCGCTTTTAACGATTTCCTTCCGTCAAACTTCTACAAGGTATGATTCTAACATCTTCTTTAGTTAGTTTAACAATTTTCATGTAGATTAACACAAAAAATTTGGGAAAAATCTATGGTTCTTGAACTATACCCATGCTAAACCTGAAATTTTTGTTTAGATCTGGTAGTAGTAGTAGTTTATATACATGTTGTGGAAAGAAAATCAACCAATATTGTTGAAAGAATCGTCAAATTTCAAGTAGAAACCATGAACCCTTGTTTTCAAACCAAAAAAGTAAAAATTTAAGGGAAAACGGTTTGTTTTTGGAAAAACGAAACTTGGGGTTTCATTTTCGGGGAAAATCACCCCTACTCAACCAAAAATTCTCACCTTTTCGATACCGGCTCGAAATTTGAAGTTTTGAGGTAATAGTGGCCTGACCACAGGGCGTGGCCATGAACCCTCGCTGACCACGGAGCCGTGACCAGCCTTCTGTGTATGGTTTTTTCTGAAAATTTTATCAAAATGCACTAATTGTCTTTGTGGTTCTTCTATGCTGGCGAACAAATTCCTAAAGTTCAAGACATCCGAACTAGACTATCAAAACCGTTTTTCGAAATTCTCCAAACAAGACACGTGCAATCCCTAAGACAAACATGCTACGATAATCTTGAAGCCGTGGAACAAAGGGAATGTTATGAGACGTTGGTTAAGGGACCACTACGAGTCGTTCTTGATACCAAGCTCCATCAGATCCATGAATACAATATAGAGTTCTATAGCACTTTCAAACTCAAGAACAAGGCAGAGCCGTTCGACTCAGATGGGATAGAATTTAGGTGTGGTGGGACGCTATTCTCCATCTTCGTTGCCCAGTTTGGCGTTAATGTGGGTTTGTACGCAGAGGAAGAATCTGTTGAAGAGGAGTTCACGGGTGGACTCCGTGAAATCCCCATGAACATGCACCAAACCGCTTGGGCCCAACTTGGAGAGGGCGCGTATGACCCAAGTATAACCAAGAGGTCACAATTACGGGACCCCCTATACCGCTACATCCATCGGGTCCTAAGCAATTCTCTTTGTCAACGGCGCGATAGTTTAGGTGTGGTGAACCTCCGGGACCTAACTTTCCTTTTTGCATCCGGAATCGCCTACCCCTCGATGTCACTTACCTACTGCTCAAGAACATGCACCTCAACCAGATCGCTCCGCCCCCACACACCGATTTTCTTCGGTGGATGGATCTACCGCCTCTTCAAGAACTATGTCAATCGTGTTCTGCGGGGATTCCACAGGGGGTGAAATTAGGAAAGGTAGACATCGCCTAATGCCGAAGCATGCGCCTCATCCAAGACATGATGATGGAACCATCCGCTTCCGTAACGCCCAAGGAAACACATAGGATCCAGATAGCAAGGCTATTTATCTATTTTTCATGTTTGGTGTATATTATGTTTTAAAATATATTTTAGACACATTTTAGTTTAAACAACTTATTCACCTTTCATTTTTACTGGAAAATTAATGATAAAGGTTTAGTACTTTTTGCTTCCGCCCGCATCCTTGGATCGATACTTGGTTCTTACCAATACTTTACTACATATATGATAGGGTACACTTGCCCTTTTGTGTGTGTTTTAATGCTAAGGTATAAATCATTTTTATAAATTTAAAACCGAATCATGTGTAAAATTCATTGTAAAAATATGTATATACAAGAACACGTCATATCCGTTTTACCACTTTCAAAACCTCTAGGTTTTCCTCGCTATTTGTATTTTAAAAAAAAATCACCCCATTACACATCATCTATCATCGTCAACACATTTCACATGTTTTATGACGATATAGATTTTTGTAAAAAAACTCTATTTTGTCAAAAATAAATCCATGGATATTTTTAACCGGTAAACAAGAACCATCTATGTCTACTTCCCGAAACACAATAAGTAGGTATTATTTCAAGATCCTCACTAAACCACCAACATATTTAAAAATATATATCAAGTGTCTTAACAAATTTTTTGGTGAACTCTTGCCATTTATTACGTAAATATAACTTAAATCAAAGAGTTAAAAGTTTCTTACTTCTAGCCTAGGCTAGGGTAGACAAACTTGAAGAAGATTATGAGAAAAGAGCTCCAATCTTGGAGGAACAAGCTCCTTTGACGATCTACCAACGTGTGTCACCTTAAAATGCACTTGGAATTATTGTATTTACTTGATCTAAGCTTGAAAACTGAAGGAAATGGAGGTTGTAGTGTGGTCGTGAGGTTAGAGGAAAGAGGGGAGAGTTTGGTTTTATTTCTTTAAGTATTGAAATGAGGCGAGGTGAGTGTGGTACGTCTTGGTATCTTCCTTATCTTTCAATTTCACCACATGCTCCGAAGTCTTGTCTTGGCCATCCCTAATTCACCAACACTTCAAGTAAGTAAGGTGGTTTGGTAGGGGCCCTTTTGAGCTGAAATGGAGATGGGATGGGTGGGATTAGGTTGGTGATTTCATGTTGACATTTTAGATCTCTTAAATGTTGATGCTTCAAGATATTGTAGTAATTAGCCTAAGTAGGATCCTTAAAACCTTAATCATGCATTAGTTCACTAGTTACCATTAACTAGTCCTTGAGACATTGTTTACTTGAGGATTTGATGTGAAACGATCCATATTTATGCCAATTATTCGGCTAAAGAACAATTATACCACAAAAACCGGTAAATGTTATTTAGACATCCTTATGACAACTTATATCTCTTAGTTAACCTCAATGCTAATTAACGTCACCTGAGAAAAGAGCTCCAATCTTGGAGGAACTAGCTCCTTTGACGATCTACCAACTTGTATCACCTTAAAATGCACTTAGAATTATTGTATTTACTTGATCTTAGCTTGAAAACTGAAGGAAATGGAGGTAGTAGTGTGGTCGTGAGGTTAGAGGAAAGAGGGGAGAGTTTGGTTTTATTTCTTTAGGTATTGAAATGAGGCGAGGTGAGTGTGGTATGTCTTGGTATCTTCCTTATCTTTCAATTTCACCACATGCTCCAAAGTCTTATCTTGGCCATCCCTAATTCAAGGTAGCTTGGTAGGGGCCCTTTTGAGTTGAAATGGAGATGGGGTGGGGTGGGATTAGGTTGGTGATTTCATGTTGCGAATTTAGATCTCTTAAATGATGATGTTTCAAGATATTGTAGTAATTAGCCTAAGTAGGATCCTTAAAACCCTAATCATGCATTAGTTCACTAGGTTACCATTAACTAGTCCTTAAGACATTGTTCACTTGAGGATTTGATGTGAAACGATCCATATTGATGCCAATTATTCGGCTAAAGAACAATTATACCATAAAAACCGGTAATTGTTATTTAGACATCCTTATGACATCTTGTATCTCTTAGTTACCCTCAATGCTAATTAATGTCACCTATTGATCATATGTAAGCATTTGGTTGGTGAAAAAAATATAAGTTTAGTTGTTGAAAACGGACGAAAAAAGTACTTGTGCGATTTACCGGGTAATTATAATACTTACTTATTTGAAAATAAGTATTTAAATATTATTCACATTTAACACATAATAATGCCATCTGTTTAATTCTCCAGGCATATTAGAACAATTTCGGCATAAAAATGTTAATCGGATAACTACCAATGTTCGTTAAAACTGGTTTCATCATAACACGACGAGGCGATAACGATTATAGCATTTCCTGGACATGCTAGACTTCGTGGACCCAATTAATTCATAATTAGATCTAAATGCATGTAATTGTATACACAATATGTGATTAGCATGTAATTTTGCTGGTTGTCACACTAATCTCGTAAAGATAGAAAGTCGTAGAAAGGGTATCAAACAGATTTCGATTAAACTCATTCTAGCGGCACTGGAACCGCCTCGTCGAACTTTACGATCTTAGATTTTAGGTTTTTGTTGTTGTATTTTTAGTTTGTAGATTTTAAAATTTTCGTTTAAATTATTGTTTCTTTTTATTTAACATTGTATTTTTTGCGTCATTTTTGAAGGTCCGTTGTACGGATCGTTCGGGTCCTAATTTGGCAAACCTAAGGTAAACGTGTGGAATCCGTTAGCATAGGTGACATTGGAGACAAGTTTGTTACTGTTTAATCACTGTTTCATTGATTAGTAGACGTTACAAATCCTGGAAACACTTGGACAGAGCTTCGCCTCTGTCGTGACAAAATCTCTGAAAGTTACAAATGAAATGACAAGTCTCCTATTTATAGGAGAACAAGTTCGCTGGAGGAGATGCAAGTTCGGGCGAACTTGCTTAGTCAAGTTCGGCCGAACTTGACTACAACACTTCAATTTCAAGCGAACTTGACCCTATATATACATAAACTTTGACATTTCACTACTAAATATTGACTCGTTGTTATACGATGATGTAGGCAACAGACATATGCATCAACAGACTCCCCCTTGGATGTTGTTGTAGTCATCATTCTTCAATTAAATTCCTGAGTCTTTAAAATTCTCTTGATCTTTATAGCATCTACAATCCTTTTCTCTTTTCTTCTCGAGCTTGTCTTGGTAAAACTTTAATCACCATGCTCCCCCTTCCTTTGAGCTTTCTAGAATTTTCAATCAACACGTTTTATCCAGCTCCCCCTTAAAATCAACTTTCTATTTCAAAGTCTGTCAAACATTCAAATAAACATTTCGGATTAAATCTTTAAAATTTCAAAACACCAACATTTCAAATTTTAATCTCCTTCTCAGTTTTAAACCCTCTCAGTTAATCAAGTCCAAATTATCGACCTTGAATATCTGATTTATGTATCAAATTCAACTTAATGATCTTGATAAACGTTTTGACACTAAACTGACGCATTTATTCAAATGTAAGTTTCAACTTAATGAACTTTTAAACTTTTCAGATCAATTTTCAAAAGTTTTTAAATTTTGTTCTAAAATTTTGTCCAGCAACTCTAGACTTTGAAAATCAGTTTTTCATCATCAGTTATCGAAACTAAAAGATAATATAATCTTTTTGATTTTATGTAATGAATACCAAACACTAAGTATGTACAAACATATTTACAAACATATTTTTGTTGAGTTTGTGTTAAAGGATCATATCAGTTATTTGAGACATATCAGAAGTACCATTGACCTCTTCATGACACTAAGTTTTAAACAAATGTACATAGATTGTCGATATATTTGTCCTCTTAAACTTCAACACATTTCTCAATTGTTCTAAGATACGTTATGTAGATTTAAGAAACTTGACTTAACTATGGTTCCCACCTCTTGAATATACTCCCGTATCAAGATTCCCTAGATTTCATCTTACAGGTGAGTATAGCGTAATTGATATCTGTATCTGGGTTATGCGAGGCCTTGAGAGCTCAGGTTAGTACCATCGTATCGACAAAGAGATGAAGGCTCGACTTTAGGTGTGTTCCATTTAAAGAATCTTTTAAGCACTGCAAATGATTAGATCTTTCGATACTTTTCAAGTTTTGCATGTAGTTAGGGGTTTATTGCGAAAGTATTCTACAAGTTCTAGACCATTGCTTACGCAAAATCAGAAGAACTTATATCTCAATATCTATAAAGACCTCGTATCTCAGAATCAGGCAATCTCTCAAACGAAATTTTGGAGTACTAAGTCCATATATCCGAGAGATGTTAATCCACAAGTTTAGGCAGTTGTAAAATTTAGTTTATATCCTGGAAACAATTTACTGAATGTGTAAAGCCTATCGACCTATCCACAGTAAGACTTGTTTATACTTTTTAAATTACAATTCCTTATCGTACTTTGATAGTCCACTGATGTACTATCATTTCCTTTTATCCACAAAACTCTTTTTGTCTTTTTCATTGTTTTTGTACTTTTTGTATTTAATATGTTTTTGGATTTTCTGAAAATTTTTTCTCCCCCTAAAATTCAAAAACATATTTTTGGAATCTTTATTTATAGAAAAACATTGACCAACCGATGAGAATCACTTCAATTCTCCATCCATTACTGCTTCACATTTTTACATTTAAAGCACTCTCCCCCTCATGATGACAAAAACCTGGACATCTTGATCTTTATTTCTTGAATAACTTTAACTTCCTTGATCTTTATTGTATCTCAGTCCTTTTCTCTATTTTCTTGAGCTAGTCTTGATAAAACATTGAATCACCATGCTCCCCATTGCTTTGAGCTTTCTGGAATCTTCAATCAACGTGTTTTATCCAGCTCCCTCTTAAATAAACTTCCTGTTTCAAAGTTCCTTAAACATTCAAATAAACATTTCAGATTCAAACTTTGAAATTTTTTAAACACAAACATTTCAAATTTTAATCTTCTTATCAGTTTTAAACCCTCTCAGTTAATCAAGTCCAAATTAATGACCTTGAATATCTGATTTATGTATCAAGTTCAACTTAATGATCTTGATTAAACGTTTTGACACTAAATTGACACATTTGTTCAAAAGTAAGTTTCAAATTAATGAACTTTTAAACTTTTCAGATCAAATTTTCAAAGGTTTTAGATTTTGTTCAGCAACTCTAGACTTTAAAAATCAGCTTTTCATCATCAGTTGTCGAAACTAAAAGATAATATAATCTTTTTGATTTTATGTAATGAATACCAAACACTAAGTATGTACAAACATATTTACAAACATATTTTTGTTGAGTTTGTGTTAAAGGATCATATCAGTTATTTGAGACATATCAGAAGTACCATTGACCTCTTCATGACACTAAGTTTTAAACAAATTTATCTAGATTATCGATATATTTGTCCTCTTAAACTTCAACATATTTCTCAATTTTTCCAAGATACGTTATGTAGATTTAAGAAACTTGACTTAACTATGGTTCCCACCTCTTGAATATACTCCCGTATCAAGATTCCCTATATTTCATCTTACAGGTGAGTATAGCGTAATTGATATCTATATCTGGGTTATGCGAGGCCTTGATAGCTCAGGTTAGTACCATCGTATCGACAAAGAGATGAAGGCTCGACTTTAGGTGTGTTCCATTTAAGGAATTTTTTAAGCACTGCAAATGATTAGATCTTTTGATACTTTTCAAGTTTTGCATATAGTTAGGGGTTTATTGCGAAAGTATTATAGAAGTTCTAGGCTATTGCTTCCGCAAAATTAGAAGAACTTGTATAATACCCCAGATATCAATTATCTATAAATACCCCGTATGTTAGAATCAGGAAATCTCTCAAATGAAATTTCGGAGTACTAAGTCCATATATCCAAGATGTGTTAATCGATAAGATTAGGCAGTTGTAAAATTTAGTTTATATCCCGGAAACAATCTACTGAACGTGTTAATGTTGGTGCAGAATGTCTATGTCTTAGTCTTATATCGAGTCTGTATAGATTAGAGTTGAATAGGCTAGCAAAAAGTAGTATTCATATGTTAAAGGGTCAAGTTCGCCCATGATGTTCATGGAAAGTCAAGTTCGGGCGAACTTGCTTAGGCAAGTTCGCCCGAACTCATCTCCTCCATGAGCGAACTTAGATCTCTATAAATAGCTAGCATGTTGCTCTCATTTGTAACTTTGGCATTTTAGAGGCGAACCGCTGTCAATTTGGAAACCTGATCTTATATCAATAAAATTGACGTTTAACTGATTAATTCTTGTCTATTGGTAAACTTGTCATAATATTTCCGCTATTATGGACAATAGATATCCGATCTAGGTTCCTATGCATCAAGGATCGGTCTTACAAGTGGTATCAGAGCTAGAATAGCCTAATTTGATTGATATCATGACAAGAACACTTCTAATTCTACTCCATTCTTCTATTTTTCTTAATTTTTACACAAAAATGAAGAATTAACAGTCAAATTCTATCCAATTTTGAATTAACATGTTAAATACATCATAGATAAACCCCTGAGAGTTTGGAGACTAAAATCAAACGAATTGGTGTCAAATTGTTGCAAAAACCATGTTTTCAAAACCCTCTTCCATCGAACTTGTTAGCCAAGTTCGGCTGAACTTATGTTAGAAAGTCACTTTTTAGTGAGTATTTACCAAATTCGCTCGAACTTGAGTGAGTTTTGAAGGAATTTCAGCTAAGTTCGCTCGAACTTACCCAGATTTCATTGATATTTTGTCAAGTTCTACCGAACTTGATAAAATTCAAGAAAACTTTGATAAGTTTGCCCATACTTGCAAATCTTTCTAACAAATTTTTTAAGTTACAAGTTCGACCGAGGTTGATCAGGGAAATTTTTTAAAACAGAAGTTATAAGTTCGACCGAACTTGTAACTAAAACTGAAATTCTTCATTGTTATACCATAAGTTCGACCAAACTTAAGGTTTTAAATCTGAAATTCTTCATTTCACTACAAGTTCGACCAAACTTGTAGTAAGTCTAATTTTTCAAAAGTTTTAATGTGGTTTCAGCGTACATGTCTCGTTATTCGCGATGGATGATATTCAGAGAGCATATATGTCTAGAGTGAGTACATCCAATGCCAACGTGATCCAACAAGTCAATCTTGACAACGAGATGGGCCACGACCGTTAAACCGCTGAAGTTAATGAGCATGGACGAGTATGAAGGATGGAAGGAGAAGCTTACCTATTGGGTTCAAGCCATGCATTTCCTAGGCTGGGTGTTGATTGAGAGAGGTTATACTGTTCCGTTGGATGAAAATCAGCAAGTTCTGGAGAAGTTCAAATACTCCACGACACAGAAAGAAGAATACATTGCTGAGAAAAAGATGATAAGCCTCATTGAACAATCTGTTAAAGAGGATATTCTGGTCTTCTTACCGGAATACACGACCGCGAGAGAACTCTGGCTATCACTGCAAAAGAAATATCAAGGAAGCGCAGAGATGATCAAGAGTAAGAAAGCTCTCATTATGAAGGAGTTCGATATCTTTAACATGTTGAAGGGCGAGACAATGAAACAGATGATTGAGCGTTTCTGTCATCTGAAAGTCCAACTGAGAAGACACGGTCTAGAGAAGACGGAACAAGAGTACATCGACAAGCTTGCAAATGCGTTACCTAACGGGGAGTGGACTACTTACCTGATGGTTCTGAAAGAAAGTTCAAATTAGGAGTTCTTCAAGCTATCTACATTCATCGACAAACTGGAAGGTCATGAAATGGAACTTCTAAAGATCGCAGAATCGAAGAATGCTACTGTGGTTCAAGATGTTGGTCTGTATTACAAGAGTGGGAGGCAAGACAACATTTCAAGTCCAAAGATACAGACAGCATTCAATCCAAACATGAATTCTTCTGCACAGAATCAAAACCAATCACATCCATAATATGATCAAAGTCCATAGAGCTCTTCGTTCTCAAGCACTGGTTCAAATTCGTCTTATCAGAGTCAAGAAAATCAGAACCAACAAACAAATTCTCATTCAAATGTGTACAAGTGTAACATTGTTGTCAATCTTAACAATGTTGTTTCTGAGCAAGTTGCAAAATAACACATGTCACTTATCGCCGCTGTTCTAGAATCATATGAAAGTCTTGTAGCTGGAAAGATCGGCAATCCCGAGATGACCGCCGAAGACTACGATCAGGTGGACGAAGAAGAGCTTGAACTGATGGACATAAAGTGGTGTTTAGCTTCTATCATTCGAAGGGTCACAAATTTTGTTGCACTCACAGGCCAAGATATCGGGAATTCAAGCAACAAACTAGGGTTTGATAAGACAAAGGTCACATGCTTCAGATGCCGACAGAAAGGGCATTTCAAGAGAGAATGCAAAAGTACGTGAAATCAGAGTCCATTCGGAGGAGGCAACGAGTATTACAAGAAGTCACTTCAGTACAAGCCTTTCCCGAAGAAGACTCAGATCGAAATCCAAGAGAAACCAAACAGTAGCAACACTGAGAAAGCTATGGTTGCATCAAACGAAGATGATGGTTTCGACTGGAACTCTTATATCGGTAAGAAGACTGTAGTGGCATTGATGGCTCAAATCGTTGAAGATACATCTGCCGAAGAAGCAGCAGCTATAGAGAATGCTTTACTGGAACAGTATCTGCAACCAAAACAAGAGGAAGAGGAGTATTTTCACATGCAGAGACAAGGCATTTTATCTTCTAACTCTTGTGATAGTTTTGCAGGTCACTTTGATGGAAGTTCTCAGGAGCAAGTTGCTGAGGAGAAATCAATTGATGAAGAAATTATCAATGTTGCTTAAGAAATTTCTGCTGAAAACCTCAAGGACATTGCCGATAAAGCTTTAATGGCAAATCTAACCAAGGTAGGTCCAGAGGTAAAGGAAGTTGTTAAAGTACAAATTGTAGAGGTTGAGAAACCTTGTACAAAATGTACCGAGCCATGTGCTCAATGTGCCGAAAAATCCCAGATCATCGCTGAACTCAATGTACATAACGAACATTTTAAATAAGATTATCGTGCAATGAAGGAAGCGTGTGACAAAATGAAAGATGATTATGGCATGCTCGATAGAAATAATATCGAATAACATGATACTGTAAGGATGCTAAAAGGTACAGTAATGGATAAACAAAAAGCAATAAACATCTATATTAACACCATTGCTGAGACCAAACAGCAACTCCAGGACATGAAAATTGAAAAGGAACGTGTTCAACAACTTTTAAGAAGTTACACAACTAACGCATATGTCATTGATCACATTCTTCCCACAATTCCATCGGAAGAAAAACCTAAAAAGAAAATTGGTAAAGAATACAACAATGTTCCTCCTCCCCTATGCGAGAAGTATTGTCGCAAAACCGTTGATGTGATGGATAAGGAACTCAACATTAAGTTGTTATCTGAAAAGAAAAACGAATTGCCGGAGAACATTGATGTAGTCTATACGAAATCTGATAATGACAGTGTGGTAGTGAAAAAGTGGTTGAAAATGTTCTGAACGATCTGATGATGGCAGCATCGAAAGCGCCACCTCGAGTTTGAACAGTTCTGACACAAATTCCGAAGATGACGATACATATTGGAAGATGATCTATTTGATAATCCTAATGTTGTAATGTACAAGGTTAAGGAATCTGATAGATTATACTTTGATGACAGTTTTCCGATTCGGAATGTCAAAGAGGATCAATTGGATAAACTGTTCAAACTGGTTGAAGTCACATCAGATGACCTGGAGAAAAATGAAAGAAAATTTTATTCTAAACCCAAGAGAAATTATAATAACTACTGGAGAAATGGTGGTGATCATCCGGAAAACCTGAGAGCTGGGTTGGGATTAGAGGAATCCGGTGAACCTAAAAAGAAAATGTCACCATTTCACGAATACAAGTTTTACATCAAAAAGGCTAACATAAAATCTCAAGCCTGGATTGCTAAGAAATCAACAACATCCGATGTTATTAAGTCTGAGCTTGTTAAGACTGATAACACAAAAGAATCAAAATCTGAGACCAAATCCGAAACTGTCAAAATTACAAGTGGTAACAATTCAAAAGGTAAAAAGAAAGTAAGTTTTGAAAATGTAAACGACAGTGGAGGTTCAGATTATGAAGATGATTACCAAGCTTGCTATCCAAAACCCAAGATAAAAAAGGCTTGGGTCGCGCTCTTTAACTAGATTTTAACATGTGCAGGGGCTCCAGAGATCCGTACTTTCAAAGTGGATTCTGGATAGTGAAGCGTCCAGGCATATGACGGGAATGAAAGCGTTCCTGTTCGACATAAAAGCTATCAATGGTGAATATATTGGATTTTCTGGTAATCAGGGTGGAAGGATAGTCGCCGAGGGAAAACTCTCAAATGGCGTTGTGTCATTTGATCCGTGAACTATATTGCAGAATTGGAGAATAATCTTCTGAGCATATCGCAGATTTGTGACAAGAAGTTCACGGTGCATTTCAACGACAAAGAATTTATTATCTTGAACCCTGGTTTCAAAATACCTGATGAGTGGATTCTGATGCGAGCCTCGCGTGAGAATGATCTATATGTCTTGGATATGGGCATTGCTACCACTTCATCGAAATCAGCGCAATGTTTTGTGACGAAGGCTACCGAGAAAGATTCTATTCTTTGGCATCGTAAAATGGGGCATATTCATTTGCGAAAAATGAATTTCTTGGTTCATAATGATCTTGTAGAGGGTGTAAATCTTCGGAGCTTTCATACGTCTGATCACTGCTTAGAATGTAAAAAGGGAAAGCAGATCAAGAAATCACATCCGAAGAATATTCTAAACTCAATCAAGTTGCCGCTGGAACGTCTTCACATGGATTTATTTGGTCCTGTTAATGTTCGAAGTATCTCAGGAGACTTATACTGCTTGGTCGTAACATATGACTATTCGCGTTATTCATGGCTATTCTTCCAAGAATCAAAAGATGAAACATTCAAAAATTGGTGATTCTTTTCAAGAAGCTTGAAAACCTTTATCATCTCCCGGTATGACGAATTCGCAGTGACAATGGCACAAAGTTTAAGAATAACAAAATGAGGGAATTCTGCAACGCTAAATGGATTTTGCACTAGTTTAGTGCACCCTATACTCCACAACAAAACGGTGTTGCTGAAAGGAAGAATAGAACCTTGATTGAAACGGCAAGAACCATGCTTGCTTTTTCTAAACTTCCAGTCAGCTTCTGGAGTGAAGCGGTTGCTGCGGCTTGCTACACATTAAACAAAGTTCTCACTGTCAAATCAACAAAGAAAACATGTTTTGAGATGATCAACTGACGGAAGCCAAACTTGAAATTCTTAGAGCCATTTGGTGCGCCATGTACTATAATCGATCAAGATGGTAAATTCGGAGCCAAATCTCTTGAAGGTTTCTTTGTCGGGTATGTGAGTCCGCAAAGAAGAGTGCATGTTCCTTCGTTGAGAACGTTATTGAAGCACAACACGTGGATTGTTTTAACTATACTGATTCTATTCAAAGAAGAGGTGACACGTGGCTGTTCAACTATCAAGATCTATGAAAGTCATTCGACTTGCCGGAAGAACCGTCTGAAGAATAAATAGCAGCGTTATACTATCTTCAACAGTCGGCAAATCAAGAACAAATCAATAGACCAATTGTTGTTAATCAACCCACGTTGGATTCCTCATCTTATGAAGCAGGTCCGAGCAATAGCGGTGCTCAAGTTGAAAATGTTTCTGAAGCAGAAGTAACACCTACTACACCTCTAATGAATGCTTCTAATGAACCAGGAAATACAACATCAGATCCCACCATGCCTCAGAATCAGAATTCTGACTCAGATGAAGCGCCAACATTTGATGCTGATGATGAATCTTCATCGGATGAAGAAGTTTAACAGATATCTAACATGTTGAATCAATCTGCTAGTCCGAGAAATCAGAACGAAGCTTCATCAAGTGCTCCTAATGTTGAAATGAACAATGATTTGATTGTCTCAAATCAGCAAAGCTTAGTTGATGTTCCAACAGAAGAATTGCCGCGATCATATTCTTACCATCCTTCAACGAATATCATTGGTGAATTACAAACTGGTGTGCATACACGAAGCCAAATCAATAAAGCACTTAGTTATTTCTACACCCGAGTTGCTCCAACTCAGAATTACTGCTACTACTCATGTTTTATTTCTCAAATAGAGCCAAATACCGTTAATGAAGCTCTGAGTGCCGAGAACTAGGTGATAGCAATGCAAGAAGAACTGTTACAGTTTGAGAAGTTGGGTGTTTGGAAGCTTGTAAACTTGCCACCGAAGAAGAAAGCTATTGATACAAAGTGGGTCTTCAAGTGTAAAAGAGATGATCGGGGTGTAATAGTCAAAAATAAAGCTCGGCTGGTTGTCAAGGGATTCCACCAGCAAGAGGGTATAGATTACACGGAGGTATACTCACCGGTTGCGTGATTAGAGTCTATCCACATATTCCTCGCATTCGCAGCTTGGAAAGGATTTAATGTGTACCAGTTGGATGTAAAATCTGCATTTCTCTACGGTAAACTTCGTGAACAAGTGTACGTCAGCCAACCACCGGGTTTCGTCGATCCACTGAATAAAAATAAAGCATATCTCCTGGATAAAGCCTTGTACGGATTACACCAAGCCCCGAGAGCTTGGTACGAGACGTTATCGCAACATCTCGTTGGAAATGGCTTTACGAGAGGAACAGTGGACAACACTTTGTTTGCCAGAGATCTATGTGGATGATATCATTTTCGGTTCTATGGATGATAGTCTATGCAAAGAGTTTGAAAAGATCATGAAGAAGAAATTCAAAATGTCCTCGATGGGCGAAATGAAGTTCTTCTTAGGTTTACAAGTGGATATGCTTCCAGACAGGATATTCATTCATCAGACTAAATACGTTCACGACATTCTCAAAAAGTTTGAAATGGATAGCTCGAAGCCGCTTTCGACACCGCTGGCACCGAACCATGGGATTTGCATAGATGAGACGGGAAAGAAAGTTGATGACACACTCTATCGATCGATGATAGGATCTCTGATGTATCTGACGGCATCTCGCCCAGACATCATGTATCCTACCTGCTTATGTGCGAGATATCAGTCTAGTCGTCAAGTGTCACACATGCAGATAGTTAAGCGAATCTTCCGTTACTTAAAGGGATGTCCAAGCACGCGCTTATGGTATCCTAAGAACGACATTTCGACTTAACAGGATATGCTGACTCAGATTTCGGATTCGACAAGCTGAACTCGAAAACTACAACGGCAGGATGCCAGTTCTTCGGAACGCGTTTGGTAACGTGGCAGTGCAAGAAACAGACCACGGTCTCTCTCTCTCAACCTGTGAGGCAGAATACATTTCTGCTTCCAGCTGTTGCTCACAAATCCTCTGGATTCAGCAACAGATGAGGGATTATGGTCTGCAGTTTCTTGACACGCCTCTATATGTAGTTAACAAAGCAGCCATCGATATAACCAAAAATCCGGTTCATCACTCACGCACTAAACATATTGAAATTCGTTACCATTTCATTCGTGACTGCTATGAAAAGAAATTGGTGCGAATAGAATAAATCCACACCGATGAACAAAAGGCTGATTTTTATACCAAAGCATTTCCTTTAACAAGATTTAAATATCTAATGAGGCTTAATGGTATTAAAAGTTTTCTGACAGGTGCGGAAGCTGAGGTTGAATATGGATCGGACTACGAGTTCACATGATCCGCATTGGTTTGTATACATCTTTTCTAGATTAGTTCCTAAAATCTAAAATCCAAAAAAAATATGTTTTTGATTTTAGGGGGAGAAATATTTGAGAAAATACAAAAACATATGAAAATTTTCAAAAATGTACAAAAACATTGAAAAAGACAAAAAGAATTCGGTGTCACAAAAAGGAAATGATAGTACATCAGTGGACTATCATAGTATGCTAAAGAAATGTAAAGTTTAAAAGTGATAAACGAGTCTTACTGTGGATATGTCAATAGGCTTAACAAGTTTAGTAAATTGTTTTCAAGATATAAACTAAATTTTACAACTGCTTAATCTTGTGGATTAACACATCTTGGATATATGGACTTAGTACTCTGAAATTTCGTTTGAGAGATTGCCTGATTCTGAGATACGAGGTCTTTATAGATAGTTGATATCTGGGGTATTATACAAGTTCTTCTGATTTTGCGGAAGCAATAGCCTAGAACCTCTATAATACTTTCGCTATAAAACCCCTAACACTGCATGCAAACTTGAAAAGTATTGAAAGATCTAATCATTTGCAGTGCTGAAAAGATTCCTTAAGTGGAACACAACTTAAAGTCGAGCCTTCATCTCTTTGTCTGTACGGTGGTACTAACCTGAGCTCTCAAGGCCTCGCACTAACCCAGATACAGATATCAATTACGCTATATTCACCTGTAAGATGAAATCTAGGGAATCTTGATACGGGAGTATATTCAAGAAGTGGGAACCGTAGATAAGTCAAGTTTCATAATTCATACCTTAACATATCTTGAAACAGTTGAGAAACATGGTAAAGTTTAAGTGGACAAACATATCGACAATCTAAGTAAACGAGTTTAAAACTTAATGTCATCTAAAGGTCAACGGTACTGGTGATATGCCTCAATTAACTGATATGATCCTTAGACACGAATTCACAAAAATATGTATGTAAATATGTTTGTACATAGTTTACATTGTTCTGTACATAGTTTATCAGCTTTACAGATTAAAACCAAAAAGATTTTCAGTGTGTTTTAGCATAAACTTATAAAAATACAAAAATATTTTGTTTCTACATTGTTTTCAGCAAACCAATGTTGGAGAACGGGTCTTTGAAGTTTGGTAAGGTGCTAAACTGGTGGGAATCTCATTGATAATGGGCTGGGATCTAATCTGTAAAATCTGAAAAGCCAAAACGATACAAAGTTCATTAATTTGAACTTTGATTTTGAAAATATCAACAGTTTGTTCGTAACAGGTCAAACCGGGGTCATTAATTTGGACTTGGCAGACAAATCGGTTAATCAAAGCCATTAACTTGGACTTGGTCAACTGAGTGGATTTTCATAACTAATAAAAGTTGAAAAGTTCAGGGACTAAATTGCAAAAAATTGAAAAATTTGAATTTGAGGTTAGGTAAGTTCGGCCGAACGTGCTTAACTGCTTAACAGTTCATCTGACAGCAAGTTCGACCGGACTTGCATTGATGGTTGTTTTGAGAAAAGGTTAAGTTCTCCCGGACTTCATGGGCCTTTATCATTGGGCTTGCAAGTTCGCCCGAACTTGCCAAGGTATAAATACCTAGCAAGTTCGGCTAAACTCATTACTTGCACCCATTATCTTCTGAGCGAACTTAGTACCCATTTGAGCGATTGAGTGAAATTGACAAAATCTACTCTGCTGAATTTTAGTTGATCTTGGTGATTTGCACACCACTATCAATGGAAGAGGTGATATTTTGTTGATCAAACCGTTAATTGGACCAGATCGATGAATTAGATCTATAATGCTAAAATCTGTAAGATATAGGGTTCGAATGGACAATTAAAGATAAAATCATGTTAATCGACACTAATCGACCATGAATAATTGTTAAATTCGATCAGATTGTCATGAATTGAAGTTGCAGGTTGTTGAAGATGATAACAAGTTCGGCCGAACTTGTTGACATGTTCGACCGAACTTGCAAAGTCTAAACAAGAATTATCTGATAAGTTCGCCCGAACTTAGATGTTAAAATTGAAAGTTGAATGATCATAAGTTCGTCCGAACTTACTGAGTTGTTGAACATGTGTATATTGCATGTTCCAGCGAACTTGACTTAAGCTGATTGTTATACACACACCAAGTTCGCCTGAACTTGATGAAAAGTGTTGAAAAATTTTTGTAACTTTTTCTCGTAATGCGTGCTAATTGTTTTGCGTCGTTTTTCAGGTTCAAGCACCAGCTCGGGTAATCACTATGGACTTTTCTAAGTTTCATAATACGTGTATTATGCTTGACAAGACAATATGTCCATCACTGAAGGATTACGACAGTATTCTGAAGTTTCTAAAGGAGTGTCCTATTCATCGAGCCATTACAGAGCGTACAGTTTCTTATAGATCTCACACTTACCATTTCTGGATGAATGCAAGCCTCAATGATGATAAAAAGACCATTATTTCATCTGTGCAAGTGGGAAACAAATCAAGGAGATCACGGTTACAAAAGATGATATTCGCAGGATCCTACAGTTCAATGATGACAAAGATGATCCAATTTTCTTGGACGAGAATGTCACACCCCGACCCGCAGCGGAAAAGGTGATCGGGGCATGATTGGGTTTTCATCAAAGCTCATAACATTTATTATAAAGTTTCATATTTATTATTTCTTTTTAAAGGAGAATCATTACAATCAATAATACAAGTACAACATGTTCTATACATCTTTCAAGACTTCATTATTTTTCTTCTAAGGCAATTTCCTATGTATTCCTTGCTTCAACCTGTCCACCTGTATCATGTGTAAAAATGGTTTTTGGGTCAACAAAAAGTTGGCAAGTGAATCCTATGAAAAACATTTAAACGTGTTTATTGTATCGATGATAAAATAAAGTGCATAACCACACATGAGTAAACGTAAATGTAAATTTAATCACAAAACACATAATATTAATTATTGCACACATATACACCAAATGATTGATTTTGAGGCACGCGTTGTTCAATTCGTCTCCCACGAGGAACTGATGGGCCTAATGAATGATTTTGAGGCACGCGTTGTTCAACGAACTGATGGGCCTAATGAATGTTTTTGAGGCACGCGTTGTTCAACTCGTCTCCCACGAGGAACTGATGGGCCTAATGAATAATTTGCACACAACTTGACAATATGTAATACATCACAACAAACAATATTTACATTCTAAGTTTAGATCATATAATGGTATAGCACGAGTTTGAATAAGCGAATTAATTTAAGCGACACATGATACACCCCAAAACATGAATAAAAAGGGGAATTTGTAAGAATTCACTCCCAGTGGTTGCGTTTCTTGGATTGATGATGAATGCGCACGAATTTGGATTTAACCACGATAGAAACTAACCTAAATAATAACATAATGGTTCGGTAAATAAATGGATTTTATTTGAGATTAATAATTTTATTTCATAACCTTAATAGGATTTCTAGATTTATTTTTGTGAGTTTAAGGACATTTTCTAACTTTAAAAATATTATTTTTAAGTATTTTTAAATAATTTTCTGATTAAATAAAAAAATAAAAAAATGTTGACCGTTGACTTTGACCGTTGACCGGTCTGTTTGTGTTTATTATGTGCGCTGAGTGAGGTTCGAACCCGGGACCTCTCGTACGCGTGAACGCAGCTCTACCAACTGAGCTACGTGTCTAACCCGAAATATTCTATGTTTTAATTATATATATATACTAATTAAATGTTAATTTATTTGGTTTATATTAAAAGGATTTAAAATGGTCAAACAGGTTGCAGGGACCCGGATCGAACTCGGGTCCTTCGGTTTGTAAGCGCACAGCCCAACCAGTTGGGCTGTGTGTCTAATCTGTTTATCTTACGGTTTATATTAATCTTAAAGACATATTGTGACTTGATCTGATTCTGTTTTAAAAACAAAATTGGTTTTAATTCGGAAAGTCGGTATGTTGTAAGGTTCGAACTCGTGACGTGCGCTGTGTGTTTGCACACAGTCCACCACTGGACTGTGTGTCTAACCCGGTTTAATATCTTGTTTTAAATAAACTTATACATAATGTCGAATTCGTCTTCTTTATTCAAAGACACAGACAAACGATATCCAACTGTTCTGGTTTAAATCGTTCGTCGAACATATAAGTGATTGAAATGTAATGGATAAAGAGAGTTACGGAATCGAATGTACGGAACAGAATGTTTTTCTCAGAATTCCGGCAATGGTCGTCGGCTCTGATTTGTGAATTCCGTCTGATTGAATCAATTAACAGTTTTGATCGATGAGTTGTGAAATTAAGTTACTAAACAATAGATATCAGGGGGTCTAGATGATTGTACCGATTCACAGCGTGATTTCAGAATTTTCAGAAATTTTCCGGCGAGTACAGAATTTCCGGCAACGTCGTCTGGGACTGATTCTGGTTGAAGGATTTAAGTTAGTATATGTCTAACAATGGATTGAAGACGAAAGAGTCGAGAAATTTACCGATTTGATGTAAGTCTCGGTTTTCAGGCGAAAGTTCGGCGATTGCAGAATATCTCCGGCGAGTGCTAATACTTCAAGAAATTGTGCGATTTTGAGCGAAGAGATTACCAGAGACTTGGGTGTGTATTTATATGGAAGAAGCAGATTGTATCGAGTCCGAATTCGATCTTGATTTGTGGTCAAGGTTTTCTCCGGCGGTTACGACTTGAATTGGGGGACTAGACATCGGTTATAACCGATGTCGAGGTTAATACACGCGTTTAGTCAAAGGAAACTGTCGACAATTGGCGAAATCGTCGGTATTTCCGGCGACTACGAATTGGGCGCGCTGATTACTGAGTTTGAGTTTTGAGTTTTATTATAAGTATTAATTGTTTCATTATGTTAACAAAGACAGCATGTGGCGGAGTGGTGTGTTGTTTACTTGTTGAACCGGCTGACCCGGGTTCGAAACCCAGCAGCCTCAAATATTTTTTATTATCTTATTTTTTATGATTTATTAATTATGTTTTAAAATTCTAACAATGTTTATTAATTATGTATCGTTTAAAATTAAAATAACCAATATATACGCGATGAAAATTATGACTGACTATTCGGTTAATAAACGAAGCGGGTTTTGGAAACCCGTTTTTTGACGGATGTTACAGTATCCCCTACTTTTAGAAATTTCGTCCCGAAATTTAAGTAATAGTGGTATATTTGACTTGTGGAGATGGTGTTTTAATTTGACAATTACATAATCAGAAGAGGGTGAAAGTTTAAATTTTATTGGAGGCGGTAACGTTCCTAGTAAGGGTTGGATACCCTGCTACAGGAATCGCTTTTTGATGCCTAAGATAAGGAATATTGATAAACAGAGTTGATTGACCAGATATGATCTCATGCACAAGAGTTTTGAGAGAATTGATACGTTTGGAAAGATAAGGTTATATCCTAAAACAAAACTTCTACCACTGTAACCTACATGGAACCTCTCATAACCGCCGGACAATGCCTCTGATCCTTTGGCAAGAATACTTATATATAGGAAGTACCAACGGCGTATCCACCA
Organism: Scalesia atractyloides; assembly: GCA_947069175.1. Lineage (NCBI taxonomy): Eukaryota > Viridiplantae > Streptophyta > Magnoliopsida > Asterales > Asteraceae > Scalesia > Scalesia atractyloides. The sequence continues at coordinate 34,927,391 of CAMTDV010000015.1, forward strand.
TATTCTTGTCAAATTTTCATTGGCTTTATCAGTAAGTTATGATTAGTTCTATGTGACTCTAGAACATAAACAAACACAACAACCAAAGCTTGAGTCTTAATTCTGAAAGTACACATGTTTGAATGATGACAGTACCTCTCTCGTTTGTTATGATGAAGAGGTTAGTCTATGTAGAAGTGAGACACAACCCAACTTCTTTGAATGATGAGATTGAGATACGTTGAGATGTATGATGATATGAATGCTAAATCAGTGAGTATAAAACAAACTTCAACCATGACATTACTAAATCCTACATGGAACTTCTCATAACCGCCTAACAATGCCTCTGATCCTCTGGCAAGAATACCTATATATAGGAAGTACCAGCGGCGTATCCACCATATTCTTGTCAGATTTTCATTGGCTTTATCAGTAAATTATGATTAGTTCTATGTGACTCTAAAACATAAACAAACACAACAACCAAAACTTGAGTCTCAAATCTGAAGGTATACATGATTGAATGATGACAGTACCTCTCTCGTTTGTTATGATGAAGGGGTTAGTCTAGGTAAAAGTGAGACACAACCCAACTTCTTTGAATGAGATTGAGATACGTCGAGATGTAAGATGATATGAATGTTAAATCAATGAGTATAAAACAAAACTGAAATAGTAATTCGCATTAAGATTCTTAGATAAATTTCCAATTTATAATTGAGATACATGAAGATTGAGATAACATAAAGAAAACATAAAAACTAAGCGGTTGGAGTTGAATCTAGATTTTTGGTGAAGAAAACTAGTTGGGTGGTTCGTTTGGGCCGTTATTATCTTCAACAGGATTGACGTTGATGTTGTAAGCTCTTCCTCTTGCTGGTGGCCTAGTGGTTAGGTTTTCTTGATTTGCTTGGTTAACTGGGTTTGCTTGAGCTTGGGCGTTTATGATGTTAACCAATCGAGGGCACGTGTTTCTAAAGTGGGTAGGGTCGCCACAATTAAAAACAAGCTCGAACATATGGAAATATGGGGTATTGGGGTTGTTGATATGTTTGGATCATGTTTTGAGTAGGGGGTGAGGTTTGGTTTTGAGAGGCGCGACAAGCCTTGCTCAAATGACCATAGCGTCCATAATTCACACATAGTCGACAAGGTAAGGTAGATGGATGGTGATAAAAACAGGTGTTGCATTGAGGGTGAGGTCCAATTTAAGGTTTTTTTATCTGGGTAAGTTGAGTTGGGTGCTACTTGAGTGATTGGGATAGCTTGGAGGGGTACGGCTTGTGAAGCTGGTTGATTGTGTTGGGTGACTGCGAAAATTTGCCCACCTCGTTTTCTCTTAGAAATGGGTTGAGAAGGGGATTCGATTTGGGTGGAGTTTGAGGTTTCAGTTGATGATTTATCTTTTTTCTTCTCCTCCTTGAAATCTTTATTCCGTATGCGGTTTTCGGTGAGCTCTGCAGCTAACTCCATGGCTGCTTCCAAAGTTGCAGGATTTGAAATGCTTGAAGGTGCATTTAGTGTTATTTGAGGGAGGGTTGATAACATTTTGATCTTCTTGATTTATTGGGTTGTCGGGATTAGCGGTAAGGGCTTGTTGAACTTGAACTACGATGTTGGGTATTACGGCCGCCATTTGTTGAGCGATTTGGGCAGCCATGCGCTCGCGAGATTTTCCTGATCTCATTTTCCGACGAGCGAGACTAGAAGACATCTACAAGGAATACGTATCAAGAGTATGAGTTGGATGTTTTAGGGGTCATGTGTCGTATTTAGGAATGAACATTCATAAAATAAATGAAGAATAATAATTTACTACATCCATAGGATGTCTTGGGCTTTGCTCGTAATTGGGCCTTGCATGCCGCCATACTTCACCTTCGTAATCATGTGGGCCCCCATGATTACCGGGTCTTTCATATGGTTCGCATGTGTTAGCTTGGTAACGTACACTAAAACCCGGAGAAAATCGAGAAATATGTATGTAACGTATGGAATTCGGAGTGCATCCAGGTGTGGACACGGTGATACCTCAAAGTGGGGTTAGTTCGAACGACGTTTGGTGTGGCATGCTTTGGCCTAATAGGTCCTTCGTACTCTCATCGTTAGTCCCCAGGTAGGCAAACTGGTCCGTTATATTGGATTTATACAAATGCCAACCTAGACAGGACGTTCCGACTACCGGTACTTGTACCCTTACAGTTACTACACGCCCGTCGTAGAACTCACTTTGATGAGATTGAAAAACGAAAAAATGCGACAAAATCTTGAAAAAGGAATATGAGGATGACTTGAATATGTGAACATTGATATATGCGTGATGAATGTATATGTAAGCATGTTATAAGTATAACTTATTAAATATCACACAGTATGATAGTGGAAGTGTTTGCATGCATGTGTGTATGTAATAAATACGAAACAAATGAACATCATGAGTTTGCATGTAACCACATAAACAATTAAAATCTAATCAACTATAGTATAGGCTCTAAGGGTCTAATAACCTATCCTATATCCCTATAGTCAAAAGCTCTGATACCAATCTGTCACACCCCGACCCGCAGCGGAAAAGGTGATCGGGGCTTGATTGGGTTTTCATCAAAGCTCATGACATTTATTATAAAGTTTCATATTTATTATTTCTTTTTAAAGGAGAATCATTACAATCAATAATACAAGTACAACATGTTCTATACATCTTTCAAGACTTCATTATTTTTCTTCTAAGGCAATTTCCTATGTGTTCCTTGCTTCAACATGTCCACCTGTATCATGTGTAAAAATGGTTTTTGGGTCAACAAAAAGTTGGCGAGTGAATCCTATGAAAAACATTTAAATGTGTTTATTGTATCGATTATAAAATAAAGTGCATAACCACACATGAGTAAACGTAAATGTAAATTTAATCACAAAACACATAATATTAATTATTGCACATATACACCAAATGATTGATTTTGAGGCACGCGTTGTTCAACTCGTCTCCCACGAGGAACTGATGGGACTAATGAGTGATTTTGAGGCACGCGTTGTTCAACGAACTAATGGGCCTAATGAATGTTTTTGAGGCACGCGTTGTTCAACTCGTCTCCCACGAGGAACTGATGGGCCTAATGAATAATTTGCACACAACTTGACAATATGTAATACATCACAACAAACAATATTTACATTCTAAGTTTAGATCATATAATGGTATAGCACGAGTTTGATTAAGCGAATTAATTTAAGCGACACATGATACACCCCAAAACATGAATAAAAAGGGGAATTTGTAAGAATTCACTCACAGTGGTTGCGTTTCTTGGATTGATGATGAATGCGCACGAATTTGGATTTAACCACGATAGAAACTAACCTAAATAATAACATAATGGTTCGGTAAATAAATGGATTTTATTTGAGATTAATAATTTTAATTCATAACCTTAATAGGATTTCTAGATTTATTTTTGTGAGTTTAAGGACATTTCTAACGTTAAAAATATTATTTTTAAGTATTTTTAAATAATTTTCTGATTAAATAAAAAAATAAAAAAATGTTTACGTTGACTTTGACCGTTGACCGGTCTGTTTGTGTTTATTATGTGCCCTGAGTGAGGTTCGAACCCGGGACCTCTCGTACGCGTGAACGCAGATCTACCAACTGAGCTACGTGTCTAACCCGAAATATTCTATGTTTTAATTATATATATATACTAATTAAATGTTAATTTATTTGGTTTATATTAAAAGGATTTAAAATGGTCAAACAGGTTGCAGGGACCCGGATCGAACTCGGGTCCTTCGGTTTGTAAGCGCACAGCCCAACAAGTTGGGGTGTGTGTCTAATCTGTTTATCTTACGGTTTATATTAATCTTAAAGACATAATGTGACTTGATCTGATTCTATTTTAAAAACAAAATTGGTTTTAATTCGGAAAGTCGGTATGTTGTAAGGTTCGAACTCTGACGTGCGCTGTGTGTTTGCACACAGTCCACCACTGGACTGTGTGTCTAACCCGGTTTAATATCTTGTTTTAATTAAACTTATACATAATGTCGACTTCGTCTTCTTCATTCAAAGACACAGACAAACGATATCCAACTGTTCTGGTTTAAATCGTTCGTCGAACATATAAGTGATTGAAATGTAATGGATAAAGAGTGTTACGGAATCGAATGTACCGAACAGAATGTTTTTCTCAGAATTCCGGCAATGGTCGTCGGCTCTGATTTGTGAATTCCGTCTGATTGAATCAATTAACAGTTTTGATCGATGAGTTGTGAAATTAAGTTACTAAACAATAGATATCAGGGGGTCTAGATGATTGTACCGATTCACAGCGTGATTTCGGAATTTCCAGAAATTTTCCGGCGAGTACAGAATTTCCGGCAACGACGTCTGGGACTGATTCTATTTGAAGGATTTAAGTTAGTATATGTCTAACAATGGATTGAAGACGAAAGAGTCGAGAAATTTACCGATTTGATGTAAGTCTCGGTTTTCCGGCGAAAGTCCGGCGATTGCAGAATATCTCTCGCGAGTGTTTAATACTTCGAGAAATTGTGCGATTTTGAGCGAAAAGATTACCAGAGACTTGGGTGTGTATTTATAGGGAAGAAGCAGAATGTATCGAGTCCGAATTCGATCTTGATTCGTGGTCAAGGTTTTCTCCGGCGGTTACGACTTGAATTGTGGGACTAGACATCGGTTATAACCAATGTCGAGGTTAATACACGCGTTTAGTCAAAGGAAACCGTCGACAATTGGCGAAATCGTCGGTATTTCCGGCGACTGCGAATTGGGCGCTGATTACTGAGTTTGAGTTTTGAGTTTTATTATAAGTATTAATTGTTTCATTATGTTAACAAAGACAGCGTGTGGCGGAGTGGTGTGTTGTTTACTTGTTGAACCGGCTGACCTGGTCGAAACCCGGCAGCCTCAAATATTTTTTATTATCTTATTTTTTATGATTTATTAATTATGTTTTAAAATTCTAACAATATTTATTAATTATGTATCGTTTAAAATTAAAATAACCAATATATACGCGACGAAAATTATGACTGACTATTCGGTTAATAAACGAAGCGGGTTTTGGAAACCCGTTTTTTGACGGATGTTACAGAGAAGATGGTGGGAGGTTGTTTTTACAGGATGGGGTACAAGGGCAGTGTTAATAAGCCCACTCTGATGAAAGGGGAAGTTCCTAACCCCTACAAGCTACTCATGCACGCTATCATACACACTTTCAGTCACCGTAAAGCGGGCCTTGACGATGTGCAAGATTACTTGGCCTGCATGGCAACGACGTTGATTCTAAAGAAGCCATTCAACTATTCAAAGCTTGTGTTTACGCATATGTCAAAGAATATGGATGATTCAAGGTTATGTTTATATCCAAGGTTCTTCCAAATGCTGATCGATGAAAAGTTTTCTAACATTGCACGTGATCCGAATGATGTCTTATATCTTAGTCACCTTGACGATACTACTGTTAAGAATCTGATAAAGTTCCAGAAGCAAGCTTCAGCACCGGTAGCAAAGCCAGTATTTGGGGCGATCAAAGATGAAAATTATATTGCGCTGGCTGACAATAGATGGAGAAAATACGGTAGTGGTGACGAGAAGGAGTTAAACGATGAAAAAGATTGGTTTAAAGCTTTCAAGCCGAATGATCGCAGTGATTGGTTTCTTAAGGATGAAGTCGATAAGCCTAAAAAGAAGTTAGCAACTAAAAAGGTAGATACGATGCTTATTGATGAAGATGAACCGTGAATGTTCAAGCTGAAGCTGGTTCTAGCGCAGCAGTCGTTATAGAAAGTCAAGAAACAGAGAAAGCAACTCAGGAAGACGATGTTATTTCAGCTACTTCTAAACATGATGATGATTCCGATGACGATAATGTAACACTCCAAATCTCCTAAAACAACAAACCGTGGTGAAAACACTTGGGGAGTCACGTTAACAGATTGTTTCAACAACACTTGATATTTGATGTTTCGTTTTATTGGATATTAAACATAGATTATATTGTCATATTGTCTTAAAACTTTTAAACAAATGAACAATGTCTTTCTTATTTTAAAGGCACTAAGTCCACGTCTATTCCTACATGTGCACGCATCAGTATCATCTAGCATCGACATCAAACTTGATTTCCTGAAACATATGTGAAAACGAGTCAGCAAAAATATATCGGCGAGTACATAGGTTTTTGTGAGTATGTCAAGTTCATGGATTCGTATACATTGCAACTTATAACCCGACTACTAGAGTCGTGATTGGAAACCTTGTTTTGAAAAAATTTTGATATTGCAATAGGTTTATAAACACGTGAGATAGAGTTTATAGAAATCTAGTAGCCATGAACCTTGACTCAAAATCTTTTGTATTGTAAATCCAAGTTGTAAATCATCTTGAAATAACTCGTATGTTTTATATCATTAATCGAAAAATCGTTGTGTGTCATTGTTTGAAAACATATGTCGAAGTAATATAAATAACGCCACGCATGTAATATGATAAAAGCACTTATATATAGGAAGTACCAGCAGCGTATCCACCATGCTTTTATTACATTACACTCGTTCCGTTATCTAAATCACTTGTCATAAACCATTCGTTCATCGTTCCTTGTTATAAACCAATTGTTCATCGTTCATCGTTTGTCGTTCATTGTTATAAACAAATCGTTCATCGTTCCTTGTTATAAACCATTTGTTCATCGTTCCTTGTTTTAATTTAAAACTTTTGGTTGTTTCGTGAATACATTCAAACCTTTGTTGACTTGTTCGAGACCACCCACGGTGTCCCTTAATCGTATAACATACCACCAAAGGGTTTGTTACATACAGTTTCAGTCGCTTCCCAAACTTCCCCACAAACCCCGGGAAATTTGGTAACGGGATTGTCAGTCCTAGGCGCCTTAACTTACTATTGGTCGGCTTGGCCATTATTAATGAATATCATTCTTGTTATAAATATAACGCACCAACAAGTTCATTTACTTTATTGAAATCGTATTGTTTATATAAACCATAGTAATTGCATTTGAAAACTTGTCAACCATAGTAATTGTAACTTGAGAACTTGTAAACTTTTTGGCACATATGAATCACCCCAAAACAATTGAAAACATAAAATAGGGGAACTATGTACTCACTTTTTATAGCAAAGTAAATCTTGTATCAATAAGAAAACTGAAGCTCAAAGATCCGAGAAATCACGCGTGTCCTAAAAATGAATAATAGTGTAAACATCGAGACTTGAAATCGGAGGATTCGGATAGAATGCTACCTTATAAACCAAATGAGTTTTGGAACTCATATAATATGGTTTAATAAGTTTACATTCTGAGTTGGAAAAGTTTTTAAGTGCTTTTGACCCGTTATGACCCGTTAAGGTGGTTTAAGCCACTTTAACGTGTCGTTTGCGTAAGTACGCATTCGGATGGTTAGATATGTGTCATAATAAGTTTTTAAATACTTAAACATGTTTAAAAATGTTTTTGATCAGATTATATGTCAAAATTTATGTTACATATGCTTAACGTTGATTTGTTTGCAAAAAGGGCATTTTGGTCGTTTTAAGGTAATATTACAATCAATCATCATAACACAATCCAAACATCATGAACATAGGGTATAACCTCAGAGGGTTATTCCCTATATAATTATGGTCACAATTATATATTTGGTTGGGTCCAAAGATCCACCAAATGGGTCAGATTCGAATGTCAAAGCGGTGGTCAAACCGTTCAACTTTTGACTCTAAATAAGCACTATAATGAGAGTGACGAATTTAACAAGTCTTGACATGACTTAAATAAGTTTATGAAAGTATTTTGGCATCAAAACAACCTGTTTTGGTACCCGAAAACAGATCAGTTGCAAAATGCGCAAAAAAAATCGCATTTTGACCGAAACCTTGACTTGTCAAAATAGCTAGAAATGATGAGAATCAGTAGGCATGATTTTTATGGATCATAACCACCTTGATTACCATCATAAAGCAAGTTTCAAATGGATTTTAAACTGATCAATTCTGGAAGTCAACAGAAAGTCAAACTTTGTGACTTTTAATCAAATTAATCACAAGTATTGAAACAAACATGAAGGAGATCACTTACAAATACTAAGGATTTGATCAAGAACACTGAGAAAGCTCCAAAAATGAGTGCCAAATTCGGATTTAGAGCAGGGTGTTGCAAGAAAGTGATCAAAGTGTTGCAACCATGAGGAACACTTAGTATTTATAGAAATCTTGGATTAACAAGAGCATGACAAGTGTTGGTGACTCATCTTAGGTGTAGATTAGTGTCCAAATTCGTGTCAATTGTAGAGATTAAGGTGGCACAAGTGTTTGATGAGTCAAAGGTTGCACAAACAAGCTGCTGCCAGGAAATCTGATGTGCATGGCATGCCTTACGGACCGTTTGGTCCTTAGGCTTACAGTCCGTAAGCCATGGACCGGGGCACATCTTTTGGGATTTGGCAGAACAGGCCCCTGCATCGTTTCGCCGTGTTTCGGGCACTTCTAACACTCGTTAACCTCGTTTCAAAGCTCCATAAGGACAAAAAAGTATAGTGAACTTGAAATATGTTGGAAAATGTTCCATAGGTTAGTTCGTTTGGTCGTACGGTCGCGGTTTTTGGTTAATTACGACGAAAATCGAAACGAACGCGTGTGTGACCGTAAACGCGTAACGAACGGATTTTTCGCATTCCAATCACTAAAATATATTATATTGATGATTAAAAAAATATTATGGATGTCCGTACATGTTCTGAATAGCGATATACGCGAAAAGGCATTGTTTCACAGAATTTGCAAAATAGCCCCTGAAGTTACAAAAGTGTGATTTTGCCATACCGAAGCCCTCAAAGCTTATTTCTAAGCTATGTAAAGAATATTTATGGTATGTTAGGCTTGTTTTCTTGTTCTGGAGCGTACATCGCTGCGAGAATCGGTAGACTTTTGAAGTTCATCGTAATTAGTCCCTATGATCTAATAAACTTTTTTTGACATACCAAACCCTCCAAAAGTTATTTCTAAGTTATGCGAAGGTTATTTAAGGTATGTTTAGCTTGTGACAATATTCCGGAACATACGTTGCATTAAATTGGTTTCATTCGGGTATCGGTTCACTAATTTTGCTCAAAGAAGCGATTCAAGAGTTCGAAGTTGTGCAAGAATCAAATGTGTGTGATAATCAAAATAAAAAAAACAAAATTCACATATTCAACATAAAATTTAATTCATTGATAACTTGTTCGTCATTGCTACATGTTCGGATCGCCACCGATATCACAGTCTCCCCTAGTTCAGGAAATTTCGTCCCGAAATTTATTTAGAGGAAACTCATGAGAACAAATGTGGGTACTTCACTTTCATTTGATCCTCTTGTTCCCAAGTAAATTCTAGGCCAAGTTTGGATTCCCAACGAACTTTGACTATCGGGATTCGTCTTCGTTTAAGTTTCTTGACTTCACAGTCCAATATCTCCACCGGTTTCTCGACAAAGTGCATGGTGTCATTAACATGAATCTCGTCGAGTGGAATATGAAGATTTGTATCGGCTAAACACTTTTTTAAGTTGGACACGTGGAATGTTGGGTGAATATTCCCGAGTTTAGGAGGTAGCTCAAGTCAGTAGGCCACCTTTCTGATTCTTTCAACGATCTTGAATGGTCCAACATATCGTGGTACAAGTTTTCCTTTCTTCCCAAATCTGATCACTCCTTTCCAAGGAGATACCTTGAGTAGGACGTGATCGCCCTTGGAATTCCAAGGGCTTGCGTCGCTTGTCTGCATAACTCTTTTGACGGCTTCTAGCTGTCAGAAGGTTATCGTGTATTTTCTCGACTTTCTCGGTTGTGTCGTGAATGAGTTTAGGTCCAGTAAACTGAGACTCTCCAACTTCATGCCAACATACAAGTGAACGACATTTTCAACCGTATAAAGCTTCAAAAGGCGCCATGTTGGTGCTGGCGTGGTAACTTTTATTATAAGAGAATTCGACCAATGGTAGATGTGAATCCCAACTACCACCAAAATCGATCATGCAAGCTCTAAGCATATCCTCCAATGTTTGAATCGTCCTCTCAGATTGTCCATCCGTTTGAGGATGATAAGCAGTACTTAGATTGAGTTTGGTTCCCATTGCAGATTGCAATCTCTTCCAAAAGCGAGATGAGAACCGGGCATCTCGATCGGATATGATGTTCAAAGGAATACCATGACGAGACACAATCTCATCAACATAGATCTTTGCGAGTTTGTCAGCAGAGAAATCTTCACGAATCGCTATATAAGTGTGCTGACTTCGTTAGACGGTCAATGATCACCCAAATTGCATCATGACCTCTAGATGTACGCGGTACTTTGGTAATGAGATCCATCGCAATGTTCTCCCACTTCCATACCGGAATTTCTGGTTGTTCGAGCAAACCAGGTGGACATTGATGTTCGGCTTTAACTTTGAGACAAGTAAGGCATTTAGATACATACAAGGCAATGTCGTTCTTTATACCCGGCCACCAATACTGGGTACGGAGATCCTTGTACATTTTTGTAGCACCAGGATGAATCGAATAACGAGACTTGTGAGATTCATCCATCAAAAGAGTATGGAGATTGTGTTGATTGGGAACCCACAAACGGTTCATGTAGTAACGTAATCCATCGTTTTTCGTTTCAAGTTGGAGTTCGAGTTGGTGAGTTAATTCGTCGTTCATCACACCTTGGGTTACACAAGTGCGTTGGGCTTCAAGAATACGTGTTTGAATATCGGATTGAACTTGAACACAATGAAGCTTGACATGTTCTTTGCAACTAAGCGCATCAGCCACAACGTTCGCCTTACCAGGATGGTAGCGAATTTCACAGTCGTAATCATTTAGAAGTTCTACCCAACGTCATTGTCTCATGTTCAGCTCTTTTTGGTTGAAAATGTGTTGGAGACTTTTTGTGGTCTGTGAAAACCACACATTTCGTACCATAGAGATAGTGTCTCGACGCATAAGCGATGACCTTATCCCGTTGCATGAGAATGCAACCAAGGCCTAAATTCGACGCGTCACAATAAACCACAAAATCATCGTTGCCATCGGGTAAAGATAGAATAGGAGCATCACAGAGTTTTAGTTTCAAAGTTTGGAAAGCTTCCTCTTTTTTAGGTCCCCACTTAAAAGGCTTATTCTTTTGAGTCAAAGTAGTGAGGGGAACCACGATTTTTGAAAAGTTCGCAATGAATCGTCGATAATAACCAGCAAGACCAAGAAATGAGCGAACTTCTGTGGGTGTAGTGGGTGTTTTCTAATCCTTAATCGCAGCGATTTTGGAAGGATCCACATGAATACCTTGCTCATTGACAATGTGTCCCAAAAACTGAACCTCTTTAAGCCAGAATTCACACTTGGAGAATTTGGCGTAAAGTTGCTCTTTCTTTAGAAGTTCCATTGTCAGACGAAGATGTTGCTCGTGCTCGGCTCGAGACTTTGAATAAATAAAGAACGTCATCGATGAAAACAATGATGTACTTATCCAAATAAGGCTTACAAACCCTATTCATCAAGTCCATGAATACGGCTGGAGCATTTGTCAAACCGAAAGGCATAACTGTAAACTCGTAGTGGCCGTATCTTGTGCGGAAAGCAGTCTTGGGAATATCGTCCTCGAGTACACGAAGTTGATGATACCTAGAACGCAGATCGATCTTCGAAAAACATGTGGCACCTTGTAGTTGATCAAATAGATCATCAATGCGAGGTAGGGGATATCGATTCTTGATAGTGAGTTTGTTGAGCTCACGGTAATCGATACACATCCAGAAGGATCCATCCTTCTTTTTCACAAATAGGACAGGTGCACCCCACAGAGAATAACTTGGTCGAATGAAACCTTTGTCAGATAACTCTTGGAGTTGCTTCGATAACTCCTGCATCTCAGAAGGTGCAAGAAGATAAGGAGATTTGGCTATTGGGTTGGCACCCGGTACAAGATCAATTCAAAACTCAACTTGTCGTGCTAGAGGTAAACCAGGTAGATCTTTGGGAAATACCTCAGGGTAATCTCGAATAACAGGAATGTCTCGAATATTCTTGCTCTTGCCTGTCCACTCCTCAATATGTGCCAAGAAGGCGACATAATTCTTTCGCAAGTATTTCTGAGCTTGGGTACACGTCATGAGTTTAAGGCTACTAACGGGTTTCTCTCCACGAACTTCTCAAATTTCACCAGACGGAAGAGGTACTCGAACAATCTTGTCAAAACAAATAACTCCGGCATGATGTTTGGTTAACCAATCCATCCCAATAATGATGTCGAAACTTCCAAGTTGCATAGGTGTAAGGTAGATAGGAAATAAATGGTTGTTGAGGTTCAACTGGTAGTTATGAATGACGGAATCAAGCACAAGGGGTTCACCGTTGGCTATCTCGACTGACAAGGGCTTTCCTAGTTTAGTTCTAGGCATCGAAAGCAAAGGATCAAAGGCAAGTGACACAAAACTTCTATCGGCACCCGAATAAAAAAGAACAGAAGCAGGATGATTGTTGACAAGGAACGTACCGTTAACAACTTCATTATCAGCACGAGCCTCGTTGGCGTTCATGTTAAAAGCCCGTCCACGAGTCGGATTTGCGTTGGCTAACCTTCGGCAGTTGTTCCTGTAGTGACCCATTCATCGCAGTTAAAACATGAACCAGGCAGAAAGTGAGGTCGAGTGGGATTTGCTTGTGGTTGGGCTTGGTTTTGAACTGCTAGGTTTGGGTTAAAGCGACAAATATTTGCAAGGTGACCAAGTTTTCCACAGGTAGTACATTGTCGACACGGTACATGAACTTGATGATGACCATTACAATGATTGCAAAGCGGTGCAGTTCCCGCATATGGTTTCTTTGCCGGTGGTGGAGCTGCTTGGTTTTGGGGAGCAGTTGGAGCGGGTTGTGTGGTCAGAGCAAAATTTTGAGAAGCCTTACGCTTCTTTGACCTTTTGGATGGTTCGGATTTGTTTTTCTTCAGTATTTCTTGGGTAGCTTTGTTAGATCGTTTCTTATCGCCCTTGCGATGAAGTTTACCCTTCCTGATTTGGGATTCGGTTAAAGTTGCAGATAACTCAATAGCTTGTCGTACCGAGGTAGGGTGACTACCGGTGATGATATCTTGCACAGGGTCGGGTAAACCATCGATATACTTCTCGATCGCCTTTTCCAAAGGCGTCACCATCGTAGGATAAAGTAGACTCAGCTCCTCATATCGGTCGGTATAAGCGCGATGCTCACCGCTATATTGCTTAAGATCATCAAATTCCCTTTCCAAAGCCCTGAGTTCATGACGAGGACATAACTCCCTCATCATTAGAGCTCGAAGCTCTCCCCAAGGTTGGGCTAAGGCCACATTAGCACCCCTATCTCTCATAACACCATTCCACCATGTCAAATCTCGTTTCTTGAATACACTAGCTGCAAACTCAACTTTTCACTCATCCGGACATTGAACAAAGCGAAATGTGCTCTCGAGACTCTCAAACCATTGAAGAAGTCCCGTAGCTCCCTCAGACCCAGAAAATGCAAGTGGTTTAGCCGAACAGAACTGTTTGTAGCTACATGGAGGATTATTGTTATTATTGTTATTGTTGTTCGCTTGATTCAGTTGAGTTACTAGGTTTGGGAGGATCGCAGCCATTTGCTAAGCGATGAGTGCTGCCATTGCAGCATCTTGAGTTTGATCACGTCTAGGAGGCATTCTAGAAAAGAAACATGATGAAAGATGTATGAGATTGACGTTCAGAAAATCGAAACAAGCATCAAAGATATCGACGAAACATAAGAATGTGGTCACCTGTTTGTTTCTCAAAACACACAAATGAAACACTGTGACTAATTAAAGTAAATGGGTCTTCATAATGTATCATGAAGACATGCTTTAGCCTATAAGTGGAAACTCACCCCAAGAGTTCCCAGGTAAGAGTGACTGGTCCGATTAAGTGGATTTGTACGAACACTCTAGCCTTAGACAGAAAACTCAGGGTACAGGCACCCACCCTTCCAGATTACACGTGTTCACATTATTAAAACCCAAACTTTGACGAGATTTTGAAAATTTAAAGGCTTACGCCAAAAACAAATCATCTAAGGATAGATGATTGATATTTGAAAACGGATTTGAAATCTTTGTGTAATTGTTTTGGTAATCACCTAAGGATAGGTGATCGTATTGTATTTTAAATCTAAACGCATGAAAACTCGCATTAAGGTCCTAGGAAGGTTATAGCCTAGGTCAAAGCATTACTAATAAACTAATTCCCTATAACCAGTGCTCTGATACCAACCTGTAACACCCCAAATCGCGTAAAACAACAAACCGCGGTGGAAACACTTGGGGAGTCACGTTAACAGATTGTTTCAACAACACTTGGTATTTGATGTTTCGTTTTATTGGATATTAAACAAAGATTATATTGACATATTATCTTAAAACTTTTAAACAAACTTAAACAAACAAACAAGCATTGAAATTGTCTTTCTTATTTTAAAGGCACTAACTCCACGTCCATTCCTACATGTGCACGCATCAGTATCATCTAGCATCGACATCAAATTTGATTTCCTGAAACATATGTGAAAACGAGTCAGCAAAAATATGCCAGCGAGTACATAGGTTTTTGTGAGTATGTCAAGTTCATGGCTTCGTATACATTGCAACTTATAACCCGACTACTAGAGTCGTGATTGGAAACCTTGTTTTGAAAATATTTTGATATTGCAATAGGTTTATAAACACGTGAGATAGAGTTTATAGAAATCTAGTAGCCATGAACCTTGACACGAAATCTTTTGTATTGTAAATCCAAGTTGTAAATCGTCTTGAAATAACTCGTATGGTTTATATCATTAATCGAAAAATCGTTGTGTGTCATTGTTTGAAAACATATGTCGAAGTAATATAAATAACGCCACGCATGTAATATGATAAAAGCACTTATATATAGGAAGTACCACCGGCGTATCCACCATGCTTTTATTACATTACACTCGTTCTGTTATCTAAATCACTTGTCGTAAACCATTCGTTCATCGTTCCTTGTTATAAACCAATTGTTCATCGTTCATCATTCGTCGTTCATTGTTATAAACAAATCGTTCATCGTTCATCGTTCCTTGTTATAAACCATTTGTTCATTGTTCCTTGTTTTAATTGAAAACTTTTGGTCATTTCGTGAATACATTCAAACCTTTATTGAACTGTTTCTAGACCACCCATGGTGTCCCTTAATTGTATAACATACCACCAAAGGGTTTGTTACACACAGTTTCAGTCGCTTCCCAAACCTCCCCACAAACCCCGGGAAATTTGGTAATGGGATTGTCAGTCCTAGGCGCCTTAACTTACTACTGGTCGGCTTGGCCATTGTTAATGAATGTCATTCTTGTGATAAATATAAAGCACCAACAAGTTCATTTACTTTATTGAAATCGTATTGTTTATATAAACCATAGTAATTGCATTTGAAAACTTGTAAACCATAGCAATTGTAACTTGAAAACTTGTAAACTTTTTGGCACATATAAAATCACCCCAAAACAATTGAAAACATAAAATAGGGGAACTATGTACTAACTTGTGATAGCAAAGTAAATCTTGGATCAATAAGAAAACCGAAGCTCAAAGATCCGAGAAATTACACGTGTCCTAAAAATATATAATAGTGTAAACATCCAGACTTGAAATCGGAGGATTCGGATAGAATGATACCTTATAAACCAAATGAGTTTCGGAACTCATATAATATGGTTTAATAAGTTTACATTCTGAGTTGGAAAAGTTTTTAAGTGCTTTTGACCCGTTATGACCCGTTAAGGTGGTTTAAGCCACTTTAATACGTCGTTTGCATAACTACGCATTCGGATGGTTAGATATGTCTCATAATAAGTTTTTAAATACTTAAACATGTTTAAAAATGTTTTTGATCAGATTATATGTCAAAATTTATGTTACATATGCTTAACGTTGATTTGTTTGCGAAAAGGGCATTTTGGTCCTTTTTAAGTAATATTACAATCAATCATCATAACACAATCCAAACATCATGACCATAGGGTATAGCCTCAGAGGGTTATTCCCTATATATTTATGGTCACAATTATATATTTGGTTGGGTCTGAAGATCCACCAAATGGGTCAGATTCGAAAGTCAAAGCGGTGGTCAAACCGTTCAACTTTTGACTCTAAATAAGCACTATAATGAGAGTGACGAATTTGACAAGTCTTGACATGACTTAAATAAGTTTATGAAAGTATTTTGGCATCAAAACAACCTGTTTTGATACCCGAAAACAGATCCTTAGCAAAATGCGCAAAAAAAAATCGCATTTTGACCGAAACCTTGACTTGTCAAAATAGCTAGAAATGATGAGAATCAGTAGGCATGATTTTTATGGATCATAACCACCTTGATTACCATCATAAAGAAAGTTTCAAATGGATTTTAAACTGATCAATTCTGGAAGTCAACAGAAGTCAAACTTTATGACTTTTAATCAAATTAATCACAAGAATTGAAACAAACATGAAGGAGATCACTTACAAATACCAAGGATTTGATCAAGAGCACTGAGTATGCTCAAAAAATGAGCGCCAAATTCGGATTTAGAGCAGGGTGTTGCAAGAAAGTGATCAAAGAGTTGCAACCATGAGGAACACTTAGTATTTATAGAAATCTTGGATTAACAAGAGCATGACAAGTGTTGGTGACTCATCTTAGGTGTAGATTAGTGTCCAAATTCGTGTCAATTGCAGAGATTAAGGTGGCACAAGTGTTTGATGAGTCAAAGGTTGCACAAACAAGCTACTACCAGCAAATCTGTTGTGCTGGGCATGCCTTACGGACCATATCGTCCTTAGCCTTACGGTCCGTAAGCCAAGGACCTTGGCACATCTTATGGGATTTGGCAGAACAGGCCCCTGCATCGTTTCGTCGCGTTTCGGGCACTTCTAACACTCGTTAACCTCGTTTCAAACCTCCATAAGGACAAAAAAGTATAGTGAACTTGAAATATGTTAGAAAATGTTCCAAAGTTCAGTTCGTTTGGTCGTACGGTCGCGGTTTTCGGTTAATTATGATGAAAATCGAAACGAACGCGTGTGTGACCGTAAACGCGTAACGAATGGATTTTTTGCATTCCAATCACTAAAATATAATATATTGATGATTAGAAAAATATTTTGGATGTCCGTACATGTTCCGAATAGCGATATACGCAAAAAGGCATAGTTTCACAGAATTTGCAAAATAGCCCCTGAAGTTACAAAAGTGTGATTTTGCCATACCGAAGCCCTCAAAGCTTATTTCTAAGCTATGTAAGGAATATTTATGGTATGTTAGGCTTGTTTTCTTGTTCCAGAGCGTACGTCGCTGCGAGAATCGGCAGACTTTCGCAGTTTGTCGTAATTAGTCCCTGTGATCGAATAAACTAGTTTTTGACATACCAAACCCTCCAAAACTTATTTCTAAGTTATGCGAAGGTTATTTAAGGTATGTTTAGATTGTGACATTATTCTGGAACATACGTTGCCTTAAATTGGTTTCGTTTGCGTATCGGTTCACCAATTTTGCTCAAAGAAGCGATTCAAGAGTTTGAAATTGTGCAAGAATCAAATGTGTGTAATAATCAAAATAAATATACAAAATTCACATATTCAACATAAAATTTCATTCATTGATAACTTGTTCATCATTGCTACATGTTCGGATCGCCAAGATATCATAGGTAAGAAAGATGATTCTGATTACGAAGATTGGAATAATGCCGATGATGATGATCAGGGTGGAGTTGGCCTAAAGATTAATGAAGCAAAGGTCGCTGATGACTTTGATTTTTCTTCTCTAATGGATGATGAATAGACTAAGATGGATGATAAAATTGAGGGCGAGTCAGGGCAAACAGGGCCTTCTGATGATATTGATATGGTTGACATTGATAGATTTGCGAAGCCTGTTGCTGCCGTACCCACAAAGCCTTTGATTTTGATCTGGAACATAATCTTGAGAAAGGCGAGTACGTGCACAATTATACTAAGGAAGATTTGGCAAGATTGATTGAAGTTGAGGCTGAATCTCTCGATTTTGATTTCGAAGAGGAGGTGTTGAATGTTAATCCATTTGAGCCGAATGATTATCAGTACGTACGATGATTCGAAGCTGACGAATATAACAGAGTGATTGTAGAGGATTGGTCTTCTGATGATGAAACAGATCAAACTCCAAAGTACGTCGGTCCAAACACTGACAGTTTTCCTACTTTTGAGGAGATGTACAAGCAACAAGATGAAGATATGTTGAAAGAGAAAATCGAAGAGTCGATACGAGAAGGCAAAGTTCCAAAGCCAATGACGAAAGAGGAAATAGCTCAAGCAAAGAAATCTTGGTTTAAAGAAATGCCGCGCGAACGTAAGTTTCAACGTCCTCTAACATTCTTTACCAGAGATAAAGAGTGTCATTGGGGGATATTTTGAGTTGGGGTTGGTTTAAAGAGCTGAATGTTTATGCAATCAAAAGGGAATTTGGAGTGCAATACTTCAAGTATCTGGCTGATTTCAAGACTCTACCATACTGGGATGTTGAGGAGCTGGTTCAGACTGTGAATGTTACTTATCATATGAAATTTATCGATCAGCTGTTATGGAAGATGATTAAGTATGAAGCAGTAAAAGGTTTTAGATACTGGAAGCCGTTCATTCCAGGTCGTAGAATCAAAACGAATAAAAAGACACGGGAAAAGGATATAACGTTGATAATGAAACGACCGAGAGCTATGAGAAACATGCCGTTGATGCCGATTGAGCAAAATTTCTATCTAGTGTTCAAGTGGTGGCAGATAGATCCAACCACATGTGAAGATGTTATCGTGTTAAGATTTGAAGAACACTTGGATATTACAAAGGAAAGGGTTGAGATATTGGGATTTCAGGGCATGAGAGGATTATGGAGAATGATCAGGATTCTAGATCCAATGTGGCTTGTTAACTGTTCAAGTGAAGATATCAAGTGCTTGTTCTACAGCAAATAGTATTTGAGGAACGTGAAAAAGAATAGGCTATGCAGTATCAAAGGGTTGTGAACGTTTGTTATGCACGTGAAGTGAATTCACGGAAGATGTGGCAGACAAGCTGGAGGGAGCTAGAACGGGTTGAATTTCTGAAAGAAGAAAAGCGTCTAGAAGCTATTCATGAGAAAGGTAGAAAGGCAAGGCTTAGAAGGTTTCAGTATATGAACAAAGTGCCTCCTACAGATAAGACGTCGGATCCAAAGCAAGAACGACGAAAGAAGCCATTCAAGAACTTCTTCGGTCGTGGTCTATAATGTTTATTTGAAGATAGAGTTTTGAAGATTGATACAAGATGAAGACAATATCCAAGGGGGAGTCTGTTGGTACAGCATGTCTATGTCTTAGTCTTATATCGAGTCTGTATAGATTAGAGTTGAATAGGCTAGCAAAAAGTAGTATTTATATGTTAAAGGGTCAAGTTCTCCCATGATGTTCATGGAATGTCAAGTTCAGCCGAACTTGCTTAGGGAAGTTCGCCCGAACTCATCTCCTCCATGAGCGAACTTGGATCTCTATAATTAGCTAAGCTTTGTCAATTTGGAAACCTGATGTTATATCAATAAAATTGGTGTTTAACTGATTAATTCTTGTCTATTGGTAAACTTGTCGTAATATTTCGCTACTATGGACAATAGATATAAAATCTAGGTTCCTATGCATCGAGGATCGGTCTTACAGTTAAGCCTATCGACACATCCACAGTAAGACTAGTTTATCACTTCTAAACTTTACATTTACTTAGCATACTGTGATAGTCTACTGATGTACTATCATTTCCTTTTTACACAAAACTCTTTTTCCTTATTCAATGTTTTTGTACTTTTTGTTTTTAATATGTTTTTGGATTTTCTGAAAAAATTTTCTCCCCTAAAATTCAAAAACATATTTTTGGAATTTTTATTTATAGAAAAACATTGACCAACCAATGAGAATTACTTCAATTCTCCATCCATTATTGCTTCACATTTTTACATTTAAAGCACTCTCCCCCTCATGATGACAAAAACCTTAACACTTTTGTATTTATAACAATTTTCGTATCCCTGAGTTTTGTCTGTTCAACAGTGAGGGTTCTGTGAAATTTTTCAAATTTTCTTCAAAAATTTGTAAAATTTTCAAGTAAACATTATTAAAACATGTTTTCGAAAAGTTTTCTCCAAAAATTTTTCAAAAATTGTAAAGTAAACGTTATTTGAATATGTAATAAGGCCTTTATATAGACTTGATAACCTGGCCCATTTTCAAACTGTGCCACGGAACTCAATTATCAGTAATTTGCTTTTTCCTCGTAAGTTCCTGCACAAGATTCAAACAATTAGTTTAATAGTGACACCCAAGCATTTTTAGCCTTAGGCGTTATTTCTTCAACATTAATTTTGACTTTCGTTTCACAATCAGGTTTATTTTGAACTTTCTCAAATTTTGGAAAGTCTTTTACCAACCATGTTTGATTTTTCATTAAAGCTTTCTTGAAATACAGTGTAGAAACTTTTTGTTCATTACTATTCGAGGATTCACCAGTTTCAAAATTTAAAAAATTAGTAATAACTGGTTTCACCTTGTTTGTAGTTTCTGTAGATTGTTTCAAAACCTGAGTTGAAACTCCAGAATTTTTATTATCAATATGTGCAGGTTTAGGATTAATTTGAAAACATTTTCTAGCAATGTGTCCAGTTACTCCACATTTATGACACTTTCTGTTCTCATATCGTTTTCTATCAAACCATACACTCAAATCATAACACTGATTTGACGTGTGGTAGCCATCTTTCCTGCTTCGTCTGTAACTTTGATTTGACATTAAAGCACCGCGGTCCGACTTTCACCACTTACTTTCAAATCTTTGTAAGTTTTGATTTACAAATTTTTGTGAATTTCTATATTGATTGGATGATCGTACCTATGAGCTTTTATTCTTCTTTTGAAAATTTTCAGAATTTTTAAAACTTTGTTTTTCTTTTTGTTTTCATTCTCCATTCTGCTTAGAAGATTTTTGCGTTGAGCATTCACCTTTCTCAGTAGAATGTAGAACAGTTACTTGGAATTTTTCTTTTAGTTTTAAAAATACTTCATGTTTATCATTTTTAGCTCTTTCATCATGGGTATCATCATCACAATCCTCAATTATGACATCGTCATAATTTGTGACATTGTCACTTATTGGAATTTCTTTTTTATTTTCATTGATCGGTTTTGGACATATCTGATCTAGAATCAATGACGAAGTCACAAAACCTTTCAATTTCTTTTCTAAATCAACAACTTTATTTTTATCAATCTCGACTTCATTTTCAAGTTGAGCAATTTTGTCAATATGAGAATTTATTGCTTTTTGATTTTCGATATTTAATTTTTCAAAAACAATTTTTTTATTTTTAAACATTTTTATTTCATTTTAAAAATCTACTACCATTTGTAATTTTTCATTTTCTAAAATTTTTATTTTGTTTTCAAAATTCTTTTCATTTTCTTTTAATTTTTTATTTTCTAATGTCAAACTCTCAATCTCACTCAAGAGTTTGGCATTATCTGCCCGATAGTTATCAACATCATAAACTGGACAGACTAGTTTAGAACTTGAAGATCCATTTGTAGATGTACTTGAAAGTTGAGCTTCACAGTTCTTAACCACTACATTCTCTTCTCTCTTCACCTGATATTTATTTTTCAGAGATATTCAGATTTCTTTTGCAGTTTTTTACTCAAGCAGTAGTATCAAGATATCTTCCTTGACAAATTGTTGAATAAGACTAATCATTTTCTTTTCAGCAAAATACTCCTCTTTCTGTTGCGTAGAATACTTGTATTTCTCTAGAATATTCTGATTCTTATCTCTTGGAACGACATATCCTGTTTTGATCGCAATCCAACTTTGAAAGTGCATAGCTTGGACCCAGTTCACGAATTTCCCTTTCCAGACTTCATACTCGTCAAAACTTATCAACATTGGCGGCTTCACCGACCCCATTTCGTTTTCCAAACTAATCTGTCGTTCAAAAACACTTGAAAAATGATTAACAAACAGACAATTTTAGAAAAATTTGACTTTTTAATCAACAATATTAACGTATCGGTTTGCTAAAAACGTTAAAAAATTTTCGAAAAACTATTTTTACCAGATTAGAGCTTTAAACTTGTCTTGTCGATACGAATCTAACGATATATAATGTCCGAGATGTTTTTCGAAATTTTCATACCTTTTTTTAGAAACCTTTAGACAAGTTCGGGCGAACTTGTCACAGCTTGTGAAAATCAGTTATTTAACAAGTTCGGGCGAACTTGTTGAGATTTTATGAAAATTTTACTTTGACTACAAGTTCGAGCGTACTTGTGAAAAATTCAAGAGATTTATCAAGTTCGAGGGAACTTGTAATACTTTTTCAACAATATTTAATCAAGTTCGGGCGAACTTGATGAAATTTGTTTGAAAAATAAGCAAGTTTGAGCGAACTTACCCAAAAATCTTGAAAAATCAATCAAGTTCGGGCGAACTTGATGAAAATATGTGAATTTTTCAGTCAAGTTCAAGCGAACTTGATGTCAAGTTCGAGCGAACTTTCAAACATGGTTTTTCAAATTTTTGACATGAATTCGTTTATTTTAAGCTCTGATCTTCTCAAGGGTTTTACTATTATGAATTTTACGTATTATACTTGAAAATCAGTCCATTTTGTCTGTGAATTGTCCAAGAAAAGTTTAAAAAGAATGAAATGAGTAGAAGATGAGATGTTCTATGTCCAATGTCTTCAAATTAGGCCAATCCTACTCTGATACCACTTGTAGGACCGATCCTGATAGCATAGGAACCTAGATTTGATATCTAATGTCCATAATAGCGGAAATATTATGACACGATTACCAAATAACAAGAATTAGTCAGTTAAACGTCAATTTTATTGATAAACTTCAAATCTCCAGTTTGACAGAGCTTCGCTACTCAGAGCACCAAAGTTACAAATGACAAGATCAAGCTAGCTATTTATAGAAGACTAAGTTCGCTAGAGAGGAGAGAAGTTCGGGCGAACTTGACACAGTCAAGTTCGGCCGAACTTGACTTCACACAACCAATCTCAAGCGAACTTGCTACTATTTTACATAAATACTTCATTTTGCTAGCCTATACACATCTAATCTATACAGACTCGATATAAGACTAAGACATAGACATTCTGCACTAACAGATTCCCCCTTAGGTATCGTCTTCGTCTTTTATCAGTCTTCAAAAACTCTTGTCTTCAATAAAACTTTAACGCGTACTTCCAAAGAAGTTCTTGTACAGCTTCTTTCATCTTTCCTGCTTTAGATCTGGCGTCTGATCAGTAGGTGGCACTTTAGTCATAAATTGATACCTTTTGAGCCTTGTCGCCCTACCTCTTTCATTAATCTCTTCGAGATGCTTTTCTTCCTTAAAAAATTCTACACGTTCAAGATCCCTCCAGCTCGTTTCCCAGATATTCCCAGAGTTAACTTCGCGTGCATAGCATACATTTATAACTCTCTGATATTGCATAGCTTGTTCTTTTTCACGTTCTTCGAATACTATCTTACTGTAGAACAAACATTTGATGTCTTCCTTCAAGCAATTTACTAGCCACATCGGGTCTAGTATCCTGATCGTTCTCCAAAGCCCTCTCATACCTTGAAACCCTAATATCTCAACCCTTTCATTAGTGATATCTAGATGATCTTCAATCGTAATACTATCACAGCTTCACATGTATTCGAATCAATCTGCCACCACTTAAACACCGGATAAAAGTTCTGTTCGATTGGCATTAAAGGTGTCACACCCTCAATTTCCACTTGCGGAGTTCTACCGCGAGGCGTGTGAACAAACCAGAATCTGAAACACTAGTACGTCGAACGACTCTACATGGTTTGATAATACGTTTTCCAAAATCGTTCATTTTAGATTTTATATCAATTACCAATATTTAGCAGAGCATTAGTTTTAAGTTTGAGCGGAAGCATAAATAAGTAATGATGCGGGCGCCAACACAAACGCCAAAACAAATGACAAAATCCCAAAACAATATTAATAAATGAGACTCGATAAAGATGTCTTGTTCAATGCATGTGCGTGCACCTAGAGCTCCTAGCGTCCTGAGAAACATGTAAAGAAACAAGTGTCAACATTAAAGATGAGTGAGTTCACAGGTTTTCATAAATTCGTTTGTTCGTTTATAGTTTGTTCTCTCCGTTATCCCCAACCCGGGATAGGGTATCAGTTCCATTATTCCAATCCCGGAATAATAATAAGTTGTTGCTTCCAATATTCCCAACCCAGAATATTAAGTTGTTGTTTCCATTATCCCCAACCCGGGATAATAAGTTGATGTTTCCAATATTCCAAACCCGGAATATTAAGTTGATCCGTAATTAAGTTCAATATTAATGTATATAGGTAGCTAGCCTAAAGTCATGTCACGTAAGAGTTCGCGATCGAAGCTGACTGTTGTGCCTCCGTTTTTCCAGGCCTATCACATGACCATGGCGGTGTTAGGCCAATTATTCACCCGTTGACCATACCAGGTCGGCTAGCGCGACTAGCTCGGATGGGGCTTGTCGGGCCCAGTAGTACTACTTATAATTCCCCCGCTATTTAACCCAAATACTAACGATCCGAGGAGATTGTCGAGGACTTAAGTGATAAAGCTGCTTAATGACCATAACATTACATTAACATTAACTTAGTTACCGTATAGTTATGTGACGTTAAATTCGTATAACGTAAAGAGATTGAGTTTGAGAGTGTATACATGTTTCTCCCCCTGTTGTTTAAAAACCGGATAAAGTTAGGGGCCGTGAACTCACCTTTATTTGCTCGGTTAGTGTAGCAAAGATGTTATAAGAGATGGGACCGCTAGTTGCGTCCTAACAAACCAATTAATTCCACGTCAGTGTGTAATCACACCAATACAAATTCCACACACAATTTACTCACAAAGTGATACATACCAACAACATATCTAACACTCAAACATGCATGCAAGTATTCTCATGTGATCATAGAAATCAAACAACTTGTCATGAACATGTTTCAATTCCATGCAACACTTTAATGCATACAATCACAAGTTATCAACTTTCTGCTTAACACTCAATTATTCAGCTGTCTTCTAGGATTTTTATAAAATAGTTCTATCATTCCAAAAATTCCCATATTTTTACAGTAGGTGACATTTATACCATAGAAATTTATATAACTTTTCCAAGTCCTAAATCTTTACCAATTAACCATAAATATTAATTCACTAAGCTGCAGTCAGATTTACCGCTTTCTGACTGCAGTCCACGGAAGAATTTATTTAAAAATCACTGATCGTCCGATTAACAAAATTCCAATTGGAGTTGCCCGGAAATTTCTATACCTAGTTGCTGTACAAAAATCATGACTCAACTCCCTACTGATTTTAAAATCTAGCTTGATAAACAACCAACAAAATTCCAGAATTTTCACAGCTTTAGCTACTGAACTTGTTTAGCCCTTTAAAAATATCACAGTTTCAGAAAATTATGAATCTGGCGCCATTAGATTCCTTATTAAAATCTCTACGTTCTAGACATCAGAAAATCCGTTTTTCGACAACTAACGACCGAGTTACAGCCAGATGAAATCGGCTGTAACTTTCACTCAGCATCCTGTTTCAGCATGTTATTATTATAAACTCGTGTAATCCCGTTCATGCGATTAATCTAGGCGATCAAGAACTGATTTTTAATCATAGACTAATACTAATAACCTATCCACGCAAACCCTAGTTCTTACTTCTAGTTATTACAACCAAAACACACTTGTGAACTTATGATTTCCGAAAACAGTTATGTTTATAACCAATTCAGCCGATTACATAAAACACCTATAATCCGAAACAAGCTAATCTCTTCATTCAAGTACGTGTATATCCGGAACAACAAATCAATTCATTCAAGCATGTGTATATCCGAAACAACTAATCAATTCATTCAAGCATGTGTATATCCGAAACAACTAATCAATCATGCGATCCGAACACAACAAAGTCACAACACATGTACCCGAATATGATCTTGTATCATATGATAAGTTCTAATCTTTTAATGATAAGGTAAACGAACCGTGATTAAGCTAAGGAATCCGGTGATCGACGATTGCTTGCAACCGAGAAGATCTGTGACCGAGAAGGAAGCTGGTTTGCGACCGTGAAGAAGAGTGGGGAGCGGCTGTTTTGCGATTGAATGGACTGAACAAGCTGATCAGATCGAGATGATGAAGGGAGGAAGCTGTTCGCGATCGGAAGGTGCAAGAGTAAGGCTGCCGACGGCAGTTTTTCTTGTTAGGGTTTTGTGTGTGTTTGCGAAGGAAGACATGCATGTGTGTTAGTATTTATAAGGGATCGGTGACAACATGGTTACGGTTTTGGGTTTGAACTTGTGGCCGAGAACTTGGTTTGGTTTGATCTTATGGCCGAGGGACTTGGGTGAGTTAGTTTGGTTTGGATGTGATGAAAGTTGTATAGGCGCAAGAGATAAGGATTGCGGATTTTGGTTTGAGATTTTGGCCAAGGAACTAGGGTGGTTGTTTTGGGTTTGATCTCGGTCGAAAAGTCTGATTTGGTTTGGTTTAGGTTTGCTCTTGGTTTGGATTCGATCTTGGCCGAGGACTTGACTTGAGCTAAAGTTTAAAACTTGTTACTCCTAGAGTCACGATGAATCGAAGTTGGTTCACGTCTCGGTTCGGTTTAGTTCGTGTACATTTCTACAGTAATTATTCTATAACTAAAATTTACACAACACACAACACGTATTTAATCCATGCACGTTTAATACTTAGCACATATATTATTCGACAAGTGTCACGTGTAATTTATCCGAAAAACCCGGGATATCACAAAAGGCATGTTTCTCGTTGTTCTTGGAAGTTTCATGATCAACGTGATATCTTTCTCTCCTGTCTTTTTGTTTGTTTTGATGCAACGTCTTGGGATGAAAGGCTTCCAATATCTAAAACCCTTTGTTGCTTCAAATTTAATCATTTTCCATAGCAACTGATCAATGAATTTCATATGGTACGTGACATTCCTTGTTTGAACAAGTTCTTCAACATCCCAGTAAGGCAATGTCTTGAAGTCTGCCAGATATTTGAAGTATTGAATTCCAAATTCTCGTTTGATGGTGTAAACATTCAGCTCTTTGAACCACCCCCAACTCAGAATATCACCTAATGACACGTCTTTATCTCTGGTAAAGAATGCTAGAGGACGTCGAAACTTTCGTTCACGTGGCATCTCTTTAAACCAGGATTTCTTCGCTTGAGCGATTTCTTCCTTTGTCATTGGTTTAGAGACTTTTCCTTCACGCATCGACTCTTCTATATTTTCTTTCAGCATATCCTCGTTAAGTTGCTTGTACACATCCTCAAACGTTGGAAAACTATCTGTATTAGGACCAATGTACTTCTCAGCTTCGTCTTTCTCTTCGTCAGAAGACCAATCTTTCACTATTACCCTGTTATATTCATCTGCCTCATATCGATCAACTTTGCAAGATCTTCTTTGGAGTAGTTGTGCACGAATTCACCCTCTTCAACGTTATGTTCAAGCATGAGAATCAAAGGCCTTGTCGGAACTGCAGCAACAGGATTTGTATTAGTAATAGCATTAGACATATCAATATCATCACTTGGCCTTGTTTACCCTGACTCCCCCTGATTCTGATCATCCAAAGCATTCGCCTCATCATTCAGAAGATTAGAAAAATCAAAGCTTTCATTCACTGTTGCATCAACCACCTTTATCCCTATACAACTTCGATCATCATTATTACCTCCATCGTGGTCAGAATCATCTTTCGGATCATCAGTTGGTGGTTCATCATCTTTTTCTTCATCCTCTGCTTCATCATCGTCCTTTTCTTCAGTAGGAGTTACAATATCAGAAGGCTTGACAGATTCGTCAACCTTAGAAATCTCGGACTCAGAAGCTTTTGTAGACTCAATCTCTTTAACAGGTTCAGTGATCTCTGGCATACTTTCGATCACATGCTTCCGCTTACCCTGTTCAGCTAGCTCTCTTTCAGCTTTCTCTTTCGCTTCTTGAAGATCTAATCGAGCATATTCGTCTTTGAAGTTAATTCCCAGACTATTAGATAATACCTTCTGAAGTCTGTTAAATCTCTTATCATTCATATCTTTTTCAGATTGAAGCTCAGCAATCTCTTTGTTTAATCTTTCATTCGCTTCCTGCAGACTTTCAACTAGCGCTTTCAAGTATCCTCTGTCGCCTTCAAGAAATTCCACCTTGTCAGATAACATTTCCTTCTCCACTTCACTCTGTTTCATCAGCTTTCCAACTCAGCCTTTTCGGATTCATTCTTCGCTACTTTATCTTCCAAAATCTTGACACGCTTTTCAAGAATGTCTACGTCTGATTCAGGAAAGAAATCATCTAGATATTGAAGATCCACAGGCACATTCGGAATTTCACCAAATAAATTTGACTTTGGTGTTTTTGGTGTTGATTTAGAAGTAGCAGCATTTGGTGTAGATTTCTTTGGAGTTGAGCTTTCAGGATGCACAACTTTAGGATCTGGAGACTGAATCACCGGTACTTCAAGTAAATTAGACTCAAGAGGTTCTTGTGTAACTCCTGGCCTTTCTGCTTCAGATGTAATGGTAACAGGAGGTTCTTGTGTGACTCCTTTCTCCTGTTCACCAGAAGGTTCTTGTGTAGCTTCTGTGCTTTTAGGCTTTCCCATGTATTGACGACTAGCTGGTTTCTGAGCTTTCTTTGTCTTTTTGCCTTTAGTTTTACGAGAGCCTGTAGTCTTTGTCATTGAAGCTACTGCATACTTCACACGTTTTGCTCTTTTCTTAGGTCTCTCCTCATCAGACTCTTTTTCCTGTTCTGGATCAAAATCAGAATCAGTTTCTTTGATCTTTTCTGCTTCTTTTTCTGCTATGGCCTTCTTAGTTTCTTTCTCGAGAGAATCATCACTATCAACATTGTTCTCGGAAGTTGCAGAAATCACATCATCCTCTTGAGTAGTCTTTTCAACTTCCTGACTCTCTGTCACTACTGCTGCACTAGAACCAGCCTCTGTTTGCACATTTACAGGCTCATCTTCATCTATAAGCATAGTGTCAACTTTCTTAGCCACACGCTTCTTTTTCTTCTCGATCTCAGCCTTTACAAACCATTCGCTGTGAGCCTTCGGTTTGAATGTTTTAAACCTTTCTTTCTAAGCATTTAGTTCCTTTTCATCACCACTACCGTCGTTCCTCCACTTATTTCCAGCAGGCGCAATCTAATTTTCATCCTTTAAAGCCCCAAATATTAGTTTTGCAACAGGTGCTAAATCCTGCTTCTAGAACTTCAACAGCTTCCTTACAGTGGTTTCATCGAGATGACTGAAATATAGAATATCATTTGGATCACGTGCAATATCTGTAAACATCTCGTCAACGAGCATCTGTACAAATCTCGGATATAAACACAATCTTGTATCTTCCATATTCTTCGACATGTGAGTAAAAACAAGCTTTGAATAGTTATACGGCTTTTTCAGAATCAACGCCGTAGCCATGCAAGCCATATAATCTTGAACGTCATCGAGACATGCTTTACAATGGCTAAAAATGTGTATGATTGGATGCATGAGAAGCTTGTAGGGATTTGGAACTTCCCCTTTCTTCAATGTCGACTTATTCACGCTTCCTTTATATCCTATTCTATAAAAACAACCTCGAACTATCTTCTCGTCTAGAAAAATAGGATCATCTTTGTCCTCGTTAAACTTTAAGATCCTGCGAATATCTTCCTTAGTGACTGTGATATCTTTAACCTCGTTTCCAACTTGTACTGATGAAGTGATAGTCTTTTTATCTTCGCTTAGACTTGCATTCATCCAGAAGTGATAAGTATGCGATCGATAGGACACTGTTCGCTCAGTAATAGCTTGATGAATCGGAAAATCCTTTAAGAACTTCAAAATGCTTTCGTATTCCTTCAGTGATGGACACAACGCCTTGTCGAGAGTAATACAGGTGTTGTGGAACTTGGAATAGTCCATCGTGATTACCCTCGCTGGTACTTGAACCTAAAAATCGACGCAAAACATTTAGCACGCATTTCGAGAAAAATTACAACTTTTTCAACACTTTACATCAAGTTCGGGCGAACTTGATGTTGATATTGCAAACAGGTTTTGTCAAGTTTGCCCGAACATGTCAAAATAACATGTTCATCAATTCATTCACAAGTTCGGGCAAACTTGTAGTTAACATTTCAGTTTTCCCTTCCTAAGTTCGAGCGAACTTCGCAGATAATTCTCAAATTCAGATTTTAACTTAAGTTCGGGTGGACTTGTGCTCTGATCCCAATTGAAGGTCCGTGATCAGGCGGTTCTAGACGGAAGTTAGTGCGTAAACTTAATGTAACAGTTTCGGTAGAATGTTATTAAGAATGGATTAGAAGTAGAATGCAATGGAAGTCTTCATTCATACCGAAAGAGTATACATCTTTATAAGTCCAGCTGCCAGAGTTCCTGGAGAGAATCTGGCAGCACCTCCCCGTAGGGATGGCAAAAACTCAAATGACAAATGAACACACACCACCTATTTATAGGGAAACACGCAAGTTCCCTTGACATGTGCATAGGAGGACAAGTTCGGGCAAACTTGTCTATCATATGACAAGTTCGAGCGAACTTGTCTGCCACATGTCAAGTTCGAGCGAACTTGACCTCCACAGGTCAAGTTCGGGCAAACTTGTTCCCTTTTACAGTGTAAACTCCGTATTTTGGTCGTGTGTTTGATTCTAACCTATACAATATTCAACACACACTCAATCTGGCCTATTCGACAAGTGACGAACACAAAATGCATCAACAGATTCCCCCTTGTTCGTTACTGTCGAAGCTTTATCTTGCTCTTCAAAACTCTGAGTCGTGTTTGAATATTCTACAACTTCAATCAAGGTGTCTGCCGATGTCATCAAAACGCGTCAACAGATTCCCCCTTAATTGATGATCCGGTTTTGCATTATCAACTTTCAATACCGCTGAAATCTCCAGTTCAGATATTTGGTTGCGTAGTTTCCGACTCCTCTGATTTACTTGACCGACAAATTTTCTCGAATAACTAGCAACTCGAAGCTAATCAATGCAGCAGTTTCTCCATTTCGAGGATAACAGCATTCTAGTTCAGTTTTTGAATAAGCGTTGAGCATCGAGAGTTTATTCCGCACACTCCTAAAGTATCAAAAACTCAACCGGCAATTGATAGAAACTTCGAATCACTGCATCGGAAAACTTCAAATCAACGAATACCCTCGAAAATCCGAAATCCCAATTTCCATATTCGCAGTTAAGCACCCTTCAGAATATTTGATCAGCAAATCGGTAATCTGCTCAATCAATAAATCTTCATCGGAAACAGATAATCTGGTAACATATCGAATCTGAGAAACATACGTCCGTGACCAAAATCACATTCTTCCTCTTCAGTCACAATGCCAGATATATAGCTATCTCCGGTAGACCAGCGCCACTTAATCACCAAAGATCATCATCCAACGGTGGTTAGTCCAAAGAGAAGAATGATTAATCTGCTTGAAGACTAAAAATAATGGCCACCAAAGGTTATCATCAGATTTCCTTGGTAATTTTGAAACCATCCGTTTGCGGAGCTAGTCATTAATTCCTAAGATCATCACCGAACGTTTTGAACGTCCTCAGTTCCTCACTGGTACTAACGACTGTCAATCCAGCTAATTTTACCTTCATCGGAGATCAGGAATCTAACCCTTAAGCATCACTCTGTATCATGAACTGAAAAATCAGAACTTCCTGTGATCACCCAATGAATCTCGATCCTCTGCATTTTCCGATAATCTGCAATCGGTAACCACCCGGATACTGTTGCAGCAGTCACGAATTTAAAAAATGCCAGAATCTTCAAATATTAAAAAAAATTTATTCCCTCTCATTTTTGCAAATTCTGACCATACTGAAATTTTTACTGAAATTCCCCCTGAAATCCGGAATTTTCAGTATTTAACAAATGCGGATTTAACGTTTAGGTCCATTACTAGTCACGACACCCAAATGATCAACATTCTGCATTGGTATCAATGACTCTCCCGATAACTTCAAAATTTTGTGACCGTATCACCAAATCTGTACTCTGAAGCTTTAGACGGTGTCCCGAACATCACGGTTCGGTCTTCGAAAACTCGAAAATGTTTCTATCGCCAAATTTTTTCTGGACACTCATCCCATCAATATGATCAACAAATTTTTTTAGGCTCCTGGACAAGTTCGGGCGAACTTGTGTAAGAATCACTTTTCAACAAGTTCGGGCGAACTTGTATCAAAGTATAAGAAATTTAAGCAACAAGTTCAGGCGAACTTGTAACTATAATTTCATTAAAATCCAGTCAAGTTCTGGTGAACTTGGTTGGCCAACACCAAGTTCGGGTGAACTTGTATGAAATGAACAAGTTCGGGCGAACTTATGCTTAATTTCAGTGAAAATCAGTCAAGTTCGGACGAACTTGATGAAAAATCATGAAAATCCTTGTGAAGTTCGGGCGAACTTGATCCCCCAAATCAGCCTTTTTTCACATTTTTCGATCCAGAATCCTTATTTCTTCGAATTTCGAGATGAATCCACCATAGATCTGGTCGAAAATCACTTTCAAACAATCCTATACGTTCAATTTTACTTTTCATCAGTGGATTGTATGTTTATTTCAAGTTTTACGTCCAAAACCCCTCCTAATGTCCATAAATGTCCAAATTCATGAGCGTAGGTGATAACCGTAGCTCTGATACCAATTGAAGGTCCGTTGTACGGATCGTTCGGGTCCTAATTTGGCAAACCTAAGGTAAACGTGCGGAATCCGTTAGCATAGGCGACATTGGAGACAAGTTTGTTACTTTTTAATCACTGTTTCATTGACTAGTAGACGTTACAAATCCTGGAAACACTTAGACAAAGCTTTGCCTCTGTCATGACAAAATCTCTGAAAGTTACAAATGAAATGTCAAAGCACCTATTTATAGCATGTCAAGTTCGCTGGTGGGTCTGCAAGTTCGGCCGAACTTGACTTCAACCTTACAATTACAAGCAAACTTGACTCTTAATCATACATAAACTTGACATTTCGCTCCTAAATACTGACTCGGCGTTATACGATGACGTACGCAACAGACATATGCGTCAACAGACTCCCCCTTGGATGTTGCCGTAGTCATCAGTCTTCAATTAAGTTCCTGAGTCTTTAATGTTCTCTTGAAATTTATTTCTTGAATAACTTTAACTTCCTTGATCTTTATAGCATCTACAATCCTTTTCTCTATTTTCTTGAGCTAGTCTTGATAAAAACATTGAATCACCATGCTCCCCCTTGCTTTGAGCTTTCTGGAATCTTCAATCAACGTGTTTTATCCAGCTCCCTCTTAAAATCAACTTCCTGTTTCAAAGTTCCTTAAACATTCTAATAAACATTTCAGATTCAAACTTTGAAATTTTTTAAACACAAACATTTCAAATTTTAATCTTCATATCAGTTTTAAACCCTCTTAGTTAATCAAGTCCAAATTAATGACCTTGAATATCTGATTTATGTATCAAGTTCAACTTAATGATCTTGATTAAACGTTTTAACACTAAACTGACACATTTATTCAAAAGTAAGTTTCAAATTAATGAACTTTTAAACTTTTCAGATCAAATTTTCAAAGGTTTTAGATTTTGTTCAGCAACTCTAGACTTTAAAAATCAGCTTTTCATCATCAGTGGTCGAAACTAAAAGATAATATAATCTTTTTGTTTTTATGTAATGAATATCATACTCTAACTATATACAAACATGTTCACAGACATATTTTTGTTGAGTTTGTGTTAAAGGATCATATCAGTTTTTTGAGACAAATCACAAGTACCATTAACCTTTTGAGACTTTAACTTTTAAACAAATTTACCTAGATTGTCGATATGTTTGTCCTCTTAAACTTCAACACATTTTTCAATTGTTCCAAGATACGTCATTTAAGAAACTTGACTTAACTATGGTTCCCATCTCAGAATATACTCCCGCATCAACATTCCCTAGATTTCATCTTACAGGTGAATATAACGTAATTGATATCTGTATCTGGGTTATGCGAAACCTTGAGAGCTCAGGTTAGTACCACTGTACCGACAGAGAGATGAAGGCTCGACTTATAAGGTAGTGTTCCAAAATGGAATCTTTTTATATTGCAATTGTAATATCTTTCGATATTTTCAATTGAATGAAGTTTTAGAGAATTTTTGCAAAAGCATTATAGAAGTTCTAGGTCATTGCCTACGCAAAATAAGAAGAACTTGTATAATACCCCAGATATCAATCATCTATAAGACCTTGTATCTCAGAATCAGGCAATCTCTCAAACGAAATTTCGGAGTACTAAGTCCAGATATCCGAGAGATGTTAATCCACGAGTTTAAGCAGTTGTAAAATTTAGTTTATATCCCGGAAACAATTTACTGAATGTGTAAAGCCTATCAACACATCCACAGTAACACTTGTTTATACTTTTTAAACTTACAATTCCTTAGCGTATTGTGATAGTCCACTGATGTACTATCATTTCCTTTTATCCACAAAACTCTTTTTGGCTTTTTCAATGTTTTTGTACTTTTCGTATTTAATATGTTTTTGGATTTTCTGAAAATTTTTTCTCCCCCTAAAATTCAAATTCATATTTTTGTATTTTAGATTTTAAAAAAATACTAATCTAGAAAATAAATGACAAACCAATGTGGATTACGTGAACTCGTCGTCTGATCCGTATTCAACCTCAGCTTCCGTACGTGTCAGTAAATTTTTAATACCGTTAAGCCTCATGAGATATTTAAATCTTGTTAAAGGAAATGCTTTGGTATAAAAATCAGCCTTTTGTTCATCGGTGTGGATTTTTTCTATTCGCACCAACTTCTTTTCGTAGCAATCACGAATGAAGTGATAACGAATTTCAATATGTTTAGTACGTGAGTGATGAACCGGATTTTTGGTTATATCGATAGTTGCCTTGTTATCTATGAATAAAGGCGTATCAAGAAATTGAGACCATAATCCCTCATCTGTTGTTGAATCCAGAGGATTTGAGAACAACAACTGGAAGCATAAATGTATTCTGCCTCACAGGTAGAGAGAGAGACCGTGGTCTGTTTCTTGCATTGCCACATTACCAAACGTGTTCTGAAGAAAATTGCATCCTGCCGTTGTAGATTTCGAGTTCAGCTTGTCCACTCTGAAGTCTGAGTCAGCGTATCCCGTTAGATCAAAATTGTCGTTCTTTGGATACCACAAGCCGGTGCTTGGACATCCCTTCAAGTAACGAAAAATTTGCTTGACTATCTGCATGTGTGACACTCGAGGACTAGACTGATATCGCGCACATAAGCAGGTAGGATACATGATGTCTGGGCGAGAAGCCGTCAGATACATCAGAGATCCTATCATCGATCGATAGAGTGTGTCATCAACTTTGGTTCCTGTCTCGTCAATGCTAATCCCATGGTTCAGTGCCAGCGGAGTCGAAAGCGGCTTCAAGCTATCCATTTCAAACTTCTTGAGAATGTCGTGAACATACTTTGTCTGATGAATGAATATGCCGTCTGGTAACTGATCGACCTGTAATCCGAGGAAGAATTTCATTTCACCCATGGAGGACATCTCGAATTTCTTCTTCATGATCTTTTCGAACTCTTTACAAAGACTATCATCCGTTGAACCAAAGATGATATAATCCACTTAGATTTGTACAATGATTAGATGAGATCCGACTTCTCTGGTAAACAATGTACTATCCATTGTGCCTCTTGTAAAGCCGTTTCCAACGAGATGTTGTGATAACGTCTCGTACCAAGCTATCGGGGCTTAGTGTAATCCGTATAAGGCTTTGTCTAGGAGATAAGCTTTGTTCTTGTTCAGAGGATCGACGAACCCCGGTGGTTGGCCGACATACACTTGTTCGCGTAGTTTGCCGTAAAGAAATGCACATTTTACATCCAACTGGTACACCTTGAATCCTTTCCAAGCTGCGAACGCGAGGAAAATGCGGATAGACTCTAATACCATATTTTCAACAGTGAGGAAAATACATAAACTTGACATTTCGCTCCTAAATACTGACTCGACATTATACGATAACGTAGGCAACAGACATATGCATCAACAATTTTGTCTTTTTTACCATTCATTGTGTCTTTTCTCCTCGGCATTGTATTGGATTTTGCAATCTATTGTGTTATGCTACGATCTATTGTGTTATATTTTAGGATCTATTGTGTCTTTTTATCATTCGTAGATTTAAGAGGTTTTGTAGGATAAATTTACCCAATATATAGATTTATTTTTGTTTCTCATTTAATTAAATTTTGTTGTTTATCATTTTTTCACAATAATCATGAGGTGTGTGCCATTCTATGCTTAATAACGAAGTAATTAAACTGCAATTACACATGTTTTTTTTTCTCATCATAAATATATTTCTCTCTAGATCAAATATATCACATGACAAAAAAGAAGTTTCCTTAACTTAATACAACTTTAACCCACAAACGGAAAAGCTAATTGGCAACTCAACTCAGCTTACAACAGTTCGTTACTAGTCTACTCAGTTACCTACTTAAGTGGAGTTCGGTGGTATACCTAGCTCGTTAAAGATTTGGTAGCATACCAACCCATAGGATCATCAACTACTGGTCATGAGGGCCACCCAGCTAGTATCCAAATAAAATGTTTGCTCATGAAACATTCTTGTACTAATAGAAAACTTGGCATTTGTGATCAAAATTTGTGACTGAAAAAATTAAAGTGGTTGCAAATATAGCAATCGAAATTATATTTTGCAAAGTTAGCTATCACTATAAGTTAAGTCGCGTAATAGACAATTTAAAGAAAAAAAATTGGTATTCATTAGAAGTTGTAGAAGATATACATCACTGACAATATAGTTAAATTGAGTTAGCTTATATTTCTTCAATTTGTAAAGCTCCAGTCCAACCATATGGGATTTGTATTTTAGTATAGATTTGCAGTATGATGAAATTAATTATTTGCTTGCTTTTGACCGTGCAATCAAACATAGAAAAAGGGTGTGTTGTATTCCAGAAAATAACGGAAAAAGAAAGTAATCCAGAAAATAACGGAAAAAGAAAAAAGGGAGAGAGAGAGAGAGATATGTGAAATTGCATACAATGAGGTATCAAAGAGTGGTCAATTGGTCAATAAAAGAGTTGATTGCATGGTTTGAAGTGATTATAACGTAATTTATCGACTATGGAGCTTGGATTTCTATTAGATATTAGTAATGAGTTATCGAAGATATGTTTGAGATCCCGTTCCACTTTAAGACAGAAGGCCAACCCAAATCTACACTTTCACCTCCAATGCCAATTGAGACACCCACCCCTATTCTAAAAGCTAAATTTACAAAGTTTGTTCTTCTCTTTATAAAAAGGTTCACTGCAAGAAACGTTTTTTTTTATTTAATTATTACTAGTACAACAATACCAAATTAAGAAACTTATTAAGAAGCAAATCAAATGCTTTTCAACATCTATTAACAAGCTAAGGGGCGTTTGTTTTAATGAAATTCAATAGAATTTAAGGAAATTAGAATCTGAATTCTATCACTTAATATGTTTGGTTTAAAGAATTTGATGGAATTTGAATCTCAATTCCAATCTTCATGTGGTTGGTTGACAATAGAATTGGAATTGGAATTAGGCATGAATTCCTTTAGTTAAAGGAATTCAAAGTCATTCCTATATGTGAAGGAATTAAAGTAAATTCATTGGAATCTTCGACCGTTTCGACCCGAACGGTTTCGACCCGTACCATTTTGACCCGTACCGTTTCGACCTGAACCGTTTCGACCCGTACCGGTTTCGATCCTAACTGTTTCGATCCGTACCGTTTCGAGGCGAACCGTTCTGACCAGTACCATTTCAACGCGAACCGTTTCGACCCGTACCGTTTCGAATCGAACCGTTTCGACCCGAACCGTTTCGACCCGTACCGTTTCGAATCGAACCGTTTCGACACGAACCGATTCGACACGAATCGTTTTGACCTGTACCGTTTCGTCGCGAACGGTTTCGACTTGTACCGTTTTGAATCGAACCGTTTCAACACGAACCGATTCGACGCGAATCGTTTTGACCCGAACCGGGGGTTGTGGGTGACGGGGTGATAGATTCCAATTCATTGGACAACCAAACACAACAAAAATGGAATAGAGATTCAAATTCCAACAATTTCCAATTCTCATTGAAATGTTTAAATTCCAAATCCAATTCACTCAAATTATAATTCCACACAAATTCCAATTCCAATTCCAAAACATTACACGAACCAAACGCCCCCTGAGTATTTTTAGTAAGTGATTCAAAGATCATAATTTGTTGTGTAGCTGACTGTTTGATGATGATGATACCAATGGTAAAACTTACAACTTTATTTATGATGTACATAATTGAGTAGATGTATATTGTTGTAAAAATAAGTTAAGAGCAACTAGAATTTCAGATGTGAATTTGATTTTTATGACACGATAGTGAATATCTTTGCATAGGAAGAAAGTCGTTCATTTTGTTGTGTTGGTGAGTTAAAAAAAATTTTTTTTAGACTTTTTTTATGAAGCTTGTTTTACAGTTAATTGCTAGAACGCCAGTTAGGTATTCAGAATTATCTTTATCAACCTTGTTGGTAACATATCAATAAAACATGCTCATTGACTCACAATAATTTAATTTTTTTACCCGAAGACATAATCAATGATTTTGACCATCACTAGTTACCTCACCTGAAAGGCAAGAAAGATATTAACTCGTTTCATAAATTTAATATATAATATAAGTATCAATTACTATATGTTATAGGAAGGAGACCTATAGTAATCTACGTGGCATTGACGAAAAAATGATGTGGCATTCTCCAGATTTTGCAGCTTACGGATAATTACTTAACAGATTTGATTCCACCCACCAACATGCCACCTTATATTGCATAGATCAAGAAAGTGAAATTTGCACATACACTCACTTTTGCATGCATATGCATATATTCACCTATCTCTCTCACAATCACTTTCTTTAATTTTATATAATTTTCTCTTTTTCATGCATGCACATATAGATACATACTATGTATATGTATATTCATGGAGGGGTCAGAGGTCTCTTTTTTACCCACGCACTAAGGTGGTGTGTATCACAGAGTGTCATTCTGAGAAAGCTTAAAGGCTAAGAAACTTCCTCCACTCACTCCCCAAAACCCTAATTATAATAATAAATACAAAAAGAAAGATGTATATTGTTAATAATAATAAATAGAAATATGCAAAACAAAAGCCTCTTTCTTTTATCCTTCATTTCTCCTCTCTTTCTCATCTCTGTGTTTTTGATTCCCCACTCCCATAGATTTCCAAAAAAACCTTGAAACTTTTCTAAAAGAGAAAAAGAAGCCTCAAATTTATATCATGGTTTTCTCATCTGTTCCACCCTATCTTGATCACCACAATTGGCATCATCAGGTTCGATCTTTAACACTTCTTTCTTTGATATTAAGTGTTTCTTCATCCAATCAAAGTTAAAGTATAAAGCCCTTATGTGAAAAGATGATATATGCTCATTCATATTCTTCTTCAAATCTCTTCTTGAATATACCATGATCTTTTAAAGTTTAAACTCATCTACTTTCTTTGTTTTCTTTTCTTTCTATCTTATTATGTTATTGTTTTCAGCTTCCTCAATCTAATCATCAGGGGGTCGGAGGTGTCGGCATCAGCGATGGTGAAAACCCTAATCTTCAACCTCTTGTTCCGCCTCCAACACTGCGGAACAGGAGATGGGGAAGGCTCGATCAAACCAGGATCTATGGTAGATCGAGCCAGGTTAGCCAAGCCACCCTTACCCGAGCCAGGGCTAAACTGCCCGCGATGCGATTCAACCAACACAAAGTTTTGCTACTTCAACAATTATAGCCTCACACAGCCTAGACACTTCTGCAAGACGTGTAGGCGTTATTGGACAAGAGGAGGAGCTTTGAGAAACGTTCCGGTCGGGGGAGGTTGCCGGAGAAACAAACGAAGTAGTAAAGGTAGAAGCTCGAAATCGCCAAGCCAATCGGGGCCAAAATCACTAAGTGTAAGTCCACCAAGAAGTAGCTCAGAGAATATGACAAGTACTCAATTCCTAAATCCACCTTCACTTCACTTACCTTTCATGAGTTCTCTTAGCCAATATGGTGGTCATGTTGGTAGCAATCTTAGCTCAACTATTGCTGGATTTCAGCCTCAAAGTGAAATAAGAAACTTTCAAATAGGAAATGGTAGCAATTTTAACAACATTTTATCGGTTGGAGGTGGAGAGTTGGAGACTCCCCTTCTTACCTGGATTTGAAGTACCAAACAACACTAACCCGTTTAACTTCCCAGCCGAAGGCGTTGAAGCGCAATCATCTTTGATAGTTGGAGGAGACACAAGTTTAAAAAACAATTCGGGTATCGAAAACCCTCAGATTGATCGCGATCATGCGGTGAAGGCTGAAGACACTCAAGGCTTAAATCTATCAAGACAGTTTTTGGGTATGATTGAAAATACCAATCCGCAACCATGGGCTGGAAAATCATGGCCATAATTTCCTGGTGTCACCACTTCAAACACATTTCATATAATCAAGCATGATGCATGTTATCAAAGTGAGTTAACCTGGATCTTCAAACCCTTGCTAATTCTTAGCTTATATGTAATATGATCGATTAATTAAGACTCTGTGTCGCAACGTTTGATCACTGAAGAACTGCAGGAGAATCCATGGTAGGTATACCTTATATGTTTAGTTTAATGTGAAAGTACTATATGCATGGTGTTGGTTTATTCTATTAATGTGTTTGAGGGTTTCTTATACTGGGGAAGTGTTCTACCAATGTGTGTGTGATTGTGTGATATTATGTAGATTATGCCATATTACTGACTTTGAGCAGCTGATTTCTCGATGGACATTATACAGGTACCTTTTAACTGACTCTTTTTTCGTTATTTGTATTTAAACATTCCTTCTACATTCGGTTCTTGCTTTGAGAATTTATATGTATCATTAAAGACATCCTAGCTTGCTTCATTTATTTTTAGCGAATGTACATATAATAGTCATTTTTTTTAACTAATGGTTTAACAGAATAGTAAGCTGTTTATAAAGTACACACTATTTGGATACGGAGAACATTCACACTGGGTCACTCTAACTAGCTAAAAGTAACCTTCATCTCTAAATTTTGTCGATCTTTTATAAAGTCCTACAACTCATTATCTACATCTATCTACTCATCTAAAACCTCCTACACCTCATGCCTCGTCTCTTTCATCCATTTAAACACTCAAAAAAATATTATCCGAAATGAGGTGTGAAAGCTTTGAAAATATGCGATTTTGATTTTATTATCGAAGATTCTTTGACAAAATGAAGAAATCCTCTAAGGCTTTTGGTAGTAAAGCTAGTAATTGTCTTCTAGTTATATATACATCGATTAGACCATGTGTAGTAGGACTTGGACTTCAAGCCCCTCTTTTA
This sequence comes from Scalesia atractyloides, assembly GCA_947069175.1. NCBI lineage: Eukaryota > Viridiplantae > Streptophyta > Magnoliopsida > Asterales > Asteraceae > Scalesia > Scalesia atractyloides. Next base: position 34,969,078 of record CAMTDV010000015.1, read on the forward strand.
GACATTATCTGACATATGACTCCTATTAGCAAAGGGCTTGAAGTTAAAAATAGTTGTAGTGGGGCTTAAACTTCAAGCCACATTGCAATTATTAGATATTGTACTTAAAATAAATAAAAATAAAATAAAAACCATGAAAAAAACATTCCATTGGCCATTCTCTTTTTGATTAGGTGTTTTCAAGCCCATGCCCAAGCCAAATGTGACGAAGAAAACACCCCAGCGGGCGGATGGACGGTTCTTAAGGGGCTTTATGGATGAAAAAAGCTCAATTGAAGATCCACTACAGGTGGTCTTAGAAAGAATTGTGATTACATTCATATTTAGTTATCTCGCTAATTTTATTCGATCTATTCATTGTCTAATAACTTTTAAAAAAGTAACTTTTGGTAAAAAGAAAATTCTTCTCTAGTACTATCATGATTTATGTTTATAGTTCTAATTGTGCACACTCCGATTTCACTGACCTTCTTCAGCAGAAAAAAAAACTGTGAAATTATTTGTGGTTTGAGTTGGAAACAATCTCATTGTGAAAATGCAATGGCCAATGGGAAAACCACATGCATTCATAGGTTTTCTCCCATAACCCATAACCAACAAAAAGTTGAAGAACACCATTGATGATAGGACGTTTAAATTTCCTATTTATGAGGGCTGCTCATCATCAAAAAAATATGTAAGTTGGTAATAATTATTCAATATAAGATTTGTAACTACTAGACTGTAGCAAGTGCGGCTTGTAGTTACACCTATTCAAAAAAAGGTTTAAAACCCCCAAAAAATTCAAATGTTTATAAGAGAGATAAAGAGGTTAATGATAATGATAATTAGGTTAAAATAACACCCATGGTGTTTCTCATTTCATACGTGTGTTGAAAAAGTAAAAGAGTATAGTTTGATAGCAAATCTTCCACACTCATAATTACCAAACTTAAAGTGAAGGGTAATGTTTCAAATAGACTGGGAAAAGAAAAAAACATGTAATATGAAAGAGTGATTTTTGCAGTATAAAAAGAAAGGAATCTGGCAACGTAGATTTTTGCTTTATAGAAAGGACCAACAAGCCACACAACACGTACACCCCTTCCCCAATAAAGCGTTATGCACCCAAGCAACAAATCTACAACCCTTTAACCAGTCCATGGAGAAACAAGCAATGGGTTGGCTTAATCAGGTTAGTTAGACCATTAACGTCCAAATTTTTATCTATATATTATTTACTTAACTAAAAACCACATTTACCTTATATTTATCGCCATTTCGATTAAATAATGCTCTTTTAATAAATTTTTACTATTCTTTTTAATTATAAAGTATGAATAGTGATTTGGTAAATATAAGAATTCACAATCTAATCAATACATATAATCCTTGTCATTAAAGGTGGTAGGGGCGCCCATCACTCACCACCCACCTATCACTCACCATAACCAATCATCAAACGCCACGTCATCGAGCCAAGTTCCATCACTAGTGTTGGATTTTAGTGGGGGTGCCCATCACTAGTGATGGGTTACAATCTCCGGCGATCTTCATCACACTCTCCGATCATCATCACACTCTCCGACCATCTTCATCACAATCTATAATCATCATCACACTCTCCGGCCATCTTCATCACACTCTCCGATCATCATCACACTCTCCGGCCATCTTCATCACAATCTCCGATCATCTTCTCCGGCAACCACCCTCCATCCGTCAACTACCTCCATCTTCAACAAGCAACGCTCAACAAGCATCCACAACGGTAGAATGAAAACGCATGATCACGGCAACGCGTTTTATGTTTGACGCGTTATCAAACTCGGTGGCGGTCGTGTATAACGTGTTCCACGCGTGGTGGAATTGGTATAACGGGGATGCCCGACCCCCTAGGAATAAGGAAAAGTATACAAAATCGAATGGAGTGAGTAATTTAGAAGGTTTAAAACTAAAAACTATAAATAAGCAACTTATTTATGCATATGTGTCTTGTTCTACCTTAAAATATAAGGATTAGGCGTGATTTACCAATTCGAATGTGAATACTCTTAGAATATAAGTATTATCGGTTGTTAGGAAAAAAAAGACAAATTAGATCTTAACAATCCAAACGCTTACTAATTAGCCATCCATTGACCCCTAAATTTCCCTTTCTTTATCATGGACAATATCACTATAATAGAAAAGTACATAACGTCGTCTGCTTTTTATTAATCATTGTATTTTCTTATCATGAATCTATACGGATGATTATAGACACCAACGATCTTGAGTGACCGATCCAACAAAAGAACATAAAAGATAAAGAAGTATCGTTAATTTTCCATGCTTGTTCCAAGTTCGAAGTACCAATTTGTACAAAAAATAATCCACTTCATCAAAATATTGTGGATTGTTTTGAAACGACATAAATAAAAGTTAGAGGGTAGACACACTTACTTTTCCATTAAATGCATATTATTCGTGACACGAAAGTGGTAGTTACTAGTGTTAGTGATTATATTGCTAGTACGGCTTTTATCAACCAAAGAGACATAGTTTGAATTATTAAAAATCCAAACTAATATAAAAAAATAAAAACTTAAAATTTATCATAAGAATCTAGAGAGAGAAAAGGGAAAGTCGAGAGATGAAAAGAAAAAGTGGCTGAATGGGAGCTGGTTGGGTATGGCTCGGAAAACCATGAACTGGTTTGGTTTATTGATCTAATTGGGTATGGTTTGAACCATGTATAGTGGTTTGGGTGAATAAGCCATACCCTTGTGTGTTTTTCGTCATGTGGTAGTACAGTAAGCAAGGGACATTATTGGGTGTTTTTTTTTTAAATTAGTGTAGTGAGGGTGTGGGCATTATATTAAAAAGAGGTGGAAAACAATTAAATAAAAAAAACATCAAAAAATGGTATTGGGCAAGCATAGAAAAAAATGCATGTAATTGGCTAAAGGATATGTTGTTGGGCGTGGAGTAAATCACGCTAGGGGTTTTTTTTTGCAAAATAACGCCGAAAAACGCCCTGGGGTGGGGGTGGGACATGATTGGAGATAAAAAAACGTAAGATCATGTCCACTATGAGTGATTTTAGCATGTTATTATTAAGTACATGTAGATGAGGCAAGCATTTCTCGACTCACGTGAAAGCTTGATCCTTTGGTCTTCTATATATAACTCTCTTGCTTTTGTTTATTAGCGACAAAGATTCAAATCGCTTTTATCATTTCTCCTTCTTTATACTAAACATTTCTAACTATAAACTTAATTAACGTTTATTGTTTGTGTGGTCCTGCAAGCTTTTTCCCCACCAATAAAAGACTTGAAATAATCAATCTTGATTTAAGCGATCCTAGATGCAAATAATCAACTCAACGATAGAAATCAAAGATTGATTTATGGGCATAAATAGTCTTTGTTATACAAAATATTCTATTCATTTGCTATTCTTTTATTAAAAAATTCAAGACACTTCTAGAATATTCACATCCATTCCAACAAACCTACTTTATAATTATACTAAAAAGTAAAAATAACTATGTTTTCTCTCTGCTTTTAATCAAATAATATCCATATCCCTTCCAACAATTCTACCTTATAATTATACTAAAAGGTAAAAACAACTATGTTTTCTCTCTTCTTTTAATTAAATAATATTTTTTATACTTTTTATGATTATTTTTTTCTCTCCTCTACTAACAACCACTTTTAAAACATATTTAAAAATTATAGAGGGTGAACAGTGTCCTTCCAACATACAGATGAACGGTAATATTTTATATCATCTCTATTCACAATCACTTACAACTATGGCTGTTCAAATTGCTCGACGCTCGAGATTCGTTCGATGCTCGATCGAAAAATGCTCGGAATTTGCTCGTACAAATCAGCTCGATTTAAAAAGGTGCTTGGTCCGGATCAGTTCGGTTCAGTTTGAAACGAACCAAGCATGAACAAAGATCTGCTTAGTTTGGTTCAACTCGGTTGGCTCGAATAATTTTTTGATATATATATATATATATATATATTAATAAAATAACTAGAGACGTACATTAATAATGTTTGGTCTAAGATCCAACTAGCTTTACCATTTGTGGGATTTACTGGGTATGGTTGTTGTTGTTGTTGGTCTAAGATCCAACTAGAGCCCGTTTAATTATAGAATTGAAGGCCGATACTAATAGTCTATTGCGCGATAATCTAGAGTAATTGAGTCAAATTGTCAAAACACCGAAATGTGAAGCATCCATCAATACTCAAGCGTGAACCCGTCATTCAATTTAGAAATAAATAATCCTAATTAAAATCTCGCATCAACCATCATAATTCGAATTCTCCGTCGTCAAGACGCCAACTTCCTAAGGTTTTGCTTAGAGGGGGTTAAAGACCACTAAAAAAAATCTTAATTTCTTTAAGTTATTGAGAATTTTTGAACTTGAGTCGGTTTATTTAATTTCAAACTTCTCATAGATCAAAGATCTGCTTCAATCGATCGATGATTCATCTTTCCGCTTAGATGAGCTCGATAGAACCAGTTGAGTGCTTTTTCAATTCCTTGTTACTTAGTAAATTTATACTTGTTTTCTAACTGAACGAAACCTTAGGGACGAAAATTGCTCTTTACTCTTAAAACTATCAACCCCATCGTCACTTTTCTATTTGTTATGCGATGCTCGATACTCGCTCGACGTTCGTTCGAAAAATAATTAGATCGAAATGCGCTCGTTCGCATTTGGCTCCGTTGAAAAACACTCGGTTCTATTATGTTCGGTTTGTAAACGAACCTAGCACGAACAAAGGTCCGGTCGATTCAGTTCGACTCGTGAACAGACCTACTTACAACCACTTTTTAAAAGATGCAGACCAACCTCACAGAATTTTAATGGAAAAGATTTGAATGCTCTTATGTACTTTAATACATCTCATCTGCGTTATGCCTAAAAAAAGTAGCATTCAATGCTTTTCATCGTAAATGATATCAACTAGTATTAAGCCTCTGCATTGCTACAGGGGCACATAACCATGCCAGATAGCATCAATGATACATTATCATCAACGACCACAAACACTAAACCATACATGACCGTTGTGGCGTGTTAATGCGCTAAAATTAGACCGAAACGTATGTGAGGCGTAAAACTTGCAATATAGTGTCAATAGCATACCACCGACCAACGATCACCAACATGCAAGTTGCTGCGTGTTAATGCAAAGAAGTTAAATCAAAACATAAAACATATAAAAGAATAACTAAGTCGATGTAGGAACCCCGTGTTACGACGAACCTGTAAAAAGGGGAAAAATTGACGTAAACACGTTGAACCCCACATACACGTTGCATTGTGTTACTCGCAATTTTAAAACGAAACAAGAAACGTTGAACCACACACACATGTTGCATCGTGTTAACTGGAAAATTTTTAACGAAAGTAAAACAAAGATTTGCGAAAGTATAGCGGACCGAAGTTAAAAATAAAAAAGTTGTGAGGTTTAATTGCAAAAGATGAAAAGTTTTGGGTTAAAAGAAAAAAAAATCAAATTTTGTAAGGTTAAACTACAATTGAAGAAATGTTATGAGTTAAAAGTAAAAAAATCAAATTACTTTTGGTAAACACCCACAACATAAGTTATAATTAAGGGTAATGTCAGGTTAGCAAGTTAGGTTCGCAGGTGAAATTAATAAGAACTGAAACACGTCATGAATATTTATTTATGTTTTATACAAGTAAATTTATGTTAAAATGTTGTAAATAGGTTAAGCACTTCATAAAGTGGTCACAGTTCTTTTTTTGCCTTTCTACTCTCAAGCACATCTATAATGATTTGACATGTATTGTTTTTAATACAAAACTATTGGATATGAGAGTGTGTAATATATGTTTTCCAAAATGAAACATTTAATAAAATTGTAAATTCAATCAAACAGTAAGTAAACACAATAATTTAATACTACTGGATTTGAGAATGATGACAGAGTGATTCCACTGAAATCATTATGATGTAATACAATTACCAGGTATAAGAGTACTCCTCCTCACTAGGTGAACACTCTTTCACTAGTTTTTATGTTCACATCTCTAGGTGTTTACTATTACAATGAATAAACTAAACTATATATAGGAGGAGTAAACTGGTGAGGTCATCATAAAAGTGACCCTTAACAACTTCATTGAATGATGTAATTGCTAGCAGTTGTGAAACGGCTAGATTCACTATTGCATAAAACTATTGCTCTTTTGTAAGTTTAGTATGAACTGTTGGATTTCACAAAACTGTTGGTTAGCAACCATCACTTCTAGAAATCCAAAACCTGTCTTTGACATTGTGAAATTGGTCTTCTAGTCTTCGGCCTTTGACTTTGATTGACTTTGACTGTTGACTTGTTCACCAGTGTTTTCACAATCAACATGATTCTTTGAGGGTAGTAGTTTGATGTAGCTAGTGATGTGTATAAAATGCAACATATAAATTACATCAAATGAGACATAAAACTAACCATTTTCTAGTACTAATGTTTGGAAAAGCACGTTTCTTTGTTCCTTTTGAATTTACAGGACCAAATGACCTTAAAAGAACAAAAGAAGCAAATAAGCAGCCAAAACCAACATAAATACAAGAATAGGGAATAACACGACATGCACGACCCCTCAGCAGCACCCCAAAGTCAAAAACAAGGAAACAGAAGTTGAGCAAGGGGCCGTGCCCAGCTAGGCATGGGGCGTGGTCAGACCTTACACTTAAAGACAAAGCATGCATGAGCTTCCATGCCCACCACGGGGCCGTGCCCAGATCACCATGGGGCGTGGTCAGACTCTAAGATTTGCAGAATCTTGATGGTATAGTAAAGAGTTGACCACAGGACTGTGCCCAGGAGCCACGGGGTCGTGTGGGGCCCTCTGCACAACTGCAATTAATGAAGGAATATACGAAGCCGGCCATGGTTTGTGCCCACTGGACACGGGGCCGTGGCCGGGGTACTGTTCTGACTATAACTAGGGGTGCTTGGTTCACTTCAAAGGCATCTCTTGGCAAACCACTTCTCTCCCACTTTACCACCATTCCACCACCACTACAACACCAACACCCACCACCATCATCCATCTATCATCTTTAGAGTGTGTAGTAGTCTCGAGATCCAAGATTGATAGTAAGAGTTCTTGTCAAACAAAGGTCATGCTTGGCTAATCTCTTACATCACTTGGTGAAGACAAGTCTTTATTGTATTACTTTTGATTTTTAATCTTTCAGCACTTTTCAATTGGGTATGTATTAATGACTTTAATAACTAGTTTCTTATGTTGAAAGTGAATTTTCCTAACCATTTCTTCATGATTTCATTGATTTGCTCATTCGTGTCTTTACGGTCTATATAAAGCGCATTAACTACTTGGAAGGGAGTTAGAAGGGTGGTTTTGTAAAGTTCTTGTCTCGTTCAGTGTATAGATCCTGCGAGAACTTGGTTCAAGCTTACTAGGACCTCCTTCAATACCCCATGGGTATTGGATGGCGGGGGTGCGAATAGCTTGAACCCCTCATATGTAAACTACTATTAAAACATTAAACCGACTTCTTGGGATTGTATCCTTGCTGACTCAAACCACTTAGCCGAGGGTAACGTCACCTTCAAAAGAGGGGTCTACTCTCAGATAATCTCTTGAAAAGTCCGAAAGTGCGAAAATCATCAAAGGATACATTAAAGAGGAGTTGGATCCAAGTGATTCTATCTTGTCTATTTGCATGTCATTTTATTTATCTTTTCATTTTTAGATTTACTTATATGTTTAAAACTTTTATCCAAAAATTTAGAACGATTAGACGTTGATGATAAACCGGTATTAAAAGCTCTTGTGTCCTTGGATGACCTCGGTATCTTACCAACACTATACTACGCTCGCGATGGGTGCACTTGCCCAAGTGTGTGTTTAGTGTTAGTACAATATCGTGTTTTATAAATTTAAAACTTGACTAATGCGTAAAACGGACTTAAAATATTAAGAAAATCATATCACGCTCGACACGCACCACTAGCAATAGTTGGGGAAACTGTTTTGAGAAGCTTTCAAGGGGTGAGAAACTGTTGGACTTGTGACTATACTTAACTTATTTCATCAAGCAAGGATTGTAGGACCGATCCTCAATGCTTAGGAACCTAAATTTGATATCTAACGTCCATAATAGCGGAAATATTACGTCGTGTTTACCAATAGACAAGAATTAATCAGTTAAACGTCAGTTTTATAGATCAAACGTTCTGGTTACAGAATGACAGAGCTTTGCCTCTGAAATGCCAAAGTTACAAATGAGACTCTCAAGCTAGGTATTTATAGATCAACAAGTTCGGCCCAAGGAGGTGCAAGTTCGGCCGAACATGCCTGAACATGTGAAATTTGGGCGAACTTGGCTAAGACATATTATAAATACTTCACTACCTAGCCTATCCAGCTCTATACAATACATACTCGATAATAGACTAAGACATAGACATTATGCACCAACAGACTCCCCCTTGGATATCGTCTTTGTCTTTTATCAGTCTTCAAAACCTCTGTCTTCTTATAAACATTAACGTATCTAACTGAAGAAGTTCTTGTACGGTGGTCTTTTAAAGTTAGCCATTCCGAGCGAACTTTGCCTTACCGCTTTTTCCATTCTTTCTTTGATCGCCTCACTTCTGGTTTCTTCTTTAAGAAATTCAACTCTCTCCAGATCCCTCCACTTTGTTTCCCACATTTTACCATAATTTACTTCGCGTGCATAGCAAACGTTAACAACTTTCTGATACTGCATCGCCTGTACCTTTTCTCTTTCTTCAAAAACAATCTTGCTGTAGAAAAGGCATTTTATATCTTCTCTCGAGCAGTTAACCAGCCACATAGGATCTAGAATCCTTATCGTCCTCCACAAACCTCTCATACCCTGATGACCCATTACTTCAACTCGTTCTTTAGCAATATCCAGGTGATCTTCAAACTTTAACAAAATCACTGCTTCACAAGTAGCTGGATCAATCTGCCACCACTTGAATAAAGGATAAAAGTTTTGTTCGATCGGCATAAGTGGCATATTCCTCATGGCTCTAGGACGTTTCATAATCAACGTTATGTCCTTTTCCCCTGTAACCTTATTGATCTTAACTCTTCTTTTGGAATAAATGGCTTCCAGTGATTCCAACCTTCACTAGCTTCGTACTTAATCATCTTCCACAACAACTGATCAACTATCTTCATATGATAAGGAACATTCACTGTTTGTACCAACTCTTCCATATCCCAATACGGCAATGTCTTTAAATCGGCAAGGTATTTGAAATATTGCACTCCAAATTCCCTTTTGATTGCATATACGTTGAGCTCTTTAAACCATCCCCAACTAAGTATATCCCCCGAAGAAACATCTTTATCTCTGGTGAAGAATGCTAGTGGACGTCGAAACTTACGTTCACGAGGCATCTCCTTGAACCAGGACTTTTTTGCTTCAGCTATTTCTTTGGTCATTAGCTTAGGAATTTTTCCTTCTCGTACCGCTTCAGCAATATTATCATTGATCATATCTTCATCAAGCTGTTTGTACATTTCTTCAAAAGTAGGAAAACTTTCTGAATTCTCACCAACATACTTAGCTTTCTGATCTGATTCATCATCTGAGGACCAATCTTCAACTATCACACGATTGTACTCATCAGCTTCAAACCTTCTATCATCCTGATACTCTTTCGGTTCAAATGTGTCAACATTCATAACTTCCTCAAAATCAAACTCTAAGTTCTCAGCCTCAACTTCAACTAATTTTGCCAGATCTTCTTTTGAGTAATTATGTACAAACTCTCCTTCTTCCATATTATGTTCCAACATTAGTATCAAAGGTTTCGTAGGTACTGCAGTCATAGGCTTCGCAGATCGATCAACATCTAACAAATCAATATCATCTGACGGACCTTTCTCCCCTGACTCCCCCTGGCTTTTATCTTCCGTTCCATTCGATTCGATTCATCGTCCATGAGGGCAGTGAAATCAAAATCATCAGAGATTTTGGCTTCATTTAATCTTTAAACCTGTACCTCCCTGATCAAAATCATCATCACCTTGATCAAAATCATCGTCATCATCCCCAACATTCCAATCCTCATAGCCTTCTTCCTCTTCGTCTTCATTCTTATCTTCCTTTTCGGCTTCATCATTGTCTTTTTCTTCAGGATCAACGATAGGATCAGAAGGTTTGACAGATTCATCAACCTTTTGGATATCAGACTTAGAAGCTTTCGAAATATCCTCAATTAGCTTCTCAGAAACATCAGAAGATTTTTCAGCAGAAGATTTAGGGGCTTCACCCTCAACCTGCTTTCCTTTACCACTATCAGCCAATTCTTTCTCAGCATGTTCCTTGGCTTCTTGACGATCCAGACGATCGTATTCAGCAATAAAATCAATATTCAGATTATTAGATAACACCTTCTGTAATATGATGAATCTTTGATCGTTCAAAGCTTGAATTTTCTTTAATTCAGCAATCTCTGTCTGTAGTTTTCATTAGCGTCCTGCAGACTTTCTATCAATGCCTTGAAATATTCACGTTCGTTCTCAAGCACCTTCACTTTATCGTCAAGTATTTCTTTTTCGACTTCGCTCTGATTTTCCTTCTTTACAAGCTCAGCCTTTTCTATCTCAATATGTGCAACTTTCTCTTCCAATACCTTCACACGTTTTTCTAACATCTCAGCATTAATTTCTGGGAAAAACTCATCCAAGTCTTCAAGACTGATTGGACTGTGTGGCATATCACCAAACATACTTCCCCTTGGTGTCTTTGGTGTTGAATCTTTCGGTGTTGCAGTTTTTGGTGTTGACTTCTTAGGCGTAGAACTTTTAGGAACAGAAGTCTTTGGAGCACTAGGAGATTCAGCGATAGGAACTTCAACAAATTCAGACACAAGAGGTTCTTGTGTAACTCCTGGCCTTTCAGCTTCAGCATGAACGATAACATGAGGTTCTTGTGGAGGAGGTTCTTGTGTGACTCCTTTCTCCTGAGCACCAGAAGGTTCTTGTGTGGCTTCTGTGCTTTTCACCTTGCTCTTGTATCTCTTGCTCACAACTTTCTGAGCTTTCTTTGCTTTTCGTTTTCCTTTTGTATGAGGTGACCCTATAGTCTTCTTTGATATTTCAATTGCTGGAGACTTTGTACGCTTTGACTTTTTCTTTGGACTCTCCTCATCAGATTCTTTTTCAGCGTTAGGATCAAAATCTGCATCCAATTTCCTTCCTTTTCTGCTCTAATTTCTGCCTCAGTCTTTTCTGGTTCTTTATCAGATTCTTCATTCTCAGAAGTAGCAGAAATCACATCTTCTTGAGTTGACTTTACAGTTTCTTGACTTTCAATAACCACTGTAGTGCTCGATCCAGCAACTGCTTCAACATTTTCAGATTCCTCCTCATCAACAAGCAAAGTTTCAACTTTCTTTGACACTCGCTTCTTTTTCGGCTTATCAGCTTCAGCTTTCAAAAACCATTCACTCCTTGCCTTAGGTTTGAATTCCTTAAACCATTCTTGTTTAGCATTAAGTTCTTTCTCATCGTCGCTACCATCTTTTCTCCATTTGTTGTCTGGCGGCGAAATATAGTTAGAATCTTTAATGGCTCCGAATACCGGCTTGGCAACAGGAGCTGAAGCTTGTTTCTAGAACTTAATAAGCTTCTTCACTGTAGTCTCGTCGAGATGAACTAGATAAAGAATGTCATTCGGATCTCGAGCAATGTTAGGATATTTCTCATCAATCAAAATCTGAATAAACCTTGGATATAAATATAAACACAATCTCGAATCCTCCATGTTCTTCGACATGTGAGTAAAAACCAACTTCGAAACGTTGAACGGCTTTTTCAAAATAAGCGCCATTGCCATGCTAGCCAAATAATCATGTACATCATCCAAACTTGCTTTGCGATGGCTAAATGTATGAATTAAAGCATGAATCAGAAGCTTGTAGGGGTTAGGCACTTCCCCTTTCTTCGGCGTCGGCTTATTTACGCTTCCTTTATAGCCCATACGGAAAAAGCATCCGCGAACCATCTTCTCATCTAAATGAATCGGATCATCTTTGTTGTCTTTGAATTCCAGAATCCTTCGGATATCATCTTCAGTTACTGTGATCGGCTTGAGTTCATCACCAACTTGCACTGTAGAAGAGATCGTCTTCTCATCAGTGCTTATACTCGCATTCATCCAGAAATGAACAACATGTGATGGATATGAAACTGTGCATTCTGTAATTGCTCGGCGAATATGGCTATCCTCTAGAAACTTCAATATGCTGTTGTACTCCTTCAGCGACGGACATATCGTTTTATCAAGCGTGATGCACGTATTGGTAGTCTTTGAAAACTTAATAGAGATTACTCGTTCTGGAACCTGTGCCTGAAAAACAAAGTAAAACAATTAGCACGCTTATCGAGAAAAAATACAAAACTTTCTAACCCCGAACTTGATATATCTTTTATAACAATTTGCTTTAACTAAGTTCACCCGAACATGTGACAAACATGTTCAACATTTTCAAATGTAAGTTCGGGCGAACTTACAATTTTTTATCATTCAATTTTATCTAAGTTCGGCCGAACATGTATGAAACACATGTTCCACGTTAAAGGACAAGTTCGGACGAACTTATGTTATCAACAATTAGTTTTATTAAGATCCAAGTTCGGTCGAAGATGTAGAATTAATTCATTTCATTAATCAAGTTCGGACGAACATGAAACTAAAAAAAATTAATCATATTTTTGACAAGTCCGGTCGAACTTGACAACAAGTTCGGCCGAACTTGTCGTCTTCTCCAAAAGACCAAACTTGTTCAAGCATCCTAACAATCGTTTCAGACCAATAAAAAACAACGGTCGATTTTAAGTGTAGATTAAGAATCTATGTTCAATTTTGATTATCATCACTTAAATCTTATCAATTTTAATTTTTAGATTTGTTTGGTTCGTTTAAGGGTCAATACACAATTTAATCACAAATCTATACCTCTGCCATTGTGATTGGTGTGCAAATCACCAAAAACAATCTCGATTTGGACAGCGTAACGGTATACAAATGCCAATTTCGCTCTAGTTCTCTCTAAACTCAAGTTCGCTCAAAAGGTTCTGAAAGTAGGTAAATGAGTTCGGCCGAACTTGATTGGTATTTATACCAAGTCAAGTTCGGGCGAACTTGTTAGGCTCATATTGAAAAACCCAACTGACGTTCGAGTGAACTTACCTTTAAAACAACAATCAACTATCTGCAAGTTCGGTCGAACTTGCTGTTTGTGAAACTTGATATTGTTTAACAAGTTCGGCCGAACTTGCCAAACCACAAATTTAACTTTTTCAAATTTTCATTTTAACCCCTGAACTTTCCAACTTTTTACCAGTTATGAAAATCCATTCAGTTGACCAAGTCCAAGCTAATGACCTTGGTTAACCGATTTGTCTGCCGAGTCCAAGTTAATGACCCCGGTTTAACCCGTGACCAACAAACTGTTGATATTTTCAAAATTAAAGTTTCAAATTAATGAACTTTTTATCGTTTTCTCTTTTCAGATTTAACAGATTAGCTCCCATCCCGTTGTCAAAGAGATTCCCACCAGTTCTAGCACCTTACCAGACTTCGAAGATCCGTTCTCCAACATTGGTTTGCTGAAAACAATGTAGAAATAAAATCTTTTTGTATTTTTGTAAGTTTATGCTAAAACACACCAAAAATCTTTTTGATTTTAATCTGTAAAGCTGAAATACAATGAAATAAGCAATGTAAACTATGTACAAACATATTTACAGACATATTTTTTGTGAATTCGTGTCTAAGGATCATATCAGTTAAATGAGACATATCACCAGCACCGTTGACCTTTTGATGACTTTAAGTTTTAAACTCGTTTACCTAGATTGTCGATATGTTTGTCCACTTAAGCTTTACCACATTTTTCAACCGTTTCAAGATATGTTAAGGTATGGTTTATGAAATTTGACTTAACTGCGGCTCCCAGTTCTTGAATATACTCCCGTATCCAGATTCCCTAGATTTCATCTTAAGGTGAATATAGCGTAATTGATATCTGTATTTGGGTTGTGCGAGGCCTTGAGAGCTCAGGTGAGTACTACCGTATAGACAAAGAGATGAAGGCTCGACTTTAAAGTGTGCTCCACTTAAGGAATCTTTTCAGCATTGCATATGATTAGATCTTTCGATTCTTTTCAATATTGCATGCAGTTTGGGGGTTTATAGCGAAAGTATTATAGAAGTTCTAGGCCATTGCTTCCGCAAAATCAGAAGAACTTGTATAATACCCCAGATATCAACTATCTATAAAGACCCCGTATCTCAGAATCATGCAATCTTTCAAACAAAATTTTGGAGTACTAAGTCCATATATCCAAGATGTGTTAATCCACATGATTAAGCAGTTATAAAATTTAGTTTATATCTCGAAAACAGTTTACTAAATGTGTTAAACCTATCGACATATCCATAGTACGGCTCGTTTATCACTTTTAAACTTTACAATCTTTAGCATACTGTGATAGTCCACTGATGTACTATCATTTCCTTTTATGACACTGAATTCTTTTTGTCTTTTTCAATGTTTTTGTACATTTTAAATTTTTATATGTTTTTGGATTTTAAAATTTTTCGAATGTTTTTGTATTTTCCTTAACATTTCTCCCCCTAAAATAAAAAACATCTTTTTGGATTTTAGTTTTTAATAAAATTCTAAACTAGAAAGATTTTTACAAACCAATGTGGATCACGCGAACTCGTCATCCGATCCGTATTCAACCTCAGCGTCTGCACCTGTCAGCAAATTTTTCATACCGTTAATTCTCAGCAAGTATTTAAACCGTGACAAAGTAAATGGTTTTGTATAAAAATTAGCCTTTTGTTCTTCGGTGTGGATTTTTTCTATTCGCACCAATTTCTTTTCGTAGCAATCACGAATAAAATGATAACGAATTTCAATGTGTTTTGTGCATGAGTGATGAACCGGATTTTTAGTTATATCGATGGCTGCCTTGTTATCAACATATAGCGGAGTGTCTAGAAATTGCAGACCGTAGTCTCTCATCTGCTGTTGAATCCACAAAATCTGTGAACAACAGCTGGTGGCCGAGATATACTCAGCTTCATAGGTAGAGAGAGCGACCGTAGTCTGTTTCTTACACTGCCAGGTTACCATTCTTGTTCTGAAGAACTGGCATCCCGCTGTAGTTGATTTTGAGTTCAACTTATCTACACCAAAATCGGAATCAGCATAGCCTGTGAGGTAGAAATTGTCATTCTTCGGGTACCACAACCGGTGCTTGGGCATCCTTTCAGATATCTGAAGATATGCTTCACGATCTGCATGTGTAAAATCCTCTGGCTTGACTGATATCTGGCGCATAGGCAGGTTGGATACATAATATCTGGGCGCGATGCCGTCAGATACATCAGTGATCCAATCATCGATCTGTACAACGTCTCGTCAACTTTGGCTCCAGTCTCGTCAACGCAAATGCCGTGATTGAGAACAAGAGGCGTAGATAGAGGCTTCAAGCTTTCCATTCCAAACTTCTTCAAGATGCCGTGAACATACTTAGTCTGGTGAATGAAAATAGCATCCGAAAGCTGACCTACTTGCAAACCAAGAAAGAACTTCATTTCGCCCATCGAGGACATTTCGAATTTCTTTTTCATGATTCCCTCAAACTCCTTGCAGAGACTATCGTTTTTAGATCCAAAGATGATGTCGTCAACGTAGATTTGAACTATAATCAGATGGCCATCAACTTCTCTGGTGAAAAGAGTATTATCCACAGTTCCTCTGATAAGCCGTTTCCGAAAAGATGTTGTGGTAACGTCTCGTACCAAGCTCGCGGGGCTTGGTGTATTCCATAAAGAGCTTTATCTAGTAGGTACGCTTTCTTCTTGTTAAGTGGATCGACAAACCCCGGTGGTTGACCAACGTACACCTTCTCGCGTAAATTGCCATATAGAAAAGTTGATTTGACATCCAATTGATAGACCTTAAATCCTTTCCATGATGCGAAAGCTAGAAAAATTCGAATAGATTCAATCGAGCTACTGGTGCATAGACTTCCGTGTAGTCTATCCCTTCCTGCTGGTGAAATCCCTTGACAACAAGCCTAGCTTTGTTACGAACAATAACCCCTCTATCATCACGTTTACACTTAAAGACCGATTTTGTATCAATTGCTTTATGATTTTCTGGTAGGTCTTCAAGCTTCCACACACCCAACTTCTCAAACTGCAATAATTCTTCTTGCATTGCTTGTGCCCAGTTTTCATCGGCTAAAGCTTCAGTAACTGTCTTTGGCTCAATCTGAGAGATGAAACATGAATAGAAACAATAATTCTGGGTTGTAGCAACGCGTGTGTATAAAAAACTGGGGGCTTTATTAATTTGCCCTCGAGTTCTAACACCAGTTTGAAGTTCTCCGATAATATTTGTTGACGGATGATCGGAATATGATCGCGACAATTCTTCACTTGGAACATCTACTGAGTTTTGCTGATTCGTGATGTTGAGATCAACAACCAATTCAATGTTTGGAGAGCTTGATGAAGCTTCATTTCTGTTGTTCGGGAATGCAGATTGATTAAGAAGACTTGTTATCTGCTCCACTTCTTCATCTGAAGAAGATGATTCCCCATCAGCATCAATGTTGGTGCTTCATCTGAATCAGAATTTTGATTCTAAGGCATACTGGGCTCCGTTGTTGTATTCACTGGTTCAGTAGAGGCAGTTGTTGGAAGAGTAGCAGGTGTTGATAAGGTTTCAAAAACATTTTCAGCCGGAACACCACTATGTTTGAACTAATGCCAGAAGAAGATGGATCTAACGTGGGTTGATTAACCACAATTGGTCGAACAATTTGTTCTTGATTCGCTGACTGGTGAAGATAATATAACGCTGCAACTTCTTCGTCAGTTGGTTCTTTGGGCAAGTCAATGACTTCCAAAGGTCTTGGTAGTTGAACAACCACGCGTCACCTTTTCTTTGAATAGGATCCGTGTAGTTGAAACAATCTACGTGTTGTGCTTCAATAACCTTTCTCAATAAAGGAACATATACTCTTCTCAACGGACTCGCATATCCGACAAAGAAACCTTCAAGAGATTTAGCTCCGAATTTGCCATCTTGGTCTATTACGGTACATGGAGCACGAATGGTTCTAAGAACTTCAAATTTGGCTTCCGTCGGTTTATCATCTCAAAACATGTTTTCTTTGATGATTTGACAGTAAGAACCTTGTTTAGCGTGTAGCAAACCACAGCAACCGCTTCACTCCAGAAGCTGATAGGAAGTTTAGAATCTGCAAGCATAGTTCTCGCAGTTTCAATCAAAGTTCCGTTTTCCGTTCAGCTACTCCATTTTGCTGTGGAGTATAGGGAGCACTAAACTCGTGCAGAATCCCTTTTGCGTTGTAGAATTCCTTCATTTTGTTATTATTAAACTCTGTGTCGTTGTCACTTCTAATGCGTCTGACCGGCAGATGATAAATGTTCTCGAGTTTCTTGAATAGAATAACCAAGTTCTCGAACGTTTCGTCTTTGATTCTTGAAAGAATACCCACGATTATCTCGAATAGTCATCTGTCACGACCAAGCAATATAAGTCTCTTGATATGCTTCGAACATTTACATGACCAAATAAATCCATGTGGAGACGTTCTAATGGCAACTTGATTGAGTTTAGAATTTTCTTCGGATGCGATTTCTTAATATGCTTTCCCTTCTTGCATTCCAAGCAATGATCAGACATCTGAAAACTTCGAAGATTTACGCCTTCTACAAGATCATTATGAACCAAGAAATTCATTTTTCGCAAATGAACATGCCCCATCTTACGATGCCAAAGAATAGAATCTTTTTCAGTAGCCTTTGACACAAAACGTTGTGCTGATGATGATGAAGTGGTAGCAACACCCATATTAAGAACATATAAATCATTCTCTCGCGGTGCTCGCATCAGAATCCACTGATCTGGTATTTTGAATCCTGGCTTCAAGATAATACACTCTTTGTCGTTAAAATGGACTGTAAATTTCTTGTCACAAATCAGCGATATACTCAGAAGATTGTTCTCAAGCTCTGCAATATAGTTCACGCGATCAAATGAAACTATGCCATTGGAGAGTTTTCCCTCGGCGACTATCCTTCCACCTTGATTTCCTGCAAATCCAACATATCCACCACTGATAGCTTTAATGTCGAATAGCAATGCTTTCATTCCCGTTATATGCCTGGATGCTCCACTACCCAAAATCCACTTTGAGAGTACGGATCTTTGGAGCCCCTACAAAATTCAGAAATTAGGTGAAAAGCTCTACCCAAGCCTTCTTGGTCTTGAGTTTTACTGAATAACCATCATCAAAATCATATTCAAACTCATCAACATCATCAAAATCAAATTCATCATCTGTTTCAACAATGTTAATGTTTGAAAATTTCACTTTTTTCTTATCTTTTACAGATTTGACATTATTGATCTTGATCTCTATTTTAACTTCTTTCACATTCTCACTAGTCTTCACCTGCTCAGACTTAGTGATTTCAGACTTTGATTCTTTTGTGTTGTCAATCTTTACTAGCTCAGACTTAGCAACACCAGATGTTGTTGACCTTTTCTTGGCAATCCAGGTTTGAGATTTGATATTAGCCTTTTTGATGTAAAACTTGTTTTCATTAGACCTAGAAGTTTCACCTATTTCGAAAATGGAATTTTCAAAAGTCTTTTCAGACTTTGGTTTAACTTCTGGTTTTGATTCATTTCGTTTCAAAATCTTTACAGGTTTTGCAAACACTGGTTGCTTTGGTTTAACAACATTTGAATCTTCTTTTCTTTGAAGATAAGCCGGTTTGGATTTCGGACATTGTTGTGCAATATAACCAATTTCATTTCACTTGAAACATGTTCGATTATCAAGTGGATGTCCTTTAATAGATGGTTTTACCCTACTTGAAGTTTTTACACCACTTGTAACCTTGGCTTTATCTTGAATTTTTTTCTCCTTCTTAAACTCATCATTTGATTGTTTACCAATCAAACTTTCTTCATGAACCGTGTTTGTCCCATATACAAAAATCATGTTTTTGTTTTTATATTCATGAAATGGTGACACTTTCTTTACTGGTTCATATGATTCTTCTAGACCCAACCCTGCTCTCCGGTTTTCCGGATGATCACCACCATTCCTTCGGTAGTTGTTTCTTTTAGGTTTGGAATAGAATTTTCGTTCATTAATTTCCAATTCCTCTGATGTGACTTCCACCAGTTTAAAGAATTTATCTGTCACACCCTCAATTTCCACTTGCGGAGTTCTACCGCGAGGCGTGTGAACAAACCAGAATCTGAAACACTAGTACGTCGAACGACTCTATATGATTTGATTATACGTTTTCCAAAATTGTTCTTTGTAGATTTTATATCAATTACCAATATTTAGCAGAGCATTAATTTTAAAGTTTGAGCGGAAGCATAAATAAGTAATGATGCGGGCGCCAACACAAACGCCAAAACAACTTGAAAAATCCCAATACAATATTAATAAATAAGACTCTATAATGATGTCTTGTTCAATGCATGTGCGTGCACCTAGAGCTCCTAGCGTCCTGAGAAACATGTAAAGAAACAAGTGTCAACATTAAAGATGAGTGAGTTCACAGGTTTTCATAAATTCGTTTGTTCGGTTATAGTTTGTTTACTCCGTTATCCCCAACCCGGGATAACATATCAGTTCCATTATTCCAATCCCGGAATAACAAGTTGTTGCTCCCAATATTCCCAACCCAGAATATTAAGTTGTTGTTTCCATTATCCCCAACCCGGGATAATAAGTTGATGTTTCCAATATTCCCAACCCGGAATATTAAGTTGTTCCGTAATTAAGTTCAATATTAATGTATATAGGTAGCTAGCCTAAAGTCATGTCACGTAAGAGTTCACGATCGAAACTGACAGTTGTGCCTCCGTTTTGCCAGGCCTATCACATGACCATGGCGATGTTAGGCCAATTATTCACCCGTTGACCATACCAGGTCGGCTAGCGCGACTAGCTCGGATGGGGCTCGTCAGACCCAGTAGTACTACTTATAATTCCCCCGCTATTTAACCCAAATACTAACGATCCGAGGAGATTGTCGAGGACTTAAGTGATAAAGCTGCTTAGTGACCATAACATTACATTAACATTAACTTAGTTACCGTATAGTTATGTGACGTTAAATTCGTATAACGTAAAGAGATAGAGTTTGAGAGTGTATACATGTTTCTCCCCCTGTTGTTTAAAAACCGGATAAAGTTAGGGGCCGTGAACTCACCTTTATTTGCTCGGTTAGTGTAGCAAAGATGTTATAAGAGATGGGACCGCTAGTTGCGTCCTAACAAACCAATTAATTCCACGTCAGTGTGAAATCACACCAATACAAATTCCACACGTAATTTACTCACAAAGTGATACACACAAACAACATATCTAACACTCAAACATGCATGCAAGTATTCTCATGTGATCATAGGAATCAAACAACTTATCATGAACATATTCCAAATCCATACAACACTTTATGCATACAATCACAAGTTATCAACTTTCTGCTTAACACTCAATTATTCAGCTGTTTTCTAGGATTTTTATAAAATAGTTCTAACATTCCAAAAATTCCCATATTTTTACAGTAGGTGAAATTTATAACATAGAAATTTATATAATTTTTCCAAGTCCTAAATCTTTACCAATTAGCCATAAATACTAATTCATTAAGCTGCAGTCAGATTTACCGCTTTCTGACTGCAGTCTACGGAAGAATTTATTTAAAAATCACTGATCGTCCGATTAACAAAATTCCAGTTGGAGTTGCCCGGAAATTTCTATACCTAGTTGCTGTACAAAAATCATGACTCAACTCCCTACTGATTTTAAAATCCAACTTGATAAACAACCAACAAAATTCCAGAATTTTGACAGCTTTAGCTACTGAACTTGTGTAGCCCTTTAAAAATATCAAACGACTTCAGAAAATTATGAATCCAGCGCCATTGGATTCCTTATTCAAATCTCTACGTTCTAGACATCATAAAATCCGTTTTTTCGACAACTAACGACCAAGTTACAGCCTGATGAAGTCGGCTGAAACTTTCACTCAGCATCCTGTTTCAGCATGTTATTATTATGAACTCGTGTAATCCCGTTCATGCGATTACCCTAAACGATCTAGCTCTGATTTGTAGTCCTAGATTAATACTAATAACCTATCCATGTAAACCCTACACAATAACTTTTGTCTTTATAACGAATCACAGCCTACATACTCAGTTTTCAAACAACATGCAAACTCTCAATCTTGTATTAACAATCCGAAACTATACCGACATGCGATCTGAGAATCATCAACAATCAAGACACATATATCCGCAACAACTAAGCATCCAAGCATACATATAATCCGAAGACCATACAATCTATTCATTCAAACATATAATCCGAAGACCATACAATCTATTCATTCAAACATATAACCCGAAGACCATACAATCTATTCATTCCAACATATAACCCGAAGACCATACAATCAATTCATTCAAACATATAATTAACCGAAACATGATCTTGTAATCAAGTATGGTCCTAACCTTGAATAACTAGACAACAAGCCGAGATGTGGACAAGTGCGACTCGGCTGCTGCTTGCTGCGACCGAGAGAAAGCAAAGCTGATCTTGCGACCGAAACCGAAAAGGGACTGAAGGTGACCGGCTGTTAGCGACCGAGAAAGTGAACCGGCTGATTAGATCGAGATGATGAAGGAATGGGAGCTGTTTTGCAATCAATGGAGCATGAGGAAGCAGGCGACGGCTGTTTTACTTGTTAGGGTTTTAGGAATTGTGAAGGAAGATGCATGTGAGTTGTATATATAGGCGCAACAAGATGAGGTTTACGGTTCTAGATAAGTATTCATGGCCGAGGGACTTGGGTGGTTGGTTTGGGTTTGATCTCGGTCGAAAATCTGATTTGGTTTCGTTTGGGTTTTGCGGCCGAGTGGTTAGAGTATTAAAGTTTAGGTTTGATCTTTGATTCTTGTTCTCTTTTGGCCGAAGACTTGGATTCCAAGTTTCCTAGTTTCACAAAGAGTTCGGTTTGCGTTTGTGTCGCGGTTCGGTTCGTGTGCATATTTATTATACATACATATATTGGATAACTAAAACAATTACACAAACACTTATCACTTATTCATTTAATTCGTACACGTTCGTACACATAGCACGTAATTAGATTGACAAGTATTACGTTTAAGTTATCCGAAAAACCCGGGATATCACATTATCCCCATGTTGAAAGAATTTTCGTCCCGAAAATTGAGTAAACGCGGTTTAGTATGTAGCGTACATGTTCAGAGTGCTACGCACAAAGAGTTAGCTCGTTAATGATGGTACGCAATGTTACAAGAAGTTCCCAAGTGTCATACACAAAGATTTCCAAGTGCCATGCACAAGAATTTAGTCAACAATAGTACACGAAAGTATGAGAAGTTTCCAGGTTGTCACATCATCCCCATGTTGAAAGAATTTTCGTCCCGAAAATTTAGGTACTGGTATCGTTAGTTTGCTGCTCAGTTGCGAAGAGGTGTGGGTATTTGCTTTTCATTTGGTCCTCTCTTTCCCACGTGAACTCCGGTCCACGCTTAGAGTCCCAACGAACTTTAACGATTGGAATCTTGATGTGCCTTCGAGTCTTGATCTCACGATCCATGATCTCAATAGGCTTTTCCACGAAGTGTAGTTGTTCATCCACTTGGATCTCATCCAATGGAATAACTAAAGTTTCATCTGATAGACACCTCTTCAGATTTGACACGTGAAATACGTTGTGAACTCCACTGAGTTCGGCAGGAAGGTCTAATTGGTATGCTACGGGTCCGATTCGTTTCAAAATTTCAAACGGGCCTACGTACCGTGGGTTAAGTTTGCCCCGTTTTCCAAAGCGGATTACACCCTTCCATGGTGACACCTTTAGTAGGACGCGATCGCCTACTTGAAATTCGAGCGGTTTGCGTCGTTGATCAGCGTAGCTTTTCTGTAGATCTCGTGCCGCCGCCATGCGGTTTCTGATTTGTACAATCTTTTCAGTAGCCTCAAGTATTAACTCAGGGCCTGTGAGTTGACTATCACCGACTTCTGCCCAGCAGACCGGTGATCTACATTTACGACCGTATAATGCTTCAAACGGTGCTGCCGAAATACTCGTGTGATAGCTGTTGTTATATGAGAATTCTACTAGAGGCAGGTGAATTTCCCAATTATTTCCGAAGTCCACCACGCATGCCCTAAGCATGTCTTCCAAGGTTTGTATGGTCCTTTCGCTTTGACCATCAGTCTGAGGGTGATAAGCTGTGCTCATATCCAAGCGTGTTCCCAACGCTTTCTGGAGTGACTGCCAGAAGTTTGACGTGAAGCGAGCATCTCTATCTGAGATGATGGACGTTGGCACTCCGTGCCGAGAAACTACTTCCTTAATGTAGATGCGAGTCAACTTCTCCATCTTATCCGTTTCTTTGATAGTTAGGAAGTGTGCGGACTTAGTTAAACGATCCACAATCACCCAGATGGTATCGCAACCACCCAAAGTTCGCGGGAGTTTAGTGATGAAATCCATTGAGATCTGATCCCATTTCCACACTGGGATCTCAGGTTGTTGGAGTAGCCCCGATAGCTTTTGATACTCCACCTTGACTTTTGCACAAGTCAAACATTTACTCACGTAGGTGGCTATATCGGCTTTCATGTTGGGCCACCAATACGCAACTTTAAGGTCTTGATACATCTTATCCGAACCTGGATGGACAGAGTATCAAGATTTGTGAGCTTCATCCATGACTAGCTCTCTGAGGTTTCCGTAGAGAGGTACCCATATGCGATTCATAAAATACCAGGCTCCATTGGGCTTTACTTCCCAATCGCGTTCCATTTTTCCCACTGATTCGGCTTTGATGTTTTCCTCCTTAACTGCTTCTAACTGGGCGTCGCGTATTTGATCGGGTAGCCCCGAATGAATAGTGAGTTGTAGTGCTCGTACGCGACGAGGTTTCAAGTGTTCCTTCCTGCTGAGGGCATCAGCTACCACGTTAGCTTTACCCGGGTGATACCGAATGGCACACTCATAATCGTTCAGGAGTTCGACCCAGCGACGCTGTCGCATGTTCAACTCCTTCTGATCAAAGATGTGTTGGAGGCTTTTGTGATCAGTAAAGATTGTGCATTTCGTTCCATAGAGGTAGTGTCTCCAAATCTTAAGTGCAAACACTACTGCTCCCAATTCTAGGTCATGCGTCGTGTAGTTTTTCTCGTGAACCTTCAGCTGTCGCGACGCATACGCGATGACCTTATCGCGTTGCATGAGTACGCATCCCAATCCCTGAATGGAAGCATCACAATACACTACGAAGTCATCTGTCCCTTCCGGCAAGGACAGAATGGGTGCACTGCAAAGTTTCTGCTTCAGCAATTGAAATGCTGCTTCTTGTTTTTCACCCCAAGCATACTTGATGCCTTTCTGGGTGAGGGTAGTGAGCGGTTGTGCAATCTTTGAAAACCCCTCGATGAAGCGTCTGTAGTAACCAGCCAATCCTAAGAATTGGAGGATCTCCGTCGGTGTCTTAGGTGCTTCCCAGTTTTTAATGGCTTCAATCTTGGCAGGGTCTACATGGATACCCTTTTCATTCACAACGTGCCCGAGAAACTGAACTTCCCGGATCCAGAAATCACACTTTGAGAGCTTGGCGTATAGCTTTTCCTGCTGAAGTAACCCTAGCAGTAATCTTAGATGTTCAGCATGCTCTTCTTCACTTTTGGAGTAGATGAGTATGTCATCGATGAACACAATGACAAATTTGTCGAGGTATGGTTTACACACGCGGTTCATGAGGTCCATGAATACCGCAGGTGCGTTAGTGAGACCGAATGGCATGACTAAGAACTCGTAATGGCCATACCGAGTGCGAAATGCTGTCTTAGTGACATCCTCCTCCCTGACGCGTAGCTGGTGATAACCGGACCGTAAATCAATCTTAGAGTAGTAACTTGACCCTTGCAGTTGGTCGAATAGATCGTCGATGCGAGGTAACGGGTACCGGTTCTTGACTGTAACCTTGTTGAGTTCCCTATAGTCGATGCACATGCGGAAAGTCCCGTCCTTCTTCTTGACAAACAGGACTGGAGCTCCCCATGGCGAAACGCTTGGTCGGATAAATCCTTTTTCTAGCAGCTCTTGAAGTTGAGTAGACAGCTCCTGCAACTCGGCTGGAGCTAGGCGGTATGGAGCCTTGGCGATGGGAGTTGCATTGCTTGCCAATTCGATTTCAAACTCCAATTGTCGATGTGGTGGAAGACCAGGTAGTTCTTCTGGGAATACATCGGAAAAATCACGGACGACAGGGATGTCTTCTATACGTTTCTCGTCCTTAGGCTGTTCGGTAATTAGTGCGAGTATAGCGAAGGAATTCTTTTTCCGAAGATACTTCTGCGCTTGCATGTATGAGATGATGTTGGTGACGGCGCTTGCCTTATCGCCTTGTACCGTCAGGATTTCGTCGTTCGAGAGTGGAATACGGATAGACTTTTCGAAGCAGAGAACTTCAGCCCGGACGTCGGATAGCCAGTCCATTCCGACTACCACGTCAAAACTACCCAGGGTAGTTGTCATCAGATCAATGGTAAAAGTGTGGCCCGCGAGTTTGAGTTGACAGCCGGATACGATTTGGGTCACATCTACCGATTTACCATTGGCTAATTCTATCACATAAGGGGTCTCTAATGGTTTAAACGTGAGATTTAGGTTCTTCCTAAAAGACTCAGATATAAAACTCCTATCCGCCCCCGTATCAAAAAGCACAGTAGCAAAATGTTCATTAAGGGGAAACTTACCGGTGACCACGTTCGTGTCGTTTCTGGCCTCTCCGCGGCCTAAGGTAAATGCACGACCTTTGGCACCTCCTGTGCCACCGTTCCCATTGTTGTTGTTGTGATTATTGTTGTGGTTGTTGTGGTTGTGGTTGTTTCCACCATTATTGTTGTTGTTGCGCAACTGTGGGCAGTCTTTTCTGAAATGAGTAGTGCTACCACACTGATAGCATCCCCGGTTTATACCCTGCTGCTGACCCTGAGGCTGATTCTGATTTTGTCGGGACATGATTTCCCCACGACAATCCTTTGCCGCATGTCCCATCTTGCCACATCTTTGGCAGTGATTTCCGGCACAAGGGCCATTATGGTGAAGATTGCAGCGGTTGCACTGCGGCTTTCGACCTACATAGCCGCCTGCATTCTGGTTGTTGTTGTAGTTGTTGTTGTTGTTGTTGTTGGAATGATTTTGATGACCCCGGTGGCTGTGGTAGTGATTGAACCGTTTCTGGTTCCCTTGCTGCGGATGGGATGACGAAGACTGTCGAACAGTGGAGTCTTCAAATTTTCTTTTGTTATCTGGAGCGACTTCGGTGGTACCCCGTGCTGGCAGTTTCTTCTGTTCCACCGCTTTATCGGTGAGTTTGTGAGCCAGTCGGATTGCTTGATGTTCTGTTACAAGGTTACTAGACATCACCATACCCTGAATTTCCGGAACCAGACCCCCGAGATAGAACTCGAGTCTCTTCTCCACCGTGTTGGCCAAATCGGGACACAGAAATACTAAGTCATGATGTTTTGCAGTATAAGCTTCAATTTCCGATCCCACCATCTTGTGGTTCCATAGAGCTTGCTCCAATTGTTGCACTCTGTCTCGTGGACAGTACTCCTCTTTAATCAGGGCCTTGAACTCAGTCCATGCCATTGCATTTGCAGCTAACAGTCCACGTGTTTGGACTTGGGCATTCCACCATGTCAGTGCCCCATCTTCCAGCGTTGAGGCTGCGTATTTAACCTTGTTTGCCTCTAGGCAGTTGCACATTTCAAAAACGGATTCTGATTTTTCGATCCAGCGGACCAATCCAATGGGTCCTTCCGCCCCCGAGAATTTGCTAGGCTTTGCGTCAAGGAACATCTTATAGGGGTTAAAGCCCCCTCCTGCTGACAGAGATCAGGAAGTCAGCAAGGAATTTTACTAGCCTCACTATTAGATTTCCACGCGAAAATTTAATAATGGTTACCTGCCGGCTGGTTCTGAACACCCGCTAAAGCTGCGTTCACATGCTCCTGAATCATAGCAGCTAGCTCTTCGGGCGTCAAGTTAAGGTTTCCACGTCTTCCAGTCGCCATTTAGATCTTCGAAACACAACACAAGCACACCCCGATCAGTCTATATATCCAATATAGTTACTCTACTTCGTACTTTAATAATTAGTAAGTTATGTCAACTCAATATGTTAAATAATCAAAAGAAATACTTGATTAACTGAAATTTCAACGTCTTACAAAAGTGTAAATCAAACATACGAATTCACTATAAAGTCTCAAGTTTAAACACAAGTGGGAAAATAAATAAACCGAAGGAAAACAATTATAAACGAGACGTGTCAATCGTCTACGTCTCCATTCCCCAAGTCACTGTCGTTGCCGTCATCCTGTGCGGCATTTCCAGCTTCCTCAGCTGGGTCCTCCTCCGGATCCTCTTCAGGATCCTCCTCTGGATCTTCCTCTGGATCCTCCCCTACCGGCACTGGAGGGGCCGGTGCTGGTTCTAGTGCCTGATTTTGCAGTTCCTGAATGTTCCAACTGTTTTCCAAGACTCTGTCCTCCAGCCAGTCGGCTCTTATCTGCTCAGCACGCAGATCTCTGGCTATGGTGTTACGAGCTATCTTGCTCGTACGATGCTCTTCCTCGAGCGAGTCGGTCTTTCCTGTAAGGTGTCGGATCATCCATCCTTGTGCTAAGATGGTTTCCTGCATTCTTTCTAACTGTTTTTGTTGTGTATGCACCAGGATTCTAAGCATGTCAATTCCTATTTCTACAGGATTAACTGGTTCAACCGGTACAGCAATAGTTGGGCGTAACGACGACTCCTCCCCCAGAGCGAGCCTTTTCCTCGCCGCTGAGCGTGTCTCCATGCCACAAGGTGGTATGGGTTCCACCATTGGTGCCTTTCCTAGTGCCCTTGGTGGTGTAAGTCTGTCGGACGATGATGACGATGAGGATGATGACATTGCCTGTTAGGTCGTGTAGTTAGTTATGAGTTGTTTTCATTCCTTATCATGAAGGCATAATCTACCAAACACAGTTGTGGTATATTACATAACAAGATATAATAATTCGGTGCCAAACTAAGTCTAGTGTCGTGATATCAGCTATAGTTTAGGTCTACTTCTAATGCAAACCTGGTTCTCTATAGCTAGTGGCTCTGATACCAATCTGTCACACCCTCAATTTCCACTTGCGGAGTTCTACCGCGAGGCCTGTGAACAAACCAGAATCTGAAACACTAGTACGTCGAACGACTCTATATGATTTGATTATACGTTTTCCAAAATTGTTCTTTGTAGATTTTATATCAATTACCAATATTTAGCAGAGCATTAATTTTAAAGTTTGAGCGGAAGCATAAATAAGTAATGATGCGGGCGCCAACACAAACGCCAAAACAACTTGAAAAATCCCAATACAATATTAATAAATAAGACTCTATAATGATGTCTTGTTCAATGCATGTGCGTGCACCTAGAGCTCCTAGCGTCCTGAGAAACATGTAAAGAAACAAGTGTCAACATTAAAGATGAGTGAGTTCACAGGTTTTCATAAATTCGTTTGTTCGGTTATAGTTTGTTTACTCCGTTATCCCCAACCCGGGATAACATATCAGTTCCATTATTCCAATCCCGGAATAACAAGTTGTTGCTCCCAATATTCCCAACCCGGAATATTAAGTTGTTGTTTCCATTATCCCCAACCCGGGATAATAAGTTGATGTTTCCAATATTCCCAACCCGGAATATTAAGTTGTTCCGTAATTAAGTTCAATATTAATGTATATAGGTAGCTAGCCTAAAGTCATGTCACGTAAGAGTTCGCGATCGTAGCTGACAGTTGTGCCTCCGTTTTGCCAGGCCTATCACATGACCATGGCGATGTTAGGCCAATTATTCACCCGTTGACCATACCAGGTCGGCTAGCGCGACTAGCTCGGATGGGGCTCGTCAGACCCAGTAGTACTACTTATAATTCCCCCGCTTTTTAACCCAAATACTAACGATCCGAGGAGATTGTCGAGGACTTAAGTGATAAAGCTGCTTAGTGACCATAACATTACATTAACATTAACTTAGTTACCGTATAGTTATGTGACGTTAAATTCGTATAACGTAAAGAGATAGAGTTTGAGAGTGTATACATGTTTCTCCCCCTGTTGTTTAAAAACCGGATAAAGTTAGGGGCCGTGAACTCACCTTTATTTGCTCGGTTAGTGTAGCAAAGATGTTATAAGAGATGGGACCGCTAGTTGCGTCCTAACAAACCAATTAATTCCACGTCAGTGTGAAATCACACCAATACAAATTCCACACGTAATTTACTCACAAAGTGATACACACAAACAACATATCTAACACTCAAACATGCATGCAAGTATTCTCATGTGATCATAGGAATCAAACAACTTATCATGAACATATTCCAAATCCATACAACACTTTATGCATACAATCACAAGTTATCAACTTTCTGCTTAACACTCAATTATTCAGCTGTTTTCTAGGATTTTTATAAAATAGTTCTAACATTCCAAAAATTCCCATATTTTTACAGTAGGTGACATTTATACCATAGAGATTTATATAATTTTTCCAAGTCCTAAATCTTTACCAATTAGCCATAAATACTAATTCATTAAGCTGCAGTCAGATTTACCGCTTTCTGACTGCAGTCTACGGAAGAATTTATTTAAAAATCACTGATTGTCCGATTAACAAAATTCCAGTTGGAGTTGCCCGGAAATTTCTATACCTAGTTGCTGTACAAAAATCATGACTCAACTCCCTACTGATTTTAAAATCCAACTTGATAAACAACCAACAAAATTCCAGAATTTTGACAGCTTTAGCTACTGAACTTGTGTAGCCCTTTAAAAATATCAAACGACTTCAGAAAATTATGAATCCAGCGCCATTGGATTCCTTATTCAAATCTCTACGTTCTAGACATCAGAAAATCCGTTTTTTGACAACTAACGACCAAGTTACAGCCTGATGAAGTCGGCTGAAACTTTCACTCAGCATCCTGTTTCAGCATGTTATTATTATGAACTCGTGTAATCCCGTTCATGCGATTACCCTAAGCGATCTAGCTCTGATTTCTAGTCCTAGATTAATACTAATAACCTATCCATGCAAACCCTACACAATAACTTTTGTCTTTATAACGAATCACAGCCTACATACTCAGTTTTCAAACAACATGCAAACTCTCAATCTTGTATTAACAATCCGAAACTATACCGACATGCGATCTGAGAATCATCAACAATCAAGACACATATATCCGCAACAACTAAGCATCCAATCATACATATAATCCGAAGACCATACAATCTATTCATTCAAACATATAATCCGAAGACCATACAATCTATTCATTCAAACATATAACCCGAAGACCATACAATCTATTCATTCCAACATATAACCCGAAGACCATACAATCAATTCATTCAAACATATAATTAACCGAAACATGATCTTGTAATCAAGTATGGTCCTAACCTTGAATAACTAGACAACAAGCCGAGATGTGGACAAGTGCGACTCGGCTGCTGCTTGCTTCGACCGAGAGAAAGCAAAGCTGATCTTGCGACCGAAACCGAAAAGGGACTGAAGGTGACCGGCTGTTAGCGACCGACAAAGTGAACCGGCTGATTAGATCGAGATGATGAAGGAATGGGAGCTGTTTTGCGATCAATGGAGCATGAGGAAGCAGCCGACGGCTGTTTTACTTGTTAGGGTTTTAGGAATTGTGAAGGAAGATGCATGTGAGTTGTATATATAGGCGCAACAAGATGAGGTTTACGGTTCTAGATAAGTATTCATGGCCGAGGGACTTGGGTGGTTGGTTTGGGTTTGATCTCGGTCGAAAATCTGATTTGGTTTGGTTTGGGTTTTGCGGCCGAGTGGTTGGAGTATTAAAGTTTAGGTTTGATCTTTGATTCTTGTTCTCTTTTGGCCGAAGACTTGGATTCCAAGTTTCCTAGTTTCACAAAGAGTTCGGTTTGCGTTTGTGTCGCGGTTCGGTTCGTGTGCATATTTATTATACATACATATATTGGATAACTAAAACAATTACACAAACACTTATCACTTATTCATTTAATTCGTACACGTTCGTACACATAGCACGTAATTAGATTGACAAGTATTACGTTTAAGTTATCCGAAAAACCCGGGATATCACATTATCAAGCAATTCTTCCTTCACATTCTGAATCAGGAAGCTATCATCAAAGTATAGTCTATCCGAATCCTTAATTTTGTACATTAGAATATTAGGATCATCACTTAGACCATCCTCTGACGATTTATCGTCATTTTCAGACTGTGAATCGGAATTCTTAGAACTCGCGTTGGCGCTTTTGAAGCTGCCGTCATCAGAATCACTTAAAACATTTTCAACCACTTTGTTAACCACAGCGTTGTTATCATCATCAGATTTAGCATAGACTATATCAATGTTCTCTGGTAACTCGTCTTTCTTTTCAGAAAGTAATTCAACATTGAGTGCCTTCTCCATCCCGTCTGCAGATTTAACACAGTATTTTTCGCAAAGGGGTGGAGGAACATTGCTATATTCTTTGCCCGCTCTCTTTTTAGGTTTTTCTTCCGTTGAGATTGTCGGAAGAATGTGATCGATAACATACGCGTTGGTGGTATAACTTCTTAACAATTGTCGAACCCTTTCAGTTTCCATACGCGTTGGTGGTATAACTTCTTAACAATTGTCGAACCCTTTCAGTTTCCATACGCGTTGGTGGTATAACTTCTTAACAATTGTCGAACCCTTTCAGTTTCGATTGTTATGTCTTGAAGTTGTTGTTTGATTTTAGCAATGGTGTTGATATAAGTGTTAATTGCTCTTTGTTTATCCATTACTGTACCACTCAACATTCTTATATTATCATGTTGTTCGATGTTATTTCTGTCGAGTCTGCCATAATCATTTTTCATTTTGTCATACGATTCTTTCATTGTGCGATAATCATATTTTAACAAATCGTTATGCACATTGTTTTCAGTGATGATTTTTGATTTTTCGGCACATTCGACACAAGGTTCAATACATTTTGTACAAGGTTTCTCAACCTCTACAACTTGTACTTTAACAACTTCTTTCTCGACAACCTTTACCTCTGGACCTACCTTGGTTAGATTAGCCATCAAAGCTTTATCTGCCATGTCCTTGAGGTCTTCGACTTTCATTTCTTGAGTGACATCAATGATCACTTCATCAATCTTTTTCTCCTCAACCACTTGTTCTTTCGACCTTCCATCAAAATGACCTGCAAAACTGTCACAAGAATTAGAGGATAAAATTCCTTGTCTATGCATATGGATATATTCCTCTTCTTCCTGCTGTTGATGCAAGTATTGTTCCAGAATAGCTTGTTCGAAAGCTGTTGCTTCTGCTGCTGCCGCTGCAGAATTATCTTCAACTATCTCCGCTATCAAAGCAACTCCGGTCTTTTTCCCAATGTAAGAATTCCAATCAAAACTATCATCTTCTGTGGATGCAACCATGGCTTTCTCCGTGGTACTACTGTTTGGCTTTTCTTGGATCTTAACTTGAGTTTTCTTCCGGAACGGTTTATATTGAAGTGCCCTCTTGTAATATTAAAATGTCCCTTTTGTCGACATCGATAGCACGTGACTTTGGTTTTGTCAAAACCCAATTTGTTGCTGGAGTTTCCTATGTCACGGCCTGTGAGTGCAACAAACTTTGTTACTCTCCTGATGATCGAAGCTAATGACCACTTGATGTCCATTAGTTCGAGCTCTTCCTCGTCTACCTGGTCATAATCTTCTACGTCATCTCGGGATTTCCGATCTTACCGGCAACAAGACATTCATAAGACTCTAAGATGGTAGCAAGTAGTGACATATGTTGTTTTGCAACTTCTTCTGAAACAACATTGTTCAAATTCACTGCGATGTTGCATTTATATGCATTTGGATCAGAACTTTGTTGTTGATTCTGGTTTGCTTGACTTTGAAATGTTGAATTTGAACCAGTGCTCGAGTAAGAACTTTGTGAACTTTGGTCATACTGAGACTGTGAATGGTTCTGATTCTGTGGAGAAGCATTCATGTTTGCACTAAAAGCAGTTCCAATTTTTGGACTTGAAATGTTATCTTGCATTCCAGTTTTGTAGTACAAACCGATGTCTTGAACAACGTTAGCGTTCTTTGACTTCGCTATCTTCAGAAGCTCCATTTTGTGGCCTTCGAGTTTATCGATAAAGGTTGACAACTTGAAGAATTCCCACTTATCACTATTCTTCAAAACCATCAAATAAGTTGACCATTCACCCTCTGGTAGTGCGTCAGCAAGTTTGTCGATGTATTCTTGTTCCATCTTCTCAAGACCGTGTCTTCGCATTTGCACTTTGAGATGACAGAAACGCTCAATCATTTGCTTAATTGTCTCATTCTTTACCATGCTGAAGATATCGAACTCTTTCAAAATGAGAGCTTTCTTGCTTTTTATCATTTCAGCACTGCCTTGGTATTTCTTCTGTAACGACAACCAAAGCTCTCTTGCTTTAGTATACTCTGGTAACAGAATCAGAATATCTTCTTTGACTGACTGTTGAATGATACTGATCATCTTTTTCTCAGCAATGTATTCGTCTCTCTGTACTGTCGAATAGTTGTACTTTTCAAGGACTTGTTGATATTCATCTACCGGAAAATTATATCCTTTTTCAATTGACACCCAGCCAGCGAAGTGCATGGCTTGAACCCAGTAGGTAAATTTCTCTTTCCATGCTTCGTACTCGTCCATGATTAATCACGTTGGCGTTTGACGAACTAGCTCCGAACATAAAAGCTCTTAATTGATCTTCCATTGTAAATCACGAAACGCTGAAAAACTTTCAAAAACTTTGAAAATGATTAGTCCTACTACAAGTTCGGTCGAACTTGTAGCAACAAATGAAGAATTCTTGGATTTTCTAACAAGTTCGGTCGAACTTGTTAGATTTGCTTTGAAAAATATTGTTTATCTTCGGTCGAACTTACACAATCTTTGAGCAAACAAACAAAACTTCGAGCTAACTTATCAACAGAATTTTGATGAAATGCTAGGTAAGTTCGGGCGAACTTACTTAAAATCTCTTAGATATTACACAAGTTCGGTCGAACTTGATGTAAAATCAGTGAAACTTTTAGTAACTTCGAGCGAACAAGACTTAAATTTCCTAAAAAACCACCTAAGTTCGGGCGAACTTACTAAAAAATCACTTGAAAAGTGATGTTTTAGGGCAAGTTCGGCCGAACATGGCTAAAAAGTTCGATCTAGAAAATTTTCAAAAACATGGTTTTTTCAAAATTTCGACATGAATTCGGTTGAATTTGGTCTCCAATCTTTCAAGGGTTTATATTTGTTGTGTTTTACATGATATATTCAAAATTCAAAAGATTTTGACCATGAATTCTTCATTTTATGTTCAAAAGTTAAGAAAAAAGAAGAATGGAGTAGAAATAGAAGTGTTCTTGTCTTGATACTATCAAATCAGGCTGTTCTAGCTCTGATACCACTTGTAGGACCGATCCTTGATGCTTAGGAACCTAAATTTGATATCTAACGTCCATAATAGCGGAAATATTACGTCGTGTTTACCAATAGACAAGAATTAATTAGTTAAACGTCAGTTTTATAGATCAAACGTTCTGGTTACAGACTGACAGAGCTGTCACACCCTCAATTTCCACTTGCGGAGTTTTACCGCGAGACGTGTGAACAAACCAGAATCTAAAACACTAGTACGTCGAACGACTCTATATGATTTGATAATACGTTTTCCAAAATCATTTGTTGTCGATTTTATATTACCAATATTTAGCATGAGTATCAGTTTTTAAAGTTTGAGCGGAAGCATAAATAAGTAGTGATGCGGGCGCCAACACAAACGCCAAAAATGAAAAATCCCAAAACAATATTAATAAATAAGACTCGATAAAGATGTCTTGTTCAATGCATGTGCGTGCACCTAGAGCTCCTAGCATCCTGAGAAACATGTAAAGAAACAAGTGTCAACATTAAAGATGAGTGAGTTCACAGGTTTTCATAAATTCGTTTGTTCGGTTATAGTTTGATTACTTCGTTATCCCCAACCGGGATAACGTATCAGTTCCATTATTCCAATCCCGGAATAATAAGTTGTTGTTTCCAATATTCCAAACCAGGAATATTAAGTTGTTTCCAATATTCCATACCAGGAATATTAAGTTGTTGTTTCCAATATTCCATACCAGGAATATTAAGTTGTTGTTTCCAATATTCCATACCAGGAATATTAAGTTGTTCCGTAATTAAGTTCAATGTTAATATATATAGGTAGCTAGCCTAAAGTCATGTCACTAAGTGTTCGCGATCGAAGCTGACAGTTGTGCCTCCGTTTTTCCAGGCCTATCACATGACCATGGCGATGTTAGGCCAATCATACACCCGTTGACCATACCCGGTCGGCTAGCGCGACTAGCTCGGATGGGGCTCGTCAGACCCAGTAATACTACTTATAATTCCCCCGCTATTTAACCCAAATACTAACGATCCGAGGAGATTGTCGAGGACTTAAGTGATAAAGCTGCTTAGTGCCCATAACATTACATTAACATTAACTTAGTTACCGTATAGTTATGTGACGTTAAATTCGTATAACGTAAAGAGTTTGAGTTTGAGAGTGTATACATGTTTCTCCCCCTGTTGTTTAAAAACCGGATAAAGTTAGGGGCCGTGAACTCACCTTTATTTGCTCGGTTTGTGTAGCAAAGATGTTATAAGAGATGGGACCGCTAGTTACGTCCTAACAAACCAATTAATTCCACGTCAGTGTGTAATCACACCAATACAAATTCCACACGCAATTTACTCACAAAGTGATACACACAAACAACATATCTAACACTCAAACATGCATGCAAGTATTCTCATGTGATCATAGTAATCAAACAACTTATTATGAACATATTCCAAATCCATGCAACACTTTAATGCATACAATCACAAGTTATCAACTTTCTGCTTAACACTCAATTATTCAGCTGTTTTCTAGGATTTTTATAAAATAGTTCTAACATTCCAAAAATTCCCATATTTTTACAGTAGGTGACATTTATACCATAGAAATTTATATAATTTTTCCAAGTCCTAAATCTTTACCAATTAACCATAAATATTAATTCACTAAGCTGCAGTCAGATTTACCGTTTTCTGACTGCAGTCCACGGAAGAATTTATTTAAAAATCACTGATCGTCCGATTAAAAAAATTCCAGTTGGAGTTGCCCGGAAATTTTTGTACCTAGTTGCTGTACAAAAATCATGACTCAATTCCCTACTGATTTTAAAATCCAACTTGATAAACAACCAACAAAATTTCAGAATTTTAACAGCTTTAGCTACTGAACTTGTTTGGCCCTTTAAAAATATCAAACGATTTCAGAAAATTATAAATCCAGCGCCATTAGATTCCTTATTCAAATCTCTACGTTCTAGATATTAGAAAATCCATTTTTCGACAACTATCGACCGAGTTACAGCCTGATGAAATCGGCTGTAACTATTACTCAGCAACTGATTCAGCATACCTTTATCATAAACTTGTGTAATCCCGTTCATGCGATTAATCTAGGCGATCTAAAACCGATTTCTAATCCTAGATTAATACTAATATCTCATCCATGCAAACCCTAGTTCTTACTTCTAGTTATTACAAGCAAAACACAGCCTATATGTATTCAACTTTCAAACAACATTCAATCTAGTACAAACAATCCGAAACAATACAATCATCTAATGTAAACATCATTAACAAACCAGCTAGTCTAACGTTTCGTTCAATCATGCTTGGCAAACTTATATGTTCCGAAAACTATCATACATATAAACAAAGATTAACTCAGCCGATTTCATTCAGCAAATATCGTCCGAAACAACTAACCATTCAAGCATATACATATCCGAAGCAACTAATCATTCAAGCATATATATATATATCCGAAACATGATCTTGTAATCAGAGATAACCCTAACCTTGGTTAACTAGGTAAACAAGCCGAGGTTTGGACAGGATTTGTCCGGCTGTTCCAGCAAACCGCGACTGAAGGAACTGAAAAGGAAAGCTGCTCGTGATCGACAAGGGGTGCAAGGGCTGTTTGCGGTCAGGAGATAAGGATAGCGATGGCTGCTGCTGTTGCTGCGACCGAGAGGAATGCAGGGAACAAGGCTGATCAGCGTTTGCGATCACAAGAGTGGGACAAAGCTGCCGACGGCAGTTTCTTTTTAGGGTTTTGCGAATTGTGAATGAAGGCATGCAATGGGTGATATATATAAGCGCAAGGGATAAGGTTACGGTTTTGGGTTTGCACACGGCCGCAAGTGACTTGGGCGGGTCGGTTTGGGTTTTGATCTTGTGGCCGAGGACTAGGGTGAGTTAGTTTGGTTTGGGTTTGATCTCGCGGCCAAGGGCTAAGGTTGCATGCTATGGGTTTCGGTTTGGGTTGTTCTCGGTTTGTGTTTAATTCTCATTCTCGGCCGAATACTTGAGTTAAGGTTTAAAACTTGTTAACTCCTAGAGTCACAATGAATCACTTTGGTTCGTGTCGCGGTTCGGTTCAGTTCGTGTACGTATCTACTCTAATTATTCAATTACTAAAACAATCACACAACACACATCTCGTGTTCATTTAATTCGTACACGTTCGTACACCTAGCACGTAATTAGATTGACAAGTATTACGTTTAAGTTATCCGAAAAACCCGGGATATCACATTATCCCCATGTTGAAAGAATTTTCGTCCCGAAAATTGAGTAAACGCGGTTTAGCATGTAACGTACATGTTTAGAGTGCCACGCACAAAGAGTTAGTTCGTTAATGATGGTACGCAATGTTACAAGAAGTTCCCAAGTGTCATACACAAAGATTTCCAAGTGCCTTGCACAAGAATTTAGTCAACAATAGTACACGAAAGTATAAGAAATTTCCAGGTTGTCACATCATCCCCATGTTGAAAGAATTTTCGTCCCGAAAATTTAGTTACTGGTATCGTTAGTTTGCTGCTCAGTTGCGAAGAGGTGTGGGTATTTGCTTTTCATTTGGTCCTCTCTTTCCCACGTGAACTCCGGTCCACGCTTAGAGTCCCAACGAACCTTAACGATTGGAATCTTGCTGTGCCTTCGAGTCTTGATCTCACGATCCATGATCTCGATAGGTTGTTCCACAAAGTGCAGTTGTTCATTCACTTGGATCTCATCCAATGGAATAACTAGAGTTTCATCCGATAGACACTTCTTTAGATTTGACACGTGAAATACGTTGTTAACTCCACTGAGTTCGGCAGGAAGGTCTAATTGATAAGCTACGGGTCCAATACGTTTCAAGATTACAAACGGGCCTACGTACCGTGGGTTAAGTTTGCCCCGTTTTCCAAAGCGGATTACACCCTTCCAGGGTGACACCTTTAGTAGGACGCGATCGCCTACTTGAAATTCGAGCGGTTTGCGTCGTTGGTCAGCGTAGCTTTTCTGTCGATCTCGTGCCGCCACCATGCGGTTTCTGATTTGTACAATCTTTTCAGTGGCCTCAAGTATTAATTCAGGGCCTGTGAGTTGACTGTCACCGACTTCTGCCCAGCAGACCGGTGATTTACATTTACGACCGTATAATGCCTCAAACGGTGCTGCCGAAATACTCGTGTGATAGCTGTTGTTATATGAGAATTCTACTAGAGGCAGGTGAATTTCCCAATTATTTCCGAAGTCCACCACGCATGCCCTAAGCATGTCTTCCAAGGTTTGAATGGTCCTTTCGCTTTGACCATCAGTCTGAGGGTGATAAGCTGTGCTCATATCCAAGCGTGTTCCCAACGCTTTCTGGAGTGACTGCCAGAAGTTTGACGTGAAGCGAGCATCTCTGTCTAAGATGATGGACGTTGGCACACCGTGCCGAGAAACTACTTCCTTAATGTAGATGCGAGTCAACTTCTCCATCTTATCTGTTTCTTTAATAGCTAGGAAGTGTGCGGACTTCGTTAAACAATCCACAATCACCCAGATGGTATCGCAACCACCCAAGGTTCGCGGGAGTTTAGTGATGAAATCCATTGAGATCTGATCCCACTTCCATACTGGGATCTCAGGTTGTTGGAGTAGCCCCGATGGCTTTTGATACTCCACCTTGACTTTTGCACAAGTCAAACATTTACTCACGTAGGTGGCTATATCGGCTTTCATGTTGGGCCACCAATACGCAACTTTAAGGTTTTGATACATCTTATCCGAACCCGGATGGACAGAGTATCGAGATTTGTGAGCTTCGTCCATGACTAGCTCTCTAAGGTTTCCGTAGAGAGGTACCCATATGCGATTCATGAAATACCGGGCTCCATTGGGCTTTACTTCCCAATCACGTTCCATTTTTCCCACTGATTCGGCTTTGATGTTTTCCTCCTTAACTGATTCTAACTGGGCGTCGCGTATTTATTCGGGTAGCCCTGAATGAATAGTGAGTTGTAGTGCTCGTACGCGACGAGGTTTCAAGTGTTCCTTCCTACTGAGGGCATCAGCTACCACGTTAGCTTTACCCGGGTGATACCGAATGGCACACTCATAATCGTTCAAGAGTTCGACCCAGCGACGCTGTCGCATGTTCAACTCCTTCTGATCAAAGATGTGTTGGAGGCTTTTGTGGTCAGTAAAGATTGTGCACTTCGTTCCATAGAGGTAGTGTCTCCAAATCTTAAGTGCAACACTACTGCTCCCAATTCCAGGTCAT
This sequence comes from Scalesia atractyloides, assembly GCA_947069175.1. Lineage (NCBI taxonomy): Eukaryota > Viridiplantae > Streptophyta > Magnoliopsida > Asterales > Asteraceae > Scalesia > Scalesia atractyloides. Next base: position 35,009,041 of record CAMTDV010000015.1, read on the forward strand.
GCGTCGTGTAGTTTTTCTCGTGAACCTTCAGCTGTCGCGACGCATACGCGATGACCTTATCGCGTTGCATGAGTACGCATCCCAATCCCTGAATGGAAGCATCACAATACACTACGAAGTCATCTGTCCCTTCCGGCAAGGACAGAATGGGTGTACTGCAAAGTTTCTGCTTCAGCAATTGAAATGCTGCTTCTTGCTTTTCACCCCTAGCATACTTGATGCCTTTCTGGGTGAGGGTAGTGAGCGGTTGTGCGATCTTTGAAAATCCCTCGATGAAGCGTCTGTAGTAACCAGCCAATCCCAAAAATTGGCGGATCTCCGTCGGAGTCTTAGGTGCTTCCCAGTTTTTGATGGCTTCAATCTTGGCAGGGTCTACGTGGATACCCTTTTCATTTACGATATGTACGAGAAACTGAACTTCCCGAATCCAGAAATCACACTTCGAAAGCTTGGCATATAGTTTTTCCTGTTGAAGCAATCCTAGCAGTAATCGTAGGTGTTCTGCATGTTCTTCTTCACTTTTGGAATAGATGAGTATGTCATCGATGAACACCATGACAAACTTGTCGAGGTATGGTTTACACACGCGGTTCATGAGGTCCATGAATACTGCAGGTGCGTTAGCGAGACCGAATGGCATGACCAAGAACTCGTAATGGCCATACCGAGTGCGAAATGCTGTCTTAGCGATATCCTCCTCCCTGACGCGTAGCTGATGATAACCGGACCGTAAATCAATCTTAGAGTAGTAACTTGACCCTTGCAGTTGGTCGAATAGATCGTCGATGCGAGGTGACGGGTATCGGTTCTTGACTGTAACCTTGTTGAGTTCCCTATAGTCGATGCACATGCGGAAAGTCCCGTCCTTCTTCTTGACAAACAGGACTGGAGCTCCCCATGGCGAAACGCTTGGTCGAATAAATCCTTTCTCTAAAAGTTCCTGAAGTTGGGTAGACAGCTCCTGCAGCTCGGCTGGAGCTAGGCGGTATGGAGCCTTGGCGATAGGAGTTGCATTGCTTGCCAATTCGATTTCAAACTCCAATTGTCGATGTGGTGGAAGACCAGGTAGTTCTTCTGGGAATACATCGGAAAAAATCACGGACGACAGGGATGTCTTCTATACGTTTCTCGTCCTTAGGCTGTTCGGTAATTAGTGCGAGTAAAGCGAAGGAATTCTTTTTCCGAAGATACTTCTGCGCTTGCATGTATGAGATGATGTTGGTGACGGCGCTTGCCTTATCGCCTTGTACTGTCAGGATTTCGTCGTTCGAGAGTGGAATACGGATAGATTTTTCAAAGCAGAGAACTTCAGCCCGGACGTCGGATAGCCAGTCCATTCTGACTACCACGTCAAAACTACCCAGGGTAGTTGTCATCAGATCAATGGTAAAAGTGTGGCCCGCGAGTTTGAGTTGACAGCCGGATACGATTTGGGTCACATCCACAGATTTACCATCGGCTAATTCTATAACATAAGGGCCTCTAATGGTTTAAGCGTGAGTTTTAGGTTCTTCCTAAAAGACTCAGATATAAAGCTCCTATCCGCACCCGTATCAAAAAGCACAGAAGCAAAATGTTCGTTAAGGGAAAACTTACCGGTGACCACGTTCGTGTCGTTTCTGGCCTCTCCGCGGCCCAATGTAAATGCGCGACCCTTGGCACCTCCTGTGCCACCGTCCCATTATTGTTGTTGTTATTATTGTTGTGGTTGTGGTTGTTTCCACCATTATTGTTGTTGTTGCGCAACTGTGGGCAGTCTCTTCTGAAATGAGCAGTGCTACCACACTGATAGCATCTCCGGTTTATACCCTGTTGCTGACCCTGGGGCTGGTTTTGATTTTGTCGGGCATGGTTTCCCCACGACAATCCTTTGCCGCATGTCCTATCTTGCCACATCGTTGGCAACGATTTCCGGCACAAGGGCCGTTATGGTGAAGATTGCAGCGATTGCACTGCGGCGTTCGACCTACATAGCCGCCTGCATTCTGGTTGTTGTTGTTGTTATAGTTGTTGGCGGGATGATTTTGATGACCCCGGTGACTGTGGTAATGATTGAACCGTTTCTGGTTCCCTTGCTGTGGGTGAGATGACGAAGATTGTCGAATGGTGGAGTCTTCAAACTTTCTTTTGTTATCTGGGGCAACTTCAGTGGTACCCCGTGCTGGCAGTTTCTTCTGTTCCACCGCTTTATCGGTGAGTTTGTGAGCCAATCGGATAGCTTGATGTTCTGTTACAGGGTTACTAGACATCACCATACCCTGAATTTCCGGAACCAGACCCCCGAGATAGAACTCGAGTCTTTTCTCCACCGTGTTGGCCAATTTAGGACACAGAAATGCTAAGTCATGGTGTTTTGCGGTGTAAGCTTCAATTTCCGATCCCACCATCTTGTGGTTCCATGAAGCTTGCTCCAATTATTGCACTCTGTCTCGTGGACAGTACTCCTCTTTAATTAGGGCCTTGAACTCAGCCCATGCCATTGCATTCGCAGCTATAAGCCCACGTGTTTGGACTTGGGCATTCCACCATGTCAGTGCCCCATCTTCCAGTGTTGAGGCTGCGTATTTGACCTTGTTGGCCTCTAGGCAGTTGCACATTTCAAAAACAGATTCTGATTTTTCGATCCAGCGGACCAGTCCAATGGGTCCTTCCGCCCCCGAGAATTTGCTTGGCTTTGCGTCAAGGAACATCTTGTAGGGGTTAGAGCCCCCTCCTGCTGCTGGTGGGTTTTGAACACCTGCCAGAGCAGCGTTCACGTGTTCTTGGATTGTTGCAGCCAATTCTTCGTTGACATGTTGAGGTTTCCGCGACGTCCAGTTGCCATTTCAAATAAACTAAAGAAAACAAACGGGGATTGGCGAGACGAGTTAGTCCTCTACGTCTCCATCTCCCAAGTTGTTGTCGTTGCCGTCATCCTGTGCGGCATTTCCAGCTTCTTCAGCTGGGTCCTCCTCCGGATCCTCTTCAGGATCCTCCTCTGGATCCTCCTCTACCGGCACTGGAGGGGCCGGTGTGGGTGCAAGTGCTTGATTTTGCAGCTCCTGAATGTTCCAACTATTTTCCAGGACTCTATCCTCAAGCCAGTCAGCTCTTATCTGCTCAGCACGCAGATCCCTGGCTATGGTGTTACGAGCTATCTTACTCGTACGATGCTCTTCCTCGAGCGAGTCGGTCTTTCCTGTAAGGTGTCGGATCATCCATCCTTGTGCCAGGATAGTTTCCTGCATTCTTTCTAGCTGTTTTTGTTGTGTATGTACCAGGATTCTAAGCATGTCAATTCCTATTTCTACAGGATTAACCGGTTCAACCGGTACAGAAATAGTTGGGCGTAACGACGACTCCTCCCCCAGAGCGAGCCTTTTCCTCGCAGCTGAGCGCGTTTCCACGCCATAAGATGGTAAGGGTTCCACCATAGGTGCCTTTCCTGGCGCCCTTGGTTGCGTAAGTTTGTCGGATGATGATGAGGATGATGATGACATTGCCTTTAGGTTGTGTAGTTAGTTACGAGTTGCATTCGTTTCAATTATGATGTCATATTTCACATAACATAGTTGTGGTACATCGCATAACAAGATATAATAATTCAGTGCCAAATTAAGTCTAGTCTCGTGATATCAGCTATAGTTTAGGTCTACTTCTAATGCAAACCTGGTTCTCTATAGCTAGTGGCTCTGATACCAATCTGTCACACCCTCAATTTCCACTTGCGGAGTTTTACCGCGAGACGTGTGAACAAACCAGAATCTAAAACACTAGTACGTCGAACGACTCTATATGATTTGATAATACGTTTTCCAAAATCATTTGTTGTCGATTTTATATTACCAATATTTAGCATGAGTATCAGTTTTTAAAGTTTGAGCGGAAGCATAAATAAGTAGTGATGCGGGCGCCAACACAAACGCCAAAACAAATGAAAAATCCCAAAACAATATTAATAAATAAGACTCGATAAAGATGTCTTGTTCAATGCATGTGCGTGCACCTAGAGCTCCTAGCATCCTGAGAAACATGTAAAGAAACAAGTGTCAACATTAAAGATGAGTGAGTTCACAGGTTTTCATAAATTCGTTTGTTCGGTTATAGTTTGATTACTCCGTTATCCCCAACCCGGGATAACGTATCAGTTCCATTATTCCAATCCCGGAATAATAAGTTCTTGTTTCCAATATTCCAAACCAGGAATATTAAGTTGTTTCCAATATTCCATACCAGGAATATTAAGTTGTTGTTTCCAATATTCCATACCAGGAATATTAAGTTGTTGTTTCCAATATCCCATACCAGGAATATTAAGTTGTTGTTTCCAATATTCCATACCAGGAATATTAAGTTGTTGTTTCCAATATTCCATACCAGGAATATTAAGTTGTTCCGTAATTAAGTTCAATGTTAATATATATAGGTAGCTAGCCTAAAGTCATGTCACTAAGTGTTCGCGATCGAAGCTGACAGTTGTGCCTCCGTTTTGTCAGGCCTATCACATGACCGTGGCGATGTTAGGCCAATCATACAGCCGTTGACCATACCCGGTCGGCTAGCGCGACTAGCTCGGATGGGGCTCGTCAGACCCAGTAGTACTACTTATAATTCCCCCGCTATTTAACCCAAATACTAACGATCCGAGGAGATTGTCGAGGACTTAAGTGATAAAGCTGCTTAGTGCCCGTAACATTACATTAACATTAACTTAGTTACCGTATAGTTATGTGACGTTAAATTCGTATAACGTAAAGAGTTTGAGTTTGAGAGTGTATACATGTTTCTCCCCATGTTGTTTAAAAACCGGATAAAGTTAGGGGCCGTGAACTCACCTTTATTTGCTCGGTTAGTGTAGCAAAGATGTTATAAGAGATGGGACCGCTAGTTACGTCCTAACAAACCAATTAATTCCACGTCAGTGTGTAATCACACCAATACAAATTCCACACGCAATTTACTCACAAAGTGATACACACAAACAACATATCTAACACTCAAACATGCATGCAAGTATTCTCAGGTGATCATAGTAATCAAACAACTTATCATGAACATATTCCAAATCCATGCAACACTTTAATGCATACAATCACAAGTTATCAACTTTCTGCTTAACACTCAATTATTCAGCTGTTTTCTAGGATTTTTATAAAATAGTTCTAACATTCCAAAAATTCCATATTTTTACAGTAGGTGACATTTATACCATAGAAATTTATATAATTTTTCCAAGTCCTAAATCTTTACCAATTAACCATAAATATTAATTCACTAAGCTGCAGTCAGATTTACCGTTTTCTAACTGCAGTCCACGGAAGAATTTATTTAAAAATCACTGATCGTCCGATTAACAAAATTCCAGTTGGAGTTGCCCGGAAATTTCTGTACCTAGTTGCTGTACAAAAATCATGACTCAATTCCCTACTGATTTTAAAATCCAACTTGATAAACAACCAACAAAATTTCAGAATTTTAACAGCTTTAGCTACTGAACTTGTTTGGCCCTTTAAAAATATCAAACGATTTCAGAAAATTATAAATCCAGCGCCATTAGATTCCTTATTCAAATCTCTACGTTCTAGATATCAGAAAATCCATTTTCGACAACTATCGACCGAGTTACAGCCTGATGAAGTCGGCTGTAACTATTACTCAGCAACTGATTCAGCATACCTTTATCATAAACTTGTGTAATCCCGTTCATGCGATTAATCTAGGCGATCTAAAACCGATTTCTAATCCTAGATTAATACTAATATCTCATCCATGCAAACCCTAGTTCTTACTTCTAGTTATTACAAGCAAAACACAGCCTATATGTATTCAACTTTCAAACAACATTCAATCTAGTACAAACAATCCGAAACAATACAATCATCTAATGTAAACATCATTAACAAACCAGCTAGTCTAACGTTTCGTTCAATCATGCTTGGCAAGCTTATATGTTCCGAAAACTATCATACATATAAACAAAGATTAACTCAGCCGATTTAATTCAGCAAATATCGTCCGAAACAACTAACCATTCAAGCATATACATATCCGAAGCAACTATTCATTCAAGCATATATATATATCCGAAACATGATCTTGTAATCAGAGATAACCCTAACCTTGGTTAACTAGGTAAACAAGCCGAGGTTTGGACAGGATTTGTCCGGCTGTTCCAGCAAACCGCGACTGAAGGAACTGAAAAGGAAAGCTGCTCGTGATCGATAAGGGGTGCAAGGGCTGTTTGCGGTCAGGAGATAAGGATAGCGATGGCTGCTGCTGTTGCTGCGACCGAGAGGAATGCAGGGAACAAGGCTGATCAGCGTTTGCGATCACAAGAGTGGGACAAAGCTGCCGACGGCAGTTTCTTTTTAGGGTTTTGCGAATTGTGAATGAAGGCATGCAATGGGTGATATATATAAGCGCAAGGGATAAGGTTACGGTTTTGGGTTTGCACACGGCCGCAAGTGACTTGGGCGGGTTGGTTTGGGTTTTGATCTTGTGGCCGAGGACTAGGGTGAGTTAGTTTGGTTTGGGTTTGATCTCGCGGCCAAGGGCTAAGGTTGCATGCTATGGGTTTCGGTTTGGGTTGTTCTCGGTTTGTGTTTAATTCTCATTCTCGGCCGAATACTTGAGTTAAGGTTTAAAACTTGTTAACTCCTAGAGTCACAATGAATCACTTTGGTTCGTGTCGCGGTTCGGTTCAGTTCGTGTACGTATCTACTCTTATTATTCAATTACTAAAACAATCACACAACACACATCTCGTGTTCATTTAATTCGTACACGTTCGTACACCTAGCACGTAATTAGATTGACAAGTATTACGTTTAAGTTATCCGAAAAACCCGGGATATCACAAGAGCTTTGCCTCTGAAATGCGAAAGTTACAAATGAGACTCTCAAGCTAGGTATCTATAGATCAACAAGTTCGGCCCAAGGAGGTGCAAGTTCGCCCGTACTTGCCTACGCAAGTTCGGCCGAACATGCCTATGCAAGTTCGGCCGAACATGCCTGAACATGTGAACTTTGGGCGAACTTGGCTAAGATATATTATAAATACTTCACTACCTAGCCTATCCAGCTCTATACAATACATACTCGATAATAGACTAAGACATAGACATTATGCACCAACAAGGATGATGGTTCCCTTGGGTTTTGGCTTTCATCAGTAGTAGATCTATATAACCAAACAATTTCTCCCTAGATCTGTTGATGCCAAATACACTTATTTTGAGCATGTCTTTTATTCTTGTATTTTGTTGATGAACAGTCCTTTGAAAAGTTTAGTTGATGTTGAAGCTTTGGACAATTCCTTTATCTTCAACATAGTAAACCATCTTTGACTTACGGAAAAAGGTTTATAAGTGCACCTTTGGATCAAAGTGTTGGATTCTGCCAACTGAAGAATGTCCAGGGTCTTTTATGTAAATCTTGTAAAGTTAAAGTCTTTTGATAATTGTCCGAATTTGTAAACAATGTCTTGTCCAAATTTATATGTTAAATTCAGACTTAGGTTGTTTGTCCGAGTTTGTTTAAGTTGATTATATATGTCTGAATTTATAATTGTATTCATATAGGATGTTTAGGACTTAGCAGTCCGAGTTTGTAGTTAGTGAATCCAGAACTATTCTGTTCCGGATTTAGTCAGTATATATTTGTGAATCATATGCAATGACAATGAGACTTTTGGGAAAACTTTCTATGCAAGACATCTTCTAGAGAGGGAAACAAACCCTAGCTTGTGTGTGCTTTCACTACATGTGATTGTTAGTTGTGTAATCTGTGAATACTCAGTGTATTCACAAATTTATTAATTTTCCCATCTTCTATTCCTTTTGTTACGAGATCTACGAAGTGGTGCTGTGACATTCGGTAAAATACCAGTAATTCCGTACAACTTAAACAATTATCACATTATTTATTTTCGCATACTTGACTTAGTTTTATTTAATTAAGTCTTAAAAGTATAGAAATATACAAATTTATATCATGTAAGGATATCGAGTTTGCTGCATTGCAAAAGAATATAAACTATTTCCTAGACAAACTAATAGAAATACGAACACACTACTCATGTCAGGACTAGCCGTGGTATAGACTGACATGACAAAAACAAGACTTGGATATATGTCCGAAGCAAATATTACATAAAAACATAAGTTGGGAATAACTTACAATTAATACTTTCCGGAAAAATAATATAAACACTTAATTGTCTTGTCCGCAGATGAATTCAGCAAATCTGCAGAAGTGTATAGCATTCCGCAAAACAATTTAGCAATGCTGAAATCCAAAAATAAATGTTATTTATCATAAATCATATATAGGGTATTGAAAACAACACAAAAATCCCTATAAAAACATTATTGTTTAAAGCTACACAACTCATTCGTAACTACACGATAACAAAACTAGTACAAAAACTATGACCAAAATAACAAATTTATTAGTCTAGCGAACTCGTTAATAAATTTTGGACATCAAACACGTCTTAAAGTTGAATATGTATACCTTTCCATATAAGAGGTAAAATTGCCGGTAATTAACTCGATAACGAAACACAAGCCGCATTAGTTATCGAAACAAGAAAATGACAAGTCTAGTGAACTAGTTAGGGCATGTTTGGCAAAGCTTATTTACACCTCCTTATAACTTATTGACTTTTATAAAAAAGCTAATAAGGAGATTAGGTGTTTGATAAGTTAGGATTTTGTGACTTTTTGATGAGCTTATCTCCTATTAGCTTTTTCTAAAAGTCAATAAGTCATAAGGAGGTGTAAATAAGCTTTGCTAAACATGCCCTTAACATGATTTAGCATACCGAACATTATATAACCTACCATTTATACATTCGTATTATAAAAACGCAATACCCGATAAAATCAAAGTTTATAAAATATAAACATACAAGTAAACTCTATATATATATATATATATATATATATATATTATATATATATATATATATAAGTATGGTGGGCCCCTCCCCCACCCACTAATCCTTTTATTATGTGTTGTAATACATCTAAGTGTGCTAAGGGGCTGTTTGTTTACCTCTTAATGAGACTCTTAATGGTTGAGACCTCTTACTCAGCACTTAATGGTTCAGACTATTTGTTTCGTGAGGAAATGTCTGAATGGTTCAGACATTTGCCTCTGAATGGTTAAGCATTATACTAAGTCTAAATGGTTAAGACCTCTAATCTGAATTGGTCAGACATTTGTCTCTGACCAGTTCAGCACTTAATGGTTCAGACCTCTTACTTGTTCAGCACTTAACCATTCAGAAGTTGGGAAACAGCCCCTAACTGTTTACATATGTGCAAAGAAGATTATAACATAACATCACAAACTCATCTTCACATCCATTTCATAACAATTCACCAACACCTCTCCTCTTTCTTCATATCATCAACTTTCCTTCAAATCTTCATATACTTCAAGAAACACCTTCCTTTTTATCTCATAAACATCCAATTTTATTACTAGCATGGCTCCTTCATAATGATCAAAGGCATTTTCAAGCTGATGGAAGCTATTTGAAGCATTTCTCAATTCTGGGAGCTCTAGGATCTTCATATTTTCATCATCTTCATCTTATTCATTTCTAGCTAGTTGTAAAATCTAAATCTTGTACTTAAACTTTTGTGATTTATGTTTAAACATAAATGTACAAGTAATCATCTTGAAACTTATTTAAAAATCACATGAAACACTAACAAAAACTAAACAAACTAATATGATTATATGTTGTTCTTGATGATTCTTGAAAATTTTTGAAGTTGTAATTATGTAGTTACTAAGATCTTGCAAAATCATGTTTAAAAGTATGATCTAAAGACATGCATGTTTAGATCTAGCAAGATCTATTAAAATTAATATTATGAATTTATAATCTTTTTTAAATGGTTTTATAAAACATGTAATACATAGATTTACATAAAAATCATGTTACAAAAATAAAGTCTTGAAAATATGTAAACAAGTTTACATAAGCTTTTATATAAATTAAAAGTTTACATGAACTTGTTAAAGAAAAGTAAAGATGGACACACTTTAAAAACATGATTTTTGAACTATACAAGATTACATATAAGTTCATAATACTTCTTGTTGAGATTTCTAAATTGTTTTTACGAAAGATTGGAAAATTGTTGAGTTGAAAAGTGTATAAAATCATGTTTATAAAACATAGGAAAAGTCCATAGTTTAGGGAAAACTATAGAAAAAAAATTTATAAAATTTAATCATGATTAAAGTGTGTTTAACTAAGGATTATTTTGATAAAAAACGATTAGAAACTTTAATCATAATTATACAAGTTCTTGGGTGAAAAAGTTTAAGTTAAAATCACTAGTTTTTCTTAAAATATATATATATATTTTGGTATAAAAATCACCAAACATGTGTGTATACATTTGTGTATAAATTATAGTTATTTAGTTAATGTAGGAATACATGCTAAAATACATATCTACACAAAAATACATGACATAAACAAGTACTTGAAATGTAACACCCCGTTCGCGTAATACAATAACACGCGGCGGAAATATCGAGATGTCACGTTACAAATTGCTCAACCACAACTGATACGAAATTGTTTCACTAATATTAACATCGTTTTCACAATTCAAAGAATACATGAAGTTGTCTTTTGATTAAAGAAGTCTAAAGCCCGGATGCATTCCTAAGCTTGACTAATTAAAACCTGAAACATATGTGAAAAACGAGACATCAACAAACAATGTTGGCGAGCACAAAGTTTTGTTAGCCAAATTAATGGCAAAAGTTTAGTGTTGCAATACTTCGACAACTACAAGAGTCGTTTATTGAAAATGGACTCTTTAAAGCCAAGGAATGGCAAAAGGATTTAGTAATGCAGTACATTAACTTGATTATGAAACTTGTGACAAAATAGTTTTGTATATGGCAACATGATTAATACTAAGTAATTTTTATGCCATTGAAAATTGTACTTTGTTCATTGTAATCGCCTTGAATTTGATCATAAAACTTGTTAGGACCGTCCTCCTTTAGCATAGGAACCTAGATTTGTATCTATCGTCCGATTAGGCGGAAACTAATGACGTATTAACCGAATAACAAGAATTAATCATTTAATGTTTGTTTATTGATCAATATTGTTCAATACATTCAAGTTCCGGATCTGACAGAGCTTCGTCGTCTCTGTGCCAAAGTTGCTGCTACTTCTAAATGAAAACCCAAGGCACCTATTTATAGGGTTGCAAGTTCGTTGGAATTGTTAACAAGTTGGGGCGAACTTGTCTAGAACAAGTTCGGCGAACTTGTTCTCACATCTTAGTTCCGGGCGAACTTGACCCTTTACAATCATAAATACACCTCGTTTCTAACAGAATAAGCTCTAATCACTCAGACTCGATATACAATGACGTAGGCAACAGACATATGCACTAACAAACTCCCCCTTGATGTTGCCGCAGTCATTTTTGTTGTAGTCATTTTGACTTCAAATAAGCTCTTGAGTCTTTTTCTTTATCCTTGAATAATCTTTAACTTCTTGATCCTCAAATCTTCACTATTTCTTGAGCTAGTCTTTGATAAAACTTTAATCACCATGCGCTCCCCCTTGCTGTAAGCTATTCTCTTCAAACTCCCCATTGCTTTGAGCTTTGTAGTATCTTCAATGTTTTATCCTGCTCCCCCTAAAACTTTACTTCTGCTTCAAAGTTCTCAGACATTCAAATAAACATTTCAAATTCAAACCTTGAAATTTTGTAACATGAACATTTCAAATTTTAATCTCCACTTTAAATTTTAGTTATTCAAGTTCAAACTAATGACCTTGAACACCTTCTAACATTTAAACCTTAACCATTCTCATGCTTATCAATTATGAAATCCACTTAGTTGACCAAAGTCCAAATTAATGACCTTGATTAAGCTTTGTCTACCAAGTACAAGTTAATGAATTCGGTTCGACCCGTTGTGAACAAACTGAAATTTTCTTCAATTATAAGTTTCAATTTAATGAACTTTTCAACAATTTGATCATTTTGGTTTTTCAATCAGATGTCATCAAGATTTTTCATTATTATAGCACCTTACCAGACTTCGAAGAACCATTCTCCATCATTGGCTTGTAGAAACTAAAGAAGAAACAAAATCTTTTTGAATTTAAAAAGATTATGCTAAAACACACTGAAAATCTTTTTGGTTTTAAACTGTAAAACAAGTAAACTATGTACATAACAAAGTAAACTATGTACAAACATATTTACAGACATATTTTTGTGAATTCGTGTCTAAGGATCATATCAGTTGTTTGAGACATATCACCAATACCGTTGACCTTTTGATGACTTTAAGTTTTAAACTCGTTTACCTAGATTATCGATATGTTTGTCCACTTAAACTTCGACACATTCCAAGATATGTTAGATATGAATTATGAAACATGACTTAACTATGGTTCCCATCTCAGAATATACTCCCGTATCAAGATTCCCTAGATTTCATCTTAAAGGCGAATATAGCGTAATTGATATCTGTATCTGGGTTATGCGAGGCCTTGAGAGCTCAGGTTAGTACCACCGTACAGACAAAGAGATGAAGGCTCGACTTATAGGTGTGTTCCAAAATGGAATCTTTTGAGCATTGCAAATATTAGATCTTTTGATTCTTTTCAGCTTTGCATGCAATTTGGGGTTTTTTTGCAAAAGCATTATAGAAGTTCTAGGCTATTGCTTCTGCAAAATCAGAAGAACTTGTATAATACCCCAGATATCAATCATTTATAAAGAACTCGTGTCACAGAATCAGGCAAACCCTCAAACAAAATTTCGGAGTACTAAGTCCATATATCAAAGTGATGTTAATCCACAAGATTAAGAAGTTGTAAAATTTAGTTTATATCCCAGGAACATTTTACTAAACGTGTAAAGTCTATCGACACATCCAAAGTAAGACTTGTTTATCACTTTTTAAACTTTTCAATTCTTTAGCATACTGTGATAGTCCACTGATGTACTATCATTTCCTTTTTAACAATAAAATTCTTTTTGTCTTTTCATGTTTTTGTACTTTTTGAATTTTCAAATGTTTTTTAAATTTTCAATTTTTCCATATGTTTTTGATTTTTCAAAATTTTTATTACTCCCCCTAAAATCAAAAACATATTTTTGGATTTTAGATTTTAAGAAATTCTATTTTAAAAAATAACAAACTAATGAGGATCACGAGAACTCGTCGCCCGATCCTTTTTTAACATCTGCATCTACACCTATATAACAGATAAATCATTAAAATCATTTACTTGATAGAATAAATGGTTTTGATATAAAATCAGTTTTCTATTCAACGGTGTGGATTTTCTCAATTTGTTCTTTACAAATTTTCCTTTTCAACTACTCCCCCTCAAAATGACAAAGATATGACATTTTCGGAATAAGTTAAGAGACAGAAAGCTCCATTATCCAGATATTACTTTAACAAAGTGGACCTTTGGAACCCTGCACATGAAAAGTAACTACTTGAATAGTGAAACCCAAACCTTTTTGGTTTTGGGTCGAACTTGATAAAGATCATCATAATCACTTTCAAACTCATCATAGTAATCAAAATCATCATCAAACATTTCGTTCGATGTTAACTTTGAAGACTTTTCAACCTTTTCTTTCTTTGTTTGTTTTGAAAAATTTAACTTTGAAAGCTCATTTTTTATTGCTGTTTCGGTTGGTTTGACATTTTTATTCTTATCAGAAACAAACTTTTCACTTTCTGATGATGAAGAAACTTTCTTCACAACCCAGGATTGTGATTTACTTCTTGCCTTTTTGATATAGAATCTAGAATCTATGTTATCATTTATTTTAGAAGTTTCACCTTTCTCAAAAATTGAGTTTTCAAACTTCGATTCAGTTTTAGACTTCACTTTGAAATTAGATTCTTTGATTCTATTTAGCTTTTTGATGGGTTTCACAATCTCTAGTTGTTTTTGTTTTTCATCTTTTGACAATGTTTTTCTTCGCGGATACACAGGCTTTGATTTCGGACACTTGCGAGCAATATGACCAACATCATTGCATTTAAAGCAAGTCCGAGTATCATGAACATGTCCATTCGTGGTTTTTACTCCACTTGTGGATTTAGCCTTGTCCCGAAATTCTTTCTCTTTCTTGAAATCATCATTAGATTGCTTACCGATCAAACCCTCTTCTTGAACTGTGTTTGTCCCATACAAATACTGCATGTGTTTACCTTTGTGTTGGTGTAACGGAGACTTCTGGTTCTTTCTCGGTTCATCTTCATTTTCCTCCAAACCCAAACCTGCTCTCCTGTTCTCAGGAAAATCACCACCATTCTTTCGGTAGTTGTTAAAGTCCCTTTTGGGTTTGAGTAAAATCTTTTCTCATTTTTCTCAAGATCATCTGATGAAACTTCTACAAGTTTGAACAATTTATCAATTTAATCTTCTTTCACGTTCCGAATCAGAAAGCTATCATCAAAATATAACCTATCAGATTCCTTAACCTTGTACATGACAACATTAGGATCATCACTTAGATTATTCTCTGATGATGTATCGTCATCTTTGGATTTTGATTCCGTGTTGTTCGAACTTGAGTTGGCGCTTTCAGAGCTGCCGTCGTCAAAATCATTTCCTAAGACATTTTTACCACATTTTTCACAACCGCTTCACTGTCATTGTTTGTTTTCGTATAGACTACGTCAATGTTCTTAGACAAATGATCTTTAGTTTAAGATAAAAGCGTTATGTTTATTGCCTTTTCAATACCATCCTCTTTCTTGCGGCAGTAACTCGCAAGTAGTGGCGGTGGAACATTTCCGTACTCTTTACGTTTTTGACCTTTTGGCTTATCATCATTTTCCTCTGACTTAATCGTAGGAAGAATGTGATTAATGACATATGCGTTTGTGGTGTAGCTTTTTAACATTTGCCTCACCCTTTCAGTCTCAATCTTCATGTCTTGAAGCTCTCTTCTTGTTTCAGCAATTGTGTCAATGTACATGTTAATTGCTTTTTGTTTTTCAATGACAGTTGCACTTAACATTGTAACTTAGCTCAAGATTAGCTTTTTCGACATTGCAATATGTTTCTTTTATTTTCTCATAAGCTTCTTTTATTATTCTGTAATCATAACGAAAGTTTTCATTATGCACAGTCATTTCGCTTATGATTTTCAATTTCTCAGAACATTGTTCACAAGGATTTGCGTACTTTGTGCAAGTTTTTTCAACCTCCAAAACTTTCACAATCTCCTTTTCAAGATTTGTTACCTCAGAACTTACCTTTTCAGCCTCTGATTTCATTGCAATTTTCCTCTGAGTTTCCAGATAAACCATCTCCTCTTCCTCTCTTTGTTGCGTGTATTGCTCTAGAATTGCGTTCTCCAGCGCTTCATTCTCAGCTGACATATACTGCTCTTCCACAATCTCAGCCATAAGAGCAACTCCAGTTTTCTTGTTAATATACTTGTTCCAATCAAAACCTTCATTTTCATTTGATGCAATCATAGCTTTTTCTGTGGTGTTGGATGATTGATCTTGAACTTTGATTTTTCTTGGATGTGGCTTGTATTGCAGTGCTTTCTTGTAGTAATCATTTCCTCCAAAAGGACTTTGATTGCCACTTACTTCTTGGTTCGGACACTCACCTTTGAAATGCCCTTTTTGTCGGCACTTGAAGCATGTGACTTTTGACTTGTCAAAACCAAGCTTGTTGCTTGAATTGCCAATATCTCTTCCGGTTAGCGCTATAAATTTGGTAACTCTTCTGATGATCGAAGCCAGACTCCACTTTATGTCCATCAGCTCCAGCTCTTCTTCGTCCACCTAATCGTAATCCTCAGTAGTCATTTCAGGATTTTCGATCTTCCCAGCAACTAAACATTCATAAGATTCCAAAACAGTAGCAAGAAGTGCTATGTGTTGTTTAGCCACTTTTTCAGGAAAAACATTCTTTAGATTTACTACAATGTTGCACTGAAAAACAATCAGATCAGAACTGGATTGGTTTGTCTGATACGACTGATTGTTCTGACTTTGAAACGAAGAATTTGAACCCATGCTTGAATATCCAGTGTTAGGAGAACTCTGATTCTGTGACGAGTAATTCGTAGAACTCATATTAGCACTGAATGTTGTTTGAATTTTCGGACACTGAATCAGAGTATCTTGAACACCTCCTTTGTAATATACACCGACATCTTGAACAACATTTGCATTCTTTGATTTTGCAATCTTTAACAGCTCCCTTTCATTACCTTCTAGTTTGTCGATGAAAGATGACAACTTTAAATGCATCCAAGCCGGATTGTTCTTTAAAACCATCATGTAAGTTGACCACTCTCCCTCAGGAAGTGCATCAGCCAATTTTTCTATCTGTTCTTCTGTAGTTCTCTTGATGTCGTGCCTTCGCATCTGGACCATTAGATGACAATATGTGTCAATCATCTATTTCATCGACTCTCCTTTGATCATCGTGAAGATTTCGAATTCTTTCTTAATTAACGCCTTTTTGCTCTTTATCATCTCATCGCTTCCTTTGAGTTTGTCACAAAGAGCTTGCCACAATTCTTGTGATGTTTCACATTCTGGTAATAGTATCAAAATATCTTCCATCACAGATTGTTGAATAAGACTAATCATTTTCTTTTCGTCCACATACGCCTCTTTATCAACGGGTGAAAACTTGATCAAAGGTAGATCTTGTTCGCATTCATCCTTTAGCCACTTGTACCAATTCTCTACTGCAACCCAGCTGTGGAACTGATTAGCTTGTACCCAGTTTACAAACTTCTCTTTCCATCCCTCAAACTCGTCCATACTCGTTAGCTTCGGCGGTTTGGTAGTAGTACCCATCTCATTGTCGAGATTCATCTGGTTGACAGTTGACGTTGAAGCTTGAGCTACTCCAGCAGCAGATGCATTGTGAAGATCTTCCATTTTGAAAATCAGACGAATTTTACCTGAAAACACACGTTCACAAACTTCGAAAAATTATCAGTACACTGACAAGTTTAGGCGAATTTGCAGTTGGTGAGAAATCAGATTGATTTTACACAAGTTCGGGCGAACTTGTGTTTCACTTAGAAAAAATTCTCCCTGATTAAGTTCGGGCCAACTTATGTATGATTTTCAAGAAAAATTGTTAAGTTCGGGCGAACTTATGCTAAATCTTCAACAAATTTTAAACAAGTTCGGGCAAACTTGATAAAATTGGAGAAACGTTAGGTAAGTTCGAGCGGACTTGTCTATAATTCTTGAAATAACAGTCAAGTTCGGGCAAACTTGATTAAAATCAGTGAAATTTTAATCAAGTCCGGTCGAACTTGATGTTAAGTTCGGCCAAAACTTGTTTGCAAAACATGGTTTTTTTGAACTTTTTGATATCAATTCGTTTAACTTTGATGTCCAAACTCTCCGGGGTTTACCACAAGTGTATTTTACATGACATGTTCAGTTTTTAGCAACTTTTGTCAATGAATTCTTCAAATATGTGAAAAATATAAGAAAAAAGATAGAATGAGGTAGAATTAGAGTGATTCTTGTGATCAATTCAGCAAATCTAGGTATCCAGGCTCTGATACCACTTGTTAGGACCGTCCTCCTTTAGCATAGGAACCTAGATTTGTATCTACGTCCGATTAGGCGGAAACTAATGACGTGTTAACCGAATAACAAGAATTACTCATTTAATGTTTGTTTATTGATCAATATTGTTCAATACATTCAAGTTTCGGATCTGACAGAGCTTCGCCGTCTCTGTGCCAAAGTTGCTACTACTTCCAAATGAAAACCCAAGGCACCTATTTATAGGGTTGCAAGTTCGCTGGGATGGTCAACAAGTTCGGGCGAACTTGTCTAGAACAAGTTCGGCCGAACTTGTTCTCACATCTTAGTTCCGGGCGAACTTGACCCTTTACAATCATAAATAAGCCTTCTTTCTAACAGATTAAGCTCTAATCACTCAGACTCTATATACAATGATGTAGGCAACAGACATATGCACTAACAAAACTTGTTAGTGTGTTATTAGAAATTCAATCAAGGATTAATAACAACAATATTGAAAACTTGTCATAACTTGTGTGAGTTTTATTTAGAAATCAAATCAATGATTTAAAATAATACTTTGGTTATCCTTCTAAGAATCTAACATATAAAAATATGTAAGAGTTCTATAAGGATTTGGATATTATACTTTGAATCAGTCGAACACAAAATCCTAATGTGATTCGGATAACTCTACAAGAGTAATACAATAAGAACACTTATATATAGGAAGTACCAGCGGCGTATCCACCATGTTCTTATGGTATTATACTCGTTTCGTTAACTAAATCACAACTAATCACAATAACCACATAATCATCATCAACTTGTCAAATTGTCTTGTCAAATACGCTTTAAAGTACACAGAATCCAATAAAGGGCTACCAATTAGTACTTTAAACATCCTACAAGAATCTAACTATGAAGATAGATAGATACTTTAAGGATTTAGTTTAGTCACTTGTCTTGTCACATTGTCTTGTCAAATACGCATTAAAGTACACAGAATCCAATAAACGACTACCAAGTAGTACTTTAAACACCCTACAAGAATCTAACTATGAAGATAGATAGATACTTTAAGGATTTAGTGTAACACCCCAATCGCGTAATACAACAATACGCGGCGGAAATATCGGGGAGTCACGTTACAAATTGCTCACAACTACTGGTACTAAATTGTTTCATTATTGTTAACATTGTTTTACAATACAAAGAATACATTAAATTGTCTTTTGATTTAAAGAAGTCTAAAGCCCGGATGCATTCCTATGTGCAGCATGCTTGAATAATTGAAACCCAAAACATATGTGAAAAAGAGACATCAACAAACAATGTTGGCGAGTACATAGTTTTGTTGGCCAAGTAAATGGAAAAAAGTTTGGTGTTGCAATACTTCGACAACTACGAGAGTTGTCTATTGAAAATGGACTCTTTGAAGCCAAGGAATGGCAAAAAGATTTAGTATTGCAATACATTAACTTGATTATGAAACTTGTGACAAAATAGTTTTGTATATGGCAATATGATTAATACTAAGTAATTTTTATGCCATTGAAAATCGTACTTTGTTCATTGTAATCGTCTTGAATTCGGCCATAAAACTTGTGAGTATGTTATTAGAAATCCAATCAAGGATTAATAACAACAACATTGACATTTGTCATAACTCGCGTGAGTATTATTAGAAATCAATTCAATGATTTGAAATAATACTTTGGTTATCCTTCTAAGAATCTAACATATACAAATATGAAAGAGATCAACAAGGATTTGGATATTGTACTTTGAAACAATCGAACACAAAATCCTAATGTGATTTGGATAACGCTACAAGAGTAATACAATAAGAACACTTATATATAGGAAGTACCAGCGGTGTATCCACCATGTTCTTATAGTATTACACTGGTTTCGTTATCTAAATCTCAACTAATCACAATAACCACATAATCATCGTCTTGGTCACATTGCTTGTCATATACGCATTAAAGTACACATAATCCGATAAAGGACTACCAATTAGTACTTTAAACATCCTACAACAATCTAACTATGATGATAGATAGATACACTTAGGATTTAGTTTAGCCACTTGTCTTGTATCATTGTCTTGTCACATACGCATTAAAGTACACAAAAGCCAATAAAGGACAACCAATTAGTACTTTAAACTCCTACAAGAATCTAACTATGAAGATAGATAGATACTTTAAGGATTTAGTTTAGTCAGTTGCCTTGTCTCATTGTATCATAAAATCCAAAATCCTAATGGTGATTCGGATACGGTTACGAAGGGTAATACAATAAGCACACTTATATATAGGAAGTACCAGCGGCGTATCCACTATGTTCTTATTATA
Source organism: Scalesia atractyloides (assembly GCA_947069175.1). Taxonomy (NCBI): domain Eukaryota; kingdom Viridiplantae; phylum Streptophyta; class Magnoliopsida; order Asterales; family Asteraceae; genus Scalesia; species Scalesia atractyloides. Next base: position 35,028,945 of record CAMTDV010000015.1, read on the forward strand.
TTACTCGAGTTTCGTTATCTAAATCACCAACAATCTCTACACATAAACAATAACCATCGTCATCGGTGTGTAAAGCACTTCTTAGAAATCTTACTGTAAAGATAGAAGATTTAAGACTGTACTTCAAGCATCCTACTAGAACCAATCTATAAAGATAGAAAGATACTATAAGGATTTGTTTTGTGTCCCCAATTATCATGTCTTGCATAAAAGGAATATAACACAAAAATGCACTTAGTAAAACACATAATTGACATACATTGTGGAAAATTTGATTACACATATGAATCACCCCAAAAACATTTGAAAAACGTAAAAGAGGGGAGCTAAGTACTCGCATGGGATTGTGTATAGATCTTGTTCAAATGATATAACAAAGCTCAAAGGATCAAGAGTTCAAGTGTCGAAGTGGTTCCTAGTGTATCGGATAACTACATGTTAGTGTGTCGAACTTGAAAACGAGAGATTGGACAGAATGAGGTATATAAACCAAACAAGAGTTGGATCTTGTATATTATGGTTTATAATATCAAACCTTCTGAATTGGAAGCATTTCAAAGAGTTTTGACTCACTATGGCTTGCTAAAGTGGTTTACGCCACTTTAACGGGTCATAAACGTAACTATGGGTTCAGGTGGTTAAATATTTCCTATGACAAGTCTAATATGCCAAAATTAGTTTATATAAGTTGTATAATCAGTTTAGATGTCAAAACAATGCTCTTATAGTGCAAAAAGGGTATTTTCGGCATTATAAGGAATACATATTCGACTTGTCATTTGACTAACCAAACGGTATGACCTTAAGGTATAACCTCAGAGGGTTATTCCCTATAATACTATGGTCATAATAATGGGATTGGTCGGATCCTAAAGGTGACCAAACGGTGCGATTTGATAGTCAAAGCGGTAGTGAAGACCGCTTGACTTACGACCCTAAACAAGTACTAAACTAAAAGTGACGAGTTAGACATGTTAAACATGTATAACTAAGTTTATAAAACTGAGTTGGTATCAAAACAAAGTGTTTTGATACCCGAAAATAGTTATGTCGATAATGCGCACTTTGTGTAATGTTGACCGAAACTTTGACTCGTCACTACGACTAGCAAACGTGGTAATCAGTAGGCATGATCACTAAGGACCATAACCCTCGTGATTACGATCACGTTGCAAAGTCCAATTGGACTTTGCTTTGACCAATTATGGCCAGAACTGAAAGTCAAACAGAAAGTCAAACTTTTTGACTTTTAGCTCATAACAAACTAAATAACGAAAAAGACTAAATATGAGTACTTACTTGTGTTTGAGAAACACATAAGACTCAGGTAGGAGGTCTCCAGAAAAGCTGGAAACACTCCAAGAGAGAATAGAGGAAGAATGTTGTGAATGAACAAGTAACAAATGAAACTTTGATGGGTTTTTATAGTTTAAGAGGATGAACATGATCAAGACAAGTGTTGGAGGAGTTGTGTGGTGTTAACAAGTGTCTAGTGAGGTGCCAGGACCAGAAAGAAGGTGTCAAGTTCGAATTATAGGTGTGAAAGCAAAATAACATGAAGCTACCAAGTATATGCTATGCTGGGGACCTCTTACGGACCGTAATAGGTTTTGTCTTACGGTCCGTAAGGCCTTGTAGGGGCTGAAGTTTCCAAAATGGCAGTTTTGGCCCCTAGACTTGTTTTGTCGCGTTTTGTCGTTTCTAACACCCGTCAACCTAATTTCTAACCTTTATAAGGTTGATAAGCATAGGGGACTTGAATTATGTCCAAAAATATTTCGGGTGTCAGTTCGTTTGGTCGTACGGTTGCGGTTTTCGGTTAATTACGACGAAAGTCGTAACGGACGCGTAAATGGCCGTAAAGGTGTGACGAATGATATTTTTGCATTCCAATCATTAAAATACAAGATTTTAATGATGGAAAAATATTTGGATGTCTGTACATGTTCCGGATAGCGAAATACGCGAATTGGCATAGTTTCGCAGAATTTGCAAAATAGTCCCTAGAGTTAAAATAGAGTGTTTTCCATACCGAAGCCCTCAAAACTTATATCTAAGTTATGTAAAGGGTATTTAGGGTATGTTAAGCTTATACCATTGTTCCAGAGTGTGCGTTGCTATGAGAATTGGCAGACTTTTGTAGTTTGTCATAAATAGTCACTGTGATCGAATAGGCTTGTTTTTGACATACCAAACCTTTCATAACTTATTTCTAAGTTATATAAAGGATTTTTAGGGTATGTTTAGCTTATTTACTCGTCCCGGTGCGTACGTTACATTAAACGGGTGACGTTTAAGTATCCGTTATTGGAAAGCTTCAAGAAAAAGTTTTTGAATGCCCGAAATTTTGGCACAATGGTTACAGTCTCCCATACTTTAGGAAATTTCGTCCCGAAATTTATTCGAAGGAGACCGTAGAGTGTGTTTGGAATAACTAAAAGATAACAAAGCTCGAGATTTCAAAGATGCGCAGTATCATTTGGTTTTGGGAATGTTTGGGGGATTCAAAGCGTAAACAAGGATATTCAAAGCATCTTAAGGTATTCAACCTTTAGAATTTATGAATCTTTAAAATGTCATTGAGTGTATAAAAATTGTTTTGTACGGCACAATGTTATACTTTAGGCACTTAGTGTAAATCCATAGCAAACAAAAGGGATGTACATTCAAGCCTAGCCATACGTAAGCATTTTCTAACATCCCACGAGGTACATCCCATGTACCATGAGCATCTCGTGCATAGGAGACGGGTCAACATACCTATGGCATCAAGGTCGTCACCTTTAACACCATAATATACTCCAGGTCGGCTCGAATAGAGTTATTGAATGTACTCGTCTCGTCCATTGCATTCAATAAACAGATAACAATAATCACACAATCACATAATAGTCCAAGATAACATAAAACCCTCAAGTGACTCTGGTAACGTTCCGAAGAATAACACAATAAGAACACTTATATATAGGAAGTACCAACGGCGTATCCACCGTGGTCTTATTGCATCATACCCTTCCCGTTACCTAATCACTCTAGATTTTATGCCACCATCTTAACAAGGCTTACTATGATTCTCATGTGTCGATTCCCGTAATTAAGTGTGCACCCATAATTACGCGTTTCGTCACATGGTCCACATAGCTCCTCTTGTAAAGTAAAGGGAAACAGATAATAAGGTCGAAGTAACATCTAAAATTAAATATGTAACATCCATCAGAAAACGGGTTTCCAAAACCCGCTTCGTTTATTTAACCGAATAATCAGTTATAAATTTTGTTGCGTATTTAATGCTGAAATAAATTTTATACGATACATAATTAATAAATATATTAGAATTTAAAAAACCATAATTTAAAATTTCTAATAAAAAATGAATAAAAAAATAATTACAGGCGCCGGGTTTCGAACCCGGGTCACCCACTAACTTATACACACACAGTTTTCACCACTCAGCCACACGCACAGGTTGTGAAGAAACTTAAGCAAATAAAACTTAAAGTCTCACCCGCGAACAATCCGATTTCAACCAAAAACTGAAACTGCCATTTTCAAGCAAAGCCGAAATCAAGTTTTCCGTTCATCGCACAATCTGGTTCCAGTCATTGAAATCTCTAACGGAAACCCAATGAATACATGTGGTAACCGATTGAATTTAATGGTGCGATAAACAGAGATTTAAACCGCCAATCAATCTTCAATCTATCATTGAATTTTCCGTTGAGTTCGCGATCATCCTGAGCATAACAGACAACTGGGCATCGGTTATAACCAACCCATTGACTCAATTCGAATCAAAGCTGATCAAATCGTATGATTTTAGAAATTGAAACCGAAATGTAATTTAATTCGAGTAATACTATATATATATCGATGTATTCATCATTTGAGCTCGTGAGTCTATCAAACTTACTCTGAAAACCTCGCCGCAAGTCGCCGGAATCCTCTGCAAGTTGACCGAAAGTTATCGCCGGAAAACCGAAGAATCTATCCCACTGTTGCCTTACTTTATAAACAGGACATCTAGAGCTCAGACCGAAATCACCCACACACACCTTAAACTCCCTGTAGAGTCTCTGTCGCAAGAAATACATCGCCGGAATTTGGTGCACTCGCCGGAGATTTTCATCGGATAACCGGGATTTTACGTCTAATTGGTATATTTCTTTAACTTCTCTATCTATCATTCTGTATGTTACGAATCTTTGAACAAACACCCAGAAATGTCTAAAAATCGATTTCAGGCGGGTTATGTACAGGGCTTCGGGTTTAATGAAGAAGATGAACTGAAATCAGTAGTTAAATGTATTTGGAAACGGAAATTATACCGGGTTAGACACACAGTCCAGTGGTGGACTGTGTGCATATTTAAATCATGGTCCCGGGTTCGACTCTGTCCTTGTTCCGATTCGTCACAATATTCAAACCTTTTTATAAAACCCAAATACGGAACTTGACAGTAAGTATATAAGAGAAATAAAAATCATAATATAAACGGGTTAGTCACCCAGCCCAGTTGGTAGGGCTGGGTGCGTTGCAAGACCAAGGTCTGGAGTTCGAAACACATACTGCGCACCGGTTCGATCAGTTAAAACCCTTTTTAAATAAATTAAGTTCTGAATCAATCTAATTAATATATAAATATAATTAAAATCAGAAATATTTCGGGTTAGACACGTAGCTCAGTTGGTAGAGCTGCGTGCACGCGTACGGGAGGTCACGAACCTCACTCAGCGCACATAATAAACACAATCAGACCGGTCAACGGTCAAAGTCAACGGTCAACATTTTTTTATTTATTTATTTAATCAGAAAATTATTTAAAAATACTTAAAAATAATATTTTTAAAGTTAGAAAATGTCCTTAAACTCACAAAAATAAATCCTATTAAGGTTATGAATTAAAATTATTAATCTCAAATAAAATCCATTTATTTACCGAACCATTATGTTATTATTTAGGTTAGTTTCTATCGTGGTTAAATCCAAATTCGTGCGCATTCTTCATCAATCCAAGAAACGCAACCACTGTGAGTGAATTCTTACAAATTCCCCTTTTTATTCATGTTTTGGGGTGTATCATGTGTCGCTTAAATTAATTCGCTTATTCAAACTCGTGCTATAACATTATATGATCTAAACTTAGAATGTAAATATTGTTTGTTGTGATGTATTACATATTGTCAAGTTGTGTGCAAATTATTCATTAGGCCCATCAGTTCCTCGTGGGAGACGAGTTGAACAACGCGTGCCTCAAAAACATTCATAGGCCCATCAGTTCGTTGAACAACGCGTGCCTCAAAAATCATTCATTAGGCCCATCAGTTCCTCGTGGGAGACGAGTTGAACAACGCGTGCCTCAAAAACAATCATTTGGTGTATGTGTGTGCAATATTTAATATTATGTGTTTTGTGAATAAATTTACATCTACATTTACTCATATGTGGTTATGCACTTTATTTTATAATTGATTCAATAAACACGTTTAAATGTTTTCATAGGATTCACTCGCCAACTTTTTGTTGACCCAAAAAACCTATTTTTACACATGATACAGGTGGACAGGATGAAGCAAGGAACACGTAGGAAATTGCCTTAGAAGAAAAATAATGAAGTCTTGAAAGATGTATAGAACATGTTGTACTTGTATTATTGATTGTATGATTCTCCATTAAAAAGAAATAATAAATATGAAACTTTATAATAAATGTCATAAGCTTTGATGAAAACCCAATCATGCCCCGATCACCTTTTTCCGCTGCGGGTCGGGGTGAGACAGATTGGTATCAGAGCTTTTGACTATAGGGATATAGGATAGGTTATTAGACCCTTAGAGCCTATACTATAGTTGATTAGATTTTAATTGTTTAAGTGGTTACATGCAAACTCATGATGTTTATTTGTTTCATATTTATTACATACACAAATGCATGCAAACACTTCCAATATTATATTTTTGTGATACTTAATGAATCATACTTATAGTCGAACATAACATGCTTACATATACAATCATCACGCATATTTCAATGTTCACATATTCAAATCATCCTACTTCCGTTATTCAAGATTTTGTCGCATTTTTTCATTTTTTAATCTCATCAAAGTGAGTTCTACGACGGGCATGTAGTAACTGTAAGGGTACGAGTATCGGTAGTCGGAACGTCCTGTCTAGGTTGGCATTCGTATAAATCCAATATAACGGACCAGTTTGCCTGGGGATTAACGATGAGAGTACGAAGGACCTATTAGGCCAAAGCATGCCACACCAAACGTCGTTCGAACTAACCCCACTTTGAGGTATCACCGTGTCCACACCTGGATGCACTCCAAATTTCATACGTTACATACATATTTCTCGATTTTCTCCGGCTTTTAGTGTACGTTACCAGGCTAACACATGCGAACCATATGAAAGACCCGGTAATCATGGGGGCCCACATGATTACGAAGGTGAAGTATGGCGGCATGCAAGGCCCAATTACGAGCAAAGGCCAAGACATCCTATGGATGTAGTAGATTTATTATTCTATATTTATTTTATGTTCATTCCTAAATACGAAACATGACACCTAAAACGTCAAACTCATACTCTCGATGCGTATTTCTTGTAGATGTCTTCCAGTCTCTCTCGTAGAAAAATGAGATCAGGAAAATCCCGCGAGCGCATGGCTGCCCAAATCGCTCAACAAATGGCGGCCGTAATACCCAACATCGTAGTTCAAGTTCAACAGGCCCTTACCGCTAATCCCGTCAACCCAATCCACCAAGAAGATCAAAACATTGTCAATCCTTCCCCAAAAGCCACTAAATGCACCTACAAACATTTCAAATCCTGCGATCCTCCAAAATACGAAGGGACTGAAGGTGTCACCGCTCTCCTCCATTGGTGTGAGGAGATGGAAAACACTTTTCTCAATTGCGACTGTCCCGATGATCGCAAGGTGCGATATGCTACCGGTCGTTTGCTCGGAGTAGCACTTACATGGTGGAATACAGAGAAGGCCAAGCGGGGTGCTGAGAATGCTATGACTTTGACTTGGGAAGAGTTGAAGGAAATCATGACAAGACGGTTCTGTCCAAGAAGCGAAATCAAGAAATTGGAAGGTGGGTGCTATTCTTTGAAACAAAAAGAGGGCGACCACACCACATACAACAAGAGATTCCTTGAGTTAAATCAGATGGTCCCCAACTTGTTCATTCCCTTCTACCGTTTGATCGAGCACTACATTCGAGGTCTTCCTTCAAATATTCAAGACCCTGTAATAAGTACCACACCTGCAACTTTGGAAGCAGCAATGGAGTTAGCTACAGAGCTCACCGAAAACCGCATACGGAATAAAGACTTTAAGGAGGAGAAGAAGAAGGATAAAGCATCAACCGAAACCCCAAATTCTACCCAAACCGAATCCTCTTCTCAAACCACTTCTAAGAGAAAACGAGATGGACAAATCTTCGCTGTCACCCAACACAACCAACAAGCTTCACAAGTTGTACCCCTCCAAGCTATCCCAATCACTCAAGTAGCACCCAACTCAACTTACCCAAATAAGAAACCTTACTTTGGACCTCACCCTCAATGCAACACCTGTTTTTATCACCATCCATCTACCTTACCTTGTCGACTATGTGCGAATTGTGGACGCTATGGTCATTTGAGCAAGGTTTGCTGCACCTCTCAAAACCAAACCACACCCCCTACTCAAAACATGATCCAAACATATCAACAACCCCAATACCCCATGTTCCCATATGTTCGAGCTTGTTTTAATTGTGGTGACCCTACCCACTTTAGAAACACGTGCCCTCGATTGGTTAACATCATAAACGCCCAAGCTCAAGTAAACCCAGTTAACCAAGCAAATCAAGAAAACCTAACCACTAGGCCACCAGCAAGAGGAAGAGCTTACAACATCAACGCCAATCCTGTTGAAGATAATAACGGCCCAAACGAACCACCCAACTAGTTTCTTCACCAAAAATCAAGATTCAACTCCAACCGCTTAGTTTTTATGTTTTCTTTATGTTATCTCAATCTTCACGTATTTCAATTATAAATTGGAAACTTATCCAAGAATCTTAATACGAACTACTATTTCAGTTTTGTTTTATACTCATTGATTTAACATTCATATCATCATACATCTCGACGTATCTCAATCTCATCATTCAAAGAAGTTGGGTTGTGTCTCACTTTTACCTAGACTAACCCCTTCATCATAACAAACGAGAGAGGTACTGTCATCATTCAATCATGTATACCTTCAGATTTGAGACTCAAGTTTTGGTTGTTTTGTTTGTTTATGTTTTAGAGTCACATAGAACAAATCATAATTTACTGATAAAGCCAATGAAAATTTGACAAGAATATGGTGGATACGCCGCTGGTACTTCCTATATATAAGTATTCTTGCCAAAGGATCAGAGGCATTGTCAGGCGGTTATGAGAAGTTCCATGTAGGATTTAGTAATGTCATGGTTGAAGTTTGTTTTATACTCACTGATTTAGCATTCATATCATCATACACCTCAACGTATCTCAATCTCATCATTCAAAGAAGTTGGGTTGTGTCTCACTTCTACATAGACTAACCTCTTTATCATAACAAACGAGAGAGGTACTGTCATTATTCAAACATGTATACTTTCAGAAATAAGACTCAAGCTTTGGTTGTTGTGTTTTTTTATGTTCTAGAGTCACATAGAACTAGTCATAACCTACTGATAAAGCTAATGAAAATTTGACAAGAATATGGTGGATACGCCGCTGGTACTTCCTATATATAAGTATTCTTGCCAAAGGATCAGAGGCATTGTCAGGCGGTTATGAGAGGTTCCATGTAGGTTATAGTGGTAGAAGTTTTGTTTTAGGATATAACCTTATCTTTTCAAACGTATCGATTCTCTCAAAACTCTGGTGCATGAGATGATACCTAGTCAATCAACTCTGTTTATCAATATTCCTTATCTTAGGCATCAAAAAGCGATTCTGTAGCAGGGTATCCAACCCTTACTAGGAACGTTACCGCCTCCAATAAAATTTAAACTTTCACCCTCTTCTGATTATGTAATTGTCAAATTAAAACACCCTTTCCACAAGTCAAATATATCACTATTACTTAAATTTCGGGACGAAATTTCTAAAAGTAGGGGATACTGTAACATCCGTCAGAAAACGGGTTTCCAAAACCCGCTTCGTTTATTTAACCGAATAATCAGTTATAAATTTTGTTGCGTATTTAATGCATAAATAAATTTTATTTGATACATAATTAATAAATATATTAGAATTTAAAAAACCATAATTTAAAATTTCTAATAAAAAATGAATAAAAAAAATAATTACAGGCGCCGGGTTTCGAACCCGGGTCACCCACTAACTTATACACACACAGTTTTCACCACTCCGCCACACGCACAGGTTGTGAAGAAACTTAAGCAAATAAAACTTAAAGTCTCACCCGCGAACAATCCGATTTCAACCAAAAACTGAAACCGCCATTTTCAAGGAAAACCGAAATCAAGTTTTCCGTTCAGCGCACAATCTGGTTCCAGTCATTGAAATCTCTAACGGAAACCCAATGAATACACGTGGTAACCGATTGTATTTAATGGTGCGATAAACAGAGATTGAAACCGCCAATCAATCTTCAATCTATCATTGAATTTTCCGTTGAGTTCGCGATCATCCTGAGCATAACAGACAACTGAGCATTGGTTATAACCAACCCATTGACTCAATTCGAGTCAAAGCTGATCAAATCGTATGATTTTAGAAATCGAAACCGAAATGTAATTTAATTCGAGTTATACTATGTATATATCGATATATTCATCATTTGAGCTCGCGAGTCTATCAAACTTACTCTCTCAAACTTACTCTGAAAACCTCGCCGCAAGTCGCCGGAATCCTCTGCAAGTTGACCGAAAGTTATCGCCGGAAAACCGAAGAATCTATCCCACTGTTGCCTTACTTTATAAACAGGACATCTAGAGCTCAGACCGAAATCACCCACACACACCTTAAACTCCCTGTAGAGTCTTTGTCGCAAGAAATACATCGCCAGAATTTGGTGCACTCGCCGGAGATTTTCATCGGAAAACCGGGATTTTACTTCTAGTTGGTATATTTCTTTAACTTCTCTATCTATCATTCTGTATGTTACGAATCTTTGAACAAACACCCAGAAAAATGTCTAAAAATCGATTTCAGGCGGGTTATGTACTGGGCTTCGGGTTTAATGAAGAAGATGAACTGAAATCAGTAGTTAAATGTATTTGGAAACGGAAATTATACCGGGTTAGACACACAGTCCAGTGGTGGACTGTGTGCATATTTAAATCATGGTCCCGGGTTCGACTCTGTCCTTGTTCCGATTCGTCACAATATTCAAACCTTTTTATAAAACCCAAATACGGAACTTGACAGTAAGTATATAAGAGAAATAAAAATCATAATATAAACGGGTTAGTCACCCAGCCCAGTTGGTAGGGCTGGGTGTGTTGCAAGACCTAGGTCTCGAGTTCGAAACACATACTGCGCACCGGTTCGATCAGTTAAAAACCTTTTTAAATAAATTAATTTCTGAATCAATCTAATTAATATATAAATATAATTAAAATCAGAAATATTTCGGGTTAGACACGTAGCTCAGTTGGTAGAGCTGCGTGCACGCGTACGGGAGGTCACGAGTTCGAACCTCACTCAGCGCACATAATAAACACAATCAAACCGGTCAACGGTCAAAGTCAACGGTCAACATTTTTTTATTTATTTATTTAATCAGAAAATTATTTAAAAATACTTAAAAATAATATTTTTAAAGTTAGAAAATGTCCTTAAACTCACAAAAATAAATCCTATTAAGGTTATGAATTAAAATTATTAATTTCAAATAAAATCCATTTATTTACCGAACCATTATGTTATTATTAGGTTGGTTTCTATCGTGGTTAAATCCAAATTCGTGCGCATTCTTCATCAATCCAAGAAACGCAACCACTGTGAGTGAATTCTTACAAATTCCCCTTTTTATTCATGTTTTGGGGTGTATCATGTGTCGCTTAAATTAATTCGCTTATTCAAACTCGTGCTATACCATTATATGATCTAAACTTAGAATGTAAATATTGTTTGTTGTGATGTATTACATATTGTCAAGTTGTGTGCAAATTATTCATTAGGCCCATCAGTTCCTTGTGGGAGACGAGTTGAACAACGCGTGCCTCAAAAACATTCATTAGGCCCATCAGTTCGTTGAACAACGTGTGCCTCAAAAATCATTCATTAGGCCCATCAGTTCCTCGTGGGAGACGAGTTGAACAACGCGTGCCTCAAAAACAATCATTTGGTGTATGTGTGTGCAATATTTAATATTATGTGTTTTGTGAATAAATTTACATCTACATTTACTCATATGTGGTTATGCACTTTATTTTATAATTGATTCAATAAACACGTTTAAATGTTTTCATAGGATTCACTCGCCAACTTTTTGTTGACCCAAAAAACCTATTTTTACACATGATACAGGTGGAAAGGATGAAGCAAGGAACACGTAGGAAATTGCCTTAGAAGAAAAATAATGAAGTCTTGAAAGATGTATAGAACATGTTGTACTTGTATTATTGATTTTAATGATTCTCCATTAAAAAGAAATAATAAATATGAAACTTTATAATAAATGTCATGAGCTTTGATGAAAACCCAATCATGCCCCGATCACCTTTTTCCGCTGCGGGTCGGGGTGTGACAAAATAAACATCGTCATAACACAGCCTCTATTGAATCGACCGTGTTTCATACTAGAAATGTTAACACTACTTGTTTTGCATCCAACAAAATCAGTAGCAGGTATTTTATCCTAGTACAATATTAATATATGTTTCACACTAGTCATACAGATAGCGTGCATCATATACTAAGCATGGATTGTCACAACAATGTAAGTATGTCGTGAAAATGTTTTGAAATCATGTGCTAGGTATGCTAAGTCAACATACTAAGAAATAGTGTATTTGTAATCATGTACAATACATAATAGATTAACAATCCATGTATGTAAATAACATGAAGAACAAATGAAGTAGTCACAGGCACATAGTATTTGTAGTGTTTGTTTTGCAGTGATTGTATGAATGCACTAATGTGCAAATCATAATATGTTATTCTTTGTGAGATCTAGTTACTAATAATAAAGAACAGAATCCTCGAAGTTGGTATGTAGTTGTAATTACACACAGTGTAATCATATTGGAATTTGTAACTGAAATACGAATAACAAGAATGAAGAAAAACTTCTTGAAATTTATATTGTCATTACAAATATTATTGAAATATTGTTCATAGTTCTTGGATAATAAAAAGAATACGTAAAGGTTCAAATGATCATGAGTGCTTGATCATCAGCTTGAACCTCATTGACATTGTACATTCGTCCATTAGCATTAGCAAGCTTAGGGCAGTTTCACTTGAAATGATTTAAATCACCGCAATTGAAACATGCTCCAGCTGGATAGCGAGGGTGTGTTTGAGTAGGGGCTGCTTGGTTTTGGATGTGACTAGTAGCAGCTAGATGTCCAAAAAGACCACAGATTGTACACTGGCAGCACGGAGAATTTGTTGGGTGGTGATAGTTGCAATGATTGCACCGAGGATGTTTCCCATGATAAGACCCCCTAACGGGTACTGAGTTAAGTGGGATTGGTGTAGCGATCATATAATTCTTTGAAGTCTTACGCTTCTTAGAATTTTTTGAAGGTTCACCCTTGGTTTCTTGTGTAGTTCGTTTCTTGTCTCCCTTTCGAAAAAGTTTCCCTTTTCTGACTTGGGAGTTAGTTAGGGTAGCGGCTAATTCCTTGGGCTCCCTAAGCGTTGTGGGTTTGCTGCCAGTGACAATATCTTGAATTGGATCAGGTAAGCCATCAATGTATTTCTCAATGGCTCGATCCAAAGGTGTGACCATAGTGGGGCAGAGTAGGCTTAACTGTTCAAACCGGTCATTATAGGCACGGTTTTCCCCACTATTTTATTTAAGGTGATAGAATTCGGTTTCAAGTAGCCTTATTTTCGTGTCGTGGACAAGATTCTTTCATCATGAGATTCCTGAATTCTTCCCACGTTTGTGCCATAGCTACTTCTGCACCTCTGTCTCTCATGACTCTGTTCCACCAAGTGAGTGCTCTCTTTTGGAAAATACTCGAGGTGAACTCACGCTCACTAGGACATTGAACATGGCGGAATGTGCTTTCTATACTCTCAAACCGTTGTAGGAGCCCAGTTGCTCCTTCAGACCCATTAAATTTGAGTGGTTTAGCTAAGTCGAATTGCTTTTTGTTACATGGCGTAGGAACATTGTTGTTGTTGTTGTTATTGTAGTAGATTTGATTGAGTTGGGCTACAAGGTTTGGGAGTACAACAGCTATTTGCTGAGCTATCATTGCCGCCATCTCAGCGTTCCTCGTGGCGTCACGATGAGGAGGCATATCGAAGAAGTAGCTATAACAAAAGAAGTTAGATTTTGTAAAATTGTTATAAATCTAAACACTATAGTGATTCGACAATCTAAACTTGGTATATGTTCAAAATCCGTGTTCTTGTACTTAGAAAAATAGTGTTGTGAATTTTGTTTCGAAATTTGTTTGAAAATAAACTTTTGTTATACTTTTGGATGAGAAAATACAAACCAAGTTAATGGTTTGTGTAAAAAATTATTTACCTTTGAAAATTAATTTTAAAGATAAAAATAATTTTAATCGATTTTTTTTAAAATAAAGAAACTTCGTGTATAAATTTTGAAAACTCTTATCCAAATAAATAAAATTTTGAAATTTTGAGAAGCGAAAATTAGTATCTGAAAATGAAGTAGTATTATAAAGTGTCGTGAGATAAAAGTGAAATTTGTTTCAGATGGGTTGAATATTGTCGTAACATATTACCGAAGGTAACATGTCAGAGTAGTGTCATACGAGTAGTAGTGTTTAGGAATCGTTCGACTAATCAAGGTAGATGGGTTTTCATAATGTTTTCGAGAAGACGTGCTTTAGCTTATAAGTGAACACTCACCCTAAGAGTTCCCAGGTAAGAGTGATTGGTCCGATAATGCCGATTTGTACGAACACTCTAGCCTTAGACAGAAAACTCAGAGTACAGACATTCACCATTCCAGATTGCATGTGTTCACATTATTAAAACCCAAGATTTCGGTGAATATGTTTGAGAGTAAACATTTTGAGAAGTCTTTTGATAAAATGTTTGAGATAAACAAGTCGAGAAACATTTTGACGAAAACTTTTGAGAAAGCATTTCGAGAAAACTTTTGATAAGATGTTTGAGGTATATAGGTTGAGTAACATTTTGTTGAGAGTATTTGAGAAAACATTTTGATAAGTATTCCAATGAAAATGTTGTTGAGAAAACCAAAATATTTTAAGGAATACTTTGAGGCAATAAGCCTAAGGATTTAGGATAAATCATCTAAGGATAGATGATTTGTAATTAATAGAATAATTATGGCACGAGTAAGGATGAGGATTAGGATGGAGATCCTAAGTGTACTCATGTTCGGGCCCCTAGGAAGGTTATAGACTAGGTTAAAGGCATTCTTATAACCTAATTCCCTATAACCAGTGCTTTGATACCAATCTGTAACACCCCAATCGCGTAATACAACAAGACGCGGCGGAAATATCGGGGAGTCACGTTACAAATTGCTCACAACTACTGGTACTAAATTGTTTCATTATTGTTAACATTGTTTTACAATACAAAGAATACATGAGATTGTCTTTTGGTTTAAAGAAGTCTAAAGCCCGGATGCATTCCTATGTGCAACATGATTGAATAATCAAAACCTGAAACATATGTGAAAAAGAGACATCAACAAACAATGTTGGCGAGTACATAGTTTTATTGGCGAAGTAAATGGCAAAAAGTTTAGTGTTGCAATACTTCGACAACCACGAGAGTTGTCTATTGAAAATGGACTCTTTGAAGCCAAGGAATGACAAAAAGATTTAGTATTGCAATACATTAACTTGATTATGTAACTTTTGACAAAATAGTTTTGTATATGGCAATATGATTAATACTAAGTAATTTTTATGCCATTGAAAATCGTACTTTGTTCATTGTAATCGCCTTGAATTAGGTCATAAAACTTGTGAGTATGTTATTAGAAATCTAATCAAGGATTAATAACAACAACATTAACATTTGTCAA
The DNA here is from genome assembly GCA_947069175.1 of Scalesia atractyloides. Classification (NCBI taxonomy): domain Eukaryota; kingdom Viridiplantae; phylum Streptophyta; class Magnoliopsida; order Asterales; family Asteraceae; genus Scalesia; species Scalesia atractyloides. The sequence continues at coordinate 35,044,164 of CAMTDV010000015.1, forward strand.
AACTCGCGTGAGTATTATTAGAAATCAATTCAATGATTTGAAATAATACTTTGGTTATCCTTCTAAGAATCTAACATATAGAAATATGAAAGAGTTCTACAAGGATTTGGATATTGTACTTTGAAACAATCGAACACAAAATCCTAATGTGATTTGGATGACGCTACAAGAGTAATACAATAAGAACACTGTGACAACTGTGAAAAATCTCAGTAAACTTTGATTGGTAAAAGTCCGTGGTAGCCGGACGAGATATGTGTATCGTGATATTGTTATGATTATATGTGATACCCATGACGAAACAGGTACACCTTAATTGGTCCTAAACGTTAAGCATGATTAAAACCATAATTGCGCGTAAACTTTGTAAATTGCATGACTTGTGTGCTATGCTAAATAATCTCTGTTATGTCTCAGAGGAATCCGAAAGCACGTCGTGGTTAACATGACACTACTAAGGACCAACAATGTGAGGTTGGTGCCCTTAGCCTTGAACAACGTGTTAAACGGAGACTTGACGTTTAACAACGCATTACATACTCAACTGTGATTATTGGGCCAACGGTAGGGCCCTTTGTAATTTTGAATGCACAAAACATTTTGATTATGTGCCATAGACTATGACATAAGATTAGAAACAAACCAGAGCTCGGGCACGCAAAACGAGACAGTTCCCAGTTAGGGAAACGCCTTATTTTAAGAGCGACGAAAGACAAATCAAACAAGCAAGGAATGGTTAATCAAGCCTAAAAACACTTAAACGAACATGAGGCTTTTATGATTAAACGTAACCATGTTCGGATTTCGAGACGGTTATGCTCAGTTTTTAAAACCGAGTCTTTTGACACTAAGAACGCAAAAAACGGTGCCTGTTGCGCAAATCAGAGACGCGTCCGGGATTCGAAAATGAACCTAAACGCAACACGAAAGATAAACATCATCTTTTAGCACGCAATACGAAGCACGAGGAGTCCCACATGGGACCCACCCCTAAACCGCCCCCCCTTTTTATATAATTTTTAATTTCTTTTTCTTTTTCCTTTTCATTTTACACCAAGATATTCACAACCTTCTCTCAAAATTCTGCCATGAACATAACAAATTCAGCTGATTATCATCATAAACATAAACTAATCTAAGGTATTCTTACAAGTTTTAATAGATTTTGATGTATATTTCTTGATTAAACGCGATTCTAACTGAAAACCCTTTTTAATCCATGTTTATGGATGATTTAACAAGCGTTCTTGGCTGAAAAAGTACACCTTTTGAATTCCCTGGTGTTCTATGGCAGCCATGATCATAAATCTTTGGGTTTTGATACCCTAATCAACACCTATTCGACCAAAATCGCATAACTATTCGATTAACCGAAAAACTATGAAACAAGGCTTGATTGACATGGGTTATGGCATGGTTGGATTGTTCTTGGTATATAGGTATTGAATATGGCTCACACCCACTTATGGACTCAAGAAAAACACTTGGAATAGAAGGAATCGCTAGGTATATCACCCGAAACTCGAATCTAGAATAGGCATAATATTGTTTGGACCATAACTTGGTCCGTGGGTATTGGATTGAGCGAAAATTCGGTGTGGTGATGTAGAGTATTGGCGGAAAGGTCCACATAAAAGTTTAGAATTGTCTGAATTTTTTACGATTTTTGGTGAATTTTTTACTCTTTTACCAAACGAAATTCGGAAAAAAATACTAAACGAGGTCAATAAATCACCAGAATTTACATGAACACTACGGAATATATGGGAAAGGTTCTAGGATGTTTCGGATTCCTTTGGTTGAGTTTTATTCGGGTTAAAAATCCGCGTTTTTATGAGATTTCGGTAGCCGGAACCTCATTGAAACGAAATCGGAAAAATCCCAAATTTTACAGGGAGTTTCTGGGCAGGTAAGGAAGTTACTGGAATAGTTTGGGAATTTTTGGACATCGGATGATAAACGAAGTGAATTGTTCGTCTAAATACTGTTTTACAAATGATTTATTTGAGAAGTTAAAATAGCTTTATAAATTCCCAAAATAGGTTTATTGGAATCAATATAGTTTTACTGAGTTCTACAAAAATTTGCAGGATTTTATGAACTATGTAGATTAAATGGGATTTTTCGACTTTTAAAACGCGTATTTTAATTAAATTCGGCAGTTACCGGACAACGAACCTGCCGAAACTGGGAACAGGCCAAAACCTATTTTGACTATAATTGAAACACCTGGAGTATTTTGGGAGGTTCCAGGGTAAGCGGAACACTCTGGGAGGTTCCAGGGCAAGCGGAACACTCTGGTATTACAGTCCATTCCACATCCTACTGACCACCTGTTTAACATACACTAGAGTTGGATTCATATCACTCCCACAGTTGTTACTTATATTTTATGATGTGAGAACCCAAGTCTTTAGTGCGATACGATCTCACCAACTCTATACTTATAATTACTATGTCAACGATTGCATACCAGAATGGTATTTCAAAAAGAACATAGATACATAAAGAACGCGGGGGTCATTCTGATAAACTGGGAGGACGTGTACGGATCCTTACTCCGCTTCTCGTAGTTTCATATTTGATTGTTATACAATCGCAAAATTTAAACATTTTACGAAACTTTCTCGTCCTTGGATCAACGATTCATTTGATTATCCGTTGGATCCCTCTCCTGCTTACAATATTGGCTTTAGCACTCACGTCATATGATATTATGATACTTATTGGTATCCTTTAGTACGTGTTTTGAGGTATGTTATATCTGAATATGACGATCTCTGGGGTATGGAGATGGCATGGAGTGCGTGAATAAGTTACTCTTTCTGTTGTCATTAGATTTCATGGGGTATAGAGTTTGTGATGATACAGATTCCTTTGAAACGCTTTGTATTGTGGAACCTCATTTCGTGTGACAATCAGTTACATTGTGTTCTTTTACGATTATTGATTATTTCGGATTTCAGTTGGCTAGTTGCGAAAAGTAATATTAGGCCCGAATATCTTGGTGAACGGAACATTGATCATGTATATGGGTGTGGTGGATATGTTGCCGTACTTCCTATATATAAACACCTAGCTACATTATCAAGATACAGTTACTCAGGGCAGACGGGCTTCATGTTGTAATTTGTTCGGTTATGTTTTGGGCAATACAGTGGGAGATTCCGACCCTGTCTGATACAATAAACAATGCCACATTTGTTGTAACAACGACACCTATATACGTTTGCGGTGATTTTAAATGAAAGGAAGTTTGGGGGTTGACCTGTAATGACTTTTAGGTTAATCCTAGGAAGGTCCTTCTTAGAATACATAGTGCAACTTTTAGGAGCACTATACCCTGATAGTACTCTTTACTGAACTATTTGGGTGGAGCTGGTGATAGCTTACCCACCTCGATGACCCAATGATTGATTTGCGATAAGTAGCACGTTCTGTCTTTGGTAAGACAATTCAGCGTAAAATCTTTCTTTTGGCAGGATTTGCTAGAACGTATATCCATTTATTCGAAATCATTACATTGCGACTAACCAATTATACTTATGTCACCGACCGTCGTCTAGGAAGTTATTCGGTTGAAGCGTATATTTCTTTTATTAGTTGTCGTTCGCTAATGATGCAATCTCTAATTCTTAATAAGGATGCGTAATTAGCATCGGTGTTGATAACCCAAGGGGATTTATGGGTAACACATAAATGAAGAAACTTGTAATCAAAGTTTGGCAAGGAGTTGTGTGGATGCGGATCTGATGGTGATAAGACTCGTGGAGGTTGAAGCACTTCGTCTATATTCCTCGTAACTGCTAATACTTCGTATTAACAGGACACTCCTATGTATACGTCTATTTATGAATATATAACATTATCTGCGATCCAATCTAAGTGGAAATTTGGTAAATGTCGGTTGAGGGTGACGTAACTCTGGTGCGAAGTAAGAAAACTATAATCAGAAAGTAATCTGATTCATTGCTTCAAATAACTTCAACTCTCCTTACTAACACTGTTGGAAAGTGTTGAGGTCCGGTACATTTAAATTACTAAAGTGATACAACCCATTTTGTAATCAATGTTCAACCATGTTGCGGTACGTTAACTTCCTATGGAATTACGACAGGTGTCTCGGTGATAGAACCAAGTGGCATACAACCTTGAATCAGATCGATTTAGTTCAACCTAATACAAGGTAAATCCCCAGTAACTCGAAGTAATAATGAGTGAGGGGTACAAAGGACCGTAACAATGTTGTCTCTTAATGTATATGTAATAAACAAAACGACACAAAATGAATTTTCGTCAAATGATTATTTTATCTATATATATATAGATCTAATTCAAAGGACGATATTTAAAAGAATCATATAAGATTTTTATATACCAAACGATCCTTTGTTTTCAGTCTCGCATAACTTAGGAAATGTGTTCCAGTGAGAGACGAGAGCGCCTTCGTGTAGTATTCGAGTACAGTAATCCAATGACTACCTATCTGACAACTCCTATCTAAACCTGCATACTCTAAACCACCGGTTCCTTCGGTCTTTTTTCGGTCATATTTTGTGACGACCGTACTAGTTATTCATCTCGATAATGGTCATAAGAGTAGTCGATCGAGTATTACCATTCCTAAGCAGGGCGACGAAACAACCATGAAAAGGAATGGTACCGTAAAACGCGGACAAAGGGAATGACGCCTAAGCTCTATTTACACGGGGTCATGACCTGAATTCTTTCATTTTCCGGAACCCCGAGGTACTAAGTCTTGAATTAATATCACCCGTATGAGGCTGTGCATTCGTTCTAGAAATCACATAAGGGGATGCATGATTCTTTGATTCCTTTTGGTTAAGGTTTTTCGCGTCACGCTACTTATATGCCTATAAAAATGTTGACTCCCCAACGTTACCATAAGAATAACTAGAGAAAACTATACGTCTCCTCCTCTTCCTTGAAACACCCGAGGAGTCCAAATTTTATACATGAGGAATTCATGATTCATAGGGGATGATTGAAATTCCCTTCGGGCTACTGTAAAGGTGTTATTGGGTAGTGGTATCCTACATGATTAGGAGAATGATGCATGGGATACACTGACTTTCATCCGTTGATTGGACACAAAGTGAATGATACCCTACGCTTGTGAGTAACCAAGAGTATGCGTTAAACGGTGTTGCTTGTCCTCGTGAGTATGCGAGAAATAAATTCTTTAGATCCGGGGAGTATTATTGAATCATCCCTCGTCTTCCTTTGAATGATTGGTTCCTTCAATTGATTTTCAGTTCGATCGATTTAAATAAGTATTCGTAATATATGATGCTACAAGAAACCCGATTCTTCTTTATTTTTGAGTGACTAAACTTGTGTTACCTATAGAAATAAGAACAGGAGGAATCTTAAGTATAATACTGTATATATACATATATACCTGGGTATTCCTACCACGATCGTGGGGAGGATTGTCGAAAGTTGTTGCGTTATCAATTGCGCGATTTCCACCTCAGTCATTGTGGTGAGCGTTTCGGGGCCATTTTATTATAAACTATATATATACATATATCAATGTCACATATTCAATCATCCCATATCACGCAATTTCGTCGCACACATGAGTCCACAACGTGTATAACCAACATCATTATCATGTATATAATAACATCCGTCGTCATACAACTGTTAAAATTTGCACATAGACTTAACCCATAAGGGCCAGGGCTTTAATGTGTGGTCAAATCATGTCACCATGGTGACGTACATACGCCATACTACAAAAAGCATGAATTACCCTGCATGAAGGAACACGGTCAAAACCAAAATCTCTTTGACATGGAGTAGTCATGAGTCGTCTGAATATCGTAATTGGTGTCTTTTGTGTGCTGAACCACCCGGGAAAGCTAACCCATAAATCTAGTAGTCCCGATCGCTCCCGATGAGGGGACTAGTGCATCTTCCGAATACGTCCCTCGGATATCCTGATCATCCCGCGGGGGAATTCCATTAATAAGCACGTATTATATACTTAAAAGAGGAATAAGACTTTGACGTGACAACTAATTCTCTTCAAATTTGGAGAGTTACTTAACACACACTACGAATTGTAAATACCTCGATGTGCGATACCAAGTCAATCTAAATGACCAAAGTGTAAATCGGTGCTTGTTTGGATGCACCGACTAGCTGTGAAATGGCACTAATAACCTTTACTCGTATCCTAGCCGTCAAGTGCTAGGCATACCCCGATTAATTATGGTTTTCATTCAGCCTTTCTTAAAACTACTGCTGTTGTTTCCAAAGGTTGCCGACGATTGTGGATCTATGTTACTACATTTCCCAGCAGCACGTATTCCTTCTGTGCCCTAGTGAGAAACAGAACTGATTAATCCTAAGACAAAGGGTCAAGAAACTCAACGACCCTAGTCCTGACCAACTCGAGGGTCGGATCTTCTTTTCTTGTTCACATAATTACAAATATGAGATTAACGGGAAAAATCAGATGCAGTGGTCAACTGTCCCTATCGGAACTAGGGTGACTAGTATGGGCAATATTCGCCGGTGTATTAGATAATCTTTCGAGAACATGATGGAAAATGATTTTTCCTCGTTGTTTCCATTAACGATATCCTTTCAAAACGTTAGTCGAGCGTTGCTATGTTCCTACCCTGTGAGGGGTACTACATTGATGGGAAATCTTGACTCGATGACTCGTTACTTAGTCAACTTTTACAAAATTACCTGTACGTCTACGATTAATATGGTCCCATGTGTAAGGGCATCATGGTGATACTTGTGGTCGCTAGACACTCGTCACACCTCAAATATGTCTATGTGATAGTAGCTTTCTAGAGATGCTGTTACTTGAATTAAAAACACATTGGGTATACACTCTACCATTCCCGGTATATGGGAATTTTTATACGATTATCTCCCGGAAAATCACATCGATATTATCAAAGTTACTAAGTTATTCCTTTCTAGAAAAGATATAAAAAGTTGTACCACAGCTGGAGCCAAGCTCCCGAAACTTAACATAAACTGGAATTATTATTGTAGAAATTTTATATCTTTATGACGTAACCTGACTAATGGTAAGTAGTTCGGGCACACCATGGATGTAAGTGTGTAGATTCGTTAATACTCGTGTACATGCTCGCCTTATGGCAGCCTTAGGTTCTTAAAAGCCTTTCTCTTTCTTGTTCTCTACCCTAGAGTAGGGACCCTCGTGGTTTGGTTGTAGTAACCAAAGAAAACCACGTACGCGGCAACAAGGAAAGACTGTCACTCACAACTCAATGAGACCAAATTTATTCCCTTAACATAAACGTGCGGAGCATGATGCTCACCATTTCGACGTTCGCAACGAACCCTGGGAGAGTACCCATACTCCTCCTCTATAGGAGGTGAGAAATAACTATTAAACGAAATCGTAAACGAAACTTATGGTGTATGAATGGTGAAGATAATGAATGCAAAAAAGACATAATAATTGCAGTTATCTGCAAGATGAATAGGAGACCCCTTGTTCTACTGTGAGTCCAACAACACTCTCACTCTCAGATTGGAAGTGATGACAAACGTTACTCTTCGCAATATGTAGGAATTGTGGATGGACAGATTACACAGCTACTATGTAGCACACCTATCATCTTCGTACGATGATGATACTACACGAAAAGTGTAAACATAACTGTATGTCGGAGGACTGACTTAGCTTTCCAGCGAATTACTAAATGAAATTTCAAGGACAAAACTTCTTTTAACCGGGGGAGACTGTGACAACTGTGAAAAATCCCGGTAAACTTTGATTGGTACATGTCCGTGGTAGCCGGACGGGATATGTGTATCATGATATTGTTATTATTATGTGTGATACCCATGACGAAACAAGTACACCTTAATTGGCCCTAAACGTTAAGCATGATTAAAACAATAATTGTGCGTAAACTTTGCAAATTGCATGACTTTGTTGCTATGCTAAACAATCTCTGTTATGTCTCGGAGGAATCCGAGAGCATGTCGTGGTTAACATGACACTACTAAGGACCAACAATGTGAGGTTGGTGCCCTTAGCCTTGAACAACGTGTTAAACGGAGACTTGATGTTTAACAGCGCATTACATATTCAACTGTGATTATTGGGCCAACGATAGGGCCCTTTGTAATTCTGAATGCACGAAACATTTTGATTATGTGCCATAGACTATGACATAAGATTAGAAACAAATCGGAGCTCGGGCACACAAAACGAGACGGTTCCCGGTTAGGGAAACGCCTTGTTTTAAGAGCGACGAAAGACAAACCAAACATGCAAGGAATGGTGAATCAAGCCTAAAAACACTTAAACGAACATAATACGAGGATTTTATGATTAAAATGTAACCGAGTCTTTTGACACTAAGAACGGGAAAAACGGAGCCCGTTTCGCAAATCGGAGACGCGTCCAGGACCCGAAACGAACCTAAACGCAACACAGAAGATAAACATCATCTTTTAGCACGCAATACGAAGCACGAGGTGTCCCACATGGGACCCACCCCTAAACTGCCCCCCCTTTATATATTTGTTATTTTCTTTTTCTTTTTCCTTTTCATTTTACACCAAGAAATTCACAACCTTCTCTCAAAATTCTGCCATGAACATAACACATTAAGCTGATTATCATCATAAACATCAACTAATCTAAGGTATTCGTACAAGTTTTAATAGATTTTGATGTATATTTCTTGATTAAACGCGATTTCTAACCGAAAAACCCTTTTTAATCCATGTTTATGGATTATTTAACAAGGGTTCTTGGATGAATAAGAACACCTTTTGAATTACCTGGTGTTCTATGGCAGCCATGATCACAAATCTTTGGGTTTTGATACCCTAATCAACTATTCGATTAACCGAAAAACTATGAAACAAGGCTTGATTGACATGGGTTATGGCATGGTTGGATTGTTCTTGGTATATAGGTACTGAATATGGCTAACACCCACTTCTGGACTCAAGAAAAACACTTGGAATAGAAGGAATCGCTAGGTATATCACCCGAAACTCGAATCTAGAATAGGCAGAATATTGTTTTGACCATAACTTGGTCTGTGGGTATTGGATTGAGCTGAAATTTGGTGTGGTGATGTAGGGTATGACAGGAATGCCCACGTAAAATTTTAGAATTTTTAGAATTTTCTACGATTTTTGGTGAAGTTTTGATTTTTTTACCAAATGAAATTCGGAAAAAAAATACCAAAAGAGGTCAATAAATCACCAAAATTTACATGAACACTAAGTAACATATGGGAAAGGTTCTAGGAATTTCGGAGTCAATTGGTTGAGTTTTGATTCGGGTTAAAATCCGTGTTTTTATGAGATTTCGGTAGCCGGAACCACACTGAACGAAATCGGAAAAATCCCAAATTTTTACAGAGAGTTTTTGGGCAGGTAAGTGAATTGTTCGGGTAAATACTGTTTTACAAATGATTTATTTGAGAAGATAAAATCGCTTTATAAATTCCCAAAATAATTTTATTGGAATCTATATAGTTTTACTCAGTTCTACAAAAATTTCTAGGATTTTATTAACTATGTAGATTAAATGGGATTTTTCGACTTTTAAAACGCTTATTTTAAATAAATTCGGTAGTTTACCGGACAATGAACCTGCCGAAACTGGGAATGGACCAAAACCTATTTTGACTATAATTGAAACACCGGGAGTATTTTGGGAGGTTCCAAGGTAAGCGGAACACTCTGGGTGTGTTCCACCACCGTTCGGGAGAATCCTTGACGGCGAGAATGAAAGCTCAAAATCGAGCAACCTAAACTCCCCAAACACCCAAACTCACTTAATGGAAAGTTAATCTTTCTTAAATCACAACACGTTGGCACAATGGGTATTCCCCTACCATTATCCGAACGTGTCAAACAACCGACTTTAGCTGGCACGCGAAACGGTGCTCGGGAGCCAAATGTGAAACTAATCATACCCTAACATCCATCACCACACCGGGATACTATATGTACGATATGAAGTGAAAATACCCGCTTGGACCCGAGTTATAGTCATTACCGACCTAGCGACTGATGTTAGTAATTACTTGCATGATTGCTGTTAAAGCCGAACAAGCTTACATATACTCCTATTGCTACCTGTGATGCTACTATCCCGTGATTTCACTTCCCCACTTTTGAATGATTTTATTGTTTTCTGTGGACTTGCATGTTATAAACTATGTTGATTACACCAATCTGAGAGTTAACCTTACTCCCCCACTTCTAAATTGTGATACTGTTCTGAGATGATTGGCATGTTACGAAACTGTGTTAGTTACACCAACATATGATGTGAGTTATCTAACACACAAACTACCTCCCCACTGCAAGACAAGTGATTAACGTAAGCCTGTGGACAGTGGATAGTACTATCGGTTTGACCAACCCAGTGCCACGTCTGACGGTGTGTCGGGACTAGGAAACTGCACTCGTCCTAATTTGGTTGTGTTGTTAGGCATAACTACTATGGGGCGTTGAACTGCACATGACGTAGTTGATGGGCCGGGAGTGTCTGGGATGACACGGCCCGGGGAAAAACTGAAGGACCGTGATCTGGCGGTTCTAGACGGAAGTTAGTGGATAAACGTAAACAGATTCGGTAGAATGTTATTACAGAAAGGAGTAGAAACAGAATGCAGCGGAAGTCTTCATTCATACCGAAAGAGTATACATCTTTATAAGTCCAGCTGCCAGAGTTCCTGGAGAGAATCCAGTAGCACTTCCCCGTAGGGATGCCAAAAACTTTAATGACAAAATGAACAACACACCTATATATAGGGAGACAAGTTCGCCGGAGTGTAGGTGAGTTCGGGCGAACTTGACTATGTCAAGTTCGGCCGAACTTGACATCAACTTGTAATCTCAAGCGAACTTGGCCCTGCGATAGTCAAGTTCGAGCGAACTTGACCAATACAGGTCAAGTTCGGGCGAACTTGATCCCTTATACACTGAAATCTCCGTATTTTGGTCGTATGTTCGATTCTAACCTATACAATATTCAACACACGCTCTATCTAGCCTGTTCGACAAGTGACGAACACCAGGTGCACCAACAGATTCCCCCTTGTTCGTTACTGTCGAATCTTGGTCTTCAAATTTGAACCGTGTTTGAATATTCTGCAACTTCAATCAAGGTGTTTGTCGATGTCCTTGAAACGCGTCAACATATTCCCCCTTAATTGATGATTCGGGTTTGCATTATCAACATCTAATTCCCCTGAAATCTCTAGTTCAGATATTTGTTGCACAGTTTCCATCCTCCTCTGATTTGCTTGACTGACATATTATCTTGAATAGACATCAATTTGAAGCTCATCAATGCAGCTTCTCCATTTCAACTTTAACCACATCCGCGTTCGGTTTAGCGCATATCTCCCATGCTCGATCTTCCGATCTTCAAAACTCAACCGGCAATTGATAGAAACTTCAAAATACTACACTGGTAAACTTCAAATCAATGTTTACCCTCTGAAATCCCAATTTCCGTAATCATTCCAGATCAGCAAATCGGTAATCTTTTTCAATCAGAAAATCTTCATCGGAACCAAATAATCTGGTAACACTTCGACTCTGAGAAACATTTGTCCGCGATCAAAATCACATTCTTCTTCTTCAGTCACAATGTCAGATATATAGCTATCTCCGGTAGACCAGCGCCACTTAATCACCAAGCATCATCATCCAACGGCGGTTAGTCCAAAGAGAAGAATGATTCATCTGCTTGAAGATTAAAAATAATGGCCACCAAAGGTTATCATCAGATTTCCTTGGTAATTTTGAAACCATCCGTCTTCGGAGCTAGTCATTAATTCCTAAAATCATCATCGAACGTTTTGAACGTCCTCAGTTCCTCACTGGTATTAACGACTGCTAATCCAACTAACTGTTCCATTAACGGAGATCAGGACTCTAACCCTTAAGCATCACTCTGTATCATGAACTGAAAACTCGGAACTTCCTGTGATGATAGAATCCCAAATGGATAATCTCTTTTGTCAGCAATTGGTACACTTCTTTGTCTGGAAGATCCGATCCCATAAATCATCTTCCTTAATCATGGTACCGCGTACAACCCGGGGAATTGAAACTACAAAGCATCCTTATCTCCTGGCGGTTAGTCCAGTCAATAATTCATGTACAAAGCAGAGTTAAAGATAGGCAGTCGTGTGTACTTCCAAACCATACGCGTGACTCAGGTGTCAAACCACAACCATGACCACAGAATCTGATAAGCAACTCCTCCAAGACTCAGTTATGTAACCACCTGCTTTCATACTAGACATCAACTTGATCAATTTACAAATGAATCTTAAATCTGTATTTCCCGGTTAATTTGTAGTCGGAAACCACCCGAATACTGTAGTAGTAGTCACAAATTTCAAAAATGCCAAAATCTTCAAATATTGAAAATTTTTTATTCCCCCTCATTTTTGCAAATTCTGATCATACTGAATTTTTCATTGAAATTCTCCCTCGAATCCGGAATTTTCAGTAGTTAACAAATGCAGAATTTACTTTAAGGCCCATTGGTAGTCTTCAACCCTAATGATCACCAAATTGCTTTGGTATCAATAACTACCCTCTCATTTTCAACCATCTCTAACCTCATCATCTCAGCCTCTCTCTAAGGCCTCCGACGGTGTCCCCAAATAGTCAGTATCGGACGTTAAAATTTCAAAAAAATTTCTTTCACCAAATTTTTTCTAGACACCCGTCTCATCAAACCGAGCAATATATTTTTTTCAATGCCCTTTTTTTTAGGCATCCTAACAAATTCGGGTGAATTTGTATATGCTAGTGAGACAAGTTCAGGCGAACTTAGTCAACTTGTAACAAGTTCGGGCGAAATTGGTTGGCCACCACCAAGTTTGCGCGAACTTGCATGAAATAGAAAAGTTCGGGCGAACTTGTGCTTGATTTCAATGAAAATCAGTCAAGTTCGGGCGAACTTGATGAAAATTCATGAAAAACTTTGTCAAGTTCGGGCGAACTTGATGAAAAGTCTTGAAAAACCATGTTAAGTTCGGGCGAACTTGGTCTCCCAAATCAGCCATTTTTCACATTTTTCGATCCAAAATCCTTATTTCTTCGAATTTCGAGATGATTACACCATAGATCTGGTCGAAATTGGTTTTCTAACAATCCTATCCGTTCAATTTAGGATTTTGTCCGTGGATTGTAGGTTTATTTCATGATTTACTTCCAAAACCCCTCCTAATGTCCATAAATGTCCAAATTCATGAGCGTAGGTGATAACCGTAGCTCTGATACCAATTGAAGGACCGTGATCAGGCGGTTCTAGACGGAAGTTAGTGGATAAACGTAAACCGATTCGGTAGAATGTTATTACAGAAAGGAGTAGAAACAGAATGCAGCAGAAGTCTTCATTCATACCGAAAGAGTATACATCTTTATAAGTCCAGCTGCCGAAGTTCCTTGAGAGAATCCGGCAGCACCTCCCCCTAGGGATGCCAAAAACTTAAATGACAAAATGAACAACACACCTATATATAGGGAGACAAGTTCGCTGGAGTGTAGGTGAGTTCGGGCAAACTTGACATCAACATGTAATCCCTTTTACACTGAAATCTCCGTATTTCGGTCGTATGTTCGATTCTAACCTATACAATATTCAACACACGCTCTATCTAGCCTATTCGACAAGTGACGAACACTAGGTGCACCAACAAAAACAGTCAAGGTTTCACTTGTATACTCGTGTAATTCCATCTGTGACTGTGACTATGACCGTGACAATAACTGTGACTGTGACTAGTGCAATTAAACTTGTTAACACATATTGTTACACAACAACTAAACAAGTGGAACTCACTCAGCGTAGCTGACCCTTTTTAAAACTAACATGCATTTCAGGTAACTTGAGACTGGTGTGATCCGTGTATGTTGTTCAAGACGTGGTTATAGGCAAATACTGAGATAGACGCATGCGACTTAAAAGACTTATGTGGTTCAGGGGAACACGCAGTTGTAACATACATGTAGTATGTAAGCAACTGTAAGTAATAAATGTAGTGTCTTTATAAACAATGTGCTTATACCAGAGGTGTCTGTTGCATCCCGTATTTTTCTTCCGCTGCAAGTCGGGGTGTGACAGAAGATGGTATCAGAGCCATTGGTTATAGAGACTTAGGCGCCTTTAAGGAAACCTAGACTATAACTACAGGCTCAGACTTTAGTGGACATTATTGTTATAAATCTAAACACCATAGTGATTTGAAAATCTCAGCTTGGTATTCGTTCAAAAATCGTGTTCTTGAACTTAGAAAAATAGTGTTGTGAATTTTGTTTCGAAATTTGTTTGAAAATAAACTTTTGTTATACTTTTGGATGAGAAAATACAAACCAAGTTAATGGTTTGTGTTAAAAATACTTTACCTTTGAAAATTAATTTTTAGAATAAAAATATTTTTAATCGATTTTTTTTTAAATAAAGAAACTTCGTGTATAAATTTTGAAAACTTTTATCCAAATAAATAAAACTAGGTAGTAGTAACCCGTGCGTTGCGCAGGGACGCGGTTGAAATTTAGAACGTATCATACACCATAACAATATAATATCTAAACGTGTTATGCTATTTTTGGTGTAACTCGACTTTGAAGATAAAATAAAAAATAAAAAAGAGTAAAACAATACAATAAATAATAAAGATAAAACAGAAAAGAAAACAATAGGATTTCGATCAGTTTAGAAGTTGTATAATAACTTTATTAATGTTTAGAGATATAAAAGTAAAATGGTTAACGTAAAAGAAAAATAAAATACAATAATTAAACTAAATGGGGCCTAAATGAAAGTTTACACTAAATGACAAAATAGACTAATAAACGAAATAATAATAATAATAATAATATAATAACAATTTAATATTATATATATATATATATATATATATATATATTAAAGAAGAGAGCACTGTAGAACTTTTCTTCTTTAATATATATATAACTTTGAAAATTTGAAAAGCAAAAAATAGTATTTGAAAATGAAGTAGTATTATAAAGTGTCGTGAGATAAAAGTGAAATTTGTTTCGGATGGGTTGAATATTGTCGTAACATCTAACCGAAGGTAACATGTCAGAATAGTGTCATACGAGGAGTAGTGTTGTGGAATCGTTGGACTGATCAAGGTAGATGGGTTTTCATAATGTTTTCGCGAAGACGTGCTTTAGCTTATAAGTGACCACTCACCCTAAGAGTTCCCAGGTAAGAGTGATTGGTCCGATAATGCGGATTTGTATGAACACTCTTGCCTTAGACAGAAAACTCGGAGTACATGCATTCACCCTTCCAGATTGCATGTGTTCACATTATTAAAACCCAAGATTTCGGTGAAAATGTTTGAGAGTAAAACATTTTGAGAATTCTTTTGATAAAATGTTTGAGATAAACAAGTCGAGAAACATTTTGATGAAAACTTTTGAGAAAGCATTTCGAGGAAACTTTTGATAAGATGTTTGAGGTATATAGGTTGAGTAACATTTTGTTGAGAGTATTTGGGAAAACATTTTGAGAAGTATTCAAATGAAAATGTTGTTGAGAAAACAAAAATATTTTAAGGAATACTTTGAGGCAATAAACCTAAGTATTTAGGATAAATCATCTAAGGATAGATGATTTGTAATTCATAGAATAATTATGGCACGAGTAAGGATGAGGATTAGGATGGAGATCCTAAGTCTACTCATGTTCGGGCCCCTAGGAAGGTTATAGACTAGGTTAAAGGCATTCTTATAACCTAATTCCCTATAACCAGTGCTTTGATACCAATCTGTAACACCCCAATCACGTAATATAACAAGACGCGGCGGAAATATCGGGGTGTCACGTTACAAATTGCTCACAACTATTGGTACTAAATTGTTTCATTATTGTTAACATAGTTTTACAATACAAAGAATACATGAAATTGTCTTTTGATTTAATGAAGTCTAAAGCCCGGATGCATTCCTATGTGCAGCATGCTTAAATAATCGAAACCTGAAACATATGTGAAAAAGAGACATCAACAAACAATGTTGGCGAGTACATAGTTTTGTTGGCCAAGTAAATGGCAAAATGTTTAGTGTTGCAATACTTCGACAACTACGAGAGTTGTCTATTGAAAATGGACTCTTTGAAGCCAAGGAATGGCCAAAAGATTTATTATTGCACTACAGTAACTTGATTATGAAACTTGTGACAAAATAGTTTTGTATATGGCAATACGATTAATACTAAGTAATTTTTATGCCATTGAAAATCGTACTTTGTTCATTATAATCGCCTTGAATTCGGTCATAAAACTTGTGAGTATGTTATTAGAAATCCAATCAAGGATTAATAACAACAATATTGACATTTGTTATAACTCGCGGGAGTATTATCAGAAATTAATTCAATGATTTGAAATAATACTTTGGTTATCCTTTTAAGAATCTAACATATACAAATATGAAAGAGTTCTACAAGGATTTGGATATTGTAATTTGAAACAATCGAACACAAAATCCTAATGTGATTTGGATAACGCTACAAGAGTAATACAATAAGAACACTTATATAGGAAGTACCAGTGGCGTATCCACCATGTTCTTATAGTATTACACTGGTTTCGTTATCTAAATCTCAACTAATCACAATAACCACATAATTATTGTCTTGATCACATTGTCTTGTCATATACGCATTAAAGTACACATAATCCAATAAAGGACTACAAAATTAATACTTTAAACATCCTACAACAATCTAACTATGAAGATAGATACTTTAAGGATTTAGTTTAGCCACTTGTCTTGTATCATTGTCTTGTCACATACGCATTAAGTACACATAATCCAATAAAGGATTACCAATTAGTACTTTAAACATCCTACAAGAATCTAACTATGAAGATAGATAGATACTTTAAGGATTTAGTTTAGTCACTTGTCTTGTCACATTGTCTTGTCAAATACGCATTAAAGTACACAGAATCCAATAAACGACTACCAAGTAGTACTTTAAACACCCTACAAGAATCGAACTATGAAGATAGATAGATACTTTAAGGATTTAGTGTAACACCCCAATCGCGTAATACAACAAGACGCGGCGGAAATATCGGGGAGTAACGTTACAAATTGCTCACAACTACTGGTACTAAATTGTTTCATTATTGTTAACATTGTTTTACAATACAAACAATACAAGAAATTTTCTTCTGATTTAAAGAAGTCTAAAGCCCGGATGCATTCCTATGTGCAGCATGCTTGAATAATTGAAACCCGAAACATATGTGAAAAAGAGACATAAACAAACAATGTTGGCGAGTACATAGTTTTGTTGGCCAAGTAAATGGAAAAAAGTTTAGTTTTGCAATACTTCGACAACTACGAGAGTTGTCTATTGAAAATGGACTCTTTGAAGCCAAGGAATGGCAAAAAGATTTAGTATTGCAATACATTAACTTGATTATGAAACTTGTGACAAAATAGTTTTGTATATGGCAATATGATTAATACTAAGTAATTTTTATGCCATTGAAAATCGTACTTTGTTCATTGTAATCTCCTTGCATTCGGTCATAAAACTTGTGAGTATGTTATTAGAAATCCAATCAAGGATTAATAACAACAACATTGACATTTGTCATAACTCGCGTGAGTATTATTAGAAATCAATTCAATAATTTGAAATAATACTTTGGTTATCCTTCTAAGAATCTAACATATAGAAATATGAAAGAGTTCTACAAGGATTTGGATATTGTAATTTGAAACAATCGAACACAAATCCTAATGTGATTTGGATAACGCTTCAAGAGTAATACAATAAGAACACTTATATAGGAAGTACCAGCGGCGTATCCACCATGTTCTAATAGTATTACACTGGTTTCGTTATCTAAACCTCAACTAATCACAATAACCACATAATTATCATCTTGGTCACATTGTCTTGTCATATACGCATTAAAGTACACAGAATCCAATAAAGGACTACCAAATTAATACTTTAAACTTCCTACAACAATCTAACTATGAAGATAGATAGATACTTTAAGGATTTAGTTTAGCCACTTGTCTTGTATCATTGTCTTGTCACATACGCATTAAGTATACATAATCCAATAAAGGATTACCAATTAGTACTTTAAACATCCTACAAGAATCTAACTATGAAGATATATAGATGCTTTATGGATTTAGTTTAGTCACTTGTCTTTTCTCATTGTATCACAAAATCCTAAATCCTAATGGTGATTCGGATAAGGCTACGAAGGGTAATACAATAAGCACACTTATATATAGGAAGTCCCAGTAGCGTATCCACTATGTCCTTATTATATTACTCTAGTTTCATTATCTAAATCACCAACAATCTCTACACATAAACAATAACCATCGTCATCGGTGTGTAAAGCACTTCTTAGAAATCTTACTATAAAGATAGAAGATTTAAGACTGTACTTCAAGTATCCTACTAGAATCAATCTATAAAGATAGAAAGATACTATAAGGATTTGTTTTGTGTCCCCAATTGTCATGTCTTGCATAAAAGGAATATTACACAAAAATGCACTTAGTAAAACACATAATTGCCATACATTGTGGAAAATTTGATTACACATATGAATCACCCCAAAAACATTTGAAAAATGTAAAAGAGGGGAGCTAAGTACTCGCCTGGGATTGCGTATAGATCTTGTTCAAATGATATAACAAAGCTCAAAGGATCAAGAGTTCAAGTGTCGAAGTGGTTCCTAGTGTATCAGATAACTACATGTTAGTGTGTCGAACTTGAAATGACAAATTGGATAGAATGAGGTATATAAACCAAAAAAGAGTTGGATCTTGTATATTATGGTTTATAATATCAAACATTCTGAATTGGAAGCTTTTCAAAGAGTTTTAACTCGCTACGGCTTGCTAAAGTGGTTTATGCCACTTTAACGGGTCATAAACGTAACTATGGGTTCGAGTGGTTAAACATGTCCTACGACAAGTCTGATATGCCAAAATTAGGTTATGTAAGTTGTATAATCAGTTTAGATGTCAAAACAATGCTCTTATATGTTCAAAACTATTTTAAGTGCAAAAAGGGTATTTTCGGCATTATAAAGAATACATATTCAATTTGTCATTTGACTAACCAAACGGTATAACCTTAAGGTATAACCTCATAGGGTTATTCCCTATAATACTATGGTCATAATAATGGGCTTGGTCGGATCCCAAATGTGACCAAATGGGTCGGATTCGATAGTCAAAGCGGTAGTCAAGACCGCTCGACCTTACGACCCTAAACAAGTACTAAACTAAAAGTGACGAGTTAGACATGTTAAACATGTATAACTAAGTTTATAAAACTGATTTCGTATCAAAACAAAGTGTTTTGAAATCCGAAAATAGTTCCATCGTATAATGCGCACTTTGCGCATTATTGAGCGGAACTTTGACCCGTCACTACGACTAGCAAACGTGGTAATCAGTAGGCATGATCACTAAGGACCATAACCTCGTGATTATGATCACGTTGCAAAGTCCAATTGGACTTTGCTTTGACCAATTATGGCCAGAACTGAAAGTCAAACTGTTTGACTCTTAGCTCATAACAAACTAAATAATGAAAAAGACTAAAGATAAGTACTTATTTGTGTTTGAGAAACACTTAAGACTCAGGTAGGAGGTCTCCAAAAAAGCTGGAAACACTCCAAGAGAGAATAGAGGAAGAATGTTGTGAATGAACAAGCAACAAATGAAACTTTGATGGGTATTTATCGTTGAAGAGGATGAACATGATCAAGACAAGTGTTGGGAGGTGTTGTGTGGTGTTAATAAGTGTCTAGTGAGGTGTCAGGACCAGAAAGAAGGTGGCAAGTTCGAATTATAGCTGTCAAAGCAAAATAACATGAAGCTGCCAAGTATCTGCTGTGATGGGGACCTCTTACGGACTGTAAGAGGTTTTGCCTTACGATCCGTAAGGCCTTGCAGGGGCTGAAGTTTCCAAAAATGGCAGTTTTGGCCCCTGGACTTTTTTATCGCGTTTCTTCGTTTCTAACACCCGTGAACCTAATTTCTAAGCTTTATAAGGTTGAATAAGCATAGGTAACTTGAATTATGTCCAAAAATATATCGGGTGTCAGTTCGTTTGGTCGTACGGTTGCGGTTTTTGGTTAATTACGACGAAAGTCGTAACGGACGCGCAAATGACTGTAAATGTGTGAAGAATGATATTATTTCATTCCAATCATTAGAATACAAGATTTTAATGATGGAGAAAATATATGGATGTTCGTACATGTTCCGGATAGCGAAATACGCGAATTTGCATAGTTTCGCAGTATTTGCAAAATAGTCCCTAGAGTTAAAATAGAGTATTTTTGCCATACCGAAGCCCTCAAAACTTATATCTAAGTTATGTAAAGGGTATTTAGGGGTGTGTTAAGCTTATGTCATTGTTCTGGAGTGTGCGTGCTACGAGAATCGGCAGACTTTCGTACTTTGTCATAAATAGTCCATGTGATCAAATAGGCTTTTTTTTTACATACCAAACATTTCTAAACTTATTTCTAAGTTATATAAAGGATATTTAGGGTATGTTTAGCTTATGTCCTTATACTAGTGCGTACGTTACATTAAACGGGTTACGTTTAAGTATCAGTTATTGGAAAGCCTTCAAAGAAAAAGTTTTTGAAAGCCTGAAATTTTGGCACAAGGGTTACATTTAGTTTAGTCACTTGTCTTGTCACATTGTCTTACAAAATCCTAAATCCACTGGTTATTCGGATAAGGCTCCGAAGGGTAATACAATAAACACACTTATATATAGGAAGTACCAGCGGCGTATCCACCATGTTCTTATTATATTACTCTAGTTTTGTTATCAAAATCACCAACAATTCTACACATAAACTATAACCATCGTCGTGTAAAGTACTTCTTAGAAATCCCACTACGAAGATAGGAAGATTTAAGACTGTACTTCAAGTATCCTACAAGAATCAATCTATGAAGATAGAAAGATACTATAAGGATTTGTTTCGTGTCCCCAATTGTCATGTCTTGCATAAAAGGAATATTACACAAAAAATGCACTTAGTAAACACATAATTGCCATACATTGTGAAAAATTGATTACACATATGAATCACCCCAAAAACATTTGAAAAACGTAAAAGAGGGGTTTTGGGATTGAACCTGTACAAAGGAACAGATGATATATAGCCAAAATACTCTATCCACAGTTTGGTCAATACTATCAGAGTTTAGATCCTCTGATCGCCTAAACTCTGGCTTCTAAAGTCTGATACCTGCACAACATCTGCCTTCACAAATGCCAAAGGTCAGACTGAAGAAAGGAAGCAGAGCTTAGCCATCAGAGTTTTAGTTTATTAAGTATTATATTCCAATGTAACAGTGCTTTTGCACTAACAGTTGTTAGAGATCAGTGTTTAGATAGTTTGTTATTATTGTTAGATGTCACTATCAACCCTGACGTCATCAAAGACGCTCAGAGGTTAGATAGTTAGTATAAGTAGAAGTGTCGATGTAACAGTACAATTCGTCTTCTTAAAAAGATCTTTACACCAATCATCTTCTTCCATTTTCTGTACTATCAACTTATTTGCAATAGGATGAGGGGGAGTTTGTGACTCACATGCAAAGTTTACATACTTGAAAGCATGATGATGATGAAAACAAACGACCTTTACTTGTATTAAAAGTTTTCCATTCTATTCTGCTGCATTTACTTTATAAAACTTCAATCATATTTCCATTCTTAAAACAAGACTACAAGTAAATCAAACCGAGATCCTAACAATTGGTCAGAGCTTGGTCAATCAAAATTTGATTAATATCAATTTGATTTGAAAGATCAGCTCTCCCTGCTAATCAGTTGGATAGTTTTCTTGAATACAGAGTTTTATTACGTTCAAAGTTTTTAAAACACAAATCTGTTGTAAACAAGCAGAAATGGCTCAAAACACACAGGATCCAACATTGGATACATGTTTAAACTACCAATGTTGAAACGAAATGAATATTTTATATGGCAACGTCGGATGGGTCATATCCTGGCTCAGTAAAACACCCCGGCTGTTGGCGATCTGTTGTGTATGGACCACATATTCCAATGGTTCCCAGCACAGAGGATCCTAATACTCAAGTGCCAAAAAGTCCCGATAATTACTCTGAGCAAGACTTCCAGAAAATAGAGTTGGATGCAAAAGCGTTTAGCATTGTTGCTTCTGCGCTACCCAACGATATCTATGCTGGATTGCTCCACTGCAATAGTGCGAAAAAGTTATGGGATGCACTGAAAGAACAGTTCGGTGGGACTGAGGAGGTGATAGAGAATAATAGAGAAGTTTTAAATCAACAGTATGTGACGTTTGTCACGTAAAAGGTAAGTCGCTAACAGAACAGTTCGAACGTTTTAGCTATCGCATTAGTGAATTGAAACTGGTTAACGTGGAATTTCCTAATTCGACTGTCAAATAGTCGTTTCTTAAGACTGTTACAGAAAAATGGAGACTGTAGCTTACGTTACTCGAACATCTGTTGGTTTTAAAGAGATGACCCTCACTCAACTTCATGGTTGACTTCTCACTTATGAGAGAGAGTTGAATCAGAAAAAGAAGTTACAAGATTCTGGGAAAACAACTCATGACTATACCTTGGGTAACACTGCTCTTTATAGTTATGAAGAGAGTTCTGGAAGTGGGAAGGATTATGGTTATGATCATTATATTGATATAACATATGGAAACAATTTTACCTCTGATCCTTACACACCTAATTTTGCTTTCGCAGCAAATGGGGAAAGCCAAAACTCTGACAATATGTCCTTTGAAATAAATGACTTACAACATTTTGAACCCACTGATTTGGAAGAAATGGACATTTTACATCAGCTGGCACTGTTGAGTGTTAGAGCAAGTAAATTTTACAAAAGGACTGGTAGGAAATTTCCAGGATTGCATGGGGTTGAAAGTGGGGTTGGATAAATCCAAATCAAATGTGACTCACCCAGGCCCTAGACCTCAAAGCACTGCTCGTTATTCTCATTATACCCCTGCACCACAAATTCTACATACTGCTCATTTTGCACATCCTACTACTAATGTTCCTGTTCATTATATCCAAACACTTGCTCCATAGATTCAGTATGTTCAAGCACCACCTCAAGTGCATGTGCAACAAGCACCACAAAGCACTCAAACTGCTCAAACCACTGCTCAGACAGAGGTGAATCAGCAAAGTTTCTTTACACAAGGCTTTGTTGATTGGAGTAGTTTGCCTGAGGATTTATATCTTGAAAACTTTGCTCTAATGGCTAAAAATGATTTTGAAAATGAAAATTTTTGTTTAATGGCCTTAGAGACAATTGTTGAAGGTGATGAGTCTGTGGAACAAGGGTCAAAAACTGATGAAGTTCAAAGTTGTGGTGAAGCAGTGGTTACACCAGTGGTTGATCAAAACACTGTTGATGATGAAAAGACCTCTCTATCTGACCCATGGGAAACTGATGTGTGTGAAGATGATTGTAATTGTGCTCTCATGGCTGCTTCTAAGGTATCACCTCAGATCTTAAAGGATCTCTATTAAAAAAAATGTATAATAGTTTTTTGTTGGTACAGAATGTCAATGTCTTAGTCTTATATCGAGTCTCTATAGATTAGAGTTGAATAGGCTAGCGAAACGAAGTATTTATGTAAATAAGGGACAAGTTCGCTGGTGAAGGCTTTGTGAAATCAAGTTCGGCTGAACTTGACAATGTCAAGTTCGCCCGAACTTCAACACCCTCCAACGAACTTGTTGCCCTATAAATAGCTAGCATGTCTCATTCATTTGTAACTTTGGCATCTTTGAGGCGGAGCTCTGTCAAATTGGAAACTCAACGTTATGTCAATAAAATTGAGGATTAATTGTCTAATTCTAGTTGTTTGGTAATCATGTCGTAATATTTCCGCTATTATGGACATTAGATATCAAATCTAGGTTCCTATGCTATCAGGATCGATCCTACAAGTGGTATCAGAGCTAGAATAGCCTGATTTAATTGATATCAAGACAAGAACACTTCTAATTCTACTCCATTCTTTTATTTTTCTAAACTTTTACACAAAAATGAAGAATTCACGGGCAAATTCTATCCAATTTTGAATATGACATGTTAAATACATCATAGAAATACCCCTGAGAGTTTGGAGACTAAAATCAAACGAATTGGTGTCAAATTGTTGCAAAAACCATGTTTTCCAAACACATGATCATCGAACTTATAAGCCAAGTTTGACCGAACTTGACTTAGAAATCCACTTTTCAAGTGATTTTCTATCAAGTTCGACCGAACTTGAGGTTATTTTGAGAGAAATTGGATAAGTTCGCTCGAACTCACTAAAGTTTCTTTGATATTCTATCAAGTCCGCTCGTACTTGATAAAAATCAGGAAATCTTACCCTAAGTTCGCCCGAACTTGCAATCTTTTTCTTGAAATCAATTAGCAAGTTCGACCGAGGTTGTCTCATGATATTTTCAAAACAAAAATCATAAGTTCGACCGAACTTGTGATTAAAATTGAAATCTTCATTTGCTCACTACAAGTTCGACCGAACTTGTAGTAAATCTAACTTTTTCAAAAGAGTAAACGTGTTTTCAGTGTACGTGTCTCGATATTCACGATGGATGATCTACAGAGAGCGTTTATGTTAGGAGTGGGTACATCCAATGCCAATGTGATACAGCAAGTTAACCTTGACAACAAAATGGGCACGTCCATTAAACCGCCAAAGTTAATATGGACGAGTACGAAGGATGGAAGGAGAAATTTACTTATTGGGTTCAGGCCATGCATTTCCAAGGCTGGGTGTCAATTGAGAGAGGTTATACTGTTCCATTAGACGAACATCAGCAAGTCCTAGAGAAGTACAAGTACTCCACAATTCAAAAGGATGAGTACATTGCTGAGAAAAAGATGATTAGCCTTATTCAACAATCTGTTAAAGAGGATATTCTGGTCTTGTTGCCCGAATATACAACTGTGAGAGATCTCTGGCTATCACTGCAAAAGAAATACCAAGGAAGCGCATAGATGATCAAGAGTAAGAAAGCTCTCAACATGAAGGAGTTCGACATCTTTAACATGTTGAAGGGTGAGACAATGAAACAGATGATTGAGCGTTTCTGTCATCTGAAAGTCCAAATGAGAAGACACGGTCTCGAGAAGACGGAACAAGAGTACATCGATAAGCTTGCAGATGCGTTATCTGACGGAGAGTGGACTACTTTTCTGATGGTTCTGAAAGAAAGTTAGAATTGGGAATTCTTTAAGTTGTCTCCATTCTTCGACAAACTCGAAGGTCATGAAATGCAACTTTTAAAGATCGCAAAGTCGAAGAATGCTAACATTGTTCAAGATGTTGGTCTGTATTATAAGAACGGGATGCAAGACAGTATTTCAAGCCCAAAGATTCAGACAGCATTTAGTGCTAACATGAATTCTTCGCTACAGAATCAGAACCAATCATATCCACAATATGATCAAAGTCCATAGGGTTCTTCGTTTTCAAGTGCAAGTTCAAATTCATCATATCAGAGTCAAGCAAATCAGAATCAACAAACAAAATCTAATCCGAATGTGTACAAGTGTAACATTGCTGTCAATCTAAACAATGTTGTTTTGGAGCAAGTTGCAAAGCAACACATGTCACTTCTTGCCACTGTTCTAGATCATATGAAAGTCTTGTAGCAGGGAAAATCGGCAATCCCGAAATGACCGCCGAAGACTACGATCAGGTCGACGAAGAAGGGCTTGAACTGATGGATATTAAGTGGTCACTAGCTTCTATAATTCAAAGGGTCACAAAGTTTGTTGACCTTACAGGCCGAGATATCGGAAATTAAAGCAACAAGCTAGGGTTCGACAAATCAAAGGTTACTTGTTTTAGATGCCGACAAAAAGGGCATTTTAACAGAGAATGCAAAAACCCTAAAGCAATAGGAAATCAGAGTCCATTTGGTGGAGGCAATGAGTATTACAAGAAATCTCTTCAATACAAGCCTTTCCCAAAGAAGACACAAGTTGAGATCCCGGAAAAGCCAAATAGCAGTAACACCGAGAAGGCAATGGTTGCTACCAATGAAGATGCTGGTTTTGATTGGAACTCTTATATCGGTAAGAAGACCGGAGTTGCATTGATGGCTGAGATCGTTAAAGATACGTCTGCCGAAGAAGCAGCAGCGATAGAGAATGCTCTACTGGAACAGTATCTGCAACAACAGGAAGAAGAAGAAATGTATCTTCACATGAAGACACAGGGTATTTTAACTTCTAATTCATTTTATAGTTTTGCAGGTAACTTTGACGGAAGTTCTCAAGAACAAGTGGTCGAGGAGAAATCGAATGAAGAAGTTACTGATGTTGTTCAAGAAGTGACTGCTGAAAACCTCAAGGACTTTGCCGATAAAGTTATGATGGCGAATCTAACCAAGGTAGGTCCAGAGGTAAAGGAAGTTGTCACTGTGTAAGTTGTAGAGGTTACAAAACCTTGTACAAAATGCACCGAGCCATGTGCTAAATGTGCCGACAAATCACAAATCATCGCTGAACTCAATGTACATAATGAACATTTCAAATACGATTATCGTACAATGAAGGAAGCATATGACAAAATGAAAGATGATTATGGCAGGCTCGATAGAAATGATATCGAACAACATGATACTGTAAGAATGTTGAAAGGTACAGTAATGGATAAACAAAAATCAATAAACATCTATATCAACACCATTGCTGAAACTAAACAACAACTCCAGGACATGAAATTGAAACAGAACGTGTTCAACAACTTTTAAGAAGTTACATAACTATCGCATATGTCATTGATCACATTCGTCCCACAATTTCATCAGAAGAAAAACCTAAAAGAAAATTGGTAAAGAATACAACAGTGTTCCTCCTCCCCTATGCGAGAAGTATTGTCGCAAAACGGTTGATGGGATGGACAAGGCACTCAACATTGAGTTGTTATCTGAAAAGAAAAATGAGTTGCCGGAGAACATTGATGTAGTCTATACTAAATCAGATGATGACAATGTGGTAGTGAAAAAGGTGGTTGAAAATGTTCTGAATGATTCTGATGATGGCAGGTTCGAGAGCGCCACCTCGAGTTTGAACAGTTCTGAGACAAATTTTGAAGATGACGATACATCATCGAAAGATGATCTATGTGATGATCCTAACATTGTCATGTACAAGGTTAAGGAATCTGATATATTATACTTTGATGACAGTTTTCCGATTCTGAATGTCAAAGAAGATCAATTGGATAAACTGTTCAAATTGGTTGAAGTTTCATCAAAGGACCGGGAGAAAATGAAAAGAAATTCTATTCTAAACCCAAACGAAATTAGAATAACTACCGGAGAAAAGGTGGTGATCATCCGGAAAACCAGAGTGCTGGGTTGGGCCTAGATGAGGATGAAGAATCGGTTAAGAAAATGTCACCATTTCACGAGTACAAAGATAAAAACATGAAATTCGTTTATGGGACAATCAGGTTCAGGAAGAGAGTTTGATTGGGAAGCAATCAAACGACGAGTTTAAGAAACAAAGAGAACTTCAAGATAAGGAAAAAGCCACAAGTGGGTGTAAAATCCACTAGTGGACATTCACATGATAATCAGATATGCTTCAAGTGCAACGAAGTCGGTCATATTGCACGGAAGTGTCCGAAGTCTAAGCTGGCCTATCTTCAAAGAAAAGAAAATTCAGATGTTGTTAAACCAAAGCAACCAGAGTTTGTAAAACCTGTAACAATTTTGAAACGAAACGAATCAAAACCTGAAGTTAAACCTAAAATTGAAAAGAAATTTGAAAACTCAACTTTCGAAAAGGGTGAAACTTCTAGGGCAAATGAAAACAAGTTTTACATCAAAAAGGCAAACATTAAATCACAAGCCTCGATTGCTTAGAAAAAGACAACTGGATCTGATGTTATCAAGTCTGAGGTTGTTAAGACTGATAACAAGAAAGAATCAAAGTCTGAGACCAAATCCCAAATATCAAATATACAAGTGGTAATGATTCAAAAGATAAAAAGAAAGTAAGTTTTGAAAATGTAAACGACAGTGGAGGCTCAGATGGAGACTATGAAGATGATTACCAAGCTTTCTATCCAAAACCCAAGACGAAAAAGGCTTGGGTCACGCTCTTTAATTATATTTTAACATGTGCAGGGGCTCCAAAGATCCGTACTTTGGATAGTGGAGCGTCCAGGCATATGACGGGAATGAAAGCTCTCTTGTTTGAAATAAAAGCTATCAATGGCGGATATGTTGGATTTGCTGGTAATCAGGGTGGAAGGATCGTAGCCGAGGGAAAACTCTCCAACGGCGTTGTATCATTTGATCGAGTGAACTATATTACAGAACTGGAGAATAATCTTCTTAGCATATCGCAGATTTGTGACAAACAGTTCCTGGTGCATTTCAACGACAAAGAATGTACTATCTTAAAGCCGGGTTTCAAAATACCTGATGAGTGATGCGAGCTCCGCGTGAGAACGACTTATATGTCTTAGATATGAGCGTCGCTACCACTTCATCAAAATCAGCGTAATGTTTTGTAACAAAGGCTACTGAGAAAGATTCTATTCTTTGGCATCGTAAGATGGGGCACATTCATTTGCGAAAAATAAATTTCTTGGTTCATAATGATCTGGTAGAGGGAGTAAATCTTTGGAGCTTTAATATGTCTGATCACTACTTAGAATGTAAAAAGGGAAAGCAGCTCCAGAAATCGCATCCGAAGAAAATTCTGAACTCAATCAAATTGCCGTTTGAGCGTCTCCACGTGGACTTATTTGGTCCTGTCAACGTTCGAAGTATTTCAGGAGACTTATACTGCTTTGTCGTAACTATTGACTATTCGCGTTATTCATGGGTATTCTTCCAAGAATCAAAAGATGAAACATTCGAGAACTTGGTGATTCTTTTCAAGAAGCTAGAAAACCTTTATCATCTTCCTGTACGACGCATTCGCAGTGACAATGGCACAAAGTTTAAGAATAATAAGATAAAGGAATTTTTCAACGCCAAGGGTATTTTGCACGAATTCAGTGCGCCCTACACTCCGTAGCAAAACGGTATCGCTGAAAGGAAGAACTGAACTTTAATCAAAACTGCGAGAACCATGCTTGCAGACTCAAAGCTTCCAGTCAGCTTCTAGAGTGAAGTAGTTGCAGCAGCTTGCTACACACTAAACGGAGTTCTAACTGTCAAACCAACGAAGAAGACCTATTTTGAAATGATTAACCGACGGAAGCCAAACTTGAAATTCTTGGAGCCATTTGGTGCGCCATGTACTGTAATAGATCAAGATGGTAAATTCGGAGCCAAATCGCTTGAAGGTTTCTTTATCGGATATGCGAGTCTGCTACGAAGAGTGTATGATCCTTCGTTGAGAAAGGTTATTGAAGCACAACATGTTGATTGCTTTAACTATGCGGATCCTATTCAAAGAAGAGGTGACGCATGGCTTTTTAACTATCAAGACCTTTGGAAGTCATTCGACTTGCCGAAAGAACCTTCTGAAGAAATCGCAGCGTTATATTATCTTCAATAGTCGGTGAATCAGGAACAAATCATAAATCAACCCACGTTGGATTCTTCGTCTTCCGCGGCAGGTCCTAGCAATAGCGGTGTTCAAGTTGAAAATATTTCTGAAGCAGAAGTAACACCTGCTATTACTCCATCAAATGTGTCTTCTGAACCAGGAAATGAAACAACAGTGCCAAGCATGCCTCAAAATCAGAATTCTGACTCAGATGAAGCGCCGACATTTGATGCTGATGATGAAACCTCATCGGATGAAGAAGTTGAGCAGATATCTAATATGTTGAATCAATATGTTAGTCCGAGAAATCATAATGAAGCATCATCTAGCGCTCCTAATGTTGAAGTGACCATTGAGCAGAATATTTCAAATCAACAAAGCTCAGTTGATATTCCTACAGAAGAAATGCCATGATCATATTCTTACCATCCTTCAACGAATATCATTGGTGAATTACAAAATGGCGTGCGTACACGAAGCCAAATCAATAAAGCACTTAGTTGTTTCTACACCGAAGTTGCTCCAACTCAGAATTACTATTACTATTCATGTTTCATCTCTCAAATAGAGCCAAAAATTGTTAATGAAGCTCAAGGGACGAGAACTGGGTGATAGCAATGCAAGAGGAACTGTTACAGTTCGAGAAATTGGGTGTTTGGAAGCTTGTAGACTTACCACCGAAGCAGAAAGCTATTGATACGAAGTGGGTCTTCAAGTGTAAAAGAGACGATCGGGGTGTAATAGTTAGAAACAAAGCTCGGCTGGTTATCAAAGGTTTTCACCAGCAAGAGGGTATTGACTACACAGAAGTATACGCACCAGTTGCACGATTAGAGTCTATATGCATTTTCCTTGCGTTCGCAGCTTGGAAAGGATTTTAGGTGTATCAGTTGGATGTAAAATTTGCGTTTCTCTACGGTAAACTTCATGAACAAGTGTATGTCGGCCAACCACCGGGGTTCGTCGAACCACTAAACAAGAACAAAGCTTATCTTCTAGACAAAGCCTTATACGGATTACACCAAGCCCTGAGAGCTTGGTACGAGACGTTATCGCAACATCTCGTGGGAAACGGCTTTACAAGAGGAACAGTGGACAGTACTTTGTTTACCAGAGAAGTCGGATCTCATCTAATCATTGTACAAATCTATGTGGATGATATCATATTCGGTTATACAGATGATCGTCTTTGCAAAGAGTTCGAAAAGATCATGAAGAAGAAATCGAGATGTCCTCCATGGGTGAAATGAAATTCTTCCTCGGATTATAGGTGGATCAGTTACCAGACGGGATATTCATTCATCAGACGAAGTATGTTCACGACATTCTCAAGAAGTTTGAAATGGATAGCTCGAAGCCGCTTTCGACTCCACTTGCACTGAATCATGGGATTTGCATAG
This sequence comes from Scalesia atractyloides, assembly GCA_947069175.1. Lineage (NCBI taxonomy): Eukaryota > Viridiplantae > Streptophyta > Magnoliopsida > Asterales > Asteraceae > Scalesia > Scalesia atractyloides. Next base: position 35,075,199 of record CAMTDV010000015.1, read on the forward strand.
ACGAGACGGGAACCAAAGTTGATGACACACTCTATCGATCGATGATAGGATCTCTGACGTATCTGACGACATCTCGCCCAGACATCATGTATCCTACCTGCTTATGTGCGAGATATCAGTCTAGTCCTCGAGTGTCACACATGCAAATAAACAAGTGAATCTTCCGTTACTTGAAGGGATGTCCAAGCACCGGCTTGTGGTATCCAAAGAACGACAATTTTTATCTAACAGGATACACTGACTCAGACTTCAGAGTGGACAAACTGAACTCGAAATCTACAACGGCAGGATGCCAGTTCTTTGGAACACGTTTGGTAACGTGGCAGTGCAAGAAACAGACCACAGTCTCTCTCTCTACCTGTGAGGCAGAATACATTTCTGCTTCCAGCTATTGTTCTCAAATCCTCTGGATTCAACAATAGATGAGGGATTATGGTCTGCAATTTCTTGATACGCCTTTATTCGTAGATAACAAAGCAGCCATCGATATAACCAAAAATCCGGTTCATCACTCACGTACTAAACATATTGAAATTCGTTATCACTTCATCCGTGATTGCTACGAAAATAAGTTGGTGCGAATAGAAAAAATCCACACCGACGAACAAAAGGCTGATTTTTATACCAAAGCATTTCCTTTAACAAGATTTAAATATCTAATGAGGCTTAACGGTATTAAAAATTTGATGGCAGGTGCGGAAGCGAGGTTGAATAAGGATCAGATGACGAGTTCACGTAATCCACATTGGTTTGTTATTTATCTTCTAGATTAGTATTTCTTAAAATCTAAAATCCAAAAATATGTTTTTGATTTTAGGGGGAGAAATTTTTGGAAAAATACAAAAACATATGAAAATTTTCAAAAATGTACAAAAACAATGAAAAAGACAAAAAGAATTCGGTGTCACAAAAAGGAAATGATAGTACATTAGTGGGCTACCACAGTATGCTAAAGAAATATAAATTTTAAAAAGTGATAAACAAGTCTTACTGTGGATGTGTCGATAAGCTTAACACGTTCAGTAAATTGTTTTCGAGATATAAACTAAATTTTACAACTGCTTAATTTTGTGGATTAACACATCTTTGATATATGGACTTAGACTCCGAAATTTCGTTTGAGAGATTGCCTGATTCTGAGATACGAGGTCTTTATAGATAGTTGATATCTGGGGTATTATACAGGTTCTTCTGATTTTGCGGAAGCAATAGCCTAGAACTTCTATAATACTTTAGCTATAAACCCCTAAACTGCATGCAATCTTGAAAAGCATCGAAAGATCTAATCATTTGCAGTGCTGAAATGATTCCTTAAATGGAACACACCTTAAGGTCGATCCTTCATCTCTTTGTCTGTACGGTAGTACTAACCGGAGCTCTCAAGGCCTCGCACTAACCCAGATACAGATACCAATTACGTTGTATTCACTTGTAAGATGAAATCTAGGGAATTTTGATACTGGAGTATATTCAAGTAGTGGGAACCATAGACAAGGCTAGTTTCATAATTCATACCTTAACATATCTTGGAATAGTTGAGAATCGTGGTAAAGTTTAAGTGGACAAACATATCGACAATCTAGGTAAACGAGTTTAAAACTTAAAGTCATCTAAAGGTCAACGGTACTGGTGATATGTCTCAATTAACTGATATGATCCTTAGACACGAATTCACAAAATATGTCTGTAAATATGTTTGTACATTGTTTACATTGTTCTCTACATAGTTTATCTTCTTTACAAATTAAATCCAAAAAGATTTTCAATGTGTTTTAGCATAAACTTACAAAAACACAAAAAGATTTTGTTTCTACATAGTTTTTCAGCAAACCAATGTTGGAGAACGGGTCTTCGAAGTCTGGTAAGGTGTTAAATTGGTGAGAATCTCATTAACAACGGGCTGGGAGCTAATCTGTAAAATCTGAAAAGCCAAAACGATTTGTTCGTAATGGGTCAAACCGGGGTCATTAACTTGGACTCGACAAGCAAATTGGTTAACCAAGGTCATTAACTTGGACTTGGTCAACTGAGTGGATTTTAAAAACTGGTAAAAGTTGAAAAGTTCAGGGACTTAATTGCAAAAATTTTGAAAATTTGAAATGGGTTTTAGGCAAGTTCAGCCGAACTTGCTTAAAGTTCAAAGTTTTCTGTTTAAAGCAAGTTCCACGAACTTGCTTTGATAGTTGGTTGTTAAGAGGTAAGTTTGACCGGACTTGAGATGGGCTCTTACTTATTAGGCCTTCAAGTTCGCCCGAACTTGCCAAGGTATAAATATCTTGCAAGTTCGGCCGAACTCATTATCATTCTTTGAGCGATTTTGTGAAATTGGCTTGAATACACCGTTACTCTGCCGAAATTTGAGTTGATTGTGGTGATTCGCACACCATTCTCAATGGAAGAGGTGAGAATTTGTGTATTAAACCAAGAATTGGACATGAATCGGTGATATTGGATCTGAAACATGTTAAAATTAGATAGATCTAGGAATGTTTGGTCAAATTGAACTTGTAATTGTGATAAAATAACTAAAGTTGACCATGGATCTGCGGTGAAACGGATTAAAATGAACATATTTGAATGTTGCATAGTTTTGTTGGTGGAGATGACAAGTTCGCCTAAACTTGTTTATCAAGTCCGGCCGAACTTGCATCTCAAATCAATAAAATTCATTGTTAAAACTAAAGTTCGCCCAAACTTAGAGTAAGATCTGAACTTGTAAATGTTATGAGAAGTTCGACCGAACTTAGGATTTAAAAGTTTGATAATTTGTTAACCATAAGTTCGCCCGAACTTAGGAAGGTTATATTGAACATGTGATTAAGACATGTTCGGGCGAACTTGAGAAAACTACTTGCAAAACTCACATCAACTTCGCCCGAACTTGATGAAAATGTGTTGAATATTGTATAGGTTAGAATCGAACACACGACAAAAATACGGAGTTTACAGTGTAAAAGGGAACAAGGTCACCCGACCTGGACCTGTGGAGGTCGAGTTCGCTCGAACTTGACATGTAACAGACAAGTTCGCCCGAACTTGACCTGTGGAGGTCAAGTTCGCTCGAACTTGACATGTGGTAAGACAAGTTCGGTCGAACTTGTCGTATGGTAGACAAGTTCGCCCAAACTTGTCCTCCTATGCACATGTCAAGCGAACTTGTTATGTTTCCCTATAAATAGGTGGTGTGTGTTCATTTGTCATTTGAGTTTTTTCCATCCCTACGGGGAGGTGCTGTCCGATTCTCTCCAGGAACTCCGGCAGCTGGACTTATAAAGATGTATACTCTTTCGGTATGAATGAAGACTTCCGTTGCATTCTACTTCTACTCCATTCTTAATAACATTCTACCGAATCGGTTTACGTTTACGCATTAACTTCCGTCTAGAACCGCCTGATCGCGGACCTTCAATTGGTATCAGAGCTAGAATAGCATGATTTGATTGATATCTAGACAAGAACACTTCTAATTCTACTCCATTCTTCTATTTTTTTTTAACTTCTACAAAAAAAAATGAAGAATTCACAGGCAAATTCTGTCAAATTTTGAAGCTCATAATCAAAACTCCTCACAATTATACATCAATTCTTGAAGAAACTGATTCAAACACAAGATATCATTCAATGATAAAAATCTTGAAAGAATCAAAATTTTTGAACATGTTAACCATCAAAGCCCCTATCTATCAAGATGCACAACGTCAATTTTGGGCAAACGCAAAGGTTCATTCACAAAAGGATGTTCCTTATGCTATCACATTAAAGGTGGGCAAAACACTGATGCAAATTAGCCCTCAACCCATTTCTCAAGTTTTTGAACTAAATGATATGGCACATCCTGTGTCATTCTCTACTAATGAGATGCATGCCGAATTTGTGGAAAGAGGTTATATTGGGCAACTCAAAGGTATGACCATCTTCAAACCCAATTTTCCTGCTGAGATGAGATTTTTCTTTCACATTCTTTTATCACGTCTCTCAGCAAAGACCACAGCTTTTAATGAAATTCCATTGAACATCTAGTATCTGGGCTATGCTATTTTAACTGGATCAGATTTCATTTTTTCTCGGATACTGTTCAATGATCTTGTGGCAAATTTTAATAACATTGTTAAAAGGAAAGCTTTTCTGATACATCCATGATTCATGAGTGTTTCTCTTCAAAATTAGTTACCTGATGCTGATGTTAAACAAGGCGCTGTTACAAATCCAAGTGGCCTAACTCATGAAACTCTTACTAGAATAACAAATCCAGATAAAGTTTCGAAAACAAAAGTAGAGGAGGCTGAGCAAGCTTTACAAGAACAAAATGTTCAATCTCAACCTCCTGCTACTGAGCCCACTGCTCCTGGTGATAAGGGCTTTGCAACCACTGCCCTGAAACCCACACCAGCAATCACCAAAAAGAAACCAAGAAAAATTTCCTGAAAACCCACCAAACCCAAAAAGGGCCCTCTGGAAGATGAGATCCTAGAGGTTAACCCAGTGATAAAACAAAAATCACTTGCAAACACTGTTGCTACTTCTTCACAGCAGATGTTAGAAAGATCTCCACCTTGCTTTGAAACTCCTCCTTCCTCACAAAAGGAAAAGGCTGTAAACACAGGGACACCAAATTATGAAGCTCTGGATCCACTTGGTTCCATCTTCCACAGCCCCTCTCCTAGGGCAATGTCTCTTTCTGCACCACAACCATCACCAACAAAGTCACTCCCACCAACAATATTACTTTTGCTGAATGCAATTGACTTAGACCAGACATTAACCTATCAATGAGAATATACTCCAACAAGTGACTGGGTCTGATTCTGTAATCATTGCTAGCCATCAGCATTTGAAGAGGATACATCCCTTGGGTTACATGTAACCTTGGTGATAGTTCAACAAGAGTAGCCACTACAATTACTAAACTACTAAGTTTTCAATTGGACAGTGGTTACATATCTAAGACTCTTTTGAAGGCAACCACTGTTGAGGCTACCAAGGTAACCTCTGATCCAGTGGGAAGTCCCCAGTTCCAAGACCAAGGGGGATCTATGTTTGAAACAGGGGTTGAGACTCTTGTTCATGATAACATAGATAAAACTACCTTTTCTGGTAGGAGTTCAGATGATCCTATTAAATTAGGTGATGCTCTAAAATATCAGGATTTGACGAAGAGAGTTACCAAAATAGAAAGCTCTGTTGATGAAATCAAGGTTTTGCTGAAACAGTTGATTGCTACAAATAGCCAACCCTCTGTCCTATCAATTGATGACCTCATAAAAGCCATAGACCCTCTGTTTCAACAACAAAAGTATTTTGCTGATCTCCAACACAAGCATCAGATGCAAGAACTTAGAAACATGGTTGATGCCAGGTATATGGATACAACTGCAGATATCAAGGCAATAAAGGCTCATCTCCTGCAAACCACTAGTACTCCTCCTCCTACAGTAATCTTGGTAAACACTGATGATGCCAAAAAGGGGGAGATACCTTTAAAGAAAGAAGTACTAAGGCTCAATGACAAAGATGCACATCCAACAGTGGTTATCCCTAAACCAGATGGCTCTAAAAAGATTCATGAAACAGCAAACATCTTTGCAAGGGAAAAGGAGAATACAAAGAAAAGGGTAATTGTTGAGAATAGAGCTTTGGTGGAGAAAAAGATAGCCCTGCAAAAAGAAAGTAAAATGTTGGGACCTCAACAAAGAAGATGCCTCCTGTTAGAAAAACAAGGTCAACATCAACATCCATCCCTTCTAAGACATTGTTATCCCAACCATATCCTCTTCTCCCTCAAAAACACTTACACCTCCTTCTTCAAAAGTAGTTGATAAACAAGTTCCAACAGATGTTACAACAACTGGTGTGTCAATATCTGTTAATGCAGCAGAGGTTATAACAAACGTTAATCCAACCACTGCTATGGTCATATTTCCAACTTCCACCATATCTTTGCCCACACCCACAAGAATACCACAACCACAATCACCTGATCTCAAGTTCAAGAGGAGAAAAACCACAAATGTTATACTTGATGACAAGATCATCCCTTCTCCTATACCTGTGTCATCAAAACCAGTGTCCACCACAACAGTTGTTCAATCTTCTTCTCGAATTTCTAAAGTGCATCTTGCCACTCAATTCCCTCTGGAATTACAAGCTATCAAATCAGAAATCAAATATTTCTTTTCAGAAGAAGATCCAGACAAAAGGGAATTCCCATCTCTGCAAGGTTATCCAAGCCAAGAAACTTGGAAGAATACAAGAAGCTCAAAGTTAACAAGCAGAAGATATCACCAATAGGGATACCCAGCGAAAATCTGACAGAGTAATACAAATTTATAGCAATTTCAGTTGAGCAAAGTCAGAAGTATAAAATACTATGCAAGAGACTTATCCAAAAACCTATCAAAGAGAAGACAAAATCCTTAAAGAAGACTACATCGATCATATCATGGAAACCAAGTTGTATAAGGCTACAAGGGCACAATTCAAAGACTGGTCTGTGAGAGAGTTGGAAGAAGAAGTGCAAAGAATGCAAGAAATGCTGAAAGATCCTCTAAAAAACCAACTCCTCCAGACTGGAACAAATACAAGAAATTGCCTGAAAAGAACTTAAAGTTAAGAAAAATGAAGGAAGAACTAATTGCTGCTAATTATGGGTCGAAGAACCAAATCATGAGGTGGACAGAGGTTAAAGTGATTGATACTTGTAGGGCTCTTGAGAAAAGAAGGAAAACTGATCCTTCATTGCCAAAGAAGCCAGTATATCCAGCAGAGGATACACCTCAACAGACTCAACACTCTTCAAAACCATCTGAAACATCTGCTATCTCTAGTCTAGCCTTGAATCAAATAAAAAGGCAAAGGGATATGGTAGAAGAAGATGAAAGAGTGTTTGAGCATATAAAGTAAGGAATCCAGAACATGATTGACTTCCATACTGATGAGACTAGTCAAAAGCTTGCAGAAGATCTGTCTCAAATGGCTCATCAAACGATGCTACCAACCTCAACAATAACTTTCCATCCTAGAAATCCTTCAGACCCAAAAATTCTAAAGTGGAAAGTTTATAAAAACTCCCATGAATTGACTGGTGCTGGAAAAGGATGATGATGATGAGGAATCTCTAAACTTTGAATTACAGTTTAAAGTCCAAATCAGAGAGATCCTGTTAAGGAATAAAGACCAAGAATAAAAGGTATTTTTGGCATCATCTGTTCCAGGGGGAGATTGTTGGGATTGAACCTTTACAAAGGAACATATGATATAAAGCAAGAATACTCTATCCGCAGTTTGGTTAATACTATCAGAGTTTAGATCCTCTTGTCGCCTAAACTCTGCCTTCTAAATTATGATACCTGCACAACATCTGCCTTCACAAATGCCAAAGGTCTGACAGAAGAAAGGAAGCAGAGCTTAGCCATCAGATTTTTAGTTTATTAAGTATTATATTCCAATGTAACAATGCTTTTGCACTTACAGTTGTTAGAGATCAGTGTTTAGATAGTTAGTTAGTATTGTTAGATGTCACTATCAACCCTGACGTCGTCAAAGATGCTCAGAGGTTAGATAGTTAGTATAAATAGAAGTGTCGATGTAACAGTACAATTCGTCTTCTTAAAAAGATCTTTACACCAATCATCTTCTTCCATTTTTTGTACTATCAACTTATTTACAATAGGCTGAGGGGGAGTTTGTGAATCACATTCAAATTTTACATACTTGAAAGCATGATGATGATGAAAAGAAATGACATTTACTTGTAGTAAAAGTTTTCCATTCTATTCCGCTGCATTTACTTTATAAAACTTCAATCATATTTCCATTCATAAAACAAGACTACAAGTAAATCAAACTTAGATCCTAACATGAGGAGCTTACTCGCCAGAGATTGTGTATAGATCTTGTTCAAATGATACAACAAAGCTCAAAGGATCAAGAGTTCAAGTGTTGAAGTGGTTCCTAGTGTATCGGATAACTACATGTTAGTGTGTCGAAACTTGAAAATGAAAAATCAGATAGAATGAGGTATATAAATCAAACAAGAGTTGAATCTTATATAATATGACTTATAATATCAAACATTCTGAATTGGAAGCATTTCAAAGTGTTTTGGCTCGTTACGGCTCGCTAAAGTGGTTTACGCCACTTTAACGGGTCATAAACGTAACTATGGGTTCGGATGGTTAAATATGTCCTATGAAAAGTCTAATATGCCAAAATTAGTTTAAATAAGTTTTATAATCAATTTAGATGTCAAAACAATGTTCTTATATGTTTAAAACTAATTTATGTGCAAAAAAGGCATTTTCGGCATTTTAAGGAATACGTAGTCGACTTGTCATTTGACTAACCAAACAGTATGACCATATAGTATAACGTTAGAGGGTTATTCCCTATAATACTATGGTCATAATACAGGGCTTGGTCGGATTCTAAAGGTGACCAAACGGGTCGGATTCGAAAGTCAAAGCGGTGGTCAAGACCGCTCGACTTACGACCCTAAACAAGTACTAAACTAAAAGTGACAAGTTAGACATGTCAAATGGTGTGCGTCGAGCGTACTATATTTTATTGTCATTTTTAGTCCATTTTACGCATAGTCAAGTTTTAAATTTATAAAACACGATATTCTACTTAACACTAAACACACACTTGGGCAAGTGCACCCATCATGAGCGTAGTATAGCGTTGGTAAGATACCGAGATCGTCCAAGGACACAAGAGCTTTTAATACCGTTTTATCGTCAACGTCTAATCAATCTAAATTTTTGATAGAAGTTCTAAAAACATAAAGATAAGTAAAAAGATAAATAAAATGAAATACAAATAGACAAGATAGAATCACTTGGATCCAACTTCTCTTTTATGTATCATTTGATAGTTTTCGCACTTTCGGACTTTTTAAGAGATTATCTTAGTTATAGTAGTAGGCCCCTCTTTTGAAGGTGACGTTACCCTCAACCCAGTGGTTTGAGTCAGCATGGATACAATCCCAAAAGGTCGGAATATTGAAAGACAATTAAGTAAGTTATTAATGCGAAAAGTGGTAGGCCCCTCTTTTGAAGGTGACGTTACCCTCGGCTAAGTGGTTTGAGTCAGCAGGGATACAATCCCAAGTAGCCGGTTTAAAATATTAATAGTAGTTTACATATGAGGGGTTCAAGCCATTCGCGCCCCCGCCATCCAATACCCGTTGAGCATTGAAGGAGGCCCTAATAGGCTTGAACCAAGTCCTTGTAGGATCTATACACTGAACGAGACAAGAACTTTACCAAACCACCCTTCTAACCCCCTTCTAAGTAATTAACGCGCTTTATGTAGACCGTAAAGACACGAATGAGCAAATCAATGACATCATGAAAAAATGATTAGGAAAATTCACTTTCAACATAAGAAACTAGTTATTAAAGTCATTAATACAAACACAAATAAAAAAATGCCGAAATATTAAAAACTAAAAGTAATACATAAAAGATTAGTCTTCACCAAGTGATGTAAGGAATTTAGCCAAGCATGGCCTTTGTTTGACAAGAACCCTTACAATCTATCTTGGAACCCGAGACTACTACACACTCTAAAGATGGAAGACGGATGATGGTGGTGGGTGTTGGTGTTGTAGTGGTGGTGGAGTGGTGGAAAAGTGAGAGAGAAGTGGTTTGCCAAGGGATGCTTTTGTCGGTAACCAAGCACCTCTATTTATAGCCTGAACAGAAGCCCGACCACGGCCCCGTGTCCAGCGTACACTGCCCGTGGCCATCATCCTTCTCTTTGTTCATTAATTGCATTTGTCAGAAGAGGGCCCCACACGACCCGTGGCCTCTGGGCACAGCCCCGTGGTCAACTGTCCGCTGTACTATCCAGATTCTGCAAATCTTATAGTTGACCACGGCCCGTGGTGGGCGTGGAAGCTTCTGAATGTTTTGTCTTGCAGTGCTGGGCCTGACCACGCCCTGTGCTTGGTGGACACGGCCCGTGCTCATCTTCTGTGATCTGGTTCTTTTGTCTTTTTTGGGTGTTGCTGAGGGGTCAGGCATGGCTTGTCATTCCTTCTTTCTGTATTTATGTTGGTTTTAGCTGCTTATTTGCTTCTTTTGTTCGTTTGAGCTCTTTTTATCCTGAAAATACAAAAGGAAAAAGAAACGTGCTTTTTCCAACTTTAGTACTAAAAAGGGTTAGTTTTATGCCTCATTTGATGTAATTTATATGTTGTATTTTGTGTACATCAAATATCCCCACACTTGAATCTTTACTTGTCCTCAAGCAAAACTCTTTAAATGTGGCTTTACACACCCAAATGGAATAGGTAGAGAAGGAGTTTTGTGACTTGTCTTCGAGTGTCGGGAATCCAAGATTCTTTTTCAAATTATGTTTTTATTTTCTAATTACAGTTCCTATTCATCATGATTTATTAAGAACATTTCTAAGACAAAATATTTATTTAGACATAACATGCCTCTTTAAAATTATATTTATTTACATACAAGTTCACGTACCTCACAAGGGATCATTCAATACTCGGCCGAATATTTATTTTTGTGATATCACTTGATTCCGGTTTGGAACTTACTTCTACCATATGCTTGCCAAGTGATCAAACCTCCTCCTTTTTAACTATAAACATTTGCGAGTATCAAGAGGACTTTGAAGGGTTTAGTCTTGGGCTAGACGTAGGTGAATTTTTTGGTTAGTGGTTAGTAGTATGGCAAAAGATGTAAATAACGTCGGATATCGTATAACTTTTTCGTATTTATTTTATCAAGCGTTTTTCAAACAAGATTTGAAGGAACTTGTTTGGTTATTCGAAGAGCTTATATATATATATATATATTTCAGAAGATATCCGAGCTTTTTACTAAAAGAAATGGGTTTGAAAGGAAAACGGTTTTTGTGGGTAATAGGTGTTTGTCTTTGTGGGTTTTTGAAACGAAAAGGTTTTAGGCTCAAAAGGGTTGACTAGGGGGATTTTTGGTGATGGTTGAAAGGAAATAAAAATAAAGGTTTTGAGAAAAAAATAAAAATTGTTTAGTCCTAATGCCTCCATCATTTACTTACTTGGGTTTTAAGTTGGTAAGGACCGGGAATGCATCATTTTGGTAAGTTCTAGAGTTGTAAGGACTAAGCGGCTATTCACACAAGAAACGAAAATGAGCATTTAGTTTAAAAATGTATGAATGTGTGCTTGATAAAGGCTCAAAACTCACTTAATGTGGAAATGGATTTATAATGTGAACAAGTATATATAATCAAATTTTAAAAAGATTTGTTATGCCTCTTTTTATAATTTTCTTATTTGGTTCTTTTTATCACGATGCTATCGGTAGTAAACTTGTAAAAACATAACTAATTAGAACTTGTTATTCCCAAATTGAACCAAGACAAGTAAAAAAAATGAAAATTTTTGAAAAAGATTTGGGGTGATTAGCGGTTCCAATAGAGTTTTGTGTAAGGCTTGTTATTAGGACTTGCTAAATTCAAAGTGTTAATTACCCCCCCCCCCCACACTTATATTACACATTGTCCTTAATGTGTCCAAAAATAAATTTTTCGGCTTATTCAAATGCGTAAAAGTGCGTTTAAAAACAAATTTTTGTGTTACTGGGCATCTGGGCACGACCCGTGTGGTCCGGGCATGGACCCGTGTCTAGAGTGCCAGTAATAAATTTAACAGAAGCTTGACCACGGGGCGTGGCCAGTCAACATGGCTCGTGGTCGGTTACCTGTTTTTGGACTTTTCTTGCAGAAGCTGAGCACGGGGCGTGTTGGGCTGAGCACGGCCCGTGCTGCACATACTGGAAGGTTGAAAATTTTGTCGAAAGGCACTGTTTTTATGCATGGGGAGTGGTTTTGACGTCCTTTGGTAGTTTCCATCTTTTCTCGTGTGTTTTGCCATATTTTAAGTTCCAAACACCACAAAATAACTTAAACCATCATATTTCATAGAGCGCGGTTCAAAATAAACATCCTAAGATTAGTCCTAATAATTAAAATTACAAAGTTCCTAATAGTAGATAGAAGAAAGAAACCTAAACCACAATGAAGTCCTACCCTAGATGATTATTTCTTTAAACGATTGACAAAAACCCAAAATTAATTTTTCGGTAGATAGGGGCTTCTAGGAACTTCAACCCGGAAGATGCTCCTCCTCAAAAGTCGTTGAGCATTTCCTCAATCTCCCGAGGGAGGAAGAGGGAAGGTTCTTCTTCCGCATTTTCATACGGGGGAGGAGCGGGAGGTGCGACCATCAATGGAACCTCGTGTAATGCGTCTACAGGAGGTTCCGAGGGAAGGTCGTCCCATCCGGTTGGAATGATGATTTCTTGAGCAAGGTTCCAATCTTCTTGGGGAAATATTGGTTCCATGGGAGGTAGTGCAAGAATGTTCAACCTTTGGTGCAAAAGGTTGATCTCATGCAAGCAATTCTCCAATCCCACCGTCAAATAGTTAACCCGATCGACAAGAGCCTCTTCCACTGATGCCATTTCTCGGTGGCTTCCCTTAAAGCATACATGCCACGAACTAGGGTAGCATCAATTGATGGTCTCCTTCTTCCTTGGTTGTTTCTTGAGGTTGCTGACGACGTTCCACTGTTCTGGGTCGACATACTAAGAAAACAAGGGTGAATTTTTAAAATAACGAGAGTTTAAAAGCTCACCACGGCCCCGTGTCCAGCGGACATGGGCCCGTGCTTGTCCTCCTGCATAGTTTTGAACTCAAAAAAAAATTAATTGTTTTAACTTATTTCTCTCAAGTTTTAAACATTTGTGAACAGAAATAACTTAAAGTAATGTGATAAACATGTTGTTTATTAAGATTCTTTGTGTTAAAATATATGTTTTGCAAAAATAAAGCTTGAAGCTATGGACCTTCAAGCTTTCATGGAGGATTTGAGTTCAAGGAAGAAGAAGGAAAGTGATAAAAGTGACAAAGACAAGATGGATAGATGAAACTTCTTTAAGAACATACCTTTTAAGGTATATGTGAGAAATCTCAGGAGATCTTTGTCTTTGGAATGAGGCCAAATATGCAGCAACAAGGCCGACTTTATAGAAAGCGACAGCACACTGACCACGGCCCCGTGCCGGCTGAGCACGGCCCCGTGGTTAGACATTATTCTGACACGTTTGTCCGTATTAGGGACACGGGGCGTATTGGCCTCAGCACAGCCCCGTGTTGAATTTTTTGGTGGGCACGGGTCGTGTTGGTTGAGCACGGCCCGTGTTGTAGTTTTATGAAGTGTTGTCTTTTAAGGACCTCAGTAATCGGAAGGTTCTTTACTGGAGGGAACAACACCGAAGTGCATAATGTACCAAAGTTGCTCCTTGTTTATGCATGAACGCAAGAGGTTATCGGAAAGGGCGAAACCAACCTTTATTCCCCTTATCCGGGCTCTCGTTAAAGAAGGTGTATGTCGAATCGCTCAGGTCTATGAGTGCATCGATGGGGGCCGATGGAGAGTCCTTCATGGCACAATCGACACAGGGACGACTATCGCTAATGCTACCGTAAGAGACTAAAGTACTTTTTTATGACCTCGACATTGTTGGATTCCAAATGCGAACTCAATGGTTCTTCTTGGCCTTGAGCTTGTAAGGAGTACCTCTTTTTCATCATAAGCCCTATTTCCTTTATTTTTCGAAGAATCCTTTCTTTCATTTGGCTTAATTAGGAGGAGGTAAAGTCGTATGGAAGGGAAGATTGAGTGCATTTGGTTGGGTAATATGGATCATTTTTACATTCGTCAACCTTATGATGATCTCCACCTGAGAGAGATGGGTGTGCTAAAAAATGGGGTTCAAGATTTAAAATGTAGCATTCCAAATCTTAATGGGTTCCTCCACATAGTTGACACCAGTTTCCGTAAGATTGGCGAAATAAAAAAATAATCAATATCATCCATGTGTGTGTCAGAAGTTGTAGAGTGTCAGGATCAGTCGGTCCTGTTTTTAGTAACTGGGTGATGGACACGGCCTCGTGACACGGCCCCGTGTTCAGCTACTGTCTGACTTAAAGCAGATTATGTTGCTGCTGCTATTTGGACACGGCCCCATGTTGGTTGAACACTATCCGTGCTGCACATCTGCAGAAAATGCATATTTCCTTAAAATTCAAAAATTTCCTAAAAAGAAAAAGAAAAATTGTTAAAAAATAATTAGGTCGTTGATTTTAAAACTTTCTCAAAATCCTTATGTCCCTGGCAACGGCGCCAAAAACTTGGTGTGCGTCGAGCGTGCTATATTTTTATTGTCATTTTTAGTTCATTTTACACATAGTCAAGTTTTAAATTTATAAAACACGATATTCTACTTATCACTAAACACACACTTGGGCAAGTGCACCCATCGTGAGCGTAGTATAGCGTTGGTAAGATACCGAGATCGTCCAAGGACACAAGAGCATTTAATACCGGTTTATCGTCAACGTCTAATCTATCTAAATTTTTTATAGAAGTTTTAAAAACATAAAGATAAGTAAAAAGATAAATTAAATGAAATACAAATATACAATATAGAATCACTTGGATCCAACTTCTCTTTTATGTATCCTTTGATAGTTTTCGCACTTTCGGACTTTTTAAGAGATTATCTTAGTTATAGTAGTAGGCCCCTCTTTTGAAGGTGAAGTTACCCTCAACCCAGGGGTTTGAGTCAGCAGGGATACAATCCCAAAAGGTCGGAATATTGAAAGACAATTAAGTAAGTTATTAATGCGAAAAGTGGTAGGCTCCTCTTTTGAAGGTGACGTTACCCTCGGCTAAGTGGTTTGAGTCAGCAGGGATACAATCCCAAGTAGCCGGTTTAAAATATTAATAGTAGTTCACATATGAGGGGTTCAAGCCATTCGCGCCCCCGCCATCCAATACCCGTTGAGCATTGAAGGAGGCCCTAATAGGCTTGAACCAAGTCCTTGCAGGATATGAGACAAGAACTTTACCAAACCACCCTTCTAACCCCCTTCCAAGTAGTTAACACACTTTATATAGACCGTAAAGACACGAATGAACAAATCAATGACATCATGAAGAAATGGTTAGGAAAATTTACTTTCAACATAAGAAACTAGTTATTAAACTCATTAATACAAACACAAATAAAAAATTACCGAAATATTAAAAACTAAAAGTAATACATAAAAGATTAGTCTTCACCAAGTGATGTAAGGAATTTAGCCAAGCATGGCCTTTGTTTGACAAGAACCCTTACAATCTATCTTGGAACCCGAGACTACTACACACTCTAAAGATGGAAGATGGATGATGGTGGTGGGTGTTGGTGTTGTAGTGGTGGTGGAGTGGTGGAAAAGTGAGAGAGAAGTGGTTTGCCAAGGGATGCTTTTGTCGGTAACCAAGCACCTCTATTAATAGCCTGAACAGAAGCCCGGCCACGGCCCGTGTCCAGCGTACACAGCCCGTGGCCATCATCCTTCTCTTTCTTCATTAATTGTATTTGTCAGCAGAGGGCTCCACACGACCGGTGGCCTCTGGGTGAAGGTCCGTGATCAGGCGGTTCTAGACGGAAGTTAGTGGATAAACGTAAACCGATTCCGTAGAATGTTATTACAGAAAGGAGTAGAAACAGAATGCAGCGGAAGTCTTCATTCATACCGAAAAAGTATACATCTTTATAAGTCCAGCTGCCGGAGTTCCTGGAGAGAATCCGACAGCACCTCCCCGTAGGGATGCCAAAAACTTAAATGACAAATGAACCACACACCTATATATAGTATGTCAAGTTCGCTGGTGGGGAAGCAAGTTCGGGCGAACTTGCTTAGTCAAGTTCGGCCGAACTTGACTTCCACAATACAATCTCAAGCGAACTTGACTCTAAACATCATAAAATTTCGTATTTTGGTCGTGTGTTCGATTCTAACCTATGCAATATTCAACACACGCTCTATCTAGCCTATTCGACAAGTGACGAACCCAATAGTGCATCAACAGATTCCCCCTTGTTCGTTACCGTCGAATCTTGGTCATCAAACGTGAGTCGTGTTTGAATATTCTTGCAACTTCAATCAAGGTATCTGCCGATGTCGTCGAAACGAGTCAACAAATTCCCCCTTAATTGATGATCCGGGTTTGCATTATCAACATCTAATTCCCCCTGAAATCTCCAGTTCGGATAATTGTTGCACAGTTTCCAACCTCTTCTGATTTGCTTGACCGACAGATTATATTGAATAAACACCAATTTGAAGCTCATCAATGCAGCTTCTCCATTTCAACTTTAACCACATCCGCGTTCAGTTAAGCGCATATCTCCTATGCTCGATCTTCCGATCTTCAAGACTCAACCGACAATTGATAGAAACTTCGAATTACCACACTGGTAAACTTCAAATCAATGTTTACACGCAAAAATCTGAAATCCTGATTTCCGTAATCACTCCAGATCAGCAAATCGGTAATCTTTTTCAATCAACAAATCTTCATCGGAACCAAATCATCTGGTAACACTTCGACTCTGAGTAACATTCGTGCATGATCAAAATCTCATTCTTCTTCTTTAGTCACAATGTCAAATATATAGCTATCTCCGGTAGACCAGCGCCACTTAATCACCAAACATCATCCAACGACGGTTAGTCCAAAGAGAAGAATGATTCATATGCTTGAAGACTAAAAACAATAGCCACCAAAAGTTATCATCAGATTTCCTTGGTAATTTTGAAACCATCCGTCTTCGGAGCTAGTCATTAATTCCTAAGATCATCACCGAACGTTTTGAACATCCTTAGTTCCTCACTGGTATTAACGATTGCTAATCCAGCTAACTGTTCCTTCACCGGAGATCAGGACTCTAACCCTTAAGCATCTATATGAATCATGATTTGAATAATCTGAACTTCCTGTGATCACAGAATCCCAAATGGATAATTTCTTTCGTCAGCAACTGGTACACTTCTTTGTCTCGAAGATCCGATCCCATAAATCATCTTCCTTAATCATGGTGCCGCGTACAACCTGGGCCAACTGAAACTACAAAGCATCCTTATCTCCTGGCGGTTAGTCCAGTCAATAATTCATGTGCAAAGCAGAGTTAAAGATAGGCAGTCGTGTGTGCTTCCAAACCATACGCGCGACTAAGGTGTCAATCCACAACCATGACCGCAGAATCTGATAAACAACTCCTCCAAGACTCAGTTATGTAACCACCCACTTTCAAAATAGACATCAATTTGAAATACCCAATGAATCTCAATCCTCTGCATTTCCAGATAATCTACAATCGGTAACCACCCGGATACTGTTGCAGTAGTCACAAATTTCAAAAATGCCAGAATCTTCAATTATTGAAAATTTTTTATTCCCCCTCGTTTTTGCAAATTTTGACCATACTAAAATTGTTCACTAAAATTCCCCCTCAAATCCGGAATTTTAGTATTTAACAAATGCGGAATTTAACTTTAGGCCAATCGGTATTCTTCAACCCTAATGAACACCAAATTGCTTTGGTATCAATGACTACCCTCTCATCTTCAACCATCTCTAACCTCATCATCTCAGCCTATCTCTAAGGCATTTGACGGTGTCCCCGAACAGTCAGTATCGGACGTTAAAATTTCGAAAATTTATATCACCAAATTTTTCTGGACACCCGTCACATCAACCCGAGCAATAATTTTTTTTATTCTTATTTTTATTTATTTTTTTAGGCATTGGACCAAGTTCAGGCGAACTTAGTCACCGATCACCAAGTTCGCGCGAACTTGGTCTTCCAACACACAAGTTCGAGCTAACTTGAGTTAAGTTTGGGCGGACTTGATCAAGTTCGGAACTTGATCAAGTTTGGGCGAACTTGATCAAGTTCGGCGAACTTGATAAAAAATGGTACAAGTTCTGTCGAACTTGACCAATATAGGTCAAGTTCGGGCGAACTTAATCCCCCAAATCAGCCCATTTTTCACATTTTTCGATCCAGAATGCTTATTTCTTCGAATTTCGAGATGAATCCACCATAGACCTGGTCGAAAATGGTTTTCTAACAATCCTATCCGTTCAATTTTGGATTTTGTCCGTGGATTGTAGGTTTATTTCATGATTTACGTCTAAAACCCCTCCTAATGTCCATAAATATCCAAATTCATGAGCGTAGGTGATAACCGTAGATCTGATACCAATTGTAGGACCGATCCTCGATGCTTAGGAACCTAAATTTGAAATCTAATGTCCATAATAGCGGAAATATTACGTCGTGTTACCAATAGACAAGAATTAATCAGTTAAACGTCAGTTTTATACATCAAACGTTCTAGTTACAGACTGACAGAGCTTCGCCTCTGAGATGCCAAAGTTACAAATGAGACACTCAAGCTAGGTATTTATAGATCAACAAGTTCGGCCCAAGGATGTGCAAGTTCGCCAGAAATTGCCTATGCAACTTCGGCCGAACATGCCTGGACATGTGAACTTTGGGCGAACTTGGCTAAGACACTTTATATATACTTCATAACCTAGCCTATCCAGCTCTATACAATACAGAGTCGATATAAGACTAAGACATAAACATTATGCACCAACAGACTCCCCCTTGGATATCGTCTTCGTCTTTTATCAGTCTTCAAAACTCTGTCTTCATATATACATTAACGTACCCTGTCACACCCTCAATTTCCACTTGCGGAGTTTTACCGTGAGGCGTGTGAACAAACCAGAATCTGAGACACTAGTACGTCGAACGACTCTATATGATTTGTTAATACGTTTTCCAAAATCATTTGTTTAACCATTCATAGTAGATTTTATATTGTCATAGTTAGTTTTCAATGTTTAGCGGAAGCATTAGTTTTTAAAGTCGAGCGAAAGCATAAAAATAAAGTAGAGGAACGGGCGCCAACACAAACGCCAAAACTAAAGAAAAACCCAAAACAATGTTTGTAAATGAGACTCGATAAAAGATGTCTTGATCAATGCAAGTGAGTGCACCTAGACCTCCTAGCGTCCTGAGAAACATGTAAAGAAACAAGTGTCAACATTAAAGAAGAGTGAGTTCACAGGTTTTCATAAATTCGTTTGTTCGGTTATAAGTTTGTTTCCCCCGTTATCCTTAACCCGGGATAACGATTTAGTTCCATTATTCCCAACCCGGAATAATACTGATAGTTCCATTATTCCTTACCCGGAATAATAATGAGGTTCCATTATTCCTAACCCGGAATAATAATGTTGTTGGTTCCATTATCCCTAACCCGGAATAATAATGTTGTTCCTTCGTCCATGACTAGCTTTCTAAGGTCTCCGTAGAGAGGTACCCATATACGATTCATGAAATACCGGGCTCCATTGGGTTTTACTTCCCAATCGCGTTCCATCTTTCCCACCGATTCGGCCTTGATGTTTTCTTCCTTAACTGCTTCTAACTGCGCGTCGCGTATCTGTTCGGGTAACCCCGAATGAATGGTGAGCTGTAGTGCTCGTACCCGACGAGGTTTCAAGTGTTCCTTCCTACTGAGGGCATCAGCTACCACGTTAGCTTTACCCGGGTGATACCGAATGGGACATTCATAATCGTTCAAGAGTTCGACCCAGCGACGCTGTCGCATGTTCAACTCCTTCTGATCAAAGATGTGTTGGAGGCTCTTGTGGTCTGTAAAGATTATGCACTTCGTTCCATATAGGTAGTGTCTCCAAATCTTAAGTGCAAACACTACTGCTCCCAATTCCAGGTCATGTGTTGTGTAGTTTTTCTCGTGAACCTTCAATTGTCGGGAAGCATACGCGATGACCTTATCGCGTTGCATGAGTACGCATCCCAATCCCTGAATGGAAGCATCACAATATACTACAAAATCATCTGTCCCTTCCGGCAAGGACAGAATGGGTGCACTGCAAAGTTTCTGTTTCAGCAATTGAAATGCCGCTTCCTGCTTGTCACCCTAAGCGTACTTGATGCCTTTCTGGGTGAGGGTAGTAAGCGGTTGCGCGATCTTTGAAAATCCCTCGATGAAACGTCTGTAGTAACCAGCCAAACCCAAAAATTGGCGGATCTCCGTCGGTGTCCTGGGTGCTTCCCAGTTTTTGATAGCTTCAATCTTGGCGGGGTCGACGTGGATACCCTTTTCATTTACGATATGCCCGAGGAACTGAACTTCCCGAATCCAGAAATCACACTTTGAAAGCTTGGCATATAGTTTCTCCTGTTGAGGTAATCCCAGCAGTAATCGTAGATGCTCAGCATGTTCTTCTTCACCTTTAGAGTAGATGAGTATGTCATCGATGAACACAATGACGAACTTGTCGAGATACGGTTTACACACGCGGTTCATGAGGTCCATGAACACTGCGGGTGCGTTGGTGAGACCGAAGGGCATGACCAAGAACTCATAATGGCCATACCGAGTACGAAATGCCGTCTTAGCGATATCCTCCTCCCTGACGCGTAACTGGTGATAACCGGACCGTAGATCAATCTTGGAGTAGTAGCTTAACCCTTGAAGTTGGTCGAAGAGATCGTCGATGCGAGGTAATGGGTATCGGTTCTTGACAATAACCTTATTGAGTTCCCTGTAGTCGATGCACATGCGGAAGGTTCCGTCCTTCTTCTTGACAAAAAGGACTGGAGCTCCCCATGGCGAAGTACTAGGTCGGATAAATCCTTTTTCTAACAGTTCCTGAAGTTGGGTAGACAGCTCTTGTAGCTCGGCTGGAGCTAGGCGGTATGGGGCCTTGGCGATGGGAGTTGCATGGTTTGCCAATTCAATTTCAAACTCCAATTTTCGATGTGGTGGAAGACCAGGTAACTCCTCTGGGAATACATCGGAAAAATCACGGATGACGGGGATGTCTTCTATACGTTTCTCGTCCTTAGGCTGTTCGGTAACCAGTGCGAGCAAAGCAAAGGAGTTCTTCCTCCAAAGATACTTTTGCGCTTGCATGTAAGAGATGATGTTTGTGACGGCGCCTGCCTTCTCGCCTTGCACCGTCAAGATTTCGTCGTTAGAGAGCGGAATACGGATAGATTTTTCGAAGCAGAGAACTTCAGCTCGGACGTCGGATAGCCAGTCCATTCCGACTACCACGTCAAAACTACCCAGGGTAGTTATCATCAGATCAATGGTAAAGGTGTGACCCGCGAGTTTGAGTTGACAGCCGGATACTATATGGGTCACATCTACAGAATTACCATCCGCTAGTTCTATGACATAAGGGGTCTCTAAGGGTTTAGGCGTGAGATTTAGGTTCATCCTTAAAGACTCAGATATAAAACTCCTATCCGCACCCGTATCAAAAAGCACAGTAGCAAAATGTTCATTAAGGGGAAACTTACCGGTGACCACGTTCGAGTCGTTTCTGGCCTCTCCGCGGCCCAGCGTAAATGCGCGACCTTTGGCACCTCCTATGCCACCATTTCCATTATTGTTGTTGTTATTGTTGTTGTTGTGGTTATTGTGGTTGTGGTTGTTCCCACCATTGTTGTTGTTGTTACGCAGCTGTGGGCAGTCTCTTTTGAAGTGGGCAGTGCTACCACACTGATAGCATCCCCGGTTAACACCCTGCTGCTGACCCTGGGGTTGATTTTGGTTTTGTCGGGACATGATTTCCCCACGAAAATCCTTTGGCGCATGTCCCACCTTGCCACATCGTTGGCAGCGATTCCCGGCACAAGGCCCGTGATGATGAAGATTACAGCAATTGCACTGCGGCTTTCGACCTACATAGCCGCTTGTGTTTTGGTTGTTGTTGGCAGGCTGATTATTTTGACCCCGGTGGCTGTTGAAATTATTGAATCGCTTCTGGTTCCCCTGTTGTTGCTGGGATGACGAAGACTATCGAGCAGACGAGTCTTCAAACTTTCTTTTATTATCAGGGGCAACTTCAGTCGTACCCCGAGTTGGCAACTTCTTTTGTTCCACCGCCTTATCGGTGAGTTTGTGCGCCAACCTGATTGCTTGATGCTCAGTTGCAGGGTTACTAGCCATTACCATACCCTGAATCTCAGGGACCAGACCCCCAAGGTAGAACTCGAGTCGTTTCTCCACAGTGTTGGCCAGGTCGGGACATAAAAATACCAGGTCGTGATGTTTTGCTGTGTATGCTTCGATTTCAGATCCCACCATCTTGTGGTTCCATAATGTTTGCTCCAACTGTTGAACTCTGTCTCGCGGACAGTACTCTTCTTTGATTAGGGCCTTAAACTCGGCCCAGGCCATTGCATTTGCAGCAATAAGTCCACGCGTTTGGACTTGTGCATTCCACCAAGTTAGCGCCCCATCCTCCAATGTTGAGGCAGCATACTTGACCTTGTTGGCCTCCAGACAATTGCACATTTCGAACACTGATTCGGACTTTTCGATCCAGCGGACCAGTCCTATGGGTCCTTCTGCCCCCGTGAATTTGCTCGGCTTCGCGTCGAGAAACATCTTGTAGGGGTTAAGACCCCCTCCTGCTGACAGAGGACAGGTAGTCAGCGAGAAATTTTACTAGCCCGACTATTAGATTTTCCCATGAAAATTTAATAATGGTTACTTGCCGGTTGGTTTTGAACACCCCCTAGAGCTGCATTCACGTGCTCTTGGATCATTGCAGCAAATTCTTCGGGTGTCATGTTAAGGTTTCCGCGACGTCCAGTTGCCATTTAGATCTTCGTAAGACAACATAAACACACACCGATAAGTCTATATATCCAATATAGTTATCCTATTCCATACTTAAATAATTTCTCAGATTACGTCAACCCAAATAAATTAAACAGTCAAAAGAAATATTCGATTAAATAAAGTTTCAACGTCTTACAAAGTGCCAACCAAACATATCAGTTTACTATAAAGTCTCAAGTTTAAACATAAGTAGGAAAATAAATAGACTGAAGGAAAGTAAATAAAATAAGCGAGACGTGTCAGTCTTCTACGTCTCCATCCCCCAAATCGCTATCGTTACCATCATCCTTCGCGGCTTTTCCAGCTTCTACAGCTGGGTCTTCCTCCGGATCCTCCTTGGGATCCTCCTCTGGATCCTCTTCTGGGTCCTCCTCTGGATCCTCTTCCGGATCCTCCTCTGGATCCTCTTCCGGATCCTCCTCTACCGGCACTGGAGGGACCGGTGCTGGTGCGGGTACTGGTACAGGTGCCTGATTCTGTTCTAGTTCTTGAATTCTCCAGCTAGATTCAAGGACTCTGTCTTCGAGCCAGTCAGCCCTTATCTGCTCAGCACGAAGATCTCTAGCTAAAGTGTTATGAGCTATCTTACTCGTATGTTGCTCTTCCTCAAGCAATCCAGTCTTACCTGTTAATTGTCGTATCATCCATCCCTGTGCTAGGATGGTTTCATGCATTCTTTCTAATTGTTCTTGTTGTTTTCTTATCATATCTCTAAGTAGGTCGTTCCCTACTTCTAACGAGTTAACCGGTTCGACCGGCATAGCGGTGGTCGGGTGTGAGGATGACTCCTCCCCTAGAGCGAGCCTTTTTCTCGCAGCTGAGCGTGTCTCCACGCCATGAGGTGGTGAGGGTTCCACCATAGGTGCCTTTCCCGGCGCCCTTGGTTGCGAAAGTTTGTCGGATGATGATGATGATGACATTGCCTGTTAGGTTGTGTAGTTAGTTACGAGTTGCATTCATTTCTTATTATGCATTCATATTCTACATAACACAGTTGTGGTACATCACATAACAAGATATAACAGTTCGGTGCCAAACTACGTCTAGTGTCGTGAAATCAGCTATAGTTTAGGTCTACTTTTAATGCAAACCTGGTTCTCTATAGCTAGAGGCTCTGATACCAATCTGTCACACCCTCAATTTCCACTTGCGGAGTTTTACCGCGAGGCGTGTGAACAAACCAGAATCTGAGACACTAGTACGTCGAACGACTCTATATGATTTGTTAATACGTTTTCCAAAATCAATTGTTTAACCATTCATAGTAGATTTTATATTGTCTTAGTTAGTTTTCAATGTTTAGCGGAAGCATAAAAATAAAGTAGAGGAACGGGCGCCAACACAAACGCCAAAACTAAAGAAAAACCCAAAACAATGTTTGTAAATGAGACTCGATAAAAGATGTCTTGATCAATGCAAGTGAGTGCACCTAGAGCTCCTAGCGTCCTGAGAAACATGTAAAGAAACAAGTGTCAACATTAAAGAAGAGTGAGTCACAGGTTTTCATAAATTCGTTTGTTCGGTTATAAGTTTGTTTCCCCCGTTATCCCTAACCCGGGATAACGATTTAGTTCCATTATTCCCAACCCGGAATAATATTGATAGTTCCATTATTCCTTACCCGAATAATAATGAGGTTCCATTATTCCTAACCCGGAATAATAACGTTGTTGGTTCCATTATCCCTAACCCGGGATAATATTGTTGATTCGTAATTAAGTTCAATGTTAACATGCAGGTAGCTAGCCTAAAGTTATGTCACGTAAGTGTTCGCGATCGAAGTTGACTGTTGTGCCTCCGTGTTGCCAGGCCTATCACTGACCATGGCGAAGTTAGGCCAAATTATTCACCCGTTGACCATACCCGGTCGGCTAGCGCGACTAGCTTGGGTGGGGCTTGTCGGGCCCAGTAGTACTACTTATAATTTCCCCGCTATCTAACCCAATACTAACGATCCGAGAGTTTGTCGAGGACTTGTGTGATATAGCTGCTTAGTGACCATAACGTACATTAACATTAACTTAGTTACCGAATAGTTTCATGACGTTAATTTCATATAACATAAAGAGATAGAGTTGTAGAGTGTATACATGTTTCTCCCCCTGTTGTTTAAAACCGGATAAAATTAGGGGCCGTGAATTCACCTTTAGTTGCTCGGTTAGTGTAACACAGAAGTTGCAAATGATGGGACCGTTAATTGCGTCCTAACAAGTCAATTGATTTAGAGTTAGTGTGTGAACACACTGATACAAGCCCTACACATACTAACACACAATGCGGTACATACAATGACAATTCCTAAGACTCAAATCATGCATGCAAGTATCATCATACCAATATAGTGATCAAAACAATTTATCATGAACACAATCAATCCATACAACACTTTGGTACACACATTCGCAAGTTATCAAGTTTCAGCTTATATACTCATAATTAGGCTGTTTTCGAGGATTTTTATAAAATAGATCGAACAATCCAAAAATTCCAATTATTTTAAAGAAGGTGTCAACTATACTGTAGAATTTTATATAAATGTTTCAAGTCCTAACACTTTACCAATTATTCATAAATATTAATATGCTAGGCTGCAGTCAGATTCGTCGTTTTCTGACTGCAGTCCACGGGAGAATTTATTTAAAAATCACCGTTCGTCCAATTAACAAAATTCCAGTGGGAGTTTCCCAGAAATTTCCATATCTAGTTGTTGTACAAATTTCATGATTTGACTCTCTACAGATTATTAGATCCGACTCAATAACCAACTAACAATTTTTCAGAATTTTCACAGCTTCAGTTACTGAACATAATTGGCCACTTAAAAATACCAAACGACTTCAGAAAAATATGAATCCAGCGCCATTAGAAGCGTTTTTCAAAACTCTACGTTTTAGACTTCAGGAAATCCGTTTTTCGATAAATAATAACCAAGGTACAGCCAGTTGAAGTTGGCTGTAAACACCATTCAGCATCCTGATTTCAGCATTTTATCGCAATCTAATCCGTTTAACCCATCGATACGTTAAATATAAGTGATCAAGAACAGAATTACCAATCATATATCATACCCATGCAAATCCTATTCATAACATATTGTTTTTATCACACAAAACGCAGCCTAATGTTTCTTGATTCCGCTAATCGTCATAATCACAACTAGCAACATAAATCGACTAACATCATAACACTATATTCAAACATGATCAAGAGTTTATAATCCTAGAATAACTTTGCAAACAATGATAAACTCTAACCTTTTACACCGAGGATTAATGAGCCGTGAGTTAGATGGAAGTGGATTCGGTTTGAAGGTGATCGCGACCGAGGAGAATGGCGAGGAGAGGGCTGCCGCGATCTAGAGGGATGCAGCAAGGCTGTCTCGCGACCGAGAGGGTGAATGGGAGGCTGCCGTCGGCTGTTTAGCTATTAGGGTTTGTGTGTTTTGTTTGTGAAGCAATGCACATGCATGTATGTGTATAAATAGCGCAAGGGGTAAAGGGAAAAGGGAAGGGTTTGCGGTTTGGGGTGCTCGCGGCCGCAAGGGGGTTCGGGTGGGTCGGTTTGGGTCTACAACTTGGTCCTCAAGTTTCGATTAACTACTTGAGTTGCAAAGAAGTGAGGTCTATTCATTTCGCGGCTCGGTTCGATTCATTTATCTACTTATTATATCTACATTTTACAACTAAAACAAATCACGAAATCGGAACATCACATAATAACTCACCAACTTATAAACGTTTAATACGTAGCACGTAATTCATTTGACAAGTACACGAAATTATCGTAATTATTTCGAGCGTGCAATTTAAGTCTCCGAATCAATTTAGCGTAGGAACGAATAACCGTGAAGTAGTGCGTTTAAGATGTGTGAAAAACCGGGATGTCACATTATCCCCATGTTGAAAGAATTTTCGTCCCGAAAATTGAGTAAACGCGGTTTAGAATGCAGCGTACATGTTTAGAGTGCCACGCACAAAGATTTAGTTTGTTAACAATGGTACACGAAGTTACAAGAAATTCCCAGGTTGTCACATCATCCCCATGTTGAAAGAATTTTCGTCCCGAAAATTTAGTTGCTGGTATCGTTAGTTTGCTGCTCAGCTGCAAAGAGATGTGGGTATTTGCTTTTCATTTGGTCCTCTCTTTCCCATGTGAACTCCGGTCCACGCTTAGAGTCCCAACGAACCTTGACGATTGGAATCTTGCTGTGCCTTCGAGTCTTGATCTCACGATCCATGATCTCGATAGGTTGTTCCACAAAGTGCAGTTGTTCATCCACTTGAATCTCATCCAATGGAATGACTAGGGTTTCATCTGATAGACACTTCTTCAGATTTGACACGTGAAAAACGTTGTGAACTCCACTGAGTTCGGCAGGAAGGTCTAATTGATAAGCTACGGGTCCAATACGTTTCAAGATCACAAACGGGCCTACGTACCGTGGGTTTAGTTTGCCTCGTTTTCCAAAGCGGATTACACCCTTCCAGGGTGACACCTTCAGTAGGACGCGGTCGCCTACTTGAAATTCGGGCGGATTGCGTCGTTGATCAGCGTAGCTTTTCTGTCGATCTCGTGCCGCCGCCATGCGGTTTCTGATTTGTACAATCTTTTCAGTAGCCCCAAGTGTCAACTCAGGGCCTGTGAGTTGACTTTCACCGACTTCTGCCCAACAGACCGGTGATCTACATTTACGACCGTATAATGCCTCAAACGGTGCTGCCGATAGACTCGTATGGTAACTGTTGTTATACGAGAATTCCACTAAAGGCAGGTGGATTTCCCAACTATTCCCAAAGTCTACTACGCACGCCCTAAGCATGTCTTCCAAGGTCTGTATGGTCCTTTCGCTTTGACCATCAGTCTGAGGGTGATAAGCTGTGCTCATATCTAAGCGTGTTCCCAACGCTTTCTGAAGTGACTGCCAAAAGTTGGACGTGAAGCGAGCATCTCTATCTAAGATGATGGACGTTGGCACTCCGTGCCGAGAAACTACTTCCTTAATGTAGATGCGAGTCAACTTCTCCATCTTATCTGTTTCTTTAATAGCTAGGAAGTGTGCGGACTTAGTTAAACGATCCACAATCACCCAGATGGTATCGCAACCACCCAAAGTTCGCGGGAGTTTAGGGATGAAGTCCATCGAGATCTGATCCCATTTCCACACTGGGATCTCAGGTTGTTGAAGTAGCCCCGATGGTTTCTGATACTCTACCTTGACTTTTGCACAAGTCAAACAATTGCTCACGTAAGTGGCTATATCAGCTTTCATGTTGGGCCACCAATACGCAGCTTTAAGGTCTTGATACATCTTATCCGAACCAGGATGGACAGAGTATCGGGTTTATAATCCTAGTATAACTTTGCAAACAATGATAAACTCTAAGCTTTTACACCGAGGATTAATGAGCCGTGAGTTAGATGGAAGTGGATTCGGTTTGAAGGTGATCGCGACCGAGAAGGAGAATGGCGAGGAGAGGGCTGCCGCGATCTAGAGGGATGCAGCAAGGCTGTCTCGCGACCGAGAGGATGAATGGGAGACTGCCGTCGGCTGTTTAGCTATTAGGGTTTGTGTGTTTTGTTTGTGAAGCAATGCACATGCATGTATGTGTATAAATAGCGCAAGGGGTAAAGGGAAAAGGGAAAGGTTTGCGGTTTGGGGTGCTCGCGGCCTCAAGGGGGTTCGGGTGGGTCGGTTTGGGTCTACAACTTGGTCCTCAAGTTTCGATTAACTACTTGAGTCGCAAAGAAGTGAGGTCTATTCGTTTCGCGGCTCGGTTCGATTCATTTATATATTTATTATATCTACATTTTACAACTAAAACACAAATCACGAAATCGGAACATCACATAATAACTCACCAACTTATAAATGTTTAATACGTAGCACGTAATTCATTTGACAAGTACACGAAATTATCGTAATTATTTCGAGCGTGCAATTTAAGTCTCCGAATCAATTTAGCGTAGGAACGAATAACCGTGAAGTAGTGCGTTTAAGATGTGTGAAAAACCGGGATGTCACATACCCGACCAAAGAAGTTCTTGTATGGCTTTCTTCGTCGTTCTTGTTTTGGATCCGGCGTCTGATCAGTTGGCGGTGGTCTTTTAAAGTTAGCCATCTTGAGCGAACTTTGCCTTACCGCTTTTTCCATTTTTTCTTTGATCGCCTCACTTCTGGTTTCTTCTTTAAGAAATTCAACTCTTTCATATCCCTCCACTTAGTTTGCCACATTTTACCAGAATTTACATCACGTGCATAGCAAACGTTAACAACTTTCTGATACTGCATCGCCTGTACCTTTTTTCTTTCTTCAAAAACAATCTTGCTGTAGAAAAGACATTTGATATCTTCTCTCGAGCAGTTAACCAACCACATAGGATCTAGAATCCTTATCATCCTCCACAAACCTCTCATACCCTGATGACCCATCACTTCAACTCGTTCCTTAGCAATATCCACGTGATCTTCAAACTTTAACACAATCACCATTTCGCAAGTAGCTGGATCAATCTGCCACCACTTGAATAAAGGATAGAAATTATGTTCGATCGGCATAAGAGACATATTCCTCATGGCACTAGGACGTTTCATGATTAACGTTATGTCCTTTTCCCCTGTAACCTTGTTGATCTTTATTCTTCGTCTCAGAATAAAAGGCTTCCAGTGATTCCATCCTTTATCAACTTCGTACTTAATCATCTTCCACAACAACTGATCAACTGTTTTCATCTGATAAGTAACATTCACTATTTGCACTAGCTCTTCCATATCCCAATACGGCAATTTCTTTAAATCAGCAAGATATTTGAAGTATTGCAAATTCCCTTTTTATTGCATATACGTTGAGCTCTTTAAACCATCCCCAAATCAGTATATCTCCCAAAGAAACATCTTTATTTCTGGTGAAGAATGCTAGTGGACGTCGAAACTTACGTTCACGTGGCATCTCCTTGAACCAGGACTTTTTCGCTTCAGCTATCTCTTCTTTGGTCATCGATTTAGGAATTTTTCCTTCTCGTAGCTCTTCAGCAATCCTATCTTTCAACATATCTTCATTAAACTGTTTATACATCTCTTCGAATGTAGGAAAACTTTCTGAATCCTGACCGATATACTTAGCTTTCTGATCCGATTCATCATCTGAGGACCAATCTTCCACAATCACTCAATTATACTCATCGGCTTCAAACCTTGTCTCATACTGATACTCTTTCGGTGCAAAGGTGTTAACATTCATAACCTCTTCAAAATCAAACTCTAAATTCTCAGCTTCAGTTTCAACTAGTTTCGCCAGATCTTCTTTCGTGTAATTATGTACAAACTCACCTTCTTCCATGTTATGTTCCAACATTAGTATCAAAGGTTTCGTAGGTACTGGAGTCATAGGCTTCGTAGATCGATCAACATCTAACAAATCAATATCATCTGAAGGCCCTTTTGCCATGACTCCCCCTGGCTTTTATCTTCCATCTTATTCAATTCATCGTTCATCAGCTCAGAAAAATCAAACTCATCAGATACTTTAGCTTCATTGATCTTTAAACCTGTACCTCCTTGATAAAAATCATCGTCATCATCCCCAACATTCCAATCCTCATAACCTTCTTCCTCTTCTTCATTCTTATCTTCCTTTTCGGCTTCTTCATTGTCTTTTTCTTCAGTAACAATGGTAGGATCAGAAGGCTTGACAGACTCGATAACCTTTTGGATATCAGACTCAGAAGCTTTTGAAACATCTTCAGTAGGCTTCTCGGGGACATCGGAAGATTTCTCAGCAGTAGATTTAGGGGCTTCACCCTCAACCTGCTTCCATTTACCACTATCAGCCAATTCTTTCTCAGCACGTTCCTTGGCTTCTTGACGATCCAGACGATCGTATTCAGCAATAAAATCAATATTCAGATTGTTAGATAACACCTTCTGTAATCTGATAAATCTTCGATCGTTCAAAGCTTGAATTTTCTTTAATTCTATAATCTCTGACTGTAGTTTTTCATTTGCGTCCTGCAGACTTTCTATCAATGCCTTGAAATATTCATGTTCATTCTCAAGCACCTTCACTTTATCGTTAAGAATTTCTTTTTCGACTTCGCTCTGATTCATCTTCTTTACAAGCTCAGCCTTTTCAATCTCAATCTGTACAACTTTATCTTCCAATACGTTCACACGTTTTTCTAACATCTCAGTATTAGTCTCTGGGAAAAATTCATCCAAGTCTTCAAGACTGATTGGACCGTGTAGCATATCACCAAACATACTTCCCCTTGGTGTCTTTGGTGTTGAATTTTTCGGTGTTGCAGTTTTTGGTGTTGAATTCTTTGGCATAGAACTTTCAGGAATAGAAGTCTTTGGAGAACTAGGCAATTCAGCGATCGGAACTTCAACAAATTCAGACACAGGAGGTTCTTGTGTAACACCTGGTCTTTCTGCTTCAACATGAACAATAACAGGAGGTTCTTGTGTGGCTCCTTCTCCTGTGCACCAGAAGGTTCTAGTGTGGCTTATGTGCTTTCCACCTTACTTTTATATCTCTTGCTCACCGCTTTCTGAGCTTTCTTAGCTTTTCGTTTCCCTTTTGTATGAGGTGACCCTGTAATCTCCTTAGATATTTCAATTGCAGGAGACTTTTTACGTTTTGACTTTTTCTTTGGTCTCTCCTCGTCAGATTCTTTTTCAGCATTTGGATCAAAATTTGCATCCAACTTTCTTTCTTTTCCTGCTCTAATTTCAGCCTCTGTCTTTTCTGGCTCTTTATCAGATTCTTCATTTTCGAAAGTAGCAGAAATCACATCTTCTTGAGTCATTTTCACCATTTCTTGACTCTTAATAACTACTGCAACGCTCGATCCAGCAACTGCTTCAACATTTTCAGTTTCCTCCACATCAAAAGCAAAGTTTCAACTTTCTTTGACGCTCGCTTCTTTTTCGGTTTATCAGCTTCAGCTTTCAAAAACCATTCACTCCTTGCCTTTGGTTTGAATTCTATTCCTGCTCGGCTTTAAGTTCTTTCTCATCCTCACTACCATCCTTTCTCCATTTGTTTCCAGGTGGCGAGACATAATCTGAATCTTTTATAGCTGCGAATACTGGCTTGGCAATAGGAGCTGAAGCTTGCTTCTGGAACTTAATAAGCTTCTTCACTATAGTCTCGTCGAGATGAACTAGTTAAAGAATGTCATTCGGATCTCGAGCAATGTTAGCATACTTCTCGTCAATCAACGTCTGAATGAACCTTGGATAAACACATCTCGAATCCTCCATGTTCTTTGACATGTGAATAAAAACTAACTTTGAAACGTTGAACGGCTTTTTCAGAATAAGCGTCGTTGCCATGCTAGCCAAATAATCATGTACATCAACCAAACCGGCTTTGCGATGGCTAAATGTATGAATCAACGCATGAATCAGAAGCTTGTAGGGGTTAGGCACTTCCCCTTTCTTCAGTGTCGGCTTGTTTACGCTTCCTTTATAGCCCATACGGAAAAAGCATCCGCTAACCATCTTTTCGTCTAGGTGAATCAGATCGTCTTCTTTGTCTTTGAGCACCAAAATCCTTTGGTTATCACCTTCGGTTACTGTGATCGGCTTTAGCTCATCACCAACTTGTACTGTCGAAGAAATTGTCTTCTCGTCAGCACATAGACTCGCGTTCATCCAGAAGTGAACAAATGAGAACGATATGATACGGTGCGCTTAGTAATTGCACGACGAATGTGACTATCTTCAAGAAACTTCAAAATACTATCATATTCTTTCAGTGACGGACAGATCGTCTTATCAAGCGTGATGCATGTATTGTGAGTTTTGGAAATTCAACTAAGATAACACGCGCTGGAACCTGTGCCTGAAAAACGACGCAAACAATTAGCATGCTTTTCGAGAAAAATTTTACAAAATTTTCTAACATTTATATCAAGTTCGGGCGAACTTGATATATTTGTTATAACACTTCGCTTTAACTAAGTTCGCCCGAACATGCATAAATTACATGTTCTATATATAAGTTTGGGCGAACTTACACTTAAAACAATCCAAATTTTCTTATCAACAAATTCGGTCGAAGATGCATTTTTATCATTTTTATTCACAAGACATTAATGCAAGTTCGGGCGAACTTGTATTAATCAATCATTCAGACATTTAGACTCAAGTTCGGTCGAAAATTGCTTCTGGATTTTGTAAACATGTTTTGGACAAGTCCGATCGAACTTGAAAACAAGTTCGGCCGAACTTGTCGTCTTCTCCAAAAGACCCAACTTGTTCAAACATGCAAAAGTGCATTTCAGTTCAATCAAAAATCTATTTCACGGTCAATTTGAAGTATAGATCAAAGATCTATGTTCAATTTTGTCCAATAGATTTTAACGATTTCAGATCTGTTTAGTTTGTTCACGGTCAATACACAATTTTATCACAATTTTATACCTCTGCCATTGTGATTGGTGTGCAAATCACCAAAAACAATCTTGATTTGGACAGTATAACGGTATACAAATGAAAATTTCTCTTAAGTTCTCTAAAAGCTCAAGTTCGCTCAAAGGTTCTGGAAACAGGTAAATGAGTTCGGCCGAACTTGAATGGTATTTATACCATGTCAAGTTCGGGCGAACTTCCTAAGCCCAACATGAAGGCCCAGAGAAGTTCGAGCGAGCTTATTATTTAAAACTACAAACAACCATCTGCAAGTTCGGTCGAACATGCTTTTGTGAAACTTGAAATTGTTTATCAAGTTCGGCCGAACTTGCCAAACCACAAATTCAATTTTTTTCAAAATTTTCATTTTTAACCCTGATCTTTCCAACTTTTTACCAGTTATGAAAATCCACTCAGTTGACCAAGTCCAAGCTAATGACCTTGGTTGACCGATTTGTCTGCCTAGTCCAAGTTAATGACCACGGTTTGACTCATTACGAACAAACTGTTGATATTTTCAAAAAACAAAGTTTCAAATTAATGAACTTATTATCGTTTTGACTTTTCCGATTTTAACCGATTAGCTCCCAACCCATTGTCAAAGAGATTCCAAGCAGTTCTCGCACCATACCGGACTTTGAAGATCCGTTCTCCAACATTGGTTTGCTGAAAACAATGTAGAAATAAAATCTTTTTGTATTTTCGTAAGTTTATGCTAAAACACACTGAAAATCTTTTTGATTTTAATCTGTAAAGCTGAAATACAATGAAATAAGCAATGTAAACTATGTACAAACATATTTACAGACATATTTTTGTGAATTCGTATCTAACGATCATATCAGTTAATTGAGACATATCACCAGTACCGTCGACCTTTAGATAACTTTAAGTTTTAAACTTGTTTACCTAGATTGTTGATATATTTATCCACTTAAACTTTACCACATTTCTCAGCTGTTTCAAGATATGTTTAAGGTAGAATTTATGAAACTTGACTTATCTGTGGTTCCCACTTCTTGAATATACTCCCGTATCCAGATTCCCTAGATTTCATCTTACAGGTGAATATAGCATAATTGATATCTGTATCTGGGTTTTGCGAGACCTTGAGAACTCAGGTTAGTACTACCATACAAACAAAGAGATGAAGGCTCGACTTTAAGGTGTGTTCCACTTAAGGAATCTTTTTAGCATTGCAAATGATTAGATCTTTTGATACTTTTCAATATTGCATGCAATTTGGGGGTTTAAAGCAAAAGTATTATAGAAGTTCTAGGCCATTGCTTCCGCAAAATCAGATAACTTATATAATACCCCAGATATCAACTATCTATAAAGACCTCGTATCTCATAATCAGGCAATCTTTCAAACGAAATTTCGGAGTACTAAGTCCATATATCCAAGATGTGTTAATCCACAAGATTAAGCAGTTGTAAAATTTATTTTATGTCTCGAAAACAGTTTACTGAACGTTTTAAGCCTATCGACACATCCACAGTAAGACTCGTTTATTATTTTAAAACTTTACATTTCTTTAGCATACTGTGATAGTCCACTGATGTACTATCATTTCCTTTTATGACACTGAATTCTTTTTGTCTTTTTCAATGTTTTTGTATATTTTGAATTTTAAAAATTTTCGAATGTTTTTGTATTTTCTCTAACATTTCTCCCCCTAAAATCAAAAACATCTTTTTGGATTTTAGTTTTTAATAAAATTCTAAACTAGAAAGATATTTACAAAACAATGTAGATCACGCAAACTTGTCGTCCGATCCGTATTCAACCTCAGCAGCCGCACCTGTCAGCAAATATTTCATACCATTAATTCTCAGTAAGTATTTAAATCGTGACAAAGAAAATGGTTTGGTATAAAAATCAGTCTTTTGTTCGTCGGTGTGGATTTATTCTATTCAAACCAATTTCTTTTCGTAGCAATCACGAATGAAATGATAAAGAATTTCAATATGTTTTGTGCGTGAGTGATGAACCAGATTTTTAGTTATATCGATGGCTGGCTTGTTATCAACATAAAGCGGAGTGTCTAGAAATTGCAGACCATAGTCTCTCATCTGCTGTCGAATCCACAGAATCTGTGAACAACAGCTGGAGGCCGAGAAATACTCAGCTTCACAGGTAGAGAGAGCGACCGTAGTCTGTTTCTTACATTGCCAGGTTACCAGTCTTGTTTTGAAGAACTGGCATCCCGCTGTAGTTGATTTTGAGTTCAACTTATCTACACCAAATCGGAATCAGCATAGCCTGTCAGATCAAAATTGTTGTTCTTCGGGTACCACAAGCCGGTGCTTGGGCATCCTTTCAGATATCTGAAGATACGCTTCACGATCTGCATGTGTAAGATCCTCGGGCTTGACTGATATCTGGCGCATAGGTAGGTTGGATACATAATGTCTGGGTGCGATGCCGTCAGATACATCAGCGATCCAATCATCGATCTGTGTAATGTCTCGTCAACTTTGGCTCCAGTCTCGTCTACGCAAATACCGTGATTTAGAGCAAGAGGTGTAGATAGAGGCTTCAAGCTTTCCATTCCAAACTTCTTCAAGATGTCATGAACATACTTAGTCTGGTGAATGAAAATGCCATCAGGAAGCTGATTTACTTGCAAACCAAGAAAGAACTTCATTTCGCCCATCGAGGACATTTCGAATTTCTTTTTCATGATTCCCTCAAACTCTTTGCAGAGACTATTTGTAGATCCAAAGATGATGTCATCAACGTAGATTTGGACTATAATCAGATGGCCATCAACTTCTCTGGTGAAAAGAGTACTATCCACTGTTCCTCTGATAAAGCCGTTTCCGACGAGATGTTGCGATAACGTCTCATACCAAGCTCTCGGGGCTTGGTGTAGTCCATAAAAAGCTTTATCCAGTAGGTACGCTTTCTTCTTGTTAAGTGGATCGACAAACCCCGGTGGTTGTCCAACGTACACCTTTTCACGTAATTTTCCATACAGAAAAGCCGATTTGACATCCAATTGATAGACTTTAAATCCTTTCCATGATGCAAAAGCTAGAAAAATTCGAATAGATTCCAATTGAGCCACTGGTGCATAGACTTCCGTGTAGTCTATCCCTTCCTGCTGGTGAAATCCCTTGACAACAAGCCTAGATTTGTTACGAACAATAACCCCTCTATCATCACGTTTACACTTAAAGACCCATTTTGTTTCAATTGCTTTCTGATTTTCTGGTAGATCCTCAAGCTTCCACACACCCAATTTCTCAAACTTCAATAATTCTTCTTGCATTGCTTGTACCCAGTTTTCATCGGCTAAAGCTTCATTAACTGTCTTAGGCTCAATCTGAGAGATGAAACATGAATAGAAACAATAGTTCTGGGTTGTAGCAACGCGTGTGTAGAAACAACTGAGTGCTTTATTAATTTTCCCTCGAGTTCTAACACCAGTTTGAAGTTCTCCGATAATATTTTTTACGGATGATAGGAATATGATCGCGGAAATTCTTCACTTGGAACATCTACTGAGTTTTGCTGATTCATGATGTTGAGATCCACAACCAATTTCAATGTTTGGAGAGCTTGATGAAGCTTCATTTCTGTTGTTCGGGACTGTAGATTGATTAAGAAGATTTGTTATCTGCTCCACTTCTTCATCTGAAGAAAAATGATTCCCCATTAGCATCAAATGTTGGTGCTTCATCTGAATCAGACTCTTGATTCTGAGGCATACTAGGCTCCGTTGTTGTATTCACTTTTTCAGTAGAGGCATTCGTTGGAAGATTAGCAGGTGTTGATAATGTTTCAGAAACATTTCCAGCCGAAACAACACTAATGTTTGAACTTGCGCCAGAAGAAGATGGATCCAACGTGGGTTGATTAACCACAATTGGTCGAACAATTTGTTCTTGATTCGCTGACTGATGAAGGTAATATAACGCTGCAGCTTCTTCGTCAGTTGGTTCTTTGGGCAAGTCAAAAGACTTCTAAAGGTCTTGATAGTTAAATAGCCACACGTCACCTTTCCTTTGAATAGGATCTGTGTAGTTGAAACGATCCACGTGTTGTGCTTCAATAACCTTTCGCAATGAAGGAACATATACTCTTCTCAACGGACTTGCATATCCAACAAAGAAACCTTCGAGAGATTTAGCTCCGAATTTGCCATCTTGGTCTATTACGGTACATGGAGCACCGAATGGTTCTAAGAACTTCAAATTTGGCTTCCGTCGGTTTATCATCTGAAAACATGTTTTCTTTGTTGGTTTGACAGTGAGAACCCTGTTTAGCATGTAGCAAGCCGCAGCAACCGCTTCACTCCAAAAGCATGGTTCTTGCAGTTTCAATCAAAGTTCGGTTCTTCCATTCAGTTACTCCGTTTTACTGTGGAGTATAGGGAGCACTAAACTCATGCATCCCTTTTGCGTTGCAGAATTCCTTCATTTTGTTATTCTTAAACTCTGTGCCGTTGTCACTTCTAATACGTCTGACCGGCAGATGATAAATGTTCTCGAGTTTCTTGAGTAGAATAACCAAGTTCTCGAATGTTTCGTCTTTTGATTCTTGAAAGAATACCCACGAATATCTCGAATAGTCATCTGTCACGACCAAGCAATATAAGTCTCCTGAGATGCTTCGAACATTTACAGGACCAAATAAGTCCATGTGGAGACGTTCTAAAGGCAACTTGATTGAGTTTAGAATTTTCTTCGGATGAGATTTCTTGATCTGCTTTCCTTCTTGCATTCCAAGCAATGATCAGACATCTGAAAACGTTGAAGATTTACGCCTTCTACAAGATCATTATGAACCAAGAAATTTATTTTTCGCAAATGAATATGCCCCATCTTACGATGCCAAAGAACAGAATCTTTTTCAGTAGCCTTTGCACAAAACATTGTGCTAATTGTGATGAAGTGGTAGCGACACCCATATCAAGAACATATAAATCATTCTCTCACGGTGCTCGCATCAGAATCCACTCATCTGGTATTTTGAATCCCGGCTTCAAGATAATACACTCTTTGTAATTGAAATGGACTGTAAATTTCTTGTCACAAATCTTTGATATACTCAGAAGATTGTTCTCAAGTTCTGCAATATAGTTCACACGATCAAATGAAACTACGCCATTGGAGAGTTTTCCCTCGGCGACTATCCTTCCACCTTGATTTCCTGTAAATCCAACATATCCACCATTGATAGCTTTAATGTCGAATAACAATGCCTTCATTCCAGTCATATGCATGGTTGCTCCACTATCCAAAATCCACTTTGAAAGTACGGATCTTTGGAGCCCCTGCAAAATTCAGAAATTAGGTGAAAAGCTCTACCCAAGCCTTCTTGGTCTTGGGTTTTACTGGATAACATCATCAAAAGCATATTCAAACTCATCAATATCATCAAAATCAAATTCATCATCTGTTTCAACAATGTTAATGTTTGAAAATTTCACTTTTTTCTTATCTTTTACAGATTTAACATTATCGATCTTGGTTTCTGTTTTAACTTCTTTCACATTCTCACTATTCTTCACCTGCTCAGACTTAGTGATTTCAGAATTTGATTCTTTTGTGTTGTCAGTCTTTACTAGCTCTGACTTAACAACACCAGATGTTGTTGACCTTTTCTTGGCAATCCAGGTTTGAGATTTGATATTAGCCTTTTTTATGTAAAACTGTTTTTCATTAGACCTAGAAGTTTCACCTTTTTCGAAAATGGAATTTTCAAAAGTCTTTTCAGACTTTGGTTTAAGTTATGGTTTTGATTCATTTTGTTTCAAAATCTTTACAGGTTTTGCAAACACTAGTTGCTTTGATTTAACAACATTTGAATCTTCTTTTCTTCGAAGATAAGCCGGTTTTGATTTCGGACATTGTCGTGCCATATGACCAATTTCATTGCACTTGAAACATGTCTGATTATCAAGTGGATGTCCTTTAATTTGTTGTTTTACCCTACTTGAAGTTTTGACACAACTTGTAACCTTGGCTTTGTCTCGAATTTCTTCTCCTTCATGAACTCATCATTTGACTTGTAACCAGTGTTGGTTTTGCAAACACTGGTTGCTCTGATACCACTTGTAGGACCGATCCTTGATGCTTAGGAACCTAATTTGATATCTAACGTCCATAATAGCGGAAATATTACGTCGTGTTTACCAATAGACAATAATTAATCAGTTAAACGTCAGTTTTATAGATCAAATATTCTGTTTACAGACTGACAGAGCTTCGCCTCTGAGATGCCAAAGTTTTTGGTGTTGACTTCTTTGGCGTAGAACTTTCAGGAACAGAAGTCTTTGGAGCACTAGGCGATTCAACGATCGAAACTTCAACAAATTCAGACACATGAGGTTCTTGTGTAACTCCTGGTCTTTCTGCTTCAACATGGACAATAACAGGAGGTTCTTATGGAGGAGGTTTTTGTGTGGCTCCTTTCTCTTGTGCACCAGAAGGTTCTAGTGTGGCTTCTGTGCTTTGCACCTTACTTTTATATCTCTTGCTCACCGCTTTCTGAGCTTTCTTAGCTTTTCGTTTCCCTTTTGTATGAGGTGACCCTGTAGTCTTCTTAGATATTTCAATTTGCAGGAGACTTTGTACGTTTTGACTTTTTCTTTGGTCTCTCCTCGTCAGATTCTTTTTCAACATTTGGATCAAAATCTGCATCCAACTTTCTTTCTTTTTCTACTCTAATTTCAGCCTCTGTCTTTTTTGGCTCTTTATCAGATTCTTCATTTTCGGAAGTAGCAGAAATCACATCTTCTTGAGTCATTTTCACCGTTTCTTGACTCTTAATAACTACTGCAGCGCTCGATCTAGCAACTGCTTCAACATTTTCAGTTTCCTCCTCATCAAAAAGCAAAGTTTCAACTTTCTTTGACGCTCACTTCTTTTTCAATTTTCAGCTTCAGCTTTTAAAAACCATTCACTCCTTGCCTTTGGTTTGAATTCTTTAAACCATTCCTGTTCGGCTTTAAGTTCTTTCTCATCGTCACTACCATCCTTTCTCCATTTGTTTCCAGGTGGCTAGACATAATCTGAATCTTCTATAGCTCCGAACACTGGCTTGGCAATAGGAGCTGAAGCTTGCTTCTGGAACTTAATAAGCTTCTTCACTATACTCTCGTCGAGATGAACTAGATAAAGAACATCATTCGGATCTCGAGCAATGTTAGCATACATCTCGTCAATCAACATCTGAACGAACCTTTGATAAAGACACAATCTCGAATCCTCCATGTTCTTCGACATGTGAGTAAAAACAACTTCGAAACGTTGAACGGCTTTTTCAGAATACGCGCGTAGACATGCTAGACAAATAATCATGTACATCATCCAAACCGGCTTTGCGATGGCTAAATGTATGAATCAACGCATGAATCAGAAGCTTGTAGGGGTTAGGCACTTCCCCTTTCTTTAGCGTCGGCTTGTTTACGCTTCCTTTATAGCCCATACGGAAAAAGCATCCGCGAACCATCTTTTAGACTTGTACTGTAGAAGAAATTGTCTTCTCATCAGCTTTTAGACTCGCGTTCATCCAGAAATGAACAATATGAGAACGATATGATACGGTGCGCTCAGTAATTGCACGACGAATGTGACTATCTTCGAGAAACTTCAAAATACTATCATATTCTTTCAGTGAAGGACAGATCGTCTTATCAAGCGTGATGCATGTATTGTGAGTTTTGGAAACTGAGATAACACGCGCTGGAACCTGTGCCTGAAAAACGACGCAAAACAATTAGCACGCTTTTCGAGAAAAAATTACAAACTTTTCTTACATTTATATCAAGTTCGGGCGAACTTGATATATTTGTTATAACACTTCGCTTTAACTAAGTTCACCCGAACATGCATCAATTACATGTTCTATATATAAGTTCGAGCAAACTTACACTTAAAACAATCCAAATTTTCTTATCAACAAGTTCGGTCGAAGATGCATTTTTATCAGTTTTATTCACAAGACATTAATACAAGTTCGGGCGAACTTGTATTAATCAATCATTCAGACATTTATACTCAAGTTCGGTTGAAAATCGCTTCTGGATTTTGTAATCATGTTTTGGACAAGTCCGGTCGAACTTGACAACAAGTTCGGCCGAACTTGTCGTCTTCTCCAAAAGACCCAACTTGTTCAAACATGCAAAAGTGCATTTCTGTTCAATCAAAATCAATTTCATGGTCAATTTTAAGTATAGATAAAAGATCTATGTTCAATTTTGTCCAATAACATCTTTAACTATCAGATATTATCGATTTCAGATCTGTTTGGTTTGTTCACGGTAAATACACAATTTTATACCTCTGCCATTGTGATTGGTGTGCAAATCACCAAAAACAATCTTGATTTGGACAGTATAACGGTATACAAATACCAATTTCACTTAAGTTCTCTAAAAGCTCAAGTTCGCTCAAAGGTTCTGGAAACAGGTAAATGAGTTCAGCCGAACTTGAATGGTATTTATACCATGTCAAGTTCGGGCGAACTTGCTAAGCCCAACATGAAGGCCCAGAGAAGTTTGAGCGAGCTTATTATTTAAAACTACAAACAACCATCTGCAAGTTCGGTCAACCAAGGTGGAAGGATAGCTCGCTCGAACTTCTCTGGGCCTTCATGTTGGGCTTATCAAGTTTGGCCGAACTTGACATGGTATACATACCATTCAAGTTCGGCCGAACTCATTTACCTTCTTTCCAGAACCTTTGAGCGAACTTGAGCTTTTACAGAACTTAAGAGAAATTGGCATTTGTATACCGTTATACTGTCCAAATCAAGATTGTTTTTGGTGATTTGCTTACCAATCACAATGGCGGAGGTATAAAAGTGTGATAAAATTGTGTATTGACCGTGAACAAACTAAACAGATCTGAAATCGTTAAAAGTCTGATAGTTAAAGATGTTATTGGACAAAATTGAACATAGATCTTTGATCTATACTTAAAATCAACCGTGAAATTGATTTTGATTGAACTGGAATGCACTTTTGCATGTTTGAAGAAGTTGGGTCTTTTGGAGAAGACGACAAGTTTGGCCGAACTTGTTGTCAA
The DNA here is from genome assembly GCA_947069175.1 of Scalesia atractyloides. Lineage (NCBI taxonomy): Eukaryota > Viridiplantae > Streptophyta > Magnoliopsida > Asterales > Asteraceae > Scalesia > Scalesia atractyloides. The sequence goes on from CAMTDV010000015.1 coordinate 35,117,239, forward strand.
GTTCGACCGGACTTGTCCAAAACATGATTAAAAATCCAGAAGCAATTTTCGACCGAACTTGAGTATAAATGTCTGAATGATTGATTAATACAAGTTCGCCCGAACTTGCATTAATGTCTTGTGAATAAAACTAATAAAAATGCATCTTCGACCGAACTTGTTGATAAGAAAATTTGGATTGTTTTAAGTGTAAGTTCGACCGAACTTATATATAGAACATGTAATTGATGCATGTTCGGGCGAACTTAGTTAAAGCGAAGTGTTAGAACAAACATATCAAGTTCGCCCGAACTTGATATAAATCTTAGAAAATTTTGTAAATTTTTTCTCGAAAAGCGTGCTAATTGTTTTGCGTTGTTTTTCAGGCACAGGTTCCTGCGCGTGTTATCTCAGTTGAGTTTTCCAAAACTCACAATACATGCATCACGCTTGATAAGACGATCTGTCCGTCACTGAAAGAATATGATAGTATTTTGAAGTTTCTCGAAGATAGTCACATTCGTCGTGCAATTACTGAGCTCACCGTATCATATTGTTCTCATAATGTTCATTTCTAGATGAACGCGAGTCTAAGTGCTGACGAGAAGACAATTTCTTCTACAGTACAAGTTGGTGATGAGCTAAAGCCGATCACAGTAACCGAAGGTGATATCCGAAGGATTTTGGAGCTCAAAGACAAAGAAGACGATCCGATTCACCTAGACGAAAAGATGGTTCGCGGATGCTTTTTCCGTATGGACTATAAAGGAAGCATAAACAAGCCAACGCTGAAGAAAGCGGAAGTGCCTAACCCCTACAAGCTTCTGATTCATGCGTTGATTCATACATTTAGCCATCGCAAAGCCGGTTTGGCTAGCATGGCAATGGCGCTTATTCTGAAAAAGCCTTTCAACGTTTCGAAGTTAGTGTTTACTCACATGTCGAAGAACGTGGAGGATTCGAGATTGTGTCTTTATCCAAGGTTCATTCAGATGATGATTGACGAGAAGTATGCTAACATTTCTCGAGATCCAAATGACGTTCTTTATCTAGTTCATCTCGGCGAGACTACAGTGAAGAAGCTTATTAAGTTCCAAAAGCAAGCTTCAGCTCCTATTACCAAGCCAGTATTCGGAGCTATAAAAGATTCAGATATGTCTCGCCACCTGGAAACAAATGGAGAAAGGATGGTAGTGACGATGAGAAAGAACTTAAAGCCGAGCAGGAATGGTTTAAAGAATTCAAACCAAAGGCAAGGAGTGAATGGTTTTTGAAAGCTGAAGCTGATAAACTGAAAAAGAAGCGAGCGTCAAAGAAAGTTGAAACTTTGCTTGTTGATGAGGAGGAAACTGAAAATGTTGAAGCAGTTCCTGGATCGAGCGCTGCAGTAGTTATGGAGAGTCAAGAAACAATGAAAATGACTCAAGAAGATGTGATTTCTGCTACTTCCGAAAATGAAGAATCTGATAAAGAGCCAGAAAAGACAGAGTCTGAAAGTAGAGCAGAAAAAGAAAGAAAGTTAGATGCAGATTTTGATCCAAATGCTGAAAAAGAATCAGACGAGGAGAGACCAAAGAAAAAGTCAAAACGTACAAAGTCTCCAGCAATTAAAATATCTAAAAAGACTACAGGGTCACCTCATACAAAAGGGAAACGAAAAGCTAAGAAAGCTCAGAAAGCGGTGAGCAAGAGATATAAAAGTAAGGTGCAAAGCACAGAACCCATACTAGAACCTTCTGGTGCATAGGAGAAAGGAGCCACACAAGAACCTCCGCCACAAGAACCTCCTGTTATTGTTCATGTTGAAGAAGAAAGACCAGGAGTTACACAAGAACCTCCTGTGTCTGTATTTGTTGAAGTTCCGATCGCTGAATCGCCTAGTGCTCCAAAGACTTCTGATCCTGAAAGTTCTACGCCAAAGAAGACAACACCAAAAACTGCAACACCGAAAGATTCAACACCAAAGACACCAAGGGGAAGTATGTTTGGTGATATGCCACACGGTCCAATCAGTCTTGAAGATTTGGATGAATTTTTCCCAGAGACTAATGCTGAGATGTTAGAAAAACGTGTGAAGGTATTGGAATATAAAGTTGCACAGATTGAGATTGAAAAGGCTGAGCTTGTAAAAAAGATGAATCAGAGCGAAGTCGAAAAAGAAATTCTTAATGATAAAGTGAAGGTGCTTGAGAATGAACGTGAATATTTTAAGGCATTGATAGAAAGTCTGCAGGACGCAAATGAAAAACTACAGACAGAGATTGCTGAATTAAAGAAAATTCAAGCTTTGAACGATTGAAGATTTATCAGAATACAGAAGGTGTTATCTAACAATCTGAATATTGATTTTATTGTTGAATACGATCGCCTGGATCGTCAAGAAGCCAAGGAACATGCTGAGAAAGAATTGGCTGAGAGTGGTAAAGGGAAGCAGGTTGAGGGTGAAGCCCCTAAATCTACTGCTGAGAAATCTTCCGATGTCCCCAAGAAGCCTACTGAAGATGTTTCAAAAGCTTCTGAGTCTGATATCCAAAAGGTTGACGAATCTGTCAAGCCTTCTGATCCTACCATTATTACTGAAGAAAAAGACAATGAAGAAGCCGGAAAGGAAGATAAGAATGAAGAAGAGGAAGAAGGTTATGAGGATTGGAATGTTGGGGATGATGACGATGATTTTGATCAAGGTGATGATGATTTTGATCAAGGAGGTACAGTTTTAAAGATCAATGAAGCTAAAGTATCTGATGAGTTTGATTTTTCTGATCTGATGTACGATGAATCGAATAAGATGGAAGATAAAAGCCAGGGGGAGTCAGGGCAAAAAGGGCCTTCAGATGATATTGATTTGTTGGATGTTGATCGATCTGCGAAGCCTATGACTGCAGTACCTACGAAACCTTTGATACTAATGTTGGAACATAACATGGAAGAAGGTGAGTGTGTACATAATTACACGAAAGAATATCTGGCAAAACTAGTTGAAACTGAAGCGGAGAATTTAGAGTTTGATTTTGAAGAGGTTATGAATGTTAACACCTTTGAACCGAAAGAGTATCAGTATGAGAGAAGGTTTGAAGCCGATGAGCAGCGATGCAATCATCGATCTGTATAACGTCTCGTCAACTTTGGCTCCAGTCTCGTCTACGCAAATACCGTGATTTAGAGCAAGAGGCGTAGATAGAGGCTTTATTGGTGCTTCATTTGAATCAGAATCTTGATTCTGAGGCATACTGGCCTTCGTTGTTGTATTCATTGGTTCAGTGAAGGCATTCTTTGGAAGATTAGTAGGTATTGATAATGTTTCAGAAACATTTTCAGCCGGAACACCATTAATATTTGAACTTGCGCCAGAAGAAGATGGATCCAACGTGGGTTGATTAACCACAATTGGTCGAACAATTTGCTCTTGATTTGCTGACTGGTGAAGATAGTATAACGCAGCAACTTCTTCGTCAGTTGGTTCTTTGGGCAAGTCAAATGACTTCCAAAGCTCTTGATAGTTAAACAGCCACGCGTCACCTTTCCTTTGAATAGGATCTGTGTAGTTGAAATAATCCACGTACTGTGCTTCAATAACCTTTCCTAATGAAGGAACATATACTCTTCTCAACGGAATCGCATATCCGACAAAGAAACCTTTGAGAGATTTAGCTCTGAATTTGCCATCTTGATCTATTACGGTACATGGAGCACCGAATGGTTCTAGGAACTTCAAATTTGGCTTCCGTCGGTTTATCATCTCAAAATATGTTTTCTTTGTTGGTTTGACAGTGAGAACGCTATTTAGCGTGTAGCAAGCCGCAGCAACCGCTTTACTACAGAAGCTGATTGGAAGTTTAGAATCTGCAAGCATGGTTCTCGCAGTTTCAATCAAAGTACGGTTCTTCCGTTCAGCAACTCCGTTTTGCTGTGGAGTATAGGGAGCACTAAACTCGTGCAGAATCCCTTTTGCGTTGCAGAATTCCTTCATTTTGTTATTCTTAAACTTTGTGCCGTTGTCACTTCTAATGCGTCTGACCGGCAGATGATAAATGTTCTCGAGTTTCTTGAATAGAATAACCAAGTTCTCGAATGTTTCGTCTTTTGATTCTTGAAAGAATACCCACGAATATCTCGAATAGTCATTTGTCACGACCAAGCAATATAAGTCTCCTGATATGCTTTGAACATTTACAGGACCAAATAAATCCATGTGGAGACGTTCTAATGGCAACTTGATTGAGTTTAGAATTTTCTTCGGATGTGATTTCTTGATTTGCTTTCCCTTCTTGCATTCCAAGCAATGATCAGACATCTGAAAACTTTGAAGATTTACGCCTTCTACAAGATCATTATGAACCAAGAAATTCATTTTTCGCAAATGAATATGCCCCATCTTACGATGCCAAAGAATAGAATCTTTTTCAGTAGCCTTTGATACAAAACATTGTGCTGATTGTGATGAAGTGGTAGCAACACCCATATCAAGAACATATAAATCATTCTCTCGTGGTGCTTGCATCAGAATCCACTCATCTGGTATTTTGAATCCTGGCTTCAAGATAATACACTCTTTATCATTGAAATGGACTGTAAACTTCTTGTCACAAATCTGCGATATACTCAGAAGATTGTTCTCAAGTTCTGCAATATAGTTCACGCGATCAAATGAAACTACGCAATTGGAGAGTTTTCCTTCGGCGACTATCCTTCCACCTTGATTTCTTGCAAATCCAACATATCCACCATTGATAGCTTTAATGTCGAATAGCAACGCTTTCATTCCCGTCATGTGCCTGGATGCTCCACTATCCAAAATCCCCTTTGAAAGTACGGATCTTTGGAGCCCCTGCAAAATTCAAAAATTAGGTGAAAAGCTCCACCCAAGCCTTCTTGGTCTTGGGTTTTACAAGATAACCATCAACAAAAGCATATTCAAACTCATCAACATCATCAAAATCAAATTCATCATCTGTTTCCACAATGTTAATGTTTGAAAATTTCACTTTTTTCTTATCGTTTATAGATTTGACATTATCGATCTTGATTTCTGTTTTCATTTCTTTCACATTCTTATTAGTCTTCACCTGCTCAGACTTAGTGATTTCAGACTTTGATTCTTTTGTGTTGTCAGTATTTACTAGCTCAGACTTAACAACACCAGATGTTATTGACCTTTTCTCGGCAATCCAGGTTTGAGATTTGATATTAGCTTTTTGATGTAAAACTTGTTTTCATTAGACCTAGAAGTTTCACCTTTTTCAAAAATGGAATTTTCAAAAATCTTTTCAGACTTTGGTTTAACTTAAGGTTTTGATTCATTTCGTTTCAAAATCTTTACAGGTTTTACAAACACTGGTTGCTTTGGTTCAACAAAATTTGAATCTTCTTTTCTTTGAAGATAAGCCGGTTTTGATTTCAGACAATGTCTTGCCATATGACCAATTTCATTGCACTTGAAACATGTCAGATTATCAAGTGGATGTCCTTTAATTGGTGGTTTTACCGTACTTGAAGTTTTGACACCACTTGTAACCTTGGCTTTATCTCGAATTTCTTTCTCCTTCTTTAACTCATAATTTGATTGTTTACCAATCAAACTCTCTTCATGAACTGTACTCGTCCCATATACAAAATTCATGTGTTTGTTTTTATATTCATGAAATGGTGACGGTTTCTTTAAAGATTCATTAGTTTCTTCTTCTAAACCAAACCCCGCTCTCCAGTTTTCCGGATGATCACCACCGTTTCTTAGGTAATTGTTTCCTTTTAGGTTTGGAATAGAATTTTCGTTCATTAATTACCAATTCCTCTGATGTGACATCCACGAGTTTAAAGAATTTATCAAGCAATTCTTCCTTCATATTCTGAATCGGGAAGCTATTATCAAAGTATAGTTTAACTGAATCCTTAATTTTGTACATTACAATATTAGGATCATCACTTAGACCATCCTCTGACGACTTATCGTCATTTTCAGACTGTGAATCGGAATTCTTTGAACTCGAGTCGGCGCTTTTGAAGTTGTCATCATCAGAATCACTTAGAACATTTCAACCACTTTTTTAATCACAGTGTTGTTATCATCATCAGATTTAGCATAGACTATATCAATGTTCTCTGGCAACTCGTTTTTCTTTTCAGAAAGTAATTCAATATTGAGTGCCTTGTCCATCCTGTATCAGATTTAACACAATATTTCTCACAAAGGGGTGGAGGAACATTGCTATATTCTTTGCCCGCTTTCTTTTTAGGTTTTTCTTCCGTTGAGATTGTTGGAAGAATGTGATCGATAACATACGCGTTGGTGGTATAACTTCTTAACAATTGTCGAACTCTTTCAGTTTCAATTGTCTTGTCTTGAAGTTGTTGTTTGATTTCAGCAATGGTGTTAATATAGATGTTAATTGCTCTTTGTTTATCCATTACTGTACCACTCAACATTCTTATATTATCATGTTGTTTGATGTTATTTATGTCGAGTCTGCCGTAATCATTTTTCATTTTGTCATACGCTTGTTTTATTGTGCGATAATCATATTTTAACAAATCGTTATGCACTTTTTTTTTCAGCGATGATCTTTGATTTTTCGGCACATTCGACACAAGGTTCAGTACATTGTGTACAAGGTTTCTCAACCTCTACAACTTGTACTTTGACCACTTCTTTCTTGACAATCTTTACCTCTAGACCTACCTTGGTTAAATTCGCCATTAAAGCTTTATCTTCTATGTCCTTGAGGTCTTCGACTTTCATTTCTTGAGTGATATCAATGATCACTTCATCAATCTTTTTCTCCTCAAGCACTTGTTCTTTCATGCTTCCATCAAAGTGACCTGCAAAACTGTCACAAGAATTACAGGATAAAATTCCTTGTCTCTGCATATGGATATATTCCTCTTTTTCCTGCTGTTGATGCAAGTATTGTTCCAGAATAGCTTGTTCGAAGGCTGCTGCTTCTGCTGATGCCGCTGCTTCCTCTGCAGAAGTATCTTCAACAATCTCCGCCATCAAAGCAACTCCGGTCTTTTTCCCAATGTAAGAGTTCCAATCAAAACCGTCCTCTTCTGTGGATGCAACCATGGCTTTCTCCGTGGTACTACTATTTGTCTTTTCTTGGATCTCAACTTGAGTTTTCTTCGGGAACGGTTTATATTGAAGTGCCTTCTTGTAATATTCATTCCCTCCTCCGAAAGGGCTTTGATTTCCAGTTGCCTCGGTGTTCTTACACTCTCTTTTAAATTGTCCCTTATGTCGACATCTAAAACACGTGACTTTGGATTTGTCAAAACCTAATTTGTTGCTGGAGTTTCCTATGTCACGGCCTGTGAGTGCAACGAACTTTGTCACTCTCCTGATGATCGAAGCTAAGGACCATTTGATGTCCATTAGTTCGAGTTCTTCCTCGTCTACCTGGTCATAATCTTCTGCGGTCATCTCGGGATTTCCGATCTTACCGGCAACAAGACATTCATAAGACTCTAAGACAGTAGTGAGTAGTGACATATGTTGTTTTGCAACTTCTTCTGAAACAACATTGTTCAAATTCACTGCGATGTTGCATTTGTAAACATTCGGATCAGAACTTTGCTGTTGGTTCTGATTTGCTTGACTTTGGAATGTTGAATTTGAACCAGTGCTCGAGTAAGAACTTTGTTGACTTTGGTCATACTGAGGCTGTGAATGATTCTGGTTCTGTGGAGAAGCATTCATGTTTGCACTAAAAGTACTTCCAATTTTTGGACTCGAAATGTTATCTTGCATTCCGGTTTTGTAGTACAAACTGATGTCTTGAACAACTTTAGCATTCTTTGATTTCGCTATCTTCAGAAGCTCCATTTCATAGCCTTCGAGTTTATCGATAAAGGTTGACAACTTGAAGAATCCCACTTATCACTATTCTTCAGAACCATCAAATACGTAGTCCATTCACCCTCTGGCAGTGCGTCAGCAAGTTTGTCGATGTATTCTTGTTCCGTCTTTTCAAGACCATGTCTTCGCATTTGTACTTTGAGATGACAGAAACACTCAATCATTTGCTTAATGGTCTCATTTTTTAGCATGCCGAAGATATCGAACTCTTTCAGAATGAGAGCCTTCTTGCTTTTGATCATTTCAGCACTGTCTTGGTATTTCTTCTGTAACAACAACCAAAGTTCTCTTGCTGTAGTATACTCTGGTAACAAGATCAGTATATCTTCTTTGACTGACTGTTGGATGAGACTGATCATCTTTTTCTCGGCGATGTATTCGTCACTCTAAGCTGTCGAGTAGTTGTACTTCTCAAGAATTTGTTGATGTTCATCTATCGGAACAGTATAGCCTCTTTCGATTGACACCAGCCAGCGAAGTGCATCACTTGAACCCACTAGGTAAATTTATCTTTCCATGCTTCGTATTCGTCCATGCTCATCAGCTTGGGCGGTTTGACGGTCGTTCCGATTTCGTTATCAAGATTGACTTGATTAATCATGTTGGCGTTTGACAAACTAGCTCCAGACATATAAGCTCTTAGTTGATCTTCCATTGTGAATCACGAAACATATACGCTGAAAATTTTTCAAAAACTTTGAAAACAATTAGTCCTACGACAAGTTTGGTCGAACTTGTAGTAACTAATGAAGAATTATTAGATTTTCTAACAAGTTCGGTCGAACTTGTTAGATTAGTTTTGAAAAATTTGATTATCTTCGATCGAACTTACACACTTTGAACAAACACACAGAACTTCGAGCGAACTTATCAACAGAAATTTTGATGAAATGCTAGGTAAGTTCGGGCGAACTTACTAAAAACTTCTTAGATATTACACAAGTTCGGTAGAACTTGATGTAAAATCAGTGAAACTTTCGTAACTTCGAGCGAACTTGACTAAATTTCCTCAAAAATCACCTAAGTTTGGGCGAACTTACTAAAAATCACTTGAAAAGTTCGGCCGAACATGGCCAATAAGTTCGTTCCAGAAAATTTTCAAAAACATGGTTTTTTAAATATTTCGACATGAATTCGGTTGAATTTGGTCTCCAATCTTTCAAGGGTTTATCTTTGTTGTATTTTACATGATATATTCAAAATTCAAAAGATTTTGACCATGAATTTTTCATTTTGTGATCAAAAGTTAAGAATAAAGAAGAATGGAGTAGAAATAGAAGTGTTCTTGTCTTGATACTATCAAGTCAGGCTGTTCTAGCTCTGATACCACTTGTAGGACCGATCCTCAATGCTTAGGAACCTAAATTTGATATCTAACTTCCATAATAGCGGAAATATTACGTCGTGTTACCAATAGACAAGAATTAATCAGTTAATCGTCAGTTTCATTGATTAAACGTTCAGATTACAGACTGACAGAGCTTCGCCTCTACAATGCCAAAGTTGCCAAAGTTACAAATGAGACACACAAGCTAGGTATTTATAGGTTTACAAGTTCGGCCATGGAGGGTGCAAGTTCACCGGAACTTGCCTATGCAAGTTCGGCCGAACATGCATACATTACATGAAATATGGCCGAACTTGGCTAAAACACTTTATAAATACTTCAAAACCTAGCCTATTCAGCTCTATACAATACAGACTCGATATATGACTAAGACATAGAAATTATGCACCAACAGACTCCCCCTTGGATATCGTCTTCGTCTTTTATCAGTCTTCAAAACTCTGTCTTCATATATACATTAACGTACCCGACCAAAGAAGTTCTTGTACGGATTCTTTCGTCTCTCTTGTTTCGGATCCTGCATCTGATCAGTTGGCGGTGGTCTTTTAAAGTTAGCCATCTTGAGCGAACTTTGTCTTACCGCTTTTTCCAGTTTTTCTTTGATCGCCTCACTTCTGGTTTCTTCTTTAAGAAATTCAACTCTTTCTAGATCCCTCCACTTCGTTTGCCACATTTTACCAGAATTTACATCATGTGCATAGCAAACATTAATAACTTTCTGATACTGCATCGCTTGTACCTTTTCTCTTTCTTCAAAAACAATCTTTCTGTAGAAAAGGCATTTTATATCTTCTCTCGAGCAGTTAACCAACCACATAGGATCCAGAATCCTTATCGTCCTCCACAAACCTCTCATACCCTGATGACCCATCACTTCAACTCGTTTCTTAGCAATATCCAAGTGATCTTCAAACACTAACACAATCACAAGTAGCTGGATCAATCTGCCACCACTTGAATAAAGGATAGAAGTTCTATTCGATCGGCATAAGTGGCATATTCCTCATGGCTCTAGGATGTTTCATAATCAACGTTATGTCCTTTTCCCCTGTAACCTTGTTAATCTTTATTCTTCATCTCGGAATAAACGGCTTCCAGTGATTCCAACCTTTATCAGCTTCATACTTAATCATCTTCCACAACAACTGATCAACTGTCATCATCTGATAAGTAACATTCATTGTTTGTACTAGCTCTTCCATATCCCAATACGGCAATGTCTTTAAATCAGCAAGATATTTGAAGTATTGCACTCCAAACTCTCTTTTGATTGCATATACGTTGAGCTCCTTAAACCATCCCAACTAAGTATATCTCCCAAAGAAACATCTTTATCTCTGGTGAAGAATGCTAGTGGACGTCGAAACTTACGTTCACGAGGCATCTCCTTGAACCAGGACTTTCTCGCTTCAACTATCTCTTCTTTGGTCATTGGTTTAGGAATCTTTTCTTCACGTAGCTCTTCAGCAATTCTATCTTTCAACATATCTTCATTCAGCTGTTTATACATCTCTTCAAATGTAGGAAAACTTTCTGAATCCTTACCAACATACGTAGTGTCACACCTTCAATTTCCACTTGCGGAGTTTTACCGCGAGGCGTGTGAACAAACCAGAATCTGAAACACTAGTACGTCGAACGACTCTATATGATTTGATAATACGTTTTCCAAAAATCATTTGATTAACCATTTGTCGTAGATTTTAGATTGTCTTAATTAATTACTAAAGTTTAGCGGAAGCATTAGTTTAAGTGGTTGAGCGGAAGCATAAAATAAATAGTGAAGCGGGCGCCAAGACAAACGCCAAAACAAATGAAAAACCCCAAAACAATATTTGTAATTGAGACTCGATAAAAGATGTCTTGTTCAATGCATGTGAGTGCACCTAGAGCTCCTAGCTTCCTGAGAAACATGTAAAGAAACAAGTGTCAACATTAAAGATGAGTGAGTTCACAGGTTTTCATAAATTCGTTTGTTTCCCCCGTTATCCCTAACCCGGGATAACGATTTAGTCCATTATTCCCAACCCGGAATAATATTGATGTTGATTCCATTATTCCAAACCCGGAATAATAAGTTGTTGTTTCCATTATCCCCAACCCGGGATAATATAGTTGTTGTTTCCATTATCCTCAACCCGGGATAATATAGTTGATTCGTAATTAAGTTCAATGTTAACATATATAGGTAGCTAGCCTAAAGTTATGTCACGTAAGAGTTCGCGATCGAAGCTGACTGTTGTGCCTCCGTGTTGCCAGGCCTATCACTGACCATATGGCGAAGTTAGGCCAAATTATTCACCCGTTGACCATACCCGGTCGGCTAGCGCGACTAGCTCGGATGGGGCTTGTCGGGCCCAGTAGTACTACTTATAATTCCCCCGCTATTAAAACCCAATACTAACGATCCGAGAGATTGACGAGGACTTAAGTGATATAGCTACTTAGTGACCATAACATTACATTAACATCAACTTAGTTACCGAATAGTTATGTGGCGTTAATTTCGTATAACGTAAAGAGATTGAGTTTGAAGAGTGTATACATGTTTCTCCCCCTGTTGTTTAAAAACCGGATAAAGTTAGGGGCCGTGAACTCACCTTTATTTGCTCGGTTAGTGTAGCAAAGAAGTTGTAAGGGATGGGACCGCTAATTGCGTCCTAACAAACCAATTGATTTCAAGTCAGTGTGTGATCACACCAATACAAATTCTACACGTAATTTACGCACAAAGTGATACACACAACAAAATATCTAATACTCAAACATGCATGCAAGTATCCTCATGTGATCATAGTAATCAAAACAATTCATCATGAACATAATCAATCCTTGCAACACTTTGGTGCACACAATCACAAGTTATCAAATTTCAGCTTAACACTCATAATTCGGCTGTTTTCTATGATTTTTATAAAATAGTTTCAACGTTCCAAAAATCCCAATATTTTTACAGCAGGTGCCATTTATACTGTAGAAATTTATATAAATTTTCCAAGCCCTAAATCTTTACCATTTAACCATAAATATTAATATACTAGGCTGCAGTCAGATTCGTCGCTTTCTGACTGCAGTCCACGGAAGAATTTATTTAAAAATCACTGATCGTCCAATTAACAAAATTCCAGTTGGATTTGCCCGGAAATTTCCATACCTAGTTGCTGTACAAAATTCATGACTCAACTCCCTACTGATTTTAAAATCCAACTCGATAAACAACTAACAAAATTTCAGGATTTTCACAGCTTTAGTTACTGAACTTATTTGGCCCTTTAAAAATATCACACGACTTCAGAAAAATAGGAATCCAGCGCCATTAGATTCGTTATTCAAATCTCTACGTTCTAGACATCAGAAAATCCGTTTTTCGACAACTAATGACCGAGTTACAGCCAGATGAAATCGGCTGTAACTATTACTCAGCAACCTGTTTCAGCATATTGTTACCATAAACTCGCATAAACCGTTCATATGATTAACCTAGGCGATCAAGAACCGGTTTCCTAATCATAGATCAATACATACAACATATCCATGCAAACCCTAATCAACATCTCTAGTTTTTACAAACAAACACAGCCTATTATTCTCAGGTTTCGAAAAATCATCACTTGCAAACATTATTAACAATTCGGCTAGCATAACCTTTCATTCAAACATACAATCCGAAAACAAAAAAATCAAAACACATGCACCCGAATATGATCTTGTAATCAAAAGATAAATCCTAACCTTTACTATCAAGCTTAATGAACCGTGAGTAGACGAGGAACCGATGATCAAGGATAGTTGCGACCGAGAGGATGAAAAGAACAAGCTGCTCGCGGCCGAGAGATGAAGATGGCGAGGGCTGCTGCTGCTGCGACCGAGAGGAAAGAAAAGGGAAGGCTGTTGCGCGACCGAGAATGTGAACTAGGCTGATCGGATCGAGATGATGAAGGAAAGCTGCCGTCGGCTGTTTGCTATTAGGGTTTTGTGTGTTTTGTGAAGCAAAGCATGCATGTGGGTTTGTATATATAGGCGCAAGGAGACAACAAGGTCACGGTTTGGTGTCTTGCGGCCGAGGGCTTGGGTGGGTCGGTTTGGGTTTGATCTTTGTTCTCGCAATTGATCTCGCAATGGGTTTGCGGTTTGGGCTTGTTCTCGCGGCCAAGGACTTGGGTTGGTTTGGTTTGGGTTTGATCTTGCGGCCGAGTAGTTGGAGTTTAAGGTTTGGGTTAGAACTCGGTTCACTCCTAGAGTCACAAGGAGTTTAGGGTTGGTTCGTGTCGCGGTTCGGTTCGTGTACATATTTGCCATGATTATTTTATAACTAACACAATCACATAATCGCACATCACGTATTCACTAACTCGTACACGTTTAATACATAGCATATAATTCACTCGACAAGTATTACGTTTAAGTTATCCTAAAAACCTGGGATGTCACATTATCCCCATGTTGAAAGAATTTTCGTCCCGAAAATTGAGTAAACGCGGTTTAGAATGTAGCGTACTTGTTTAGAGTGCCACGCACAAAGAGTTAGTTCGTTTATGATGGTACGCGAAGTTACAAGAAGTTCCCAAGTGCCATGCACAAAGATTTAGTTAACAATGGTACGCGAAAGTATGAGAAATTTCCAGGTTGTCACATCATCCCCATGTTAAAAGAATTTCCATCCCGAAAATTTCGTTACTAGTATCGTTAGTTTGCTGCTCAGTTGCGAAGAGGTGAGGGTATTTGCTTTTCATATGGTCCTCTCTTTCCCACGTGAACTCCGGTCCACGCTTAGAGTCCCAACGAACCTTTACGATCGGAATCTTGTTGTGCCTTCGAGTCTTGATTTCACAATCCATGATCTCGATAGGCTGTTCCACGAAGTGTAGTTGTTCATCCACTTGGATCTCATCCAATGGAATGACTAGAGTTTCATCTGATAGACACTTCTTCAGATTTGACACGTGAAATACGTTGTGAACTCCACTGAGTTCGGCAGGAAGGTCTAATTGATAAGCTACGGGTCTGATACGTTTCAAGATTACAAACGAGCCTACGTACCGTGGGTTTAGTTTGCCCCGTTTTCCAAAGCGGATTACACCCTTCCAGGGTGACACCTTTAGTAGGACGCGGTCGCCTTCTTGAAATTCGAGCGGTTTGCGTCGTTGATCAGCATAGCTTTTATGTCGATCTCGTGCCGCCGCCATGCGGTTTCTGATTTGTACAATCTTTTCAGTAGCCTCAAGTATTAACTCAGGGCCTGTGAGTTGACTGTCACCGACTTCTGCCCAGCAGACCGGTGATCTACATTTACGACCGTATAATGCCTCAAACGGTGCTGCCGAAATACTCGTATGATAGCTGTTGTTATATGAGAATTCTACTAGAGGCAGGTGGATTTCCCAACTATTTCCGAAGTCTATGACGCATGCCCTAAGCATGTCTTCCAAGGTTTGTATGGTCCTTTCACTTTGACCATCAGTCTGAGGGTGATAGGCTGTGCTCATATCCAAGCGTGTTCCCAACGCTTTCTGGAGTGACTGCCAGAAGTTGGACGTGAAGCGAGCATCTCTGTCTGAGATGATGGATGTTGGCACTCCGTGCCGAGAAACTACTTCCTTAATGTAAATGCGAGTCAACTTCTCCATCTTATCTGTTTCTTTAATAGCTAGGAAGTGTGCGGACTTAGTTAAACGATCCATAATTACCCAGATGGTATCGCAACCACCCAAGGTTCGCGGGAGTTTAGTGATGAAATCCATCGAGATCTGATCCAATTTCCACACTGGGATCTCAGGTTGTTGGAGTAGCCCCGATGGCTTTTGATACTCTACCTCGACTTTTGCACAAGTCAAACACTTGCTCACGTAGGTGGCTATATCGGCTTTCATGTTGGGCCACCAATACGCAGCTTTAAGGTCTTGATACATCTTATCCGAACCCGGATGGACAGAGTATCGGGATTTGTGAGCTTCATCCATGACTAGCTCTCTGAGGTTTCCGTAGAGAGGTACCCATATGCGATTCATGAAATACCGGGCTCCATTGGGTTTTACTTCCCAATCGCGTTCCATTTTTCCCACCGATTCGGCTTTGATGTTTTCCTCCTTAACTGCTTCTAACTGGGTGTCGCGTATTTGTTCGGGTAGCCCCGAATGAATAGTGAGTTGTAATGATCGTACACGGCGAGGTTTCAAGTGTTCCTTCCTACTGAGGGCATCAGCTACCATGTTAGCTTTACCCGGGTGATACCGAATGGCACACTCATAATCGTTCAAGAGTTCGACCCAGCGACGCTGTCGCATGTTCAACTCCTTCTGATCAAAGATGTGTTGGAGGCTCTTGTGGTCCGTAAAGATTGTGCACTTCGTTCCATAGAGGTAGTGTCTCCAAATCTTAAGTGCAAACACTACTGCTCCCAATTCCAGGTCATGCGTCGTGTAGTTTTTCTCGTGAACCTTCAGTTGTCGCGATGCATAGGCGATGACCTTATCGCGTTGCATGAGTACGCATCCCAGTCCCTGAATGGAAGCATCACAATATACTACAAAGTCTTATGTCCCTTCCGGCAAGGACAGAATAGGTGCACTGCAAAGTTTCTGTTTCAGCAATTGAAATGCTGCTTCTTGCTTGTCACCCCAAGCATACTTGATGCCTTTCTGGGTGAGGGTAGTAAGCGGTTGTGCGATCTTTGAAAATCCCTCGATGAAACGCCTGTAGTAACCAGCCAAACCCAAAAATTGGCGGATCTCCGTCGGTGTCCTGGGTGCTTCCCAGTTTTTGATGGCTTCAATCTTGGCAGGGTCTACGTGGATACCCTTTTCATTCACGATATGCCCGAGAAACTGAACTTCCCGAATCCAGAAATCACACTTCGAAAGCTTGGCATATAGCTTTTCCTGTTAAAGTAATCCTAGCAGTAATCGTAGATGTTCAGCATGTTCTTCTTCACTTTTGGAGTAGATGAGTATGTCATCGATGAACACAATGACAAACTTGTCGAGGTATGGTTTACACACGCGGTTCATGAGGTCCATGAACACCGCAGGTGCGTTGGTGAGACCGAAGGGCATGACCAAGAACTCATAATGGCCATACCTAGTACGAAATGCCGTCTTGGCGATATCTTCCTCCCTGACGCGTAGCTGGTGGTAACCAGACCGTAAATCAATCTTGGAGTAGTAACTTGACCCTTGAAGTTGGTCGAAGAGATCGTCGATGTGAGGTAACGGGTATCGGTTCTTGATAGTAACCTTGTTGAGTTCCCTGTAGTCGATACACATGCGGAAAGTCCCGTCCTTCTTTTTGACAAAAAGGACTGGAGCTCCCCATGGCGAAACGCTTGGTCGGATAAATCCTTTTTCTAATAGCTCCTGAAGTTGGGTAGACAGCTCCTGCAGCTCGGCTGGAGCTAGGCGGTATGGAGCCTTGGCGATAGGAGTTGCATGGTTCGCCAATTCGATTTCAAACTCCAATTGTCGATGGGGTGGAAGACCAGGTAATTCCTCTGGGAATACATCGGAAAATCACGGACGACAGGGATGTCTTCTATACGTTTCTCGTCCTTAGGCTGTTCGGTAATCAGTGCGAGTAAAGCGAAGGAGTTCTTTCTCCGAAGATACTTCTGCGCTTGCATGTAACAGATGATGTTGGTGGCGGCGCTTGCCTTATCTCCTTGTACCGTCAAGATTTCGTCGTTCGAGAGCGGAATACGGATGGATTTTTCGAAGCAGAGAACTTCAACCCGGACGTCGGATAGCCAGTCCATTCCGACTACCACGTCAAAACTACCCAGGGTAGTTGTCATCAGATCAATGGTAAAAGTGTGACCCGCGAGTTTAAGTTGACAGCCGGATACTATATGGGTCACATCTACAGGATTACCATCGGCTAATTCTATAACATAAGGGGTCTCTAATGGTTTAGGCGTGAGATTTAGGTTCCTCCTAAAAGACTCAGATATAAAGCTCCTATCCGCACCCGTATCAAAAAGCACAGTAGCAAAATGTTCATTAAGGGGAAACTTACCGGTGACCACGTTCGAGTCGTTTCTGGCCTCTCCGCGGCCCAATGTAAATGTGCGACCTTTGGCACCTCTGGTGCCACCGTTTCCATTGTTGTTGTTGTTATTGTTGTTGTTATGGTTATTGTGGTTGTGGTTGTTCCCACCATTGTTGTTGTTACGCAGCTGTGGGCAGTCTCTTTTGAAATGGGCAGTGCTACCACACTGATAGCATCCCTGGTTAATACCCTGCTGCTGACCCTGGGGTTGATTTTGATTTTGTCGGGACATGATTTCCCCACGACAATCCTTTGCCGCATGTCCCACCTTGCCACATCGTTGGCAGCGATTCCCGGCACAAGGGCCGTTATGATGAAGATTACAGCGGTTGCACTACGGCTTTCGACCTGCATAGCCGCTTGCGTTCTGGTTATTGTTGTTGTTGGCGGGCTGATTTTGGTGACCCCGGTGGCTGTTGTAATGATTGAACCGTTTCTGGCTCCCCTGTTGTGGCTGAGATGACGAAGACTGTCGAGCAGACAAGTCTTCAAACTTTCTTTTGTTATCAGGGGCAACTTCAGTTGTACCCCGTGCTGGCAACTTCTTTTGTTCCACCGCCTTATCGGTGAGTTTGTGAGCCAATCGGATTGCTTGATGTTCAGTTGCAGGGTTACTAGCCATTACCATACCCTGAATCTCCGGAACTAGACCCCCGAGATAGAACTCGAGTCTTTTCCCCACAGTGTTGGCTAGATCGGGACATAGAAACACCAAGTCATGATGTTTTGCTGTGTATGCCTCTATTTCAGATCCCACCATCTTGTGGTTCCATAAAGTTTGCTCCAACTGTTGCACTCTGTCTCGTGGACAGTACTCCTCTTTGATCAGGGCCTTGAACTCGGCCCAGGCCATTGCATTGGCAGCAATGAGTCCACGCGTTTGGACTTGTGCATTCCACCATGTCAGTGCCCCATCTTCCAGTGTTGAGGCTGCGTACTTAACCTTGTTGGCCTCTAGACAGTTGCACATTTCAAATACGGATTCAGATTTTTCGATCCAGCGGACCAGTCCAATGGGTCCTTCCGCCCCCGAGAATTTGCTTGGTTTCGCGTCGAGGATCATCTTGTAGGGGTTAAAGCCCCCTCCTGCTGACAGAGAACAGGTAGTCAGCAAGGAATCTTACTAGCCTCACTATTAGATTTTCACACGAAAATTTAATAATGGTTACCTGCCGGTTGGTTCTGAACACCCGCTAAAGCTGCGTTCACGTGCTCTTGAATCATGGCAGTTAGCTCTTCGGGCGTCAAGTTAAGGTTTCCACGTCGTCCAGTTGCCATTTAGATCTTCGAAACACAACACAAACACACCCCGATAAGTCTATATATCCAATATAGTTATCCTACTTCGTACTTTAATAATGATCAAGTTATGTCAACTCAATATGTTAAATAGTCAAAAGAAATACTTGATTAAATGAAATTTTCAACGTCTTACAAAGTGCCAACCAAACGTATGAATTCACTATAAAGTCTCAAATTTAAACACAAGTGGGAAAATAAATAAACTGGAGGAAAGTAAATAAAATAAGCGAGACGTGTCAGTCGTCTACGTCTCCATCCCCCAAGTCACTGTCGTTGCCGTCATCCTGCGCGGCATTTCCAGCTTCTACAGCTGGGTCCTCCTCCGGATCCTCCTCTGGATCCTCCTCAGGGTCCTCCTCTGGATCCTCTTCTGGATCCTCTTCAGGGTCCTCCTCTGGATCCTCTTCCGGATCCTCCTCTACCGGCACTGGAGGGGCCGGTGCTGGTGCAGGTGCTTGATTTTGCTGTAGCTCCTGAATGTTCCAACTATTTTCCAGGACTCTGTCCTCGAGCCAGTCGGCTCTTATCTGCTCAGCACGCAGATCTCTGGCTAAGGTGTTACGAGCTATCTTACTCGTATGATGCTCTTCCTCGAGCGAGTCAGTTTTACCTGTCAGTTGTCGGATCATCCACCCTTGTGCTAGGATGGTTTCCTGCATTCTTTCTAACTGTTCTTGTTGTTTCTGTATCATGATTCTAAGTAGGTCAATTCCTACTTCTACAGGGTTAACCGGTTCAACCGGCACAGTGAGGATTGGGCGTGATGACGACTCCTCCCCCAGAGCGAGCCTTTTCCTCGCAGCTGAGCGTGTCTCCACGCCATAAGATGGTAAGGGTTCCACCATAGGTACCTTTCCTGGAGCTCTTGGTGGCGTAAGTTTGTCAGATGATGATGACGATGATGATGATGACATTGCCTGTTAGGTCGTGTAGTTAGTTACGAGTTGTTTTCATTTCCTATTATGAAGTCATAATCTACATAACACAGTTGTGATACATCGCATAACAAGATATAACAGTTTGGTGCCATACTACGTCTAGTGTCGTGTATTCAGCTATAGTTTAGGTCTACTTCTAATGCAAACCTGGTTCTCTATAGCTAGTGGCTCTGATACCAATCTGTCACACCCTCAATTTCCACTTGCGGAGTTTTACCGCGAGGCCTGTGAACAAACCAGAATCTGAAACACTAGTACGTCGAACGACTCTATATGATTTGATAATACGTTTTCCAAAAATCATTTGATTAACCATTTGTCGTAGATTTTAGATTGTCTTAGTTAATTACTAAAGTTTAGCGGAAGCATTAGTTTAAGTGGTTGAGCGGAAGCATAAAATAAATAGTGAAGCGGGCGCCAACACAAACGCCAAAACAAATGAAAAACCCCAAAACAATATTTGTAATTGAGACTCGATATAAGATGTCTTGTTCAATGCATGTGAGTGCACCTAGAGCTCCTAGCGTCCTGAGAAACATGTAAAGAAACAAGTGTCAACATTAAAGATGAGTGAGTTCACAGGTTTTCATAAATTCGTTTGTTTCCCCCGTTATCCCTAACCCGGGATAACGATTTAGTCCATTATTCCCAACCCGGAATAAATTGATGTTGATTCCATTATTCCAAACCCGGAATAATAAGTTGTTGTTTCCATTATCCCCAACCCGGGATAATATAGTTGTTGTTTCCATTATCCTCAACCCGGGATAATATAGTTGATTCGTAATTAAGTTCAATGTTAACATATATAGGTAGCTAGCCTAAAGTTATGTCACGTAAGAGTTCGCGATCGAAGCTGACTGTTGTGCCTCCGTGTTGCCAGGCCTATCACTGACCATGGCGAAGTTAGGCCAAATTATTCACCCGTTGACCATACCCGGTCGGCTAGCGCGACTAGCTCGGATGGGGCTTGTCGGGCCCAGTAGTACTACTTATAATTCCCCCGCTATTAAAACCCAATACTAACGATCCGAGAGATTGACGAGGACTTAAGTGATATAGCTACTTAGTGACCATAACATTACATTAACATCAACTTAGTTACCGAATAGTTATGTGGCGTTAATTTCGTATAACGTAAAGAGATTGAGTTTGAAGAGTGTATACATGTTTCTCCCCCTGTTGTTTAAAAACCGGATAAAGTTAGGGGTCGTGAACTCACCTTTATTTGCTCGGTTAGTGTAGCAAAGAAGTTGTAAGGGATGGGACCGCTAATTGCGTCCTAACAAACCAATTGATTTCAAGTCAGTGTGTGATCACACCAATACAAATTCTACACGTAATTTACGCACAAAGTGATACACACAACAAAATATCTAATACTCAAACATGCATGCAAGTATCCTCATGTGATCATAGTAATCAAAACAATTCATCATGAACATAATCAATCCTTGCAACACTTTGGTGCACACAATCACAAGTTATCAAATTTCAGCTTAACACTCATAATTCGGCTGTTTTCTATGATTTTTATAAAATAGTTTCAACGTTCCAAAAATCCCAATATTTTTACAGCAGGTGCCATTTATACTGTAGAAATTTAAATAAATTTTCCAAGCCCTAAATCTTTACCATTTAACCATAAATATTAATATACTAGGCTGCAGTCAGATTCGTCGCTTTCTGACTGCAGTCCACGGAAGAATTTATTTAAAAATCACTGATCGTCCAATTAACAAAATTCCAGTTGGAGTTGCCCGGAAATTTCCATACCTAGTTGCTGTACAAAATTCATGACTCAACTCCCTACTGATTTTAAAATCCAACTCGATAAACAACTAACAAAATTTCAGGATTTTCACAGCTTTAGTTACTGAACTTATTTGGCCCTTTAAAAATATCACACGACTTCAGAAAAATAGGAATCCAGCGCCATTAGATTCGTTATTCAAATCTCTACGTTCTAGACATCAGAAAATCCGTTTTTCGACAACTAATGACCGAGTTACAGCCAGATGAAATCGGCTGTAACTATTACTCAGCAACCTGTTTCAGCATATTGTTACCATAAACTCGCATAAACCGTTCATATGATTAACCTAGGCGATCAAGAACCGGTTTCCTAATCATAGATCAATACATACAACATATCCATGCAAACCCTAATCAACATCTCTAGTTTTTACAAACAAACACAGCCTATTATTCTCAGGTTTCGAAAAATCATCACTTGCAAACATTATTAACAATTCGGCTAGCATAACCTTTCATTTAAACATACAATCCGAAAACAAAAAAATCAAAACACATGCACCCGAATATGATCTTGTAATCAAAAGATAAATCCTAACCTTTACTATCAAGCTTAATGAACCGTGAGTAGACGAGGAACCGATGATCAAGGATAGTTGCGACCGAGAGGATGAAAAGAACAAGCTGCTCGCGGCCGAGAGATGAAGATGGCGAGGGCTGCTGCTGCTGCGACCGAGAGGAAAGAAAAGGAAAGGCTGTTGCGCGACCGAGAAGGTGAACTAGGCTGATCGGATCGAGATGATGAAGGAAAGCTGCCGTCGGCTGTTTGCTATTAGGGTTTTGTGTGTTTTGTGAAGCAAAGCATGCATGTGGGTTTGTATATATAGGCGCAAGGAGACAACAAGGTCACGGTTTGGTGTCTTGCGGCCGAGGGCTTGGGTGGGTCGGTTTGGGTTTGATCTTTGTTCTCGCAATTGATCTCGCAATGGGTTTGCGGTTTGGGCTTGTTCTCGCGGCCAAGGACTTGGGTTGGTTTGGTTTGGGTTTGATCTTGCGGCCGAGTAGTTGGAGTTTAAGGTTTGGGTTAGAACTCGGTTCACTACTAGAGTCACAAGGAGTTTAGGGTTGGTTCGTGTCGCGGTTCGGTTCGTGTACATATTTGCCATGATTATTTTATAACTAACACAATCACATAATCGCACATCACGTATTCACTAACTCGTACACGTTTAATACATAGCATATAATTCACTCGACAAGTATTACGTTTAAGTTATCCTAAAAACCTGGGATGTCACACGTAGCTTTTTGTTCTGTTTCATCATCTGATGACCAATCTTCACTATCACACGATTATACTCATCGGCTTCAAACCTTCTTTCATACTTATACTCTTTAGGTTCAAATATATTAACATTCATAACCTCCTCAAAATCAAACTCTAAATTCTCAACTTCAGCTTCAACTAGCTTCGCCAGATCTTCTTTCGAATAATTATGTACAAACTCACCTTCTTGAACATTGTGTTCCAACATTAGTTTTAAAGGTTTCGTAGGTACTGCAATCATAGGCTTTGCAAAACGATCAATATCTAACACATTAATATCATCTGAAGGCCCTTTTTGCCCAGACTCCCCCTGGCTTTTATCTTCCATCTTATTTGATTCATCGTCCATCAGATCAGAAAAATCAAATTCATCAGAAACTTTAGCTTCATTGATCTTTAAACCTGTACCACCTTGATCAAAATCATCATCACCTTGATCAAAATCGTCATCATCATCCCCAATATTCCAATCTTCATATCCTTCTTCCTCTTCTTCATTCTTATCTTCCTTTTCGGCTTCTTCATTGTCTTTTTCTTCAGTAACAATGGTAGGATTAGAAAGCTTGACAGATTCGTCAACCTTTTGTATATCAGACTCAGAAGCTTTTCAAACATCTTCAGTAGGCTTCTCGGGGACTTCGGAAGATTTCTCAGCAGTAGATTTAGGGGCTTCACCCTCAACATGCTTCCCTTTACCACTCTCAGCCAATTCTTTCTCAGCGCGTTCCTTGGCTTCTTGACGATCCAGACGATCGTATTCAGCGATAAAATCAATATTCAGATTGTTGGATAACACCTTTTGTAATCTGATGAATCTTCCATCATTCAAAGCTTGAATTTTCTTCAATTCTGCAATCTCTGTCTGTAGTTTTTCATTGGCGTCCTGCAGACTTTCTATCAATGCCTTGTAATATTCACGTTCATTCTCAAGCACCTTCACTTTATCATCGAGTATTTCTTTTTCAACTTCGCTTTGATTCACCTTCTTTACAAGCTCACCCTTTTCAATCTCAGTATGTGCAACTTTATCTTCCAATACCTTCAAACCTTTTTCTAACATTTCAGCATTAGTCTCTGGAAAAAATTCATCCAAATCTTCAAGACTGATTGGACCGTGTGGCATATCACCAAACATACTTCCCCTAGGTGTCTTTGGTGTTGTATCTTTTGGTGTTGCAGCTTTCCATGTAGACTTCTTTGGTGTAGAACTTTCAGGAGCAGAAGTCTTTTGAGCACTAGGCGATTCAGTGATCGGAACTTCAACAAATTCAGACACAGGAGGTTCTTGTGTAACTCCTGGCCTTTCAGCTTCATCATGAACGATAACAAGAGGTTCTTGTGGAAGAGGTTCTTGTGTGACTCCTTTCTCCTGAGCACCAGAAGGTTCTTGTGTGGCTTCTGTTCTTTGCACCTTGCTCTTGTATCTCTTGCTCACCGCTTTCTAAGCTTTCTTAGCTTTTCTTTTTCCTTTTGTATGCGGTGACCCTGTAGACTTCTTTGATATTTCAATTGCAGGAGACTTTGTACGCTTTGACTTTTTCTTCGGTCTCTCCTCATCATATTCTTTTTCAGCATTTGGATCAAAATCTGCATCCAACTTTCTTTCTTTTTCTGCTCTAATCTCTGCTTCTGTCTTTTCAGGCTCTTTATCAGATTCTTCATTTTTGAAAGTAGCAGAAATTACATCATCTTCAGTTGTCTTCACTGTTTCTTGACTTTCAATGACTACTGCAGCGCTCGATCCAGCAACTGCTTCAACATTTTTAGTTTCCTCCTTATCAACAAGCAAGGTTTCAACTTTCTTTGCACCATGTTTCTTTTTCGGTTTATCAGCTTCAGCCTTCAGAAACCATTCACTCCTTGCCTTCGGTTTGAATTCTTTAAACCATTCTCGTTCAGCTTTATACTCATTCTCATCGTCGCTACCATCCTTTCTCCATTTGTTTCCAGGTGGCGAGACATAATCTGAATCTTTTATAGCTCTGAATACTGGCTTGGCAATAGGAGTTGAAGCTTGTTTCTGGATCTTAATAAGCTTCTTCACTGTGGTTTCATCGAGATATACTAAATAAAGAACATCATTCGGATCTCGAGAAATGTTGGCATACTTTTCATCAATCAACATCTGAATAAATCTCGGATATAAGCACAACCTCGAACCCTCCATGTTCTTCGACATGTGAGTAAACACTAACTTCGAAACGTTGAACGGCTTCTTCAGAATAAGCGCCGTTGCCATGCTAGCCAAATAATCATGTACATCATCCAAACCGGCTTTGCGATGGCTAAAAGTATGAATCAACGCATGAATCAGAAGCTTGTAGGGGTTAGGCACTTCCCCTTTCTTTAGCGTTGGTTTGTTTGCGCTTCCTTTGTATCCCATACGGAAAAAGCATCCGCGAACCATCTTCTCATCTAGATGAATCGGATCATCTTCTTTGTCTTTGAGGTCCAAAATTCTTCGGATATCGGCTTCAGTTACTGTGATCGGCTTTAGCTCATCACCAACTTGTACTGTAGAGGAAATTGTCTTCTCATCAGCGCTCAGACTTGCGTTCATCCAGAAGTGAACAATATGAGAACGATATGATATGGTGCGCTCAGTAATTGCACGGCGAATGTGACTATCTTCAAGAAACTTCAAAATGTTGTCATATTCTTTTAGCGAAGACTTGTCAAGCGTAATGCATGTATTGTGAGTTTGGGAAAACTCAACTGAGATAACACGCGCTAGAACCTATGCCTGAAAAACGACATAAAGCAATTAGCACGCCTTTCGAGAAAAATCCCAAAAAAAATTTCTAACACTTTAATCAAGTTCGGGCGAACTTTATTAGGTATTACAACATTCTGTTTTGATCAAGTTCGCCCGAACATGTGACAAACATGTTCACCATTTTCAAATGTAAGTTCGGGCGAACTTAAAACACTTTTTTATCATTCATTTTTATCTAAGTTTGGCCGAACATGTATGAGACACATGTTCCTTATTAAAGAACAAGTTCGGGCAAACTTATTTTATCAACATTTAGTTTTATTAAGATCCAGTTCGGTCGAAGATGAAGAATTAACTCATTTCATTAATCAAGTTCGGTCGAACATGAAAATGAATCATTTAAGCATATTTTTGACAAGTCCGGTCGAACTTGACAACAAGTTCGGCCAAACTTGTCGTCTTCTTCAATAGACCAAACAATGTTCAAACATTCAAATAGTTGTTTCAGACCAATCAAAAAAGGTTATACGGTCGATTTTAGGTGTAGATTCAGAATCTATAATCAATTTTGTCCAACAACACCTAAATCTATTAGATTTTAAGTTTTAGATCTATTTTTGTTTGTTAACAGTTCAATTCATGGTTTATTCTAAAATTAGTACCTCTGCCATAGTGATTGGTGTGCTAATCACCAAACACAGACTTCAATCGGACAGTATAACGGCTCAAAAGTGTCAATTTCACACAAATTCTTTCAATCGCCTAAGTTCGCTCAATAGTTCTGGAAACATGTAAATGAGTTCGGCCGAACTTGAATGGTATTTACCATGTCAAGTTCGGGCGAACTTGTTAAGCCCATCATGAAGGCCCAAAGAAGTTCGAGCGAACTTATTATCTAAAATAACAAACAATCATCTGCAAGTTCGGTCGAACTTGCTGTTTGTGAAACTTGATATTGTTTAGCAAGTTCAGCCGAACTTACCAAACTTCAAAAATTTAAACTTTTTCAAATTTTTCATTTTTAACCCTGAACTTTCCAACTTTTTACCAGTTATGAAAATCCACTCAGTTGACCAAGTCCAAGCTAATGACCTTGGTTAACCGATTTGTCTGCCGAGTCCAAGTTAATGACCCCGGTTTGACCCGTTACGAACAAACTGTTGATATTTTCAAAAACAAAGTTTCAAATTAATAAACTTTTTATCGTTTTATCTTTTCAGATTAACAGATTAGCTCCTAGCCTGTTGTCAAAGAGATTCCCACCAATTCTAGCACCTTACCAGACTTTGAAGATCCGTTCTCCAACATTGGTTTGCTGAAAACAATGTAGAAATAAAATATTTTTGAATTTTTGTAAGTTTATGCTAAAACACACCGAAAATCTTTTTGATTTTAATCTGTAAAGCTGAAATTCAATGAGATAAGCAATGTAAACTATGTACAAACATATTTACAGACATTTTTTGTGAATTCGTGTCTAATGATCATATCAGTTGATTGAGACATATCATCAGTACCGTTTACCTTTAAATGAATTTACGTTTTGAACTCGTTTACCTAGATTGTCGATATGTTTGTCCACTTAAGCTTTACCACATTTCACAACTGTTTCAAGATATGTTAAGGTAAAAATTATGAAACTTGACTTATCTGTGGTTCCCACTTCTTGAATATACTCCCGTATCCAGATTTCCTAGATTTCATCTTACAGGTAAATATAGCGTAATTGATATCTGTATATGGGTTGTGCGAGAACTTAAGAGATCAGGTTAGTACAACCGTACAGACAAAGAGATGAAGGCTCGTCTTTAAGGTGTGTTCCACTTAAGGAATCTTTTCAGCATTGCATATGATTATATCTTTCGATACTTTTCAATGCTGCATGCAATTTGAGGGTTTAAAGTGAAAGTATTATAGAAGTTCTAGACCATTGCTTCCGCAAATTAGAAGAACTTGTATAATACCCCAGATATCAACTATCTATAAAGACCTCGTATCTCAGAATCAGACAATCTTTCAAACGAAATTTCGGAGTACTAAGTCCATATATCCATGATGTGTTAATCCACAAGATTAAGCAGTTGTAAAATTTAGTTTATATCTTGAAAACAGTTTACTGAACGTGTTAAGCCTATCGACACATCCGCAGTAAGACTCGTTTATCACTTTTAATACTTTACATTTCTTTAGTATATTGTGATAGTCCACTGATGTACTATCATTTCCTTTTATGACACTGAACTCTTTTTGTCTATTTCAATGTTTTTGTACATTTTGATTTTTTTTATATGTTTTTGGATTTTAAAATTTTCAAATGTTTTTGTATTTTCTCTAACATTTCTCCCTAAAATCAAAAACATCTTTTTTGATTTTAATTTTTAACAAAATTCTAAACTAGAAAGTGTTTACAAACCAATGTGGATCACACGAACTCGTCGTCCGATCCGTATTCAACCTCAGCATCCGCACTTGTCAACAAATTTTTCATATCATTAATTCTCAACAAGTATTTAAATCGGGACAAAGAAAATGGTTTGGTATAAAAATTAGCCTTTTGTTCGTCGGTGTGGATTTTTTCTATTCGTACCTATTTCTTTTCGTAGCAATCACGAATGAAATGATAACGAATTTCAATGTGTTTTGTGCGTGAGTGATGAACCGGATTTTTAGTTATATCGATGGCTGCCTTGTTATCAACATACAACGAAGTGTGTAGAAATTGCAGACCATAATCTCTCATCTGCTGTTGAATCCACAGAATCTGTGAACAACAGCTGGAGGCCGAGATGTACTCAGCTTCACAGATAGAGAGAGCGACCGTAGTCTGTTTCTTACACTGCCAGGTTACCATTCTTGTTCCGAAGAATTAGCATCCCGCTGTAGTTGATTTTGAATTCAACTTATCTACACCAAAATCGGAATCAGCATAGCCTGTGAGATCAAAATTGTCGTTCTTCGGGTACCACAAGCCAGTGCTTGGGCATCCTTTCAGATATCTGAAGATACACTTCACGATCTGCATGTGTAAAATCCTCAGGCTTGACTTATATCTGGCGCATAGGCAGGTTGGATACATAATATTTGGGTGCGATGCCGTCAGATACATCAGCGATCCAATCATCGATCTGTATAACGTCTCGTCAACTTTGCCTCCAGTTCGTCAACACAAATGCCGTGATTGAGAGCAAGAGGCGTAGATAGAGGCTTCAAACCATTGCAAACTTCTTCAAGATGTCGTTAACATACTTAGTCTAGTGAATGAAAATACCATCCGGAAGTTGATCTACTTGCAAACTAAGAAAGAACTTCATTTCGCCCATCGAGGACATTTCGAATTTCTTTTTCATGATTCCCTCAAACTCTTTACAGAGACTATCGTTTGTAGATCCAAAGATGATGTCACCAACGTAGATTTGGACTATAATCAGATGGCCATCAACTTCTCTAGTGAAAAGAGTACTATCCACAGTTCCTCTGATAAAGCCGTTTCTGACGAGATGTTGTGATAATGTCTCGTACCAAGCTCTCGGGGCTTGGTGTAGACCATAAAGAGCTTTATCCAGTAGGTATGCTTTCTTCTTGTTAAGTGGATCGACAAACCCCGGTGGTTGTCCAACGTACACTTTCTCGCTTAATTTGACATACAGAAAAGCCGATTTGACATCCAATTGATAGACCTTAAATCCTTTCCATGATGCAAAAGCTAGAAAAATTCGAATAGATTCCAATCGAGCTACTGGTGCATAGACTTCCGTGTAGTCTATCCCTTCCTACTGGTGAAATCCGTTGACAACAAGCCTAGCTTTGTTACGAACAATAACTCCTCTATCATCACTCTTACACTTAAAGACCCATTTTGTATCAATTGCTTTATGATTTTCTGGTAAGTCTTCAAGCTTCCACACACCCAACTTTTCAAACTGCATTAATTCTTCTTGCATTGCTTGTACCCAGTTTTCATCTGCTAAAGCTTCATTAACTATCTTAGGCTCAATCTGAGAGATGAAACATGAATAAAAACAATAGTTCTGGGTTGTAGCAACGCGTGTGTAGAAATAACTGAGTGCTTTATTAATTTGCCCTCGAGTTCTAACACCAGTTTGAAGTTCTCCGATAATATTTGTTGACGGATGATAGGAATATGATCGCGGCAATTCTTCACTTGGAACATCTATTGAGTTTTGCTGATTCGTGATGTTGAGATCAACAACCAATTCAATGTTTGGAGAGCTTGATGAAGCTTCATTTCTGTTGTTTAGGACTGCAAATTGTTTAAGAAGACTTGTTATCTGCTCCACTTCTTCATCTGAAGAAGATGATTCCCCATCAGCATCAAATGTTGGTGCTTCATCTGAATCATAATCTTGATTCTGAGGCATACTGGGCTCCGTTGTTGTATTCATTGGTTAAGTAAAGGCATTCGTTAGAAGATTAGTAGGTGTTGATAATGTTTCAGAAACTTTTTCAGCCGGAACACCATTAATATTTGAACTTGCGCCAGAAGAATATGGATCCAACGTGGGTTGATTAACCACAATTGGTCGAACAATTTGCTCTTGATTTGCTGACTGGTGAAAATAGTATAACGCAGCAACTGCTTCATCAGTTGGTTCTTTGGGCAAGTCAAATGACATCCAAAGGTCTTGATAGTTAAACAGTGACGCGTCACCTTTCCTTTGAATAGGATCCATGTAGTTGAAATAATCCACGTGCTGTGCTTCAATAACCTTTCTTAATGAAGGAACATATACTCTTCTCAACGGACTCGCATATCCGACAAAGAAACCTTCGAGAGATTTAGCTCCGAATTTGCCATCTTGATCTATTACGGTACATGGAGCACCGAATGGTTCTAGGAACTTCAAATTTGGCTTCCGTCGGTTTATCATCTCAAAACATGTTTTCTTTGTTGGTTTGACAGTGAGAACCCTGTTTAGCGTGTAGCAAGCCGCAGCAACCGCTTCACTCCAGAAGATGATTGGAAGTTTAGAATCTGCAAGCATGGTTCTCGTAGTTTCAATCAAAGTTTGGTTCTTCCATCTAGTAACTCTGTTTTGCTGTGGAGTATAGGGAGCACTAAACTCATGCAGAATTCCTTTTGCGTTGCAGAATTCCTTCATTTTGTTATTCTTAAACTCTGTTCCATTGTCACTTCTAATGCATCTGACCGGCAGATGATAAATGTTCTCGAGTTTCTTGAATAGAATAACCAAGTGCTGAACGTTTCGTCTTTTGATTCTTGAGAGAATACCCACGAATATCTCGAATAATCATCTGT
Source organism: Scalesia atractyloides (assembly GCA_947069175.1). NCBI lineage: Eukaryota > Viridiplantae > Streptophyta > Magnoliopsida > Asterales > Asteraceae > Scalesia > Scalesia atractyloides. Next base: position 35,147,774 of record CAMTDV010000015.1, read on the forward strand.
CACGACCAAGAAATATAAGTCTCGAAAAGCATGCTAATTGTTTTATGTCATTTTTCAGGCACAGGTTCCAGCGTGTGTTATCTCAGTTGAGTTTTCCAAAACTCACAATACATGCATTACGCTTGAAAAGTCTATTTATCCGTCGCTAAAAGAATATGACAGCATTTTGAAGTTTCTTGAAGATAGTCACATTCGCCGTGCAATTACTAAGCGCACCGTATCATATCGTTCTCATATTGTTCACTTCTGGATGAACACAAGTCTGAGCGCTGACGAGAATAGAATTTCCTCTACAGTACAAGTTGGTGATGAGCTAAAGCCGATCACAGTAACAGAAGGCGATATCCGAAGAATTTTGGACCTCAAAGACAAAGAAGATGATCCGATTCATCTAGATCAGAAGATGGTTCGCGGATGATTTTTCCATATGGGATACAAAGGAAGCGTAAACAAACCAACGCTAAAGAAAGGGGAAGTGCCTAACGCCTACAAGCTTCTGATTCATGCGTTGTTTCATAGTTTTAGCCATCGCAAAGCCGGTTTGGATGATGTACATGATTATTTGGCTAGCATGGCAACGACGCTTATTCTGAAGAAGCCGTTCAACGTTTCAAAGTTAGTGTTTACTCACATGTCGAAGAACATGGGGGATTCGAGGTTGTGCTTATATCCAAGATTTATTCAGATGTTGATTGATGAAAAGTATGCCAACATTGCTCGAGATCCGAATGATGTTCTTTATTTAGTACATCTCGATGAAACCACAATGAAGAAGCTTATCAAGTTCCAGAAATAAGCTTCAGCTCCTATTGCCAAGCCAGTATTCGGAGCTATAAAAGATTCAGATATGTCTTGCCACCTGGAAACAAATGGAGAAAGGATGGTAGTGACGATGAGAAAGAACTTAAACCCAAGCAGGAATGGTTTAAAGAATTCAAACCAAAGGCAAGGAGTGAATGGTTTCTAAAGGATGAAGCTGATAAACCGAAAAAGAAACGTGGTGTAAAGAAAGTTGAAACCTTGCTTGTTGATGAGGAGGAAACTGAAAATGTTGAAGCAGTTGCTGGATCGAGCGCTGCAGTAGTCATAGAAAGTCAAGAAACTGTGAAGACAACTCATGATGATGTAATTTCAGCTACTTCCGAAAATGAAGAATCTGATAAAGAGCATGAAAAGACAGAAGCAGAGATTAGAGCAGAAAAAGAAAGAAAGTTGGATGCAGATTTTGATCCAAATGCTGAAAAAGAATCTGATGAGGAGAGACCAAAGAAAAAGTCGAAGCGTACAAAGTCTCCTGCAATTGAAATATAAAAGAAGACTACAGGGTCACCGAATACCAAAGGAAAAAGAAAAGCTAAGAAAGCTCAGAAAGCGGTGAGCAAGAGATATAAGAGCAACGTGCAAAACACAGAAGCCACACAAGAACCTTCTGGTGCTCAGGAGAAAGGAGTCACACAAGAACCTCCTCCACAAGAACCTCCTATTATCGTTCATGATGAAGCTGAAAGGCCAGGAGTTACACAAGAACCTCCTGTGTCTGAATTTGTTGAAGTTCCGATCGCTGAATTGCCTAGTGCTCAAAAGAGTTCTGCTCCTGAAATTTCTACACCAAAGAAGTCTACACCGAAAGGTGCAACACCAAAAGATTCAACACCAAAGACACATAGGGGAAGTATGTTTAGTGATATGCCACACGGTCCAATCAGTCTTGAAGATTTGGATGAATTTTTCCCAGAAACTAATGCTGAAATGCTAGAAAAACGTGTGTAGGTATTGGAAGATAAAGTTGCACAGATTGAGATTGAAAAGGCTGAGCTTGTAAAGAAGGTGAATCAAAGCGAAGTTGAAAAAGAAATACTTGATGATAAAGTGAAGGTGCTTGAGAATGAACGTGAATATTACAAGGCATTGATAGAAAGTTTGCAGGACGCCAATGAAAAACTACAGACAGAGATTGCAGAATTGAAGAAAATTCAAGCTTTGAATGATCGAAGATTCATCAGATTACAAAAGGTGTTATCCAACAATCTGAATATTGATTTTACCGCTGAATACGATCGTCTGGATCGTCAAGAAGACAAGGAACATGCTGAGAAAGAATTGGCTGAGATTGGTAAAGGGAAGCAGGTTGAGGGTGAAGCCCCTAAATCTACTGCTGAGAAATCTTCCAAAGTCCCCGAAAAGCCTACTAAAGATGTTTCAAAAGCTTCTGAGTCTGATATACAAAAGGTTGACGAATTTGTCAAGCTTTCTAATCCTACCATTGTTACTGAAGAAAAAGACAATGAAGAAGCCGAAACGGAAGATAAGAATGAAGAAGAGGAAGAAGGATATGAAGATTGGAATATTGGGGATGATGATGACGATTTTGATCAAGGTGGTACAGGTTTAAAGATCAATGAAGCTAAAGATCAAGGTGATGATGATTCTGATGAATTTGATTTTTCTGATTTGATGGACGATGAATCAAATATGATGGAAGATAAAAGCCAGGGGGAGTCAGGGCAAAAAGGGCCTTTAGATGATATTAATGTGTTAGATATTGATCGTTTTGCAAAGCCTATGACTGTAGTACCTACGAAACCTTTAATACTAATGTTGGAACACAATGTTCAAGAAGGTGAGTTTGTACATAATTATTCGAAAGAAGATCTGGCAAAGCTAGTTGAAGCTGAAGTTGAGAATTTAGAGTTTGATTTTGAAGAGGTTATGAATGTTAATACATTTGAACCTAAAGAGTATAAGTATGAAAGAAGGTTTGAAGATGATGAGTATAATCGTGTGATAGTTGAAGATTGGTCCTCAGATGACGAAACAAACAAAAAGCTAAGTATGTTGGTCAGGATTCATAAAGTTTTCCTACATTTGAAGAGATGTATAAACAGCTGAATGAAGATATGTTGAAAGATAGAATTGCTGAAGAGCTACATGAAGGAAAGATTCCTAAACCAATGAACAAAGAAGAGATAGCTGAAGCGAGAAAGTCCTTGTTCAAGGAGATGCCTCGTGAACGTAAGTTTCAACGTCCACTAGCATTTTTCACCAGAGATAAAGATGTTTCTTTGGGAGATATACTTAGTTGGGGATGGTTTAAGGAGCTCAACGTATGTGCAATCAAAAGAGAGATTGGAATGCAATACTTCAAATATCTTGCGGATTTAAAGACATTGCCGTATTGGGATATGGAAGAGCTGGTACAAACAGTGAATGTTACTTATCAGATGAAGAAAGTTGATCAGTTGTTGTGGAAGATAATTAAGTATGAAGCTGATAAAGGTTGGAATCACTGGAAGCCGTTTATTCCGAGACGAAGAAAAAGATTAAGAAGGTTACAGGGGAAAGTACATAACGTTGATTATGGAACGTCCTAGAGCCATGTGGAATATGCCACTTATGCCGACCGAACAGAACTTCTATCCTTTATTCAAGTGGTGGCTGATTGATCCAGCTACTTGTGAAGCGGTGATTGTGTTAAAGTTTGAAGATCACTTGGATATTGCTAAGGAACGAGTTGAAGTGTGGGTCATCAGGGTATGAGAGGTTTGTGGAGGACGATAAGGATTCTAGATCCTATGTGGTTGGTTAACTGCTCGAGAGAAGATAATAAAATGCCTTTTCTACAGAAAGATTGTTTTTGAAGAAAGAGAAAAGGTACAAGCGATGCAGTATCAGAAAGTTGTTAATGTTTGCTATGCACATGATGTAAATTCAGGTAAAATGTGGCAAACGAAGTGGAGGGATCTGGAAAGATTTGAATTTCTTAAAGAAGAAACCAGAAGTGAGGCGATCAAAGAAAAAATGGAAAAAGAAGTAAGACAAAGTTCGCTCAAGATGGCTAACTTTAAAAGACCACCGCCAACTGATCAGACGCCGGATCCGAAACAAGAGAGACAAAAGAATCCGTACAAGAACTTCTTTGGTCGGGTACGTTAATGTATATATGAAGACAGAGTTTTGAAGACTGATAAAAGACGAAGACGATATCCAATGGGGAGTCTGTTGGTGCATAATGTCTTTGTCTTAGTCTTATATCGAGTCTGTATTGTATAGAGCTGAATAGGCTAGGTTTTGAAGTATTTATAAAGTGTTTTAGCCAAGTTCGGCCATATGTCATGTAATGTATGCATGTTCGGCCGAACTTGCATAGGCAAGTTCGGGCGAACTTGTAAACCTATAAATACCTAGCTTGTGTGTCTCATTTTGGCAACTTTGGCATTGTAGAGGCGAAGCTCTGTCGGACTGTAATTTGAACGTTTAATCAATGAAACTGACGATTAACTGATTAATTCTTGTCTATTGGTAACACGACGTAATATTTCCGCTATTATGGACGTTAGATATCAAATTTAGGTTCCTAAGCATCGAGGATCGGTCCTACAGGCTTCAAGCTTTCCATTCCAAACTTCTTCAAGATGTCGTGAACATACTTAGTCTGGTGAATGAAAATGCCATCCGGAAGCTTGATTAAGCTTCAATTCTGTTGTTCTGGATGGCAGATTGATTAAGAAGACTTGTTATCTGCTCCACTTCTTCATCTGAAGAAGATGATTCCCCATCAGCATCAAATGTTGGTGCTTCATCTGAATCAGAATCTTGATTCTGAGGCAAACTGGGCTCCGTTGTTGTATTCACTGGTTCAGTAGAGGCATTCTTTGGAAGATTAGCAGGTGTTGATAATGTTTCAGAAACATTTTTAGCCGGAACACCACTAATGTTTGAACTTGCGCCAGAAGAAGATGGATCCAACGTGGGTTGATTAACCACAATTGGTCAAACAATTTGTTCTTGATTCGCTGACTGATGAAGGTAATATAACGCTGCAACTTCTTCGTCAGTTGGTTCTTTGGGCAAGTCAAAAGACTTCCAAAGGTCTTGATACTTAAACAGCCACGCGTCACCTTTCCTTTGAATAGGATCTGTGTAGTTGAAACAATCCACGTGTTGTGCTTCAATAACCTTTCGCAATGAAGGAACATATACTCTTCTCAACGGACTCGCATATCCGACAAAGAAACCTTCAAGAAATTTAGCTCCGAATTTACCATCTTGGTCTATTACGGTACATGGAGCACCAAATGGTTCTAAGAACTTCAAATTTGGCTTCCGTCGGTTTATCATCTGAAAACATGTTTTCTTTGTTGGTTTGACAGTGAGAACCCTGTTTAGCGTGTAGCAAGCCGCAGCAACCGCTTCACTCCAAAAGCTGATAGGAAGTTTAGAATCTGCAAGCATGGTTCTTGCAGTTTCAATCAAAGTTCGGTTCTTCCGTTCAGTTACTCCGTTTTGCTGTGGAGTATAGGGAGCACTAAACTCATGCATCCCTTTTGCGTTGTAGAATTCCTTCATTTTGTTATTCTTAAACTCTGTGCCGTTGTCACTTCTAATACGTCTGACCGGCAGATGATAAATGTTCTCGAGTTTCTTGAATAGAATAACCAAGTTCTCGAATGTTTCGTCTTTTAATTCTTGAAAGAATACCCACGAATATCTCGAATAGTCATCTGTCACGACCAAGCAATATAAGTCTCCTGAGATGCTTCGAACATTTACAGGACCAAATAAGTCCATGTGGAGACGTTCTAAAGGCAACTTGATTGAGTTTAGAATTTTCTTCGGATGAGATTTCTTGATCTGCTTTCCTTCTTGCATTCCAAGCAATGATCAGACATCTGAAAACTTTGAAGATTTACGCCTTCTACAAGATCATTATGAACCAAGAAATTTATTTTTCGCAAATGATTATGCCCCATCTTACGATGCCAAAGAACATAATCTTTTTCAGTAGCCTTTGATACAAAACATTGTGCTAATTGTGATGAAGTGGTAGCGACACCCATATCAAGAACATATAAATCATTCTCTCTCGGTGCTTGCATCTGAATCCACTCATCTGGTATTTTGAATCCCGGCTTCAAGATAATATACTCCTTGTCATTGAAATGGACTGTAAATTTCTTGTCACAAATCTGCGATATACTCATAAGATTGTTCTCAAGTTCTGCAATATGTTCACGCGATCAAATGAAACTACGCCATTGGAGAGTTTTCCCTCGGCAACTATCCTTCCACCTTGATTTCCTGCAAATCCAACATATCCACCATTGATAGCTTTTATATTGAATGGCAATGCCTTCATTCCTGTCATATGCCTGGACGCTCCACTATCCAAAATCCACTTTGAAAGTACGGATCTTTGGAGCCCTTGCAAAATCCAGAAATTAGGTGAAAAGCTCTACCCAAGCTTTCTTGGTCTTGAGTTTTACTGGATAACCATCATCAAAAGCATATTCAAACTCATCAACATCATCAAAATCAAATTCATCATCTGTTTCAACAATGTTAATGTTTGAGAATTTCACTTTTTTCTTATCTTTTACAGATTTGACATTATCGATCTTGGTTTCTGTTTTAAATTCTTTCACATTCTCACTAGTCTTCACCTGCTCAGACTTAGTGATTTCAGACTTTGATTCTTTTGTGTTGCCAGTCTTTACTAGCTCAGACTTAACAACACCAGATGTTGTTGACCTTTTCTTGGCAAGCCAGGTTTGAGATTTGATATTAGCCATTTTTATGTCAAACTTGTTTTCATTAGACCTAGAAGTTTCACCTTTTTCGAAAATGGAATTTTCAAAAGTCTTTTCAAACTTTGGTTTAACTTCTGGTTTTGATTCATTTTGTTTCAAAATATTTACAGGTTTTGCAAACACTGGTTGCTTTGGTTTAACAACATTTGAATCTTCTTTTCTTCGAAGATAAGCCAGTTTTGATTTCGGACATTGTCGTGCCATATGACCAATTTTATTGCACTTGAAACATGTCCGATTATCAAGTGGATGTCCTTTAATTGGTGGTTTTACCCTACTTGAAGTTTTGACACCACTTGTAACCTTGGCTTTGTCTCGAATTTCTTTCTCCTTCATGAACTCATCATTTGACTGTTTACCAATCAAATTCTCCTCAAGAACTGTACTCGTCCCATATACAAAATTCATGTTTTTGTTTTTATATTCATGAAATGGTGACGTTTCTTTACAGATTCATCAGTTTCTTCTTCTAAACCCAACCCGGCTCTCTGATTTTCCGAATGATCACCACCGTTTCTTCGGTAATTGTTTCTTTTAGGTTTGGAATAGAATTTTCGTTCATTGATTACCAATTCCTCTGATGTGACTTCCACGAGTTTAAAGAATTTATCAAGCAATTCTTCTTCCACATTCTGCATCGGGAAGCTATCATCAAAGTATAGTCTAACTGAATCCTTAATTTTGTACATTACAATGTTAGGATCATCACTTAGACCATCCTCTGACGACTTCTCATCATTTTCAGACTGTGAATCGGAATTCTTTGAACTCGAGTGGGCGCTTTTGAAGCTGCCGTCATCAGAATCACTTAAAACATTTTCAATCACTTTGTTAACCACGGCGTTGTTATTATCATCAGATTTAGCATAGACTATATCAATGTTCTTTGGCAACTTGTTTTTCTTTTCAGAAAGTCATTCAACATTGAGTGCCTTGTCCATCCCGTCTGCAGATTTAACAAAGTATTTCTCGCAAAGGGGTGGAGGAACATTGCTATATTCTTTGCCCGCTTTCTTTTTAGGTTTTTCTTCCGTTGAAATGGTTGGAAGAATGTGATCGATAACATACGCATTGTTGGTATAACTTCTTAACAATTGTCGAACTCTTTCAGTTTCGATTGTCATGTCTTGAAGTTGTTGTTTAATTTCAGCAATGGTGTTAATATAGGTGTTAATTGCTCTTTGTTTATCCATTACTGTACCACTCAACATTCTTATATTATCATGTTGTTCGATGTTATTTCTGTCGAGTCTGCCATAATCATTTATTATTTTGTCATACGCTTCTTTCATTGTGCGATAATCATATTTTTACAAATCGTTATGCACATTGTTTTCAGCGATGATCTTTGATTTTTCGGCACATTCGACACAAGGTTCAGTACATTTTGTACAAGGTTTCTCAACCTCTACAACTTGTACTTTGACAACTTCTTTCTTAACAACCTTTACCTCTGGACCTACCTTGGTTAGATTCGCCATTAAAGCTTTATCTGCCATGTCCTTGAGGTCTTCGACTTCCATTTCTTGAGTGACATCAATAATCACTTCATCAATCTTTTTCTCCTCAACCACTTGTTCTTTCGAGCTTCCATCAAAATGTCCTGCAAAACTGTCACAAGAATTAGAAGATAAAATTCCTTGTCTCTGCATATGGATATATTCCTCTTCTTCCTGCTGTTGATGCAAGTATTGTTCCAGAATAGCTTGTTCGAAAGTTGCTGCTTCTGTTGCGACCGCTGCTTCAGCTGCTGTTGCTGCTTCTTCTGCAGAATCATCTTCAACTATCTCTGCCATCAAAGCAACTCCGGTCTTTTTCCCAATATAAGAGTTCCAATCAAAACCATCATCTTCTGTGGATGCAACCATGGCTTTCTCCGTGGTACTACTGTTTGGCTTTTCTTGGATCTCAACTTGAGTTTTCTTCATGAAAGGTTTATATTGAAGTGCCCTCTTGTAATATTCATTTCCTCCTCCGAACGGACTTTGATTTCAGGTTGTTTCGGTGTTTTTACACTCTCTTTTATAATTTCCCTTCTGTCGACATCTAAAGCATGTGACTTTGGATTTGTCAAAACCCAATTTGTTGCTGAAGTTTCCTATGTCACGGCCTGTGAGTGCAACGAACTTTGTCACTCTCCTGATGATCGAAGCTAATGACCACTTGATGTCCATTAGTTCGAGTTCTTCCTCGTCTACCAGGTCATAATCTTCTGCGGTCATCTCAGGATTTCCGATCTTACCGGCAACAAGACATTCATAAGATTCTAAAACGGTAGCGAGTAGTGAAATATGTTGTTTTGCAACTTCTTCTGAAACAACATTGTTCAAATTCACTGCAATGTTGCATTTGTAAACATTCGGATCAGAACTTTGTTGTTGGTTCTGATTTGCTTGACTTTGAAATGTTGAATTTGAACCAGTGCTCGAGTAAGAACTTTGTGGACTTTGGTCATACTGAGGCTGTGAATGGTTCTGATTCTATGAAGAAGCATTCATGTTTGCACTAAAAGCAGTTCCAATTTTTGGACTCGAAATGTTATCTTGCATTCCGGTTTTGTAGTACAAACCGATGTCTTGAACAACATTAGCGTTCTTTGACTTTGCTATCTTCAGAAGCTCCATTTCATGGCCTTTGAGTTTATCGATAAAGGTTGACAACTTGAAGAAATCCCACTTGTCACTATTCTTCAGAACCATCAAATAAGTTGACCATTCACCCTCTGGTAGTGCGTCACCAAGTTTGTCGATGTATTCTTGTTCTGTCTTTTCGAGACCGTGTCTTCGCATTTGCACTTTGAGATGAAAGAAATGCTCAATTATTTGCTTAATGGTCTCATTCTTTAGCATGCTGAAGATATCGAACTCTTTCCGAATGAGAGCCTTCTTGCTTTTTATCATTTCAGCAATGCCTTGGTATTTCTTCTGTAACGACAACCAAAGTTCTCTTGCTGTAGTATACTCTGGTAACAGAATCAGATACTGACTTTTGGATGAGGCTGATCATCTTTTTCTTAGCGATGTATTCGTCTCTCTGAGCTGTCGAGTAGTTGTACTTCTCAAGAACTTGTTGATGCTCATCTACCAGAACTGTGTAGCCACTTTCAATTGACACCCAGCCAGCGAAATGCATGGCTTGAACCCAGTAGGTAAATTTCTCTTTCCATGCTTCATATTCGTCCATGCTCATCGGCTTGGGCGGTTTGACGGTCCTTCCCATTTTGTTATCAAGATTGACTTGATTAATCACGTTGGCATTTGACGAACTAGCTCCGGACATAAAAGATCTTAGTTGATCTTCCATTGTGAATCAGAAACGTGTACGCTGAAAAATTTTCAAAAACTTTGAAAATGATTAGTCCTACTACAAGTTCGGTCGAACTTGTAGCAACAAATGAAGAATTCTTAGATTTTCTAACAAGTTCGGTCGAACTTGTTAGATCTACTTTGAAAATTTTCGTTTATCTTTGGTGGAACTTACACACTTTTGAACAAACAAACAGAACTTCGAGCGAACTTGTCAACACAATTTTGATGAAATACAAGCAAGTTCGGGCGAACTTACTTAAAACTTTCTTGATTTTACACAAGTTCGGTCGAACTTGATGTAAAATTAATGAAAATTAAGTATCTTCGAGCGAAATTGACTTAAATATCCTCGAAAATAACCTAAGTTCGGGCGAACTAACTAAAAAATCACTTGAAAAGTTCATTCCTGAGAGTTTTCAAAAACATGGCCAATAAGTTCATTCCTGAGAGTTTTCAAATAACCTAAGTTCATTCCTGAAAATAACCTAAGTTAGGGCAAGTTCGGCCGAACATGGCCAATAAGTTCATTCCTGAGAGTTTTCAAAAACATGGTTTTTTCAAAATTTCGACATGAATTCGGTTAAATTCGGTCTCCAATCTCTCAAGGGTTTATTTTTGTTGTATTTTACATGATATATTCAAAATTCAAAAGATTTTGACCGTGAATTCTTCATTTTGTGATCAAAAGTTAAGAAAAAAGAAGAATGGAGTAGAAATAGAAGAATTCTTGTCTTGATACTATCAAATCAGGTTGTTCTAGCTCTGATACCACTTGTAGGACCGATCCTCGAAGCTTAGGAACCTAAATTTGATATCTAACGTCCATAATAGCGGAAATATTACGTCGTGTTACCAATAGACAAGAATTAATCAGTTAAATGTCAGTTTTATACATCAAACATTCTGGTTACAGACTGACAGAGCTTCGCCTCTGAGATGCCAAAGTTACAAATGAGACACTCAAGCTAGGTATTTATAGATCAACAAGTTCGGCCCAAGGATGTGCAAATTCACCCGAACTTGCCTATTCAAGTTTGGCCGAACATGCCTGGACATGTGAACTTTGGGCAAACTTGGCTAAGACACATTATAAATACTTCATAACCTAGACCACTTGCTCTCAATCACGGCATTTGGGTTTACGAGACTGGAGCCAAAGTTGACGAGACGTTATACAGATCGATGATTGGATCACTGATGTATCTGACGGCATCGCGCCCAGATATTATGTATCCAACCTGCCTATGCGCCAGATATCAGTCAAGCCTGAGGATCGTATACATGCAGATCGTGAAGCGTATCTTCAGATATCTGAAAGGATGCCCAAGCACCAGCTTGTGGTACCCGAAGAACGACAATTTTGATCACATAGGCTATGCTGATTCCGATTTTGGTGTAGATAAGTTGAATTCAAAATCAACTACAGCGGGATGCTAGTTCTTTGGAACAAGAATGGTAACCTAGCAGTGTAAGAAACAGACTACGGTCGCTCTTTCTACTTGTGAAGCAGAGTATATCTCGGCCTCCAGCTGTTGTTCACAGATTCTATGGATTCAACAGCAGATGAGAGACTATGGTCTGCAATTTCTAGACACTCCGATGTATGTTGATAACAAGGCAGCCATCGATATAACTAAAAATCCGGTTCATCACACACGCACAAAACACATTGAAATTCGTTATCATTTCATTCGTGATTGCTATGAAAAGAAATTGGTACAAATAGAAAAAATCCACACAGACGAACGAAAGGCTGAGTTTTATACCAAACCATTTTATTTTTCACGATTTAAATACTTACTGAGAATTAATGGTATGAATAATTTGCTGATAGGTGCGGACGCTGAGGTTGAATACGGATCGGACGACGAGTTTGCGTGATCCACATTGGTTTGTAAATATCTTTCTAGTTTAGAATTTTATTAAAAACTAAAATCCAAAAAGATGTTTTTGATTTTAGGGGGAGAAATGTTAGAGAAAATACAAAAACATTCGAAAATTTTTAAAATCCAAAAACATATAAAAATTCAAAATGTTCAAAAACATTGTAAAAGACAAAAAGAATAAAGTGTTAAAAAAGGAAATGATAGTACATCAGTTGTGACATCCCGGTTTTTCGGATATCTTAAACGCACTACTTCACGGTTATTCGTTCCTACGTTAATTTGATTCGGAGACTTAAATTTGCACGCTCGAAATAATTACGATAATCTCATGAACTTGTCAAACGAATTATGTGCTATGTGTATTAAACGTTTATGAGTTGGTGAATTATTATGTGATGTTCGATTTCGTGATTGTTTTAGTTATAAAATATATATAGTAAATATATAGACGAACCGAACCGAACAGCGACACGAGCCGGCCTCATTTCCTTGCGACTCAAGGAGTTAACCAAACTTGGGGATCAAGTTTTAAACCCAAACCGCCCCACCCAAACCCTCTCGGCCGCGTGCACCCCAAACCGCAAACCCGTTCCCTTTACCTTCATCCTTTGCGCTATATATACACATACATGCATGAGTTTGGTTTCACAAAACAAAAACACACAAAAACCCTAGTTGTGAAACAGCCGACGGCAGCCGTTTCCTTCATCATCTCGATCGCAAACAGCTTGGCTTCATCTCTCGGTCGCGAACAAGCCTCCCTTCTCGGTCGCGATCTTCCTTCAATCCGAATCATGTCCCACCTCGCTCCCGGTTCGTTAATCACCATTGTTAAAGGTTAGGGTTATCATTATTTGCAAAGTTATAATAGAATCATAAAATCTTGATCATGTTGAATGTAGTGTTATGTTGTTAATCGATTGATTTATCAAAGTTTGCAAGTTTGATGTTTTCGGAAATCTAGAATCATAGGCTGCGTTTGATTGATAAAAACTATAGGTTATGATTAGGGTTTGCATGGGTATGATATATATGATAGTATATAATTTGAAATTCTGTTCTTGATCGCATATGTTCAATGTATCGACGGTTTAAGCGAGTTAGATTGCGATAAAGTGCTGAATCAGATTGCTGAATGGTGGTTACAGCCAACTTCAACTGGCTGTAACTCGGTCATTATTTGTCGAAAAACGGATTTTCTGAAGTCTAAAACGTAGAGTTTTGAAAAAAATTCTAATGGCGCTGGATTCATATTTTTCTGAAGTCGTTTGATATTTTTAAGTGGCCAATTTAGTTCAGTAACTAAAGCTGTAAAAATCCTGAAATTTTGTTAGTTGTTTATCGAGTTGGATTTAATAATCTGTAGGGAGTCGAATCATGAAATTTGTACAGCAACTAGATATGGAAATTTCCGGGCAACTCCCATTGGAATTTTGTTAATTGGACGAACAGTGATTTTTAAATAAATTCTTCCGTGGACTGCAGTCAGAAAGTGACGAATCTGACTGCAGCCTAGTATATTAATATTTATGGATAATTTGTAAAGTATTAGGACTTGAAAAATTTATATAAAATTCTACAGTATAGTTGTCACCTCCTGTAAAATAATGGAATTTTTGGAACGTTGGAACTATTTTATAGAAATCCACGAAAACAGCCGAATTATGAGTAAGTAAGCTGAAACTTGATAACTTGCGAATGTGTGCACCAAAGTGTTGTATGGATTGGATTGTGTTCATGATAAATTGTTTTGATCACTATGTGCATATGAGGATACTTGCATGCATGTTTGAGTGTTAGGAATTATGATTGTGTGTACCGCTTTGTGCGTTAATTATGTGTAGGATTTGTATTGGTGTGTTCACACACTAACTTGAAATCAATTGAATTGTTAGGACGCAATTAACGGTCCCATCATTTGCAACTTATGTCTTACACTAACCGAGCAACTAAAGGTGAGTTCACGGCCCCTAATTTTATCCGGTTTTAAACAACAGGGGGAGAAACATGTATACACTCTACAACTCTATCTCTTTACGTTATACGAAATTAACGTCACTTAACTATTCGGTAACTAAGTTAATGTTGATGTACGTTATGGTCACTAAGCAGCTATATCACACAAGTCCTCGACAATCTCTCGGATCGTTAGTATTGGGTTTAAATAGCGGGGAAATTATAAGTAGTACTACTGGGCCCGACAAGCCCCATCCGAGCTAGTCGCGCTAGCCGACCGGGTATGGTCAACGGGTGAATAATTTGGCCTAACTTCGCCATGGTCAGTGATAGGCCTGGCAACACGGAGGCACAACAGTCAGCTTCGATCGCGAACACTTACGTGACATAACTTTAGGCTAGCTACCTATATATATTAACATTGAACTTAATTACGAATCAACAATATTATCCCGGGTTAGGGATAATGGAACCAACAACGTTATTATTCCAGGTTAGGAATAATGGGACATCATTATTATTCCGGTTAAGGAATAATGGAACTATCAGTATTATTCCGGGTAAGGAATAATGGGACTATCAATATTATTCCGGGTTGGGAATAATGGAACTAAATCGTTATCCCGGGTTAGGGATAACGGGGGAAACAAACGAATTTATGAAAACCTGTGAACTCACTCTTCTTTAATGTTGACACTTGTTTCTTTACATGTTTCTCAGGACGCTAGGAGCTCTAGATGCACTCACTTGCATTGATCAAGACACCTTTTATCGAGTCTCATTTACAAACATTGTTTTGGCGTTTGTGTTGGCGCCGTTTCTCTACTTATTTTTATGCTTCCGCTCAACCATAATAACTAATGCTTCCGCTAAACATAAAATCTACAATGAATGGTTAAACAAATAATTTTGGAAAACGTATTATCAAATCATATAGAGTCGTTCGACGTACTAGTGTTTCAGATTCTGGTTTGTTCACACGCCTCGCGGTAAAACTCCGCAAGTGGAAATTGAGGGTGTGACATCAGTGGACTATCACAGTATGCTAAAGAAATGTAAAGTTTAAAAGTGATAAACGAGTCTTACTGCAGATGTGTCGATAGGCTTAACACGTTCAGTAAACTGTTTTCGAGATATAAACTAAATTTTACAACTGCTTAATCTTGTGGATTAACACATCTTGGATATATGGACTTAGTACTCCGAAATTTCGTTTGAAAGATTGCCTGATTCTGAGATACGAGGTCTTTATAGATAGTTGATATCTGGGGTATTATAAAAGTTCTTCTGATTTTGCGAAAGCAATGGCCTAGAACTTCTATAATACTTTCGCTATAAACATTCAAAATGCATGCAATATGGAAAAGTATTGAAAGATATAATCATATGCAATGCTGAAAAGATTCCTTAAGTGGAACACACCTTAAAGACGAGCCTTCATCTCTTTGTCTGTACGGTAGTACTAACCTGAGCTCTTAAGGTCTCGCACAACCCAGATACAGATATTAATTACGCTATATTCAACTGTAAGATGAAATCTAGGGAATCTGGATACGGGAATATATTCAAGAAGAGAGAACCACAGATAAGTCAAGTTTCATAAATTCTACCTTAAACATATCTTGAAACAGTTGAGAAATGTGGTAAAGTTTAAGTGGATAAATATATCGAAAATCTAGGTAAACAAGTTTAAAATTAAATTCATCTAAAGGTCAACGGTACTGGTGATATGTCCCAATTAACTGATATGATCCTTAGACACGAATTCACAAAAATATGTCTGTAAATATGTTTGTACATAGTTTACATTGCTTACTTCATTTTATTTCAGCTTTATAGATTAAAATCAAAAAGATTTTCAATGTGTTTTAGCATAAACTTACAAAAATACAAAAATATTTTATTTCTACATTGTTTTCAGCAAACCAATGATGGAGAACGGATCTTCGAAGTCTGGTAAGGTGCTAGAACTGGTGGGATCTCTTTGACAATGGGCTGGGAGCTAATCTGTTAAATCTGAAAAGATAAAACGATAAAAAGTTCATTAACTTGAAACTTTGTTTTTGAAAATATCAACAATCTGTTCATAACGAGTCAAACTGGGGTCATTAACTTGGACTCGGCAGACATATCAGTTAACCAAGGTCATTAACTTAGACTTGGTCGACTGAATGGATTTTCTTAACTGGTAAAAAGTTGGAAAGTTCAGGGGTTAAAATGAAAAATTAAAAAAATTGAAAAAGTTTGAAATTTTGAGGTTTGGCAAGTTCGGCCGAACTTGCTAAACAATTCAATGTTTAACAATTAGCAAGTTCGACCGAACTTGCAGATGGCTGATTGATTGTTTTTATAATAAGTTCGCTCGAACTTCTCTGGGCTCTCATGTTGGGCTTAACAAGTTCGCCCAAACTTGACATGGTATAAATACCATTCATGTTCGGCCGAACTCATTTACCTGTTTCCAGAACCTTTGAGCGAACTTGAGCTTTTAGAGAACTTAAGAGAAATTGGCATTTGTATACCGTTATACTGTCCAAATCAAGATTGTTTTTGGTGATTTGCACACCAATCACAATGGCAGAGGTATAAAATTGTGATGAAATTGTCTATTATCCGTGAACAAACCAAACAGATCTAAAATCATTAAAATCTGATAGTTAAAGATGTTATTGGATTAAATTGAACATAGATCTTTGATCTATACTTAAAATCGACCGTGAAATTGATTTTGATTGAACTGAAATGCACTTTTGCATGTTTGAACAAGTTGGGTCTTTTGGATAAGACGACAAGTTCGGCCGAAGTTGTTGTCAAGTTCGACCGGACTTGTCCAAAACATGATTACAAAATCCAGAAGCAATTTTCGACCGAACTTGAGTATAAATGTATGAATGATTGATTAATACAAGTTCGCCCAAACTTGCATTAATGTCTTGTGAATAAAACTGATAAAAATGCATCTTCGACCGAACTTGTTGATAAGAAAATTTGGATTGTTTTAAGTGTAAGTTCGCCCGAACTTATATATAGAACATGTAATTGATGCATGTTCAGGCGAACTTAGTTAAAGCGAAGTGTTATAACAAATATATCAAGTTCGCCCGAACTTGATATAAATGTTAGAAAATTTTGTAAAATTTTTCTTGAAAAGGGTGCTAATTGTTTTGCGTCGTTTTTTAGGCACAGGTTCCAGCGCGTGTTATCTCAGTTGAGTTTTCCAAAACTCACAATACATGCATCACGCTTGATAAGACGATCTGTCTGTCACTGAAAGAATATGATAGTATTTTAAAGTTTCTCGAAGATAGTCACATTCGTCATGCAATTACTGAGCGCACCGTATCATATCGTTCTCATATTGTTCATTTCTGGATGAACGCAAGCCTGAGTGCTGACGAGAAGACAATTTCTTCTACAATACAAGTTGGTGATGAGCTAAAGCCGATCACAGTAACCGAAGGTGATATCCGAAGGATGTTGGAGCTCAAAGACAAAGAAGACGCTCCGATTCACCTAGACGAAAAGATGGTTCGCGGATGTTTTTTTCCACATGGGCTACAAAGGAAGTGTAAATAAGCCCACGTTGAAGAAAGGGGAAGTGCCTAACCCCTACAAGCTTCTGATTCATGCCTTGATTCATACATTTAGCCATCACAAAGCCGGTTTGGATGATGTACATGATGATTTGGCTAGCATGGCAAAGGCACTTATTCTGAAGAAGCCGTTCAACGTTTCGAAGTTAGTGTTTACTTACATGTCGAAGAACATGGAGGATTCAAGATTGTGTTTATATCAGAGGTTTATTCAGATGTTGATTGATGAGAAGTATGCCAACATTGCTCGAGATCCGAATGACGTTCTTTATCTGGTTCATCTCGACGAAACGACTATGAAGAAGCTTATTAAGTTCCAAAATCAAGCTTCAGCTCCTGTTGCCAAGCCAGTATTCGGAGCAATTAAAGACTCGGATTATGTATCACCGCCAGACAACAAATGAAGAAAAGATGGTAGCGACGATAAGAATGAACTTAATGCTGAGCAGGAATGGTTTAAAGAATTCAAACCAAAGGCAAGGAGTGAGTGGTTTTTGAAAGCTGAAGCTGATAAACCGAAAAAGAAGCGAGCGTCAAAGAAAGTTGAAACTTTGCTTGTTGATGAGGAGGAAACCGAAAATGTTGAAGCAGTTGCTTGATCGAGCGCTGCAGTTGTTATTGAGAGTCAAGAAACAGTAAAAACGACTCATGAAGATGTGATTTCTGCTACTTCTGAAAATGAAGAATCTCATAAAGAGCCTGAAAAGACAGAGGCAGAAATTAGAGCAGAAAAAGAAAGGAAATTGGATGCAGATTTTGATCCAAATGCTGAAAAAGAATCAGACGAGGAGAGACCAAAGTAAAAGTCAAAACGTACAAAGTCTCCTGCAATTGAAATATCTTAGAAGACTACAAGGTCACCTCATACAAAAGGATAACGGAAAGCAAAGAAAGCTCAGAAAGCGGTAAGCAAGAGATATAAAAGTAAGGTGCAAAGCACAGAAGCCACACAAGAACCTTCTTGTGCATAGGAGAAAGGAGCCACACAAAAACCTCATCCACAAGAACCTCCTGTTATTGTTCATGTTGAAGAAGAAAGACCAAGAGTTAGACAAGAACCTCTTGTGTCTGAATTTGTTGAAGTTCCTATTGCTGAATCGCCTAGTGCTCCAAAGACTTTTGCTCCTAAAAGTTCTACACCGAAGAAGTCAACACCGAAAGCTGCAACACCAAAAGATTCAACACCAAAGACACCAAGGGGAAGTATGTTTGGTGATATGCCACACGGTCCAATCAGTCTTGAAGACTTGGATGAATTTTTCCCAGAGACTAATGCTTAGATGTTAGAAAAAACGTGTGAAGATATTGGAAGATAAAGTTGCACAGATTGAGATTGAAAAGTCTGAGCTTGTAAAGAAGGTGAATCAAAGTGAAGTCGAAAAAGAAATACTTGGCGATAAAGTGAAAGTGCTTGAGAATGAACGTGAATATTTCAAGGCATTGATAGAAAGTCTACAGGATGCCAATGAAAAATTACAGACAGAGATTGCAAAGTTAAAGAAAATTCAAGCTTTGAATGATTCAAGATTTATCAAATTACAGAAGGTGTTATCTAACAATATGAATATTGATTTTATTGCTGAATACGATCGTCTAGATCATAAAGAAGCCAAGGAACATGCTGAGAAAGATTTGGCTGAAAGTGGTAAAGGAAAGCAGGTTGAGGGTGAAGCCCCTAAATCTACTGCTGAAAATTCTTTTGATATTCCTGAGAAACCAATTGAAGATGTGTCAAAAGCTTCTGAGTCTGATATTCAAAAGGTTGACGAATCTGTCAAGCCTTCTGATCCTATCGTTGTTACTGAAGAAAAAGATGATAATGAAGCCGAAAAGGAAGATAAGAAGGAAGACGAAGAGGAAGAAGGTTATGAGGATTGGAACGTTGGGGATGATGATGATTTTGATCAAGGTGATGATGATTTTGATTAGGGTGGTACAGGTTTAAAGATCAATGAAGCTAAAGTATCTGATGAGTTTGATTTTTTTAACCTCATGGACGATCAATCGAATGGAAGATAAAAGCTAGGGGGAGTTGGGGGAGAAAGGTCCGACAAATGATATTGATTTGTTAGATGTTGATCGATCTGCGAAGCCTATGACTGCAGTATCTACGAAACCTTTGATACTAATGTTGGAACATAACGTGGAAGAAGGTGAGTTTGTACATAATTACACGAAAGAAGATATGGCAAAACTAGTTGAAACTGAAGCTGAGAATTTAGAGTTTGATTTTGAAGAGGTTATGAATGTTAACACCTTTGAACCGAAAGAGTATCAGTATGAGAGAAGGTTTGAAGCCGATGAGTATAATCTGGTGATTGTGGAAGATTGGTCCTCAGATGATGAAACAGAACAGAAAGCTAAGTATGTTGGTCAGGATTCAGAAAGTTTTCCTACATTTGAAGAGATGTATAAACAGTTGAATGAGGATATGTTGAAAGATAGAATTGCTGAAGAGCTACGAGAAGGAAAAATTCCTAAGCTAATGACCAAAGAAGAGATAGCTGAAGCGAAAAAGTCCTGGTTCAAGGAGATGCCTCGTGAACGTAAGTTTCTACGTCCACTAGCATTCTTCACAAGAAATAAAGATGTTTCTTTGGGAGATATACTGAGTTGGGGATGGTTTAAAGAGCTCAACGTTTATGCAATCAAAAGGGAATTTAGAGTGCAATACTTCAAATACCTTGCTGATTTAAAGGCATTGCCGTATTAGGATATGGAAGAGCTAATGCAAACAGTGAATGTTACTTATCAGATGAAGACAGTTGATCAGTTGTTGTGGAAGATGATTAAGTACGAAGCTGATAAAGGTTGGAATCACTGGAAGCCATTTATTCCTAGACGAAGAGTAAAGATTAACAAGGTTACAGGAGAAAAGGACGTAACGTTGATTATGAAATGTCCTAGAGCCATGAGGAATATGCCACTTATGCCGATCGAACAGAACTTTTATCCTTTATTCAAGTGGTAGCAAATTGATCCAGCTACTTGTGAAGCATTGATTGTGTTAAAGTTTGAAGATCACTTGGATATTGCTAAGGAACGAGTTGAAGTGATGGGTCATCAGGGTATGAGAGGTATGTGGAGGACGATAAGGATTCTAGATCCTATGTGGTTGGTTAACTGCTCGAGAGAAGATATAAAATGCATTTTCTATAGCAAGATTGTTTTTGAAGAAAGAGAAAAGGTACAGGCGATGCAGTATTAGAAAGTTGTTAACATTTGCTATGCATGTGATGTAAATTCTGGTAAAATGTGGCAAACAAAGTGGAGGGATCTGGAGAGAGTTGAATTTCTAAAGGAAGAAACCAGAAGTGAGGCGATCAAAGAAAAAATGGAGAAAGCGGTAAGGCAAAGTTCGCTCAGAATGGCTAACTTTAAAAGACCACTGCCAACTGATCAGACGCCGGATCCGAAACAAGAACGACGAAAGAAGCCGTACATGAACTTCTTCGGTCGGGTACGTTAATGTTTATATGAAGACAAAGTTTTTGAAGACTGATAAAAGACGAAGACGATATCCAAGGGGGAGTCTGTTGGTGCATAATGTCTATGTCTTAGTCTTATATCGAGTCTGTATTGTATAGAGCTGGATAGGATAGGTTATGAAGTATTTATAAAGTGTCTTAGCCAAGTTCGCCCAAAGTTCACATGTCCAGGCATGTTTGGCCGAACTTGCATAAGCAAGTTCGGGCGAACTTGCACATTCTTGGGTCGAACTTGTTGATCTATAAATACCTAGCTTGAGTGTCTCATTTGAAAAAAACTTTGGCAACTCAGAGGCGAAGCTCTGTCAGTCTGTAACCAGAACGTTTGATGTATAAAACTGACGTTTAACTGATTAATTCATGTCTATTGGTAACACGTTGTAATATTTCCGCTATTATGGACTTAGATATCAAAAATATATCTGTTGCCTTCATCATGAATGTCATTATGTATCGAGTCTGAGTGAATATGGCTTAATCTGTGATAAACGAGGCGTATTTAAGTGAGTTTGTAAGCAAGTTCGATTGAGAAGGAACTTGAGAAGTCAAGTTCAGGCGAACTTCATACCATGTTCGCCGAACATGCTATATCTTCGCGCGAACTTGGTGTCTCCATGAGCGAACTTGCAAGTCTATAAATAGGTGCCTTAGTAAACTTTGGCATCTCAGAGGCGAAGCTCTGTCAGTCTGTAAACAGAACGTTTGATCTATATAACTGACGTTTAACTAATTAATTCTTGTCTATTGGTAAACACGACGTAATATTTCCGCTATTATGGACGTTAGATATCAAATTTAGGTTCCTAAGCATCGACGATCGGTCCTACAAGAATTGAAGGTCCGTGATCAGGCGGTTCTAGACGGAAGTTAGTGGATAAACGTAAACCGATTCCGTAGAATGTTATTACAGAAAGGAGTAGAAACAGAATGCAGCGAAAGTCTTCATTCATACCGAAAAAGTATACATCTTTATAAGTCCAGCTGCCGGAGTTCCTGGAGAGAATCCGGCAGCACCTCCCAGTAGGGATGCCAAAAACATAAATGACAAATGAACCACACACCTATATATAGTATGTCAAGTTCGCTGGTGGGGAAGCAAGTTCAGGCGAACTTGCTTAGTCAAGTTCGGCCGAACTTGACTTCCACAATACAATCTCAAGCGAACTTGAATCTAAACATCATAAACTTCGTATTTTGGTCGTGTGTTCGATTCTAACCTATACAATATTCAACACACGCTCTATCTAGCCTATTCGACAAGACGAACACAATAGTGCATCAACACTGGGCACGGCCTCGTGGTCAACTATCCACTGTACTATCCAGATTCTGCAAATCTTATAGTTGACCACGGCCCATGTTACTCTGGACACGGCCCGTGGTGGGCGTGGAAACTTCTGAATGTTTTGTCTTGTAGTGCAGGGCCTGACCATACCCCGTGCTTGGTGGACACGGGCCGTGCTCATCTTCTGTGATCTGGTTCCTATGTCTTTTGGGGTGTTGCTGAGGGGTCGGGCATGGCTTGTTATTCGTTCTTTCTGTATTTATGTTGGTTTTAGCTGCTTATTTGCTTCTTTTGTTCGTTTGAGCTCTTTTTATCCTGAAAATACAAAAGGAACAAAGAAACGTGCTTTTTCCAACTTTAGTACTAAAAAAGGGTTAGTTTTATGCCTCATTTGATGTAATTTATATGTTACATTTTGTGTAAATCATCAAACATTTCTAACTAAGTTTATAAAACTGATTTGGTATCAAAACAAAGTGTTTTGATACCCGAAAATAGTTCCGCCGTATAATGCGCATTTTTGCATTATGGACCGAAACTTTGACTCGTCACTACAACTAGTTAACGTGGTAATCAGTAGGCATGATCGCCATGGATTATAACCATCGTGATTACGATCACGTACTTTGCTTTGACCTAAACATGGTCTAAACCAAAAGTCAAACAGAAAGTCAAACTGTTTGACTTTTGGCTTAAAATAGCCAAAAGCAATGAAAAAGACTAAGGATGAGAACTTACTTATCTTTAGGAACACCCAAGATCTCAGAGAACTCAGTAAGAGGCTTCCTTTTGATCAGGAAACAAACTCCAAGAGTGTGGGAGGTGAAAAGAAAGAAATGAGCAAGTGTGAAGGTTGAATGATGGACCTATTTATAGTTGAGGATGATCAAGGAGATCGTTACAGGTGTTAGGGCTTGTTCTAGGATCATTCCAGGTGTTTAGGGAGGTGTCAAGACCAGGGGAAGTGTGACAAGTTCGAAAGCTAGGTGTCCAAGAGAGTAAACAGGCTACTGCCAAGTTTCTGATGTGCTGGAGGCACCTTATGGACCGTAAGGTGTATAGGCTTATGGTCCGTAAGGTGTATAGGCTTATGGTCCGTAAGCCTAATGTCTGGGCAGCATTTTCACATATTTACAAAACAGGCCCCTGAACTTTGATTTGTCGCGTTTTCGCACTTTTAACACCCGTTAACCTCATTTTCAAGCAAAATAATGATGATATAACATAGGGAACTTCAAATGTGCCCAGAAATGTTTCGGATGTCGGATCGTTTAGTCGTACGGTTGCGGTTTTTGGTTAATTACGATGAAAGTCGTAACGAACGCGTAACTGACCGTAAATGCGTAACGAATGATATTTTTGTATTCCAATCATTAAAATGCAATATTTTAATGATGGAAAAAATATTTGGATGTACGTACGTGTTCCGTATTAAGAAATACGTGAATCGACGTACTTTCGCAGATACATGTTACAATGGTATGCTTAAGATAGTTAATAAAACAAACATAAGATCATGTGCGAATAGGATAGTATCAAGGGGCCATTAATGAATATCACTGAGGAACGAAAGTGATAGATCTATTGGGTTTTGGCGAGCCCCACTCTTATCGCCACAACAGAGTTCGTTAGAGTAATTTTGTGTCCAAAACGAGTGTCACAGACACAAATTTATCGTCTAGGTTTGGTTGTCTCCTATGTCGGCACACATATTAGTGTCTTTGCAAAACACTAGATCAATGATTTCATTAAGGCTTTACATACCAGGTTTTCATTACAATACATCAAATGTTTTAAAGATTCATTTTATTCAAAACTAAACACATGAATTCACTAACTTTGTTGACGTTTTTAAACTTAACATGTATTTTAGGTAACTAGTTGACAACATTAGAAATATATTTAATAAAATCGTATGGATGAACATCTTACTATCTTTTATATTATTTGTTTACTTGATTGAATGCAATGATTACCGCTCTAATCACACCTCGCGTTTCCGCTACAACCGGGTGTGATAGACTTGAGTCACGGGGTGGTTTCTACACATCGAGTGTGTGTCAACCGATCTGGGGTTGTGTGTACAAGGTGTGTTAGGCGGCCTTACAAGTGGTATCAGAGTAGGCTATGTATAGAGAGTGCTCTTACCGCCGTAGGTTTCATGTTTTGGAGGTTAGTTTCTAGATCGGTTTTGTTGTTCTAGAGGGTTTTCCATGTTCTAGGGTTTTTCATCTTATTCTAGTGATTTTCATTGTTTCTTCACCTTTTTCATGAGTTTTCTATGATAGATGGTGATTAGGTTTGAGTGTTATAGCTTTTTGTTGATTATAGAGATTTTGTTTAGATTGTGTCAACTCTGAAAAGGTTCTACAAATTCTCTAGGTTTTTGTGATAAAGTGAAGAAGATTGTTGAGGTAAGCATTTATCAGATCATATTTGGGTTTATTTTGTCTGAAATTGCTTATTTTTGTCCGTATTTGTTTCCTTCGGTATTTATTAATGACCTAGTGTGAAGTCGAGCTTGAGAAATAAATTTGGAAGTTTGTTACTTCAAAATTATTCCAGATTTAGACACTTCGGAGTTTCATTCCAAGCTTACAGTGTACGAATTTGTGGATATTGTCCAAGGTTTGTGTAACAACCCGACCTGGATAGGGCTGTCGTATCATTATTACATATATCATGTCACACCCCGAATTTTAATCGAAATCTCAGTGGGCCCGGGTGGGGAGTATCGTGACGTAAGATTGGTATCGTCATAGTCAAACAACACAACACAGCGGAAGTATTGTATTTAAAATATTATTACAAACCAAAATGTCCAAGTATTCAAAATAATCAATACATACGGCTTCTAATAAAGATCTACAGGCGGATCGAAAATATACAAAATTAGATCAATAGACTATTCGGCAAAATGCAAAGGAGTTGCAAATTCCTCTTAAAGCACTACCAGGCAGCTTCTAGCTAATTACGTATCCTTGCAACATGTACTTATTCTTTTGAGAATACGTTAGTTTACACTGTTAAATAAAAATAACCGACACATTTTGAAAATATTTCAAAATTTGTTTTCAAGTGTACAAGGCACATTCAATAAAATAACTTGGGACAATTCAAAATGACTTGTATACAGTTTTACAGGCTTGTCTATACCTATGGGGTCCGGTGCAGAAAGTGAATAACGTGATTAATGACACGCCACTTATAACCTACAAAGGAGTATGAAAATAATTTAGCCTTAGCATATGTCAGGTGTATGCCTACACGCCATGCTTAAGTTGTGGCCATTAGCAATTTAAATGAGCCGAGGATATCCAGGACACGGTCGTGTTAACCGCCAATGTTTAAGTTATCAGATAAAAAAGATTAAAACGGGTTATGCGAATTTTCTAGTCACAATCCGACATATGATCCCATACCCAACCAAGCGGTAATAATATACCGTATTCCAAGCCCGAATAGGTAAAATAGGTTAAGAATATTTACCTGAGCTATTACTTGTCTTAATATGCAAAGTTTATAAATAACTCAGTCTTTTAACAAATGAAAAGGGTAGGTAGCAATTTACTGAAAGGCCCTAGTATGGAATGAATGTATGATAACCAATTAGAATGCTAACGGGTCCTATTTAAGTCATAGACTTGGATCTGTTAACTTAAAATAATGGAAACGGTACGATACGCTAGATTAAGCGATGACCGGAATAGAATGTAGTTTAAACCCAACAAGTACTAAGACTTGTATAATATGGGTAAACAAATAACATTCTGAAATTTGAAGTTAAATGATAAGGTTTGACCCGTTTTGATTAATTACGTAAACTAGTTACATAAGCTTAACCGTACGCATATAAGCGATATCGGGTAACCGGATAAGTCCTGAACAAGTTCTATATGCCATTATACTTTAAACAAGTTGTAATATCAGTAGGGTATCAAATTAGATGCCCGTTAAGGTTTTAAAATGAAACTATGCCTCATAAGGGCGTTTTAGTCATCATTTGACGTATTAAAAAAACATTGCATCATAATTTGTGATATGATTGATTACCTACTGTAACAAAAATTATAATTATGTTATGAAATCAGTAGGTAATAATGAGTTTTGATTGATAGTTATGGTTAGAAACCATACTATGCGCCAAAAGGGCGGTTTGGTCATAATATGACATAATTTGCGATGATTAATCAAAACTCAGGTTATGATTAGAATTAAAATGTTAAAATATGTTAATTATATTAATATATCAGTAGGTAATCTATTTAGAAGTTCATCTTTCATTAAAAAACTATGTTTCATGTAAAAAAGCATTTTGGTCAAAGTTAGACATAATATAGAAACTCGCATAGAAACTCAGAATCTGATTATGATCTTATAGTATAACCTCATAGGGTTATACTACATTGTATTATGAACATAATGAAATTTAGAATTAGTAGCCAAAGTTGGTAAATCGGGTCAGAATCGAAAGTCAAAGCAGTCAAACTTTACGACTTTCGGTTGCGAACCGAGCTTAAAACTGGAAATGACGGGCTGAACATGTTCATACATGTTCTAATATTATTTACCAACTTATTTAAGTGTCAAAACATGTGGTTACTAATTTATAAGTTCATTTTATAAGTTTTCCGAAAATCAGCGTTTTGACTTTTAATTAAATAAAACTTTGACCCGTCATTTGACACACTTAGCTTGATCTACAGGAGGTGCCCTTTTGAGGGATTAACATCCACCTAATTACGATCACGTAGCCGTGTTCATCTTGAACAATGGCTGGACCATAATGGTTTAAACCGAAAGTCAAAGCAAAAGTCAATTTGCTCGACTTTCGGCTAAGAAAAGCCTATAAACAGAAAGAACAAAGATGGAGCACTTACATATGGTCCAAGAGAATGATTAAAACTCATCGGGAAGCTCCTTTCAAGTCAGAAACTTCCAGAGGTGAGTAGATAGAAAGAAATGAGAAAGGTGCAAGAATGGATGTTGCACTAAAGCACCTATTTATAGTGCAACAGCTTGAATTGGGATCAAGACAGGTGTAAGAGGTGTTGTAGGATCAGTCCAGGTGTGTATGGTCGTGTTAGAAGCTGAGGAGGGGTGGCATTGTGTGAGAAAGGTGGCACAAGGGCAGAGAGCCTTGGCCTCCATACAAAACTGCCATTGGCAGTCCCTTACGGACCATAAGGGGTGATGGCTTACGGTCCGTAAGCCACTCTGGTGCCCACAGATTTGAATCTCTTAAGGTCCGTTAGACACCAGGTCTTACGGTCCGTAACCGCCTACCAGATGTAATAAAATCCATTCCTTACAGTCCATAACCATCAATGGCTTACGATCCGTAAGCATCAATCAGAGGCCAATAAAATTTGGCATGATGACATAAAAGGTCCCTAGACAATAGTCTGCATTATTCAGAGGTCACTAAAATTGACATGATGACAAAATAGTCCCTCTTGTCCAACAAGTGGCATAATCGAGAGTTGAGCTGACACGTGTCATTATATAATTCGCCACAATTTTCCAAGGTGTTACATCCTCACCCCCTTAAAAGAAATCTCGACCTCGAGATTTTATTAAAAAAGATGGGGGTACTTCTGTCGCATATTGGACTCGACCTCCCATGTATACTCGGGACCTCGACGGGCATCCCATTTAACCTTTACAATAGGTATATATTTCCTTCAAAGCTTCTTAACTTGTTGATCCTCAATCGAGATAGGTTTCTCAACAAATCTCAGGTTTTCGTCAATTTTCACATCTTGATGTGATATTGCTAGCGACTAGTCGGCTAGACATTTCTTTAAATTGCATATATGGAATACATCATGGATTCCACTCAGTTATTCGGGCAGCTTAAGTCTGTAAGCTACAGAGCTGACGCATTCCGTAATCTCGAATGGTCTGATGTACCTCGGGCTCAACTTGCCCTTCTTTCCGAAGCGCATCACTCACCTTCAGCAAAACCTTGTCCACTACTTGGAACTTAAGAGGTTTACGCCTCTTATCAGCATAGCACTTCTACCTATCACAGTCAGCTTTGAGACGATCACGGATTTGTATTACCTTATCCATGGTCTCTAGGACAATCTCTGGTCAAGATAGTTGGGCTTCCCCAACTTCAGCCCAACAGACGGCCGTTCTGCATTTTCTCTCATACAAGGCCTCAAAAGGTGCAGCCTTGATGCTAGTATGGTAGCTGATATTGTAGGAGAATTCAATTAGGGGTAGGTGGTCATCTCAACTACCACCTAAATCTATCACACATGCTCTAAGAATGTCTTCCAATGTCTGGGTAGTACGCTCACTCTGTCCATAAGTCCGAGGATGGTAAGTCGTACTAAAATTTAGTCTCATGCCTAAGATTGTTGGAAACTTTTCCAAAAGTGAGATGTATATCTAGTATCTCTATCAGATACAATAGATACTGGCACGCCATGTAAGGACACAATCTCGTCTACATATAACTTAGCCAACTTGTCAGAGCTATATGTCTCCTTTATGGGCAAGAAATGTGCTGATTTAGTCAGCCTATCCACGATGACCCAAATCGTGTCATTACCATGTTTGGTCTTAGGCCTTGATCAAGAAAGAGTTCGAGATCTTCACGATGATTAAAGGTGAAACAATGAAACAGATGATCGATAGATACTGTCACCTCATGGTCCAGATGCGGAGACATGATATCAAAAGGTCTAATGAAGAGCAAATCGAGAAGTTAGCCGATGCACTTCCAGAAGGAGAATGGATGACATATCTGATGATTCTGAAGAATAGTCCATCTTGGAGACATTTCAAATTGTCATCCTTCATCGACAAATTGGAAGGTCATGAAATGGAGTTGATGAAAATTGCAAAATCAAAGAATGCTAATGTTGTTCAAGATGTCGGTGTTTATTATAAAGGAGGTATTCCAGATACTCCGATTCAAAGCCCAAAAATTCAAACAGCATTTAGTGCAAATACAAATTCTTCTCCAAATCAAAGTTCTCCATATGCTGGGTATACAAGTGCTAGTTCAAGCTCTTCATTCCAAAATCAGACAAGTCAAGCAAGTTTTGATTCAAACGTTTACTAGTGCAACATAGCAGTTGATTTGAAGAATGTATTTCCAGAAAAGGTGGCTAAATAGCACATAGCACTTCTTGCTACTGTTCTCGAATCCTATGAAAGTCTTGTTGCTGGAAAGATCGGTAATCCGGAAATGACTGCCGAAGATTATGATCAGGTAGACGAAGAAGAATTGGAACTGATGGATATCAAATGGAGTCTTGCATCCATCATCAAAGATTTTCAAAATTTGTGGCACTCACTAGAAGGGATATTGGAAATTCAAGCAATAAGCTTGGTTTCGACAAGTCTAAAGTCACATGCTTCAGGTGTAGACAGAAATGGCATTTCAAACGAAAATGCAACAATCAAGAAGCAAGTGGAAACCAAAATCCTTTCGGCAGCAACAATGAGTACTATAAGAAAGCTCTTCAATACAAGCCATATCCAAAGAGAACACAAGTCGAAGTTGAAGATAAATCTGCAAAGAAAGCCGAACAAGCTCTAATTACTAATCATGAAGAAGATGGTTTCGACTGGAACAGATACATCGGAAAGAAACTGGTGTTTGTATGATAGTAGAGTTAGTGGATGAAACTGATACATCGTATATTGATGCTGCTTTAGAGAATGCTATTCTGAAAGGATATAGGCAGAGAGCTGAGGAGAAGAGTTAGCTTACCTTGAGATGCAAAGGCAAGAAGCATTGAAAACAAAGGCAGAAAAGGTAAAAGTTGAGGTAAAAATGACTGAAAAGGAAGTTATGAAAGTTGTGGAGGTTGAAAAACCTTAGACAAAGTGCGCAAATCCTTGTGAACCATGTCTTGATAAAGTCAAAGTCATAAGAGAATTAACTGTACACAACGAAAACTTTCGTAATGATTACAGAACCATGAAAGAAGCTTATGACAAAATATCAAGCAAATATAAATATGTCAAAAAAGCTAACAGTGAACTCAGTGCTAATGTTAAAATGTTAAATGCTACAGTAATTGAAAAACAAAAAAGCAATTAACATGTACATTAATACTATTGCCAAAACAAAGCGTGAGCTTCATGACATAAAGATTGAAAAAGAATGGGTAAGACAATTGCTGAAAAGTTACACCACAAATGCATATGTCATTGATCACATTTTACCTACGATTAAGTCGGAGGAAAATGTTGATAAATCAAAGCGTAAAGAATACGGAAGTGTTCCTCCACCACTTCTTGCAAGTTACTCCTGCAAGAAAGATGATGAGATTGAAAAGGCATTTAATCTTTTACTCTTATCAGAAAAGAAAGATAAATTGCCTGATAACATTGACGTAGACTTTACGAAATCAAATGATGACAATGAAACGGTGGTAAAAATTGTGGTTAAAACGTGTTAAGAAATGATTCTGATGAAGGCAGCTCTGAAAGTGCCAAATCAAGTTAGAAAAAATCGGAATCACAATCTGAAGATGACGATACATTATCAGAACATGATCTAAGTGATGATCCTAATGTTGTCATGTACAAGATTAAGGAATCTGATAGATTATACTTCGATGATAGTTTTCCGATTCGGAACGTGAAAGAAGATCAACTTGAAAAATTTTTCAAACTTGTAGAATTTTCATCAGATGATCTTGAGAAAAACGAGAAAAGATTTTACTCGAAGCCCAAAAGGAATGCTAACAATTATCAAAAGTTTGGTGGTGATTTTCCTGAGAACAGGAGAGCATGATTGGGTTTGGAGGAAAATGAAGATGAGCTGAGAAGGAACCAGAAGTCGCCATGTCATGAATACAAAGGTAAACATATGAAGTTTGTGTATGGGACGAATACGGTGCAGGAAGAAGGTATGATCGGTAAGAAATCGAATGATGAATTCAAAAAGAAGAAAGAACTTCAGGACAAGGCTAAGACCAAGTCCACAAGTGGAGTAAAACCCACTAGTGGAAATGTTCATGATAATCGGACTTGCTTTAAATGCAATACTATTAGTCATATTGCTCGCAAGTGTCTGAATCTAAAGCATGTGTTTCTAGGAAGAAAAAATGTTTCAAAAGATGAAAAGCAAAAACAACCAGAGATTGTGAAATCTGTCACAGACTCAAATAGAAACTATGAATCTAAAGAAGAAGTGAAAGCTAGAACAAGTTCAAAGTTTGAAAACTCTACTTTTGAAAAAGGTGAAACTTCAAAATTAAATGAAAACAAAGATTCTAGATTCTATATCAAGAAAGCTAGAAACAAGCTACAATCTTGGGTTGCTAAGAAAAAGCTTTCATCATCTGAAAAATCAAAGTTGTTGCTGACAAAACTGAAAATGTCAAATCAACTGAATCAGTAATCAAACAGACAAAGAAAGGAAAGGTCGAAAAAGTTTCAAAATTATCATTGGAAGAAATGCTTGATGATAATTTTGAATATGAAGATGGTTTGGAAAGTGATTATGAAGATTGTTATTCTTTCCAACCCAATACCAAAAAGGCTTGGGTTTCATTTTTCAAGTAGTTGTTTGTTGTGCAGGAGTCCAAAGATCCACTATATCAAAGTTGATACAGGATATCGGAGCTCCATGAGTATTTAACTTATCTAGAAAGTCATAATATTTGTTGTTTTTCAAATTACAAGTGGTTGAAAAAAGAAAAATTGAAAAGAATGTTTAAAAATTTGAGAAAATCCACACCGTTGAACAGAACACTGATTGTTATATTGAAAAATCATTTAAAAATTGATTTCCTACAAGTGATTCTTACAAGTGGTTTCTACAAGTTGATGTTATCAAAGTTTAATGGTTTGTTCTGATGACAGGTGATAATGCAGAAGATGAAAAAAGGATTGGACGACGAGTTCTTGGGATCCTCATTGGTTTGTTACATTTTTAGAAGAATTTCTTTAAATCTAAAATCCAAAAATATGTTTTTGATTTTAGGGGGTGTAAGAAACTTTTTAGAAAAATCATAAACATATGAAAAAGTTGAAATTCAAAAACATTATAAAATTCAAAATGTTCAAAAACATTGAAAAAGTCAAAAAGAATTTTTGTGTCAAAAAGGAAATGATAGTACATCAGTGGACTATCACAGTATGCTAAAGAAATGTAAAGTTTTAAAGTGATAAACAAGTCTGACTGTGAATGTGTCGATAGGCTTTACACGTCCAGTAGATTGTTTTCGGGATATAAATTAAATTTTACAACTGCTTAATCTCATGGATTAACACATCTTGGATATATGGACTTAGTACTCCGAAATTTAGATTGAAGGGTTGCCTGATTTTGAGATACGGGGTCTTTATAGATAGTTGATATCTGGGGTATTATACAAGTTCTTCTGATTTTACGGAAGCAATAGCCTAGAACTTCTATAATGCTTTTGCTAAAAACCCCAAATTAGCATGCAAAATTTGAAAAGAATCGAAAGATCTAATCATTTCCAATGCTTAAAAGATTTCTTAAGTGGAACACACCTTAAAGATGAGCCTTCATCTCTTTGTCTGTACGGTAGTACTAACCTGAGCTCTCAAGGTCTCGCGTTAACCCAAAGACAGATATCAATTACGTTATATTCACCTGTAAGATGAAATCTAGGGAATCTGGATTCAGAAGTATATTCAAGAAGTGGGAACCATAGTTAAGTCAAGTTTCATAATTCTTACCTTAACATATCTTGGAACAATTGAGAAATGTGGTAAAGTTTAAGTGGACAATCATACCGACAATCTAGGTAACTTAAAGTCTTCAAAAAGGTCAACGGTACTGGTGATATCTCCCAATTAACTGATATGATCCTTAGACACGAATTCAAAAAAATATGTCTGTAAATATGTTTGTACATAGTTTACTTTACTTATTAAAAATTTTGTAAAGTACTAAATACTCTACTTGCTTTTCAAATTTAAAACCAAAAAGATTTTGAGTGTGTTTTGCATAAACTTTCTAAAATACAAAAAGATTTTGTTTCTACATTAGTTTCAACGAACCAATGTTGGAGAACGGATCTTCAAAGTCTGGTAAGAAAACCAGATGAATGTTTTAAAAGTTCATTAATTTGAAACTTTAAAATCAAATTGTTCATAACGGTTTGTCAAACTAAGGTCATTAATTTGGACTCAGTTGACATATTTGGTCAATCAAAGTCATTAACTTGGACTTGATCAACTAAGTGGATTTTCACAAATAACAAAGATGTGAAAGTTGAAGGACTTAAATGTAAATTGTATTCAAGGTCATTAATTTGAACTTGAATCAACTAAAGTTTTTGAAAAGATTAAAGTGAAGATTAAAGTTTGAAATGTTGATGTTACAAAAATTCAATGTTTGAATCTGAAATGTTTATTTGAATGTCAGAAAATATTTAGACAGGAAGTAAAGATTGAGGGGGAGTTTGATAAAGCAAAGTCTAAAGACTCTAGAAAGCTTAAAGCTAGGGGGAGCAAAGCTTAAAGCAAGGGGGAGCATGATGATTAAAAGTTTTATCAAGACAAAGCTCAAGAAAAAGGAAGAGGATATAAAGATCAAGACATTAAAGTTTATTCAAGAACTAAAGATCGGAAGACTCAGAAGTTTTTAAAAGTCAAAATGACTGCGGCAACATCCAAGGGGGAGTCTGTTGGTGCATATGTCTGTTGCCTACGTTATTATGTATCGAGTCTGAGTGAATAGGGCTTAATCTATTAGAAACTAGGCGTATTTAAGTAGTTTGGAGATCAAGTTCGCTCGAGAAGGTTATGCGAAGTCAAGTTCGGCCGAACTTGACTATGTCAAGTTCGCCCAAACTTCATCCCTCACCAGCGAACTTTCAACTCTATAAATAGGTGCCTTGGGATTTCATTTGTAAAGAGTTGGAGATTTTGGCACAGTGACGGCGAAGCTCTGTCGGATCCGGTTCTCGAATGTATTGAACTTTAGATCAATGAAAACAACATTTAAATGAGTAATTCTTGTTATTTGGTTAACTTGTCATTAGTTTCCGCCTAATCGGACAATAGATAACAAATTTAGGTTCCCGTGCTAATCGTGGACGTTCCTACATTAGAGGTGATTGGGTAAGGTTTGGTGTGTGGGACCAGGCCGGGACACATTTCTTATATCTTGTTGTTTTGTTCAATATAGACGGGTTTGGACCATTTTTAAGGACATTTTATGGTGTAATAAGGTATCATAAGCGTTGGTAATGTGTTATAATGTATGTGTATGCATGAAATGATCGAGATCGAGTATAGGTATCATGTATAAAGTATGATCATGTATGAATGCGCGTATTATCAAATATATCATGTATTCGAGTATGTGTATCATGTATAGGTATTGTATGAACAAGTATAACAAGTATAAGGCAAAATGTATATTTCCATTATGATTCAATCCTCGATTACAATGTTTACAACGAAATGAAGATTACGAATACAATGATTTCCGAAAATAGAATTACAACACGAGCTTGCTATAAATAGAAAGTATGAAAAACACGAGGCGTTACATAGATCCCTAAGTCCTCCAAAGACCAGATTCAATCATTAAATCTAAGGATTCCATCTTTTCCAGGTGTCATCTTTTCCAGCATATCTATAAACTTCTCTATATAAGGATTCCATCTTTTCCAGGTGTCATCTGGTCAATACTTATCTATTCTCGTAGATGTTTTTCATGATCAGCATGATTACGAGAATAGATAAGTATGTCGTCTATTAAGACAATGACAAAATTATCTATATATGGTTTGCAAACTCTATTCACGAGATCCATGAATATTGCAGGTGCATTGGTGAGCCTAAAAGGCATCACTAGGAATTCATAGTGACCATATCTTGTTCTGAAGGCAGTCTTTGGAACGTCTTCACTCCTGACTTTCAGCTGATGATATCCTAACCTCAGGTCAATCTTAGAAAAATAACTAGCACCTTGTAGTTGGTCGAATAAATCGTCGATCCTGGGCAACGAATAACGATTCTTGATCGTTGTCTTGTTAAGCTCGCAGTAGTCAATACACATCTGCATTGAACCGCCTTATTATTTTAATAAACAAGATAGGAGCTCCCCACGGTGATGAGCTAGGCTGTATGAAGCCTTTCTCCAAAAGCTCATCAAGTTGAGTCCTTAATTCTTTCATCTCCGTAGGTGCTAATCGGTATGGAGCTCTAGCTACAGGAGCAGCTCCAGGTAAGATGTCGATTCTGAACTCCACTTGTCTATCTAGAGGTAGACCAAGCAATTCTTCTGGGAATACATCTAGATACTCGGATATGATAGGAATGTCTTCAATCTTGGGCTTTGGCTCGTCTACGGTCACTTTTGCCATTTAGATGACACAACCTCTCTTCAAACACTTGGATGCCTTAAGCAATGATGCTTTCTCAAGAAATCCATAGTGATGATCTCCTAGGATGGTGAGTATCTCACCGGATGGGGGGTTTAATTTTGATGAGTTTCTTATCGCAGGCAATGCGGGCTTGATTATGTGATAACCAATCCATGCCTAAGACTACATCAAACCCTTCCAATTTCATTGGCAGAAGAGAGATATGAATAGAATGATTCTTAAAGGATATGGAACATCCATCAAGAATGGAAGATGCACTTACAATGGTTCCATCAGCGAGCTCTACTTCATCAGTTATGTTTAGAGTTCTTATGGGCAAGTTTAATAGTTTACTAAACTTATGGTCTACAAAAGATCAGCTCCCGAATCAAAAAGAACTCTAGCAAAGATATTATTAATTAGGAACGTACCCATTATGACGTTGTTGTCATTCACGGCCTCTCTAGCATTCATCTTAAAGGCTTGGGCATTTCTTTCTTAGCCTCTCCAGACTTAGCTAGACCTCCTTTGGCAGCTTTGGGCCAGTTGGTCTTTGTGTGGCCTTTCTCGCCACAACCATAGTAGACAGCATCCTTAAGATATCTGCAGTTTAAGGTCTTATGCCTTGTCTTCCTGCAAATACTGCATGGTTTCGCTTGCTGACACTGTCCCCAGTGCCTCCTATTGCAGGTCTTGCAAACTGGTCTCTCATCAGACCTTGAATGGTTCTTGTTGAACCCAGACTGACCTTTCTTTTTGGACCTCTGGGAGTTATCATCCTCTCATTTTCTCTTTCCATCAGCCTCAATCTTGACAGACTTCTGTGTCACCAAATCTAAGGTGAGAGATAGGGATAGGTCCACAGCAGGCCTATAGGTAATAGGCTTTGAAGCCTTCACCATACTCTTAATCTCCGGTGCTAGACCACCGATAAAACACGCAATGCGTTTGGGTTTAGGGTTAATCAGGTAAGGTACCAACCTAGATAGAGAGTTCTAGTCGGTCACATACTTCCGACAATCTAGGTTTTTCATCGTAAGAGTCAGGAAATCTGACTCTATTTTCTCCACTTCATCATGTGGACAGTAGGTATCTTTAATGAGGTCCGCAAACTTGGACCATCCCAAGTTGTACAGGGGTACCTTCCCTGTCGATTGAACCACGGCTTTCCACCAAATTAGGGCATCGCCCTTGAAGAATTGTTAAACAAACTTCACATCCTTATCAGCACAACCGATGATATCTATAATGGTCTCCATCTCATCTAGCCATCTCAAGGCTTCTACAGCCCCCTTTTCTCCATTGAAATCATGGGGCTTACAGGAGACAAAATATTTATAGGTACGACCGTCCTTAGAAGAATGAGATCTTTCATGAAGCTCCAGTTTCTTTTGTTCACTTCTTGCATTAGAATAGTGGACTGAGCTCTCCTTACGAGCTGATGAATGTGGAATAGAATGGGATTTGGAATGCGTAGCTCTTGATTCCTTTTCTTTAGCTATGAACGCATTCATAGCCTTTCCGACTTCTGCGGCAATCATAGCTTGGAGATCATCTCCGTTATAGTTGCGGTTTGCATTATCATTAACGTTATGACCGCTATCGGCTTCATTAGAATGAGCCATAATGTATGTCTGGTACTAAACACCAGAATAGATAATTGCATTAGTTAGTCATCGCATTTGATGACTTATCGTGCATATGCCATGGTATTATTAAACCATATAGGCTTTAAAGTTTAGATTTATAAATCCTTTGCCTTTTTGGACCAGTGTGCACAACGTCACAACTGCCAGGCTTTAACAAACGAATATTATATAGAGTAACTAAGTACATTTAGCCAAGGTCTCAAAGGACCGTCTAGGGAATTAGAAATTTGGACATAGTCCATAAATTATAGTACAGTGGATCATAAAGTCACAACTATCATTGTCATAATGACAATTTAGATAGCTCGTAGGCTTGTCTCAATGGACAATAAAATATGGCACATTGGCCTGTCACTAAGGACTTTAAAATACATATGTAAGTCGTGATCTCATTTGATCAAGAGGCTTTAATGCTTGAATAAAGTTCATCACCTGGGACAAAGAGTCTTAAAACCACAATTGTCATTGTCATAATTGACATGGCCCGTAGGCAAATTGATTGACACCACAAAGGATGTTAAAATAGGTGATCATCGCACTGATGATATTTAGTCATGATCTCATTGATCATATAGACTATGAGGCTTGGGCATAGCCTACCACCTTGGACAGGGAACCAAAAAGGTTACAACTATCATTGTCTTAATTGACAATAAAGTATAGCCCGTAGGCGCTTCATCACTAAGGATGTTAATATATGATCATCACATTGATGATATTAGCCAAGATCTAATTCAATCATATAGGCTATAGGGCTTGGACGTAGTCCACCACCCAGACAGTTAGTGTGGTTCCTCAGGTCACACTGCCAAGAATATTAACATTATTTGAATGTTAACATAGAATAATTATCCTAATTGTTGAATATTAAAGTCATGGTCGGATTTGACCTTTAAGAATATGAGGCTTGAACCTAGTTCACCACTTCTGGATAGAAGGGTCATTCTTCCTTAACTGTCATGATAGGAAGGATATTCATCCTTAACTATCTTTATAATTTTCCAAATAATATGGACTTTTCCAATTGGCTGATCAAAACCATTAAGGAGATCTTTTGGAATTTTGTAGCAGATTGGTAAAGTTCGAATTAAAATCGAGACGATCGCTTGAACGATGTAATGAATACTTAATAATTTCAAAAGTTTTCATTAAATATTTGAAATTATAATACTTTCCTTAAACAGGACTTTGAAATAAATTAAACTAGTTGTCCATGCAAGTACTAAAAGAGAATACATGTCCACGCAGGGACTAAAAAGAAATAACATATCCATGCAGGGACTAAAAAAATAACATGTGCACGCAGGGACTTTTGGAATTTAAATAAACATGATAGGAATATTACTCGTCCTTCTTTCCCCTAATTAACTTGGAGAGTTTCTTGAAGAACTTATTTGTCTTCGTCTTCGTCTTTTCGGCATGTCACTGCATCTCTTGCATCTGTTCTAAGGCCTAATTAATGGCCTCAAGTGGTGGTTGAGGTTGTGGTTGAGATGCAACATGATACTGGTACCCATAATTGTGATATCCAGTAGTTAGATAAACAAGAGGGAAAGGAGACGGGTAAAGGGCAGTATGCACGACTGCTTGTTCATAAGGGTCGTACACTGGCCCCTGATAGTTATAAACTATCGGTGTAGAAGGATTTAAGGAATTATATCCATACATTTCTAGATATGTAAGGATTGGGTTATCAAAACCGATGGTGGTGGTTGAACCACGGGTTGTGGTGTTGGGTCAACCATAGGGGTAGTATTTGAGGGTCCACCCATTTGTGGGTTCTCGGGAATTCTCAGGTAGGATTGGGGCAATGGTGGCAGTGAGCCAGACCGTTGTCCCCGCGCACATACATGTGCGCACCCTGGTTTCTCCTTGGTGGCTCTGATGGTGGCTGAGGTTGCTCCACCAGTTCCATTTGTACGTCCTCTTGTGGGGGCAGCGAAGGTGGTTTTGGAGAATGATATGAAGGGGTATTGGTAAAAGTGAATTGATTCAAATACTGGTCCCATTCGTTAGGACCTTCGTATGGTGATCCCGCATAAAATGCGGAACCACTAGATATTTCGATTGGGTGTCCATGTGACCCTGGCATTTCTGGATCAGAGTCCTCGTCCATTGCATTTGGCTGATCCAACTGATTCTGATCAGCTGGGGGCGTATTAAGGTAATGGTTCAGGTCAAATTCTCCCTGATATGAATGGCAGTGGGACTGATGATAGTGGTGAGAGGGGTGTGAATGGTGTGAATGGTGGGAATGATATAAATGATAGGGGTTTGGAGGTGAATACTCATGCGAGATAGAGTGTCTCACTGGTTGCCACAGAGAAGAGTCTCCTGAATCTTGATATGGATTCGAGCTATGAGATAGGGAAGGTATTTCTCACGAGTCCTCCCCTCATAAGACCTTGTCCTCGTCCACGTCCTCGTATTCTTCGCGGCATTTTCCTGCTTCAAAAATAAATCAAGAACAATAATAATAACTTAATAAGGATGTGAGTAATCTTATGTCAATGCCTAGACTCGGAAGTCTAAGGGATGTGCTATTGTGTATATTTGAGATTAAACACAGAAGGCTAGTGTTTAATTCTCTCAAACGTTGGCTCTGATACCAACCTGTCTCCCCCGATTTCCAACCAAATCCTGGTGGGCCCCGGTGGGGAGTATCATGACATAAGATTGGTGTCGTCATAGTCAAACAACACAGCACAGCGAAAGTCTTGGATTTATAATATTATTACAAACCAAAATGTCCAAGTGTTCAAAATAATAATAAAGACGGCTTGTAACAAAGATCTATAGGCGGGTCAAAAATGTACAAAATTATTTCAACAGACTATTCGGCTAAATGCAAAGGAGTTGCAAATTCCTCTTAAAGCACTACCAGGCAGCTTCCAGCCTAATTACGTATCCTTGCAACCTGTAACTTAGTCTTTTGGAAATACGTCAGTTTACACTGGTAAATACAAATAACCGACACATTTTGAAAATATTTCAAAATTTGTTTTCAAGTGCACAAGGCACATTTAATAAAATAATTTGGGACAATTCAAAATGATCTTTTATACAGTTTTAAAGGTTTGTCAATAGATATGGGATCCGGTGCAGAAACCGAATAACGTGATTAACCGACACGCCACTTGTAACCCACAAAGGAGTATTAAAATAACTGAGCATTAGCATCTGTCAAGTGTATGCCTACACCCTGTGCTTAAGTTATGGCCATTAGAAATTTAAATGAGCCGGAGATATCCAGGACACGGTCGTGTTAACCCCCATCGTTTTAGTTATTAGACAAAACAGATTAAATGGGTTATGCGGATTTTCTAGTCACAATCTGACATATGATCCCATACCCCGCCAAGCGGTAATAATATACCGTATCCCAAGCCCGTATAGGTAAAATAGGTTAAGAGTATTTACCTGAGCTAATACTTGTCTTAATATGCAAAGTTTATAAATAATTCAGTCGTTTAACAAATGATAATGGCCAGACCATAATGGTCTAAACCGAAAGTCAAAGCAAAAGTCAATTTGCTCAACTTTCGGCTAATAAAAGCCTATAAACTGAAAGAACAA
Source organism: Scalesia atractyloides (assembly GCA_947069175.1). Taxonomy (NCBI): domain Eukaryota; kingdom Viridiplantae; phylum Streptophyta; class Magnoliopsida; order Asterales; family Asteraceae; genus Scalesia; species Scalesia atractyloides. The sequence goes on from CAMTDV010000015.1 coordinate 35,188,427, forward strand.
GGATGGAGCACTTACAAGTGGTCCAAGAGAATGATTAAAACTCAAAGGGAAGTTACTTTCTGTGACATCTGTGTATTTTAATCATCGTACAATTCCGAAACAATTTTGTAATTTTATAACATTATGTTTTATTCTGAGAATTATTTTAATACTTATGACATTTCATATCTTCAATCCTTGTTCAAATTCGACCTTTCAAATCACTTCTAGAAGTGAAATTGCAAACCGTTACATAAACATAATCAGTTCAACGTGACGTACAATCTAGAACAATGGCATAAGCTAAACATACCCTAAATACCCTTTACATAACTTAGAAATAAGTTTTGAGGGCTTCGGTATGGCAAAAACATGCTTATTCAACTTTAGGGGCTATTTTGCAAATTCTGCAAAACTATGCCGTTACGCGTATTTCCTAATCCGGAACATGTACGCGCATCCAAAAAATTTAAAATCTAGTATTTTAATGATCGGAATGCAAAAATATCATTCGTTACGCAATTACAGTCATTTGCGCGTTTGTTACAATTTTCATCGTAATTAACCAAAAACCGCAATCGTGCGACCGAACGAACCGACACCCAGGACATTTTTGGACACATTTCAAGTTTCCTAAGCTTTATCATCTTTATAGAGCTTAAAAATGAGGCTAACGGGTGTTAAAAGTGCCAAAACGTGACGAAACGAGTTCAGGGGCATGTTCTGCCAACTTTTGAAAGTTGCTGTCAGCTAAGAGGCTTATGGACCGTACGCCCATACCCCGTACGGTCCATAAGGACCCCCCAACTCAGTAGAAACATGGCAGCTTTTGGTTACTTCCTTGGACACTAATCCTTCGAAATTGTCAACATTCTCCTGGTCTTGACACCTCCATAAACACTTGTAATGATCCTAAATCAGTGCCTAACACTTGGGATGATCTTGTACATCATCCACAAGTATAAATAGGCCTTCAAACTCACCTCACAACTTGCTCATTTCTCTCTTTCACCTCCCACACTCTTGGAGTTTGTTTCCTGATCAAAAGGAAGCCTCCTACTGAGTTCTTTGAGATCTTGGGTGTTCCTAAACACAAGTAAGATCTCATCCTTAGTCTTTTTCATTGCTTTTAGCTATTACAAGGTAAAAGTCAAACAATGTTTGACTTTTGGCTTTGACCATTAATTGGTTAAAACAAAGTTCAATTGAACTTTGCAACATGATCGTAATCACGATGGTTATGATCCTTAGCGATCATACCTACTGATTTACCACGTTACTAGTTGTAGTGACGAGTCAAAGTTTCGGTCATTAATGCACAAAATGTGCATTATACGATGGAACTATTTTCGGGTGTCAAAACACTTTGTTTTGATACCAAATCAGTTTTATAAACTTAGTTAGACATGTTTAACATGTCTAACTCGTCACTTTTAGTTTAGTGCTAGTTTAGGGTCGTAAGTCGAGCGGTCTTGACCACCGCTTTGACTTTCGAATCCGACCCGTTTGGTCGATCTTAGGATCCGACCAAACACATATTTGTGACCATAGTAATATAGGTAATAACTCTCTGAGGTTATAACTTATGGTCACGTCGTTTGGTTAGTATTATGATAGGTCGTTGTTATGCCCTTTATAAATGACCCAAATGCCCTTTTGCGGATAAATTTTATTTTAAGCATATGTGGCTAAAGTTTTAACATATAAACTGATATTACAACATTACTAAACATGTTTGGGCATTTAAGACTTATTATAGGACATCTTTAACCATCCGATCACGCGTTTACGCAAATGACACGTTAAAGTAGCGTAAACTACCTTAACGGGTCGTTACGGGTCAAAAGCACTTAGGATCACTTCCAAATCAGAATGTTGAGTTTATTAAATCATACCATATGAGTTCCAACACTCATTTGATTTATAAGACATCATTCTATCCAATCCCCCGATCAAAGTCCCGACTTATTAACATAATTATCCGATCTTAGGAACCATTTGATTCCTCGTACTCTTGAGCTTTATTATTCTTCTTGAACAAGGATACTTTTGCAACCCCAAGTGAGTACATAGACCCCTCTTATTATATTTTTTCAAATATTTTGGGGTGAAACAGATGTGCCTACTCGATACTTTCATGTTTTCACGCTTGCATGACATATACTTGCTATGTTCATCTAGTACATATATAGTACATGATTTCAATTGTGTTTTGCTATGTATGTTGACTGAGCATGCTAGCACATTGATTTCAAAAACATCTTTTGCGGCATATGTTGACTTAGCATATGAGCACATTGATTTACATTACATTTTGCTATGTATGTTGACTGAGCATGCTAGCACATCGATTTTATGGACATTTCTACTTCGTATGTTGACTTAGCATACTTAGTACATGGTTTAAAGACATTTTTTCATGGCATTGCTTACATTGATTATGACATTTGGTTTATTTAACGGGATATAATACATTCATTAACATTGATCACGCCGCTCGGTAGTATGTAATGGTACCATAGGACTTGACAAATCTCGTTCCCCGCTTCCTAGGTTTGTTTGGAAGTAGGGAATGACAGAATCCGAATACATTTTTGATAAACCTTTGACTTAATAAGGGTTTATCCGACAGTCTCAAGGCTTGAATGTATACGATAAACATAACTCCATAAATGTTCATATCAATTAAAGCATTGGTTTTGCAAAACATGACTTTTGATTTAAACTTTGGTTTACATTCTTTCCTTCTAGCTTGACTTGTTCTATTCAATATGTGGCCTTGTTGTAAGCGGAGCTAGCAATCATCCTCTCCCTCAAGGGAAGTATAGGACATTTTTTTGTACAAGACACTTGTTATACAAGACATGGTTTATACCTAACATTGTGACACATTACATTGTTTACACAGGACATTTAACATTTGTTAGACAAGACATTTTTTGTGGTTATTTGATAAGTGATTTAAATAACGAGATGGGTGTACTATGAAAAAATCATGGTGGATACGGTGCGGGTACTTCCTATATATAAGTGCTTTTATGATATTACATATCGTAGCATTATTTAAACCACTTCGACAAAGACAAGGACATGACACATTTGGTACAAATAACATACATTTTTCACAAGACATTGTTTTACAAATGGCATATTTTATACAATTCATTTTCATCCGGTTAATTAATTAACCATACATCCTTCTTTTAAATCATTTATGTGACATCCCGGCTTTTCAGGTATCTTAAACGCGCTACTTTATTGTTATTCATTCCTACGCTGATTTAATTCGGAGAATTAAATTACGCACTCGCAATAACTATGCTAACTTTAGTATTTAGGGAATACACAATGTTTGGAAATTCTAACGGGTCGTATCGGAATTTCGTGCTACATGTAATTAGACGTTTATGGATAATTGTCGAGTCGTAGTATGTGTAGTTATTTATCAGATTATAATGATCGGTTAGTAAATTCTATTTATAAGCCGAACCGAACCAAGCCTGTGAAACGTTTCGACTTCGCGACCAAGCAAACCCAACCCGCCACCCACACCCCCTTGCGAACCCAACCCAACCCGCCACCCCACCCTTGCGGCCCAAGGACAAGCCCAAACCGCCCCATTGCCCCTTATGTATACGTATGTATGCATGGGGTGTTCAAAAAATAGCAAACCCTAAAACCCTTCCCTTGTGGTGTGCGACGGCAGCAGCCCCCCCCCTCTCTCGGTCGCGCAAACAGCCCTACACCCTCGGATCGATTTCAAGCTTGTCCCGGTTCGCTAATTGTCATCGTTTCAAGGTTAGGGTTTAATTGTATTACGATTCACACTAGGTTTTGTGTAGTCTTGATCATGATTATGTGCTTGTATGATATTATTATGAAAAAGTGTTGTGGTGTATGATTAGTTCGGATGAATATGCGAATCCTTGCGGTTGTGATGATATGTTTGAGTATTGAAATCGTAGGCTGCGTTTTATCAATAAAGATCATGATATATGCTTAGGGTTTGCATGAATACTGATTTATTAGATGATATTTGACAAGTTAACCTGCTGTTAATCGATACAACTAAGCGTCATGGCCGTTTACACATGTTCTAATGCGATAAAGTCGAAAACAGTGAGCTGATTGACATTTACAGCCAACTTCAGTTGGCTGTAACATGATCATTATTTATCGAAAAGTGGATATTCTGAAGCCTAAAACGTGTTTTTGAAAAACGCTTTAATTGGCGCCAGATTCATATTTTTCTGAGGTTGTTTGCTATTTTTCAATGGTCATTTAGTGCAGCAGCTGAAGCTGCGTAAATTCTGCAGAATTTGCAGGTTGTTTATTGAGCCGAATCTCATAGTCTGTATGGGGTTAGGTCACGAAATCTGTACAGTAACTGGAGACGGGAGTTTCCGAAAATCTCCCACTGGAATTTCATTAATCGCATGAACGATGATTTTTAAATAATTTTTATAGTGGACTGCAGTCAGAAAGCAATGAATCTGACTGCAGCCTAGTATATAAATGTTTATAAATAATTGGTAAAGATTTAGGATTTGAAAATTTTACACAAAATTCTACAGTCTAATTGACACCTCCTGTAAAAGATTGGAATTTTTGGAACGTTGGAACTATTTTATAAAAATTCACGAAAACAGCCCAGTTATGAGTGTACAAGCTGAAACATGATAACTTGCGTTTGTGTGTATCTAAGTGTTGTATGAGTTATCCTGTGTTTATGACAAGTTGATTTGGTCGTTTGTATGGTGATACTTTGCATGCATGATTATGGTTTCGAATTGTTTATTACGTGTGTCGTACTGTGTGTTAGTTATGCGTAGGGTTTTGTGTCAGTGTGTTCACACACTAACTTTGAATCGGTTGACATGTTAGGACGTGATTAGCGGTTCCATCATTTGCTTATTTTGCGTTTATCTAACCGAGCAATTTAAGGTGAGTTCACGGCCCCTATTTTATCCGGTTTTTGAACAACAGGGGGAGAAACATGTATACGCTCTACAAATCTTTTACGTTAGGCGAAATTAACGTCGTTAACTATTCGGTAACTAAGTTAATGTTAATGTATATTATGGTCACTAAGTAGCTTTATCACGGAAGTCCTCAACCAACTCTTGGATCGTTCGTATTGGGTTAGATAGCGGGGAAATTATAGTAGTACTACTAGGCCTGACAAGCCCCACCCGAGCTAGTCGCGCTAGCCGACCGGGAATGGTCAACGGGTGATTAATTTGGCCTAACTTTCGCCATGGTCAGTGATAGACCTGGCAACACAGAGGCAACAACAGTCAGCTTCGATCGCGAACTCTTACGTGACGTAACTTTAGGCTCGCTACCTACATGTTAACATTGAACTTATTTACGAACCAAGATTATTATTCCAGGTTAGGAATAATGGAACTAGGTCGTTATCTCGGGTTAGGGATAATGGGGGAAACAATCTTTTAAACCGAACTTGTAACTTATAAAAACCTGTGAACTCACTCTTCTTTTTCTTTGCATGTTTCTCAGGACGCTAGGAGCGCTAGGTGCACTCACTTGCATTTGGTCAAGGCATTTTTATCGAGTCTTTATTAACGATTATTCTTTGGATTTTGGTTTTGGCATTTATGTTGGCGCCCGTTACTTTATTCTAATGCTTCCGCTAAACTTTGAAACCTTGAAATTTTGAAAATGACTATGCATGTTAACAATAAATGTGTTGGAAAACGTTTAAATAAATCATATAGAGTCGTTCGACATTGCTAGTGTCTGAGATTCTGTTTTGATCACACGCCTCGCGGTAATACTCCGCAAGTGGAAATTGAGGGTGTGACAGATTGGTATCAGAGCCTCTAGCTATAGAGAACCAGGTTTGCATTTAAAGTAGACCTAAACTATAGCTGTTACACGACACTAGACTTAGTTGGCACCGAACTGTGATATCTTGTTATGGGTTCTACTACAATTGTTCTATGTGATATAAATATATATATATATATATATATATTGTGATATACGCAGCTCGTAACTAACTACGCCAACCCAGCAGGCTATGTCATCATCATCATCCGACAGATCTCGACAATCGAGGGCGCCGGGGAAGGCACCCATGGTCGAACGCTCACCACCTCGTGGCGTGGAGACACGCTCAGCTGCTAGGAAAAGACTCGCTCTAGGAGGGGAGTCGTCCTCCCGTCCAACCACCGCTGTACCGGCCAAACCGGTCAACTCTTCAGGAGTGGGGGGCGATCTACTTAGAGTTGTGCTAAGGAAACAACAAGAACAGCGGGAGAGAATGCAAGAGACTATCGAAGCACAGGGATGGCTGATACGTCAGCTGACTAGTAAAACTGAAGAGCTCGAGGAAGAGCAAGATGAGAATAAGAGAGTTCGAAGCATTTTAGCTAAGGACCTTCGTGCTGAGCAGCTAAGGGCTGACTGGCTCAAAGACAGAGTTCTTGAGTCCAGTTGGAGGATTCACGAACTGGAGCAGAACCAATCACCACCTATCCCAGTACCCGCACCAGCACCGGCCCCTCCAGCGCCGGTAGAAGACGAAGAGGAGGATCTAGAGAAAGACCCGGAGGAGGATCCGGAGGAAGAAGAGCCGGAACAGGACCCGGCTGTTGAAGCTGAAAACGCTGAAGAGGAAGACGGCAGTGATAGTGACTTGGGGGATGGAGACATAGATGACTAACTCGCCTTATGTTTAAACTTGGAAATTTTATAATTAAACTGATATGTTTGGTTGGTATTTTGTGAGACATTACAATTTATTTAATCGAATGTTCCTTTTGATTGTTTAATTTGTTGGGTTGACATAAATTGTGTGATCATTGAAGTGTGGAATATGATAACTATATTAGATATATACTTATCGGTGTGTGTATGTGTTGTCTTACGAAGATCTGAAATGGCAACTGGTCGTCGCGGAAACTCAACATGTCAGCTGAAGAATTGGCCGCTTTAATCTAACAACACGTGAATGCTACTCTAGCAGGTGTTCCTAACCCACCAGCAGGTAACCATTATTATAATTTTCTTGGGAAAATCTAATAGTTTGGCTAGTAGACTTTCTCGCTGACTACCTATCATCTATCCTCAGGAGGGGGTCTTAACCCCTACAAGATGTTCCTGGATGCGAAACCGAGCAAGTTCATGGGAGTTGAAGGACCCATAGGACTGGTCCGTTGGGTTGAAAAGTCGGAATCGGTTTTTGAAATGTGCAATTGCCTCGAAGCTAATAAGGTCAAGTATGCTGCCTCGACGTTGGAAGATGGGGCATTAACCTGGTGGAACGCACAAGTCCAAACGCGTGGACTTGCTGCGGCGAACGCAATGACTTGGACCGAGTTCAAAGCTTAATCAAGGAGGAATATTGTCCGCGGGACAAAGTTCAGCAATTGGAACAAGCGTTATGGAACCACAAGATGGTCGGGTCAGAAATTGAAGCGAACACGGCAAGACATCATGATCTGGTGTTCCTTTGTCCCGATTTGGCTAACACTGTCGTTAAACGACTTAACTTTTATCTAGGGGGTCTGGTCCTTGAGATCCAGGGCATGGTAATGTCTAGCAACCCTACGAAGGAGCAACAAGCGATTAGGGTGGCACATAAACTCACCGATAAGGCGGTGGAGCAAAGGAAGTTGCCACCTAGGGGTGCAACTGAAATCGTCACTGACAACAAAAGAAATTTGAAGACTCACCTGCTCGGCAGTCTTCATCAGCCCAGCCACAACAAGGAAACCAGAAGCGGTCCAACAACCTCAACAATAATCGGGGTCATAACAATCAGTCTGCCAACAACACCCAGAACTCGAGCGGCTATGCGGATCGAAAGCCGCAATGTAATCGTTGTAACCTCCATCATCACGGCCCTTGCGCCGGAAATCGCTGCCAGCGATGTGGCAAAGTAGGACACGCGGCAAAGGATTGTCGCGGGGAGATTATGTCACGACAGAATCAGAACCAGCCCCAGGGTCAGCAGCCGGGTGGTAACCGGGGATGCTACCAGTGCGGTAGCACTGCCCATTTCAAGCGAGACTGCCCGCAACTTCGCAACAACAACAATGGTCGGAATAATAACAACAACAATGGCAACAATGGAAATGGTGGCACAGGAGGTGCCAAAGGACGTGCATTCACGCTAGGCCGTGGAGAGGCCAGAAACGACTCGAATGTGGTCACCGATAGGTTTCCACTTAACGATCATTTTGTTACTGTACTTTTTGATACGGGTGCGGATAAGAGTTTTATATCTGAGTCTTTTAGGAAGAACCTAAATCTCACACCTAAACCCCTAAAGACCCCTTACGTCATAGAACTAGCAAATGGTAAATCTGTAGATGTGACTCATCTAGTGACCGGCTATCAACTCAAACTCGCGGGTCACACCTTTACCATTGATCTGATGACAACTACTCTGGGTAGTTTTGATGTGGTAGCCGGAATGGACTGGCTATCCGACGTCCGAGCCGAAGTTCTCTGTTTCGAGAAAGCTATCCGTATTCCGCTCTCTAACGACGAAGTCTTGATGGTGCAAGGCGAGAAGGCAGGCGTCGTCACGAACATCATCTCTTACATGCAAGCCCAGAAGTATCTTCGGAAGAAGAACTCTTTTGCTTTGCTCGCACTGGTCACCGAGCAGTCTAAAGACGAGAAGCAGATTGAAGATATCCCCATCGTCCGTGACTTTCCCGATGTGTTTCCAGAGGAGTTGCCCGGTCTTCCACCACATCGACAAGTAGAGTTTGAAATCGAATTGGCGAGCCATGCGACTCCTATCGCCAAGGCCCCGTACCGCTTAGCTCCAGCAGAGCTGCAAGAGCTGTCTACCCAACTTCAGGAATTGTTGGAAAAAGGATTTATCCGACCCAGTACTTCGCCATGGGGAGCTCCGGTCCTTTTTGTCAAGAAGAAGGACGGGACCTTCCGCATGTACATCGACTACAGGGAACTCAATAAGGTTATCGTCAAGAACCGGTACCCCTTACCTCGCATCGACGACCTTTTCGACCAGCTTCAGGGGTCAAGCTACTACTCCAAGATTGATCTACGGTCCGGTTATCACCAGCTATGCGTCAGGGAGGAGAATATCTCCAAAACGGAATTTCGCACTCGGTATGGCCATTACGAGTTCTTGGTCATGCCCTTCAGTCTCACCAATGCACCCACGGTGTTCATGGACCTCATGAACCGCGTGTGTAAGCCGTATCTTGACAAGTTTATCATCGTGTTCATCGATGATATACTCATCTACTCTAAGGCTGAAGAAGAACATGCTGAGCATCTGCGGTTATTGCTGGAACTATTCAACAGGAGAAACTATATGCCAAGTTTTCGAAGTGTGATTTCTGGATTCGGGAAGTTCAGTTCCTCGGGCATATCGTGAATGAAAAGGGTATACACGTTGATCCCGCCAAGATCGATGCTATCAAGAACTGGGAAGCACCCAGGACACCGACAGAGATCCGCCAATTTTTGGGTTTGGCTGGTTACTACAGACGTTTCATCGAGGGATTTTCCAAGATCACACAACCGCTTACCACTCTCACCCAGAAGGGCACCAAGTATGCTTGGGGTGACAAACAGGAAGCAGCATTTCAATTACTGAAGCAGAAGCTTTGCAGTGCGCCCATTTTGTCCTTGCCAGAGGGGACGGATGATTTTGTGGTATATTGTGACGCTTCCATTCAGGGATTGGGATGTGTGCTCATGCAACGTGATAAGGTCATCGCGTATGCATCCCGACAGTTGAAGGTCCACGAGAAGAACTACACGACACATGACTTGGAATTGGGAGCAGTTGTGTTTGCACTTAAGATTTGGAGACACTACCTATATGGAACCAAGTGCACAATCTACACGGATCACAAGAGCCTCCAGCATATTTTTTACCAGAAGGAGTTGAACATGCGACAGCGTCGCTGGGTCGAACTCCTGAACGATTATGAATGTGCCATTCAATATCACCCGGGTAAAGCTAACGTGGTAGCAAATGCCCTCAGTCGGAAGGAGCACTTGAAACCTTGTCGGGTACGAGCACTACAGTTCACAATTCATTCTGGGTTACCCGAACAGATACGCGACGCGCAACTAGAAGCAGTTAGGGAAGAGAACATCAAGGCCGAATCTGTGGGAAAGATGGAACGCGATTGGGAAGTGAAACCCAATGGTACCCGGTATTTCATGAATCGTATATGGGTACCTCTCTACGGAAACCTCAGAAAGCTAGTTATGGACGAAGCTCACAAATCCCGATACTCTGTCCATCCTGGTTCGGATAAGATGTATCAAGACCATAAAGCCGCGTACTGGTGGCCCAACATGAAAGTGGATATAGCCACCTACGTGAGCAAGTGTTTGACTTGTGCGAAAGTCAGGGTGGAATACCAGAAGCCATCAGGGCTACTTCAACAACCTGAGATCCCAGTGTGGAAATGGGATCAGATCTCGATGGACTTTATCACTAAACTACCGCGAACTCCGGGTGGTTGCGATACCATCTGGGTGATCGTGGATCGTCTAACTAAGTCTGCACACTTCCTAGCGACCAAAGAAACAGATAAGATGGATAAGTTGACTCGCATCTACATTAAGGAAGTAGTTTCTCGGCACGGGGTGCCAACGTCCATCATTTCAGACAGAGATGCTCGTTTCACGTCCAACTTTTGGCGGTCACTTCAGAAAGCGTTGGGTACACGCTTAGATATGAGCACAGCTTACCACCCTCATACGGATGGTCAAAGTGAGAGGACCATTCAGACCTTGGAGGACATGCTTAGGGCATGCATGGTAGACTTCGGGAACGGTTGGGAAATCCATCTGCCTTTAGTGGAATTCTCGTATAACAACAGTTATCATACGAGTATTCAGGCAGCACCGTTTGAAGCATTGTACGGTCGCAAATGTAGATCACCGGTCTGTTGGGCAGAAGTCGGTGACAGTCAACTCACAGGTCTTGAGTTGATACTTAAGGCTACTGAAAAGATTGTGCGAATCAGAAACGCATGGCAGCGGCACGGGATCGACAGAAAAGTTACGCTGATCGACGATGCAAACCGCTCGAATTTCAAGTAGGTGACCGTGTCCTACTGAAGGTGTCACCTTGGAAGGGTATAATTCGTTTTGGGAAATGAGGCAAACTAAATCCGCGGTACGTATGCCCATTTGTGATTTTGAACCGTATCGGGCCCGTAGCTTATCAGTTGGACCTTCTTACCAAACTCAGTGGAGTTCACAACGTTTTTCACGTGTCCAATCTGAAGAAGTGTCTATCAGATGAGACCCTAGTCATTCCATTGGATGAGATTCAAGTGGATGAGCAACTGCATTTTGTGGAACAACCTATCGAGATCATGGACCGTGAGATCAAGACTCGAAAGCACAGCAAGATACCGATCGTCAAGGTTCGTTGGAACTCTAAGCATGGACCGGAGTTCACGTGGGAAAGAGAGGACCAAATGAAAAGCAAATATCCACACCTTTTTGCAGCTGAGCAGCAATCTGATGTTACCGCCAACTGAATTTCGGGACGAAATTCTTTCAACATGGGGATGATATGACAGCCTGGGATTTCCTTGTACCATTCTAACAAACTGAACTTTTGTGCGTTGCATTCTAAACCGCGTTTACCCAATTTTTGCGACGAAAATTCTTTCAACATGGGGATAATGTGACATCCCGGCTTTTCAGGCATCTTAAACGCGCTACTTTATTGTTATTCATTCCTACGCTGATTTAATTCGGAGAATTAAATTACTCGCTCGCAATAACTACGCTAACTTTAGTATTTAGGGAATACACAATGTTTGGAAATTCTAACGGGTTGTATCTGAATTTCGTGCTACATGTTATTAGACGTTTATGAATAATTGTCGAGTCGTATTATGTGTAGTTATTTATCAAATTATAATGATCAGTTAGTAAATTCTATTTATAAGCCAAACCGAACCAAGCCAGTGAAACGTTTCGACTTCGCGGCCAAGCAAACCTAACCCGCCACCCACACCCCCTTGCGAACCCAACCCAACCCGCCACCCCACCCTTGCGGCCCAAGGACAAGCCCAAACCGCCCCCCTTTCCCCTTATGTATACGTATGTATGCATGGGGTGTTCAAAAAAATAGCAAACCCTAAAACCCTTCCCCTTGTGGTGTGCGACGGCAGCAGCCTCCCCCTCTCTCGGTCGCGCAAACAGCCTACACCCTCGGGTCGATTTCAAGCTTGTCCCGGTTCGCTAATTGCCATCGTTTCAAGGTTAGGGTTTAATTGTATTACAATTCACACTAGGTTTTGTGTAGTCTTGATCATGATTATGTGCTTGTATGATATTATTATGAAAAAGTGTTGTGGTGTATGATTAGTTCGGATGAATATGCGAATCCTTGCGGTTGTGATGATATGTTTGAGTATTGAAATCGTAGGCTGCGTTTTATCTATAAAGATCATGATATATGCTTAGGGTTTGCATGAATACTGATTTATTAGATGATATATGACAAGTTAACCTGCTGTTAATCGATACAACTAAGCGTCATTGCCGTTTACACATGTTCTAATGCGATAAAGTCGAAAACAGTGAGCTGATTGACATTTACACCCAACTTCAGTTGGCTGTAACATGATCATTATTTATCGAAAAGTAGATTATCTAAAGCCTAAAACGTGTATTTTTGAAAAACGCTTCAAATGGCGCTGGATTCAAATTTTTCTGAGGTTGTTTGCTATTTTTAAATAGTCATTTAGTGCAGCAGCTGAAGCTGCGTAAATTCTGCAGAATTTGCAGGTTGTTTATTGAGTCGGATCTCATAGTCTGTATGGGGTTAGGTCATGAAATCTGTGCAGTAACTGGACACGGAAGTTTCTGAAAATCTCTCACTGGAATTTCATTAATCGCAGGAACAATGATTTTTAAATAATTTTTCTCGTGGACTGCAGTCAGAAAGCGATGAATCTGACTGCAGTTTAGTATATAAATGTTTATAAATAATTGGTAAACATTTATGATTTGTAAATTTTACACAAAATTCTAAAGTCCAATTGACACCTCCGGTAAAAAAATTGGAATTTTTGGAATGTTAGAACTATTTTATAAAAATTCTCGAAAATATCCCAGTTATGAGTGTACAAGCTGAAACATGATAACTTGCGTTTGTGTGTATCTAAGTGTTGTATGAGTTATCCTGTGTTTATGACAAGTTGATTTGGTCGTTATTTTGTATAGTGATACTTTGCATGCATGATTATGGTTTCGAATTGGTTATTACGTATGCCGTACTATGTGTTAGTTATGCGTAGGGTTTTGTGTCAATGTGTTCACACACTAACTTTGAATCGGTTGACATGTTAGGACGCGATTAGCGGTTCCATCATTTGATTCTTTTGCGTTTATCTAACCGAGCAATTTAAGGTGAGTTCACGGCCCCTATTTTATCCGGTTTTTGAACAACAAGGGGAGAAACATGTATACGCTCTACAACTCTATCTTTTACATTAGGCGAAATTAACGTTGTTAACTATTCAGTAACTAAGTTAATGTTAATGTATGTTATGGTCACTAAGTAGCTTTATCACGGAAGTCCTCAACCAACTCTCGGATCGTTAGTATTGGGTTAGATAACGGGGAAATTATAGTAGTACTACTAGGCCCGACAAGCCCCACCCGAGCTAGTCGCGTTAGCCGACCGGGAATGGTCAACGGGTGATTAATTTGGCCTAACTTTCGCCATGGTCAGTGATAGAACTGGCAACACAGAGGCAACAACAGTCAGCTTCGATCGTGAACTCTTACGTGACGTAACTTTAGGCTCGCTACCTACATGTTAACATTGAACTTATTTACGAACCAAGATTATTATTCCAGGTTAGGAATAATGGAACTAAGTCGTTATCCCGGGTTAGGGATAACGGGGGAAAACAATCTTTTAAACCGAACTTGTGAACTTATAAAAACCTGTAAACTCACTCTTCTTTAATGTTGACACTTGTTTCTTTGCATGTTTCTCAGGACGCTAGGAGGGCTAGGTGCACTCACTTGCATTTGGTTAAGGCATTTTTATCGAGTCTTTATTAACGATTATTCTTGAGATTTTGGTTTTGGCGTTTATGTTGGCGCCCGTTACTTTATTCTAATACTTCCGCTAAACTTTGAAACCTTGAAATTTTGAAAATGACTATGCATGTTTACAATAAATGTTTTTAAAACGTTTAAATAAATCATATAGAGTCGTTCGACATTGCTAGTGTCTGAGATTCTGGTTTGATCACACGCCTCGTGGTAATACTGCGCAAGTGGAAATTGAGGGTGTGACAATTTGATTTTCATATTGATTTACATATGATTTTATGAAAGAAAACATTTTTATAAGGTTTATGACTACTTTTCGTTAAGCTATTATTTAAACTTCATGTCATGAATCCTCATCAACAAAACCTATGTATCTCACATACATTTTTATAATGACGTACCTATTTTTGCATGTGTTTCAGGAGCTAATGTTTGAGGTTGATTCATGCTACACTTAAGCGGACTTGGGCTTTAGTGACTTAAAATCAAGCAAGACAAATAGATTTATGTTATGTTACCTTTGAATTCCAGACGATGTAATCAAACTTAATATAATAATACAAAACTTTAATTACCATGGTTGTTGAAACAATACTTCTGTTACGACACTCCCTGACGTTTCCGCCGCGGTTTGTTGTTTTACGCAGTCGGGGTTTGACACTTTGAAGTTAGGAACTTCCGGGGGTGAGTAGATAGAAAGAGATGAGAAAAGTGCAAGAATGAATGTTGCACTAAAGCACCTATTTATAGTGCATGGGCTTGAATTGGGATCAAGACAAGTGTAAGAGGTGTTGTAGGATCAGTCCAGGTGTGTATGGACGTGTTAGAAGCTGAGGATGGGTGGCATTGTGCGAGAAAGGTGGCACAAGGGCAGAGAGCCTTAGCCTCCAAACAAAACTGCCACTGACAGTCCCTTACGGACCGTAAGAGGTGATGGCTTACGGTCCGTAAGCCACTCTGGCACCCACAGATTTGAATCTCTTACGGTCTGTAAGACACCAGGTCTTACGGTCCGTAACCGCCTACCAGATGTAATAAAATCCATTCCTTACGGTCCGTAACCATCAATGGCTTACGATCTGTAAGCATCATTCAGAGGCCAATAAAATTTGGCATGATAACATAAATGGTCCCTAGACAATTGTATGCATTATTCAGAGGTCACTAAAATTGACTTGATGACAAAACAGTTCCTTTTGTCCAACAAGTGGCGTAATCGAGAGTTGAGCGGAACGTGTCATTATATAATCTGACACAATTTTCCGAGGTGTTACATATCAAAAACAAAACACAATCCATTTAACGAAGAAAATCATAAGTCCCAAAGATATACAAAAGTCTTAAAACAGACCAAGAAATCCTAAGTGTTAATTAATTTGAATACTGAAATAAATAAAAAAGTCTTTATTCTTCAACTGCATTTTACTCTCATCATCACTGGTTCCCAAGTTCCCCTACCTGTCAACAAAAGACAACACAATAAAGAAACCTACGACTAAGCCAAAGGTTGCTCAGTAACGGAAAAAAACAACAGTACAAGTAAAGAACGGACATAATGAAGGAAATGTGAAATTCAAACGAACTTTATTTCAAAGTGAAAACCAAACTTATACTTATACCGAAACAAACGTTGAACAAAATCTGAGGTATAACCCGATACTTGACCGAAACATAATCAAACGCATATCATAACAATATCAATAACATAATAAACATACATAGATGTCAAACCACGCGACTACACATAGCAATGATTTAAGTCGCGCTAGACGGAAGCACCCATGAGCCTAAACAACCAAACAGGTACACAGCTAGCTTGTCCATGCACCTATAAGACGGTGAGTGCGGCATGCACCCATTGTTCCATCTCCACAAATTAAACCAAACCAAACATGCTCAAGTAACGGAGTACAAAACTAAAGTCATGCAATTATCTACCAGAGAAACTGAACATAATGCTAAAGAGAACATGCAACAATGATTACAATTACTAAGGTATATTGCAAGCTACAACGAAATTATCAAACTTATACTACGAATCTGATACGACCAACGAAAACAGGCATAATCCATACTACGAAGTAACGGACATGAAA
Organism: Scalesia atractyloides; assembly: GCA_947069175.1. Lineage (NCBI taxonomy): Eukaryota > Viridiplantae > Streptophyta > Magnoliopsida > Asterales > Asteraceae > Scalesia > Scalesia atractyloides. Next base: position 35,204,563 of record CAMTDV010000015.1, read on the forward strand.
AATATACTATGATGTCATGAACGAGAATCCGTACCAAAGAGTAGTGAAAGAAAATAAAGTTACACTATGATGTAAAGAATTACGAATCCATACCTTAATTTAGCAAGCAAAAGAGTTATCCACAAATAAGATCCTTTTCAAAACTTATGCAAACCTATATCCCCCATTACGAGTTTAGTTATAATTTAGTTAATTTATACGTTTGTTGTTTAAATTTTCTCCCGACGACTAAGGACTTCATTAATATTCCTTTTATCCAAAAAAGACTATTTATATTATACTCCAATTATAGATTGTCTTTGCTTAGTAATGCCAAAATCATAGAATATTAGTAGATTCTAATTTCTAAACTAATTAACAAAAGGAAATTTAGAAAAATAACAGTTTGACCAAGTGCATTTTCAAAAATGTCAAACTCACGCGTCCTTGGAGCGGCGCATCAAGCACCTGATGTGTAACACCCGACCGCGTAAAAACAATGAACCGCGGTAGAAACGTCGGGGAGTCACGTTACAAATTGTTACACAACCATGGTATTTAAAATTTTGAATTAAAGCATTAATACGTAACATTTTCTGACTTTTAACGAAAAACAAAACAAAAAATAAACATTAATATATATCGTCTTTCTTGTTTTAATAGTCACTAGGCCCGTCCGTTCCTATGTGATCCAAGCATTGTAAATCGTAACACCTTAGCTCCTGAAACATATGTGAAAACAAGTCAACATAAAAGAATGCCGGCAAGTACATAGGTTTTATGAGTGTGCCAAATTCATGGCCTCGTATATGTATTGCAATACCTCGTCGGACTACTCGAGTCGTTGAATGAAAACTTGTATCAATGTGTTTGATATTGCAATATAGTTAACCAACAACAACTAGTTGGTTAAAGTTTGTGAAAAATCTTGTAACCATGAATCTTGACTAAAACGTTTCTTTTGTAAAACCAAGTAATAAATTGATTTAAAAGAAAACTTCGTATGGTTTATATCCTTAACTGAAAACCGTTTCGTGACATCGTTCAAAAAGAAACATTCGTCCAAATGATTTAGATAAGGCCACGGTATGGAATATGATAAAAGCACCTATATATAGGAAGTATCAGCAGCATATCCACCATGCTTTTATTACATTACACACGTCACGTTATCTAAATCACTCACGATAAACCAATCGTCCAATCGTCTTGTATAACCAGTCGTCCAAATGGTCCTTGTTATAAACCAAATCGTCATTGTTATAAACCGATCGTCATTGTCATAAATCAATTGTCATTGTCATAAACCAATCGTCATTGTCATAAATAAATAAATAAATAAATGGTCCTTGTTTTAATTGTGAAAACTTTTGGTCGTTTCGTTGAATACATTCAAGCCTTTGTTGACTTGTCCTATACCACCAAAGGGTATCTTTAAATTGCAATAACAAACCACCAAAGGGTTTGTTAAAGTAAACAGTTTCGGTCGTTCCCCAAGCTTCCCCACAAACACCAGGAACCTTGGTAACGGGATTGTCAGTCCTATGGTACCATAATTTACTACTGGTCGGCTTAGCCAAAGTTAATGACTGTATTCTTGTCCTCAATGCAACGTACCAACAAGTTCATTCACATTATTGAAATCATCTCATTTATATAAACCATAGCATTTGTATCGAAAACTTAAAAAGATACTTAAGAACATATGAATCACCCCAAAATATTTGAAAACATAAAGAGAGGAACTATATACTCACTTGTGATTGCAAAATTGTCCTTGTTTCAAAGATCGACAAAGCTCAAGAGTTCGAGGATTCAAGCATGTCCTAAATTCGGATAATTGTGTAAATATCAGGACTTTAATCGGCGGATCGGATAGAATGAGGTTTTGTAAACCAAATGAGTGTTGGGACTCATATGAAATAGTTTAACAAAGTCTACATTCTGATTTGAAAAGGTTCCTAAGTGCTTTTGACCCATAATGGCTCGTTAAGGTAGTTTACGCTACTTTAACGGTTCATTAGCGTAAACGTGTGTTCGGATGGTTAGATATGTGTTATGATAAGTCTTATATGTCAAAACATGTTTAATAATGTTGCTACATCAGATTACATGTCAAAATTTATGTTACATATGCTTAAAGTTTATTTATGCGCAAAGAGGGCGTGTTGGTCATTGTTAAAGTGCATAGATATGAAATATCATAACACTAACTAAAATGAAGTGACCATAAGGTGTAACCTCAGAGGGTTATTCCCTATACAACTAGGTCACAAACATGGGTTTGGTCGGATCCTAAGATTGACCAAATGGGTCGGACTCGAAAGTCAAAGCGGTGGTCAAGACCGCTCGACTTACGACCCTAACTAAGCACTAAACTAAAAGTGATGAGTTAGACATGCCAAAACATGTCTAACTAAGTTATAAAAATGTTTTGATATCAAAACAAAGTGTTTTGATACCTGAAAATAGTCCCGTTGTATAATGCGCATTTTGCACATTGTTGACCGAAACTTTGACTCGTCACCACAACTAATAGACGTGGAAATCAGTAGGCATGATCGTTGTGGATCATAACCATCGTGATTACGATCACGATGCAAAGTCCAAATGGACTTTGACCTGACCAATTAATGGTCAAAGCTGAAAGTTAAACACTGTTTGACTTTTATCTTGAAATAGCTAAAATAAATAAACAAGACAAGGAGAGAGCACTTACTAGTGTTAAAGAACACTTGAAGAGCTCCAAGAAGAAGAATGCTCAGATGGGAGGCCTCCTCTAAGGTGGTAGCACTCCAACTTAGAGCAAGAGGAGAAGAATGAGAAATGAGCAAGGAACAAGGTGAACTTTGATGGGTATTTATAGTGTTCTTGGATCAACAAGATCATCACAAGTGTCCTAGGAGGTGTCATGATCTTAGGAGGGTCCTAGCACATGTCTAAAGCAGGAACAATGCTGGAAAATTCGAATGCTTGGTGTCCAAGAGAGTAAACAAGAGGCTGCCAACAAAACAGCTGACCTGGGCACCCCATGCGAACCGTATGGCTTTGTGGATGCGGTCCGCATCCCCCTTTGCTGACAGTAACTTTCCAAAATTGGCAGAACAGGCCACTGCACTCGCTTCGTCGCGTTTTGACACTTCTAATACTCGTTAACCTCATTTTTAAGCTTTATAAAGACGATAAAGCATAGAGAACTTGAAATAAGACCAAAAATGTCCCAGGTGTCCGTTCGTTTGGTCGTACGGTTGTGGTTTTCGGTTAATTACGACAAAAATCGTAACGATCACGCAAATGACCGTAAATGCGCAATGAATGACATTTTTGCATTCCAAACAGTAGAATACAAGATTTTAATGATTACAAAAATTTTTGTATGTGCGTACATGTCCCGGATAAAGAAATACGCGTAACGTCATACTTTCGCGTAATTTGCAAAATAGCCCCTGAGCTTGAATAAATTTGTTTTCACCATACCGAACCCTTCAAAACTTATTTCTAAGTTATGTAAAGGTTATTTAAAGTATGTTAAGCTTGTGTCATTGTTCCGGAGTGTATGTCACGTTAAACTGATTACGTTTACGTAACAGTTTGCGATTTCACTTCCAGAAGTCGTTCGAGAGTTTGTTATCGTGTAAGAATCGAATATGTGCAATTGTCATGATAAATAAACAAAACTAATAAATAAAACACAAAATTTCATTGATTGATAACTTGTTCGAAATCGTTATATGATCGAATCACCACAAATGTCACAGTCTCCTCTACTTTAAGAAATTTCGTCCCGAAATTTAATTCGCGGAAACTTGTGAAAATAGATGTGGCTATTTCGCTTTCATTTGATCCTCTCATTCCCAATTAAATTCTGGGCCAAGTTTAGATTCCCAGCAAACTTTGACTATCGGTATTCGTCTTCGTTTAAGTTTCTTGACTTCACGGTCCAAAATCTCCACGAGTTACTCGACAAAGTGCATTGTGTCATCAACGTGAATTTCGTCGAGGGGGATGTGAAGATTTGCGTCGGCTAAGCATTTCTTGAGATTGGACATGTGGAATGTTGGGTGAACGTTCCCAAGTTTAGGAGGTAGCTCAAGTCGGTAGGCCACCTTTCCGATTCTCTCAACGATCTTGAATGGTCCAACGTATCGTGGTGCAAGTTTTCCTTTCTTTCCAAATCTGACCACTCCTTTCCAAGGGGATACCTTGAGTAGGACGTGATCTCCAACTTGGAATTACAAGGGCTTGCGTCGCTTGTCCGCATAACTCTTTTGACGGCTTCTAGGTGTCAGAAGGTTATCGCGTATTTTCTTGACTTTGTCTGTTGTGTCATGAATAAGTTCAGGTCAAGTAAACTAACACTCTCCAACTTCATTCCAACAGACAGGTGAACGACATTTTTGACCGTATAAGGCTTCGAAAGGCGCCATGTTGATGTTGTCGTGATAACTATTGTTGTAAGAGAATTCGATCAACGCTAGATGTGAATCCCAACTACCACTAAAGTCAATCACACAAGCTCTAAGCATATCCTCCAGTGTTTGAATTGTTCTTTCGGTTTATCCATTCGTTTAAGGATGATAAGCAGTGCTCAGATTGAGTTTGGTTCCCATAGCAGATTGCATGGTCTTCCAAAAGTGAGATGAGAACCGAGCGTCTCTGTGAGATATGATGTCAAAGGAACACCATGACGAGATACAATCTCATCGACATAGATCTTAGCGAGTCTGTCAGCAGAGTAATCCTCATGAATTGCCAAAAAGTATGCTGACTTCGTTAGACGATCAATGATTACCCAAATAGCATCATGACCTCTAGATGTACGCGATAGCTTAGTAATGAGATCCATCACAATGTTCTCCCATTTCCATACCGGTATTTCTGGTTGTTCAAGCAAACCAGATGGGCGTTGATGTTCAGCCTTATCTTTAAGACAAGTTAAGCATTTCGATAAATACAAGGCTATATCACGTTGAGCTTGAAGGATACGTGTTTGGATATCAGATTGAATTTGGACACAATGAAGTTTGACACGTTCCTTGCGACTAAGCGCATCAGCCACAACATTCGCCTTACCAGGATGGTAGCGAAAATCGTTTAAAAGTTCGACCCAGCGTCATTGTCTCATGTTTAGCTCCTATTGATTGAATATGTGTTGGAGGATTTTGTGGTCAGTGAAAACCACACACTTCGTACCATAAATATAGGACCTCCAAATCTTGAGTGCGAAGGTGTAGTTCTTTTCGTGGACCTTCGATTGTCTTGACGCATATGCTATGACTTTATCGCGTTGCATGAGAACACAACCAAGACCTAGATTTGATGCGTCACAATAGAAAATAAAATCATCGTTACCATTGGGTAAAGATAGAATAGAAGCATCGCAGAGTTTTTGTTTCGACATTTGAAAAGCTTCCTCTTTTTCGGGTCCCCACATAAAAGGCTTCTTCTTTTGAGTTAATGCAGTGAGGGGAACTGCTATCTTCGAGAAGTTCGCAATGAATCGACGGTAATATCCAGCAAGACCAAGAAATGAGCGAACTTCTGTGGGAGTAGCGGGTGTGTTCCAATCCTTAATCGCAGCGATTTTGGAAGGATCCACGTGTATACCTTGCTCGTTGACTATGTGCCCCAAGAATTGAACTTCTTTTAGCCAAAACTCGCATTTGGTGAATTTGCCATAAAGTTGTTCTTTCTTTAGAAGTTTCATTGTTAATCGGAGATGTTGTTCGTGCTTGGCTCGAGACTTGGAATAAATGAGAATGTCGTCGATGAAAACAATGATGAACTTGTCTAAATAAGGTTTACAAACTCGATTCATCAAGTCCATGAAAACATCTGGAGCATTTGTCAAGCCGAATGGCATGACAGTAAACTCGTAGTGACCATATCTTGTGCGGAAAGCAATCTTGGGGATATCTTCCTCGAGTACACAAAGCTGATGATACCCAGAACGCAAATCGATCTTCAAAAAACATGTAGCACCTTGAAGTTGATCAAAAAGGTCATCAATTCGAGGTAGGGGATATCGATTCTTGATCGTGAGTTTGATGAGCTCACGATAATCGATACACATAAGTAAGGATCCATCCTAAATAGGACAGGAGTGCCCCAGGGTGAATAGCTCGGACGAATGAATCCTTTATCTGATAATTCCTGAAGATGTTTTGCCAACTCTTGCATCTCAGACGGTGCAAGACGGTAAGGAGATTTAGCAATCGGGTTGGCACCAGGTACAAGATCAATGCGGAACTCAACTTGTCGTACAGGAGGTAAACCGGGTAATTCTTCAGGAAAGACCTCAGGATAATCCCGAACAACATGAATGTCTTGAATAGTTTTGCTCTTGCCTTTTTCCTCTACGATATGTGCCAAGAAGGCCACATAATTCTTTCAGAAATATCTTTGAGCTCGAGTACATGTCATGAGTTTAATATTACTAGCGGGTTTCTCTCCGCGAACTTCCAAGACTTCACCAGAGGGAAGAAGTATTTGAACAATCTTGTCAAAACAGATAACTTCGGCATGGTGTTGGTTAACCAATCCATTCCTATGATAATGTCAAAACTCCCGAGTTGCATTGGCGTAAGATCAATAGAAAAAAGATGGTTGTTGAGATTTAATTGGCAATTTCGAATAACATGGTCGAGCACAAGAGGTTTGCCACTAGCGACTTCTACTGTCAAGGGCTTTCCTAGTCTAGTTCTAGGTGTTGAAAGCAAAGGTTCGAAGGCAAGCGATACAAAGCTTCTATCGGCACCCGAATCGAAAAGAACTGAAGTAGGACAATTGTAAACAAAGAACGTACCATTTACGACTTTGTTATCAGCACGGGCTTCGTTGGCGTTGATATTGAATGCTCGTCCACGAGCTTGATTAGCATTGACCAGTTTCGGGCAGTTGTTCTTGTAATGACCCATTTTGACACAGTTGTAGTAAGAACCTGGTGGAAAGTGGGGTCGAGCAACATTTGCTTGGGGTTGAACAGCGTTCTGTGCAGCTTGGTTTGGGTTGAAACGGCAAATGTTTGCTGAGAGACCAAGTTTTCCACATGTGGTGCACTGACGACATGGCTGGTGAGTTTGGTGATGACCGTTGCACCAGTTGCACAACGGTGAAGTTCCAGCATATGGTTTCCTTGCAGGAGGTTGAGCTAGTTGGTTTTGGGTGGCTTGGTTGGGTTGAGCAGTTACAGCAAAATTCTACGAAGCCTTACGCTTCCTCGATCTCTTGGTTGGTTCGATTTTGTTTTCCTTCGGTTTCTCTTGAGTTAACTTAGTAGAGGATTTCTTATCAACTTTAAGATGAAGTTTACCCTTTTTGACCTGAGATTCGGTCAAAGTTGCAGCTAGCTTAATGGCTTGGCGAACGGTAGTGGGATTACTGCCAGTGACGATATCCTGAACCCGATCAGGCAAATCATCGATATATTTTTCAATCACCTTATCCAAAGGCGTCACCATCCCTTGACATAACAAACTCAACTCTTCGTATCGGTTCGTATAAGCATGGTTTTCTCCACTATCCTGCTTGAGATCGTGAAATTCATCCTCGAGCGCCCTTTGCTCATGGCGAGGGTAGAATTCCTTCATCATAAGAGCCCTAAGCTCTTCCCAAGTTTGTGCCATAGCCACATCGGCACCCATGTCTCTCATCAAACCATTCCACCATGTAAGAGCTCTTTTCTTGAACACACTTGATGCAAACTCAAATCGTCCTTGTTATAAACCAAATTGTCATTGTTAAAACCAAATTGTCATTGTCATAAACCAATTGCCATTGCCATATGTCACACCCCTAATTTCCACGTGTAACCCAGTGGGCCCGGTTAGGGAATATCGTGACGTAAGTTAATATCATCATTACCAAACAATACAATAATACACAGCGGAAGTCTGGATAGTTACTATTACAAACGTTTGAATGTTCAAAGTTCAAAAATAATAAATACAACGCTTGTAACTAGATCCACAGGCGGATCAAAATGTGAATACAAAAGGAAACTTGACAGACTAAGGCCTTCTAAGCAAAGGGTTGCAATTCCTCTTAAGCTTCGCCGAGCACTTCCAGCCTAATTACGTATACTTGTCATCTGCGCTTAGTCTTTTGAAAATACGTCAGTTTTCACTGGTAAACACATTTAACCGACTCATTTTGAAAACATTTCGAAAACATTTAGTGTACACAATGGTACTTTGTTTTATAAATAACTTGGGATAAATAATTTCATGTTATCAGTTTTACATGCTATAATACATTTAGAGCCCGAAAACTATGCCGGGATCCTGATTAATCAACATACCACTTTAACACCTTTAATAGGTGCACCCCTAATGGGTCATACTTTATTTTAGTATCTGACGGGTGTATGCCTACACCCCGTGCTTAGGTCGTAGCCATTTACAATTAAATAAGCCGTGGATATCCAGGACACGGTCGTTTTAACCCCCAAATGTTTAATATTAAGCAATACGAATTAAAATGGATTATAGAATTCCCGGCTCATTGGTCTTTGATCCCATATCCAACCATGTGGTATTAGTATACCGTATCCCAAGCCCGTATAAGGGAAAATAAGTTAAAGTATTTACCTGATTTGCAAAATCTTCTAATAAATAAGAAAATAAGCAAAGCGCAGCCGTAATCAAAATAAATTAGCTTGGCGACAATCTACCGGAAGTCTCTAGTCTGGAATAGATGGTATTATTAACCGATTAGTTAGCTAGCGGGTCTTTATTTAGTCATTGACTTAGACCGGCTAACTTAAAATAAGAATAACGGTACGAAACGCTAGATTAAGCGGTGACCGGAAAAGAATGTATTTTGGACCCGTCAAGTACTATTGTATAATATGGGTTATCATTTTACATTCTGGAATATGAGAGTATTTTGATATGGTTAAACCTGTTTCGATTAAATTACGTAAACTAGTGACGTAGGCTTAACCGTACGTATATAAGCGAAACCGGGTAACCAGGTGAATCCTATACAAGTTCTATATGCCATTATGTTTAAAATATGTTATTATAACAGTAGGTTATTGATAAGATGGACCGTTATGGTTTTAAAAGTAAATTATGCCTTAAAAGGGGCAATTTCGTCATTTAAAATATAATAAACGAGCTTATATGTAAACTGATGTTATTAATATAAACATTCTGTAAAAATACTTATTTTATGATATTATATCAGTAGGACATCAATTATATGTGTGGTTTATGGCTTAAGACCAAACTATGTCCCGAAAGGGTAATTTGGTCATTTCACATATAAATGATAACTTATTTGGGAATCTGAGTTTGGGACATTTACCCACTGTTAATATATTGAAAATATGTTTGGAAATCAGTAGGTGTCAAGTCTTTATACTCTAATATGGTTTTAAACCATATTATGCGGAAAGGTGGCGATTAAGTCGCAAAATGACGATTTACATGGTATTTAAGTAAAACTGTTGTTGTGACCAGGTTTGAATGACCAAAATATGTTAAGATATATATACTATATCAGTAGGTATAAGGTTTTGGTTCATTTGAATGTCTAAAACTCATTTTGAGTGTCGAAAGGGTAATATCGTCATTTAAGGACATGATGTGCAAACTATAGCCTAAACTCAGTTTGCAAATAATTAAATCCCAAATAGTCCTAATAATGATATTACAATAGTAGGTTATGGGTTTTGATGTAAAACTATGTTTAAAACCATTTATGCGTTAAAAAGGGCGTTCTTGGCATATTTAATGGATACTGGTGTAAAAACTCGGATTACTACATAACCATGTCCTATAACTCCATAGGGTTACAGTATACTAAAACATGGTCATAACGCAACTTAGGGACAGTAGCTAATGTTGCTAAAACGGGTCAGAACTGAAAGTCAAAGCAAAAGTCAACTTTCACGACTTTCGGTTGCGAACCGACCTTAGACCTGGAATTGACGAGCCGAACATGTTCTTACATGTTCTTATAAATATTACCAAGTTATTAGTGTGTAATAACAGGTTTTATAACACTTACATTGCTAGTTATGGTTTTATTTCAAAACTGGCCCGTTTGACTTTTTATTAACATAACTTTTACCGGTCAAATTGACCAAGCAAACGTGGTAATCAGGAGATGCCATCTTGAGGGATTAACACCTACCTTATTACGATCACGTAGCCATGTTCGTTACGAACATTGGCTGGACCATAATGGTCTTAGCTCAAAGTCAAAGCGTTTTTACGTCAAAGCTTTGATATTGGCTTAAAACTTAAATAAACTAAAAAGGAGGGCTAAGAACACTTACACAAGGTCCTTAGCACGAAATAAGACTAATTAGGAAGTCCCCAAAGATTAGGAACCTCCAGAGAAGATGAAAGGAGAATAATGAGAATGAGCAAGTTCAAGGTTTGCACAAGGAAGGGTATTTATAGATGGGGGATGAGTTGTAGGATCTTGCCAGGTGTTATGGACTGCCATAGGATGTGCACAATTGTTTTGGGACGTGTAACAAGCAGCAAGAGAGTGGCATTTGCGGCAAGGTGGCAAGGCAGCAGGCTGCCATGCATTCTGTCGTTGGCGACCCCTTACGGACCATAAGGGTCATGCCTTGCGGTCCGTAAGGACCTCTTGCGCCCACAGACTTTGAATGGTTACGGTCCGTAACTATGGAGGCTTGCAGTCCGTAACCGCCTTACTAAAACAATGATTTGTTTAACCTTACGGTCCGTAACCTGGGATGGTTACGGTCAGTAAGGACCTTCAGAGATTAAAAGTTTGGCATTTTAATCACATTAGCCCCCCGACTTTTCTTGATGCTCGTTCAGAGGTTATTAAAATAACGTGACGGCGTCGTTGGTCCCTCTCGGCTACACGTGGCAACTAAGAATTTTTTGGGATACGTGTCGGAATTTTATTGGATGAAATTTTCGAGGTGTCACATCTTCACCCCTTAATAAAAATCTTGACCTCGAGATTTATTGAAATAGATAAGGGTACTTTTGTCGCACATTGGACTCGACCTCCCATGTATATTCGGGTCCCTGACGGGCATCCCATTTGACCTTCCCAATAGGTACATGCTTCCTAAGAAGCTTCTTAACTTGTCGATCCTCGATCGCAATTGGTTTCTCTATGAAACCAAGTTTTCATCGATCTTTATATCTTCATGTGGCATTGCCAATGACTCGTCCACGAGGGATTTCTTCAAATTGCTGACGTGGAAAACGTCATGGATTCCACTGAGCTTTTTCGGTAGCTTAAGCCGATAAGCTACTGGTCCGACACATTCGATTATTTCGAATGGTCCAATGTACCTCGGGCTTAACTTGCCCCTTTTCCAAAACGCATTACACCTTTCCAAGGTAACACTTTTAACATAGCCTTGTCCCCAACTTGGAACTGTAAAGGTTTACGCCTTTTGTCGGAATAGCTCTTTTGTCTATCTCGAGCTGCCTTAAGTCGATCATGGATTTGTACAATCTTTTCCATGGTCTCAAGAATGATTTCGGGTCCAGATAGTTGGGCTTCTCCAACTTCGGCCCAACACACAGGCATCCTACATTTTCTTACATATAAGGCTTCAAAAGGAGCGGCCTTAATACCTGTGTGGTAACTGTTACTATAAGAAAATTCTATTAGGGGTAGGTGATCATCCCAACTTCCACCTAAATCGATCACACAAGCTCGAAGCATGTCCTCCAAGGTTTGAATGGTATGTTCACTTTGTCCGTCCGTCTGCGGATGGTAAGCTGTACTGAAGTTTAATCTCGTGCCTAGAGATTGTTGGAAGCTCTTCCAAAAATGAGATGTGTATTTTGTATATCTATCAGATACAATGGATATCAGCACACCGTGCAAGGACACAATCTCATCAACATAAAGCTTAGCCAGCTTGTCAGAGTCGTATGATTCTTTAATTGGCAAAAAGTGAGCGGATTTGGTTAATCTATCCACGATAACCCAAATTGTGTCATTACCACGCTTGGTCTTGGGCAACTTAGTGATGAAGTTCATTGTTATCATTTCCCATTTCCATACTGGGATTTCAAGCTGTTGTAGAAGTCCTGACGGTTTCTGGTGTTCTGCCTTAATTTGAGAACACGTCAAGCACTTTGCTACATGATTAGCTATATCTTTCTTCATACACATCCACCAATAATTGGGTTTAAGATCTTGGTACATCTTGTCACTTCCTGGGTGAACCGAGTATCTAGAGTTATGTGCTTCTTGGAGGATTACATCTCTAAGTCCTCCAAAGATCAGAACCCATATCCGATCATTTATCCTAAACATTTCATCCTTTCCAGATGCTAACAGATCGATAGTTGCACCTAATCCTTCGTTGGCCATGTTGTCCTCAGTCATGGCTTGCTTTTGTGCATTTAGCAGCTTTTCATTTAAACTATTCTTCAATTCTATGCTTTTGGCATTGATCCTTAATGGTTTGGTTCTTTCCTTGTGACTAAGCACATCAGCGACTACATTCGCCTTTCCTGGATGATATCGAATCTCGCAATCATAGTCGTTGAGTGTTTCCATCCAACGGTGTTGCCTCATGTTCAAATCCTTTTGATTGAACAAGTGTTGTATACTTTTATGGTCAATGTAGATGATACACTTTGTTCCATATAAATAGTGCCTCCAAAGTTTAAGTGCGAATACTACCGCACCCAATTCTAAATCATGGGTGGTGTAGTTTCTCTCGTGCACTTTTAGTTGTCGTGTTGCACAGGCAATCACTTTGCCTCTCTGCATAAGCACACATCCCATGCCAGTGTGCGATGCATCACAATAAACTACAAATTCTTCAATGCCTTCTGGCAGAGTTAACACCAGGGCATTGCTCAACTTATGCTTTAACGTCTCAAAGGATTCTTGTTGTTTTGGGCCCCAGTTAAATTTAGCATCCTTACGAGTTAGGATTGTCAAAGGAGCGGCTATTCGAGAGAAGTTTTCGATGAACCTTCAATAATAACCAGCCAATCCTAAGAAACTACGTATCTCAGAAGGTGTCTTTGGGGCTTCCCAATTCATTATTGCTTCTATCTTTGCTGGGTCTACTTGGATACCATGTTCAGTTACTATGTGACCAAGGAACTGAACATCACGTAGCCAGAATTCGCATTTGGAAAATTTTGCATACAACTTTTCATGGCGTAGAATTTCAAGAATGCACCGCAAGTGTTTCTCGTAATCCGATTGATTTCGAAAGTAGATGAGTATGTCGTCTATGAAGACAATGACAAACTTATCTAAGTATGGCTTGCAGACTCTATTCATGAGATCCATGAATGTTGCGGGTGCATTAGTGAGTCCAAAAGGCATCACTAGAAACTCGTAATGTCTATATCTTGTCTTGAAAGCAGTTTTCGGAACATCTTCGTCCCTAACCTTAAGCTGGTGATATCCCGATCTTAAATCTATCTTCGAGAAATAACTTGCACCTTGTAATTGATCAAACAAGTCGTCGATCTTGGGCAAGGGATAACGATTCTTGATTGTTATCTTATTGAACTCACGGTAATCAATGCGCATCCGCATTGATCCGTCTTTCTTTTTGATAAAAAGGATAGGAGCTCCCCAAGGCGAAGAGCTAGGTCGAATAAAACCTTTCTCTAAGAGTTCATCCAGTTGGGTCCTTAATTCTTTCATCTCGGTTGGTGCTAATCGGTACGGAGCTTTAGCTATGGGAGCTGCTCCAGGTATGATGTCAATTCGAAACTCTACCTGCCTATCAGTAGGTAGGCCAGGTAATTCTTCTGGGAATACGTCCGGGTATTCAGAGATGATAGGGATATCCTCAATCCTCGGTTTCGGTTCATCAACGGTGACTTGTGCCATGTAGATGACACATCCCTTCGTCATACATCTAGATGCCTAAAGTAAAACTGCCTTATCAGGCAATCCAAAATATTTGTCTCCATGAATGGTGAGGATTTTACCAGATGGGGATTTGATCTCGATGAGTTTCTTATCGCAGGCAATGCGTGCTTGGTTATGCGATAACCAATCCATGCCTAAGACTACATCGAATCCTGCTAGTTTCATGGGCAAAAGAGAGACAGGGATAGAATGATTCTTGATGGATATGAAGCATCCGTCAAGAATGGAAGAAGTGGTTTCTATGGTTCCATCAGCGAGCTCTACTTCATAGGTTATGTCTAGAGTTCTTATGGGCAAGTTTAATAGTTCACTAAATTTATGATCTACAAAAGATTTATCGGCACCCGAATCGAAAAGAACTCTAGCAAAAGCGTCGTTGATAAGGAACGTACCCGTTATGACATTGTTATCCTTTATTGCTTCCTTAGCATTCATTTGGAAGGCTCTAGCAATGGCCTTCCTTGCCTCTAAGGTTTTGGGTTTACCCTCAGTATTTGCCTGTGGGCAACTTGTTTTGATGTGGCCCTTCTCACCACATCCAAAGCAAGTAGCATCCTTAATATTGCGGCACTCATGAGACCGATGCTCGGTTTTCTTGCAGATGTGGCATTGCTTCGGTTTTTGTTCTAAGCGACACTGTCCATAGTGTTGCTTCCCACACGTTTTGCACGTGGGTTTGTCGCCCGATTTCTGATTATTTTTGCTAAACTCATGCTTGCTTTTCTTGTTAAATTTTTGGGAGTTTCCATCTTCCCGTTTCCTCTTTCCATCATTGTCAGTCTTGACTAACAATTTCCTCACATAGTCCTGTGTGAGGGAGAGGGATAACTCAACAGCAGATTTGTAGGTGCCAGGCTGTATCGCCTTGACCATACTCCTGATTTCAGGAGCTATCCCATTGATGAAACGCGCAATGCGTTTGGGCTCCGGGGTAACCAAATAAGGCACTAGCCTTGAGAGAGAGTTGTAGTCGGTAACAAATTTCCGACAATCCATGTTTTTCATGGTCAGATTTAGAAAATCTGACTCGATTTTCTCCACCTCATGAGGTGGGCAGTAGGTATCCTTCACAAGATCTACAAACTTGGACCAACTCAAGGTGTAGAGATGAACCTTGCCCGTGGACTGGACTAAGGCTTTCCACCAGATCAGGGCATCGCCCTTGAATGATTGAGATACATACTTCACCACATTTTTATCAGCGCAACCGCTGATATCCACCACCATTTCCATCTCATCCAGCCATCTCAAACATTCTACTGCTCCTTTTTCCCCATTAAAGTCTCGGGGTCTACAAGACACGAAGTACTTGTAGGAGCAACCGTCGCCATCAATACTCGGTTTCTTGGGATGCGCATCATTCTTCGCTATACTTTTCACATTCGAAGAGTGTGCCTCACTCTTCTTCGGTTCAGAGGGGTTAGGCTGAGACTTAGGTTTGGAAACAGGCTTGGAGCAAGAAGCACTCGACTCCGGTTGACGATCAGATCTGTCTTTTAAGGCCTTGCCAACTTCTGCGGCAATAAGTTCTCTTACTAATAAGAATGTTATCATTGGCATCGTCATCATTGCGTTTGCTATTTACTTCATTTGAATCAGCCATTGCTGTAGCTTACTTCGATAGATCAAGATGAATTCGGTTAGTCGCTATGGTGTACCCTTATTCATGACATGGTTCTAAGACCATATAGGATTTAAATATTAAATGTAGTGTATATATACATAACCTAGGTCTTGAAGGACCATCATAGGCATTTATAGATTGGACATAGTCCAGAATTTATCAGTTAGTGCATCAAGCATCACTACTGTATCCTTGCACATTGGCTTTACACTGCTATTGTGTGTTTGAATAATTTAACCAGGATCTCACTGGATCACTTAGGCGACAGGGTGTGAACATTGTCATTTACCCATTTGACTAATGTGGCAATGATTGTCACGGGAAATTAAGGGTAACTTCTCATTGAGAGTTACTCTAGAGAAATGATAAATTTGGAAGTTGAACATTGTTCACCTTTTCTAGACAGAAGGTTACTTCTGAAATTTTCATTTGCCAATTCCTAGTTGATCATAGTCATTGGCTAATAGATCTTGGGATAATATAGCGGATCAATAAAATTTGATTAAAAATCATGATGATTGATTAAATAAAATACATAAATAAGGAAATCTTACTAAAAAGGACATTACATAATTGCCTAATATATAGGGCTTGGAAATAACAAAATGGTTCACGCAGGAACCTAACAGAATAATAATGTCCTCGCAGGGACTGAAAAGGAAATAACATTGTCCATGCAGGGACTGAAAAGGAAATAACAATTTCCACGCAGGGACTTTTGGAATTTAAATTACATATATGAAAATACAATACTAGTCATCCTTCCTTCCTTTTACGGCTTTGTAAAGTTTCTTGATAAATTTAGTCGTTTTCTTCCTCGACTTCTTGACTTGTTGTCGCATTTCTCGGACCTGATCCAAGGCTTCGTTAATAGCCTCAAGTGGTGCTTGTGGTTGAGGCTGAGGTGCAGGTGGTTACGGCTGAGGCGCAACTGGATACGGATACCCGTAAGGCGGATATCCGGTAGTGGCATAAGAAGGTGGGTAATTAGGGTAAGAAGAATGGTAGAGGTTATTATGAATAACTGCATCATAATAAGGATCCTGCTCCATTCCATGATGGATGTAATTATACAAGCCAGGAGGGTCAACAGTGTGAAACCCTGATGGTCCTGTATATGCAGGTATTGGGTTGGCAAAATCCGGCGGTGGTAGAGGTGGTTGAGGCAGAGGCTCAACAGCTGGTTGTGGTGGAGGTTCCACCACTGGTGATGTGTTCAAGGGTCCACCCATTTGTGGGTCCTTAGGGATGATGGGGTAAGAGGGTGGCAAAGGTGGTAGCGAACCCGACCTTTGACCAGCACGCACCGACATACGTGCCCCACGCTTTCGGCGTGGTTGTGATGATGATTCAGGTGGTGGCTGAGGTTGGTCCACTTGTTGCATTTCTACATCCTCGGCTTGAGGATGTGGTGATGGGGAGTGCTGTGGTAGGAGGGCGTGTTTACAAAGACATATTGCACCCATCGTAGCTCATAACCATCAGGACCTCGGAACGGAGAACCTGCCAAGGAGTTCGATATGATCCGGTTTGCGGGAATTCCTCCGGGTCGGAATCCTCCTCCATATGGGTCGGTG
Organism: Scalesia atractyloides; assembly: GCA_947069175.1. Taxonomy (NCBI): domain Eukaryota; kingdom Viridiplantae; phylum Streptophyta; class Magnoliopsida; order Asterales; family Asteraceae; genus Scalesia; species Scalesia atractyloides. The sequence continues at coordinate 35,221,606 of CAMTDV010000015.1, forward strand.
AGTCAACTGGAGGGGTTTTGGGTGAGGGTTGGTTGACTGGGTTATCAAAATAGGAGTTGAAGTATTCTTGTTGGGAATGGAAGTGCGAATGGTGGGATTGATGGGAATGATGTGAATGGTAGGAATGCTGAGAATGTGAATGAGGTGGGGGAGTATTCATGTGAGATCGAATGTCGGTAAGGTTCAAAGGGGGATGAAGAATCTCTGGATCCTTCGTAAGGGTTTTATTCAGATAAATTGGCTGCTCCAGCTAAAGAGGGTCTGTATGGTGGTCTAAAGGATGGTCCAGTGAAAGATGGTCCAGTCATTGAGGGTCCACCCCTCATGGGTCCTTTACCCTTTCCTCCACGTCTAAACTTAAACGGCATTGTTCCTGTTTCAAAAACAAGTTAAACAAAATACAAGCTAGAATAATAAGATGGAAACGATTAAACCTAGGTCAAAGTCTGGACTCGGAAGTCTAAGAGATGTGTGTTATTATGTATTCCCGAGATTAAACACAAAAGGCTAGTGTTTAATTCACTCGAAAGTTGGCTCTGATACTAACCTGTCATACCCCTAATTTCCACGTGAAACCCGGTGGGTCCGGTTGGGGAATATCGTGACGTAAGTTGATATCATCATTACCAAACAATACAATAATACACAGCGGAAGTCTGGATAGTTACTATTACAAACGTTTGAATGTTCAAAGTTCAAAAATAATAAATACAACGCTTGTAACTAGATCCACAGGAGGATCGAAATGTGAATACAAAAGGAAACTTGACAGACTAAGGCCTTCTAAGCTGCAATTCCTCTTAAGCTTCGCCGAGCACTTCCAGCCTAATAACGTATACTTGTCACCTGCGCTTAGTCTTTTGAAAATACGTCAGTTTTCACTGGTAAATACATTTAACCGACTCATTTTGAAAATATTTCGAAAACATTTAGTGTACACAATGGTACTTTGTTTTATAAATAACTTGGGATAAATACTTTCATGTTATCAGTTTTACATGCTAATAATACATTTAGAGCCCGAAAACTATGCCGGGATCCTGATTAACCGACACACCACTTTAACACCTTTAGTAGGTGCACCCCTAATGGGTCATACTTTATTTTAGCATCTGACGGGTGTATGCCTACACCCCGTGCTTAGGTCGTGGCCATTTACAATTAAATGAGCCGTGGATATCCAGGACACGGTCGTTTTAACCCCCAAATGTTTAATATTAAGCAATACGAATTAAAATGGATTATTTTGAATTCCCGACTCATTGGTCTTTGATCCCATATCCAACCATGCGGTATTAGTATACCATATCCCAAGCTCGTATAAGGGAAAATAAGTTAAAGTATTTACCTGGTTTGCAAAATGTGACATCCCGGGTTTTTCGGATAACTTAAACGCGACACTTGTCGAATAAAGTATATGCTAAGTATTAAACGTGTACGAGTTAATGAATACGTGATGTGTGTTTGTGTGATTGTTTTAGTTATAAATAATTATGGTAGATATGTACACGAACCGAACCGAACCGCGACACGAACCAACTTTGATTCCTTGTGACTCTAGGAATTAACCAAGTTTAGAACTCAAACCATTCTCGGCCGTGTGCAACCCAAACTGCAAACCCAAACTGAGATCAACCTAAACCTTAAACTCTAACTACTCGGCCGCAAGATCAAACCAAACCAACCCAAGTCCTTGGCCGCGAGATCAAGCCCAAACCCAAACCAAAAACCAACCCAAGTCCCTCGGCCACAAGCTCAAGCCTAACCGCAACCCTCATCTCTTTTGCGCTATATATACACACACCCATGCATGTTTCATTCACAAACTACAAAACCCTAAAAGAAAACTGCCGTCGGCAGCCTTGTTCTCGCCCCTTGTGATCGCAAACAGCTTCTTTCCTTCATCATATCAATCTGGTCAGCCTTGTTCACCTTCACGGTCGCGCAACAGCTTGTTCTTTTCTTTCCTCTCGGTCGCAGCAGCAGCAGCCCTCGCCATCTTCATCTCTCGGCCGTGAGCAGCTTGTTCTTTTCAGCCTCGGTCGCGATTTTGCTGGAACAGCTGGATCAATCTTGTCCGAATCTCGGCTTGTTTACCTAGTTATTCAAGGTTAGGGTTATCTTTGATTACGAGATCATGTTCGGATATATATGCTTGAATGAAGTGATTGGTTTGTTTTCGGATTATATGTGTTGAATGTAATCGGCTGATTTGATCGTTTTTTATATGCATGATTGTTTGCGGAACTTGTAAGTTTGCGAGTATGTTTGTTTGTAAAAACTAGAAGTATGAACTAGGGTTTGCATGGATATGTTATTAGTAGTGATCTATGATTAGAAATCGGTTCTTGCTCGCCTAGGTTGATCATGGGAACGGTTTATGCAAGTTATGGTAATAATATGCTGAAAACAATTGCTGAGTAATAGTTACAGCCGACTTCATCTGGCTGTAACTCGGTCGTTAGTTGTCGAAAAACGGACTTTCTGATGTCTAGAACGTAGAGATTTGAATAAGGAATCTAATGACGCTGGATTCATAATTTTCTGAAGTCATTTGATATTTTTAAAGGGCCAAATAAGTTCAGTAACTAAAGCTGTGAAAATCCTGAAATTTTGTTAGTCGTTTATCGAGTTGGATTTTAAAATCAGTAGGGAGTTGAGTCATGATTTTTGTACAGCAACTAGGTATGGAAATTTCCGGGCAACTCCAACTGGAATTTTGTTAATTGGACGATCAGTGATTTTTAAATAAATTCTTCCGTGGACTGCAGTCAGAAAGCGATAAATCTGACTGCAGCCTAGTGTATTAATATTTATGGTTAATTGGTAAAGATTTAGGACTTGGAAAATTTATATAAATTTCTACAGTATAAATGTCACCTACTGTAAAAATATTGGAATTTTTGGAACGTTGGAACTATTTTATAAAAATCGTAGAAAACAGCTGAATTATGAGTGTTAAGCTGAAATTTGATAACTTGTGATTGTGTGCACCAAATTGTGGCATGGATTGGTTTATGTTTATGATAAGTTGTTTTGATCACTAGGTTCACATGAGGATACTTGCATGCATGTTTGAGTGTTAGATATGTTGTTTGTGTGTATCACTTTGTGCGTAAATTAAGTGTAGAATTTGTATTGGTGTGTTCACACACTGACGTGAAATCAATTGGTTTGTTAGGACGCAATTAGCGGTCCCATCCTTTACAACTTCTTTGCTACACTAACCGAGCAACAAAAGGTGAGTTCACGGCCCCTAACTTTATCCGGTTTTTAAACAACAGGGGGAGAAACATGTATACACTCTTCAAACTCAATCTCTTTACGTTATACGAATTTAACGTCACATAACTATTCGGTAACTAAGTTAATGTTAATGTAATGTTATGGTCACTAAGCAGCTTTATCACTTAAGTCCTCGTCAATCTCTCGGATCGTTAGTATTGGGTTTAATAGCGGGTGAGTTATAAGTAGTACTACTGGGCCCGACAAGCCCCATCCGAGCTAGTCGCGCTAGCCGACCGGGTATGGTCAACGGGTGAATAATTCGGCCTAACTTCGCCATGGTCAGTGATAGGCCTGGCAACCCGGAGGCACAACAGTCAGCTTCGATCGCGAACACTTACGTGACATAACTTTAGGCTAGCTACCTATATATGTTAACATTGAACTTAATTACGAAACAACTATATTATCCCGGGTTGGGGATAATGGAAACAACAACTTATTATTCCGGGTTTGGAATAATGGAAACAACAACTATATTATCCCGGGTTGAGGATAATGGAAGCAACAACTTATTATTCCGGGTTGGAATAATGGAACCAATACGTTATCCCGGGTTAGGGATAACGGGGAAAACAAACTAAAACCGAACAAACGAATTTATGAAAACCTGTGAACTCACTCATCTTTAATGTTGACACTTGTTTCTTTACATGTTTCTCAGGACGCTAGGAGCTCTAGGTGCACGCACATGCATTGAATAAGACATCTTTTATCGAGTCTTATTTATCAATATTGTTTTGGGGTTTTTCATTTGTTTTGGCGTTTGTGTTGGCGCCCGCTTCACTACTTATTTATGCTTCCGCTCAAATTTAAAAACTGATGCTTCTGCTAAATATTGGTAACTAATCAAGACAATATAAAATCTACGACAAATGATTTTTGAAAACGTATTATCAAATCATATAGAGTCGTTCGACGTACTAGTGTTTCAGATTCTGGTTTGTTCACACGCCTCGCGGTAAAACTCCGCAAGTGGAAATTGAGGGTGTGACACAAAATCTTCTAATAAATAAGAAAATAAGCAAAGCGCAGCCGTAATCAAAATAAATTAGCTTGGTGACAATCTACCGGAAGTCTCTAGTCTGGAATAGATGGTATTATTAACCGATTAGTTAGCTAGCGGGTCTTTATTTAGTCATTGACTTAGACCGGCTAACTTAAAATAAGAATAACGGTACGAAACGCTAGATTAAGCGGTGACCGGAAAAGAATGTTTTGGACCCTACAAGTACTAGGACTTGTATAATATGGGCTACCGTTTTACATTCTGGAATATGAGAGTATTTTGATATGGTTAAACCCGTTTTGATTAAATTACGTAAACTAGTCACGTAGGCTTAACCGTACGTATATAAGCGAAACCGGGTAACCGGGTGAATCCTATACAAGTTCCATATGCCATTATGTTTAAAATATGTTATTATAACAGTAGGTTATTGATATGATGGCCCGTTATGATTTTAAAAGTAAATTATGCCTTAAAAAGGGCAATTTCGTCATTTAAAATATAACAAACGAGCTTATATGTAAAATGATGTTATTAATATAAACATTCTATAAAAATACTTATTTTATGATGTTATATTAGTAGGGCATCAATTATATGTGTGGTTTATGGCTTAAGACCAAACTATGTCCCGAAAGGTTAATTTGGTCATTTCACATATAAATGATAACTTATTTGGAATCTGAGTTTGGGACATGTACCCACTATTAATATATTGAAAATATGTTTGGAAATCAGTAAGTGTCAAGTCTTTATACTCTAATATGGTTTTAAACCATATTATGCGGCAAGGTGGCGATTAAGTCGCTAAATGACGATTTACATGGTATTTAAGTAAAACTGTTGTTGTGACCAGGTTTGAATGACCAAAATATGTTAAGATATATATACTATATCAGTAGGTATAAGGTTTTGGTTCATTTGAATGTCCAAAACTCATTTTGAGTGTTGAAAGGGTAATATCGTCATTTAAGGACATGATGTGCAAACTATAGCCTAAACTCAGTTTGCAATTAATTAAAAATCCCAAATAGTCCTAATAATGATATTACATCAGTAGGTTATGGGTTTTGATGTCAAAACTATGTTTAAACCATTTATGCGTTAAAAAGGGCGTTCTTGGCATATTTAACGGATACTTGTGTAAAATCTCGGATTACTACATAACCATGTCCTATAACTCCAGAGGGTTATAGTATACTAAAACATGGTCATAACACAACTTAGGGACAGTAGCTAATGTTGCTAAATCGGGTTAGAACTGAAAGTCAAAGCAAAAGTCAACTTTCATGACTTTCGGTTGCGAACCGACCTTAGACCTTGAATTGACGAGCCGAACATGTTCTTACAAGTTCTTATAATTATTACCAAGTTATTAGTGTGTAAAAACAGGTTTTATAACACCTACATTGCTAGTTATGATTTTATTTCAAAACTGACCCGTTTGACTTTTTATTAACATAACTGTGACCCGTCAATTGACCAAGCAAACGTGGTAATCAGGAGATGCCCTCTTGAGGGATTAACACCTACCTTATTACGATCACGTAGCCATGTTTGTTATGAACATTGGCTGGACCATAATGGTCTTAGCTCAAAGTCAAAGCGTTTTTACGTCAACGCTTTGACATTGGCATAAAACTTAAATAAACTGAAAATGAGTGCTAAGAACACTTTCACAAGGTCCTTAGCACGAAATAAGACTAATTAGGAAGTCCCCAAAGATTAGGAACCTCCAGAGGAGATGAAAGGAGAATAATGAGAATGAGCAAGTTCAAGGTTTGCACAAGGAAGGGTATTTATAGATGGGGGATGAGTTGTAGGATCTTGCCAGTTGTTATGGACTGCCATAGGATGTGCACAAGTGTTTTGGGACGTGTAACAAGTAGCAAGAGAGTGGCATTTGCGGCAAGGTGGCAAGGCAGCAGGCTGCCATGCATTCTGTCGTTGGCGACCCTTACGGACCGTAAGGGTCATGCCTTGCGGTCCGTAAGGACCTCTGGCGCCCACATATTTTGAATGGTTACGGACCGTAACCATTGAGGCTTGCGGTCCATAACCGCCTTACTGAAACAATGATATGTTTAACCTTACGGTCCGTAACCTGGGATGGTTACGGTCCGTAAGGACCTTCAGAGATTGAAAGTTTGGCATTTTAATCACATTGGCCCCCCGACTTTTCTTGATGTTCGTTCAGAGGTTATTAAAATAACGTGATGGCGTCATTGGTCCCTCTCGGCTACACGTGGCAACTAAGAATTTTTTGGAACACGTGTCGGAATTTTATTGGACGAAATTTTCGAGGTGTCACACCATAAACCAATCGTCATTGTCATAAACCAATCGTCATTGTCATAAATAAATGGTCCTTGTTTTAATTGTGAAAACATTTGGTCGTTTCGTTGAATACATTCAAGCCTTTGTTGACTCGTCCTATACCACCAAATGGTATCTTTAAATTGCAATAACAAACCACCAAAGGGTTTATTAAAGTAAACAGTTTCGGTCATTCCCCAAGCTTCCCCACAAACACCGGGAACCTTGGTAACGGAATTGTCATCCTATGGTACCATAACTTACTACTGGTCGGCTTGGCCAAAGTTAATGAATGTTATTCTTGTCCTCAATACAACGCACCAACAAGTTCGTTCACATTATTGAAATCGTCTCATTTATATAAACCATAGCATTTGTATCGAAAACTTAAAAAGATACTTTAGCACATATGAATCACCCTAAAATATTTGAAAACGTAAAGAGGGGAACTATGTACTCACTTGTGATTGCAAAAGTGTCCTTGTTTCAAAAATCGACAAAGCTCATGAGTTCGAGAATTTAAATGTGTCCTAAATTTGGATAATTGTGTAAATATTGGGACTTTAATCGGCGGATCAGATAGAATAAGGTTTTGTAAACCAAATGAGTGTTGGGAATTCATATGAAATAGTTTAACAAAGTCTACGTTCTGATTTGAAAAGGTTCCTAAGTGCTTTTGACCCATAATGGCTCGTTAAGGTAGTTTACGCTACTTTAACGATTCATTAGCGTAAACGTGTGTTCGTATGGGTAGATATGTGTTATGATAAGTATTATATGTCAAAATATGTTTAATAATGTTGCTACATCTACATGTCAAAATTTATGTTACATATGCTTAAAGTTGATTTATGCGCAAAAAGGGCGTTTTGCTCATTATTAAAGTGCATAGAAATGACATATCATAACACTAACCAAATGAAGTGACCATAAGGTATAACCTCGGAGGGTTAATCCTATACAACTATGGTTACAAATATGGGTTTGGTAGGATCCTAAGATCGACCAAACGGGTCGGATTCGAAAGTGAAAGCTGTGGTCAAGACCGCTCGACTTACGACCCTAACTAAGCACTAAACTAAAAGTGACGAGTTAGACATGCCAAAACATGTCTAACTAAGTTATAAAAATGTTTTGATATCAGTTTTGATACCCGAAAATAGTCCCGTCGTATAATCCGCACTTTGCGCATTATTGACCGAAACTTTGACTCGTCACTACAGCTAGTAAACGTGATAATCAGTAGGCATGATCGCTATGGATCATAACCATCGTGATTACGATCACGTTGCAAAGTCCAAATTGACTTTGACTTGACCAATTAATGGTCAAAGCTGAAAGTCAAACACTGTTTGACTTTTAGCTTGAAATCGCTAAAATAAATAAACAAGACAAGGAGAGAGCACTTACTTGTGTTGAAGAACACTTAAAGAGCTCCAAGAAGAAGAATGCTTAGATGGGAGGCCTCCACAAAGGTGGTAGCACTCCAACTTAGAGCAAGAGCAAAAGAATGATAAATGAGCAAGGAACAAGGTGAACTTTGATGGGTATTTATAGTGTTCTTGGATCAACAAGATCATCACAAGTGTCCTAGGAGGTGTCATGATCTTAGGAGGGTCCTAACACATGTCCAAAGCAAAAACAATGCTGGAAAATTCGAATGCTTGGTGTCCAAGAGAGTAAACAAGAGGCTGCCAACAAAACAGGTGACGTGGACACCCCATGCGAACTGCATGGCTTTGTGGATGCGGTCCGCATCCACCCTTGCTGACAGTAACTTTCCAAAATTGGCAGAACAGGCCCCTGCACTCTTTTCGTCGCGTTTTGGCACTTCTAATACCCGTTAACCTCATTTTTAAGATTTATAAGGACGATAAAGCATATGGAACTTGAAATAAGTCCAAAAATGTCCCGGGTGTCCTTTCGTTTGGTCGTACGGTTGTGGTTTTCGGTTAATTACGACGAAAATCGTAACGATCGCTCAAATGACGTAAATGCGCAACGAATGATATTTTTGCATTCCAATCACTAAAATACAAGATTTTAATGATTAAAAAAATTTTTGGATGTGCGTACATGTCCCGGATTAAGAAATACGCGTAACGTCATACTTTCGCGTAATTTGCAAAATAGCCCCTGAGCTTGAATAAACTCGTTTTCGCCATACTGAACCCTTCAAAACTTATTTCTAAGTTATGTAAAGGTTATTTAAAGTATGTTAAGCTTGTGTCATTGTTCCGGAGTGTACGTCACGTTAAACTGATTACGTTTACGTAACAGTTTGCGATTTCACTTCCAGAAGTCGTTCGAGAGTTTGTTATCGTGTAAGAATCGAATATGTGTAATTGTTATGACAAATAAACAAAACTCATAAATAAAACACAAAATTTAATTGATTGATAACTTGTTCGAAATCGTTACATGATCGAATCACCACAAAATGTCACGTGATGCGTCCATATGCACACACCTAATTAAAAATGGACACATGTCCTTTCAAATGTTGCAGGTGGACCCAGATGCATCCTATGCATCCCCGACGCATCCCATGCCTCCCCGACGCATCCCATGCCTCCCCGACGCATGTCATGCCCTCCCAGACGCATCCCATGCCTCCCAGACGCATCCCATGCCTCCCCGACGCATCACATGCCCTCCTAGACACATCCTATACCTCCCCGGCGCATCCCATGCATCTGGGCGCACTGCAACATTTGAAAGGACATGTGTCCATTTTTTAATTGGGTGTCTGCATATGAACGCATCCCGTGCTAGATGCGCCGCTCTAAAGACGCGTGAACTTAACATTTTTAAAAAGGCATATATGCTATTTTGTAATTTTCCCTTGACAAAAATCAAGTTTTATATTATATTTACTCCTGAATTTCTTAAATCCTGACACATCCATACATATATAAGTTACATTTAAATAATACATCACCTACATAACATCACATCTCATACCTACACACATGTAGACACACAGTGCACAACCATACCTATATCACAAACATGCATTCACATACACTCATGCATCAACACAATTAATAATAAAAAGAATAACAACAACAAAAACAACAACAATAATAATAATAATAATAATAATAACATATGCATACACCAATCCAAAACCCACGCACACTTTATGATTGATCCATACATAACACGCACATCATATTGCATACATAAACCTTATACCTAACATCTCACACATTCTCACATATTATTACACTATACATACACATTCTTTAAATATATATATATATATAGATAATAACACACATATCAACATGAAACTCCTACACAAGACATCTTGAACAGTAACGGAAAAACAAGCCAAGTTCTATTTGTAATGAAGCTATATAGTATGTTCATCTTTTGCAAAACAATTTTAGATATATTGATTGATCCTTAGTCACCGGGAATGACTCGTAATTAAAAGCTCACAATCAAACATACTATAAGTACATGTATACTAGACTTACACGTGATTAACATAGAGTGGAACTGTTACCTCGGCAATAGATTGGACAAACGGGTCGAGGGAAAGCGGTGATAGTAATGGCGGTTGTAAAAGATAGTGATGGTGATAACTTACGTTCGTACGAAGGTAAAATGCTCTCTTCGCACGAAGGTAACCTATCTATATATAGTGTCATGTGTTCATAGTTTTCTTTGTTTTGGAGTTCCCAGAGGGGAAATGTTTGCAACATTTCCAATTTCGCCAGCTTGTCAAGATGTATACTCTTTCGGTATGAATGGAAGTTTATGACTATTATTATGCTTCTACTCCGTTCTTAATAATATTCTACCGAATTAGTACTATTATACCAAAACTTTCGTCTAGAATCGCGGGATCCTGGAATCTCATGTTTATTTGTTAAATTAAGTATATAACAAAAGGTTATGTTAACATGATGGTATTTAATGGTGATCATCTTGTGTTGTTTAATTATATGGGTGTTAGTTCATTGTAAGCTTAGACAGATAAGCATAGGTCTTGCAGTGCACATTTGACATTTGATCTAGCTCCCATTTGGTTTATAAAGTCATATTACTAATTGTGTTATTGAATTTGATGTTTGGTTGTATTCATTGTTTAATTATTTAATTATTTACATGTCCAACTTTATTTAGTGTTAATCATTTGAATCACAACAATAAATCCAATTATATAATTTTGGTTATGTTTTGCAATCAATAAAGTTATGTTCATATAACATCCCATTTTGGTTTATCAACTCATATTACCAATTGTGCTATCGAATGTTATGATTGGTTGTGTTCATTGTTGAATTATTTACATTTCCAACTTAATTTAGTGTTAATCATTTGAATCAAAACAATAAATCCAGTTATAATATTTTTTTAATTACGTTTTGCAATCATTTCACATTATACATCAACCACTAACTCCCAATATTATACATCAACCACTAACTCCCAATGTAAAGATCTTTTGTTAACCTTAGCAGTTGTGTCTTAGGGCAATCACTGTTTTCCTTTGTGTTAGAAAAAACAAAACAAACGTATGCACTTGTTAGTAGTCGTACTCGTAGCAAATGTGTAGTACCCGATGTTGGGAAATTTCATCCTAGCACTAGTCGAAACTCAAACGAAAAACCCAAAGGTTGCATTGCTATTTCTTGAGATACTAGCTAATAGTGATCACGAGTCACCAAATGAACTAGATGCTAATAAAGCCAAATGTGTCTGGACAATTGACAGTAGGTATTGGGCTAGGTGAGTATCCTACCAAATATAAAACATGAAAATCAATCATGTGTCAAGTGTGGGATTATTATATAATACATCTCGGATAAGGCTATAGTTCATTGTTTAAAAGTGGCATCATAAAATAATTTTTAACTTATAAATATCAACGAAAGAAAAAAAAGGAATGTCAATGATACCGTTGGGAATGGCCATTCGACATATGCAAGGAAAAATAAAATTACCCTATTTTTAATTCATTAAATGAAAAAACTAAGCAAATTGGTCCATTTGAAAACATAAAAATGCAATTGAAAAATCAAAGCAAAAGGAATAATGCTACCATCATCTCCCTATTACTTTAATAAATATTTGAAGTTTTTTAAGACAATCCATTAACTCGTACATCCATGATAGCACCATTACACCTTTAAAATTATTTTTTGCATCTTTACTGTATAGCTTAAATACCAATTATTTGTAGGCTATGCTAAGTGCATCGTGGTAAATATGGAAGGTTATGGCACTATAATTTACATTTTAAAAATGACTTTGTAACATACTTATTTTTATGTATTTTAAAAATAATGATACGACAAGTTTATTCGAGTAAATTTCAAATTTTGTCATTTATCTTTATACCTATTTTTAGACGTTGTCCTTTATGTTTAAAATTAACGAATTTTGTACTTTATGTTTTAAAATCATACACGTCATGTCCTTTAGACCTAACTAAGTTAGAGTTTTTGTTAAGTCTGGTCATGTGACTTACATTTAAGGGTATATATGTGATTTCACCTTTCTAAGAATTATTATGTAAATAAGTTATGTCTAGGGGTTATTGTATATAAAAACAAGGGACATTTTGATAATCTCATAATATTAAAAAAAACAATAACAAATCCTAACTTCTAATTTCATATCTTTGAAGATCTAGGCTTATATTCATCATCAATTTCATCTTCTTCGTACCTAAATATTTCGTAGCGCTTTTACATCATTAAGAACTCACGCCGCAAAAGGGGACAAAAGTTGACACCCGCATCTACGTAAATTGCAGTTTACTTTAATAAAAAATATAACAAGCTATATATTATTTTTATTGAGATATTAACATAGTTAATTATTTTTATTGAGATATTAACATAGTTATATTAATAAATCAGAAAACATGATTCAAGTGGCCGCACTACTTAAATAAAACGCCATCACCACTTTCCCAAACTCACCGCCACCGCTCCCTCTCCCCACCGGCAGCTGTTTCCGGCCAACGTCCGCCGGTCTCCTCCCTAAACCACCACCACCACAGCATGGGTCAAAACTTTAGCTGCAGCATACAGGACGAACACGGCTGGTTCTCAGCAGTTCAATTTGGCGATTTGAACTCTGTGAACACCCTTTTGGAGCAAGATCCGAATCTTATAAAACGAACTACTGTTTGTGATCGTCATTCTGCTCTTCATATAGCTGCTGCCAATGGTCATATCGAGGTTTGTTGGTTATGATTTGGTGGTTCTTGCGGTTGATTTTGGTTGTTTGAGCTAATTTTTGTTTGTGATTTTGTGCAGATTGTTACTATGCTTTTGGAGAATAGATCGGTTAATCCTGATTCTTTGAATCGTCATAAACAGGTCAGTTCGATATTATTAACTTTACCGGTAATCATGTTTTTAACTGTTCAGTTTCTGTCGGTTAAAATAATTTAGCGGTTTGAAGTCAACTTTCATCCGGTGTCTTTTTTTTTAAACTACCTAAGTAGTAGTTGTTATTTAGCAATTATCTTCAGCGAATTAACGTCAAGCAGGTGGTAACAGTGAAGAAAAATTCAGTAAATAATAACCAAGTTTAATAACTGTTCAATTTATTTAAACTAGTGGGGAACCATGCGTTGCAACGGAGTTGATAATATAGGCTGAGAACGTAATTCAAATCTGAAAACGTTAAAAAATCGTCTATACGTTGTGTGTGTATATATAAAAGAACTCGCGCTTCGCGGCTGCAACGCACGGGAAACCCTTATGATAAACATTATATAGTATACTGCAACATTTTTTTATTTAGTGGGAAACCCACGTGTTGCGGCAGAGTCGATATTTTTACATCTAAAAATTTTTAACCAACTTCTCTAAAATTACAAAACACATTTTATGTTAAATTTATTTAATTTTGGTTCGCTGATTTAACTTTTAGTTCAAATACACAAATACAACAAAATGTAGTTTTTGAATATATACTATAGATTTATTAGACATAAATGTCATTGATCAAGGGAAGAGGGGTATGAGTGGAAGAAAATGGCAAAAAGTTAGGCATTTAACTACCCTTCATATGACATCTTAAAATTTGATAGAATTTACCATTTTGTATATAAGAAATGTTTTATATAGTAATATAGATATAGATTAGATTTGTAGAAAGAATGGATAGTAACAGAAACTAATGTGTTTCATTTGTCTCAATTAATTTAAAAAAAAAATATTTATCTAAGTTTTTTTTTTACAAATTGAAACTCCTAATCAAAGTTATGGTATTAAGTTTTATATATGTTTATTATAAATTAAACTACAAAATAAATCACTGAGTAGTAAACAAAATTTCAGATATGTTTCATTTGTATTAGTTATTTGTTTTTAGTCAACATTTATGAAAAAAATGCAAATTGGAACACCTAATGAAAGTTAAGGTTATTTACTAAGTTCTATAATTTCTCAATTTAAATTAAATTGAAAAAAATAATAAGTCAACAGCAACCAAATTCATACATGTTTCATTTCTCTCTGTAAAAAAATTTAAAAAATGTGACATTTTAAAAAAAACACGAATTGGAACACCTAGTGAAAGCTATGCTAAGCGAATTTTGCGGATTTGGTTAATGAATGTCAGACTCCATTAATGTTGGCTGCAATACACGGGAAGATCTCTTGTGTTGAAAAGCTCATTGAAGCTGGAGCTAATGTATGTCAATTTCTTCCATTTTAATACATTCAAGATTGTTTAAACTAGACATTGATAATAAATTGTTCAAATTTGTCAGATTCTAATGTTTGATTCGTTAAATGGAAGAACATGCTTGCACTATGCTGCTTATTATGGCCACTCTGACTGTCTGCAGACCATTCTTTCCACTGCCCGGACCTCCCACGTTTCGGCGTCATGGTCCCATATCAATAAAATCCATATTTCCGCTCAAATTTCTTTAACTCCAATTGGGATTTCTTTCAATTTCAGGGGTTTTCTCGATTTGTGAATGTAAGAGACGGTAAGGGAGCGACACCGTTGCACTTGGCCGCCCGTCAACGACGCCCCGAGTGTGTTCATATACTTCTTGACAATGGTGCCCTTGTTTGTGCCTCAACCGGTGGATATGGGTACTAATTATTTCAACAAATTGATATTTTGGTTTTAAAAAGCGCGCCCGAGGAGAGCGCCTCTGTTGGTCAAAGTTAGGGTGTGTAATAGGCTGCTGATATGTAAAGACAATCAAAACTTGAAAACTCCTCAGGGTCTTGAGATATGCACATATGGATCAAAACCAAGATTGATGTGTATTTATATGTTTTTTTTTACTTTCTTGTTTGCTAAGTGAACCTCCTTTTGTAGTTTTCCTGGCAGCACTCCACTTCATTTGGCTGCAAGAGGAGGCTCATTGGATTGCATCCGAGAACTATTAGCATGGGGTGCTGATCGGCTTAATCAAGATGCATCAGGGTAAGTTTTTTCATCATCAAATAATAATGAGGTGTTATGATATTGATTGTTTTTTAAATAAACACAGGCGAATTCCATACACGATTGCTTTAAAACATAAAAACCGAACATGTGCGGCCTTGCTAGACCCTTCATCCGCAGAACCACTAGTGTGGCCATCGCCATTAAAGTTCATTAGTGAGCTTAATCAAGATGCTAAAGCTTTGTTAGAGCAGGCTCTAATGGAGGTTAACAAGGAAAAGGAGAGACACATTTTAGAGGCTTCGGGCTGCTTGGTGTCATCTCCGGCCCGTTCTTACACCACCAACATCGATCATAACGTCTCAGAGGTAGTTTTTGTATATAACTAGAAGTTATACCCGCGCTTCGCAGCGGGTAACTTTTTTTTAAAGTTGCGCGTTATGGGTGGTTGTTATAAAATTTCAACGTAGAAAAAACGCACTTAACAACTATATATTTGAAAAGCACAAAAATGTATGTCATTGTAGAAATGTATGCATAGAATACCCAAAAATAAATTCATAGGAAGTTGTTTATCATTTAATTTGACCCGACTGGTTTCCGGAAAAAAAAATTACGTCAAAACATAAACCAACTGAAAACGTACATAAAAACAAGCACGGAAACGTATTATATTTGATTTGACATATTTTTGAATAAAATTTACGCGAAACATAAACCAACTTGAATTTATACCGACGCGTACATAAAAATAAGCACGTAAGAAAATAGTGTTCTTTAAAGTTAAGAATGGTACGTCGCATTGCGGCGGTGTCGAAACGTAAAGTGGCTCGGATTTATACCGTCTAATGAAAATGTATTAAATTTTGACCCAACTCGTTTCCGAACAAAATTTACGTCAAAACGTAGACCAACTGAAAACATAATGTATCTAACCAGACTCATTTCCGGGGAAAAATAAAATTTACGTCAAAACGTAACTTGAATTTATATCACATGTAACTAAAGCTAAACACATAAAACCCGATTACAAAAGTATTTAGAAAGTTAAAAGGATTGTCAGTTTCAATGCTGAAAGTTGAGAAAACACAAAAAAAAAGAAAATTATGTCGAAATGTAAATAAACTTAAGTTTATATCGACACGTAAATAAAAATAAAGACGTAAAACCCGATTTAAAAGTATTTAGAAAGTTAAGGGGTTATAAGAGTCGATGCTGAAAATTAAAGTTTATAATAAAAAAAACCAAAAAAGACAAAAACAAAGTTAAAATAAAAAAAACCACAAAAAGACAAAAAAAAACAAAAAACACCACTGTTCATCCAACTTGCAATAAAATTTACGTTAAAACGTAACTTGAATTTATATCACATGTAACTAAAGCTAAACACATAAAACCCGATTACAAAAGTATTGAATATTCAGAAAGGGTTGGCGGCGCAGCTTGTTGCCCGTCTACCTTCTGTTTTGATGAAACTTGACATGTTAGTTGATTGTGTTTATGGTTTTATATTTTGGCCATCAAAAAAAAAGTATTTAGAAAGTTAAAGGATTGTCAGTTTCAATGCTGAAAGTTGAGAAAAAAAAAAGAAAAGAAAATTATGTCGAAATGTAAATAAACTTAAGTTTATATCGACACGTAAATAATAATACAGACGTAAAACTCGATTCAAAAGTATTTAGAAAGTTAAGGGGTTATAAGAGTGGACTCTCTAAATTAAAGTTTAAAATGAAAAAAAAAGAAACAAAAAAAAAAGACAAAAACAAAGTTAAAATTAAAAAAAAAACCACAAAAAGACAAAAAAACAAAAAAAATCACTGTTCATCCAACTTGCAAATGTATATATGTATGTATAATATAATGTATAATTTGCATTTTTTTTATAAAAATTTTGCCTTAAGGGTTTGTTTAAAAGTTAAAACTGATTTATAATTGCCATTTAAAGCAGTCACAATCCACTAAAATATAAAGTTCTAAATAATCCAAAACGTTGCGGTTTATTATAATCTGAAATGGTCATAGTTGACTATTCACTTTAATCAGGAGATATTTTTGTTGACTACACTAATATACATTTAACGTTTTGAATTAGTCCAATGAAATATAATTTTCTCAACCAACTTAAAAAAAAATTATTATTATTATTACTATTATTATTATTATCATTATTATTATTATTATTATTATTTTTGCAATTTGCAGGCCAGCGATTCACAATTATGTTGCATATGTTTTGACCAACTATGCGCGATTGAAGTTCAAGATTGCGGTCACCAAATGTGTGCTCAATGCACACTCGCTTTGTGCTGCCACAACAAGCCTGACCCGGTAACTGCAACCCTACCCGAACCCATCTGCCCCTTTTGCAGAAGCAACATTGCACGACTAACAGTCATCAAGGTCAAAGTCAAAGCCAACACTGCTGACCAAGAACTCAACCTTTATTCCTCTTCTAAACTGCAAAAATCAAGAAAATCACGAAATTTGAGTGAGGGAAGCAGTAGCTTCAGGGGATTATCGGCTGTCCCGTCGTTTGGGAGAATGTTGGGCCGTGGTTCTGGTCGGGTCTCTTTTGACCACCGTGATTGCGATAAAACTGTGAAAGTTGAAGGATCGGGTTGAAGAGCATTCCGAGCCCGATGGGCATCATGTGTATTGAAACCTGTCTTCAAATCTGTTCGTGAGTTTGATTTGTGGGGCAATAAGTAAAGGAAATGATGAGTAGTATTGTTTGTTGTGTTTACTTCAACTTGAAGTAAAAGCTTCCATGAGAGTCTTTGCTTAGTTACCTGTTTATCTTTTTTTCTTATTTTAACCTTGAGGCTAGAAAATTCAAAATTCATCTATGTAATGGTTTGATGGAGTGTGATGGTTTATAAAATAAAAGTAATTTTGTTGACAACTTTACATTTTTGTATTCGGATAACACGTAATATTAAGAGCATCATATTCAGTGGCTTCATCTGAAATTGGACTTCACATTATTGCCATGATGTCCGCGTTGAAGCGTTGGCGAAAACCTCTAAAGATGAAGATAAATATGATGTTCATGTGGCCAGGTCCAAGCTGGGACAAGTTGGTGTGACTAGGGATGGCAATCATGGAGGATTATAACTTGGTGAATTTGTGCTGGCAAGTTGACGTTGACGAACCGAGAACCCTAACTGACATGACTGATATATTTATTTATTTTTTTCAAAACCATCAACTTTAATCTAGACGCTTCGAACCATCTAATCTGAACATGACTTATGTAACTTGTTTATCTAAATATATTAAACGGGTTATGGGCTAAAGAGGTCATAAGCATGTTGATGAGTTGAAAAATAGGTTAAATAGGGTGTAAAGATGATGACAAGTCAAAATTATATTTATATGTTATATATGGTTTAAAAATACTACAATTTAAGAGTTTAGTGAATCAACTTGTTTAATTATATTACAAGTAGCATAAAGAGTTTTTGAAACATCTTAAGAGAGTTCAAATTAGATATAATATATAGAGTAAGGTTATTGTACAAATAAGCTTAAATACTAAACGTAAGAAATTGAAGAGGAATTTTTTCTTTTAAATTTCTATCGTGTCAAACACGTATTTTTGTCACAGAATCTAAAGTTCGTGTATTTATATTAGCAGAGTAATTACGTAATCATGTCATACAATTTTTTATTTATACATTTTTGCAACTAAATAACATGTTCAAAAATAATTCACTTCTCACGTCCTATTATTTTGTTTGTTAATGATTTAGATTATTTAAGTTAAATATGATTATATTTATGTAAAATTATATGTAGTGATATAAAAAGATACATGGAGGCAAAAATATCATGCGACAACTAAAGTCAAAAGTTTGATGATTCATGCTTCTAACTTAAACTAATATATATATATATATATATATATATATATATAACTTAAACAAATCATAAGTTACTGTCTATTGAATATTAACAATTTTGTATGTGGATATATGTATATATTTATGTATATAATATCAGGAATATTTGTTTAAAGATATATTAAACAAATCAAAATTATCACCTAATAAAGAGAGATTATCGTTAAATACACACCATTAATATCAAGTTGAACAACCGAGCCAAGGAGTATCTTACTTGAACGGCAAAACACTATATAAGGAAGCTCTGGTGAACTTTTTGACTGATCCTTAGAAGGGAGATCTATTCTACGGCCTGCGGACATTCTTGTTTTTAGATAGACAAAGGAGGGAAACACGCGTGCGTCGATTTGACAGGTGTGTCTCCCCTCGTTGGGCTAAGGGACCACGGGTTTGTCACACCCCGACCCGCAGCGGAATAAAAGTCGGGGCATGATTGGGTTATCACCAAAGATCATTATATTTACTAAGAAGTTTCATATTTATAAATTCAAATTACAAATTACAAATATCCAATAAACAAAGTTCATACAAATACAAAAAAAAATCTAAATGTTTATTCCAACGCAATAACTTGTTTATTCTTCTAGATCATCCTAAGTGTTTCTTTCCTCAACTGGATCACCTGTATCATGTGTAAAACATGGGAGATTTTGGGTCAACAAAAGTTGGCGAGTGAACCTTGATAAAACATTTTAAATAATTGCATGTTTTATTTATTAAGAAAAATTCGTGCATAAATGACATGTGAGCAAATATACATATGTAAACAATCACAAACCACATTGAATGAATATATGACATGAATGATGATGTATTTGAGATCAAGGCTCAATCAAACGGAGCCGATCTAATGAGGCACCTGATGCTCAACCCGTATCCCACGAGGAACTGATGGGCCTAATGAAATGAGTGCAATGAAATGATAAATTTAATCCACGTAATATTCACACAACAACCATTACACATTTGATCACAAGATGATATAAGCACAAATGTTTAAATAAAATAAAGAAATTGTAAGACACATGATACATCCCAAAACGTGATTAAAACGAGGAATTTGAAGAGATTCACTCACCTTGGGTGCGTATTCTTGAATGGTAAGAAGAGCGCACGAGTTGGGACTTTAATCAACGAGAAAGTACTAACCTAGAAATAATAACGCGATAACTCGGTAAATAAATTAAATTAATATTTAGGTTAAAATCCTTTGTTTAGGTTTTTAAGTTATTTTTGTGACTTGTGTTGATATTCTAGACCCTTGAAAATGTATATTCTTAAACCTTTTATTTGATTTTTCTTTTAATAAAAACCTTAGAATTAAAATATTAATATAAAATAATATAAAAATCTTGTCAGTCTGACAAGCCTGTCAGACCGGTTCGATGCGAGTAGGTATGCGCGTATGAAGAGTCGAACCCGGGACCTCACGTTCACGTGCACGCAGCTCTTCCAACTGAGCTACGTGTCTAACCCGTCATATTCTGGATTTTAATTATATTTATACACACTTTAGATTATTTATAATTTATTTAAATTTACTAAAAGGTTTCAGTAATCCGACCGGTGCGTGCCATAGTGCTCGAACCCGTGACCTTGGCGATGTGATGCACCCAGCCCAACCAACTGGGCTGGGTGTCTAACCCAATGAAACTTGATTTTATATTATCTTTATATACATACTGCTAAATGTTATAACTCATCAAAAATAAAAACTGTTATATAACAGTTATACGGTCATGAACCAGACTCGAACCGGGGACGTGAGTGTCGTGTTTGCACACAGTCCACCACTGGACTGTGTGTCTAACCCGGTTAAAACTTAGGATTTGATTTCATAAAAACACTTAAGCCACTTCGTCTTCTCCATTTTAAATTGATTCAATAACACGTTCTTGATTTCAAAACTCGATTAACTTGCTTGTTGTACTTTTGAAGTTACCGAAATGAATGAAATGAAGTAATATACGAACTGAATTAGAAAGTAAAGAACAGTTACCGGTCGGCAGTGAGTTTTCCGGCGAGTTAATTTCCGGCGACAGGCTGCGGTTTCCGGTGAAACAGGGTTTGGGGGGGTTGAGCAGAGTAAACTTACGATTAGAGGGGAAAGAATTGAGCGAGTTGGATAGTGGGATTGGGTCAGTATTTATAGATTGAACAAGGGGGGGGGGTTGGTGCTCGATTTCATTTTTAGAAACCGAATTGGGTGATTGCAATTAGGATGGATTGAATCAAACTCGGAAATGATTAACGCGGATTGACAGCTGGTGCTTACCAGATTTCAGAAACACGGACGAAATCGGCGGTTAACTTGCAGGAAACATTCGTTTTCGTATATTTATATAAGATGATTTCAAAATCTTACCAAATGGTGCGTGTGTCCTGGTGGTGTTTGTTGTGTGCGTGCGGCTGGGGGAACCCGGGTTCAACTCCCGGTTCACCCATTCATTTTTAAAACCGTTTTTTTTCCTTGTTTGTTTTTTTATTATTATATTTCTTGATTAATGGGTTAAATCTTTAAATTTTATAAAATTATTTTTATACATTTAATTTAACCATTATAAATAAATATCTAAACACGAAAACAAATTATTCTATGATTGATAAAAGGGGCGGGTTTTCGAAACCCGATTTACACAAATGTTACAGTATCCCCTACTTTTAGAAATTTCGTCCCGAAATTTAAGTAGTAGTTGTAACTGGAAAAAGATGCGGGTATTTTTCGCGCATTGAGTCTTCACGTTCCCAAGTAAACTCGGGTCCTCGTTTTGACTCCCAACGTACCCTGACGATTGGAATACGAATTCGCCTTAAACGCTTCTCACCGAAATCCATGATTTCCACTGGTCTTTCAACGAAGTGCATCGATTCATCGACTTGAATGTCTTCTAGAGGAATATGGAGATTTTCGTCGGCGAGACACTTTTTCAAGTTTGATACGTGGAATGTGGGATGAATTTTGTTAAGCTCTTCTGGTAGGTCAAGCTTGTATGCTACAGGACCTACTCTTTCGAGTATCTTGAAAGGTCCTACGTAGCGCGGTGCTAGCTTGCCCTTCTGGCCAAAACGAATCACTCCCTTCCACGGTGATACTTTTAAAAGTACTTGATCACCAATGTCAAACTCCAAGGGCTTTTGTCGTTTGTCAGCATAACTCTTTTGACGACTTTGAGCCGCTAGAAGGTTGTTTCGAATTTGAAGGATTTTGTCGGTTGTTTCTTGAATCAATTCAGGTCCGGTGATTTGCGCTTCACCAATTTCGTGCCAGCATACTGGAGATCGACATTTACGACCGTATAAAGCTTCGAAAGGAGCCATGCCGATACTTGAATGATAGCTATTGTTGTACGAAAACTCGACTAACGGTAGATGAGCATCCCAGTTCCCTTTGAAGTCTATGATACATGCTCGAAGCATGTCTTCAAGGGTTTGGATGGTGCGTTCAGATTGAGCATCAGTTTGAGGGTGAAAGGCGGTACTGAGGTCTAACCGTGTACCCAAAGCGGTTTGTACGGCTCGCCATGTTCGTGAAGTGAAACGGCCATCACGGTCTGAAATGATGCTTAACGGTACACCATGACGGCTTATGATCTCGCTGATGTAGATACGAGCTAACTTCTCGTTCTTGAAGTCCTCGCGGATCGGAATGAAGTGAGCTGATTTTGTAAGACGATAAATGATTACCCATATGGTGTCATACCCACTGGAGGTGCGAGGTAACCCGGTAATGAAGTCCATGGTTATGTTTTCCCACTTCCATACAGGTATTTCGGGTTGGACTAGAAGTCCTGAAGGTCTTTGGTGTTCAGCTTTCACCTTGGAACATGTAAGGCACTTGGAAACAAAAACAGCGATGTCCTTTTTCATGCCAGACCACCAGTAGGTGTATCGTAGGTCTTGATACATCTTATCGGCTCCTGGGTGTACAGAGTATCGTGTTTTGTGTGCCTCATTCATGAGGAAATCACGAAGGTTATCGTGATCAGGAATCCATATGCGGTTTAAATAGTAGAGAATACCGTCGGATTTGGTTTCAATTTTGAGTTCAGCCCCACATGACAGCTCATCGCGTACGCCATTTTCTGTTACAGAAACATGTTGAGCTGCCCGGATTCGATCTTTGATGTCGGTTATGATTTGCGAACATAGAAGACGAATAGAGTTCGCATAACCTTTTCGACTGAGCGCATCGGCCACCACGTTTTCCTTGCCAGGATGATACCAAATTTCACAGTCGTAGTCGTTGAGAAGTTCGACCCATCTTCGTTGCCTCATATTCAACTCTTTCTGGTTGAAGATATGTTGGAGACTCTTGTGGTCAGTGTATATTTCACACTTGGTACCGTAGAGGTAATGTCTCCATATCTTGAGAGCGAACACAACGGCTCCAAGTTCTAGGTCGTGGGTGGTGTAATTCTTCTCATGAACTTTGAGTTGCCTAGAGGCAGCTGTCACTTTTCCTCTTTGCATCAATACATAGCCTAGTCCTTGCCCTGACGCGTCGCAATAAACCACAAAGTCATCGCAACCCTCAGGGAGTGTAAGGATAGGTGCGTCACAAAGCCTTTGCTTTAAAGTTTGGAAGGCCTCCTCTTGCTTAGGTCCCCAAATGAAGGGTTTTCCTTTGTGAGTCAAGGCCGTGAGCGGTACGACGATACGGGAAAAATTGGCAATGAAGCGTCGGTAGTAACCAGCCAAGCCGAGAAAAGACCTAACTTCGGTAGGGGTACGTGGCGCTTGCCATTCTTGTACTGCCTTGATTTTTGAAGGATCGACATGAATCCTTTTGTCATTGACGACATGACCAAGAAATGTACTTCTCCTAACCAGAATTCGCATTTTGAGAATTTAGCGTAAAGCTTTTCAGTCCTTAAGAGTGTAAGAATGAGTCGAAGGTGTCGCTTATGATCGGATTTTGACTTGGAGTAGATAAGAATGTCATCGATGAAGACTATGACAAAACGGTCGAGGTAGGGTTTGCATACCCTATTCATTAAATCCATGAAGACAGCGGGGGCGTGGTTAAACCGAAAGGCATGACCATGAACTCGTAATGACCATAACGAGTTCGGAAGGCGGTTTTTGGGATATCTTCTTCGCGCACTCTAAGCTGATGATAACCAGAACGAATGTCGATTTTGGAAAAGCAGGTGGCGCTTGAAGTTGGTCTAGGAGGTCATCAATGCGAGGCAGTGGATAGCGATTCTTAACCGTCAACTTGTTGAGTTCTCTATAATCAATGCACATGCGAAACGTTCCATCTTTCTTCTTCACAAAAAGAACAGGTGCACCCCAAGGCGATGAGCTAGGACGTATGAATCCTTTGTCAGTCAACTCTTGCAGTTGACTGGCCAACTCTTGCATCTCGGATGGGGCTAACCTATAAGGAGACTTTGCGACCGGTGTAGCGCCGGGCACAAGATCGATTCGAAATTCGACTTCTCTCACAGGAGGAAGTCCTGAAACGTCGTCGGGAAAAACTTGCGGGAATTCCTTCACGATTGGAATATCTTCGAGCTTCCTCTCCTTGCCTCCCTTCTTGACGACGTGAGCTAGAAATGCGACGTAGTTCTTGTGAAGATAACTTCGGGCTTGAAGGCATGACATCAATTTGAGTCCTTTCGAAGGGGTTTCCCCAAAGATACGTAGTGTCTGACCGTCAGCGAGGGGAATTCGAATGAATTTTTCATGGCACACCACCTCCGCGTGATGCTGGCTGAGCCAGTCCATGCCGATGATAACATCGAAACTTCCCAATTTCGTAGGAATGAGATTAATTGAGAAGTCGTGATCATTTAGGGTGAGAGTACAATCGCGTATAATAGAATTTAATGTAGTGGGTTTTCCGTCAGCAACTTCCACCGTCAGAGATTCAATGAGATTAACACGAGGTTGGTCGAGGATAGATTCGAATTCTAAGGACACAAAGCTCTTATCCGCACCAGTATCGAATAATATGGATGCGTAACTACCATTGATGAGAAACGTACCATTGACCACATTGTTGTCAGCCTTAGCTTGGTTGGCATTGATATTGAAAGCTCTTCCTCTGGCAGGTGGGGGAGCTTTGTTAGCTTGGTTTACCGGGTTTGCTTGAGCTTGGGCATGGATGATGTTCACTAGGCGTGGACAAGTGTTCCTGAAGTGGTTTGGGTCCCCACAATTGAAACAGGCTCGCATGGGTTGCATCATGGGGTAGTTGGGTTGGTAGTAAGGTTGGGTTACGAGTTGAGCAGGCGGTAGAAGTAAGGGTTGTTGGGCTTGGCCCACTATTTGATTTTGGGTTTGGATTGGAGGTTGATTGCGGTTTAATCGCTGAAGGGTACGGCAGGTTTGGATGGTGTGACCCGCACGACCACAGCTGGTGCAATGTTGGCAGGGGTTTTCAGGAGGGTGATGGTATTGACAACGGTTACACTTCGGGTGTGGGCCAGTGTATGGCCTTTTGAATGGTGCGGCTGGAGGGGCAACTTGGGTGATTGGTGCAGCAGTGATGAGAGGGTTGGTTTGGGTGACAGCAAAATTCTTGCCATTTCGCTTCCTCTTACCAGCAAACTTCGAGGATGAGACTGGGTGGTTTGGAGTTGGGGTCTAAATGGGTGTTTTCTTCTTCTCATCCTTGAATTTGCCGTTTCGAATGCGATTTTCAGTGAGTTCCGTAGCTAACTCCATTGCGGCTTCAAGTGTTGCAGGCGAAATGCTTAAAACCGAATCTTGGATTTTCGAGGAGAGGCCTCGAGTGTAGTGTTCGACTAGCCGATATAATGGGGTGAACAGATTGGGGATCATCTGGTTCAACTCGAGAAATCTCTTATTGTATGAAGTGTGGTCTCCTTCCTTTTGTTTCAATGCGTGAAACTCGTCTTCTAGCTTTTTGATTTCGCTTCTTGGACGGAAGCGTCTCGTCATGATTTCCCTTAACCCTTCCCATGTTAAGGCCACGGCATCTTCAACACCTCGCTTACCCTTTTCCGTGTTCCACCAGGTAAGGGCTACCCCAAACAACCTTCCAGTCACGTATCGCACCTTACGGTCCTCGGGACAGTCGCAGTTGAGAAAGGTGTTTTCCATCTCCTCAAACCAGTGAAAGAGAGCGGTGACACCTTCAGTCCCTTCATATTTCGGGGGATCGCAGGATTTGAAGTGTTTGTAGGTGCACTTGGGGGTTTTGGGAGGAGGGTTGGCGACGCTTTGGTCTTCTTGGTTGGGGGGGTTGATGGGATTAGCGGTGAGGGCTTGTTGAACTTGCAGCACGATGTTAGGAAGCACTGCGGCCATCTGTTTAGCAATTTGCATGGCCAAGCGTTCGTTTGACTTTCCTGACTTTCTACCTCCACGTAATTGCCTAGCCGACATCTACAGGAACATATGTAGGAAGATTGTGAGTTCAAGAATTTCCTATGTGTCATGTGTCGTAAAAAGAATGAAAACAACATAACTGAAAATAATTCAACTACATCCATAGGATGTCTTGGGTTTGCTCATGTTTGGGCCTCCAAGTGTCCCCATACCATTGCCTGTGTAGTCATGTGGGCCCCCATGACTATTGGGCTTGGTAGGATTCACATTGGTGTCGGCGGGTTAACACTCGCACCACCCGAATGAAAATCGTAAAACATGATTGTGAGATGTATGGTAGGAGGGTGTCCAGGTGTAGACACAATGACAACTCAAAGTGGGGTTAGCTCGCACCACGTTTGGTATAGCATGCTTTGGCCTAATAGGTCCTTCGTACTCTCATCGTTAGTCCCCGGGTAGGCAAACTAGTCCTTTATTTTGGATTTATACGAATGCCAAGCCTAGACAGGACGTTCCGACTACCGGTACTCGTACCCTTCCAGTTACTACATGTCCGTCGTGAAAACTCACTTTGATGTGATTTTAAAAATACGAAATCATTGCAAAAATCATGGAAATCGTGAGGTGTGTGCTTTCATAGATATGGCATGTTATGAGGATATGAACTATGATGAGCATTGCATATTAACATGTACTTGTGAGTGTGCTTGCATAATATTGGGTGTGAACATGAAACATATAAACATCATGATTTTGCATGTAACACATAAACAATTAAAATTTAATCGACTATAGTATAGGCTCCAAGGATCTAATAACCTATCCTATATCCCTATAGCCACAAGCTCTGATACCAATTTGTCACACCCCGACCCGCAACGGAATAAAAGTCGGGGCATGATTGGGTTATCACCAAAGCTCATGATATTTACTAAGAAGTTTCATATTTATTAAATTCAAATTACAAATTCGAATATCCAATAAACAAAGTTCATACAAATACAAAAAAAAATCTAAATGTTTATTCCAACGCAATAACTTGTTTATTCTTCTAGGCCATCCTAAGTGTTTCTTTCCTCAACTGGATCACCTGTATCATGTGTAAAACATGGGAGATTTTGGGTCAACAAAAGTTGGCGAGTGAACCTTGATAAAACATTTTAAATAATTGTATGTTTTATTTATTAAGGAAAATTCGTACATAAATCACATGTGAGCAAATTACATTGAATGAATATATGACATGAATGATGATGTATTTGAGATCAATGCTCAATCAAACGGAGCCGATCTAATGAGGCACCTGATGCTCAACCCGTATCCCACGAGGAACTGATGGGCCTAATGAAATGAGTGCACTGAAATGATAAATTTAATCCACGTAATATTCACACAACAACCATTACACTTTTGATCACAAGATGATATAAGCACAAATGTTTAAATAAAATAAAGGAATTGTACGACACATGATACATCCCAAAACGTGATTAAAACTGGGAATTTGAAGAGATTCACTCACCTTGGGTGCGTATTCTTGAATGGCAAGGAGAGCGCACGAGTTGGGAATGTAATCAACGAGAAAGTACTAACCTATAAATAATAACGCGATAACTCGGTAAATAAATTAAATTAATATTTAGGTTAAAATCCTTTGTTTAGGTTTTTAGGTTATTTTTGTGGCTTGTGTTGATATTCTAGACCCTTGAAAATGTATATTCTTAAACCTTTTATTTGATTTTTCTTTTAATAAAAACCTTAGAATTAAAATATTAATATAAAAAAAATAAAAATAAATAAAATAATATAAAAATCTTGTCAGTCTGACAAGCCTGTCAGACCGGTTCGATGGGAGTAGGTATGCGCGTATGCATAGTCGAACCCGGGACCTCACGTTCACGTGCACACAGCTCTTCCAACTGAGCTACGTGTCTAACCCGTCATATTCTGGATTTTAATTATATTTATACACACTTTAGATTATTTTTAATTTAATTAAATTTACAAAAAGGTTTCAGTAACCCGACCGGTGCGTGCCACAGTGCTCGAACCCGTGACATTGGCGATGTGATGCACCAGCCCAACCAACTGGGCTGGGTGTCTAACCCAATGAAACTTGATTTTATATTATCTTTATATACATACTGCTAAATGATATAACTCATCAAAAATAAAAACTGTTATATAACAGTTATACGGTCATGAACTAGACTCGAACCGGGGACGTGAGTGTCGTGTTTGCACACAGTCCACCACTGGACTTTGTGTCTAACCCGGTTAAAACTTAGGATTTAATTTCATAAAAACACTTAAGCCACTTCGTCTTCTCTATTTTAAATTGATTCCATAACACGTTCTTGATTTCAAAACTCGATTAACTTGCTTGCTGTACTTTTGAAGTTACCGAAATGAATGAAATGAAATAATATACGAACTGAATTAGAAAGTAAAGAACAGTTACCGGTCGGCAGTGAGTTTTCCGGCGAGTTAATTTCCGGCGACAGGCTGCGGTTTCCGGTGAAACGGGGGGGGGGGGGGTTTGAGCAGAGTAAACTTACGATTAGAGGGGAAAGAATTGAGCGAGTTGGATAGTGGGATTGGGTCAGTATTTATAGATTGAACAAGGGGGGGGGGAGTTGGTGCTCGATTTCATTTTTAGAAACCGAATTGGGTGATTGCAATTAAGATGGATTGAATCAAACTCGGAAATGATTAACGCGGATTGACAGCTGGTGCTTACCAGATTTCAGAAACACGGACGAAACCGGCGGTTAACATGCAGGAAACATTCGTTTTCGTATATTTATATAAGTTGATTTCAAAATCTTACCAAATGGTGGTGTGTCCCGGTGGTGTTTGTTATGTGCGTGCGGCTGGGGGAACCCGTGTTCGACTCCCGGTTCACCCATTCATTTTTAAAACCGTTTTTTTTCTTTGTTTGTTTTTTTTATTATTATAAATAATTTTTAATTAGTTAATTTGTTTTTCTTGATTAATGGGTTAAATCTTTAAATTTTATAAATTAATTTTTATACATTTAATTTAACCATTATAAATAAATATCTAAACACGAAAACAAATTATTCTATGATTGATAAAAGGGGCGGGTTTTCGAAACCCGATTTACACAAATGTTACAGGGTTTGTGGCGGGCCAGACGATAACCAAGACGGAGGGGGGCAAAGTAGCTAAGCACGAAAAAGCTTGCATCAAGAATCAGCACATGTTCGTCCCGTCGCTTTCGATACCTTTGGCGCTCTCGCCCCTGATGCAGTGCGCTTCCATAAAACAGGTTCAGCAAGTGGTAAGTAGTAACACCACGCACGTTAAGGGGCAAAATTTTTTGTTTAGCAGGGTAGGGTTTGCTATTCAGAAAGGGATAGCGGCGCAGCTTGTTGCCCGTCTACCTGCCATTAGTCTGTAATCGTCTTTGTGTTTCTGAGCTTATCTAATCTAAATCTAATAAAGCATTCCAATAAATGTCACTCCATATGGTAATTTCTCACACCACCTAAGTATAATATTAACTTTATTATAACGAAACTTTATATCAACAAATTTTTATTACAATATGATAGTTCACACAACTAACTTGAATTTATCACAAAACCGACCCATCTTAACTTGTAAACCTCTCAGGGGCACATAAAAATGAGAAAACATAAAACCATAAAGATGAAACAACACAAAATTCACTTTCAAACAATTTGGATTATCATTAAAACTTAACTACAATGTGTGGTCTTTTCTCTCTCTAGGATTCAGTCTCTCCAGAAACACTTAGAAAACCAACCCTTAAAACTTCTTTCTTAGTAATACTGAAAATACCATAATAGCCGTGTATTACAAAGGTTGAACACTGAAAAAACATGTAATACACAAATTTATATATTATTAATATCAATGAAATAATACTATAATCTTATCACACGGTTAAATGTGAGTATTGTTGACTGGTATATCAATTATTTCATAAATTGTAATATTATTTAAATTTTCCTTGTGTTAAGTTAAATCGTTTTTTTGGTTATCAGATTTGTGCTAGGATAGTATATTATAGATTAAAATTATAATATTATTTATATCATTATATAACGTCTTTGTTATAATAAATATTTATATCATAAGTTTTAGTATTTCAAGCTATGTAGCACACAGGGTTCTAACCTAGTATATATATATATATATATATATATATATATAAAGAGAGAGAGAGAGAGAGCCAGCAAGATGCTGAAAACAAGCAAAACAAAAAAAAGGAGACGCAATTACAATAGATCCACCACATTGAAGTCTACCCATTTATCCCACATTGGGTCGGGCAAATTCGACCTATGAGTTAACCACAGAAACGTGTCTTCCTTGATAAGCTCTATAATCTTCAGAGTCAGCACAAATCTTCCTTCAAACACTTTGGAATTCCTGGCAAACCATACACGCGACACCTTTGCCAGAAATACAGTATAAACAATTTTCTTCCACTTCGCTGCTCCGGTATTATTCATTCTCATCCAAACCGAAATTTCATACCAAACACTCCTGGCCCAAAGATAGTTTACAAAACTATGGTCTGTATCCTCATCTTCGAGCCCGTATCTATCACAAATTATGTTTGACAAATTGATACCGCGAGACACTAGCTCTTTTTTAGCTGCAACTCTTCGACCAATCGCCCTCCAAAGAAGGTAATTACTCTTCAAGGAGCTCAGGTATTCCACCTAAATTCATCCTCCACTCCGGACCCGTTTCGAGCGGTCGCCAGATCCCATCATCGTGAATTTCACTCCATCGTTATTCTACCAGCTCCATTCGGTCTCTTTTCTCGCATAGAACTGTCGTCCTTAATAAGCCCATTACCCGATTAAACCGGTCCAACTCCACATTCGAATTTGGGCCTCTTAACCATTCCCACTAGAGATGGGCATAATCGGGTTTTTATTATTACCCGGAACCGGTTCCAACCCGGACCCGGTTCTGCTTGGATGTCATTGGAACCGGGTATGGTGTGGAAC
This sequence comes from Scalesia atractyloides, assembly GCA_947069175.1. Taxonomy (NCBI): domain Eukaryota; kingdom Viridiplantae; phylum Streptophyta; class Magnoliopsida; order Asterales; family Asteraceae; genus Scalesia; species Scalesia atractyloides. The sequence goes on from CAMTDV010000015.1 coordinate 35,252,814, forward strand.
CGGGTCCAGTTCCTACCCGGGTTCACACCCAAGAATATGGAACCGTGTAGAACCGGGTACGGGTATTATGGAACCGGGTATGGTGTGGAACCGGGTATGGTGCGGAACCGGTTTCTGATAGTGTGGGAACCGGTTCCTGGCAGTCAAACCTGCCATTTACTTCTTCAGAACCGGTTCCTGACAGCCATTTACTGTTCAGTCAAACCTGCCATTTTACTATTGGGAACCGGTTCCTGACAGTCAAACCTGTCATTTACTGTTCAGAACCGGTTCCTGATAAAATGTTACCGTTGGAACCGGTTCCTGATAAATGTTACCGTTGGAAACCGGTTCCTGATTAAAAAACCGGTTTTTGTATACAAACCCCTTCCTACTTACCATTTCTAAACTTAACACTTTACACTTCAAATCTAATACTATCAAAGAGATAACGATAGCTTGCAACGATGAGGTCGTGGATGTTTTGGAAACCAAAAGAAACCCCGCTATTTGGAAGCACTTTGACTTGTGCTTGATGTCGAATAGCCATGAAATGGCTAGATGCAAGGGGTGCGGGAAGTTCACGGCGTCGGCCAACTCGACGCTCAAGAAACACACCGACCGCCATTGTCCGGTGACAAAGGCGAAAAACAATGAAAAGGGTGAAGCATCCGGGACCGGGTCATCGAAAGTTTAGTTTGTTTTATGTATTGTAAACTCATTTGTGTTTTATGATTAGTATGTTTAGTGTTTTATGTGTTTTGTTTAACGTTTCTTGTTTAGGTTGTTTGTGTAACCGGGTACTTGTTTCTCGTAATAAATAGTTTTATGTTTATGTATTATACCTTGTTCTAGCAAAGACTTATAAAAAAAACTCACATTAAAAATATATTGACGCCGGGTCTGGAAGGTTACCGTAGGAACCGGGTATGATAAGAACCGGTTACGGGTACAACCCGGGTACGGGTTGGAACCGGTTCCGGAACTTATTTTTTTCCAAAAATGTGGAACCGGGTAGGAACCATCGGGTATTTTGAACCCGGAACCGGTTCTACTATATGTCGAGTAGGAAACAGAACCGGTCCCAGGTAGGTTCCACCGGGTCGGGTTTGGAACCGGTTATTATGCCCATCTCTAATTCCCACTTCCACTGCAATGTCGAGCCCATTCTAAACATACAAGCTGCTACCTTCACATCTTTGTTCTTTGCAATATTGTACAAATCTGGAAAAGCCTGCTAGCTCCCGTAGAGGTTCACTTAAACCCATAAATCCTTCTAGAGGCGAGTGTTTAGACTGTTGCCCATTTCGAATTTAATGATCTTTTGTTTTGGTTAATGACCTTTTAGGTTCAGTATTTTAGAGGTGAGAAAATAACAACTTTGAAATGGTGTGTATTTATTATTAAATAACGAACAACTTTGAAAACACAACTACATTTTATTAGGGGCAATTACGTATATCCTCCTATAAAATCATAAATTACATATATACCCAGAACAAATTTAATTTACATATTTCCTCTTCTAAAACATCTAAAATATCAAATAAACCCATTTCATTAAAAATAGATTCAGGAATAACTATTTTACCCCATTTTTACTAAACCATAAACATATTAAATTAACCCATTTTAGCTGGTAATTCTTTTTTTTTTTTGCTTTTCGTTATCACACATCAACACTCGTATGTAAATTATGTCCAATCCAATCGTCTTTGTTCTTTAGATCAGTTGGGTTAATTTTTTTTTGATAAGTGAACTTCACAACAGACGGTTAATTCACACCTGCTAGTCACAGGCCCGCCACCCTACTCATTACCAAGGACTATGTTGTCTAAACCGGGCCCACCCCTTGGTCGAGTGTGGCTTGGCTATCCCCGAGAAAATTTCCAGCCCCTGCCACTTGACAGGAGTTGCACCCTTCACAAGAGTCGACCCTGTTGTGAAAGCCTTCCGTTGAATTGAAAACTCGGGGTGGCTCCCGGGTTTCGAACTTGTGACCAAGCCTCTACCTGTTCATCGCCATGACCACTAGGTTGTGAACCCAGGGTCAGTTGTGTTAATTAATCAACGAAAAACCACATTAAAAATCTTTGTTTCCACAATTATGAAAATCTGAAGAAATTATTTTATCATGAAAAATTATAACTGGCTCTCCAAACGCTCGACTGTAAAGTTGGAGGATTGGAAGAGATGATTTTATTCCCTTTTGTTTCTGATGTACTGGCCATCACGGTGTCTTGCTGAGTTTGGCTCCTTTGTTTAAATTGTTTAGTATAGTGATTGCCTTGCCTTCTTCAAAAAAAGTATTCTGTTTTCTCTCTTATGGTAAAAGTTGTAAATAAAAGAAAGAAGAAAGAGTCAACAAGAACTAATCAAACCCATTTTTTACATTAAATGTCAACTGCGATTGGAGATTGGGACACCCTATGGTGGCGGGACAATCTACACCACCGTAACGCTAGGAATTTATCTGCCACTGATCCACCCAAAATGGCCGTAAACGCATTAAAACTAATGACGTCATCATCGTAAGAATCGACTACGCATCATTTCTGTGAGCTCTTTGTACGAAAACGGCTGGCCCAATTTAGCCATTTCCATTTGAGTCCACGCTGGCTTACAAGTGATGGATCTGGTCACGATGGTGCGTCGCCGGTTCTCTTCGCGGGTTAGGATGTAGCAGTCATCTTCGTCTCCAAGGAAGTGGGAAGTGGCATGGAGGATGAGGAGGGATGAAAGGTCGTAGGTTTCTTTTAAGTTGGAAAGAGTATCTTTGTCTTTTTGCTCTATTAAGAGAAAATATGTAATTAAATATTTAAGTTAGGTAAATATATAATTAGAGTTTAAAATAGGGGGATATATATAATAATCTTAATTTACACCCTTATTAGCTACGCATATTAGGTTCAAAGCCGTGAGTGAAAAAACAACGAGTCTAGGTGGCATGTTTATCGTCACTTTGTATTATTAGGAGGAAATGATAGTTTCTACAAAATATATGCATTTTACATAACATACTTATATAACAAAATAATACATATTAAATTAAATTAAACTACATACCATTTCCCCTTATGACGAATAGTTAACTTCTTTGATTGGCCAAAAGTGACGGTAAACAACTAGCTTTTTCTTATTTTTTATTTTAAGTTCATGTATAATAACTGAAAGCAAACTCAAGTATTAAAACAGTCATTCAGTGGAGGGGAATAGTTGTCTCTTTCCCATTGGTCTAGCAAAATTACGATTTTACCCTATTTAAATTTATAATTTTGCCATTATTTTTTTCCTCTCCTACCAAAATTTCGAATTTGCCCTTACTTCAAATTTACAGTTTTGCCACTATTTTTCTTTCAAGTCAAATTACGATTTTGCCCCTAGTGTAAACTTATAGTCATGTCTAGGGATGAGATTTTTTACCGAAATACCGGTACCGTACCGGTACCGTACCACTTGCTACAAGAGGTTGCAGTGGCTAAGGCAACGGGGGAGGTAGAGTTGGTTTCTAGAGAGAAAATGTAGAAGTTAAGGATTTTAGAGAGAAAGCGAGAGGATAGAAAGTGATGCTGGTCAGCAATGTTGGGGATGGTTATGGTGGTGGTTGTGGTCGTCATGTGTTGATGGTTGTCAGAGGCGGTGGGTTTGGGCTTTTTAGAGAGATAAAGGAAAAAGATCGCGGCGGTGGTGGTGTTGTGGGCCTGTGGCAATGATCCTACAGAGATATAAATACTTAAGGGTTTAGAGATAGAGAGATGAGACACGAGATATGTAGTTACAGAGATGAATGCGGCATTTTGTTGGTGGTGGTGCTACGACGGTGGTGGTGATTATCTGGCGGTGGCAGTATTGCGGGTGGAGGTGATGATGCTAGAATGATTGGTGGTTGTGGCAATGTTGTGGTGGTGTTGTTTTGTTAAAGTGACTATGACAGAGAGAGAAGAAGAGATGCAGATATGTTTACACTTTCTAGCACATACTTTTATTCCTTTAACGTTGTTCTATACGTATCTATACTACTATAATAAGCATATAGGAAGGCCTTCTTAATGTAATTTGTCATTCCCTTAAAACACATTTAAAGCATGATGTTCAACTCTTTTAAGCACAACAAACACATTTGCAACCTCACTTTCCAATAATACCCTTATTAACTTAAACAAAAACACACGGATCACGATCCTACCATCCATCACTTCACACAGATCATGATCCTACCATCCATTACTCTTCACACGGCCCTTCATTCCCTTTTGAAAGCTGTACTATTGCCTACTCGCCAGATCTGCATTTTCAACAGCTTCCAAAACATTTTCCCCGAATTCCTCTCTCTGCATTTTCAAATTTTGAATTCCCAAATGAGTAGAGAGGAGAGGGAGACAAAGGGAGAACGAGAAACAGAGAGAGAGGAGACGGAGAAGGAGAGCCGACTACCTTAGGATTTATGTCACCAAAGCAGAACTGATAACGGCTAGGGTTTCACGTCTAATCCCGACGACGACGGTTAAGGTTGCTTCTTCAGTAGCAACATAAGGAGGCTGAGGTGATGAGCGGAAGTGCGGATGAACGACTGTTATGGTTCACTAGGGTCAATAGCCGCACCCAATGTGACGGATAGTATTACGGCTACATGACCTCAAACGGTGCCGCTGGGGTTTGCTGCCTTTTCTTTCTATATTTTCGATTTACACAGGTATGGTTTATATTCTTCCCTTGTATTGTTTTAATTTGTTATTCTCTGTTATACACTAACCCAAAATTTACGGTTTAGGTTTTTTTTTCTTTTTCCTATGGTTTGAATATATTGGTTTTTTTGTGTTCATTGTGTGTATAATGATGAAAAGTTCTGCGGTGATTGGGTCTTAATTCACTAACAATCAACTTGATATATGGATCTTAAAGTGGTAATTGGGCTTGAGGTGTATGTGGTTGTTGCTAGATTTGTTTTTTCATGTGAAGATTCTGAGTATCATAGAGAAATCTGATAATACAAGGGCTATAGTTACTCTTGCTTTTTTATTTGGACCTGACCTAAATGCTTCAAAGTGACTCACTCTTTTTTATTCAAGCTTATTAGTCCAAAATAATATACCAATAAAAAGTCTCTAGATTTGCATTTCTTTTCTATTTTGTAGAATTTATGATCTATTGTTCCTAAGCGTTTTTTTTTACTTTTGATTGTAGGCTAGAAGAATGGCTGTTGTGTGGGGTGAAACTGCTGGAGTAAAAGGTCAACTATGGTTGTTGTTACCCATACTTTTCGTCTTGCAGGTGATTTACTTCTTGATTAGTTTCATGTATTATGCAATTTCTTGACTTACACACTGTCGTATACATAAAAACATCAACTCTTTGCATACTTATTACAGGCTTCTGAAGAATATGTTGGCTTGTTATTGCTACAAACTGCAATGGTTAGTGGTATTCCTGAATAGCAGGTAAGAAACTCCACGATTATAACAATTTGAGTTTTCCTTTAGGTAGCTATACTAGGTAACAATGTTGGACTGATACAGTAACGAACCAAACTGATACCGATTGAATTCCCACCGCAAGACATTGGTAAATTCAACTAGTTACATAACAAATACAAAACAAAAACAAATAAAAAAAGGTATTTACTTCACACGAATTCAGGGCCTTGATATATAAAAGCATGTGCTATGTTTTATCAAAAGACATTTCGATTTGTTTTATATGTATGTAACGTTCGACTTGGAATATCTATTTTTGAAAGACGATTCTTATAAGCAATCATTATGACTCTATGATCGGAAGTCCAACAACTAATTAAAAAGAAAAATATATTTTTTTGTCCGACCTATAAAAAGTCTTTTTTTATTTATGCCCAAAATTTGACGTCCTTGATTCGAGTCCAGAACAAAATTAATCTATCAAGTCAGGGATTGCTAAACAAGAAGTCACAAATCACAAACCCTTTCTTCTAATATTAAGTTGCACCCCTTGTTTATTTGAGGATTAACTTTTAGGTTTTTTTAGGATTAACTTTTAGTTCTTTTTATGTAAGTTATTTGATGAATCTAGAAATTGCTTTGAATGAAGATATAAGAGAACAACTATAGGATGCAAGTTTTTCTATTTTAATAACGTTGTAATTCTTTAATATATTAGGTTATGTTATGAATATATTTATTATTAATGTGGTTATCAACACCTAAAATAGATTAGGCTTGTTTCATAAGTTTTTCTCTATTATATATAGTCTCTTGTACCTCTTGTAATATACTCCTCAATCAATAAAATATTAGATTTTTCTCCATGTTATTTTCTTTTTCTTCTATGCTATTAGGCTAGTTTCACTCCGTCTAAAACCTAGTTTCTTTGATTTAACACGCCACAAATCATGTATTTGCTCTACGCCTCTACACCGCACCGTTGTCAACGACTTTGACTTTTGTGTCATTACGAAGTTCCACAAAGCTCATGGCATCGGCTTTGATTTTTTGTGTCGTTACGAAGTGTCACAACGCTTATGGCAACATCACAATCACGGTGATTCAGACCACAACGGGTTGTAGTCAACGAAGGTAACACGATTTATTTTTATACATTATTACTTTAAAATATTACTTGGATTTGGGGGTTTAGGTTTCTGGCGATTGGGGGAAGAACTGATTTGGGGAAAGTAGTGATAACCATTCCTCTCGTAAGTAACCGTCTATCACTTTAATTTATAATCTGGGTTCTTTTTCTTAAGATATAAAACTTACGGCGTTTAGAGTTTATAATTAGAAAGAACTTGTATGGATGGATTATAGTGTTAATAAGTTGTTCTTTTAGTTTTATTGACGAGTTCCGGCTAAACGCTGCTAACCGACTTTGACTACACCACATTATTTTCTTAGGGACTCGGGGCGCCGCGTTATGCCTCCACCATCACGCGTTATATAGCGTGGAACACCATCGCCGGTCACCACCACAACGCGTGGTGAGTTCAACGCGTGGTGCCGGCGACGCGTTGTGAAATCCAAAAACTAGTCGTTAGACCCCTTTTGACTGTTGATGAGATGATGATTTTTTTAAAATTTTGTTTATATATATACAAATCAATTTATATACAATCTCACAACCTGTGATACCCATGACGAAACCAGGTACATCTTAATTGGCCCTAAACTTAAAGCATGATTAAAACATTAATTACGTGTAAACTTGTGAAGTTGCATGACTTGTGTGTTGTGCGAAACAATATATGTTATATCTCGGAGGAATCCGAGAGCACGTCATGGTTAACATGTCACTACTAAGGACCAACGACGCGAGGTTGGCATCCTTAGCCTTGAACAACGTGTTAAACGGAAACTTGACGTTTAACAGCGCATTAAACTTTTGACGTTGATTATTAGGTTATCGGTAGCATCATTCAAGATTCAGAGTTCCAGGAACAACATCGTTTTGTGCCATAGACTGTGACATAAGGTTTGAAAATAATCAAAGCCCGGGCACGCAAAACGAAGCAGCTCCTGGTTGGGGAGACGCATTCGTTCCGGGCATAACATAAGGCAACCAAATGTGCAAGGAACAATAAGCTTAAAAACACTTAAACGAACGTCATACGAGACTTTTATGATTAAAACGTAACCATGCTCGGATTTCGAGACGGTTATGCCCAATTTTTAAAATCGAGTCTTTTGACAGTAAGAACGCGAAAAATGAAGCCCGTTTCGCAAATCAGAGACGCGTCCGGGACCCGAAAACGGAAGATAAATATCATCTTTTGTCACGCCCACCGAAACACGAGGTATCCCCTTGGGACCCATCTCCCAAACCGCCACCACACCCCACATATATAAATAATTTTTTTCTTTTTTCATTTATTTCATCCATTTTTCACTAAAATTCACAAGCTCTTCCATCCAATCTGCCATAAACAACCAGAAATCCAGCTGAGTTCATCCTAAAACATCACTAATTCAAAGGTATAAACTTTGGTTCTTATGATTTTAATCCCGTTTTCTTGATTAAACGCGATTTCTAGCCGAAAAACTCATTTTAATCCGAGATTTTTGGAAGTTTAAAAATGTTTAGGGGCTGAATAAGAACACCCTGGTATTTACCTGGTGTTATATGGTAGCCATGATCACCAATAATTGGGGTTTGATACCCTAATCAACACCTATTCGACATAAATCGCTTAACTATTCGATTAACCGAAAAACAATGAAATAAAGCTTGATTGATCTAAGTTCTAGCATATTTGGGTTGTACTTGATGTGTAGGTACTGAATATATCCTTCACACACTTCTGGGATCAAGATAAACACTTGGAATCAGAAGAATCGCTAGGTATGACGTCCGAGAACCGAAACTAGCATAGGCAGAATCTTGTTTTAGCTATAACTTGGTCCGTGACTCTTGGATTGAGCTGAAATTTGGTGTGGTGATGTATGGTATTGTCAGGAAGGGCCACATAAAATGTTATAATTTTTGGAATTTTTTACGATTTTTGGTGAATTGTTAACTTTTTTTACCGAAAGAAATTCAGAAAAATTATCAAACGAATTCAATAAATCACCAAATTTTACAGAGACACTAAGGATCATATAGGGAATGTTCTGGGAATATTCGGAGTCCATTGGTTAAGTGTTGATTTAGGTTAAAAATCCGCGTTTTTGCGAGTTTTCGGTAGCCGGGAACGCACCGAAACGAAATCGGAAAAATCCCAAAATTTTGTGAGAAGTTCCTGGATATGTGAAAGGTGTTCTGGATTTTTTTTGGAATTTTGGAACCACTGATGGCATTTAATGATAATAATGTGGTTAAAAATGGTTTTATAAATAATTTATTTAAATAAGTAAAATGCCAAAATAAATTCTCAGAAAATTTTCCCATAATCTACAGATTTTTACAGAATTATATAAAATTTACAGATTTTTATTCAAATTATAGATTAAATGGGAATTTATAGAATTAAAAATAGATTAATTTAAATCAATTTCGGTAGTTTACCGTATAACGAACCTGCCGGAACTGGGAATTGACCCAACCCGACAAATACTATAATTGGAACACCGGGAGTATTCCGGGAGATTCCCGGGCAAATTGGGCACCATAGGTGTGTCCTAAGACGGTTCAGGAGAATTCCCGACGGTGGAGTTGGAAACTCAAATTTGGGTGACCTAGACTCCCCAAACACTCAAACTCCCTTAGTGGAAAGTTTATTATTATTAAATATCCACGTGATGGCATTATTGGTATTCCAGTACCATTATCCAAACACGTTAAACTACTGACTTTGGCTGGAACGCGAAACGGTGCCCGGAAGCCAAACTGAAACTAATACTACCCTGACGTCATCACCATACCAGTGTCCTATAGACTTAATTCGGAGTAAAAACTCCTGACCAAATCCAAGTTATAACCATTACCAACTCAGATACTAATTTGAGTCCATACTTGCATGTGTGTTATTAAAGTTGATTCAGCTGCTTGATCACTCTTGTGTTGAGAGCCCTATTTGCACGGTGAGTTTTCACTTCCCCACTTTTAAACTATTTACCGTTTTCTGGGGACTTGCATGTTAAAAACTGTGTTGAATACACCAATTTGGGAGTGAGTTTTACTCTCCCACTTGTAAACTGTTTCACTGTTTTCTGGAATGACTTGCATGTTTCGAAACTGTGTAATTGCACCAACTTGTGAGATGTGAATTATCTAACACACGAACTACCTCCCCTCTACAAGTGATTAGCGTAAGCCGTAGGCAGTGGAAAGTACCATTTGTCTGACGAACCCAGGCCGCGCCCGACAGGGAGGTCGGCAACCAGGTCTGCACGCGTCTTAAAATTGGTTGTGTCGTTAAGCAGAACTACTATGGGGCGTTGAACTGCACGTGACGCAGTTGATGGGCCGGAGTATCTTTGTGACACGGTCCGGTGGCCGGGAGTGTCTGGGATGACACGGCCCGGGAGAAACAGTCAAGGTTTCACTTGTATACTCGTGTAATTCCATCTGCGACTATGACTGTGACCGTCGTCGTGACTATGACCAGTGCAATTAAACTTGTTAACACATGTTACATAACAATTAAACCAGTGGGACTCATGCAGCGTTTAGCTGACCTTTTTAAAACTAACATGCATTTCAGGTAAGGCGAAGCAGGAGTAAGAAATGTGCGTGTGGATGGCTTTAGTAGTGAACGGTAGCAGAATAAGAGTAGTGATAGCTCGTAGTACTGTACTTGAACTTATGGTGTGTAATATGATACTAATACTATGTTGTAACCGAGGTTCCCTTTTTATGTGATATCATATTTTTAAATTATCAAAATTACCATGTGTCTGTCGCACCCTGCAATTGTCTTCCGCTGCGAGTCGGGGTGTGACAGAAAATGGTATCAGAGCCTTCGGTTATAGCAAACTAGGTATCTCTAAAGAACCTAGACTAAAATCCTAAGTTAGTCTTTACACGCTGAGAACCTCTAGAAACTGAGTAGTATGGCTATTACCAGAAAACCCTGGTGGGTCAAATAAATTATTGTGGTCCGGAACACCATAATTTATCTGCTCATACTTGGGGGTTCTGGGAACGTCATTGAGATAGGACGGATATCCGTCTACTAACGTCACCAACCACAAATAACTTTTTTTATAAATCCTAAAAGTCAAAACTGTGTGCAATACATGCTTATGTGTATATTTGTGGAATGTTGATTCAGTATTTTGGTCAATTAAATCAACATTGTGTGTGGTTTTCTTTTTTCAGGTAGCATGTCGCATCGTTCGAGTCACCAGTCTACTTCGCATATGAAGACTGATCCTGAGGAGGATCCGCTGACACCCCTTTTGACCTCGAGCAACGAGCCAGGTCTCTCTGGCTACTGTTGCGGACCTTACCCACCAAGACCTCGTACTAGGCGCGAGGGAGTGGCCTTGAGCGCCTACCGTTCCCCACCTCACCACCCGACTAGCTCCTCAGAGCATAGTCGTACCCCGGATATTGCCATACCAGTAGGACCTATTCCTAGGAGCCCTACTCACGCCACGGGGCATTGGGAGTGGAAGCCGGTAGCACCTCGCTTACCGTCACTAGAGACACCCCTTGACCCTTATACTCTTTCCACTCTGAGTACTTATTTACCCTTCTCATCTAGCCCTCTTGAGATACCCACCTTTGGCCTCCGACAGACGGCTTGTCGGAGGGTACTTACACATGTACCTGTGTTCACACCACCCGTTTCCCCTATTCGTCCGATACCCGTACCGATAGGGACCCAACAGCATTTTACTGCCCGTTTTCTGACACCACCTCGGGAGGACCCTTCCCCGTTTCACACTTACGAGCGAGGTGGCCCTTCCTAGCCATTTAGAGAGCCTTTCCCATCCGTCTGAGGTATACCTGTTCCTCCTTAGGAGGTGTCTGCTCCCATCACCGAGAGCAGCTTGATGGGATTTCTGTTTGAGCAGATTTCATTATTACGGATGGCACGGGATGAGGATGAGCAGCAGAGGAGGTCGATGGGGGACTACCTGATCGTCTTACAGCAGGCGATCATCGCTTTACAGCAGGGTATGGGGTATGTTCATCATGAGCAGGATCATTTTCGTGCATTGGTATACAGATGTATCGGTGCTATTGTAGGGTTGGTTGCAGGTCTTGGAGGATTGGCATGGTGGATGTGGCGTTCCTAGTATGTTTTTTTTTTCTTTCAGTATAGATAGAGATGATGTGTCTTTTGTATATCCTACCAAGCACTGGGTTATACCCATGTCGAGGTGGTGATGCAGTCATAGTGTTTTCACGTTTTCCTAGTTAGTACTCTCGTTGCATCGAGTCTGTACGTCACTTTGGTGACATATTTTGACAACACATTTAAGCACTGGCCCTTATGGGTTAAGTCTATGTACAAATTTTGACGCTTGTATGATGATGACATTACATATATATATGCGATGCTTTTGACTATATGTGCCGTGGATTCATGTGTGATGAAGTGTGTGTTATGATTTAGCCGAATATATGATATGTGTTAACTGGATACGTGACATTGATACCTAGACATCTATTGTTTATAATAGAATGGCGTACAAATTTTGACGCTTGTATGATGATGACATTACATATATATATGCGATGCTTTTGACTATATGTGCCGTGGATTCATGTGTGTGATGAAGTGTGTGTTATGATTTAGCCGAATATATGATATGTGTTAACTGGATACGTGACATTGATACCTAGACATCTATTGTTTATAATAGAATGGCCCCGAAACGGCCACCACAGATGACTGAGGTAGAAATTGCGCAAATGATAGCGCAACAACTCCAGGCTGTTATTCCCACGATTGTGACGCAGGTTAGCGCCGGTATTAATGTTAACCCGCAACCAGGACCCGTAGGTCAGAATGATAACCAGAATAATGGTAGGCCGGTTTGCACATATAAGCATTTCATGGAATGCAAACCGATGGAATTCGATGGTACGGAAGAACCAAATGGGTTGGTGAAATGGATCGAGAAGTCAGAATCGGTACTTAACATAAGTAATTGTCCTGGTAATCGCGCAATTAAGTATACAACTTGTACCTTTATCGACCATGCTTTAAACTGGTGGAATACTATTGTTCAAACTCGCGGACAGGACGCGATTAATGCTATGACTTGGGATGATCTCAAGATACTGTTGAGGGAAAGGTTTTGCCCAACTCATGAAATTCAGAAGCTTGAACATAAGTTCTGGAACCTGCAGATGCAAGGTGCTGATCATGTAGGTTATACCAACCGCTTCAATGAATTGGCGCGTATATTGCCAGACATGGTCCGACCGGAGTCTAAGAGGATTGAAAGGTATATCTGGGGACTGGCCCAAGAAGTGAGGAGTATCATTAACTCGATGGAATACCGAACCATGCACGAGGTGGTAGCCAAGTCAGGTACCGTTACATATGACATGGTTAGGCGTAAGATTCTAACAATGCCGGGAGAGCAGGCTGGGAACAAGCGGGAAGCCCCGGAGAGTAGTCGCGCAAGGGCAACGATACCGAAGAAGGGGAGAAATACTAGACAGAGCTATGCCATGACTACCACCACGGGTAACTCTGATAGCTACAAGGGAAAGGCCCCAAAGTGCAACAAGTGTACTTACCACCACTTTGGTGGGTGCCGAGCAATGATATGCTCGAGGTGTCATAGAAATGGACATTAAGCCCAAAACTGTAGGGGGCTCATGGAACCAAATCACAAACAACCCGTTTTCAACCTCCTAGGCCCCAACCTCTTCAGCAGCGACCTCAACAACCAGCACCACAGGTTACCTTCCCCCCTGCATGCTTTGAATGTGGCAGCACGGAGCATTTTCGTAATAGTTGTCCGAAGTTATCCCAACAGGTGGCAGGAAGGAGCACACAGAACCAAGCATTTACCTCGAATGCAGCTCGAGGTCGTTCCTTTGTCATGGGACCTGGTGACGCACGCCAGGATCCCAACGTGGTTTCAGGTACGTTCCTCGTTTCCAATCAATTTGCTTCAGTGTTATTTGATACAGGAGCCGATATAAGTTAAGTGTCGATTGCATTTTTGCCACTCTTAAATATGCCTGATGTTGACCTGAAACAACTCTATACCGCTGAACTTGCCAGCGGGAAACCAATTACCAGTCACCAACTAATTGTTAATTGCCCTATAACCCTTAACGGTTACTAGTTTACTATTGACCTTTTACCAGTAGAATTGGGTAGTTTTGATATTGTCGTAGGAATGGACTGGTTGTCCAACCATCGTGTAGAGGTGTTATGTGAACAAAAGGTGGTGAAGATTCCTTTATCCCCCACGGATGCAATTATGGTACAAGGAGAGAGGTTAGCTGCCACATTGAACCTCATACCTCACCTCAAGGCGTTGAAGTGTATATGACAAGGATGTGACGTGTTCTTAGCCAGAGGAGGAGCCAGCCGAGAAGCGTATTGAGGACATTCCAGTGGTATGTGAATACCCTGATTGTTCCCGGAGGAATTGCCCGGATTGCCGCCCAATCGACGAGTCGAGTTTCGTATCGAATTAATACCGGGAACGGCACCCGTTGCCAAAGCCCCATATCGTCTTGCACCGTCTGAGATGTAAGAACTATCGACCCAGCTGCAGGAGTTACTGGATCGTGGTTTCATTCGTCCTAGTTATTCCCCCTAGGGAGCCCCCGTTTTGTTTGTAAAGAAGGACGGTAGCTTTCGCATGTGCATTGACTACCGAGAGTTGAATAAGGTCACCATCAAGAATCGTTACCCTCTTCCAAGGATCGATGATCTTTTTGATCAGCTGCAAGGAGCTTGATACTTTTCTAAGATAGATCTTCGGTCAGGTTACCATCAAGTGAAGGTCCAAGTGGACGATATTCCTAAGACAACATTTCGAACTCGTTATGGCCACTACGAATTCCTGGTTGTGCCCTTTGGGTTAACTAACGCACCCGCGGTGTTCATGGACCTCATGAACAGGGTATGTAAGCCATACCTTGACAAATTTGTCATCGTTTTCATTGACGATATCTTGATCTACTCCAAGAGTAAAGACGAGCAAGAGCATCATTTACGTGCTATCTTGGAGATACTACGGACCGAACAACTATACGCTAAGTTGTCTAAGTGCGACTTTTGGTTACAAGCCGTACAATTTCTAGGACATGTGGTGGATCAGTACGGAATTCATGTAGACCCAAGCAAAATTGACGCAATTAAGAATTGGCCGGCGCCGAAATCTCCAAAAGAAATACGCCAATTCTTGGGATTGGCAGGATATTACCGTCGCTTTATCGAAAACTTCTCTAGTATTGCCCAATCGCTGACCGCTTTAACACAAAAGGATAGGAAGTATGAATGGGGGGAAGACCAGGAAACAACGTTCCAGCTGTTAAAGAAAAAGTTATGTGAGGCCCTAATCTTGACGTTACCCGAAGGCAATGACGACTTTGTCGTATATTGCGACGCATCGTGACAAGGGCTTGGATGTGTCCTTTTGCAAAGAAATAAAGTTATTGCATATGCATCTAGACAACTGAAGGTGCACGAGAAGAATCACACGACGCATGATCTGAAACTTGGCGCAATTATATTCGCATTAAAGATTTGGAGACATTATTTATATGGTACCAAATGTACTATATATACGGATCACAATAGCCTCCAACATATCTTCGATTAAAAAGACTTGAACATGAGGCAGCGCAGATGGGTGGAATTGTTAAACGATTACGATTGTCAGATAAAGTATCACCCGGGAAAAGCTAATGTGGTAGCAGATGCGCTAAGTAGGAAGGATCAAATTAAACCGCTTCGAGTGAGAGCCTTGGGAATAATCGTGCAGACAAGCCTGAAAGATCAAATCCGGAACGCGCAGATACAAGCCCTGAAGGAAAGCCAGTTATTCGGTGAAAGATTGCACGGGAATGAGAAAAGCTTCGTGTGGAAAACGGACAAAGTGTTGTACTTCAAGAATCGAGTGTGGATTCCGGCAAGTTCAGAGCTGAGACAGTTGATAATGGACGAGGCTCATAGGTCGAAATATTCAATTCACCCCAGGTACAGATAAGATGTACCATGACCTTAAAGAATTTTACTGGTGGTCAGGGATGAAATAGGACGTGGCCGAGTACGTGAGCCAATGCTTGACTTGTGTGCGAGTCAAGGCTGAGTATCAGAACCCCTCGGGAATGTTGCAACAACCTGAGATACCTTAGTGGAAGTGGGAACAAATCACGATGGATTTTGTGACCCATCTTCCGAAAATGCCTCGTGGTCATGATGCGATTTGGGTAGTCGTCGATCGATTGACCAAATCTGCTCATTTTATTCCGATCCGTACGACCTATAAGACCGACCAATTGGCCGAAATTTATACTAATGAGATAGTAGCTAGGCATGGTGTCCCGATTGCTATTATTTCCGACCGAGACAGCTACTTTACTTTGCGATACTGGCAGAAACTACAAGAAGCATTAGGGACGCGAATTGATCTAAGCACGCTTACTATCCCCAAACCGATGGCCAATCGGAACGCACGATTCAGACACTAGAGCACTTGCTTCGTGCTTGTGTCTTAGACTTTGAAGGAAGCTGGGACAAGCATCTCCCACTCGTGGAATTCTCGTATAACAATAGTTACCATAGTAGCATTTAGGCAGCCCCTATGAGGCCCTTTATGGTCGAAAGTGCCGATCGCCACTTTGTTGGGCCGAAGTGGGTGACACTTAACTGACGGGATCTCAACTAGTTCAGGAAACCACCAATAAGGTCCATCAGATTCGAAATCGGCTGAAAGCCGCCCAAAGTCGGCAAAAGAGTTGAGCTGATGTGCGTAGGAAACCGCTATCGTTCAAAGTTGGTGAACGAGTGTTGTTAAAGGTATCGTCGTGGAAAGGCGTTATCCGATTTAGAAAGACCGGAAAGTTAGCCCCGCGATACATTGGACCCTACGAGATCCTACAAAAAGTGGGTCCCGTAGCATATCGGTTGAAGCTACCAACCGAGCTTAGTGTCATTCATAATGTCTTCCACATTTCGAATTTAAAGAAGTGACTTTCGGACGAGGCGACCCAGATACCATTGGAAGACATCCACGTTGATGATAAACTCCACTTTGTGGAAGAGTCGGTGGAAATAGTTGATGGCAAGGTCAAGCAATTAAGGCATAAAAAGATTTCACTGGTTAAAGTCCGGTGGAACTCGAAACAAGGACCTGAATATACCTGGGAACAGAAGGATGAATTCCGTAGAAAATACCCTCACCTCTTCCCTAGCTTGACAAAGTAAATTTCCGGGACGAAATTTCTTAACCAGGGGAGACTGTGATACCCATGACGAAAACAGGTACACCTTAATTGACCCTAGACTTAAAGCATGATTAAAACATTAATTGCGTGTAAACTTGTGAAGTTGCATGACTTTTGTGTTGTGCGAAACAATATATGTTATATCTCGGAGGAATCCGAGAGCATGTCATGGTTAACATGACACTACTAAGGACCAACGATCCGAGGTTGGCGTCCTTAGCCTTGAACAACGTGTTAAACAGAGACTTGACGTTTAACAGCGCATTAAACCTTTGAGGTTGATTATTAGGTTATCGGTAGCATCCTTCAAGATTCCGAGTTCCAGGAACAACTTAGTTTTGTGCCATAAACTGTGACATAAGGTTTGAAAATAATCAAAGCCCGGGCATGCAAAACGAAGCAGCTCCCGGTTGCGAAGACGCCTTCGTTCCGGGCATAACATAAGGCAACCAAATGTGCAAGGAACGATCGATCAAGCTTAAAAACACTTAAAGGAACGTCATACGAGACTTTTATGATTAAAATGTAACCATGCTCGGATTACGAGACGGTTATGCCCGATTTTTAAAACCGAGTCTTTTGACAGTAAGAACGCAAAAAACAGAGCCCGTTTCGCAAATCGGAGACGCGTCCGGGACCCAAAAACGGAAGATAAACATCATCTTTTGTCACGCCCACCGAAGCACGAGGTGTCCCCTTGGGACCCACCTCCCAAACCGCCACCACACCCCCATATATGAATATTTTTTTTTCTTTTTTCAGTTATTTCATCCATTTTTCACTAAAATTCACAAGATTTTCCATCCAATCTGCCATAAACAACCAGAAATCCAGCTGAGTTCATCCTAAAACATCACTAATTCAAAGGTATATACCTTGGTTCTTATGATTTTAATCCTGTTTTCTTGATTAAACGCGATTTCTAGCCGAAAAACTCATTGTAATCCGAGATTTTTGGATGTTTAAACATGTTTAGGGGCTGAATATGAACACCCTGGTAGTTACCTGGTGTTATATGGCAGCCATGATCACAAATAATTGGGGTTTGATACCGTAATCAACACATATTCGATAAAAATCGCTTAACTATTCGATTAACCGAAAAACAATGAAATAAATCTTGATTGATCTAAGTTCTAGCATATTTAGGTTGTACTTGATGTGTAGATACTGAATATAGCGTTCACACACTTCTGGGATCAAGATAAACACTTGGAATCGGAAGAATCGCTAGGTATGTCGTCCGAGAACCGAAACTAGCATAGGCAGAATCTTGTTTTAGCTATAACTTTGTCCGTGATGTGTGGATTGATCTGAAACTTGGTGTGGTGATGTAGGGTATTGTCAGGAACGTCCACATAAAATTTTAGAAGTTTTGGAATTTTCTACGATTTATGGTGAATTGTTAACTTTTTTACCGAAAGAAATTCGGAAAAATTATCAAACGAATTCAATAAATCACCAAATTATACAGAGACATTAAGGAACATATGGGGAATGTTCTGGGAAAATTTGGAGTCAATTTTTTGAGTTTTGATTTAGATTAAAAATCCGCGTTTTTGCGAGTTTTCGGTAGCCGGGAACGCACCGAAACGAAATCGGAAAAATCCCAAAATTTTGTGAGAAGTTCCTGGACATGTGAAAGGTGTTCTGGAATGTTTTTGGAATTTTTGAATCACTGATGTTATTTAATGAGAATTATGTGGTTAAAAATGGTTTTATAAATAATTTATTTAAATAAGTAAACGCCAAAATAAATTCCCAGAAATTTTTCCCATAATCTACAGATTCTCACAGAATTATATAAAAATTTAAAAATTTTTATTCAAATTATAGATTAATTGGGAATTTATGGCATTAAAATAGATTAATTTAAATCAATTTCGGCAATTTACCGTATAACGAAACTGCCGGAACCGGGAACTGACCAAACCCGACAAATACTATAATTGGAACACCGGGAGTATTCCGGGAGATTCCCGGGCAAATTGGGCACTATAGGTGTGTCCTAAGACAGTTCGGGAGAATTCCCGACGGTGGAAATGTAAACTCAAATTTGAGCGACCTAGACTCTCCAAACACTCAAACGCCCTTAATGGAAAGTTAATTATTCTTAAATAACCACATGATGGCACTATTGGTATTTCCGTACCATTATCCGAACACGTTAAACTTCTGACTTTGGCTGTCACGCGAAACGGTGTCTGGAAGCCAAACTGAAAACTAATATTACCCTGACGTCCATCACCATACTAGTGTCCTATAGACTCAATCCGGAGTAAAAACTCCTAACTAGATCCAAGTTATAACCATTACCAACTCAGACACTGATTTGCATCCATACTTGCATGTGTGTTATTTAAGTTGATTAAGCTGCTTGATCACTCTTGTGTTGAGACCCCTATTTGCACGGTGAGTTTTCACTTCCCCACTTTTAAACTATTTTACCGTTTTCGGGGGACTTGCATGTTAAAAACTTTGTTGAATACACCAATTTGGGAGTGAGTTGTACTCTCCCACTTGTAAACTGTTTCACTGTTTTCTGGAATGACCTGCATGTTACGAAACTGTGTAATAGCACCAACTTGTGAGATGTGAATTATCTAACACACGAACTACCTCCCATCTACAAGTGATTAGCGTAAGCCGTGGGAAGTGGATAGTACTATTGGTCTGATAAACCCAGGCCGCGCCCGACAGGAAGGTCGGTAACCACGTCTGCACGCGTCCTAAAATTGGTTGTGTCGTTAGGCATAACTACTATGGGGCGTTGAACTGCACATGACGCAGTTGATGGGCCGGGAGTGTCTTTGTGTCACGATCCGGTGGCCGGGAGTGTCTGGGATGACACGGCCCGGGGAGAAACAGTCAAGGTTTCACTTGTACTCTCGTGTAATTCTATCTGCGACTATGACTGTGACCGTCATCGTGACTATGACCAGTGTAATTAAACTTGTTAACACATGTTGTTACACAACAATAAAACCAGTGGGACTCATGCAGCGTTTAGCTGACCTTTTTAAAACTAACATACATTTCAGGTAAGGCGAAGTAGTAGTAAGAAATGTGCGTGTGGATGGCTTTAGTAGTGAACGGTAGCAGAATAAGAGCTGTGGTAGCTCGTAGTACTGTACTTGAACTTATGGTGTGTAATATGATACTAATAGTATGTTTTAACCGAGGTTCCCTTTTTATGTGATATCATGTTTTTAAATTATCGGGAATTACCATGTGTCTGTCGCACCCTGCAATTGTCTTCCGTTGCGAGTCGGGGTGTGACACAACCCAAAACCTTTACATACAATCTCACAACCCAAATTTTTAAATTTATATATTTCTTCAATGGCATCTTCTTCCGATTCGTTTCCGATGGATAGCGTAAGCGATACGTCTTCCGACAACGACACGCTTGAATTTTTTGAGAAGGGGTATAACGTGCTTGAAGGCTCGAGCCGTCCAAAGAAGAAAATGGTTGGTCATGATCGAATACATGCCAACGAGGTGTTAATGAATGATTACTTTGTGGAGAATCCGGTCTACAATGCCGAAAAGTTTACGGATCGGTTTCGTTTGCCAAAGGACTTATTTTTAAAGACTGTTGGAGACATTGAAGCAAGCGAACAATGGTTTCAAGAACGTTACGACGGGAGGGGCAAACGAAGTTTCACTCCGATACAAAAATGCACGTCCGCCGTTCGCCAACTTGCGTCAGGTAACCCTCTCGATCAATTTGATGAGTACTTACAACTGTCGGAAAGAACATCGCGTGAGTGTTTGCAATTTTTTTTTGTAACACCATCATTAAGTTGTATGCCAAAGAGTTTCTACATAGACCGACGACACGACATCTCACGTATTTACGCCGCACATATGGCCAGATGACATTTTCCTGGGATGCTCGGTAGCATCGACTGTACACATATCGAATGGAGAAATTGTCCAAGAGAGTTGCGAGGGGAGTATATTAGGGGTGAAGTTAAAAGGGCGACTATCTTACTTCAAGCGGTGGCCTCGAATGATTTATGGATTTGGCATTCGTATTCTGGTTTTCCCGGTTCAAACAACGACATCAATGTTTTGTATAAATCGCCGTTGTTTCAAAACGTAACAGATGGTACCACACCTTTCTGTCCGTTTATGGTTAACGGAAAATATTACAGACGAGGTTTTCTACTTGTGGATGGTATCTACCCATCATGGTCTGTTTTTGTGAAAGCCCTTTCATTTCCTACCGGGCCTAAAGAAAAGGCGTTCAAGAAGTTGCAAGAATCGACAAGAAAAGATGTTGAGCGGGCTTTGGTGTTTTAAAGGGTAGATGGAGATACTAGGCCGACCGGTTCGTGCGATTAATAAAAAAACAATCCATAGCATAATATATGCATGCATCATATTGCACAATATGCTAATCAAACAAGACGGACGTGCAATTTCTCCAGATTGGGTGCTGGATCCTCCAACACAATATCCCGTTTCAGAAAATGTCCACCAAGACTTACGCAGTGAAGAACTTCACTTTCGGTTGAGATATGATCTAATTGAATATGTAGGTTCTTTAGGTTTGGAATTTCCGGATTCGGACGAAGAGTAGGCTTTGTTTAAGTATCTTTTTATTTTTATATGTTTATTCAATATTGTTTTTAAATTAAATGAAATTTATAATTTTATTGTTTTATTGTTAATTTATAATTAAAAAGAAAAAAAAAACCATCACTAGTGATGGAGTGATGGGCACCCTAGTAAAATCCATCACTAGTGATGGAATTTGGCTCGATGACGGGACGTATGGTGATTGGATGTTATGAGTAATGGGAGAGTGATGGACGACCCTACCCCCTTATCAGGTTATTTCGAATCCCCCAATTAATTTACTGTTTTCTTTGTAGCCCAATTCAATTACCCAATTATTCTAACAATTATGCATATATGAATACAAGATTACACAATGGAAATTCAAAAAACATTTTACGTTGGTTTATAAATTCGGATCTCTGTAAAAGTTTTTAGTAAATTTTAGTGTGAGATTTATATGGGTCATCAATGATTTTTTGAGGCAATGTTTATTATTATTTATATAAAATATAAATTTTAATATCAAATTTATTATTATTGGAAAATATCAAATATAAAGTTTAGTTTGTTTAGGAAATGCAGGAAGCAATAATAGGAGGACATGTGACAAATAACAAAAAAACATATGGAGGGCAATTTAATCCAAATAATCTTAAATACACCCAAATCTAAAAAAACCCATTTCCTTTCTCTTCAACTCAACCCTACACCACCACCACTCCACCACACTATCACCCACCGCCGCCACCACCACCAACTCTCCGCCACCGCCACCTCCTAAACCACCACCTTTTACGGTACCAGAAGCCTGATCGGTGCCCCACGTTCTCTCGCACTTGCTTACGCTTCCTCCCTAAATTCAAATTTTAGGTTTATATTACAAGACGGCTGATTTGTAGAGCTCCAATTACTAATTAATGGCTGCAGGTATGTGATTTTAATGCTGCCATGGCTGATGAAAGAAGGTTTTGAAAGTTGTGGGTTCATTGCGTTTTATGGATTTTGATTATGTGCCTTCATTTTGTTTTTATCCTACTGAAGAAACACTGACCTAACGGTAAGGCTCCAACTAGAACTTCGACCCAAAACAACTCGAACAGCTGGCTGCAAAACAGAAACATTCATTAGGACTCGTTACAGGAATGGGGTTATTCCTGTAACCACCCTCCAGCGTGAGAATAAGTCTCGGTTTTGGGAGTAATAATATATATATTGAGAGAGAGTAGAATGAATCATACCTTTGATGTTTACCTCTATTTATAATTTACCATTAGGGTTTTCTCTAACTTAGGATAGGCTCCGATAAGTCAGGGATTTGCATGATCTTCCCAAAATATTGAGGATTTGGTTACGTGGTTTATCCATGCCGAATAGAAGATTCTAGAATAAACATGTGTAATTGCATATTTATAATAAATAATAGGTAATGACCGGGTCGAGTTAGCCGCTCCGGGTCATACCTCGTCATATCCCCCAGTCCGAAGTTATGAAATGAAATTCATGAATTCGGACTAAAAAAGGATTCAGTCAAAATACCCCCTGTGAGTGCATATGTCTTGAATGGAAGTATCGTTGCTGATTTGAATTATGGCGATGATGTGAAAGGGGGTGACAGTGAGGTCATCATCAGGATGACAGTTGTACTTGCCCTATTTTTGATACGCGTTCCCATCATGTTTGCCTTTTTGAATTCAAAAAATCATTTTCCCTTTTTCTATAAATAGGTTGCCTCTTAGGGCTTTGGTCATTTTAATCTGTTTCTTCTTCTCCTTCAAATTCTTGACTGCACCTTTTGGCTTCCAAAACCGGCGAGTCTTCATCAGCCCAAGCGATTTCCGATGCCTTGTATTGCAAGTGGGGAACGGTATCATTCAACAATCTTTTGCAAGAGTATGATATTAGACCGGAGTGGAATCCGGTGTTACCGTCAAAGAAAGATACGACGTTCCCACTGAAACAGGGTAAAATCACTCTGTTCAGTGATTTCTTCAAGTTATGCAACTTTCGGTTGCCAATCACCAAATTTTGTAAGTCTGTTCTAGATGAATACCAGATTCACAGTTCTCAAATGCATCCTCTAGGGTTGGCGAAGCTTCGTCACTTCGAGTGCGCCTGTTTAGGTTTGGGTCACATCCCCGAAGTCGTGGTTTTTAGGGCTTTTTTCGTACTTGTTTGGAAATCCCCGTTCTTTACATTTGATCGACAAGACAAAGATGTCTCTTGTTTGAGAAACGTCCCCGCCAGCTCGCGGGCTAAAGATTGGAAAAAGAAATTCTTTTATACAGACGCTAACGTAATCCCCAACAAGATGCACTTGAAGGACATGGGTGCCAAAGAAAAATATAAAGATGAATGCCCTGCCGTCGAGACGTACGCGGAGAATGCCCTGTACAAGAAACTATGTCTGCACCCCTCTGAATGTCAAGTAATACCTGAGGGGGCACTGGTACTTGTTGGGATGAGTTTGCTATGGCGTGACAGCCGTTTCGACCCAGCATTTCAAAGATTTGACAATGGTTAGTGACGTTTCCCACTTACTGTATTCGTACTGTATTCTGTAACTGCCTAAACTAACCAGACGAATTGGCATAGGTGAATGTTCACTATTTGACTTTGTGGATCCTCCCCAGAACGCCCCTTTACGGTCCACTAACCGTGTGGTGGGAGAGCAAGAGGCTAACGCGCTGTTCATGCATATTGAACGATTTCTTATTCCACTCGCTGTGGTGACGTCGTTCGCTAAGGTATCAGCTCCTGCCCCCAGTGGTGAACACGGAGTACCCCCGAGGGAAAAAGGAAAATATCTAGCTTGAAAGTAGTTGTAAAAAAACCTACTCCCAATGTGAGTGTTATGCCTGTGGGAACCAATGTGCCTGCGTTGTCTGGGGTTTGGATGTGACTCCCGCTTCTATTGGGAGTAGCTCAGGTCCCGCCTCAAAAAGGCATAGGAAAGTCCCGCCATTAGCGACATTTCAAGCAACGAAAGCGGCCCAACAACTACGCACGGGTATTTCTCTATCCCGTACATGTGTAATGTCTGGTATTTCATCGTCTAATGAACAATAATCGTTTAGAGATGCTATGTCCGGAGCCCCTTTGGAAGGAGCCGTCTCGCCGTCACTGCCTTTTGCGGACATTAGTGCCCCGGTTACAGGCACACATGGCATTTCACTTGCTGAACTCATATCCCAGGCTAGCGCGGGTACCACCAGCTCTCTCGACTCTACCCCCGTGTTTACTGCATCCGTTGTCACCACTACCATCGCTGCCTCAACCCCACTAATTGCCGGTGCGGCCCTTCCCCTGATGTTTAATTCTCCTGGCATAGATGTTCTCGGGTCAGGCGGATACAGGCCCAATTCGTCTAATAAAGCGGAGTCCAGTAGTGGAAGAATAGATATCACCCATGCTACCGGGAAGTCTAGTGATAACTTTGCTGAGGACGAGGCATCCTTATTTGACGACCTTTACCTTCCTACCGTGTGTTGGGATCCACACGCCCAAGACAAATGGTATCAACCTAAATGGAAAATAGCTGAATCAACCCGGCTTATATTTCCCCCAGTCGTGCACCATTGGGTGGAGCGGTCTTACCCGTCGGCCCAGTCTTCATACGTGGAAGGACTGGACAACGAATACTTGATGACCTCGACCATGGTGGAAGCTGTTAGTGGTCCAAGAAAACTTGCAGAGATCCGCCGCCGTTGGATGCACGATAATCATGAGTTGCGCCAAGCGCGTGTGTCCATTCAATAACTTTTAGATGAAAAGAATTGACTTGAGAGCCAACTCCAAGCGGCTCGCGTGAGGGAGGACTGCTTCTTATATGAGAAAAACAAAGCGAAGGATGATCTGAAGCGTGTAATCGCTAACTTGGTTGAGGAGAGGCTGGCCTGGACTCGCGATATGGTGGAAAAGGAGCGCGTGATTTCTCGCGCCCAAAGCATTCAACAAGAATTAGAGCGGAAGCATTCGTGGAGGCCCAAAAGGTTAGGTCTGAGTTATCCACCGAAATAGAAAAGTATCATATTGATGCCGATTTTGTTTATCAGGTACAGGAAAGATACCAACATTTAACCCTTGAGTTGCAAGCCTCTGAAACCAAATCCTGGGCTAGACAGGTTGAACTGGAAGAGCGTGAAGAGAAGCTTAGAGGTCTTCAACAAGTTTGTGATGCTCTTCTTGCCGAAAAGAACCAACTTTCTCAGACCTCTGCCCTTCAACTATCTCGTCTCAAGGAGGCGGAGAGTGCCTTTGCTCAATCCCACGCTGAGGTGGATGTTCTGAGAAACCAATTGGCGGGTGTCCGGGGCGATAGGAACTGGCTAATATCACAGGGTTTGGTTGGTTCGTTTGAGTATTTACGCCAGTCAGAGCCATTTGTTGCGCTATTGGATCGTCTATCTACTGCTGCATATAAGTCAGGACAACATGACTGTAACAACTCTGTTATTCGTTGTTATCTTTTTCATTTGTTTCTGTTTTATGTATTCCCAAGATTCGAGTATAATAAAGTTTATGTTAATTAATTATGGTGTATTACGTTATTATCGCATCTAATCGATTATTAAATCGCAGTTATTTAAGTGGTTTTATATTATTTATGTGTTATGTGTGTTTGTAGTTATGTTTACGCTCGCTATCGCATCGCTCTCGCACTCTCGAATCGCTAAATCACGCTATTATATCAATTAAAACATTTAATATAACTATCTAATGTGAACCGAATAACCAAACGAACCCTTAACGCGAAATCAGCAAACGGAACATGGTCACCAGGCCAAGTTCGCCCGAACTTGACTACCACAAGTTCGCCCGAACTTGCCTGGCAACCGGGAACCCCCCCTTTTTATCAAGTTCGCGCGAACTTGCATATGTATATGCAAGTTCGGCCGAACTTACTCATAATTCTTCCCAAATCCATCAAGTTCGCGCGAACTTGCATGTTTTCATGCAAGTTCGGCCGAACTTGGTCTCACCAGCTCTCTTTTTGCCTTCGCCTATAAATACCAAGCTCATTTCTCTCATTTGAACTTGCTGCAAGTTCGCCCAGAGCTCTCTCAACCCGAAACCTTCGTCTTCTAAGTAAGAATCAACCCGATTTCAACTACAACAACGTTTATCAACGATTTACAAAGGTTTACAACAATTTTGGCACAAGGCGCAGCCTTCGTTTTGATCAAATCTCTTCTTTTACGAAAATCTTCATCTTTTTCTTCCAAAACTTCTGTTTTAAGCTTAGATCTACACAATACAAGTTCGTTTGGTGTTAGCAGAGGCTTCCCAAACACGAGATCTGTAAGATCTCGGCTTGTAAGTTCTAGATCTGAGAAAAACCTTTCAAAATATTGATTTTTACACCATTTTCGGACTAATGACGTATGTTTCG
The DNA here is from genome assembly GCA_947069175.1 of Scalesia atractyloides. Taxonomy (NCBI): domain Eukaryota; kingdom Viridiplantae; phylum Streptophyta; class Magnoliopsida; order Asterales; family Asteraceae; genus Scalesia; species Scalesia atractyloides. The sequence continues at coordinate 35,279,533 of CAMTDV010000015.1, forward strand.
TTCACTTTTGAGTGGAACGAGGCGTCGTCAAGCTAAGATATCAGATCCGGAAGCACAAGGATGAAGTCGTCACTTTACACAAGCTGGGCTAATCCGGACGAACCGGATACGAACCCTCCGGTTCGCCCGGATTAACCCGAGTTTCTGTAAAATGGCTAAGTTCGCTCCAAAAAGACCTTTCCAGCCTAAGTTGAACTCATTGGCTTAAGGTTGGAGGGATGGGCACTCGATTTCCTCAGCAAACGACGCGAAAACGCAAGATTTTGGACTCGAAAACATCAAGTTCGCTCTAGAATCACCAGCTCCCTGGTCAAGTTCGACCGAACTTGCACCCAAATGGGTCAAGTTCGACCGAGCTTGGGTACTTTTCATCAAGTTTCTTTACAAGTTCGCCCGAACTTGTCTGGTCTCTTAAGGAACCATAGAAGTTCGCCCGAACTTGCATTTTCAGTAAGACTTTCCTACAAGTTCGCCCGAACATGACAAGTTTCCTAAGGAAACTCATCAAGTTCGACTGAACTTGACTCTAAAACTCATCAAAACTACATAAGTTCGCTCGAACTTCTGTGTTTACACACAAGTTCGCCCGAACTTGCTTACTGCTCAACTCAAGCTTCACCGTTTCGGCTTTTCGGAAGACTGATGCACTTCTGTCGTTTATAGGCTGAACCGGCAGTTTCCCGACTCTTCTCAGATCCCTCATCTCACCTAAAACGCACCTACAGTGAGTATACTTGACCCATTTTCGCTTTAACGCACTTTTTGGGTGTTACATACGTTCCTATATCAAAATCACTTCACAAATCAAACTGTTTATCACACGCGAATAATCTGATTATATATGCTCAATACGTGGTACTAGAAACATGTGACTAGGACTTATTTTCGTTAACTTGCCTCCTTAGCTAGTATGGTACTATAGTGTGGCTTACACCTGACGGGGTCTAGTTAGGATGGACGCGCAAGCCTTCTCATGGTAGTTAGCATGAGAAATAAGCCTATGTTAATCTGTGTGAATTGTTTCGGTGTATCATGATGTATAGTTAGATTATTTCGCGAAAGCTTTCTCGATTATGCTAGTAGTACTTAAACCTGTATGCTCACATTTACTTAATTGTATTGACTTGTATTTTAACGTATGTAACAGGTTGAGTATTTTAGCTATGGATGCTTGGATGTTGCATGCTTAGCGTAGTTTAGTTGTTTAGTTAGTTTGTTGATGTATTTCAGATTTTGAACTTATGTATGAAATCTAGGGGAAATCGAACCGTTTGTTTTTATGAGAAAACTTTGGATTTTGTAATGTTTATTTAGAATATTATGTTTAATAGTATGGGATGTTAAACGTTTAATAATGTTGTGAATAATTGTTACGGAATTTCTCGTGAGAACAATCTGGTCGCCTAGTGCCAGTAACCCCGGTGATTCCGTCATCGGTCGGGGTGTGACAGATTGGTATCAGAGCTGTTTCCTTAGGATAATAGGTAGAATTGCCATGTTTGACCTAGTAGCATGTTTAAGTACCCGATTGACAATCTTTGAATTAAATGCTAATCTACTTGCCATAAATGCTTAAATGTGACTTTCCTAAGGCTAATGCAATAATACACGCTTGGAAACCTCGCATCACACCAAACGAGTGATCAAGTTGAGAATAGGTGTGAAAACCGAGAACTCTCGACAAGATCATTCACTCCACGCATTCTTTCTCACGAGATATCTTCGTTGAGTTAGGAGTGACATCCAAACCTCGACGAAAATCTCCATTTCTATCTAGGAATAAAGTTGTTAAGTTAGGGGTGAAACCCTCATCTTAATAACTAATTCGTGCTTCGATTTTCAATCTCACCGAAGTCTCGGTTAAGCCGATGGTTTGGAACACGTATTAACTGGAAGGGTAAGAGTCGTTAGCCGCTTGCTGTGAGAATGTTTATTTATTAGGCCAAAGCGTGGGTCCAAATGCAAAGGGTAGTCGAATCACTTTGGCGTGTCAAATGTCTCAAAACCCCGGACACTCCCAATTGATTTAAGCAAATATCGTCGATTTACGCATCATTGAGTTTATTATTATTTATGTATTTAAAATTTTGAGAATTTTCGCTTTATTCGATTTCTCGCTTTGATGATTTATCGTATCATTGATTTCTCAATTTATCACATTTACGTTCCATCAAATGTATGCACAACTCGTACAGCTCTCGTAATCTAAAACGCTAAATTAATACACCAACCAAACTAATCGCTTAACTCGCTTACGCCTATGAGGACGTGTGCCTCATACGCGGTATTATCTCGCTTATCTCGCTATTATATATCGCTTATATATCTCGCTTATATCTCGCATCTCGTATCGAGCTTCGCATTGTTATTATTAGAATGGTGAATACGTGCAAATATGTGCTTACGTGCTTATGTGCTTACGTGCTTATATGCTTACGTGCTTATGTGTCTACGTGGATACGTGCTTACGTGTTTTGTGCTTGCTTGAATAATAATGAATATTTAAACATAACTCTATTATAATCGAATCTCGTCTAATCTAAATCCTTTATGTAGATGGCATCAGTGGGATCTCACACTCGCCGCACCGCTCAGCTCAACAACGCTGACAAACGCATCGCCTCTCTCGTAGCTAAGGTGATCCCGCAAATTGTTAGCGAAATTCAAGCGGTTAGCAGCAACTCGTCTGTTGACTCCAAGAGTGATGCTCTGAAATCCCGCTTCAGCTTCAAGCAGTTCAAGGCTTGCGCACCTCTAACGTTCTCTGGCACCAAAGGACCGAGTGCCATGTTCCATTGGTTTGATTCGATTGAGGTTACCTTCCGCCAAAGCGGATGCCCCGAGGCACTGCGCACTATCAATGCCACCGGCGTGTTTCAGTCGAGGGCTCTCGATTGGTGGACAGCCGAGCGCAACAGGTGCGGAAACGACAAAGCCTATGGGCTCTCATGGGAGGAACTTAAGGAAATCATGATTAAGGAGTTCTGTCCTCCGTACGAAATTCAGAAATTGGGGAATGAGTTCTGGAACATCAAACAAGACGATCCTGACAATGCCGGTCTTACCGCTCGTTTCAAGCAGTTGAGCATCATTTGTCTCGGTCAGGTTGACACGACCGAGAAAGCAATCAAGAAGTACCTCAATGCTCTCCCCGATTGCGTCGCTGACTTTGTGCAAGCAGCACGCCCTGCTACCATCGAGGAGACTTATCAGTTAGCCGTCAAAATCAACGACAAGCGTGTTCAGTCTGGTTACTTCAAGAACACCAAGGTCGCAAATCAAGCAGTTACCGGATCAGAAGCTCCTCCTACTGATCAGCCCTGCGAGTCAAAGAACAGTCGCCGTGGTCGCAAGCGTGAGAACTCCAGCAAGAACTTCACCCTCGCAGCTCCAGCGAATCCGCAGCACCCAACGCACCTCCTGCCAAGCGTGCGTATACTGGTCCTCACCCGATGTGCCCTAAGTGCACATGTCATCATGTAGTGGGTGGCAACTGCCGTTTTTGCACAAATTGCAATTTCGACGGCCATTTCACAGTGAGCTGCCATACCGGCCCTCGTCAGCCCGCTCCTAAGGCTCCGGCAGCTCCAGCTTTACCTGCTCCTCCTCCATCCAATCAGCAAGCTCCAAAAACACATGTGTGCTCTATTTGTGGTGATCCTAACCATTTCGCCAATGCCTGCCCGAATCGTCCAGTTAAGCAAGAGCAGCCAGCACCGCCGCCTCAGCAGCAGCTAGCACAACCACAGCAGCAGCAGCAACAACCACAAGCTGCGCGGGGTAGGGCTTTCAACCTCAACCATCGCTAGGCTCAGAATGACAACAATGTTGTCAATGGTACGTTTCTCGTTAATGGTATTTATGCTTCATGTTTATTTGATACTGGTGCCGATAATTGTTTTGTATCGTTAGGATTCGAAAATGTTTTAAAATGTAAGCGCGCCAAACTCCTAAAGACTTCGATGTGGAAGTCGCCACCGGAAGAACCGTTACCGTTAACTCCGTTTTACGTGGTTGTAATATCGATCTCAACAACCATGTCTTCGCGATCAATATCATACCTATGCCGTTAGGTAGTTTCGATATCATAATAGGCATGGATTTTCTTCGTGAAAATCATGCTGAAGTTGTATGCTTCGATAAAATGATTCGTTTCACTCTTCCTAATGGTAATCAACTTCATGTTTATGGTGAAACGCACTGAAGGAAGTTGATGCTTTTGTCATGTACTCGAGCACACAAATGCTTGCAAAAGCGATGTGTTGCTTTCCTCGCCCATATCGTGAACCCGGAGAAAGAAAAGAAGACTTATAAAGATGTTCCCGTTGTTTGTGAATTTCCTAAAGTCTTTCCCGACGATTTACCCGGTTTACCCCCTACTCGAGATGTTGAATTCCGTATCGATTTAGTTCCCGGAGCTACTCCCGTTGCTAAAGCTCCTTATCGCTTCGCACCCTCAGAAATGCGCGAGCTATCAAGTCAACTTCAAGAGCTTCTTGATAATGGTTTCATACGCCCGAGCACTTCGCCTTGGGGCGCACCCGTTCTTTTCGTGAAAAAGAAGGATGGATCGTTCCGTATGTGCATCGATTATCGTGAACTTAACAAACTCACGATAAAGAACCGCTACCCTCTTCCTCATATCGACGATTTGTTTGATCAACTGCAAGGTGCTACGTGTTTCTCTAAGATCGATCTTCGTTCCGGTTATCATCAGTTACGCGTGTTGGAAGAAGACATTCCGAAAACCGCCTTTCGTACCCGTTATAGCCATTTCGAATTCGCGGTCATGCCTTTTGGTCTTACCAATGCACCCACGGTTTTCATGGATTTGATGAACCGTGTGTGTAAAGCTTTCTTAGATCGTTTCGTCATTATTTTCATCGACGATATCCTTATCTATTCGAAGTCGAGAGACGAACACGCGCGCCATCTCCGTTTAGTCCTCGAACTTCTTCAAGGAAATCGCCTTTATGCTAAGTTCTCTAAATGTGAATTCTGGCTCGAAGAAGTCCAATTTCTCGGCCACATCGTTAATAGTCAAGGAATTCACATCGACCCTGCAAAGATTGAAGCCGTCAAGAGTTGGATTACGCTGAAGAATGCTTCCGAAATCCGTTCATTTCTTGGATTTGCGGGTTATTATCGTCGATTCATCGCCAACTTCTCTAAAATCGCCGTTCAGCTTACCGCTTTAACTCATAAAGATAAGCCTTTTGTTTGGGATTCCAAGCAAGAGGAAGTTTTTCAAACTCTCAAGCGTATGCTATGCAACGCTCCCGTTCTCACCTTACCCGACGGAAACGATGATTTCGTTGTTTATTGTGATGCCTCAAACCTTGGTCTTGGTTGTGTTCTCATGCTACAAGACAAGGTTATCGCTTATGCGTCTCGCCAACTCAAGATCAACGAGAAGAACTACACAACCCACGATCTCGAACTCGGTGCAGTGGTTTTTGCATTAAAGATATGGCGACACTACCTTTATGGTACTAAGTGTACGGTCTTCACCGACCATAAGAGCTTACAACATATCTTTAATCAAAAAGAACTAAACATGCGACAACGTCGATGGGTTGAACTTCTCAACGACTACGATTGTGAGATACGCTACCATCCCAGCAAAGCAAACGTCGTTGCCGATGCTCTAAGTCGACGAAGCTATGTATATGGTATTCGTGACTCTCAAGCTTGTGCTAAACTTGAAATCCTCATCCATGCCGCTCAATTCGCCTGTTTCAACGAGAATACTTTGGAAGACGAAATGAAATGTGGTGCCGAAACTCAGCTTGTATCTAAATCTGATGGTATTTACTACTATCTCAATCGCATTTGGATTCCCAGTCGTAATAATCCTAGTAAGTTGCTAATGGACGAAGCTCATAAATCTCGATATTCCATTCACCCCGGTGCCGACAAAATGTACCAGGACCTTCGTCCTAAGTACTGGTGGCCGGGCATGAAAAATGATATCGCCTTGTACGTCTCAAAGTGCTTAACTTGTTCGAAGGTTAAAGCCGAACATCAAAGGTCCCCTGGTTTACTCGAACAACCCGAAATCCCGATGTGGAAGTGGGAGAGTATAGCTATGGACTTCGTTACTAAACTCCCACGTACTTCATCCGGTCACGATAGCATTTGGGTTATCGTTGATCGTCTCACTAAATCTGCGCACTTTATTGCTATACGAGAACACTTTAAGGTCGAACGGTTAGCCCGAATCTATACCGACGAAGTTATATGTCGACACGGGATGCCTCGTGACATCATTTCTGACCGCGACGGTCGTTTTACCTCGCGTCTCTAGGAGACCTTTCAATCCGCTCTCGGTACTACGCTTAATCTCAGTACCGCTTTTCACCCTTAAACCGACGGTCAGACTGAGCGAACGATCCGCACCCTCGAAGACATGCTTCGTGCGTGCATCATAGATTTCGGTGGTAACTTGGATACGCATTTACCTTTGATTGAATTCTCGTACAATAATAGTTATCATACCAGCATTCAAATGGCTCCTTTTGAGGCACTGTATGGAAGAAAATGTCGATCGCCTATTGCATGGCACGAGATCGAGAAGCACAAATCACCAGTCCCGAGCTAATTCAAGAAACGATGGACAAGATCCTCTAGATCAGAGACAATCTCTTGAAAGCTCAGAGTCGTCAAAAAAGATATGCCGATAAACGCCGCAAGCCCCTATAGTTCGAAGTGCGAGATCACGTTCTCCTAAAGGTTGCACCTTGGAAGGGAGTGTTCCACTTCGGCAAGAAAGGAGAGCTAGCGCCTCGATACGTTGGTCCCTTTAATATTCTGGAAAGGATCGGTAAAGTAGCCTATCGTCTCGAATTACCGGAGGAACTTAATAATGTACATCCGACTTTCCACATGTCTAACCAGAGGAACTTAATAATGTACATCCGACTTTACGGTGTTTAATGGCGTTAATTCAAGGAAACATCAAACAAATTCAATAAATCACCAAAATTTTCAGGAATGTTTAGTTTGACATAAGAATGATTAAGGAAAAATTCGGGCTTCATTGGCTGAGTTTTGATATGGTTTTAAAAATCACGCTTTGTGAAGTTTCGGCAGTCGGAAACCGAGTTTAGAAATTTCAAAAAACCCTGAAAATTTTCCAGGGAGTTCCTGGACATATTGGGAGACTCTAGTAAGAATTTGGATTTTTCGGAAGTCGGATGATGGTAACCACCAATTTATTGGTTAAATAAACTTTTAAAACAGGTTTATTAAAAATAATAAATGAGTTTAGTAAATTTTGAAAATATTTTTTGTGAATTATATATATTATTAAAAGTTTATATAATAATTTTCAGAATTTTATTAAAGTTGGAAATACATCTTTGGAATTTGGGCATAAAAATATGTTATTGTAATACAAACCGACAATTTATGTGACATTTGTGCCTTTACAACCATCATACAATTTCGAAAAATTTTGAATCCAATAAATCTTGTGTTTCATTCAAGGGAATTGTATAATTACATGTGACATTCACACATTTCAGTCCATGTACAATTTCAACCCCTCAAAGTTTTTTCTGGTGGTTATATGTAAACTGTTACAAAAACGTAATCAGTTTAACATGGCGTACACTCCGGAACAATGATATAAGCTAAACATACCCTAAATACCCTTAACATAACTTAGAAATAAGTTTTGAAGGGTTCGGTATGGCAAAAACATACTTATTCAACTTCAGTGACTATTCTCGTAAAACTGCGAAAGTATGCCGATTCTCGTATTTCTGAATATGGACCTTGTGTAGACATCTAAAAATTTTTGTAATCATTAAAATCTTGTATTTTAATGATACGAATGCAAAAATATCATTCGTTCCGTAATTTTGGTCGTTTTCGCGTTCGTAAAAGTGTTCGTCGTAATTAAGCGAAAAACCCAACCGTACAACCAAACGAACCGACATACACGACATTTTTGAAACTTTCCGCCCCTGTCAGGGCCTTTCGGACCGTAAGAGGTGCCCCCATACGGTCCATAAGGGATGTCCAGTTCAACAGAAACTTAGCAGCTTCATATTCAAAGCCTTGGTTCCCAAGAATTCAAAATTTACAGCTTTGTTCCTGCATTTGATAAGTGTTAGGACCTCCCCTCTGATCATGACACATTAAGGGACACTTGTGATGATTTTGTGGACTCCTAAACATTATAAATAGCCTTGATCTTCATCCTTTCCAACTTACTCATTTCACATTTCTTTCTCCCACTCTCTTGGTCAAAGATGCGCATAATGAGCATTTTACGACGAAACTATTTTCGGGTATCAAAACCCCAAGTTTTGATACCAAATCAGTTTTATAAACTTAGTTAGACATATTTTGATATGTTTAACTCGTCACTTCTAGTTTAGTGCTTTATTTGGGTCGTAAGTAGAGCGGTCTTGACCACTACTTTAACTTTCGAATCCGACCCGTTTGGTCGACTTAGGATCCGACCAAACACATCTTTGTGACCATAGTTGTATAGGGAATAACCTCCAGAGGTTATACCTTATGGTCACTTCATTTGGTTAGTTATATGAGAATTCGTTCCAATATGCCTAAAAATGACCAGAATGCCTTTTTACGTATAAATCCATTTCAAGCATATGTAATCAACTTTTTGACATATAAACTAATGTAGTAACATTTTCAAATATGTTTGGGCATTTAAGACTTATCATAGGACATGTTTAACCATTCGAATACACGTATACGCAAATGATACGTTAAAGTAGCGTAAACTACCTTAACGGATCATAACGGGTCAAAAGCATTTAGGATTCATTCCAAATCAGAATGTGGAGTTTGTTAAACCATTTAATATGAGTTCCAACACTCATTTGGTTTACAAAACCTCATTCTAGCTGATTCATCCGATTATGTCCCGTACTTTAACATAGGTATTCCGAGACATTAGGACACGTTTGAGCTTTGATTATTCCATTGATTCACGGACGCTTACACAACCCCAAGTGAGTACGTAGTCCCTCTTTTACGTTTTCCAAATATTTTGGGGTGATTCATATGTGCCAATTCACTGTTTTCGCGATTTCAAAATATATGATTTTGCATAAATAATACTTATCCTTTAACAAATTGAAACCGTTACCTATGGCTTAAATAATGATTTTCAAAGTTTGTAAGACTATTGTTGGTGCGTATTTATTTTTATACATTCATTAACAATGATCAAGCCGATTGGTAGTACGATATAACGCTATAGGACTTGAACACCCATTCCTGTTTTGAGGAATGTTAGAAACCAAGTTTAAATCAAATAGATTTTGCCTTCGTGGTAAATCTATAGTCACCAAAGTATAGTTTGATATACTCAGGTTTGAATATTTTGCCAAACGACCACAATGTGTTATTACAAAGATTTTCTAATTAAGCCATAAAAACTTATCTTTTATCGATTTTCAAAACCAAAGTATATTTTGATATAATATCAAGTCTCTTATTCAAAAACCAAAGTATATATTTTGATATACTACCTATTCTGTTATTTCAAAACCAAAGTATATTTCGTATATACTACAAATGCTTCATATCAAAAAGCAAAGTATTTTAGATACCAAACTTTTTTACAAGGATTCATGGCTATTTTTGAAGTATATGTCTTTTCTTAACACGTCCTAAGCCATGAATCTAAATCACAAAACCTATGTTACTCACAGGTATTTTTATGCTGGCGTACCTATTTTCACATATGTTTCAGGTTTATTTATGTGATGATTGTTGCCGCATACTTCACATAGGATGGACGCGGGCCTTAGTGACTATAAAATTTGAAAGACAATTTGATTGTATTTCATTTCCGTTATTCCAAGACAATGTAGTTCGATAATTCAATAAAACAAAACTTTAAGTACCATGTGTTGTGAAATAATTTGTAACGTGACTCCCCAAGTGTTTCCGTCGCGGGTTGTTGTTATACTACGCGATTTGGGTGTTACAGATTGGTATCAGAGCCATGGTTATAGGGAATTGGTTATTAGTATTGCTTTGACGTAGTCTATAACCTTCCTAGGACCCTAACGCGAGTTTACTTGTGTTTAGATTCTTAATGCACTACTATCACCTATCCTTAGGTGATTACCAAAAACAAAAGCATAATACATCCTTGTAAGTCAATTTTTTCCAAAACTTCACAAGAAATCATCTATCCTTAGATAATTTGTTTTGGGGCTTTTTGACTTCAAAGTTTTAAAATCTCGTCAAAGTTAGGGCTTTAATAATGTGAACATTTGCAATCCAGAAGGGTGAATGCCTGTACCCTCAGTTTTCTGTCTAAGGCTAGAGTGTTCGTACAAATCTGAATCGCCGGACCAGTCACTCTTACCTGGGAACTCTTGGGGTGAGTGTCCACTTATAGGCTAAAGCGTGTCTTCGCGATACATTATAAAGACTCATTTACTTTGATTAGTTACTGTGTTGTTTGTTTGTTTGAGGTAACGAACAAATGATCACATTCCTTATGATTCGTCGATGTTTTATCGTATTTTTCTGCTCTTTTTAGAATGCCTCCTCGTCGCAGCGATACTCGAAGGTCTGAAATGGCTACTACCATCGCCCAACAAATAGGCGTAATACTCAGTGGGACCCTTGAGTTAGCTGTAGCCATATCCAGTCTTGATAATAAGACTACTTGTGAGGCACCAACGAAGATAGAAGCCAAGCCTTCAAAAAAATCAAGGAAGCGTAAAGCTTCAAAGAATCGTATAGTGATTGCTCCAATTCCTCTTAACCAAGTGCATAGCCAGGTGGCCCCGCCACCCGCTAAGAAGCCATACAGAGGAAAAGCGCCTTTGTGCAATCAATGTAACTTTCATCACTATGCTAGTGTTCGTTGTCGAAAACGTTCAAACTGTGAACGTTTTGGTCATACAGCTAATGTCTGCCATTCAGCTACTACGTCAAACCAAGCTATGGCAGTTCCTACTCAACTTATCGCAACCCCACATGCAATACCTGTTTGTCCTAACTACCCACATGGAATCTGCTTCAATTGTGGTTATCCTAATCACTTCAATTGACCTGGCTGGCAAATGACGACTCAATGTATGGACACAAGATTTACACTAGCAATATCAAGGCTTGTGCTGATGTCTGAATAAACACTTAAACTTTTACGTTTTCTGTTTATTTTCCAAGAATCTTGAAAACACTTTGATTGTTCTATAAATAAATTTGGTCGTTCCTATTTTTTTACAAAACCGTTGTGAATACGTGTATGTGTGGCATACCTCTACAATACCGACACCAAGGATATGGTTCTTTGCAAATCAAACTACTCTCGTTGTTTCTTCCAATTTCATGATCGCTCGCGATCTCCACAAAAATCCTAAGTACTCGTTTCCTCTAAGAAACAAAGTACAAGGTACAAGTTATAACTCTTAACAGATACTCGAAGTACCACTTTAAATCCTTGATTGGATACCTAAAGGTACTTTCATAAGTCCTTAATTGGTCTTATGCAATATGTCTATGTGCCTATCACTACTTTCTTGTTTTCATGACATTCTACATAGCATATGGTTTCAAAAACATTATACATTTTTTCAAAAACCTTATACATGAATTCAAAGACATTTCACATGATTTCAAAACATTTTTAACATAAAATATTTACCTAATATACCTAGTGCATGATTTCAAAAACATTATACATATTTTCAAAAACATTATACATGATTTCAAAGACATCTCACATGGTTTCAAAACATTTTAACATGGCATATTTACCTAATATACCTAGTGCATGATTTAAAAAAAAAAAACGTTTTACATATTTTCAAAGATCTTATGCATGGTTTAAAAAAAAAAACATTATGCTTCGTATGTTGACCTAGCATACCTAGTACATGGTGTTCAAAACATTTTCATGACATGCTTACATTGTTCTGGACATTTTTGGCAAACTAAACACAAATCCTAAATCCTTAAAAAATCTTCCTATCTTCATAGTTAGATTCTTGTGGGATGTTTAGAGTGCAAATTGAAGTCTTTGATTGAATTCTTTGTGTGCTTTAATGCGTATGTTATGATTCAATGTAACCAAACCGAATCACTTTATGATTATTGTGATCCGCGGATTCAAATGTTCACTATCCAAATCCTTGTAGAATCTTCCATATTTTAATGTGTTAGATTCTTAGAAGGATATCCAAAGTACTATCTTAAATCCTTAATGGGCTTTTCTATTCAAATAGTTAGACCCTTGGATCCCAAGGTACTATTCCCTAGTTAAAGAGATCATGTGTTGATCTAGTTAAAGAGGTCATGTGTTGACCTAATTAAAGACATCATTCGGTGATCTAGTTAAAGAGACCTTTCAGGGTCTAGTTAAAGAGGTCATGTGTTGACCTAGTTAAAGAGATCATTCGGTGATCTATTTAAAGAGACCTTTCAGGGTCTAGTTAAAAAGGTCATGTGTTGACCTAGTTAAAGAGATCATTCGGTGATCTAGTTAAAGAGAACTTTCAGGGTCTAGTTAAAGAGGTCATGTGTTAACCTAGTTAAAGAGATCATTCAGTGATCTAGTTACAAAGACCTTTCAGGGTCTAGTTAAAGAGGTCATGTGACCTAGTTAAATAGATCATTCGTTGATCTAGTTAAAGAGACCCTTTGGTGGTCTAGTTAAAGAGATCATTCGTTGATCTAGTTAAAGAGACCCTTTAGTGTTCTAGACAAGTCTCCACATGTTTAATCGCTTGATTTTCCCTTACATATCACAAATAAACTATGCGGACTATGCAAAGAATTGAGTAATTATGGGTGCACATATAATTATAAAATTCGGTGCATAGAAAACCATAGCAAGTTTTGTTATGTGTAAAGAAACTATAGTGATAAGAATAACAAAACGTGAACAATGTAAAAAGGGCATGGTGGATACGCCGATGGTACTTCCTATATATAAATGTTCCTTCTTGCATTCTGAGCATAGCGTTATTTAAGTCACTAGAAGTTCTAGACATTGACCAATGTTATTTTTTCTTACACTCTCCGATTCTGACTTGAGCTCACACACGTTTCCTATACTAGTCTTCATGGGAAACCTCTATAAACGTTCTCCCAGTCGTTATTCGAAAATCCGACTCCCTTTCAAGTTCACTCTCTTTTTAGTTCTTCTACAACAAGAATACCACTTTGACATTTACATGACTCTCTTATGAGGCTTGGTAAATCGAAGATGTCATACACCTACCTATTGGAATGAAGTTTAGATTTTTGAATCTGAACTCATTCCTATAGACAACAGATGAGTACAATTAACAAAGTTCGCTAGGAATCCAAATGTGGCCCAGAGTTTTACTCCGGTAATGAAGGATCATTTGAAAGCGATACACTCACATCTGTTTTCGCAAGTTTCCTCTAAATTAAATTTTGGGACGAAATTTCCTAAAGTAGGGGAGATTGTGAAATTTGTGCCTTTACAACCATCATACAATTCCAAACAATTTCGAATCCAACGAAATCTTGTGTTTCTCCCGAGAATTGTATAATTACATGTGACATTCACACATTTCAGTCCATGTACAATTTCAACCCCTCAAAGTTTTTTCTGGAGGTTATACGTAAACTGTTATGCAAACGTAATCAGTTTAACGTGACGTACACTCCGTAACAATGACATAAGCTAAACATACCCTAAATACCCTTTACATAACTTAGAAATAAGTTTTGAAGGGTTCGGTATGGCAAAAACATGCTTATTCAACTTCAGGGACTATTCTCGTAAAACTGCGAAAGTCTGCCGATTCTCGTATCTCTGAATACGGACCTTGTGTAGACATCCAAAAATTTTTGTTATCATTAAAATCTTGTATTTTAATGATACCAATGCAAAAATATCATTCGTTGCGTAATTTCGGTCGTATTCACGTTCGTAAAAGCGTTCGTCGTAATTAAGCGAAAAACGCAACCGTACAACCGAATGAACTGACATCCACAACATCTTTGAGCATAATTCAAGTTATATATACTTTAACACCCTTCTAGATCTTAAAAATTTGGTTAAAAGTGTCAAAACGCGACGAAACAAGTCCATGGGCCAAATCTGTCATTTTTGAAACTTTCTGCCCCTGCCAGGGCCTTACGGACCGTAAGAGGTGCCCCCATATGGTCCGTAAAGGATGCCCAGACAGAAACTTGGCAGCTTCATATTCAAAGCCTTGGTCACCAAGAATTCAAAATTTCATGCTTTGTTCCTGCATTTGACAAGTGTTAGGACCTCCCCTCTAATCATGACACATCAAGGGACACTTGTGATGATCTTGTGGACTCCTAAACACTATAAATAGCCTTGATCTTCATCCTTTCCAACTTGCTCATTTCAAATTTCTTTCTCCCAATCTCTTGGAGCATGCTTCCAGCTTTTGGAGGCCTCCAACTCTAAGTTCTGAAAGTGTTCATCAACACAAGTGCTCTCCTTAGTTCTTTCATTATTTTGGCATCTTGAGCCAAAAGTCAAACAGTTCCACTTTCTGTTTGACTTTTGGTTCTGACCATAGTTGTTCAATTCAAAGTTCAATTGAACTTTGCAACATGATCGTAATCACAAAGGTTATAATCTCTTGCGATTGCACCTTCTGATTACCACGTTTACTAGTCGAAGTGACGAGTCAAAGTTTCGGTCCAAGATGTGCATGATGTGCATTTTATGACGAAACTATTTTCGGGTATCAAAACACCAAGTTTTGATACCAAATCAGTGTTATAAACTTACTTAGACATATTTTGACATGTCTAACTCGTCACTTCTAGTTTAGTGCTTTATTTGGGTCGTAAGTAGAGCGGTCTTGACCACCGCTTTGACTTTTGAATCCGACCCGTTTGGTCGATCGTAGGATCCGACCAAACAAATATTTGTTACCATCTTTGTATAGGAAATAACCTTTAAAGGTTATACCTTATGGTCACTTCGTTTGGTTAGTTATATGAGAATTCGTTCCAATATGCCTAAAAATGACCAAAATGCCTTTTTACGTATAAATCCATTTTAAGCATATGTAATCAACTTTTTGACATATAAACTAATGTAGTAATATTTTCAAATATGTTTGGGCATTTAAGACTTATCATAGGACATGTTTAACCATTCGAATACGCGTATACGCAAATGATACGTTGCGTAAACTACCTTAGCGGATCATAACGGGTCAAAAGCACTTAGGATTCATTCCAAATCAGAATGTGGAGTTTGTTAAACCATTTATATGAGTTCCAACACTCATTTGGTTTGCCAAACCTCATTGTATCTGATTCCCCTGATTATGTCCCGTACTTTATCATAAGTATTCCGATACATTAGGACACGTTTGAGCTTTGATTATTCCATTGATTCACGGACGCTTACGCAACCCCAAGTGAGTACATAGTCCCCTCTTTTACGTTTTCCAAATATTTTGGGGTTATTCATATGTGCCTATTCACTATTTTCGTGATTTCAAAACTATATGATTTTGCATAAATAAGACTTATCCTTTAACAAATTGAAACCGTTACCAATGGCTTAAATAATGATTTTCAAAGTTTGTAAGACTATTGTTGGTGCGTATTTATTTTTATACATTCATTAACAATGATCAAGCCGATTGGTAGTACGATATAGCGCTATAGGACTTGACACCCTATTCTTGTTTTGAGGAATGTCAGAAACCAAGTTTAAACCAAATAGATTTTGCCTTCGTGGTAAATCTATAGTCACCAAAGTATAGTTTGATATACTCAGGTTTGAATGTATTGCCAAACGACCACAATGTGTTATTACAAAGGTTTTCTAGTTAAGCCATAAAAACTTATCTTTTATCGATTTTCAAAATCAAAGTATATTTTGATATACTATCAAGTCTTTTATTCAAAAACCAAAGTATATATTTTGATATACTACCTATTCTGTTATTTCAAAACCAAAGTATATTTCGTATATACTACAAATCCTTATTATAAAAAAACAAAGTATTTTAGATACCAAACTTTTTTATAAGGATTCATGGCTATTTTTGAAATATATGTTCTTTTCTTAAAACATCCTAAGCCATGAATCTAAATCACAAAACCTATGTTACTCATAGACATTTTTATTCTGACGTACCTATTTTCACATATGTTTTAGGTTTATTTATGTGGTGATTGTCGCCGCATACTTCACATAGGATGGACGCAAGCCTTAGTGACTATAAAATTTGAAAGACAATTTGATTGTATTTCATTTACGTTATTCCAAGACAATGTAATTCGATAATTCAATAAAACAAAACTTTAAGTACCATGTGTTGTGAAACAATTTGTAACGTGACTCCCCAAGTGTTTCCGTCGCGGGTTGTTGTTTTACTACGCGATTTGGGGTGTTACAATTTAAACGTTTAACGACTGCCGGAACTTATGAACTGACTGATGTCTTCATTGGCAATAATTAGAAAGTTGGAGTAATTCCGGATTCTTCCAGGGTAAATTGGGTAATGGGGGTGCATTACACGCTAGTTTGGGAAGTTCGTAGACGGCGAAAACGGAAACTTCAATTTGAACGAGTTAGACACTGGTAACACCCGAACTTTCTTGGTAAACAATGAATCATTTAATATTATTAACAAGTTGGGACGTTTTACATGATCATGCCCTTTCCCGAACATCTAAAACAAGTAACCATAACCGACACGTAAAAGCGGTACATGGAAGCCAAACGTAAATCTGGCGCTAAGGCAATACCCATCGCCATACTGTTAGGCTGTGAGTCCATTCTCGAATGAACATTCACATCCGAGCATGAGATATTACTGTTTTTGGTAATTAACCGAACATTAACTAATACCATGATCGGAGTAGCTTGCAAACCTATACATAGACTACACGTGATTACTGGACATAACTATCAAGTGAGTTTCATCACCGCTCTTTTCCAAAACTGTTTTACTATTTTACTTGGGGTGAAAAGCATGTTAACGTAGGTACATACTTGCATATGAGATTGTTATCTGATGTGAATTATCTAAGTTGCACTAACACGGAAAGTCCCCATAAACACAAGTGATCAACTATAGGCCGGTAGATGTGTGAATAGTATTGTTGGTCTTACAAACCCTATTGAACTGGCACGAATGCCATGGGTTCTACTACAATTGCATATGTCCATGCATATACTGTGAACATGCTATGTAATGTTAGACATTGCTACCTAGGCCGGGGAAGTGTTGAGTTGGCAAATGTGAGCTACCACATTAATGAAAAGTCGAGGTTTCGCTTGTGGGCTCGGTATAATTACATCACATGTGCAAACCAGCTCTGTCATCATAAAAATACTAGTCATCTGAAATTCTACCAATATAAACCGTCACCGGCCCCTTCCTCAAATACTCTATCTTGTACCTACTAACAACCCCTAAACTCTCAACTATCCTCGTAATGTATGGGCCTGTATCCAATGTAGCCCGTGGTCCTCCCCTACGACCTCTCACAATCGACAAAGTAAAAACACTTGCCAGATGTCACACCTCAATCGATGGTGGAAGCATCAGAATGAGATGAAATAGATTGCTCGAGGCTTCATAACACTAAATGTGACAAGTATTTAATAAATAAAGTTTCATTTCATTGCTAACAGTTCAAGTACATGAGTTGGAAATCGAAATACAACAAGTAATGTATGACTAATATATAAACATGAATTTAAAGTTTGGCGGGTTTCTAGTCCTTCCTATCAAGTTCCATTCGTCATTGACATCATTGAATTCCTGCAATACGTATTAAAGTATATTTCAATACAAAAGTATTGGCGAGCATACAAGTTTATATAACATAAGTATGTAAAAAAAGAGTTTAACGAATCCGCATGGAAAAAATAGCTAACTAGATTAATATATCAAGGCATGCAATTTTACAAGTCAACCCTCTGATTATCGAAATGAATTAAAGACTTAATATGACCTAAAGAATACGGGCGGTGCGTTACTCCTATAGCGCTATAAATGTTAAAGGGGGGCTCATACGAAGTTAATGACAAGCAAATCACATAAGAATGTTCCAAGAATACAAATCAAGTATCACGTATTTAAGCATGCATAAGTGGATTGTTTGTGTTTTCATAAAGTTTAAGTGTGAATGTGTAATTTGATAGCTTAAACGTATTGCACCCAAAAGTGTAAAGCGTAAAAAGGGAGTCATGTATACTCACAATTTTGTAAAGCTTTCCGATTATCCGAGTTTTGACGAGTTGGTGAGAATAGGAGAATGAAGGTGTTCGGGTGTTTGAAGTTTATGGAATATTTGGATTCGGAATCAAGTATAAAAGTATATATGCATAAAAGTATATCTTTTCTAGACACTAGTTTGGACACTAAGTTTTAAAGCGTTTTCATGGGTCCTAACGCGCCCTATAGAATCACAACCGAGGAATAACGTATAATCATAATTCGATTAACATCAAGAATTCGATTATGTTTATATGTATATTTTATATAGAATATCTAAGAATAAGTTTGTCACATATAATCATAGAGTTCATGGAAGTCAAGCATGGAGGTATGAACACCTCATTGTATGATTCACCAACACGCAAATCATAACTAGGATGATTCAGATGGTCATGAATGAAAATGAAATGTACAATAAATTACCATAACAAATAGCCAAGTAAGCTTTAACCAGGGTGAGCCATTCCCGACATGAAAAGAGTTAACTAAGTGTCGGAGGCTAGACGGGGTTAAGTCACTTTAAGTCTAGCAAACTAGTTGGGATGGCAATGGTAAAACATCAAGTGAGGTGGTGGAATGAAGTTAGGATAGCCAAGGCTTCCAAGTATTCACACCTTGCACCATAACACAAGCCTTGTCATAAGAACTATGGTAGCCTTGGTTGGTTTCAACACTTGTGGATTGTCTCAAACCTATCAAAACATAAATTTTAGAGGGTATTTTCACCTTTTAAACTCATAAGATTCAACCCCTAACAAGTCTCATAACCTTAGATAGGCTTAAGAACAGTAGGCACAAGATTCAACCAAGTTTTAATCAAGAAAAGCAAGATACAAAAGTATAAATGAAAGCAGAATTTTAATCCTACTTTGGACCTCAAATGTGATGAGGTTTCACCTTAGTTTGCCAAGGCAAGCTTGGAAAACCTTCCTAGAGGTTGCCCAACTAGTTATAAAGAAGAGATGAAGAAGAAAGATGAAGAAAGTGAGTGAAAATTCACTTAGAACACTTAGATTTTTCTTCCCTGCTTGAAAGAAATGAGAGAATTTGTGAGAAAATTTGGTGTGTGAAAATGTTTAGGAGGTGGTGGGGGCTTATATTTATAAGTGGGGATTAGGTTTTGGGAGTTAATGAAGGTGGGATGTGATTAGTGAAGAAAGAAGGTGGCGAAGGGTGAAATTTGATTGGCTTAAAAAGGTGGAAGGTGATTGGAGGAAAAGGAGGTGGAGAAGGATGAAATATGTTTGGTTTAAAAAAGGTGGAAGGTGATTGGAGGAGAATAAAGTGGAGAAGGGTGAAATATGATTGGCTTAAAAAAAGGTGGAAGGAGTTTGGAGGAAAAAGGAGGTGGAAAATCTTTTGGTTTTGTTCACTTTAAGTCCTTGCACTTTGTAACTAGGTTATTTTATGCCGTTTTCTTGTATTTTAGCTTGTTTTTAGGTATCCAAATTGTTTATTAAGTCTTAATTTTTCGTATAAACACGTATCTAAAGATTGATTGCGTAATAAGACAAATATGAAAGGTAACACGTATATGTATAAAATGAATTTACATTATGATCAAAGCCTCGGATTACAAGATGAAATGAACCACGAATACAACCTGATTACAAGTTTCTAAAAATAGAAATATGGTTACACTTTCTAAATAGGGAAAGTACAAAATGCGAAGCGTTACAGTCCCCCCTACTTTAGGAAATTTGGTCCCAAAATTTATTTAAGAGGAAGACTTTTGGAAAAAAGGCATTTTGATTAAAATTGAAATTTGAAGTTTAAAGTCTACGTGGGGTTTTTGTATAAGAGAGTTGAAATGTATGGAAATTGCGTGAGATAAAAAGCTAGGTTTGTAAAAATAATTCATTTGACTAAAGCGTTTTGAGGCTTCAAACATAAGTGAGTGCAAGAATAAGTAAGACGTGTATGTGTGCGTAGTGCAAAGCGAGTTTGAACAACTCAATTGGGAGAAATGTTTTAAAAGGATGTGACCTAATTTTTTTTTGTGTAAGTAAGGATGTAGTTTAACAAAATGTGCGGCCCGCACCATAGGTTGTAGGAAAAAATTTCATTGGTTCAAATGCGTATTAGTAAAATCACACGTAAAAAATGTTTTAGCGGTAGTAGGCCGTCTAGTTGAAGTTTGCGTGTAATAAAGAACGAAAGATATCTTAAAAGTTTGACTGACTCGAACTGGTGAGGATGTTTGTAAAAATGGATAAATTGTTTAGGCCGATTTACCGAAAATAAAGTTTGGATGAAATGTTAAGAGGAGAATTTGGGAATATTCATGGTATGAGAGCGTATGAACGATTCGGTAGGTATAAGCGACGGGTAACAATGGTATGGATATTGAATAAAATACGACCACAAAAGTTGAGAGATGCTAGTGATAGTTTAGGGTTATAGCTAACGATTTTGAGAATGAAGCTTTGTCATGGATAATCGAGTACCAAGCATTTCGAAGTTGGGTCACCAAATTTTGTTATAAATCAAATGTATTTAACAAGGTCTGGGAAATCACCCAATTTCTCATGGCATGTTTTACGAAAGTTTGGTAACATGGTAGGGACACTTATATATGTTTCTTTCACAATTTTCAAAAACTTTATGAAATGCTACCTATCAACTTAGTCGGTCTAACGAACCTCTTGTCCTCGATTTTCATAACTCGTCCAATCGCAAAAACACTCTCACTTTATGCTACCATTCTAAAGCCATTTTATTTCCAACAAGAAATCAACGAAAACTTTCTCTCACATACGCATAAGTCCACTTGGCTAAAATATTTTTCAAAACCCAAGTTTTTCACCAAAATTTTCAAAACACAACTTTACTTATATCAATATAAAAATTAAGCAAGCTCACTATTTTACAACCTTTTCAAAAATCGCTAATACGCAAATCTAAATCTGAACACATGGGCAAGAAAATTTCATAAGATCAGATAACCTATGACGTATGCGAATACAAATTTTTAAAACAAAAGTAGCATTTCTTTTTACAAACCATATCTTACATAAAAAATTAATACTTTTCTCGATATTCATTCGACATTCACAATTCTGGTCCCTCATTCCCGACAAACCTGACTTATTTATTTCAACCAACTCAATGTTTTGACTCAAGCAACCATACACATGCATATTGCCTTACATGTTTCCATTTATGTCAATATTACATGACAGTCTTACACATATCACCATTACACTTCGTATTATACACACTCACAACTTCATGGTAACTTATATATGCTAAATTCCATTTTATTCCACTTATACGCTCGATACGACATGCTAATGTTATACATATTTGTCTTCAATCATAATCAAAATTTATACATTCGGACTACTTGGTAGTCATACTTGAAATCTATAAGTAGGCATAACCCGAGTGGTTTTGCCTACATTCGACACACTCATACTTACATACAATCATGCTTACATACTTAATTTTTATACACGATCTTACACACACATTTTGCTTGTAATATTAAAATGTAACCTGACCCGTACACTACTAGTATAAACTATGCGGATCATGCACAAACAAAAATAATCACGGGTGCACACGGGATTATATTGGTAGGTGCATGAAAACCATAGTTGGTTCTAGTGTGTATCGCAACACGGAACGTAGCATGACACCGAATAGCGAAACGGACGTAACATGGTGTGAACATGGTGGATACGCCGTTGGTACTTCATGTTTAAAGTATCATTAGGAGTTTTGTGTATGTGATTTACGTAAATAAATTGTAGGGTGAGAAATCGTTTGGATAAAATAATTAGGTTCGAGGTTTATGCATAAATGAGAAAAATTGAAACAATAATAAAAGGTTTGAGTATAAGTTTTGATCGAGTGATTGTTACGAAAATAGTCGAGTTGTGATTTGATCTTCCATTGAGGCGTGGACATCACTTCTATCTCAAGGACAAGATTCCTTCAAGAAATGGGCGGAGTCAAATTGTCAAGGCAAGGAAATCACTCCTATCTTGATGATAAGACTTCCATTTTTGGGAATGCGAGTAGTGTTTATCTTGTGGGTGACGTTTTTGAAATCGTATTTATAAATAGTGTGTAAGGTATATGAAAAGTATAAGTATGATACGTGAGTAACCATTGTGAAAATAATTTGAATTTTGAAAGAAAGGAATGTTTGCATTACGTTATGCATAAAATCGATATGATATTATGATGGTTTTGACTAAAACTTGGATTGTTCCGAAACGAAACTTTGACTAAACCAAAGTGGTCAAAAGTTCTCTTGAGTTTGGGAAGCATGCTTTGGCCTAATAGGTAAAATACTCTCGCCGAGATTTTGGTTAATGGTATTCACCCTTCCGGTTGCTACATGTCCCTAGTCAATCGAAAGTTCGAGACATTGGCGGGATTCGAAAATCGAGGAGCGGGACTAGTTACCAAGATGCGGGTTTCACCCCTAACTTGATAATTTTGTTCCCTAAACGTGGTTGATACTTACCAAACGAGGAGCAAATTACGACTTGTTGGTAAGGGTCCACTAGAGTATGAAATGGAAATTTTTCATCAAGTTGATAGCGTAATCCCATGAAAATCGAAAATGCAGATTGAGAGTTTTTTCACCAAAGTGAGGGTTTCACTCCTATTTTGGTGGAATCTTCTGGTTTGTATAATACGAGTGTTTTCGTGCCTTCGTGTTTGTGGAATAAGTGTCTTTAAGAAAAGTCAAATGTATATTTTGAGGCAAAAGGAGGATAAAGAAGGAACACATAGAAAGTATTTTGTATAAGTAACATGAATAGTCAAAGATTGATCAAGTATGGGTACTTAGACTATAGACTAGGTCAAATCATGGCAATTTTTTCCTAATTCCCTATAGTTATGGCTCTGATACCGAATATGTCACACGCCAACCGATGGCGGAAACATCTGAGTGAGACGAAATAGATTGCTCGAGACATTATAACACTAATTGTGACAAGTATTTAACAAATAAACTTTCATTACATTGCTAAAGGTTCAAGTACATGAGGTGGAAATCAAAATACAACAAGTAATTTATGACTAATCAATAAACATGAATTTAAAGTTTGACGCGTTTCTAGTCCTTCCTATCAATTTCCATACGTCATTGACATCATTGAATTCCTACAATACGTATTAAAGTATAGTTCAATACAAAAGTATTGGTGAACATACAAGTTTGATATAACATAAGGATGTAAAAAAAGAGTTTAATGAATCCGCATGGCAAAAATAGCTAACTAGACTAATGTATCAAGGCATGCAATTTTACAAGTCAACCCTCTAATTACCGCAATGAATTAAAGACTTAACGTGCCCTCAAGAATACGAGCGGTGCGTTACTCCTATAGCGCTATACATGTTAAAGGGAGGCTCGTATGAAGTTAATGAAAAGAAAATCATATAAGAATGTTCCAAGAATATAAATCAAGTATCATGTATTTACATGCATAAGTGGATTGTTTGTGCTTGTGTAAAGTATAAGTGTGAATTTGTAACTTGATAGTTTAAACATACTGCACCCAAAAGTGTAAAGCGTAAAAAGGGAGTCATGTATACTCACAATTTTGCAAAGCTTTCCGATTATCCGACTATTGACAAGTTGGTGAGAATAGGAGAATGAAGGTGTTCGGGTGTTTGAAGTTTATGGAATATTTGGATTCGGTATCAAGTATAAAAGTATATATGCATAAAAGTATATCTTTTCTGGACACTCGTTTGGCCACTAAGTTTTAAAGCGTTTTAATGGGTCCTAACGTGCCCGTTAGAATCAGAAACAAGGAATAAAGAACAAAGATAATATAACTTATACTCGTACATATAATCATAATTCGATTAACATCAAGAATTCGGTTATGTTTATTTATATTTTATATAGGATATCTAAGAATAAGTCTGTCACATATAATCATTGAGTTCATGGAAGTCAGCATGGAGGTATGAACACCTCATTGTATGATTCATCAATACGCAAATCATCACTAGTATGATTCGGATGGTCATGAATGAAAAGGAAATGTAAAATTAATTACTATAACAAGTAGCCAAGTAAGTTTTAACCTGGGTGAGCCATTCCCGACATGAAAAGAGTTAACTATAGTGTCAAAGGCTAGACGGGGTAAGTCACTTTAAGTCTAGCAAACTAGTTGGGATGGCAATGGTAAAACATCAAGTGAAGTGGTGGAATGAAGTTAGGATAGCCAAGGCTTCCAAGTATTCACACCTTGCACCATAACACAAGCCTTGCCATAAGAAATATGGTAGCCTTGGTTGGTTTCAACACTTGTGGATTGTCTAAACCCTATCAAAACGGAAAGTTTGGAGGGTATTTGCACCTTTTAAACTCATAAGAATCAACTCCTAACAAGTCTCACAACCTTAGATAGGTTTAAGAACAAGTAGGCACAAGATTCAACCAAGTTTTAATCAAGAAAAGCAAGATACAAAAGTATAAATGAAAGCAGAATTTTATCCTACTTTGGACCCCAAATGTGGTGAGGTTTCACCTTAGCTTGCCAAGGCAAGCTTGTGAAAACCTTCCTAGAGGTTGTCCAAGTAGTTTGAAAGAAGAGATGAAGAAGAAAGATGAAGAAAAGTGAGTGAAAACTCACTTAGAACACTTATAGTTTTCTTTCTTGCTTAGAAGACTTGAGAGAATTTGAGAGTTTGAGAGAAAATTTGTTATGTGGAAATGTTTAGGAGGTGGTGGTGGGGGCTTGTATTTATAAGTGGAGATTAGGGTTCGGGAGTTAATGAAGATGGAAGGTGATTGGAGGAGAAAGGAGGTGGAGAATTGTGAAATATGATTGGCTTAAAAAAGGTGGAAGGTGATTAGAGGATAAAGGAGGTGGAGAAGGATGGAATATGATTGGCTTAAAAAACGGTGAAAGGTGATTGGAGGAGAAAGTATGTGTAAAATCTTTTGGTTTTGTTTACTTTAAGTCCTTGCACTTTGTAACTTGGTTATTTTATGTTGTTTTCTTGTATTTTAGCTTGTTTTTAGGTATCCAAACTGTTTATTAAGGAGGTGGAGAAGGATGAAATATAATTGGCTTAAAAAAGGTGAAAGGTGATTGAAGGAGAAAGTATGTGTAAAATCTTTTGGTTTTGTTTACTTTAAGTCCTTGCACTTTGTAACTTGGTTATTTTATATTGTTTTCTTGTATTTTAGCTTGTTTTTAGGTATCCAAACTGTTTATTAAGTCTCATTTTGCGTATAAACACGTACCTAAAGATTGATTACGTAAATAAATATAAAGGTAACAATATATGTATAAAATGAATCTTCATTATGATCAAAGCCTCGGAGTACAAGATGAAATGAACCACGAATACAACCTGATTACAAGTTTCTAAAAATAGATATACGATTACACTTTCTAAATAGGGAAAGTACAAAATGCGAAGCGTTACAGCAGATTCACTAGCCTCATCTCAACCATGCACAATAAACAGAAAAGGTCAATCCAATTGACCTTGTTCTCCCCTGACTTCCTCCCAACCAATGTAGTCGTCAAGATCTTGTGAATATACCTGTAAACTGAATCTCGAATATCCGACCCAACATGTTTCCCGAGAATGGTGTATTAGCTATAGAAGCCCAAAATCTAGACAAATACCGAACTATCAAACTGCAATCCTTCTGCCTCTTATAAGCACCCCTCAAACACATCTTAAACTCTGGAGCCTCAGCCTCCTCCTATCTATAGAACTGCCTAACCATTGCGAACTGAGCTATGGTCACTCTCATGCCCAAAGAAAAAGAGACTACATTATACTCGTCAAAAGTACCTTCTTTGTGTTTGAAGGTTGAGTGAAACTCCAGTTTGAGCTCCTCATACTGTGGATCAATACAATCTATAGTAGCCCTAAATTTATCTCCCAGCAATGCTTCAATCCAATCTCTTTGACCAATCTGACCCAAAAACGTCCAGTCAATCGTCCTAACCTCTAACATCTTGGTCCCTTTGAAAGCATCCAGCTTCTTTACTTCGTCCATACCCAACTTAAACTATAGAAAAGGGCGGTCCCTAAGTTTGGTAGTCCTACACATCAGTAACTACTCCTTCGTATGATATTTTACTTGATCAGCCGGATCCCCTCGTGGATGCTGGAGCGGTCCCCTTTTTCGCTTCCTCCTGCTTTGTTGGATGAACCTTCGCCTGTCATGTCTACAAAACAATGTTAAGCAAAAACAAGCAACAAAGAAAACGTTAGTAATCGAAAACTATTTTTGTTATTTTTATAATATTATTAATTTTTTAGAATTTTTTTGTATTTTTTATAGTTTTTTTATGGAAACAACCGTATAGCACTACATTCGCGGTCGTGACCGAAAATAGAATTTACAAAATATTTTGGGTTACTAGTTACAAAAATGTTTGTTTCGGACCAAAACTCGTCCGAAGGGAGGTTGAGTACGGGCGAGCGGTCTTTAACCTGTCAAAACATATAAGCATCCCAAAGTGTCACGACCCTCGACCACACCCTGGGTGGGATCCGTGAGCCAGTATCAGGTGGTATCGGTGTTTATTAAATTGGCAGCAGAATATCATCAGGATCGTAGTTAGGAAATATTTTAGAGTTTGTAAAACACCAAAGTTTAATATTAAACAAATGGGATAAAACAATCTTTCATTCAAATGTTTTTATAGGGATAAACACTAATTAACAGAACATAAATTTCTCCTTTTATTCCGGTAATCATAGCCATTTTATTTAAGCCTTCTGTGCTCCATAGCAGGCTTCCATGACTTTCACAGTAAGTTACCTGAAACGCGTTTAAAAATATTTTGTCAGCGAAAAATACTGGTGAGTTCATTCAGTTTTACAAAAAGACACATTGTTATAGTTTACAGTATCAAGGGTGATTAAATTGTTTTTATCTATCCAAAACTCAACCAGTATTTGTCACGGTGGCAGTTCCTATGACTGTGGTCATATTACTATTGGCTAACTTTTGTCCAATAGTAACGTTGGACTAGTAGTGTATACAAAACCCCACATACCGGCAGTAATTGTAGAATACAAAAACTTAATCACTGTAAGTATAACTGAAAACTATTTAGGGTTTTGCAAAAGCATTTAATAAAAAAAAAGAATGACTCACATTGTAGTTTTAGGGTTTTTAACTTAAAGCCTTTTGGTGCTAATCCTGAGTTCCTAATAAAGATACAATGCAACACGTTTTAGTGCAACAACCCAACTCAAACTTTAACGATACATCACGAGATCAAAACCCAATGTAGTTAACAAAGTATAGTCTTTATACATGCATCACTTTAGCATCCGTTGTTGGGTTTCAGATTACTCGGACAGGGTATCGAATCAATAATCAGGGTTAAAACACTTACAATGGGGCAGAATTTCACAGGTTTAGGGGTTTTAGGAGGTATGGTACAAGAAAACGGAGATCGAGAGAGTAGTTCATCAAAATTCTATCGAACAGGTGCACAAACTTCAGTCCCATGCTGCTCCTTATATAGGTCAATTGGGTTTCCCCTACCCGTCGCGCCAGATTCAGGGGAACCCCTCGCATGGCGCGACAGCCACAGGCTAGGGCTAGGTCAGCCTTTGTGTGCGTGAAGCGTGATATTATTTTATTAATATTTTAAGTCCATTTTACGCATTAGTCAAGTTTTAAATTTATAAAACAAGATATTGTACTAACACTAAACACACACTTGGGCAAGTGCACCCATCGCGAGTGTAGTATAATGTTGGTAAGATACTGAGGTCATCCAAGGACACAAGAGCTCTTAATACCGGTTTATCGTCAACATCTAATCAATCTAAATTTTGATAAAAGTTTTAAAAATAAATCTTGAAAAAGATAAATCAAATACAACGCAAATAGACAAGATAGAATCACTTGGATCCACTCCTTTAATATACCTTTGATGATTTTGAACTTTGGAATTTTTAAGATATTATCTGGTATAGTATTAGCCCTCTTTTGAAGGTAGAACGTTACCCTCAATCTAGTGGTTTGAGTCACCAAGGATACAATCCCAAAGGGTCGGAATATTGAAAGATAATTAAATAAGTTATTAATGCGAAAAGTGGTAGGCCCCTCTTTTGAAGGTGACGTTACCCTCGGCTAAGTGGTTTGAGTCAGCAAGGATACAATCCCAAGAAGCCGGTTTAATGTTTTAATAGTAGTTTACATATGAGGGGTTCAAGCTATTCGCACCCCCGCCATCCAATACCTTTGGGGCATTGAAGGAGGTCCTAGTAAGCTTGAACCAAATCCTCGCAGGATCTGTACACTGAACGAGACAAGAACTTTACCAAGCCACCCTTCTAACCTGCTTCCAAGTAGTTAACGTGCTTTATATAGACCGTAAAGACACGAATAAGCAAATCAATGACATCATGAAGAAATGGTTAGGAAAAATTCACTTTCAACATAAGAAACTATTTATTAAAGTCATTAATACATATCCAATTAAAAACTACCGATAGATTAAAAATCAAAAGTAATACATTAAAGACTTGTCTTCACCAAGTGATGTAAGAGATTGGTCAAGCATGGCCTTTTTTGACAAGAACACTTACAATCAATCTTGGATCCCGAGACTACTACACACTCTAGAGATGATAGATGGATGATGGTGGTGGGTGTTGGTGTTGTAGTGGTAGTGGAATGGTGGCAAAGTGAGAAAGAAGTGGTTTACCAAGGAATGCCTTTGAAGTGAACCAAGCACCCCTATTTATAGTCAGAACAGTGCCCCGGCCACGGCCCGTGTCCATTGGGCATGGCCCGTGGCCAGCTACTTCTCTTCTTTTATTAATTGGAGCTGTCAGCAAAGGGCCCCACACGCCCCTGTGCTTTCTGGACACGGCCCCGTTGTCAACTCTTTGTTGTACAATCAAGATTCTGCAAATCTAATAGTTGACCACGCCCCATGGTGAGGTGGGCACGACCTCGTGGTGGGTGTAGAAGCTTCTGTTTGTCTTGTCTGCACATGTGAGGTCTGACCATGGCCCATGCCTGGCTGGGCACGGCACCGTAGTCAGCGTCTGTTATTCTTGTTTTTATCTAAGGGGTGCTGCTGAGGGGTCGGGCATACCATGTTATTCCTTCTTCTTGTATTTATGTTGGTTTTGGCTGCTTATTTGCTTCTTTTGTTCTTTTAAGCTCATTTGATCCTGTAAATTCAAAAGGAACAAAGAAACGTGCGTTTTCCAATATTAGTACTAAAAAAGGGTTGGTTTTATGCCTTATTTGATGTAATTTATATGTTGCATTTTGTACACATCAGCCTCGTAACAAGTATAGACCTACCGCTTATCGCGATTTGGTGCCACGTGTCTTAAATCTCCCCCGCGCGTTGCGAGAGCTGCCAGGGTTTCTGGCATGGCGCCTGGGCTGTCTGGATAAAATTTCTTCATTTTTCGTGCTGGTTCGCGCCATACGAGTTCGGGGTTGCGATCAAGGCTCGTTCTAGGGTGTTTTTATGAATTGTTACATCCTCCCTACCTTGTTTTAAATCTCGTCCTCGAGATTCACTAGAATAAGTAAGGATACTTTCGTTTCATTTCTGATTCTAGTTCCCATGTGTATTCTGGTCCTCTTCTTGAATTCCACTTTACTTTGGTCAGAATTAATCTTTTATGTTTACGGTTGTTGACCTTCCTTTTTTCAATTCGTAGAGGCTTCTCAACAAATTTCAGTTTCTCATTTACCTCTATTTCAGTTTCTCATTTACCTCATTTCTGATTTCAGTTTCTGATGTTCAGCTGTAACTTGTGAGCAAGTTAAACACTTAAAACATAACTTGCTATATCCTTTTTCATTCCTATCCACCAAAAAATTTTCTTTAAATCTTGACACATCTTGTTACTTCCAGGATGCATTGTATACGTGGATTTATGAGCTTCTTCTAAATTTTGGTTCCATAAATTTCCTTGAATAAGTACCCAAATTCTTTTCTTATGGAATTTCCAAATTCCATCTGTTCTTTTTTCTAAATCTTTCATCATTCCTTTTAATCCTCCAGCATCATCCTTGATTGCTATTTCTTGAATTTTCTTTAATTATTCTATTAAATCTATCTACAGTTTAAACTGGGAGCACATACCCTTTTTGTCTTACGTCTTAAAGCATCAGCTACTAAGTTAGCTTTCGCTTCGTGATATTGGATATCACAATCATAATCACTGAGGATTCCCATCCAGCATCTTTGTCTCATGTTTAATTCTTTTTGCTCGAAAATATATCTTAAACTTTTATGATCTGTAAAGATAGTAAACTTACTACCATAAAGATAATGTCTCCAAATCTTGAGGGCAAATATTATCACTCCTAACTCTAGATCATGTGTTGTGTAGTTTTCTTCATGCTTCTTTAGTTGTCTAGAGACATAAGCAATCACTTTCGGACATTGCATCAACACACATCCAAATCCTAATTTTGATGCATCATAATATGCTATGAAATATTCAGTTCCTTCTGGTAAAGCAAGTATCGGTGCGTTAGTTAACCTTTGCTTTAGGATCTTGAAAGCTTCCTCATGTTTTGGTCCCCATTCAAACTTAACTGATGTATAGGTTAACTTGGTTAATGGAATGCTATTCTAGAAAAATCTTGAATAAAACGTCTATAGTATCCTGCCTATCCAAGAAAACATCTTACTTATGTTGGTGAATTAGGGAGTTTCCATTTGGTAATTGCCTCGATCTTTGTAGGATCCACATGAATTCCTTTGTGATTAATTAAGTGTCCAAGAAATTATACCTCTTGTAACCAGAATTCACATTTTGAGAATTTAGCATAGAGCTTTTCTTTTCTCAACAATGTTAGAAGTATCTATAAGTGTTCAGCATGCTCTTCCTTATTCTTGGAATAAATAAGTATATCGTCTATGAAGACAATTACAAACTTATCCGGGTATGGTTTGACATATCCTGTTCATCATGTCCATAAATACTGATGGAGCATTTGTTAAACCGAATGGCATGACTGTAAACTCATAATGACCATATCTAGTTCTGAAAGTGGTCTTAGGAATGTCTTCTTCCTGTACCTTCAGTTGATGGTATCCTGAGCGTAAATCAATCTATGAAAAGAATCGAGCTCCTTGAAGTTGATCAAACAAATCATCAATCCTCGGTAGTGGATAACGATTTTTAATCGTCACCTTATTCAATTCTCTTAATCAATAGACCTGCGCATCGCTCCATCTTTCTTCTTGACGAATAACACAACAAGGCGATGAGCTCGGCTGTATGAAACATTTTTCCAATAATTCGTCTAGTTGCTTTTTCAGGTCCAGCATCTCCGTTGGCGCTAGGCGATAGGGTGCTTTGGCAATCGGTGCAACTCCTGGTATTAGATGAATTCTAAATTCAACCTTGCGATCAGGCGGTAATCCAGGTAGCTCTTCTGGGAAAACATCTGAGAAATCAGATACTACATAAATATATTTTTATTCTTTTCCTTTAGTGCAAATGATCGTAGAGATCATACACATTATTCCTCCTTTCCGTGCGTAGCTTGCAACTTTCATCACTGAGATGAATTTTGATCGTTTCTCCAGCTGGCGTACAAACCTCAACAGAATTTTGATCACACAATATTCAAGCATGATTGGCTACCAACCAATCTATTCCTAATACAACATCGAATTCGGCTAGATTCATTGGTAATAGGTTAGCTGAGAACTTATGTCCTAATAATTCTATCTTTCATTTCTGAAGGATTTCGAGTATATTTGAGAAAAATTTCGTTTTCTGTTTCCACCTTACAGTCTTGATGAAGTTTAGTTAAAGGTTGATTGAGAAATTGACAGAAAATAGTATTTATAAAACTTTGGTTTGCACCAGAGTCAAATAATACTTTAGCATAAACATCATGAACTAGAAACGTACCAGTAACCACATCGGGAATCAACTTGGCTTCTTTGGCTGTCAGTACGAAGGCTCTAGCATTCTTCTTGGGTCCTTCAGTTGTCTTTGCCTTGTTGTTAGGTACTGTAGCTAGTTTCAGGCAGTTTGGTCGGATATAGCCTGCCTCTCCGTAGTTAAATCATACTTTATTGTTAATTTTCCTTCTACATTCCTCTTCCTTATGTCCTGGTATCTTGCAGAAGTTGCAGTACTTAACACATCTCCCTGCATGCCTTCTTTTACAAAACTTACATAAAGGTGAAGAAGATGAACCTGCTCCTTTCTTTCGGTAAGAAGTCGTAGTTCCTGGCAATCCTTTGGGCTAAATCCTTTTTCTGATTTTCTTCTCTTGTGCGTATCAATTCATCTGTCAGAGTATTAGCGAGTTCCACTGCTTCTTCAATTGTCTTTGGTCTAGCCGCTTTGACCATGTCTCTTATTTCACTGACTAATCCCCAGATATAACGAGAGATTAATATCGGTTCTGGTGAAGCCAATGTAGGTACTATTCTTGCATATTCAATGATATTGGTAGTAAATTCGGAGCAATTTACTACAATCATCTTATGGTTTAGGAATTTATTAGCTAGCTGCTCCTTTTCATGAGGATGACAGAATTTTCTTTCGGTCATTTCCTTGAATTCATTCCATTCCATGGCATAAACCATGTCACTGCCTTTTGATTGAAGAATGGCATTCCATAATTCCAATTCTTCATCTTTGAAAAGATTAGAAGCATAAATTATCTTATCTTCTTCAGCACATTTACTAATTTTTAAAATTGTTTAGTCTTTTCCAGCCAACGCAATGCATCAATGGCTCTTTCATTATGAGAAAATTCAATTGGTTTGCAAGACAAGAATTCTTTATAAGAACAACCATAAGCGATGGTTTTCTTTCATTTAGGAATTGGAGCTTTGACAAGAATGCCATTATCTCCATTGACAGTGTGGCTAGGTTCAGAGTGATGAGTACGCTTACTGCCTATAATAGTATTACTATTACAGGAATAGGATTTTCAATAGCTTCAATGATTAGAGGTATGGCATCGGCTATTCCTTGAGCTACTATACTTTCTATAGCACTTTTATCCATGTGGTGTTCGTTATTGTGAATTTCTTGATTTACTTCATTCGACATCTGAATTTCAAACACTATCAGATATTAATATCAAAGAAAATCAAAACAGATAAATATGCAAACACATTTGATCAAAATCATCAATAATTGCGACATTCAACTCTATTATATATATATATATATATAAATATATATATATATCTTGCATCAGTACTCACTACAATTATAATTATACATATCAGTGTTTTAGTTTATATTATGCATTGCTATATACATATATTATACATTATATATATATATATATATTATCAGAATATAATATATAATATTATATTTAGCTTGTCGTCTTCAGAAATGAAAATCCCTCTCGTCGTACTTCCAGACAAGATTTTCCCCTACAGCACGGATCCTGTTTCCTTCATCTATGAGTTCTTCGCCATAGTGACGAAGTTCTGCTACGTTTTCGGGGTTCATTGGCGGGAACATCCCATGTGCTGGTTCGTGGTATATTGGAAGGAATACTGCAGGTTCTGGTTCGATGGGTGGGTAATAGGGATCATTTATCAAATTCTGAAACGCCCAATCATTTGTCCACCATTGCTCCATAGCATCTGGAGCTAGCGCTGGTATCCTAGGAATTTCCTCTAGGTTTAGGTTCTGGGTAAAGTGGTATTGGTCCTAATGGTTGCTCTGGGTAAACTGGTAATAAATGTGGTTCGGGGTCGGCTAACAGGTTCAAGTTTATTTCATTTTATGCGGGTTGAAAAAGGTCACAGTTTGCTAGTCTTCTGTCTAATTCTTCCCACAGTGGTCTAGTAACGGGTATTTAGGCTGCTCCTTCTACTAGTGTTATAGTGATTGCTAATTTTTCTTTTTCCTTCTTTTCTCTCTTTTTTCCTAATTAAACCAACCCCTTTTCTTAGGTGGAAATATTTCAGTTGGTTTAGCTTGAAAAATAAAGGGTGCTTCCACATCTGCTTCATATCCTAATACAGCTCTGGATGGTCCTTCATCCATCTCCGAATCAGACATATGTTGGAAAGCACTGGACACACTTTTGTCACTCATACTGTGAACTCAAAAATTGTTAAACTAATACAAAAATCAAATTATATATATTGAAATTTATTTTCACAGATATTACACACAAGTTATTTCATAAAATTCCTAACATAAATGTTTAAGTTTAGGTATTAAAGGAACACCTAAATGGCTTGGCTCTGATACCACCTTCTGTCACGACCCATGACCATAGCCTGGGCGGGAGCTGTGAGCCAGTATCAGGTGGTATCGGTGTTCATTAAATTGGCAGTGGAATTATCATCAGGATCGTAGTTAGGAAATATTTCAGAGTTTGTAAGACACCAAAATTTAATATTAAACAAATGGGATAAAACCCATATTCCATTCAAATGTTTTTATATGGATAAACCCTAATTAACAAAACATAAATTTCTTCTTTTATTTAGGTAATCATAGCCACTTTATTTAAGCCTTCAGTGCTCCATAGCAGGCTTCTATGTAAGTTACCTGAAACACGTTTAAAAATATTTTGTCAGCGAAAAATACTGGTGAGTCCATTCAGTTTTATAAAAAGACACATTGTTATAATTTACAGTACCAAGGGTGATTACATTGTTTTTATCTATCAAAAACTCAATCAGTATTTGTCACGGTGGATGTTCATGTGACTGTGGTCATATTACTATTGGCTGACTTTCGTCCAATGGTAACACTAGACTAGTAGTGTATACAAAACCCCACATACCGGCAGTAATTGTAGATTACAAAACCTTAATCACTATAAGTATAGCTGAAAAATATTTAGGGTTTTGCGAAAGCATTAGATAATCCCGAGTTCCTAATAAAGATACAATGCAAAACATGTTAGTGTAACAACCCAACTCAAACTTTAATGATACATCACGAGATCAAAACCCCAACGTAGTTAACAAAGTATAGCCTTTAAACAGGCAACACTTTAGCAACGTTGCTGGGTTTCGGGTTACTCGGATAGGGTATCGAATCAGTAATCGTGGTTAAAACACTTACACACTGACATAGTTTCGCAGGTTTAGGGGTTTTAGGAGGTGTGGTACAAGAAAAAGGAGATATGAGAGAGTAGTTCATCAAAATTTGATCGAACAGGTGCACAAACTTCAGTCCCACGCTGGTCCTTATATAGGTCAATTGGGTTTCCCCCGCACGTCGCGCCAGATTCAGGGGAACCCCTCGCACGGCGCAACAGCCACCGGCTAGGGCTAGGTCAACCTCGTAACAAGTATAGACCTTCCACTTGTCGTGATCTGGTGCCACGTGTCTTGGATCTGCCCCCGCGTCGTGAGAGCTGCAGGGTTTTTGGCGCGTGGCGCCTGGGCTGTCTGGATAAAATTTCTTTGTTTTTCGTGTTGTTCGTGCCGTACACGTACGGGGTTGCGATCAAGGCTCATTTTGGGTGTTTTGGGAATTGTTACACAAAGACTCCATCAAACGCAACTAAACTAAAACCGACCGAACAAACTAGATCCAACACTAGATAACTCAACACACTAGACTCAATGTACATTACCTCCTCCCGGCAGTTTAATTGTCCACAATTAAACCCAAATGCCTAAACTATCGAGAACATTGAGTCCCAAACATGTTAAATTTTAAAACTTTAAAGTGCCAAAAATTTGATTCGGGTTGAAAAAGTCCCCCCTTAACAAAGAGGTTTTATCCATTTTCATCAACAAAACTCAATGCAATATCCATGTCTAAAGTGCCAATAAACAAAACAAAACTCAATGTCCAACAAGCCAAACCAAATCATCCTCCAAAACACAACCATTGCACCCAACCCAACCTGTCCGCATCCGAGATTATTAGCCAAAGCCCAAACCATTCCAGCCGCACCCTCTAGACAAACACAAACCAACTACACATTCCTAGTGACTATGACACGAATGAGACCCAAACATTTAAATAACTATGACGAGACTCAATACAAACAGAAATATAAATTAAAAATTCTCTACAAAATACAAAAATACACACAAGATCATTCCTGAGCGTAGATGAAGAACTAGGAGAAATAAAGTTTTGATTTTTAACCCAAAACTCCTGTTTAACAGCTATTTCGTGGCGAACGATGGAAGATTTATGGTGGGTTTTCGATGGGGTGTGATATGGGTGATGTAGGAAGGCTGTAGGAGGTGTTAGATGATGATTTGGTGAATAAATGGTGGTGGTGGTGTGGGTGTTTTCTCCAGAGAAGAAGATGTGTTAGGGTTTAGAAAATGTTCAGCGATTTGGGGACTTTATACTAATTTCCTCGTTTTATTAGTTCGTCGCATCGCGCGACCAATTTCATAATCCTTAACACGTGACAAGAGAACCTCATTATTGACCCAGGTCGTTTAATTTGCTCTTCGCGTCGCGTGACCGATGTTGTGAAGTCCCTCGTGTGACGCGAGGGTGTGATGGACTGTCAAAACGCCAATAGGGTGTCGCGTCACCCGACCAACAAGCCATATGTAACAATTGCAACATTTCAAAGGTTGTACATTTTTTTTATAATTTTCCGTTTTTAATAAAATTTTATATTTTATTTACGAATTACGTAATCATACGGTTGAGCAAGGCGATATTCACAACATTTCGGGAACAAAATCCAAGTTACATATGCCTTAATGCCCTTTACATAACCTAAACAATTGGTTAGAAGGGTTAAAAATGGTAAACAAGTGATAATAAAAGTCCAGGGGCCAAAGCTGTCAAAAATGAAAATATTTTTGCATCAGAGGGCCTTACGGACCGTAAGGCTTTCCATACAGTCCGTAAGGAGTGCCCAAATGCAGAATTTTGCCTTGGAATTGGCAACCAGAATGAACAACAAAGGAGTTAATTGACTGGGCTAAAGCTGCTAAGCAAGAAAGAGATAGGGAGATTCAAGTTGTACTTGATAGTTTAAAATCAGAGAGTTTGAAGAGCAATGGCCGTTAAGGAAATTATTTAGGATATCAAAGTCTAATGGTGAGATGAATTACACAATATCAGATCTTGGGGGAGAAACGTGCATTGAGATTCCACAACCAAGTAAATATAATGAATCTACTTTTAATTATTATAATTTTCATGAATTGGATTTACCCTTGTCTTATGAGGAGGATGTTGTGAAGGAATCACACTTGGAGCCCTTATGTGAGGAAGATGAGGATCACATTCGTGAACTAGAGACAATAATGGACGTTGAAGTCCCACCTCCGGTTACACAAGGTATATCTATTATGAAGAATATAGGGATCTGAATCAGTGGATGTCTGAGGAAGAAGAAGAAGTTGAGGAAGAAGAGTTTGAAGAAGCGATTCCATGTGATTCAGAGTTGTCATGTATAGAACCAGAGATGTTAATGGACGAAACAGTCCCACCTCCGGTTCACCAAGTCGTTAATTCTAGCCATTGGTGTCCCACGCCATGGAATATTAATAATGACTTTTGGAGTGATGATGATGATGGGGTAGTAGAAGAGGCGGAGTTGGAGATGCCCGACTACACCACGTCTTCGAGGGAAGAAGAAGTTTGTGATCCACTGGACAAGATGGAGAATGAGAATAAAGAACATGGACCATCTTGGGAAGATAAGTTGGTGGTGAGTTGGTAGGTTTGCCAACTTTCGAAGAAGAAAAAGAAGAAGAATTTGACCATGTTGGTGATATTGTTTATTTAGAGTGTTTACTTGTGGAGAAGCCAACAATGGAGATCAACACATACACCAAACGTAGAAGAAGATGAAGTGGCTGCGAAGTTGGATAGCTGGCCCATGGAGAAGCTAGTAGATGGATCGCCACCACACTTAAAAACATGGGAAAGGCACGAATAAACTTGGATCAACATATATTGAGGGTACAAAGATGGTGCAACCGGAAGCTTAATGTGACATTGAAGTGCAGAGACGATAATCTTCCTCATTACATGTGTTGTATCAGATTTAGCCCAAGTAAGTTTAGTAGTCTAACCCGGTCGAACATTTAAAAATATTTTCTAGTTTCATCATTAGTTTCTCAATAAACAATTATGAACAATTAAAACTAAATGGATTGGATAAATGAGAAGCTTACTGATTAAAGTTTTTAGGATTTAACCCAAGTTCTAGAGTTTATATTATGAGTCAGTTTTTTTTTAGTCAATATTATGCTTGGGGTTTGTTTGTTTTTAACTCGTGCAGATTTGTTTGACTCGACCGTAATTAATCTCCATTCGGGTGAGGATGCGTTGCTCTTTACCATTATGTAGAGGCAACCCAAGTGTACCAGTTTGTTAGACGATTATGAATGGAATGCTGTACAGTCATGTTCGTTTGGAATGGAACTTGAAGATATTTGTTATTAGGCGAGTTTGTTCCATGTTTTTGTTGTTTATTTTTTATTCTTTTCTTTAGTTGATTTTCCATTCACATTGAGGACAATGTGTGATTTAAGTGTGGGATGGGAGACTACGTTTCTATAGTTAGATTTGAGTCGAACAATTTTGAAAAATTAAAAAAAAGTCCAAAAAATATTAAAATAATAGGAAATGTTCCTGAAAATTTTTGCAAATTAAATGGAAAATGATAGAAAAATTGAGATTTTTGGTTTTCAAAATATTATATATATGAGATAAAAATGGACAAAAGACGTATTTTCTAGGATGTACTGGTAGGCCCAGCCAACATAGAAGGTTTCCTAGATTGTTCTTAAGATTACCAAAAATTTTAAATCATGAAACCTTGCAGGTTCTCATCTTAGGGGATATAAAAAAGTCGAAACTGTTGAGGTTATAAAAGGAACCATTAAAAATAAATAACCAATATGTATTTTTAATTAAATTGACATATTTTTTCCTTTTTAGGAGACTAAATTCAGATCTAGTGGCACCTAAAAAATTCCATCATGCATTTGTATAAGCTATTTTATAAAGACGACTGAAGCTTATGGTATTAACCATTGGGATGGTTTCTCGAGTGGGGTATACCTGCTAGGTGAAAGTTTAAAAAAATGTAAAGCTCATGGTGTTACCTTGCGGGATGGGGACTTGGTGGATATACCCTCTGAATTAAACATAAGCAAAAACCTATATCTAAGCTCATAA
Organism: Scalesia atractyloides; assembly: GCA_947069175.1. Lineage (NCBI taxonomy): Eukaryota > Viridiplantae > Streptophyta > Magnoliopsida > Asterales > Asteraceae > Scalesia > Scalesia atractyloides. The sequence goes on from CAMTDV010000015.1 coordinate 35,318,823, forward strand.
ACTTCATCCATCATCCATAAAAAATTAAATTTAAAGACATAACGGTTATTTATATAGATCGGTAAAATTTTAATATTTCCCTTATAAGCTTGATATGGGCTTAGGTGGATTTGTGGACCTTTAGCGTGAGACCCTTAGATGAATTATTAACTTGAACATAAAGCTAGCATGAAAGGGGTTTGATGAGTTGGCAGTTGGGTTTAAGTGCATAACAATACAGGTAATCGTGGTTATACATGTTTATATCTTTTTAATTAAATTAAACGAATGTTTTTGAAACCATCTATTCTAGTTCTGATTCCATTGCAGCTTTTTCAGAGACGAAAAAGGTTTAAGTGTACGGATATTTGATTTTGTCTAAATTATACATATTTTTATATTTTTCTGAACGGTGACTTTCTTTTTGAGTGACCCAATGTCACACCCTCTAAACGGTGGCCCTAGCCAAGATCTGTCCAGACTACGTTGCCTTAACCAGCCAAATATGACAGAAGTGATAATTGAACTTGAGTCTCCATTAGAAAACTTGAGTCTCATAGTAATACATATTTTTATATAAATATTTCTACACACTTTAGGGTTATTTATATTAAATTCTACTCATTCCTGGTTTATTGAATTTTACAGGTTTTAAATAAAAATGAGCTGAATTAAAGTATTTTAACTAATTTTAAGACTCACAAGTGAATAATTTTTTTTTATGAGTTAAGTGCCATTTTAGTCTCTGTGGTTTGGGTTATTTTGCCAGTTTTGTCCAAATGTTTCTTTTTCCCTTGTGAGTCCAAAAAGGTTTCAGCGTTGCCATTTTAGTCCACTAAGCTAACTTCATCCATTATTTCTGTTAACGAGAAGGGCAATTCGGTCAATTTATATGTAATTCTGTGAACTATAAGGGCAATTCGGCCATATAAAATGACTGAATTGCCCTTCTCGTTAACAAAAACAATGGATGAAGTTAGCCCAGTGGACTAAAACGGCAACGCTAAAACCTTTTTGGACCCACAGGTGAATAATGAAACCTTTGGACTAAACTGACAAAATGGCCCAAACCACAGGGACTAAAATGACATTTAACTCTTTTTTATAATTACTATTACCCATCTTTTAACTTAAACTTGATAATAATAATAATATTATATTAAAATTCTATTTAGTCAAATCAAACAAGTTGCTGATGAATAGATATACAAACGTATGGAATTGGGTTGTACTCTAATTTTACTTTTGTATTGTTGAAATTAAATGGGCAGGGCCCAAATGAAGATGGAGCTTCGTATGGCATCAGTCCAACAAGTTGAGGAGGAATTATACAATACGAAGGGGATACCTGTGAGACCTGGTCCAACATCTTTTGCTATCCACCAGATGAGCCCATTAGCAGAATTTGTGTTGTCTCGCAAATACAATATGTGTTGAATTTATTATCCATATAACCCACATGATACGACAATAATGTTACTAGACAAGTTGAAGAAGGTCAAGGCTGAAGAAGAATTATGACATTGGGCTTGGCCTAATATAACCTTAGACACCAGCCCGTTTAACGTCTTACATGATGGGCCCAAACCGTGGAATTGGTATATCGCTAAAACAAGAACGTTGGACATTATTTTGTGGGGAATCTTGGAGTTTAAGGCGGTGGACCATACGATACAAAAGGGGAGGCGGCTAGGAGCAGAAAAGAAAAAAAAAAGGAAAAAAAAATCCACAAAATTGTGAAGCAAGCAATCTAGCTTGTTTAAATCACGGCTGGAGCCTGGAGTCATCAGGAAGAAAAGAAAGAAAAGAATAAGCAACCAGGCCTGGTCAAGAAAGTCAACATCGCGAGATCGTGAAGAATTAAATAACCAAGCTAGCAAGCATGTTATTTAATTAAGCAAGCACACACAGAGGTCAATTATTTTAAGCTAGCAGGCTAGTAGCTTATTTATTTTTATTCTTTACGATGAACCGTATTTTTGTTGTCTTTTATTTTGTTCTTGACTATGAGCGGCTAATTTCTTTCAAGTTGCATAGGATTGATGAACTAGACGAATCGTTTGAATGAATAACCTTTATATTTGAATGAATGTGTTGATTTACATGTTACAATTTTGAAAACCGATTCTAAATAATTATGAGTTGGTGTTGATTAGTTTGATAATAAATATGTTGATTTCATTGCTCTAGAAACTTAGAAATATACCTTAGAGCCGGGAGTTAGTCTAGGTTGTTAATATGACAGTCTAGGCCTTGAAAGTGAGAAATCTAATTCAAGTTTAATAACTATTAAAACCATTTGATTAAAACGTGCAATCTTTTCTAGAAGTGAGAAATCTAATCTAGGATTTCTAGGTATTAGGTGGGCGTAGTTTGATAGTTGGATGACCGATAGCTCGGATTCATCTAGTTATTCGCGTCTAGAGTTTCCTAGGGGTTCAACGTTCTTAGTTATTTCAGCTTCATAACTTAAGGGTTTTAGTACATATATTACTTTATACCTGATAGTTGTGGGACTTGGTGGTTGATATCTTGAGTCAGTCCATTTCAGCACTTCTTCACGTGTCATATTGTTAGATTCAGTTCATCTTCCAGGGGTTTATCGGGTTAGACAGAGTCTTCATTCAATTCCAGGGTTTAGAATTTTATTCATGAGTCCAGGGAATCTTGCCTGGGTGACCTACTTTCCGATCATCCTTGATCTCACCTTAGTAGCCTTCAGCCTGCGTCTCAGTAGTTTAAACCCTTAGTTAATTTAAGATATTAATTTACTTAATTAAAAATCAAAATCCAAATAAACCATTTAAGTAATTAGTTGAGCAGAGTCTAGTTAGCTTTGCTAATGTCCCTCGTCGATTCCATACTCGGACTTCATTAGGCTTTACTACGTATGATAGGTGCCCAGTGATCTAGCATTTAGAGAGTCTTAGTTTATAAATTCAAAAGTAGGGTATCCATATTAGGGATTGTTTCTATGGTTTCTAATATCTAATGTTGCATATACGTGTATCTATGTGTTTACTCTCTTTGTGTCACAGGTTTCGCATGGATCCACCTGGTTGACCGATTCCACACGGCCATGGGTCGAACTCGGTGTCGCCATCATTGTTTCGCATATTCGCTCTTTGGGGCTTGAATCTCATTGTTGCTATTGTGTCTTTATAGTGATGGTGTTAAATCGTTTGTAGTTGTGATTTTGGTGATTGTTGTTATTATGGATGTTTCTACAACACATGAAATTGCATGTTAAAAATATATATATTTTTAAATAATATCTAAGTATAATAAATCAAATAATAAAGAAAAACTTTTTATTCGAATTTACATCTCACCGACATTATGTTAACCCAAAACCTTTTTACGCATGATACGGGTACGTGACTTTGAGAGGATTTGAAGTTGAAGACAGAAAGGATGTGCCTTAGCAATAATGAGATATTTGTTCATGTTTTATTTATCTTTTGGATATTGTATGATTTTTTTTGTTGAACATATTCTATGATCATGTGTGACTGTTTAAATTTGATGCTTTTAATATTTAAACTTATAACAATGTTATAAGCTACGAACAATCCTCATGCCGTGTAACATTCCGCTGCGGGTCAGGGTGTGACAGATTTGTATCAGAGCCAACGACTATAGGGAATTAGGTTTAGTTTTTACACCCTTAGACTTAGGGGCTGTTTGTTTACCTCTTAATGAGGCTCTTAATGGTTCAGACCTCTTACTAGTTCAGCACTTAGTGGTTCAGACTGTTTGTTTCGCGAACAGATGTCTGAATGGTTCAGACATTTGCCTCTGAATGGTTAAGCATTATACTAAGTCTGAATGGTTAAGACCTGTAATCCGAATTGGTCAGACATTTGCATGTGCTAATTTATCTATTTATCTTAGCTTATAAATATTTAAAGTATACATGATTAAAATTTTCTAGTGTCACATACAAATGAATGTAAGCACTTTTAATTGATATATGCTAAATGCTAGGTGCCTTGCATGTTACTAAGTGATTTATTACTATTATATGATTTATTTAAACGTCACACATGCACACACCTTATATTAAATATTCTAATGTTATGTCCTTTCTATTTCTATATATCTAAAGTCTTGAATCAATTTGTTTCATATGCATTTCAATCATTCTTAGTTTGATTTTATAGTTGAGTTTCAAATTTCATTTGAGATTTCATTCTCGTCAAAGCGAGTTCATGTGACAGACATGTAGTAACTGGAAGGGTTAAGTACCGGTAGTCGGGACGTCTTGTCTAGGTTAGTATCCGTATAAATCCAATTAATGGACCAGTTTGCCTACCTGGGGACTAACGATGAGAGTACTAATACCTACTAGGCCAAAGCATGTCACACCAAAAGTTACGTAAACTAACAACACTTTGATACGTCAGACGTGTCCATGTTAATTCGTGGATGCTATCTGAACACGTCATTTTACAACACCCAACTCGAGTCATTTATTAATTCACGATTTTATTTGGGTTAAGTTGTACGTCAATGGCTAGACATATGCGGGCCATGCGAAAGCCTGGTAATTGCAGGTGCATACATAATTACGAAAATGACGCACGGAAGTCATACTAAACGCTATGATGTGCCAAACCTATGATTTTCAATATTTTATGATGACATATTATTTTATCATAAATTTTTTATTTTATTTTATTCCCTGTGATTACAATATCGTTTCGTATTACCACCAGAATAAATCTTTAATATACAAAGGGATTCTAATGATTTTCAAATAAATGACCCAATCTTTTTGTATTTTGTCAACGGGTTAGACATTTACTACCTTTTGATGCTCTATAATATTTTTCATGTGATTTGTGTTCTCGAATTACGAAATTTCCCTAAATTCCATGATTTAACAAATCCATGAACTCCAATCAACTGTCCATCTATTCTCGCTATGGGCCGTACACCTTACTTACGTTTGCCTCTCGCAGATGCCGCCTTATCATCGTCGCCGTTGTCAACCAGGAATCTCTAACCGCCAAATGGCAGCTTCAATAGCTGAACAAATGGCCGTTATTATTCCTACCATCGTCATTCAAGTTCAATAGGTACTCAACCCCAACGCCTCCACGAATCAAATCGAAGAGGCTGAAGTTGACTCGCCTTCACACGACAACAACCAGAGGAGTGAAACCAACCAAGATTACGCCATACCAGCTATTCCGCTAAACCAAGTTACCCCTAATCCTCCACCTGACAGAAAAACCTTATCGGGGACATTTTCCACAGTGCCTCACCTGTGAAAAACATCACTCAGTCAACCCCCCATGCCGTATTTGCACTTGTTGTGGACATTATGGTGACTTAATAGAAACTTGTCGACACTATAACCATCAAACAGAACCACCTATGGCTCCATTTAATACCCAACTTGTGACTCCTCTATTTGATCAGCCAAACACACACCTTATGGTCCAATCGTATGTCCAACCAGACAGTCAACCTATGGATCAATCGACCATACCGTATGACACCCAACTCGTTCCTTACAGTCGAGCTGCTCAAGCTAACCCAAAGAATCAAGATAACTAAAAGGTACGCAGATGAGCACTCACCCAGTTCCAAGACAACTATTACGTGGTCCGCAACATGACTTTTTGAGTTAACTTTTTTCTGAATTAGTTTAAATCAAATAGGGATCGCTACGAATTTTCAAATACAAATGTAATTGTGGGGTTTTTGGTAGTATGTTTTAAATCCTAGCGAGTCATCTATTACGACTTGAACGCCACAACCCTAATCACTCTCGTAATTTGTGCCCAAAGATCGCTAAATTCGAGTCGATGGCACATGACGACGTTAAAAAAAAATTTGACCCCCAAAATGTGGTTTTACGATAGGAATATATATATATATATATATACACACACACACACACTAGCATGTGATAAGTGTCGTGCACGTAAGATTGATGATTCAAGCGTATGATAAGTCTCGGTTTGCATGTAAATGCGTATTTAACAATTGTTTGCGTATAACACAACTATAATCTCGGATTGCAAAGTTGGAAATGAAATACGAATATGATACAAATACAAGTTTCCATAAATAGAAATACGATTACACTTTCTAAATAAGGAAGGCACAAAATGCGAAGCGTTACATTCTCCCCTACGTTAGGAAATTTCGTCCCGAAATTTAAGAGGAAGACTCAATGAACAGATGCGTATACTTAGTATTCATATCACTCTCGAGTTCCCAAGTAAACTCAGCGCCACGTTTTCCTTCCTATCGAACCGTGACTATGGGAATTCGACTTCGCCTCAATTGCTTAATACCTCAATCCATGATCTCGACAGGCTTCTCCACGAAGAGTAAAGTTTTATTAACTTTAAGATCTTCGAGTGGGACTTGGAGTCCTTCTTTAGCTAAACATTTCTTCAAGTTTGAGACATGAAACGTAGGATGGACGTTGTTGAGTTCTTGAGGTAGATCCAGTCGATACGCCACCTTACCAATCATTTCGAGAATCTTGAAAGGACCTACATAGCGAGGAGCGAGTTTTCCTTTCTTACCAAACCGAACTACACACTTCCAAGGGGATATATTGAGAAGTACAAAGTCACCAACGTTGAATTCCAGTGGCTTGCGTCTTTTGTCAGCATAACTCTTTTGTCGGCTTCTGGCTTTGAGGAGGTTATCACAAATCTGCAGAATCTTGTATGTCGTCTCTTGTATAAGCTCGGGACCGGTGAGTTGAGCTTCTCTGATCTTGTGCCAACAAATAGGCGAACGACACTTACGACCATACAATGTCTCAAATGGTGCCATTTGAATGCTAGCGTGATAACTGTTGTTGTACGAGAATTCTACCAAAGGTAAGTGTGAATCCCAGTTGCACCCGAAAATCGATTACGCATGAACAATGCAAATCCTCTAGAATTTGGATGGTACGCTCGGTTTGACCATCGGACTGAGGTTGAAAAGCGGTACTAAGATTAAGGCGAGTACCAAGAGCGGTTTGAAACGTTTACCAAAGGCGGGAGGTGAAACGAGCGTCGCGATCAGAAATGATGTCAATGGGGATACCTTGACGACATATAATCTCCTTCGTGTAAACCCAAGCCAATTTCTCGACTTTGTAATCTTCACGAATTGGGAGAAAGTGAGCGGACTTGGTCAAACGATCGATAATCACCCAAATACTATCATGACCAGAAAAAATACCAGGAAGTCTAGTGATGAAATCCATAGCGTTACTATCCCATTTCCAGACAGGAATTTCTGGTTGTTCGAGTAAGCCAGAGGGATGTTGATGTTCGGCTTTGACTTTGGAACAAGGGAGACACTTTGAGACCTAGAGAGCGATATCGTTTTTCATGCCAAGCCACTAATAAGACACACGTAAGTCTTGGTACATCTTGTCGGCTCAAGGATGAACGGAATATTGGGATTTATGGGCTTCCTTCATCAGAAAGTCACGAAGGTTGTCACAATTAGGAATCCAGACGCGATTGAGATAGTACATAATACCGTCGGATTTGGATACAAGTTGTTCCTCAGCACCACACTTCATCTCGTTCTACAAGTTGTTTTCGGTAACGGACGACTGTTGTGCTTCACGAATTGCATCACGAAAGTTTCCCAACGTTAGATAGCAACGAATGCTCTTTACATGAGTCTTACGACTAAGTGCATCGGCTACAACATTCGCCTTACCAAGGTGGTAGCGAATCACGCAGTCGTAGTCATTTAACAACTCTACCCAACGACGTTTTGAGTTCTTTTTGATCGAAGATGTGCCGAAAGCTCTTATAGTCGGTGAAGACCACACAGTTGGTACCATAAAGGTAGTGTCGCCATATCTTCAATGCAAAAAAACTGCACGAAGTTCGAGATCGGGCATAGTGTAGCTTTTCTCATGAATTTTAAGTTGTCTTGACGCGTAAGCGATAACCTTGTCTCGTTCATAAGGACACAACCAAGACCTTGGTTGGAAGCATCGCAATATACGACGAAGTTGTCATTACCATCGGAAGAGCAAGGATTGGAGCATTGCATAGCATGTCCTTTAGCGTTTGGATAGACTCCTCTTGTTCAGGACCCCAAATAAAGCGACGATAGTAACCGGCTAAGCCAAAAAACGAATGAATTTCGGACGGGACTTAGGAGCAATCCAATTCTTCACAGCTTTGATTTTTGTAGGGTCAATGTGAATACTGAGTTCATTGACGACATGACCAAGGAATTGAACTTCTTTTAGCCAAAATTCACACTTAGAGAATTTGGCGTAAAGACGTTCAGTATACAAAAGTTGGAGGATAAGACGCAAGTGTCGCTCATGTTCTTCTTGTGTCTTGGAGTAAATCAAGATATCGTCGACAAAAATGATCACAAAACGATCGAGATACGGTTTGCACACACGGTTCATCAAATCCATGAAAACCGCAGGTGCGTTAGTCAGACCAAAAGGTATGACCACGAACTTGTAGTGACCATAACGTGTGCGAAAGGCGGTTTTTGGTATATCTTCTTCGAGAACTCGAAGTTGATGATAACCAGAATGAAGATTGATTTTTGAAAAGCACGTTGCACCTTGAAGTTGATCGAAGAGGTCGTCAATTCGAGGAAGAGGATATCGGTTTTTGACTGTAAGCTTGTTGAGCTCACAATAGTCAATGCACATCCGAAACGATCCATCTTTCTTTTTAACGAACAGAACGGGAGCGCCCCAAGGGGAAGTACTAGGGCGTATAAAGCCTTTATCAAGAAGTTCTTGAAGTTGACTCGATAGCTCTTGCATTTCCGAGGGTGCGAGACGGTATGGAGACTTCGCAACAGGAGTTGCGCCAGGAATGAGATCGATACGAAAGTCAACAGAACGAAGAGGAGGAGGACCAGGTAGATCATCAAGAAAAACATCAGGGAAATCACACACAATGGGAACGTCACTTATGCTTGGACCTTTGTCCTTCTTTTCCATGACATGCGCTAGAAAGGCAAAGTATTCCTTGCGTAAATACTTATTCGCTGGAGTACACGACATAAGCTTGAGTCCTTTAGAAGGTTTCTCGCCATAGACGTGTAGAGAATCACCATTTGGAAGAGAAAGACGAATGAACTTTTCGAAACAAACGACTTTAGCATGAACTCGTGTAAGCCAATCCATGCCTACTATGATATCGAAACTACCCATGTGTATGGGTATAAGGTCAATTGGAAACGTATGATCGTTAAGATTCAAGGAGCATTTAGAAAGAATAGAATCGACAGTGACGGACTTTCCGTTAGCGACTTCGACTGTGAATGATTTAGGTAACTTAGAACGTCTACACTTTAACAAAGGTTCGAACTCAATGGATACAAAACTTTTATCCGCACCAGTATCAAATAAGCATGAAGCATAGACATTGTTAACGAGAAACGTACCAGTGATGACATCGTTGGCGTTTTCAGCCTGAGCTGCTATGATGACGAACGCTCTTCCATGAGCTAGTTGCTGCTGCTGGTTGTTGTTGCTACGCTGGGGGCAGTAGGGAGATGGTTAAGATATCCACATTTAAACAAGCTCGAACGGTGGCGGTTTGAGGTTGGGCTTGGTTGGGTATGGGGGTTTGGGTTACTGCGATGGCTTGGGTTTGGTTAGCAGCGGTTTGTGGAACACTTCGACATTGAGGGGCAAAGTGTCCAAACCTATTAACTGGTGTATAGGCAGCAGGGTGTATTAACGGGTGGTGATATGGGCACGTATTACACTTGGGATGAGGCCCAGTGTATGCTTTTCTGGCTGGTTCAGGGTTGGCTGGTGCTAACTGTTGGATGGGCTGAGGGTTTGGTGGAGTGACTACCGCACAGTTTTGGCTTGAAGCCTTCCGCTTCTTGCCTTTGTTGTTATTTCTTGGGGTTTGGATGGGGTAGGCTCAATGGTGGTATCAGTGGTAACTTGGTAAGCGTTCTTCGATGGAGCCTTGGTGGAGGATTCATGAAGGACGTGGTTATTGTTAAGCTTGGTGAACAGGTGATAGGTGTCTTCAAGGGTTTTGGGGAAGCGGCGTCAACAAGGTTCATGAGGTGAGGAGGGAGACAGCGGATGTACTTTGCAATAGCCTTTTCGACTGTGTCGACTTGGCTAGTGCATATAGCACTTAGCTATTTGAAGCGGGTCGTAAGGCCATCGTTGTCATTGCCAACTTGTTTCAGGTTCCAGAATTCGTTTTCGAGCTTTTGGCACTCGTAAGAAGGACAAAACCGTGTCTCCATCAGTTTCTTGAGGTCGGCCCAAGGGAGGGCGTGTGCGGCTTTGTTTCCACAAGCGTTACGCTTGGAGGTCCACTAATCGAGTGCCCTCGATCGAAAGACACCTGTCGCATTAATTGTACGTATGATCAGGACAACCACTTTGTAGGAAGGTTACTTCAATGGCATCGAACCATTGAAGCATCACAGTGGCGTCACCTTCGCTAGTGAATGGTAGGGGATTGTAATAGTTGAATTGTTTAAAGGTAAACGTTGACTTAGGTGTTTCCACCTTAGAGTCAACGGAGGCATTAGGTGAGTCGGTGTTGGCAGGAGCGGGTTGAATTTCGCTCACAATTTCAGGGATGATCTTAGCCATCTGCTTGGCCATGAATTTCATACATTCCTTCTTGGTCATCGAGTCAGAGTCTCTGGAACCCCTTTTGGAGCTCGAAGTTGACTTGGACTTCTTGTTGTGGGAGTTGGAATGTCATCGAGAAGACATCTAGAGTATCGAAAATAAAGGGAAAGGATGAAACTTGATCATAATATTGTGTATAAAAGTCACGTTTTTGTTTGCATGAATAAGCATGTAGGTATCACATAACACGTATAATTAACATAGTTGACATGAGCATAACAAGTATTCAAAAGAATAAACACGTATGAATACGTAAAGGAGTATAAATTTTGTTGGTTCACGAGAATTATTAATGTTTCTGATTGCGAGAGATGTGCGAATTGTGTATCGATCTTGAAATGAACGAGGTATCAAGTATTAAAACACATAGAAATTGAGATAACATAAAAGAGAGGCTTGATAAAATTTTGGAGTGTTTTGGGTTTAGAAACTTCGACTATTCCAAAGTGAATCGCAAGTTCTTTCGAGTTAGGAAAACATGCTTTGGCCTAATAGGTAAAATACTCTGGTCGAGAAGCGATTAACGGTATTTTGCCCTTCCAGTTACTACATGTCCTTAGTCGATCGAAAATTCGAGACTTTGGCGAGATTGAAAATCGAGGAGTGGGACTAGTTAACAAGGTGTTGGTTTCACCCCTAACTTGATAACATCGTACCCTAAATGTGGTTGGTACTTACCAAACGAGGAGCGAATTCCGACTCGTTGGTAAGGGTCCACTAGAGTATGAAATGGAAGTTTTCCATCAAGATGTGGATATCACTCCTAACTTGATGGTGTAACTTCGTGTAAAATCGAATGCGCGGATTGAGAGTGATCACCAAATTGCGGGTTTCACCCCTATTTTGGTGAGACCGTCTCGTTTGTAGTATGAGTGTCTTCATGTCTTCGACGTGTATATTGTGTAAACATCTTAGGAAAGACATATTGTATACTTAAGACAAAAGAAATAGAAAGAAGCAAAGTAAGAAGAATAACATTTTAAGCATGAATTAAGAATGGTCAAAGTTTGGTACTTACTATAGACTAGGTCGAACATGGCAATTCTACCTAATTCCCTATAGTTATGGCTCTGATACCAATCTGGCACACCCCAACCGATGGCGGAATCATCGGAGTGAGACAAAATAGAAAGCTCGAGACATCATAACACTACTGTGACAATAATTAAATTCAAAACCAATTTTTCATAGATAATAATTTTCTATTACAATACAAGAATTTAAAATACAACAATTTCAAATTCAAAGTACAACATGTTTAACAAAAATACACCATAAAAATCTAGCATTCTAGATGTGTTTCTATGCCGTCCCTACTAAGTTTCATCAATGTCATCATCATCCTGCAACATGTTAAAAGTATAGTTCAACACAAAAGCATTGGCGAGTATACAAGTTTAATATAGCATAAGTACGAAATAGTTTAAATGAATCCACATGAATAGCTAGCATACAAGATTAGTGTAAACATGGCATGCGATCTACAAGTCAATCCTCAAGTGTCACCACAATAATAGAATAAACTTAACATGACCACAAGATTACAAGCGATGCGTTACTCCTATAGCGCTATACATGTTATGGGGAGGCTCGTACAAAGTTAATGATAATTAGCATCACATAAGAATATTCCAAGTATACAAATCATGTATCATGTAACTATAGCATGTATGATGGATTGTTTGTGTGATTTCATAAAGTATAAGTGTGATTGTGCATTTAATAGGTTAACATATTGCACCCAAAAAGTGTAAAAACGTAAAAATGGTGTTCGAGTGTACTCACGGTTTTGCAAAGCTTCATTTGTTAAATCCTGTGAAGAGTTTGGTTGATTGGCGAACAGAACACCGAGTTATCCTACCCGAGGAAACGTAGGTTTGTAATTATTGGAATGATAACAGAGGATTTGGATTAGGAGTTTAAAGCATGGAAAAAGTATGTATTCAAGAAAGTAATTATCAAGACCTTAACAGTCATTTTTGACACTATAAACCCCGTAGGGTGGTTGTGATTTCATGGGTCATGCCCATTAGAATCGTAACAAGGAAGTTAAGTCCTAAATAATACAACCTAATGTTACGACAAATAACCGTAAGATCATCGTCAAAAGTTCGGTTATGTATAAGTCTATTTACGTATGTATTATATAATATATATTAAGTCCATCATATAAGTCGTAGATTTCATAGATGTCATGCATGGAGGTAGGAGGATAACCGTCCTTTAACCTATTTCGTAAGATTCACCAATACACAAATTGTCACCAGGACAATTCGGATGGTCATGAATAGAATAAAAGAAATACTTCACTAAACTATGTATCGACCACGTAAGCAAGCTAGGTGCGCGCATCCCGAACTGTGACACCCGGTTATTTTAGATCCTGTACTAGTGTGACATGTGTTATGAATAAATAAAAGGCAAAATTTTATTGAAATTGGTGTTACTTGATGATATTTGATGTGTTGATAAATTTAAATATTATTAGAAATTATGTTGGCAATATTAAGATAAACGCTTAACGGATAAAATGCGAAACAAACGTCGGTGAACACCCGATTAATGTTAAAATCCCAAAGATAGTCTGTTATCATTAAATGTTATTTTTAATAATATTCATGAGGAAGAATAAGTTAAAACGCTTAGAAACTCTATTTTTCGAGTTTAAACACATACTGCGCGCAATACAACGTGTATACTGCCAAATACAAGAAACGCAACCAGTTCAGGCAAATAAAATACTATTCAGCAATATTTTGGCGAGTTTTTTTATAATGTGATAAAAACAATTTAAAATGCCTTAAAACAGGATTAAAACGCTAAATAAAATACCCGGTAGCCAGTTGAATACCTGTTTTAACTACAAATAATATATATATATATATATATATATATATATATATATATATATATATATATATATATATATATATATATATATATGTAAATCTAAGGTATGTGTGTGCATGCGGGAGGTGGCGACACTTGTGTCCACCTCTCTCTCCTTGTTTCCATGTGTTGGATCTTGAAATACTAAGTAATGATTAAAACCTACCAACACACCGTATCTTATGATTTCCAAGAAACAAGATCACAATTTTTCTTTCATCTCTTTCCCCCTAAACCGTACACACACATGCATACACCCATTCTTAAATTTCAAACTCTATCTTGGAAGATTTAAGGCGATTTCAAGTTAGTTTTAAGCTGATTTGAAGATCTAAGAGTGATTCCAAGGTGTTTTTAGCAAGAACCAAGCTCCATATCATCATTTTTGTCAAAACCCACTTGAATCTTGAAGGTAAATTTTTTTAACCTACTCTTGATTCATAGTGATGTTCATGATATTGGAAGGCTTCTCTTGATTCTTGGAATATTTCACGAACTTGAAACTAAAAAAAATGGGTTTTGAACAAAATGAAAATGGAAGTATGTATATGTATATATGTGGCCGTGAGTATGTATGTATAGGTGATAGAGATTGTGTTTGATTTTTGTTAAGTCTCGATTCATGTGATTCTTGGAAGATAAATGCGTGCATGATCAAAAAGGAATTTCTTTTATAAAAGTTCATATGATTAAAGATGAATATATGAAAAGTTGATTTTTGGAAGTTTATAAGTATATATGGGTGTGTCGTGTATATATGTATATATGCATGTACATATGGGTTTTTGTTTGCATGTTCATAAATGTGAAGGATGAATGTGTGCGATGATATGATTATGATTAGATGAAAATGGTATTTGGATAATATGAAATAAATGAAGAAAAGATTCATTTAAGTTCATGTGTGGTGACGGTGATATGAAAATTATGCTTTAGGTGCTTGTACAAAAGCATGCATGATGATTTGATTATCATAAGATGGTGATTTGGTTATGATACGATGAATATGAATGAAATCAGATTATAAACACTATATATAACATTATTGGTGTGTTATAATAGCATGAAACTTTGTCATAGGGTTGGTAGCTTTGTATGTTGTACATGTAGCTTAAAAAGTGGTAAAATATGTGAAATCGCATGATTTATGAGGTTTACATAAAAACTGCACTAATTTGAATATAAGTATCATTTTAATCAGTAAATAACATGTATTATGGTAAAATATCAAGTCGTTACGATTTGGGATGCTTATGTTAAAGTTCGGTACACGACTATGCGTTAAAAACGGTAAAAATGGCTTTTTAAGAGGTTTTTATAAAACTGTTTTAGATCAGTAAGTAAACTAATTTTTTTGATATAAATATAATTATATTAACTTATATTAAGTATCTTGGGTGTTTGGTTAATCATACTTTACTTCCGACGCCCGAAAACGATACCGGAAACTCTAAAATATGCATATTTCAATGTACACGAACATGGATTGTTCAAGAGTGAACTTTGTGTGTATTATGATGTGATATGTGAATATGAGAGTATGTGATGTGATATGCTAAGTGATAACATGATAGTAGGGATTTAGACTATGCATGTACACTTGTGCGGTTAAAACGATAATATCGATGAAAACCGCGAGAGATGTTTAACTTGTTGTCGAGCATGAAAATGATACATAGACTAACTTGATAAGTTATTACATGTATGAATGCTTTAAAAAAGATAAAATATATAAGTTCACGAGATACGTGTATAACGATATGTGATTATGTGTTCATGTTTATGTGTATATATTACGACGCGCAATTCGTAGATGTATTGTTTATAAACGGGTGTGATAATGGATATAACATAATGAGGGTCACCACTAAAATTGTTCAAGTCGCAAAATCTTATATATATATGAACACATATATATAAATACGTCAACATAATAAAAAATAACGACTTTTCAAGAAAAATCTCAAAGTTATGTGAAATTTCTAAGTATTGGAGAAACTTAGGGATTTTGAAGAATATTGATTGATAAAACGTTCCTACATATATTAGGACGTGCAGAATTAAATTGTGGGATAGCGTGAATATAAAAACGCACCCAAAGGTGAGTGTCACTAAACCTCTCCTTTTACTGTTTTGTATATGTTTTGGGGAAAGAACACACTTTAAAAAGGATAAGTATACACTTTTGTATAAAATATGCCTTTAAATAAATTATTAATAAATTTTTGTGAAAATATGGTTTTAATGGAATATAAATATGTTTCGGAATGAAACGGATTTTGGAATAATGACATACACGTTTCAGGGATGAAACGGGGATTGTTACGGTGTTTTGGGGATAAAACGACCGTGTAGATTTAAAAATGTTTAAATCTAAGTTGTGACGAATTAGCGTGATCTCAAGAGAGTAAGTATCAGAATTAGCTTACGTTTCGGTGGGGACATCGGGATATTCGTACAACATGTTATATTAAATTTATCACTTTAGTAGGATATATGTATTATACGTGAGGCAGGCATTATAAGAGACCCATTGCGGGCTCTTGCGCAAGTTTTGCCGTTTAATCATTAACATTATGCATGGAATTGTTGATAGATGTATCGGGTTAACCACCCCGCCATGACCGGTAGCTCCGCATCAAGTCAAGCGACAAATTTATATTCTGTAGTGTCTAGCTTTGATTATACCTTCATTGTTGATATATAACTCGTAACGTCGTGCGAACTTACAAATCTGAACACTTGATGCTAGAAATTTAATACGTGTAAACCTTGGGAATATATCGGGATATCGTAAGACTTTCATAAAGGAAAAACGCTTACAATGATTGACCCTTGGAATTTTTATAAAGGGAAATTAATGGACTTTCATAAGATTATATGGATGTTTTAATAATAAACACATAATATGAAAGTTTTTCCTTGGATCAAATTAATTATAATTTGAAATATACGTGAACTCACCCTCCTTTGTGTTGACATTTGATTTTAACGTGTTCTTCAGGTACATGAGTTCGGCTTCGGGAATCTTTGGCGTATCTTGTAGTTGTGATGCATGTTTAATTAATAATGTTTTAGACAACTTTTAAAACTGATTTGGGACCATGTTTGTATTAAGATCCATAGACAACTTAACTATGTTATGGCTGTGTTAATGTTTAAACTTTAAACTATGTTTTAATTAAGTCAAATGTTCAAAAATTAACGATGCATCGTCCACTAAGATATTTATGGGCACCAACTTCCGTCACCATTACGTTTGTATTTCCGCTGTGATGTTTTTGGGGTGTTATACGAACATGGTATAGTTTGGGGACGTGTCGTAGCCTTGTTGCTCAATTGAAGGTTGAACATATTTTAGTGGTTAAACATAGAAATCATCAAGTGAGGTGGTGGATTGAAAGTAGGATAGCCAAGGCTTCCAAGTAATCACACCTTTCCCAAAACACAAGCTTTGTCAAGCTTGGATGGTTTCAACACTTGTGGGTTAAAACCCTTACAAAAAACAGAAAGTTTAGAGGTATTTTACACCTCCTAATTTGTATGAAACAATTTTAGTTAGCTCACTAACCATGGGCTTGATTAGAAGTTTGTTTAGTAAAAAAAAGTTTAAATAAGGTTTCCAAGTTCTTCTTCCAAAACAGAAAGTTTGGCCTTAAAAATGGTATTGTTCCACCTTGGTTTTCCATGGAAAACCTATAGTAACATCCCTAGAGGCATTACAAACCTTGTAGAGGAAGAAGAAGTGATGAAAACATGAAAATAATGAAGTTACAAAAAGATAAAAACAAGCAGAAAGTTTTAGGCACTTTGACCTCAAAAATGGTGAGATTTCACCTTAGTTTGCCTAAGCAAACTTGTGAAAACCTACCTAGAGGTTATCCAAGTGTTTTAGAAGGAGAAACAAGAAGAAGTGAGCTAGAACTCACTTGAATGACTTAAATTTTCTGCTCAGATTCTGGATTAGAGAGATTAGAGAGTGATTTGGGAATGATTAGAAGGTTTGTAAAGTGGAAAATGAATGGGGGAAGTGTTGTTTATATAGGGAGGGATTAGGGTTAGTGTTAAATGAGGTTTAGAGGTGATTGGTGTGAAAAAGGTCGGAAAAGAGGTCCAATCCGCGAGCTGAAAATAGCTAGCTGCGGATACGATTCCGTCGCGCCACGCGACAGACACATATTTTCCTGGTGCGTGGCATGAGGGAGTGGGTTTTCAAAAAATTGTTTATTTTGTCCAGTTTTGGCCCCTGCACTTGTATTTTAACTTGTTTTTAGGTATGGAAGATGTTTGTAAGCATGTGATAAGTGTCGTGCATATAAGATTGATGATTCAAGCGTATGATAAGTCCTAGTTTGCATGTAAATGCGTATTCGACAATTGTTTGCGTATAACACATCTATAACAAGTATGAGTATGAAATGAACTTTCCATTACGATCAAAGTCTCGGATTACAAAGTTGGAAATGAGATACGAATATGATATGAATACAAGTTTCCATAAATAGAAATACAATTACACTTTCTAAATAAGGAAGATACAAATGCGAAGCGTTGCACAAGTGATCGCGTGATTGAACCAACAGTGAATGGACCAACTCCAAGATTCAACATGTCAGACGATTCACCCTTTGTTTCTTGTGTAGTTCGTTTCTTGTCTCCCTTTCGAAATAGTTTCCCTTTTCTAACTTGGAAGTCAGTTAGGGTAGCGGCTAATTCCTTAGCCTCCCTAAGCGTTGCAGGTTTGCTGCCAGTGACAATATCTTGGACTGGATCAGGTAGGCCAACAATGTATTTCTCAATGGCCCGATCCAAGGGCGTGACCATAGTGGGGTAGAGTAGGCTCAATTGTTCAAACCGCTGTCAGTATAGGCACGATTATCCCCACTATCTTGTTTGAGGTAATAAAATTCGGTTTCGAGTGCCCTCATTTCGCTTCGAGGATAGAATTATTTCATCATAAGATTCCTGAATTCTTCCCATGTTTATGCTATAGCTATTTATGCACCTCTGTCTCTCATGACTCTGTTCCACCAAGTGAGTGCACTCTTTTGGAAAACACTCAAGGCGAGCTCTAGCTTGCGCTCAGTAGGACACTGAACATGGCGGAATATGCTTTCTATACTCTCAAACCATTGTAGGAGCCCAGTTTCTCCTTCAGACCCACTAAACTTGAGTGATTTAGCCGAGTTGAATTGTTTGTAGTTGTAGGGTGTGATAACATTGTCGTTATTGTTATTGTTGTAGTGTTGATTAACTTGGGTCACAATGTCGGGGTACGTGCGATCATTGCTGCCAGTTCAGCGATCTACGTGACGTCACGGTGAGGAGGCATCTTGAAGAAATAGCTACAGTGAAAACAAATAAGTGAAATTTCGTAGATTTGTTATAAGTTTAATACACTGTATTGAATTGAAAATCTTAAATTGGTATTCGTTCAAAAGTCTTGTTCTTGTATTTTAGGAAAAATAGTGTTATGGATTTTGTTTTGAATTAAGAATTGCTAGAAAAAAAACTTTTGTTATATTTTTGGATGAGAAAATACAAACCAAGTTATCGGTTTGTATTGAAAATTTTTACCTTTTAAAAATTAATTTTTAAGATACAAATATTTTTAATCGAATTTTTTTAAATAAAGAAACTTTCTGTTTAAAGATTTGAAAATTCTCAAGGGTAGTAGTGTTTAGGAATTGTTCGACTGATCAAGGTAGATGGGTTTTCATAATGTTTCGAGAAGACATGCTTTAGCCTATAAGTGAACACTTACCCTAAGAGTTCCCAGGTAAGAGTGACTGGTCCAATAATGCGGATTATTACGAACACTCTAGCCTTAGACAGAAAACTCGGGGTACATGCATTCACCCTTCCAAATTGCATGTGTTCACAAATGTTTGAGAGTAAAACATTTTGAGAAACCTTTTTGACAAAATATTTGAGATAAATAGGTCGAGAAACATTTTGATGGAAACGTTTGAGAAAACATTTTGAAAAGTATTCCAATGTAAATGTTTTGGGAAAATCATTTTCAGGAACATCTTAAGGCATAAAGCATTAGGATTTAGAATAAATCGTCTATGGTTAAATGATTTGTAAATCATAGAGTAGTCGCAGCACGGGTAAGGATGAGGATTAGGATAGAGATCCTAAGTCTACTCTTGTTCGGGTTCCTAGGATGGTTATAGACTAGGTTAAAGGCATTCTAATAACCAAATTCCCTATAGTTAGTGCTTTGATACCAATCTGTAACACCCCAATCGTGTAATACAACAACACGCGATGGAAATATCAGGGAGTCATGTTACAAATTGCTCACAACTACTAGTACTAAACTGTTTCATTATCGTTAACATTGTTTTACAATACAAAGAACACATAAAGTTGTCTTTTGATTAAAGAAGTCTAAAGCCCAGATGCATTCCTATGTGCAACATATTTGAAAAATCCAAACCTGAAACATATGTAAAAAGAAAGACATCAACAAACAATGTTGGCGAGTACATAGTTTTGTTGGCCAAGTTAATGCGGCAAAAAGTTTAGTGTTACAATACTTCGTCAACCACGAGGGTCGTCTATTGAAAATGGACTATTTGAAGCCAAGGAATGGCAAAAAGATTTAGTATTGCAATACATTAACTTGATTATGCAACTTGTGACAAAAAGAGTTTTGTATATGGCAACATGATTAATACTAAGCAATGTTTATGCCATTGAAAATTGTACTTTGTTCATTGTAATTGCATTGAATTCGGTCATAAAACTTGTGAGTATGTATTAGAAATCCAATCAAGGATTAATAACAACAGTATTGAAATTTTTCATAACTCGCGTGAGTAATATTAGAAATCAAATCATTGATTTATAATAATACTTTGGATATCCTTCTAAGAATCTAACATATAAAAATATGAAAGAGTCCTAAAAGGATTTGGATATTGTACTTTGAAACAATCGAACACAAAATCCTAATGTGATTTGGATAACGCTACAAGAGTATTCAATAAGAACACTTTTATATAGGAAGTACCAGCGGCGTATCCACCATGTTCTTATGGTATTACACTCGTTTCGTTATCTAAATCACAACTAATCACAATAACCACATAATCATCGTCTCGTCACATCGTCTTGTCACATACGCATTAAAGTACACAAAGAATCCGATTAAGGACATCAATTTAGTACTTCAAACATCCTACAAGAATCGAACTATGAAGATAGATAGATACTTACAGATTTAGTTTAGTCACTTGTCTTGTCTCATACGCATTAAAGTACACAAAGAATCCAAATAAAGGACTACCATTTAGTACTTTAAACATCCTACAAGAATCTAACTATGAAGATAGATAGAAAGATACTTTACGGATTTAGTTTAGTCATTTGTCTTGTCACACTGTCTTGTCTCATACGCATTAAAGTACACAAAGAATCCAAATAAAGGACTACCATTTAGTACTTTAAACATCCTACAAGAATCTAACTATGACGATAGATAGATGCTTTAAGGATTTGGTTTGGTCACATCGTCTTGTCTCATTGAATCACAAAATCCTAAATCCTAATGGTGATTCGGATAAGGCTACGAAGGGTAATACAATAAGCACACTTATATATAGGAAGTACCAGCGGCGTATCCACCATGTCCTTATTGTATTACTCTGGTTTCGTTATCTAAATCACCAACAAACTCTACACAAAAACAATAACCATCGTCATCGGCGTGTAAAGCACTTCTTAATCTCACTATGAAGATAGAAGATTTAAGACTATACTTTAAATATCCTACAAGAATCTAACTATAAAGATAGAAAGATCCTACAAGGACTTGGTTCGTGTCCCCATTCTTCGTGTTTTTCATAATTGGAATAATACACAAAAAGTACTTTGCAAACACATACATGCCACACATTTGAGAAAAATTCGGTTACACATATGAATCACCCAAAACATTTGAAAAACGTAAAAGAGGTGAGCTATGTACTCACATGGGATTGCGTATAGGTCTTGTTCAAATGATAAATGTTGAAGTGGTTCCTAGTGTATCGGATACTATGTATTAGTGTCGAAACTTGAAAATGGGAGATCGGGTAGAATGAAGTCTTGTAAACTAAACGAGTGTTGGAATTCCTATGAAATGGTTTACTTGACGTAACATTCTGATTTGGAATGAAACCTAAGTGCCTTTGACCCGTTATGACCCGTTAAGGTAGTTTACGCTACTTTAACGTGTCATTTGCGTAAAAATGCACTCGGATGGTCAAACTAGTCCTATGAGAAGTCTTATATGCCAAAATAAGTTTAGTAAAGTTGCAACATCAGTTTATATGTCAAAAAGTTGGTTACACATGCTTAAGATGGAATTATGCGCAAAAAGGGCATTTTGGTCATTATTAAGGGCATAATAAGCGACTTATCATAACACTAATCAAACGACTTGACCATAAGGTATAACATCAGAGGGTTATTTCCTATATAACTATGGTCACTAATATGTGTTTGGTCGGATTCTAAGATCGGCCAAACGGGTCGGATTTGAAAGTCAAAGCGGTGGTCAAGACAGCTCGACTTACGACCCTAAATAAGCACTAAACTAGAAGTGACAAGTTAGACATGTCAAAACATGTCTAACTAAGTTATGAAAATGTTTTCGTATCAAAACTTGATGTTTTGATAACCGAAAATCGTTCCATCGCAAAATGCACATAATGCGCATTTTGACCGAAACTTTGACTCGTCACACGTGGTAATCAGTAGGCATGATCGCTATGGATCATAACCCTCGTGATTACGATCACGTTGCAAAGTTTAATTGAACTGTATCAAAATGGTAAGAACCGAAAGTCAAACAGAAAGTCAAACTGTTTGACTTTTGGCTCAAAATAACCAAAATAAACGAACAAGACTAGGAGAGAGCACTTACTTATGTTGAAGAACACTTGAAGAGCTCAGAATACTCAGTTAGGAAGCCTCCAACAAAGTGGTAGCCTCCAATTAAAGTAGATGAGAAAATATGAAGGAGATGAGCAAGGAAAATGGCTAAATTTGCTTGCTATTTATAGTGTTCTTGAAGCCACAAGATCATCACAAGTGTCCCATGAGGTGTAATGATCTTGGGAGGGTGTTAACACTTGTAAAATGCAGGTTAGAAGGTGGCAATTTCATGAACTTGGGCTTCAAGGCTTTGCACAAGAAGCTGCCAAGTTGCTGCACATTTTCTTCTGTCTGGCACCTGGATGTGAACCTCAACCATATATGGATGCGGTCCGCATCCACCTTCTAGGGGCAGAAGTTTGAAAAATGGCAGAATTGGCCCTAAACTTGTTTCGTTGCGTTTTGGCATTTCTAACACCCGTTAACCTAATTTTTAAGCTTTATAAGGACGATAAAGCTTAAGGAACTTGAAATATGCCCAGAAACGTCAAAGATTTCGGTTCGCTCGGTTGTACGATTGCGTTTTTCGCTTAATTACGATGAACGCTTTAATTAACGCGTAAACGATCGTAATTGCGTAACGAATGATATTTTTGCATTCCAATCATTAAAATACAAGATTTTAATAATTACAAAAATTTTTGGATGTACACACGTGTTCCGTATTACGAAATACACGAATTGGCATACTTTCGCAGAATTTGCAAAATAGTCCCTGGAGTTGCATAAGCATGTTTTTGCCATACTGAAACCCTCAAAACTTATTTCTAAGTTATGTAAAGGGTATTTAGGGTATATTTAGCTCGTATCGTTTATCCGGTGCGTACGTTACGTTAAACGGGTTACGTTTAAGTATTGATTAACAAAATGCCTTCAAAGAAAAAGTTTTCGAAAGCCCGAAATTTTGCACAGGGGTTACAGTCTCCCCTAATTTAGGAAATTTCATCCCGAAATTCATTTGAAGGAGACCGTAGAGTGTGTTTGGAATAATTGAAAGATAATAAAGCTTGAGATCCCAAAGATGCGGAACATCATTTGGTGTTGGGAATGTTTGGGGGATTTAAAGCGTAAACAAAGATATTCAAAGTATCTTCAAGGTACATAAACCTTTAGAACTTTTGAATCTATAAAGCGTCGTCGAGGGTATAAAATTGTTTTGTATGGCACTATGTTATACTTAGGCACTTAGTGTAAATCCATAGCAAACAATGGGGTGTACATTCAAGCCTGGCCATACGTACACGGTTTCTAACGTCCCACGAGGTACATCCCATGTACCATCTGCATCTCATGCAGAGGAGACGGGTCAACATACCTATGGCATCAAGGTCGTCACCTTTAACACCATAATATACTCCCGATCGGCTCGAAAAGAGTTAATGAATGTACTCGTCTCGTTCAGTGTATTCAATAAACAAATAACAGATAATCACTTAATCACATAATAGTTCAAGATAACATAAAACCTTCAAGTGATTCGAATAACGTTCCGAGGAATAACACAATAACAACACTTATATATAGGAAGTACCATCGGCGTATCCACCATGTTCTTATTGCGTCATACCCATCCCGTTACCCTATCACTCTAGATTTTATGCCACCATACTTAACAAGGCTTACTATGATTCTCATGCGTCGAACCTCATAATTAAGTGTGCACCCATAATTACTCGTTTCGTCACATGGTCCACATAGCTTCTCTTTTTAATTGAGGGAAAAAATAATAAGGTCGGAGAATTATCTAAATCAAATCAGCATCATCATAATACAACATTTATCGAATAAGAACGTGTTTCATACTAGCAATGATAGCACTACTTGTTTTGCATACAGCAAAAGTTAGTGGCAAGTATTTCATTCTAGTACAAATGTCAATATATGTTCCACACTAACCAAACTGGTAGTATACATCATACACTAAGCATGGATTGTCATAAACAATGTAAGTATGTCATGACAATATTTTGAAACTATGTGCTAGGTATGGTAGGTTAACATACTAAGCGAAAATGTATTTGTAATTCGTGTACTAAGTATGTTAGGTCAACATACGAAGCAAAATGTATATTCATGTACTATTCATGATTGATAAACAACCATGTATGTAATGTCATGAAAACAAAAGTAGTAGCGATAAGCACATAGTTTTTGTAGAGATCATTTTGCAGATTTTGCATGAATGCACTAGTGTGCAATCATAATGTACTAAAATGCGAGATTTAGTTTCTAATAATAAAGAACATAATCCTCGAAGTTGGTATGTAGTTGTATATTACACAAAATGTAATCATATTCGAATTTGTAAATGGAATAAGAATAACAAGAATGAAGAAAAATTTCTTGAAATTTATGTTGTCATTAAAAATATTATCGAAATAATGTTCATAGTTTTTGGATGACAAAAAGAAAATGTAAGGGTTCAAATGATCATGAGTGCTTGATCATCAGCTTGAACCTCATTGACATTGTATACTCGTCCATTAGCATTAGCAAGCTTAGGGCAGTTTCGCTTGAAGTGATTTAAATCATCGCAATTGAAACATGCTCCAGCTGGATAGCGAGGGCGTGCTTGAGTAAGGGCAGCTTGGTTTTGGATGCGACAGGTCGTAGCTAGATGCCCAAAAGACCACAGATTGTACACTGGCGGCATGGAGAATTTGCTGGGTGATGATAGTTGCAACGATTACACAGAAGTTGTTTCCCACAATAAAACCCCTTAACGGGTACTGAGTTAAGTGGGATTGGTGTAGCAATCGTATAATTCTTTGAAGCTTTATGCTTCTTAGAATTTTTGGAAGATTCACCCTTGTTTCTTGTGTATTTCGTTTCTTGTCTCCCTTTCAAAATAGTTACCCTTTTCTAACTTGGGAATCAGTTAGGGTAGCGGCTAATTCCTTAGCCTCCCTAAGCGTTGCAGCTTTGCTGCCAGTGACAATATCTTGGACTGGATCAGGTAGGCCATCAATGTATTTCTCAATGGCCCGATCCAAGGGCGTGACCATAGTGGGGCAGAGTAGGCTCAATTATTCAAACTGGTCAGTATAGGCACAATTCTCCCCACTATCTTGTTTGAGGTAATGAAATTCGGTTTTGAGTGCCCTCATTTCGCTTCGCAGACAAAATTCTTTCATCATAAGATTCCTGAATTCTTCCCACGTTTGTGCCATAGCTATTTCTGCACTTCTGTCTCTCATGACTCCGTTCCACCAAGTGAGTGCTCTCTTTTGGAAAACACTCAAGGTGAGCTCTACCTTGCGCTCACTAGGACACTGAACATGGCGGATCATTGCTGCCAGTTCAGCGTTCCAAGTGACACTGAACATGGCGGATCATTGTAGTTTTGATTAACATGGGTCACGATGTCTGGGAGTATAGCAGCCAGATGTTGGGCGATCATTGCTGCCAGTTTAGCGTTCTAAGTGACGTCACGGTGGGAGGCATCTTGAAGAAATAGCTACAGTGAAAACAAATAAGTGAGATTTTGTAGATTTGTTATAAGTTTAATACACTGTATTGAATTGAAAATCTTAAATTGGTATTCGTTCAAAAGTCTTGTACTTGTATTTTAGGAAAAATAGTGTTATGGATTTTGTTTTGAAATAAGAATTGCTTGAAAACAAACTTTTGTTATATTTTGGGATGGTAAAATACAAACCAAGTTATCCGTTTGTATTGAAAATTCTTTACCTTTTAAAAATTAATTTTTAAGATACAAATATTTTTAATCGATTTTTTTAAATAAAGAAACCTCCCGTTTAAAGATTTGAAAATTCTCATCCAAATGAAAATGAAGTAGGATTATAAAGTGTCGTGAAATAAAATGGAATTTGTTTAGAATATATTGAATATAGTCGTAACATATTACCTAAGGTAACATGTCGGAGTAGGGTCACAAAGGTAGTAGTGTTTAGGAATTGTTCGACTGATCAAGGTAGATGGGTTTTCATAATGTTTCAAGAAGACATGCTTTAGCCTATAAGTGAACACTCACCCTAAAAGTTCCCAGGTAAGAGTGACTGGTCCAATAATGCGGATTTGTACAAAGACTCTAGCCTTATACAGAAAACTCGGGGTGCATGCATTCACCCTTCCAGATTGCATGTATTCACATTATTGAAAACCCAAGATTTCGATGAAAATGTTTGAGAGTAAAACATTTTGAGAAACCTTTTTGACAAAATGTTTGAGATAAATAGGTCAAGAAACATTTTGATGAAAACGTTTGAGAAAGCCTAAGGATTTAGGATAAATCATCTAAGGTTAAATGATTTGTAAATCATAGAGTAGTTGCAGCACGAGTAAGGAAGATGATTTGGATAGAGATCCTAAGTGTACTCATGTTCAGATTCCTAAGAAGGTTATAGACTAGGTTAAAGGCATTCTAATAACCTAATTCCTTATAACTAGTGCTCTGATACCAATCTGTAACACCCCAATCGCGTAATACAACAACACACGGCGGAAATATCGGGGAGTCACGTTACAAATTGCTCACAACTACAGGTACTAAATTGTTTCATTATCGTTAACATTGTTTTACAATACAAAGAATACAGAAAGTTATCTTTTGATTAAAGAAGTTTAAAGCTCGGATGTATTCCTATGTGCAGCATACTTGAAAAATCCAAACCTGAAACATATGTAAAAAGAAAGACATCAACAAACAATGTTGGCGAGTACATAGTTTTGTTGGCCAAGTTAATGGCAAAAAGTTTAGTGTTTGAAGCCAAGGAATGGCAAAAAGATTTAGTATTGCAATACATTAACTTGATTATGAAAGTTGTGACAAAAAGAGTTTTGTATATGGCAACATGATTAATACTAAGTAATTTTTATGCCATTGAAAATTGTACTTTGTTCATTGTAATCGCATTGAATTCGGTCATAAAACTTGTGAGTGTTTTATTAGAAATCCAAATAAGGATTAATAACAACAATATTGAAATTTGTCATAACTCGCGTGAGCAATATTAGAAATCAAATCATTGATTTATAATAATACTTTGGATATCCTTCTAAGAATCTAACATATAAAAATATGAAAGAGTCGTACAAGGATTTGGATATTTTACTTTGAAACAATCGAACACAAAATCGTAATGTGATTTGGATAACACTACAAGAGTAATACAATAAGAACAATTTTATATAGGAAGTACCAGTGGCGTATCCACCATGTTCTTACGGTATTACACTCGTTTCGTTATCTAAATCACAACTAATCACAAATATAACATAACCATCGTCTCTTCACATCGTCTTGTCACATACGCATTAAAGTACACAAAGAATCCAATGAAGGACATCAATTTAGTACTTCAAACATCCTACAAGAATCTAACTATGAAGATAGATAGATACTTTACAGATTTAGTTTAGTCACTTGTCTTGTCACATTATCTTGTCTCATACGCATTAAAGTACACAAAGAATCCAAATAAAGGACTACCATTTAGTACTTTAAACATCCTACAAGAATCTAACTATGACGATAGATAGATGCTTTGAAGGACCGATCCTGATAGCATAGGAACCTAGATTTGATATCTAATGTCCATAATAGCGGAAATATTACGACATGATTACCAAACAACAAGAATTGATCAGTTAAACGTCAATTTTATTGATATAACATCAAGTCTCCAGTTTGACAGAGCTCCGCCTCAAAGTGCGCAAAGTTACTAATGAACAAGACAAGCTAGCTATATATAGGGCCACAAGTTCACTGAAGGAGGATGAAGTTCGCCCGAACTTGACATAGTCAAGTTCGGCCGATCTTGACTTCTCACACACAATCTCAAGCGAACTTGTCCCAAAGATACATAAATACTTCGTTTTTCTAGCCTGTTCACATCTAATCTATACAGACTCGATATAAGACTAAGACGTAGACATTCTGCACCAACAGTCTCCCCCTTGGATATCGTCTTCGTCTTTTATCAGTCTTCAAAACTCTGTCTTCAAATAAAACTTTAACGTACACGACCAAAGAAGTTCTTGAATGGCTTCTCTCGTCGTTCTTGCTTCGGATCTGGCGTCTGATCAGTAGGGGGCACTTTAGTCATATACTGAAACCTTCTGAGCCTTTCCGCCCTACCTTTTTCATGTATTTCCTCGAGACGCTTTTCTTCTTTCAAAAATCCAACACGTTCAAGATCCCTCCAGCTCGTTTTCCACATCTTTCCTGAATTAACTTCCTGAGCATAGCAGACGTTAACGACCCTTTGATATTGCACGGCTTGTTCTTTTTCATGTTCTTCAAACACTATCTTGCTATAGAACAAGCATTTGATATATTCTCTCGAACAATTCACTAGAAAACATCGGGTCTAGTATCATGATCGTTCTCCACAACCCTCTCATACCTTGAAACCCTAATACTTCAACCATTTCCTTTGTGATATCCAGATGTTCTTCGAATCGTAATACTATCACAGCTTCACATGTGTTAGGATCAATCTGCCACCACTTAAACACCGGATAAAAATTCTGCTCGATAGGCATCAAAGGCATGTTTCTCATTGCCCTCGGTCATTTAATGATTGACGTTATATCTTTTTCCCCTGTCTTCTTGTTCGTTTTGATGCGACGCTTTAGAATAAACGGCTTCCAATATTTAAAACCCTTTGTCGCTTCAAACTTGATCATTTTCCATAGTAACTGTTCAATGAACTTCATCTTATATGTGACATTCAATGTTTGAACAAGCTCCTCAACATCCCAGTACGGTAGAGTCTTGAAATCAGCCAGATATTTGGAGTATTGCACCCCAAATTCCCTTTTGATTGCATAAACATTCAGCTCTTTTAACCACCTCCAAATTAGGATATCACCTAATGACACGTCTTTATCTCTGGTAAAGAATGCTAGAGGACGGCGAAATTTTCGTTCACGCGGCATATCTTTGAACCAGGATTTCTTAGCTTGAGCTATTTCTTCCTTTGTCATCGGTTTCGGAACTTTACCTTCTCGAACTGATTCCTCGATCTTATCTTTCAAAAGATCTTCATCCAATTGCTTGTACATTTCCTCGAAAGTAGGAAAACTATCAGTATTAGGACCAATGTACTTCGCATCTTCATC
This sequence comes from Scalesia atractyloides, assembly GCA_947069175.1. Taxonomy (NCBI): domain Eukaryota; kingdom Viridiplantae; phylum Streptophyta; class Magnoliopsida; order Asterales; family Asteraceae; genus Scalesia; species Scalesia atractyloides. The sequence goes on from CAMTDV010000015.1 coordinate 35,348,335, forward strand.
CTTTTCATCATCCGAACACCAATCTTCAACTATAACTCTGTTATACTCATCAGCTTCAAATCTTCGCTGATAATGGTATTCATTTGGCTCAAACGTATTCACATTCAACACTTGTTCCTCAAAATCAAAATCCAGAGATTCAGTATCAACTTCAATCAACTTGGCCAGATCTGCTTTAGTATAATTGTGCACGTACTCGCCTTCTTCAACATTATGTTCAAGCATCAAAATCAAAGGCTTTGTTGAAACTGCAGCAACAGGCTTTGCAAACTTATCAATATCAGTCATATTTATATCATCAGATGGCCCTGTTTGCCCTGACTCCCCTGAATTTGATCATTCATAGCATTTGCTTCATCATTCATAAGACTTGTGAAATCGAAGCTTTCATTCATTGTCGCATCAACCACCTTTATTCCTGTACCACTCGGATCATCATCATTACCCATCGTGGTCAGAATCATCTTTCGTATCATCAACTGGTGGTTCGTCATCCTTATCCTCATCTTCTGCTTCATCATCGTCCTTTTCTTCAGAAACAATTGCAGCATCAGAAGGCTTGACAGATTCGTCAACCTTAGCAATCTCGGACTCAGAAGCTTTTTCAACATGCTCAATATTCTCTTCAACACGCTTTTCAGCAGCTTCAGTAGATTTAGGTGCTTCACATTCAACGCCTTTGCCTTTACCACTTGCTTCAAGCTCTTCACGGCTCTTTCTTTCGCCTCTTGTCTATCCAGACGATCATACTCATCAATGAAGTTAATTCCAAGGTTGTTAGACAAAATCTTTTGCAATCTTGTGAATCGTCTATCATTTAGGTCTTGAATCTTTTTCAAATCAGCAATTTCTGTTTGCATTTTTCATTCGCATCTTGCAAACTCTCAATCAAAGCCTTGAAGAATTCTCGTTCACTTTCTAACACCTTTATCTTGTCATCCATCATTTCTTTTTCCACTGAGCTTTGATTCACTTTCTTTATCAGCTCGGCTTTCTCTTCTTCATTCTTTTGCACTCTATCTTCCAATTCTTTGGCACGCTTTTCCAGAACATCAATGTCTGTATCAGGGAAGAACTCATCTAAATCCTGAAGATCCACTGGTTCATTTGGAATATCACCAAATAGATTTGATTGTGACTTCTGTGGTGTTGACTTAGGAGTAGCAGCTTTTGGAGTAGACTTCTTTGGAGTTGCTTTCCTTGGAGTTGAGCTTTCAGAATGAACACCTTTAGGATCAGGTGATTGAATCACCGACACTTCAAGTAAATTAGACTCAGGAGGTTCTTGTGTTGCTCCTGGCCTTTCTGCTTCAGAAGAAGTGATAACAGGAGGTTCTTGTGTAACTCTTGGACGTTCAGCTTCAGATAACAGGAGGTTCTTGTGTAGGAGGTTCTTAACTCCTCTCTCTTGTGCACCAGAAGGTTCTTGTGTTACTTCTGTGCTCTTTGGTTTTCCCATATATCGACGACTAGCAGGTTTCTGAGCTTTCTTTGATTTCTTTCTGCCTTTTTCCTGAGGAGACCCTGTAGTCTTTATCGTTGAAGCTACTGCAGACTTTACACGCTTAGTTCTTTTCTTAGGTCTCTCCTCGTCAGACTCTTTTTCTAGATTCAGATCAAAATCAGCATCTGTTTCTTTGATCTTTTCAGCTTCTTTTTCAGCCATAGCCTTCTTTGTTTCCTTCTCGAGAGAATCATCAGAATCATCATCGTTCTCTGAAGTAGCTGAAATAACATCGTCCTCTTGAGTAGTCTTTTCAATTTCCTGACTCTCAACAACAACTGCTGCGCTAGAACCAGCCTCTGTTTGCACATTTACATGCTCTTCTTCATCTATCAGCATCGTGTCAACTTTCTTTGTCGCACGTTTCTTCTTCTTTTCAACTTCAGTCTTTACAAACCACTCACTGCGAGCTTTTGGCTTGAACGTCTTAAACCATTCTTTCTATGCATTCAATTCTTTCTCGTCACCACTACCATCATTTCTCCACTTGTTATCATGCGGCGCAACATAGTTTTCATTCTTCAATGCCCCAAAGATTAGTTTTGCTATCGGTGCTGAATCTTGCTTTTGAAACTTTAACAATTTCTTCACTGTAGTTTCATCGAGGTGACTGAAATATAGAATGTTGTTCCGATCACGTGCAATGCCTGTAAATTTCTCATCGATTAGCATCTGCAGGAACCTCGGATAAAGACACAATCTTGTATCTTCCATATTCTTTGACATATGAGTGAATACAAGCTTTGAGTAGTTATACGGCTTCTTCAGAATCAACGTCGCTGCGATGCAGGCCATATAATCTTGAACATCGTCAAGGCCCGCTTTACGGTGACTGAAAGTATGAATAATAGCATGCATCAGGAGCTTGTAAGGGTTTGGTACTTCCCCTTTCTTCAACGTAGGCTTGTTTACGCTTCCCGTGTAGCCCATTCGGTAGAAACATCCTCGTACCATCTTTTCGTCTAAAAAGATAGGATCATCTTTGTCGTCGTTGAATTGCAAGATCCTGCGTATATCATCCTCTGTGACAGTGATCGCTTTGTTCTCGTCTCCAACTTGTACCGACGAAGTGATAGTCTTTTTATATGCACTTAAGCTTGCGTTCATCTAAAAATGATATGTGTGCGATCGATAGGACACTCTAGGCTCTGTAATATCTCGATGAATAGGGCAGTCCTTCAGAAACTTCAATATACTTTCGTATTCCTTCAGTGATGGATGATATAAGTGTTGTGGAACTTTGAGAAATCCATCGTGATCACTCGCGCTGGTTCTTGAACCTGAAAATCAACGCACAACACTTAGCACGCATTACGAGAAAAAGTTTCAAAATTTTTCAACATAATATCATCAAGTTCGGGCGAACTTGATGTGAATATAAAAAACAAGTTGAGTCAAGTTCGCCCGAACATGTCTTAATCACATGTTCAATATAATCCTCCTAAGTTCGGGTGAACTTATGGTTAACAAATACTCAAACTTCTAAACCTAAATTCGAGCAAACTTCTCCGATATCAAATTCAAATTTCATTTGAAGTTCGGTCGAACATGTCTTTTGTTCAAATTTATTCAGCTTTTATTAGCAAGTTCGGTCGAACTAGATAACAAGTTCGGCCGAACTTGTTATCTCCTTCAATTCAAACCTGCAATTAGTATCCATATCCATCTGACCAAATTTAACACAGATTCATGGTCGATTTATGTAGGTTATGATTGTTTTAAGTCCAATTCAACTTGTTATCTCCTTCAATTCAAACCTGCAATTAGTATCCATATCCATCTGACCAAATTTAACACAGATTCATGGTCGATTTATGTAGGTTATGATCGTTTTAAGTCCAATTCGTTCAAAAAATCCCTAGTTCTATCTGATTTAACACTTTTAGATCTGCTTTCAACGATTCGTGTTCAATTCATGGTTTAAATTTCAAATCCTCACCTCATCCATTGAGAATGGTGTGCAAATCACCACAATCAATACAAATTTCGGCAGTATAACGACCTTAGATTGTCAATTTCACTAATCGCTCACACAGGTCAAGTTCGCTCAGAGAGATAAGATGCCGTAATTATGATGTTCGGCCGAACTTGCAAGGCATTTATACCTCAGCAAGCTCGGGCGAACTTGCAAGCCCAGTAATGAAGCCCAAATCAAGTCCGAGCGAACTTACAAACAACTCACCAAAATCCCAAACAAGTTCGGTCGAACTTGTTATTAAATTGAATCTTTTTTAACAGTTTAGCAAGTTCGGCTGAACTTGCCTAAACCCAAATTCAAATTTTCACTTTTATCAATTAAGTCCCTGAACTTTCACTTTTATCAATTAAGTCCCAAATACAAAAATCTTTTTTCATTTTTGTAAGTTTATGCTAAAACACACTGAAAATCTTTTTGGTTTTAACCTGTAAAGCAGATAAACTATGTACAGAACAATGTAAACTATGTACAAACATATTTACAGACATATTTTAGTGAATTCGTGTCTAAGGATCATATCAGTTAATTGAGACATATCACCAGTACCGTTGACCTTTTGATGACTTTAAGTTTTAAACTCGTTTACCTAGATTGTCGATATGTTTGTCCACTTAAACTTTACCACGTTTCTCAATTGTTCCAAGATATGTTAAGATATGAATTATGAAACTTGACTTATCTGCGGTTCCCACTTCTTGAATATACTCCCGTATCAAGATTCCCTAGATTTCATCTTACATGTGAATATAACGTAATTAATATATGTATATGGGTTAATGTGAGGCCTTGAGAGCTCAGGTTAGTACTTCCGTACAGACAAAGAGATGAAGGCTCGACTTTAGGTGTGTTCCAGTTAAGCAATCTTTTCAGCACTGCAAATGATTAGATCTTTCGATACTTTTCAAGATTGCATGCAGTTTAGGGATTTATAGCGAAAGTATTATAGAAGTTCTAGGCTATTGATTCTGCAAAATCAGAAGAACTTGTATAATACCCCAGATATCAACTATCTATAAAGACCTCGTATCTCAGAATCATGCAATCTCTCAAACGAAATTTCGGAGTACTAAGTCCATATATCTAAGATGTGTTAATCCACAAGATTAAGCAGTTGTAAAATTTAGTTTATATCTCGAAAACAATTTACTGAACGTGTTAAGTCTATCGACACGTCCACAGTAAGACTTGTTTATCACTTTTAAACTTTACATTTCTTTAGCAAACTATGATAGTCCATTGATGTACAATCATTTCCTTTATGTGACACCGAATTCTTTTTGTCTTTTTCAACGTTTTGTACATTTTTGAAATTTTTCATATGTTTTTTGTATTTTCCCAAATATTTCTCCCCCTGAAATCAAAAACATATTTTTGGATTTTAGATTTTTAAGAAATACTAATCTAGAAAGATAAATAACAAACCAATGTGGATCACGTGAACTCATCGTCCAATCCGTATTCAACCTCAGCTTCCGCACCTGTAAGCAAATTTTCAATACCGTTAAGCCTCATTAGATATTTAAATGTTGTTAAAATAAATGCTTTGGTATAAAAATCAGCCATTTGTTCATAAGTGTGGATTTTTTCTATTCGCACCAATCTCTTTTCGTAACAGTCACGAATGAAATGGTAACGAATTTCAATATGTTTAGTACGTGAGTGATGAACCGGATTTTTGGTTATATCGATGGCTGCTTTATTATCTACGAATAAAGGCGTATCAAGAAACTGCAAACCATAATCCCTCATCTGTTGTTGAATCCAGAGGATTTGAGAACAACAGCTGGAAGCAGAAATGTATTCTGCCTCACAGGTAGAGAGAGAGACTGTGGTCTGTTTCTTGCACTGCCACGTTACCAAACGTGTTCCGAAGAACTGGCATCCTGCCATTGTAGATTTCGAGTTCAGCTTGTCCACTCCAAAATCTGAGTCACCGTATCCTGTTAAGTCGAAATTGTCGTTCTTAGGATACCACAAGCTGGTGCTTGGACATCCCTTTAAGTAATGGAAGATTCGCTTGACTATCTGCATATGTGACACTCGAGGACTTGACTGATATCTCGCACATAAGCAGGTAGGATACATGATATCTGGGCGAGATGCCGTTAGATACATCAGAGATCCTATCATCGATCAATAGAGTGTGTCATCAACTTTGTTTCCCGTCTCGTCAATGCAAATCCCATGATTCAGTGCCAGCGGAGCTGAAAGCGGCTTCGAGCTATCCATTTCAAACTTCTTGAGAATGTTATGAACATACTTTGTCTGATGAATGAATATGCCGTCTGGTAACTGATCGACCTGTAATCCGAGGAAGAATTTCATTTCACCCATGGAGGACATCTCGAATTTCTTCTTCATGATCTTTTCGAACTCTTTGCAAAGACTATCTTCCATAGAACCAAAGATGATATCATCCACATAATGAGATCCGAATTCTCTGGTAAACAATGTATTGTCCACTATGCCTCTTGTAAAGCCGTTCCCAACGAGATGTTGTGATAACGTCTCGTACCAAGCTCTCCGGGCTTGGTGTAATCCATATAAGGCTTTGTCTAGGAGTTAAGCTTTGTTCTTGTTCAGTGGATCGACGAACCCCGGTGGTTGGCTGACGTATACTTGTTCTCGAAGTTTACCGTAGAGAAACGCAGATTTTACATCCAACTGGTACACCTTAAATCATGTCCAAGCTGCAAATGCGAGGAAAATGCGGATAGACTCTAAACGTGCAACCGTGTGGTGGAAACCTTTGACAACCAACCGAGCTTTGTTTTTGACTATTACACCCCGATCTTCTCTTTTACACTTGAAGACCCACTTCGTATCTATAGCTTTTTGCTTGGGTGGTAAGTCCACAAGCTTCCAAACACCCAATTTCTCGAACTATAACAGTTCCTCTTTCATTGCTATCACCCAGTTCTCGTCCCCCAAAAAGAAACCTTTCTCAATGAAGGAATATACACTCTTCGTAGCGGACTCGCATATCCGAAAAAGAAACCTTCAAGCGATTTGGCCCCAAATTTACCATCTTGATCTATTACAGTACATGGCGCTCCAAATGGCTCTAAGAATTTCAAGTTTGGCTTCCGTCGGTTAATCATTTCAAAACAGGTCTTCTTCGTTGGTTTGACAGTTAGAACTCTGTTTAATGTGTAGCAAACCGCTGCAACTGCTTCACTCCAGAAGCTGACCGGAAGCTTTGAGTCTTCAAGCATGGTTCTCGCAGTTTCGATTAAAGTTCTATTCTTCCTTTCAGCTACACCGTTTTACTGCGGAGTATAGGGTGCACTAAACTCGTGCAAAATCCCTTTAGTTTGCAAAATTCTCTCATTTTATTATTCTTGAACTCTGTTCCATTGTCACTGCGAATTCTTCGTACTGGAAGATGATAAAGAATTTCTAGCTTCTTGAAAAGAATCACCAAGTCTTCGAATGTTTCATCTTTTGTTTCTTGGAAGAAAACCCATGAGTAACGCGAATAGTCATCTGTAACGACCAAGCAGTAAAGTCTCCTGAAATACTTCGAACGTTGACCGGACCAAATAAATCCATGTTAAAGCTCCGAAGATTTACACCCTGAAATACTTCGAACTTGATTGAGTTCAGAATTTTCTTCGGATGTGATTTCTTGATCTGCTTTCCCTTTTTACATTCTTGGCAGTGAACAGACATATTAAAGCTCCGAAGATTTACACCCTCTACCAGATCATTATGAACCAAGAAATTCATTTTACACAAATGAATGTGCCCCATCTTATGATGCCAAAGAATAGAATCTTTCTCAGTAGCCTTTGTCATAAAACATTGCGCTGATTTTGATGAAGTGGTAGCGACGCCCATATCTAAGACATATAAATCATTCTCGCGGAGCGCGCATCAGAATCCACGCATCAGGTATCTTGAAACCAGGCTTTAGAATAATACATTCTTTGTCGTTGAAATGCACCGTGAACTGTTTGTCACAAATCTGCTATATGCTCAGAAGATTATTCTCAAGCTCTGCAATGTAGTTTACGCGATCAAATGATACAACGCCATTGGAAAGTTTTCCTTTGGCGACTATCCTTCCACCCTGATTACCAGCAAATCCAACATATCCGCCGTTGATAGCTTTTATGTCGAACAAGAGAGCTTTCTTTCCCGTCATATGCCTGGACGCTCCACTATCCAAAATCCACTTTGAAAGAACGGATCTTTGGAGCCCCTGCACATGTTAAAATCTAGTTAAAGAGCGCGACTCAAGCCTTTTTGGTCTTGGGTTTTGGATAGAAAGCTTGGTAATCATCTTCATAATCTCCATCTGAGCCTCCACTGTCATTTTCATTTTCAAAATTCACTTTCTTTTTACCTTTTGAATTATTACCATTTGTAGTTTTGACAGTTTCGGATTTGGTCTCAGATTTTGATTCTTTCGTGTTATTAGTCCTTACAGGCTCCGACTTAATAACCTCGGATGTTGTTGACTTCTTCTTAGCAATCCAAGCTTGAGATTTTATATTAGCCTTTTTGATGTAAAACTTGTTTTCATTTACCCTAGAAGTTTCACCTTTTTTGAAAGTTGAGTTTTCAAATTTCTTTTCAATTTTAGGTTTAACTTCAGGTTTTGATTCATTTCGTTTCAAAATCATTACAGGTTTTACAAACTCTTATTGCTTTGGTTTCACAACATCTGAACTTTCTTTCCTTCGAAGATAGACCGGCTTAGCTTTCAGACACTTCCATGCAATATGACCAACTTCGTTGCACTTGAAGCAAATCTGATTATCATGTGAATGTCCACTAGTGGATTTTACACCACTTGTGGCTTTTGCCTTATCTCGAAGTTCTTTTTGTTTCTTAACTCGTCGTTTGATTGCTTCCCATCAAACTCTCCTCATGAACCATGTTTGTCCCATAAACGAATTTCATGTTTTTATCTTTGTACTCGTGAAATGGTGACATTTTCTTAACCGGTTCTTCTTCCTCATCTAGACCCAACCCAGCTCTCCGATTTTCTGGATGATCACCACCCTTTCTCTGGTAGTTATTGTAATTTCTTTTGGGTTTAGAATAGAATTTCTTTTCATTTTTCTCCAGGTTCTCTGATGTAACTTCAACCAATTTGAACAGTTTATCCAATTGATCTTCTTTGACATTACGAACCGGAAAACTATCATCAAAGTATAATCTATCATATTCCTTAACCTTGTACATGACAATGTTAGGATCATCACATAGATCATCTTCTGATGTTGTATCGTCATCTTCATAATTTGTGTCAGAACTGTTCAAACTCGAGGTGGCGCTCTCAAAGCTGCCATCATCAGAATAATTCAGAACATTTTCAACCATGTTTTTCACTACCGCATTGTCATCATCTGATTTAGTAAAGACTACATCAATGTTCTCCAGCGACTCATTTTTCTTTTCAGATAACAACTCAATGTTGAGTGCCTTATCCATCCCATCAACAATTTTGCGACAATACTTCTCGCATAGGGGTGGAAGAACATTGTTGTATTCTTTACCATTTTTCTTTTTAGACCTTTTATCATTTTCTTCCGACGATATCGTGGGAAAAATATGATCAATGACATATGCGTTAGTTGTGTAACTTCTTAAAAGTTGTTGAACACGTTCTGTTTAAATTTTCACGTCCTGGAGTTGTTGTTTAGTTTCAGCAATGTTGTTGATATAAATGTTTATTGCTTTTTGTTTATCCATTACTGTACCTTTCAACATCCTTATAGTATCGTGTTGTTCAATATTATTTCTATCGAGCCTGCCATAATCATCTTTCATTTTGTCATACGCTTCCTTCATTGTACGATAATCGTATTTGAAATTCTCATTATGTACATTGAGTTCAGCGATGATTTGTGATTTTTCGGCGCATTTTGTACAAGGTTTTACAACCTCTAGAACTTGCACTTTGACAACTTCCTTTACCTCTGGACCTACCTTGGTAAAATTTGCCATCATAGCTTTATTGGCAATGTCCTTGAGATTTTCAACATTCACTTCTTGAGCAACATTAATGATAACTTCTTCATCAATCGATTTCTCCTCGACCACTTGCTCCTGAGAACTTCCATCAAAATTACCTGCAAAACTAGAAGTTGAATTAGGCGTTAAAATACCATGTGTCTTCATGTGAAGATACATTTCCTCTTCTTCCTATTGTTGTAGATACTGTTCCAGTAGAGTATTTTCCATCGCTGCTGCTTCTTCGCAAGAAGTATCTTCAACGATCTCAGCCATCAATGCAACTCCTGTCTTCTTTCCAATGTAAGAATTATAATCGAAACCATCATCTTCATTGGTAGCGACCATTGCCTTCTCGGTATTGTTTGATGATTTCTCCGGAATCTCAACTTGAGTCTTTTTTGGAAATGGTTTGTACTGAAGCGACTTCTTCTAATATTCGTTACCACCTCCAAATGGACTCTGATTTCCCGTTGCTTCAGGATTTTTGCATTCTCTCTTAAAGTGCCCTTTCAGTCGGCATTTGAAACAAGTGACCTTTGATTTGTCGAACCGTAGCTTGTTGCTTGAATTTTCGATATCTCGACCTGTGAGTGCAACAAACTTTGTCACTATTCGACTAATAGAAGCTAATGACCACTTAATGTCCATCAGTTCAAGCTCTTCTTCGTCCACCTTATCGTAGTCTTCGGCGGTCATTTATGGATTGCCAATTTTCCCTGCTACTAGACTTTCATACGATTCTAGAACTGTGGCGAGAAGTGACGTGTGTTGTTTTGCAACTTGCTCAGAAACAACATTGTTTAGATTGACATCAATGTTACACTTATACACATTTGGATCAGAATCCGTTTGTTGATTCTGATTTGCTTGACTTTGATATGACGAATTTGAACTTATGCTTGAGAATGACGAGCTCTGTGGACTTTGATCATATTGTGGATATGATTGGTTCTGATTCTGTGGCAAAGAGTTCATATTTGCACTGAATGTTGTCTGAATTTTTGGGCTTGAAATGTTGTCTTGCATCCCATTCTTGTAATACAGACCAACATCTTGAACAATGTTAGCATTCTCGACTTTGCGATCTTTAGAAGTTCCATCTCATGACCTTCAAGTTTGTCGATGAATGTAGACAGTTTAAAGAATTCCCAATTAGGACTTTCTTTCAGAACCATAAGGTAAGTCGTCCATTCTCCGTCAGGTAACGGATCTGCAAGCTTATCGATGTACTCTGGTTCTGTCTTCTCGAGACCGTGTCTTCTCATTTGAACTTTCAGATGACAGAAATGTTCAATCATCTGTTTCATAGTCTCGCCCTTCAACATGTTAAAAATGTCAAACTCCTTCATGATGAGAGCTTTCTTACTCTTGATCATCTCTGCACTTCCTTGGTATTTCTTTTGCAGTGATAGCCAGAGTTCTCTCGCAGTTGTATATTCGGGCAATAAGACCAAAATATCCTCTTTAACAGATTGTTGAATGAGGCTAATCATCTTTTTCTCAGCAATGTACTCATCCTTTTGAATTGTGGAACACTTGTATTTCTCCAGAACTTGCTGATTTTCGTCCAACAGAATAGTATAACCTCTCTCGATAGCTACCCAGCTTTGGAAATGCATGGTCTGAAACAAGTAACTGAATTTCTCCTTCCATCCTTCATATTTTTCCATGCTCATTAATTTCGGCGGTTTAACGGACGTGCCCCTCTCGTTGTCTAAATTGACTTGCTGAATCACATTGGCATTGGATGTTCCCACTGTTATCATAACGCTCTCTGTAGATCATCCATCGCGAATATCGAGACACGTACGCTGAAAACAATTTAAAACTTTGAAATTTTTTAGTTTTACTACAAGTTCGGTCGAACTTATGAATTTTGATTTGAAAATGTCCCTTGAGAACTTCGAGCAAACTTGCTATTTGGATTTTATAAGAATCTTACAAGTACGGGTGAACTTAGCTAAAGTTTTCTTGATTTTTGTCAAGTTCGGTCGAACTTGAAAAAAAAATATCAATGAATCCTTAGTAAGTTCGAGCGAACTTAACTATAAAACTCTCAAAAACCTTCAAGTTCGAGCGAACTTGATAGAAAATCACTCAGAAAGTGAGTTTCTAAGACCAGTTCGGCCGAACTTGGCTAACAAGTTCGATGAAAATGAGTTTTTCAAACATGGTTTTTGCAACAATTTGACACCAATTCGTTTGATTTTAGTCTCCAAACTCTCTGGGGTTTATCTATGATGTATTTAACATGTCATATTCAAAATTGGACAAAATTTGACCGTGAATTCTTCAATTTAGTGTAAAATTTAAGAAAAATAGAAGATTGGAGTAGAATTAGAAGTGTTCTTGTCTTGATATCAATCAAATAAGGATATTCTAGCTCTGATACCACTTGAAGGACCGATCCTGATAGCATAGGAACCTAGATTTGATATCTAATATCCATAATAGCGGAAATATTACAACATGATTACCAAACAACAAGAATTAATCAGTTAAACGTCAATTTTATTGATATAACATCAAGTCTCCAGTGTGACAGAGATCCGCCTCAAAGTGCGCAAAGTTACAAATGAACAAGACAAGCTAGCTATATATAGGGCCACAAGTTTACTGAAGGAGGATGAAGTTCGCCCGAACTTGACATAGTCAAGTTCGGCCAATCTTGACTTCTCACACACAATCTCAAGCGAACTTGTCCCAAAGATACATAAATACTTCGTTTTTCTAGCCTGTTCACATCTAATCTATACAGACTCCATATAAGACTAAGACATAGACATTCTGCACCAACATACTTTAAGGATTTTGTTTTGTCACATCGTCTTGTCTCATTGAATCACAAAATCCTAAATCCTAATGGTGATTCGGATAAGGCTACGAAGGGTAATACAATAAGCACACTTATATATAGGAAGTACCAGCTGCGTATCCACCATGTCCTTATTATATTACTCTATTTTAGTTATCTAAATCACCAACAAACTCTACACAAAAACAATAACCATCATCATCAGCGTGTAAAGCACTTCTTAGAAATCTCACTATGAAGACAGAAGATTTAAGACTGTACTTCAAATATCCTACAAGAATCTAACTATGAAGATAGAAAGATCCTACAAGGATTTTGTTTGCGTCCCCATTCGTCGTGTTTTGCATAATTGGAATAAGACACAAAAAGTACTTAGCAAACACATACATGCCACACATTTGAGAAAAATTCGGTTATACATATGAATCACCCCAAAACATTTGAAAAACGTAAAAGAGGTGAGCTATGTACTAACATGAGATTGCGTATAGGTCTTGTTCAAATGATATAACAAAGCTCAAAGGATCAAGAGTTTAAATGTTGAAGTGGTTCCTAGTGTATCGGATACTATGTATTAGTGTCGAAACTTGAAAATGGGAGATCGGGTAGAATGAAGTCTTGTAAACCAAAGAGTGTTGCAATTCATATGAAATGACTTACTAGACGTAACATTCTGATTTGGAATGAAACCTAAGTGCCTTTGACCCGTTATGACCCGTTAAGGTAGTTTACGCTACTTTAACGTGTCATTTGCGTAAAAATGCACTCGGATGGTCAAACTAGTCCTATGATAAGTCTTATATGCCAAAATAAGTTTAGTAAAGTTGCAACATCAGTTTATATGTCAAAAAGTTGGTTACACATGCTTAAGATGGAATTATGCGCAAAAAGGGCATTTTGGTCATTATTAAGGGCATAATAAGCGACTTATCATAACACTAATCAAACGACTTGACCATAAGGTATAACATCAGAGGTTATTTCCTATATAACTATGGTCACTAATATGTGTTTGGTCGGATCCTAAGATCGGCCAAACGGGTCGGATTCGAAAGTCAAAGCGGTGGTAAAGACAGCTCGACTTACGACCCTAAATAGCACTAAACTAGAAGTGACGAGTTAGACATGTCAAAACATGTCTAACTAAGTTACGAAAATGTTTTGATACCCGAAAATAGTTCTGTCCTAAAATGCACATAATGCGCATTTTGACCGAAACTTTGGCTCGTCACACGTGGTAATCAGTAGGCATGATCGCTATGATCATAACCCTCGTGATTACGATCACGTTGCAAAGATCAATTGAACTTTGACTCTGATCAAAATGGTCATAACCGAAAGTCAAACAGAAAGTCAAACTATTTGACTTTTGGCTCAAAATAACCAAAATAAACGAACAAGACTAGGAGAGAGCACTTACTTTGTTGAAGGACACTTGAAGAGCTCAGAATACTCAGTTAGGAAGCCTCCAACAAAGTGGTAGCCTCCAATCAGAGTAGATGAGAAAGAATGAAGGAGATGAGCAAGGAAAATGGCTAAGTTTGCTTGCTATTTATAGTGTTCTTGAAGCCACAAGATCATCACAAGTGTCCCATGAGGTGTAATGATCTTGGGAGGGTGTTAACACTTGTCAAATGCAGGTTAGAAGGTGGCAATTTCGTGAACTTGGGCTTCAAGGCTTTGCACAAGAAGCTGCCAAGTTGCTGCACATTTTCTTCTGTCTGGCACCTGGATGTGAACCTCAACCATATATGGATGCGGTCCGCATCCACCTTCTGGGGGCAGAAGTTTGAAAAATGGCAGAAATGGCCCCTGAACTTGATTCGTCGTGTTTTGGCCTTTCTAACACCCGTCAACCTAATTTTAAGCTTTATAAGGACGATAAAGCTTATGGAACTTGAAATATGCCCGGAAACATCCCAGATGTCGATTTGTTCAGTTGTACGGTTGCGTTTTTCACTTAGTTACGACGAACGCTTTAATTAACACGTAAACGATCGTAATTGCGTAACGAATGATATTTTTGCATTCCAATCATTAAAATACAAGATTTTAATGATTTCAAAAATTTTTGGATGTACACACGTATTCCTTATTACGAAATAAGCGAATTGGCGTACTTTAGCAGAATTTGCAAAATAGTCCCTGGAGTTGCATAAGCATGTTTTCGCCATACCGAAATTTATTCGAAGGAGACCGTAGAGTGTGTTTGGAATAATTGAAACATAATAAAGCTTGAGATCCCAAAGATGCGGAACATCATTTGGTGTTTGGAATGTTTGGGGATTTAAAGCGTAAACAAAGATATTCAAAGTATCTTCAAGGTACATAAACCTTGAGAACTTTTGAATCTATAAAGTGACGTCGAGGGTATAAAATTGTTTTGTATGGCACTATGTTATACTTAGGCACTTAGTGTAAATCCATAGCAAACAATGGTGTGTACATTCAAGCCTGGCCATATGTACACGGTTTCTAACGTCCCACGAGGTACATCCCATATACCATCAGCATCTCATGCATAGGAGACGAGTCAACATAGCTATGGCATCAAGGCCGTCACCTTTAACACCATAATATACTCCCAGTCAGCTCGAAAAGAGTTAATGAATGTACTCGTCTCGTTCAGTGCATTCAATAAACAAATAACAGATAATCACTTAATCACATAATGGTCCAAGATAACATAAAACCTTCAAGTGATCCGAATAACGTTCCGAGGAATAACACAATAACAACACTTATATAGGAAGTACCATCGGTGTATCCACCATGTCCTTATTGCGTCATACCCATCCCGTTACCCTATCACTCTAGATTTAATGCCACCATACTTAACAAGGCTTACTATGATTCTCATGCGTCGAACCTCATAATTAAGTGTGCACCCATAATTACTCGTTTCGTCACATGGTCTACATAGCTTCTCTTGTTAATTGAGGGAAACAAATAATAAGGTCGTAGAATTATCTAAATCAAATGAGCATCATCATAATACAACATCTATCGAATAAGAACGTGTTTCATACTAGCAATGATAGCACTACTTGTTTTGCATACAGCAAAAGTTAGTGGCAGGTATTTCATTCTAGTACAAATGTTAATAATATGTTCCACACTAACCAAACTGGTAGTATGCATCATAAATTAAGCATGGATTGTCATAAACAATGTAAGTATGTCATGACAATATTTTGAAACTATGTGCTAGGTATGCTAGGTTAACAAAATAAGCGAAAATGTATTTGTAATTCGTGTACTAAGTATGTTAGGTCAACATACGAAGCAAAATGTATTTGTATTCATGTACTATTCATGATAGATAAACAACCACGTATGTAATGTCATGAAAACAAAAGTGTAGCGATAAGCACATAGTTTTTGTAGAGATCATTTTGCAGATTTTGCATGAATGCACTAGTGTGCAATCATAATGTACTAAACTACGAGATTTAGTTTATAATAAAGAACATAATCCTCGAAGTTGGTATGTAGTTGTTTATTACACAAAGTGTAATCATATTCGAATTTGTAAATGGAATAAGAATAACAAGAATGAAGAAAAATTTCTTGAAATTTATATTGTCATTACAAATATTATCGAAATATTGTTCATAGTTTTTGGATGACAAAAAGAAAACGTAAGGGTTCAAATGATCATGAGTGCTTGATCATCAGCTTGAACCTCATTGACATTGTATACTCGTCCATTAGCATTAGCAAGCTTAGGGCAGTTTCGCTTGAAATCATTTAAATCATCGCAATTGAAACATGCTCCAGTTGGTTAGAGAGGGCGTGCTTGAGTAAGGGCAGCTTGGTTTTGGATGCGACAGGTCGCAGCTAGATGCCCAAAAAGACCACAGATTGTACACTGGCGGCATGGAGAATTTGCTGGGTGATGATAGTTGCAACGATTGCACAGAGGTTGTTTCCCACAATAAAACCCCCTAACGGGTACTGAGTTAAGTGGGATTGGTGTAGCAATCGTATAATTCTTTGATGCTTTATGCTTCTTAGAATTTTCGGAAGATTCACCCTTTGTTTCTTGTGTATTTCGTTTCTTGTCTCCCTTTCAAAATAGTTTCCCTTTTCTAACTTGGGAGTCAGTTAAGGTAGCAGCTAATTCCTTAGCCTCCCTAAGCGTTGCAGGTTTGCTGCCAGTGATAATATCTTGGACTGGATCAGGTAGGCCATCAATTTATTTCTCAATGGCCTGATCCAAGGGCGTGACAATAGTGGGGCAGAGTAGGCTCAATTGTTCAAAGCGGTCAGTATAGGCACCATTCTCCCCACTATCTTGTTTGAGGAAATAAAATTCGGTTTCGAGTGCCCTCATTTCGCTTCGCGGACAAAATTCTTTCATCGTAAGATTCCTGAATTCTTCCCATGTTTGTGCCATAGCTATTTTTGCACCTCTGTCTCTCATGACTCCGTTCCACCAAGTGAGTGCTCTTTTTTGGAAAACACTCGATTCGAGCTCTACCTTGCGCTCACTAGGACACTGAACATGACGGATCATTGCTGCCAGTTCAGCGTTCCAAGTGACACTAAACATGGCGGATCATTGTGGTTTTGATTAACTTGGGTCACAATGTCTAGGAGTACAGCAGCCAGATGTTGGGCGATCATTGCTGCCAGTTCAGCATTCCAAGTGACGTCACGGTGAGGAGGCATCTTGAAGAAATAGCTATAGTGAAAACAAATAAGTGAGATTTTGTAGATTTGTTATAAGTTTAATACACTGTATTGAATTGAAAATCTTAAATTGGTATTCGTTCAAAAGTCTTGTTCTTGTATTTTAGGAAAAATAGTGTTATGGATTTTGTTTTGAAATAAGAATTGCTTGAAAACAAACTTTTGTTATATTTTTTATGAGAAAATACAAGCCAAGTTATCGATTTGTATTGAAAATTCTTTATCTTTTAAAAATTAATTTTTAAGATACAAATATTTTTAATCAATTTTTTTTTAAATAAAGAAACTTTCTGTTTAAAGATTTGAAAATTCTCATCCAAATGAAAATGAAGTAGGATTACAAAATGTCGTGAAATAAAATGGAATTTGTTTAGAATAGATTGAATATAGTCGTAACATATTACACAAGGTAACATGTCGGAGTAGTGTCACAAAGGTAGTAGTGTTTAGGAATTGTTCGACTGATCAAGGTAGATGGGTTTTCATAATGTTTCGAGAAGACATGCTTTAGCCTATAAGTGAACACTCACCCTAAGAGTTCCCAGGTAAGAGTGACTGATCCAATAATGCGGATCTGTACGAAGACTCTAGCCTTAGACAGAAAACATGGGGTACATGCATTCACCCTTCCAGTTTGCATGTGTTCACATTATTAAAACCCAAGATTTCGATGAAAATGTTTGAGACTCAAACATTTTGAGAAACCATTTTGACAAAACGTTTGAGATAAATAGGTCAAGAACCATTTTGATGAAAACGTTTGAGAAAGCCTAAGGATGTAGGATAAATCATCTAAGGTTAAATGATTTGTAAATCATAGAGTAGTTGCAGCACGAGTAAAGATGAGGATTAGGATAGAGATCCTAAGTCTACTCATGTTCAGATTCCTAGGAAGGTTATAGACTAGGTTAAAGGCATTCTAATAACCTAATTCCCTATAACCAGTGCTCTGATACCAATCTGTAACACCCCAATCGCGTAATACAACAACACACGGCGGAAATATCAGGGAGTCACGTTACAAATTGCTCAAAGTGACTGCTGGTACTAAATTGTTTCATAATCGTTAACATTGTTTTACAATACAAAGAATACATAAAGTTGTCTTTTGATTAAAGAAGTCTAAAGCTCGAATGCATTCCTATGTGCAGCATACTTGAAAAATCCAAACCTGAAACATATGTAAAAAGAAAGACATCAACAAACAATGTTCGCGAGTACATAGGTTTGTTGGCCAAGTTAATGGCAAAAAGTTTTGTGTTGCAATACTTCGACAACCACGAGGGTCGTCTATTGAAAATGGACTCTTTGAAGCCAAGGAATGGCAAAAAGATTTAGTATTGCAATACATTAACTTGATTATGAAACTTGTGATAAAAAAAGTTTTGTATATGGCAACATGATTAATGCTAAGTCATTTTATGCCACTGAAAACTATACTTTGTTCATTGTAATCGCATTGAATTCGGTCATAAAACTTGTGTGTATGTTATTAGGAATCCAATCAAGGATTAACAACAACAATATTGAAATTTGTCATAACTCGCGTGAGTAATATTAGAAATCAAATCATTGATTTATAATAACACTTTGGATATCCTTCTAAGAATCTAACATATAAAAATATGAAAGGTCCTACAAGGATTTGGATATTGTACTTTGAAACAATCGAACATAAATCCTAATGTGATTTGGATAACGCTACAAGAGTAATACAATAAGAACACTTATATGTAGGAAGTACAAGCGGCGTATCCACCATGTTCTTATGGTATTACACTCGTTTCGTTATCTAAATCACAACTAATCACAATAACCACATAATCATCGTCTCGTCACATCGTCTTGTCACATACGCATTAAAGTACATAAAGAATCCGATGAAGGACATCAATTTAGTACTTCAAACATCCTACAAGAATCTAACTATGAAGATAGATAGATAGATACTTTACAGATTTAGTTTAGTCACTTGTCTTGTCACATTGTCTTGTCTTATACGCATTAAAGGACACAAAGAATCTAAATAAAGGACTACCATTTAGTACTTTAAACATCCTACAAGAATCTAACTATGAAGTTAGATAAATACTTTACGGATTTAGTTTAGTCACTTGTCTTGTCACACTGTCTTGTCTCATACGCATTAAAGTACACAAAGAATCCAAATAAAGGACTGCCATTTAGTACTTTAAACATCCTACAAGAATCTAACTATGACGATAGATAGATGCTTTAAGGATTTGGTTTGGTCACATCGTCTTGTCTAATTGAATCACAAAATCCTAAATCCTAATGGTGATTCGGATAAGGCTACGAGGGGTAATACAATAAGCGCACTTATATATAGGAAGTATCAGCGGCGTATCCACCATGTCCTTATTGTATTACTCTAGTTTCGTTATCTAAATCACCAACAAATTCTACACACAAAAAATAACCATCGTCATCGGCATGTAAAACACTTCTTAGAAATCTCACTATGAATATAGAAGATTTAAGACTGTACTTCAAATATCCTACAAGAATCTAACTATGAAGATAGAAAGATCCTACAAGGATTTGGTTCGTGTCCCCATTCGTCGTGTTTTGCATTGTTGGGATTGAACCTGTACAAAGGAACAGATGATATAAAGCCAAAATACTCTATCCGCGGATTGGTCCTTCTATCAGTGCTTAGAACCTCTGATCACCTAAACTCTGCCTTCTAAAGACTGATACCTTTACATCATCTGCTATGCAAATTGTCAAAGGTCTGACAGAAGAAAAGGAGCAGAGCTTAGCCATCAGAGTTTTAGTTTATTAGTATTATAATCAATGTAACAGTGCTTTTGCACTAACAGTGGTTAGGAGTCAGTGTTTAGAGTTAGTTATATTATTGTTAGATGTCATTATCAACCCTGACGTCATCAAAGATGCTCAGAGGTTAGATAGTGAGTATAAATAGTAGTGTCAATGTAACAGTTATATTTGTCTTCTTAAAAAGATCTTTACACCAGTCATCTTTTTCCATTTCTGTACTATTAAACATTTGCAATAGGCTGAGGGGAGTTTGTGAATCACATGCAAAGTTTACATACTTGAAAGCATGATGATGATGAAAACAAACGACCTTTACTTGTAGTAAAACTTTTCCATTCTATTCCGCTGCATTTACTTTAAAACGTCAATCATATTTCCATTTTTGAAACAAAACTGCAAGTAAATCAAACTTAGATCCTAACAATTGGTATCAGAGCTTGGTCAATCAAAATTTGATTAATATCAATTTGATTTGAAAGATCAGCTCTCCCTGCTAATCAGTTGGATAGTTTTACTTGAATATATAGTTTTATTACGTTCAAAGTTTTTAAAACACAAATCTGTTGTAAACAAGCAGAAATGGCTCAAAACACACAGGATTCCAACATTGGATCCATGTTTAAACCACCAACATTGAAACGAAATGAATATTTAATATGGTAACGTCGGATGGGTCACATCCTGGCTCAGCAAAACACCGACTGTTGGCGATCTTTTGTGTATGGACCACATATTCCAATGGTTCCCAGCACAGAGGATCCTAATACTCAAGTGCCAAAAAGTCTCGAAAATTACTCTGAGCAAGACTTCCAGAAAATAGAGTTGGATGCAAAAGCGTTTAGCATCGTTGCTTTCACGCTACCCAACAAAATCTTTGCTGGATTGCTCCACTACAACAGTGCAAAAGAGTTATGGGATGCACTAAAAAACAGTTCGGTGGGACTAAGGAGGTGATAGAGAATAATAGAGAAGTTTTAAATCAACAGTATGAGACGTTTTATCGTGTAAAAGGTGAGTCGTTAACAGAATAGTTCAAACGTTTTAGTTGTCTCATTAGTTAATTGAAACTGGTAAATGTAGAATTTACAAATTCGACTGTTAATAGTCGCTTTTTGAGATCATTACCAGAAAAATGGGAGACTGTAGCTTACGTTACTCGAACATCTGTTGGTTTTAAAGAGATGACCCTCACTCAACTTCATGGTCGACTTCTCACTTATGAGAGAGAGTTGAATCAGAAAAAGAAGTTACAAGAGTCTGGGAAAACAACGGATGACTATACCTTGGGTAACACTACTCTTTATAGTCATGAAGAGAGTTCTGGTAGTGGGAAGGATCAAGGTTATGATCATTATATTGATGTAACATCTGGAAACAATTTTACCTCTGATCCTTACACAACCCAATTTTGCTTTTGCTGCAAATGGGGAATGCCAAAACTCTGACAATATGTCCTTTGAAATGAATGACTTACAACATTTTGAACCCACTGATTTGGAAGAAATGGACATTTTACATCAGCTGGCACTGTTGAGTGTTAGAGCAAGTAAATTTTACAAAAGGACTGGTAGGAAATTTCCAGGATTGCATGGGGGGTTGAAAGTGGGGTTGGATAAATCCAAAATCAAATGTTATAAGTGTAATAGGTTAGGACACTTTGCCAGGGAATGCAGTTCTCAAACTACAGGTCCAATTGTGACTCACCCAAGCCCTAGACCTCAAAGCACTGCTCATTATTCCCATTATACCCCTGCACCACAAATGCAACATAATGCACACTTTGCACATCCTGCTACTAATGTCCCTGTCCATTATATCCAAATACCTGCTCCACAGATTCAGTTATTTTCAAGCACCACCTCAAGTGCATGTGCAACAAGCTCCACATGTCACACAAACTACTAAACCCATTGATCCGGCAGAAGGGAACCAGTAGAGCTTCTTTACACAAGGCTTTGTTGATTGGAGTAGTTTGCCCGAGGATTTATCTAATGAAAACTTTGTTCTAATGGCTAAAAATGATTTTGAAAATGAAAATATTTGTTTAATGGCCTTAGAAACTATAGTTGAAGGTGTAGAGTCTGAGGAACAAGGGTCAAAGTCTGATGAAATTCAAAGTTGTGATGAAGCAGTGGTTACATCAATGGTTGATCAGAACACTGTTGATGAAGAAAAGATCTCTCTATCTAACCCATGGGATACTGATGTGTGTGAAGAAGAATGTGATTGTGCTCTTATGGTTGCTTCCAAGGTATCACCTCAGATCCTAAAGGATCTCTGTTCTGAAAAATGTACAATAGCTTTTGCTAACATCAAACAGGTGAATAAAAACCTTAGAAACAAAATGTTAGAAAATGAACTCAGTTTTGAAAAACTTATCAAAGAGTTGAAATCAAAATTATTTTCAAAAGATTCTGAGATAAGTAGCTTGAAGCATGAAGCTAGCATAACCAAGGACCAACTCCAAACTATGGTAGATAAATACCAAGTTTGCAAAAAGGAGTTAGAGGATACCCAGATCACATGTGAAAAATGGGTAGAATCTTCAAAAGGTTTTGAAATTATGCCAGAAACACAGGTCAAGAGTAACATAAAATTTGGCAATGGTTTTGAAACTGAAGAAGAAGCCATTGAACATGTTACAAAAATTGATTCTAGAAAGGTTGAAGTAATTCCAAAAAATTTGGCTGGAAATGAGATAAAAGTCACTTATAAAAAAGGTAACAAAATTTCTCTTGAAAAACATGAAGGGTCTTCAACTTTTAAAGAAATTGAGAAATACCAATTCAAACTAACATGGTCAGATGAATGTGATATATTCTTGAAAATTTCAAGCCAATGGACTTCTCAACCTTTGAAGGTGTCAAGGCACCAAAAGCAAGAATCATTCCCATCAGAGATCTTCCAGCAAAGGTTATAACATATGCTGAGAAGAAATCCGATAAATAGAAAAGGGAAAAGATCAAACATCTGTTTTGTGAATTTTGTAACAAAAGAAATCATGTAGCTGAAAATTGTTTTCTTTTAAAACCTTATGACATAAACAAAACACATGTAATCCCAAACGATTCAAAATGTTTTATCTGTGGCAAAACAAATCATCTAACTCATGAGTGTGTGTATCTTCAAACCTATGATCAAAAGGTAAAAGAGATCAAAGCAAAAGCTCTTTAGAAAGAAAGTTCAAGTTCTGCTAGAAATAAATCTAAGCAGACCTTTGAACGTGTTAAAACATCTGTTAAAAAAGCATGGAACAAAACCTCTATTCCCAGAGAGGTACAAGTGACAGATGCGCCACCTGCCAACAGGTATCCAAGAGGACATGGTCAACCAATTTATCAAAAGGTTCCTATGAGCTATGAAGGTTACAAAAAACCTTCAAAGTCCAAAGTGAATAGATATCCTCATGGTTACCAACATCTGACAGGAAATGGTTCACAACAGTGGATACAAAGGCAAACTCAAACCACTGACTATACTCCTGGATTTGATAGTGGACCATCTGTGAACCAATCCAAAGCCATACTGGCTTTGGAATCTCATCTAACCTAATTGTTTACTTATGTGCAGGGAGCTTCTACTTGCCTTGATAGTTTATGGTATGTAGATAGTGGAGGCTCCAGGAACATGACAGGATGTAGAGCCCTTCTCAAAGACTTCTTGGCTCATGGAGAGGGTAAAATATCCTTTGGTAACAATTCAAAATGGAAGGTGTTGGGTTCAGGGTGTGTCCAGGCTGGGAATCTCAAATTTGAAATGGTAACTTAATTGACAATCTAAAATTCAATCTTTTGAGTGTCTCACAAATGAGTGACAAAGGATATGGATCCTTTTTTACAAAGAAAACTTGTCAAATTGTAGAACCAGAGGTTGTTAAAAAGATTGATCAAATTATTGTTGAGAGCAAAGCACAACTTGTTGCTCATAGGAGTGGCAATGTGTATGTGGTTGATATGTTGAAAGATAACCCTATGTCTAATGCATGCCTATTCTCAGTTGTTTCAAGCAAAAAGATAGAGTTATGGCATAGAAGACTTGGGCACACAAATCTAAAGACAATCACCACTCTCTCTAAAAATTGTCTTGTCAGATGTTTACCACATAAGCAATTTACTTGTGAAGAGCATCGTGTTTCCTGTTTAAAAGGTCAACAACATAAAAGTTCTTACAAGCCAATTGAAGAGTCCAAAACAACCCAGTGTTTGCAATTGCTGCACATGGATTTGTTTGGCCCTGTAAAAATCATGAGTTTAATGAAGAAAAGATTTTGTTTAGTCATTGTTGATGATTTTTCAAGGTTTACATGGACATTCTTCTTACACTCCAAAGATGAAACAGCTGGTATATTTCAAAATTTTGTCAAACAAGTTGAAAAGCAATATGACCTTCCTGTAAAAATCTTTAGGAGTGATAATGGGACAGAGTTTAGAAATAAGGAGTTAGATGCATTCTGTGCGTTAAAAGGGATTGCTAGGCAATTTAGTGTCCCAAGAACTCCAGAACAAAATGGGGTAGTTGAAAAGAAAAATCGAACTCTTGTCGAATCTGCAAGAACCATGCTAGCAGACTCTGGTTTACCCTTGTCTTTTTGGGCAGAGGCTGTAAACACTGCTTGTTATGTTCAAAACAGAGTTTTGATTAACCCCAGGCATCAAAAGACTGCTTATGAATTGCTTTACAAAATCAAACCTCTGATCTCATAGTTCAAAGTTTTTGGCTGTCCTTGTTTCATTTTGAACTTAAAAGACTCTATCTCAAATTTTGCAACCAAAGTTGACTGTGGTTATTTTCTGGGATACTCAACCACTACCAAAGCCTATAGAGTGTTTAACTCTAGGGCCAAGTGTGTTGAAGAAACTCTGAATGTGAAGTTCAATGAACTTTCATCTTTGAAAATCCCAGCAAATCCTTCTGAATTGTTTGATCTAGATAAATTTACATTTGAAGATGTGTCTGTCAAGACTAACAATGCAGGTACATCACAGTCACCACCACAAGAGCAAGGATATGATTGTATTCTTCCAAACTTCAAGATATGTTCTTCAAGCAGAGGAGCAGATGTTAGTAACAATGGTGAAAGCTCTGCTGGTTCAACAGTGGTTAATTCTCAATCCTCTGCCTGCTCTCAAAACCAAAACATTGTTGATAAAATTCCATCAAATCTGGATACAAATCAACAAACATTCATTACTATACCACCCATACCACCACCTCCATTCCAATCAGTGGCTGGACCATCAAATTCACCAACAGATGTTAGCTCAGATGATACACATTTGCAAGCTTCACCTCAAAATGCTCTTGTTCCATCTCAAGGTGATTTGATCTTCCTCAGAAATCATCCATTGGATCAAGTTATTGGCAACATAAATGAGGGAGTGCTCACAAGAAGCCAATCCCAAAACATTTGCCTCTTTGCTGGTTTTCTATCACTCATCCAACCTGTCAAGTACCAAGAAGCACTGAAAGACAATAGTTGGGTAGAAGATATGCAAGAGGAGCTCCTTCAGTTTAGAAGACAACAAGTTTGGGAACTTGTACCACTGCCTAAGGATGTAAGTCCAATTGGTACAAAGTAGATCTTCAAGAACAAAACAGATGAAAGGGGTATTGTTGTCAAGAACAAAGCAAGGCTCGTGGTTCAAGGCTACAGACAGGAAGAAGGTATTGACTATGATGAAACCTAGGCTCTTGTAGCAAGGTTAGAAGCTACAGACTGTTCTTAGCTTTTGTTGCTAACCACAACATCAAAGTGTTTCAAATGGACATCAAAAGTGCATTCCTGTATGGAAAGATCAAGGAAGAAGTGTATGTGTGCCAACCTCCTGGATTTGAGGATCCATTTCATCCCGATCATGTGTACAGGTTAAACAAAGCACTATATGATCTTAAACAAGCACCAAGAGCCTGGTATGAAACTCTATCCACTTTTCTCTTATCCATAGGTTTTTCAAGAGGTAAAATTGATAAAACCTTGTTTTTAAAATAGAAAGGAAAAGATTTGGTGCTTGTCCAAATTTATGTGGATGACATCATTTTTGGATCCACATGCACTGCCATGTGTGAAGAGTTCAGAAAACTCATGGCAGCAGAGTTTGAAATGAGTGCAATGGGTGAGTTACAATGTTTTCTTGGCTTACAAGCCAAACAACTGCACAATGGCACTTTCATCCATCAACATAAGTATGTCAAATAACTGCATAAAAAGTTTGATATGGATGATTGTAAACCTTGTAGCACACCCATGGCAACTTCAAAGCTGGTCACTATTGTTGATAAAGATGACTAGGTTGATCAAACACTCTATAGAAGTATGATCGGGTCCTTATTGTACCTAACTGCTTCCAGGTCAGACATTATGTTTGCAACATGTGTTTGTGCCAAATCCTAGTCTCTACCTAGAAAGTCTGATCTTATTGCTATCAAAAGGATATTCAGGTACATAAAAGGTGCTCCCATACTTGGTATCTGGTATCCTGCTAATGGAAATATTGAGCTTTCAGGTTACTCAGATAGTGATTTTGCTGGATGCAAGACATCAAGGATGTCCACATCAGGAAGTGTCCAATTCCTAGGTGATTGCCTAGTGTCTTGGAAAAGTAAAAAGCAAGTTGTAGTTTCCACATCTACTGCTGAGGCAGAATACATTGCTGCTGCAAGTTGCACTACACAAATCCTGTGGCTTCAAAATCAACTTTTGGATTTTGGTATCACTACTTTAAAGACTCCTCTCAAATTGACAGTCAAGCAGCAGAAAATATCATCAAAAATCCTGTCTCTCAATCCACAACAAAACACATTGATATCAGACATCACTTTGTGAGGGATTGCTATGAAAAAGGTTTGATTTCTTTACAACATGTTCATACTAAGGATCAGCTAGCATATGTTCTAACAAAAGCATTGGATACATCTACTTTTGAAAGCTTGATCTATAGGATTGGAATGCTAAACATGGATTAAAAACATTTTCTGGTGATCCATGTGTAAATGGCATAAAAATGTTTTCAGAAAATCAAAATTTTCATCCTTAAAAATAGCTTAAAATTGAATTCTTCAATAAATCCTTAAAGTCTGTTTCAAACCACTGATAGCATCAAAACACTGGTCGTTTAGAAAAGTCTATCCACTATCAAAGTGTATCCTCTGATAGTGTTAAAACACTGTTCACATCCACTGCCCATATTCTCAACAGTGTTTGTCAAAACAACTGTCTTCCATTAATCAGATGTTACACGTGGACAAACGTTATTCGTCGGTTGTTTGCATCAGATGACACGTCATCATCACTTTTTCAAAACCCTATAAAAACCCTTTTATCCATAACAGAGGTTCACTTCACCGTGTTGAATTCAAAAATTTTCAAAACAGTTTTCTCTACAATCATGGCTCCCAAAGCAAAATCAAAAGCAAAATCCAAACCAGAACCACCAACATTCACCCTCACAATCACACCCCCAACTACACAACAATTCTTGATGCAACCAATTCAAACACAAGATATCATTCAATGATAAAAATCTTGAAAGAATCAAAATTTTTGCATATGTTAAACGTCAAAGCCCCTATCTATCAAGACGCACTACGGCAATTTTGGGCAAACGCAAAGGTTCATTCCCAAAAGGATGTTCCTTATGCTATCACATCAAAAGTGGGGAAACACTTATGCAAATTAGCCCTCAATCGATTTCTCAAGTTTTCGAACTGAATGATATGGCACATCCTGTGTCATTCTTTACAAATGAGATGTATGCCGAATTTTTGGAAAGAGGTTATATTGGGCAACTTAAAGGTATGACAATCTTCAAACCCAATTTTCCTGCTGAGATGAGATTTTTTTTCATACTCTTTTAACTTGTCTCTCAGCAAAGACCACAGCTTTTAATGAAATACCATTGAACATTCAGTATCTGGGATATGCAATTTTAACTGGATCAGATCTTAACTTTTCCCAGATACTGTTCAATGATCTTGTGGAAAATTTTAATAACATTGCAAAACAAAGAGCTTTTCTGATACGTCCACGATTCTTGAGTGTTTATTTTCAAAATCAGTTACCTGATAATGATGCTAAACAAGGCGCTGTTACACAACCAAGCAGCCTAACTCATGAAACTTTTACAAGAATAACAAATCAGGATAAAGTTTCCAAAACAAAAGTAGAGGAGGCTGAGCAAGCTTTACAAGAACAAAATGTTCAATCTCTACCTTCTGCTACTCCCACTGCTCCTGCTGATCAGGGCATTACAACCACTGTCTTGAAACCCACACTAGCAATCTCCAAAAGAAACCAAAGAAAATATCCAGAAAACCCACCAAACCCAAAAAGGGCCCTCTGGAAGATGAGATCCCAGAGGTTAACCCAGTGATAACAAAAAAATCACATGAAAACACTGCTACTACTTCTTCATAGCAGATGTTAGAATCTCAACCTGGCTTTGAAACTCCTCCTTCTTCCTCACAAAAGGAAAAAGGTTGTAAACACAGGGACACCAAATTATGATGCTCTAGATCCACTTGGTTCCATCTTTCACAGCCCCTCTCCCAGGGCAATGTCTCTTTCTGCACCTCAACCTTCACCAACAAAATCACTGCCACCTACCATATTGCTTTTGTTGAATGCACTTAACTTAGAACAAACATTAACCAGTTCTTCTCAACAACCCATCAATGAGAATATACTCCATCAAGTGACTGGGTCTGCTTCTGTACTCATTGTGAGCCCCTCAGCAAATGAAGAGGATACATCCCTTGGGTTACATGTAACCCTTAGTGATAGTTCAACAAGACCAGCTACTACAATTGCTAAACTACCAAGTTTTCAATTGGACAGTGGTTACATATATAAGGCTCTTTTGAAGGAAACCACTGCTGAGGCTACCAAGGTAACTTCGGATCCAGTGGGAAGTCCCCAGTTCCAAGATCAAGGGGTATCTATGTTTGAAACAGGGTTTGAGACTCTTGTTCATGATAACGTAGATACAACTACCTTTTCTGGTAGGAGTTCAGATGATCCTATTAAATTAGGTGATGATCTAAAATACAAGGATTTGACGGAGAGAATTACCAAAATTGAAAGCACTGTGGATGAAATCAAGGATTTACTGAAGTAGTTGTTAGCTACAAAGAGCCAACCCTCTGTCCTATCCACTGCTGACCTCAAAGAAGCCTTAAACCCTCTGTTTTAACAACAAAAGTATTTTGCTGATCTTCAACACAAGCATCAGATGCAAGAGCTTAGAAACATGGTTGATGCCAGGTATATGGATACAACTGCAGATATCAAGGCAATCAAGGCTCATCTCCTTCAAACCACTAGTACTCCTCCTCCTACAGTAATCTTGGTCAACACTGCTGACGCCAAAAAGGGGGAGATCCCTTTAAAGAAAGAAGTACTAAAGGTCAATGACAAAGATGCACGTCCAACAGTGGTTATCCCTAAGCCAGATGGTTCTAAAAAAGATTGATGAAACAACTAACATCTTTGCAAGGGAAAAGGAGAATACAAAGAAGAGGGTAATGGTTGAGAGCAGAGCATTGGTGGAGAAAAATATAGCCCTGCAAAAAGAAAAAGAAAATGTTGGGTCCTCAACAAAGAAGATGTTTGTAAGAAAAATAAGGCAATCAACATCAACATCAATTCCTTCTAAGATAATTGCTATTCCAACCATATCCTCTGCTCCCTCAAAAACACTTACACATCCTTCTTCAAAAGCAGTTGATACACCAACCACAACAGATGTTACAACACCCATTGTGTCAACATCTGTTGACACAGCAGAGGTTATAACAAATGTTAATCCAACCACTGCTATGGTCATAATTCCAACTTCCACCATATCTCTACCTACACCCGCAAGAATACCACAACCACAATCACCTGATCTCAAGTTCAAGAGGAGGAAAACCACAAATGTTATACTTGATGACAAGATCATCCCTTCTCCTATACATGTGTCATCTAAACCAGTGTCCACCACAGCAGTTGTCAAACTTCCTTCTTCTCAAATTACTAAAGTGCCCATTGCCACTCAATTCCCTCTGGAATTACAAGCTATCAAATCAGAAATCAAATCCTTCTTTTCAAAAGAAGATCCAGATAAAAGGGAATTCCCATCTCTAAAAGGTTATCCCAAGCCAAGAAACTTGGAAGAATACAAGAAGCTTAAAGTCAAACAAGCAGAAGATATCACTAAGAAGGATATTCAGGGAAAGTCTGATAGAGTAATACAAAATTACTGGCAATTTCAGTTGAGCAAAGTCAGAAGTATAGAAGACTATGCAAGAGACTTGTCCAAAAATCTGGCAGAGAGAGAAAACAAAAGTCTTAAAGAAGACTACATCAATCACTTCATGGAAACTAAGTTATATAAGGCTACAAGGGCACAATTCAAAGACTGGTCTGTGAGAGAGTTGGAACAAGAAGTACAAAGAATGCAAGATATGCTGAAAGATCCTCTCAAAAAGCCAACTCCTCCATATTGGAATAAACACAAGAAGTTGCTTGAAAAGAACTTGAAGTTAAGAAGAATGAAGGAAGAGTTGATTGCTGCAAACTATGGGTCTAAGAACCAAATCACGAGGTGGACAGAGGTTAAGGTGGTTGAAACATACAAGTGGCTTGAGAAGAGAAGATAAACTGATCCATCATTGCCAAAGAAGCCAGAGTATCCAGCAGAGGATACAGCTCAACAGACCCAACACTCTTCAAAACCATCTGAAACATCTGTTGTATCTATTTTGGCCTTAAATCAAAGAAAAAGTCAAATGGATATAGTAGAAGAAGACAAGAGAGTGTTTGAGCACATAAAGGAAGGCATCCAAAATATGATTGACTTCCATACTGATGAAACAAGTCAAATGCTTGCAGAAGATCTATCTCAGTTGTCAAATCAATCAACTTTTCCCACCTCAACAATAACTTTCCATCCTAGAAAGCCATCAGACCCAAAAATTCTAAAGTGGAAAGTTGATAAAAACTCCCACGAATTGACCTTGCTCAAGTCTGATGGTACACCTACCAAGATGAGAATGGAGGATGCATATGGGTTGTGTGTAGAAGACCTCCAAGAACTTATGGATCTGGTACTGGAAAAGGATGATGATGATGATGATGATGAGGAATCTCTATGTTTTGAGTTACAGTTTAAAGGCCAAATCAGAGATCTCCTGTTGAGGAATAAAGACCAAGAATAAAAGGTGCTTTTAGCATCATGTGTTACAGGTGGGGAATTGTTAGGATTGAACCTGTACAAAGGAACAGATGATATAAAGACAAATACTCTATCCGCGGATTGGTCCTTCTATCAGTGCTTAGAACCTCTGATCACCAAAACTCTGCCTTCTAAAGACTGATACCTTTACATCATCTGCTATGCAAATTGCCAAAGGTCTGACAGAAGAAAAGGAGCAGAGCTTAGCCATCAGAGTTTTAGTTTATTAGTATTATAATCAATGTAACAATGCTTTTGCACTAACAGTGGTTAGGAGTCAGTGTTTAGAGTTAGTTATATTATTGTTAGATGTCATATCAACCCTGACGTCATCAAAGATGCTCAGAGGTTAGATAGTGAGTATAAATAGTAGTGTCAATGTAACAGTTATATTTGTCTTCTTAAAAAGATCTTTACACCAATCATCTTCTTCCATTTTCTGTACTATCAAACGTTTGCAATAGGCTGAAGGGGAGTTTGTGAATCACATGCAAAGTTTACATACTTGAAAGCATGATGATGATGAAAACAAACGACCTTTACTTGTAGTAAAAGTTTTCCATTCTATTCAGCTGCATTTACTTTAAAACTTTAATAATATTTCCATTTTTGAAACAAAAACTGCAACTAAATCAAACTCAGATCCTAACATGCATAATTGGAATAATACACAAAAAGTACTTAGCAATCACATACATGCCATACATTTGAGAAAATTTCGGTTACACATATGAATCACCCCAAAACATTTGAAAAACGTAAAAGAGGTGCATTATGTACTCACATGGAATTGCGTATAGGTCTTGTTCAAATGATATAACAAATCTCAAAGGATCAAGAGTTTAAATGTTGAAGTGGTTCCTAGTGTATGGGATACTATGTATTAGTGTCGAAACATGAAAATGGGAGATCGGGTAGAATGAAGTCTTGTAAACCAAACGAGTGTTGGAATTCATATGAAATCGTTTACTAGACTTAACATTCTGATTTGGAATGAAACCTAAGTGCTTTTGACCTGTTATGACCCGTTAAGGTAGTTTACGCTACCTTAATGTGTCATTTGCGTAAAAACGCATTCGGATGGTCAAACTAGTCCTATGATAAGTCTTATATGCCAAAATAAGTTTAGTAAAGTTGAAACATCAGTTTATATATCAAAAAGTTGGTTACATATGCTTAAGATTGAATTATGCGCAAAAAGGGCATTTTGGTCATTATTAAGGGCATAATAAGCGACATATCATAACACTAATCAAACGACGTGACCATAAGGTATAACCTCTAAGGGTTATTCCCTATATAACTATGGTCACTAATATGTCTTTGGTCAGATCCTAAGATCGGCCAAACGGGTCAGATTTGAAAGTCAAAGCGGTGCTCAAGACCGCTCGACTTACGACCCTAAATAAGCACTAAACTAGAAGTGACGAGTTAGACATGTCAAAACATGTCTAACTAAGTTATGAAAATGTTTTGGTATCAAAACTTGATGTTTTGATACCTGAAAATAGTTCCGTCGCAAAATGCACATAATGCGCATTTTGACCGAAACTTTGACTCGTCACACGTGGTAATCAGTAGGCATGATCGCTATGGATCATAACCCTCGTGATTACGATCACGTTGCAAAGTTCAGTTGAACTTTGACTCTGATCAAAATGGTCAGAACCAAAAGTCAAAGAGAAAGTCAAACTGTTTGACTTTTGGCTCAAAATAACCAAAATAATCGAACAAGACTAGGAGAGAGCACTTACTTGTGTTGAAGAACACTTGAAGAGCTCATAATACTCAGTTAGGAAGCCTCCAACAAAGTGGTAGCCTCAATTAGAGTAGATGAGAAAGAATGAACAAGATCAGCAAGGAAAATGGCTAAATTTGCTTGCTATTTATAGTGTTCTTAAAGCCACAAGATCATCACAAGTGTCCCATGAGGTTTAATGATCTTGGGAGGGTGTTAACACTTGTCAAATGTAGGTTAGAATGTGGCAATTTCGTGAACTTGGGCTCCAAGGCTTTGCACAAGAAGCTGCCAAGTTGCTGCACATTTTCTTCTGTCTTGCACTTGGATGCGAACCTCAACCATATATGGATGCGGTCCGCATCCACCTTCTGGGGCAGAAGTTTGAAAATGACAGAAATGGCCCCTGAACTTGTTTCGTCACGTTTTGGCATTTCTAACACCCGTTAACCTAATTTTTAAGCTTTATAAGGACGATAAAGCTTAGGGAACTTGAAATATGCCCGGAAATGTCATAGATGTCAGTTCATTTGGTTGTACGGTTGTGTTTTTCGCTTAATTACGAGGAACGCTTTAATTAACGCGTAAACGATCGTAATTGCGTAACGAATGATATTTTTGCATTCCAATCATTAAAATACAAGATTTTAATGATTACAAAAATTTTTGGATGTACACACGTGTTCCATATTAAGAAATACGCGAATTGGTGTACTTTTGCAGAATTTGCAAAATAGACCCTGGAGTTGCATAAGCATGTTTTCGCCATACCGAAACCCTTAAAAATTATTTCTAAGTTATGTAAAGGGTATTTAGGGTATGTTTATCTCGTATCATTGTTTTGGTGTGTACGTTACGTTAAACGGGTTACGTTTAAGTATTGGTTAACAAAATGCCTTTAAAGAAAAAGTTTTTGAAAGCCCGAAATTTTGCACAAAGGTTACAGCTACCAGTGCACAGAATAATGCTTATACCGATATTCAAGCTGTTGATGAGAATGTTACAAAATCTACAATCAGAAGTGAGTGTTTCCAATGAGGTGATTCTGAGAACATTATCATACCATCCTCTAAATTTCGTTATAGGTGAACTACAAAGTGGAGTTAAGACTAGAAACCAAATCAATCAAGGTTTCAGCTGCTTTTACACCCAAGTTGCTCCTTTATCGAACCAGTTCTCGTTCAGTGTTTCATATCTCATATAGAACCACATAACTACAAAGAGGCTTTAACAAAGGAGAGTTGGGTGAACGCAATGCAAGAATTGCCATCACAGTTCGAGAAGCTAGGTGTGTGGAAGTTGGTTGACTTGCCGGAAACCATAAAAAAGATCAATGCTAAATGGGTTTTCAAATGCAAGAAAGATGATCAAGGGATTATAGTTCGAAACAAGACTCGGCTTGGGTGTAGGGATTCTGTCAACATGAGGGAATTGATTTTACAGATATCTACGCTCCGGTTGCACGGCTTGAAGCGATACAGATCTTTCTCGCCTTTGCATCCAGGAAGGGTTTCAAAATGTATCAATTAGATGTGAAGTCTGCTTTCCTCTACGGCAAAGTGAAAGAGGAGGTGTACGTCGGCCAACCACCGGGGTTCGTCAATCCTATTCACAAATATAAGGTGTATCTACTCGACAAAGCACTTTACGCATTACACCAAGCCCCGAGAGCTTGGTACGAGACCTTATCGCAGCTTCTTCTGGATTACAACTTTGTTCAAGGCACCTTGGATTGTACGCTCTTCATACGGGAGACAAACGGCCACAATCTAATTGTTCAAATCTACGTAGACGCATTATTTTCAGGTCAACTAACGATGCACTCTGCAAAGATTTCGAAGCGGCAATGAAACAGAAATTCGAAATGAGTTTGATGGGGAAATGAAATTTTTCCTAGGTCTTCAGGTGGACCAATTACCCGATGGTATTTTCATACACCAGACCAAATATGTGAATGATATCCTAGAAAAATTCTAGATGGTGGACACTTCTCCGATGTCCACCCCCTCGCTCAAAATCATAGTATAGGCCCAGACCCCACTGGCGAAAAAGCTGATGAAACGTTATACGCTCCATAATCGGATCACTGATGTATTTAACTGCTTCGAGGCCCGAAATAATGTATCCGACCTGCCTTTGCGCAAGATATCAGTCAAGTCCGAGAGTATCTCATCTGGTGATCGTCAAGAGGATTATACGCTATCTCAAGGGTTGCCCTGGAACCGGTCTTTTGTACCTGCGGGATGATTAATTCATACTCAAAGGATACTCGGATTCTGACTTCGGATGTTGCAAGCTGAACTCAAAGTCTATTATGTTCGGACGTCAGTTTTTCGGTTCTCACTTGGTTATGTGGCAGTGTAAAAAACAAACAAGTGTTTTCTCTCTCAACCTACGAGGCAGAATACGTGCCTGCTTCTAGGTGCTGCTCTCAGATTCTTTGGATTCATTAACATATGAGGGATTATGGTTTGCAGTTTCTTAACACCCCTATCTTTATAGATAATGAGGCTGCAATATCGATCACGAAAAATTTGATTCATCACTCAAAGACTAAACATATTGAAATCCGCTATCACTTTATCCAAGATTGCTTCGAGAAAAAGTTGATAAGCGTTGAAAAAAATCCACACTGATGAACAAAAAGCTGATATTTAGACAAAACCATTTGATAAAACTAAATTTCAGTATCTTTTAAAATTGAATGGTATAAAAGATTTGTCATCGAGTGGGGATAAAAAGAGTGAAACAGTGATGATGAAGATCTAAAGTAGACCTCATCGGGAAGTCAAGTTTATGTTTTTAATTTCTTTCTTTTAAATTTAAAAATAAATATGTTTTTTTTTATTTTAGGGGAAATGGTTTGTGAAAAATACAAAAAAATGAAAAAGTTAAAAGACAAAAACATATAAAAAGATAAAAATGAGTTTGTTGTGAAAAAGAGTAAATGATAGGACATCAGTAGAGTAGACTGTCAATATATGCTAAAGAATTGTATAGTTTAAAAGTTGTTAAACGTCTCACTAAGGATTTGTCAGTAGGCTTCACACATATAGTAAACTGTTTTCGAGATATAAAGATAACGAAACTTCTTAATATGTGGTCAACATCTCACGGATATATGGTATTGGTACCGTAATTTCGTTTGAGAGATTGCCAGATTCTGAGATACTAGGTCTTTATAACTAGTAGATATCTGGGGATTATGCAAGTTCTTTTGATTTTATGTAAGCAATGGCCTAGAACTTGTTGAATACTTTGCAAAAGCACTTTCATTGTGTGCAAACCCTAAAAGCGGATTTCTTTTCTGCTAAACTACATTAAAATTGAAAATATCAAATGATATGACAGTTGTAGTAAAAGATTCCAATTTAAGGAAGACTACTCTCAAAGTTGAGCCTTCATCTCTTTTTCCGTACGGTAGTACTAACCTGAGCTCTCATGGTCTCGCATTAAGGGGTTGTTTGTTTACCTCTTAATGAGGCTCTTAATGGTTCAGACATCTTACTGGTTCAACACTTAATGGTTCAGACTGTTTGTTTTGCAAGCAAATGTCTGAATGGTTCAAACATTTTCCTCTGAATGGTTAAGCATGATATCGAGTCTGAATAGTTAAGACCTCTAATCTGAATTGGTTAGACATTTGCCTCTGAACGATTAAGTATTATACTGGCTCTTAATGGTTCAGACCTCTTACTGGTTCAGCACTTAATGGTTCAGACCTCTTACTGGTTCAGCACTTAACCATTCAGAAGTTGCCAAACAGCCCCTAGCCCAAATACATATATCAATTAGGTATATTCACCTGTAAGATAAAATCTAGGGAATCTTGATATGGGAGTATATTCTGAGATGGAGAACATAGTTATGTCAAGTTCTAAAACACCTAATAACCATATCTTGAAACAACTGAAACATGTGTAGAGGTTTAAGTGGACAAACAATACTGACAATCTATGTGAACTTGTTTAAAGCTAAAGTTTTATCAGATTAATGGTGTATATGACATGTCTCATTAAACTGATATGATCCTCTAACACAATTTCAGAAAGAAAAATATGTATGTAAATATGTTTGTAAATAGTTATATTTCATTTCAAAAACAAAAAGATTTTCAGTGTGTTTTAGCATAAAGTTTGGAAATACAAAAAGATTTTATATCATCTTAGTTTTTGATTACCAATGATGGAATGCTAATCTTTGAAAATCCAAAGTTGTTGACAGAATATAAAGCACAACGGGCTGGGAGTCAATCTGAATGATAAAAAGGATTTGAAATGAATACAAGTTCATTAATTTGAACTTAACAGTGTTTGAAAATATCAGTTTGTTCATAATGTATTTAACCAAGGTCATTAACTTGGACTTGGTTAGCAAATCAGATTACCAGAGTCATTAAATTGGACTTGGTTAGCTTAGTGAGTTGTTAAAACTGAAAAATGTTTAAAAAATGAAAGTCTAGGTTTATCAAAAGAATGAGAAGTCTCGAACGGACAAGCTTATCCGCACGAAAGAGACTCATTTGCACGAATGACTTAGTCATTTGTACGAATGACTTAGTCATCCGCATGAAGGAGACTCCTTCGCACGGACTACTCATCCGTCAATATAAATAGGACTTCTTCATACGAACTAAGAAGCATGATTTAACTATAATTTATAGAAAGACAGACGACCATTATGTAGTTCTGAAAGGAATTAAATTTTTGAAGGTTCTGTGTAATCTCTGCCATGTTTCCATGTTTGTAATTTTGCATTAAGTTGTCCTAGTTATGAGAAATTGGTTATATGCTATTATGTTGTGAGTTGTCAAACCTTCTTCCTCATGTGTGTGTTTATATTAGACAAATTGCTTTAATCAGTTCTAGTGTACTGAACTACTGCATATCAATATTGGTCAAGTGGTCAGCCTTAGATAAAAAGTCGTTGTATATATCACTACTTTACTTGGTGCCCATGATGACATAACTTTTTTTAATAGGTTGATATAAGATATGTTGTCTTAATTCTTAAATACTGATTTGCCCGTAAATTCAAGGGTACATACCCTAGAGGATCTATCTAAAACCTTTATGTATTTTATAAATGTCATATAGTGCCATTTTTTGTTGTGGTTTTGTTTGTTTGAATGCATAACGAAAATGGTATTTTTCAT
Source organism: Scalesia atractyloides (assembly GCA_947069175.1). Taxonomy (NCBI): domain Eukaryota; kingdom Viridiplantae; phylum Streptophyta; class Magnoliopsida; order Asterales; family Asteraceae; genus Scalesia; species Scalesia atractyloides. The sequence goes on from CAMTDV010000015.1 coordinate 35,386,202, forward strand.
TCTTATACATCTCAAGGATTCAATGTGTTGGTGATAATGTTGCTACTTCACGGGTTTACTATAGCTAAACACAAGACCAACATACCTTAGTTTTACCTATTCCTCATGGTAATGGTCCCCTTTATCTCTCTTGAATCATTTCTTGAATATCTTTAATCTACATCCAAATACAAAAAGTTGGGACAGTTGGTCACAAATTTTATTTTTCTATTGGATCTTTGAATGTGTAAATTCATAGTGGAAAGTATTATTTGAATAGGGGTGCAAAGGAGCCGAGCTCGAGCTCGTTTTACTTATAAAAGCTCGAGCTCGGCTCGTGGGTAGTTTTTTAAACTTGAGCTCGGCTCCGCTCATTAATTATTTACTAACTAATTTATATTGTTATAATTATATATATATATATATATATATATGTAGTTATTTTTTTCATAGTTTTTTTTTAAAATGTATTGTTTTATACCTCTCTCTCTCTCTCTCTCTATATATATATATATATATATATATAATATTAAATAAAAAAATTGTAAATAATGGACTCGTTTAAGCTTGCAAGCCGGCTCCAGCTTGATAAGTGATGTTCGTTTACTAAAAAAACTTATTTTTAGCCTCGGGCTCGAGCTCTGTTTGTTTCTAACTTTTTTTGAGCCGATCTCAAATAACTTAGCTCGTTTACCCCTCTATATTTGAACAATAAAATTAAAAAACAATTAATTGGATTATGATTCGATTAAGTCCCCCCCCCCCCCCCCCCCCCCCCCCCCCCCGAGTGACAGTTCAATACAAGATGACCATTGAAATTCTTCAAACTCAACATGGTTTTAGAAATCTGTGGCCATTGCTCTCTCATTCCATTTTTACTAAATATTGGCATATGTAAAAGTTACTACCACATGTGATTTTTGTTCATATAAGTTTTGTATATGTTCCAGGGTGATCTTTTACTTTTAAGAAGGAAAGTAACAATAAAGTCAATGGGCAACTACGATATGTGCCATGGATATAGCAAGGTGCTTATATAATATGTTGTTATGAATGCATCCATTATGTAGGTGACTCTTCACATTTATAACTCTTATCTCTTTGATTACTTTTGTATTAATGTATGTGCCTATATATAATGGCATTTGTATATGGTATTAATAGATCAATGAATAATATTTCTCATTCTCTATATGATCTCTATTGTCTTGTTTTCTCATATTTATTATACTTGTATATTGGTAGCTAATAGACCATTGTTTTACAACACGTTATTAGCACGAAAGGCTCAAAGGGCGATAGACCGATGCGTTTGAACTAATCGGGATAAGAGGCGGAGGACCGAGGCATGTTTTCCGTGGGGTTTTAGAGTCTTTGGAATCTACTGGAATCCATGGCCACCTTATTCCTTAAACAAGGTAAACTATTGAGAATTGTTTAACAGGTAATTTTGAAGATTTTTTTTAATAATTTTATTATATCGTTAACGTATCTAACTTGCATGATGATTGAATCTATGTGTTGTTTACTGGCTATGAATTAGTTTGTGATAAAATAATTTTTCAGTTATTTCGATAATAGTTGTTTGAAGTATTAAAGTTGAATTTAATGTTATAATATTAAAATTTAAAACTAAAATATATTCCTAGCTTTGCCTACAAATTTGGTTTTATTTAGTGAATTATTCATTTTGGTTGAATTCAATGTTATAATATTAAAATTTAAAACTGAAATATATTCCTAGCTTTGCCTACAAATTTGGTTTTGTTTAATGAATTATTGATTTTGATGCATATCAAAATAGATTATGATGCAATACGTGGTTTTTGTTATTATTATTCCATGATAACTAAATTATTTAGTTACTTGAAATACATTATTTATGATTCAACTTGACTAAATTTGAAAGTGTTATTAATTGGATTTATCTTAATAAAATAGAGAAAGAAATTTATGTTACCACTCCACGTCTTGTGAATTGATTCACAATTCGTATTTATATGTTTTGGGGTGATGTCTGGTAACCGACGGCTAGGATTGATGATTGAAATAGAATAATAATTGAACAAATCTAAAGGATGAAGAAGTGAATTCGAATATGATATTTCTATAGTGTGAAGCAAAATTTATTATAATATTCATATAATATTAAATAGGTTATTTGTGATGCAAACAATATCATAAACTAATTTGTTTGTGCATTATGTGTTGAACAAGCGTTTTTTTTTCGAATTACAATTATTTTAACTCTATAATATTGTTATTGCATATATATAGTTATCATGGTATTTAAATTCAATCATGTAAGGAATTACAAATATTATTTTGGCATATATAGTCATTTGATATATTATTCATGTATTGTGTTTATTTATTAAATAGATCATCTAGTGTATAAGAGTTGCTTTAGCTTCACATGGTTTATGCTTTAATTTAATATGTTCATGTAAATTTAATTATGAGAGCTACATGTATTTGATTATAAAGTTTAGTATTTAGATTGTTAGTGTTTGTCTAGATATGATAAGTAATCTTTATAGTTTTCCTATCTGCTATTCAAGAACTTTGATTACTTGTATGACATCACATGACATATCATATATTTTTCACTCATATTGATGAAAAAATATTGCTATAAATTAGTAGTAAAATCATATGTTTATTTACTTATTTTTCTTTATAATAATTACCTTGCTTTTCTAAATGCAATAATACATGATTCAAGACGTATGTTCAAGACTTATGATTATATTCTAACTTTCATCATTTATCAACCTTTTCAATTATAATTATAAGACAATAATAATTTAAAACTAAGAATTTAAAACTCATGCACTTGATGTTGATAAAATAGAGCATAATGTATAATAGGAAGATTATCTTTATTGTAGTTTTAATATGCTCTGATTTATTTATACAGCTCATGATAGTAGAGTATAGATGTCGTTAATACGACACTCAAAGTGTTATACTCTATAAATCTCATTATCAATTCACAGAAGGTTATAAAATTTTAAATTGACAAAACTTATTTGACTTGATCATGTAGTTATTTTTCACTTTATATCACATGAAGAAAAAGATTTTATAACTAAAAATTGGATAAAAATTTTCCATCTGTCAAACTTGAGATATGCTTCTGAAGTAGCAATATCATATAAAGAGTATGAATGGTTTGAAATGATTTCATGCCCGTGTGACTGAGCAAAGATTGAAAATCCATGAACGTTTTCATATTCTATTTCATTCTCTAAGGTGGATGTGATTACATATTGATCATTGTAAAGGTAGTGATCATGGACACAACTGAGAAAGTTATATTTATGAGGTTAAACATTTAAAATTGTAATGAGATGGAAGCACCAAAGGTGGTAACTAAGTATTCTTCATATAACATGATGATTTGAACTTTGAAGATATAATGTATTCTCTTGTAACTTGTGTTGTGTATTACATACGAGCAAGTAATACATAAAATATCATAAACAAGAAGTTTGTGGTACATGAGTTAATTAATTGGCATGACCGGTTAGACCACACCAAGTCAATAATGTTGTGAAATGTATTGAAGAACTAGAAGATTCTTCAAGTTGGTAATTAGCATGCAACAGTTGCTCTCCAGGGAAGTTAAGTATATGCCAACTGAAGTAGGGTGTGAATCCTTGAATATTCTAGAAATGATAAAAGGATATAAATATCCAACATGATACCATTTAGGGCTTTAAATCGATGCATCATCTAAATGGTTATCAAGTTCGCAACTTGAAGTTTGTGTGATTTATGACTTAGCTAATAAATAGCAAGTATATTATTCCACATTGGTATGCTTGTTTTGGTAATAACAGTGAATTTAATTGCCAAGTTAATGGTCAATGGAAGCGTTGAACTTCATATAGTTTATGTTCATACATGAATTGATTTTGTTGAGACAATTACTAAACAACTACAATTGATTGCAAAGTTAATGATCATGGGAGCAAAAAATAAATTTATGTACATGTAATTTTACATATAGAACCATTAATTCACATCAAGCCAATTGGTGGTAGTTCTCCCCCATGGAGTTGGTTTTTGGTCAGGAACCAAATATGTCCCATCCAAGATTTTGGTTGTGCGATATATATTGTAATTAATCCACCATAATGCACAAAGATGGGAGCTCAAATAAGGTTGAGAATATATGTTGGGCATAAAAATTGTATACAATTAAATACTTAAAGCCATTGGTGAGAGATTTACTCACAGCTCATTGGTTTTCACTTTGATGAATAAATGATCCCAACATTAGGGGGAGATAACAAGCAGTTGTAAAGTGAAAAGTTGAATGAATTATTTTGTCATCTTGATCCTCAGATTATAAACTATGAACTAGAAGTTCAAAGGATAATTCATTTAGAATATTAAAGAATAAATTACCAGACAAGTTCACTGACCAAAATATAGTGACTATGTAAGTCACATGATCAACTGCTTACGCTCACATTATATTTGTGTCCCAGAAGGACAATCACGTATTTGTAATAAGTCTATTGCACGCCTGAAGCGTGGTAGACTAGTCGATTTCAATAAAAAATTCCTCGTAAATTGGAGCAAGTAATTAAGATGGTCAAAGTCGAGGTTATAGTAAAAAGGTCTCCTAAAGAGACATTAGACATGATGATTCTCGAAGAACCTCAGGTACCTAAAGATAAAGAGATCTCAATAAGTTGTATCATGTCTAGAAATGTATGGAATCGAAATTAAAATCGCGTCGTTATACTTTTGTGTATAAAATAGCGCTTGAAATGATAAAATAATAAGGATCAAAATTTAAGATCTGCCTATTAGAAATGATTGGCCAAAAGAGAAAGACGCAAATAAGGCAGGGTTGAATTCTCTAATGAAATGGAAAGTTTTCGGACCAACATCTATACAACTGAAATTGTGAAATATGTTGGATATAAACGGGGTTTTTTTATGCGAATTATGTGAAAATTGAGGGTCCATTGTACAGATCGTTCGGGTCCTAATTTGGCAAACCTAAGGTAAACGTGCGGAATCCGTTTGCATAGGCGACATTGGATACAAGTTCTTTACTGTTTAACATTGTTTCATTGATTAGTAGACGTTACAGATCCTGGAAACACTTGGACAGAGCTTCGCCTCTGTCGTGACAAAATCTCTGAATCTTACAAATGAAATGACAAGTCTCCTGTTTATAGGAGAACAAGTTCGCTGGATAGGATGCAAGTTCGGGCGAACTTGCTTAGTCAAGTTCGGCCGAACTTGACTACAACATACTACTTTCAAGCGAACTTGACATTTTATATACATAAACTTCGACATTTCGCTCCTAAATACTGACTCGACGTTATACGATGACGTAGGCAACAGACATATGCATCAGCAGACTCCCCATTGGATGTTGCCGTAGTCATCATTCTTCAATTAAGATCTTAAGTCTTTAAAATTCTCTTGATCTTTATTTATTAAATAACTTTAACATCCATGATCTTTGTATCATCTACAATCTTTTTCTCTTTTCTTGAGCTTGTCTTGATAAAACTTGAATCACCATGCTCCCCCTTGCTTTGAGCTTTTAGGTATCTTCAAACAACATATTTTATCCAACTCCCCCTTAAAATCAACTTTCTGTTTCAAAGTTCCTCAAACTTTCAAATAAAACATTTCAAATTCAAACTTTGAAATTTCAAAACACAAACATTTCAAATTTTAATCTTCTATCAGTTTTTTAAACCTTCTCAGTTGATCAAGTCCAAATTAATGACCTTGAATATCTGATTTATGAATCAAGTTCAACTTAATGATCTTGATTAAACGATTTGACACTAAACTGACACATTTATTCAAATGTAAGTTTCAACTTAATGAACTTTTAAACTTTTCAGATCAATATGAAATTTTCAAACTTTTGATTAGCAGCTTTAGATTTTGAAAATCAGCATTTCATCATCAGTTGTCAAAACTAAAAGATAATATAATCTTTTTGTTTTTTATGTAATGACTATCAAACTCTAAGTATGTACAAACATATTTACAGGAATATTTTTTTTGTTGAATTTGTGTTAAAGGATCATATCAGTTTCTGAGATATCACTAGTACCATTGACCTTTTTATGACACTAAGTTTTAAACAAATTTACCTAGATTGTCGATATGTTTGTCCTCTTAAACTTCAACACATTTCTCAATTGTTCCAAGATACGTTATGTAGAATTAAGAAACGTGACTTAACTATATACTCCCGCATCAAGATTCCTAGATTTCATCTTACAGGTGAGTATAGCGTAATTGATATATGTATATGGGTTGTGCGAGACCTTGAAAGCTCAGGTTAGTACCATCGTACTGACAGAGAGATGAAGGCTCGACTTATAAGGTAGTGTTCCAAAATGGAATTTTTTTGTACTGCAATTTTAGTATCTTTCGATATTTTCAATTGAATGCAGTTTTAGGGGTTTTTAGCAAAAGCATTATAGAAGTTCTAGGCCATTGCTTATGCAAAATCAGAAGAACTTGTATAATACCTGTTGATGCACTTTGTGTTCGTCACTTGTCGAATAGGCTAGATAGAGCGTGTGTTGAATATTGTATAGGTTAGAATTAAACACACGACCAAAATACGGAGTTTTCAGTGTAAAAGGGAACAAGTTCGCTTGAACTTATCCTGTGGAGGTCAAGTTCGCTCATGATGGTGATGTTGATGTCAAGTTCGGCCGAACTTGACTAGGTCAAGTTTGCCCGAACTTAGATGCTTACCAGCGAACTTCTCATCCTATAAGTAGGTGGTGTGTGTTCATTTGTCATTTGAGTTTTTGCCATCCCTACGGGGAGGTGCTGTCGGATTCTCTCCAGGAACTCCGGCAGCTGGACTTATAAAGATGTATACTTTTTTCGGTATGAATGAAGACTTTCGTTGCATTCTACTTCTACTCCATTCTTAATAACATTCTACCGAAAATGTTATATACGTTTACGCATTAACTTCCGTCTAGAACCGCCTTAGCACGGACCTTCAATTGGTATCAGAGCAACGGTTATCACCTACGCTCATGAATTTGGACATTTATGGACATTAGGAGGGGTTTTGGACGTAAAACTTGAAATAAACATACAATCCACGGATGAAAAGTAAAACTAAACGGATAGGATTGTTAGAAATTGAGTTTCGACCAGATCTATGGTGGATTCATCTCAAAATTCGAATAAATAAGGATTCTGGATCGAAAAATGTGAAAAAAAAATTGATTTGGGGGACCAACTTCGACCGAACTTGATAAGGATTTTCAAGATTTCTCATCAAATTCGACCGAACTTGACACTTTTTGACCAAGTTCGCCCGAACTTGGTTAATTTTCATGAAATTTCATCAAGTTCGCCCGAACTTGACTGAAATTTCATCAAGTTCGCCCAAACTTGTAGTCAAGTTCGCTTGAACTGGGTGTTTGGCCAATCAAGTTTGCCCGAACTTGACTGGATTTTAATGAAATTATGTTTACAAGTTTGCCCGAACTTGTTGCTTTAATTTCTTATCCTTTGATACAAGTTCGCCCGAACTTGTTGAAAAGTGATTCTTTCACAAGATCGCCCGAACTTGTCCAAGGCATGAAAATCCCGAAAAACGTCTCGGACATTATATATCGTTAGATTCGTATTGACGAGACGAGTTTAAAGCTCTAATCTGGTAAAAACAGCTTTCCGAAAAATTTTCAACGTTTTTAGCAAACCGATACGTTAATATTGTCGATTAAAAAGTCAAATTTTTCTAAAAATTGTCTGTGTGCTAATCATTTTTCAAGTGTTTTGAAAGACAGATTAGTTTGGAAAACGAAATGGGGATTGTGAAGCCGCCAAAGTTGATGAGTATGAACGAGTATGAAGTTTGGAAAGGAAAATTTGAGAGCTGGGTCCAAGCTATGCATTTCCGCAGTTGGGTCGCGATTGAGACAGGTTATGTCGTTCCTAGAGATGAGAAGCAGAAAATTCTGGAGAAGTGCAAACATTCTACTAAACAGAAAGATGATTATTTTGCTGAAAAGAAAATGATTAATCTTATCAAGCAATCGGTTAAGGAAGACATCCTGATACTTTTACTAGAATACAAGACTGCGATAGAATTATGGACATCTTTGAAGAATAAGTTTCAAGAGAGTGTAGTGGTTAAGAACTGTGAAGCTCTAGTTTCAAGTATATCCACAAATGAGTCTTCAAGTTCTAAATCAGTCTGCCAGGTCTATGATGTAGACAATTATTAGGCAGATAATGCCAAACTCTTGAATGAGATTGAGAGTTTGACGTTAGAAAATAAAAAATTAAAAGAAAATGAAAATAATTTTGAAAACAAAATAAAAATTTTAGAAAATGAAAAATTACAAATGGTAGTAGATTTTCAAAATGAAATAAAAATGTTTATAAATGATAAAATTGTTTTTGAAAAATTAAATATAGAAAATCAAATAGCAATAATTCTCATATTAAGAAAAAAGCTCAACTTGAAAAAGAAGTTGAGATTGTTATAAATAAAGCTGCTAATTCAGCAAAATTATTGAAATGATTTGTGACTACCTCATTAAAGTTAGAACATGTATGTCTAAAACCGATCAATATAATAAAAAGAAAATTCCTATAAGTGATAATGTCACAAATTATGACGATGTCATAATTGAGGATTGTGATGATAATACCGATGATGAAAATGATAAAAAAGAAATATTTTTGAAACTAAAAGAAAATTTTCAAGAAACTGTTCTATAATCTGCTGAAAAAAGTGAATGCTTATCGCAAAAACCTTATAAACAGAATGGAGAACAAAAACAACATGAAAAACAAAATTCTAAAAATTTTCAAAACAAAAATAAAAGCTCATCGGTACGGTCCTCCAATCATTATAAAAACTCACAAAAAGTTGAGAATAAGTGGTGCAGGTCGGACCACAGTGCTTCAAAATCAAATCAATTTTACAGAAGAAGTAGGAAAGATGACTACTACATGTCAAATCAATGTGCTGATTTTGGTGTTTGGTCTGAATGGAGAGATTGGTACGATAAAAGAGTGTGTTACAACTATGGATTTGGTGGACACATTGTTGTTAACTGCCTGAAAAAGAGATTTGATACAAGAAGATGCTATAAATGTCAAATCAAATGTCATATTTCCAGGGATTGTCCGACTAATCTGAAAAGAAGATCGGTTAAATCTCAGGGGGAGAAAAGACCAGAGGAGAAGAAAACAGAGAAGAAAAATGAGAAAACTGTAGAGAAGCCCAAAGAACAAAAGGTCAAGTTATCACAAGGACAAAAAGACAGATTGAGAAAAAAGAGGAAAAAAGTTAGAGAGTATTTGGAAAAGATTTTTTCCTCTGATACGTCTAAAAAATCATAAAAGTTCTAATGAATCATTTTACTCACAGTCAAGTAAAACGAATTTATCAGATACAAATCTGATGACAAAAGAGAGAGCACTGGAGAAAATTTTGATAATTCAAACAGTTAAAAAATCAAAGAAAGTAAAATTTTCAAATAAAGTTTCTATCAAACTGTTTGAATATCAAAAAGAGTGTGAATGCTTGTTTACTTTAGATGTTAATGATTTTGGTAAACCTAAATCCAAAATGGATTGGGTTCCAATTCAAAAACTGATTAAATTTGTTTGTATGTGCAGGATAACCAAGCTTCAAGCAAACGTCTATTCAGAAGCAGTGGTTGTTCATGCAGAAAGACAAGATTGATATTCTACACAAACAAAATGGTAGTCTCGCGTTCACATTCGTAAAAAGTCATTAAATGGTTAAAATGGAAGATTCTTATTTTCGATTTCGAAAAGATGTTTTCAGTTTTAGGGGGAGAAAAATTTTATTTTTCAAATCATTTTCTAATTTTATAGAATTTTTGTTTTCTAATGTCAAACTTTCCACATCTTTCAAAAGTTTGACATTATCATATCTGGATTTTTCACAATTTGAGCACACAGATTCAGAAGTTGAAGCTTCATTTGTTGATGCACTTGATTCTACATTCTTTGGAGTTGAATATGTCTTTAGTGTACCTGCAGAAAAAATTTAGTAAAATCAACAACATGATTCATATTTTCATCTACATAACAACCCCTCTTAATATCATATTTCATAACAGATTTTGCTTTAAGACATATATTGATTCTTCTGCTTATTTCAAAAACCACATCCAAGCTTATTTTATTTATCTTTTCAATCAAAGCTTTCTTCTTCTTTGTAATGTCCAAATCGTGATTTTTAAGCTTAAAGAAAAAGTCATTTAGATAAAACTTTGAAAACCTAGAATCCTTTTTCGATTCAATCAAATATTCATCCCACTCAGACGGTAATGCTTCTGCAAATTTTGATATCATTTCAACACTTGCATTCTTATATTGTATTCTTTTAAGTTATCATGTAATGCATCATACCGTTTTTTTAACTGATCCAACGATTCATCTTTTTTACACAAAAAATGTTCAAATCTCTTAACCCAAGTATTTTTATTATCATTTTATTCCCCGAATACCAAATACCATCAAACCAATCATTTATTCTTTCAAGCTTATCATTTTCCATTTCGTCACACATTTTAAACACAATTTCTTTGTTAAACCACTTGGTTCAAAAATTATTTTTATCTCAAAGTCCACAAATTTCAACTTACACGAAGCCCACTAAATGTTTGTATCTCACTTTTCATCCACAAACTAGCGGCCCACTAATCAAAATCGTTTCAAACTAGAAGCCCAAAATCTAACAATCACAGTTCACTCGATAAACTTTTGGCCCTAATCTCAGCCCAAACTGTTTGATTATTAAAATCGGCCCAAAATGCGTCAGCCCAATACCTTGTTTGGTTCAAAAATTTACCCCGCTTGTTCTTGTTGCAGCTCAAAAATTTAACATTCCATCCGCCCAACAAAAACAAATATGTCACTTGGTCACTTTCACACTTATTAATTTTTACTTTTCAAATTCCAAAATCAACTTTATTAAAATATGAAACGTCACAATTCAAAGTTTATTTAACAGATTTTTATTATTTAAAAAAGAAACAAGTTACACTTGAATTTTGGAGATCTGTAAAGTTTTTTTTTTATTATTATTAAAAAGAAATCATCAATCACATGAACTTACACTTATAAAATGTCAAATTTTGTTTTCAATTTTTTTTTTCAGTTTTTATTAAAACCCTATCAGAATTTTTCACAACACACCCTAAAACTATCTATATCTTGATAAACAACAGCCGCTAATCACAGAATTACCCCTTTACTTCTTATTTGATACCTTCTCTATCACTACTCGATCTACAACTAAGATATAAACTCGATGCACACTATACTTCGCTACTATCTCTAAGAACTACTCATCAACCTGCAAATAACTCTTATATGACAACCAGCAATGGCAACAACAATACTACAACAATAAGCTTCTCTCTCTAAACTTTTAACAACACCACAAATCGTCACTTATTCTCTTTCTTATCTTCTTTTAGATCTAACAACATCAAAACCTGCAACTTTGGATTTTTATCAGATCTAAACTTCTCTTCCTACACAGTATCAATATTTTTATATCAAACGTAATGTGTATCTAAGTTCATCTATTAAACCGATGTATAAACCTCAACTAACACACAATGAAACATGTTCAAGATGATCGCAATATCAACAGAATCAAACTGAAATCGATAGAAACTATCGAAAACGTACAACCGTCACACCGAAACAATCTGATTTGAACAAAAACAACGATTACTCCAAAAACAACGATTGTTGCTCAAAATAATCAGATTTTGATCTGAAACTCAAGCGAAAACGATCCGAATATACTGAAACTGATCGTAATGGACAAACTTCAATCCGAAACAGATCGAAAATGTCCAAAATTCACCGAAAACAACCGATTCAGTCCGAAACTCGTCCGAATCGAATCACGAGTACACGCAGAGCTTACCGAAGCTCTTATACCAATTGAAGGTCCGGATCGGTTCACCGAAGAACACCAACTCCGCGTTTAATCCAGTTTAACGTGCGGAATCCGTTAAACTGAACCGTAATCGTGACAGCGAATCGTAAATAATCAACGTTTATTACGTACTAATCGACAACCGGACAGAGTTTCGACTCATCTTCTCACTTAAAAAAACGAATCATTTCTACTTAAACTTAAAACAATACATAATGATGAGACATTGAAAAAATTTATTGCTCGGTTTGATGAGACGGGTGTCCAGAAAAAATTTGGTGACAGAAATTTTTTCGAAATTTTAACGTCCGATACTGACTGTTATGGGACACCGTCGAAGGCCTTAGAGAGAGGCTGAGATGATGAGGTTAGAGATGGTTGTAGATGAGAGGGTAGTCATTGATACCAAAGCAATTTGCTGATCACTAGGGTTGAAGATTACCAATGGGCTTTAAAGTAAATTCCGCATTTGTTAAATACTGAAAATTCCGGATTTGAGGGGGAATTTTAGTGAAAAAAATTGGTATGGTCAGAATTTACAAAAATGAGTGGTAATAAAAATTTTCATTTATATGAATATTCCGACATTTTTGAAATCCGTGACTACTGCAACAGTATCCGGGTGGTTACCGACTACAGATTAACCGGGAAATACAGAGATTCGAGATTTATCGGGTGATCACAGGAAGTTCAGATTTTTCAGTTCATGATACAGAGTGATGCTTAAGGGTTAGAAACTTGATCTCCGGTGAAGGAACAGTTAGTTGGATTAGCAGTCGTTAGTACCAGTGAGGAACTGAGGACGTTCAAAACGTTCGGTGATGATCTTAGGAATTAATGACTAGCTCCGAAGACGGATGGGTTCAAAATTACCAAGGAAATTTGATGATAGCCTTTGGTGGCCATTATTTTTAGTCTTCAAGCAGATGAATCATTCTTCTCTTTGGATTAACCGCCATTGGATGGTGATGTTTGGTGATTAAGTGGCGCTGGTCTACCGGAGATAGCTATATATTTGTTATTGTGACTGAAGAGGAAGAATGTGATTTTGATCATGGACGAGTGATTCTCATATTCGAAGTGTTACCAGATGACTTGGTTCCGATGATGATTTACTGACTGAAAAAGATTACCAATTTGCTGATCAGGAGTGATTACGGAAATTGGGATTTCAGATTTTTGCGGGTAAACATTGATTTGAAGTTTACCGGTGTGGTATTTTGAAGTTTCTATCAATTGTCGGTTGAGTTTTGAAGATTGGAAGATCGAGCATGGGAGATATGCGCTAAACTGAACGCGGATGTGGTTAAAGTTGAAATGGAGAAGCTGCATTGATGAGCTTCAAATTGGTGTCTATTCAAGATAATCTGTCGGTCAAGCAATTCAGAGGAGGTTGGAAACTGTGCAACAAATATCTGAACTGGAGATTTCAGGGGGAATTAGATGTTGATAATACAAACCCGAATCATCAATTAAGGGGGAATTTGTTGACGCGTTTCGACGACATCGGCAAACACCTTGATTGAAGTTACAGAATATTCAAACACCGCTCACGTTTGAAGACCAAGATTCGATAGTAACGAACAAGGGGGAATATGTTGATGCACTTTGTGTTCGTCACTTGTCGAATAGGCTAGATAGAGCGTTTGTTGAATATTGTATAGGTTAAAATCGAACACACGACCAAAATACGGAGTTTTCAGTGTAAAAGGGAACAAGTTTGCTCGAACTTGACCTGTGGAGGTCAAGTTCGCTCATGATGGTGATGCTGATATCAAGTTCGGCCGAACTTGACTAGGCCAAGTTCGCCCGAACTTAGATGCTTACCAGGGAACTTCTCATCCTATAAATAGATGGTGTGTGTTCATTTGTCATTTGAGTTTTTCTCATCCCTACGGGGAGGTGCTGCCGGATTCTCTCCAGGAACTCCGGCAGCTGGACTTATAAAGATGTATACTTTTTCGGTATGAATGAAGACTTCCGCTGTATTCTATTTATACTCCATTCTTAATAACATTCTACCGAAACTGTTATATACGTTTACGCATTAACTTCCGTCTATAACCGCCTGATCACGGACTTTCAATACCCTAGATATCAATCATCTATAAAGACCTCGTATCTCAGAATTAGGCAATCTCTCAAACAAAATTTCGGAGTACTAAGTCCATATATCCAAGAGATGTTAATCCACAAGTGTAAACAGTTGTAAAATTTAGTTTATATCCCAGAAATAATTTACTGAACGTGTAAAGCCTATCGACACATCCACAATAAGACTTGTTTATACCTTTTTTTAAACTTTACAATTCCTTAGCGTACTGTGATAGTCCACTGATGTACTATCATTTCCTTTTATCCACAAAAACTCTTTTTGCCATTTTCATGTTTTTGTCCTTTTTGCATTTAATATGTTTTTTGATTTTCTGAAAATTTTTCCTCCCCTAAAATTCAAAAATATATTTTCAGAATTTTTGATTTATAAAATCATTGACTAACTAATGAGAATCACACTACGTGAAAAATGGGCTATAGCCTCACTTTTAAAAAACCGCCCTGCCACACTTTGAAAAAACGTGTGGCTAAAGGTCTTCATAACATTTTAATACACCTTTAGCACACATTTTATTATTAATGTGACCATTGTAGAACCTTTAGCCACACTTTTAGAAAATAATGTGACATTTATTAGTCACAACTTGAAATGTGTGACCAAATGTGATCTATGGCCACATATTTTTGTTTCATGTAACGAAAAACACATGTATTTGACACCTTTAGTTACACTTTAAGGAAAAAGTATTACATATATGAGCCACACTAGCAAAATGTGGCCAAATGTTATTTACGATCACAATATTTGTTTTCATGTGAACAATAACATATGAATTCCAAAACCTTTAGCCACACTTTAAGAAAAAAAATTTGTGACAATTATTAGCCACACTAAAAAGCTTGGCCAAATGTGATCTACGGCCACAATATTTGTTTCATGTGACGAAAAACAAATGTATTCCAAACTTTTAGCCACGCGTTAAGAAAAAACAGCTACACTAGAAAAGTGTGGCCAAATGTGACATATAACTACATTATATGCTTAATAATATGGCTAAAATCTAATACATATGGTCATATATTAATTTGTATGATCAAATGTTAGACGATAGACACACTTAAAATTATAAAATTTCATGTGACTTTACATAAACATTCGTCACACTATCGTCACTTTGTTTAAATTGTGTGGCGAAATGTTATCAAATGACATGGAAAAAATGTGTGACCAAATGTTAAACTTACTACATATTCAAAAATTCCCTCCAAAATATTTTATACTAAAACTTATACTTCCTCCCAAAATATTTCATTCAAAAACTTAAACTTTCCACCAAAATATTTCATTATAAAATTAAAATTGCCCTTAAAATATTTCATTCAAAATAATATTCTAATTTAAGAAATTACATTATTTAATATTAAAAAACAAAGATCTTACTAAATATTTAAAATTTTATTTCTTCCAAAAACTTAAATTCCAAATATTTCATTTTAAACTTACAAAAATATTTCATTCAAAACTTTCCTCTCAAATAATATTCTAACTTAAGAAATTACATTATTTAATATTAAAAAACAAGAGATCTTACTAAATATTTAAAATTTTAAACTATTATTAAATATTATATATTCTAAACCATATTTGTTTTCTTTTAAATAATATGTTAATGTATGCATATTAATTACATTACATTTATATACATTTTTAATGTACGCATATTAGTTAGGTTTATATATGTTTCTTATGTACGCATGTTAGTACCAGTACCGAATATTTTGTACTGAATTGTTTTTGCAACCCATTTTTTTGCCATTACCATACTGTTACTTACGGTTTGGTACGGTACCGGTATTTTACCATATTTTAGTTTCTAATATTGGTATCATACAGTACCATATCGAGCATT
This sequence comes from Scalesia atractyloides, assembly GCA_947069175.1. Lineage (NCBI taxonomy): Eukaryota > Viridiplantae > Streptophyta > Magnoliopsida > Asterales > Asteraceae > Scalesia > Scalesia atractyloides. The sequence continues at coordinate 35,402,114 of CAMTDV010000015.1, forward strand.
GTCAGTATCGGTACTTGTACCTGTATTTGACGAATTTCGGTACCGGTATGTTTGGTATCGGTATCAAGCTCATCCCTAATTATATATGTGTTAATATACCATATTAGGCCTTACTGGATCACAATAACCAGTAATGGGTTATATATGTGTTAATGAACCATATTGGGCAATAATAGCTATGGAAAATAGTAGATCAAACAAGTCGTAATTGACCATATTAGGCCTTAATGGATCATAATGGCCAATGATGGGTCATATATGTGTTAATGAACCATATTAAGCCTTAATGGATCACAATAGACAATTGATGGGTCATATATGTGTTAATGAACCATATTAAGCCTTAATGGTCGCAATAGACAATAATTGATCAAACATGTCTTAATGGACATATAGGGCCTTAGTGGATCACAATGGCCATTAGTGGGTCATACATGTCTTAATAGACCATATTAGGCCTAAATAGATTATAATGGCCAATAGTGGATTGTATATGTCTTGATGGAGCGTATTAGGCTTAAATGAATCACAATGGACAAAGGTAGGTCATATATATCTTAATAGGGTCCTTAATGGATCATAAAGGACAATAGTAGATCATACATGTCTTAATGGACCACATTGGGCCTTAATGGATCACACTGGAAAATGGTTGATCATGAATGTCTTAACGAGCCACATTGGGCCTTAATGGATCACAATGGACAATAATAGATCATACATGTCATGATGGACCATGTGGAGCCTTAGTGGAGCCTTAGTGGATTGCAATGGATAATAATAGATCATGCATGTCTTAATGGACCACATTGGGTCTTAATGAATCACAATGCACAATAGTAGATCATACATGTCTTAATAGACCATGTTGGCCTTAATGGATCACAATGGAGAATAGTAGATCGTAGATGTCTTAATGGACCATATTGGGCCTAAATGGATCACAATGGACAATAGTAGATCGTAGATGTCTTAATGGATCATAGTGGGCCTTAATGAATCGCAATGGACAATAATAGGTCATACATGTTTCAATGGGCCATATTGGGTCTTAATGGACCGCAATGAACACTAGTAAATCAAATATGTTTTAATGGGCTATATTAGGCCTTAATGAATGACAATGGACAATAGTAGATCATATATGTCTTAATGGACCATATTAGACTTTAATGGATCACATTGGGTAATATTATATTATATATGTGTTAATGGATCGTATTGGACCTTAAAAACCTTAATGGGTAATAGTAGTAAGCAACATTTTTTCGTATTTCTTTTCCAATTAAAATAAAAAATATACATGGTTAAGCAATGCTTTTGATCATTATGTTAAATGAGCTTTTTTCCCACAAAAAAAATGTTTATGAATAGGTAAAGCTTTTATCATGATGTTAAAATGTATTTTTAGAGTTATACTTTCATAAAAATTCCTCATAATTAATCCTTATTAATTTTAATTAGCATTAACAGTCGACAATGATGTGTTTAATGTTATACACAGTTGTTATAAAAGTTAATTGATATATACTTATTTAGTAAAAAGCAAAATTATAGGTTGCGACCTTTTTTTATTTTGTATGAGCTACTCCCATATAATGTATTATATTAAAAGTTTTTTATTTTGTATGAATGATATCTTATAAGTTTTTATTTTAATTAGTATGATAGATTAAAAAATGAACTTTAATTTTCATTCCCACCACCCAAAAATTTCGTATTTCCCTCTTGTTCTTCTTAACCTATATCTCATAAACTAGACACCTCCGTTTCTTCTTGGTTTTGGCATTACGATCTAAATCAAACAACCATATTATCTTACAAATGCCATATATCTTGAAACCTAACTTCGGTTACAGAATGTGATTTGTGAACGATTGCAAAAGGGTTTTCTTGTTTGCAAAAAGAAATAGAAAAAGGGTCTTGAAAACCCTGATTTCATGAAAGATTCCAAAGGGGATTTTTCGTTTTGCAAAAAGGGATCTTCACACCCTAACTATTGCTCCGTTCTTGATTTAACTCACACCAAAAGAAGAGGAACAAAAACCTGCTCAAATTAAAGGCGATGATCTGTTGATGTGGGCGTTTGAGCCCTTGTCGACACTGTGATCAGCCGGAGTATTCGTATTGCCAACTAAGGTCGCTGAGGTGCTCGTTTCACACATCTATTGGTCCAGTAATGTGCCGATTGCGTGGAAGTTTCTCGAAACCTGCTCAAATAAAAGGTGTTCGCCGGAATGGAAAAGATGCTCTATATTTGCTTCGTTTGGGGTACGCACCATTATGGTAAGTTTTGTTTTGGAAATTTTAATTTGCAGTATTTATTGTCCATATGTGATGAGCAAAAGAAGTTTGACGGATTCTTTTAATTAAAACATAAGTCTATGATATGTTGCTACTGAAATTTAGCGATTCTTCTCCAACTTTATATTTAGGTGTTGACAAAAACCGAGGACAGAAGTTTTACCTTTTCGGTTCGATGTTGTTTCGGATGTTGATGTGTACAAAGTTGAGCCTTGGGATCTTCCAGGTGAGTTTTGTGTTAATTGTATTTTTGTTTGGTTTAATTGAAGTGAGATCTTAATTGTTGATTTAATGTTTTGTTCTAAGGTGCATTAATGAAAGATCAATGAAACGGTTCTAGTTCTTGCGGAGAAGACGAAGAGAGTATCGTCACACGTATGGGTGTTATTATTGCAATAGAGAGAGTTCAATGATGAGAAGATCATGTCTGCCACAAGAAGCTTTCAACCGCAGTTGTTGTGGTATTACTTGTATACATTGATTTAGTATAGAATAGTAGAAAATGTTGTTTTTTAGGTTCTTGAAAAGTTTTGTTCTTTACAATACTCTTGATTGTGTTTATTTATTGTCTTATTAGTTTCTGAAGTAGCTACTGATTTGGGGATTGTTAATTTGAACGTGATGGTAGAGGACATCCATTTGAAGGTGATGATGATCATAATATTGATGATTTTGTTGCCATTCTTAAAGAGGTTAAGAGTATTAAGATGACAGGTCCGGTTTTGATTCATGTTATTACCATGGTAAATAATCAGTTTTAATTTTATCTCTTTTAAAACATGCATCCAGACACACCCTATTAATTGACTTGAACGTTTATTAGGTGTGGCAAAATTTAACCGAACAACAGGGAAACAGTTCAAGTCAAGTGCACCAACTCAGTCTTACACCACATACTTTGCAGAGGCACTGATCGTTGAAGCTGAGATGGATAAAAAGGTTGTGGGTATCCATGCTGCCATGGGTGGTGGGATCGGAATGAATCTATTTCATTGTCGAGAGTCGGTGTTTTGATGGTGGGATTGATGAACAGCAGGGGGTTACTTTTGCTTGGCCCACTTTTTTCTCTATAAAACTACACAAGAAGCGTATAGTTTTGTTATTTACAGTTTGATTAATAGGTGAAGAAGTACCATTTCTAGAATATTAACCGGGAGAAATCCGCAAGGTAGAAGGTCACTGAATCTGATAAAGTTTCAATATAAATTTGAAGTACAAAGTATCTGAAAATGTGGTATATATTGCAGGTACAAGTTGTACATGCTGCTGAAGCACTTGATGCTAATTATTTTATGAGTAGCTAGATCTGGAATCCAGAAGGCAAACATATTGATGGGGGTAACGGCTTTGATGACATGTCTGGATCAGACTACACTTCTTGTGGCTGCAGTTCTTACAGCAACAAGTCGGATGAAGAGGTATGTTATCTGTCACTAGGGGTGCAAATGAGCCGAGCCGAGCTCGAGCTCTTTTAACTTACGAAAGCTTGAGCTCAAGCTCGGCTCGATTCGAGCATTGTTTCTAAAACTCGAGCTCAGCTCATAGATAATTTTTCAAGCTCGAGCTAGACTCGGGCTTGCCGCGTTTATTATTTCCTAATTAGTTTATATTAATTATCAGTATTTAAATATATATTTAATATATGTATTAAAATGTATATAAAGAGTAGGCTCGTTTAGGCTCGCGAGCTGCCTCGAGCTCGTGTAATACAAAAATCATTATTTATAAGTTTAATACATATAAATGAGCACAGATGTTGCAAACTAATACGAAAATTATTATTTATACGTGTAATTTTGATTTCGTGATCAGGATTTGTCCCAATTGGCTTCTATCAACTATGACATGTTACTTACATGGTATGCCTCCCGAACATGGTGGTCATGGCTCCTTCTAACGAGGTGAGCTTTTTCATATGGTGACAACTGCTGTTGCCATTGTTGACAGACCTAGTTGTTTCGTTATCCACATGGAAACGGGATAGGTGTTCCCTTGGCACCCCTCAACAAAGGCATTCCTCTTGAGGTACTCCAAACAATTCAAGTGAAAGTTACCTTTTTGCCAATACTGATTGTTAGGTCGTTAAAGTAACTCATGAAATTCTTCATTTATAGGTTGGAAAAGGTTGAATAATGCTTGAAGGAGAACGGGCCTCGCTCCTAGGATATGGGACAACAGTTTAGAATTGCTTGATTGTAGTAGTGTAGAGTTGCTTGGCTGGAGTAGATAGCTTTTGTAAGCAGTTTATGTATTTAGTATTAAAATTAAAAACTTATGTATAAATTTTGTTTATTTTAATTAATATCGTTAATTTGGTTTTTAGGTTTGTTCATGTTTACTATTATTTTAATTTTGAAAAAATTAAAAATAAAATTGCTAACTACAAGAAATTGGCCACGTAGAACCATAACGAATGTGTCATCAAATTTTAGACAATAGCCATACTTATAACAAATTCACGTGACTATATAATAGAAATGGCCACACTTACCATGAATTCATGTGATTGTTGATACTATTTAGTCACACTTAATGGACAATTTACTTGATTAAAAGCACATATTTGCCACAGCTTTTTTAAATTGATGTGGGCTAAAACAAACTTTTAAGTGACTATTTAATATAAACGGACACACTTACAGTTAATTCTTATGACTATATAATAGAAACGACCACAATTAGAATATATTTATGTGGTCATTGATACCATTTAGCCACACTTATTGGACCATTTGCTTGATTACAACAACCTTTTGCCACACTTTTTTTAAGATTGGTGTGGCTAAAACAAACATTTTAGTGACTATATAACAGAAACGGCCACAATTACGTTAAAGTTATGTAGCTATATAATAGAAATAGCCATACCTACAATATATTCACGTGGCCATTGATACCATTCAGCCACATTTAATGGACCATTTGCTAGATTACAACAAGCTTTTGTCACACTTTTTAAAAATTGATGTGACTAAAACAAACATTTTAGTGACCATACAATATAAACGGCCACACTAACAGTAAATTCATGTGACTATATAATACAAAATAGCTACACTTACAGTATATTCATATGACTGTTGATACCATTTAGCCACACTTAATTGACTATTTTCTTAATTACAACAACCTTTTTGCCACAGTTTTTTTATAATTCACGTGGCTAAAACAAAGTTATAAGTGACTACATAATAAAATTGACCACACTTATAGTAAATTCATGTGACCATTGCCACCTCTTTAGCCACACTTTTTGGATAAAATTATTGATTTTCAGCAAGACCTTTTAGCCACTACTTAAGTTGCTACGGCCACACATAAGTAAATGTGGTCGTATGATACCTACGATGACTCGACCTTTGGTCACACTTGAGCTGGAAAAAAAACTGTGGTGGAAGGCGTATGGTCACACTTTTTTTATGTGGCCGTAAGCCCTTTTTGACATAGTGTCACTTCAATTCGCCATCCATTACTGCTTCACAAATTTTCATTTAAGCACTCTCCCCATCATGATGACAAAAACCTTGACACTTTTGTGTTTATAAAAATTTATTGAACATGAGTTTTGTCTTGTTTAACAGTGAGGGTTCTGTGATAGTTTTTAAATTTTCTTCAAAAATTTGTAAAATTTTCAAGTAAACGTTATTAAAACATGTTTTCGAAAAAATTTTCTCCAAAAATTTTTCAAAAAATTGTAAAGTAAACGTTATTTGAATATGTAATAAGGCCTTTATATAGAACTTGATAACCCGGCCCGTCTTCAATGTGTGCTACTGAACTCCATTCTCAGTAAATTGCTTTCATCTTAGAAGTCTCTGCACAAAAATTCAAACAATTAGTTGAATAATGACACCCAAGCCTTTGCAGTCTTAGGCGTTATTTCTTCAACCTTAATTTTGATTTTCTTTACACAACCAGGTTTATTTTGGACTTTCTCAAGTTTTGGAAAGTTCTCTAACCTTTCAATTTTCACTGATTGTGTAACTTTTTTTTCTTTTACTAACCATGATTGATTTTTCGTTAAAGCTTTCTTGAAATACAATGTAGAAACTCTTTGTTCATTACCATTTAAGGATTCACCAGTTTCAAAATTTGACAACTTAGTAATAACTGGTTTCACCTTGTTTATAGTTTCTGTACAAAACCTGAGTTGGTACTCCAGAATTTTTGTTATCAATATGAACGGGTTTAAGATTAATTTGTAGATATTTTTTTAGCAATGTGTCCAGTTAAACCACATTTATGACACACCCTGTTATCATATCGATATTTTCTATCAAACCATACACTCAAAGCATAACACTGATTTGACGTATGGTAGCCATTTTTCCTGCTTCTTCTGTACCTTTGATTTGACGTTGAAGCACTACGGCCTGCACCACTTATTCTCAATTTTTGTAAATTTTGTTTTTCAAATTTGTTTGATTTTTTATTTTGATTGGATGATCGTACCGATGAGCTTTTATTTTTCTTTTGAAAATTTTCAGCATTTTTAAAACTTTGTTTTTCTTTTTGTTTTCGTTCTCCATTCTGCTTAAAAGGTTTTTGCGTTGAGCATTCACATTTCTCAGTAGATTGTAGAACAGTTTCCTGAAATTTTTCTTTTAGTTTTAAAAATATTTCATTTTTCTCTTTTTTAGTACTTTCATCATCGGTATTCACATTACAATTCTCAATTATGACATTGTCACTTATTGGAATTTTCTTTTTATTAACATTGATCGATTTTGGACATATATGATTTAACTTTAATGAGGAAGTTACAAAACATTTCAATAACTTTTCTGAATTAACAGCTTTATTTTTAACAGTCTCAACATCTTTGTCAAGTTGAGCTATTTTCTCAATATGAGAATTTATTGCTATTTGATTTTCTATATTTATTATTTCAGAAACAATTTTTTCATTTTTAAACATTTTTATTTCATTTTGAAAATCTACTACCATTTGTAGTTTTCATTTTCTAAAATTTTTATTTTGTTTTTAAAATTCTTTTCCTTTTCTTTTAGTTTTTTATTTTCTAATGTCAAACTCTCAATCTCATTCAAGAGTTTGGCATTATCTGCCCGATAGTTATCTACATCGTAAAATGGACAGACTGGTTTAGAACTTGAAGAACCATTTGTAGATGTACTTGAAAGTTGAGCTTCACAGTTTTTAACCACTACATTCTCTTTTCTCTTTACCTGATATTTATTTTTCAGAGATATCCAGAGTTCTTTTGCAGCTTGGTACTCAGGCAGTAGTATGAAGATATCTTCCTTAACAGATTGGTGAATCAGACTAATCATTTTCTTTTCAGTAAAATACTCCTCTTTCTGTTGCGTAGAATACTTGTACTTCTCTAGAATATTCTGATTCTCATCTCTTGGAACGACATATCTTGTTTTAATCGCAACCCAATTTTGAAAGTGCATAGCTTGGACCCAGTTAGTAAGCTTTTCTTTCAAGGCTTTAAACTCTTCTAATCTCATCAACATTGGTGGCTTCACAGACCCCATTTCGTTTTCCAAACTAATCTGTCGTTCAAAACAGTTGAAAAATGATTAGCAAACAAACAATTTTAGTAAAAATTTGACTTTTTAATCGACAATATTAACGTATCAGTTTGCTAAAAACGTTTAAAATTTTTTGAAAAACTGTTTTTACCAGATTAGAGCTTTAAACTCGTCTCGTCGATACGAATCTAACGATATATAATGTCCGAGATGTTTTTCAGGATTTTCATGCCTTTTTAGAAACCTTTAGACAAGTTCGGGCGAACTTGTACGCTTTCAAACAAGTTCGAGCGAACTTGTGGTGGTTTTCAAGAGAGATTACAAGTTCGGGTGAACTTGTATGAATTTCAACAACTTGATCAAGTTCCGGCGAACTTGATTAATATTGATGAAAAATAGCTAAGTTCGAGCGAACTTGAGTGAAATTTCTTGAAAAATCAGTCAAGTTCGGGCGAACTTGATGAAAAATCACTCAAAAAATGAGTTTTTCAGTCAAGTTCGAGCGAACTTGCTTACAAGTTCGAGCGAACTTGCTTACAAGTTCGAGCGAAGTTGTGATTTCAAACATGATTTTTTCAATTTTTCGGCATGAATTCGTTTGTTTTAAGCTCTGATCTTTTCAAGGGTTTTAGTATAATGGATTTTACGTATTATACTTGAAAATCAGTCCATTTTGTTCGTGAATTGTCCAAGAAAAGTTAAAAATAGAAGAAATGAGTAGAAGATGAGATGTTCTGTAACATCCGTAAAAAACGGATTTACCAAACCCGCTCCGTTTATCAACCGAACAGTCAGTCAAATTTTTCGTTGCGAATTAAATGCCCAAAATAATTTTAAACGATCCGTAATCAATTCTTATGCGGGGATATATATTTAGTTTTTGAAAAACTGATAAAAATAACAAAATAAAAATGTTTTAATCATGCCGGGTTTCGAACTCGGGTCTGTACCGGTTCAAACCAAACACTTATCCCTTAACCAAACAACCGCTCCGCCACTTTGACTTTCTGATGAATAAAGGAATCAATTAATTCATATATTAAAGTTCGGTAATCAAAATTCAGTAATTTGCGCCCAAAATAGCAGTCGTCGGAAATCCCGACGACTTCGCCGTTTAATTACGTTTTCGCTCAAATTAACCGTAGAATTAACTCTCACAACGGTTATAACCGACGTCTGAACCCGCGACATCAGCTGTAACCGCCGGAGAACGGCTGACTTCGAATTGAGACCGAATTCAGACCCCATTCATCTCAATACTACCCTATAAATACACCCTCAACTCGCCAGAAACCTTTCACACTCAAATCGCACCTTTTCTCGGCGAAAAATCACTCGCCGGAAATACTTGATACTTCGCCGGAAAACCGTATCAGTAATCTCTGAGCTTACTGAACCCCCTAAACTTTCACCGAAGTCACCCACAACCTTTGTAACCTTTCGGAAGACTCTCTGCTGCAAGGGACTCGTCGCCGGAAGAACTTGCTGCCACCGGAGTTCTGCCGGAAAACAGAGGAGAAACAGCCGGTACATCTCACGCCTAATTCCTTCCCTTTTTACTTTTATCTCGACTGTAATTGATCATAAAACACTAAAGAAACTTGAATCAACATTCGAATCTGTCAGTCGTCACTTCCGGTGAAAACCAGTGAAGAAGACGACGTTACGTTAATGGTTTAGTATAATTAAAATCAAGTTATTTAACGGGTTAGACACACAGTCCAGCGGTGGACTGTGTGCACTTTTAAAGCTAAGGTCACGAGTTCGAGTATTGTCCCTCACACGCCGCCTTGATAAAAATCCCTTTTTTCGCAAAACTGAACCGGAGTGTTTTGGGTATATGTTAAGTATATTGATAACTGAGTTTATAATCAAGTGCGACACACAGTCCAGCGGTGGAGTGTGTGTCCGCTAACCCACAGGTCCCGGGTTCGAGACCTGTGGAGCGCACCGGTTTTGTGATTTAATTCATTTTTAAAATAAAGTGATTTCTGTTTAAATCTAATTAATGTATATAGGTAATTAAAATCGGATATATGACGGGTTAGACACGTAGCTCAGTTGGTAGAGCTGCGTGCACGCGTACGGGAGGTCTCGGGTTCGAGCCTCACCCGGCGCACAACAATATGCCTTCGAACCGGTCAACGCTAGTCAAAGTCAACGGTCAAAAGTCAACTGTAGCATAAATAAATATTTTTTTAATTATTTTTATTTAATTATTTTAATTAAAAATCAATTAAAAATACTTAAAAATAACATTTTTAAGGTTAGAAAATAGCCACAAACTCACAAAAATACACCCAACAATCCTACTAAATTAGATTGATAGAACCCGTTTACTTACCAAACCATAATGCGATTTATCTAGGTTAATTTCACTCGTGGTTAACACCATTTCGCGTACATTCAACCTCATCAACCGAACGCACCCAATGTGAGTGAATTCTTACAAACTCCCCCTTTTTATTCACGTTTTGGGGTGTATCATGTGTCGTTTAAACTAATTCTCTTATGCAAATTTGTGCTATACCATTATATGAACTAAACTAGAATGTAACTATTATTGGTTGTGATATATTACATATTGTTATATGCAAATTATTAGGCCCATCAGTTCCTCGTGGGAGACGAGAACAACGCGTGCCTTAAAACTCATTCATTAGGCCCATCAGTTCCTCGTGGGAGACGAGAACAACGCGTGCCTTAAAACTCATTCATTAGGCCCATCAGTTCCTCGTGGGAGACGAGAACAACGCGTGCCTCAAAACTCATACATTAGGCCCATCAGTTCGTAAGAACAACGCGTGCCTCAAAACTCATACATTAGGCCCATCAGTTCGTAAGAACAACGCGTGCCTCAAAACTCATTCATTAGGCCCATCAGTTCCTCGTGGGAGACGAGTCGAACAACGCGTGCCTCAAAACAATTATTTGGTGTTTGTGTGTTCAATATTCAATATTATGTGTTGTGTGAATAAATTTACATCTACATTTACTCATATGTGGTATGTACCTTATTTATAATCAATTGGATAAACTTGTTCAAATGTTTTCCATAGGATTCACTCGCCAACATTATGTTGATCCAAAAACCTTTTTACACATGATACAGGTGAACAGGTTGAAGCAAGGAAAACATAGGATATGCCTTAGAAGAGAACCAAGAAGCTTAGATTGATAGTTAGAACATGTTGTATCATTTATTGTAAATTTCCATTAAATTGTATTAATGAATATGAAACATATAATAAATGTCATGAGCTTTGATGATAACCCAATTATGCCCCGATCACCTTTTCCGCTGCGGGTCGGGGTGTGACATGTTCTATGTCCAATGTCTTCAAATTAGTCCAATCCTGCTCTGATACCAATTGAGGGTCCGTTGTACGGATTGTTCGGGTCCTAATTTGGCAAACCTAAGGTAAACGTGCGGAATCCGTTTGCATAGGCAACATTGGATACAAGTTTTTTATTGTTTAACACCGTTTCATTGATTAATAGACATTACAGATCCTGGAAACACTTGGACAGAGCTTCGCCTCTGTCATGACAAAAATCTCTGAATCTTACAAATGAAATAACAAGTCTCCTATTTATAGGAGAACAAGTTCGCTGGATAGGATGCAAGTTAGGGCAAACGTGCTTACTTGACTACAACATACTACTTTCAAGCGAAATTGACCCTTTATATACATAAACTTCGACATTTTGCTCCTAAATACTGACTTGACGTTATACGATGACGTAGGCAATAGACATATGCATCAACAAAAATCATAATGAGTGATATAAGGCAAAATTGGTGGCACAAGGATTTTTGCAAAACCCATGATTGATTATAAAGAGACACATTCTCTAGTGGTGGATGCAATGACTTTCCAATATTTTATTTGTCTGGTAATATATAGAGAGAATTGATATGCATCTTATTATTGTTATGTTACTTGATACTTAAGGTTTACATGAAAGTCCCTAGAGGATTTAAATTATCAAAGTCATGTAAAATTCTCGAGAACATTAAGATTCAAACTTGAATACGTTATGATTTTTTATATGTTAAATATAACTAGAATTCTTGAAGAGTTTCCTAAGGTAGTTGAGTGCCTAAAAGGTTAATTAAAACATCTTAAGGATGTAATTATTGTGCACCGATAAACAAACATATAAAACTTGTACCTAGTGATTATGGTATCTCAATGCACAGTGTACAAGTATGGTACAATATGGATTTTATAAATTTTGCAAGTGTTAAACACATCTTTGCATATGATATCGAAATCAATGAGAAAGTTTAAGTGACACAACTCCTAAAGGGCGTATGCAAGTACGTAGTTGGTTAAAGTGAAAAGAAGTATGCGAATGATTATAAATGCCTAAAGCATTGATTTCAAAACCTCGGGAATGTATCTTTATAAGGTAAAAAGAAAACATAGTATGGACTAAAATAGTGGACTGGAATATGGAATAATCGACTTATTGATGAGCACAAAAAAGGGAGAGAAATAAATACGATGTATTTGGTCCATTATATGAACAATATGAGGTTTATAAGTATTATAATATATGTTAATGATATCAATGAATCAATCTCCTGAAGAGGTCAGAATAAGCTCAATTATTAAAGCAAGAATTTTCAAATTAAAGTTGGTATGGCAATTTTATGGCTTGCTAAATATTATCCATCAAGCGTAATACATCTAGAAGATATTGGACATTTTCATATGAACAAAGCTTATCGTATAAGTACATTTAATGATGTCCAATTAGAAAATGATGTCCAATTAATCAATATAGAAAATGACTCTTATCATCTTCTATCAAAGAAACAAAGATCATTTGTCCAAAAGTACAATAATAAAATATTTTATGCATTTAATATGTGATTTAAGGTATAGATGATTTTATATATCTTTTATTTAGTTTGTCTACATTTGTCCATCGAGAAGACATTGAAATGGGCATGACAAGTTTTTGGATGCATCTAAGGTATGTAAGATATGGATTTATATTTTACTAACACATTGAAACAAGTTGGTTAGTCTTGTAGATGCATGGAAGGTAATACAAACCAGCAGTGGATTTTTATAATATTTGTTTTCGGAGGAGACATCAAATCAAGGGTCCCATGTGAAGATCATACTATATTTCTCAACATAAAGAATTAAACTTCAAAGGGAACAAGCGGCATTTAATTGGCTACAAAATGTTATAGAAGCTTTGAAGGGAGATCGACACACGTCACTTAAAGGCTAGATACTAAAATGAGGGGGAGTCTCATGCAAGTTGCGCTCTATTCACATCGCTAAGTTTTTATCCCACTGGATTTTCTTGGTAAATGTTTTTACTGAGGCAACATACCTGATCTATACGCGCTGCACTCTTTTTCCTTTAGCTAAGGTTTTGTCCTACTGAGTTTTCCTAGCAAGGTTTTTAATGAGGCAGCATTATCAAGCGTATTAAGGAATAGTCGTCTATTATGTGGATAGTCAAGGGGGCGTGTTATGAATGCATCCATTGTGTAGGTGACTCTCCACATCTATAATTTTTATCTCTTTGATTACTTTTGTATTAATGTATGTGCCTATATATAATGGCATTTGTATATGGTGTTAATAGATCAATGAATAAGATTTCTCATTCTCTATATGATCTCTATTGTCTCGTTTTCTCATGTTTATTATAGTTGTATATTGTTAGCTAATAGACCATTGTTTTACAACATATCTAGATTTTTTTATCACTTTGATCAATGTTTTTTATATACTTTGTACTTCCTGTAAAAAATCAAAGAGAGAGCTACTTTTATTTTAAAAGAAGCAAGTTGGTATCATGTTGCTGTGGCTATTGATCTAGGGTATGATCCTGTTTGACCTTCATTCAATCCAGGGTATGATCCTGTTTGACCTTCATTCTTAGAGAGAACTACTTTCATTTTAAAAGAAGCAAGTTGGTATCACGTTGCTCTGACAGGTGAAGCCGTAAGTGCCTTTTGTTTTACGGATATTGGCATCGGTTTCAAATTAACAATTAATAATGGTGTTACTTGTTGCATTTATTTCTCATTATAGAGAATCTTGCAGTACATAATGCTTTGTGATGTTGTCGCTATACCTATAGATATTGTTTACTGTTTGTTATGTTTTGTTTTTCTGTAGTAAGTTGCTATTGAAGATGAATACCTTATTACATGACCATTGATGTAGGATTTGTGGTATATAGGCATTTACATAGTACAAAAAGACCAACATGACTATTTTATTTGTTTGATATTAACACTTGTTAGACATTTGTTTGCAAACATTTGGAATGTGTCTAGAAAACCTTGAAATTTTAAATGATTATATTATGATTTCTATATTTTACGGTTTTATTTATTTTCTATTGTGTAAATAATATGATTATTATGGCAAAATTATGAGCCACCAATATATTCAACTAGTAATATTTTTTACCGGCATAATTTGTGCTAAAAAGGTTTTTTTTTTATATTTTAGCAAAAAAAAGTGCAACTAAAACTAATATGGATAGTAATTAGGATTATTTTTTAAGGGCCCAAAGATTGTGACACAAAAGTTTTTTTTTTATATTGTGGCAAAAAAAAGTGCCACTAAAAGCTTAAAAACCTTGTGCGGCATGTCGAAAAAGTACTAAAAGACCTTAGTGTCAGCGCTTCTAATGACACTTATTTTGTGTGCCGCCCATTCCTTCAAAGGTCTTGTGGCACTTTGTTGATTTTTTATGGCACTTTTTATATGTCATAAATGGCATTTTATTTGTAGTGATAAGTTACTGTCCCGGTAGAGAGCCATGCGGTATGACCTCTCACTCACATTTAATGCCTCGAAGGCGACGAAGGTAAATAAGATTAACTGACATAATGGGCAACTAGCCTGCTTCATGAGAAAGCATTCATTAATGAGAAAGATCTCATAGTATCCTCAAAGAAAAACAACTCCCTGAACAATTCCCGAATATTCTTATTGTCCAGCACACCGTCCACTAATCCTTGGAGGACCGTGCCACCTCGGATGAGGAGCCTCGTTCATGTAAGTAAGAGAGATGATCAAACAAAGGTAAGTTATCAAAAACATTCTCTGGACAACCAAGAATTGACTCTCAAGAACATTGAATTCTCACATTCAATTCAAAGATCTTAACCAAACATTCCGACCATATTATTACCTTAAATCCATACCAAGGGACGGGACTCATCCCCCCCCCCCCCCGGCGGGCCCTCCATGACGAGGCTAATGGTGTTCTTTTTGGCAGGACTTTTTCAACGAGTGGCGAACGACCGTGGACACATACGTATTAGAATTTGTGATCATAATAGGTTGTATGTATTTAAATAGATTATGAAATTGGTTTTTAGACACGTATTCAAGTCTAAGCTTCATATATCAAATAAGACTACTTAGCCAAATACACAAATTAAATGGTTAGTATGCGAGTGTATCTCACGTAGGTGTTATAATTTGTGATCATTATATGTTGTTTTCTCAACGATACATGAATAATGTTGGATTTTTAGTGTAATTTGAGATTGCATGTGACGTTCAAATAAGAGTGCACGCTTATTTGAATGTCATCGGGACTAACGGGGGATCCAAGGGGGCAGCGCCCCCTTGGCGGGGGTCCGGGGCAGCGCTCCTAGGAGCAGGGTCCAAGGGGCAGAGCCCCTGGCAAAGAAGGAAGATCATTCTTCCACAAGTGGTTGGGTATTCCTACTTGGGGGAGGTGCCATTTCTTGGTCTTCAAAGAAACAGACTTGTATAACAGATTCAACAATGGAGTCTGAGTTTGTAGCCTTAGCCACAGCTGGCAAAGAAGCTGAGTGGCTAAGAAACTTGATTTATGAGATTCCATTGTGGCCAAAACCAATGGCTCCCATTTCTATAAGGTGTGATAGTGAAGCTACACTGGCTAAGGCGTATAGTCAAGTGTATAATGGCAAGTCAAGACACTTAGGTGTGAGACATAGCATGGTTCGTGAGCTCATCATGCATGGTGCGATTTCGGTTGAGTATGTGAGAACTCAACATAACTTAGCTGATCACTTAACCAAAGGGTTAACTAGAGATCTCGTGAAAGGATCAGCTGTGGGATTAGGGTTAAAGTCCATCTGAAAACTCTCATGTTAAGATACCCAATTCCCACCTATTATGACGTTAGGTGCAGAATTCAATGTGGAAAGCTTAACATCTAGAATTTGGAACACAACATTAAAATTATCCCAAAGGTATGTGTTTAGATCTGCAAGTTAAGTAAGGTTGAGGTTTATCTTCTTAATAACTCTTTTGAAAAATTGCATTTGCAAGTGCAAGAGTAAAAGAGCTACCTATATGAGCATGAAGTTTAGCTGCTTCAAGAAGCTTGGACTTGGCTTTGATATGCTTATAAAGGATAGGGACATAGGCTAGTAAAAGATAGTGTCAAGTTAGATCTATGTATGTAAACTAATGTGTATATTATCTTCATGTATTCAGTATATATATTAAGGGTTCAATCCTTAGAGACACCCTTAAATTCGAATATTTGGAATGTGTAATATACTAATATGAAATTCAATCGTCACGACATTTCATTTATGCATTAGTTTGTTTGATTGCTGTGAACAAGTTAGGTAATCCTTGATTACACTAAATGGGGGAGGTATGTTGGATATTTTAGTGTAATTTGAGATTGCGTGTGACGTTCAAATAAGAGTGCACGCTTATTTGAATGTCATCGGACTAACGGGGGATCCAAGGGGGCAGCGCTCCTAGGAGCAGGGTCCAAGGGGCAGAGCCCCTGGCTGGGGTCGAGCTGCCAGGTCAGCTTGGAAATTTTTTATTTTGGACAAAAGTCCTTTATAAAAAATGCATCGGAAATTGAATTTCGGGCTAAATGTGCACTTTTGGAAACTTAAGGGACTAAAGGTGGTTTGTGCAAAATAAAAACTGCCTGCAGTTTGTGAAAACTGCATATACGCTCCCAATGAAAACTGCCAAAATAATCGAAATTTGATTATTGACTCTCAATAAAAAATTGCCATACAAAAATCTAGATTTTTCTGATTTTATCCGATCAAAGATTGGTAGCGACTCCAATTGTTTGATCTGATAGTGATTACACGACTTCAGATTTTTTCAAGCAATTTCGAATTATTCCCAACAAATAATAAATTGGATCCACTTACAACTATGATATCACATAACTCTTAGCCATGGATAACAATCTTAGCTATAGATATATAATTGACTATATCGTGTTCTTAGGTTATTAGTTTTGCTTAGTTTAATTAACCATTAAAATTATTATATGCATATACGAAATTATTATATGCAGCATAAAGATTATTTATGAGGTGTTATGCTCTGTGCTATATAATATTATTAGTGAGATTACTTGTGCTTCATTGCAGGCTTTCGGTTGATATCAGTTAGGTTTGATACTATACCGACACTCGTAATAACACCAAAAAAGATACGTCCAAAAAGATATCGACACGTGTTTTATATCAAGCGAAAACCATAAAAAAATATCGGTACTGGTACATTGTTGTTCGGTTGGTTACAGTTCGGTTCGTCACTGTACCGTTACCGTACTGGCACCCATTATACCATACGATAAAAAAACCTATATTACGAATACAACTCTGTTTTCAAAGAATTTTATGCATTCACGTCTAGAAAACCATAAAAACAAATATGGTAACATTACCGATATTGCTCAAAAGACATAGGTTCGGTTTCTCACATAAAGAAAAAATATAAATATATTTAACCCATTCGAATAAAGTTATAAATGAAAAACAAAATGTGTTTAAAGGTAATTAGAATAATAAAAATAACAAATGAAACTAATTATAATATAATAAATAAGAAAAGTTGTAAATGAAAAACAAAATGTGTTTAAAGGTAATTATAATAATAAAAATAACAAATGAAACTAATTATAATATAATAAACAAGAAAAGTTAAAAGCTAAAGGGAAAAATAATATCAGTAAAAAAGTTTTTTTGGTAGGAATCAAGTGAAATCTACCTCTCTTTAAACGTGGGAATTTATGAAATATATATTATATGAAGCCATGTTTCACATACGCAAATAAAGAATTTCATCAATAAAGATGTGACCTTTTAACATTTTCCCAATAAAAAGCAACAATTAAACAAAGCACGTCATAATGTCACAATCAATTTCATAGCTTATTTTGCAATGTCAAGAAAAGGTGAAAAATACCAATTATAGTTATATTATTGCTCTAGAGAAAGGACACCTAATATAATTGACAAGATTATATATATATATATATATATATATATAGGGAGAGAATCATAAGAAAACTAGATAATTGAGAAAACTAGAAAACTAACTAAAAAATAAAAAAAAACATAAAAAAACATACAAATTTTATTTTTTTTAAAATTTTTTATAAAAAATCACTGCATTTTATGCATAAAAAAACTTTTTTTTCAAAAAAAAAAACTTGTACTCCACATGTGTACTATATGTGTACTACACATGTGCATTATATGCTTTTTTATTTTTTTTATAAAAAAGTTTTTTTATATAATATATATAGCGAATTTTAATAAAGAAATAAAAAAAATGGATATGTTTTTTTTGACTTTTTTAGTTAGTTTTTTGGTTTTCTCATTTAAACTAGTTTTCTCATAATCCATCCACTCTACATATATATATATATATATATATATACATCTTCTAATTTTAAACTCACAAGTTGTATGATACTTGTAATATTATTGTGGTGATACCACTTAACTTTCAACTTTGCATCAAGTAACCAATAGTCTATTCTATCAACACATCTTAACCTGATAAATAAGTAAGTTTTGCTAGAACAAATGTGACTATGTGAATAATGTAATGACGTGTGAGTTTCTTTGAAAAAGAATGTAACATTAACCATATTTCATTAATTTCTAAATATTTGTGATATAAATAGGAAAAGATCAAACTATTGTCATATCAAGAATTCTAATATATTATATATTTATAGAAACTATAGAGTTCAAGATAAACTAATTCACACATATACATGGTGTACATGGTGAAGAAATACAAAATCGTTATAATCTGTGTAGGACCGATCCTGATAGCATAGGAACCTAGATTTGATATCTAATGTCCATAATAGCGGAAATATTACGACACGATTACCAAAAAAGCAAGAATTAATCAGTTAAACGTCAATTTTATTAATATAACATCAAGTCTCCAATTTGACAGAGCTCCGTCTCAAAGTGCGCAAAGTTTCAAATGACAATCACAAGCTAGCTATATATAAGGCTCCAAGTTCGTTGGTGGGAGAGGTAGTTCGGGCGAACTTGACTATGTCAAGTTCGGCCGAAGTTGACTTCACAATTCCTTCACGAGCAAACTTGACCCACAACAACATAAATACTTCATTTTTCTAGCCTGTTCACATCTAATCTATACAGACTCGATATAAGACTAAAACATAGACATTCTGCACCAACAGACTCCCCCTTGGATATCGTCTTCTTCTTTTACCAGTCTTTAAAAACTCTGTCTCAAATAAAACTTTAACGAACAAATGTGACTGTGAATAATGTAATGACGTGTGCGTTTCTTTGAAAAAGAATGTAACACTAACCATATTTCATTAATTTCTAAATATTTGTGATATAAATAGGAAAAGATCAAACTATTTTCATATAAATAATTCTAATATGTTATATATTTATAGAAATTATAGAGTTCAAGATAAACTAATTCACACATATACATGGTGTACATGGTGAAGAAATACAAAATGGTTATAATATGTTTTTGAGGTTTCTTTTTTTAGCTTCTAGCTATTGTAGCTTAATAAATATTAATTTTTAAGGCCAACTATCCCATTGTCACATGTATAACTCATCTATTATAAATTCTTTAAAATCTACCCATTGTCACATGTATAACTCATCTATTATAAATTCTTTAAAATCTACTACCCGATTGATTATATTATAGCTTTTTGGGTGTTAGAGGGATCCTTTTCTCTATTGAGTTCAAGCTTTCTATAGTTTTAAAAAGTTGTTGACTCATCCCATTGACTTAATGGTATCCATGTTAGTAGTAGTCATTTCTTTCTTCAATCTTCTCATCTTCAATGCCCGTTTATCATTTGGTTTTCTACCACTTTTCAGTCTGGAGGTGTAGGCTTGATAGCAGGATATAGCTTCAACTTTTCTATCCATACTATTTCATCTAGCAGAGATTCAATTGGTCATCATGTAAATTGGCCCCTGTCTGCATCATATTGTTTCTTCTCCATGATATGGTTCAAATAATCATCCCTTAGCAGCTGTATGAGATTTCTGCAAATCATTGTAGCATTGCCTTGTAAGGAATCTACTCTTCTTTATTCTTCTGGTAATATTTGTTGTATTTGTTTGTCATCCTTCCCTTGATTTCTTTCCAAAACCATCCTCTTAGCCTGTTTCTGTTTGAGCTCTAGATATTCTTTGACACTTAATAGCCTTGAAGGGTTTGCAGATGGAAGTGATGATGTATAGGTGATGATGCTGGAAGTGTTGAAGCGGTGTTGATGGAAGGTTTGATGGGTGAGGTTGTTGCTTTTCTTTTTCTGGTTTGTGGAATAGGTAGTTATGGGTGTGGTAGTTGTTGTTGTATCATCTGTTGACGCTCTTGAAATGCCAACATATGTTTGGTGTGGATGATCAGTGGTTCGAGATGTTTTGGCCTTTTTGGCTGGAGGTGTAGGTTTTGGTGGAGGAAACTTTCTTAGGCTGTCACTCTCCTCCTTTTTGGAATCAGCTGCAGGATATCTAGGTGTTGGAGTGGTGCTTGTTTCTTGAAGAATATGATCTTTGATGGCTTTGATCTCAGCTTGAGTATCATTGTATCTTGCTTCAATCATGTTCTTGATCATTTCCATGTGTAGGTTATAGTAGCATCTGCAGACTGCATTTGAAGTTAAAGATATGATTGAGCATGAAACCAAATCATTTCTGCAAGTTCTACATGTCACACCCCGACCCACAGCGAAATAAAAGTCGGGGCATGATTGGGTTATCACCAAAGCTCATGATATTTACTACTAAGTTTCATATTTATTATATTCAATTTAAAATTCAAATCCAACAAAATTTCATACAAACACAAATAATAATCTAAATGCTTGTTCCAACGAAATAACTTGATTATTCTTCTAGGCCATCCTAGGTGTTTCTTTCCTCAACTTGATCACCTGTATCATGCGTAAAACAGAGGAAATTTTGGGTCAACAAAAGTTGGTGAGTGAACCTTGATAAAACATTTAAATAATTGATTTTTATGTTGATTTAAATAAAATTGTGCATGAATCACATGTGAGCAAATGTATATATGTAACCAATCACAAACCACATTGAATGAATATATGACATGAATGATGATGTATCTGAGATCAAGGCTCAATCAAACGGAGCCGATCTAATGAGGCACCTGATGCTCAACCCGTATCCCATGAGGAACTGATGAGCCTAATGAAATGAGTGCACTTAAATGATAAAATGTATCCACATATAAACCACACTACAAGCAATACACATTTGATCATGAAATGATATAAACTTAAGTGTTAAATAAAATAAAGAAATGATATGACACATGATACACCCCAAAACGTGATTAAAATGAGGAATTTGTAGAGATTCACTCATAGTGGGTGCGTTTTCTCGATTGATGAAAGATGCGCACGATTTTGAGGATTTGATCGACGAACGAATATTATCCTAAAATAATAATACGATAATTCGATAAATATAAACAAATTAATATTTTTATTTAAACATCTTTGTTAAGTTTTTAGATTATTTTTGGTGGTTTCATTTCCTTTGAACTTGTATTATTTAATTTTATTTTAACTAAAGAGTATATATATAAGTGATTTAAATAAATAAAAAATACATATAATAAAAAAAGGAGTAAAAAACATACTGTCAGATCTGACAGTAAGAGGAGCCGGGCCGGTTTAATAGCGGATCTGTATGCGTGGGGTGGGATTCGAACTTGAGTCCTTCAGTTCACGTGCACGCAGCTCTTCCAACTGAGCTACGTGTCTAACCCGTTAGATATCTGATTTTTTAATTCTCTTATACACAAGTTAAGTCCATACAGAAATGATTAATTTTTAAAAACATTTTTAAGTGATCAGACGGTGTGACGGCGTGGACTCGAACCGGCGACCTGAAGTTGGTTTGCACCCGGCCCAACCAATTGGGCTGGGTGCTTAACCCGTAAAACATAGCATTTTTGTTAATTTTAACAACTTGTTGAGGGATCAGTGGGGTTTGGTTTTTTAAAAAAAAATTGTTTATTTCGACAATGTTGATGGCAGGAATCGAACTCGGAACGTGTGTGTTTAAAGTGCACACAGTCCACCGCTGGACTGTGTGTCTAACCTGGTTATGATTAGAATTGTATTATATAAATACCCACTATACACTTTATCTTCTTCGTTTAAAAATTTACCCAGAACACATTCTTGATTTCAAAACTCGATTAAGCTTGATTACTATACTTTTGCAGTTACCGAAATGAATGAAATGATATATGAAATAATATACGAACTAAATTAGAAGGTAAGGAACTGTTACCGGTCGGCAGTGGGTTCTCCGGCGAGTTAATTCCGGCGACAAGCTGCGGTTTCCAGTGAAACCAGGGGGTTTGAGCAGAGTGATCTTGTGATTAGTTGTGAAAGAATTGAGCGAGGATTAGAGGTATAGATCGATGGTATTTATAGGGGGTTTGATCACTCAAGTTTCGGTTTTGAATTTGCAAATTTGGAAAGGATGATCGATGACAGAGGGGCCTGATTGAGGTTTACTCTAATTAGATCACGTAACAGCTGTCGTCAAAGAAACCGCGTTTGAAGATTGGCGGAATCTCCGGCACCACGGTGATGGTGGTTGCAGGTTTTCCGCCCAGGTTGCATATTTATATAATGAGACATAAAAACTAACACATCTTGTGTGTGTAGCGTAGTGGTGTTGAGTGTGTGTGACTACCCGGGCGACCCGGGTTCGATCCTGGTTCCCAATTTCTTTTTGTTTCAGTTTTTGATTGATTAATTAAAAGGTTTAATTTAACTTTTTATTTATTTGTTATTTCCTTAAAGTCTATTTTAATTTAATTGTTGTTATTTATAGATTTTTATATCCTTATTAAATAAATAAATAATAATAAAAATACATAACGATATATAAATACACCCTTGATTAATGAAAATGGTGCGGGTTTTCGAAACCCGTTTTATACAAATGTTACAGTATCCCCTACTTTTAGAAATTTCATCCCGAAATTTAAGTAGTAGTTGTAACTGGAAAAAGATGCGGGTACTTCTCGCGTATTGAGTCTTCACGTTCCCAAGTAAACTCGGGCCCTTGTTTTGACTCCCAACGCACCCTGACGATTGGAATACGACTTCGCCTCAAGCGCTTCTCACTGAAATCCATGACTTCTACTGGTCTTTCAACGAAGTGCATTGATTCATCAACTTGAATGTCTTCTAGAGGGATATGGAGGTTCTCGTCAGCGAGACACTTTTTCAAGTTTGATACGTGGAATGTGGGGTGAATTCCGTTAAGCTCTTCTGGTAGTTCAAGCTTGTATGCTACAGGACCTACTCTTTCGAGTATCTTGAAAGGTCCTACGTAGCATGGTGCTAGCTTGCCCTTCTGGCCAAAACAAACCACTCCCTTCCACGGTGATACTTTCAAAAGTACTTGATCACCAACGCCAAACTCCAAGGGCTTTCGTCGTTTGTCAGCATAACTCTTTTGACGACTTTGAGCCGCTAGAAGATTGTTTCGTATTTGAATGATTTTGTCGGTTGTTTCTTGAATCAATTCAGGTCCGGTGATTTGCGCTTCACCAATTTCGTGCCAACATACTGGAGATCGGCATTTACGACCATATAAAGCTTCGAAAGGAGCCATGCCGATACTTGAATGATAGCTATTGTTGTACGAAAACTCGACTAACGGTAGATGAACGTCCCAGTTCCCTTGGAAGTCTATGACACATGCTCGAAGCATGTCTTCAAGGGTTTGGATGGTGCGTTCAGATTGACCATCAGTTTGAGGGTGAAAGGCGGTGCTAAGGTCTAACCGTGTACCCAAAGCGGTTTGTACGGCTCGCCATGTTCGTGAAGTGAAACGACCATCACGGTCTGAAATGATGCTTAACGGTACACCATGACAGCTTACGATCTCGTTGATGTAGATACGAGCTAACTTCTCGTTCTTGAAGTCCTCGTGAATCGGAATGAAGTGAGCTGATTTTGTAAGACGATCGATGATTACCCATATGGTGTCATACCCACTGGAGGTGCGAGGTAACCCGGTAATGAAGTCCATGGTTATGTTTTCCCACTCCCATACATGTATTTCGGGTTGGACTAGAAGTCTTGAAGGTCTTTGATGTTCAGCTTTCACTTTGGAACATGTAAGGCACTTGGAAACAAAAAGCAGCGATATCCTTTTTCATGCCAGGCCACCAGTAGGTGTATCGTAGGTCTTGATACATCTTATCGGCTCCTGGGTGTATAGAGTATCGTGTTTTGTGTGCCTCATTCATGAGGAAATCACGAAGGTTGTTGCGATCGGGAATCCATATGCGGTTTAAATAATATAGAATACCGTCGGATTTGGTTTCGATTTTGAGTTCAGCTCCACATGACAGCTCATCGCGTACGTCATTTTCCGTTATAGAGATATGTTGAGCTGCCCGGATTCGATCCTTGATATCGGTTATGATTTGCGAACATAGAAGACGAATGGAGTTTGCATATCGCTTTCGACTGAGTGCATCAGCCACCACGTTTGCCTTGCTAGGATGATACCGAATCTCGCAGTCGTAATCGTTGAGCAGTTCGACCCATCTTCGTTGCCTCATATTCAACTCTTTTTGATTGAAGATATGCTGGAGACTCTTGTGGTCAGTGTATATTTCACACTTGGTACTGTAAAGATAATGTCTCCATATCTTGAGTGCGAACACAACGGCTCCAAGTTCCAGGACGTGGGGTGTGTAATTTTTCTCATGAACTTTGAGTTGCCTAGAGGCGTAGGCTATCACCTTTCCTCTTTGCATTAATACACAGCCTAGACCTTGCCCTGATGCGTTGCAATAAACCAGAAAGTCATCGCAACCCTCAGGGAGTGTAAGGATAGGTGCGTCACAAAGCTAAACTTTAAAGTTTGGAAGGCCTCCTCTTGCTTAGGTCCCCAAATGAAGGGTTTTCCCTTGTGAGTCAAGGCCGTGAGCGGAACGGCGATACGGGAAAAATTGGCAATGAAACGTCGGTAGTAACCAGCCAAGCCAAGAAATGACCTAACTTCGGTAGGGGTACGTGGCGCTTGCCATTCTTGTACTGCCTATTTTCGAAGGATCGACATGAATCCCTTTGTTATTGACGACATGACCAAGGAATTGTACTTCTCTTAACCAGAATTCGCATTTTGAGAACTTAGCATAAAGCTTTTTAGTCCTTAAGAGTGTAAGAATGAATCGAAGGTGTCGCTCATGATCGGATTTTGACTTGGAGTAGATGAGAATGTCGTCGATGAAGACTATGACGAAACGGTCGAGATAGGGTTTGCATACCCTATTCATCAAATCCATGAAGACAGCGGGGGCGTTGGTTAAACCGAAGGGCATAACCATGAACTCGTAATGACCATAACGAGTTCGGAAGGCAGTTTTTGGAATATCTTCTTCGCGCACTCTAAGCTGATGATAACCAGAACGAAGGTCGATTTTGGAAAAACAGGTGGCGCCTTGAAGTTGGTCTAGAAGGTCATCAATACGAGGCAGTGGATAGCGATTCTTAACCGTCAACTTGTTGATTCTCTATAATCAATGCACATGCAAAACGTTCCATCTTTCTTCCTCACAAAAAGAACGGGCGCACCCCAAGGCGATGAGCTAGGACGTATGAATCCTTTGTCAGTCAGCTCTTGCAGTTGACTGGCCAACTCTTGCATCTCGGATGGGGCTAACCTATAGGGAGATTTTGCGACCGGTGTAGCACCAGACACAAGATCTATTCGAAATTCGACTTCTCGGGCAGGAGGAAGTCCTGAAACGTCGTCGGGAAAAACTTGCGGGAATTCTTTCACAATTGGAATATCTTCGAGCTTCCTTTCCTTGCCTTCCTTCTTGACAACGTGAGCTAGAAATGCGACGTAATTTTTGCGAAGATAACTTCGGGCTTAAAGGCAGGACATCAATTTGAGCCCTTTCGAAGGAGTTTCCCCAAAGATACGTAGTGTTTAACCGTCGACGAGAGAAATACGAATGAACTTTTCTTGGCACACCACTTCAGCATGATGCTGGCTGAGCCAGTCCATGCCGATGATAACATCGAAACTTCCCAATTTCATAGGAATGAGATCAATTGAAAAATTGTGATCATTTAGGGTGAGAGTACAATCGCGTATAATAGAATTTAATGAAGTGGGTTTTCCGTCAGCAACTTCCATCGTCAGAGATTCAACGAGATTATCACGAGGTTGGTCAAGAATAGATTCGAATTCTAAAGACACAAAGCTCTTATCCGCACTAGTATCGAATAATATGGATGCATAACTACCATTTACGAGAAACGTACCATTGACCACATTGTTGTCAGCCCTGGCTTGGTTGGCGTTGATATTGAAAGCTCTTCCTCTAGCAGGTGGAGAAGCTTGGTTAGCTTGGTTTACCGGGTTTGCTTGAGCTTGGGCATGGATGATGTTCACCAGGCGTGGGCAAGTATTCCTGAAGTGGTTTGGGTCCCCACAATTGAAACAGGCTCGTATAGATTGCATCATGGGGTAGTTGGGTTGGTAGTAAGGTTGGGCTGCGAGTTGTGCAGGTGGTAGAAGTAAGGGTTGTTGGGCTTGGCCCACCATTTGATTTTGGGTTTGGGTTGGAGGTTGACTGCGGTTTGATCACTGAAGGGTACGGCAGGTTTGGATAGTGTGACCCGCACGACCACAACTTGTGCAATGTTGGCAAGGGTTTTCAGGAGGGTGATGGTATTGACAACGGTTACACTTTGGGTGTGGGCCAGTGTATGGCCTTTTGAATGGTGCGGCTGGAGGGGCGACTTGCGTGATTGGAGCAGCAGTGATAGGTGGTTTGGGTGACAACAAAGTTCTTGCCATTTCGCTTCCTCTTACCAGCAAACTTCGAGGATGAACCTGAGTGGTTTGGAATTGGGGTCTCAATGGGTGCTTTCTTCTTCTCATCTTTAAAATTGCCATTTCGAATGCGATTTTTAGTGAGTTCCGTAGCTAACTCCATTGCTGCTTCGAGTGTTGCAGGCGAAGTGCTTAAAACCGAATCTTGGATTTTCGAGAGGAGGCCTCAAATGTAGTGTTCAATTAAGCGGTATAATGGGGTGAACAGATTGGGAACCTTTTGGTTCAACTCAAGAAACCTCTTGTTGTAGGAGGTGTGATCCCCTTCTTTTTGCTTTAGAGCATAGAATTCATATTCAAGCTTCTTGATCTCGCTTCTAGGGCAAAAACGTCTTGTCATGACGTCTCTTAATTCTTCCCATGATAAGGCCATGGCATTGTCTACACCTCGCTTTCCTTTTTCCGTGTTCCACTAGGTAAGGGCTACCCCAAACAATCTTCCAGTCGCGTAACGTACCTTACGGTCCTCAGGACAGTCGCAATTGAGAAAGGTGTTTTCCATCTCCTCAAACCAGTGGAGGAGAGCGGTGACACCTTCAGTCCCTTCATATTTTGGGGGATCGCAAGACTTGAAGTGTTTGTAGGTGCATTTAGGGGTTTTGGGAGGAGGGTTGGCAACGCTTTGGTCTTCTTGGTTGGGAGGGTTAATGGGATTAGCGGTGAGAGCTTGCTGAACTTGTAGCACGATGTCAGGAAGTACTGCGGCCATTTGTTTAGCAATTTGCGAGGCCAAGCGTTCGTTTGACTTTCCTGACCTTCTACCTCCACGTAATTGCCTAGCAGACATCTACAGGAATATATGTAGGGAGATTGTGAGTTCAAGAATTTCCTAGGTGTCATGTGTCGTGAAAAGAATGAAAACAACATAACTGAAAATAATTTAACTACATCCCTACGATGCCTTGGGTTTGCTCATGTTTGGGCCTCCAAATGTCCCACATACCATTGCCTGTGTAGTCATGTGGGCCCCCATGACTATTGGGCTTGGTAGGATTCACATTGGTGTCGGCGGGTTAACACTCGCACCACCCGAATGAAAATCGTAAAACATGATTACGAGATGTATGGTCAGAGGGTGTCCAGGTGTGGACACAATGACAGCTCAAAGTGGGGTTAGTTCACACGACATTTGGTATAGCATGCTTTGGCCTAACAGGTCCTTCGTACTCTCATCGTTAGTCCCCAGGTAGGCAAACTGGTCCTTTATTTTTGATTTATACGAATGCCAAGCCTAGACAGGACGTTCCGACTATCGGTACTCATACCCTTCCAGTTACTACATGCCTGTCGTGAAAACTCACTTTGATGTGATTTGAAAAATATGAAAACATTGCAAAAATCTTTGAAAAGAAATAACGGAAATCGTGAAATGGTGAGGTGTGTGCTTTCATAGATATGATATGATATGAGGGTATGATCTATGATGAGCATTGCATATTAACATGTACTTGTGAGAATGTTTGCATAATGTTGTGTGTGAATATAAACATGAAACATATAAACATCATGAATTTTGCATGTAACACATAAGCAATTTAAATCTAGTCAATTATAGTATAGGCTCTAAAGGTCTAATAACCTATCCTATATCCATATAGTCACAAGCTCTGATACCAATCTGTCACACCCCGACCCGCAGCGGAATAAAAGTCGGGGCATGATTGGGTTATCACCAAAGCTCATGATATTTACTACTAAGTTTCATATTTATTAAATTCAATTTAAAATTCAAATATCCAACAAAATTGCATACAAACACAAATAATAATCTAAATGCTTGTTCCAACGAAATAACTTGATTATTCTTCTAGGCCATCCTAGGTGTTTCTTTCCTCAACTTAATCACCTGTATCATGCGTAAAACAGAGGAAATTTTGGGTCAACAAAAGTTGGCGAGTGAACCTTGATAAAACATTTAAATAATTGATTTTTATGTTGATTTAAATAAAATTGTGCATGAATCACATGTGAGCAAATGTATATATGTAACCAATCACAAACCACATTGAATGAATATATGACATGAATGATGATGTATCTGAGATCAAGGCTCAATCAAATGGAGCCGATCTAATGAGGCACC
Source organism: Scalesia atractyloides (assembly GCA_947069175.1). Classification (NCBI taxonomy): domain Eukaryota; kingdom Viridiplantae; phylum Streptophyta; class Magnoliopsida; order Asterales; family Asteraceae; genus Scalesia; species Scalesia atractyloides. The sequence continues at coordinate 35,431,203 of CAMTDV010000015.1, forward strand.
TGATGCTCAACCCGTATCCCACAAGGAACTGATGAGCCTAATGAAATGAGTGCACTTAAATGATAAAATGTATCCACATATAAACCACACTACAAGCAATACACATTTGATCACGAAATGATATAAACTTAAGTGTTAAATAAAATAAAGAAATGATATGACACATGATACACCCCAAAACGTGATTAAAATGGGGAATTTGTAGAGATTCACTCATAGTGGGTGCGTTTTCTCGATTAATGAAAGATGCGCACGATTTTGAGGATTTGATCGACGAACGAATATTATCCTAAAATAATAATACGACAATTCGATAAATTTAAACAAATTAATATTTTTATTTAAACATCTTTGTTAAGTTTTTAGATTAGTTTTGGTGGTTTCATTTCCTTTGAACTTGCATTATTTAATTTTATTTTAACTAAAGAGTATATATAAGTGATTTAAATAAATAAAAAAATACATATAATAAAAAAAAGAGTATTAAAAACATACTGTCAGACCTGACAGCAAGAGGAGCCGGGCCGGTTTAATGGCGGATCTGTATGCGTGGGGTGGGATTCGAACTTGAGTCCTTCCGTTCACGTGCACGCAGCTCTTCCAACTGAGCTACGTGTCTAACCCGTTAGATATCTGATTTTTAATTCTCTTATACACAAGTTAAGTCCATACAGAAATGATTAATTTTTAAAAAAACATTTTTAAGTGATCAGACGGTGTGAGGGCGTGGACTCGAACCGGCGACCTGAAGTTGGTTTGCACCCGGCCCAACCAGTTGGGCTGGGTGCTTAACCCGTAAAACATAGCATTTTTGTTAATTTTAACAACTTTTTGAGGGATCAGTGGGGTTTGGTTTTAAAAAAAAAATGTTTTTTTCGACAATGTTGATGGCAGGAATCGAACTCGGAACGTGTGTGTTTAAAGTGCACACAGTCCACCGCTGGACTGTGTGTCTAACCTGGTTATGATTCGAATTTTATTATATAAATACCCACTATACACTTCATCTTCTTCGTTTAAAAATTTACCCAGAACGTTCTTGATTTCAAAACTCGATTAAGCTTGATTACTATACTTTTGCAGTTACCGAAATGAATGAAATGATATATGAAATAATATACGAACTAAATTAGAAGGTAAGGAACTGTTACCGGTCGGCAGTGGGTTCTCCGGCGAGTTAATTCCAGCGACAAGCTGCGGTTTCCAGTGAAACCAGGGGGTTTGAGCAGAGTGATCTTGTGATTAGTTGTGAAAGAATTGAGCGAGGATTAGAGGTATAGATCGATGGTATTTATAGGGGGTTTGATCACTCAAGTTTCGGTTTTGAATTTGAAAATTTGGAAAGGATGATCGATGACAGAGGGGCCTGATTGAGGTTTACTCTAATTAGATCACGTAACAGCTGTCGTCAAAGAAACCGCGTTTGAAGATTGGCGGAATCTCCGACGCCACGGTGATGGTGGTTGCAGGTTTCCGCCCAGGTTGCATATTTATATAATGAGACATAAAAACTAACACATCTTGTGTGTGTAGCGTAGTGGTGTTGAGTGTGTGTGACTACCCGGGCGACCCAAGTTCGATCCTGGTTCCCAATTTATTTTTGTTTCAGTTTTTGATTGATTAATTAAAAGGTTTAATTTAACTTTTTATTTATTTGTTATTTCCTTTAAGTCTATTTTAATTTAATTGTTGTTATTTATAGATTTTTATATCCTTATTAAATAAATAAATAATAATAAAAATACATAACGATATATAAATACACCCTTGATTAAGAAAAATGGTGCGGGTTTTCGAAACCCGTTTTATACAAATGTTACACTACATTAGTTGAGGGTGGCTTAGAGTTTTGCACCACGGTCTTCAGCATGTCTTTAATCGCAACAACAAAACACTCTAGCTTAGATACTCTATCCGCCAAATCCTGGTATCTTAATTCATCACCTAAGTAATAGGATGATCTGAACTCACACCTGGGGTGGTTATACTTGGTTTTGAACTAAGTGCCCCTTTTTCTTGGTATAGGGGACTTCCAACTGTTTGTGAATGTGCTATTGTTGATTCGACAGTTGTTGCCTTCAAGGATGTGACACATTTTCAAGGATATATATAATGCATATTGCAAGCGCAATGATGGTCATTTGTCATATTTTCAACATGTACAAACGTTAAAGCACATTGTGCATACGTTTAAAGCATCATCTCTTCAACCCAAAATACCAACCCTAGAAGTACAAATCAGGCGGGCTTTTCCCCTTTCAAAATTCAAACCCCAAATCCCAATCCCAAAGGTCCTACCTCCCCCCCCCCAGATCTTCCAATCCAATTCAAACTACTAGACAATAATCTAGAGAAACAAGAAAACTAATAAATAATCAGCCTTCTTCATCTTCCACTCGGTTGCTATAAATCTCCCATGTTTCAAGCAATCTTCGCACATCAAATGCAAGTTGATATGAAAAAGAAATAATTTTTAATCTCTTTTCAAAATAACGAGTGTGTTGGAGTTGAAGGTCCATTGTGTAAAACTACCAAGTCTATTTGGTCAACTTCAACACGATCGTCATTGTTGAATATAGTGTTACCTAAATCTATAAATCAAACACATTTAAAATAATTAATTTATATGATTAATGTAGTAAATGTAGATACTATTTAAAGATAGCTGAATTAAGACACTTGTGTTGCAGCGGGGGCGTAAAACCGTGCCAAATAACACTAATGTCATGCTGTTGTGTCCATTTATGATTATATATTTTCTGGGATGAAGATCTGGGAGTGCACCATTTTAATCCTGAAAGGTACAGTTGGTTTATCAATAGTCATATGGCGGAATGATGCCTTTTCGTCATCCTTAAATTATATATCATAAGTTTTAAGCTACTCTCCATGAATCAAAAGAATAAGCAAATCGTTGAGTATTGATGTAATAATAATAATAATGTTACGTGCAGCCGTGCAGGTACTTGGATATTGATAAAACAGAGGGGTTAGAGATACCACAGCCAGCTTTAGATCCAAATTCAACTGGTATACATCATACAATCACAATACGCACAAGAGAACAAGCAAGTTTCATAGGTGAACAAATTGGCTTCTTGCTAATTCTGGTAACTTTTTCTAACAAACATAGGAGTGTATGATAGCAGAGGTAGTGTGAAATGTTCAGATGCCAGTGATGGCCCTTCATGTGCTAGGTAAGTTTATATACATACAAAAGACATGAAGTGTATTATTGTAGATCTTATTATATTGCTATTTGAATTGCAGATTTGTAGATGGAATGGCTCCAGTTTGTAGAGGGAGGAGCTGACCTGACCTGGAATGGCAATGGTAATATACGGTGATGGTTGCAGCGGTAGATGGCCACCGTTCTTGTGGCAAGAGGAATCATGCGCTGACCCGATCCGATCAGAAAGATGGGTAAAAAAAGCACATACGGACAATTGTGAATTTGGGCAGCCGTTACGTGGGATAAATCATGTTTATCCAATAAAAAATCAAAATATCTAATATACCAGTGTTTATGACATCTGTACCCTTCTCTTAAAATCTTTATTAAAATGACAGGGAAGGATATAATGGTCTAATCATAAAGTGTATTTAATGAAACGAGTAGCTATGAAGTTTTTACGTATTTTTGAATGATACCTGATATTAATTTTTAGTTGAGTAGATATGATATTACTTAAGCTTTTGGTATGAAATTGCCCCGTTACGTGGACAAAATTAGATTATTTCTTTCCTTATATTTCCATAGCACGAGAAATGATTGCATGCATTGGCGAAAGTGTTGCTGGAACACGAGGCATTAATGCTTAAGAATAAAGCAAGTTCTTGGTCCTTATTATCCCCGAGAAAAATTGGCCTTGCCTGATCAAGAAGTGTTATAAGAGTTAAGAGGAAATATGATTTTTGGAGTATATCCAGTGTACTCATAAGGCTGGTGGTTGTTAGAATATATTTTATCTACTTTTCTTTACTTAGTGTTCAATAGTTTTTCTTTTAAGTGTAAACATCTTATTTTAGCGTGAGTTAACTTGAACATTACAACTGGTGACCAAAAACACGAACCCTATTAGAAAAGTTGAATATGATATATTTGGAACAAGTATTTAGGTATGTGACTTGGTAATTAGACTAACACCACAAATAAATTGGGTCACAAGAACAAACAAAAAATAGTTTTTAAATTAGAGATAGACTAAAAAACTTCACATATATATATATATATATATATATATATATATATCGTTAACATATAAGATTAAAATGAAATTATTGGCATACGTGACATTTTTTGAGTCTTACCATATAGAGGGTCATCCCAAATCGATATTTGAAACAAACATTGTTTTGAGTCTTATTTTATAAAATGAGCCGCCACTAAATCCAAATCCAAACCCAAATGAGTGATGTTGTGGGTTTTATAAGAAATTTAACCCATGTCAATTTTTATGGTTATGCTTATACAATAAAGTTCTCAACTTTGTCTTTATGCATATTATGTATAATCAATGGTTAAATCTGTTATGCCATACACCATAACTATAACCATAAAGGAACCATATTTTTATATTAATAGATTATGGATTAGCCGAGCCAATTTAAGTTGTGTGTTCCCGTTACATTAAGAGCTTTGACAGGATTTGTGAGGCTGCAAACGTTAGTCTAAGGGCGGCATGTCCTGAAACAAGCGGAGTAATATTGATTGCGGTTCATGTATGCACTGGTTCGGGTCTAACATAGGGTCAGGGCTCGACGGTGTTGTAAATTGTCATGACCACAACATTGCACAGGTTTCCGACTATATATAGTATTGATAAGAAAAGTACCAAATAAATATATATATATATATATATATATATATATATATATATATATATATATATATATATATATATATATCATCTTCTAATTTTAAACTCACAAGTTGTATGATACTTGTAATATTATTGTGGTGATACCACTTAACTTTCAACTTTGCATCAAGTAACCAAGGGGTGTAGTCTATTCTATCAACACATCTTAACCTGATAAATAAGTAAGTTTTGCTAGAACAAATGTGACTATGTGAATAATGTAATGACGTGTGCGTTTCTTTGAAAAAGAATGTAACATTAACCATATTTCATTAATTTCTAAATATTTGTGATATAAATAGAAAAAGATCAAACTATTGTCATATCAAGAATTCTAATATATTATATATTTATAGAAACTATAGAGTTCAAGATAAACTAATTCACACATATACATGGTGTACATGGTGAAGAAATACAAAATCGTTATAATCTGTGTAGGACCGATCCTGATAGCATAGGAACCTAGATTTGATATCTAATGTCCATAATAGTGGAAATATTACGACACGATTACCAAAAAAACAAGAATTAATCAGTTAAACGTCAATTTTATTGATATAACATCAAGTCTCCAATTTGACAGAGCTCCGTCTCAAAGTGCGCAAAGTTACAAATGACAATCACAAGCTAGCTGTATATAGGGCTCCAAGTTCGTTGGTGGGAGAGGTAGTTCGGGCGAACTTGACTATATCAAGTTCGGCCGAAGTTGACTTCACAATTCCTTCACGAGCGAACTTGACCAACAACAACATGAATACTTCATTTTTCTAGCCTGTTCACATCTAATCTATATAGACTCAATATAAGACTAAAACATAGACATTCTGCACCAACAGACTCCCCATTGGATATCGTCTTCGTCTTTTATCAGTCTGTAAAAACTCTGTCTTCAAATAAAACTTTAACGAACACGACCAAAGAAGTTCTTGAACGGCTTCTTTTGTCTTTCTTGCTTCGGATCTGGCGTCTGATCAGTAGGAGACACTTTGTTCATAAATTGAAACCTTCTTAGCCTTGCCGCCCTACCTTTTTCGTGTATTTCTTCAAGACGCTTTTCTTCCTTTAAAAACTCTACACGTTCCAGATCCCTCCATCTTGTTTCCCACATCTTTCCAGAATTAACTTCTCGAGCATAGCATACGTTAATGACCCTTTGATATTGCATGGCTTGTTCTTTTTCACGTTCTTCAAACACTATCTTGCTGTAGAACAAGCATTTGATATCTTCTCTCGAACAATTGACTAGCCACATCGGGCCTAGTATCCTAATCGTTCTCCACAACCCTCTCATACCTTGAAACCCTAATATCTCAACCCTTTCCTTTGTGATATCCAGATGTTCTTCAAATCGTAATACTATCACTGCTTCACATGTGTTAGGATCAATCTGCCACCACTTAAACACTGGATAAAAATTCTGCTCGATAGGCATCAAAGGCATGTTTCTGATAGCTCTCGGTCGTTTCATGATTACGTTATATCTTTTTCCCCTGTCTTCTTGTTTTTTTTGATGTGACGACCTGGAATGAACGACTTCCAATATCTAAAACCCTTTGTTGCTTCAAACTTGATCATTTTCCGTAGTAATTGATCGATAAATTTCATCTGATATGTGACATTTCTGGTTTGAACAAGCTCTTCAACATCCCAGTATGGTAAAGTCTTGAAATCAGCCAGATATTTGAAGTATTGCACCCCAAATTCCCTTTTGATTGCATAAACATTCAGCTCTTTAAACCACCCCCAACTCAGAATATCCCCTAATGACACATCTTTATCTCTGGTAAAGAATGCTAGAGGACGTTGAAACTTACGTTCACGCGGCATCTCTTTAAACCAGGATTTCTTAGCTTGAGCGATCTCTTCCTTTGTCATTGGCTTCGGAACTTTTCCTTCCGTATCGACTCTTCAATCTTTTCTTTAAGCATATCTTCGTTCAATTGCTTGTACATCTCCTCGAAAGTAGGAAAACTATCAGTAATAGAACCAATGTACTACGCAGCTTCATGCTTTTCATCATCATAAGACCAATCTTCTACTATAACCGTGTTATACTCGTCTGCCTCGAATCTACGATGATAATGATACTCGTTAGGCTCAAACGTATTCACGTTCAACACTTGTTCCTCAAAATCAAAATCTAAAGATTCAGCATCAACTTCGATCAACTTGGCCAGATCTTCTTTAGTATAGTTGTGCACGTACTCGCCTTCTTCGACATTGTGTTCAAGCATCAAATCAAAGGCTTAGTCGGTACTGCAGCAACAGGCTTTGCAGATATATCAACATCAGTCATATCTATATCATCAGTTGGCCTTGTTTGCCCTAACTCCCCCCTCATTCTGTTCATTCATAGCATTCGCCTCATTATTTAGAAGACTTGTGAAATCAAAAATTTCATTCACTGACGCATCAACCACCTTAATCCCTGTACCACTCGGATCATCATCATTACCTCCATCGTGGTCAGAATCATCTTTCGGATCGTCAGTTGGTGGTTCATCATCTTTATTTTCATCTTCTGCTTCATCATCGTCCTTTTCTTCAGAAACAATTGCAGCATCAGAAGGCTTGACAGATTCGTCAACCTTAGCAATCTCGGACTCAAAAGCTTTTTCAACATGCTCAATATTCTCATCAACAGGCTTTTCAGCAGCTTCAGAAGTTTTAGGTGCTTCACCTTCAACACCTTTGCCTTTGCCACTAGCTGCTAATTCTTTCTCTGCTCTTTCTTTCGCCTCTTGTCTATCCAATCGATCGTGTTCAGCGATAAAATCAATACCAAGGCTGTTAGATATCACTTTCTGCATCCTTGTAAATCTTCGATCATTTAGAGCTTGTATCTTTTTCAGATCAGCAATTTCTGTCTACAGCTTTTCATTCGCATCTTGCAAACTCTCAATCAATGCCTTGAAGAATTCACGCTCACTTTCCAACACCTTGATCTTATCATCCATCATTTCTTTCTCTAATGAACTTTTATTCACCTTCTTGATTAGCTCAGCTTTCTCTTCTTCGTTCTTTTGTATTTATCCTCTAAAATCTTGACACGCTTTTCGAGAACATCTACATCAGATTCAGGAAAGAAATCATCTAGATATTGAAGATCCACCGACACATTCGGAATATCACCAAATAGATTCGTCTTTGGAGTTTTTGGTGTTGATTTCGGAGTAGCAGCCTTTGGTGTAGATTTCTTTGGAGTTGAGCTTTCAAGTTGAACACCTTTAGGATCAGGAGATTGTATCACCGGTACTTCAAGTAAATTAGACTCAGGAGGTTCTTGTGTAACTCCTGGCATTTCTGCTTCAGATGAAATGATAACAGGAGGTTCTTGTGTAACTTCTGTGCTCTTAGGCTTTCCCTTGTATCTCCTGCTTGCTGGTTTCTGAGCTTTCTTTATCTTTTTTCCTTTTGTCGTTGGAGACCATGTAGTCTTTGTTGTTGAAACTACTGCAGACTTTACACGCTTAGCCCTTTTCTTAGGTCTCTCCTATTCAGACTCTTTTTCAAGATTTGGATCAAAATCTGCATCTGTTTCTTTGATCTTTTCAACTTCTTTTTCAGCCATAGCCTTCTTTGTTTCCTTCTCGAGAGAATCATCAGAATCATCATCGTTCTCGGAAGTTGCAGAAATAACATCGTCTTCCTGTGTAGTCTTTTCTGTCTCCAGACTTTCAATCACAACGCTGCACTTGAACCAGCCTCTGTTTGTACATTAACAGGCTCATCTTCATCTATCAGCATAGTATCAACTTTCTTAGCACCACGCTTCTTTTTCTTTTCGATCTAAACTTTGACAAACCATTCACTGCGAGCTTTTGGTTTGAACGTTGCGAACCATTCTTTCTCAGCATTCAATTCCTTCTCATCACCACTACCATCGTCCTTCCATTTATTTCCAGCTGGCGCAACATAATTTTCATCTTTTAACGCCCCAAATATTGGTTTTGCAACAGGTGCTGAATCCTGCTTCTGGAACTTTAACAACTTCTTCACAGTCGTTTCATCGAGGTGACTGAAGTATAAAATGTCGTTTGGATCACGTGCAATGTATGTAAACTTCTCGTCGATAAGCGTCTGCACGAACCTCAGATATAAACACAATCTTGTGTCTTCCATATTCTTTGACATGTGAGTGAATACAAGCTTAGAATAGTTATACGGCTTCTTCAGAATCAATGCCGTTGCCATGCAGGCCATATAATCCTGAACATCGTCAAGACCCGCCTTTCTGTGGCTGAATGTATGAATAATAGCATGCATAAGAAGCTTGTACGGGTTTGGAACTTCCCATTTCTTCAACGTCGGCTTATTAACGCTTCCTTTGTAACCCATACGATAAAAACAACCTCGTACCATCTTTTCGTCTAGAAAAATAGGATCATCTTTGTCGTCGTTGAAATGCAAGATCCTGTGTATATCATCCTCTGTAATTGTGATCTCTTGGTTCTCATCTCCGACTTGAACTGATGATGTAATTGTCTTCTTGTCTGCACTTATACTTGCGTTCATCCAGAAGTGATAAGTATGCGATCTATATGACACTGTTCGCTCCGTGATAGCTCTGTGAATCAGGCAATCCTTAAGAAACTTGAGAATGCTTTAGTATTCCTTCAGTGATGGACACAACGCCTTATCGAGAGTGATACAGGTGTTATGGAACTTGGAATAGTCCATCGTGATAACTCACGCTGGTACTTGATCCTGAAAGACGCAAAACACTTAGCATGCATTTCGAGAAATTTTTTACAAAAATTTCAACACATTAACATCAAGTGCGGGCGAACTTGATGTTGGTATAACAAACAGTTTTGAGTCAAGTTCGCCCGAACATACATAACAATATGTTCAACAATTCATTCATAAGTTCGGGCGAACTTATGGCTATACATTTCTGATTTGTTAACTAAGTTCGGGCGAACTTAAGATTTAATGATGAATTTTATTGGTTTAAGATGCAAGTTCGTTTGGACTTGATAACAAGTTCGGCCGAACTTGTTATCTTCTTCAACAAAACTGCAACTTCATGCTGTAACCATTCTGATCGAATCCACTTCAAATCCATGGTCGATTTTCAATGATTATAACGATCTTAAGTTCAATTTGTCCAAAATACTCCTAGATCTACCAGTTTTAATGAGTTCAGATCTAAGTTATTCGATTAAGGTTCAATTGACGGTTCAAATCCCAATTTCTCACCTTCGCCATTATAGATGGTGTGTAAATCACCACAAACAATGAAAATTTCAGCAGCACAACGACACTAGAATGACAATTTTGACAAATCGCTCATAAAGGTTAAGTTTACTCAGAGTGTTTGATTGTGGATAATGAAATTCGGTCGAACTTGCAGGTATATATACCTTAGCAAGTTCGGGCGAACTTGAGAGCCCAAGTTATAAAGCCCATGTAAGTTCGGGCGAACTTACCTATCTTCACCCAGCCATCAAAACAAGTTCGGTCGAACTTGTTTCAAAGTGAAACTTTAATTAGTTTAGCAAGTTGGGCCGAACTTGCCTAAACCCAATTTTCAAATTTTCAAGTTTTTGGAATTTAGTCCCTGAACTTTTCACATTTTACCAATTCTGAAAATCCACTCAGTTGACCAAGTCCAAGCTAATGACCTTGGTTAACCGATTTGTCTGTCGAGTCCAAGTTAATGACCCCGGTTTGACCCGATATGAACAAACTGTTGAACTTTTCAAACTTTTCAAAAACCAAAGTTTCAAATTAATGAACTTTTTTCATCGTTTTGGCTTATCAGATTTTACAGATTAGCTCCCAGCCCGTTGTCAATGAGATTCCCACCAGTTTAGCACCTTACCAGTCTCCTAAGATCCGTTCTCCAACATTGGTTTGCTGAAAACAATGTAGAAACAAAATCTTTTTGAATTTTTTGTAAGTTTATGCTAAAACACACTGAAAATCTTTTTGGTTTTAATCTGTAAAGCAGATAAACTATGTACAGAACAATGTAAACTATGTACAAACATATTTACAGACATATTTTTGTGAATTCGTGTCTAAGGATCATATCAGTTGATTGAGACATATCACCAGTACCGTTGACCTTTAGATGACTTTAAGTTTTAAACTCGTTTACCTAGATTGTCGATATGTTTGTCCACTTAAACTTTACCACGTTTCTCAATTGTTCCAACATATGTTAAGGTATGATTTATGAAACTTGACTTATCTGAAGTTCCCACTTCTTGAATATACTCCCGTATCAAGATTCCATAGATTTCATCTTATAGGTGAATATAGTGTAGTTGATATCTGTATCTGGGTTAGTGCGAGGCCTTGAGAGCTCAGGTTAGTACTACCGTACAGACAAAGAGATGAAGGCTCGACTTTAAGGTGTGTTCCATTTAAGGAATCTTTTTAGCACTTCAAATGATTAGATATTTCGATACTTTTCAAGATTGCATACAGTTTAGGGGTTTATAGCGAAAATATTATTGAAGTTCTAGGCTATTGCTTCCGCAAAATCAGAAGAACTTGTATAATACCCCAGATATCAACTATCTATAAAGACCTCGTATCTTAGAATCAGGCAATCTCTCAAACGAAATTTCGGAGTACTAAGTCCATATATCCAAGATGTGTTAATCCACAAGATTAAACAATTGTAAAATTTAGTTTATATCTCGGAAACAATTTACTGAATGTGTTAAGCCTATCGACACGTCCACAGTAAAACTTGTTTTTCACTTTTTTAACTTTACATTTCTTTAGCATACTGTGATTGTCGACTGATGTACTATCATTTCCTTATTGTGACACCGAATTCTTTTTGTCTTTTTCAATGTTTTTGTACATTTTTGAAATTTTTCATATTTTTTTGTATTTTCTCAAATATTTTTCCCCCTAAAATCAAAAACATATTTTTGTATTTTAGATTTTAAGAAATACTAATCTAGAAGATAAATAACAAACCAAAGTGGATCACATGAACTCGTCGTCCGATCCATATTCAATCTCAGCTTCCGCACCTGTCAGCAAATTTTTAATACCGTTAAGCCTCATTAGATATTTAAATCTTGTTAAAGGAAATGCTTTGGTATAAAAATCAGCCTTTTGTTCTTCGGTGTGGATTTTTTCTATTCGGACAAACTTCTTTTCGTAGCAATCACGAATGAAGTGATAACGAATTTCAATGTGTTTAGTACGTGAGTGATGAACCGGATTTTTGGTTATATCGATAGCTGCTTTGTTATCTACGAATAAAGGCGTATCAAGAAACTGCAGACCATAATCTCTCATATGTTGTTGAATTCAAAGGATTTGAGAACAATAGCTGGAAGCAGAAATGTATTCTGCCTCACAGGTAGTGAGAGAGACCGTGGTCTGTTTCTTGCACTGCCACTTTACCAAACGTGTTCCGAAGAACTGGCATCATGCCGTTGTAGATTTCAAGTTCAGCTTGTCCACTCCGAAGTCTGAGTCAGCGTATCCCGTTAGATCAAAATTGTCGTTCTTTGGATACCACAAGCCGGTGCTTGGACATCCATCCAGGTAACGGAAGATTCGCTTGACTATCTGCATGTGTGACACTCAAGGACTAGACTGATATCTCGCACGTAAGCAGGTAGGATACATGATGTCTGGGCGAGATGCCGTCAGATACATCAGAGATCCTATCATCTATCGATAGAATGTGTTATCAACTTTGGTTCCAGTCTCGTCAATGCAAATCCCATGATTCAGTGCCAGCGGAGTCGAAAGCGGCTTCGAGCTATCCATTTCAAACTTCTTGAGAATGTCGTGAACATACTTTGTCTGATGGATGAATATGCCGTCTAGTAACTGATCGACCTGTAATCCGAGAAAGAATTTCATTTCACCCATGGAGGACATCTCAAATTTCTTCTTCATGATTTTTTCGAACTCTTTGCAAAGACTATCATCCGTAGAACCGAAGATGATATCAGCCACATAGATTTGTACAATGATTAGATGAGATCTGACTTCTCTGATAAACAATGTACTGTCCACTATGCCTCTTGTAAAGCCATTTCCAACGAGATGTTGCGATAATGTCTCGTACCAAGCTCTCGGGGCTTGGTGTAATCCGTATAAGGCTTTGTCTAGAAGATAGGCTTTGTTCTTGTTCAGCGGATCGATGAACCCCGGTGATTGGCCGACGTATACTTGTTCACGAAGTTTACCGTAAAGAAATGCAGATTTTACATCCAACTGTTACACCTTAAATCCTTTCCAAGCTGCGAACGCGAGGAAAATGCGGATAGACTCTAACCGTGCAACCGGTGCGTATACTTCTGTGTAGTCAATACCCTTTTGCTGGTGGAATCCTTTGACAACCAACCGAGCTTTGTTTCTCACTATTACACCCGGATCGTCTCTTTTACACTTGAAGACCCACTTCGTATCTATAGCTTTCTGCTTCGGTGGTAAGTCTACAAGCCTCCAAACACCCAATTTCTCGAACTGTAACAGTCCTCTTGCATTGCTATCACACAGTTCTCGTCCCCCAAAGCTTCATTAACAGTTTTTGGCTCTATTTGAGAAATGAAACATGAATAGTAGCAGTAGTTTTGAGTTGGAGCAACTTGGGTGTAGAAACAACTAAGTGCTTTATTGATTTGGCTTCGTGTACGCACACCAGTTTGTAATTCACCAATGATATTCGTTGAAGGATGCTAAGAATATGATCGCGTCATTTCTTCATTAGGAACATCAACTGAGCTTTGCTGATTCAAGACATTCAGATCACTGTTCACTTCAACATTAGGAGCACTTGATGAAGCTTTGTTCTGATTTCTTGGACTAGCAGATTGATTCAACACGGTAGATATCTGCTCAACTTCTTCATCCGATGAGGTTTCACCATCAGCATCAAATGTCGGTGCTTCATCTGAGTCAGAATTCTGATTCTGAGGCATACTTGGCACTGTTGTAGCATTTTCTGGTTCAGAAGAAACATTTGATGGATTTGTAGCAGGTGTTACTTCTGTTTCAGAAACATTTTCAACTTGAACACTGCTATCGCTAGGACCTGCGGAAGACGAAGAATCCAACGTGGGTTGATTAACCACAATTGGTCTAATGATTTGTTCTTGATTCGCCGACTGTTGAAGATAATATAACGCTGCAATTTCTTCTTCAGACGGTTCTTCCGGTAAATCGAATGACTTCCAAAGATCTTGATAGTTAAACAACCATGCGTCGCCTCTTCTTTGAATAGGATCCGTATAGTTGAAACAATCAACATGCTGTGCTTCAATAACCTTTCTCAACGAAGGAACATACACTCTTCGTAGCGGACTCGCATATCCGACAAAAAAACCTTCAAGCGATTTGGCTCCGAATTTACCATCTTGATCTATTACAGTACATGGCGCACCAAATGGCTCTAGAAACTTCAAATTTGGCTTTCGTATGTTAATCGTTTCAAAACATGTCTTTTTCGATGGTTTGACAGTCAAAACTCTGTTTAGTGTGTAGAAAGCCGCTGCAACTGCCTCACTCCAAAAGCTTACTGGAAGTTTCGAATCTGCAAGCATGGTTCTTGCTGTTTCGATTAAAGTTCTGTTCTTCTTTTCAGCTACACCGTTTTGCTGCGAAATGTAGGGTGCACTAAACTCGTGCAGGATCCCTTTAGCGTTGCAAAATTCTGTCATCTTATTATTCTTGAACTCTGTGCCATTGTCACTGCGAATGCGTCGTACAGGGAGATGATAAAGGTTTTCTAGCTTCTTGAAAAGAATCACCAAGTTTTCGGATGTTTCGTCTTTTGATTATTGGAAGAAAACCCATGAGTAACGCGAATAGTCATCTGTCACAACTAAGCAGAATAAGTCTCCTGAAATACTTCGAACGTTGACATGACCAAATAAATCCATGTGGAGACGTTCAAGCGGCAACTTGATAGAGTTCAGAATTTTCTTCGGATGTGACTTTTTGATCTGCTTCCCCTTTTTGCATTCTAAGCAGTGATCAGATATATGAAAGCTTCGTAAGTTCACACCTTCAACCAGATCATTATGAACCAAGAAATTCATTTTACATAAATGAATGTGCCCCATTTTTCGATGCCAAAGAATAGAATCTTTCTCAGTAGCCTTTATCACAAAACATTGCGCTGATTTTGATGAAGTGGTAGCGACTCCTATATCTAAGACATATAAATCGTTCTCGCGCTGATTTTTGAGGTTTCTTTATTTAGTTTCTAGCCATTGTAGCTTAATAAATAGGGGTTATTATTTTACAATCTAATTTTTAAGGCCAACCATCCCATTGTCACATGTGTAACTCATCTATTATAAATTCTTTAAAATCTACTACCCGATTGATCATATTATGGCTTTTTGGGTGTTAGAGGGATCCTTTTCTCTATTGAGTTCAAGTTTTTTTATTTTTAAAAAGTTGTTGACTCATCCCATTGACTTAATGGTATCCATGTTAGTAGTAGCCATTTCTTCCTTCATTCTCCTCATCTTCAATGCCCATTTATCATTTGGTTTTCTACCACTTTTCATTCTGGAGGTGTAGGCTTGATAGCAGGATATAGATTCAACTTTTCTATCCATACTATTTCATCTAGCAGAGATTCAATTGGTCATCATGTAAATTGACCCCTGTCTGCATCATATGGTTTCTTCTCCATGATATGGTTCAAATAATCATCCATTAGCAGCTATATGAGATTTCTGCAAATCATTGTAGCATTGCCTTGTAATGAATCTACTATTCTTTATTCTTCTGGTAATATTTGTTGTATTTGTTTGTCATCCTTCCCTTGATTTCTTTCCAAAACCATCCTCTTAGCCTGTTTCTGTTTGAGCTCTAGATATTCTTTGACACTTCATAGCCTTAAAGGGTTTGCAGATGGAAGTGATGATGATGTAGGTGATGATGCTGGAAGTGTTGATGCTGGAAGTGTTGAAGCGGTGTTGATGGAAGGTTTGATGGGTGAGGTTGTTGCTTTTCTTTTTCTGGTTTGTGGAATAGCTAAAGTTATGAGTGTGGTAGTTGTTGTTGTATCATCTGTTGACGCTCTTGAAATGCCAACATATGTTTGGTGTGGATGATCAGTAGTTCGAGAAGTTTTGGCCTTTTTGGCTGAAGGTGTAGGTTTTGGTAGAGGAAACTTTCTTAGGCTATCACTCTCCTCCTTTTTGGCATCAGCTGCAGGATATCTAGGTGTTGGAGTGGTGCCTGTTTCTTGAAGAATATGATCTTTGACGACTTTGATCTCAGCTTGAGTATCATTGTATCTTGCTTCAATCATGTTCTTGATCATTCCCATGTGTAGGTTATGGTAGCATCTGCAGACTGCATTTGAAGTTAAAGATATGATTGAGCATGAAACCAAATCTTTTCTGCAAGTTCTACATTAGTTGAGGGTGGCTTAGAGTTTTGCATCACGATCTTCAACATGTCTTTAATCGCAACAACAGAACACTCTAGCTTAGATACTCTATCCGCCAAATCCTGCTATCTTAATTCATCACCTAAGTAATAGGATGATCTGAATTCCCACCAGGGGTGGTTATACTTGGTTTTGAACTAAGTGCCCCTTTTTCTTGGTATAAGGGACTTCCAACTGTTTGTGATGAACTATTGTTGATTCGACAGTTGTTGCCTTCAAGGATGTGACAACTTGGGAAACTTTACCGAATAAAATGGCAACACGTGTCCTATAACCATCAAATTATCCCAGTAAGTTAGACGAGAGGGACCATTTTGTGCAAAATATGGAAGATGGATAGCGGAGGGGTCAAATGTGAATAACTGCCAAACTTTTGGCTTTTGATGGTCCGTTACGGACCGCAAGGAATTTGCCTTACGTTCCGTAAGACAATTAAAAACCAGGGGCGCGCTGAAGGTCCTTACGGACCTCCTGTAAGGCCATCGTTAGTAGCAGGTTTTGAGCTGGCAGCTGCTGCAGCTGTTCCCTGCCACCTTTGTTCGTTTTATGCCACCTTCAAGTCTCCCTATGACATGTGTCCCACCACTAATCTTCATCATAACACTCCTGGACACAACTGGCGTCATTTGGGAGCTTGAATCTTAGTATAAATAGGTGATCAAGTTCACCACTTGAACTTGCACCTTCATTTCCCACTCTCACTTCTCTTTGAGTTGCTTCTACTTGAAAGAGGCCTCCTACCTGAAGTGTAAACTTACTTTGACCACTTGTAAGTGTTCTTCTTCAGTGTTGTTTCATTTTTCGGCTAGTTGTTAGCCGAAAGTCAAGCAAATTGACTTTTAATTTAACTTTCAGTTATGATCATTTTGGTCAAGCCAATGTTCAAATCGAACATGGCTACGTGATCGTAATAATGTAGGTGTTAATCCCCTAGGAGGGCACCTTCTGAAGATCACGTTAAGTTGGTCAAATGACGAGTAAAAATTTTATTAAATAAAAGTAAAAAACGTAAAATTTTGTAATTAACGTTAAATGAACTTCTAAGTATCGACACCAGTATTCTTTGTCCAAGACGATTACCAGTATTCTTTGTCCACTTAAACAGAACACATGGACATTTCAAGTTTCATTACCTTGTGATACGATTAAGGTAATATTATACTGATATATTAGCGTGTCCCACTCCAGGATATACCCCTGCTATCAAGGTATGCACAAAACTTCCTCGTAATAGGTGAATATACTGAAATCATCCCTTTTGTTTTACAACTTCAGAACATTGGTAATTAGGTCAATACTTCGTACAACAAAGAGACCAATATCCAATGAGGCTAAGGAAAATACCAAATTTTGGTACGATTTATGCACTTTGCACATTTAAATGACTCACTTGGAGAGATTCTTCAACTTCTGGGTTTTTGGCATCTTAGCTCTTTTAAGATATCTTGGTTGTACCTAAGGTCAGCAGCATATATCTGGATGCAGCAAAAGGACAACCCTGATATCCCCGGATGAAATAACAGTATAAAGACCCAAAACCTCGGATTTTGGTAATTTCTCAACGCAAGATTAAAGGTTATAAAATCATACGCTACTAATGTGTTACCCCCTTGGTACACAGTTCGTTATGTTTATATCATGTTGGTAAGTTGATTATTTCATTTTTTTTACCTACTGGTACATCATATAATAAATCTACTATGACACTTAAGCAATTTAATTTCAGTTTCAGTGTGACAGCCACGCTGATTTACTATCATTGATTCTTTTCTCACACTATGCTATCTCATTTTTTAACTTTAATTTTTTTATTTATTCAACGTTTTTGGATTTTTAAAATTTTTAACTTACTCCCCTAAACTCATGCCCTATCTAAACTCTTTTTGGCTTAGGAAAATTTCTCCCACTAAATTTTTGTTTTTCTAAAGTAAGATGAAAAATAATTAAAAACTAAAACTTAAACACAAACAGACTCCCAATTCAACCTGACAATAAGTGTTTCGATTTTGAAGTTTAGAATAATCCTAACAATCAATGAAGTAAATATTTCGTTACCAATAGTCTTGGGTTGTCCAGTTAGAATGAAGAACCCAAGCCTAGATAGTCTTGGGTTGTCAAGATTCATCACTAATTTGAACTTCTTTCCAAGATCCATTATATCCGAGTGGTGTCTTGGATGTATGGTTCAATGATTATTGTCCCCGATAATTTCCATTAGGTCTTTGATTGTGAGAGTTCCAATAAACTCTCTGATTTTCTGATCTTTGAAAATTACTCTTTTGATACATTTTCCCCCATTATCATACCTGGACTTTGAAAATTGTTTAGATTGTATTGAACATTTGAGTTACTAAAACTCCTATATTCGTTTCTTCTTTGAAAATTCGATTGCCAGAAGTCTAACATCGGTTTTGATATCCAAATTTTTAATGTGCAACTGATTTGATTTACCATTAAAATGATTAGATTTAGGAGATTGGTTCTTGGTCTATCAAATCTTCCCGATGTTAAACGTTTAGATTGAAATCTCGGTTCGTCTTCAGTATCCTCATCCACTTTATGAAGTGTACTGTTAGACCCAACTGATTCTTTAAACAAAACTCGACTATCAGGTATGTCAACTGTTATCGGATCCACTATAGCTGGTGTAGTGGGAACATAATCTGTCAGTTCATTTTCATGGGGCAAAAAGGCATAATCATGATTAAAATGTGGTGGAACTTCATTATATCCCACACCCTTATTCTCTTGATTAGACTTTTGAGATCCTATTTTATGACATAAAACAAAAGGTGAATTCCTAAATTGTTCTAACTTTTAATTAAGTTCTACAATTGTAACTTTGGCATCACCCAATTCTATGCATTTTTCTGATAGTTCTTTTGTTCTAGTTTTCAATGTCTCAATTGTAAATCAATGCCAAGAAGTTTTTCATTAAGGTTTAGAACTTAAAGTATTAACTTCTGCTTCACATGATTTTATTTTCTTCATATATTGAGACTCGATTTTCTTTAAACAAAAATTGATTCTTTTAGTCTCGATAAGTCATTTAACAGACTTTGGTTATGTTCCGATAACCTGTCAACTTTGCTTGAAAGTTCAATGCAATTATAACAAACATGACTTACAGATTCTGACTGTACTCGTACCTCTATTGTAAAGCCATCTGCAATATCCATGCACGTTGTAACTCCTACATCCTTGACCTCCATTGTCTCATCCTCAGTATCCTTCTTCTCTTCTACCACAACATTTGCTTCTACATCTGAAACACGATCTCCTGCACTCTATCTTGAAGAACTCTGATAACGTTTTCTAAAGCTTCCCACAGGTCTCTAGAAGATCCGTACCTATTAAAAATTGAGAACGTGTCTAGTTTGGGATATGTGGGGCGACCCAGCCAGTAATAGGTTTCCTTTGAACTAAATATACCTAATAATGTTAGGATACCTTGTGGGTACTCATCTAGGAGAAGTAGGAAAACCGGAACTGCCAATAATAGTATAAGAAATGTTGTTATAAGTAAAAAGTGTTAGACAATTTTATCAAAGAAATATTGTGTTACATTGGAATAAATGAGCTAGATAAAAAAACAGGCCTATGGAATCTCCCTTGGGGATGGTAACTCTGATCGAGAATCCCTCTAGGTTAAGTTAAGAAAGAATAATAAAATACCGAAGCCCATGTTGTCGTTACTGGGATGGTGACTCTGGTTTGAACAACCTCTGGGTTAGGTATAGTTATATGCTCATGTGAAAAATAGAGAAAAAAATAATGATGTTAAATTCTTTTGGTTTTGGCATATGACAGTTAGGAAATAATCAATTGAATGTTCCTTTCATTAGCTTGAGGCGGGATTAGGTGGAACTTTGACTTTTTAGTGTATGACCCTAGGTTGACTGACCGCACTTGAACTAAGTAAACATGATTAGGGATTAGAAACTGGTGTTGGGTATAAGTGGATCGTATACCTGCAATCGCGATTAACACATGAGTAAGTTTTAATTAAGTAATTTATAATTTTGATACTTGATGTAAACCTTGCTATGATTCCATTAGCATAATTCTTTTTCAGGGACAAAAAAAGAGTAAATGTGGGGATATTTGATGTATTGCAAAATACATCTATTTATCGTGTATAGTTTGTATAGCTTTCAAGTCCATTTGCATTAATTTTAGGTAAAATATGCATATTACTGATTACTTTGTGTTTCCAGGTCTCGGGTTGTTGGACCTACAAAAGAACAGATGATATCAAAAAGCCAAAGCATGATTCACTGATCAAGAAAAAAGCAAAAGATTGAACCAGTCTATCCCCAAAGATAGTGAATTTTGAACACCTAATCATAACATCTGTTCAAGAACAAAGAAAACATATGTTCAAGGCGTGGAACCCCTGTTCAAGAGGAATCAACATCTGTTGAAAGCTAAAGACTATTGAAGACTAAAGCACTAATGAATTCAAATGTCTGATCAATAAGGCCAAACATCTGTATACCCAAACAGGCTTCAGCTATAAACCACCTATGCTTGTCAGATTTGAATATAATATCTGGCGACGGAGGGTGGAACATATGCTATCTCAACAAAATTCAGGGTGTTGGAGATCTATGGTTTTCGGACCACATGTCCCAATGGTACGAAATACCAAAAATCCAAATGTATCTGAGCCAAAGAAGCCTGAAAACCACTCAGAGCAAGATTATCAAAAATTCGAGCTAGATGCGAAAGCCTTCAGCATCGTGGCTATGGCACTACCAAATTATATCTATTTGGCCTGTTACACTATAATAGTGCTAAAGAGTTGTGGGATGCATTGAAAGAGTAGTTTGGTGGTACAGAGGATGTTCTCGAGAACACTCGTGGGATCCTTAACCAACAATACGAGACTTTCACACATGTCAAATAGTTCACAAAGTCAACTTTAAGTAACCAATTTTCTGAGGTCTTTACCTGAGATACAATTTCCATAGTGATGAGAAAAAGTCTAGATTTCAAAGATATAATGTGACACCCGGTTATTTTGGTCCTGTACTAGTGTGACACGTGTTACGAATAAATAAAAGGCAAAATTTTATTGAGTTTAGTGTTATTTGATGGTATTTGATGTGATAATAAATTTAAGTTTACTAGAAATTATGTTGGCAATATCAAGATAAACGATTATCGCGTCACGGATAAAATGCGAAACGAACGTCGGTGACCGCCCGATTAATGTTAAAATCCTAAAAATAGTATGTTATGATTAAAATGTTATTTTTAATCATATTCATAAGGAAAAATAAATTAAAACGCTTAGATAATCTATTTTTCGAGTTTAAGCGTGTACTGCGCAACACAGCGCATATACTGCAAAATACCGGCAACGCAGCCAGTCCAAGCAAATAAAATATTGTTCAGCAATATAATGGCGAGTTTATTTTTATAAAGTGATAAAAATAATTTAAAACGCTTTAAATCGAGATTAAAATGCTAGATAAAATGTCCGGTAGCCAGTTAAATACCCGTTTTAGTCTAATAATATATATATATATATATATATATATATATATATATATATATATATATATATATATATATATATATATATATATATATATATATATATGTAAGAGCATTCACATCCTGGGAATAAAAATCTGTGTGTGGGATTTTTAAAATATAAAAAATATAAAAAGTGATTGTGAGTGGAAGAGAGAGAAAATGTTACTGTTCATCTGTATATTTAGGGTGACACTGTTCACCCCATATTTAATATATATTGAAAGTGGTTGTGAGTGAAGGGGAGAGAAAATATAATGATAAAGGTATAAAAATATTATTTAATTGAAAATGAGAGAGAAAAAATATTTGTTTTTAGTGGAAATATATTGATATAGGAGTTGTTTTTTAGTGAAATGTATGTATATTTTAGGTAGCTGGATGTGAATGCTCTAAGGATGCATGTATATAGGAGAGAGAGTGTGTAGGTGGCGGCCAAGGATGCTACCATTTTGCCTCTTTTCTTGTATTTTGACAAGTGTTGTGCATGCATGACTTACAATCATTAGATTTGAATACAAACTTCATAATAATCAATTTCCAAGACCAAAATTCACAATTCTTTTTCTTCTTCTCTCACTATAACCGTACACACATACATACACACCCACTTTCAAATTTTAAACTCCATTTTTAAAGAATCAAGTTGATTTCAAGCTTGATTCAAGTCCATCTGAAGATCCGACGGTGTTTCAAAGGTGTTTTCAAGAAGAACCAAGCTCCATATCATCAAACTTTGTCAAAACCCACCAAAATCTTGAAGGTGATGATGGTAGTAATGGAAGGTTTCTCTTGTTCTTAGAATGAATAACTTGAAACTAATAAAAAATGGGGTTTTAAATGAAATAAAAATGGAGGTGTATACATGTATATGTATGGCCGAATGTGTATATATATGTGTGTTAGAGTTGAGTTTTTGATTTTGATTGATTCTTCAATGTAATGATTCTTGAAAAGTAAATGCATGTATGATCAAAAAGGTGTCAAATAAAGGCCTTATGATTTGAAGATATTATATGAAAGTGAAATTTTGGAAGCTTATATAAGTATATATGTGTGTGTGTCGTGTGTATATGTATATATGCATGTACATATGAGTTTTTGTTTGCATGTTCATAAATATAAAAGATGAATGCATGCAATGATGTGATTATGATTAGATGGAAATGATATTCGGATAAAATGAAATAAATGAATGAAAGATGCATTTATGTCCTGGATGATAATAATATGATAGTCATGCTTGAATACTTGTACATAAGTATTAGTGATGATTAGGAAACGACATGAAGATGTTATGATGACGATATGTTATGATATGATAAAAGTGAGTCAAATCAGATTATAAACACCAGAGATGATAATATTTGGTGTGTTATAATGGCATGAAACTTTGTCATAGGTTTGGTAGCTTTGCATGTTGTACATGTAGCTTTAAAAGTGGTAAAATAGGTGAAATCGCATGATTTAAATGGGTTACATAAAAAATGCACTAATATGATTATAAGAATCATTTTCCTCAGTAAATAACATCTATTATGTTAAAATATCAAATTGATACGATTTAGGATGCTTATGGTAAAGTTCGGTACAAGACTATGCGATAAAAACGGTAAAAATCGGCTTTTTAAGAGATTTTTATAAAACTGTTTTAGATCAGTAAGTAAACTAATATTTTTGATATAAATATAAATGTTGTAACTTATATTAAGTATTTTTTGTGTTTAGTTAGTCATATATGACTTCCGACGCCCGAAAATGATACCGAAAACACTAAATACGCATATTTTAACATACACGAAAATTGATTGTTCAAGAGTGAACTTTGTGTAATATGAAGTGATATGTGATTATGAGAATATGTAATTTGATATGCTAAGTGATAACATGATAGTAGGAATTTAGACTATGTATGTACACTTGTGTGGTTAAAACGGTAATATCGATGAAAAGCGCGTTAGATGTGTAACTTATATGTCAAGCATGAAAATGATACATAGGTTAACTTGATGAGTTATTTCTCGTATAAATACTTTAAGTATGATAAAATACACGAGTTGACAAAATACGTATATTACGATATTTAATAATATGTTCACGTTTATGTATGTATATTACGACGCGCAAATCGTAGATATATTGCTTATAAACAGGTGTGATAACAGATATAACTTAATGAGGGTCACCACTAAAATCGTTCAAGTCGCAAAATCTTAGTGTGTGTATATATATATAATATATATATGAACACATATATATAAATACGCCAACTTAATCAAAATAAAGACTTTTTGAGAAAATCTCAAAATTATGTGAAAATTCTAAGTATTGGAGAAACTTAGGGATTTTGTGAAATATTGATTGTTAAATCGTTCCTATGTATATTAGGACGTGTAGAATCAATTTCTGAGAATGGCACTAATTTACTCGTCTTTTACTGTTTTGTATATGTTTTGGGGGAAGAACACACCTTAAAAAGGATAAGTATACGTTTTTATATAAAATATGCCTTTGATTAAACTATGAATATATTTTCATGGAAAATATAGTTTTGAAAAAATTATGTAGTATGTTTTTAGAGAAAAACATGGTTTTGATATAAATATGTTTCGGGATGAAACGGATTTTGGAATAATGACATATATGTTTCGGGGATGAAACGGGATTGTTACGGTGTTTTGGGAATAAAACGACCGTGTAGATTTAAAAATGCTTAAATCTAAATTGTGACGAATTAGCGTGATCTCAAGAGAGTAAGTATCAGAATTGGCTTACGTTTCGGTGGGATATATGTATTGTATGTGAGGCAGGCATTATATAAGAGACCATTGCGGGCTCTTGCGCAAGTTTTGCCGTATAATCATTAATGTATGCGTGGAATTGTTAATAGATCTATCGGGTTGACCACCCCGTCGTGACCGGTAGCTCTGGGTCAAGTCAAGCGATGAATTTATATTCTGTAGTGTCTAACTTTGATTATACCTTCATTGTAAATATATAGCTTGTAACGTCTTGCAAACTTACGAATCTGAAAACTTGATGCTAGAAATTTAATATGTGTAAATCTTGGGAATAAATCGGGAAATCGTAAGGCTTTCATAAAGGAAAAACGCTTACAATGATTGACCCTTGGAATTTTTATAAAGGAAATTAAGTGGACTTTCTTAGGATTATATGGATGTTTTAACAATAAACACATAATATGAAAGTTTTTCCTTGGATCAAATTAATTATTATTTGGTATATACGTGAACTCACTCTTCTTTGTGTTAACACTTGATTTTAACGTGTTCTTCAGGTACATAAGTTTGGCTTCGGGACTCTTTGGCGTATCTTATGGTTGTGATGCATGTTTTTAATCAATAATATTTTGGACAACTTTTAAAATTGTTTTGGGACCACGTTCGTATTAAGATCCATAAGCATCAAGACAACTTTACTATGTTATGGTTGTGACCCACGTTTAAACTTTAAACTTTAATTACATTTTAATTAAGTTATATGTCCAAAAATAACGATGCATCGTCCACTAAGATATTTATGGGCACCAACTTCCGTCACCATTTTGTATTTCCACTGCGACGTTTTTGGGGTGTAATATATAACACTGACCCAGCTTCATGGAAAGCTCTTGACATTCGAAAGAGAGCTTGTCCAGATAAGGAAGCTCCAGGAAGGAAACTGGAAAAGTGTCTGACATATATGTATTCAGAAACACGACACTTCTGGGTCAGGAAGGATCATCTACGGGAATGACAAATGACCAGAGTTATGATCACTTTATTGATATATCAACAAGATTAACTCTAGTCAACACTCCTTAAACTATGCCTTTGCTGCTAGTACTAATAGTCATAATCTGGACAATCTGTCATTTGTTTTTGATGATCTTAAACATATTGATCGTGACGAAATGGATACTTTGCATCAGGTGGCTCTACTAACTGTAAGAGCAAACGATTTTTACAAGAAAATTGGTAGGAGTTATCCAGCGCTTAATGGGAGATCTAGGGTTAGGGTGGACAAATCTAAGATAAAGTGTTTTAAATGTAACCGGCTAGGTCATTTTGCTAGGGAATGTAAAATTCAGAACTCTGCACTAGAAATTACCTATCCAAATCAAAGACCTCATGCTAACAATCAAAGGCACTTTTATCAGAATACCCAAAATACACCCTACACTAAGTGCTCAAAACACAACCCACTTTACAAGCCCTGCACCTATGCAATATACTCAAGCACCACTTCCTCGAGTTTAGTATGTTCAAATGCCCATATCACATGTTCCAGCACCACAAACTGTTCTTGGTCCTACTCCTGCAGCAGTTGAGCCAAATCAACAAAGCCTTTTCTCAGAAGGCTACGTTGATTGAAGCAGTTTGCATGTAAATTTACCTGACGAAAATCTTGTAGTAATAGCAAATGAGAGTGATGAACATGCAAATGTCTGTTTTATGGCTTTTAATCATACCTTAGGTGTAGAATCTCAAGAAAATGAAACCTCTAGTGGTGAAAGCTTGGTTGGTAAAACTGTTGAGAACCCAAGACAAACTTCTATTTGTGAAGAACGTGATGCCAGTAGAATAAAAAACTATCCCAAAAATGCCACTAATGCCATCAATGCTGATTATTTAAAGGTTGCTGCTTCCAAGGTATTATCTCAAGTTCTAAAAGAACTACGTAAAGACAAGTGCATCATAGCATTTGTTAACATCAAAGAAGTAAATAAAAACCTTCGTGAAAAGGTCAAATTTAGTGAAATTATTTTAAAAAAACTAAAAGGTGATTTTAAAACTAGATTAACAGAAAAGGATCAAGAGATTAACACCTTAAAACTCCATAATCAAAGACCAGCTCCAGTCGATGATAGAAAAATATCAGAACTGCACAAAGGAGTTGGAATCCACCCAAATTTCTTGTGAAAAATGGGTGGAGTTTTGCTCTGATTATGAAATGATGCTAGAAAAACAAATAAAAAGGAATGAGAAGTTTGTTACTGGTCTTACAAACCCAATCAAGATACTAACACTTCCACTTGCTCTGAATTGGTTAAAGACAGATCAACCAAGTCAACTGGAAAAGAAATCAAGAATATTGAAACCAGTGGCAAGAATATCATTCTTGAAAAGCCACCAAGTTCTATTTAGTCTGAAACACCAGAACATGTTTTTAAGTCAACTTGGTCAGATGAATGTGATAATCTTGAATATTTCAAACCAGATGATTTTTCAAACCTTGATGGTCTTAAGCCACCTAAGATAAAACTTGTTCCTGTTTCCAACTATCAAACAGAGGTTAAAACAACTGTTTCTTAAAAGAGTGACAATGGTAAAAGGAAAGACAAGATTCCAGCTATGTTGTGTGAATTCTATGGTAAAACAAATCACTGGGCAAAAGACTGTTTCGAGTGAAAAGCCCTTGATATCAATCAGAGCACCAGCATCATCCACTCTTGGGTGCACCATTTGTGGTAAAACCAACCATTAAACTCAACAATGCTCATTTCTTAGATCACATGTTTTTAACAAAACTGGTCAAGAAGAAAAATGAATCACAAAAGAGATGATGGTCCTATGGATAGGATTCCACAACCATCAGTCAACAAAGTTGACTACACATTTGTCCCACAAAAGTCAAACCAGCTTCCTACACAGAGGTCAGGTCCAACCTCTATTATACTACAAAACACACTACCCAGAGGCTTTGGCAACCACTGTGCGACAAGGTACCTTATAGGTGTATAGAAACTGTGCCACAACCCCAAAAGCGAAGGGTAACACACATCCACATGGGTATCAACATCTTGTTGGGAATGGTAAACTTCCAATTGACCCAAGTGTGCAAGCACTTGCATGAGGTCCAAAACATTTGTTGGAGATTGTACAAAAACTCCTTGTGATCAATGACCAATCCCAAAAAGCCACTATGGTGGTTGATAACACCAAATCTAAAGCATATAATGCCTTGGATCATTTGCAAGATTGACCCATTCATCACCATCTGTAGGGAGCTAGTGTTGGTAATTTGAAAGTGCTAACATATGTTACTTGTACATCTATCTCTATAAAAAAAATTGTTTTGAAAAACACGAAATTTTTTTGTTATTGTTACTATAGAACTTAGTTCTAAAATCTGAAAAACAAAGATATTATTTTGAAATCAAGAAAAGATTAACAAGATCACCAAACTTTCAAAACTATGTTCAAAAGAGTAAAGTAACTGTTTCTTTGGTTCAAAAGTCTGCTTAAGTGAGGATAACCACTGTTTAAGGCAAAAGAACCACTATTTTTCAAAACAAATGTTTGACTTCAAAAGTCAACACAGAGCCACTGTTTCATCAATACTATCCATTGTTCTTTTACAAAACTCTGCTCAACCCAACAAAGGTTTTAAACAGAGGTTTTTCAAAACTCTATTGACCACAAGTCAAACAGACGCTTCAAAACATTGATCCTATTGTTCATAGGTCTATTGAGCACAAAAAAAGTTTTAAACAGATATTTTGAAAACATATCTTTCATATCTTCTTCTAAAGGTTTCCTTAGTGGGACACACGCTCTGAACAGAGGTTTGCTACAACAAATAGCAACTGACCACGTGGATAAAAAGGGCAACTTTTGTCCATGTTGGCATCCCTGTTCCATTAACCTAAACATAGTTTACTTCTATCCTCCATTTTTGAAAAATTCAAAAGCATTTCAAAAGAGAAGAACTCTGATTTTGCTTCCATCAAACTCTACTTTCAATCAAAAGATCATCTGCATAATAGATTTTCAAAAGATTTGAACTATAGTTCATCATGGCCCTCGATTTGAAAACACCTCACAAAACACAACAAGAATACGGATTTTTACCCCATCATCGACATCATAAATTCTTCAAAATATCTTTACATCCTCACCACAGACGCACCCATTTATCTTGCCACACTTAGAGAATTTTGGGCAAATGGAAAACTCTCTTTGCTAAACAAAAAGCCCTTCCTCATAACCTCCACTGTTAATAAAGAACATGTGGAAATTATTAGATAGTAGAGTTTGTTAGATTAGTATGATCCCACGGGCCCATTAGGTTGTTAGGGTTTTGTTATGATTTCTATATATTGTATCCTAATTCTTGATTAATATTCATTCAGTATTTTACCATCTCTGACATGGTATCAGAGCCAACCTAGGCTCTATACTGTTTCCGCTGTCACTCACAAAAACACAAACCCTAGCCGTCGCCACTGAGTTTAAACCCTAGACAGCGCGGCGTGCTACCACCGCCGCTGCCCTGTCCCATCCCCATTTTCTATTTCATTCTTTTAGTCTTCCCTAATCGAATAAAGCTTTGTTTTCGATTCAAGATTCCGTCTCCATCTCTGCTAATCTTATCTTCTTTGCCATGAGTCACCGTCGCCTTGTTTATGTATCCTTTTGATTAGATTAGAAGCAAACACTCCATACATTTCTGTTGCTTCCATCGTAAAAAACATAAAAGGTCAAAAAGGGCAAAAGGTATTGCGGCTACTATTATAACTGTATGGATATATGCACAATTAAAAATAGTAAGCAAGAAACTCTCGAAAGTCATTGCTTCCGCTTATTTGGTTTTATCTATAAGGGTTTCCGTTGACGCCGTATTTTGGTCACCGTTTGCTTCCACCACCGAATTTTCACTAGGCCCCTCACTTGCTGGACAACGGTCCTATGCAACTGGTTATTTATCGAGCTACTCCACCACCCAAGTTCGACTACAGTCCTCTTGTGCCCCTTTTTATTGAGCAGTTTTCGTTTCGACCAATTTTTCGGTTCTGCCTTGTTTCAATTCGCGGGTGTTCAAGCTTCTTTCTCAATGGCTGACAAGAACATGTATATTGCTGATGTTGCGACACCATCTCAGCCATCATGCGACTCATCCATCGTACTCCTCAAGTTACTCTTTGCCTCCACGCCGCCGCCGGTCTCTTTTGTTTTTATTTATTGCCGCCAACTTCGGTCCGCAGCTTATTGGACTACGGTCCCCTATCACCGCCGACTTTGACCTGCCGCTTATTGGACTACGGTCCCTCCTATTGACAGCCGACTTCGGTCCGCCACTTAGTGGACTTCGGTCCTCTACCGCACTGCCTGTAGAGTTTGTTAGAATTCTACCCCGTCGCCGCGAAGCCGTATTGTATGCCTCTTGTAAGAATACGGGATCTGTCACTGAAGACTATTGATGGAAAAACTAAACAAAATATGGATTTGTTGAGAAAAATTTGGATTTCTGAGTCGGTCGAAGCACGTTTATCGTTTATCTTATTATTATTATTATCATTATCATTGTTTTTATGTTTTCCCAGTCCAAGCTTTTGGTTTCCTCTCGCTCGGACTGCGGGGGAGTATTAGATATTAGAGTTTGTTAGATTAGTACGAGCCCACGGGCCCATTAGGTTGTTAAGGTTTTTTATGATTTATATATATTGTAACCTAATCCTTGAATAATATTCATTCAGTATTTTACCATCTCTGACAGAAATCACTGAGGAATCCATATCTATCATGTTTCGATTAGAGGATTTGTCAGGTATGGAATCTTACCTCAAAAATGACTTACATGCTGAGTTCATAGAAAGGGGCCATGAAGGTCAGACGGTGGGAGCAACACTTTTCAAAACAAAGTTCCCACCAGAAATGAAATTCTTTTTTCATACTCTCTTGGTTTGCCTGTTTGCTAAAAACACTGCTTTTAACGAAATACCCCTAAAAATTCAGTACTTGAGGTATGTTATTTTGAGAAATTCAAATCATAAGCTATCCTAAATACTGTTTCTAGATTTGTTAGCAAATTTGAAGGCAATCTAGAGAGGAACTACTATTTTGAGAAATTCAAATCATAAGCTATCCCAAATACTCTTCTTATCTATCCAAGACTGCTAAGATTTTACCTTAAAAATGTTTCAAGAAAAGAAACCTTTGAACAGGGTGAAGCACTTAAAAGTAAACGTCTTTCAGATGAAACTTTTACTCACATGACAGCCAAAAGCTAGGAAAATGTTGATGAGCCCACTGCTCCTAGGGACCATGGTGCCCAACCAGCACTGTGGAACCCACCCAGACACTTCCATACAAACCACTTCTGTATCCATCCCAAAATCCAAAAGAAAAACCAACAGGAAATGATCTCTGGATGTTGAGATGCCAGAGATACCTGCTATAAGACAAATGCAGCTAACATCTGTTGTTACTTCCTCACAACAGATGCAAACATCTCCACCTATATAATACATATTTATACACTTCTTGGGGGTGGGGGATCAAAATGGTGAAAAATTTAGTTATCTAACAACTATAAATGGCTATGTAGTAGTTCCCAATGGCTATATATATATATATATATATATATATATATATATATATATATATATATATATATATATATATATATATATATATAGGATTAGGATCGTGTGAGAAACACTAGGTTAATTTAGAAACTTGAGAAGCATTTTGGACCACACGTTTTCCCTAAGCTTTTTGTAATATAAACATATGTAAAGTTTTAAAATTGGCTATATACATATGTCTATATAATGAAAAGCTTAGGAAAATGTGTGGTCCAAAATGTTTCTCAAATATGGTGGACTTCTCTTATAATCCCTATATATATATATATATATATATATATGGTTCATGCGGGAAGCACCATTTATCATGGGAACCACGATAACCACTTGTGAACACAACCAAAATAAACCTAAAACAAACAATAAAACCCCCCAACTCCACCACCACCCAAAAACCTAACCCCCCCCCCCCCCCCAAAAAAAAAAAAAAAAAAAAAAACTATACCCCACCAAACCTAAAAAGAATCTAAACCCCTCACCCCCCACCCAAGCTAAATTTTAAAAACCAAACCCTAAAACTAAATGCTAAAAAATTTTATTATTGTTATTATTATTATTATTATTATTATTATTATTATTATTATTAAATTTTTACATTTAAATCGCGACTTTAATTTAAAAAATCATTTTTTTATTAATAAAACATTGTGATTTTAATGGAAGAATTAAAAAAAAATGTGTATTTTTAAAACTTTTTTTAAGTAGTTTTGTTTGTGTTCACACTAGTTCTCGCGGTTCTCGCCATAAATGGTGGTTTCTAAACAATCTTCACCATATAAATGTGTGTGTGTGTGTGGGATGATGATCATTACAGAACACTAATTATTGTGATAACAAAAAGAACAACAACTCTAAATCACTAAATTCAGGGATTTAAAGTTCATATTTTTTAGATTTTATGTTTCTTATAATCATATATGAATTCTATATACATTAAAAAAACCATATATTTTTACCAACACATAGCTTACATACATGTAGGTAATTTAACCTACTGTAACACCTCGCAAAATCATGTCCAATAATGTATTAACACGTGTCCCTAATCCTAATAATGTCAAATGTTGACAAGGAGGGACTATTTTCCCAAACAATGAAAGAATGAATGTGAAAGGACTAAAAGTGTCAACATGCTGAAACTATGCCTCTGAGTGACCTTATACGGTGTTCGTATTCTCAATTGAGCCACTTGTTGGACGTGAGAAGCCGTTTGTAGAATTGTTGGAAAGTTTGTGTGATAAAGGGTTAAAAGCGTCAACATATTAATTCTTACCTCTGAGTGACCCTTTAACGAACTGGGAGTTTATGATGTTGATCATACTCTTGAGTTTGCCTAATATTGTCCAAGGAAGGCTTTATATGCTATTTATAGCATTATACGCAAGTGTGGGAGTCAAAGTGGCCAAAATTGTCTAAATTTGAAAGATTGTGGGTGTGGCTGACCAATCACCACCGTAAGCTACGCCCCCTACCGTAGCATGCGGTAGAACCTGCTGCTAGCATGTTTTATTTTTGCTTGGTGGCCACTCCAAGCTTCCAAAACGCCCCAATTCGAAACCATGGGCTCCCAAACTGCTATGACACGTTTAGGACACTTGTTGTCATCTCTTAAAGCTTCCTAACACCTAGAATCATCTCCTAAATCCTCCAAATACTATAAATAGGTGACTTGTTTCATTGATTGAACTTGCACCTTCTTCATTTCTTTCTTATCTTCACTTTTGGAGGTTCCTGAGTATTGGGGACTTCCTAAGCAAGTGCATTTTCATCTAAGGACCACTAGTAAGTGCTCGTTTCAGTTCTATTTTCGCTTATAGGCTTTTTAAAGCCAAAATTCAAGCGTTTTCGATTAAAGCTTTGACTTTCGTTTTAGACCATTATGGTCCAGCCATTATTCGAAATGAACATGGCTTCGTGATCGTAATTAGGTAGGTGTTAATCCCTCAAAAGGGCACCTCCTAAGAATCTCGTTTGCTTGGTCAATTGACGGGTCAACATATTAATGTTTTAAAAAGTCAACGAGGCAGATTTTGAAATAATCATAATTTGAGTTTAAAGGTGTTCTAAAATATGTTTTAACACTTAAACAACTTTGTAATAATTATTAGAACATGTGTAAACATGTTCAACTCGTCAATTCCAGTTCGATTCTGACCCGAATTAGATTAGTTTCCTACTGATTTAAGGTTGCATTATGATCGTAATATAATGTAGCATAACCATCTGAGGTTATATTAAATGATCATAATCATATTCCGAGTTTATGCACAAGTTCCGTTATTATGCCTAACTTTGACTAAAATGCCCTTTTTGCAAGAAATGAGGTTTTAATAAATAACGAACTTGTAAATGACTTACATACTGATATGTTATTATAATTAACACATTATGATTTTACTAAACTGATCATAAACTGAGTTTTATTATAATATCGTAAATTATGCCTTTAAAGGACCAAAATGCCCTTTCTGCATCTAAAATGGTTTTAAACATAATTTCTATATAAACTCATTACCTACTGATGTAATATCATAAATAGAATTATTTGGGATGTCTAGACAGATTATATTCCGAGTTTAAGTACAAGTTCTTGTATTATGTCGATAAACAACGATAATGCCCTTATGGCACCTAATTGGTTTTAATCATGTTTTTTATACAAAACCTTTTTACATACTGATATGTTATCTTAAATAACATATGTTGATAATATAAATCTGGTCATAACCTCAGTTTTCATAAGACATCGCATAAATCGTCATTTAACGACTTTAACGTCGTTTCGGCGCATAGTAGGGTTTTAAACCATATTTACCTACCAAGACTTGTTACCTACTGATTTTATAACTTATTTAAAATTTTTTACAGTAGGTACATGTTATAAACTCAGAATCCCAAATAAGTCCTCAAACTATGTGAGAAATGACCAAAATGCCCCTACGGTGCATAGTTTGGTCTTAAACTATAAACTACACATACGTTTGATATCCTACTGATATTATATCTTAAATTAAGTATTTTTCCAGAATGTTTATGATAATAACATCAGAATATAAGCAAGTTCCTTTTATACGTCACTTGATGACCAAAACGCCCTTATGAGGCACAGTTTCACTTTAAAACCTTAACGGGCATATAAGTTAATATCCTACTGATATTACAACTTATTTAAAGTATAAGGGCACATAGAACTTGTTCATGACTCATCCGGTTACCCTGTATCGCTTATATGTGTACGGTTAAGCTTATGTAGCCCATTTACGTAAGTTAACCGAAACGGGTTTAACCTGATCATTTTAATCTCAATTTCCCGAATGTAAATGTATTAATACTTGTTGGGTTTAAACTACATTCTATTCTGGTCATCGCTTAATCTAGCGTATCGTACCGTTCTCGTTAATTTAAGCTAGCCGGTCTAAGTCTACGACTTAAATAGGACACGTTAGCATTCTAATTGGTTATTTATACCATCATTCCAGACTAGAGTCTTCCAGTAAATGCTACCTACACTTATTTAATCTTGCACCTGAATCGGGTTTTAGCTCAGGTAAATACTTTTAACTTATTTTCCCTATACGGGCTTGGGATACGGTAAATTATTACCGCTTGGTCGGGTATGGGATCACTTAGCCGGATTATGGCTATAAAATCTGCATAACCCGTTTTAATCTGTTTTGTTTGATAACTTAAACAATGGGGGTTGACGCGACCGTGTCCTGGATATCCTCGGCTCGTTTAAGTTACTAACGGCCACGACCTAAGCACGGGGTGTAGGCATACACCTGACAGATGCAAATGCTAAATATTTTGTTACCCACAAGTTGGGATAACTCCTTCGTGGGTTTATAAGTGGTGCGTTGGTTAATCATGTCTCGGTTTCTATACTGGGTCCCATGTGTATTGACAAACATGTAAAACTGTATACAAGATTAAATTCTTAATTGTCCCAAGTTATAAAAGATTTTCATGTGCCTTGTGCAATTAAATCAATTTTGAAAATGTTTTCAAAATAAGACAGTTAATTGTATTTACCAGTGAAAACTGACGTATTTTCAAAAGACTAAGTTACAGGTATAATACGAAAATAGGCTGGAAGTTGCTTGGTAATGTCAGAAGAGGATCTTGCAAATCCTTTACATATGCCTAAAGTCTGTTGAACATCTTTTGCACATTTTTACAATCCGCCTGTGGATCTTTTTTTACGAACCGTCTGTATAATTATTTTGAATTTTGGACACTTTGGTTTGTAATAATAATTTATAATCCAAGACTTCCGCTGTGCTGTGTTGTTTGACTTTGATGATACCAATCTTACGTCACGATACTCCCCACTTGGGCCAACGTTTGTGAGAATTAAACACTAGCCTTTTGTGTTTAATCTCAAACCACATAATAGCACATTCCTTAGACTTTCTGAGTCTAGACTATGACATAGGGCTACTCTCATCCCTATTAAGTATATACATTGTTTTCGATTTTATAAATTTCAGAAAATCTCGCCGACCAAGGAAAACGTTAATGGAGATTCTTTTTGTCCAAAACCTAGGAATCCAAAGCTTCGTACTATGGCCAGGATATCAATGTGACCAGTCTGGAAAAATGTACTTTATCCACTGCTTGAGGTCAAAATTCAATTCCTAAAACCCGCCCTCCAGAAATGGATTTCAGACTTTGATGTCTATATTAGTGGATACTGAAGATCCCTACTTTTTACCCCCAATCTTTGAAATTTCAAATTTTACTTATACCAGTCAAACTTCAATGCGTGATCCCTTTCACTCATTAACCTTTGAATTCATGGATTCCACTCATACACGGATCCTTATTTGGAGGAGTTACATCAACCACTGAGCTGTTCAGTTTCAATGACGAGTACATTGAAACAAGAAGAGAAATATTGGGAATGAAGAACAAAGAAATGACTGAAAACTCCTTCTTCTATTTTATATTTCATTTTCCCAAAAGTCCCTATGTGGATAAGTATTCCTTTCTAGTCCCTGCATGGACATGTATTTCTTTTAGTCCCTGCGTGGACAATTAGCTTAAATATCTCAAAGTCCTGTTTAAGGCAATATGACTTCTTATCATTTTAATGAAAATTTTGGAATTATTTATATATGTATTCATTACATCATTTTCAAGCGATCGTATCGATTTTAATTCAAATTTTATCGATCTGCTATATAATTCCAAAAGATCCTCTTAATGGTTTTGATCAGCTAATTGGCAAAGTCCATATTATTCGGCAATTATAAATGATAGTTAAGGATGAATAGCCCTTCTATCATGATAATTAAGGATTACTCCTTCTATCCAGAGGTGGTGAACTATGTTCAAGCCTCAAAAGTCACTATAGTTAAAGGCGACTATGACTTTTTCAACCATTAAGACAATTATGTGTTAACATTCAAGTAATGTTAATACTCCTGGCAGTGTGACCTGTGGAACCACACTAGCCATCTAAGTGATGGACTACGTCCAAGCCTTATAGCCTATGTGATCAAATTTGATCCCGGCTAATACCATCAGTGCGATGATCATATTTAAACATCCATTAGTGATGTGTTACCTTCGGGCTATGATTTAACATCCGTTAGTGATGTGTTGCCTGTGGGCTATGATTTAACATCCATTAGTGATATGTTGCCTACGGGCTATGATTTAATATCCATTAGTGATGGTTTGCCTATGGGCTATATAATATTGTCTATTATGACAATGACAGTAGTAACCTTATGGTTCCCTGTCCAAGGTGGTGGGCTATGCTCAAGCCTCATAATCTATATGATCAATGATATCATGACTGATATCATCAATGCAATGATCATTTATCTTATCATCCTACGTGATGTTAATTGATTTGCCTACGGGCCATATTATATTGTCAATTATGACAACGGCAGTTGTAGTCTTATAACTCCTTGTCCAAAGATAATGAACTAAGTTCAAGCCTTAAAGCCTGTTGATCAGATTAGATCACGGCTTATGTATCTTAATGTCCTTTGTGACAGGCCTATGTGCCATATCTTGATGTCCTTTGTGACAGGCCTATGTGCCATATCTTGATGTCCTTTATGACAGGCCTATGTGCCTTATCTTAACGTCCTTTGTGACAGGCCTATGTGCTATATCTTGATGTCCTTTGTGACAGGCCTATGTGCCATATCTTAAGGTCCTTCGTGACAAGCCTATGAGCTATCTATAATTGTTATTAAGACAATGACAATTGTGACTTTATGATCTATTGTCCAATAACTGATGGACTATGTCCAAATTTCAGTTGCCCTTGATGGTCCTTTGAGACCTAGGCTAATTATACTTGGATACCCTAGAAAACATTCATTTGGAATGTTAAAGCCTGGAAGTTGTGACTTTGTTCACTCTGGTTCAAAAAGGCGAAGGATTTATATATCCAAACCTTAAAGCCTATATGATTTAATAATACCATGGCAATTATATGTTAACTTGTCAAATGCGACGACTAACTATAATCATTATCGATTTTGGTGTTTAGTACCAAGTATACAATATGGCTTACTCTGATGACGCTAGTATCCGACGTAATGATAATGATAAATGCGAATTTAAATCGCAATGGTGAGGGAGTTGATCTCCAGGCCGTGATTGCCGCTGAGATCGGCAAGGCTATGAAGGCATTCATAGCCAATTATAAGGAGTTGAGCGCTACTCGCTCCAAGCCCATATAAATTCCACATTCTTCAGCTCATAAGGTGAGCTCTGTTCACCCTTCAAATACGAGGAGTGAACAAAAGAAGCTAGAGCTTCGATAAAGGTCACGTTCTTCAAAGGACGATTGTACCTATTAATACTTTGTCTCCTATAAGCCTCCAGACTTTGATGGTGAAAAGGGGGCTATAGATGCCTTGAGATGGCTAGATGAGAAGGAGACCATTGTGGATATCAGCAGTTGTGCTGATAAAGACTTTGTGAAGTTTGTTTCATAATCGTTCAAAGGATGTGCCTTAATTTGGTGGGAGGCTATGATTCAATCGACAGGGAAGGTAACCCTGTATAATTTGGGATAGTCGAAGTTTGTGGACCTTACCAAAGAAACCTATTGCCCACCTCATGATGCGGAGAAGATAGAGTCAGATTTTCTGACACTTACAATGAAAACCTAGGTTGTCGGGAATATGTCAATGACTATAACTCTCTGTCTAAGCGCATTGCGTGATTTGTTAATGGTTTAGCACCAGAAATTAAGGGTATGGTCAAGGTTGCTCAGCCTCCCACATATAGGTCAGCGGTTGATTTATCCCTCTCTCTCTCCGTGGATATGGTGAGACAAAAGTCAGTCAAGACTGAGATTGACGGATAGAGAAAACGGGAGGATGATAACTCCCAAAAGTTTATGAAGAAAGGGAAGGTTGGGTTCAACAAGAACCAACATAGGTCTGATGAATGACCAGTTTGCATGACCTGCAATAGGAGGCACTGGGGACAGTGTCGTTCAGATCAGCAGGCAAAACCTTGTGGTATTTGTAAGAAAACGAGGCACAAAACCTTGGACTGTAGAGATCTTAAGGATGCCGTCTACTACGGCTGTGGCGAAAAAGGCCACATTAAGACAAACTGCCCTAAAGCTGCCAAAGGAGGTTGAGCTAAGCCTGGAGAGGCTAAAAAGGGAAGTGCCCGGGCCTTTCAAATGAATGCTAGAAAGGTCGTGAATGATAATAATGTCATAATGGGTACGTTCCTAATCAATAATATCTTTGCTAGAGTTCTATTTGATTCGGGAGCTGATAAGTCTTTTGTAGACCATAAGTTTAGTAAACTATTAAATTTACCTATAAGAACTCTAGACATAACTTATGAAGTAGAGCTTGCCAATGGAACCATTGAAACCACATCTTCCATTTTGATGGATGTTCCATATCCATTAAGAATCATTTTATTCCTATCTATCTTCTGCCAACGAAATTGGCGGGGTTCGATATGGTCTTAGGCATGGATTGGTTATCTCATAACCAAGCCCGCATTGCCTGTGATAAGAAACTCATCGAAGTCAAAACCCTATCTGGTGAAGTGCTCACCATCCATGGAGATTCACACTATGGATTGCCTAAGGAAGTGTCAATACTTAAGGCATCCAAGTGTCTGTAGAGAGGATGTATCAGTTACATGGCACAGGTCAAAATAGATGAGCCAAAGCCTAAGATTGAAAATACTCCCATCATCTCCGAGTACCCTGACGTGTTTCCGGTAGAATTACCCGGACTACCCCCAGATAGGCAAGTAGAGTTTAGGATTGATATCCTACCAGGAGCCATACCAGTTGTAAGAGCTCCATACTGATTAGAATCTACAGAGATGAAAGAATTAAGGACTCAACTTGATGAGCTTTTGGAGAAAGGCTTCATACAACCTAGCTCATCACCTTGGGGAGCTCCTATTTTAATTGTTAAGAAAAAGGACGAGTCAATGCGTATGTGCATTGACTATCGTGAATTTAGAAAATAATGATCAAGAATCGTTATCTCCTGCCCAGGATCGATGACTTATTCAATAAACTACAAGGGGCTAGTTACTTTCCTAAGATTGATCTAAGATCGGGATATCATCAATTGAAGGTTAGGAACGAGGATGTTCAAAAGACTGCCTTCAGAACTCGATATGGTCACTATGAGTTCTTAGTTCATGGATCTCATGAATAGAGTCTGCAAACCATATTTGGATAAGTTTGTCATTGTCTTCATAGACAACATACTTATCTATTCTCGTAATCAAGTTGATCACGAGAAACATCTATGGAGCATCCTAGAGTTACTAAGGAAAGAAAAGCTTTATTCAAAGTTCTCTAAGTGCGAGTTTTGTCTTTGAGAGGTCCAGTTTCTTAGACATATTGTAAGTGAGCGTGGTATCCAAGTGGATCCCGCCAAGATTGAAGCTATCATGAATTGGGAATCACCCAAAACTCCATCTGAGATCCGTAGCCTCCTAGGATTGGCCAGTTACTATTGGTGGTTCATTGAGAACTTTTCGAGGATAGCTACTCCTTTAACTACCCTGACCCGTAAGAATGTCAAGTTTGACTGGGGTCCAAAACAACAGGAATCTTTTGAGGTTCTAAGGCACAAGTTGAGCAATGCTCCAGTGCTAACTCTACCTAGGGTATTGAGGATTTTGTCGTGTACAATGATGCCTCGTACGCCGGTATGGGTTTTGTGTTAATGTAAAGAGGCAAAGTGATTGCTTACGCGTCACGACAATTAAAAGTGCATGAAAAGAATTAAACCATGATGTATTGCAAGATGCATCAGTTTATCATGTACAGTTTGTATAGTTTTCATTAGTTATAGTTTCGTTTTCAGTAGAATAGATATACTTTTGATCGAATTGCGTTTTTGCAGGGCTTAGTTGAGTAAAACAGTGGAAAAGTGCGAGAAACAAGTTAAAATATGAAGATGCCAAGTTCTGGAACGAGTAGGAAGGCTCGGGAGCTGAAACGAGTTGAAAAAGCTGGATTTTAAGCCTCTGGCGGGCCGCGACTAGTATTCCATGTTCCTCTCGCGCCCGGCAAGAGGCTTATAGATTGCTGACATCAGAAAAACGGTCGCGGGCCGCGACTAGATGGCATGATCCCTCTCGCGCCACGCGAGAGGGTGGTTTTCGCAGATGGATCGGAGCTAGGTATTGTTTTGAGTTGGAAAAACTATATAAGCATTCTTTTGATGATCCCATAACCCTAAGGACGAATTGGCAGGACTTTAGACGAATTTCTACAACATAGAGGCTAATTCGAAAGCTTAAGTTAAGGTTTTGGAGTCTTGGAAGTTGGGGAATCATCGTTTGGAAGATAGAGCTCGAGAGTTGAGGCTTAATCGGTTCCTTCTTTCCGGTTCTACTTGTTTCCAACTTCTAGTCCTTGCTATGATGAATTCTGTTCTTACAACTTGTGTTTTGATGTTTGATACAATGATTATCGTCAAAATATGTTGTAGCTACCTAGGTTATGATGAACTTAAGTTAAAGTTTTTATTTTTATGGGATTTTTATGTTGATTTTGGATGTTTAATAAAGTTAAAGACTTTTGTTATTTGTTTGGTGCATATGCGTATTTTATTCTGATTTATGAGTGTTTGCATGTTTCATACAAGTTTTGTTGAATGTCTTTCATGATGAGCTTTTGTTAATTATTCGAGTCCTAATGGGTTTGGGTAATTTTAAGGTGAAGTGACCAATATCCATAGAAACGGTAAACAAGAGTAATTTGGACTTTAATATTCTGCCAATTTTAACATTGAAAAGTGTTAGGTTGTTAGTAGATCTTGTTTGGTAAATCATTAGGTTAGGTTTTGAGATAAGTCGTGTCTAGTTTACTTATCAAGTCCTTGTCTATTAAACCATTCCAAGTCATTACTTGCCTTAGGTTTTCAACCGAGAGGGGGTTAATCAAATTAAGGTACCTTATTAGAAACTAGGAAACCAAAAGGAAGTCTAGAAAACCGGTAGTCTTAACGGCCCTTTTTGAGTCCATAGGTGTCTTCCCGAGAAGGGCTGGGGGTCCTGTTCGGTATCTCTCAGGGTTTAGAATCTAACGATCCCGGTTCCGAATCACATTAATTTCCTATGAAAGTCTTAATAAGAACGAGAGGGATTCTAGCCTAGGTAGTCTTCTCATCATCACTGAATACAATTGTTGTTCTAGTTCACGTCTTGATAGCCTAGTAATTAGTTTTATTTAATTGCATTCTTAGGATTTTTAGGAACCCCCCCCCCCAATCAAATAAACAAATAATATGTTCGTGTCAGTCGTAGTCTAGATAGAGTCGTT
Organism: Scalesia atractyloides; assembly: GCA_947069175.1. Classification (NCBI taxonomy): domain Eukaryota; kingdom Viridiplantae; phylum Streptophyta; class Magnoliopsida; order Asterales; family Asteraceae; genus Scalesia; species Scalesia atractyloides. The sequence goes on from CAMTDV010000015.1 coordinate 35,473,172, forward strand.
AACGTAGTTGATAGAGTCTTGTGGGTTCGATATCCAGACTTATATTAGCTATACTAGAGTCGATCGGTACACTTGCCGGTTAGTAGTTTAGTGTGTCTTAGTGAGTCTAGAGTATTACTTAGAGTCTAGAGTTAGGTCAATTTAATTACTTCTATTAAACTACTTTTAAGCACATCAATATTTTGGCCGTTGCAGGGGACTCTTTGGCGATTGCGTTAATTACTTTGTTTGGACTTATTTGATATCATTACTTGCTATTTGTCATGTCGTAGGATTCTAAAATAGTGTCATCTTCTTTTCTATTTTGTCGAGTCAGTTTTAGAGTCGTCTTACTTGTTTGTTTTCGGTTTTTCAGTGGATGCCCCATTCGCGTTCGCAAGGACCTCTGCCGAAGCCGCCTACGAACAAGCCTTCCTACTCGTCTTCTTCTTTCAAGGTTAGTACTTCTACACCTTCATCTTCCACCCGTTCTGACTCTACCCTCCAATCTAAACCACCGAATTTTGACTTCACACCGAAGTCATCACCCCACAATTCTCCACCACCTTCCCGCCCCCAAAGTCCACCACCCGTTGTCCAAGTGGCCAACCGAACCGTTTACCAACAAGCCACCACCGATTTCACCGGTGCTAACTAACCCATCACCTTACCTGAAATCACCAACGAAAAACTGGCAAATCCCATCCTACATCATGACCGCTATCACCAACTCTTGTCAATTTCACGGTCGTGAGGATGAGGATGCGCCTGCTCATATCAACCGTATTACCCGCCTGTGTGGCACCTTCACCATTGAAGGTGTCAACCTTGACGCTCACTATCTCCAAGTATTTCCTTTCTCACTTGCTGGCCGCACAACCATCTGGTTCGATTCGCAGCCAGCAGGTACTTTTACCACATGGGCAGGTTTACCGGATGCTTTCTTAGCTAAATACTTTCCACCCGTGAAAGCATCTTGTTTACGTGATCAGATCCATTCGTTCCGGATGGAACCTGATGAGCGGTATCACCTGGCCTTGGAGAGATTGCAAACCTACTCTCTTGTTGTTCGTAGTGTCACACCCTCAATTTCCACTTGCGGAGTTTTACCGCGAGGCGTGTGAACAAACCAGAATCTGAGACACTAGTAACGTCGAACGACTCTATATGATTTGTTAATACGTTTTCCAAAATCATTTGTTTAACCATTCATAGTTAATTTTAGATTGTCTTAGTTTGATTTCAATGTTTAGCGGAAGCATTAGTTTTTAAAGTTGAGCGGAAGCATTTAAAGTAAAGTAAGGAACGGGCGCCAACACAAACGCCAAAACTAAAGAAAAACTCAAACAATGTTCGTTAAATGAGACTCGATAAAAAGATGTCTTGATCAACGCAAGTGAGTGCACCTAGAGCTCCTAGCGTCGTGAGAAACATGTAAAGAAACAAGTGTCAACATTAAAGGAGAGTGAGTTCACAGGTTTTCATAAGTTCATTTGTTCGGTTATAAGTTTGTTTCCCCCGTTATCCCTAACCCGGGATAACGATTTAGTTCCATTATTCCCAACCCGGAATAATACTGATGGTTCCATTATTCCTTACCCGGAATAATAATGATGTTCCATTATTCCTAACCCGGAATAATAACGTTGTTGGTTCCATTATCCCTAACCCGGAATAATATTGTTGATTCGTAATTAAGTTCAATGTTAACATGTAGGTAGCGAGCCTAAAGTTATGTCACGTAAGTGTTCGCGATCGAAGCTGACTGTTGTGCCTCCGTGTTGCCAGGCCTATCACTGACCATGGCGAAGTTAGGCCAAATTAATCACCCGTTGACCATACCCGGTCGGCTAGCGCGACTAGCTCGGGTGGGGCTTGTCGGGCCCAGTAGTATTACTTATAATTTCCCCGCTATCTAACCCAATACTAACGATCCGAGAGTTTGTCGAGGACTTGTGTGATATAGCTTCTTAGTGACCATAACGTACATTAACATTAACTTAGCTACCGAATAGTTTAATGACGTTAATTTCGTATAACGTAAAGAGATAGAGTTGTAGAGTGTATACATGTTTCTCCCCCTGTTGTTTAAAACCGGATAAAATTAGGGCCCGTGAACTCACCTTTAGTTGCTCGGTTAGTGTAACACAGAAGTAGCAAATGATGGGACCGTTAATTGCGTCCTAACAAGTCAATTGATTTAAAGTTAGTGTGTGAACACACCAATACAAACCCTACACATAACTAACACACAATGTGGTACACACAATAACAAATCCTAATACTCAATCATGCATGCAAGTATCATCATACCAACATAGTGATCAAAACAATTTATCATGAACACAATCCAATCCATGCAACACTTTGGTACACACATCCGCAAGTTATCAAGTTTCAGCTTGTATACTCATAATTAGGCTGTTTTCGAGGATTTTTAAAAATAGTTCCAACGTTCCAAAAACTCCAATTATTTTACAGAAGGTGTCAACTATACTGTAGAATTTTATATAAATTTTTCAAGTCCTAACACTTCACCAATTATTCATAAATATTAATATACTAGGCTGCAGTCAGATTCGTCGCTTTCTGACTGCAGTCCACGGGAGAATTTATTTAAAAATCACCGTTCGTCCAATTAACAAAATTCCAGTGGGAGTTTCCCGGAAATTTCCATCTCTAGGTACTGTACAAATTTCGTGATTCGACTCTCTACAGATTATTAGATCCGACTCGATAAACAACTAACAAATTTTCAGAATTTTCACAGCTTCAGTTACTGAACTTAATTGGCCACTTAAAAATATCAAACGACTTCAGAAAAATATGAATCCAGCGCCATTAGAAGCGTTTTTCAAAAATCTACGTTTTAGACTTCAGAAAATCCGTTTTTCGATAAATAATAACCAAGTTACAGCCAGTTGAAGTTGGCTGTAAACACCATTCAGCATCCTGTTTTCAGCATTTTATCGCAATATAACACGCTTAAACAATCGATATGTTAAATATAAACGATCAAGAACAGATTTTTCCAAGCATATATCATCATAACATCATACCCATGCAAACCCTAATCATAACATATAGTTTTTATCACAAAACGCAGCCTAATGATTCTTGATTCCACTAATCATCATAATCGCTAAACTTGCAATATCAATCGAACTAACATCATAACACTTTCTACCATTACATACAAGCATGATCCATAGTTCATAAACCCTAGTATGACTTTGTAAACAATGATAAACTCTAACCTTTAACAATGAAGATCAATGATCCGAGAATTAGATGGGAGCCGAATCGGATGATGATGAAGGTCGCGACCGAGAAGGAGAATGGCGAGGGGGCTGCCGCGATCAAGAGGAAGTGTAGGAAGGCTGTTTGCGACCGAGAGAATGAATGGAAGGGCTGCCGTCGGCTGTTTCTTGATTAGGGTTTGTGTGTGTTTTTGTTTTTGAAACATAACACATGCATGTATGTGTATATATAGTGCAAGAGGTCAAGAAAAAGGGGAAGGGTTTGCGGTTGGGTGGGTGCTCGCTGCCGCAAGGGTTTGGGTGGGTCGGTTTGGGTCTATAACTTGGTCCTCAAATTTCGGTTAACTACTTGAGTCGCAAGGAAGTGAGGTCGACTCGTTTCGCGGCTCGGTTCGATTCATTTATCTATTTACTATATCTATATTTTATAACTAAAACAAATCACGAAATCGGAACATCACATAATAACTCACCAACTTATAAACGTTTAATACACATAGCACGTAATTCATTTGACAAGTTCACGAAATTATCGTAATTATTTCGAGCGTGCAATTTAAGTCTCCGAATCAATTTAGCGTAGGAACGAATAACCGTGAAGTAGTGCGTTTAAGATGTCTGAAAAACCGGGATGTCACACGTAGCATGGCCTATCGGATTGGGCACTTGTAGAAAAGTTCTACAATGGTCTCACTCTGGGGATCAGAGCCCGGTTTGACACTTCAGCTGGCGGGCAACTCATGGGTAAGAAATCAGTAGCTGAGTGCAATGGTCTTTTCGAAAGCTTCGCACACTCTGAGATGGACTATAGCGCTACTAGCAGGACTTCTATTCATGTGACTAGTACCTCTTCGGCCATTCGAGGGGTATCCCAAGTTGGCTTGGATTCATCGGTAGCTGCTGCTTTAGACATGATTCAGAAAAAATTTCACTTAGGAACTTGCTGAGATCAAGAAAAAGGTAGATCGTTGTGAGGTTTGTAGAGGAGGCCATGATACCATAGATTGTCCCACGCTTACTCTTGAGCAGGTAAAGTATATTGTCGGTCAGTCCCGAGGTCCCACTAATCAATTTAATAATATCATTAATAATAGTCCGAATTATATCTCCAACTAGCGCAGTAATAATAATAATTTTCGCTCTTCCGGTAATGTCCCTGGTTTTCCGTTAGGTCAATTCCAAAACAAGGGGTAGGGGTTATTTAGTAGTGGGGGGTAAAATCAGCAGGGTTAGTTTGGTAGTTCAGGTGCAGGTTCAGGGGGCTAGTTCAGTAATGGAGGTTCAAATCAAGAGGGTCAGGTTAGTGATAGAGGTTCAGGGGGTAGTTTAGAGAGGATAGAGGAGCTTCTTGCTCAGTTGGTAACTAGGGATCGGGTTACTCAGAAAACATTAATAGAATATTGTTCTCACCATAGAGCCCATTAGCAAATAAACAAAAACAATGAACTGTTTCAGAAAAATCACCAAGCCGCAATCTTAGATCTTTAAAGAACCGTTGGTGGTATAGCTAAGCAACTAAAGGAATATCCTCCTGGCCAGTTTTCAGGTAACACCCACACCAACCCGGCTAACCAGTCTGTGAAAGCGATCACCACTCGTAGTGGGAAGAGTTTAGGCGATGTAGTTAGAGAGAGGGTTGATGCAGAAGATGAGGAAGAAGTAGATGAGAGATAGAGATGGAGGTTCCGGTGAGGGTGCAAAATAGGCTAGACCCAGCAAGTACCACACCTAACCAGGAACCCCAAGTTGAGAGTAGGGTAAAAAGGGAACGGTAGAGGTTAGACCGTCTCCACTCATAGATCATTCTCGCGTACCCTACCCTGCCCACCTTAAGCAACAAAAGTATGCTAAGGAATACAGAAACTTTTTGGACATATTCACACAGCTCAATATCAACCTTCCATTTATTGAGGCCCACCAACACATGCCCAAATATGCCAAGTTTTTGAAGAACCTTAAACGCAAGGATAAACTAGGGGAGCTCTCAAACGTTCCTTTGATGGAGGTTTTGCTCTGCGGTTGTTTTGAATCAATTAACGGAGAAACTCACCGATCCGGGCATTTTCACCATTCTATGTCTCTTTGGTGGCGCTATTGACCCCACCCACGCATTGGCCAATCTAGGTGAAAGCATCAACTTGATGCCATTCTCTCTTTTTGAGAAATTGGGTTTACGAGAGCTCACTCCCACTCGTATGTCACTTTCTTTGGCCGACCGTTCGGTTAAGTATTCTAGAGGAGTCATAGAAAATATTTTAGTGAAGGTTGATAGGTTCGTGTTCCTCGTTCATTTCGTCATTCTAGACATGGAGGCCGACGAGAGAGTTCCAATTATATTAGGTCGTCCGTTCTTACGCACCGCTAAGGCAATCATAGATGTTCATGATGGTAAAATCCAACTTCGCATCGGTGACGAGAATGTCACATTCGAGATTGATAGGTCGATGCAACATCTTAACGGTATAGATAGTGATAATGGTCCTTGTCATTCTGTTTATTTCCTAGATTCATTCATATCGTGCGTGGATCGTTGTCTTGATTTCATTAGTGGTGCCGATCTCGTGAATGAGGGAGTAATTGACGAGTGTGAAGAGGTAATTGAAGCGGGAGATGAAGAGTTGGAAGAGGAGGACCCACTTTGGGTTCCCGAGACATTGGAGCTTTGTGAGATAAGAGAGGAGAGCGAGAGTAGACATGTAGACACTTCGTCACCATTAGAGCTTAAGGTCCTTCCTTCTCATTCAGAGTATGCGCTTTTAGGGGAGAGTTCGAGTTTGCCCATCATCATCTCTTCTAAATTGACGGAGGAGGAGAAAGAAAAGTTGATTGAGGTGCTAAGAGAGCTCCAGGAGGCCATAACATGGAGGTTGTCCGACATTAAGGGGATTAGCCCCACCTTTTGCACCCACCGGATCCTCATGTAGGATGAATTTAAGCCGGTGGTGTAACCCCAAAGATGCCTCAATCCCAACATGAAGGAGGTGCTTAGGAAATAGGTGCTCCAGTTGATGGAGGCCGGTTTGATATATCCCATATCCAACTCCGCTTAGGTTAGTCCTACTCAAGTCGTCCCTAAGAAGGGAGGGATGACCGTTGTCATGAATGCTAAGATGAGCTTATCCCTTCCCGAACGGTCACCGGTTGGCGAGTGTGTATCGACTACCGCAAGCTTAATGATGCCACCCGAAAAGACCATTTCTCACTTCCCTTTATCGATCAGATGCTAGAGCATCTCGCGGGGCAACAATTTTATTGTTTCCTAGATGGTTTTTCTGGCTACATCCAAATTCCCATCGTGCCAGAGGACCAAGAGAAGACGACATTTACATGTTTCATACGGCACGTACGCGTACCGACGCATGCCTTTTGGATTGTGTAATGCTCCGGCTACGTTTCAGTGATGCATGGTCACTATCTCCTAAGATATGGTGTAGAGTTCGATGGAAGTCTTTATGGACGATTTCTCGGTTTACGTCGAATCTTTCGATCATTGTTTAAGAAATCTGGAGAGGATGATGAAAAGGTGTGTTGAGACGAAGTTGATGCTTAATTGGGAGAAGTGTCACTTCATGCTGACGGAGGGGATTTTCTAGGACATAAGATATCTCGAGCGGGTATAGAGGTAGATTGAGCTAAGATACACACCATTAGTAGGCTTCCTCCACCAACGAGTGTGAAATCCATCCGTAGTTTCTTAGGGCATGAGGGTTTCTATAGGCGCTTTATTAAGGATTTTTCCAAGATCACACGTCCTATGACCCGTCTCCTTGAGAAGGACCATTCATGTTCGACGAGAGTTGTCTTAAAGCTTTCGAATTCTTGAAGGAGAAGCTTGTGAGTGCTCACATTCTTGTCTCGCCCGATTGGAGCTTACCCTTTGAGCTCATGTGTGACGCGAGCGATTACACGGTCGGTGCGGTTTTGGGGCAAAGACGGGAGAATCATTTTCACCCGATCTACTACGCAAGTAAAACCCTCAATGATGCTCAAGAGAATTATACCACCACCAAAAAGGAGCTTCTCGCCATAGTCTTTGCATTCGACAAATTCCGTTCGTACCTCGTGCTATCAAAGACCATCGTTTTCACCGATCATGCGGCTTTGCGTTATCTCTTCCAAAAGAAAGACGCTAAGCCCCATCTCATCCGATGGATTTTTTTACTTTCCGAATTTGACATAGAATCAAGGATGAAAAGGGAGTGGAGAATGTGGCGGCCGATCATTTATCGCGTTTAGAAGATCCGGAGAGAGAGGAGATTTGTGAGGAGGCAATAAAAGACAGATTCCCTCACGAATCGGTTGAGTTAGTTGCGGCGGAGAAGGAAGGTATGCCATGGTTTAGTGACTTAGCAAATTACCTAGCAAATGGAGTGGTGTTAAAGGGGATGGACACCCAACAGAAGAAGAAGTTCTTTCGTGCCGTTAGGAAGTTCATTTCGGATGACCCGTTTCTCTATAGGGTAGGAGCCGATAGAATTCTTAGGAGGTGCATGAGTAGAGAAGAAGGTTTAGATATTCTTAGGCATGTTCATGAGGGGTTGACAGGAGATCACCATGGCCCACACGTTACCACACAAAAGGTTTTCGACTGTGGCTTCTATTGGCCATCGGTAGTTAAGGACGCGTTAGAGTTTGTTAGGACTTGCGATCGTTGCCAACGCACCAGCAAGGATGAGATGCCCCAAAATCCAATCCAAATTATGGAAATCTTTGATGTGTGGGGCATCGACTTCATGGGACCTTTTCCCGTCTCTAGTGGGAAATGGTACATCCTTGTGGCGATTGATTATGTCTCCAAGTGGGTTGAACCTCAAGCTTTGCCTACCAATGACGCCCGAGTGGTGGTGAGATTTTTGAAAAAGTGGTTCACAAGTTTTGGATCTCCCCGTGCTATCATAAGTGACCGTGGCACTCATTTTTGCAATGTCGTGATGGAGAAGGCATTAGCACGCTACGAGGTCACGCACCGGTTTTCCACTGCATACCACCCTCAAACTAGTGGCCAAGTCAAGAACGCGAACCGAGGGGTGAAGAGAATCCTAGAGAAAACGGTAGGAAAAAGTAGGAAAGATTGGTCAGAGAAGCTTGACGATGCATTGTGGGCATTTAGAACCACTTACAAAACACCATTAGGGACCACTCCATTCATGATAGTCTATGGCAAAGCTTGCCATCTTACGGTCGAATTAGAGCACGAAGCGATTAGGGCTCTCAAAACCGTCAATCTTGACCTTACGGAAGCAGCTAGGGGACGTTTTTTTTTTCCAAATTCATGAATTGGAGGCACTTAGAGACGCTGCATATGAAAGATCTTGGAGCATAAAGGAGAAAACAAAGACGTTCTTTTGTATAACTCGAGGTTGAATATGTTTGCCGGTAAGTTAAAGTCGAAGTGGACGGGGCCTTATGTGGTAAAAGAAGTGTTTCCGAATGGCACAGTTGAGTTACAAGATGAAGCAGACATAGGTACTTGGAAAGTAAATGGCCATAGGTTGAGGCATTACCTAGGAGGGCCCATCGATCCCACCGAAAGGGAGGAACCTTCTCTCAAAATACCTCCTCACACCACCAGTTAATGTCTTGAGTGAAAGCTCACATGTATAGTTTTTACCGGTTGTAATTTTGTTCATTTTCGATTATTTTACGTAGCTAACGGTTGTTTTTGGTAGAGTGTCGGTCTTTGTTTTGTGTTTTCGAGTCTTTTGCAGGAATTCATAACCGAGGATGTTTGAAACTTGACGAGAAAACAAGGTACCAGGTAGTTCCAGTGTTAGAAAAAATTTGGTATTTGTTTTTGGGAGTTTTGTTGGGTTGTAAAATTTTTTCTAAGGAATAAAACCAACAAATAAACGAAACCTTCTAAGAAAATGGGATTCTGGTGGGGCACGAGAGAAAAAGCTTTTCCGGTCGCGGCCCGCCAGAGGCCAAACAATGGTGACATCATTTGTGCGGTCGCGGGGCGCGAAAGGATGGGCTATGCCTGTCACGGCCCACGAGAGACCCTATTTGCAGCCCTTTTCGACTTAACCCCAAATTTCACCATTTTTTACCCTATTTCTTCATTCCCAGCCGTGGAACCCCCTTTTTTACCACCATTAACCACCGCAAATCACCATATTTCACCCAAATCTACAGCCCCACTTCACCCACACCCATTATCCTTTCGATTTCTATCATCAAGCTTCCATCTTTCACCATCCGAACCAAGTTTTTGGGGGTTTCAACCTAGCTAACGATTCTCCTAGTTTCTCTTGTTTAACTCAACACCAAGGTATGTTTTCTTGCAATTTTTTGTACATTAGTCTGTTTATTCAGTACGTAGTTGGTCTGTTGGTTTGTTTTTGAGTGTTGGGTCTTGTTTAGTTTTGTGTTTCGGCATGCTTAGTGATAGTTTGAGGTTGCGGATGGGTTGGTTTGGGTAGTTAGCATAATGTAGGTTGTGGATGGGCTGGTTTGGGTTGAACTTCTTGTGTTTTGCGGCTGCCATAGGTTAGGGTTTGGCAAGCATTGAGTGTGGAGATTCGGGTTGGTAATTTTTGTGATGATATTGAGATTTTTGATATCATTTTGCCCGTTTTATTTATTTAGACCGTAAAGTTGTTAACTTGATATTATTAGGCACTCAATGTTGGTTGATTTTGGCACTTGGGATTTAAATGCGGAAAATTAAAGTGCCGGAAGGGGGTAGTGTACATTGAGTCATGTATTTTGAGTCATCTAGTATTAGTATAGTTTGGTCATGTGTTTACTTATATGCACGTACAGGTACAAAACACTTCGCTCGTACTCAATCTCCATTTAGGCGAGATTGTTTATAACTTATGCTTTTGTAAACAGTAACTCAATTATTTTGTATCTTTCACTTAATTTCGGTTTCAACCGCGAATGGAATGCTATGCGGTTGTTCCAACTTTTCAAAACATTTTCCAAAAAAAAATTTAAAAATTTTAAAAAAATACCAAAAATAGTTTGTTTTTATTAACTCGTCGCTAATTAATTTGCTTGCATTGCTTGGTCGATATGTTTGTTTTTCAGAATGTCAGGTGAAGGTTCTTCCAGCCGTTGGGGAAAGAGAAGAGAGGGCCACCCGCTCGCCCACAGGGAGATCCGGCGGAAACTCAGCCATTACCACCAGATTTCAATAAGAGAAAAGTATTTTACCGAGGTGCTGGGGTCCCAAAGCACGAGGCTTCAGGATAGCCCGTTGCTACAGTTTGAGCTTGATTCTGGGGAGTATAAGCGTTTGTGCAGTCTGATTTCAAGTGATTTGCTGCCTTATAGGAGGATAGACTGGGGGATGTTGGATCAGTTGGATCAGAGGCAGAGGGTTGAGCAGTGGTTAGGTGATAAGTTTAGAAGGGTACTAGACTGTGATGCTAGGCAGTATAAGGAGATCCCACTAGAGTTCCATTCCACCTTTGATTACAAGCAAGAGAACTTTGATGAGGAGGATGCGGTTTTCTTTTCTTTGGGTAGGCAGCCCTATGAGATGACTATACCGCAGTTTGCTATTGCCACGCAGTTCTATACTGAGCAGGAGGTATGGTCGCCCGAGTTTGTGTCAAGTTTGAGGGAGTGTTCAAGAAGGCTCATCCACATAGTGTTCAGACGAATGAGTTGGTTAGGTTTTGGGGTACGATTTCGAGGGCGCCATACTCGAATAACATGGTTGCGAGTGATATCACTGACTCGGTTTATAGGTTTATCCACAAGATCTTGGCAGCCACCTTAGTTGGAAGAGGACAAGGGGATAACAAGGTTAATCAGGTTAGCCTTTTCTGTTTGATGTGTATGGTTGAGCAGCGACCCGCCAACTTGGCGACTATTTTTGCTTGGTCAATGAGGAGGTTATGGAGGGGTGGTGCAGGTGCTAGAGTTTATTGTGGGTCGTATGTGACATGGTTAGCTGAGAGTCTGGGGGTTTTTACACGGTACCCTCTAGATAAGATGAGACAGGGGCTAGTGCCATGCTTTATGAGTGTTAGAGATCTTCAGGCTGCAGGGATTTTGACATACACCGATCCGCCGGCGTGTGGTTCGTCAGGGACCACAGGTTCAGCCTCCATTAGGTTCTGATGCTGCGTCATCTATGCAGTCTGCCATACCCACCCGTTATCAGAGGCAGACTACTCGTCAGGAGATACCTGCCAGGCAGTATCCACTGAGACGACCTAGACCAGACCCGATTACTATGGATTTTCTTTATGATAGGATGGAGACTGGGTTTGGTGATTTGCGCGGGTATGTGGATGAGCAGTTTGGTAGCGTAGGCAAGTGATGGATGAGAGTCACCGGGTACATGAGCAGGGTCTGTTGAGGTTAGAAGACGGGATGAGGTACATGATGGAGAGTATGAACATCGGAGTTCCACCTTTGTTCAGGCGACAGACTCAGCCAGGTCCGAGTGGTATGGAGGGGGTGCAGCAGTATCAGACTTTTCAGCCATCAAAGGAGAGCGAGGATGATGATGAGTAGTGTGGGGATGGGTGCAGTAGGTTCGTGATGGTTGTTTGTGTGGTTGTTTTTATTTCTATGTTGTTTTTATCATTATTCGGTCTGTACCCCCTAATTTTTGAATACTTTGATACTATGGTAGGTTGGGTTGGGGTTGGTTGATGTTTATGGTTGGATTGTCAGACACTATTATCTTATCATGTGCTATGTTATGGTTTGGTATGTTATGTTTATTTGATAGGTATGGTGTTGGTTTGCTGCTTCCGTTTGCGTGACTGAGAGTTAGGAATGGTTTGCTGAGCATATTCGGAGTGGAGGGCATATGTGGAATTGACTGGCACATTGATAGTCTCGCATGTTGAGCTAAGTCGTTTCACTGTATATTTTGTATTTTTTGTTTATTTTACTTTCAGTCTTTATTTTTAGTAGTTATTAGTTGAGTCGTATTCTTGTTCTTGCATTAGGGAAAATGCAATCCTTAAGTGTGGGGATGGGGTACATAGTATTAGTGTAAATATGAGTCGTAGTTCGTAGTTTATAAAATAAAAAAAATATAAAATCCAAAAAAAAAATTGAAAATTTTGAAAATGTCTTTTGAATAAAGTAGTTTGCAAAATAAAAGACGGAACATGATAGAAAACATGGATTTCTGTTCGGGTTCAAATAATGATAATATGAGTTTTAATACATTAAGTTTGTGTCTAGTTTGGGATGTGCGGGTACGCCCAATTCAGTTCTAGGTTCCTTTGATCTTAATATACTTAATTGATGGATTACTAGTGGGTACTCATCTAGAAAAAGTGAGAAGACAAAACCGTCAAAAATAGTATAAAGGATGCCGTTATAAGCTAAATTTTTTTAGAATTTTTAATCATGAAAAAATATATAATAAGTGAGCTAGATAAGAAAAAGTAGATCAGGCCTATGTAGTCTTCGTTGGGGATGGTGACTCTCTGACTTAGATTGCCTCTAGGGTGGTTGAATGAAAGAATTGCAAAATTTACCGACTCCTAAGTTGTCGCTCTCGGGGATGGTGGCTCTGGTTGAGACAGCCTCTTGGTTAGGTAAAGCAAAACCTAAGCTTGTGAAAAAAGAAAGAGAACAAGAAGAAAATTTGATTTTAAGTTCTTTGAAATTTGGTATAAAACAGTTGGGAAATAGTCCAAGTGACTGTTCCTTTTGTTCTATAAGCTTGAGGCGGGTTAGGTGTATTGTGGTTTCTAGTGTGAGATATTGACCGCACTAGAACTAAATAGCATGATAAGGGCTTGGAACCGGGTTTGGGTTTAAGGGGACAAGTATATTTGCAATGGCGGCTAACACAAGTTTTGATTCTAATAAGTAATCTGTACTTTTGACCCCAATCTTTATCCGTCTCTGATTCTTTTTGCATAGATTCTTTTCCGAGGATGAAAAAAGAGTAAGTGTGGGGATATTTAATGTATTGAAAGATACATCGGTTTATCATGTACAGTTTGTATAGTTTTCGTTAGTTACAGTTTCGTTTTCAGTAGAATAGATATACTTTTGATTCAATTGCGTTTTTGCAGGGCTTGGTTGAGTAAAACAGTGGAAGAGTGCGCGAAACAAGTTAAAATATGAAGATGCCAAGTTCTGGATTGAGTTGGAAGGCTCGGGAACTGAAACGAGTCGAAATGGCTGGATTTTTAGCTTCTGGCGGGCCGCAACTAGTATTCCATGTGCCTCTCACGCCCGGCGAGAGGCTTATAGATTGCTGACATCAGAAACACGGTCGCGGGCTACAACCAGATGGCATGATCCCTCTCGCGCCCCGCAAGAGGGTGGTTTTCGCAGATGGATCAGAGCTGGGCATTGTTTTGAATTGGAAAAACTATATAAGCATTCTTTTGATGATCCCATAACCCTAAGGACGAATTGGCAGGACTTTAGATGAATTTATGCAACATAGAGGCGAATTCGGAAGCTTAAGTTAAGGTTTTGGAGTCTTGGAAGTTGGGGAATCATCGTTTGGAAGATAGAGCTCGAGAGTTGAAAACTTAATCGGTTCCTTCTTTCCGGTTCTAATTGTTTCCAACTTTTAGTCCTTGCTATTATGAATTCTGTTCTTACAACTTGTGTTTTGATATTTGATACAATGATTATTGGCTAAATACCTTGTAGCTACCTAGATTATGATGAACTTAAGTTAAAGTTTTGATTTTTATGGGATTTTTAATAAAGTTAAAGACTTTTATTATTGGTTTGGTGCATATGCGTATTTTATTCTGATTTATGACTGTTTGCATGTTTCATACAAGTTTTGTTGAATGTCTTTCATGATGAGCTTATGTTAATTATTCGAGTCCTAACGGGTTTGGGTAATTTTATGGTGAAGTGGCCAATATCCATAGAAATGGTAAACAAGAGTAATTTAGACTTTAATATTCTGCCAATTTTAACATTGAAAAGTGTTAGGTTGTTAGTAGATCTTGTTTGGTAAATCGTTAGGTTAGGTTTTGAGAAAAGCGGGTCAAGTTTACTTACCAAGTCCTTGTCGATTAGACCATTCCAAGTCATTAGTTGCCTTAGGTTTTCAACCGAGAGGGGGTTAATCAAATTAGGGTACTTTATTAGGAACTAGGTAACCGAAGGAAGTCTAGAAAACCGGTAGTCTTAACGGCCCTTTTTGAGTCCATAGGTGTCTTCCCGAGAAGGGTTGGGGGTCTTGTAGGAACGTCCACGAACAGCACGGGAACCTAAATTTGTTATCTAATGTCCAATTAGGCGGAAACTAATGACATGTTAATCAAATAACAAGAATTACTCATTTAAACGTTTTTTTCATTGATCTAAAGTCATATACATTCGAGAACCAGATCTAACAGAGCTTCACCGTCTCTGTGCCAAAATCTCTAACTCTTACAAATGAAAACCCAAGGCACCTATTTATAGGAACACAAGTTTGGCCGTAAAAGACACAAGTTCGCCCGAACTTGCTTAAGCAAGTTCGGCCGAACATGCATTACATGTTAACATCATGGGCGAACTTGGCCAAACATGTTTGCTGATGAGACTGTAAGTTTTCCCGAACTTGACCTAGTCAAGTTCGGCCGTACTTGACCTTCCAAGCACCATACCAGCGAACTTGTCCTATTACATACATAAATACGCCTCGCTTCTAACACATTAAGCCCGATTCGCTCAGACTCGATGCATAATGACATTAATAGCGAAGGCAACAGACATATGCACCAACATACTCCCCCTTGGACGTTGTCGTAGTCATCTTGATGTAGACATCCTTTTGATATATGCACAAAACAGACTCCCATTGACATCTTCCTCTTGGATAACGTCTGTGTCATAGTCTTTTCTTGAATGCCCCGTAGCCATTAGACTTGATTAAGCTCCCGGGTCTTTATCTTTTTCCTTGAATAAAACTTTAAGATCCAAGCTCCTCCTAAGCTGCGAGCTATGCTCCCCCTTGCTTTGAGCTTTACTATAAATCATGTTTCGTCCTGCTCTTCCTAAAACTTTGCTTCCTGTTCCAAACTTCTTAAGCATACTAGTAAACGTTTCAGATTTACTTGTAAGAACGTGTTTTTCTTTTAAAAACTTTTTAGTTATTCAAGTTAAAGTTAATAACCTTGAATTACTTTTAACATTTAAGACCTTGACCATTCTCATGATTTTCAATTATTAAAATCCACTTAGTTGACCAAGTCCAAGTTAATGATCTTGATTAACCAATTTTGTCTAAGGAGTCCAAATTAATGACCTCAGTTTGACTTGATAAGAGTACACTGTTTTCCTTCAAGTGTAAAGTTTCAAATTAATGAACCTTTTGAACATTTCAAAACTTACCAGACTTCAAAGATCTGTTCTCCAACATTGGTTGTTGAAAACAATGTAAAAACAAAATCTTTTTGAATTTTAGTAAGTTTATGCTAAACACTTTGAAAATCTTTTTGGTTTTATCAACTGTAAAGCAATAAAGAAAGTAAACTATGTACAAACATATTTACAGAAGTATTTTTGTGAATTCGTGTCTAAGGATCATATTAGTTTTATTGAGACATATCACCAATACCGTTGACCCTTTTGAGACTTTAAGTTTTAAACTTGTTTACCTTAGATTGTCGATATTTTTGTCCACTTAAACTTCATCACGTTTCTCAATTGTTCCAAGATATGTTAGGTAAGAATTATGAAACTTGACTTAACTATGGTTCCCACCTCTTGAATATACTCCCGAATCCAGATTCCCAAGATTTCATCTTACAGGTGAGTATAGCGTAATTGATATCTGTATCTGGGTTATGCAAGGTCTTGAGAGCTCAGGTTAGTACTACCGTACAGACAAAGAGATGAAGGCTCGTCTTTAAGGTGTGTTCCACTTAAGTAATCTTTTAAGCATTGCAAATGATTAGATCTTTCGATTCCTTTCAAGATTGCATGCAACTTTTAGGGGTTTATAGCAAAAGCATTATAGAAGTTCTAGGCTATTGCTTCCGCAAAATCAGAAGAACTTGTATAATACCCCAGATATCAATCATCTATAAAGACCTCGTATCTCAGAATCAGGCAACCCTTCAATCGAAATTTCGGAGTACTAAGTCCATATATCCAAGATGTGTTAAACCACGAGATTAAGCAGTTGTAAAATTTAGTTTATATCCCGGAAACAATATACTGAACATGTAAAGCCTATCGACATATCCACAGTAAGACTTGTTTATCACTTTTAAACTTTACAAATCTTTAGCATACTGTGATAGTCCACTTATGTACTATCATTTCCTTTTTGAAAAGAAATTCTTTTTGTCTTTTTCATGTATTTTGTACTTTTTGAATTTTTAATGTTTTTGAATTTTCATCTTTATCATATGTTTTTGATTTTTCAACAATTTTTAAAATTTTCTTACTCCCTCTAAAATCAAAAACATATTTTTGGATTTTAGATTTAAAGAACTTCTTCTAAAAAATGTAACAAACCAATGTGGATCCCGTGACCTCGTCGTCGTCCGATCCTTTTTCTCAAACCTGTATCTACAATTGTTTAACAAATAATCATTAGACTTATTTACCACTTGTAAAAGCAGTTTGAACTAGTAAGAACTTTGAAATCAGTTTTTCTGATCAACGGTTTGGATTTTCATAATTTTGACTTTTCAAAAATTTTCCTTTTAACAACCACTTGTTATTTCAAAAACTTTTCTTCTTAACTACTCCCTCTCAAAATGACAAAGATATGACATTTCTTGATAAGTTAAAACTGATCTGGAGCTTCCTCAATCCTGAATCAACTTTGATGAAGTGGATCTAGGAACTCCCGCACATGAAAGTAACTACTTGAAAAGAGAAACCCAAGCCTTTTTGGTCTTGGGTTGAACTTGATAATCGACGTAATCAAATTCATAACCATCATCATAATCAAAATTTTCACCAAACATTTCGTCCAATGATAATTTTGAAACTTTTTCGACCTTCTCTTTTTCTGTCTGTTTTATAAAGTCATTTTTCAACTTTGAAAGATCATTTTTAATGACTGCTTCTTTTGATTTGACATTTCCAGTTTTAGCAGCAACAGACTTTCCTTTCTCAGAGGACTTCTTTTTCGCAACCCAGGATTGTGACACGTATCTTGCTTTCTTGATATAAAACCGTGAATCATCATTTTTGTTTGACTTTGAAGTTTCATCTTTTACAAAAACTGAGTTTTCAAACTTTGATTCATTTTTGGGTTTTATTTCCGAAACATATTGTTTTTTGGATTTTACAATATCTGGTTGTTTTAGCTTTTCTTCTTTTGATTCATTCTTCCTTCGTGGAAACACAAGCTTTAAATTCAGACACTTTTGAGCAATATGACCAATAACATTGCATTTAAAACATGTTCGTGTATCTGAAGCATTTCCACTAGTGGGTTCTACTCCACTTGTGGATTTGGTCTTAGCCTTGTCCTGAAGTTCTTTTTCTTTCTTGAATACATCATTAGATTGCTTACCAATCTTACCTTCTTCTTGAACCGTATTTGTTCCATACACAAACTTCATGTGTCTACCTTTGTATTCCTGGAACATTGACTTTGTTTTCTTTGTCGGTTCACCTTCTTCTTCCTCGAAACCCAATCCTGCTCTCCTGTTCTCAGGAAAATCACCACCAAACTTTCGATAATTGTTAGCATTCCTTTTGGGTTTCGAGTAAAGTCTTTTCTCATTTTTATTGAGATCATCTGATGAAACTTCTATAAGTTTGAAAAATTTGTCAAGTTGATCTTTCACGTTCTGAATCGGAAAACTATCATTAAAATATAATCTATCAGAATCCTTCATCTTGTACATAACAATATTAGGATCATCACCTAGATCATTTTCTGATAATGTATCTTCATCTTCAGATTGTGATTCCGAGTTTTTCGAACTTGATTTGGCGCTTTCAGAGCTGCCTTCATCGGAATCATTTCCTAAAACGTTTTTAACCACATTTTTACTACCGCTTTAATGTCATCGTTTGATTTTATAAAGTCTACGTCAATGTTCTCAGGCAATTGATCTTTCATTTCTGATAAGAGAAGTATATTAAATGCCTTTTCCACTTGATCATCTTTCTTGCAGGAATAGCTTGAAAGAAATGGTGGAGGAACACTTCTGTATACTTTACGCTTTTATTTATCATCATTTTCCTCCGACTTAATCGTAGGCAATATGTGATCAATGACATAAACGTTAGTAGTGTAACTTCTTAGTAATTGCCTTACTCTTTCTGTTTCAAATTTTATGTCATGAAGCTCACATTTTGTTTCTGCAATGGTATTAATGTACATGTTAATTGCCTTTTGTTTTTCAATTACTGTGGCATTTAACATTTTTACATTTGCACCAAGTTCAAGATTAGCTTTTTCGACATTTTTATATTTACCACGTATTTTGTCATAAGCTTCTTTCATATTTTTGTAATCATAACCAAAAGTTTCATTATGTACAGTTAATTCTCTTATGACGTTGATCTTATCAAGGCATGATTCACAAGGAATTGTGCACTTTGTGCAAGGTTTTTCAAACTCCAAAATTTTCACAACTTCATGTTCAGATATATTTACGTCAACTTTTACCTTTTCGGCCTCTGCTTTCAAGGCTTCTTGTCTTTGCATCTCAGCATAAGCTATCTCTTCTTCTTCAGTTCTCCGGATGTATGCTTCCAGAATTGCATTATCCAAGTCAGCATCAACATTCGATGTCTCGACTTCGTTCACAACCTTTGCCATCATAGCAACTCCTATTTTCTTTACGATGTAATTGTTCCAGTCAAAGCCATCTTCTTCATGATTAGCAATAAAAGCTTGTTCGGATTTCTTTGCAGATTTGTCTTCTACTTCAACTTGTGTTTTCTTTGGATATGGCTTGTATTGAAGAGCTTTCTTGTAGTACTCATTGCTGCTTCCGAAAGGATTTTGGTTTCCACTTGCTTCTTGATTACTACACTCGCGTTTGAAGTGTCCTTTTTGTCGACACATGAAGCATGTAACTTTCGTCTTGTCAAATCCAAGCTTATTGCTTGAATTACCAATATCCCTCCCGGTGAGTGCCACAAACTTGGTAACTCTTCTGATAATGGACGCAAGGCTCCATTTGATATCCATCAGCTCCAATTCTTCTTCGTCTACCTGATCATAATCTTCTGCCGTCATTTCTGAATTACCGATCTTTCCAGCAACAAGGCTTTCATATGATTCGAGAACGGTAGCAAGAAGTGCTATGTGTTGTTTAGCCACTTTTTCTGGAACTACATTCTTCAGATCAACTGCTATGTTACACTAGAAAACATTTGAATCAGAACTAGCTTGGCTTGTCTGATTTTGGAATGAGGAGCTTGAACTAGCACTTGTATATCCAGCATATGGAGAACTTTGATTTGGAGAAGAATTTATATTTGCACTAAATGCTGTTTGAATTTTCGGGCTTTGAATTGGAGTATCTTGAATACCTCCTTTGTAATAAACACCGACATCTTGAACAACATTAGCGTTCTTTGACTTTACAATATTCATCAATTCCATTTCATGACCTTCTAATTTGTCGATGAAAGATGGCAACTTGAAGTGTCTCCAGGATGGACTACTCTTCAGAATCGTCAGATATGTCGTCCATTCTCCTTCTGGAAGTGCATCGGCCAACTTCTCGATTTGCTCTTTGTTAGTTCTTTTGATGTCATGTCTTCGCATCTGGACCATGAGGTGACAGTATCTATCGATCATTTGTTTCATAGTTTCACCTTTGATCATCGTGAAGATCTCGAATTCTTTCTTAATTAAGGCCTTTTTGCTCTTAATCATTTCATCACTTCCTTTGAATTTCTCACAAAGAGAGTGCCATAATTCTTGTGACGTTTCATATTTTGGCAATAAAATCAGGATGTCTTCCTTAACTGATTGTTGGATCAAGCTAATCATTTTCTTTTCAGCGACATAATGTAATTTGTCGGTCGGTGAGAACTTATTCAACGGAAGATCTTGATCATGCTCATCCTTTGGCCATTTGTAACCATCCTCAACTGCAACCCAACTTTCAAATTGATTTGCTTGTATCCAATTCACAAACTTTTCTTTCCATCCTTCAAACTCATCTATACTCATTAGCTTCGGTGGTTTCTGAGTAGTACCCATTTCATTGTCGATATTTAACTGGTTCACTGCAAGAGTATTTACATTTGATGGAGAAGCCATTTGTGAAACAAACACGTTGCGGAAATCTTCCATTTTGGCTTATCTGTGAATTTGATCAAAATACTTGACAATTGATTAGTAACAAGCAATTTTAGCACAAACTGACGTTTTAATCGACAACTGGTACGTTAAAAAACGTTTAAAATTTTTCCGAAAACACTTTTTACCCGATTATATCTTTAAATTCGTCTCGTCGATACGATTCTAACGATATATAATGTTCGTGACGTTTTTCGGGATTTTCATGCCTTTTTTTAGGAACTTTAGACAAGTTCGGGCGAACTTGTCAAAGACTTATCAAGTTCGGTCGAACTTGATATGGATATTTCAAGAACATGTAAGTTCGGTCAAACTTATGAAGAGTTTTCAAAACTTTAACTAAGTTCGAGCGAACTTAAACAAATTTTCAACAAACTTTATACAAGTTCGGTCGAACTTGATAAATTTTGAAGAATTTTATGCTAAGTTCGAGCGGACTTGAGATAAAAAGCTTGAAAACTATCAAGTTCGGTTGAACTTGAGTAAATTCAGTGAATTTTCGTCAAGTTTGGTCGAACTTGGTCTCAAGTTCGATTGAAATGGTTTTTCAAATCATGGTTTTTTGAACTTTTTGAAATCAAATCAGTTGAATTTGATGTCCAAACTCTCAAGGGTTTATCACAAGTGTATTTTACATGACATATTCAAAAATCACCCATTTTTGACCATGAAATCATCAAGTATGTGAAAATGTTAAGAAAAATGATAGAATGGAGTAGAATAAGAGAGATTCTTGTCTTGATTCCAGCAAATTTAGGTATCCAGGCTCTGATACCACTTGTAGGAACGTCCACGAACAGCACGGGAACCTAAATTTGTTATCTAATGTCCAATTAGGCGGAAACTAATGACAATAACAAGAATTACTCATTTAAACGTTGTTTTCATTGATCTAAAGTCATATACATTCGAGAACCAGATCCGACAGAGCTTCGCCGTCTCTGTGCCAATATCTCTAACTCTTACAAATGAAACCCCAAGGCACCAATTTATAGGAACACAAGTTCGGCCATAAAAGACACAAGTTCGCCCGAACTTACATAAGCAAGTTCTGCCGAACATGCATTACATGTTAACATCATGGGCGAACTTGGCCAAACAAGTTTGCTGATGAGACTGTAAGTTCGCCCGAACTTGACCTAGTCAAGTTCGGCCGTACTTGACCTTCCAAGCACCATACCAGCGAACTTGTCCTATTACATACATAAATACGCCTTGCTTCTAACACATTAAGCCCTATTCGCTCAGACTCGATACATAATGACGTTAATAACGAAGGCAACAGACATATGCACCAACAGGTCCTGTTCGGTATCTCTCAGGGTTTAGAATCTAACAATCCCGGTTCCAAATCACATTAATTTCCTATGAAAGTCTTAATAATAACGAGAGGGATTCTAGCCTAGGTACTCTTCTCATCATCACTGAATACAACTATTGTTCTAGTTCACGTCTAGATAGCCTAGTAATTAGTTTTATTTTAATTGCATTCTTAGTATTTTTAGAACACCCCCCAATCAAACAAACAAATAATATGTCTGTGTCAGTCGTAGTCTAGATAGAGTCGTTAACGTAGTTGATAGAGTCTCGTGGGTTCGATATCCGGACTTACGTTAGCTATACTAGTGTGTCTTAGTGAGTCTAGAGTATTACTTAGACTCTAGAGTTAGGTTAATTTAATTACTTTTATTAAACTACTTTTAAGCACATCACACCACCCATGATTTGGAATTGGGTTCCGTTGTATTTGCACTTAAGCTATGGAGATACAATTTATGTGGCACCAAGTGTATTATATAAACTGACCATAAAAGTCTCCAGCATTTGTTCAATCAAAAGGATTTGAACATGTGAAAGCGCCACTGGATGGAAACTCTTAATGATTATGATTACGAGATTTGCTATCATCCCGGCAAGGCAAATGTCGTTGTTGATGCCTTGAATCGTAAGGAAAGGGTTTAGCCGATTAAGATTAATGCCAAGAGCATTGAGCTCAGAAATAGCTTGAATGAGAAGCTATTGGATGCGCAAAAGCAAACCCTATTAGAGGCCAATATTCCTAGTGAAGGATTAGGTGGAACTGTTGATCAATTAACATCTGGGAAAGATAGAATCCTTAGATTAAGTGATAGAATCTGGGTTCCAATCTTCGAAGAACTTAGAGATCTAATCCTCCAAGAAGCGCATAGTTCCAGATACTTAGTTCACCTTGGAGGTGACAAAATGTATGAAGATTTGAAAGGGAATTATTGGTGGAGGGGTATGAAGAAATCCATAGCCACCTATGTAGCTAAGTGTCTCACGTGTTCACAAGTTAAAGCTAAACACCAAAAGCCGTCAGAACATTTACAACAGCTTGAAATTCCTACATGGAAATGGGAAATGGTAACTGTGGATTTGATTACCAAGTTACCCAAGACCAAACGTGGTAATGACACGATTTGGGTCATTGTGAATAGACTGACTAAGTCAGCACATTTCTTGCCCATAAAGGAGACGCATAGCTCCGATAAGTTGACAAAACTGTACGTGGACAAGATAGTGTCCCTACATGGCATGCCGGTATCTATTGTATCCGATAGAGATACAAGATACACTTCTCATTTCTGGAAAAGCTTCCAGCAATCTTTAGGAACTAGACTAAACTTCAGTACGGCTTACCATCCGTAGACTGATGGATAGAGTGAGCGTACTATCCAGACTTTGGAAGACATGCTCCGTGCCTATGTGATTGACTTAGGTGGTAGTTGGGATGACCATCTCCCCTAATTGAATTCTCCTACAATAATAGCTATCATACTAGCATCAAGGCCGCTCCGTTTGAAGCCTTGTATATGTCGGACACCCATTGTTGGGCTGAAGTTGGGGAAGCCCAACTATCTGAACCTGAGATTGTCCTGGAAACCACAGATAAGATAATACAAATATGTGACAGGCTCAAAGCTGCCCGAGATAGGCAGAAGAGCTATGCCGATAAAAGGCATAAACCTCTTAAGCTCCAAGTAGGGGACAAGGTCTTACTGAAGGTATCACCTTGGAAAGGTGTGATACGCTTTGGTAAGAAGGGCAAGTTGAGCCTAAGGTATATCGGACCACTCGAGATAATCAAATGTGTCAGATCAGTAGCTTATAAGCTTAAGCTACTTGAGGAGCTTAGTGGAATTCACGATGTGTTCCACATCTGCAACTTAAAGAAATGTCTAGCAGATGAGTCGCTAGCAATGTCACATCAAGATGTGCAAATTGACGAAAACCTGAGGTTTGTTGAGAAACCTATCTCGATTGAGGATCGACAGGTTAAGAAGCTCTGAAAGAAGTTTATACCTATTGTAAGGTTAAATGGGATGCCCGTCGAGGCCCCGAGTATACATGGGAGGTCGAGTCCACTATGCGACAAAAGTACCCCCATCTTTTTTAGTAAATCTCGAGGTCGAGATTTCTTTTAAGGGGTGAGGATGTAACACCCCATAAAATCGTGCCCAATAATGTATTGACACGTGTCCCTAATCCTAATAATGTCAAACGTTGACTAGGAGGGACTATTTTTGCCAAACAATGAAAGAATGAATGTGGAAGGACTAAAAGTGTCAATATGCTGAAACTACGCCTCTGAGTGACCTTATACGGTGTTTCGTATTCTCAAGAGCCACTTGTTAGACGTGAGAAGCCGTTTGTAGAATTGTTGGAAAGTTTGTGTGACAGAGGGTTAAAAGAGTCAACATGTTAATTCTTACCTCTGAGTGACCTTTTTAACGAACCAGGAGTTTATGATGTTGATCATACCCTTGAGTGTGCCTAGTAATGGCCAAGGAAGGATTTATATGCTATTTATAGCATTATACGCAAGTATGGGAGTCAAAGGGGCCAAATTTGTCTAAATTTGAAAGATTGTGGGTGTGGCTGACCAGCCCCACCGTAAGCTACGCCCCCTACCATAGCTTACGGGAGGACCTACTTCTAGAATGTTTTATTTTTGCTTGGTAGCCACTCCAAGCTTCCAAAACGCCCCAATTCAAAACCATGGGCTCTCAAACTGCTATGACACGTTTTGGGACACTTGTTGTCATCTCTTAAAGCCTCCTAACACCTGGAATCATCTCCTAAATCCTCCTAACACTATAAATAGGTGACTTGTTTCATTGATTAAACTTGCACCTTCTTCATTTTTTTGTTATCTTCACTTCTGGAGGTTCCTGAGTATTGGGGACTTCCTAAGCAAGTGCATTTTCATATAAGGACCACTAATAAGTGCTCCTTCAGTTCTATTTCTGTTTATAGGCTTTTTAAAGCTAAAAGTCAAGCATTTTCAATTAATGCTTTGACTTTCGGTTTAGACCATTATGGTCCAGCCATTGTTCGAAATGAACATGGCTACGTGATCGTAATTCGGTACGTGTTAATTCCTCAAAAGGGCACCTCCTAAGAGTCACGTTTGCTTGGTCAATTGACGGGTCAACATATTAATGTTTTAAAAATGTGTTCTAAAATATGTTTCAACACTTTAAAAACTTGGTAATGATTGTTAGAACATGTGTAAACATGTTCGGCTTGTCAATTCCAGTTCTAGGGGTCAGTTCGAAACCGAAAGTCGCGAAGGTTGACTTCTGCTTTGACATTCGATTCTGACCCGAATCAGATTAGTTTCCTACTGATTTAAGGTTGCATTATGATCGTAATATAATGTAGCATAACCCTCTAAGGTTACATTACATGATCATAATCATATTCCGAGTTTATGCACAATTCCGTTATTATGCTTAACTTTGACTAAAATGCCATTTTTGCAAGAAATGAGGTTTAAATAAATAACGAATTTGCAAATGACTTATATACTGATATGTTACTATATTTAACATATTATGGTGTTACTAAACTGATCATAAACTGAGTTTTGTTATAATATCATAAATTATGCCTTTAAAAGGACCAAAATGCCCTTTCGGCATCTAAAATGGTTTTAAACATAATTTCTATTTAAAACTCATTACCTACTGATGTGATATCATAAATAGAGTTATTTGGGATGTCAGACAGATTATATTCTGAGTTTAAGTACAAGTTCTTGTATTATGTCGATAAATGACGATAATGCCCTTATGGCACCTAAATTGGTTTTAATCATTATACAAAACCTTTTTACATACTGATATGTTATATTAAATAACCTATGTTGATAATATAAATCCGGTTATAACATCAGTTTTCATAACACATTGCATAAATCGTCATTTAACGACTTTAACGTTGTTTCGGCGCATAGTAGGGTTTTAAACCATATTTACCTACCAAGACTTGTTACCTACTGATTTTATAACTTATTTAAAATATTTTTACAGTAGGTACATGTTATAAACTCAGAATCCCAAATAAGTCCTCAAACTATGTGAGAAATGACCAAAATGCCCCCCTACAGTGCATAATTTGGTCTTAAAGTATAAACTACACATATGTTTGATATCCTAGTGATATTATATCACAAAGTAAGTATTTTTCCAGAACATTTATGATCATAACATCAGAATATAAGTAAGTTCCTTTTATACGTCACTTGATGACCAAAACGCCGTTATGAGGCATAGTTTCACTTTAAAACCTTAACGGGCATATAAGTTAATATCCCACTGATATTACAATTTATATAAAGTATAATGGCATATAGAATTTATTCATGACTCATCCTGTTACCCGGTATCGCTTATATGCGTACGATTAAGCTTATCTAGCCCATTTACGTAAGTTAACCGAAACGGTTTAACCTTATCATTTTAATCTCAATTTCCAGAATGTAAATAGTTTACCCATATTATACAAGTCTTAATACTTGTTGGGTTTAAACCACATTCTATTCCGGTCATCGCTTAATCTAGCGTATCATACCGTTCTCGTTAATTTAAGCTAGCCGGTCTAAATCTACGACTTAAATAGGACCCGTTAGCATTCTAATTGGTTATTTATACCATCATTCCAGACTAGAGCCTTCCACTAAATGCTACCTACACTTATCTAATTTTGTATACGGCTGAGTTATTTAAATCTTGCACCCGAATCGAGTTTTAGCTTAGGTAAATACTTTTAACTTATTTTCCCTATACGGGTTTGGGATACGGTAAATTATTACCGCTTCGTTGGGTATGGGATCACTTAGCCGGATTATGGCTATAAATCTGCATAACCCGTTTTAATTTGTTTTGTTTGATAACTTAAACAATGGGGGTTAACGCGACCATGTCCTGGATATCCTCGGCTCATTTAAGTTACTAATGGCCGCGACCTAAGCATAGGGTGTAGGCATACAACTGACATATGCAAATGCTAAATATATTGTTACCCACAAGTTGGGGATAACTCCTTCGTGGGTTTATAAGTGATGCGTCGGTTAATCATGTCTCGGTTTCTATACTGGGTCCCATATGTATTAACAAACATGTAAAACTATATACAAGATTAAAATTCTTAATTGTCCCAAGTTATAAAAGATTTTCATGTGCCTTGTGCACTTAAATCAATTTTGAAAATGTTTTTAAAATAAGTCAGTTAATTGTATTTACCAGTGAAAACTGACGTATTTTCAAAAGACTAAGTTACAGGTACAATACGAAAATAGGCTGGAAGCTCCTTGGTAATGTTAGAAGAGGATCTTGCAAATCCTTTACATATGCCTAAAGTCTGTTGAACATCTTTTGTACATTTTTATGATCCGCCAGTGGATATTTTATTATGAACCGTCTGTATAATTATTTTGAACTTTGGACACTTTGGTTTGTAATAATAATTTATAATCTAAGACTTCCGCTATGCTGTGTTGTTTGAATATGATGATACCAATATTACGTCACGATACTCCCCACCCGGGCCCACCGGGATTTGGTTGGAAATTCAGGGTGTGACACATACACATAACCTATATTTATGTAGGTTATATAAACACTGAAAATTTTCCATATTTTATTTTGAATTCTAGTGTGAGAAACAATAAATCTTACATTTGTAAGATTTTCATTCACTTTTTGGGTTTTTTGGATTGAAAAAATAGGTGATTCATTGTGTTCTGCGTTTCTCGCAAAATTTAGTGTTCTGCGTAGAACCTTCCCATGTGTGTGTGTGTAATAATTATTTTGCACTTCGGTTAATCAGTTTCATGTGAGTTAAAAAACGGTATAAATTACCGGTTAAAAATGATCACACTTCTAATACATAAAACTGGTTCTTAACCTATGATTAATTAATAACTAAAACCGATTATTTTTATACTGGTTCACTTTTTCTTATCGTTTTTTTTTGTGTGCACCTCTAATAGCCAGCAAGGGTGGACTCAATTATTGGTAATTGCAATTAAGGGGTTGTTTGGCATCCTCGTAGTGATTCCATTATGAGGCTACCTCTGAATCAGTTAGCATTAAGTGTGTTCGTATCACCATGAAGGGCACATCTGAATCAGGCAACAAGCTTTTTACCCATTAAGTTTCAAAATGACGCTGGATGGAAATTTTACCCCTTTGTTCCTTCACATGTGGTCATAACCCTCACCCAACCACTCTCACGCCACCTCCTCGACCCACCACCAACCACTACCACATCGCCGTACTCTTACTGGCTCAACACTTACTAGATCAGAGTATTTTACCCAGTCAAATTTCTTGCTGGTTCAGCACTTACTAACACAGAGTTACCAAACATCCGGCAAGTAATTTCTGAGAAACTTTTTGCAGTGTTATCTAGTATTAATTTGATCTTACTTTTTATTTAGTACTAAAGCCCCCCGCGCTGCGGTGGGAGCGTAAAACCGTGACAAATAGCACCAATGTCACATCACCGCCAACAACCACCAACATTAAAGTTATGGTGTGTTAATGCGAATAAATTAGACCGAAACGTAAAACATAGAAAATAATAACTAAGTCCATTTAGGACCTGCATGTTGCGGTGAACTTGTCAAACGGAAAAAAATAGACTACGTAAGAATGTTGAACCACACACGCACATTGTGTCATGTTAACTCGCAAAATTTAGAACGAAGCGTAAAATGAAACGTAAAAACGTTGAACCACACACGCACGTTGCACTATATTAACTCGCAAAATCTAGAACAAAACGTAAAACGAAAAACTTGAGAAATATGAAAAGTATAGGGGATTATATTTAAAAGTAAAAAGTTGTGAGGTTAAATTAAGAAGATGAAAACTTATATGCTAAAAGTACAAATTTTAAGTAGTTTAGGTTAGAAATGTAATGTTAACTTTAAAAAAAAAAAAACCCTAAGCATAGGGTACAATACCCCTATGCACCAATATGTTTAAATAAGACATAAACGTAAATATATGAATAATGCTTCCAATTCACTTTACATATTCAATAAATAAACATAATGAAAAAAAATTAGGTCCACATTACAAGTTGTATAGCGTATGTGAAGTATTTGTCGCAAAAGAACAAATATTATAACATATAAAGTAAGTAATCATAAGATATATAAAATCACCTATAATATTTATTATATTTGTCTAATTAAACCATCATGGTTGTGTGGTCCAACACTCATAATTCTTGAAAGAATTCATTATTGTAAATTACTTTAAAGCCAAATAACCCACAATGGCTCATTTCATATCACGTGGTCCATAATTTAACTAACAGTATCATATATTTTGGGTGTAGTCGAAATTTTTAACACTTTTTACACAATTCATATATAAGTTATTGTTACATTTTTAATTTTATCAATGACAGACCTCTTTAACTTTGTAATCGTTAATGCAAAGACCTTTCTTCCCACCAATAAAGATACATGTTGAACCCCCTACCATGTAAGTGATTATTTTGGTAAGATTTACAAATGATCAAATAAGTATTTCTCTAAATATTAATATTAATGTATGGTATCCCTCTTGAGTAAATAAATTGAACGAATGTAAATTGAGCTTGTTCATATTTGTTCGATTAATTTTAACTAAACAAATAACAAACATCATGAGCAATCAAACAAAGGACTTTGTGTTTGTACTTTAAGAAAATAAACATGTTCATGTTTGTTCGTTTATAAATTATAAGAAAAAAAATAAACATTAGTAAACATCCAAACACAACCGTAATCATTACGTCTACCATTAACATGATTCGCTTTTGAGTGGCTTGTTGATTATTTTAGTATAACTGGATTGACTTGTTGTCCAAAGTGTTTAATCATATACGTCAAACAAATCTAGATAGTGCGAAATGCATGCTTATTTGAGTTTGTAATTATTATAACTATATTGAACCTCATTTATTCTTAGGGGAGAAACCCCCAAGTAATGGGGTTCCCTTGGCGGGGATCTGGGGGCAGCGAACCTTGAAGTAGGGTTCAACGGGCAGCAACCTAGATCTAAGAACCAAGAGAACTAATCTTGTTTGACTTTTTCTTTCGTATTTAAAGAATAAAATGTGTAGTTAAGTTATTTTGAACCCATTTAGTTTTGGTAATTTCTTTGAAATTTCACAATTATCCCCGTCATCTCTCAAAATTCAAAACAATTATCTTCTCATCTCTCATAGAGAAACAATTATTTTCATCTCTCTTACATTGATAGCGATCATTCCTTCACCGGCCCCTTGAAAAGTGACCAGCGACGCCATAGATTCCTTCACTAGTCGAGGAAACACTTTTTCTCCGTAGTTGCTCCTCAACATTGCCTTCAACAATGTTAGATTGTACCGGTAGCATTCATAAGACTTAGATCTGAACACCTTCGACACAGTCGACCCCCGTGGTATTATCCTAGGCCATGCCTCTCGCATACTATACTCCAATACCTGCAAATTCATCTCCACAGGGAAGCGTTCATATCGGTTTAATGAAGCCAGTTGGTTCCGGTAGATCTATTCACAACGGTGGTGGACTCAGAGGGTCCATTCGTAGTTTAGGCTTGGCTTGGCTCAGCGCTCAGATTGATGGAGGTAGGATCAAGATGATATATGTACATAACAAAAAAAAATGCCAATATCGTCTCATATAATTACCTTCACAAGAATCTGAACATCAGAATACATATTTTACGGTAACATATTTAACTAAACAAGTGAGGTTGACTTGTGAGGTTCAATGGTTGACCTATTAATTCTATAATTCTATAATTCTCAAAAAATGTTTTAAGATCACAATGAAACTAATTTGATATTTCATACCATAATTTAAAAAGATAAACAAGAGATGAGCACAAGGTTCTAAAGTGTATCATGCATAATCAGAGTATCATTACATAAAAGAATAAAATAAACTTTTGTGTATGTTGGTCATGTCCATCTCAAAGAACCTTTTTTCATGTTTGTGTTGATATCTTTTAGACCATTCACATCATATCCATCAATTTTTACTCTATAATTATATTAAAACAACTATTTTTTCTCTCTTCTTTTAATTAAATAATAATTTTTTATACTTTTATCATTACCTTTTCTCTTACTTCCACTGACAACCTTTTTCAAAATATATTAAAAAATTATAGAGAATGAATAGTGTCCCCTCAAATATACAGATAAACAGTAACATATTCTCTCTTCTCAACTCACAACCACATTTTATACCCTTTTATAATATAAAAACTCATTCTCACATATTTTGATAGGTAGGCCTCTTATAAAATTCAAAATCATCAAACATAACCGACTTAACAACCCTATATGGGTAAGATGTACACACCGGTTATAATTTAAATTTATAAAACAGCTACAAACTAATATAATGTAGATAAGTAAAATATCTTATACATCTAGCATTTTATGGTGTTGTTGAGGACATCAAGACACAGACTCCTTTAACTCATATGAAATTAATTTGATTTAGTTTCTTTTTTCGTAATAATGCACGTTGATTACTTAAAAAGAACTTAAATACGTCATTGTGTTTATTTTTTCCTCGATTTTTCGGTATGAATTTCCTTAAATACAGAGTTCTAGTCAAAATAAAATATTTTTTATCATAAGCTACACTGAGTGTCAGTACCGTAACGGAGCCATCACAAACCAGACTGATTCCAACCAAACAATGTTGAAAATAGAGTTGTATACAATATCATAAACTATAGCAAGTGCCGGTATAGTACCAATGCCGTGAGTAGCCGAACGACTCCGTCCAAACATCATTAGTATTAGTATCATTATTATCGGAACCGGTATCTATATTCGTTTTTATGGTTTTGATCTATATAAAATATATGTCGATATCCTTTTGAGTATATCCACGCATTTTTTTAGATTTTCTTATTCAATTTTTAGTTTTTTAAACCGAGTACCAGTATGATATCTATACCGACTGAATTCCTACCGAATAATATATGTCACTAATCGTCAGCCGTTGGTAAAGACAGAGCCTTTAAACACAAGAGATGAAGATTTTAGGTTCAAATCCTATAAACGACATGAATAAATCCAAATTTACTGTTAAAAAAAATAAAAATAAAAATCATCACACGTGTCTCCCTAAATATTTTAGGGTTGATCTAAATATATTACTAATATTATACACGCATGAAGAATACTTCAAAGATTATGAGAATAACCTGGTCCCCTGGTCAGTCATCGTTTCCTATGTGTGTGGTCACTAAAATGGTGGCGTGGGGGTTGGGGAGAGGTGTTTGACAGTTGACCGGTAAACCCAATTGGCGGCTATTCAAATTCTTCCGTTGAAGTAGTAAACACACGACTCTCATATTCATCCCAGTTCACACATGTTTAACCCAAATTGGTCCACTTTGTTCCTAGATTTCCATTGTTTCTAGATACACGTTGCACGAGCAACCAATTGAAAGGTTAGTTATTAGTTTGGTATTGTGATTATTATTATAATTGGATGCGCACCAATTGTTTGAATAAATGCATGACTCACCCAAAAATATGGTTTTTCGTTGAAGGAAGTTCTTTCTGTTGCTTTAAGATCAAGTTCAAGATTTTCTCAACTGGGTATAATTTGTTATCAAGTTTTGGAATATATCAATTTTTAAAATTGGAGAAAAAGATTTGGTTTTCAACAGGTTGGGTGGTTGTAAAGTTGAAACTTTTGTGTCATACAGGTGCTTGATTGGTGGTTTGGGATAGCAGTAGTTGGGTTCGATAATCAAAAAGTTTAGATGGCGAAAGTGTTGTGGATAGAGATGAAGAGGGGTTTAATCAGAGTCATCGGTCTCATCCCGGATGCATGTCGGGCATATTTCATGCTCTTGATTACCATTACTGGCACTCTAACGTCAAGAAGATACTTCCACACCGAAAACATGAAGACTTCATCAAACATACAAAACGTGAGCGCAATATTTCGTTGTTGATGCACTTTTAAGTTTTCTGTGAATCAAGTTCAGCATTCATAAAAGACAATCATAGTAGTTATAGGCCTTAGGGGTGTTAACGGTCTCGTCTGGTCTGACTGGTTTTGATGAAAAACTCCGGCCTAACATGTAACTACTTGTAAAATACAAACCAAACCGGCCGGTCTTCACGGTTTTGCAGTTTGACAGTTCTGTTTTGTGGTTTTAGATACTATTTTATTTTAAAGCTTAATTTTTGTAAAATATTTTAAAGTGATACGGATGTTCATTAATATATTATAACTTGTATAAAAGTAATTAAATATAATATATAAACATAACTTAAAAGTACTTGAATAATGAAGTTAAATGGTTTCAAACCGGCCAAATCTTCGGTTTGGGTGGTTCGGTAAAATTTGACAGTTTATGAACACCCCTATGCACCTCGTCCGCCTTTGACAACTATGTAGACATGTGATAGATGAATATGATGTTCTGTTCTTTAGATTTTACAATGATTTGAAAGTACTTTGTTTCATTTTGCATAGGTAATAGAAGGTACCAGAGGTTTTCTGGAGATCAAGATTCTTTTGAAGTTTTAAGACTCTTAGATGCCAAAACAAGTCATATACAGATGGATCAAAGAAATAGAAAAACGAGTTCTACCCAGAAGAGGTCGCTAAAAGCGCGTATAAAGGCCTTAGTTTCGGAACATAACGATAAAGAACAAGACCAAGATTTAGTACCTAGTCCGAAGTTGTATAGAACTTATTCAATTCATCATTTAGAAACCGACGAATGGGTCCATCCGATCATTTTCTTTCCCGAAAATGCGACAGAAAGTCCCGTGAGTTCCAAAGCACAGAATAACGTTACACGTCCTGAAGTTAACGATTCTCAAGATATATTAGACATGTTTGAAGTTGACAAAGAGCTGTTCATCAATATGGTAGAAGATCGGGTTCAACCTTCTGTTATAAGACCAACGTTGACCAAATCCGGCTCGTTTCCTACTGCTTACAAGTCGTACGGTAGAACTAGAAGCTTGGTGCCTATGAAGCTCAAAGATAAGCTTAATGAAACTTACACAATATCAAAAATCGAGAAGACAAAGAACTCAAAAGATGATCTCAACAATATTGATATCGTTCGTCTCAGAAGGATATCTTCACTCAATGAATCTGCAGATAGATATACACAATTGTTTGATTTTAGTGTCGGTAAAGAGGCCACCCTGCGTTCTTCGAGAAGCTTGAAGTTAACAGATGGAAGTGAGAGCATTTTAAGCGCTCAACAACCGAGTTCTTTAAGAAGGAATAATCCAATTCAAGAATCTCATGACGCTTATTTCTGTAGAAGCTCTAGTCAAAATGAAAGAAATCTGGTTTCTTTACCTGTAGATAAAGATGAATATGCAGAGTTGAATTTTGCACAAGATAAATGTGATGATCCACGCGATTTAGACGCTGACGAAGATAATCATCAGATTTCACTAGAGATCACTCACCAAAGCCCTGTTCTTGTTGTTGAGTACAGTCCATCAGTTGAAAAAGTTCATATTTCAGAAGGTAACTTACTGTTTGTGTGTGTGTGTGTGTGTTTATGTATATGCTAAAGGTTGCGAAAGGGGCTGGTTAGGCGGGTTGGTTAACAGGTTAAACCGGGTTTGGGTAATATTGTACAGGTCGAAGAAGATTGACCCCGAACACATTTTCTCTGGTTTATAATTTTTTCTAGCAAAAACGGTTATTAGTGTGCTAAATACGATTAAAAGTTAGTATTATTTTCTCCGATTTATAATTTTTTTTGTAAAAATTGTTTGTTTTCTTAGTTTTTCTTAACATAGGGGTAATTTAGTCTCTTCACCAAAAACTTAACTTTAAATTGGATGGGGTTACGGAGGTGGACTCCAATTGTTACAAAAGTGAAAGTAATGATACTGTTTTTGCAATTTTTTAAACTAATGGATTGTAATGGTAATTTTCAACAAACCACATGGACGAAAAACGTAATTAACTCAATTTTTTTAATTGAACTTGTTTAAGAGGTTTTATGCTTTAAAACACTATGGAAAGATATCGACCTGCTTTTTATAATAAGCTAATCCTACTAAATTTCCTCATTCGACCGGTTAGAGATAAAACACAACCCAAATTAAGATGTTCATTAATAAGTGAATCAAAATTGCCACTTGTATGTATTGGCATGCTTACAAGCCGCCCCTTATTAATTTGTTAATGATTCGCAGATTTGGATTTGTTAATCAACTCACATGAAAATCTAGCGAAGGAAATCAATATTGTTAACAGTAAGCAACACATGGACTTATCAATGAAAGATGACGATTCCACTTATGTGAAAAAGATCCTACAACGGTCCGGTTTCCTTAACAACGGATTTCAACAAACATGGTATTCATCCAACCAGCCATTAGACCCTTTCTTGTTTCAAGAACTCGAGTCTCAATATGTCCATGATCCAGAACTTTTTGCATATGAGATTAATGAATTATCTCATCGTTTACTCATCTTCGATCTGGTTGATGAAGTTTTGCTTACTATGTATGAAAGATCATTGACATACTACCCGAAAAAACTGTCATCTTTGTGCCATGTTCGTCGAGCCCCAACTGGATCACTTATTCTTGATGAAGTTTGGACCTGTGTGAGCCAGTTGATCAGGTTGAAACATGATATAAACGAATCTTTAAACGATATTGTGTCTCGAGATTTGGGAAGTGATGATGGTTGGATGAATTTGCAGTCGGATTCGGAGTGTGTTGGACTTGATTTGGATGATTTGATTCTTGATGAAGTTTTAGAAGAATTGTTAGTTGAATTGTTTTGATGATAGTAGTGGAAGTTTTGAAATATAATTTATTTTTAGTGTATAGTTTCTTGGGGGTGCGGGTGTACTTGTAAATATAGATTTGAATGTATAATAAATGAGAGTGATTTTCATTACTTTTTTATATTTAGATTTTTTTTTGTAAATTGGATTTTTAATAATCTAAAGGATTATACATTGATCGTTAATAATCCATACTCATCATTGAAGTAGTGACACTCCAGGCTTTCACTTTCGTTGTTAAGATCAATCCCTCTCACATAATATTCATAGATTTACACTTGACGTTGCTTACAATAAATGTGCGTTCCCCATTTCGCTCATAATCATAAAAGCGTTCTCTATTGGGGAGGATCATTAGTTAAATTGTTAGTATAGTTTAGAGTAAAGTACAATTTTCGTCCCGGGGGTTTAAACCCACTTGCACGTCCCACCCCTATATGCAAAAATTCAATAACAGGTCCTTGTGGTTGTCGATTGCTCTCAATCAGGTCCCTTTGTCAATTAACCGTTAGTTTATGTTTAGTTATTTAACAGAGTGAAAGGCAGTTTGGTCTTTTCACCAAACTTGACCCTAGCTAGCTTTTTAATCATCTAGCTTCTTTGAGAAGCACAATTTCGATCCCTTTTCAACGCACACGCTCTGTACACCATCTCCAGCTCTGGCATCATATCAAAAGAACTCCGATCATTTTAGTCATGAGGAAATATGCAATGATCTTGCTGACTTTCCATGTTATCGGTACGTCATTGTGTTAATTTGATTAAAATTTACGATTTAGTTATGTGTGCCATGTATGTAATCTGCACTAATTTGAATTTTGGGTTGGTTTTGTTGAAATTCCAGTTGGAATCCGTGTTCAGATCACCAGGCGCCTCATCTGGGTCCAATATCGGGTTCTCTTGAGAATTGGAAGGGGGTTCAAGATCGAGCTCTGTTTTAGCCGTCCAGCATGAGGACGGTGGTGCTTGGTTCAGGCTGTACATATTATATCAAACTATTAGGTTAATTATAAAGCTTTAAAAAGGTTAATTTTGGACTGAAGCCGATCATTTTGGGGTTTTTGATGTTTATAAATAGGCCTTAACCTTGTTTTGTGATCTTTAGAGGATGCTTATTAAACTGTTTTGTAATGTTTTGTGGGATGCTTATTAAACTGTTATTGATGGTCATCGATGCTTATTAAAGTGTTTATGACTTATAAAGTGTACGCTAATTGTGGTCTTTAATGGTAAATGAACATGTAAGGCTTTGAACATGAAAGCCTATGACTTGATTATGACTGTTGACGGTTATTGATGCTTATTAAAGTGTTTATGACTTATAAAGTGTATGCTAATTGTGGCCTTCAATGGTTAAATGAACATAAAACGCTTTGAACATGAAAGACATTTGACATAATTATGATTGTTGATGGTTATTGATGGTTATTGATGCTTATTAACGTGTTTTGTTTAGATTAGTTATAAGGCTTTGAGCATGAAACACTTTTAGTGCACATAATGGTTATGATGGTTGATGGTTAGTGAAAGACTTGAAAGTGATTGTTGTTGATAGCCATGTATAAAGTTGTGCAAGGCATTTTTAGGGGTAAAATAGTAAAGTGTATTTGCAGGTTTAGAGTTCTGCGGGCGAGAAACGCTTCTTCATCTTCACGATGCCCAATTAAACCAAAATCGATTGCAATCATTGATTAATGTATTGCAAACCTGCTTGGTTTCCGATTTCATTCGACAACTGATGACGGGGGTAACCCAAATCTCAATAAATTGACTAAAGCACGAAACAGCTTGAAAGGTTAAAAGGTAAAAGGGTTCAAAACCCACCAGCTGTGGTGAACAGCAAAAAGAATGAGTACAGTGATCAGTCACATCACTTCTAACTTGTAAACTCTCCCTCAGCCGCAAAAGAGGCATGTGCAAAGGAGACTCTCTTTTACCCGCAGATCCGAAGTCTTCAACCCCCAAATGGGCAATTCCCCCACTGCAACCTTGGATCATTAGTCAAAGGTTTCCTTTGATAGAATATGTCTTCCCTATAAAAGGCAGCCCTTGTCTTCAGCATGGGCATTCCAGATCAACTGAGATTATCCTTAATCTCTGATCTTCCTCTGCTCTCTAGAGAACTTGCCTCATGCTTGTTCTCTTCTTCACTTCAAATACTACAGCTTCAGTTACGCTAACATTCTTGGTTGAATTCCTTTCAATCCAGAATCAAAAGTGAACAATAACAAAGTGATCCAACCCCACGTGCTACAAACGTGGGTGGACCCCACGACCTGCGTTAGGCAAACTGAAACCCTTGAAGCCTTTTGCCTAACCAGTCTGTCCATTATCCTTGGTCTTGTATTTGTTGCATCAACAAGTTGGCGCCCACCGTGGGGCTACACCGCCTATTTATCTCAAAAGACCAGTAGTTTAGCTCCATCAAGTTTATCATGTCTGAAAGTGAGTTTCCTGCAGAAGTAAATCAAGTACTCTGTACTTCAACACCTATCGCTGGCCAAGCATCACCAGTGACTTCCACTTTGTTTTCCACCCCAGGAGGCACTCCCACGGGGATTACATTCCCGGAGTTCTTTCAAACACCAACTCCCTCCCGCTCGGGAGCTCCTTCCCCTCAAATCCGTGCGACTAACACATCGAAGCATGTTGATTTGACACCAGAAGGAGTAGCAAGGAATTTCTTACAGTTGATATCCCTTCTCAATCAACACGTGAGTAGGGAAAGGGAAAAAGGGGTATGGATAAGACTGGATTATGATGAGTCTAAACAATCGTTATCACCTGGTCCTCCACCTCTCCTTTTCAACAACTCACAACCAACCGCATCTACCTTTGAAGCTAGTCCCAGTGTGACTCGTCAACCGATCAACCCAAGTCCTGGTGCCTTTGGAAGACCAAATCCTACAAATTTTTCTTTGTTTACGTCTCAACCAATGACAACTAGTGCACCCATCGGATACAAGGCCACTTTTGATCATTTATGGCAATCTCCAGCTTCGAGCATTCCCCTACATGTTGCAACATCATGGGAACAAGCCATGGCCACCCTGCCTTTGGCTAGGGGTGCCGTCATGAGCACATCTATGGGAATGCTTTACACTGTTCCGCCAGAAAGTCTCCAAGGCTTTAACCTCATGCCTCAGCTGATGACCCAGATGATGGCACAGTTTCTTTGGCAGCACTCGAAGGCTTACCTTTGTGGTGATAAACATTCTTTCTGTCTATGATGTTATCATAGGAAGGCCTAGCCAATGTGTGTTTGGAATGGCGTTTTCAGTTGGCCAAGGCACTGTAAAGTTTCCAACCGAAAGAGGAATTGCAACCCTTTAACCTACACAGGAGGCCTTCATGGTTGAAAGGGAAAGTTCAAAAAATAAAGAAAACGAGCAAGGTTGGATCATTAATTCAAAATATCCTCAACAAAGGATAAGGGTAAATACCAATCTCGCAGAAGAAACACTCTCCTATATCAAAAAGTTACTTTTGCACAACATGGAAATCTTTGCATGGTGTCTCGAAGACATGACAAGCATCCCTCGAGATGTTGCTGAACATGAGTTAAAGATCCCTTCGTTGTCCAGCAAAAAATAAGCTTGGCCACAAACAGAAGCCTTGCAGCCTGTCAGGAGGTTGAAGGGCTTGTCCAAGCCGGAATCCTCCGAGAAGTTAAATATCATTCCTGGGTAGCTAATCCGGTGATTGTCAAAAACCTGATGGGTCCTGGAGGATGTGCATTGACCAAGGACTTGAACAAAGCATGCCCAAAAATTTGCTATCCGTTGCCATAAATTAATCTGAAGGTTGACTCGCTCACATGCTTCCCACTGAAATTCTTTCTTGATGCTTATAAGGGCTATCACCAAATCCAGATGAAGAAAGAAGATGAAGAAAAAGCAGCCATTCACACAAAAAATGGTTTTTTTTGTTATAAGAAAGTGCCTCTTGGTTTGAAGAATGCAGGTGCAACCTACCAACGTTTGGTAGACAATGCGTTTACCGAGCAAATAGGTAGGAACATGGAAGCCTACGTTGATGATTTGATAATCAAGAGCAAAACCGAAGGCCAAGTGCTTGATGATATACAAGAAACCTTCAAGAATTTAAGAAATATCAACATGAAGCTCAATCCCACCAAATGTTCGTTTGGTTTCGAAGAGGGCAAGTTCTTGGGACACATAGTAGGAAAACAAAGCATAAAGGCTAACCCCAACAAAGTCAAAGCCATTCTCGAAGCCAAGTCTCCATAGAGTAAGAAAGAGGTTGAAAGCCTGAATGGAAAGCTTGCAGCCTTGAAGCTTTTCATGTCCAAACTGGCAGAAAGATCCTTACCTTTCTTCAAAACCCTTCAAGGGTGCATAAACAAGAAAGATGTCCGATGGACAGAAGAAGCTGAAGAAGCCTTCAACCAAATGAAGTGTCATTTGGCTTCATTAGCAAACATTACTGCTCTGGAAACAGAGGAACTAATCTATGTTTGTTTCTCAGTCGCTGAGGAAGCTATCAGCGCGGTCCTGGCCATAGAACGAAAAAAACCTCAGGTACCCAT
Organism: Scalesia atractyloides; assembly: GCA_947069175.1. Classification (NCBI taxonomy): domain Eukaryota; kingdom Viridiplantae; phylum Streptophyta; class Magnoliopsida; order Asterales; family Asteraceae; genus Scalesia; species Scalesia atractyloides. Next base: position 35,513,264 of record CAMTDV010000015.1, read on the forward strand.
CTACTTCTTCAGTAAAACTTTGAAATTGGCAGAAACCAAGTACCCTCCATTGGAAAAACTGGCTCTAGCCTTAGTAAAAACAGCCAGAAGGCTACGAAGGAACTTTCAAGCACACCCAATACAAGTGGTCACTGACCAACCTTTAAAGAATGTGCTTGAAAAACCTGAAACTTCTGGACGATTAGCCAAATGGGCTGTGGAATTAGGTGAACACAACGTCACCTACATTCCAAGAAAGGCTGTCAAAGCCCAAATCTTGGTCGATTTTATCGTTGAAATTCCAAAAGAAATAGTAACAGAAGTTAACACTGCTGCAACTGAACCAGCTGACCTCAAAGCTTGGAAGCTTTTTACCGATGGAGCCTCCAGCCTTGAAGCACCAGGGGCAGGGCTCGTTCTAATGAATTAGAATTTACATATGCTCTCCGGCTTGAATTTCAGACAACTAACAATGAAGCCGAGTATGAAGCCCTCATTGCTGGACTCAAGCTAGCCAAAAGGATGGAGGTCCAAAAGCTTCAAGTCTCCACAGACTCATTGCTTGTTTTAAACCAAGTAAATGAAAGCTACATATACAAGGAACCCAACATGAAAAAATACAAAGAGAAAGCAAAGCAACTTATGAACACCTTCCAATTGTGTACAATTAAGCAAGTTCCAAGATCACAAAACAAGAAGGTTGATGCATTAAGTAAGCTAGCATCCCTTACATTTGCTCATCTCACCAAAAAAGTGCTAGTAGAAGTACTAAAGACACCATCTATCCAAGAGCTTGAGGTACAAGATGTAATTACCGAGGAGGATCCAAGCTGGATGACCCCTTTGATCAAATTCTTCAAAAATGGTGAATTACAAAATGATCAGACGGAGGCTGAAAGGGTTCTCATCAAGTCAAGGCAGTATTTGTTACAAGGAGAAATGCTCTACAAAAAAGGTTACCTTGCACCATTACTCCGATGTGTAGGCCCGGAACAAAGCCAGTATCTGATCAAAGAGGTACATGAAGGGATATGTGGGGCCAATTATGGCCCAAGATCGGTAGTTGCGAAACTAATGAACCTTGGATACTTTTGCCCGTCCATGCATCGTGATACCACCGAGCAGCTAAAAAAATGCGAAGCTTGTCAATTGCATACTCTAGTACCCAAAAGCCCCAAGCATGATCTGGTTCCCATCTCCTCGGCTTGGCCATTCCATAAATGGGGCATGGACATCGTTGGTCTATCCCACCAGCCAAAGGAGGAGTCAAATTCTTGCTAGTAGTCGTTGATTACTTCACCAAATGGCCGGAAGTAAAACTATTAGCCAAAATATCAGGAAAACAATTCATTGACTTTGTATGGGAAAGCATAATTTGTCATTTGGGCTTCCAGGGGTGCTAGTAACTGACAACGGAAAGAAGTTTGCCGAGAAGCCTTTTAGCTCTTGGTGCAAAGAGTTTAGAAGCACCCAAGTGTTCAGCTCGGTAGCCTATCCACAGTTAAACGGCCAAGTTGAGAGAACAAATCGAAGCATTGTGGAAGGGATTAAAGATCGATTGGGAAGACACGAAAATAACTGGCTTGAAGAACTTCCCAAAATCCCGTGGGCAATCCGAACAACCGAAAAGACAAGTCACAAGAAAACACCTTACAGCCTAGTTTTTGGATCAGAGGCTGTAATCCCGGTAGAGATTGGAGTTACAACACAACGAACATTCAACATTGATCTCGAATGAAACAAAACCGATACTTTGTTGAACTTGGAACTCCTCGAAGAAGCTCGGGTCAATCTGCCATACAAGAAGCTGAATATAAGCAGAAAATGGAAGCTTAATACAATAAAAGGGTGAAACATGAACGTTTCAAGCCAGAAGACCTAGTCCTCCGCAACAACGAAGCAAGCAAAAAAAAATTCAAGGCAAACTCGGTTCTAAATGGGAAGGACCATACACCATTCTCGAAGCACACAAAGGAGGGTCACACAAGCTAGCCGACGCAAAAGGCAAAAAGCTTCCTCGCCATTGGAATGGAAAAAACCTTAAAAGGTTCCTTGTGTAGGCATAATGTTTTATGTTCCATCTTTCTTTTGTAATCAAAGCATGACAGTTCTGAATGAATGATGATGCTTTTATCAAAGTTTGTCCTATCTATCCTACAATCAGGTTGAGAACCTAGCAAAACACTCTATGGCAAGGGCCATGTAAGGGGATGAGCTCCCAGGCCATATCGCTCAATAGGTTCAAGGGTTGAATGAACCTATATAAGGGGTGAGTTCCTACATCAATACAACTCCATAGACGGGTTCGAACAAACGAACACCAATTGTTCCTTAAACCTTAGAAAACGGTTTACAAAAACACAAAGTAGTGTCATAAATAAGATAAACAACATGTATCTCTTATCTAATAGAACCTTGAAGCTAAGTGACTGCAGCACTAAAACTTCTTAAGGATATTAGGTAATACATAAACAAAAAACAAACAAGACAATCATAATCATCAACAAGAGTATAAAACACCAAACACAAAAGATTCATAAGCATAAAGGCCTTAAGGGCCGGAAACCTAAAATATTGTTCAAAAAGCCATCAAGGCTAGCGACCATCAGAGGAAACCTTAGGGGTCCCCATGAAACCTACTTGTTCAACACACGTAACAACATTGCACCAGCTTCACCAATCTTTGACTTTTTCGCTTTCTTCTTCTTCTTACCTTCACTAGCTGCCTCAGAGGCTTCAAGGCTTGCATCCTTCGAGCCTTCACCACCACCTGAAAAGGTTTCTTCGCTATCCCCCCGAGCATGAACGTTTTTTGGACAAGGAATTCAACACTTTCTCACAACAACCTCGTTAAGACCACGAGGCTTTTGATGTATTGGAAAATACATCCATTTATTATGTAGAGTTTGTTTAGTTTTCATATTGTTTTGTTTCGTTTAGTAGTTAGAATAGTTTCTTTAGATAGTTTTTTTTCGTACAGGTCCCGGTTGCTGAAAGGAGCTTAAAATGGATGAAATCAGCTGGAAAAGAGTTAACGGTTGAGTTCGGGACGAGTTGGAATGGATCGGGAATGCAAAATGATGAAATCTAGCGAAATAAGGCCTAGATGCTACGTGTAGGCCTGAGGAATTGAGCTACGCGCTACGTGCTACGTGTAGCTATTAAATATTGGTTCTGGATTCTATAGCACAGCGCTACGCGATGGCTTGTAAGAAGACCCTACGCGCTACGCGTAGGGTAGGTTTTCGCAGACAGGGTTTTATTTGCTGCAGATTTTGAGCTGAATCATATATAAACATAACTTATTCATTCTAAAGCCCTAATTTATGAATTAAGAGAACTCTGGTGAATTTGAAGCATCGGATCAGTGACTTTCAAGCACTCGGAGCTGCCGGTTTAAGGGTTGAAGTCGAGGAAGCATTCGGTTCACGTTTGTGTCATTCGGGTGTCTCCACTTTCATCTTTCTTCTTTTTACCATGTTTCTAGTTCTTGATTATACTTTTTCTGTGATAATTTCATGAATTTGATTGGCTAAATACTTTGAACTAACTAGACGAGATGAATGATTGTTAAAGTTTTGATTTTTATTATGGATAATTGATTTATGTGGATTGTTTATAAATTGTAAACGACTTGTTCGATTAATTGTATGTGTTTGCGTACTTGATAGTGTTTGGTTATTAGTTATTGCTTTACATGAATCTTGGTGACGTCTTTATCACATAATAGAGTCATGTTAGGTACTAGCTTTTGGTGACTGTCGATATCACGTAATAAATCTAGGATCTTTAGGGTTGAATACGTAATAGACCTTAAAAGTGATAAATGGTAATTTCATAAAATCAAGTGTTTACTAATCGTCAATAGCTGAAAGGTGCGAGGTTATTGCTAGGTCTAAGTCATTAAGCCGTAAGGTAGGAGCTTTCTTAGGAAGTAAACCCGTTGGCTATTGTCTAGCAAGTCCAATTGAGAAAACAAGTCTATCCTTGGTTTAGATCTTGACAGGGAGTGAGCCTTGTAGGATACGTTTATAAACCCATTAAGTGTCTTGACAAAGAGTCTAATAACGGGTAATTGAAACAACCTCAAGGGTGCTATAGCGTGCTTTTGAGATGGGTTAGAGGTCCTATTAGATTTCCCGAGAGGTGAGAATTCTATGATCCCGGATCCACATTAATCAATATCCAGATAAAATCATCACTAAAAACAATCAGGATTCGAGTCTAGGTAGTGTTTCCACCATCTGAGTAAAGTCTAGGTTAATTCGTAGTGTTTAGCTAACTTAGTTAATCTAGTTTATTTTAATTGCTTTATTAGGAATTTTTAGAAATCCCCCCCATCAAACAATTAAACAATTAGGATGTCAGTGTCAGTCGTAGTCTAGATAGAGTCGTTAACGTAATTAATAGAGTCACGTGGGTTCGATATCCAGACTAACTTTAGCTATACTTTATTTTGCTATACTAGAGTCGATCAGTACACTTGCTGGCTAGTAGTTTAGTGTGTCTTAGTGAGTCTAGAACATTACTTTGAGTCTAGATTTAGGTTAATTTAGTTGTTTTTAGTTGAATTACTTTTAGCACATCAAGTTTTGGCACCGTTGCCCGGGACTCTTGGCGATTGCGTTAATTACTTTGTTTTAACTTGCTTGATATCATACGTGCTATTTGTCGTGTTTGAGTCGTAGGAGTCTAAAATAGTGTCTATTTCTTTTTGTTTTTGTCGAGTCCGTTTTAGAGTCGTCTTACTTGTTTGTTTTTGGTTTTTCAGTGGATGCCCCATACGCGTTCGCAAGGACCTCCACCGAAGCCGCCTACGGATAAGCTTTCCTTCTCGTCTTCTTCGTTCAAGGTAAGTACTTCTACACCTTCATCTTTCACCCGTTCTGACTCTACACTCCCATCTAAACCACCGAACTTTGACTTCACACCGAAGTCATCACCCCACAATTCCCCACCACCCTCCATTACCCAAAGTCCACCACCAGTTGTCCAAATGGCCAACCGCACCGTTTACCAACAAGCCACCACCGGTTTCACTGGTGCTAACTCCCCCATCACCTTTCCCGACATCACTAATGGCAAATCTTGGCAAATCCCATCCTACATCATGACCGGCATACCAACTCTTGTCAGTTTCATGGTCGTGAGGATGAGGATGCGCCGGCTCACATCAACTGTATCAACCGCTTGTGTGGCACTTTCTGCATTGAAGGTGTCAATCTTGATGCTCGCTATCTCCAAGTATTTCCATTCTCGCTTGCTTGCCGCACGACCATCTGGTTCGATTCGCAGCTAGCAGGTTCTTTTACTACATGGGTAGGTTTACGAGATGCTTTCTTAGGTAAATACTACCCACCCGCGAAAGCATCTCGTCTACGGGATCAGATCCATTCGTACCGGAGGAATCTAATGAGCCGTACCACCTGGCTTGGGAGAGATTTTAAACCCTACTCTCTCGTTGTTCGTAGCATGGTTTGTCTGATTGGGCACTTGTAGAGAGGTTCTACAATGGTCTCACCCAGAGATCAGAGCCCGGTTTGATACTTCTGCTGGTGGGAAACTCATGGGTAAGAAATTAGTAGCCGAGTGCAATGATCTTTTTGAAAGTTTCGCATTCTGACATGGACTATAGTGCTGCCAGCAGGACTTCCATTCCGGTGACTAGTACCTCTTCGACTTCTCAAGGGGTATCCTAAGTTGGCTTGGATTCATCGGTAGCTGCTGCTTTAGACATGATTCAGAAGACCTTCACTAAGGAGTTGGATGAGATTAAGAAAAAGGTCGATCGTTGTGAGGTTTGTAGGGGAGGCCACGATACCATAGATTGTCCCACCATCACTTTAGAGCAGGTAGAGTACATAGCCGGTCAGTCTAGGGGTCCGTTTAATAATAATAATAATTCTAACTACAACTCCAACTGGCGTAATAATAGTAATAATAACAATTTTCGCTCTTCCAGTAACCCCCTGGTTTTCCATTCGGTCAATATCAAAGCAGGGGGCAAGGTTTTTTACGAGTTCAGGTTCAGGGCAACAGGGTTAGTTTGGTAGTTCAGGTTCATGAGGTCAGTTCGCTAGTGGGAAGTCGAATCAAGAGGGTCAGGTTAGTGATAAAGGTTCGGAGGGTAGTCTAGGGAGGATGGAGGAGCTTCTTGCTCAGTTAGTAACTAGAGATCAAGTCACTCAAAAAGCTTTAACTGAGTTCACTAATTTCGCTAAAAATCAAGAGCAAATTAACAAGAATCAAGAGCTTCATAATAAAAACCAACAATCCACAATCTTAGATCTTCAGAGGACAGTAGCGGATTTAACCTGACAGTTGCAAGAGAACCCTCCTGGTCAGTTTTCAGGTAATACGTACCCAAACCCGGTAACCATTCAGCTAAGGCTATTACCACCCATAGTGGGAAGAGTTTGGGTGACGTAGTGCGAGAGAGAGTAGAGATAGAGGATGAGGAAGAGGTTGATGACGAGATCAAGATGGAAGCTCCCGGTAAAGTGCACAATAGGCTAGAGCTAGCAAGTACCACACAAACCGAGGAGCCTCAGGTAGAAAAGTGGGTAGAGAAGCAACCGATAGGGGTTAAGGTATCACTGCTAGTTGATCATTCCCGCGTTCCATACCCAGCCTGCCTTAAGCATCAAAAATATGCTAAGGAATACGACCACTTTCTCGAGATGTTCAAACATTTAAAAATAAATCTTTCGTTTATCGAGGTACTTCAGTCCATGCCTAAATATGCCAAATTTCTTAAGGACCTTCTCATGAAAAAGGATAGGATAGGTGAGCTCTCCAATATTCCATTGACCGGAGGTTGTTCCGCAGTAGTCTTGAATAAGCTACCCGAGAAGTTAACCGACCCGGGCACATTCACTATTCCATGTCTTTTCAGGGGTGCTGTTGCCCCCGCTCATGCGTTAGCCGACTTAGGTGCTAGCATCCATTTAATGCCTTTCTCCCTTTATGAGAGGTTAGGTCTAGGAGAGCTTACACCCACGCGCATGTCGTTGTCATTGGTCGACCGTTCGGTCAAATACCCTAGGGGGAAGTAGAGAACCTGTTAGTCAAAGTCGATAAGTTCCTGTTGCCCGTTGACTTTGTTGTCCTTGATATGGAGGCCGACGAAAAAGTGCCCATCATTTCAAACCGCCAAGGCAATCATCGATGTCATTGACGGTAAGATTTCACTTCGTGCGGGTGATGAGATTATCACGTTCAAGATAGATAGAGCCATGCAACACCCGAGTGGGAGTGATGATTATAGTGGTCCATATCACTCAGTTTACTTCCTAGATTCCTTCATTTCGTGCATTGATCAATGTCTTAGTTACATTAGTGGAGCTAATCTAGTTAGTGAGGACGAGCGTGAGGTAGTGAGTGAGATTGAGGGAGTCGACGAGGACCCGGATTGGATTCCAGAAACGTTAGAGTTATGCGAGGTTAAGGAAGAGAGCGAGAGCAAACCCGTAGATACTTCGTCTTTAGAGCTCAAGGTCCTTCCTTCCTACCTAGAGTACGCCTTTTTAGGAGAGGAGTCTAGTTTGCCTGTCATCATATCATCTAAGTTGACGGAGGATGAGAAAAGTAGGTTGATTGAGGTGCTAAAGCAGCACAAGGATGCCATCGCTTGGAAGTTGTCCGATATCAAGGGGATTAGCCCCACTTTTTGCACACACCGGATTCTCATGGAGGACGAATTTAAACCGATGGTGCAACCTCAAAGGCGTCTAAATCGTAACATGAAGGAAGTGGTTAGGAAAGAGGTAATTAAGGTGATGGAGACCGGTTGAACTTATCCAATCTTTGATTCCGCGTGGGTCAGTCCTACCCAATTCGTCCCTAAGAAGGGAGGGATGACCGTTGTCATGAACGTGTAAAACGAGCTTATTCCTTCCTGTACGATCATCGGTTGGCGTGTGTGTATCGATTACCGCAAGCTTAACGACGCCACCTGGAAAGATCAATTCCCATTACCATTCATCGATCAGATGCTAGAGCGTCTCGCGTGCCAATAATTCTATTGTTTCCTCGACGGTTTTTCCAGCTATTTCCAAATTCCAATCGCGCTGGAGGACCAAGAGAAAACGACATTCACATGTCCATACGACACATATGCATACCGACGCATGCCTTTTGGATTATGTAATGTGCCGGCTACTTTTCAGCGGTGCATGGTTGCTATCTTTCAAGACATGGTTGAGAGCTCTATGGATGTCTTTATGGATGACTTCTCGGTTTACGGTAATTCTTTCGACCAATCTCTTGGTAATTTAGAAAGGATGATGAAGAGGTGCATGGAGAAGAAGTTGATGTTGAATTGGGAGAAGTGTCACTTCATGGTGACGGAGGGAATTGTGTTAGAACACAAGATTTTGAGAGTAGGAATAGAGGTAGATAGGGCCAAGATAGATACCATTAGCTGATTTCCCCCACCTACTAGTGTTAAGTCGATCCGGAGTTTTCTTGGTCATGCAGGCTTCTATAGATGTTTCATTAAGGTTTTTTCTAAGATCACTCGCCCCATGACCCGTCTTTTGGAGAAAGATGTTCCATTCGTCTTCGACGAGGACTTTCTAAAAGCCTTCAACTTTTTGAAGGAGAAGCTTGTTAGTGCCCCTATTCTTATCTAGCCCGATTGGAGCTTGCCGTTTGAGCTTATGTGTGATGCGAGTGACAAGCACTTCCAACCGATTTACTACGCGAGCAAAACGCTTAATGATGCTCAAGAGAACTACACCACCACAGAGAAAGAACTATTAGTCGTAGTATTTGCATTCGATAAATTCTGTTAATACCTCGTGCTTTCCAAAACCCTCATTTTCACCGATTATTCCGCGTTGCGTTTTCTTTTTCAAAAGAAAGACGCCAAACCCCGACTTATTCGGTGGATTCTCCTGCTTTTCGAGTTCGACATTGAGATTAGGGACAAAAAGGGAGCCGAGAATGTAGCCGCCGATCATCTTTCACGTTTAGAGGATCCGAGTATGGAAGAGATCCTTGAGGAGACCATAGGAGATAGATTCCCTCACACGTCTATAGATTTTGTTGAGGCGGAGAAAGAGGGATTACCTTGGTTTAGCGACTTAGCAAATTATCTTGCTAATGGGTATGCGATGAAGGATATGAATACCCAACAAAAGCGGAAGTTGTATAAGGATGCGAGAAACTACATTTGGGATAATCCATTCCTTTTTAGGACAGGAGGAGATCGTATTCTTAGGAGATGTGTAGCGAGGGAAGAAGGTATGGAGATTCTTATGCATGTCCACGAGGGGTCGACAGGTGGTCATCATGGGGCACACACTACCGCGTAAAAAGTTTTTGATTGCGGTTTCTATTGGCCCACAGTAGTTGAGGATGCGGTAGAATTCGTTAGAAGTGCGATTCTTGCCAACGTTTTGGAAATATCTCATCCAAGAATGAGATGCCCCAAAATCCTATTCAAGTTCTCGAAATTTTCGATGTGTGGGGCATTGATTTCATGGGACCCTTTCCCGTCTCTAGCTGGAATAAGTACATCCGTGTGGTAATTGACTACGTTTCTAAGTGGGTGGAAGCTCACGCTTTGCCTACAAATGATGCCCGAGTGGTGGTGAGATTTTTGAAGAAGTTGTTTACGCGTTTTGGTATTCCCAAAACCATAATTAGTGATAGAGGAACGCACTTTTGTAATGCTGTGATGGAGAAAGCATTAGAGCGATATAGAGTTACTCACCGTTTGTCTATAGCGTATCATCCACAAACAAACGGTCAAGTGGAGAATGCAAACATGGGGGTGAACAGAATCTTAGAGAAAACAGTAGGAAGATCTAGGAAAGATTGGTCGGAAAAGCTTGATGATGCATTGTGGGCATTTCGTACCACCTACAAAACACCCTTAGGAACCACGCCGTTTATGATTGTCTGTGGCAAAGCATGCCATCTCCCTGTAGAGTTAGAGCACCGAGCGCTTTGGGCTCCTAAGACCGTTAATTTAGATATGACCGAAGCGGCTAGGAGGAGATACTTCCAAATCCACGAGTTGGAAGCGCTTAGTGATGCGGCATATGAGAGATCATGGAGTATCCAGGAAAAGTCAAAAGCTTTACATGATCGGAAGTTGAAGGAGTTGAAGGAGTTTAAGAATGGGGATAAGGTACTTCTTTATAACTCAAGGTTTAAGTTGTTTCCCAGAAAGTTGAAATCGAAGTGGACAGGACCTTACATTGTGAAAGAGGTATTCCCGCACGGTGCGGTCGAGTTATACGACGAAGTTACTAAAGGGTCGTGGAAGGTAAATGGCCATAGATTGAAGCACTATTTAGGTGGCCCGATCGATAAAACCGAGAGGGAGGAAACTCCTCTCGAAGACATGCTAAGTACCACCACTTAGTGACTTGAGTGAAAACTCAAGTATAAAGTTTGTACCGGTTGTAATTTCGTTTATTTTCGATTATTTTTCGTAGCTAATGGTTTATTGGTAGATTTCGGTCTTTGTTTTGTATTTTTTAGTCATTTGCAGGAATTCATAACTGGGGATGTGTGAGATTTGGCGAGAAAACGGAGTGACAGGTAAGTTCCAGTGTTAGAAAATTTTTGGTTTTGGGTTTTGGGTTTTGGGAGGTTTTATAAAATCAGAAATTTTTCTAAGGCATGAAACTTGCAAAATTTCGAAACTTTCTGTAAAAAGGGGGTTCGCGCTTCACCCGGCTCATAAGCCCAGCCTTCGCGCTACGTCTAGCCCTAGTCCAAAACTCAGCTTTGAACCCAAGCGTCGCGCTACGCCAAGCCTCCAACCCCTATACCTACGCGCAACGTCTAGGTCTCCTTTGAACCGCCTGTTTTTGAACCCACCCTTGGCGCTGCGCTTAGGCCTTACTCCTTTGCCTACGCCGCTGTGCGTTGCCTCCTTATTTCACCTCATATACTTCAAACCTCCACCTTCATCCCCATTTACCCAAAACCCTAACTCACGAATTTGTTGACGGGAACCACCATAAACCACCATATCCACCTCCATTTTACACCATTTCACTCCCAGATTACACCCACATCAACCCCTACACTTCCCCAATCATTTACATTGTTTATTTCACCTGATCTGCGGCTGAATCCATCAAACACGGGACCTCCTTCCTCCACGTAAAAATCTTAAATTTTTCGCTTGTTCTTCACAAATCTGGTATGTTTTCTTACTTATTTACTGTATAGTAGTAATTCTTAGCCAGGTTTGAGTCTAGTTTTGCATGTTTTAGGTGTTGGTTCATGTCGGGTCAACTTTGTCTCGTAATGTAGTTGGCTTTATGGTATTTTCTGGTTGCGGGAGGCATGGTTTGGGTGGACATTGTTGTTATATTGATTTGCTATGTCTAAAGTATCATGAAAATTCCAAACTTGCGGTTTGAATTTAATCAGTCAACACCTCCTTTTACTAGGCGAAATTTTTCGACTTAAATTCAGTTTTTATCAGTAACGCTTTAATCTTTCCGCAGGTTTGGACTCAATGCCCGGTTTGGTGGGCACTTGGCTCTTAATTGGGACAATTAAAGCGCAGGGAGGGGGTAGTGTACATTGAGTCATTGAGTCGTTTTAGAGTTTAGTTTGGTGTTGGGTTTACTCATATGCATGTACAGGTACAAAACACTTCGCCCGTACTCAATCTTCTTTCGGGCGAGTTTGTTTATAACCTATGCTTTGGTAAAAGGTAACCCGATCTTTCGGTTACAACCGCGAATGGAATGCTATACGGTTGTGCCAATTTCTCAAAATTTTTCAAAAATCCAAAATAATTAAAAAATAAAACATAAAAAATAGGAGTTGTGATTACTAACCCTGTGCTAATATCTTCGTTTACTTTGTTTTATCTATATGTTTGTTTTGGCAGATATGTCAGGTGAGGGTAGTTCATCGGGAAGAAGAAGAGGGCCACCCAAATGTCCGAGAGGGGTGTTACTCGAGAATCTGCAGCCTGTGCCGGACCCTAGGCGCAGACGTATTCGATATGAGGGTCCGGAGCAGGTGAACAGGGCCCGTATTCCGCAAAGAAGGAACCACCCGCTCTTACAATTTGAAGTAAACACTAAAGAATGGACGAAGTTGCAGAAAATCATTCGTAGCAAATTGATGGAGCATTGGACAATTGATTGGGACTTGTTAGCTGTCATGGGTGCTAGGGAGAGAGTCGAGCAGTTGTTAGGGCCAAGGTTGCGGATGATGGTTGATTGTAACTGGCCGCAATATTATGAGCTAGTGGTTGAGTTTCATTCGACTTTTCAGCATAGGGGGGTGCTTTCGCTGAGAGGGATGCGGTTTCTTTCAGTCTGGGTAGGATGCTTCATGAGATGACTATCCCACAGTTTGCTGTTGCTAGTACGGAAGCGGAGGTGACTACTCCAGAGTTTTTGACGGGTATGCGGGGTGCTTATGTGACTCCAAGAGAGTTGTGTTTTAGTGGGGATGATCTAGGCAGGTTTTGGGGTATGATAGCGGATGTTGGCTTTGCAAACACCAACTTGATTACTTCGGTTCATGACCCCGTTTATAGGTTTGTGTTGAAGGTGTTTTCTACCACTCTGGTTGGTAGGAAGTCAGGAAAGAATAAGGCGAACTGGGTTGATCTGTTTTTGTTAAAGTGTTTGGTTGAGAATAGGAATATGAATTTGGCTAGTGTGTTGGCATGGTCTTTTAGTCGGTCTAGGAGGGGTGGACCTAGAGCTGCTTTGGATATGGGTCCTTATATTTCTAGGTTGGCAGAGAATCTAGGGGTGTTTATGAAGTACAATTTGGATACATTAGGTGTTGGTACAACATCTAGGCATTTCTGGGTTATGGATTTGTAGAAGGCAGGTATACTTACTGTGACCGAGCCTATTACTTGGTTAGATGCTAGACAGGGGCCACAGGTCATGCCCCCGGTTGGACACCCAACAGATGATGTGATGTAGGGTGTGTTTCCTCCTGGTCGCCAGCGAGCTACTTAGAGACATCAGATACCGGCTCCTCAGTATCCTAGGAGGCAGCCACCATCAGACCCACTTACATTGGCATCGCTTTATGAGCGTATGGATGTGGGTTTTGTAGGATTGACTTTAGGCAGGTTCAGGCAGGATGGTGCTATCAGGTACATGATGGGACGCATGAGTATGAACGTCCCTGACTTTTTCTAGCCGTTTGTCGATCTAAGGCAGTTTTCGATGCCAGGAGGTTATGATCCGAGTGGTCCAGGTAGTTCAGGTCAGCAGGGAGGTTCGGGTTCTGGTCAGGGTGGTTATGTGGACCCGACACCTTAGTTTCTGGTTTACGAGCAGGGGAGCGAGGAGGATAGTGCTGAAGAGGAGGAAGAGATGGAAAGTGATGATGAGGATTAGAGTGGGGATGACAGCAGCTGGAGCATGATGCAGTATCTTCTATGTTTTTATTTTGTTTTTATGTTGTTTTTATCTAATCCGGTTTGTACCCCTAATTTTGGATACTATGATACTGGTTGGTTGGGTTGTGGTAGTTCGGATAGTTTGTCTGTTTGGTTGGATGTTTGAGACACTATTATGCTATGCTATGTTTGGTATTGTACGCTTATTTTCATAGGTATGGTGTTATGTATGTCGCATCCGTTCGTGTGTCCAAGAGTTAGGAATTGTTTGCTGAGCGTGTTCGGGGTGGAGGGCATATGTGGAATAGACTGGCACTTTGACAGTCTCGCATATATTCAGCTAAGTCGTTTCCACTTGTATACTTATATATATATTTATTTTGTCTGTATTTAGTTTTTGTTGCTTTGTTAGGTAGTTTGGGTCGTGTCTCGTTCTTGCATTAGGGACAATGCAATCTTTAAGTGTGGGGATGGGATACATAGTCTTTAGTGTTAGTTTGAGTCATAAATTTTGAAAAATACAAAAAAAATTAAAAAATCCAAAAATCCAAAAAAATTGAAAAAACAGAAAAATGTCTTTTGAATAAAGAAGTTTGCAAATAAAACACAGAAAATGATAGAAAAGATGGGTTTTTGTTCGGTTTCAAAGAATAATAATATGATAATAATGTAGTCGAGCTTGTGTCTAGTTTGGGATATGCGGGTAGGCTCGACTTGGTTCTAGGTTTCTTTGATCTTTAATATACCTTAATTGTCGGTTTGCTAGTTGGTACTCATCTGGGAAAAATGGGAAGTCGAAACCGCCAAAAATAGTATAAACAATACCGTTATAAGCTAAAATTTTTAGAATTTTTAATCATGAAAAAAATGGAATAAGTAAGCTTCATTAAAAAAGTAGGCCAGGCCAATGTAATTTGTGTTGGGTATAGTGACTCTGACTTAGATTGCCTCTAGGATGGTTGAAAGTAAAGAAAAAAAAATTACAAAAATTTACCGACGCCTAAGTTGTCGCTCTCGGGATGGTGACTCTGGTTGACACAACCTCTTGGTTAGGTAAAACAAAGAAAAAAAAAGAAGGAAAAAATTGATTTTAAATTCTTGGAATTTTGGTATAAACGGTTGGGAATTGGGTAAATTGTTCGTTTCCTTTGTTCTATAATCTTGAGGCGGGAGTAGATGGACTGCGGCTTCTAGCGTGAGACCCTAGGTAGATTGACTGCACTTGAATTTAAATTGCATGATAAGGGCTTGGAACCGAGTTGAGTTTAAGAGGACGAGTATACTTGCAATCATGGCTAACACAAGTTTTGATTTTAATAAGTAATTTATATTTTTGACCCGAATATTTATCTGTCTCTGATTCCATTTGCATAGATCCTTTTTCGAGGACGAAAACGAGAGTAAGTGTGGGGATATTTGATGTATTGTAAAATATATCCATTTATTATGTAGAGTTTGTTTAGTTTTCGTATCGTTTTGTTTCATTTCTTAGTTAGAATAGTTTCTTTTGATAGTTTTTGTTCGTACAAGTCCCTATTGCTGAAAAGAGCTTAAAATGGATGAAATTAGCTGGAAAAGAGTTAACGGTTGAGTTCGGGGCGAGTTGGAAGGGATCGGGAACGCAAAACGATGAAATCTGGCTAAATAAGGCCTAGATGCTACGCGTAGGACTGGGGAATTGAGCTACGCGCTACGCGTAGCTATTACATATTGGTTTCTGGATTCTATAGCGCCGCGCTGCGCGGCGGCTTGTGAGAAGACTCTACGCGCTACGCGTAGGGTAGGTTTTCGCAGACAGGGTTTTATTTGCTGCATATTTTGAGTTGAATCATATATAAACATAACTTAATCATTCTAAAACCCTAATTTACGAATTAAGAGAACTATGGGCGAATTTGAAGCATCGGATCGGTGATTTTCAAGCACTCGGAGCTGCCGGTTTAAGGGTTGAAGTCGAGGAAGCATTCGGTTCACGTTTGTGTCATTCCTCCATTTTTGTCTTTCTTCTTTTTACCATGTTTCTAGTTCTTGATTATACTTTGTTTGGGATAAATTTCATGACTTTGATTGGCTAAATACTTTGAACTACCTAGACGGGATGAATGATTGTTAAAGTTTTGATTTTTATTATGGATAATTGATTTATGTGGATTGTTTATAAATTGTAAACGACTTGTTCGATTAATTGGATGTGTTTGCATACTTGATAGTGTTTGGTTATTATTTATTGCTTTACATGAATCTTGGTGACGGTCTTTGTCACATAATAGAGTAATGTTAGGTACTAGGTTTTGGTGTAGTCGATATCACGTAATAAATCTAGCACCTTTAATGTTGGATACGTAATAGACCTTAAAAGTGATAAGTGGTAATTTCATAAAATCAAGTGTTCTACTAATCGTCAATAGCTGAAAGGTGCGAGGTTATTGCTAGGTCTAAGTCTTTAAGCCGCAAGGTAGGAGCTTTCTTAGGAAATAAACCCGTTGGCTATTGTCTAGCAAGTCCAATTGAGAAAACAAGTCTATCCATTGGTTTAGATCTCGATAGGGGGTGAGCCTTGTAGGATACGTTTATAAACCCATTAGGTGTCTTGACAAAGAGTCTAATAACTGGTAATTGCAACAACCTCAAAGGTGCTATAGCGTGCTTTTGAGAAGTGTTAGAGGTCCTATTAGATTCCCCGAGAGGTGAGAACTCTATGATCCCGGTTCCACATTAATCAATATCCAGATAAAGTCATCACTCAAAACAACCAGGATTCAAGTCTAGGTAGTGTTTCCATCATCTGAGTAAAGTCCAGGTTAACTCGTAGTCCTTAGTTAACTTAATTAATCTAGTTTAATTTTAATTGCTTTATTAGGAATTTTTAGAAACCCCCCAAACAATTAAACAATTAGTATGTCCGTGTCAGTCGCAGTCTAAATAGAGTCGTTAATGTAATTAATAGAGTCTCATGGGTTCGATATCCGTACTTACTTTAGCTATACTAGAGTCGATCGGTACACTTGCCGGTTAGTAGTGTAGTGTGTCTTAGTGAGTCTAGAATATTACTTTGAGTCTAGATTTAGGTTAATTTAGTTGTTGTAGGACCGATCATCGATGCTAAGGAACCTAAATTTGATATCAAACGTCAATAATAGCGGGAATGTTACGTCGTGTTTACCAATAGACAAGAATTAATCAATTTAACATCAATTTTATTGATCAAACATCAAGAGTACAAACTGACCGAGCTTCGCCTCCAAAATGCCAAAGTTACAAATGAGAGAGGCTAGCTAGCTATTTGTAGAGAGTTAAGTTCGCCATTCGCCCGAACTTGCCTTAGCAAGTTCAGCCGAACTTGACCTTAACATGTTCACATGGGCGAACTTGTCCTCAAGTTACATAAATACTACTTTCAGCTAGACTATTCAGCTCTATACTATACAGACTCGATATAAGACTAAGACATAGACATTATTCACCAACAGACTCCCCCTTGGATATAGTCTTTGTCTTGTATCAGTCTTCAAAACTCTGTCTTCATATAAACGTTAACGCACACGACCGAAGAAGTTCTTAAATGGCTTCTTTCGTGGCTCTTGCTTAGGATCCGGCGTCTGGTCTGTAGGAGGCACTTTGTTCATATGATGAAATCTCCTATGTGGTTGGTTAACTGCTCAAGAGGAGATATTAAAACCTTGTTCTACAACAAGATCGATGGATCTATCTGCCACCACTTGAACATTGGATAGAAGTTTTGCTCAATCGGCATCAGCGGCATATTTCTCATTGCCCTTGGTCGCTTCATTATCAATGTAATGTCTTTTTCACCTGTCTTTTTGTTTGTCTTGATTCTACGACCAGGAATAAATGGCTTCCAATATCTGAATCCTTTCACCGCTTCAAACTTTATCAATTTCCATAACAATTGATCAATCACCTTCATGTGGTATGTAACGTTAACTGTCTGAACTTACTCTTCCATATCCCAATAAGGTAATGTCTTGAAATCAGCAAGGTATTTGAAGTATTGCACTCCAAATTCCCTCTTGATTGCATAAATGTTCAGCTCCTTGAACCAACCCCAACTCAAGATATCTCCCAAAGAAATGTCTTTGCCTCTGGTAAAGAATGCTAGAGGACGTCGAAACTTACGTTCACGAGGCATCTCTTTAAACCATGACTTCTTCGCTTAAGCAATTTCTTCTTTAGTCATTGGCTTTGGTACTTTTCCTTCATGCAAAGATTCCTCAATCTTTTCTTTTAGCATAACTTCATCTAACTGCTTGTACATCTCTTCAAAAGTAGGAAAACTTTCAGAATTAGGACCAACGTATTTTGCAGTATGATCTGTTTCATCATCAGAAGACCAATCTTCAATGATTACTCTATTGTACTCATCAGCTTCAAATCTTCTAACATACTGATAACCGTTTGGTTCAAAAGTGTTAACATTCAACACATCTTCTTTGAAATCAAACTCTAGATCTGCAGCATCAACTTCAACTAACTTAGCAAAATCTTCCTTAGTATAATTGTGTATAAACTCGCCTTCCTCCAGTTATGTTCAAGCATTAACAATAAAGCTTTCGTGGGTACTACAACAACTGGCTTAACGAATCTTTCAACATTCAACAGATCAATCTCATCAGTTGGCCCTTTCTGCCCTGACTCCCCCTCAATCTTATCATCCATCTTGTTCGATTCATCATTCATAAGATCAGAGAAATCAAATTTATCTGACACTTTTGCTTCAGTAATCTTTATACCAACACCACCCTGATCATCATCATCGTCATCGTCAGCCACATTCCAATCTTCGTATTCAGAATCATCCTTTTCATCATCTTCCTTATCCTCTTTTTCTGCTTCTTCATCGTCCTTATCTTCAGAAGCAATGATAGCATCAGAAGGCTTGACAGATTCGTCAACCTTTTGAATATCGGATTCAGAAGCTTTAGTAACTTCTTCAACAGATTTTTCAGTAGCTTCAGGAGATTTAGGAACTTCACACGCTTTTCCGGAAGTTCAACATTCGTCTCTGGAAAGAAATCATTTAGATCTTGCAGGCTAATCGGATCACTATGCATATCACCAAATAGATTAGGCCCTGAAGATTTTGGTGTTGACTTTGGAGTAGCAGCCTTTGGTGTTGACTTCCTTGGAGTAGAACTTTCAAAATTTGAAGTCGTTGAAGCAACAGGTGATTGAGTAACCGGTACTTCCAATAAACCAGACACAGGAGGTTCTTGTGTAGAAGGTTCTTGTGTTACTTCTTTCTCCTGTGCGTTAGAATGTTCTTGTGTGATTTCTGCGCTTTTCAGCTTTCCTTATTATCTTTTGCTTACAACTTTTTGAGTTTTCTTCGCTTTCTTTCTACCCTTTGTTTGAGGAAACTCTGTAGTCTTTGTCGAAGAAGTAGGTGCAGACTTTACACGTTTAACTTTTTTCTTTGGCCTTTCCTCATCAGAATCTTTCTCAAGATTTGGATCGAAATCAGCATCCATTTCTTTTTCTTTTTCAGCTGCTGACTTTTCTGGTTCTTTCACAGGTTCTTCATCAGAATCATATTCATTTTCAGAAGTTGCTAAAATAACATCTTCCTGTGTAGCATTTTCAATCTCTTGACTCTCAACAACTACTGCTGCACTAGAACCTGCTTCGCCTTAAACATTCTCAGGTTCATCTTCGTCTATGAGCATTGTATCAACTTTCTTTGCTGCTCGTTTCTTCTTAGGCTTATCGGCTTCTGCTTTTAAGAACCATTCACTTCGAGACTTTGGTTTGAAATATTTAAACCATTCTTTCTCTGCGTTAAGCTCTTTTTCATCACCACTACCATCGTTTCTCCATCTATTATCAGGCGGTGCCACATAATTCTCATTAACTATTGCCCCGAAAACTGGCTTTGCAACAGGAGCTGAAGCTTGCTTCTGAAACTTGATTAGCTTCTTCACTGTTGTCTCATCGAGATGAACTAGGTATAACACATCGTTCGGATCTCGTGCAATATTTGGGTACTTCTCATCTATCAGCATCTGCACAAATCTTGGATAAAGACATAACCTTGAATCCTCCATATTTTTTGACATATGAATGAACACCAGCTTTGAATAGTTGAACGACTTCTTCAAAATTAATGTCATTGCCATGCAGGCCAAATATTCTTGCACGTCGTCTAATCCCACCTTTCGATGACTAAATGTATGAATAATCGCATGCATGAGGAGCTTGTAGGGATTAGGTACTTCCCCTTTCTTTAATGTCGGCTTGTTCACGCTTCCCTTATAGCCGATACGAAAGAAACAACCTCTAACCATCTTTTCATCAAGATAAATCGGATCGTCTTTGTCATCTTTGAACTGCAGAATCCGTCGAATATCATCTTCAGTCACATAGATCTTCTTAACCTCGTTTCCAACTTGCACCGATGAATTAATCGTCTTCTGATCATCACTAAGACTTGCATTCGTCCAGAAATGGAAAGTATGAGATCTATATGACATTGTGCGCTCCGTGATAGCCCTATGAATAGGACTTTCTTCCAAAAACTTCAAGATACTCTCGTATTCTTTCAAAGATGGACATATCATTTTGTCGAGCGTAATACAAGTGTTGTGCGTTTTAGAAAACTCTATCGAGATTGCACGCGCTGGTTCTTGAGCCTGGAAAACGACGCAAAACAATTAGCACGCAATACGAGAAAAATCACAAATTTTTCCAACACATTCATCAAGTTTGGGCGAACTTGAGAAGTGTTATAATAATCAAGTTAAGCCAAGTTCGCCCGAACATGTAAAAACAACATGTTCATTATTTCTTTAATAAGTTCGGGCGAACTTATATTATCAAAATTTCGGATTTTACTAACCTAAGTTCGGGCAAACTTCTTATATTTTCAAAACAATTTTATGAAGTTCGGTCGAACATACTGTTGATTCACTTTATTCAGATTTAGTTAACAAGTCCGGTCGAACTAGTCATCAACAACAATCAACCAACCTGCAACTTACAACCTCAACCATTTCAAACAAATCAAATCAGTTTCTATGGTCGATTTTAGATGAATATCACAATTTTAAGTTCGATTTGTCCATTAAACTCCTAGTTCTAATATTTTTTAAGATTTCAGATCTTGAATTCATCGATTAAGGTCCAAGATTCGGTTCAATGTCCAAATACTCACCTCTGTCATTGTCAATGGTGTGCCAATCACCAAAACAATAAAAAATCAGGCAGTATAACGACATATTTTTGACAAAATCACAAATTCGCTCACAGGCCTCTCAAGTTCGCTCAGTGTATTTGGGGTGCAAGTGATGAGTTTGGCCGAACTTGCCGATACTTATACACTGGCAAGTTCGGGCGAACATGCAAAGCCCAAACAATCAAGCCCATTAGAAGTCCGGGCGAACTTGATGTTTTTAACAACTCAGCAACCATCTGCAAGTTCAGTCGAACTTGCTGTTTTGTTAAACATGATTCTGATTAGCAAGTTCGGCCGAACTTGCCAAACCCTAAAATCAAACTTTTCAAAATTTTCATTTAATCCCTGAACTTTCCAACTTTTTACCAGTTATAAAAATCCACTCAGTTGACCAAGTCCAAGCTAATGACCTTGGTTAACCGATTTGTCTGCCGAGTCCAAGTTAATGACCTCGGTTTGACCCGTTACAAACAAACTGTTGATATTTTCAAAATCAAAGTTTCAAATTAATGAACTTTTTATCATTTTGGCTTTTCAGATTTAACAGATTAACTCCCAGCCCGTTGTCATAGAGATTCTCACAAGTTCTAGCATCTTAACAGACCAAAGACCCGTTCTCCAACATTGGTTTGCTGAAAACAATGTAGAAATAAAATCTTTTTGAATTTTTGTAAATTTAAGCTAAAACACACAGAAAATCTTTTTGGTTTTAATCTGTAAAGCTGATAAACTATGTACAGGACAATGTAAACTATGTTCAAACATATTTACAGACATATTTTTGTGAATTCGGGTCTAAGGATCATATCAGTTGAATGAGACATATCACCAGTACCGTTGACCTTTAGATGACTTTAAGTTTTAAACTCGTTTACCTAGATTGTCGATATGTTTGTCCACTTATGCTTTACCACATTTCTCAACTGTTTCAAGATATGTTAAGATATGAATTATGAAACTTGACTTATCTGCGGTTCCCACTTCTTGAATATACTCCCGTATCAAAATTCCCTAGATTTCATCTTACAGGTGAATATAGCGTAATTGATATCTGTATCAGGGTAATGCGAGACCTTGAGAGCTCAGGTTAGTACTATCGTACAGACAAAGAGATGAAGGCCCGTCTTTAAGGTGTGTTCCACTTAAGAAATCTTTTTAGCACTGAAAATGATTAGATCCTTCGATACTTTTCAATTTTGCATGCAGTTTTTGGGTTTATAGCGAAAGTGTTATAGAAGTTCTAGGCTATTGCTTCCGCAAAATCAGAAGAACTTGTATAATACCCCAGATATCAACTATCTATAAAGACCTCGTATCTCAGAATCAGGTAATCTCTCAAACGAAATTTCAGAGTACTAAGTCCATATATCCAAGATGTGTTAATCACAAGATTAAGCAGTTGATAAATTTAGTTTATATCTCAAAAACAGTTTATTGAACGTGTTAAGCCTATCGACACATCCACAGTAAGACTCGTTTATTACTTTTAAACTTTCCATTTCTTTAGCATACCGTGATAGTCCACTGATGTACTATCATTTCCTTTTTGTGACATCAAATTCTTTTTGTCTTTTTCAATGTTTTTTATTTTTAAAATTTTCATATGTTTTTTGTATTTTCCCAAATATTTCTCCCCCTAAAATCAAAAACATATTTTTGGATTTTAGATTTTTAGAAATACTAAACTAGTAAGATATATACAAACCAATGTGGATCACGTGAATTCGTCATCCGATCCGTATTCAACCTCAGCTTCCGCACCTGTAAGCAAATTTTTAATACCGTTAAGCCGCATTAGGTATTTAAATCTTGTTATTGGAAATGCTTTAGTATAAAAATAAGCCCTTTGTTCGTCAGTGTGGATTTTTTCTATTCGAACCAATTTCTTTTCGTAACAGTCACGAATGAAATGGTATCGAATTTCAACGTGTTTTGTACGTGAGTGATGAACCGGATTTTTAGTTATATCGATGGCTGCTTTGTTATCTACAAATAAAGGCGTGTCAAGAAACTGCAGACCATAATCCCTATCTGTTGCTGAATCCAGAGGATTTGTGAGCAACAGCTGGAAGCAGAAATGTGTTCCGTTTCACAGGTTGAGAGAGAGAGACCGTGGTCTGTTTCTTACACTGCCACGTTACCAAACGTGTGCCAAAGAACTGGCATCCTGCATTTGTAGATTTCGAGTTCAGTTTGTCCACTCCGAAGTCTGAGTCAGCGTATCCAGTGAGATCAAATTTGTCGTTCTTGGGGTACCACAGGCCGGTGCTTGGGCAACCTTTCAAGTAACGAAATATTCGCTTGACTATCTGCAAGTGTGACATTCGAGGACTTGACTGATATCTTGCACAAAAGCACGTAGGATACATGATGTCCGGGCGCGATGCCGTTAGATACATCAATGAAACTATCATCGATCGATAAAGTGTTTCATCAACTTTTGTTCCCGTCTCGTCTATGCAAATCCCATGGTTCAGTGCCAGCGGTGTCGAAAACGGCTTCGAGCTATCCATTTCAAACTTTTTGAGAATGTCGTGCACATACTTAGTCTGATGAATGAATATCCCGTCTGGAAGCTGATCCACTTGAAGACCTAAGAAGAACTTCATTTCGCCCATCGAGGACATCTCAAATTTCTTCTTCATTTTCTTTTCAAACTCTTTGCACAGACTGTCATCCGTAGAACCGAAAATGATGTCATCCACATAGATTTGTACTATTATCAGATGCGATCCAACTTCTCTGGTAAACAAAGTGCTGTCCAGTGTGCCTCTCGTGAAGCCATTTCCAACGAGATGTTGCGATAACGTCTCGTACCAAGCTCTCGGGGCTTGGTGTAAACCGTACAAGGCTTTGTCCAGGAGATATGCTTTGTTCTTGTTCAGTGGATCGACAAACCCTGGTGGTTGGCCGACATACACTTGTTCACGACGTTTAGCGTAGAGAAATGCAGATTTTACATCCAACTGGTACACCTTAAATCCTTTCCAAGCTGCGAACGCTAGGAAAATTCGGATAGACTCTAATCGTGCAACCAGTGCGTATACCTCCGTGTAATCTATACCTTCCTGCTGGTGGAATCATTTGACAACCAGCCGAGCTTTGTTTCTGACTATAACCCCCCGATCGTCTCTTTTACACTTGAAGACCCACTTTGTATCAATAGCTTTCTGCTTCGGTGGCAAGTCTACAAGCTTCCAAACACCCAACTTCTCGAACTGTAAAAGTTCCTCTTGCATTGCTATCACCCAATTATCGTCTGCTAGAGCCTCATTAACTGTCTTTGGCTCTATTTGAGAAACGAAACATGAGTAGTAGCAGTAATTCTGAGTTGGTGCAACTCGGGTGTAGAAACAACTAAGTGCTTTGTTGATTTGGTTTCGTGTACGCTCACCAGTTTGTAGTTCTCCTATGATATTCGTTGAAGGATGGTACGAATATGATCGCGACATTTCTTCTGTTGGAACATCAACTAAGCTTTGTTGATTTGAAACAATCAGATCACTGTTCACATCAACATTAGGAGTACTTGATGAAGCTTTGTTCTGATTTCTCGGACTAGCAGAATGATTCAACATGTTAGATATCTGCTCAACTTCTTCGTCCGATGAAGTTTCAATATCAGCATCAAATGTCGGTGCTTCATCTGAGTCAGAATTCTGATTCTGAGGCGAAGTGGGCACTGTTGTGTTTTCTGGTTCATTAGAAGCGTTCATTGGAAGTGTAGCAGGTGTTACCTCTGCTTCAGAAATATTTTCAACTTGAACACCACTGCTGTTGCTTGGACCTGCTCCGAAAGATGAAGAACCCAACGTGGGTTGATTAACCACAATTGGTCAAATGATTTGTTCTTGATTCACTGAAAGAATACCCACGGGTTTCTTGACTAATGATAATATAACGTTGCAACTTCTTCGCAGACGGTTCTTCCGGCAAGACTAATGACTTCCAAAGGTCTTGGTAGTTAAACAGCCACGCGTCACCTCTCCTTTGAATAGGATCCGTATAGTTGAAACAATCCACGTGCTGTGCTTTAATAACCTTTCTCAACGAAGAAACATATACTCGTCTCAGTGGACTCGCATATCCGACAAAGAAACCTTCATGAGATTTAGCTCCGAATTTGCCATCTTGGTCTATTACGGTACATGGCGCACCTAATGGTTCTAAGAACTTCAAATTTGGCTTTCGTCGGCTTATCATCTCAAAACATGTTTTCTTTGTTGGTTTGATAGTGAGAACTCTGTTTAGCGTATAGCAAGCCGCAGCAACCGCTTCACTCCAGAAGCTGATTGGAAGTTTAGAATCTGCAAGCATGGTTCTCGCAGTTTCAATCAAAATTCTGTTTTTCTGTTCAGCTACTTCGTTTTGTTGTGGAGTATATGGAGCACTAAACTCATGCAGAATCCCTTTTACGTTGCAAAATTCCTTCATTTTGTTATTCTTAAACTCTGTGCCGTTGTCACTTCTAATGCGTCTGACCGGCAGATGATAAAGATTCTCGAGTTTCTTGAATAGAATAACCAAGTCTCAAATGTTTCGTCCTTTGATTCCTGAAAGAATACCCACGGGTATCTCGAATAGTCATCTGTCACGACCAAGCAATATAAGTCTCCTAGGATGCTTCGAACATTTACAGGACCAAATAAATCCATGTGGAGACGTTCTAATGGCAACTTGATTGAGTTCAGAATTTTCTTTGGATGAGATTTCTTGATCTGCTTTCCCTTTTTACATTCTAAGCAGTGATCAGACATATGAATTCTCTGAAGATTTACACCTTCTACAAGATCATTATGAACTAAGTAATTCATTTTCACAAATGAATATGCCCCATCTTACGATGCTAAAGAATAGAATCCTTTTCAGTAGCCTTTGTCACAAAACATTACGCTGATTTTGATGAAGTGGTAGCGACGCCCATATCAAGAACATATAGATCATTCTCTCGAGGTGCTCGCATTAGAATCCACTCATCTGGTAGTTTGAATCCCGGCTTCAAGATAATACACTCGTTGTCATTGAAATGCATCGTGAACTTCTTGTCACAAATCTACGATATGCTCAGAAGATTATTTTCCAACTCTGCAATATAATTCACGTGATTGAATGAAACTACGCCATTGGAGAGTTTTCCCTCGGCGACTATCCTTCCACCCTGGTTACCCGCAAATCCAACATATCCACCATTGATAGCTTTTATGTCAAATAGCAACACTTACATTCCCGTTATATACCTGGATGCTCCTCTATCCAAAATTCACTTAGAAAGTATGGATCTCTAGAGCCCCTGCACATTTCACCAATCTATTTAAAAAGCGAGACCCAAGCCTTTTTGGTCTTGGGTTGAATTGGATAACCATCGTCAAAATCAAACTCACACTCATCAACATAATCGAATCCACACTCATCTGCATAATCAAATTCACATTCATCATCTGGGTTTTCTATAATGTTTATGTTTGAAAACTTTACTACTGTCTTTTTATCTTTTGAATTGTTACCACTTGTAGTTTTGACATTTTCAGATGTGGTTTCAATTATGATTTCAGATTTTTGATTCTTTCATGCTATCACTAGTCTTAACAAGATGTTGTTGACCGTTCCTTTGCAATCCAGGCTTGAGATTTTATGTTAGCCTTCTTGATGTAAAACTTGTTTTCATTAGCTTTTGAAGATTCACCTTTTTTGAAAGTTGAATTCTCAAATTTCTTTTCAAAAACTTGTTTCATTTCATCTTTGTTAACATTTCTTTTTAGAATTCTTATTTGTCCAAACTCTGGTTGCTTCGGTTTCATAACATTTGAACTTTCTTTCCTTCGAAGATAAGCCGACTTTGATTTCGGACATTGGCGTGCAATATGACTAATTTCGTTGCACTTGAAACAAGTCCGAGAATCATGTGGATGTCCTTTAGTGGGTTTTACACCACTTGTTTTGGCACCACTTGCAATTTTGGCTTTATCTCGAAATTCTTTCTGTTTCTTGAACTCATCGTTTGATTGTTTCCCGATCAAACTTTCCTCATGAACAGTGTTCGTCCCATATACAAAATTCATGTTTTTATTTTTGTATTCATGAAATGGTGACGTTTTCTTTTTAGGTTCATTTGATTCTTCTAATCCCAACCCAGCTCTCCGGTTTTCTGGATGATCACCACCATTCCTTCGGTAGTTATTTCTTTTAGATTTGGAATAAAATTTCTTTTCATTGATCTCCAGATCATCTGATGTGACTTCCACGAGTTTAAAGAATTTGTCTAACAATTCTTCCTTCACGTTCTGAATCGGAAAACTGTTATCAAAGTATAATCTATCAGATTCCTTAATCCTGTACATTACAACATTAGGATCATCACATAGATCATTCTCCGATGATGTATCGTCATCTTCAAACCGTGAATCAGAATTCTTTGAACTCGAGTTGGCGCTTTTAAAGTTGCCTTCATCAGAATCGTTCAAAACATTTTCAACAACCTTTTTAACCACAACATTGTCATCATCTGTTTTAGTATAGATTACATCAATGTTCTCTGGCAACTCAGTTTTCTTTTCAGATAACAACTCAATGTTGAGTGCCTTATCCATCCCATCAGCGGATTTACGACAATACTTCTCTCATAGGGGTGGAGGAACATTGCTGTATTCTTTACCAATTTTCTTTTTAGGTTTCTCTTCCGATGGAATTGTCGGAAGAATGTGATCAATGACATATGCATTACAAGTATAACTTCTCAAAAGTTGTTGAACACGCTCTATTTCAATTTTCATGTCCTAGAGTTGTTGCTTAGTTTCAGGAATGGTATTAATATAGATATTAATCGCTTTTTGCTTATCCATTACTGCTCCTTTCAACATCCTTATTGTATCATGTTGTTCGATATTATTTATATCAAGCCTTCAATAATCATTTTTTCATTTTATCATACGCTTCCTTCATTGTGTGATAATCGTATTTCAAAAGTTCATTATGCACATTGTTTTCAGCGATGATCTTTGATTTTTCGGCACATTCAGAACATGGTTTGATACATTTTGTACAAGGTTTCTCAACCTCTACAACTTGTACTTTGACTACTTCATTTACCTCTGTACCTACCTTGGTTAAATTTTCCATCAAGGCTTTGTCGGCAATATCCTTGAGGTTTTCGGCATTCACTTCTTGAGTAACATCAATGACTTCTTCATCAGTTAATTTCTTCTCGGGAATTTGTTCCTGAGAACTTCCATCAAAATGACCTGCAAAATTATCACACGAATTAGGAGATAAAATTCCTTGCTTCTGCAAGTGGATATACTCCTCTTCTTCACATTGTTGTTGCAGATATTCTTCCAGCAGAATATTCTCCAAAGCCGCTGCTTCTTCAGCAGAAGTATCTTCAAAATTTCAGCCATTAATGCAACTCCGGTCTTTTTACCGATTTAAGAAATTCCAGTCGAAACCATCATCTTCGATTGATGCCACCATAGCTTTCTTAGTGTTGCTTCTGTTTGGTTTCTCTTGGATTTCAACCTGATTCTTCTTTGGGAAAGGCTTTACTGAAGTGACTTCTTGTAATACTCGTTGCCTCCTCTGAATGGACTTTGATTTCCCATTGCTTCAGGGTTTTTACACTCTCTTTTAAAATGTCCCTTTTGGCGACATCTGAAGCACGTCACTTTTGTCTTGTCGAAACCTAGTTTATTGCTAGAATTTCCGATGTCTCGGCCTGTTAACGCAACAAACTTGGTAACCCTTCGGATAATCGAAGCTAAACTCCACTTAAAATCCATCAACTCGAGTACTTCTTCATCCGCTTGGTCATAATCTTTTGCCGTCATTTCAGGATTTCCAATTTTACCGGCTACAAGACTTTCGTATGACTCCAGAACAGTGGCAAGAAGCGACATATGCTGTTTAGCGACTTGTTCCGAAACAACATTGTTCAAATTCACTACGATGTTGCACTTGTATACATTCGAATCAGAATTTGTTTGTTGATTCTGATTTGCTTGACTTTGATAAGATGAATTTGAACCAGTGTTTGAAAACGAACTTTGTGGACTCTGATCATAATGAGACTGTGATTGGTTCTGATTCTGTTTAGAATTGTTCGAAGAGTTCAAACTTGCGTTGAATGTTGTCTGAATCTTTGGGCTTGAAATGTTATCTTGTATCTACTTTTATAGTACAAACCAACGTCTTGAACAACATTAGTGTTCTTTGTCTTTACAAACTTCAGGAGTTCCATTTCATGGCCTTCGAGTTTATCGATAAATGTTGACAGCTTGAAGAATTCCCACTTTTCACTTTCCTTCAGAACCATAAGATAAGTAGTCCATTCTCCATCTGGTAGAGCGTCTGCAAGCTTGTCGATGTACTCTTGCTCTGTTTTCTCGAGACCGTGTCTTCGCATTTGGACTTTAAGATGACAGAAGCGTTCAATCATCTGCTTCATGGTCTCATTCTTCAACATGGTAAAGATATCGAACTCTTTCAGAATAAGAGCTTTCTTGCTCTTTAATATCTCCGCGCTTCCTTGATACTTCTTTTGAAGCGATAGCTAGAGTTATCTTGCAGTAGTATATTCAGGCAGTAAGACCAGAATATCTTCTTTGACAGATTGAATGATGAGACTTATCATCTTCTTTTCAGCAATGTATTCGTCTTTCTGTACAGTTGTGTAATTGTACTTTTCAAGAACTTGCTGATGTTCATCCACCGGAACAGTGTAACCTCTTTCAATCAACACCCAGCCTGCAAAGTGCATGGCTTGAACCCAATATGTAAATTTATCTTTCCATGCTTCATAATCGTCCATGCTCAGTAGCTTGGGCGGTTTGACAGTCGTGCCCATTTCGTTATCAAGATTAACTTGATGGATCACGTTGGCATTTGACGAACTAGCTCCGGACATATAAGCTCTTTGAATATCATCCATTGTGAATAATGAGACATGTATGCTGAAAACACTCAAAAAACTTTGAAAACAATTAGTTCAACTACAAGTTCGGTCGAACTTGTAGCTCAAATGAAGAATTCTTGAAAATTTATCACAAGTTCGGTCGAACTTGTGATTTCAAATTTGAAAAAGATTCCTTGAAATTCGGTCGAACTTGTGAAAAGAGATTTGATAATAATCTTGTAAGTTCGGGCGAACCTACTTAGAATTTTCTTGATATTACCCAAGTTCGATCGAACTTGATATAAAATCAATGAAAAATTAGTAACTTCGAGCGAACTTAACCAAAATTCCTCAAAAACAGCTCAAGTTCGATCGAACTTGATAGAAATTCACCTGAAAAAATGACTTTCTAACACAAGTTCGGTTGAACTTGATTAAACAAGTTCGATGGAAAACTTTGCAAAACATGGTTTTTTCAAAATTTTGACATCAATTTGGTTGAATTTGGTCTTCAATCTTTCAAGGGTTTATCTTTGTTGTATTTAACATGATATATTCAAAATTGAAAAGATTTTGACCGTGAATTCTTCATTTTTGATGAAAAAGTTAAGAAAAATAGAAGAATGGAGATGAAATAGAAGTGTTCTTGTCTTGATACTATCAAATCAGGCTGTTCTAGCTCTAATACAACTTGTAGGACTGATCCTTGATGCTAAGGAACCTAAATTTGATATCTAACGCCCATAATAGCGGAAATATTACGTCGTGTTTACCAATAGACAAAAATTAATCAGTTTAACATCAGTTTTATTGATCAAACATCAAGCGTACAAACTGACAGAGCTTCGCCTCCAAAATGCCAAAGTTACAAATGAGAGAGGCTAGCTAGCCATTTATAGAGAGTAAAGTTTGCCAGAGAGGAGACCTAAGTTCGCCCGAACTTGCCTTAGCAAATTCGGCCGAACTTGACCTTAACATGTTCACATGGGCGAACTTGTCCTCAAGTTACATAAATACTACTTTCAGCTAGACTATTCAGCTCTATACTATACAGACTCGATATAAGACTAAGACATAGAAATTATGCACCAATAGTTGTTTTTAGTTGAATTACTTTTAGCACATCAGCTTCAAACCATGCAAAAAAGAAAGTGGCTTGCCAAAACATTCAGAAACTTCACCTACATAGGATAGGTCAGATGCTCCATGTCCCCAACAGAATCTTGAAAAACTTGGAGAGCTTGTGGTTGGTAAAGAGAAGACTTTTCTTGTGACTCGCCGGATTCACAGGCTTTGTACCCAGCAACAAAGCCTTGATGCATCCCATGAATAAGAAGCTTGTTATAAACCCCACCTAACACCTGGTTAAAAACTTAGATGAGTGAAGAAGGTAAGTAACCACCTGTTGGAAGCCATGTTCGATCAACCATCTGTTGTCACTGGTCAGTAGGGCCTTTGAAGCTTCCAACCTTTCTAACTCTTCCAAAGAAGCTTTTTCCCAAGTCATCAAGGCTTCCACCTCATTCTTCAAATCACCAACCTTTACCTCATGCCTTGAGGTAATCTCACCAACCTTCTTCACCCAGGCCTCCTCTTTTTAACAAAACCATCAATGTCCTTCTTCATTGCAGCCATGGAAGCTTTCATTTTATCCTTCTTTTTCAAAAACTCATCATACCCCTACATCCCCTTGTGAAATCTAGTAACACCTTCTGATAGCAGCAGCTGAGATAGCATGGTATTGTCTTCCATAGCTGATATAGAACCTCAAACAGCCGGAGGAAAAAAGTTGGCTAATACATCTGCACAAACAGTAGCATCCTTGAAACTATCCCCAACTTTAACACCCTAGTTAGGAACATAAACCTCTTGGGAATCCGGCTCCTCCAAGCTCTCAACGCTTTTTCCTAAAGAACTTTGAACAGGAGGACTCACAACCCTTTTAACCCCTGACTTCTTATTTTTTCCAACAACCATCAACTCTTTCTCCTTCCCCACATCACCCCCGGTACCCTAATCCACCGGAAACTTCGATATCATCGCTAAGATCAATTACTTCTGAACCAGATGGCTGATTGGCACCCTTCGACTTACGTCGTGCAGAATGACGAACAGACGTCTTGGAAGTAGCTACTTTGGTAAAGCCCTTAACATTGGGAACATTGACATACCCTGAACCCTCGAACCTATGCTCAACACCTCGAGCAACAGTATCTTCTCCTTCTATAGCAGCAGCATCCGTGAAGGCAACATCCGATGTGTCATCACTTTTAATAAAATCCAATGCAGACATAACTGCAATTCAATAACACCAGGTATAAGAAAACACACAAAAAGAAAATGGTTTCATAAAAGAAATAAAAACGCATACCCTGACCATCCCTCATGAGTACCGGATCCCGATCTGGTTTATCCCACAACCTCCTAATACCCAACAACACTAGCAAAGGTTCAGGAAAAGGCTGAAGCCTCGAAGGACATTCCCTAATGGCTTTGAGAAAACAACTATTCAAGTCAGAGTCAGATGGTTCTGGTTCGTTGAGAACAACGTCTGGTTGCCTCCAAATCATCTTGAACGGAACAATCGACTCTGAGACCCAAAAGAATCGGTCCCTCCAGGCACCAAGAGTGGTAACCATGGATGAAACCAAGCAAGTATCAACTTGGGATGTTTCAAAAGTAAACCAATCACCATTCTTCGCTAAATGGAAGAAACGGCAGAACGACAACATAGACGGATCATAACCTGAGGCTCGACACAAAACCTCAAAGTGTAAAACCATAGCCAAACCCTGAGGAGGGATTTGCCCTAAAGAAACGTGATAATATTCCAAAACATTTAACACAAAGATTAAAATGGATGAAGAAGATTTGAAAACTCAAAATACCGACAATACAAAGCAATTGAACTAGAAGGGCACTGATCGATAGATTTGTCTAAACCTGGTGCAACCGGTTTAAACTTCAAACCAATGCCCCATTCTAGACAAAACGCCTCAACTTCTTCCTGAGTGAGACGAGAATAACTAAACGATAGATCCTTACGAGCACCTATGAGAAACGATCAAGAGAAAAAACAGAAAAAGAAAGCAGGATTGAGACTAACCTGAATATGAGAAGGGACCGAATTAAATGCTTGAGAGAATTGTGAGAAGTTAGTTGTTATGTTAAATAAAAAAGAAAAATGATAAGTTAGGGAAGTTATGATTACACGACAGGCAATTAAAACCACCGCCTGCGAAAACTGCCACCAATCACATCAACTTTCATTTCAAAATTCAAATTCAGAATCCCAACCGCCTTGCAACACTTCAAGCCTTCAAGCAATAAAAATAAAGTGCAAAAGTAAGAAGCATTTGAGCTTACATCCCAAAAGCCTCTAACTTGGGGGGCTGATGACGGGGGTAACCCAAATATCAATAAATTGACTAAAGCACGAAACAACTTGATAGTTTAAAAGGTAAAAGGGTTCAAAACCCACCAGCTGTGGTGAACAGCAAAAAAACAAGTACAGTATTCAATCACATCACTGCTAACTTGTAAACTCTCCTTCAGTCGTAAAAGAGGCATGTGCAAAGGAGACTCTCTTTTACCAGCTGGTCCGAAGCCTTCAACCCCCAAATGGGCAAGTCCCCCACTGCAGCCTTGGATCATCAGTCAAAGGTTTCCTTTGATAGAATATGTCTTCCTTATAAAAGGCAGCCCTTGTCTTCAGCATGGGCATTCCAGATCAACTGAGACGTGACAACTATGAAAAATCCCGGTAAACTTTGGTTGGTACAAGTCTGCGGTAACCGAACATGATATGTTATGTTGTTAGGCACAACTACCCAGGGGGCGTTGAACTGCACGTGACACAGTCTATGGATTGAGGTGTCGAACGTGACAAGGCCTGGTGTGCTGAGGTGTCGAACGTGACACGGAACGGTTATTGTGGTCAAGGTTTCACTTGTGAACTCATATAATTCCATCTGTGATCTGGGACATGTGCAATTAAACTTGTTAATGCATTTTGCTATGAAACAACCAAAACAGTGAAACTCGCCAACTCTTTGTAGTTGATGTTTTCCAAATTGTAACATTTTTTCAGGTGACTTGAGACGGGTGTGATCCGTGTATGTTGTTCAAGACGTGTTTATAGACGAATACTGATATAGACGCATGCGGCTTAGAAGACTTATGTGGTTCGTGGGAACACGCAGTTGTAACATACATGTAGTATGTAAATAACATTTGGTAATGAATAAAATGTAGTGTCTTTATAAAAAAATGTGCTTGTACTAGAGGTGTCTGTTGCATCCCGCGTTTTTCTTCCGCTGCAAATCGGGTGGACATAAGATGGTATCAGAGCCATTGGTTATAGTGAATTAGGTGCCTTTATGGAAACCTAGACTATAACTACAGGCTCGGACCTTAGTGGATATCATTGGAAAAATTAACCTCTACTAAAAGTATTTAGTGAACACTGTAAAGTATCCTACTGGCAAGTACCAGGATGGCCTTGTGGGGCAAGTGGGTTATTATGGTTCGGAACGTAATAACAGACTTGCTCATACGAGGCAGTGTTGGTAAAGTCGCGGTAATAAACACACTTAAATACGTGGAGTGATACAGACGTGTACCAAGGTGATAGTGTGTGGATGTTTGTGCGTGAATTGATACATGAATTGGGATTGGAGGATAATACATTACTACCTATGCCTTCGGGATAGGCAGAAAAATGGTATTACAGTCCATTCCACATTCCTACTGATTACATATTTAATATACACTAGAGTTGGATTCCTATCACTCATACAATTGTTACATATATGTTATGATGTGAGAACTCAAGTCTTTATTACGATACGATCTCACCAACTCTATCCTTATAGTTACTATGACGACGATTATATACCAGAATGATACTTCAAAAAGAACATAGATACACAAAGAACGTGCAGGTCGTTCTGATAGACTGGGATGATGTGTACGGATCCTTACTCCACTTTTTGTTGCTTCACATTCGATTGTTATACAATCGAAGAGTTCAAACATCTTACGAAACTTTCTCGTCCTTGGATCAACGATTCATTTGATTGTCCGCTGGATTCCGCTTATGCTTACAATATTGGCTTTAGCCTTCACGTCGTGTGATACTATGATGCTTAGTAGTACTCCTTAGTACATGTTCCGATATATGTTATGTATGAGTATGATGATCTCCGGGTTATGGAGATGGCATGGAATGCGTGAATAAGTTACCCTTCCCGTTGTTATCCGGTTCCATTGGGTATAAATTGTGTGATTATACAGATTCCTTTGAAACGCTTTGCGTTGTGGAACCTCATTTCGTGTGACCGTCGGTTACATTGTGTTCTATACGATTAATGATTGTTTTGGATTTCAGTTGGTTATTCACGGAAAGTAATATAAGGCCCAAATATCATGGTGAACGGAACATTGATCATGTATATGGGTGTGGTGGTGTGATACCCATGCCGAAATCAGGTACACCTTAATTGGTCCTAAACTTAAAGCATGACTAAAACTATCATTGTGTGTAAACCTTGTGAAAATTCATGACTTGTGTGCGGTGCGAAACAATATATGTTATACCTCTGAGGAATCCGAGAGCACGTCATGGTTGACATGACACTACTAAGGACCAACGATGTCAGGTTGGCATCCTTAGCCTTGAACAACGTGTTAAACGGAGACTTGACGTTTAACATCGCATTAAACCTCTGAAGTTGATTATTAGATTATCCGTAGCCTTAATTACGATTCCGACTACCAGGAATAACTTAGATTTGTGCCATATACTGTGACATAAGGTTTAAAAATAATCAAAGCCCGGGCACGGAAAACAAAGCAGCTGCCGGTTGGGGAAACGCATTCGTTCCGGGCATAACATAAGGCAAACGAATGTGCAAGGAACGATCGATCAAGCTTAAAAACACTTAAAAGAACGTCAAACGAGACCTTTATGATTAAAACGTAACTGGGTTCGGATTTTTAGTCGGTTATGCATAATTTTTAAAATTGAGTCTTTTGACACTAAGTACGCGCCAAACGGAGTCCGTCACGCAAATCGAGAACGCGCGACGGACTCAAAGAGAACCGATACTTATCTATAAGATCAACCTCATCTTCGTGCACGTGAAACGAAGCACGAGGTGGCCCTAGGGGCCCACCTCTATGCCGCCATCAACACCCCCCATGTGTTATAAATATTTTATTTTTTTCATTTCTTTTAATTTTATTCATAAAATTCTCAAAGAAGCTCTCAAAAATATGCTCTTAACTCATATTCTCAGCTGAATTCTTCCAAACACAAGTCCTAATTCAAAGGTATTAGCCTTGATACTCATAGTTCTATGTCCGTTTCTTCGATTAAACGCAATTTCTAGCCGAAAAAAACGCTTTTTAATCCATGAATTTTGGGATTTTTAACAAGTTTTGGGGCTGAACATGAACACCATTGTATTTACCTGGTGTTATATGGCAGCCATGATCACAAACTTTTGGGTCTTGATACCTAATCAACTCTTATTCGACCAAAATCGCTTAACTATTCAATTAACCGAAAAACAAGAAATTAAAGCTTGATTGATCTAAGTTCTAGCATATTTGGATTGTACTTGGTGTGTAGGTACTAAAAATAGCAGCCACACACTTCTGGACTCAAGGAACCCTCGGAAACAAAGCTTTCGCTAGGTATATCGCGCGAGAACCGAAACTAGCATAGGCAGTAAATTGTTTTGCTTATAACTTGGTCCGTGGATGTTGGATTGAGCCGAAATTTGGTATGATGATGTAGAGTATGGTCAGAAAGGTTCACGTAAAAGTTTAGAATTGTTTGAATTTTCTACGATTGTTGGTGAATTGTTATAGGTTTTACTGAAAGAATTTCGTGAAAAATATCAAATGGATTCAATAAACCACCAAATTTTACAGAGACACTAAGAAACATATGGGAAATGACCTGGGAAAATTCGGAGTCCATTGGTTGAGTTTTGATTTGGGTTAAAAATCCGTGTTTTTGGGAGTTTTCGGTAGTCGGAAACGCACCACAATTAAATCAAAAAATTCTCAACATTTTTGGAGCTGTTCCTGGATATGTATAGAAGGTTTAGGAGTGTTTTCGGAATTTTGTAACTTTTAAAGTATTTTATGTTAATTATGTGATTAAAAATAGGTTTATAAATAATTTATTTAAATAAGAAAATTACCAAAATAAATTCCCAGAAATTTATCTAATGATTTACTGATTTTTACTGAATTGTATAAATTTTTAGAGATTTTTAATCCAATTTTAGATTAAATGGGAATTTATTTGAATTAAAAATAAGTTATTTAAATCATTTTCGGCAGTTTACCGTGTAACGAACCTGCCGGAACCGGGAACTGACCCAACCCGAAAAATACTATAGTTTGAACACTAGGAGTATTCCGGTGGATTCCCGGGCAATTTGGGCACTATGGGTGAGCTCTAAGACAATTCGGGAGAATTCCCGACGGTGAAAATGGAAACTCAAATTTGGGCCACTCGGACCCCCCGAACACTCAAACTTTTTTAATGGAAAGTTAATCATTTTTGAATAACCACGTGTTAGTACTACTGGTATTCCCGTACCATTATCCGAACAAGTTAAACTACTGACTTTGGCTGGCACGCGAATCGGTGCCCGGAAGCCAAACTAAAAACTAATACTACCCTGACGTCCATCACCATACCAGTGTCCTATAGACTCGATCCGGTGTGAAAACTCCTGACCCGATCCAAGTTATAACCATTACCAGCTTAGATACTGATTTGAGTCCATGCTTGCATGTGTGTCATTAAAGTTGATCCAGCTATTCGACCACTCGTGAGTTGAGACCCCTATTGGCACTCTGAGTTTCCCTACCCCGCTTTTAACTATTTTATTGTTTTATTTGGGGTGGAATGCATGTTACAAACTGTGTTCAATACACCAATTTGGGAGTGAATTTTACTCTCCCACTTGTAAACTGTTTCACTACTTTCTGTAATGACTTGCATGATACAAAACTGTGTAAATTGCACCAACTTGTGATGATGTGAATTGTCTAACACACGACCTACTTCCCCCTACAAGTGATTGGCGTAAGCCATGGGAAGTGGATAGTACTATTGGTTTGACTAACCCAGTTGCTCCAGACAGCGTCTAGGTGATGCTGTGTGTCGGTGACTAGGCAACTGTACGCGTCCTAAATTCGGTTATGTTAACTAGGCATAACTGCAGGGAAACATGACTTAGTTGCCAGGATGACGTGCCTGTCTGGACACGGCCCGGTGGGAAGTGTCTGCGGTGACACGACCCGGTGCGATGATGTGTCTGGCTGACACGGAGTGACTATGACCATGACTATGACCATCACCGTGACTGTGACTGTGACTGTGACTATGACCGTGACAATGACTGTAACTAGTGCAAGTAAACTTATTAAAACCTATTGTTCCACAACAACTAAACAAGTGGGACTCACACAGCGTTTAGCTGACCTTTTTGAAACTAACATGCATTTCAGGTAAAGCAAACCATGAGTAAGAACGTGCGTGTGGACGGCTGTAGTAGTGAACTGTATCAGAATAAGAGCTATGATAGCTCGTAGTACTGTACTAAAAGTTATGGTGTGTAATATGATACCAACAGTATGTTGTAACCAAGGTTCTCTCTATGTATGATAACATGTTTTTAAAATATGGAGAATTACCACGTGTCTGTCGCACCCTGCATTTATCTTCCGCTGCGAGTCGGGGTGTGACAGAAGATGGTATCATAGCCTTCGGTTATAGCGAACTAGGTATCTCTAAAAGAACCTAGACTATAATCCTAAGTTAGTCTCCACACGCTGAGAACCTTTATAAACTGAGTAGTCTGGCTTTTACTAGGAAACCCTGGTGGGGCAAATAAATTATTGTGGTCCGGAACACCATAATTTATCAGCTCATGCTTGGGGATTCTGGAAACGTCATTGAGATAGGACGGAAATCCGTCTACTAACGTCACTAACCGCAAGTAATTTTTATGAATCGTAAAAATTGAAACTGCGTGCGATACGTGCTTATGTGTATATTCGTGGAATGTTGAGTTCGGTATTTTGGGTCAGTCCAATCAACATTGTGTGTGGTTTTCTTTTTCAGGTAGCATGTCTGATCATTCGAGTTACCGATCGACTTCACATATGGAGACTGATCCTGAGGAGGATCCGCTGACACCCCTCTTATCATCGAGTTACTCGCCAGATCCTTCTGGCTATTGTTGTGGTCCGTATCCATCTAGACCTCGTACTAGGCGCGAGGGGGAGGCCTTGAGCGCCTACCGTTCACCCTCACACCGCCCGACTAGCTCCTCGGAGCATAGTCGTACCCCCGATGTTGCCATACCCGTAGGACCTATCCCTAGGAACCCTACTCCCGCCACGGGGCATTGGGAGTGGGAGCCGGTAGCACCCCGCTTACCGTCACCCGAAACACTGCCTGACCCTTACACTCCGAGTACTTATTCACCCTCCTTATCTAGCCCTCTTGAGATACCCAATTTTTGCCTCCAACGAACGGCTCGTCGGAAGGTGCTTACACCGGTACCTGTGTCTAGGTTCCCTATTCGTCCGACACCCATACCTATAGGGACCCAGCAGCACTTAACTGCTCGTTTTCTGACCCCACCTCGGGAGGACCCTTCCCCACCCGTCTGGGGTATACCTGTTCCTCCTCAGGAGGTGCCTGCTCCCATCACTAAAAGCAGCTTGATGGGATTTCTGTTCGAGCATATTTCATTACTACGGATGGCCCGGGATGAGAATGAGCAGCAGCGGAGGTCCATGTGAGACTATTTGATCATCTTACAGCAGGCGATCATCGCGCTACAGTAGGGTATGGGGTATGTGCACCATGAGCAGGATCATTTCCGTGCGTTGGTATACAGGTGCATCGGTGCGATTGTAGGTTTGGTTGTAGGGTTTGGAG
Source organism: Scalesia atractyloides (assembly GCA_947069175.1). Classification (NCBI taxonomy): domain Eukaryota; kingdom Viridiplantae; phylum Streptophyta; class Magnoliopsida; order Asterales; family Asteraceae; genus Scalesia; species Scalesia atractyloides. The sequence goes on from CAMTDV010000015.1 coordinate 35,552,643, forward strand.
GATTGGCATGGTGGATGTGGCGTTCCTAGTATGGTTTTTCTTTCAGTATAGTTAGAGGTGATGTATCTTTTGTACATCCTACCAAGCACTGGGTTATACCCATGTCGAGGTAGTGATGCAGTCATAGTGTTTTCACGTTTGTCTGGTTAGTAATTTTGTGGCATTTAGTCTGTACGTCACTATGGTGACACATTCTGACAGCACATCTAAGAACTGGCCCTTATGGGTTAAGTGTATGTGCAAATTTTGACACTTGTATGATGATGACATTAAATATATATGACGATGCGTTTGACTATTTGTGCCATGGATTCATGTGTGTGATGAACTGTGTGATATGTTTAACCAAATACGTGATTTGTGTTAACTGGATACGTGACATTGATACCTAGACATCTATTGTTTATAATAGAATGGCCCCGAAACGTGCCCCACAGATGACTGAGGCAGATCTTGCGCAACTGATAGCGCAACAACACCAAGCTGTTATTCCGACGATTGTGGCGCAGGTTAGCGCTGGTATTAATGCTAACCCACAGCCGAACCCGCAACCAGGATCGGTAGGTCAGGACGATAATCAGAATAATGGTAGGCTGGTTTACACATATAAGCATTTGATGGAATGCAAACCGATTGAATTCAATGGTACTGAGGGACCCAACGGGTTTGTAAAATGGGTTGAGAAGTCTAAATCAGTACTTAACATAAGCAATTGTTCTGCTAATTGCGCAGTTAAGTATACCACCTGTACCTTTATTGACCATGCTTTGAACTGGTGGAACACGATTGTCCAAACTCGCGGACTAGACGCGATTAATGCTAGGACTTGGGATGATCTCAAGATTCTGATGAGGGAAAGGTTTTGCCCAACTCATGAAATTCAGAAGCTTGAGCACAAATTCTGGAACCTGCAGATGCAAGGTGCTGATCATGCAGGTTATACCAACCGTTTCAATGAACTGGCACGTATTTTGCCAGACATGGTCCGACCAGAGTCGAAGAGGATCGAAAGGTATATCTGGGGACTGGCCCAGAAGTGAGGAGCATCATTAATTCGGTGGAATACCGAACCATGCACGAGGTGGTAGCCAGGTCGGGTACCGTTACGTATGACATGGTTAGGCGGAAGATTTTGACAATGCCGGGAGAGCCGGCCAGGAACAAGCGGGAAGCCTCGAAGAATAGCCGCGCAAGGGCAGCAGCGCCAAAGAGGGGGAGAAACACTAGCCAGAACTAGGCCATGACTACCCCCGCGGGTAACTTTGATGGTTACAAAGGAAAGGCCCCAAAGTGCAATAAATGCGCTTTCCACCACTCTGGTATATGCCGAGCAGTGATATGCTCGAAGTGTCATAACAATGGTCATTTTGCCAAGAACTGTAAGATGACCGTGGAACCCAATCCCAAACCAACTCGTTTTCAACCTGCTAGTCCTCAACCTCTTCAGCAACGACCTCAGCAACCAGCCCCACAGGTTGCCTATCCCCGTGCGTGCTTTGGATGTGGCAGCACGGAGCATTTTCGAAACAGTTGTCTGAAGTTAGCCCAGCAGATGGCAGGAAGGAACACCCAGAACCAAGCGTCTACCTTGAATGCAGCCCGAGGTCGTGCCTTTGTCATGGGACCTGGTGACGCACGCCAGGATCCTAACGTGGTTTCAGGTACGTTCCTCGTTTCCAATCAATTTGCTTCAGTATTATTTGATATGGGAGCCGATACAAGTTATGTGTCGATTGCATTTTTGTCACTTTTGAATATGCCTGCTGTTGACCTGAAACACCCCTATACCGTTGAACTTGCCAGCGGGAAACCAATTACCGGTCACCAACTTATTGTTAATTTCCCTAGAACCTTTAACGGTTATCAGTTTACTATTGACCTTTTACCAGTAGAGTTGGGTAGTTTTGATATTGTCGTAGGAATGGACTGGTTGTCCAATCATCATGCGGAGGTGTTATGTGAACAAAAGGTGGTGAAGATTCCTTTATCCCCCACGGATATAATTATGGTACAAGGAGAGAAGTTAGGCGCCACATTGAACCTTATATCTCACCTTAAGGCATTGAGGTGTATACGGCAGGGATGTGACGTGTTCTTAGCTAGCGCCATATCGGGGGAGCCAGCCGAGAAACGTATTGAGGACATTCCAGTAGTATGTGAATACCCTGATGTGTTCCCGGAAGAACTGCCCGGATTGCCGCCCAATCGGCAAGTCGAGTTTCGCATCGACTTAATACCGGGAACGGCACCCGTTGGCAAGGTCCCATATCGTATTGCACCGTCCGAGATGCAAGAACTATCGACACAGTTGCACGAGTTACTCGATCATGGTTTTATCCGTCGTAGTTATTCCCCCTGGGGAGCCCCAGTTTTGTTTGTAAAGAAGAAGGACCGTAGCTTCCGAATGTGCATCGACTACAGGGAATTGAATAAAGTTACTATCAAGCATCGGTACCCTCTTCCAAGAATCGATGATCTCTTTGATCAGTTGCAGGGAGCCCGATACTTTTCTAAGATAGACCTTCGGTCAGGTTACCATCAAGTGAAGGTCCAAGAGGACGATATTCCGAAGACCGCATTTCGAACTCGTTACGGCCACTACGAATTCCTGGTTATGCCCTTTGGGTTAACTAACGCACCTGCGGTGTTCACGGACCTCATGAACAGGGTATGTAAGCCCTACCTTGACAAGTTTGTCATCGTCTTCATCGACGATATCTTGATCTACTCCAAGAGCAAGGACGAGCACGAGCATCATTTGCGTGCTATCTTGGAGATACTACGGACCCAACAACTATACGCTAAGTTGTCTAAGTGCGACTTTTGGTTACAAGCCGTACAATTTTTAGGGCATGTGGTGGATCAGTATAGAATTCATGTAGATCCAAGCAAAATAGAAGCAATCAAGAACTGGCCAGCGCCGAAATCCCCAAAATAAATACGCCAATTCTTGGGATTGGCAGGATATTACCGCCGCGTTATCGAAAACTTCTCTAGTATTGCGCAATCGTTAACCGCATTGACGCCGAAGGATAGAAAGTACGATTGGGGTGAGGACCAAGAAACAACGTTCCAGCTGTTAAAGCAAAAGTTATGTGAGGCCCCAATCTTGACGTTACCCAAAGGCAATGACGAATTTGTCGTATATTGCGACGCATCGCGACAAGGACTTGGATGTGTCCTTATGCAAAGGAATAAAGTTATCGCGTACGCTTCTAGACAACTGAAAGTGCACGAAAAGAACCACACGACTCATGACCTGGAAATAGGAGCACTTATATTCGCGTTAAAAATTTGGAGACATTATTTAAATGGTACCAAGTGTACTATATATGCCGATCACAAAAGCCTCCAACATATTTTCGACCAAAAAGACTTAAACATGAGGCAGCGCAGATGGGTGGAATTGTTAAATGATTATGATTGTGAGATAAAGTACCACCCGGAGAAAGCTAATGTGGTAGCAGATGCTTTAAGTAGGAAGGATCGAATTAAGCCTCTTCGAGTAAGAGCCTTGGGAATGATCGTACAAACAAGTTTGATAGATCAAATCCGGAACGCGCAGATGCAAGCCCTAGAGGAAGGCCAGTTACCCGGTGAAGGATTGCACGGGAACGAGAAAAGTTTTGTAAAGAAAACAGATGAGGTATTGTACTTCAAAATCTAGTGTGGATTCCTGCAAGAGCGGAGCTGAGACAATTAATAATGGACGAGGCGCAAAAATCGAAATATTCGATTCATCCCTGTACAGATAAAATGTACCATGACCTGAAAGAGTTTTATTGGTGGCCGGGAATGAAACAGGACGTGGCCGAATACGTGAGCCAATGCTTGACTTGTGCACGAGTCAAGGCCGAGTATCAGAAACCCTCGGGAATGTTGCAACAACCCGAGATACCTCCGTGGAAATGGGAACAAATCACGATGGATTTCGTGACCCATCTCCCAAAAACGCCTCATGGTCATGATGCGATCTGGGTAATCGTAGGTCGATTGACCAAATCCGCGCATTTTATTCCAATTCGCACTACCTATAAGACCGACCAGTTGGCCGAAATCTACACTAATGAAATAGTAGCTAGACATGGTGTCCCGATTGCTATTATTTCCGACCGAGACAGCCACTTTACTTCACGATACTGGCAGAAACTACAAGAGGCTTTGGGGACGCGGATTGATTTAAGCACTGCTTACCATCCCTAAACCCATGGCCAATCGGAGCGCACGATTCAGACACTAGAGGACTTGCTGCGCGCTTGTGTCCTTGACTTCGGTGGGAGTTGGGACAAGCATCTCCCACTAGTGGAATTCTCGTATAACAATAGTTATCACAGCAGCATTCAAGCAGCCTTGTATGAGGCACTCTATGGTCGAAAGTGCCAATCACCACTTTGTTGGGCCGAAGTGGGCAACACCCAACTGACGGATCTGAACTAGTTCAGGAAACCACTGATAAGGTCCATCAGATCCGAAAGCGTTTACAAGACGCCCAGAGTCGACAGAAAAGCTGGGCTGATGTGCGTAGAAAACCATTATCGTTCAAAGTAGGTGAACGAGTGTTGTTAAAGGTATCGCCGTGGAAGGGCGTTATCCGATTTGGGAAGTCAGGAAAGCTAGCCCCGTGCTACATTGGGCCATACGAGATCCTAGCCAAGATAGGTCCGGTAGTGTATCAGTTGAAATTACCAACCGAATTGAGTGCCATTCACGATGGCTTCCATGTATCAAACCTGAAGAAATGCCTGTCAGGTGAAGCTGCCCAGGTACCTTTGGAAGACATACACGTTGACGATAGACTCCACTTTATGGAAGAGCCGGTGGAATTAGTTGATGGTAGGGTCAAGCAACTAAGACATAATAAAATTTCACTGGTTAAGGTCCGGTGGAACTCTAAACAAGGACCCGAATATACCTGGGAACGGAAAGATGAATTCCGTAGAAAATACCCTCACCTCTTCCCTAGCATGACAAAGTAAATTTCGGGGACGAAATTTCTTAACCAGGGAAGACTGTGATACCTATGCCAAAATCAGGTACACCTTAATTGGTCCTAAACTTAAAGCATGACTAAAACTATCATTGTTTGTAAACCTTGTGAAAATTCATGACTTGTGTGCGGTGCGAAACGATATATGTTATACCTCTGAGGAATCCGAGAGCACGTCACGGTTGACATGACACTACTAAGGACCAACGATGTCAGGTTGGCATCCTTAGCCTTGAACAACGTGTTAAACGGAGACTTGACGTTTAACATCGCATTAAACCTCTGAAGTTGATTATTAGATTATCCGTAGCCTTAATTACGATTCCGACTACCAGGAATAACTTAGATTTGTGCCATAGACTGTGACATAAGGTTTAAAAATAATCAAAGCCCGGGCACGGAAAACAAAGCAGCTGCCGGTTGGGGAAACGCATTCGTTCCGGGCATAACATAAGGCAAACGAATGTGCAAGGAACGATCGATCAAGCTTAAAAACACTTAAAAGAACGTCAAACGAGGCCTTTATGATTAAAACGTAACTGGGTTCGGATTTTTAGTCGGTTATGCATAATTTTTAAAATTGAGTCTTCTAACACTAAGTACGCGCAAAACGGAGTCCGTCACGCAAATCGAGAACGCGCGACGGACCCAAAGAGAACCGATACTTATCTATAAGATCAACCTCATCTTCGTGCATGTGAAACGAAGCACGAGGTGGCCCTAGGGGCCCACCTCTATGCCGCCATCAACACCCCCCATGTGTTATAAATATTTTATTTTTTTCATTTCTTTTAATTTTATTCATAAAATTCTCAAAGAAGCTCTCAAAAATATGCTCTTAACTCATATTCTCAGCTGAATTCTTCCAAACACAAGTCCTAATTCAAAGGTATTAGCCTTGATACTCATAGTTCTATGTCCGTTTCTTCGATTAAACGCAATTTCTAGCCGAAAAACGTTTTTTAATCCATGAATTTTGGGATTTTTAACAAGTTTTGGGGCTGAACATGAACACCATTGTATTTACCTGGTGTTATATGGCAGCCATGATCACAAACTTTTGGGTCTTGATACCTAATCAACTCTTATTCGACCAAAATCGCTTAACTATTCAATTAACCGAAAAACAAGAAATTAAAGCTTGATTGATCTAAGTTCTAGCATATTTGGATTGTACTTGGTGTGTAGGTACTAAAAATAGCAGCCACACACTTCTGGACTCAAGGAACCCTCGGAAACAAAGCTTTCGCTAGGTATATCGCGCGAGAACCGAAACTAGCATAGGCAGTAAATTGTTTTGCTTATAACTTGGTCCGTGGATGTTGGATTGAGCCGAAATTTGGTATGATGATGTAGAGTATGGTCAGAAAGGTTCACGTAAAAGTTTAGAATTGTTTGAATTTTCTACGATTGTTGGTGAATTGTTATAGGTTTTACTGAAAGAATTTCGTGAAAAATATCAAATGGATTCAATAAACCACCAAATTTTACAGAGACACTAAGAAACATATGGGAAATGACCTGGGAAAATTCGGAGTCCATTGGTTGAGTTTTGATTTGGGTTAAAAATCCGTGTTTTTGGGAGTTTTCGGTAGTCGGAAACGCACCACAATTAAATCAAAAAATTCTCAACATTTTTGGAGCTGTTCCTGGATATGTATAGAAGGTTTAGGAGTGTTTTCGGAATTTTGTAACTTTTAAAGTATTTTATGTTAATTATGTGATTAAAAATAGGTTTATAAATAATTTATTTAAATAAGAAAATTACCAAAATAAATTCCCAGAAATTTATCTAATGATTTACTGATTTTTACTGAATTGTATAAATTTTTAGAGATTTTTAATCCAATTTTAGATTAAATGGGAATTTATTTGAATTAAAAATAAGTTATTTAAATCATTTTCGGCAGTTTACCGTGTAACGAACCTGCCGGAACCGGGAACTGACCCAACCCGAAAAATACTATAGTTTGAACACTAGGAGTATTCCGGTGGATTCCCGGGCAATTTGGGCACTATGGGTGAGCTCTAAGACAATTCGGGAGAATTCCCGACGGTGAAAATGGAAACTCAAATTTGGGCCACTCGGACCCCCCGAACACTCAAACTTTTTTAATGGAAAGTTAATCATTTTTGAATAACCACGTGTTAGTACTACTGGTATTCCCGTACCATTATCCGAACAAGTTAAACTACTGACTTTGGCTGGCACGCGAATCGGTGCCCGGAAGCCAAACTAAAAACTAATACTACCCTGACGTCCATCACCATACCAGTGTCCTATAGACTCGATCCGGTGTGAAAACTCCTGACCCGATCCAAGTTATAACCATTACCAGCTTAGATACTGATTTGAGTCCATGCTTGCATGTGTGTCATTAAAGTTGATCCAGCTATTCGACCACTCGTGTGTTGAGACCCCTATTGGCACTGTGAGTTTCCCTACCCCGCTTTTAACTATTTTATTGTTTTACTTGGGGTGGAATGCATGTTACAAACTGTGTTGAATACACCAATTTGGGAGTGAATTTTACTCTCCCACTTGTAAACTGTTTCACCACTTTATGTAATGACTTGCATGTTACAAAACTGTGTTAATTGCACTAACTTGTGATGATGTGAATTGTCTAACACACGACCTACTTCCCCCTACAAGTGATTGGCGTAAGCCATGGGCAGTGGATAGTACTATTGGTTTGACTAACCAGTTGCTCCAGGCAGCGTCTAGGTGACGCTGTGTGTCGGTGACTATGCAACTGCACGCGTCCTAAATTCGGTTATGTTAACTAGACATAACTGCAGGGAAACATGACCTAGTTGCCAGGACGACGTGCCTGTCTGGACACGGCCCGATGGGAAGTGTCCGCGGTGACACGACCCGGTGCGATGATGTGTCTGGCTGACACGGAGTAACTATGACCATGACCATCACCGTGACTGTGACTGTGACTGTGACTATGACCGTGATAGTGACTGTGACTGTAACTAGTGCAAGTAAACTTATTAAAACCTGTTGTTCCACAACAACTAAACTAGTGGGACTCACGCAGCGTTTAGCTGACCTTTTCAAAACTAACATGCATTTAAGGTAAAGCAAAGCAAGAATAAGAACGTGTGTGTGGACGGCTGTAGTAGTGAACTATATCAGAATAAGAGCTGTGATAGCTCGTAGTACTGTACTAAAACTTATGGTGTGTAATATGATACCGACAGTATGTTGTAACCAAGGTTCTCTCTATGTATGATATCATGTTTTTAAACTATAGAGAATTACCACGTGTCTGCCGCACCCTGTATTTCAGGTGGATATGTTGCGGTACTTCCTGTATATAAACACCCGGCTACATTATCAAGGTACTGTTACTCAGGGAAGACGAGCTTCATGTTGCGATCCGTTCGGTTATGTTTTGGGCAATGCAGTGTTGAGGCTTCAACCCTGTTTGATGTGATAGATGATGCCACAGTTGTCGTAACTACGATATCTATACACGTTTGCGGTGATTCTAAATGAAAGGTAGTTTGGGCCGACATATAACGACCTTTGGGTTAATCCTGGGAAGATCCTTTTTCGAATACGTAGTACGACTTTCTAGGGGTACTACACCCTGGTAGTACTCTGTACTGAACAATTTGGGTATAGCCGGTGATAGCTTACCCACATCGATTTACCCAAAGATTGATTCATGAAAGGTAACAATGTTTCTGTCTTTGGTAAGACAATTCAGCGTAATTTATTTCTTTTGGCGGGAATTGCTAGAACGTACAGTCATATATTCGAAATCATTACGTTACGACGAACAAACTATACTTATGTCGCCGACCGTTGTCTATGAAGCTATTCGGTTGAAGCGTATATTTCCTTTACTAGTTGTTGTTCGCTAGTGATAAAATCTCTAATTCTTAGTAAGGACATGTAATTAGCATCGGTAATGATAACCCAGGGGGATTTAGGGGTAACACACAAATGGAGAAACTTATCTGATTTAATCAAAGTTCGGCAAGGAGTTGTGTGGATGCGGATCTGATTGTCCATATTCCTCGTAACCGTTTACTTTGTATTAACATGACACTCATATGTATAGTTTATTTATAAATATACAACATTATCCGCAATCCAATCCAAGCGAAAATTTGGTAAATCTCGGTTGGGGGTGACGTAACCACTGTGCGAAGTAAGAAAACTATAATCATGAAGTAATCCGACTCATTGCTTCAAATAAATTCAATTCTCCTTACTAACACCGTTGAAAAGTGTTGAGGTCCGGTACATGTTGTTACTATTTTGATACACCTTATCCTTTTAATCAATATTCAGCCATGTTGCGGAACGTTAGCTTCCTATGGAATTACGGCAGGTATTTCAGTGATAGAACCAAGTGGCATACAACTTTGATCCCATCGATTTAGTTCAAACTAATACAAGGTAAATCCCCAGTAACTCGAAGTAATAATGAATGAGCGGTACGAAAGGACCCGTAACGAAGCTACATCTTAATGCATATTGAATAAACAAAATGACATAAAGCGAATCTTTCATCGGATGATTATTTTATTATATATATATATATATCTAATTCGAAGGACAATATTTAAAAGAATCATATAAAATTTCTATGTATCAAATGATACCTTGTTTTCAGCCTTTCATAACTTAGTAAAAATGTTCCAGTGAAAGATGAGGTCGCATTTGAGTAGTATTTGAGTACAGTAATCTGATGACTAACCTATTTGACAACTCTTATCTAAACCTGAAGACTCTAGACCACCGGTTCTTTTGGTTCTTTTTCGGTGATATTTTTGTGACGGCCATACTAAGTATTCATCTCGATAATGGTCGTAGGAGTAGTCGGCAGAGTATTACCATTCCTAAGCAGGGCGACGAAACAACCATGAGAAGGAATGGTACCGTAGAATCCGGACGAAAGGGAATGACGCCCAAGCTCTATATACACAGGGTCATGACCTGAATTCTTTCACTTTCCATACCCCTGAAATATTAAGTCTTGAATCAATATCATCCGTATGAGGGCGGTGCATTCGTTCTAGAAATCGCATAAGGGGATACATGGTTCTTTGATTCCTTTCGGTTAAGGCTTTTCGCGTCACGGTACCTACGTCGACCGTGCGATTGGCCCTGATTAGGGACCAACTCAGATACTTATATGTCTATAAAACATATTAACTCCCCAACTCTACGATAATAATACCCGGAGAACACCATATGTCTCCTCCTATTCCTTGAAACATCCGAGGAGTCCAAATATTTATACACGATGTTATTCATGATTCATAGGGGATGATTGAAATTCCCTTCAGGCCCTTGTAAAGGTGTTATTTGGTAACGGTCTCCTACATGTGTAGGAGGATGATGCATGAGATACACTGACTTTCATCCGTCGATTGGATACAAAGTGAACGATACCCTACTCTTATGAGTAACGAAGAGTTATACGTTAAACGGTGTTGCTTGTCCTCGTGAGTATACGAGGAGTATATTCTCTAGATCAGGGGAACATTGTTGAAACAGCCCTCGTCTTCCTTCGACTAGTTGGTACCTTCAATTGATTTTCATTTTGATCGATTAAAATAAGTATTCGCGAAATAAGAGGTTACCGAGAAACCCGATTCTTTGTTATTTCGAGTCACGAAAATTCCTATGCTACCTAAAGAAACAAGAACGGGAGAACTCTTAACTATGGTACTATATATATATATACATGTGTATTCGTACCACCTAATTCTAAGAGTTAGGAACTACCCCGCATGAAGTAACACGGTCAAAACCAAACTCTTATTGAAAAGGAGTAGTCAGGAGTCGTCTGAATATCGTAATTGGTGTCTTTTTCGCGCTGAACTCACCTGGGGAAAGCTAAACCATAAATCTAGTAGTCCCGATCATTCTAGATGAAGGGAATTCCTTTGACTAGTGAATTTTCCGAATACGTCCCTCGGATTCATGTTCATCCAGAGGGGGAATTCCTTTGATAAGCACGTATTATATACCTAAAATAAGAATAAAACTTTGATGCTACAACTAATTCTCTTCAAACTTGGAGAGTTACTTAACATACGATACAAATTATAGATACCTTGATATGCGATACCAAGTCAAACCAAACGACCAAAGTTTAAATCGGTGCTTGGTTGGATGCACCGACTGGATGCGAAATGGCATTAATAATCTTTATTCGTATCCTAGTCGTCAGAGTGCTAGGCTTACCTCGATTAATTATGGTTTTCATTCAGCTTTTCTTAAAGCTGCTTCTGTTATTTCAAGAGGTTGCTGAGCGATTGTGGATCTATGTTACTCCATTTCCCGGCATCACATATTTCTTCCTTGCCCTATGAGAAACATAACTAACTAATCTTAAGACAAAGGGTTGAGAAACTCAACGACCCTAGTCTTGACCAACTCGGGGGTCGGGTCTTCTTTTCTTGTTCACATTATTACGGAGATGAGACTAACGCAAAAAAAATCAAATCAGATTCAGTGGTCAACTGTCCCTATCAGAACTAATGTGACTATGGATTCGGGCTTTAGCCCATGGTTTCATAAAACCATACGATTTCCCCAATCTAAACCGAGATGGTTTTGTGTGAGCGAACTTGACGAAACCTTTACGTTTAATCGGTGATCTAGATGGCGGAGGTGCCAAGATGGAAAGCATCATATCTTTCTATACTCATATACAGTTTCAGATCATACCAAGTCCGAGTTTGACTCCAAAAACCACGAGACCGAGACGGTCAAGTGGTGATAAACCATCTTGTAACTAGTATGGGCAAGATTCGCCTATGCATTAGGTAATCTTTCGAGAACATTATGGGAAATGATTACTTCTTGTTGTTCCATTAACGATATCCTTATGAAACGTTAGTAGAGTGTGGCTATGTTCCAACCCTACGGGGGGTACTCCGTTGATGGGGAAACTTGATTTGATGACTCGTTACTTAGTCATCTTTACAGAATTACCTGCACGTCTACGGTCAATTCTGGTTCCATAATTAGGGGCATCATGGTAATACTTGTGATCGGTAGATACTCATCACACCTTGAATATTTCTACGTGATATATTAGCATTCTAGACATGGTGTTACTCGAATTAAAAACCGCATTGGGTACACACTCTATCATTCCCGGTATATGGAAATTTTTATACGATTATCTCCCTGAGAATCACATAGATATTATCGAAGTTACTAAGTTATTTCCTTCTAGAGAAGACATAAACAGTTGTACAACAGCTGGAGCCAGGCTCCTGAAACTTAACACAAACTGGAATTATTAGTGTAGAAATTTCATGTCCTTACGACGTAATCTGACTACTGGTGAGTAGTTCGGGCACACCATTGATGTAAGTGTGTAGATTTGTTGTTACTCGTGTACATGCTCGCCTTATGGCAGCCTTAGGCTCTCAAAAAGCTTTCTCTATCTTATTCTCTACCATAGAGTATGGACTCTCATGGTCGGTTAGTATTGACCAAAGATACCCACGTAAACGACAGCAAAGGAAGACTGTCACTCACAACTCAGCGAAACCAAATTTATTCCCTTTACACAAACATGTGGAGCACAGTGCTCACCATTGCGACATTCGAAACGAACCCTGTGAGGGTAGCCATACCCCTCCTCTATAGGGGTGTTAAAGAACTATTAAACAAAAGCATAAATGAAACCTATTGTGTCTGAATGGTGAAGATAAAATGCGAAGAAAACATAATAATTGCAGTTATCTGCAAGCTGAATACGTGACTCCTGTTCTGCTGTGAGTTCCACAACACTCTCACTTTCAGATTGGAAGTGATGGCAAACATTACTCTTAACAATACATAGGAATTGTGGATGGACAAATTACACTGCTACTATGTAGTACAATTATCATCTCCGTACGATGATGATACTAAACGAAAAGCAAAAACATACTTGTCTGTCGGATGACTGACACGAATATAAATACTGAGCTTTCCAACGGATTACTAAATGGAATTTCGAGGACGAAATTCTTTTAACCGGGAGAGACTGTGACAACTGTGAAAAATCCCCGTAAACTTTGATTGGTACAAGTCTGCGGTAACCGGATGTGATATGTATATCATGATACTTGGTGTGATTACGTGTGGTGATACGAATTTTTGAACATATTACCGACTATAATGGAGTATATGCAATGTAATTACCAAAAACGTTAAGTTGACGTTATACGTCACCTACATGGCAAGACAGAGTCGTGAATGAATTGACGACTCTGTGAATACCTATTAGTAAACATATGACTTATACAGTGTGGTAGAGGTGAGCCACAGTTCTGAGGAAATCAAATACACCATACCCATTCCACAACTTCGGTTAGAAATAAAACCGTAGCTGCGCGTAAACCCTAATTAGGGGTGCAACTTAGATGCTTTATAAAACGAAACCGATTAGCTCTCGGATGAATCCAAGAGTATGTTATGATAGATATAAGAGTCACAGGGGCCAACGGTGCAAAGTTTGTATCCCAGTCCGTTGCAAACATGTTAAACGGGGCTTTCCGTTTAACAACGCATTAAATGTTAGACAACGATTATTAAACGAACGATAGGGTCGTTCTGGATTCTGAGTGCACGGAAAATCTTAGTTATAAGCCACAGATGATGATCTAAGATTTGAAGACGTTCGGAGAATGGGCACGCAAAATTTCCCGATTAGGGAAACGCCTTCGTTTTGAGAGCAATGAAAGACAACCAAACATGCAACAAACGATCAATCAAGCCTAAAGACACTTAAACTACCCTAATACGAGGCCATTATGATTAAAATGTAACCGTGTTTGGGTTTTGAGACGGTTATGCACGGTTTTTAAAACCGTATCTTTTAACACTAAAAACGCAAAAAAGGAGCCCGTTTGGCAAATCGGGTACTCGTGTGGGACCCGAAAACGAAACTAAACGTGTAAATGAAGAATGACATCATCTTTATAGCATGAAAAACGAAGCACGATAAAGCGGGGATGGGGTAGGGGCACCCTACCTTGCGACTGCCCCCTTATTATATATATTTTTAATTCATTTTTCACCCAAAAATCTACTCATAATCAACAAGAACACAGCTGATCTTCATCTTATTTCAGCCAAATCAAAGGTCCTAAATATAGCACCCACGCACTTCTGGACTCGAGAAAAACTCCCAGGAACGGAGCTTGCGCTAGCTGATCCATTTGAATAATCACCCTTTGATTGATACTACTACTCTCACTGTAAGTTTCACTCCCCCACTTTTAAACTGTTTTACTGTTTTCTTGGGTGAATTGCATGTTACAAACTGTGTTAAGTGCACCAACTTGTGATGATGTGAATGACCTAACACACGAACTATCCCCAATGCAAGTGATTAACGTAAGCCGTGGGCAGTGGATAGTACTATTGGTCTAACAAACCCAGTTGCCGCCGGACCGGTGTGTCGGCAGCCAGGCAACTACACGTGTCCTATACTATGTTATGTTGTTAGGCATAACTACCCCTGGGGCGTTGAATTGCACGTGACGCAGTCTGTGGGCTGAGATGTCGAACGAGACACGGCCTCGTGTGCTGAGGTGTCGAACGTGACACGGCACGGTTATTGTGGTCAAGGTTTCACTTGTGAACTCGTGTAATTCCATCTGTGATCTGTGACACGTGCAATTAAACTTATTAACGCATTTTGCTCTGAAACAACCAAAACACTGAAACTCGCCAACTCTTTGTAGTTGATGTTTGCCAAACTGAAACATGTTTTTCAGGAAACTTGAGACGGGTGTGATCCGTGTACGTTTTTCAAGACGTGTTTATAGACGAATACTGACATAGACACATGCGGCTTAGAAAACTTATGTGGTTCGTGGGAACACGCAGTTGTAACATACATGTAGTATGTAAACAACATTTGGTAATGAATAAAATATAGTGTCTTCATAAACAATGTGCTTGTACCAGAGGTGTCTGTTGCATCCCCCGTTTTTCTTCCGCTGCAAATTGGGGTGTGACATGAGATTATCCTTAATCTCTGATCTTCCTCTTCTCTCTCATGAACTTGCTTCATGCTTGTTCTCTTCTTCACTTCAAATACTATAGCTTCACTTACGCTAATATTCTGGGTTGAATTCCTTTCAATCCAGAATCAAAACTGAACAATAACAAACCGATCCAACCCCACGTGCTGCAAACGTGGGAGGACCCCACGACCTGCGTTAGGCAAACTGAAACCCTTGAAGCCTTTTGCCTAACCAATCTGTGATATCTGTGGCGGTCCGATCATGTAACAATGACGAACAAGTTTATCAATTAATGAAATTTTGTGTTTATTTATGAGTTTTGTATATTTATCATGACAATTGCACATATTTAATTTTTGTACGATTCAAACTTTCAAACAACTTCTGGAAGCGAAATCGCAAACTGTTACGCAAAGGTAATCAGTTTAACGCGACGTACACTTAGGAACAAGGACACAATTATAACATACCCTAAATATCCTTTGTATAACTTAAAAATAAGTTTTGAAGGATTTGGTATGTCAAAAACAAGTTTATTCGATCACATGGACTATTTACGACAAACTATGAAAGTCTGCCGATTCTCGTAGCGACACACATTCCGGAACAAATTCATAAGCCAATCATACCTTAAATAACCTTTACATAACTTATAAATAAGATTTGGAGGGTTCGGTATGGCAAAAATCTTGTATACTAATGATTGGAACGCAAAAATATCATTCGTTACGCTTTTACGGTCATGCACGCATTCATTACGAATTTCGTCGTAATTAACCGAAAACCGCAACCATGCGAACAAACGAACCGACTTCTAAAATATTTTAAGCACATCTCAAGTTCTCTATACATTGTCTTTATAAAGCTTAAAAATGAGGTTAACGAGTGTTAGAAGTGTCAAAACGCGTCAAAAACAAGTTCAGGGGCCATTTCTGCCGATTCCGAAACTTCAGCCCCTGCAAGGGCCTTACGGACCATAAGGCAAAACCCCATATGGTCCGTAAGGGGTCCCCATCTTATCAGAATTGTTGAATCAAGGCGGCAGCCTCTTGTTAATTCACTTATTGATTCAGCAAACGAACTTGCCACCCTCTTCTCTGCATCTAACATGTGTATTGACACTAATCCACTTCAGGGATGACTCATGGACACATGTATTTCTCATATTAATCCAATTCAACTATAAATAGCATTGAGTTTTATCCATTTGAACTTTTGCAACCTTCATCCTTGCTCCAATCTGCGATAATCTGAAATTTGCAACCACTTTGGAGCTTTCCTCTGAGATTCATTGGCTGCTCTAGGTATTTGTAAGTGTTTCAATCAAGTCTTGTTCAATTCTTGTAGCATAATGGAGCTAAAAATCAAACAAGTTGACTTCTGTTTGACTTTCAGTTTTGATCATAAATTTGTCAAATCAAAGTCCATTGAACGTTGCAACGTGATCGTGATCGTGATCATGATGGTTATGATCCTTAGTGATCATGCCTACTGATTACCACGTTTACTAGTTGTAGTGACGAGTCAAAGTTTTGGTCAATAATGCGTAAAATGTGCATTATAGGACGGAACTATTTTCGGGTAACAAAACACTTTGTGTTGATACTCTAACACCCCAAATCACGTAAAACAACACGCGGCGGAAACACTTGGGGAGTCACGCTAACAGATTGTTTCAACAACACATGGTATTTCATATTTCGTTTTAATTAGATATTAAACATAGGTTATATTGTCATAATTGTCTTAGAAGTTTTTAAACAACGAAACAACAAGCATGCATAATTATTGTCTTTCTTGTTATTAAGGCACTAGGTCCAAGTCCATTCCTACGTGAGCACGCATCAGTATAATCTAGCATCGTTCCCTGAAACATATGTTAAAATGAGTCAGTAAAAATATGCCGGCGAGTACATAGGTTTTGTGTGTGAGTCAAGTTTATGGCTTTGAACATGTATTGCAATACCTTGTCAAACTACCAGAGTCGTTAATTGAAAATCTTGTTATCGAAAAGTATTTGATATTGCAAGGATAACTAACCAATCTGAAACAAGTTAGTTATAGTTTATAAAAGACTTGTAGCCATAAATCTTGACCAAAACATTTGTTTTGTAAATTCAAGTAGTAAATCATCTTGAAATAACTTGTATGGTTTATATCTTTAATTGAAATCGTTGCGTGTCATCGTTTGAAAACATTTGTTCCAAGAAATTTAGATAAGGCCACGGTATGTAATACGATGAAAGCACTTATATATAGGAACTACCCGCGACGTATCCATCATGCTTTTATCACATTACACATGTCATGTTATCTAAATTACTAATCAAAAACCAATTGTCCATCGTCCATCGTTCCTTGTTATAAACCAATTGTTCATCGTTCCTTGTTGTAGACCATTCGCATAATCGTTCTTGTTTTAACTGTGAAAATTTTTGGTCGTTTCGTGAATACATTCAAACCTTTGTTGACTTGTTCGAGACCACCCATGGTGTCCCTTAATCGTATAACATACCACCAAAGGGTATGTTACAAATACAATTTCACTTGCTTCCCAAATTTCCCCACAAACCCCGGGAATTTTGATAACGGGATTGTCAGTCCTAGGCGCCGTAACTTACTACTGGTCGGCTTGGCCATTGTTAATGAATGTAATTCTTGTTATGGATACAACGCACCAACATGTTCGTTCACATTATTGAAATCGTATTGTTTATATAAACCATAACAACAGTACTTTGAAAGCTTGAAAACAATTTAGCACATATGAATCACCCCAAAACATTTGGAAAACATAAAATAGGGGACTATGTACTCACTTGTGAATGCTATTGTAACCTTGAATCGAAGATCAAACAAGCTCAAAAGTCCGAGAAATCAAGCGTATCCTAAAATCGGATAATTGTGTAAATATCGAAACTTGAAATCGGAGGATTTGGATAGAATGGTACCTTATAAACCAAATGAGTATTAGGACTCATATGACATGGTTTAATAAGTTAACATTCCGAGTTGTAAAGATTTTTGAGTGCTTTTGACCCGTTATGACCTGTTAAGGTAGTTTAAGCCACTTTAACGCGTAACTACACATTCGGATGGTTAGATGTGTGTTATGATAAGTCTTTCATGCCTATATATGTTTGAAAATATTATTTGATCAGAATACTTGTAAAATTTTATGTTCCATATACTTAAATTTGAGTTATTTGCGAAAAGGGCATTTTAGTCATTTTTGAAGAACATAATAACTAATTATAATAACATTAACCGAATGACATGACCATAAGGTATAACCTCAAAGGGTTGCTCCCTTTATAATTATGGTCAAGAAAAATGTATTTGGTCGGGTCCAAAGATCCACCAAACGGGTCAGATTCGGAAGTCAAAGCGGGTGGTCAAACCGTTCAACTTACGACTCCAAACAAGTACCAAAATGGAGATTACGATTTAGACATGTTTTGACATGTCTAAATAAGTTTATGTAGGAGCGTCCACGATTAGCACGGGAACCTAAATTTGTTATCTATTGTCCAATTAGGCGGAAACTAATGACAAGTTAACCAAATAACAAGAATTAATCATCTAAATGTTGTTTTCATTGATCTAAAGTTCAATACATTCGAGAACCGGATCCGATAGAGCTTCGCCGTCTTTGTGCCAAAATCTCTCCATGTTACAAATGAACTAACCAAGGCACCTATTTATAGGAGATGAAGTTTGCTGGTGAGGGATTGAAGTTCGGGCGAACTTGACTTCTCAAGACCATCTCGAGCGAACTTGTCCTCTAAAACACATAAATATGCCTTGTTTCTAACATATTAAGCCCTATTCACTCAGACTCGATTCATAATGACGTAGGCAACAAACATATGCACCAACAGACTCCCCCTTGGATGTTGCCGTAGTCATTGACTTTTAAAATCTTCTGAGTCTTCTGATCTTTAGTTCTTGAATAAACTTTATCATCTTGATCTTTATATCCTCTTCCTCTTTCTTCAGCTTTGTCTTGATAAAACTTTTAATCAACATGCTCCCCCTAGCTTTAAGCTTTCCGGAAACTTCAATCTTTGCTTTATCAACTCCCCCTCAATCTTTAATTCCTGTCCAAATATCTTATGACATTCAAATAAACATTTCAGGTTTAATACTTTGAAATTTTGTATCATCAACATTTCAAACTTTAATCTTCACTTCAACCTTCTCAAAAACTTTTAGTTATTCATGTTCAATTTAATGATCTTGAGTACATTTAACGTTGAAGACCTTTGTTTTCTTAAAAATTTTCAAATATGACATCCACTTGGTTGACCAAGTCCAAGTTAATGACCTTGATTAACCAATTTCATTTACCAAGTCCAAATTAATGACCTTGGTTTGAAACCGTTGTGATTGAACCAATGTTTTTCTTCAAATTTAAAGTTTCAATTTAATGAACTTTTCAACACTTCTAATCATTTTGGTTTCTAACAGATGTTATCAAGATTTTCACTATTATAGCACCTTACTAGACTTTGAAGATCCATTATCCAACATTGGTTTGCTGAAAACAATGCATAAACAAAATCTTTTTGTATTTTTGTAAGTTTATGCTAAAACACACTGAAAATCTTTTTGGTTTTTAATCTGTAAAGCTGATAAACTATGTATAGGACAATATAAACTATGTACAAACATATTTACAGACATATTTTTGTGAATTTGTGTCTAAGGATCATATCAGTTGATTGAGACATATCACCAGTACCATTGACCTTTTGATGACTTTAAGTTCTAAACTTATTTACCTAGATTGCTGATATGCTTGTCCACTTAAACTTCATCACATTTCTCAATTGTTCCAAGATATGTTAAGATATGATTTATGAAACTTGACTTAACTGTGTTTCTCACTTCTTGAACATACTCCCGAACCCAGATTCCCTAGATTTAATCTTACAGGTGAATATAGTGTAATTGATATATGTCATTGGGTTAATGCAAGACCTTGAGAGCTCAGGTTAGTACTATCATGCAGACAAAGAGATGAAGGCTCGTCTTTAAGGAGTGTTCCAAGTATGGAATTTTTTAAGCACTGTAAATGATTAGATCTTTCGATTCTTTTCTAGTTTGCATGAAATTTAGGGGTTTATAGCAAAAGCATTATAGAAGTTCTAGGCTTTTGCTTCCGCAAAATCAGAAGAACTTGTATAATACCCCAGATATCAACTATCTATAAAGACCTCGTATCTCAGAATCAGACAACCCTTCCATCGAAATTTCGGAGTACTAAGTCCATATATCCAAGATGTGTTAAACCAGAAGTTTAAGCAGTTGCTAAATTTAGTTTATATCTGAGAAATAATTTATTGAATGTGTAAAGTCTATCGACACATCCACAGTAAGACTTGTTTATCACTTTTAAACTTTACATTTCTTTAGCATACTGTGATAGTCCACTGATGTACTATCATTTCCTTTATGACACACAAATTCCTTTTGACTTTTTCAGTGTTTTTGTACATTTTGAATTTTATAATGTTTTTGAACTTTCAACTTTTTCATATGTTTTTTATTTTTCTAAAAAGGTTCTTACTCCCCCTAAAATCAAAAACATATTTTTTGATTTTAGATTTAAAGAAATTCTTCAAAAAATGTAACAAACCAATGTGAATCACGAGAACTCGTCGTCTGATCCTTTTGTTTTCATTTTCTGCATCATCACCTGTTAGCAGAACAAAACATTAGATTTTTTTAACATCAACTTGTAGAAACCACTTGTAAGAACCACTTGTAAGAACCACTTATAGGAAATCAACTTTTAAATGATTTTTCAATATAACAATCAGTGTTGTGTTTAACGGTGTGGATTTTCACAAATTTTTAAAACATTCTTTTCAAATTTTCTTTTTCAACCACTTGTAATTTCAAAAACGACAAAGATTATGACTTTCTAGATAAGTTAAATACTCATGGAGCTCCGTTATCCTGTATCAACTTTGATAGAGTGGATCTTGGAACTCCTACACACAAAGAAACTATTTGAATAAGGAAACCCAAACCTTTTTGGTTTTGGGTTTGACATGATAAGCATCATAAACACTTTCAAAATCATCATCGTAATCAAAATCATCATCAAACATTTCGTCCGATGTCAATTCTGAAAACTTTTTGTCCTTTTCTTTCTTTGTCTGTTTAATTACTGACTCGGTTGATTTAACACTTTTAGTTTTGTCAATAACATAATTTGACTTTTCAGAAGATGAAAGCCCTTTCTTAGCAACCCAAGATTGTAGCTTGTTTCTCGCTTTCTTAATATAGAATCTAGAATCTTTGTTTTCATTAAATCTTGAAGTTTCACCTTTTCAAAAGTTGAGTTTTCAAACTTTGAACTCATTTTAGGTTTCACTTCATCTTTAGATTCATAGTTTCTATTTGATTATGTGACAGGTTTCACAATCTCTGGTTGTTTTTTCTTTTCATCTTTTGACCCAGTTTTTCTTCGTGGAAACACATGCTTTAGATTCAGACACTTGCGAGCAATATGACCAACAGTATTGCATTTAAAGCAAGTCCGATTATCAGAAACATTTCCACTAGTGGGTTTCAATCCACTTGTGGACTTGGTTTTAGCCTTGTCCCGGAGTTCTTTCTCCTTTTAAATTCATCATTTGATTTCTTACCGATCATACCTTCTTCTTGAACCGGATTCGTCCCAGACACAAACTTCACGTGTATACCTTTGTATTCATGGAATGACGACTTTTGGTTCCTTCTCGGCTCATCTTCATTTTCCTCCAAACCCAATCCTGCTCTCCTGTTCTCAGGAAAATCACCACCAAACTTTCGATAATTGTTAGTATCCCTTTTGGGTTTTGAGTAAAATATTTTCTCGTTTTTCTCAAGATCATCTGATGAAACATCTACAAGTTTGAAAAATTTATCAAGTTGATCCTTTTTCACGTTCCGAATCGGAAAACTATCATCGAAGTATAATCTATCAGATTCCTTAATCTTGTACATGACAACATTAGGATCATCACTTAGATCATGTTCAGATGATGTATCGTCATCTTCAGATTGTAATTTCGAATTGTTCAAACTTGATTTAGCGCTTTTAGAGCTGTCTTCATCAGAATCATTTCCTAACACATTTTTAACCACATTTTTTATCATCGCTTCATTGTCATCATTTGATTTCATAAAGTCTACGTCAATGTTCTCAGGCAATTTATCTTTCATTTATGATAAAAGTAATATATTAAATGCCTTTTCAATCTCATCATCTTTCTTGCAGGAGTAACTTGCAAGAAGTGGTGGAGGAACACTTCCGTATTCTTTACGCTTTGATTTATCAACATTTTCCTCCGACTTAATTGTAGGTAAAATATGATCAATGACATATGCATTTGTGGTGTAACTTTTCAGCAATTGTCTTACCCTTTCTGTTTCAATCTTTATGTCATGAAGTTCACGCTTTGTTTTGACAATAGTATTAATGTACATGTTAATTGCTCTTTGTTTTTCAATTACTGTAGCATTTAACATTTTAACATTAGCATTGAGTTCACTGTTAGCTTTTTCGACATATTTATATTTGCTTGATATTTTGTCATAAGCTTCTTTCATGGTTCTGTAATCATAACGAAAGTTTTTGTTGTGTACAGTTAATTCTCTTATGACTTTGACTTTATCAAGACATGATTCGCAAGGATTTGCGCACTTTTTGCAAGGTTTCTCAACCTCCACAACTTTAACAACTTCCTTTTCAGACATACTTACCTTAGATTTTACCTTTTCTGCCTCTAATTTCAATGCTTCTTGTTTCTGCATCTCAAGGTAAGCTAACTCTTCTTCCTCAACTCTCTGCCTATATGATGTATCAGATTCATCCACTAACTCTGCTATCATGGCAACACCAGTTTTCTTTCCAATGTATCTGTTCCAGTCAAAACCATCTTCTTCATGATTAGCAATAAGAGCTTGTTCGTCTTTCTTTGCAGATTTATCTTCAACTTCGACTTGTGTTCTTTTTGGATATCGCTTATATTGAATAGATTTCTTGTAGTACTCATTGTTGCTGCCGAAAGGATTTTGACTTCCACTTGCTTCTTGATTGTTGCATTCTCGTTTGAAGTGCCCTTTCTGTCGACACCTGAAGCATGCGACTTTAGACTTGTCAAATCCAATCTTGTTGTTTGAATTACCAATATCCCTTCCAGTGAGTGACACAAATTTAGAAACTCTTCTGATGATGGATGCAAGGCTCCATTTGATATCCATCAGTTCCAACTCTTCTTCGTCCACCTGATCATAATCTTCGGCGGTCATCTTTGGATTACCGATCTTTCCAGCAACAAGGCTTTCATAAGATTCGAGAACAGTAGCGAGAAGAGCTATGTGCTGTTTAGCCACTTTTTATGGAAATACATTTTCAAATCAACTGCTATGTTGCACTGGAAAACGTTTGAATCAGAACTTGTTTGACTTGTCTGATTTTGGAATGAAGAGCTTGAACTAGCACTTGTATATCCAGCATATGGAGAACTTTGATTTGGAGATGAATTTGTATTCGCATTAAATGATGTTTGAATTTTCGGGCTTTGAAATGGAGTATCTGGAATACCCCATTTCTAAAAAACACTGACATCTTGTACAACATTAGCATTCTTTGATTTCGCAATTTTTATCAACTCCATTTCATGACCTTCCAATTTGTCGATGAAGGATGACTACTTCAAATGTCTCCAAGATGGACTGTTCTTTAGAATCATAAGATATGTTGTCCATTCTCCTTCTAGAAGTGCATCGGCCAACTTCTCGATTTGCTCTTCATTAGACCTTTTGATATCATGTCTCCGCATTTGGACCATGAGGTGGCAGTATCTATCGATCATCTGCTTCATAGTCTCACCTTTGATCATTGTGAAGATCTCAAACTCTTTCTTGATCAAGGCTTTTTTGCTTTTGATCATTTCATCACTTCCTTTGAATTTCTCACAAAGAGCATACCATAATTCTTGTGATGTTTCATATTCTGGTAAAAGAATCAAGATATCTTCTTTTACTGATTGTTGTATCAAGCTAATCATTTTCTTCTCAGCGACATAATTTTCTTGGTCAGTCGATGAGAACTTGTTCAACGGAAGATCTTGATCACGCTCATCCTTTGGCCATTTCTACCCATCCTCAAATGCAACTAAGCTGCTGAATGGATTCGCTTGTATCCAATTCACAAACTTTTCCTTCCACCCCTCAAACTCGTCCATACTCATTAGCTTTGGCGGTTTCGACGTAGTACCCATTTCGTTGTCGATATTCATCTGGTTCGTCGCAATAGTATTCGCATTTGATGAAGAAGCCATCTGTGAAACGAACACGTTGTGGAAATCTTCCATTTTGTCAATCTGAATACTTATCTGAGAATGCGATCAAAAACACTTGAAACTTGGTTAGAAACAGACAAGTTCGGTCTAACTTGTTTGAAGATCAGATTTTGATTTCAGTTTTTCACAAGTTCGGTCGAACTTGATGTGAAAATTTGAGAAAACCTACAACTTCGAGCGGACTTGTAAATGATTTCAAGAAAAACAGTAAATTCGGTCGAACTTAGGAAGATTTTCCAAGAAATTAGCTAAGTTCGAGCTAGGTTAGACTAATTTTCAACAAATTTTATACAAGTTCAGTCGAACTTGATAAAATTGAAGAAAGTTTAGCTGAGTTCGAGCGAACTTGAGTTTAATTCCTTGAAAAATTATCAAGTTCGGGCGAACTTGATTAAAATTCAGAGAATTTTCGTCAAGTTCCGAACTTGATCTGAAGTTCGATCAAAAAGATTTTGCAATTCATGGTTTTTTGAACTTTTTGCTATCAATTCGGTTGAATTTGATGTCCCAACTCTCAGGGGTTTATCACAAGTGTATTTTACATGACATGTTCAATTTTAAGCTGATTTTGTCCATGAAATCATCAAATATGTGAAAATGTTAAGAAAAATGATAGAATGGAGATGAAATAGAGAAATTCTTGTCTTGATTCCAGCAAATTTAGGTATCCAGGCTCTGATACCACTTGTAGGAACGTCCACGATTAGCACGGGAACCTAAATTTATTATCTATAGTCCAATTAGGCGGAAACTAATGACAAGTTAACCAAATAACAAGAATTACTCATCTAAATGTTGTTTTCATTTATTTAAAGTTCAATACATTCGAGAACCGGATCCGACAGAGCTTTGCCGTCTCTGTGCCAAAATCTCTCCACGTTACAAATGAACTAACCAAGGCACCTATTTATAGGAGATGAAGTTCGCTAGTGAGGGATTGAAGTTCGGGCGAACTTGACTTCTCAAGACCATCTCGAGCGAACTTGTCCTCTAAAACACATAATATGCCTCGTTTCTAACAGATTAAGCCATGTTCACTCAGACTCGATTCATAATGACGTAGGCAACAGACACATGCACCAACAGTTTATAAAAGAGTTTTGGCATCAAAACAAACTGTTTTGACACCTGAATTTAGATCCATTGCAAAATGCGCAAAAATCGCATTTTGACCGAAACTTTGACTTGTCATAGAGATTTGAAATGATAGAAATCAGTAGGTATGATCAATAGGAATCATAACCATCTTGATTACCATCACAATACAAGGTTCAATTGGATTTTAAATTGATCAATTCATGATCAATTCTGGAAGTCAAATAAAAGACAAACTTTTCGACTTTTGATCCAATTAAACTACAAGAATTGAACAAGGCATGATAGAGAGTACTTACAATGTCACACCCTGGTCGTAGCGGAAGCGCAAACGTGTGACTATGAGGTAATCATTGCATCCAATCGCATAAACACATAGTAATTAACAACGATGCTATATCATATATTAAGTTGCAACAAACATTACAAGTTTTGTAAAAACAAGTTTGCATAAGTTCAACGCGTCCAAGATGTTACCCCAAAAACATAGTTGTAGTTACATTACATCACAAAAACAAGTTTGTTATCATCATAAAGTAAACCAAGGTTTTGACTCCTATATACCCATACAAGGTTGGGATATAAGAGGCAAATCCTTCAAAAGTGGCATCCGTTGTTACATCATTCCCATTTCCCGAAGACTATCACCGGCTCATGTCTTGTTCCCTGAAATACATGTAAGTTTGAAAAATCAACAAAAGTTGAGCGAGTTCAGGTAGTATTGTTTTCGTATAAATGTCATAAATGTCATCAGTATTAAAATCCATCTATATTATTGTCATATACCATGGGTTTAAGGAACTATCAGTGGGTAGCTAGTCCACTGACATTATGTGCCATAAGTAAGTAAATGACCAAACCGAGCAAGTTTGTCATCAATTAGGGCTCACAAAAGCACTCCATGGTTAACATCTAGGAGTGGAGCGTGTCTCAAACTCAATAGATCTATACCTTTCGCACCTTGGTCACTAAGTGATTAATGGTTACTAATGTCATAATCCTACTTACGCACATCGATCATTGTCATCATCTAAACCCGAAGCTAACATACAATTTATCATAAACATGTATTTCCCCCGAGTGTTATAAAACCAAAAACGTTTAAAAGAAAAGGGGGACATGAACTCACTAGTTTGCGTTCCGTAAAGTCATACTAATGTAATGCGAGTGTCCGAGTACGCTTGTAACCTACAAGTGCACTAATTTTATTAGACACTTAGGCTGGGTTTGACCTCATACAAGTTGTTCATCTTGAATTAGTGTTATGTATTCATTTGTTTTCTTTGAACAACTTTATTACTTTTATAGTGTAGATAAATTTGTGTGTGTGATTATTATTTGTGTATATATATATTTCACCAATATATATACTTGTTATCCAGTAATTAATCGTGTGTGAATGGGCCTTGCCCATCACTTGTCCTCGTGCCTTACACGCATGTCGTAGGGCCGAGCCCATGTCATCCTGTCCTTGGGTCTAGCCCATGTTTTGATGTCTTTGGGCCTAGCCCATGTTATATTGTCATTGGGCCTAGCCCACTTAGTTTATATGATTGGGCCTAGCCCACTTAGTTTATATGATTGGACCTAGCCCACTTAGTTATATCATTGGGCCTAGCCCACTTGGTTTATATGATTGGGCCTAACCCACTTAGTTATATATTTGGGCCTAGCCCACTTGGTTTATATGATTGGGCCTAACCCAAGTTGTGTTATCAATGGGCCTAGCCCATATGTTATATGTGATTGGGCTTAGCCCATGTTGTAATGTGATTTGGGCCTAGCCCATTTCCATAAACTTGAGTCCATTTAATTATATGATTTGGGCCCAGCCCATTTGTGTTATGTAATTTAGGCCTAGCCCATTAACATATTTTAAGTCCATTAGTGGGATTTACATGAATCTAATCTACGTATGTTTTGCAACACTTAAAACTTTTATGTTGTTAACTTTCTGGATTTTTGTTATCGAAAACATATATATTAGTTTGGTGTCCCAAAAAAAACATATATATTTTTGAAGGTGTTGTCATGATCGTTTTCAATATATATATAGTTTGTGTTTGGTAACGCCCATGTGTTTTAAATATTTTTGTAGGCTTGTCCTTTATCCAATTCGCTCACTTGTCTGTTTAGTGGTACTTCTTTGGAATATGCATAGGAATGTATATATGTATTTTTATATCATCTTCATACTTACTTCATGTAAGTATTTCTTTGATCTGGTGAGTGTATTATTTCGGTTTTTCTAAGTGTAACTAATACATATACATAGCACCTATTACACACACTTAGAAACCTTTTCAAAATATATAATTTTCATCCAAAAATTATATATGTATTATTATTATTATTTTCACCACTTATTTTTACTTAAAAATATATTCTTATATTTTCAAGAATCCATATTCATTAAGGACTTAACCATTTCCATCAAGTGTTCCATAATGATGTTTAAGGCCACTAATCGCGTTTAACCAAGTTAATCACCCTTTAATCCCAATTTTTAATCGCGATTAGATTTTTAGTAAAATTTGCCATAGTTTCCCCCAAAATAGGACATTTTCCACGTTATAAAAACGTACTTAAATCATATTCAATCCACAAAGTCATCACTAATCAAAGTTTGTAATCTTCCAAAAATCACTTTTAAGTCCATTTAACCCTATTTAAACACTTGTTTCTTTATGAAACCCAAAAATTATGAGTTTATGTCATAAAAGTGAGTATGATGATTTTTCTTGATTTAAACATAATCATGTTTAAATCACATATTTATGTTTGTCATGGTAAGATGATCACAAATATAAAATACTACATGTAACTAACAACAAGATCATCATAAACATAATCTTTAAATCACTAATATTAACAAGATCTTCATAAACAACATGATCATAAAAACTAGTTACACTAATCTACACTAAACAACACATAATATAGTTATATTTAGTGTTCTTTAACTTTGAGATTAGGGTTTTTGATTATGTTCATCTATGATATCAAGATTTCCAACTTGTAATTCCATAATCTACTAATAATATGGATCATAAACATGGTGTTTAGTAGACTTACAAAGTGCACAAGCTAGATTAGAAAATAAGAAGAGATTAAGCTCCCAAGAAAGCTCCAAAGATACTCCATGCTTAGATGAACTTGTGAGGCTTATTTTAGAAGTAAAATGTGGTGTTAATGGTTGATTATAGTGGTGTAAGGTGGTGGTGGTGAAACGGTGAACTAGAGAGGGCAAGGGAAGGGTTTTCTTGTGTGTTGATTGTTGAAAGATAATGATGATATGATTAGTTTATTAGTTACTTATAACACCATACTTCACCCAAAAGTCAAGACCTCTTTCACTCACCATACCAATCACTTACACATTTGAAAAGTTGAACAAAGTGGTGAGGCCATGGGCCCACCAAAACCGTGCACCATTAGGGGGGTAAAGTGTAATTTATGGGGGTTAAATGCTTAATCACTTAGATATTTTGGTCATTAGGAGGTGTAGGGTGATCAGGGCTTTTAAGCACCTCATTAGTAAGGTAATTAGGGATTAGGACTTGTTTTAATACTTAACTAGTTCACTAGATACTTCGTTTGCTTGATATATGGGCGGAAATACCATTTACTAGCTCATCGGATCGCTAACGGACAATTTATGTTTATAGCGATTTATTACCGGAAGCTTATAACTTTGAATATTCCCATGATATCCTATAAACGTTTCAGTGTGTTTTCAGTATTTGTCATAATTTTGGAGGTCCGGAATTGACTAATTATTATCTCAGACGAATTTAAAAGTGGCGTATATTTAGCCGATTCAGACGATTTATTATTTAGGGCGTTGCACCGGAAGGTTGTGTAATATTATAAGAATCATTCCCACATTAGTGTTTTTATATGTATGGACTCAGTTTTGTTATTCGTGTGCCTTGATTTCATTGTTCTGTAGCGGTTGCTGGCATGAATAGTGCAACCGTGAATAGTGCACCCAACACTCCTACCAAAACGTTTAGGACATAGTTTTGTTTGTTTCGCGTCGTAACGGAAACCAATAGATGTTATATCATGATTTGCTTGTCCTAATACTTTTTATATGCCATACGACTCAGTTACGCAGATAAATTACGTTTAAATGCATGAGATTAATAAATAAAATAGGTGATTAGATTGTATGAAATTACCAGTTATTTGCCATCTGTCACATACTCCCCCTGTCAAAAAGAATTTGGTCCCGAAATTCACTTGGAGGCATCCTCAGAAGGATTCTTCTCGTACAGGTGGGGGTACTTTGCTTTAATTTTTTCTTCACGTTCCCAAGTATACTCAGGTCCGTGACGCGAGTTCCAGCGGACTTTAACTAGATTAATCCGACTCCTACGAGTCTTTTGAATCTTCCAGTCCATAACTTCAACAGGTTCCTCGGTGAACTGAAGCTTGTCATTTATGTGTATCTCGTCCGCTGGGATAATAACTGTTTCATTGGTTGGACTTTTCTTAAGATTAGACACATGGAATGTGTCATGTACATTGTTGAGTTCCTCTGGCAATTTCAACTTGTATGCAACTGTTCCAACTTTGCCAGAATTTCAAAAGGTCCAATACACCTCGGGTTTAGTTTTCCGCGTTTCCCGAATCTAGCTACGCCTTTCCAAGGTGAGACCTTAAGTAACAGTTTGTCTCCAACCTCGAAGGATAGTGGCTTGTGTCGTCGATCTGCGTAGCTTTTTTTTCTATCCCGAGCCACCTTAATACGCTCACGGATTTTGAATATCTTATATGTGGTTTCCTGAACTAATTCAGGTCCAATGAGTTGTTTGTCACCGACTTCCGCCCAACATAGCGGAGATCGGCATGTACGCCCATAAAGTGCTTCGAATGGCGCGACCTTGATGCTGGTGTGATAACTGTTGTTATAGGAAAACTCTACCAACGGTAAATGAGTATCCCAATTTCTACCTAAATCCATCACATAGGCGCGCAACATATCTTCCAGGGTTTGGATGGTCCGCTCGCTTTGGCCATCAGTCTGCGGATGAAATGCCGTGCTTAGATCCAAACGGGATCCAAACGATGCTTGAAAGGATTGCCATATCCGCAACACAAAGCGACCATCTCTGTCTGAGATTATCGACACTGGCACTCAATGACGTGCCACAATTTCCTTTAGGTAAAGATCAGCTAACTTCTCGGTACTGTCTTTTTTCTCGAATAGGTAAGAAGTGAGCCGACTTGGTCAATCGATCAACTATGACCCAAATCATGTCATGACCTCGAGAGGTCCGCGGCAGCTTTGTAATCAAATCCATTGATATCTGCTCCCATTTCCAAAAGGGAATCTCGGGTTGTTGTTATAGACCAGATGGTTTTTGATATTCGGCCTTAACCTTCACACAGGTTAGGCATCTCCCAACATGCGTCGCAACATCTGCCTTGAGATTAGGCCAACAATAGTACTCCTTCAAATCTTGATACATTTTATCAGATCCTGGATGAATTGAGTATTTAGATTTGTGTGCTTCATCTAGCACTAAGTCTCGTAATTCCCCGAAATAGGGAATCCAGATTCTTCCCATGAAATATAAAGTTCCATCCTCGTTTGTTTCCATTTGTTTCTCCATTCCCTTTAATGATTCGGCTGGAATGTTTTATGGTTTTAGAGCTTCTTGTTTTGCCTCACGCACACGAGTAGTAAAGTTTGTCTGAATTGTCATTTCCAAAGCTCGCCCTCATAGAGTCTTGACTCGTTCCTTCCAACTCAAGGCATCTGCCACAACATTTGCCTTGCCCGGGTGATATTTGATCTCACAGTCATAGTCGTTCAACAACTCTACCCATCGTCTCTGGCGCATATTTAGTTCCTTCTGATTGAAAAGATGTTGAAGGCTTTTATGATCCGTGAATATGGTACATCTAGTGCCATATAAATACTGACGCCAGATTTTTAAAGCAAATACCGCTGCACCGAGCTCTAGGTCGTGAGTGGTATAATTCTTCTCATGAACCTTTAACTGTCGTGACGCGTATGCGATGACTTTTTCACGTTGCATTAGCACGCAGCCCAAGCCTTGATGCCATACATCACAATACACCATGAAGTCATCGGTACCATCGGGTAGGGATAATATCGGTGCCTGGCATAGTTTTTCCTTTAATGATTGAATAGCTAACTCTTGCTTTTCTCCCCAATCGAACTTCTTATCCTTTTGTGTAATAGAGGTTAGAGGTTGAGCAATTTTCGAAAAATTCTCAATAAATCTCCTGTAATATCCCGCTAAACCTAGAAATTGTAGCGCTTCTGTGGGAGTCTTTGGGGCATTCCAGTTCTTTATAGCCTCAATCTTTGCTGGATCAACATGTATCCCGTCTCATTAACAACGTGACCAAGAAATTGTACTTCACGAATCCAAAATTCGCATTTTGAAAACTTGGCATATAATTGTTCTTTCTGGAGCAGTTCCAAAATAGTCCTCAAGTGTTGCTCGTGTTCCTCCTCGGTTTGTGAGTATATTAGTATGTCATCAATGAATACGATCGTGAACTTATCGAAGTATGGCTTACATACTCGATTCATTAAATCCATGAACACGGCGGGAGCATTTGTTAAGCCAAAAGGCATAACAAGGAATTCGTAATGACCGTAGCGAGTCCTAAACGATGTCTTAGGAATACTTTCCTCTTGGATTCTCAACTGATGATACCCGGATCTTAGATCGACCTTTGAGTAAAAACTCGAGCCTTGCAATTGATCGAAAAAATCATCAATCCTCGGTAGTGGATACCGATTCTTGATGGTCAACTTGTTTAGCTCCCTGTAGTCAATGCACATTCGAAAGGTTCCGTCCTTTTTCTTGACAAATAGCACCGGCGCTCCCCATGGCGAGAAACTCGGTCTTATGAATCCCTTGTTAAGAAGTTCCTAAAGCTGAGTAGATAATTCCTGCATTTCCGAGGGCGCTAGTCGGTATGGGGCTTTCGCCACCGGTGCGGCTCTTGGCACTAAGTCGATACGAAACTCGACTTGCCGTTGTGTATGTAAACCCGGCAAGACTTCAGGAAAGACTTTTGGATACTCCTTCACTACAGGTATGTCTTCCACCTTGCGCTCCTCGGCCTTCTTGTCAACCACGTGAGCAAGAAAGGCGATGCATCCTTTCCTCAAACATTTTTGAGCCTTCATGCAATTAATAATTCGGAGTGGCGTGTCATGTTTCTCCCTGTGCACCATCAAATGTTCTCCGTCATGTAAGGGAATACGAATGATCTTTTCATGACATATGACTTCGGCTCGATTATCGGATAGCCAATCCATGCCAATGACGACATCAAAACTTCCTAATGGAACTAGCAAGAGGTCTACGTCAAACTTTCGTTCACCTAGTTCTAGGGTACATTTCTTTATTATTTCCCCCGACTCTATTAGTTTCCCGTTGGCTAGTTCAATCGAGTATGGAACATCTAATTTACTCGATTCTACCCCAAGTATACCTCTAAATTCCTTTGAAATAAAACTAAAATCTGCCCTGGTATCAAAAAGTATGGATGCAAAGTGATTGTTTATAAGGAACGTACAGGTGACCACATTCGGGTCCTGGCGAGCACCCTTAGCTCCAATCACAAAAGCTCTTCCTTGAGCTGGTTTCCTTTTGGGCAATCCCTCTTGAAGTGCCCCTTGTCGCCACAGTTGTAGCATCCCTGGTTCCCTTGGTTTCCCTGATTTCCTTGGTTTCCTTGATTTGCCCGGCACGGATTAGTGGCATGCCCCCATCTTCCACATTTTCCACACTTGTAGCCTCGACATTCCCCATAATGGTGGAAAGGGCATTTGTTGCATTTCGGGGCATCCCTGGTGTAAGGTTTCCTGTTGGTGTTGTTGGCGGTGGTGGTAACATACGCTTTTGCTCCTCCTGTGTTTTGTTTCTTGTTCCGATTGTTGTCATTACCGCGTGTACCCTTCTTGAAATGAGATGATTTCAGTTTGTTAGAGTGAGTAGTGTCCACAGTAGTTTCCTTTTAGTTTTCCCCACTCTTAGCTAACTTTCTTTGACGCACAGCATCCTCAGTGAGGCAAACAGCTAAATCAATTGCGTCCCCAATGTCGGTGGGTTTCGATGAGGTAACTAAGCTTAGAATCTCAGGAGCAAGTCCCCATCTAAACCTTTCAATCCTCTTAAACTCGGGTTCCACCAAGTACAGAACCACTCGAGACAAGTCGTGGAACCTCTGCACATATCCTGCGATATCTGAACCAACCATCTTTAGGTTCCAGAATTCCATTTCTATTTTTTGATTTCCAACCTAGAACAATACTTTTTCCTCATAATTTCTTTTAGTTCTTCCCAAGTCAGGCCATATGCAGCATCTTCCCCTTTCGTCTGGACCTGGAGGTTCCACCAAGATAACGCTCCGTCAACGAACAGTCCCGTAACATAAGTGACTCTTTGTTATGCGGGACACTTGCTCATTCGAATGACTAAGTTAGTCTTATCGGTCCAGCGCACAAAGGAAACGGCACCTCCTGTACCGTCAAAATTCAGAGGTTTGCAGTCTAGGAACTGCTTGTAAGTGCAACCTGAAATCATCATTTGCACGAGTTAGGTATGGACAAAAAGAAGCACGAATGGAATAAATGAGAGTGCAATGGGATTTAATGAGTAACTAAGAGTTACCAGTCAGAGTGTTGGTTCCGGATGTACCTCCGATTCCACCGTTATTCTCGGTACGGTTGGCTTCATACTGTGCGATAGCCTTAGAAATGTGTTCGTTAAGCTCATGTTCTGTTGTAGGTAACGGGTTTGCATTAGTACTTACTTGTCGGGGTGGCATTGTCTTCTAGCAGGGATAGCGATCATGATTAGACGGTTGTTTATTACTAAAATAAACATTTACTACCATCGATGTGTAAAAAAAATATCATGTGTCCACCGTTTATTCATTTATTTATTTTATTTTGTTATATATATATATATATATATTTTTCTTATTCTTTTTTTTCTATATATATATATATAACCAACACGTCTGGTATGAAGTAACCATATATAATAACGGCGTAATCACCCGATCGCAAACATGTATGAACACACCAATCATCGCAATAGCTATGGAATCTCAAAGCGTAGATAATCACCACAATCATAATCAGAAAACATCATCCTCAACATAATAAGAGAACATCACTCACTATATCACCATGCCACACAATATCAATCAACATACCACCACAACAATATAATAACAACCACAACATAAAAGGAATACAATGCAAAGATAAAGAAAGTACACTTTTATATATAATGACAACTTGTTATAATTTGTTCCTGAAGATCAAAAGGGACTTAGGGGTACAAAGCCCTAGTCAATACAAGTTAAGATAGTACAAAAGTAAACTTTTCTTCAGCATCGCATCTTCATGTCTTTAGTTGTCTTCCAAAAGCTGGGTCTTCTAACCGAAGTCTCCCAAAAGCAAGATCTTCTAACTGAAGTCTTCCAAAAGCAATGTATACAGACACGGGACGAATCCCCAAAAGGTGATAATATCCATACTACTGAGGTGGGAAGGGTGGTGATGGTGACTGTGGTAGTGGTGGTGGTGGTGGAGGAGGTGAGGATGGTAGGGGTGGTAGTGGTGATGCAGGAGGTGGCTGGGGAGTGATAGCAGCCCTGAGAGCTGCTACCTCAATCGGAAGCTCTCTGATCCTATGAAAGAGTATGGTAATCTGTATCTCGGATGATAGCTGTCTATCCTCCATAGTAGATGGAGAGAAATGTGAGGGATCATAAGGATCAGACGGGCTCATGCCCGGTGGTGGGATCGGTGCATATGCTCCAGGGTAGTAAGGGGTGTGTCTGGTGATATGAGATGGTCCAGCTGCATAAGGATCATAAGGAGTGTGGGTAGCTGGCTGGTATGAAGGCTGTCCCAAATGATAACGAGGTGGGGGGATATAGAGAGTGTGAGAATCCCGACAAATGCATGGGATCAGTAGTAGGAGTAGGTGGTACTGAAGCAGGCGCAGATAACACCGATGTGGGGGAGGACACTGGAGTGGGGGTAGACGGAGCAACGGAGGTTGCAGTAGAGGAAATGTCAACAACCGAGATGACGGGTGAGGGTATCTCGAGGATAGCAATGTCAAAGATCTCGCCACCACTGAGGTCATCCTCGAGATGATCAACCTGGAATACTGGTATGTCATCATGATCGTCGTCAAGGTCAACGATAGGTGGCACGATATCAAGGGGTATAGCTAGGTATACAACAAGATGCTCCCCCTCTGGGTGTCCGTAGATGACTCTTTCATGCATATGTAGAGGGAGGGCTAAGACATCGTCTGCTATGGGTGCCTCGTCCTGGGCAGGATCTAGAAGGGCAAACGGCTGGAAGTCATCTAGCAGATCATCATCGTCTGATAAGGCCTCCTGATCTATCTCCTCGTCGGACGATATAACCACAATATCCGGTACATACTCATCATCGGAAACTAACTCCATCGGGTCGGTGTCCGTAATAGCCGAAGAAGAAGACGACATAATCCTGGCAAATAATTCGTACAATGTATACATATATGGGTTAGAAATTAATTATTACTTGTAAACATAGTTTATATTAATCACCGTTTCTCATGCAAGTCTTTGTCCTTTGGATTCATGTGATCTTAATGTTTTCACGTCTATCTTCCATAGACCAATCATGTATGAACCTTAACTCACTACTTGTAATTAAGCTCATGTGATAGATCCTTATGTCATCGTGACACAATGAAAACCTTTTTCTTATTTTGTCATATTTTTGAAAATTACTTTTGTGAGGTTATAAATTTTGTTTTCGTGCGAGAGCCCTTGGTGATTGTAGAACAACTTAGTAAATTTTTTTCCCCGGTTCACTACAATCGAAGCTCTGATACCAATCTGTCACACCCTGATCGTAGCGGAAGCGCAAACGTGTGACTATGAGGTAATCATTGCATCCAATCGCGTAAACACATAGTAATTAACAACATTCCATATCATATATTAAGTTGCAACAAACATTATAAGTTTTGTAAAAACAAGTTTGCATAAGTTCAACGCGTCCAAGATGTTACCCCAAAAACATAGTTGTAGTTACATTACATCACAAAAACAAGTTTGTTATCATCATAAAGTAAACCAAGGTTTTGACTCCTATATACCCATACAAGGTTGGGATATAAGAGGCAAATCTTTCAAAAGTGGCATCCGTTGTTATATCATTCCCATTTCCCGAAGACTATCAACGGCTCATGTCTTGTTCCTTGAAATACATGTAAGTTTGAAAAATCAACAAAAGTTGAGCGAGTTCAGGTAGTATTGTTTTCGTATAAATGTCATAAATGTCATCAGTATTAAAATCCATGTATGTTATTGTCATTTACCATGGGTTTAAGCAACTATCAGTGGGTAGCTAGTCCGCTGACATTATGTGCCATAAGTAAGTAAATGACCAAACTGAGCAACTTTGTCATCAATTAGGGCTCACAAAAGCACTCCATGGTTAACATCTAGGAGTGGAGCGTGTCTCAAACTCAATAGATCTATACCTTTTGCACCTTGGTCACTAAGTGATTAATGGTTACTAATGTCATAATCCTACTTACGCACATCGATCATTGTCATCATCTAAACCCGAAGCTAACATACAATTTGTCATAAACATGTATTTCCCCCGAGTGTTATAAAACCAAAAACGTTTAAAAGAAAAGGGGGACATGAACTCACTAGTTTGCGTTCCGTAAAGTCATACTAATGTAATGCGAGTGTCCGAGTACGCTTGTAACCTACAAGTGCACTAATTTTATTAGACACTTAGGTTGGGTTTGACCTCACACAAGTTGTTCATCTTGAATTAGTGTTATGTATTCATTTGTTTTCTTTGAACAACTTTATTACTTTTATAGTGTAGATAAATTTGTGTGTTTGATTATTATTTGTGTATATATATATTTCACCAATATATATACTTGTTATCCAGTAATTAATCGTGTGTGAATGGGCCTTACCCTTCACTTGTCCTCGTGCCTTACACGCATGTCGTAGGGCCGAGCCCATGTCATCCTGTCCTTGGGTCTAGCCCATGTTTTGATGTCTTTGGGCCTAGCCCATGTTATATTGTCATTGGGCCTAGCCCACTTAGTTTATATGATTGGGCCTAGCCCACTTAGTTTATATGATTGGACCTAGCCCACTTAGTTATATCATTGGGCCTAGCCCACTTGGTTTATATGATTGGGCCTAACCCACTTAGTTATATATTTGGGCCTAGCCCACTTGGTTTATATGATTGGGCCTAACCCAAGTTGTGTTATCAATGGGCCTAGCCCATATGTTATATGTGATTGGGCTTAGCCCATGTTGTAATGTGATTTGGGCCTAGCCCATTTCCATAAACTTGAGTCCATTTAATTATATGATTTGGGCCCAGCCCATTTGTGTTATGTAATTTAGGCCTAGCCCATTAACATATTTTAAGTCCATTAGTGGGATTTACATGAATCTAATCTACGTATGTTTTGCAACACTTAAAACTTTTATGTTGTTAACTTTCCGGATTTTTGTTATCGAAAACATATATATTAGTTTGGTGTCCCAAAAAAAACATATATATTTTTGAAGGTGTTGTCATGATCGTTTTCAATATATATATAGTTTGTGTTTGGTAATGCCCATGTGTTTTAAATATTTTTGTAGGCTCGTCCTTTATCCAATTCGCTCACTTGTCTGTTTAGTGGTACTTCTTTGGAATATGCATAGGAATGTATATATGTATTTTTATATCATCTTCATACTTACTTCATGTAAGTATTTCTTTGGTCTGGTGAGTGTATTATTTCGGTTTTTCTAAGTGTAACTAATACATATACATAGCACCTATTACACACACTTAGAAACCTTTTCAAAATATATAATTTTCATCCAAAAATTATATATGTATTATTATTATTATTTTCACCACTTATTTTTACTTAAAAATATATTCTTATATTTTCAAGAATCCATATTCATTAAGGACATAACCATTTCCATCAAGTGTTCCATAATGATGTTTAAGGCCACTAATCGCGTTTAACCAAGTTAATCACCCTTTAATCCCAATTTTTAATCGCGATTAGATTTTTAGTAAAATTTGCCATAGTTTCCCCCAAAATAGGACATTTTCCACGTTATAAAAACGTACTTAAATCATATTCAATCCACAAAGTCATCACTAATCAAAGTTTGTAATCTTCCAAAAATCACTTTTAAGTCCATTTAACCCTATTTAAACACTTGTTTCTTTATGAAACCCAAAAATTATGAGTTTAGTTCATAAAAGTGAGTATGATGATTTTTCTTGATTTAAACATAATCATGTTTAAATCACATATTTATGTTTGTCATGGTAAGATGATCAAAAATATAAAATACTACATGAAACTAACAACATGATCATTATAAACATAATCTTTAAATCACTAATATTAACAAGATCTTCATAAACAACATGATCATACAAACTAACTACACTAATCTACACTAAACAACACATAATATAGTTATATTTAGTGTTCTTTAACTTTGAGATTAGGGTTTTTGATTATATTCATCTTTGATATCAAGATTTCCAATTTGTACTTCCATAATCTACTAATAATATGGATCATAAACATGGTGTTTAGTAGACTTACAAAGTGCACAAGCTAGATTAGAAAATAAGAAGAGATTAAGCTCCTAAGAAAGCTCCAAATGATGCTCCAAAGTTACTCCATGCTTAGATGAACTTGTGAGGCTTATTTTAGTAGTAAAATGTGGTGTTTAATGGTTGATTATTGTGGTGTAAGGTGGTGGTGGTGGTGAAACCGTGAACAGGAGAGGGCAAGGGAGGGGTTTTCTTGTGTGTTGATTGTTGAAAGATAATGATGATATGGTTAGTTTATTAGTTACTTATAACACCATACTTCACCCAAAAGTCAAGACCTCTTTCACTCACCATACCAATCACTTACACATTTGAAAAGTTGAACAAATTGGTGAGGCCATGGGGCCCACCAAAACCGTGCACCATTAGGGGGTATAAAGTGTAATTTATGGGGGTTAAATGCTTAATCACTTACATATTTTGGTCATTAGGAGGTGTAGGGTGATTAGGGCTTTTAAGCACCTCATTAGTTAGGTAATTAGGGATTAGGACTTGTTTTAATACTTAACTAGTTCACTAGATACTTCGTTTGCTTGATATATGGGCGGAAATACCATTTACTAGCTCGTCGGATCGCTAACGGACAATTTATATTTATAGTGATTTATTACCTGAAGCTTATAACTTTGAATATTCCCATGATATCCTATAAACGTTTCAGTGTGTTTTCAGTATTTGTCATAATTCTGGAGGTCCGGAATTGCCTAATTATTATCTCAGATGAATTTAAAAGTGGCGTATATTTAGCCGATTCAGACGATTTATTATTTAGGGCGTTGCACCGGAAGGTTGTGTAATATTATAAGAATCATTCCCACATTAGTGTTTTTATATGTATGGACTCAGTTTTGTTATTCGTGTGCCTTGATTTCATTGTTCTGTAGCAGTTGCTGGCATGAATAGTGCAACCGTGAATAGTGCGCCCACCACTCTCTACCAACACTTTTCGGACATAGTTTTGTTTGTTTCGTCTCGTAACGGAAACCAATAGATGTTATATCATGATTTGCTTGTCCTAATACTTTTTATATGCCGTACGAATCAGTTACGCAGATAAATTACGTTTAAAGCATGAGATTAATAAATAAAATAGGTGATTAGATTGTACGAAATTACCGGTTATTTGCCATTTGTCACATACAATCACTAAGGAAGTGCTAAGAACTCAGAGATTGATCACCAACCAGATTGAAACTCCAATTTGTAGCAGAAAGTGAGTTATCAAAACCTCATATGTGTTAAGAACATGACAATTTATAAATTTCTTGGAGTTCTAGAAGCAAGACAAGTGTCCCATGACTCACCCACATGTTAGCTTAGTGTCCCATATGTGTCAAATGCAGAAATAAGGGTGGCAAGATCCACCGGTGAGTCAACAAGCAAATTAACAAGCTGCTGCCAAGTTTCTGGTGAGCTGGGAATGGCATACGGACCGTATGGGCTATGGTCTTATGGTCCCTAAGGCCCCTAGATGGCAGAAACTTTGGCAATTTGACAGAACAGGCCCCTGCATCGTTTCGTCGCGTTTCAGGCACTTCTAGCACTCGTTAACCTTATTATCAAACTCCATAAGGCAGAAGAAGTATAGGGAACTTGAAAAATGTTCAAAAATGTTCCAGAGGTCAGTTCATTTGGTCGTACGGTTGCGGTTTTTGGTTAATTACAACGAAAAGCGTAGCAAACGCGCAAATGACTGTAAATGCGTAACGGACGGATTTTTCGCATTCCAATCACTAGAATATAATATTTTGATGGTTAGTAAAAATTTTGAATGTCTGTATATGTTTCGGATAGCGAAATATGCAAAAAGACATAGTTTCACGAAATTTGCAAAATAGCCCTGAAGTTGTAAAAGTGTGATTTTGCCATACCAAAGCCCTCAAAACTTATTTCTAAGCTATGTAAAGGGTATTTATGGTATGTTAAGCATGTGAAATTGTTCCGGAGCATACGTCTCTGCGAGAATCGGCAGACTTTCACAGTTTGTCGTAAATAGTCCCTGTGATCGAATAAACTTGTTTTTGACATACCAAACCCTTCAAAACTTATTTCTAAGTTATGTAAAGGTTATTTAAGGCATGTTTAGCTTACGTCACTATTCCAGAATATATGTTGTATTAAATTGGTCTCGTTTGCATATCGGCTTACGGTTTCGGTTATAGAAACGATTCAAGAGTTCGAAATTGTGCAAGAATTGATTGTGTGCAAATAACATAATAAATATACAAAATTCAAAAATAAAATATAAATTTCATTCATTGATATTTTTGTTCGTCACTGATACATGTTCGGATCATCACAAGTATCACAGTCTCCCCTAGTTCAGGAAATTTCATCTTGAAATTTAATTAGAGGAAACACGTAAGAATAAGTGTGGGTACTTCGCTTTCATCTGATCCTCACGTTCCCAAGTAAATTTTGGGCCACGTTTGGATTCCCAGCGAACTTTGACTATCGGGATTCGTCTTCGCTTGAGTTTCTTGACTTCACGGTCTTATCTCCACCGGTTTTTGGACAAAATGCATAGTGTCATCAACCTGAATCTCGTCGAGAGGAATGTGGAGGTTTGTATCGGTTAAAAATTTCTTCAAGTTGGACACGTGGAATGTTGGGTGAATATTCCCGAGTTTAGGAGGCAGCTCAAGTCGGTAGGCCACCTTTCCGATTCTTTCATCGATCTTGAATGGTCCAACGTATCGTGGAGCAAGTTTTCCTTTCTTTCCAAATCTCACTACTCCTTTCCAAGGGGATACCTTGAGTAGGACGTAGTCACCAACTTGGAATTCTAAGGGCTTACGTTGCTTGTCTAACTCTTTTGACGGATTCTAGCTGTTAGAAGGTTATCGCATATTTTCTTGACTTTCTCGGTTGTGTCGTGGATGAGTTCAGGTCTAGTGAGCTGTGTCTCACCGATCTCATTCCAACATACAGGTGAACGACATTTTCGACCGTATAGAACTTCGAAAGGCGCCATGTTGATGCTGGCGTGATGACTATTTTTATAAGAGAATTCGACCAATGTTAGATGCAAATCCCAACTACCACCAAAATCGATCACGCAAGCTCGGAGCATATCCTCTAGAGTTTGAATAGTCCTCTCAGATTGTCCATCCATTTGAGGATGATAAGCAGTGCTCAAATCGAGTTTGCTTCCCATTGCAGATTGCATAGTCTTCCAGAAATGAGATGAGAATCGAGCGTCTCTGTCAGATATGATGTCCAAAGGAACACCATGACGAGATATAATCTCATCGACGTAGATTTTGGCGAGCTTATCAGCAGAATAATCCTCACGAATCGCTATAAAGTGTGCTGACTTTGTTAGACGATCAATGATCACCCAAATTGCATCATGGCCTCTAGATGTGCGCGGTAGTTTCATGATGAGATCCATCGCAATGTTCTCCCACTTCCATACCGGTATTTCTGGTTGTTCCAATAAACAAAATGGATGTTGATGCTCGGCCTTGACTTTGAGACAAGTAAGGCATTTAGATACATACAAGGCAATGTCATTGTTCATACCCGGCCACCAATACTAGGTATGGAGATCCTTGTACATTTTTGTAGCACCAGGATGAATTGAGTAACGAGACCTGTGAGCTTCATCCATCAATAGAGTATGGAGGTCATATTGATTTGGAACCCACAACCGGTTCTTGTAATAGAGTAATCCATTGTCTTTCGTTTCAAGTTGAAGTTCGAGTTGATGAGGTAGTTCGTCTTTCAACAAACCTTGGTTTACACAAGTGCGTTGGGCTGCAAGAATATGTGTTTGAATATCAGATCGAACTCGAACACAATAAAGCTTGACACATTCTTTACGACTAAGCGCGTCAGCCACAACAATCGCCTTACCAGGATGGTAGCGAATTTCGCAGTCGTAATCATTTAGGTGTTCGACCCAACGTCGTTGCCTCATGTTCAGCTCCTTCTGATTGAATATGTGTTGGAGGCTTTTGTGGTCAGTAAAAACCACACACTTCGTACCATAAAGATAGTATCTCCAAATCTTGAGTGTGAAAACAACGGCACCCAACTCAAGATCATGAGTTGTATAATTCTTCTCGTGGACTTTCAGTTGTCTCGACGCGTAGGCTATGACTTTATCTCGTTGCATGAGAATGCAACCAAGGCCTAGATTCGACGCGTCACAATAAACCACAAAATCATCATTACCATCAGGTAAAGATAGAATAGAAGCATTGTAGAGCTTCTGTTTCAGAGTTAAGAAAGCTTCCTCTTGTTTAGGTCCCCACTCAAAAGGTTTATTCTTTTGAGTCAAAGCAGTGAGGGGAACCGCGATGTTTGAGAAGTTCGCAATAAATCGTCGATAGTAACCAGCAAGACCAAGAAATGAGCGAACTTCTATGGGAGTAATGGGTGTTTTCCAATCCTTAATCGCAGCGATTTTGGAAGGATCCACATGAATACCTTGCTTATTGATTATGTGTCCCAAAAAATGAACTTCTTTCAGCCAGAATTCACACTTGGAGAATTTAGCGTAATGTTGCTATTTCTTTAGAAGTTCCATTGTCAGACGAAGACGTTGTTCGTGCTCGGCTCGAGACTTTGAATAAATAAGAATGTCATCGATGAAAACAATGATGAACTTATCCAGATAAGGTTTACAAACCCGTTTCATTAAGTCCATGAATACAGCTGGAGCATTTGTCAAACCGAAAGGCATAACGGTGAACTCATAATGGTTGTATCAAGTGCGGAAAGCAGTCTTAGGAATATCTTCCTCGTGAACACGAAGCTGATGATATCCAGAACGTAGATCGATCTTCGAAAAACATGTAGCACCCTGAAGCTGATCAAAGAGATCATCAATGCGGTAGGGGATATCGATTCTTGATCGTGAGTTTGTTAAGCTCACGATAATCGATACACATACGGAAGGATCCATCCTGATTTTTCACAAATAAGACAGGAGCACCCCACGGAGAAAAGCTCGGACGAATGAAACCTTTGTCAGATAACTCTTGAAGTTGTTTTGATAACTCTTGCATCTCAGACGAGGCAAGTCGGTAAGGAGATTTGGCTGTTGGGTTAGCACCAGGTACAAGATCAATACGGAATTCAATTTGACGTGCCAGGGGTAAGCCAGGTAGATCTTTGGGAAAAAACTCAGGATAGTCTCGGATAATAGGAATATCTTGAATACTCTTGTTCTTTACTTTCGCCTCTATGATATGTGCCAAGAACGCCACATAATTATTTCATAAGTACTTTGGGGCTTGTGTACATGTCATGAGTTTTAGGTTACTAGCGGGTTTCTCTCCACGAACCTCTAAGGTTTCACCAGAAGGAAGAGGTATACGAATTATCTTGTCAAAACAAATAACTTCGGCATGATGCTTGGTTAACCAATCCATCCCTATAATAACATCGAAATATCCGAGTTGCATTGGTGTAAGGTCGATAGAAAACAAATGATTGTTGAGGTTTAACTGGCAATTTCGAATAACATGATCGAGCACAAGAGGTTC
This sequence comes from Scalesia atractyloides, assembly GCA_947069175.1. NCBI lineage: Eukaryota > Viridiplantae > Streptophyta > Magnoliopsida > Asterales > Asteraceae > Scalesia > Scalesia atractyloides. Next base: position 35,597,289 of record CAMTDV010000015.1, read on the forward strand.
ACCACTAGCGATTTCTACTTTCACAGGCTTTCCTAGTTTAGTTCTAGGCATCGAGAGCAAAGGATCAAAAGTTAATGACACAAAGCTCCTATCGGCACCCGAGTAAAAAAGAACAGAAGCAGCATGATTGTTGACAAGGAACGTACCGTTAAAAACTTCATTATCAGCACGAGCCTCGTTGGCATTGATGTTAATGGCATGACCACGAGCTGGGTTAGCATTGACTAGTCTCGGACAATTGTTCTTGTAGTGACTCATTTCACCACAGTTGTAACAGGAACCAGGCGGGAAATGAGGTCTAGCAGACTTTTGACTGGGTTCTGCACAGTTGGGTTTGCGTTAAAGCGACAAATATTCGCCAGATGACCAAGTTTTCCACAGGTAGCACATTGTCGACACGGTATATGAACTTGATGATGACCATTACAACGGTTGCAAAGCGGTGCAGTTGGAGTAGGTTGTGCAGGTTGGTTTTGGGGAGCAGGTTGTGTAGGTTGAGAAGTAACGGCAAAGTTTTGAGAAGCCTTTCGCTTCTTCAATCGTTTGGAAGGCTCAGCTTTGTTTCCCTTCGGTTTCTTAAGTTGACTTAGCAGAGGATTTCGCCCTTGCGATAAAGGTTACCTTTCCTGACTTGTGAATCGGTTAAGGTTGCAGCTAATTCAATAGCTTGTCAAATAGTGGTAGGGTTGCTACCAGTAACAATGTCCTGAATAGAGTCAGGCAAACCATCAATATACTTTTCAATTTCCTTATCCAAAGGCGTCACCATCGTTGGACGTAACAAACTTAGCTCCTCGTACCGGTCGGTATATGCATGACTCTCACCACCGTCTTGCTTAAGATCATGAAATTCGTTCTCGAGCGCCCTTTGCTCATGGCGAGGACAGAACTCCTTCATCATAAGAGCCCGAAGCTCTTCCCAGGTTTGAGCCAAGGCCACTTTGGCACCTCTATCTCTCATAATACCATTCCACCATGTCAAAGCTCTTTTCTTGAACACACTAGACGCAAACTCGACCTTTCACTCATTTGGACATTGAACAAAATGGAACGTGCTTTCGAGACTCTCAAACCATTGAAGAAGTCCCGTAGCTCCCTCAGACCCAGTGAACTGAAGTGGTTTAGCCGAACAAAATTGTTTGTAGTTGCACGGAGCTGGTGCATTGTTATTATTGTTGTTATTGTTGTTCGCTTGATTCATTTGAGTTACTAGGTTCGGGAGTACGACAGCAATTTGTTGAGCGATCATGGCTGCCATTTCGGCATTTTGAGTTGTATCACGTCGAGGAGGCATTCTAGAAAAGAAACATGATGAAAGATATGTGAGATTGACATTCAGAAAAATCAATAGAGGCATCAAAATATCGACGAAACATAAGGATGGTGGTCACTTGTTTGTTTCTCAAAACACACAAATGACACACGGTGACTAATCAAAGTAAATGGGTCTTTATAATATATTGCGAAGATATGCTTTAGCCTATAAGTGGACACTCACCCCAAGAGTTCCCAGGTAAGAGTGACTGGTCCGATTAAGTGGATTTGTACGAACACTCTAGCCTTAGACAGAAAACTAAGGGTACAGGCACCCACCCTTCCAGATTGCACGTGTTCACATTAATAAAAATCCAAACTTTGATGAGATTTTGAAAACTTCGAAGGCTTAAAGCCAAAAACAAATCATCTAAGGATAGATGATTGATTTTCAAAACGAGTTTGTAATTTGTGAAATTGTTTTGGTAATCACCTAAAGATAGGTGATTGTATTATGTTTTAAATCTAAACGCAAGAAAACTCGCGTTAGGGTCCTAGGAAGGTTATAGTCTAGGTCAATGCATTACTATAACCTAATTCCCTATAACCAGTGCTCTGATACCAACCTGTAACACCCCAAATCGTGTAAAACAACACGCGGCAGAAACACTTGGGGAGTCTCGTTAACAGATTGTTTCAACAACACATGAAATTTCATATTTCGTTTTAATTAGATATTAAACATAGGTTATATTGTCATAATTGTCTTAGAAGTTTTTAAACAACGAAACAACAAGCATGCATAATTATTGTCTTTCTTGTTATTAAGGCGCTAGGTCCAAGTCCATTCCTACGCGAGCACGCATCAGTATCATCTAGCATCGTTCCCTGAAACATATGTTAAAATGAGTCAGAAAAATATGCCGGTGAGTACATAGGTTTTGTGTGTGTGTCAAGTTTATGGCTTTGAAAATGTATTGCAATACCTTGTCAGATTACCAGAGTCGTTAATTGAAAATCTTGTTATCGAAAAGTATTTGATATTGCAAGGATAACTAACCAATCTAAAACAAGTTAGTTATAGTTTATAAAAGACTTGTAGCCATAAATCTTGACCAAAACATTTGTTTTGTAAATGCAAGTAGTAAATCGTCTTGAAATAACTTGTTGCGTGTCATCGTTTGAAAACATTTGTTCCAAGAAATTTAGATAAGGCCACGGTATGTAATACGATGAAAGCACTTATATATAGGAAGTACCCGCGGCGTATCCACCATGCTTTTATCACATTACACATGTCATGTTATCTAAATTACTAATCATAAACAAATTGTCCATCGTCCATTGTTCCTTGTTATAAACCAATTGTTCATCGTTCATCGTTCCTTGTTATAGACCATTCGCACAATCGTTCTTGTTTTAACTGTGAAAACTTTTGGTCGTTTCATGAATACATTCAAACCTTTGTTGACTTGTTTGAGACCACCCACGGTGTCCCTTAATCATATAACATGCCACCAAAGGGTATGTTACAAATACAGTTTCAGTCGCTTCCCAGATTTCCCCACAAACCCCGGGAATTTTGGTAACGGGATTGTCAGTCCTAGGAACTTACTACTGGTCGGCTTGGCCATTGTTAATGGATGTAATTCTTGTTATGGATACAACGCACCAACAAGTTCGTTCACATTATTAAAATCGTATTGTTTATATAAACCATAGCAATTGTACTTTGAAAGCTTGAAAACAATTTAGCATATATGAATCACCCCAAAACATTTGTAAAACATAAAATAGGGGACTATGTACTCACTTGTGATTGCTATTGTAACCTTGAATCGAAGATCAAACAAGCTCAAAAGTCCGAGAAATCAAGCGTGTCCTAAAATCGGATAATTGTGTAAATATCGAAACTTGAAATCGGAGGATTTGGATAGAATGGTACCTTATAAACCAAATGAGTATTAGGAATCATATGACAGTTTAATAAGTTAACATTCTGAGTTGGAAAGATTTTTGAGTGCTTTTGACCCGTTATGACCCGTTAAGGTAGTTTAAGCCACTTTAACGCTTAACTACGCACTCGGATGGTTAGATTTGTGTTATGATAAGTCTTAAATGCCTAGATATGTTTGAAAATGTTATTTGATCAGAATACTTGTCAAATTTTATGTTCCATATACTTAAAGTTGAGTTATTTGCGAAAAGGGCATTTTAGTCATTTTTGAAGAACATAATAACTAATTATCATAACATTAACCGAATGACGTGACCATAAGGTATAACCTCAGAGGGTTACTCCCTTTATAATTATGGTTACAAATATGTATTTGGTCGGGTCCAAAGATCCACCAAACGGGTCAGATTCGGAAGTCAAAGCGGTGGTCAAACCGTTCAACTTACGACTCCATACAAGTACCAAAATGGAGGTGACGATTTAGACATGTTTTGACATGTCTAAATAAGTTTATAAAAGAGTTTTGGCATCAAAACAAACTATTTTGACACCCGAATTTAGATCCGTTTCAAAATGCGCAAAAATCGCATTTTGACCGAAACTTTGACTTGTCATAGAGACTTGAAATGATAGAAATCAGTAGGTATGATCAATAGGAATCATAACCATCTTGATTACCATCACAATACAAGGTTCAATTGGATTTTAAAGTGATCAATTCTAGAAGTCAAATAAAAGCCAAACTTTTCAACTTTTAATCCAATTAAATTATAAGAATTGAACCAGGCATGATAGAGAGTACTTACAATCACTAAGGAAATGCTAAGAACTCAGAGATTGATCACCAACCAGATTGAAACTCCAATTTGTAGCAGAAAGTGAGTGATCAAAACCTCATATGTGTGAAGAACATGACAATTTATAGATTTCTTGGAGTTCTAGGAGCAAGACAAGTGTCCCATGACTCACCCACATGTTAGCTTAGTGTCCCATATGTGTCAAATGAAGAAACAAGGGTGGCAAGATCCATTGGTGAGTCAACAAGCGAATTAACAAGCTGTTTCCAAGTTTCTAGTGAGCTGGGCATGGCACACGAACCGTATGGGATATGGTCTTACGGTCCGTAAGGCCCCTAGCGGGCAGAAACTTTGGCAATTTGGCAGAACAGGCCCCTGCATCGTTTCGTCGTGTTTTGGGCACTTCTAGCACTCGTTAACCTTATTCTCAAGCTCCATAAGGTAGAGTAAGTATAGGGAACTTGAAAAATGTTCAAAAATATTCCAGAGGTCGGTTTGTTTGGTCGTACGGTTGCGGTTTTTGGTTAATTACGACGAAAAGCGTAACGAACGCTCAAATGACCGTAAATACGTAACGGACAGATTTTTCGCATTCCAATCACTAGAATATAATAATTTGATGATTAGAAAAAGTTTTGAATGTCTGTATATGTTTTGGATAGCGAAATACGCAAAAAGACATAGTTTTGCGAAATTTGCAAATTAGCCCCTGAAGTTGTAAAAGTGTGATTTTGCCATACCAAAGCCCTCAAAACTTATTTCTAAGCTATGTAAAGGGTATTTATGGTATGTTAAGCTTGTGAACTTGTTCCGGAGCATACGTCGCTGCGAGAATCGGCAGACTTCGCAGTTTGTCGTAAATAGTCCATGTGATCGAATAAACTTGTTTTTGACATACCAAACCCTTCAAAACTTATTTCTAATTTATGTAAAGGTTATTTAAGGCATGTTTAGCTTACGTCACTATTCCAGAACATACATTGTATTAAATTGGTCTCGTTTGCATATCGGCTTACGGTTTCGGTTATAAAAACAATTCAAGAGTTTGAAATTGTGCAAGAATTGATTGTGTGCAAATAACATAATAAATATACAAAATTCACAAATAAAACATAAATTTTATTCATTGATATTCTTGTTCGTCATTGATACATGTTCAGATCGTCACAGATATCACAGATACCAAATCAGTTTTATAAACTTAGTTAGACATGTTTAAAATGTCTAACTCATCACTTTTTTAGTGCTTGTTTAGAGTCGTAAGCCGAGCGGTTTTGACCACCCTAATCCGACCCGTTTGGTTGATCTTTGAACCCGTACAAATACATATTTGTGACCATAGTTGATTAAGAAATAAGCCTCTGAGGTTATACCTTATAGTCATATCATTTGATTAGTTTTATGATAATTAATTGTTATGATCTTCAACAATGACCAAAATGCCCTTTTTGCAAATAAATCAACTATAAGCATATGTAACATAAATTTTGACATGTAATATGATCAAATAACATTATCAAGCATGTTTAAGCATTAAAGACTTATCATAACACATATCTAACCATCCGAACAAGTATTTACGCAAATGACGCGTTAAAGTAGCTTAAACTACCTTAACGGGTCATAACCGGGTCAAAAGCACATAGGAACCTTTCCAACTCAGAATGTTAACTTTATTAAACCATTACACATGAGTTCCAATACTCATTTGGTTTATAAGGTCTCATTCTATCCAAATCCTCCGATTTCAAGTCCCGATATTTACATAGTTATCCGTTTTTAGGACACGCGTGACTTCTCGGATCTTTGAAGCTTTGGTTTTCTTTTGATTCAAGATTTCTTTGCAATCCCGAGTGAGTACATAGTTCCCCTCTTTTATGTTTTGCAATAAATTTTGGGGTGATCCATATGTGCTAAATGTTTTTCAAGCTTTCAAAACACAAATACGATGGTTTATATAAACAATATGATTTCAATAATGTGAACGGACTTGTTGGTGCGTTATATTCATAACAAGAATGACATTCATTAACAATGGCCAAGCCGACCAGTAGTAAGTTACGGCGCATAGGACTGACAATCCCGTTACCAAAATTCTCGGGGTTTGTGGGGAAGTTTGGGAAGCGACTGAAACTGTATTTGTAACAAACCCTTTGGTGGTTTGCTATACAATTAAGGGACCCCTTGGGTGGTCTCGAACAAGTCAACAAAGGTTTGAATGTATTCACGAAACGACCAAAAGTTCTCAGAACTAAAACAAGGTACGATGAACGATTGGTTTGTAACAATGAACGATGAACGATTGGTATACAACAAGGACAATGAACAATGGACAATTGGTTATAGTGATTTAGATAATAGAACGTGTGTAATGTGATAAAAGCATGGTGGATACGTCGCCGATACTTCCTATATATAAGTGCTTATACCATATTACATACGTGGCGTTATTTGCATCACTTGGACAAATGTTTTCAAACAATGACACGCAACGATTTTCAATTAAAGATATAAACCGTACAAGTTTTCCTTCAAGACGATTTACTACTCGGATTTACAAAACAAATGTTTTGGTCAAGATTCATGGCTGCAAATCTTTTATAAACTATAACTAACTTGTTTTATATGGTTAGTTATCATTGCAATGCCAAATACTTTTCGATAACAAGGTTTTCAATTAACGACACTAGTAGTCTGACGAGGTATTGCAATACATATTCAAGGCCATGAAGTTGACACAAAATCACGAAACGTATGTACTCACTGGCATTCTTTTATGCTGACTAGTTTTCACATATGTTTAAGAGAACAATGCTTGATGATACTTATGCATGCTCACGTAGAATGGACTTGGACTTTAGTGCCTTAAAAACAAGAAAGACAATTTCAATGCTTGTTTAGTTTGTTTAAAAGTTTTATGACAATATAACAATGTAATCAATGTTTAATATTCAATAAAACCTACTTTTAATTACCACGTGTTGTTGAAACAATCTGTTAACGTGACTCCCCGACGTTTCCTCCGTGGTTTGTTGTTTTTACGAGGTCTGGGTGTTACACAATCTGTCCACTATCCTTGGTCTTTTATTTATTGCATCAACAACACACAACCATTGATTCTCCACCGTTGCTTTGTTCCAGTTGCGACGCAATGACCAACAACGAACCAACGACCCGTCGTCGCAAAACCAACCAACGTCACCACCATCTGGAGCCGCCACTACCTTCACTCAACGGACCTGAGGAGCTACGCCCATGGTTGTAAAATTCCTACTAGTCCCCGATTACTCGCCGATTAATCACTAATCGGAGGTTCACCGATTGATGGCCGATTAATCACTAGGCGGTCAATGGCCGGCGGTCCTATTCTAGCCAAACTTTGGCCAGACGCCGACCAAATTTCAACTAAACCTTATAAATTCCTTCCGATTACTTACAAAAATGGGTCAATTAGGGTTTAAAACATGTCTACTTTAGAAAACTACATATAAAAATGTGTGTGTTTGTATATAACTAAAAATTACATATTAAAATCTCGATCTGATTAATTCTGATTAATCCCTGTTAATCCCGATTAATTACTAGTCGGTACCCCACCTCCCGACTGGCGCCTAGCGACTTTACAACATCGGCTACGCCGTCACTGCCATCTGTTGGTTCATATTTGTTATTTTCTTATTATTCATATTTGGGAAAGCAATCTTGATTCAGTACTCTTTTCTAAGTAATTCACATTAGAATATATGATATTTGTGTTTAATTGTTTATAGTGCATCATTGATTTTGATTTGGTTTAATTTACCGATGTATTGTTTTTTGAGTTAATTACATTTTTCGTCCATGTGGTTTGTCAAAAATCACTATTTAAGTCCATTAGTTTAAAATTTGCGAAAACAGTCCCTATGGTTTCACTTTCGTAACTATTACAGTCCAACCACACTAACGCCATCCAGTTATTCCGTTAGTTTACTTGAAATGACCATAATGCCCTTATTATTAATATTAAAATTAAAATAAATAAAGAGTTAGTTACGTTTTCCATCCTTGTGGTTTGTTAAAAATAACCATTACATTAGTTCTAAAAATTGCCAAAACACTACAGGTATCATTCATTTTACTTTTCACTCACCCCATTTCTTTCGGCCACCTAATTTTCCCCATCACAATCGACGTTAGTAGGAAAACTTGAGGCATACTGACGTCGATTATGATGAAGAAAATAGGTGGCGGGAAGAAATGGGGAGAGTGAAAAGTAAAGTGAATGATACCAGTACTGTTTTGGCAATTTTTAGAACTAATGGACTATAATGGTTATTTTTAACAAACCACAAGGACGAAAAACATAACTAACTCTTTATTTATTTTAATTTTAATATTAATACCAAGGCCATTATGGTCATTTCAAGTAAACTAACGGAATAACTGGATGGCGTTAGTGTGGTTGGACTGTAGTAGTTACGAAAGTGAAACCACATGGATTGTTTTCCCAATTTTTAAACTAATGAACTGAAATAGTGATATTTGACAAACCACAGGGACGAAAAACGTAATTAACTCTTAATTTTAATATTAATAACAAGGGCATTATGGTCATTTCAAGTGAACTAACGGAATAACTGGATGGTGTTAGTGTGGGTGGACTGTAATAGTTACGAAAGTGAAACCACAAGGACTGTTTTTGCAATTTTTAAACTAATGGACTGAATTAGTGATTTTTGACAAAACACAGGGACGGAAAACGTAATTAACTCTTGTTTTTTTGATGAAAGCCTGTCATGACTTCTATAGGACTTGTTCATATGTTAAAGGGATTATTGGATTTGAATGTATTAGTTTAATGTGTGCGCAGAAATAATGTGTATGTGGGTTATGGTTTGATGGAAGTTCAAAATGCTGAATATCGTGGTAATAATCCAGGTCTATCGTGACAGGTTGTTTTACTTTTAAATGGCGTTCTGATGCGAAGATCTGCATCTTGGTGAGGCATAGTTGGAAGACGCCAAGTTGGGTTTTCCGCTTGTAACTTCTTTTGCAGCCAAGTGCGGTCTAATGAACTCGTCTGAGCTGGAATTAGAGTATGTTGTTGGTTTTCTTTTGATTATGAGGATGTTAAAAGAGCTGATGATTCCGTTTCACCTAGGTTATTTTGATTAGCTTAAGCGGTTGTGATGGTGATTGATGTTAAAAATCACATCTTGGTCAAGCATAACTAGAGGAAAAACCTCTTATGCCGCCATGTGTCTTCTAATGAACTCACGAGAGGAGAATGCTCTTTTACAACTTGTTTTAACTAAACCAATTCCAACTTGTTGCGAAACCGACCCGACCCACACGTTTTGTCACTCATACCCATGAGCCAAGTTATGATAAGCGAATACCCCTCTTCTCTCTTAATCGTCTGTTCACCTTATATTTTTAAATTTTATTTTTCCCTATCCTTTTCAGCATTTCCGTACGCCACTTCGCTGTTTAAATTTTTGGGCCGAAAACAGCATGGTGTTTAATCAAATGTAAGTTGTTGGATCTTGATTTTTTTTATTCTTGTTTTTTATTGTTGACAATGTGGCATGTTTTGTTTTTATCTTAAGGTGACTGGAATTCTTGGTGGTGTAAACTGGGCTCTTTTGGAGATTCAATGAATCGATTCAATACTATTAAACGCAATCATCAATTTCTGCAACTGAATTATGTCTCCATCAATGGGTCGATGTTCGTCCTCTCTAACTTATTTGTTTCTCTCAACAGGTATAGAACACCACAATTAGGCCTTATTTAGATCGGAGCATTTTTCGAAAATTAAACATCCGTTCAAAGCCAGCAACGACGAGGTAGTAGTAGACTAAGGTCAGTTTTGTTCCTTTACCACAGCCAAGCCTTATTTAGATCGGAACATTTTTAGTGTTGATTTTTGGTTTTAGTTCAGTGAAATTTGAATCGGCGTTTTACTATTGATCTAAATCAATGGCCGATTTGAAATATGGAGCTCAATCATGGTTCGTTTTCTCATTCGATTCGAAATATGTAGTTATGTATTGTTTTTAATCGTACATTGTTGCAATTGTATTTTTATTTTTAGCCTTTTAATCGTAGCTATGTATATGTGTATATATGGGTGTTTTCTGTGTGGTAATAAATCATGATTAAAATTTATGTTATGATGAAAGGGGGCATATATCAGTGTATATTGTTAATCAACAGGTGGTGGAGTTGAACCCATGTGCTTAGAATCTGGACCCAGGTTTGTTCTTGAAGGCTTAGATATTAACTCCAACTCTGAAAGGTTAGTGAGCAATATCTAATCATAATGGAATAGTAAATAAAGTCCCCTATGATATACTGATTTTATGGAATGGGTCAAAAGTGACCAAAAATGAATTTAATTTTATGCTAACAACCAATTAAATCTCTTTTATCATCTAAATTAGATTAGTATGTCAATAACTTAGTTTCCTTAATCATATTCAATACATTTTATATTTATATGATTTGAGAATAAAAAAGAAAAAAAGATGTTTGTGGACCTGCCTAACCAACCTGATTTGCTTTGACCCATTATTAAAGTTATTCGTTATTACCAGACACCTTTCCCGACGCAGTATCCAGCTTGCCCATTTTAACCACCTCTTATACTAATTTTATGACTAAATTGTTCAGGTCCAACAAGAAGAGATCTTTTTTCATCAACTAGAAAAGGTGGGAGTGGCCTTAAACCAGTGGCAGAAGACTTGCTAGCCAATTAGATCGATCCCGTTTTCAAGTTGGCTCAACTATAAAGTTATCTGCTATTACCTAAAACCAAACTATTTCGACCCAGTACCCAAACAGTCTATTTTTACCAGGAGGTATTCTTATTAGCTTTAAATAAGAAGAGGCTTTTCTCATTGACTAGAAAATGTGGGGGATAGCCTTGGACCAGCAGTGAAAGAGTTCAGTGATCTTGGTTTCAAGTTGGCTCCACTTTCTAAAAATGAATTCTCACTCAAAAGTAATGGTGCAGTGCATCATTCGGTTAATTACTTCTACCTACTATAGTGCACTTAGAGTTGAACCAGTCATTTCTGTTTCTTTACATGTTTGACTGCAAGGTTTATTTTTTATTTATAACAGACGTGTGAAATGGGTAAAAGTTATTCCTAACAGACGGGTGTTTGATTTACCGCTGAGATGTCCTGGTCTAAAGCCGAACTAGAGGTATCTACTAACATCTTCCTTGACGCCAACAATATTTGAATCGATATGAGTGCTAACCCCTAAAAGGAAACAATATAACCATTCGCATAAAGCTTAGAGCATCCAGCAATGGCGTATCAATCAAGAACTCAAAAAAGGCTCAATGCACTGTGTTGTGCTCCTGATTACAATGCCATTCAAAATTTTTATTCATCCCCTTTCATCTTTAACTCCCATTATACACACCTTTGAATCTGGTTTTGTGTGTACATTTTTTTAAATCATTCATATATCAGTGGAAGTTGTGGAGTTTTGATAGGGAATGCACTTACGGATATGCATGAATGTGAATCCAAAAAGGATGTTAAGAAGTTCACCAAACTAAAAGAGGTATTTTGGGGATAATTTTAATGGCGACGAAACCACTACAGACCCTTTTATAGTCATATACAAATAGGATGACCTACATGCTACACATTCTCTTTGGACTTATAAGCCAAGTACTTTTTTCTATCGTATTCTTGATATTCTTTCTAAATAATATGCTCATTTTATCCCAAAGAAAAGTACACTTCACAATTTTATATAAAATTATTATAATAAAGAATCATTTTGTTTGTTAAAAAGTTGTGAAGCGGGATCTTTTCTTTATTATATGTGTTCATATTATAAGTGGGTTTTTTTAATGAGTTCATTCGACTTTGCAACCATTTGAAGATAATATAATCACTCTACAGAAGACATAGGAATCGCAGCTTAACAAGCGTTGGACAACTGGATTGGGTAACGAGACCGAATGGGTATACCAACACTTTGTGGAGTTTCTCTTTATTGAATTTTAATGGTTTTAATATGGTTGGAAAGAACTATGGAAAATGTATACTAAATTATTAACTAAGGTCACCTAAGTGGTTTCTTTGATGGCCCTAAAGTGCCTTTCGATGCGACTCTCGTATCTTACAGATTAATAAAGTAACAGAAAATAAGTACTATGTTGTAAATTATCGATCCCGTGACAACGCGTGGGTTACCCACAATGACTTATAAAGTGTATGCTAATTTTGGTCTTCAATGGTTAAATGAACATGAAAGGCTTTTAACATGAAAGACATTTGACTTGATTATGACCGTTGTTGGTTATTGATGCTTATTAAATTGTTATTGATGGTTATTGATGCTTATTAAAGTGTTTTGTTTAGATTAGTTATAAAGCTTTGAACATGAACGACTTTGAACATGAAAGACTTTTAATGCATATAATGGTTATGATGGTTGATGGTTAGTGAAAGACTAGAATGATTGTTAATGATAGTAGACATTATGTTTAGATTACTTATAAGGCTTTGGACATGCAACACTTTAAATGGACATTATGCTCTGAACATGAAACACTTTGGTTGCACATAATGCTTTGAACATGAAAGACTTTGTGATGCATAGTATGCATTATGTTTTGAATGCACATAAGGCTTTAAACATGAAAGACATGTATGATAGTCTTTGTTTCATTTGATTGGATTTACCAAGTCTTTCAATAACCGTCAACAGTCATAACCTTATTGACCAGAATTAAAGATCAAACTTGTCTGACCATAATAAATGGTCAAACATGTGAAGTGAATGTAATTCAACTTCTCAAACCTTTGTTGTGAACTTTAGTCACAATTCAAGTTCCAACAGTCAATCCTAATTCAAGTTCTAACAGTCAATCCAAAATTCAGGTTCTAAAAGTCAAACCCATTTTAAGTTCTAAAGGTAAAACCCATTCAATTCTGGTTATAAGTCTTAATACATGTTGTTGATGTTAATTGCTTAGTCGTTAAGGATAAATTAGTGGTTAGTTAATAGATTTGGAAAGAGTTTAAATATTGAGAGAATTTATAACTTATATGTTCAGGGACTGAAAGTGTAAGTAAACTTATGGGGGTATTTTGATATTTTCACTGACTTACATACGGTATGTTAGAGGGATGGGCCTGATTGTGAGCAATCGACATCCTAAAGGACGGGAGTGTTGAATTTTTGAAATTTGGGACTGAACGTGTAAGTGGGTGTAAGCCTTAACGACGTTAATTATACTTTACTCTATAGTTTATTATTGCCCAACTAGTCATAATTTGAAAATTTTAAATTCTATACATTTTAGGAGTTGAAATACTAAAGCATGTACTTTCAAGGCAATATTGAATTCGGGTTAACAAATAGCAACCCAGGTTACTATACTTTAAAAAACAAAGTATAGTGCTAATAAATTAATACTTGTTTTAGAAAAATTACAATTATTGTTAAGAAAATCGTAAAGAAGAGAGTTTGTGATACATAATTTGTTGAGATCTTGTGAACATAACGCAACAGTGAGAAGAAAATGACAATTATGTAACGGTCAAAAACCAATGACAAATTGAAAAAAAAAGATCACTCTGATTCAACCGTTAAGCTGCTTAACGGTAATAAAGCAACAATCAGTAGTTATAAAATCTCTTTATATAATGTCTTTCTATGTACAATCTCTCTCTCAGATATTGTTACATATCTCTCGTTCTTGGTTTTAGCCACACAATGGGCCATCAAAATATTCTGGCGGAAAATGAGAATATCATTTAGTTCAATATGTGGCTGAGTCATGAGATCGAACCACGATGTTATGTGTTTGCTATTTGATGTGTACAAAATGCAACATATAAATTACATCAAACGAGGCGTAAAACCAACCCTTTTTCAGTACTAATGTTGGAAAAAACATTCTTTTTTGTTCTTTTTTAATTTACAGGACCAAAAGAGCTTAAAAAGACTAAAAGAAGCAAATTAACGGCTAAAAACAACACAAGATACAAGAGGAAGGAGTAACGTGACATGCCCGGCCCCTCGATAGCATCCAAAGAACAAAAACAAAAGAAAAAGAAGGCCGCCACGGGGCCGTGTCCAGCCAGACATGGGCCGTGGTCAGTTAACAAATCCTGCAGAAAAGACAAAATGCATAAATCAAGCCACCAAGGGTCGTGTCCAGCAAGCACGGGGCGTGGTCAACGGTAAGATTCGTAGAATCTTGATAGTACAGCAAAGAGTTGACCACGGGGCCGTGCCCAGAAGACACGAGGTCGTGTGGGACCTTCTGTTGACAGCTGCATTAAATGAAGGAAGAGAAAGAAGTGGCCACGGGCGCAGCGGGTACGGGGCCTTGACCGGGGCTCTGTTCTGACTATAAATAGGGGTGCTTGGTTCCCTTCAAAGGCATCCCTTGGTAAACCACTTATCTCTCACTTTGCCACCACTACACCACCAACACCCACAACCATCATCCATCTTCCATCTTTAGAGTGTGTAGTAGTCTCGGGTTCCAAGATTGATCGTAAGAGTTCTTGTCAAACAAAGGTCATGCTTGGCTAATCTCTTACATCACTTGGTGAAAACAAATCTTTTATGTATTACTTTTGATTTTTAATCTTTTGGCTACTTTTTAATTGGGTATGTATTAATGACTTTAATAACTAGTTTCTTATGTTGAAAGTGAATTTACAATAGTCGGCTAATCAAGAACAGATTCTAAGGCCAATAGTGGTTAATCAACCTACTATTGGTTCAACATCATCTTCTGGTGCAGGTCCGAGTAATAGTGGTGTTCCAGTTGAACAAGTTTTTGAAGCAGAAGTAACACCTACTACAACTCCATCAAATGTTTCCACTGAACCAGGAAATGCAACAACAGAGCCCATTATTCCTCAGAATCAGAATTCCGACTCTGATGAAGCTCCAACTTTCTATGATGATGAAGAATCTTCTTCTGATGAAGAATCCGAGCAGAAATCCAACATGTTAAACCAATCTGCTGGCCCAAGCAATCAAAATGAAGTAACATCTAGTGCTCCTGAAGTTGATTTGATAGTTGATCTGAATATTTCAAATCAGAACAGTACGGTGGATGTTCCTAGTGAGGAGATGCCGCGATCTTATTCATATCACCCTTTAACCAACATAATTGGAGAGTTACAGACTGGTGTGAGAACAAGAAACCAGATCAACAAAGCTTTAAGTTGTTTCTATACACGAGTGGCTCCGACTCAAGATTATTGCTATTAGTCATGTTTCATATCTCAAATCGAGCCGAAGACTGTGAATGAAGCTTTGGGTGATGAGAACTGGGTAATTGCGATGCATGAAGAGTTGTTACAGTTTGAGAAACTGGGAGTTTGGAGACTTGTAGACTTACCACCAAAGCAAAAAAGCGATAGACACGAAGTGGGTCTTCAAGTGCAAGTGAGATGATCGAGGTGTGATTGTTAGAAACAAAGCTCGGTTGGTTGTCAAAGGTTTCCACCAGCAAGAAGGAATTGACTATACGGAAGTCTATGCATCGGTTGCACGTTTAGAGTCAATCCGCATTTTCCTTGCATTCGCTGCTTGGAAAGGTTTTAAAGTTTACCAGTTAGATGTGAAATCCACATTTCTCTACGGTAAGCTAGGCGAAGAAGTGTACGTCGGCTAACCACCGGGGTTTGTCGATCCGCTAAACAAGAACAAAGCTTATCTCCTAGACAAAGCCTTATACGGATTACATCAAGCCCCGAGAGCTTGGTAGGAGACGTTATCTCAACATCTCGTTGGAAACGGCTTTACTAGAGGCACAGTGGATAGTACATTGTTTACCAAAGAAGTCGGAAGTCATCTAATCATCGTACAAATCTATGTGGATGATATTATCTTTGGTTCAACGGATGATAGTCTTTGCAAAGAATTCGAGAAGATTATGAAGAAGAAATTTGAGATGTCTTCTATGAGTGAAATGAAATTCTTCCTCGGGTTACAAGTTGATCACCTACCAGATGGCATATTCATTCATCAAACCAAATATGTTCATGATATTCTGAAGAAGTTTGAAATGGATAGCTCGAAGCCGCTTTTTATTCCTCTGGCACTGAATCACGGGATTTGCATTGACGAAACAGGAACTAAAGTGGATGATACGCTCTATCGGTCGATGATAGGATCTCCTATGTATCTGACGGCATCTCGCCCAGATATCATGTATCCTACCTGTCTTTGCGCAAGATATCAGTCCAGTCCCAGAGTATCTCACATGCAGATAGTCAAGAGAATATTCCGTTACTTGAACGAATGTCCAAGCACCGGCTTTTGGTATCCAAAGAACGATAATTTTGATCTGACGGGATATGCTGATTCTGACTTTGGGGTGGATAAGTTAAATTCAAAGTCTACGATGGCTGGTTGCCAGTTCTTTTGAACTCGATTAGTAACGTGGCAATGCAAGAAACAAACCACTGTCTCTCTCTCTACTTATGAGGCAGAATAAATTTCTGCTTCCAGTTGTTGTTCACAAATCCTATGGATTCAACAACAGATGAAGGACTTTGGATTGCAATTTCTTGATACGCCTTTATATGTAGACAATAAGGCAGCAATCGACATAACTAAAAATCCAGTTCATCACTCTCGAACTAAACACATAGGAATTTGTTACCACATCATTCGTGATTGCTACGAAAAGAAGTTGGTACGAATAGAAAAAATCCACACCGATGAACAAAAAGCTGATTTTTATACCAAAGCTTTTCCTTTAACAAGATTTAAATATCTAATGAGGCTAAATGGTATTAAAAATTTGTTGACAGGTGCGGAGGTAGAGGTTGAATATGGATCGGACGACGAGTTCACGTGATCCACATTGGTTTGTTTATCTTTTAGATTAGTATTTATTAAAAAACTAAAATACAAAAATATGTTTTTCATTTTAGGGGGAGAAAATTTTGAGTAAATACAAAAGTACAAAAAAAATTGAAAATAGTCAAAATGAATTTTTGTGTCACAAAGGAAATGATAGTACATCAGTGGACTACCACAGTATGCTAAAGAATTGTAAAGTTTAAAAGGTGATAAACAAGTCTTACTGAGGATGTGTCGATAGGCTTTACACGTTTAGTAAATTGTTTCCGGGATATAAATTAAATTTTACAACTGCTTAAACTTGTGGATTAACATCTCTCGGATATATGGACTTAGTACTTCGAAATTTCGTTTGAGAGATTGCCTGATTCTGAGATACGAGGTCTTTATAGATAGTTGATATCTGGGGTATTATACAAGTTCTTCTGATTTTGCGGAAGCAATAGCCTAGAACTTCTATAATGCTTTTGTTATAAACCCTTAACTGCATGTAAAACTGAAAAGAATCGAAAGATCTAATCATTTGCAGTGCTTAAAAGATTCCTTAGTGGGAACACATCTTAAAGTCGAGCCTTCATTTCTTTGTCGATACGGTGGTATTAACCTGAGCTCTCAAGGCTTCGCATTAACCCAGATACAGATATCAATTACGCTATACTCACATGTAAGATGAAATCTAGGGAATCTTGATACGGGAGTATATTCTGAGATGGGAACCACAGTTGAGTCAAGTTTCATAATTCTATCTAAGATATCTTGGAACAAATTGAGAATATGTCGAAGTTTAAGTGGACAAACATATCGACAATCTAGGTAAACGAGTTTAAAACTTAAAGTCATCAAAAGGTCAACGGTACTGGTGATATGTCTCAATCAACTGATATTATCCTTAGACACGAATTCACAAAAATATGTCTGTAAATATGTTTGTACATAGTTTACTTACTTTACTTTCTTTACAGATTAAAACCAAAAAGATTTTCAGTGTGTTTTAGCATTAATTTTCTAAAATACAAAAAGATTTTATTTCTACATTAGTTTTCGACAAGCCAATGTTGGAAATCGGATCTTCGAAGACTGGTAAGGTGCTAAACTGGTGGAGATCTAATTGACAATGGGATGGGAGCTAATATGTGTGATATCCCGGGTTTTTCGGATAACTTACACGTGATATTTGTCGAATAATATATATGCTAAGTATGCATGAATTAAATACGTGTTGTGTGTTGTGTGGATTTTTAGTTATATATGTATGTATAATAAATATGTATACGAACGGAACCGAAATCGCAAACACAAACCGAGATCAAACCTTAAACCCAAACCTATCTCGGCTACAAGATCAAGCCGCAAACCCTTTGTGAACAACTCAAACCATTCTCGGTCGATACCAAGCCCAAGACCGCAAACTTATTTTGTTTAAAACCAAACCCAATCCAACTCAAACTAATCGGCCAAACCAACCATTCTAGTCCCTCGGCCACGTGATCAAGACCCAAAACAAACAACCCAAGATTCTCGGCCGCAAGACCCAAACCCAAACCGTAACCCTTCACCTTGCGTTATATATACTAACCCACATGCATGTCTTCCTTCAAAAACACACACAAAACCCTAGAGTTCATTGCCGTTGGCTGCCTTACCCTCATCATCATCTCGGTCGCAGCAAGCAACAGTTTTCCTGTTCTTTTCTTTCGGTCGCGGCAACAACAGCAGCAGATTTGCGATCGCAGGAAGTTGTTTCTCTTCTCGGTCGCAGCAAGCAGCAGCCGGAGCCTTTGCCAACTCAGCCACAAACAGCCCACTATTCTTTCTAATCGCGAACAACACCCTTTCTCGGTCACGGAGTTCTCGGTTGCAAGCAATTTTGATCACCGGATTCCTTAACATACCCACGGTTCGATTACCTTATCATTAAAAGCCTAGAATTTATCATTGATTACAAGATCATGTTTCGGATGATGTGTATGCTTAGATGTTTAAGATGTTTCGAATATATATATATATGCATGCTTGAATGATTCATTGTCTCGGAGTACATACATGCTTGAATGATTCATTATCTCAGATTATATGTATGCTTGGATGCTTAGTTGTTGCGGATATATGTGTTCGATGGTATTGTTTTCAGAATATGTGAGTTTTAAGTAATCGGCTGAATTGATCATTGTTCATACGCAGAATTGTACTCGGAAATCATAAGTTAGCAAGTGTGTTTTGGTTGTAATAACTAGAAATAAGAACTAAGGGTTGCATGGATAGGTTATTAGTCTCAATCTATGAGTAGAAATCGGATTATAATCACCTAGGTTAACCGTATGAACAAATTGTGCGAATAAATTGTAACAATAATGCTGAAACAGTTTGCTGAGTGAAAGATTCAGCCGACTTCATCAGGCTGTAACTTGGTCGTTAGTTGTCGAAAAACGGATTTTCTGATGTCTAGAACATAGAGATTTGAATAAGGAATCTAATGGCGCTGGATTCATAATTTTCTGAAATCGTTTGATATTTTTAAAGGGCTAAACAAGTTCAGTAGGTAAAGCTGTTAAAATTCTGGAATTTTGTTGGTTGTTTATCAAGCTAGATTTTAAAATCAGTAGGGAGTTGAGTCATGATTTTTTTACAGCAACTAGGTATAGAAATTTCCGGGCAACTCCAATTGGAATTTCGTTAATCGGACGATCAGTGATTTTTAAATAAATTCTTCCGTGGACTGCAGTCAGAAAGCAGTAAATCTGACTGCAGCTTAGTGGATTGATAATTATGGTTAATTGGTAAAGATTTAGGACTTGGAAAAATTATATAAATTTCTATGGTATAAATTTCACCTACTGTAAAAATATGGGAATTTTTAGAATGCCGGAACTATTTTATAAAAGTCCTAGAAAACAGCTGAATAACTGAGTGTTTAGCAGAAAGTTGTTAACTTGTGATTTTATGCATTAAAGTGTGGCATGGATTTGGAATGTGTTCATGATAAGTTGTTTGATTTCTATGATCATATGAGAATACTTGCATTGCATGTTTGAGTGTTAGATATGTTGTTGGTGTGTATCACTTTGTGAGTAAATTGCGTGTGGAATTTGTATTGGTGTGATTACACACTGACGTGGAATTAATTGGTTTGTTAGGACGCAACTAGCGGTCCCATCTCTTATAACATCTTTGCCACACTAACCGAGCTAATAAAGGTGAGTTCACGGCCCCTAACTTTATACGGTTTTTTTTAACAACAGGGGGAGAAACATGTATACACTCTCAAACTCAAACTCTTTACGTTATACGAATGTAACGTCACATAACTATACGGTAACTAAGTTAATGTTAATGTAATGTTATGGTCACTATGCAGCTTTATCACTTAAGTCCTCGACAATCTCGTCGGATCGTTAGTATTTGGGTTAAGTAGCGGGGGAATTATAAGTAGTACTACTGGGTCTGACGAGCCCCATCCGAGCTAGTCGCGCTAGCCGACCGGGTATGGTCAACGGGTGTATGATTGGCCTAACATCGCCATGGTCATGTGATAGACCTGGCAAAACGGAGGCACAACTGTCAGCTTCGATCGCGAACACTTAGTGACATGACTTTAGGCTAGCTACCTATATACATTAATATTGAACTTAATTACGGAACAACTTAATATTCCGGGTTTGGAATATTGGAAACACCAACTTATTATCCCGGGTTGGAGATAATGGAAACACAACTTAATATTCCGGTTTGGGAATATTGGAAGCAACAACTTATTATTCCGGGTTTGGAATAATGGAACTGGTATGTTATCCCGGGTTGGGGATAACGGAGTAACAAACTAAAACCGAACAACGAATTTATGAAAACCTGTGAACTCACTCATCTTAAATGTTGACACTTGTTTCTTTACATGTTTCTCAGGACGCTAGGAGCTCTAGGTGCACGCACATGCATTGAAACAAGACATCATTATCGAGTCTTATTTATTATTTGTTTTGGGATTTTTCATTTGTTTTGGCGTTTGTGTTGGCGCCCGCATCACTACTTATTTATGCTTCCGCTCAAACTTTAAAAACTGATACTTATGCTAAATATTGGTAATCTAAAATTTACAACAAATGATTTTGGAAAACGTATTATCAAATCATATAGAGTCGTTCGACGTACTAGTGTCTTAGATTCTGGTTTGTTCACACGTCTCGCGGTAGAACTCCGCAAGTGGAAATTGAGGGTGTGACAGATTGGTATCAGAGCCACTAGCTATAGAGAACCAGGTTTGCATTAGAAGTAGACCTAAACTATAGCTGATATCACGACACTAGACTTAGTTTGGCACCGAATTATTATATCTTGTTATGTAATATACCACAACTGTGTTTGGTAGATTATGCCTTCATAATAAGAAATGAAAACAACTCATAACTAACTACACGACCTAACAGGCAATGTCATCATCCTCATCGTCATCATCGTCCGACAGACTTACACCATCAAGGGCACTAGGAAAGGCACCAATGGTGGAACCCATACCACCTTATGGCGTGGAGACACGCTCAGTGGCGAGGAAAAGGCTCGCTCTGGGGAGGAGTCGTCGTTACGCCCAACTATTGCTGTACCGGTTGAACCGGTTAACCCTGTAGAGATAGGAGTTGACATGCTTAGAATCCTGGTGCATACACAACAAAAACAGTTAGAAAGAATGCAGGAAACCATCTTAGCACAAGGATGGATGATCCGACACCTTACAGGAAAGACCGACTCGCTCGAGGAAGAGCATCGTACGAGTAAGATAGCTCGTAACACCATAGCCAGAGATCTGCGTGCTGAGCAGATAAGAGCTGACTGGCTGGAGGACAGAGTCCTGGAAAATAGTTGGAACATTCAGGAACTGCAAAATCAAGCACTTGAACCAGCACCGGCCCCTCCAGTGCCGGTAGAGGAGGATCCAGAAGAGGATCCAGAGGAGGATCCTGAAGAGGATCCGGAGGAGGACCCAGCTGAGGAAGCTGGAAATGCCGCACAGGATGACGGCAACGACAGTGACTTGGGGAATGGAGACGTAGACGACTGACACGTCCCATTTATATTATTTGTTTTCCTTCAGTTTATTATTTTCCACTTGTATTTAAATTTGAGACTTTATGGTGAATTCGTATGTTTGATTTTCACTTTTGTAAGACGTTGAGATTTCAGTTAATCAAGTATTTTTTTTTTGACTATTTAACATATTGAGTTGACATAACTTAATAATTATTAAAGTACGAAGTAGGATAACTATATTGGATATATAGACTTATCAGGTGTGTTTGTGTTGTGTTTCGAAGATCTAAATGGCGACTGGAAGACGTGGAAACCTTAACTTGACGCCCGAAGAGCTAGCTGCCATGATTCAGGAGCATGTGAATGCAGCATTAGCGGGTGTTCAGAACCAGCCGGCAGGTAACCATTATTAAATTTTCGCGTGAAAATCTAATAGTGAGGCTAGTAAAATTCCTTGCTGACTTCCTGTTCTCTGTCAGCAGGAGGGGGCTTTAACCCCTACAAGATGTTCCTTGACGCAAAGCCAAGCAAGTTCTCGGGGGCGGAAGGACCCATTGGATTGGTCCGCTGGATCGAAAAGTCGGAATCTGTTTTTGAAATGTGCAACTGCTTAGAGGCCAACAAGGTCAAATACGCCGCCTCAACACTGGAAGAGGGGGCACTGACATGGTGGAATGCCCAAGTCCAAACACGTGGACTGTTAGCTGCAAATGCAATGGCATGGACTGAGTTCAAGGCCCTGATTAAAGAGGAGTACTGTCCACGAGACAGAGTGCAACAGTTAGAGCAAGCTCTATGGAACCACAAGATGGTGGGATCGGAAATTGAGGCTTACACGGCAAAACACCATGACTTGGTATTTCTGTGTCCTGAATTGGCCAACACGGTGGAGAAAAGACTCGAGTTCTATCTCGGGGTTTGGTTCCGGAAATTCAGGGTATGGTGATGTCTAGTAACCCTGTAACAGAACATCAAGCTATCCGATTGGCTCACAAACTCACCGATAAAGCGGTGGAACAGAAGAAACTGCCAGCACGGGGTACCACCGAAGTCGCCCCAGATAACAAAAGAAAATTTGAAGACTCCACTGTTCGACAGTCTTCGTCATCACATCCGCAGCAAGGGAACCAGAAACGGTTCAATCACTACCACAGCCACCGGGGTCATCAAAATCGTTCCAACAACAACTACAACAACAACTACAACAACAACAACCAGAATGCAGGCGGCTATGTAGGTCGAAAGCCGCAGTGCAACCGCTGTAATCTTCACCATGACGGCCCTTGTGCAGGAAATCGCTGCCAAAGATGTGGCAAGATGGGACACGCGGCAAGGGATTGTCGTGGGGAAATCGTGTCCCGACAAAATCAGAATCGGCCCCAGGGTCAGCAGCAGGGTATAAACCGGGGATGCTATCAGTGTGGTAGCACCGCTCATTTTAGAAAAGACTGCCCACAGTTGCGCAACAACAACAATAATGGTGGAAACAACCACAACAACCACAACAATAATAACAACAACAATAATGGGAACGGTGGCACAGGAGGTGCCAAGGGTCGCGCATTTACATTGGGCCGCGGGGAGGCCAGAAACGACGCGAACGTGGTCACCGGTAAGTTCCTCCTTAATGAACATTTTGCTTCTGTGCTTTTTGATACGGGTGCGGATAGGAGCTTTATATCTGAGTCTTTTAGGAAGAACCTAAATCTCACGCTTAAACCATTAGAGACCCCTTATGTGATAGAATTAGCCAATGGTAAATCTGTAAATGTAACCCAAATCGTATCCGGCTGTCAACTCAAACTCGCGGGCCACACTTTTACCATCGATCTGATGACAACTACCCTGGGTAGTTTTGACGTGGTAGTCGGAATGGACTGGCTATCCGACGTCCGGGCTGAAGTTCTCTGCTTCGAAAAGTCTATCCGTATTCCACTCTCGAACGACGAAATCCTGACGGTACAAGGCGACAAGGCAAGCGCCGTCACCAACATTATCTCCTTTATGCAAGCTCAGAAGTATCTTCGGAGAAAGAATTCCTTCGCTTTACTCGCACTAATTACCGAACAGCCTAAGGACGAGAAACATATAGAAGACATCCCTGTCGTCCGTGATTTTTCCGATGTATTCCCAGAAGAACTACCTGGCCTTCCACCACATCGACAATTGGAGTTTGAAATTGAATTGGCAAGCAATGCAACCCCTATCGCCAAGGCTCCATACCGCCTAGCTCCAGCCGAGCTGCAGGAGCTGTCTACCCAACTTCAAGAGCTGCTAGAAAAAGGATTTATCTGACCAAGCGTTTCGCCATGGGGAGCTCCAGTCCTCTTTGTCAAGAAAAAGGACGGGACTTTCCGCATGTGCATCGACTATAGGGAACTCAACAAGGTTACAGTCAAGAACCGATACCCGCTACCTCGCATCGACGATCTATTCGACCAACTGCAAGGGTCAAGTTACTACTCTAAGATTGATTTACGGTCTGGTTATCATCAGTTACGCGTCAGAGAGGAGGATATCGCTAAGACAGCATTTCGCACTCGGTATGGCCATTACGAGTTCTTGGTCATGCCATTCGGTCTCACTAACGCACCTGCAGTGTTCATGGACCTCATGAACCGCGTGTGTAAGCCATACCTCGACAAATTTGTCATCGTGTTCATCGATGACATACTCATCTACTCCAAAAGTAAAGAAGAACATGCTGAGCATCTACGATTACTGCTAGGATTACTTCAACAGGAAAAGCTATACGCCAAGCTTTCGAAGTGTGATTTCTGGATCCGAGAAGTTCAGTTTCTCGGGCCCGTCGTGAATGAAAAGGGTATCCACGTAGACCCTGCCAAGATTGAAGCCATTAAAAACTGGGAAGCACCTAAGACACCGACGGAAATCCGCCAATTCTTAGGATTGGCTGGTTACTACAGACGCTTCATCGAGGGGTTTTCAAAGATTGCACAACCGCTCACTACCCTCACCCAGAAAGGCATCAAGTATGCTTGGGGTGAAAAGCAAGAAGCAGCGTTTCAATTGCTGAAGCAGAAACTTTGCAGTGCACCCATTCTGTCCTTGCCGGAAGGGACAGATGACTTTGTAGTGTATTGTGATGCTTCCATTCAGGGATTGGGATGCGTACTCATGCAACGCGATAAGGTCATCGCGTATGCGTCGCGACAGCTGAAAGTTCACGAGAAGAACTACACGACGCATGACCTAGAATTGGGAGCAGTAGTGTTTGCACTTAAGATCTGGAGACACTACCTTTATGGAACGAAGTGCACAATCTTCACTGACCACAAAAGCCTCCAGCACATCTTTGATCAGAAGGAGTTGAACATGCGACAGCGTCGCTGGGTCGAACTCTTGAACGATTATGAGTGTGCCATTCGGTATCACCCGGGTAAAGCTAACGTGGTAGCTGATGCCCTCAGCAGGAAGGAACACTTGAAACCTCGTCGCGTACGAGCACTACAACTCACTATTCATTCAGGGCTACCCGAACGAATACGCGACGCCCAGTTAGAAGCAGTTAAGGAGGAAAACATCAAAGCCGAATCAGTGGGAAAAATGGAACGCGATTGGGAGGTAAAGCCCAATGGAGCCCGGTATTTCATGAATCGCATATGGGTACCTCTCTACGGAAACCTCAGAGAGCTAGTCATGGATGAAGCTCACAAATCTCGATACTCTATCCATCCGGGTTCGGATAAGATGTATCAGGACCTTAAAGTTGCGTATTGGTGGCCTAACATGAAAGCCGATATAGCCACCTACGTGAGTAAATGTTTGACTTGTGCAAAAGTCAAGGTGGAGTATCAAAAGCCATCGGGGCTACTCCAACAACCAGAGATCCCAGTGTGGAAGTGGGATCAGATCTCAATGGATTTCATCACTAAACTCCCGCGAACCTTGGGTGGTTGCGATACCATCTGGGTGATTGTGGATCGTTTAACTAAGTCCGCACACTTCCTAGCTATCAAAGAAACGGATAAGATGGAGAAGTTGACTCGCATCTACATTAAGGAAGTAGTTTCTCGGCACGGAGTGCCAACGTCCATCATCTCAGATAGAGTTGCTCGCTTCACGTCAAACTTCTGGCAGTCACTCCAGAAAGCGTTGGGAACACGCTTGGATATGAGCACAGCTTATCACCCTCAGACTGATGGTCAAAGCGAAAGGACCATACAAACCTTGGAAGACATGCTTAGGGCATGCGTAGTGGACTTCGGAAATAATTGGGAAATTCACCTGCCTCTAGTAGAATTCTCATATAACAACAGCTATCACACGAGTATTTCGGCAGCACCATTTGAGGCATTATACGGTCGTAAATGTAGATCACCGGTCTGCTGGGCAGAAGTCGGCGACAGTCAACTCACAGGCCCTGAGTTAATACTTGAGGCTACTGTAAAGATTGTACAAATCAGAAACCGCATGGCGGCGGCACGAGATCGACAGAAAAGCTACGCTGATCAACGACGCAAACCGCTCGAATTCCAAGTAGGCGATCGCGTCCTACTAAAGGTGTCACCCTGGAAGGGTGTAATCCGCTTCGGAAAACGGGGCAAACTTAACCCACGGTACGTAGGCCCGTTTGAAATCTTGAAACGAATTGGACCCGTAGCATACCAATTAGACCTCCCTGCCGAACTCAGTGGAGTTCACAACGTATTTCACGTGTCAAATCTGAAGAAGTGTCTATCAGATGAAACTTTAGTTATTCCATTGGATGAGATCCAAGTGGATGAACAACTACACTTCGTGGAAAAGCCTATTGAGATCATGGATCGTGAGATCAAGACTCGAAGGCACAGCAAGATTCCAATCGTTAAAGTTCGTTGGGACTCTAAGCGTGGACCGGAGTTCACGTGGGAAAGAGAGGACCAAATGAAAAACAAATACCCACACCTCTTTGCAACTGAGCAGCAAACTAACGATACCAGTAGCTAAATTTTCGGGACGAAAATTCTTTCAACAAGGGGATGATGTGACAACCTGGAAATTTTCTCATACTTTCGTGTACTATTGTTGACTAAATTCTTGTGCATGGCACTTGGAAATCTTGGTGTATGACACTTGGGAATTTCTTGTAACGTTGCGTACCATTATAAACGAACTAACTCTTTGTGCGTGGCACTCTAAACATGTACGTTACATGCTAAACCGCGTTTACTCAATTTTCGGGACGAAAATTCTTTCAACATGGGGATAATGTGATATCCCGGGTTTTTCGGATAACTTACACGTGATATTTGTCGAATAATATATATGCTAAGTATGCATGAATTAAATACGTGTTGTGTGTTGTGTGGATTTTTAGTTATATATGTATGTATAATAAATATGTATACGAACGGAACCGAAATCGCAAACACAAACCGAGATCAAACCTTAAACCCAAACCTATCTCGGCTACAAGATCAAGCCGCAAACCCTTTGTGAACAACTCAAACCATTCTCGGTCGATACCAAGCCCAAGACCGCAAACTTATTTTGTTTAAAACCAAACCCAATCCAACTCAAACTAATCGGCCAAACCAACCATTCTAGTCCCTCGGCCACGTGATCAAGACCCAAAACAAACAACCCAAGATTCTCGGCCGCAAGACCCAAACCCAAACCGTAACCCTTCACCTTGCGTTATATATACTAACCCACATGCATGTCTTCCTTCAAAAACACACACAAAACCCTAGAGTTCATTGCCGTCGGCTGCCTTACCCTCATCATCATCTCGGTCGCAGCAAGCAACAGTTTTCCTGTTCTTTTCTTTCGGTCGCGGCAACAACAGCAGCAGATTTGCGATCGCAGGAAGTTGTTTCTCTTCTCGGTCGCAGCAAGCAGCAGCCGGAGCCTTTGCCAACTCAGCCACAAACAGCCCACTATTCTTTCTAATCGCGAACAACACCCTTTCTCGGTCACGGAGTTCTCGGTTGCAAGCAATTTTGATCACCGGATTCCTTAACATACCCACGGTTCGATTACCTTATCATTAAAAGCCTAGAATTTATCATTGATTACAAGATCATGTTTCGGATGATGTGTATGCTTAGATGTTTAAGATGTTTCGAATATATATATATATGCATGCTTGAATGATTCATTGTCTCGGATTACATACATGCTTGAATGATTCATTATCTCAGATTATATGTATGCTTGGATGCTTAGTTGTTGCGGATATATGTGTTCGATGGTATTGTTTTCAGAATATGTGAGTGTTAAGTAATCGGCTGAATTGATCATTGTTCATACGCAGAATTGTACTCGGAAATCATAAGTTAGCAAGTGTGTTTTGGTTGTAATAACTAGAAATAAGAACTAAGGGTTGCATGGATAGGTTATTAGTCTCAATCTATGAGTAGAAATCGGATTATAATCACCTAGGTTAACCGTATGAACAAATTGTGCGAATAAATTGTAACAATAATGCTGAAACAGTTTGCTGAGTGAAAGATTCAGCCGACTTCATCAGGCTGTAACTTGGTCGTTAGTTGTCGAAAAACGGATTTTCTGATGTCTAGAACGTAGAGATTTGAATAAGGAATCTAATGGTGCTGGATTCATAATTTTCTGAAATCGTTTGATATTTTTAAAGGGCTAAACAAGTTCAGTAGGTAA
This sequence comes from Scalesia atractyloides, assembly GCA_947069175.1. Classification (NCBI taxonomy): domain Eukaryota; kingdom Viridiplantae; phylum Streptophyta; class Magnoliopsida; order Asterales; family Asteraceae; genus Scalesia; species Scalesia atractyloides. Next base: position 35,625,786 of record CAMTDV010000015.1, read on the forward strand.
AGCTGTTAAAATTCTGGAATTTTGTTGGTTGTTTATCAAGCTAGATTTTAAAATCAGTAGGGAGTTGAGTCATGATTTTTTTACAGCAACTAGGTATAGAAATTTCCGGGCAACTCCAATTGGAATTTCGTTAATCGGACGATCAGTGATTTTTAAATAAATTCTTCCGTGGACTGCAGTCAGAAAGCAGTAAATCTGACTGCAGCTTAGTGGATTGATAATTATGGTTAATTGGTAAAGATTTAGGACTTGGAAAAATTATATAAATTTCTATGGTATAAATTTCACCTACTGTAAAAATATGGGAATTTTTAGAATGCCGGAACTATTTTATAAAAGTCCTAGAAAACAGCTGAATAACTGAGTGTTTAGCAGAAAGTTGTTAACTTGTGATTTTATGCATTAAAGTGTGGCATGGATTTGGAATGTGTTCATGATAAGTTGTTTGATTTCTATGATCATATGAGAATACTTGCATTGCATGTTTGAGTGTTAGATATGTTGTTGGTGTGTATCACTTTGTGAGTAAATTGCGTGTGGAATTTGTATTGGTGTGATTACACACTGACGTGGAATTAATTGGTTTGTTAGGACGCAACTAGCGGTCCCATCTCTTATAACATCTTTGCCACACTAACCGAGCTAATAAAGGTGAGTTCACGGCCCCTAACTTTATACGGTTTTTTTTAACAACAGGGGGAGAAACATGTATACACTCTCAAACTCAAACTCTTTACGTTATACGAATGTAACGTCACATAACTATACGGTAACTAAGTTAATGTTAATGTAATGTTATGGTCACTATGCAGCTTTATCACTTAAGTCCTCGACAATCTCGTCGGATCGTTAGTATTTGGGTTAAGTAGCGGGGGAATTATAAGTAGTACTACTGGGTCTGACGAGCCCCATCCGAGCTAGTCGCGCTAGCCGACCGGGTATGGTCAACGGGTGTATGATTGGCCTAACATCGCCATGGTCATGTGATAGACCTGGCAAAACGGAGGCACAACTGTCAGCTTCGATCGCGAACACTTAGTGACATGACTTTAGGCTAGCTACCTATATACATTAATATTGAACTTAATTACGGAACAACTTAATATTCCGGGTTTGGAATATTGGAAACACCAACTTATTATCCCGGGTTGGGGATAATGGAAACACAACTTAATATTCCGGTTTGGGAATATTGGAAGCAACAACTTATTATTCCGGGTTTGGAATAATGGAACTGGTATGTTATCCCGGGTTGGGGATAACGGAGTAACAAACTAAAACCGAACAACGAATTTATGAAAACCTGTGAACTCACTCATCTTAAATGTTGACACTTGTTTCTTTACATGTTTCTCAGGACGCTAGGAGCTCTAGGTGCACGCACATGCATTGAACAAGACATCATTATCGAGTCTTATTTATTATTATTGTTTTGGGATTTTTCATTTGTTTTGGCGTTTGTGTTGGCGCCCGCATCACTACTTATTTATGCTTCCGCTCAAACTTTAAAAACTGATACTTATGCTAAATATTGGTAATCTAAAATTTACAACAAATGATTTTGGAAAACGTATTATCAAATCATATAGAGTCGTTCGACGTACTAGTGTCTTAGATTCTGGTTTGTTCACACGTCACGCGGTAGAACTCCGCAAGTGGAAATTGAGGGTGTGACAATATGTAATATCTGATAAGCGAAAACGATTAAAAGTTCATTAATTTGAAACTTGAAACTGAGAAAAACCAACAGTTTGTTCATAATGGGTCGAACCGAGGTCATTAACTTGGACTCGGCAGACAAATCAGTTAATCAAGGTCATTAACTTGAACTTGATCAACTGAGTGAATTGTTAAAACTGGTAAAAATTAAAAAATTCAGGGTCAAAATTGAAAATTTTGAAAAAGTTGATTTTGAAATTGATCAAGTTCGCCCGAACTTGTTCAGGGCTTAGTTATAATGTTCTGATCATAAGTTCGACCGAACGTGTTCTGTGTTTAAAAGATCAAAAGGCAAGTTCGCCCAGACTTGTGTGTTCTTAACAGATATATTGAACAAGTTCGCCCGGACTTACTGATCTTAATTGATTGGTTTTACAAGTTCGCCCAGACTTGTTAGCTATAAATAGAATAGAAGTCCGCCCGAACTTCATTACCTGATACTTGATACACTGAGCAAACTTGAGCGAAATTTGAGCGATTTCAAAATTGCACATCTTGTGTTGAATTGCTGCCTGATTTTCGAGTGATTTGTAGGGATTAGCACACTACTAATCATGGAAGTGGCGAGTAATTCAATTTTGGACCATAAATTGAGTAGCTTTGAATGAATTAGATCTGGACATGCTTACATGACAAAATCTAAGATGTTTAAAGACAAATTGGACCATAAAATACATTAAACAAGCATAATCGATCCTAAACATGTCATCAATTTGATTCAGAAAGCTTTGAATAGGTTGTTGCAGGACTTGAATGAAACGATGACAAGTTCGCCCGAACTTGTCCATTGGTTCTTTGAACCAAGTTCGGCCGAACTTGTCCTCAAATGTGATAATCATGAATATCTCACAAGTTCGCCCGAACTTGTTTGATAAATTTCAAAATTCATGAATCTTTGACAAGTTCGCCCGAACTTGTTTGAACATGATCAAAACCATAAGACTTTTACAAGTTCGCCCGAACTTGTTTGGAATTCAATGAAATTTGTTCTAGACAAGTTCGCCCGGACTTGATAGAAATGTGATGTTTAAATGCTCTCAAGTTCGCCCGAACTTGATGTATGATTTTGTGAAAATTGTAATTTTTGCTAATTTTGTCTTGATTCTCGTGTTTGCAGAATATCCAGCTTTCGTTCAATAAGTTTCACAACACGTGCATGACGCTCGACAAAACTGTCTGTCCATCTCTAGCAGCATATGACAGCATTATTGACTTTATGACGCGCATTCCGATAAACAAGGCGATCACGGAAAAGACTGTTATGTATAGATCACACGTGTACAAATTTTGGAGCTCATCGTCATTGAATAAGGATAGCACAGTGATCGCATCTATTGTCCGCATCGGAAATGAAGATAAGGAGATTATATTATCTGAAGCTGATATCCGCAAAGTTCTAAACTTCAACGACAGTGCTGAAGATCCAATGATGCTCGATGAGAGGATGGTTCGGGGATGTTTTTGTAGAATGGGCTATAAAGGGCACGTGAATGAATCTACGTTGAAGAAAGGGGGAGTTCCGAATCCCTACAAGTTCTTGATGCATGCGATTATACATGCATTCAGCCATCGAAAGGCAGGTTTAGACGATGTACAAGATTACATGGCGTGTATGGCTACAGCATTGGTCCTAAACAAGAAATTCAACTTCTCAAAGCTTGTATTCACTCACATGAAGAATAATATGGGAACGAACAGGCTTGTTATGTATCCGAGATTCATACAGATGCTCGTCGATGACAAATTCAAGAATATTGCTAAGGATCCAAACAACATTCTTTATCTTAGCCATATGGATGAAGTAACAGTGAAGAAGCTTACTACTTTTCAGAAACAAGCTTTAGCGTCGGTCACAAAGCCATTATGTGGTGCTATAATTTCTGCTGATTATGTTGCTCGACCGGAATACAAATGGAGAAAAGCTTATAGTGGTGATGAAAAGGAAGTAATCGCTGAAGAAGAATGGTTATCAACCTTCAAGGAAAAGCGCAGTGATTGGTTCTTGAAGAAAGTTGTTGAAGAGAAGAAGAAAACTGTCAGGAAATCAAAGAAAGTCAAAACTATGCTTATTGATGAAGACGAACCTGAAAATGTTCAAACAGAGGTTGGTTCAAGTGTTGCAGTTAACATTGAGAGTCAAGAGACAGAAAAGACTACTCAAGAAGATGATGTTATCTTTGCAACGTCTGACAAAGACGAAGATAGTGACGATTCGCTAGAAAAAGCAACAAAGAAAGCTATCGCCGAAAAAGAATCAGAAAAGACAAAAGAAATTGATGCTAATTATGAACTAGAAATTGAAAAGGGTTCTGATGAGGAGACACAGAAGAAAAAGGCGAAACGCGTTAAGTCTTCTGCAAAAGATAATACATTGAAGACTAAAGGTTCTCCTAGTACCAAAGGAAAGAAAGTTCAAAAGCTGAAAAGCAGACGTTACATTGGCAAGAAGAAAAGCACATAAGTCCCACAAGAACCTTCTGGTGCAAAAGAATCAGGAGTTACACAAGAACCTCCTGCGTCTGAAACAAATCAAATTTCTACTGTTCAAGAGACGATTGTGCAAACAGGAGTCACACAAGAACCTCCTGAGTTTGATTTGTTTGAAATTCCTATAATCCTCCAACAACTTCACAACCAGAAAAGTATATTCCAAAAGAAGTTCCAAGGCATACACCGAAGAGTACTCCAAAGTCTACGCCAAAGACTACTCCGAGGTCAAAGCTTTTTGGAAATATCCCTGATGAACTAGTTGATATTCAAGTTCTGAATGATTTCTTTCCAGACACCAATGTTGACGAACTTGAGAAAAGAGTTAATGTTTTGGAAGATAAAGTATCAAAGAATGAAGCTGAGAAAGCTGCTTTGGAGCAAATAGTGAAACAAAGAGAAGTTGAGAAGGGAATTTTGAACGACAAGGTGAAATTTTTAGAAGGTGATTGTGGATACCTAAAGGCACTTATTGAAAGTCTACAATATGCGAACGAAAGATTACAAAAAGAGATTGCAGATTTACAATCAGAGAGAGATTTGAATGATCGAATGTTTTCAAGGCTTCAGAAAGTTTTATCTAACAGAATTAACTTCAAGGAAGAGTATGAAAGATTGGATTTACAAGAGGCAAAAAGAAGGCAGAGAAAGAGCTTACTGAACAGGGGAAGGGTAAGCATGTGATTGAAGGAATGCCTGAAACAAAAGAGACTGTGATTGAATTTGCGAAAGCTTCCGAGTCTGAGATCATTCCTGAGAAAGAGACTGAACAGAAAGACGATGAAGAAGCTGAAGATAAAGATGATGATGAGCCTGTTGATGATTCAAAGAATGATTCTGATAATGATGATGGAAATGATGATGATCAGGGTGGAGTTAGATTGAAAGTTGTTGATGCTAAAGTAACCGATGATTTTGATTTTTCCTCACTTTTGAATGATGATGCAAATATGATAGAAGATCAAAATCAGGGGGAGCAAATAGGACAAGCAGGGCAAACTGATGATGATATGACAAATGCGATCTTTGCAATGCCTGTTGCTGCTATGCCTTCGAAGCCACTGGTTTTAATGTTAGAACATAATGTTGAGGAAGGTGAATTTGTTCACAACTTAACGAAGGAAGATTTGGCTAAACTGTTGAATGTTGATGCTGAAAGTTTGGTTTTGATTTCGAAGAGCAAGTGGTGAATATTGATACATTCGAGCCAAATAAATACTGCTATAAAAGAAGATCTGATGCTGATGATTATAATAAAGTTATTATTGAAGATTGGTCAGATGATGAAATGGATGAAGCAGAGAAGTATGTTGGTGTGAATACAGATAGTTTTCCTACATTTGAAGAGATGTACGAAAAACTGAATGAAGATTTGTTAAAGGAAAAGATAGCAGAGTCTATGAGAGAAGGTAAAGTTCCTAAGCCTATGACTAAAGAAGAGATTGCAAAAGCAAAGAAGTCCTGGTTTAAAGAAATGCCGAGAGAAAGAAAGTTTCGACGTCCGTTAGCATTCTTTACCAGAGATGCTGATAAGTCATTGGGTGATATCCTAAGTTGGGGTTGGTTGAAAGAGCTGAACGTTTACGCCATTAAACGAGAATTTTGGGTTCAATACTTCCGATACTTGGCAGACTTCAATACATTACCATATTGGGATGTGGAGGAGTTAGTGCAGACAAGGAATGTGAGCTATCACATGAAGTTTATTGATCAGCTATTGTGGAAAATGATAAAGTTTGAAGTGACGCAAGGATTCAAGTACTGGAAACCGTTTATACCAAAGCGCCGAATCAAAACGAACAAGCAAACGGGAGAGAAAGACATAACGTTGATTATGAAATGTCCACGTGCGATAAAGAACGTTCCCCTAATGCCAATAGAACAAGATTTTTATCCATTGTTCAAATGGTGGCAAGTTTATCCTACAACGTGTGAAGCTGTTATAGTGTTGAAGTTTGAAGAACACTTGGATATTACGAAAGAAAGATCAGCTGAAGTGTTTAAGAAAGAAGGTTTGTGGGGGTTATGGAGAAAGATACGCATACTAGACCCAATGTGGCTAGTGAATTGTTCTAAGGAAGATATTCGATGTCTATTCTTTAACAAGATATGTTACAAGCGATGCAGTATCAAAAGATTGTTAATGTTTGGTACGCTCATGGCGTGAATTCAGGAAGAATGTGGGAGTCTAGCTGGAGAGATTTAGAGCACAAAGAATTTCTGTAGGAAGAAAGGTGTCTGGAAAGACTACATGAGAAAGGTAGGGTGGCGGGGCTTAGACGTTTTCAATTTATGACTAAAGTGCCACCTACAGATCAAACGCCTATTACTGCGCAAGAAAGAAGAAAGAAGCCTTAAAAGAACTTCTTTGGGCGCTGCAGATGAAAGATAGAGTTTTGAAGACTGATAAAGACGAAGACGATATCCAAGGGGGAGTCTGTTAGTTCAGTATGTCTATGTCTTAGTCTTGTATCGAGTCTATTTAGATATGGTTAGATTATGATAGAAAACGTGAAATATTTATGTAAATAGCATCAAGGTCGCCCGGATTTATAAAGTGTGAACAAGTTCGGCTGAACTTGTTCAACAAGTTCCCGAACAAGTTCGCCCGAACTTGTTCTATCCCTAGCGAACTTGTATGTCTATAAATAGTAGCATCTAGAATTTCATTTGTAACTTTGGCAGAATTGAGGCGAAGCTCTGTCGGATCTGGAACTCACATGTATTGAACTTTAAGATCAATAAACAGACAATTTAACGAGTAATTCTTGAATATTTGATTAACATGTCATATAGTTTCCGCCTATTTGAACATTAGATACCAATTTAGGTTCCTATGCTATCAAGGAGCAATCTAACAAGTTCGCCCGAACTTGTCAACTATTATTGAAATTTTCAATAAGTTCCCCCGAAGTTGGATACAAAGTTGGAAAATTTTCAAAATCATTAACAAGTTCGACCGAACTTGATTAAAAATTGATTTTTTCTGAAAATTTTCACAAGTTCGCCCGAACTTGGTGAAATTGAATCTGAAATCTGTTTTCTTCACAAGTTCGACCGAACTTGTCACTATACTAATCAATTTTTCAAGTTTGTGAACGTGTTTTCAGTGATACTCGTTTGTTTTCCACAATGGAAGATATCCACAATGCGTATATGACAGTCGGGGCTTCAACATCGAATGCCAACATGATGAATCAAGTTAATCTGGATAATGAGATGTGAACATCAGTGAAGCCACCGAAGCTTATGAGCATGGATGAATACGAGGGGTGGAAGGAAAAATTTACGAACCGGGTTCAGGCTACTTTCTTTCACAGTTGGTTTGCGGTTGAAACAGGTTACACATGGCCAAGAGATGAACATGAAAATCTTATTGAAATGAATAAGTTTTCTACTCAACAGAAGGATGCGTATGTTGTGAAAAGAAAATGATCAGTTTGATTCAGCAGTCCGTGAAGGAAGACATCTTGGTGTAATTACCAGAGTACAAAACTGCACAAGAGTTATGGAAATCTCTAAAGGCTAAATATCAGGGGAGTGCAGAGATGATTAAGAGCAAAAAGGCTCTAATCATGAAACAGTTTGACATCTTCACAATGCTGAAAGGCAAGTCGATGAAACAAATGATAGAACAATTATGTCATTTGAAAGTGATAATGAGAAGGCATGGTCTTGATAAGACTGAAGAAGAATATATTGACAAATTGGCTGATGCATTACCGGAAGGTGAATGGACAATGTATGCACCCCTACTAAAAGAAAGTCCAAGCTGGCAATTTTTCAAGCTATCCACTTTTATCGATAAGTTGGAGGGGCACGAGATGGAACTCTTGAAGATTACCAAGTCAAAGAATTCGAACATTGTTCAGGATGTAGGACTTTATTAGAAGAGTGGAGCTCATGAGAATATTTCAAGCCCGAAGATCCAAACAGCTTTCAGTGCGATTATGAATTCCTCGAATCATTCGTCACAGGGCCAAACTCAATCATATCCTAACTATGATCAGAGTCCTCCCACTGCATTATATTCAAGCACGAATTTGAATTCTCCATTTCAAAACCAGACAAATCAGAATAATCAATCAAATTCTGATCCGAACTTGTTTAGATGCAACATTGCAGTCAACCTAAAGACCGTCTTCTCTGAACAAGTGGCTAAACATCATATGTCACTTCTTGCTACAGTGCTGGAATCTTATGAGAGTTTAGTGGCTAGGAAGATCGGAAATCCAGAAATGACTGCTGAGGATTTCGATCAAGTGGATGAGGAAGAGCTTGAGTTGATGGACATCAAATGGTCCTTAGCTTCGATTATACGGAGAGTTACCAAATTTGTTGCACTAACTGGAAAAGACATCGGAAACTCGAGCAACAAGCTAGGATTCAACAAGACGAAAGTTACTTGGTTCAGATGCCGACAAAAAGGGCATTTCAAACGAGAGTGCAAGAATCCAGAAGCAAGTGGCAACCAAAGTGCTTTCGGAGGTGGAAATGACTACTACAAGAAAGCATTGCAATACAAGCCGTTTCCGAGGAAAACTCAAGTCGAAGTTCAAGAGAAACCATCTAACACCGCAGAAAAAGCAATGGTTGCTTCTAATCAAGATGACGGTTTTGATTGGAACACATATATTGCCAAGAAGACTGGAGTTGCTCTAATGGCTGAGATCGTGGAAGAGCAAGATACATCTGCCGAGGATGCAGCTTTGGAGAACGCAATGCTAGAAGAATACTTGCAACAAACAGAAGAAGAAGAGATCTATCATCATACGAGGATGCAGAGTGTTCTTTCTCCTAACATTACTTCTAGTTTTGAAGGTTGCTTTGGTGCAGCATCTTCTGAGCATGTCGTTGAAGAAACGAAACCAGTAGTTGAGGAAGTCATTAATGTGACTAAAGAGATGAATGAGGAAAATCTCACGGAGATCGCCAGCAATGATGGCAAATTTGATAAAGGTAGGCCCGGAGGTAAAAGTTGTAGAAAAAGAAGTGGTAAAAGTGCAAATCGTTGAGGTTGAAAAACCTTGCACGAAATGTACTGAGCCTTGTGCGCAATGGGCCGAAAAATCTCAAATCATAAGTGAACTCAATGTGCATAACAACAATTTTAAATATGATTATCGTACAAATGAAGGAAGCTTATGATAAAATGAAAGGCGATTACAACAGACATGATAAAAACAACATTGAACAGCATGACATAGTAAGAATGTTAAAAGCAACGGTAATGGAAAAACAAAATGCCATTAACATTTACATAAATACCATTGCTGAAACGAAACAAGAGCTTCAAGATATGAAACTATACCACGAATGCTTACGCCATCGATCATATTCTTCCAACGATTCCATCGGAAGAAAATGATAAGAAAGCAAAAGGTAAGAAACGTGGGGATTATGGCAGTGTTCCACCTCCCTTATGCGAAAAATATTGTCGTAAGAAAGTTGAAGGGATGGAAAAGGCGCTCAATGTAGAGTTGTTAACCGAAAAGAAAAATGAGCTGCCTAAGAACATTGACATAATCTATATAAAACCAAACGATGATAGTGAAGTAGTGGTGAAAAATGTTGTTGAAAATGTGTTGAGTGAATCTGATTATGGCAGTTTGAGAGCGCCAATGCAAGTTTGAACAATTCCGAATCACAATCCGAAGATGATGATACATCACTGGAAGATAGCCTAAGTGATGATCCTAACTTTGTCATGTACAAAGTTAAGGAATCTGATAAACTATATTTCAATGACAACTTTTCGATTCGGAATGTAAAAGAAGATCAACTTGATAAATTATTCAAACTTGTCGAAATATCATCAGAAGATTTGGAGAGAAATGAGAAAAAGTTTTAGTCAAAACCCAAATGAAATTATAACAACTACCGAACAAATGGTGGTGACTTTCCTGAGCACAGGAGAGCGGGTTTGGGTTTGGAGGTAGAAGATGAACCTAAAAAGAAAAGGTCACCATTTCACGAATATAAGAATAAAAACATGAAATTTGTGTTTGGGACTAACACAGTTCAGGAAGAAGCTTCCATTGGAAAGCAATCGAACGATGAATTTAAAAAGGAAAAGGAACTTCGGATAAGGCTAAATCCGCAAGTGGAGTAAAACCCACTAGTGGACATTCTCATGATACTCGGACTTGCTTCAAAGCCTATGTATCAACGAAAAAAGACAAATTTAGATGTTGAGAAGCAACCAGAGATTGAGAAACCAGTCACAATCTTAAAACGAACAAATGAATCTAACAACGAAGTGAAACCTAAAATTGAAGTTAAAATTGAGAAATCTACTTTCGAAAAAGGTGAATCTTCTAAAACAAATGAAAACAAAGATTCAAAGTTTTACATCAAGAAAGCAAGGATTAAATCTCAAGCTTGGGTTGCAAAGAAAACATCATCACCATCTGAAGATGTAAAGTCTGAGTCAATTAAAAGTAAGGAAGACAAGGTGTCTGAATCAAAGGGAAAAAATGAAATTGACAAAGTTTTTCCTAAACTTTCAAAAGAAAAGAAGAAAGTCAAGTTTGAAAACTTAAATGTCGATGAAGTCTTAGATAATGATTATGAATATCAGAGGGTTTATGAGGATGTTTATGAAGATTATTATCCCACACCCAAGACCAAAAAGGTTGGGTTGCACTTTTTCACTAAGTTCTTGTTGGTGCATATGTCTGTTGCCTACGTCATTATGTATCGAGTCTGAGTGAATAGGGCTTAATCTGTTAGAATCTAGGCATATTCAAGTGTGTGTATATAGGCAAGTTCGCTCGAAGATGTGCTTGAATAGTCAAGTTCGGCCGAACTTGACTAAGTCAAGTTCGCCCGAACTTCAGTCACCTCCAGTGAACTTACAAGTCTATAAATAGGTGCCTTGGGTTTTCATTTGTAACTAGGAGAGATTTTGGCATAGAGACGGCGCAGCTCTGTCGGATCCGGTTCTCGAATGTATTGAACTTTAGATCAATGAAAACAATATTTAAATGAGTAATTCTTGACGTTCCTACAAGTGGTATCAGAGCCTGGATACCTAAATTTGCTGGAATCAAGACAAGAATTTCTCTATTTCATCTCCATTCTATCATTTTTCTTAACATTTTCACATACTTGATGATTTCATGGTAAAAAATGGGTGATTTTTAAATATGTCATGTAAAACACACTAATAACAAACCCCTGAGAGTTTAGACATCAAATTCAAACGTTTTGATATCAAAAAGTTGCAAAAACATGTTTTGGAAACAATGCCGAACTTAACACTAAGTTCGACCGAACTTGATTGAAAATCTTTAAGTTTTCATCAAGTTCGAACGAACTTGATTAGATTTTTAAGGTTTTGAGCTTAAGTCCGCTCGAACTTGTTGATTTTTGCTTGAAATTCCATCAAGTTCGACCGAACTTGATATAATTCTAGTGAAAATTCACTCAAGTTCGCCCACACTTACCTTTTCTCTCAATTCAAGCCTAAGTTTGACCGAACTTAATAGTTTCTTCTAAAAATACTCAAGTTCGCTCGAAGTTTGATTTTTCTCAAAAACCCACATCAAGTTCGCCGAACTTGAGTGTGTTTGATAAAATTTTGAAAATTAATTCACCTAAGTTCGACCGAACTTGTGAATACTTGAAATCAAAAATTGTTTTCACACAAGTTCGACAGAACTTGTCTGTTCATAATCAATTTCCGAGTGTTTTTTATCGTATTTTCAGATAAGTCTACGGATTGTCATAATGGAAGATTTCCACAACATATTCGTCTCTTAAATGGCTTCTTCATCAAACGCTAATGTTCTTGCAGCAAACTAGATGAATATCGACAACGAAATGGGTACTACGTCGAAACAGCCAAAGCTAATGAGCATGGATGAATTTGAAGGATGGAAAGAAAAGTTTGTGAATTGGATACAAGCAAATCAATTCAACAGCTGGGTTGCAGTTGAGGATGGTTACAAATGGCCAAAAGATGAACGTGATCAAGATCTTCCGCTAAACAAGTTTTCAAATGCCGACAAAGATAACTATGCTGCAGAGAAGAAAATGATCAGCTTGATACAATAATCAGTGAAGGAAGATATCTTGATACTTTTGCCAGAATATGATACTTCACAGGAATTATGGAATTCTCTTTGTGAGAAATTCAAAGGAAGTGATGAAATGATCAAAAGCAAAAAGGCTTTAATCAAGAAAGAATTTGCGATCTTCACGATGATTAAAGGTGAAACAATGAAGCAGATGATTGATAGATACTGTCACCTCATGGTCCAAATGCGGAGACATGATATCAAAAGATCTAATGAAGAGCAAATTGAAAAGCTGGCTGATGCACTTCCAGAAGGAGAATTGACAACATATCTGACGATTCTGAAGAATAGTCCATCTTGGAGACACTTCAAGTTGTCATCTTTCATTGACAAATTGGAAGGTCATGAAATGGAATTGATGAAGATTGCTAAATCAAAGAATGCTAATGTTGTTCAAGATGTCGGTGTTTATTATAAAGGAGGCATTCCTGATACTCCGATATAAAGTCCGAAAATCCAAACAGCATTTAGTGCAAATGCAAATTCTTCTCCAAATCAACGTTCTCCATATGCTGGTTACACAAGTGCTAGTTCAAGCTCATCTTTCCAAAATCAGACAAGCCAAGCCAATTCTGATTCAAATGTTTTCTAGTGCAACATAGCAGTTGATTTGAAGAATGTATTTCCTAAGAAGGTGGCCAAACAACACATAGCACTTCTTGCTACTGTTCTCGAATCATATAAAAGTCTCGTTGCTGGAAAGATCGGTAATCCAGAAATGATCGCCGAAGATTATGATCAGGTGGACGAAGAGGAGTTGGAACTGACGGATATCAAGCGGAGTCTGGCATCTATCATCAGAAGAGTGTCTAAATTTGTGGCGCTCATTGGAAGGGATATTGGTAGCTCAAGCAACAAGCTTGGATTTGACAAGACTAAAGTCACATGCTTCAGGTGTCGACAAAAAGGACACTTCAAACGAGAATGCAACAATCAAGAAGCAAGTGGAAACCAAAATCCTTTCGGCAACAACAATGAGTACTACAAGAAAGCTCTTCAATACAAGCCATATCCGAAAAGAACACAAGTTGAAGTAGAAGATAAATTTGCAAAGACAACCGAACAAGCTCTTGTTGTTACTCATGAAGAAGATGGTTTTGACTGGAACAGATTCATCGGAAAGAAACTGGTGTTGCTATGATGGCAGAGGTAGTGGATGAATCTGATACATCATATGTCGATGTTGCTTTGGAAAATGCCATTCTGGAAGGATATAGACAGAGAGCTGAGGAAGAAGAATTAGCTTACCTTGATATGCAGAAACAAGAAGCTTTGAAATCAGAGGCTGAAAAGGTAAACGCTAAGGTAAGTATGTCTGGAAGGGAGGTTGTGAAAGTTGTGGAGGTTGGAAAACCTTGCACAAAGTGCGCAAGCCCTTGTGAACCATGTCTTGATAAAGTCAAAGTCATAAGAGAATTGAATGTACACAACGAAAACTTTCATTATGATTACAGAACCATAAAAGAAGCTTATGACAAAATATCAAGAAAATATAAATATGTTGAACATGCTAATGGTGAACTTAATGCTAATGTAAAAATGTTAAATGCTACAGTAATTGAGAAACAAAAGGCAATTAACATGTACATTAACACAATTGCTGAGACAAAGCGTGAGCTTCACAACATGAAAATTGAAACGGAACGGGTAAGACAGCTTCTAAAGAGCTACACCACAAACGCGTATGTCATTGATCACATTTTACCTACGATTAAATCAGAGGAAAATGGTGAGAAATCAAAGCGTAAAGAGTACGGATGTGTTCCTCTACCATTTCTTGCAAGTTATTCATGCAAGAAAGATGATGAAGTTGAAAAGGCATTTAATCTACTTATTTTGTCTGATAAGAAAAATAATTTGTCTGAGAACATTGACGTAGACTTTACAAAATCAAATGATGACAATGATTCTGATGAAGTCAGCTTTCAAATCGCCAACTCAGGTTCAAACAGTTTTATTACACAGTCCGAAAATGACGATACAGCTTCAGAACATGATCTAAATGATGATCCTAACGTTGTCATGTACAAGGTTAAGGATTCTGATATATTATACTTTGATGATAGCTTTTATGATTCGGAATGTAAAAGAAGATCAAATTGATAAATTGTTTAAACTTGTAGAAGTTTCATCAGATGATCTTGACAAAAATGAGAAAAGATTTTACTCGAAACCTAAAAGGAAAGCTAACAATTATCGAAAGGTTTGTGGTGATTTTTCTGAGCACAAGAGAGCAGGTTTAGGTTTGGAGGTTGAAGAAGAAGAACCGAAGAAGAAGGAGAAACCAATGTTCCAGGAATACAAAGGTAAGAATATAAAGTTTGTGTATGGAACGAGTACGGTTCAAGAAGAAAGCATGATCGGTAAGCAATCGAATGATGAATTCAAGAAAGAAAAAGAACTTCGGGACAAGGCTAAGACCAAGTCCACAAGTGGAGTAAAACCCACTAGTGGAAATGGTTCTGATAATCGAACTTGCTTTAAATGCAATAATGTTGGTCATCTTGCTCGCAAGTGTCTGAATCTAAAGCCTGTATTTCCTCGAAGGAAAACCGAATCAAAAGATGAAAAGCAAAAACGACCAGAGATTGTGAAAAATGTCACAGAGTCAAATAGAAACTGTGAATCTAAACAAGAAGTGAAACCTAAAACTGTGTCAAAGTTTAAAAACTCAACATTTGAAAAAGGTGAACCTTCAAGTTTTAATGAAATCAAAGATTCTAGATTCTATATCAAGAAAGCAAGAAGCAAACTACAATCATGGGTCGCTAAGAAAAGGCTTTCATCATCAGTAAAACCAAAGTCTGTTGCTGACAAAACTGAAAATGTTAAATCAACTGAGTCAGTAATCAAACAGACAAAGAAAGAAAAGGTCAAAACGTTTTCAGAATCGACATTGGACGAAATGTATGATGATGATTTTGAATATGATGAAGAGTTAGAATATGGTTATGATGCTTATCAGTACAAACCCAAAACCAAAAAGGTTTGGGTTTCATTTTTCAAATACTTGTTTCATGTTAAGGAGTCCCAAGATCCACTCTATCAAAGTTGATACAGGATAGTGGAGCTCCATGAGTTTTTAACTTATCGAGAAAGTCATATTCTTTGATGGTTTTTGAAATTACAAAGTGGTTGAAAAAGAAAAGTTAAAAAGAATTTTTGAAAACTTGAGAAAATCCACACTTTTGAACAGAACATTGATTGTTATATTGAAAAATCATTTAAAATTGATTTCCTACAAGTGATTCTTACAAGTGGTTTCTACAAGTTGAGGTTAACAAAGTTAAATGGTTTGTTTCTGTTGTCAGGTGATGATGCAGAAAATGAAAAAAGGATCGGACGACGAGTTCTCGGGATCCTCAATGGTTTGTTACATTTTTAGAAGAATTTCTTAAAACCTAAAATCCAAAAATATGTTTTTGATTTTAGGGGAGAAAATTTGAAAAATTTTTAGAAAAATAAAAAAACATATGAAAAAGTTGAAAATTCAAAAAGTACAAAAACAGTGAAAAAGACAAAAAGAATATGGTTGACTAAAAGGAAATGATAGTACATCAGTGGACTATCACAGTATGCTAAAGAATCGTAAAGTTTAAAAGTGATAAACAAGTATTACTGTGGAGTCGATAGGCTTTACACATTCAGTATATTGTTTCCAGGATATAAACTAAATTTTACAACTGCTTAATCTTGGGGATTAACACATCTTAGATATATGGACTTAGTACTCCGAAATTTCGATTGAAGGGTTGCCTGATTCTGAGATACGAGGTCTTTATAGATAGTTGATATCTGGGGTATTATAAAAGTTCTTCTGATTTTGCGGAAGCAATAGCCTAGAACTTCTATAATGCTTTTGCGAAAAACCCCAAATAGCATGCAAAATTTGAAAAGAATCGAAAGATCTAATCATTTGTAATGCTTAAAAGATTCCTTAAAAGGAACACACCTTAAAGACGAGCCTTCATCTCTTTGTCTGTACGGTAGAACTAACCTGAGCTCTCAAGGTCTCGCATAACCCAGATACAGATATCAATTATGCTATACTCACCTGTAAGATGAAATCTAGGGAATCTGGATTCGGGAGTATATTCAAGAAGTGGGAAACACAATTAAGTCAAGTTTTCTTAATTCTTACCTAACATATCTTGGAACAATTGAGAAATGTGTTGAAGTTTAAGTGGACAAATATGTCGACAATCTAGGTAAATGAGTTTAAAACTTAAAGTCTTCAAAAGGTCAAATGGTACCGGTGATATGTCTCAAAACAACTGATATGATCCTTAGACACGAATTCACAAAAATATGTCTATAAATATGTTTGTACATAGTTTAGTTTACTTGTTAAAAGTTCTGTAAATATTTTACTTGCTTTTCAAAATAAAAATCAAAAGGATTTTCAGTGTGTTTTAGCATAAATTTTTAAAAAAAAATCAAAAAGATTTTGTTTCTACATTAGTTTCAACGAGCCAATGTTAGAGAACGGATCTTTGAAGTCTGGTAAGAAAATCTGATAAATGTTTAAAAGTTCATTAATTTGAAACTTTAAAATCAGATTGCTCATAACGGTTTTTCAAATTGAGGTCATTAATTTGGACTTGGTTGATATATTTGGTTAATCAAGGTCATTAACTTGGACTTGATCAACTAAGTGGATTTTTACAAATCAAATGATGAAAATGTGAAAGTTGAAGGTCTTAAATGAAAAATGTATTCAAGGTCATTAAGTTGAACTTGAAACAATTAACGTTTTTGAAAAGATTGAAGTGAAGATTAAAGTTTGAAATCTTGATGGTACAAAATTTCAAAACAGTGAATCTGAAATGTTTATTTGAATGTCAGAATTTTTTTAGACAGGAAGTAAAGTTTGAGGGGGAGCTGGATAAAACACTATCCAAAGATTTCAGAAAGCTCAAAGCTAGGGGGAGTTTGAAGTTTAAAGATCAAAGCAAAAGGGAGTCTGAGACTAAAGCTTAAAGCTAGGGGGAGCATGATGATTTAAAGTTTTATCAAGACCAAGCTCAAGAAAAAGAAAGAAGTTATAAAGATCAAGACGTTAAAGTTTATACAAAGAACTAAAGATCGGAAGACTCAGAAGATTTTAAAAGTCAAAGATGACTGCGGCAACATCCAAGGGGGAGTCTGTTGGTGCATATGTGTGTTGCCTACGTCATTATTTATCGAGTCTAAGTGAATAGGGCTTAATCTGTTAGAATCTAGGCATATTTAAGTGTTTATATAGGCAAGTTCGCTCGAAGATGTGCTTGAGTAGTCAAGTTCGCCCGAACTTCAGTCACCTTCAGCGAACTTACAAGTCTATAAATAGGTGCCTTGGGATTTCATATGTAACTAGGAGACACAAAGACGGAGAAACTCTGTCGGATCTGGTTCTCGAATGTATTGAACTTTAGATCAATGAAAACAACATTTAAATGAGCAATTCTTGTTATTTGGTTAGCTTGTCATTAGTTTCCGCCTAATCGGACAATAGATAACAAATTTAGGTTCACGTGCTAATCGTGGACGTTCCTACAGTTGTTAACATGTGCAGGGGCTCCAAAGATCTATATTATCGAAGTGGATTCTGGATAGCGGAGCTTCACGTCACATGACTGCGATGAAAGCACTACTCTTTGATATTTAAGTGATTAACGGAGGTTATGTAGGATTCGCTGGTAATCAAGGAGGTTGAATCATAGCAGAAGGAAAGCTTTCGAATGGTGTGGTGTCGTTTGATCGGGTCAATTATATCGCCGAGCTGGAGAACAATCTTCTTAGTATTTCTCATATTTGCGACAAACAGTTTACTGTTTATTTCAACGACAAGGAGTGCATGATTCTTAAGCCAGGCTTCAAGATTCTAGATGAATGGATTCTAATGCGCGCTCCACGCGAAATGATCTTTAGGTGCCAGACATGAGTGTTGCTACCACATCATCAAAGTCAGCTCAATGTTTTGTAACAAAGGCCACAGAGAAGGATTCAATTCTATGGCACAGGAAGATGGGGCATATACATCTCAGGAAAATAAATTTCCTGGTTCACAATGACTTAGTCGAAGGAGTGAATCTTCGAAGCTTTCATATGATGGATCATTATCTTGAATGCAAGAAAGGAAAGCAGATTAAGAAGTCACATCCTAAGAAGATTCTTAAATCCATTAAGTTGCCACTTGAACGACTACATATGGATCTTTTCGGTCCGGTGAATGTTCGAAGTATATCCGGAGATCTGTATTGTCTAGTCGTCACAGATGATTATTCACGATATTCATGGGTTTTCTTCCAGGAGAGCAAAGAGGAAACATTTGATAATCTGGTGATTCTCTTCAAGAAGCTTGAAAATCTGTACCAACTCCCCGTTAGACGAATTCGAAGCGATAATGGTACGGAGTTCAAAAATACCCGGATGAAAGAATTTTGCAACACTAAAGGAATTCTGCATGAACTCAGTGCACCTTACACTCTGCAACAGAATGGAGTAGCTGAAAGGAAGAACCGAACGTTAATCGAAACAACGAGAACTATGCTTGCATATTCTAAATTTCCCGTCAGCTTCTGGAGTGAAGCGGTTGCAGCGGAATGCTACACATTGAACAGAGTCTTGACGGTTGAACCGACCAAAAAGACATGCTTCGAGGTGATTAACCGAAGGAAACCAAATCTAAAGTATCTAGAACTGTTTGGCACACCTTGCACAGTGATTGATTCGGATGGAAAGTTTGGTGCTAAAACGCTGGAAGGTTTCTTTGTCGGCTATGGTAGTCCGCTCAGGAAAGTTTACATTCCTACTTTGAGAAGAGTGGTTGAAGCACAACACGTTGATTGCTTTGATACACAACTCCTATTCAAAGAAAAGGCGATGCGTGGTTGTTCAATTATCAAGATTTACGCAAGTCATTCGACTTGCCAGAAGAGCCTTCTGAAGAAGATCTTGTATCAACAACAGTCGGCTAATCAAGAGTATATTTCAAGACCAATAATGGTTAATCAACCAACTGTTGGTTCATCATCTTCTTCTGGTGCAGGTCCAAATACTAGCGGTGTTCAAGAAACTCAAGCAGAACAAGTGACACCTTCTACAGAACCAGTGAATTCTACAGTGGAACCCAATCTTTATCAAGCACATAGTTTCGATTCTGATGAGGCTCTGACATTTGACGATAATGGTGGATCTTCTTCTGATGAAGAATCTGAGCAGATCACAAGCATGTTAAATCAATCTGCTGGCCCGAGTAATCAAAATTAAGTATCTTCTAGTGCTCCTACAGTTGAAGTGGTGGCAGATTAGAATATCACTAATCAAGAGGATACTGTTGATGTTCCTAGTGAGGTGATGCCAAGATCTTATTCATACCATCCATCAAATTCTGTAATTGGTGAATTGCAAGTTGGTGTATGAACAAGGAGCCAGATCAACAAAACTTTAAGTTTATTCTATACACAAGTAGCTCCGATTCAAGATTATTGTTATTATTCATGTTTCATATCCCAGATTGAGCTGAAGAATATTTCTGAAACTTTAGGCGATGAGAACTGGGTACAAGCGATGCAAGAAGAATTGTTACAGTTTGAAAAGTTGGGAGTATGGAAGCTTGTTGACCTACCGTAGAATCAAAAGGCGATAGATACTAAATGGGTCTTCAAGTGCAAGCACGATGATCGTGGAGTTATAGTGTGCAACAAAGCTTGGCTCTTTGTCAAAGGATTCCATCAACAGGAAGGAATTGATTATACAGAAGTATATGCACCAGTTGCTCGATTGGAGTCCATTCGCATTTTCCTTGCATTTGCTGCTTGGAAAGGATTTAAGGTGTACCAGTTAGATGTGAAATCAGCTTTTCTATACGGTAAGCTACGTGAGCAAGTGTACGTCGGCCAACCACCGGGTTTTGTCGATCCGCTGAACAAAAAGAAAGCTTATCTCCTGGATAAAGCATTATACGGTTTGCATCAGGCCCTGAAAGCCTGGTACGAGATGTTATCTCAACATCTCATCGGAAACGGCTTTACTAGAGGAACAGTGGATAGTACGCTTTTTACTAGAGAAGTTGGAAATCATCTGATTATCGTACAAATCTATGTAGATGACATAATATTCGGTTCAACAAATGACGATCTTTGCAAAGAGTTTGAGAAGATCATGAAGAAGAAATTCAAGATGTCTTCTATGGGCGAAATGAAATTCTTCCTCGGATTGCAAGTTGATCAATTGCCAGACGGTATTTTCATTCATCAAACCAAGTATGTTCATGACATTCTGAAGAAGTTTGAGATGGAAAGCACGAAGCCGTTATCTACTCCTCTTGCACTGAATCACGGAATTTGGATCGATGAAACCGGAACCAAAGTTGATGATACTCTTTATAGGTCGATGATAGGATCTTTGATGTATCTGACGGCATCTCGCCCGGATATCATGTATCCTACCTGCCTTTGTGCCATATATCAGTCCAGCCCAAGAATCTCATACATGCAGATCGTGAAGCGAATTTTCAAATACTTGAAGGGATGTCCAAGCACTGGCTTGTGGTACCCGAAGAATGATAACTTCGATCTGACGGGATATGCTGATTCTGATTTTGGTGTAGATAAGTTGAATTCAAAATCAACTACAGCGGGCTGCCAGTTCTTCGGAACACGCTTGGTAACCTGGAAGTGTAAGAAACAGACTACGGTCGCTCTCTCTACCTGTGAAGCTGAGTATATCTCGGCCTCCAGCTGTTGTTCACAGATTCTGTGGATCCAACAGCAGATGAGAGACTATGGTCTGCAATTTCTTGACACTCCTCTATTTGTTGATAATAAGGCAGCTATCGATATAACTAAAATCCAGTTCATCACTCTCGAACAAAACATATCGAGATTCGATACCATTTCATTCATTATTGCTACGAAAAGAAGTTGGTACGAATTGAGAAAACCCACACCGACGAACAAAAAGCTGATTTTTATACCAAACCATTTACTCTTTCACGGTTTAAATACTTAATGAGAATTAACTGTATGAAAAATCTTTTGACAGGTGCGGATGCAGAGGTTGAATATGGATCGGACGACGAGTTTTCGTGATCCTCATTGGTTTGTTACCTTTGAGGATTAGATTTTCTTAAAAACTAAAATACAAAAATATGTTTTTGATTTTAGGGGAGAAATGTTACAAGAAAATACAAAAACATATGAAAAACCAAAAAGTACAAAAACATGAAAAAGACAAAAAGAATTTTTTGTCAAAAAGGAATGATAGTACATCAGTGGACTATCACAGTATGCGAAAGGATTGTAAAGTTTAAAAAGTGATAAACAAGTCTTACTGTGGATGTGTCGATAGGCTTTAAACGTTCAGTAAATTTTTATCGGGACATAAATTAATTTTACAACTGCTTAAACTTGTGGATTAACATCTCTCGGATATATGGACTTAGTACTCCGAAATTTCGTTTGAGAGATTGCCTGATTCTGAGATACGAGGTCTTTATAGATGATTAATATATGGGGTATTATACAAGTTCTTTAGATTTTACGGAAGCAATAGCCTAGAATTTCTACAATACTTTTGCTAAAAACCCCAAAACTGCATGCAAAACTGAAAGAATCAACATATTTAATCAATTGCAGTGCTTAAAAGATTCCTTAATCGGAACACAACTTAAAGTCGAGCCTTTATCTCTTTGTCGATACGTTAGTATTAACCTGAGCTCTCAAGGCTTCGCATAACCCAGATACAGATATCAATTACGCTATAGTCACATGTAAGATAAAATCTTGGTAATCTTGATACGGGAGTATATTCTGAGATGGGAACCATAGTTGAGTGAAGTTTCGTAATTCTAACTAAGATATCCTGGAACAATTGAGAAATGTGTCAAAGTTTAAAGTAGACAAAAATATCGACAATCTAGGTAAACGAGTTAGAACTTAAAGTCATCATAAGGTCAACGTTACTGGTGATACGTCTCAATCAACTGATATAATCCTAAGACACGATATCACAAAAAAATGTCTGTAAATATGTTTGTACATAGCTTATTTGATTTCAGATTTAAACCCAAAAAAGATTTTCAGTGTGTTTTAGTATAAACTTTCGAAAATTCAAAAAGATTTTATTTCTAATTGTTTTCAATAGCCAATGACGGAAAGCGGATCTTCGGAGTTCAGAATGGTGCTAAGTTATTGGAATCTTGATGACAACGGGTTGGGAGCTAATCTGTAAAGTCAAAATGCATGAAAAACGATGAAAAGTTCATTAACTTGAAACTTTAAAACTTGAAATTTGAAGAAAAACATAAGTTTGTTCATAATGGGTCAAACCGAGGTCATTAACTTAGACTCAGCAGACAAATCGGTTAACCGAGGTCATTAACTTAGACTCAGCAGACAAATCGGTTAACTGAGGTCATTAACTTGGACTTGGTCAACTGAGTGGATTTTCAAAACTGGTAAAACATGGAAAGTTCAGGGTTAAAAATGAAAATTTTGAAAAGGTTGAATTTTAGGCTTAACATAAGTTCGGCCAAAGTTGGTGATGCTTAGTGAGTGTTTGAGCGAAAAGTAATTTGGCAAGAATTAAGCTGTTACTCTGCCCAATTTGAGTTTGATTATAAGTGATTGGCACACTTATAGTCATGACTGAGGTACAAATCTCACAGATCATCCATTAATTGAGCTTAAACGAACAGGTTTGGACCGAAAACTTAAAATTGATTAGATCTAGGGTTTAAATGACAAAATTAATCGATGACAATGTTTAATAAACATGATAACATGCTAATCAACCAATAAATTTGAACAGAGAACATGTTTGTGTTGTTGCAGGTATTTTGGAGATGTCGACAAGTTCGCCCGAACTTGTTGTTGATGGTTTTCATCAACTTCGGGCGAAGTTGTCTGATCCTGAATATAAAACTTCAAATTGTAACACGTTCGCCCGAACTTGTTTACAATATACAAAAAGCTGTTTGAACTTCAAGTTCGCCCGAACTTGTGGGAAAAGTGTCAAAAATTTGTTTTGGTTGCATGTTCGGCCGAAGTTGTTGTTTGTATATGTTGTTATATGTTAATATCATCAAGTACACCTGAACTTGATGGTTAATTGTTGAAAATGTCAAATTTTGTGCTAATTTGTTTGTTATCTCTGTCCGCAGAATATCAAGCTTTCGTTCAACAAGTTTCATAATACGTGTATATCGCTTGACGAAAAGATCTATCCGACGCTGTCTGCTTTTTCTGAGATCTTGAAGTTTTTAGGTAGAATCCCGATAACAAAAGCGATCACAGATAAACATTTGTGTACAGATCGCACGTCTACTCATTTTGGAACGCAGCATCGTACGACGAAGCAAATAAAGTGATAAAGTCTGCAGTGCGAGTCGGGAACGAAGATAAGGAATTCTTGGTGACGATATACGAAGGGTCTTAGAATTCAACAACGATGTTAATGATCTGATAAGCTTTGAGGAGAGGATGGTTAAGGGATGCTTTTTTTCGAATGGGTTATAAAGGTTATGCGAATGAACCGACAATGAAGAAAGGCAGTGTTCCACTACCTTACAAGCTACTAATTCATGCTATTATTCACGCGTTCAACCATCGGAAAGCAGGGCTTGATGATATACAAGATTACATGGCTTGCATGGTTACAACATTGATACTGAACAAGAAACACAACTTCTCGAGGGTGATCTATAATTTCATGGTGAAGAACATGGGAAAGGGACATTTAGTGATGTATCCAAGGTTTGTGCAAATGTTAATCGACGAAAAGTTTCAGAATATTGCAAAAGATCCAAAGGACATCCTCTATCTGAGTCACATGGATGAAACGACGCTGAAAAAGTTAAAGATTTATCAGAAGCAAGACTCTGCTCCTATTGCTAAACCAGTTTTTGGAGCTATATCAAGTGAAAACTACGTCGCGCCTCCTGAAAATAAATGGCGAAAGGATGGCTGTGGTGACGAGAATGAGGAAGCTGCTTTGTTATCTAACTTCAAATAGAAACATGGTGATTGGTATATAAAGCGTGTGGTGGTAGTTGAGAAGCAGAAACATAAACGGGCATCAAAGAAAGGTGATACTTTGTTGATCGATGGACCGGACGAGAATGTCCAGAATATTGAGGGTTCTAGCGCGGCTGCAAATGTTGAAAGCCAAGAAAAGGAAGATGTTGTTATTTCTACGACTTCAGATAAAGATGATGAATCATCTAAAGATCCAATTGATGTGAGTATAAAAGAAGCTGAAAAAGAAAAAGAGTAGGAAAGATTGAACAAGCTCGGTGAAGATCTTTACGAGCCATCTGCTGAAGAGGCTTCTGATTCTGAACGTCCTAAAAAGAAATCTAAGCGCACAAAGTCTAAAGTTGGAGAATCTAAGAAAACTACAGGATCTCCGAGTACTCGTGACAAAAAGAAAGCTCATAGCCGCAAATATTTTAACCAAACAAAGAAAGGAGCTACACAAGAACCTCTTGTTTCTGAATTGCAAGGGATTCCGATTGTTGAAGCTGTAGTGCCAACAGTGACTGATACACAAGTTCCACCTGTAACTGTCACACAAGAACCACCATCAGTTAAAGTTCCTGTTCAAAGTACACCTGTTTCAAGTCCAAAGGTTGTTGGTACTCCAAAAGCTACTTCTCAGAAATCAAGGCAATCAACTCCTCAAAGTACAAGAGCTAGAGAATTTAAAGATGATTTCGGTGATATTCCAGATAATATTACACATCCTGTTACTGCCGAAGATCTTTCAGGCTGGTTTGAAGATATTCCGATTGATAAGCAAGAGAAAAGACTCAAAGATTTGGAAGAAAAAGCCAAGCAGAACGAAGTCGATAAAGCAGCTCTTGAAGAGAAATTAAAGCAAAGTGAAGTTGAGAAAGAAATATTGCAAGACAAAGTAAATTTTCTGGAAGACGATCGAGGTTATATGAAAGCTATGGTTGAAAGCTTGGGTGCTGCTAATGCTAAGTTAGAGAAAGAGATAGATGATTTGAGAGCAGAACGGGATATGAATGACAGAAGATTTGCAAGACTTTAGAAAGTATTTAAAAAAAGTCTGGGCATTGATTTCACAGCTGAATATGATCGTTTCGATGTTCCAGAAGCAAAAGATAAAGCTGGGAAAGAGTTGATAGAACAGGGCAAAGGCAAAAGGGTGATTGATGATATCCCTAAATCTTCAGAGGAGCCTGTTATAGAAAAGGTTGTTGAATCTGAGAAAGCTCCTGAAACAGAGGTTGTTACTAAAGATGTTCCTGAGCAGAATGTTGAAACAATCAAAGCTTCTGAAGAAGAACAAAAAGATGACGAAGAGGAAAAAGATAATGACGACGACGACCCTGCCGGTGACGATACTAAAGATGATTCGGATCATGATGGTGATGACAATGATGATCAGGGGGCGTTGGTCTGAAAGTTGATTCTGAATTTGATTTCAAATCCCTAATTAGCAACGATGCTAACATGGAGGATGAACCAAGTAAGAGGGAGTCCACAGAGCAGACAGGACAACAAGATGTTGACATTTCTGAAGCAATTATTGCTATGCCTGTTGCTGCTGTACACGAAAAGCCGTTGATGATAAGGTTGGATCAAGGTATTGAAGAGGGGAGTTCGTTCATGATTATACACAAGAAGAATTGGCCATAATGTTCGAAGTGGATGCTGATTCATTTGAGTTCAATTTCAAAGAAGAGTTGGTGAACATAAAGACGTTTGAACCAAAGGAATATGTTTACAAACGTGTATTTGATGCTGATGACTATGATCAAGTGATATTTGAAGATTCTGATGATGAGGAGGAGACAGAAAAGTATTTAAATCTCAACACAGACAAGTTTCCTACGATTGAAGAGTTAATGAGCCAGATCGATGTTGATTTGTTGAAACAGAAAGTTGAAGAAGTGATTAAGCAAGGCAACATTCCTACACGTTACACTAAAGAGCAAATTGCTGAAGCAAAGAAATCGTGGTTTAAAGAGATGCCAAAGGAAAGAAAGTTCAAAAGGCCACTAGCATTCTTTACACATGATAAAGATGTTTCTCTGGGAGACATTCTAAGCTGGGGATGGATATGGGATCTTGATGTGTGTGCTATTAAAAGAGAGTATGGGATTCAGTATTTCAGACATTTGATTGATATCAAGACATTGCCGTATTGAGATGTTGAAGAGTTAGTACAAACGAAGAACATCAGTTTTCAGATGAAGTTAAGTGAACAACGACTGTGGAGGTTATAAAGTTTGAAGCATTGAGGGGATTTGAGTTGTGGAAACCGTTCAAACCTAAACGCAGAATGAAGATTAACAAGAAAACGGGTGAAAAAGATATTACGCTTGTGATGAAGCATCCGCGAGCAATGAAGAATATGGCACTTAAGCCCATTGAACAGGATTTTCATCCTTACTTTCTATAGTGGCAAATGGATCCAGAAACAAGTGAAGTTGTGATTGTGTTTCGAGCTGATGAGAATTGGTATTAACGAAGGAAAAGGATCCAGAATCGATTGATCGAAGAAGGTTATGGAGGCTTTGGAGAACGATACGTATACTACAATCGATGTGGCTAGTTAATTACTCGAAGGAAGATGTAAAATGCTTGTTCTTCAACAAGATTTGCTTTGATAAACGTGAAGAAGTCCAAGCAAAGCAATACCAAGGTGTGATTAACGTTTGCTATGCACATGGTATTAATTCAGGGCACATGTGGGAATCAAGGTGGAGAGAGCTTGAAAGAGAAGAGTTCTTGAATGAGGAGAAGCGTTTAGAGAAGATACACGAAAGGGGTAGGGAGGCAAGAATAAAAAGATTTCAATTTATGAAGTGGACGGCTCTTACTAACCAAACACCGATTTCTAAGCAAGAACGTCGTAAAAAGCCATGCAAGAACTTCTTCGGAAGATGTTAAAGATTGAAGACTGATCAAGACGCTGCGACAATATCCAAGGGGGAGTCTATTGATGCATAATGTCTATTGTCTAGGTCTTGGATCGAGTCTGTACGTTTAGAGCTTCAATTGTTAGATTTATTGAATTATTTATAAGTACACATTCAAGTTCGTCACAAGATAGTGTTGGCTGATCAAGTTCGGCCGAACTTGATCTAGCCAGGACACTATTCGAGCGAACTTGATTGTCTATAAATAGTATGTCATGGGTCTAGCTTTGTAAGAACTTTGCGACATTTACGGCGAAGCTCTGTCAGTTTGGATTTCGAGTTGTAATACTTTTGGACTTAATAAACTGACGATTAAAAAGTAATTCTTGTGTATTTGGTTAACTTGTCATATAAATTCCGCATATATAGACAATAGATACAAATTTAGGTTCCCGAGCTGAGGAGGACGGTCCTAACAAGTAAAACGGACTTAAAATATCAATAAAATTATAACATGCTTGACACGCACCAAGTTTTTGACGCCGTTGCCGAGGACACAAGGATTTTAAGAAAGCTTAAAATCGACGGCCTAATCATTTTTACAAAACTTTTTCAAAACTGTGCGCGCGTTTTTAATTTTATTTAGAGTTACAATAAGCTGAACACGGGGTCGTGAACTCTGGACACGCCCCCGTGCTGCACTTGCCCATTAAACAGTATTTAATTGCCCAGATACAGAACTAACCACAAGGGCCTTGTCTACTCAGCACGGGGCCGTGGTGAACCTCTATTACAGTCTCAAATTTTGTTTTATGACCCCGAGGCTCTCTAATCTGCTGAGTATCTTCTAAATCAATGGATTATTACTCAGAAGATGTTATTCGCTACTACATAGAGGATGATTACGAGGAAGAATATTGTACCATTTGCGGTGAATCTCACTCGGTATAAAATTGTTACCTCTTCCAACCATCCATCTCATACACTTACTGTGAGGAGCCAAGGTTTGAACTTCCAAAATCAAGTTTTGATTAGGACACTTCGTCCAACCTACATGAAACACCACACCAACTATCGTTCCTGAAACCGAAAGCCTTATACAAAGTCTTAAAAATCTTGAACGCTTAATAAGAAATTCTCGCGAAAGGGAGGAGGTTGTTTGTACTAAGGAGGTGATAGAAGTAAAAATGGAGGAACACTTAAATGAAAAACCAATGCATGAACAAAACGACGAAAGAGGTAAGTCCGACAACGATAATTTCAAAATTTCAAGAAATTAACATTTTGCCACCTTCTTTCGAAAATCATTGTTTGGTACCCCACGCATGCTAAGTTTTTAAAAGAGCTAAACACTAACACTAAAATTGACCAAATAGTTAACGTTAAATTAACAAATGATCAGACTACGCTAATAAAGGATGGGCATTTGAAATTAACATAAAACCGGTTCCATGTTTTTTTTTTCAAAACACTTTTATTAGTAACATTACAATTGATAAAAATCTTTGTGTTAATATAATGCCAAACTATATTTTCAAAAAGTTAAATATTAGTGAATAATCTCCACTCCAAATCCCCATTTTTCTTTCTAACCGAAAAATAAAAAAAACGAGAGTGATTGAGGACGTGTTAGTACAAATAAATCAAACGGTAGTCCCAATCAACTTCATCATTCTTGATGATGCTCCACTTGTGTTGGGACAACCTTTTGTAAAGACCCATCAAGCCTTGACCAACTGGAAGCAAAACAACCTACCAATTCAATTGAGGCCGACAAAACGTATGTCAATCTTGACCAATCAATGAAATATCCGATCGGCAATGACGACCCCTATTTAAACATGAAGATAAACCAACTGATAAGGAAAAATAAATCGACCAACTCGAAGAAGAAGAAGATGCCATTGAACAAACCTTTTTTATCTCGACCAAAATAAAGAGCAAGAAAATAAGGAGTCTCTTAAAGACCCATCTCTCGAGCTCAAAGAGTTTCCAAAAGGTTTGGAATATGCATTCCTAGACGAACATGGTAAATTACCCGTAATTGTTTCTTCAAAATTAACTAATCTAGAAAAAGAAAAATTAATTAAACTTTTGTAAAAACATAAAAACGCGATTGCGTGGAAACTCGTAGACATAGAGGGCATAATTCCATCCGTGTGCATGCACAAAATTTTAATGGAAGACGACTATAAAGCCATAATCTAACCACAACGTAGAGTAAATCCAAACATTCAAGAAGTGGTTAAAAACAAAGTCGTCAAACTACTTGATGTCGGACTTATCTATCCAATTTCTGATAGCCCTTGGGTAAGTCCTGTTCAAGTAGTTTCCCAAAAAGGAATTATGACGGTGGTCACTAATGAAAAAAATGAATTAATACCAACAAGAATATTCACCGGATGGAGAGTTTGTATAGACTATCGAAGATTAAATGAGGCAACAAGGAATGTGACATTTGTACATTTTCAGTCATTGAACAATTCCGGAACATTTTCGTATTCAATAAAATCTTGTATTTTATTTACGAAAATGCATAATTTCAATCGTTGCACAAATTCAGTCATTTTCGTGTTCGATAAAGTTTTATACTTTATTCATGAAAGACGTAACCGTACGATCGAACGAACAGACATCCACGACATTTCTCGACAAAATCCAAGTTACACATGCCTTAACGCCTTTATATAACCTAAATATTAGGTTAAAGGGGTTAAAAATGGCAAACAAGTGAAAATACAAGTCCAATGGCCAAAAATGCAATATATATATACATATATATATATATATATATATATATATATATAATATATATATATATATATATGTGTGTGTGTTTGCTTGATCACCAAGTTTGGACATCTTGCACTCATTTTTCCCACACTTAATATGGTGATGATACATGTTAGGACACTAATCCACACTTTGTAACACTTGTCAGCACCTCCTTAATCCTAAAACACTATAAGTACCCCTTTAATTCCTCCATTTTCTTCACACCACTCCAAAACACTTCAAAGCAAAGTGTGAAGTTTTTCTTTCTATCCTTCTTGGAGCTTGTTTCTATATTTTGGAAGCCTCTTATCTTGAGTTCTAAAAGTGTTCTTCAACACAAGTAAGTACTATTCCTAGTTCTTTCATTACTTTAGATATTCTGAGCTAAAAGACAAATAGTTTGGCTTCCTGTTTTAACTTTCAGTTCCGACCATTTTGGTCAAGTCAAAGTTCAATTGAATTTTGCAAAGTGATCGTAATCACGAAGGTTATAACCCTTTCGATTGCACCTTCTGATTACCACGTTTACTCGAAGTGACGAGTCAAAGTTTTGGTCAAAGATGCGCATAATGTGCATTTTACGACCAAACCATTTTCGGGTATAAACACTCTAAGTTTTAAATCCAAATCATTTTGAACAAGACTTATACGCAATCCCAAGTGAGTACATGGTCCTCTCTTTTACGTTTTTCAAATGTTTTGGGGTGATTCATGTGTGCCTATCACTACTTTCTTGTTTTTATGACACTATAAATGGTTTGTTTATCTAGTAAATATTGCACATGGTTTCAAACATTTTCATGACATGCTTACATTGTTTAGGACATTTTGGTGCATTGAACTCGACAACGATACATTCTTTAACATTAATCCCGTAGACCGGTAGTATGTTATGATACCATAGGTTTGACACCCCATTCCCGCTTCCTAGTTTGTTTGGAAGTATCCATGGGGAATGACAGAATCCGATGAACATTTGATAAACCTTTATCCTTATAAGGGTTTATCCGACAGTCAAGAAGGCTTAAATGTATTCACCAACAATCCATATATATGGTTACACAATGAATGCATTGATTTATAAAACAAAACCTTTGATTAAACAAAACTATTGTTCATTCAAAAACATTTTTTATACAAGACAATTTGGTTTACGCAAAGACATTGGTTTACACATGACAATTTGGGTTACACAAGACATTGGTTTATACATGACAATTTGGTTTACATAAAGACATTGGTTAATAAATGACATTGGTTTACACGAGACATTGTTTACACATGACATTTGGTTTACGCAAGACATTGTTTAATACATGACATATTTTATACAAGACATGACATATTTTATACCAGATATGACATATTTTGGTTATTAGGTTAACCATGCATCATTCTTTCAAATCATTTGATTTTCATATGATATCATAAAAGAAACACTTTTATAATGATTCATGGCTACTTTTGAAATAGTCAAACTTTTCTTAAACAATCAAAGCCATTATTCTTCATCACAAAACCTATGTTACTCATAAACATTTTTATGTTGACGTTTTATTTTCACATATGTTTCAGGAACTTATGTTTGACCTTGAGCATGCTTCACATAGGGCTGACTTGGGCCTTAGTGACTTTAAAATTTGCAAGACAGTTATTGTACTTTGTTGTATTATTTCCAAAACAATGAAAACAATTAACTCAATAAAACAAAACTTTATGCTAGGTGTTGTGAAACAATTTGTAACGTGACAGTTATTGTACTTTGTTGTATTGTTTCCTCCGCGTGTTGTATATTTCGCATTGGGTTGTTACAGATTGGTATCAGAGCCATAGTTATAGAGAATTAGGTTATTAGTAATGCTTTTGACCTAGACTATAACATTTCTAGGACCCTAACACAAGTTATCTTATGTTTAAAATAATACCATCACCCATCCTTAGGTGATTACCAAAAACAAAGCATAACACATCCTTGAAAGACAAATTTTTCCAAAACTTCACAAGAAATCATTTATCCTTAGATGATTTGTTTTCAGGATTTAAGCCTTAAAAGTTTTCAAAATCTCGTCAAATTTTGGGCTTTAATAATGTGAACACGTGCAATCTGGAAGGGTGGATGTCTGCACCCTGAGTTTTCTGTCTAAGGCTAGAGTGTTCGTACAAATCCGCATCACCAAACCATCTTACCTGGGAACTCTTGGGGTGAGTGTCCACTTATAGGCTAAAGCATGTCTTCGCGATACATTATAAAGACCCAATTACTTTGATCAGCCACCGTGTCGTTTGTTCATTTTAAGTAATGAATAAATGATCACAATCCTTATGTTTCGTTAATATTCTTAACATTTCTTTTTAACTATCCAATATCAAACTCACTCATTTCCTCTCATATTTCCCCTCTTTTAGAATGCCTCCTCGTCGCAACGTTACCCAAGATGCTGAAATGGCGACTCTAATTGCTCAGCAGATGGCTGTTGTACTCCCAAACCTTGTGACCCAACTAAACCAAGCCAACAACAACAACAATGCACCTGCTCCCTGCAACTACAAACAATTTAATTTGGCTAAACCACTCAAATTTAGTGGGTCTGAGGGAGCTACTGGGCTCCAACAATGGTTTGAGAGCATCGAGAGCACATTCTGCCATGTTCAGTGTCCGAACAAGCGCAAAGTAGAGTTTGCAACGAGTGTATTCCAAAAGAGGGCACTTACATGGTGAAACGGAGTTGTGAGAGATAGGGGTGTTGATGTGGCAAGGGCTCAGACGTGGGAAGAGCTTCGAGCTCTTATGATGAAGGAATTTTGCCCACATTAGGAGTAAAGGGTGCTTGAGAATGAATTCCATGATCTTAAGCAAGATAGTGGAGAGCATCGTGCCTACACCGACCGTTATGAGGAGTTGAGCTTTTTAAGTCCTACAATGGTTACGCGTTTGGATAAGGCAATCAAGAAGTACATTGATATCCTTCCTGACCCGGTTCAGGATATAGTCATTGGTAGCAACCCCGCTACTGTTAGACAAGCTATCGAATTAGTTGCTACCCTGACTGAATCTCAAATCAGGAAAGGAAAATTGTTTCGCAAGGACGACAAGGAACATGCTGCTAAAATCACACAAGAGAAACCCAAGGAAACTAAAGCTGAAACTTCCAAGAAATCGAGGAAGCGTAAGGCTTCACAAAACTTCGATGTGGTTACTCAACCAAACCAAGCTACTCCCAACCAACCAGCACAACCCCCTGCAAGGAAACCATACAATGGACCCACACCTTTGTGCAATCAATGTAATAGTCACCATCATAGCAGTGTCATTCGGGCATTTTGGTCATTCGGCTAACGTTTGTCGAGTTGCTACACAAAACCAAGTTGTTAACAACCCTGCTCAGGGACGTGCTCTTAACACTGGAATAAACGAGGCTCGTGCCAACAACGATGCAATTATAAACTACTAGGATTTTACATTTCTATTTCTTTTGTTATCCAAGACTCATATACACTTTTAAGTTATTTTGTAATGATATTAATATTCCTATATCATTTATAAACTGGTATGCTTGTGCATATATATGTAATGTACGTATATATATCGAAATACGGAATTCTCGTTCTTTACAAAATTGAACGAGTCTCGTAATGCATCTCGTTTGTGATCACACATTCTTTGCCGAACCTATGAACCCGACCATCCGTGAAACGAGTACAGTCTTTATGACTAGTGTGAAACATGTGAGACGCACGCATTATTCCAATTGTTGAAACAAAGCATCCTTCTTGACCCTACATAATCCACCACTTGGCAAGATGAGCTATGCGGACTATTTAACGAGTTAAGTAATTATGGGTACACTCATAATTATGAAATTCCATGCATGGAATCATAGTGAGTCCTGTTAAGTGTGGTGACATAAAATCTATAGTGATTAAATAACGAGACGATTGTAATACAATAAGAACATGGTGGATAGCCGCTGGTACTTCCTTTATATAAGTGTTCTTATTGTATTATCTGTCGTAGCCTTCTCCAAATCACTTGAAGATTTTATGTTATCATCAACCTATATGTGTTATCTTAGACGAGAATCCAAGACCATCTATATTCATTTCCACTTCTAATGAAGTATCCACTAAGGAAAATGAATTATCCATTCATTTTCCCTTCTGAAGAAATACCCACCAGGAAATGAATAATCCATTCATAAATCTTTCATTTCCACTTCTAATGAAGTATCCACTAAGGAAAATTATTTATTTATTCATTTTCGCTTCTGAAGAAATCCCCACTAGGAAATGAATAATCCATTAATAAATCCTTCATTTCCACTTCTAACGAAGTATCCACTGAGGAAAAATGAATTATCCATTCATTTTCGCTTCTGAAGAAATACCTACTGGGAAATGAATAATCCATTCTTAAATCCTTCATTTCCACCTCTAACGAAGTATCCACTAAGGAAAATGAACAACCCATTCATTTTCACTTCTGAAAGAATATCCACTGGGAAATGAATAATCTATTCATAAATCCTTTATTTCCACTTCTAACGAAGTATCCACTCAGGAAAATGAATAACCCATTCATTTTCACTTCTAAAAGAATTTCCACAGGGAAATGAATAAACTATTCATAAATCCTTCATTTCCACTTCTAACGAAGTATCCACTGAGGAAAAATAAATTATCCATTCATTTTCGCTTCTGAAGAAATACCCACTGAGAAAGGAATAATCCATTAGTAAATCCTTCATTTCCACTAAGGAAAATGAATAACCCATTTATATTCACTTCTGAAAGAATATCCACTGGAAAAAGAATAATCTATTCATAAATACTTCATTTCCACTTCTAATGAAATATCCACTAAGGAAAATGAATTATCCATTCATTTTCGTTTCTGAAGAAATACCCACTGTAAAATGAATAATCCATTCATAAATCCTTCATTTCCAGTTCTAACGAAGTATCCACTGAGGAAAATGAATAAGACATTCATTTTCACTTCTGAAAGAATATCCACTGGGAAATGAATAATCCATTCATATATCCTTCATATCCACTTCTAACGGAGTATCCACTGAGGAAAATGAATAACCCATTTATTTTCACTTCTAAAAGAATATCCACCTGGAAATGAATAAACTATTCATAAATCCTTCATTTCCACTTCTAACGAAGTATCCGCTGAGGAAAATTAATAACCCATTCATTTTCACTTCTAAAAGAACATCCAGGGAGAAATGAAACACGAGCCAAATCCTTACAAGATCTTTCTATCTTCATAGTTAGATTCTTAAAGGGCACTGAAAGTACTACTTTTAAATCCTTGATTGAATTTCTAAGAATACTTTACAAGACACTGAAACAAAGAGCCAGATCCTTACAAGATCTTTCTATTTTAATAATTGGATTCTTAAAGGATACTCATAGTACTATTGTTTTATATGGTTTTACCATAAATCAATCCCTTATTCCCACTTCCCACATAAATTGAGGAAGTATCCACTAAGAAATGAGCTCCATACGTATAACGACTCATTCCCACTTCCTGCACTACTTGAGGAAGTATCTATTAGGGGAATGATAAAGTTATGCTTTACATGAAAATCCATTATGGATTATTCTATGTAATTGGATAAAACCCAAGGTTTTTTGCAAGACAATCTCTTGACAAAACATGTGGAAACAGTCTCTTACTGAATAAATTCCAACTTTATGCAAACAGACTCCTATGGAATAAATTTCGGGATGAAATTTCGTAAAGGAGGGAGACTGTGACATTTGTACATTTTCAGTCATTGAACAATTCCGGAACATTTTCGTTTTAATAAAATCTTGTATTTTATTTACAAGAATGCATAATTTCAATCGTTGCACAAATTCGGTCATTTTCGTGTTCGATAAAGTTTATACTTTATTTATGAAACACGTTACTGTACGATCGAACAAACCGACATCCACGACATTTCCGAACAAAATCCAAGTTACATATGCCTTAACACCTTTATATAACCTAAATATTATGTTAAAGGAGTTAAAAATGGCAAACAAGTGAAAATACAAGTCCAATGGCCAAAATTGTCAACATATATATATATATATATGCAAATAAATTGCGAATACGATCCAAGTAATAAAGGCCCAAGTTTCCTTTGGATCCCAACTCCAATATGATCCCCACGCTTCATTAGCCCATACTGCTCCTGAAAGAATACCTATGGTTAAAAGATAAATCCTAGGCTGATCACACGATAACTCCAATAATCCAATTGTTGAATAAATTGGGCCTTGTAATAATTCTTATCAGAAAAAAAAAAATAAGTTTTTTGAAAAATATTGTTTCTTTCATTCTTGTATTGTAAAAAAGGTTAAAAGTGTGAGAAGTGTGAGAAATATTGTGGAGATGACATGTGTCCTAATTCTAAATTAATTTAAAAGGGTAATTTTATCATTAATTTAATTAATTAATAACCTTCCATAACCGCCACCCTTATTTATAGGAACATGATTTTTTTAAAGATCTCTATAAAAACACTACTGCAACCACCATTCAGCACATATATAACACTATTCAATAATTATATACCACCATTAAATAAGTATATAACACCATTTATAACACTACAACCACCATTCAGCACATATATAACATCATTCAATAAGTATATAACACCATACCTATAATCACAGTACAATGTTACATACTCTAAGTGTTAAAACACCATTGTAGTTCCGTTATACGGATCGTTCGGGCACTAATCTGACAAACCTAAGGTAGACGTGTGGAATCGTTTTCTTAGGCGACATTGGATACACTCATTTGTTTCTATTTAATCATCGTTTCATTAATATTCAACGCTATAGCTCCTGGAAACACTTGGACAGAGCTTCCCCTCTGTCGTGACAAAATCTATGAAAGTTACAAATGAAATAACCAAGGCACCTATTTATAGGATAACAAGTTTGCTGGTGAGAGATCATGTTCGGGCGAACTTGACCTAGTCAAGTTCGGCCGGACTTGACTTCATACACACCTTTACCAGCGAACTTGACCTAAATCTCACTTAAATACGCCTCGTTTCTAACAGATTAAGCCCTATACACACAGACTCAATACATAATGACGTAGGCAACAGACATATGCACCAACAACCATGACTTGAATCATTATTCATTATTTGCAATGCTATAGTGTCTTATTTACGTTCATGGTGTTTTACTGTAAAATACAACGCATTGAATCCCAATACAATTAAAACACCATGGACTAAAACATTAAATCGAAATGTAATTTTTTTCTCTACATAAGTATGACTAAAGCTTCACTCTTTCAAGTTCAAGATGAATGATCGAGTTGCAAGATTGTTGAAGACATGGAGGATATCATCTTCGGATGAGGTTGACAACACCTAAATATGAGGATTACTTAGTTTGTATTTCGTGATGTGTAGTGTTTAGGTGTTGTTTTGTGTTGATTGGTGGTTTGCTTTTGTTGCTTGTTTTACTTTAGTGTGGCATGTCACACTATTGAATTAGGTTGGCACTCTACCTTCCTACTTGTTTTATTTTGATAGTAATACAATCACCAGGGTATACCCTTTTACCCAAAAAGTATGACTATATGGTACTCATACTAAAGATAAAAAACACTCGTTATTATGGTGTAATTTTTTTTAAAAAGAGTTACGTATAAAAAGTTATTGACGTTTGAAAAAGAATGGGGGAACTTGCACGTGCACTGAATGTGAGTTTCTAAATTAAAAAATGTTAAATTTACCTTTATACCCTTAATATAGAAAATTAATTATTTTAATGGTAATCTCAACCATTAAATCAAATATCCAATGGTGTAGATTCTTTCTTACGCTTCTCACAAAAAAACCTCTTTTTTACAGGATCCTCTACATATATATATATATATATATATATATATATATATATATATATATATATATATATATATATATATTGCTTGATCACCAAGTTTGGACACCAAGAACTCATTTTTTCACACTTAATATGGTGATGACACATGTTACAACACTAATCCACACTTTGTAACAATTGTGTTCACCTTCTTAATCCTACAACACTATAAATACCTTTTAATTCATCCATTTTCTTCACACCACTTCAAAGCAAAGTGTGAAGTTCTTCTTTCTATCCTTATTGGAGCTTGTTTCCATCTTTTGAAAGCCTCCTATCTTCAGTTCTAAAAGTGTTCTTCAACACAGGTAAGTACTCTTGCTAGTTCTTTCATTATTTTAGCTATTTTGAGCTAAAAGACAAACATTTTGGCTTCATGTTTGACTTTCTGTTCTGACCATTTTGGTCAAGTCAAAGTTCAATTGAACTTTGCAACGTGATCGTAATCACGAAGGTTAAAATCCCCTACGATTGCACCTTCTGATTACCACGTTTACTCGAAGTGGCGAGTCAAAGTTTTGGTCAAAGATGTGCATAATGTACATTTTACACCGAAACTATTTTCGGGTATCAAAATTCCAAGTTCTGAAACCAAATCATTTTTATAACTTAGTTAGACATGTTTCAACATGTCTAACTCATCACTTCTAGTTTAGTGCTTATATTTGGGTCGTAAGTCAAGCGGCTTGACCACCTCTATGACTTTCGAATCCGGTCCGTTTGATCAATCTTAGGATGCGACCAAGCACATTTTAGGACCATAGTTGTATAGGGAATAACCCTCTGAGGTTATACCTTATGGTCTTGTGGTTTGATTAGTTATATGATGAGTTGCTTTTATGATTTTTTAAATTGACCAAAATACCCGTTTTGCGCATAAATTAGTTTTAAGCATATGTAACCAAAGTTTGACATATAAACTGATGCTAAAACATAATCAAACATTTTTTGGCATGTAAGACTCATTATATGACATATTTGACCATCAGAACTTATGATTACGCTAATGACCCGTTAAAGTGGCGTAAACTATCTTAACGAGTCATAACGGGTCAAAAGCACTTAGGATCCTTTCCAAATCATAATTCTAAGTTTATTAAATCATATCATATGAGTGCCAACACTCGTTTGGTTTATAAGACTTCATTCTATCCAATCCTCCGATTAAAGTCCCGACGCACTAACATAGTTATCCGATATTAGGACACACTTGAATCCTTGATCTCTTGAGCTTTGTTTAATCATTTGAACAAGACTTATATGCAATCCCAAGGGAGTATATAGTCCCCTCTTTTACATTTTTCAAATGTTTTGGGGTGATTCATATGTGCCTATCACTACTTTCTTGTTTTCATGACATTATACATGGTTTATTTATCTAGTAAATATTGCACATGGTTTCAAAACATTTTCACGACATGCTTACATTGTTTAAGACATTTTGGTGGAACTCGACAATGATACATCCATTAACATTAATCCCATCAACCGGTAGTATGTTATGGTACCATAGGTTTGACACCATGTTCCCGCTGCCTAGATTGTTTGGAAGTATCCATATTGAATGACCAAATCTAATGAACATTTGATAAACCTGTGTCCTTATAAGGGTTTATCCGACAGTCAACAAGGCTTGAATGTATTCGTCAACAATCCATATACATGTTTACACAATAAAAGCATTGATTTATAAAACAAAACCTTTGATTAAACAAGACTATTGTTCATTCAAAAACATTGTTTTATACAAGACAATTTGGGTTAAACAAGACATTGGTTTATACATCACAATTTGGTTTACACAAAGACATTAGTTTATACACGACATTAGTTTACACAAGACATTGTTTTACTCATAACATTTGGTTTTCGCAAGACATTGTTTTATACATGACATATTTTATACTAGGTACGACATATTTTAGTTATTAAGTTAACCATGCATCATTTTTTTAAATCATTTGATTTTCATATGATTCATAAAAGAAACACTTTTATAATAATTCATGGCTACTTTTGAAATAGTCAAACTTTTCTTAAATAATCAAAGCCATGAATCTTCATCACAAAACCTATGTTACTCACAAGCATTTTTATGCTGACGATTTATTTTCACATATGTTTCAGGGGCTTATGTTTGACCTTGAGCATGCTTCACATAGGGCGGTCTTGGGCCTTAGTGACTTCAAAAATTTGCAAGACAATTATTGTACATTGTTGTATTATTTCCAAAACAATGAAATCAAGTAACTCAATAAAACAAAACTTTATGTGCCATGTGAAACAATTTGTAACGTGACTCCCCAATGTTTCTGTTGCGTGTTGTTGTGTATTACGCGATTAGGATGTTACAAGGAAAGACCACTTTCCTTTACCTTTTATTGATTAAATGTTAGAAAGACTATCTAGACACAAATTTTATTATTTTTAGATGGTTTTTCAGGATACTTTTCAAATGTCGATAGCCTTGGAAGACCAAGAAAAAACAACTTTTACATGTCCTTATGGAACTTTTGCTTATCGACGCATGCCTTTTGGTCTATGTAATGCCCCTGCAACATTTCAAAATTGCATGGTAGCCATTTTCCATGATATGGTAGAAAAAATTATGGAAGTATTTGTCGATGATTTTTCTATCTTTGGAAATTCATACGACCAATGCCTCAATAACCTT
Organism: Scalesia atractyloides; assembly: GCA_947069175.1. Lineage (NCBI taxonomy): Eukaryota > Viridiplantae > Streptophyta > Magnoliopsida > Asterales > Asteraceae > Scalesia > Scalesia atractyloides. Next base: position 35,666,317 of record CAMTDV010000015.1, read on the forward strand.
AAACGAATGCTATCCCGATGTGAGGAAACTAACCTCGCCTATAATTGGGAAAAATGCAATTTCATGGTAACGGAGGGAATAATACTCGGTCACAAAATCTCAAGCGAAGGAATGGAGGTTGATCGGCCAAAATAGACACCTTTTCCCGAATACCACCTCCATCCTCCGTTAGAGCCATCAGAAGTTTCCTAGGGCATGCCGGATTTTATAGACGATTTATCAAAGATTTTTCTAAAATTTCAAGACCTTTAACAAAACTACTTAAAAAAGATGCACCATTTATCTTTGACAAGGATTGCAACCAAGCATTCTTAGCACTATAAGAAATGCTAGTCAATGCACCACTCATGATAGCACCAGATTGGAAATTACCTTTCGAAATCATGTGCGATACAATTGACTTTGCGGTTAGAGTTATCTTGGGACAACGAAAAGATAGCATTTTCATCCAATATACTATGCAAGTAAAACTCTTAACGATGAACAATAAAATTACACTACAAGTGAAAAAGAGTTACTAGCAGTAGTATTTTTTTTTGATAAATTTCGTTCATATATTGTGCTTTCTAAAACGATAGTTCATATAGACCATGCAGCCATTTGTTATCTCTTTAAATAAAAGGACATCAAGCCACTTTAATCCGATGGATTTTACTCCTCCAAGAATTCGACATAGAAATCAAAGATAAAAGAGGAGCTGAAAACACCGATGTGGATCATCTATCTCGCTTGGAAGTTCAAGCATTGGAGTCGACTGGGGATGAACTCATCAACGAAAAGTTCCCAACGGAATATTTAGAAATGGTAAAATATCAAGAAGAACCATAGTATGCCGACTACACCAACTACCTAGCTAGTGGGGTGTTAGTTAAAGGATAGTCACATCATCAAAGAAAAAAAAATTCTTTGCCGACGTGAAACATTATTTTTGGGAAGATCCATTTCTTTTCATAATATGTGCTGACCAACTCATACGACGATGCGTCCATGGTTACGAAGCAAGGAAGATTCTTCGCCATTGTCACGAAGGACCGTGAAAGGTATTTGATTCAGGATTCTATTGGCTAACCATCTATAAAGACTCACAAAGTCTTGTCAAAACATGTGATGCATGCCAACGAGAAGGTAATATTTCTTCTAGAAACGACATGCCACAAAACGGCATTCTTATTTCTGAAATCTTTGATGTATGGTGATTAGACTTTATGGGACCTTTTCCCCCATCAAAAGGAAACAAATATATACTTGTGGTCGTGGATTACTTGTCAAAATGGGCAGAAGCCAAAGCACCTCCAACTAATGATGGAAGAGTCGTGGTAAGATTCTTGAAATGATCATTCTCTCGTTTCGGTACTCCAAAAGCATTAATAAGTGATAGAGGTACCCATTTTTGTAATCATCAACTTGAAAAAATCTTAACAAGATACGGGGTCTATCATCGAATCTCAACCGCATATCATCCCCAAACCAACGAGCAAGCCGAAGTGACCAATCGAGGTTTAAAATGAATACTAGAAAAAAACGTGGGTTAATAAGAAAGAATGGACCGATAAATTAAACGATGCTTTATGGGCTTTTTGAACCGCCTATAAAACAACAATAGGCACAACCCCATATAAGCTCGTCTATGGGAAAAGTTGTCACTTGCAAGTAGAAATCACATAAAGCCTATTGGGCACTAAAAACGTAAACTTAGACCATGAGACCTCCAGTAAAAATCAATTTTGTCAATTAAACAAACTAAAGGAATTAAGAAATCAAGCATATTCTAACTCCGAAATTTATAAGGAACGAATAAAACACTTGCACGATAAACATATTAAGCCTTATGAATTTTGAGAGGATGACCAAGTGCTATTGTTTAATTCAAGAATTCGATTAATTCCCGGAAAACTAAAGTTTAGGTGGTCCGGACCATTTTCCATCACCCATATCTTCCCACATGGTGCAATCGAAATTAAATCTCAAAACGGCATTCCCTTCAAGGTCAACGGGCGAAGGCTTAAGCTCTACCAAGGATTCATTGAGGATAATGAGGAAGAGATCTCATTACAAGCGGTAGAGGCATGATTAAACAAAAACAATTTGTATATATGTAGGTTATCTTTGTATTTTGTAGGTATAATGGAATACGAATGTCGAAGCAACTACAAGACAAAAATGGCAAACAAATTCTTGAAGTTCAAGACATTCGAGCTAGACTATCAAAACCGGTTCAAAATTCTCCAAACAAGACACAAAGAAGCGTCGAGACAAACATGCTACGATACTCTTGAAGTCTTGGGACAAAGGGGACGTTATGAAACGTTGGTTACTAGGCCACTGCGATTTGTTCTAGATACCAAGCTCCATTCGGTTCATGAATACAAAATGGAGTTCTATAGCACTTTCAGGCTCAAGAACAAAACAGAGTCGTTCGACTCGGAAAGGGTTGAATTCAGGTGTGGTGGGATACTATTTTCCATCTCCATTGCCTAGTTTGGCGTTAATGTGGGTTTGTAGACCGAGGAAGAATCTGTTGAAGAGGAGTCCACGGGTGGACTACGTGAGATTCCCATCAACATGCGCCAAACTGCATGGGCCCAACTTGGAGAGGGCGTGTATGACCCAAGCATAACCAAGAGCTCACAGTTACGAGATCCCCTATACCGCTACATCCACCGCGTCCTAAGCAGTTCTTTCTGTCAACGGCGCGATAGTTCATGGGTGGTGAACCTCCAGGAGCTAACTTGCCTTTATTGCATCCGGAATCGCCTACCCCTCAATGTCACCTACCTGCTGCTCAAGAACATGCACCTCAACCAGATTGCCTCCGCCCCCACACCGATTTTCTTTGGTGGATGGATCTACCGCCTCTTCAATTATGTTAATCGCATTTCGCGGGCATTCCACAGGGGGGTAAAATCGGGAAAGGTAGACATCGCCCAATGCCGAAGCATGGGCCTCATCCAAGACATGGATGATAGAACCATCCGTATCCATAACTTCCAAGGAAACACATGGGATCTGTAAGAAGTCCTTGCCCTCCAAGACGATCTAAACTGCCCTCCTCAACAACAAGGCTATTACGCAGGATCCTCCTCTCAAGGAGGTAGTTTTCCTAACTTTCAAAGCCTACATGATCATTTTGCAGGGAAACTTACTTTGCACCTGAAATGCCTATAACGCGGCTAGCAGCGCCAACACCTAGATTGGAGTAGAGGAGCGAAACATCGCCACCATGCAAGATGATATCGCATATATCCGGGGGCATATGGCGTACCGCGACGAGGATGACGAGGATGCGGACATGGACTCCCCATAGGCAATGGCGGTGGTGTGGTAGGTGAGTGATGCAGCTCTCAGGTTAACCCCTCTTTCCCTTTGAACAATATTTGTCGGCCTACTTGTCGTGGTTGAACAATTTACTTTTCAGACAATTTTGTTTACTGCATTTTATTTTTCTTTATGTTTGTGGCGATGGTGAACTTGAAGCGATCATAACGTAGGATGTGGGTATTATGTTTTGTTTTGTATTGTGGTGTGAATGATAGCAAACATGTACAAGGGAGACATTAATGCACTAAGCATTAGTGCCCTCTAAGCCCGGAAACCAGAAGCTAAGACCGAAAACTTGAAATTCCACATTTGCAGACTGCTACCACGGGGCGTGGTCGGTCGGACCTTCTGATCTCCTGTTTCCTGAAACTTATTGACCACGGGTCGTGGCCACCAGGCACGCACCAATAACATAAAAACTTATTTTTAACCCGCTTTTACACATTTTAATCAACCGAAAAACTTATTTTTGGACACATTGAGGACAATGTGTAATTTAAGTGTAGGGGGATGCTAAAACCTTGAATTTTGCAATTCCTAAAAACAAGTCTTGCACAAAACTCACCTTAGAACCGCTAATCACCTCAAATCTTTTCAAAATTTTTAATTTTTTTTACTTGTCTTGTTTTAATTTGGGAATAACAAAGTGTAAAAATTAAGTTTTTACAAATTTACAACTAATAGCGTCGTGATAAAAAGAACTAAATAAAGAAAATTATAAAAAGGGCATAACAAATCCTTTTAAAATCTGATTATATATGCATGTTCACACTATAAACTCATTCCCACAATAAATGAGTTTTGAGCCTTTACCGAGCATACATATATACATCTTTAACTAAATGCTTATTGTTCGTTTCTTGTGTGAATAGCCCGTTTGGTTCTTTACGACTCTAGAAGTTGCCAAGATGATACGTTCCAGGTCCTTACCGACTTAAACCAAAGTAAGTAAATGATGGAGACATTAGGACTAACCCGTTTCTTTATTCGAAGCCATTATTTTTTTGTTATACCTCACCAAAAACTCCCCTAGTTAACCCCTTTAAGCCTAAACTTTTTCATTTCTAAACACACAAAACATAAAATCACCCGTTATCCACTAAAGACCTTTTTTAATTAAAACCGTTTGTTTTAGTAAAAAGCTTGGTTGTCTTAAAATAATGTGATATGAAAAAAAAACAAAAAGGAACAAAAAAAACATGTAGTTCTTGAAATAAGCAAACAAGTCCTTCAAAATCTTGTTTTAAAGTATCTATTTTGAATAAAATGTCACAAAAAATAAAAAAATTTACGACAACGACGCTTTTTACGCTTTTCGCCATTTTACTAACCTCTAACCCAAAAACACCTACCCTTAGCCCAAACCTAACCAATTTTAAGTCCTTTTGATATTCACAAAGGTTTATAGTTAGAAAGGAGGAGATTGATCTCTTGTCAAGCATATGGTAGAAGTAAGTTCCACGCTGAGATCGAGTGTTATAACAAAAATACATCTTTGGCCGAGTGTTGAGTGACCTCTTGTGAGGTGTGTGAACTTGTATATAACTAAAAAGAATTTTAAAAGGGCATGCTATGCCTAAAAAAATAATTTTTCTTAAACAGTTGTTCTAAATAAATCATCACGAATATGATTGTAAATAAAATAAAAACAAAATAAAATAAAGATCTTGGATTCATGACACTCTAGAAAAGCCAACCAAAACTTCTTCTCTACCTGTTCCATTTGGGTGTGTAAGCCATATTTAAGAGTTTTGCTTGAGAACAAGCATGTTAATGAGTTATGGATATGGTTTAGTTTTCAGAAAAAAAAAATCAGTCGTTTGCAAACCCCTAGCAGGTATAGTGGTAAATAGTTAAAAGAACGTGAAGAGTTCATGGATTATTTAAAATCTTAATTACATTAATCATGTAAAACATGTCATTCTATTATGAATACAATGTACCTATCAAAACTAGAACAAACCATTAATCTTTTTTCCTTTCTAAAACTACTATATATCAATACGTATTTTAGATACAAAGCAATGAACAAAGTTTTTGTCTTGTGTCAAGATCGCCACCATTGGGTAAAATATACAACTTCGACTTTCCATTGTTCAAACATGTCAAGTTTAGTTGATTACCTGTTCGAATCGACTGAAAACCAAAAAAAATAAAATCAAACATGTCAATTATCACATAACATGTAACTTAGATATAACATACTTTACATTTGTTACCATTTATATTTCACAAAAATTATCAACTTGTGTTTTTAAAAATATTTGTATTAAACAATAAATGGTAATACAATGATCGTAAAATATGTTATTAAACGTGAGTAAAGGAAAAATAGGTTGATATTTCGTGCAATTTCCCTGACTAAATTGTCGCAAAATCTTACATTACATTGCGGATCGCAGCTCCATAGAGGTGTAGGCACGCAACTTAGATAATGACACCAAGAACAATAGTTGTTTCCATCAATTTTCCGATAAAGGAACACAAAGCCGGTTGTAAATCTGCAAATGCACAAACCAAACTTGGTATCTCGTATGGATAATGCGAAGAATGAGAGATATGATCAAGACTTACATCACAATTAGAGCGATAACCGAGAGGACGATTAAGACATATTGATATAACTTGTATTGTGGTTTCATAGGGTGCCCATAGTAACCAGGAGGAACAATCCAATCGAGTTGTGGTCGAGCCAAAAGTATAAATCCGAGAAAGAACCCTGTGATAAATCCTCCTATATGCGCAAAATTGTCTACGTGTGGGAGGATCCCGACCAATAGATTCATGAGTATCATGAGAACAAGCATTACCAATGCTGCCACCTGCACGTATACGATTTATGACTCATATGTATATGTTGGCTAATGGACGTTTAATCTAGGGTGGCAGTGCCTATCGTTTTCTTATTAATTTATCGATATGAGTTATGTTTTATCGCCCCAGATGGACTAAATAAAAAAAACAGTTATTAGGAAAATAGGTCAAATGAGTTGCACATGTAAAAAAAAGTCAAAAGTCGTACAAAGTATAACATTAATGCATACAATCATTCAATCGATACTATGAAAATATAACTTTTGTTAGATAATTAGCAAACTAAATGTTAGACAAAAAGTGTTCATAACTTTTGTAATTAACCAATCTATTTTGCCACCTATACCATGATCAAACGACTACATATATACCTTATTGGCGTAAATAGCCCAATTGGTAAGTAATTCGGAAAGCATTGCTCCTAGCAAACCGAATAGGGCTCCGGACGCACCAACAGAGATCGTTTTCCGGATAAACAACGATGACAATAAACTACCACCGATTCCGGATACTATATAAAGTAATCCGATTCTCACTACACAAAAACAATCCAAATGAAAACTTGATCAAACGACAATTGTTTGAAGGTTCAAATGTACAAATCCACTCACCAAATCCAAACTCTTGCTCGAGGCGAATTCCGACACTGAGAAGACTCAACATATTCGTGAAGATATGGAACACGCCAGCATGCAACCACATACACGTAAAGATCCGCCATCGTTGTCCTTGAATCACTTTATTTGCATCCAAAGCTCCCATTTGTAGCAGCCTAAGACAAAATTTGACGTTAGAATATTATAATTTTGTGTTGTGAAGAAACCAGAATCTCTTAGTCTAGAAGGTCATCTTTCTATCAGGTCCAACTCATGTGTCTTTAAAACAAAACTCAAGTTTTATATTAAAGTTCATATGAATTCTCCAACTCATGTTTTTTTCAAAAGAAATGTCGGGCTTTATATATAAAAGTCAAATAAATTCTTTTATGAGGTCCAACTCATGTTTTTTGAAAAGAAAAATCAGGTTTTATATCCAGCTAATTTGTGGTTAAAAGAAAATTTTATGATGACCAGGGCAGCAGACCCTCTAACCCCTTCGTTTCGTCCCTGATTTCGTGAATCAAACATTTAAGATGATCGAATAGTTAAACCATTGATAACATACGTCGAGGTGGAAGGGCCAAGAAGGGGGTTTTCGTGGATATTTTCGAAGGCGAACCGATGAAGGGTTTGGATGCCAACGCAACTCAGGGAATGGGCGGGGCAGTTGTTGATATACATGGATAATATGAAGAGGGCTACATTGATAATGAATATGGTCGGAACTAGCCAGGGGAACCATTCCTCCGGCGCGTTAGACGGTTGAGATGACGATTGCGCGGCAGTTGCAGGGGTGCTATGGACATTGATCTCAATCTCCGGTGAATCCTTGCGCACCATGACAGTCGATGGTTTCTAAGATTTGGGGTGGTGGTTTAATGATCATTTGTTGTTTTTGATGTTTTGTTGGAAATGTTTATGTGAATGGGTGGCCGGGAAATTCTGGTGGGTGTGTCGTGAAAATTGTTTTCATCAATTGTTTTTTACTAATTTGATTAGAACAATTTTAACAGTAATTCACATTATTGAATTAGATTTATATTATTAGACAGTTAGACTATAATGTTGTGTGGAGGAGTTTAAACATTTTATTAAGAGGTCCAAACGTGTATAAAAACAATGACCAAACATAACTTCTCATTTAGAGGGTTGATAAATAATTATCTATTTATTTATTGTATAAGAAACTAGTAGAGAGGGTTGATAAATAATTATTTATTTATTGTATAAGAAAGTAGAGTTTTTTACTAGTGTTCTTAGAAAAAATATTTACTAACACTACAAGAAACCACCGGTTTTAGCGGTGACACCATTAGCGGCGACAGGCCAAGTGTCGCCGCTATTGGTCGATCCGTGTCCCGGCCCCTCAGACCAAACCCCAGCCGTTGATCATTTTCTAGATCTGACGATTGGGATTCAACAGGCAATAGTGGCGACAAATGTTAGACCATTAGCGGCGAAGCCGTCTCCGCTAAAGGTCCCTAAACCACAATAAACCCTAGCCACACAAATGTTATCCAGGTTCAACCAGTAGCGGCGACGGAAGTACCAATAGCGGCCACAGGGTGTCGCTGGTAATGGTCTTAACGTACAGACCCAATATCAGCGCCTTTCTTCCCTCCTCCTTCATTTTTCCCTCGAAAAAAACGCCTGAGGTCCATCGGAGACACCCATCTCTTGCCCAAATCGGTTAGTTTAACTCTATTTATGTTAAATTTCTTCTCTACATTTGTTATATACATGTTATAGGCTTTAATTTTTGCTCGTTTTTGTGTATTTTTGTGTTTGTGGAATATAACTCAGATCACCACCACTCTTCTCCGGTCACCACCATCATTTCTCCGGCACCACCTCTTCTCTACGGTCTTCGTATCCTTGAAACTTTAAAAAAAGGTTAGTTTTATATGTATTTTTTATTTAAGTTTAGAAATTGTATAATTTTTTGTTTAGGTATGTAAATGTGTATGTAAGGATGAATGTTTGTATGTAAAATGTATAATGTAGGTGTGTTTGGTAAAAAATGTGTATATGGAAATCTATGTATTTGTTGATGTAGGTGTATGTAAGGATGAATGTTTGTATGTAAAATGTATAATGTAAGTGTGTTTGGTGAAAATATGTATATGGAAATCTATGTATTTTTTGATGTAGGTGTATGTAAGCATGTATGTGTGTATGTAAGTCTATGAATGAATGTATCAAGTTGTATGTTAGTATGTAGGTGTATGTAAATGATGAACAATTATGTATCTAAATGTTAATTGGTGAAAAATGTTTATGCTAGTATGTATGTTTATATAAAGTATGCAAATGTGTATGTAAGTATGTATAAATCTTGTGTTTTTGTTCAAAATGTTTGTTTATAAGTATGTATATGTGTTGATAGTATGAATTATGTTTAAGTTTCATGATTTCTATGTTTATGGTTATGTTTGAAAATAATATGTTTAACTTGATAATTTCTATGTTTATGTTTAGGTTTGAGAAAAAAAATATTTAACTTGATAATTTGAATGTTTATGTGTAGGTTTGAAAAAAAAAGTTTAACTTTGATAAACACTTGTTGAAAAATTTATCTGAATATGAGTTACACTTGTTGTACTTATCTTTAATTTCTATTAGATACACATGCTGTAACATTTGCAACTTTTTAGGAATCATGATTTCGGTACTGTTGATATTTGCTTATTTGATGGCCGATCTGGCCCCATGGGGACATGGGGGAGACGGCGCCGGTGATCCACCGCCTCCAAATTATTTTTTTAGAGGCACGCACGAGCTTGATGGTAAGTCTTTTAATTATTTATATTTTAGTTATTGTTTTAGTTGTTATGTTTCATATATTATAAATGTTGTTACTAATTATTTATGTTTTAATTGCAGCTGATCCCCCAAAGAGGGTTAGGGGGAAAGCCAAAAACCAAAAACTCCGTCGTATGGTTAAGGCGGGGGGCCCGTATCCCTAACATTTGAAAGGGATGTCACATTTACCCCCGTTGGCGAAGGAAGATATATGTTTTCAAGAGAGGCCGGTTCATTTATGTGGCGGTCCATCCCGTTCGATAAAGTTGGATGGGATAATGTGGCACAACTGTACAAGGAAGCGCTCATGAACCACTTGAGGGTAAATAAGTTATATGCATATAATTTGCCGTCGTTTTAAAGGCCGTTTGCAGCCGTTTCACGGGTCGTTAGACTTAATTTATAAAAATATTTTACCTTTTTTATTGAATTTGTAGGAAATGTTTAACTTTGACGAAGTTGAACAGGATCTACAAGCAAAAAACTTAAAGGGTGGAATCAAGAGTTTGCTTATGAAGAGGTACTCTGACCGCAAACACGATGCAAAAAAAATTATTTGAGAAACACGGAGGGTACCAAGATGTTGAAAAAGCAAGGGCATACCATCCCGTTGATATGCCCTATGATAACTGGTTGAAAGCCGTCGACGGATTTTTAAACGAAAAATATATCAAATGATGCGAGGCCAACAAGGGTGTCCGCGCGAAACAACAATTCTCATTCCGCGGGGGACGGCCTCATACGGTAGCACAGCCTACAAAAATGTAATCTTTTATATATGTGTTTGTGTAAGCTTTTGTTTATTTAATATCTAAGTTTAATGTTCAACAGGATATAGATTGGGTACCTACGTACGCAAAAACCCACCAGGATAAGGAGGGGCATTGGGTTGACCCGGTTGCCGAACAGAACTTCGTAAGTATTTCTTTTAAGTATATTTTTCTATAACAAACAATATATATATATATATATATATATATATATATATATATATATATATTTAATCATCTTCGTAATATACAGCGGAACTTACAACAGGCCACAAATGAGTGGCACGGTGACGGTCCTCCACTTGCCCCATTTCAGGAAGCCTTGGGAGAGCGGAGAGGATGGTACCGGGGCATGGGGCATAAACCTTCAAATACGCCCCCGAACTTGTCGGCTTCCCAACCTGAGACTCAAGAACCCTTTTCTGAGGTAAACTACACAATTTATAAAATGACAAACGAACGCGTGTTTCCTTGTTAAATATATGTTGGTAGCGTCCGCTAATATGCTAACATACGTTTTGATATTTATTATTGTCGGGATTTGTTGACAACTTGTTCCAAAGCCCGACTTTCCTTAATCGACTTGACAGCTACTTAAGTTCAAATGGAAAAGAACCGGCAGACGACGACGATTGTTATAACCCTTATTTCGATAACGAAGAAGAGGATGATGAAGATTAGGATGATTTCGAAGTATGGGTAGTTATTTTTAACATTTTTACGCATGTAGGATGATAATGTAGGACGTAACTGTTGTTTGAAACTGTATTACGTTTTGTATATGGTTTTGGTGTTTAATATATTTGAATGTAGCTGTATTCAGGTTGCGTTTTGAAACATGTTGCGTTTTTTCGACCCGAAACAGGTTCGGTAGCAGTATATAGCTGTTGTATTAAAAAAAATTGACTTTTAGCGGCGACACATATCGCCGCTATTGATTGTCCGCCAAAACCACTAAAGACATAATTTTTCAATTCATTTTTGTGTTTTTATTCGATTCATTTTTTTCTAGGAGTTTGTTCGTGTTGATAAAGTGTTGATAAAATGATGTTGGTTTTTTTGTGTGTGTTTATCTTTTATTTTGTATATGAAGTTGTTTGTATCATTTTGAATTATACAGATTCTTTTGTCATTACCAAACGAAGGCTAAACTCTTCTTACTTGTTTCATTGTTTATAGTTATTTAGGTTGATTCTTGTAGTTCATATTTGAGATGGTTTGATTTAAGAAAACAAAAGGAAAATAATTATAGTGAGCCGGTAAAACAACTATTTTGGAAGAAAAAAAATATTGAATTGAATAAAAACATAATAAGGATAATAAAAAAATAAAGGGATATTAGATTTAAATAACCTCAACTTTACTTATTGGCTGATAACACTTCTAACTTTCGATTTTTACACCAGCACTCTCAACTTTCAACTTATTGGGCGATAACACTCCATAACTAAGTGAACCTTAACCCAATTGGTTTTTGCTGATGTGGCATCTGATGTGGTCATTTTTGCTGACATGTCATATGACGTGGCAGCTGATGTGACATTTTTTGATGACGTGACGGATGATGTGGCAGCTGATATGGCATTTTTCGATGGCGTGGCAGCTGATGTGGCAGCTGAGATGGTATTTTTATGATGTGTCAGCTAATGTCAGCTAACTGGGTTAGGGTTCAGTAAGTTAGGGAGTGTTGTTGGCCAATAAGTTGAAAGTTGGGAGTGCTGGTGTATAAATCGAAAGTTGGGAGTGTTATCGGCTAATGGGTGAAAGTTTGGGTTATTTAAATCCAATATCCCAAAAATAAAAAAATAGATGAAAGAATAACATAAAAAATATAAAAGAATCTAATATGTTGGTTAGAGAATAAACGATAAATGTAAAATAATTACAAAGTCACCAATTTGGTAAATACTTTTTAGGGAACACCATTTTGGTAAATATTTTTCCAATCAACACTTGTTTAGGAAAAAAAAACCTCTATGGGTAATGAAATGGACGGTGGAATGGAATGGACAACGTAATAGAATGGACGAGGTAATGGAATTGATCATTACAATTCCATGTCTTGTTTGGTTACCATTTGAGAATGGAATAGATCATTATTTTTTGTTGTTTGGTTGGCAAAAAAATGATGAAGGAATAAAATTGGATAGCGGTGGTCAGTGGTGGGCGATGATGGTGGGTGGTGATAGGAGGTAGTTGTACCGGCGGCGGTGGGTGATGATGACGGCGGGTAGTAATAGTGGCGGAGGTGGGTGACGGCGGAGGTGGGTGGCGACAATGACGGTGGTGGTGGCGGTGGTGGTGGTGGGTGGTGGTGGCGGTGGACAGAGGTGGTGGGTGGCGACGGTGGCGGTTGACAACAATGACGGAGGTGGGTGGCGGCGGTGATCGGAGGTGGCAGCGGCAATGGTCGGTGGCGGTGGCGAATGTGGGTAGTGACGATGATCGGTAGTGGCAGCGACGGCGATGGCGGAGGTGGGTGGCGGCAATGATCGGATGTAACAACTCAAAAATTCGATTGTTATCTTTCCATTTTGTTTTCCCGTTTATCTACCTTTGTAATCCTGAGATTCGGTTTATAATAAAGTTTATGTTAATTACTTATGGTGTTGTACGTTATTATCGCATCTAATCGCTTATTAAATCGCATCGCTTATCTCATCGCATCGCTTATCTCATCGCAATTACTTAGTTGGTTTATTGGAATTATGTGGTAATATTAGTTACGTGTTTATATGATAATTACGTGTTTGTGTGTGTTTGTGATTATGATTACGCTCGCTATCGCATCGCTCTCGCACTCTCGAATCGCTAAATCACACTATTATATCAAGTATAATGCTTAACGCTTTAATTTAACGCTTAATATAGCTAACTAATACAAACCGAATCGCCGAATGAACTCTTAACGCGAAATAAACGAGGAAAACCCAACTTTTGGGTCAAGTTCGCTCGAACTTGGTGATACTAAGTTCGGTCAAACTTGACTGGCCAAACTTGGACATTCCTTTTCTCCTTTAAGTTTGCTCGAACTTGTCTGAGCCTCTAAGGTCTCAGCAAGTTCGGCCGAACTTGACTAAATCCCTCCAAGCAGCTCACAAGTTCGCGCGAACTTGCATGAATACATGCAAGTTCGGCCGAACTTGACCTCACAGCCTCCATTTTTGCCTTCTCCTATATATACCCAGCTCATTCCTCTCATTTGAACTTGCTGTAAGTTCGCCCAGAGCTCTCAAAACCCGAAACCTTCATGTTCTAAGTAAAAATCAACCCGATTTCAACTACAACAACGTTCATCAACGTTTTACAATGGTTTACAACAGTTTTGGCACAAGGCATAGCCTTCGTTTTCATCAAATCTTCTCTGTTTACGAAAATCTTCATCTTTTTACATAAAACTTCTGCTTTTCACTCAGATCTATGCTTAGATCTGAGCAAAAACCTTTTGAACATTGATTTTGACACAAAATACGGACTTTTGATGATGTTTTGTTCATTTTCTGATATGAAACGAAGCATTTATCATTCAAGATCCCAGATCTGGAAGCACAAGCACGTTTATGTTGGTTTACACAAGCCGGACTAACCCGAATGAACCCCGAGTTCGTCCGGATTAGCCCACTCTTTTGTAAAACGGCTAAAACAGCTCTAAAAGACCTCTCCGACCTAAGTTTGCTCAGTAGCATAGGGTTGGAGGGATGAACATCAAGTTCGAACGAACTTGACTCTAAACCATCCAAAACTCATCAAGTTCGACCGAACTTGACTCTAAACCATCCAAAACCATACAAGTTCGCCCGAACTTGGCTACGGCCCAACCAAGACTTAACCGTTTCAGCTTTTCGGAACTGATGCACTTCCATTCGCATATGAAGGCTGATCCGGCGCTCTTCACGACTCTCCTCAGATCCTCTAATCTTACCTAAACGCACCCACAGTGAGTATACTTGAATCATTTTCGCTTTAATGCACTTTTTGGGTGTTACATACGTTCCTATATCAAAATCACTTCACAAATCAAAACTGTTTATCACACGCGAATAATCTGATTGTATATGCTCGATACGTGATACTAGAAACATGTGACTAGGACTTATTTTCGTTAACTTGCCTCCTTAGCTAGTATGGTACTATAGTTTGGCTAACACCGACGGGGTCTAGTTAGGATGGACGCGCAAGCCTTTTCACGGTAGTTAGCATGAGAAATGAGCCTATGTTATTTTTAGTGTTTTTGTGTATCATGATATGTAATTAGATTGTTTCGCAAATGCTTTCTCTACTATGCTAGTATTATTCAAACTCGTATGCTCACCTTTACTTAATTGTATTGACTTGTATTTTAACGTATGTAACAGGTTGAGGATTTAGCTTGGATGCCTTGGATGTTGCATGCGTAGTTTAGTTCGTTTTGTTAGTTTGTTTAGAATGGTTTGTAATAAAATCTAGGGGAGATCGAATTGGATTTATGTTAAGATATTTTGTTGAAATGTAATGGTTATTTCGAAGGTTTATGAGTTTGATAGTATGGGATATTGAATGTTGATTATTATCTTTGAAATGGCTGTTATGGAATCTTTTGATCAATCTGATTCGCCTAGTGCCACTACCCCGATGATTCCGCCATCGGTTGCGGTGTGACAGATTGGTATCAGAGCGCCATAGGATAATAGGTAGAATTGCCATGTTCGACCTAGTAGCATGTTTAAGTACCCGATTGACCTATCTTTGACTTAAATGTTAAACTACTTGCCATAAATGCTTAAATGTGCCTTTCCTAAGGCTAATACAATATACACGATTATGAAACGCTCGTATCTCACCAACGAGTGATCAAGTCGAGAATAGGTGTGAAAACGAGAACTCTCGATGAGATCATTCACTCCACGCATTCTCTCGCACGATATATCTTCGTTGAGTTAGGAGTGACATCCAAACCTCGACGAACATCTCCCTTTCTATCTAGTGGAACGCCCGATGTGATCGGTGAGCGTGGCCACAACTAGGAATGATGTCGTTAAGTTAGGGGTGAAACCCGCATCTTAATAACTAATTTCGTGCTTCAATTTTCAATCTCACCAAAGTCTCGGTTATGCCGATGGTTTGGAACGCGTATTAACTGGAAGGGTAAATGTTGTTAGCCGCTTGCGGTGAGAACGTTTATCTATTAGGCCAAAGCGTGGGTCCAAATGCAAAGGGTAGTCGAACCACTTTAGGTAGTCAACGTCTCAAAACCCCGGACACTCATTGATTTAAGCCTATATCGTTGATTTACGCATCATCGAGTTTATTATTATGTGTTTAAAATTTTGAGAATTTTCGCTTTATTCAATTTCTCGCATTACCGATTTCTCGCTTTATCGCTTTACGCTCCCTAAACACATGCACTGCTCGCACAGCTCTCGAAATCTAAAACGCTAATTAACACACCAACCAAATTAATCGCTTAACTTGCTTACGCTTATGAGGACATGTGTGTCTCATATGCGGTATTATCTCGCCTATCTCGCTATTATATATCGCATATATCCCGTTTATATCTCGCTATTATATCGCATCTCATATCGCGCTACGCTTTACTTATAAGAAGGTGAATATGTGCAAAGTGTATGCTTATGTGCTTACGTGCTTAGGTGCTTATGTGCTTATGTGCTTACGTGCTTACGTGCCTACGTGTTTATGTGATTTTGTGCCTTGAATGAATGATAATAATAATAAATATTTAAACATAACTCTATTATAATCGAATCTCATCTAATCTAAATCCTTCGTGTAGATTTCTTCAATGGGATCGCACACCCGAAGGAATCTCCAACGCAGCAACGCCGACAAGCATATCGCTACAATGGTAGCCAAGGAGATAGCAAAAGTTATTCCGCAAATCTTCTCAGAAATCCATGCTGTGAGCAGCAACTCCTCGGTCGACTCAAAAACTGAGAATCCCAAGCCGCGATTCAGCTTCAAGAACTTCAAGGCTTGTGCACCTCTCGCCTTCACGGGCAATGACGGACCGACTTCTATGTGTAGGACCGATCCTCGATGCTTAGGAACCTAAATTTGATATCTAACATCCATAATAGCAGAAATATTATGACAAGTTTACCAATAGACAAGATTTAATCAGTTAATCGTCAGTTTATAGATCAAATGTTCTGGTTACAAACCGACAGAGCTTCGCCTCTGAAATGCCAAAGTTACAAATGAAGTAGGCTAGCTAGGTATTTATAGGAGAACAAGTTCGGCCCTGAGGATACAAGTTCGCCCGAACTTGCCTGAGCAAGTTCGCCCGAACATGCTTACATGATGACTTTCATGGGCGAACTTGCTTACATCAAACATAAATATTTGCTATACCTAGCCTATTCAGCTCTATATAATACAGACTCGATATAAGACTAAGACATAGACATTATGCACCAACAGACTCAGCCTAGGATATAGTCTTCGTCTTGCATCAGTCTTCAAAACTCTGTCTTCATAAAAAACGTTAACATACACGACCGAAGAAGTTCTTGAATGGCTTCTTTCGTCGTTCTTGCTTTGGATCAGGCGTTTGATCAGTTGGCGGTGGTCTTTTAAAGTTAGCCATTCTTAGAGAACTTTGCCTTACCGCTTTTTCCATTCTTTCTTTAATCGCCTCATTTCTGTTTTCTTCCTTTAAAAACTCAACTCTCTCTAGATCCCTCCACTTCGTTTGCCACATCTTTCCAGAATTTACTTCACGTGCCTAACAAACGTTCACAACCTTTTGAAACTGCATAGCTTGTACCTTTTCATGTTCTTCAAAAACAATCTTGTTGTAGAACAAGGTTTTGATATCTTCTCTCAAGCAGTTCACAAGCCACATAAGATCTAGAATTCTTATCGTCCTCCATAAACCTCTCATGCCCTGATAACCCATCATTTCAACCCGTTCCTTGGTAATATCCAGATGTTCTTCAAACTTTAGCACAATCACAGCTTCACACGTTGCTGGATCAATCTGCCACCACTTGAACAAAGGATAGAAGTCTTGTTCAATCGGTATTAGCGGCATATTTCTCATGGCTCTAGGACGTTTCATTATTAACGTTATGTCCTTTTCTCCAGTTACCTTGTTTATCTTCACTCTACGACCAGGAATAAAAGGCTTCCAATAATTCCAACCTTTAACTGCTTCATACTTAATCATTTTCCACAATAATTGATTAATCGGCTTCATGTAATATGTAACATTCACCGTCTGTACCAGCTCTTCAACATCCCAATACGGTAATGTCTTGAAATCAGCAAGGTATTTGAAGTATTGCACTCCAAACTCCCTCTTGATTGCATATACGTTAATCTCTTTAAACCAACCCCAGCTCAAAATATCTCCCAAAGAAACGTCTTTGTCTCTGGTAAAGAATGCAAGAGGACGTCGAAACTTGCGTTCGCGTGGCATTTCTTTAAACCAAGACTTTCTCGCTTGAGCTATCTCTTCTTTGGTCATGGGCTTAGGTACTTTACCCTCTTGAACTGATTCAGCAATCCTATCCTTCAACATATCTTCATCAAGCTGTTTGTACATCTCTTCAAAAGTAGGAAAATTTTCTGAATTAGAACCGACATACTTTGCTTTCTGATCTGATTCGTCATCTGAAGACCAATCTTCCACAATTACTCGATTGTATTCATCAGCTTCGAATCATCTTTGATATTGATAATCATTTGGCTCGAAAGGATTTACAGTCATCACATCCTCCTCAAAATCAAACTCTAACGGTTCAGCTTCAACTTCAATCAATCTAGCTAAATCCTCCTTCGTGTAGTTATGTACATATTCACCTTCCTCCATGTTGTGTTCTAACATTAACATTAAAGGCTTCGCGGGAATAGCAGCAACTGGCTTTGCAAAACGATTAACATTTGCCATATCTATATCATCATCAGTTGGCCCTTTCTGCCCTGACTCCCCTGACTTTTATCTTCCGTTCTATTCGATTCATCGTCCATTAGGGCAGTAAAATCAAGATCATCAGAGATTTTGGCTTCAGAAACTCTAATACCAACATTACCCTGATCATCGTCATCATCACAATCACCAACATTCCAATCCTGGTAACTTCTTTCCTCTTCATCCTCTTTATCATCTTTTTCAGCTTCTTCATCGTCTTTTTCTTCAGAAGCAGTGATAGGATCAGAAGGCTTGACAGATTCGTCAACCTTAGGAATATCAGACTCAGAAGCTATGACAATTTTTTCTTCAACAGGTTTCTCTAGAACATCAAAAATACTTCAGGTTCGGGCGAACTTGCTAAAAATCACTTGAAAAGTGATGTTTTAGGACAAGTTCGGCCGAACATAACCAACAAGTTCGATCATGGGGGTTTTCAAAAACATGGTTTTTTCAAAATTTCGTCATGAATTCGGTTGAATTTGGTCTCCAATCTTTCAAGGGTTTATCTTTGTTGTATTTTACATGATATATTCAAAATTCAAAAGATTTTGACCGTGAATTCTTTATTTTATGTTCAAAAGTTATGAAAAATAGAAGAATGGAGTAGAAATAGAAGTGTTCTTGTCTTGATACTATCAAATCAGGTTGTTCTAGCTCTGATACCACTTGTAGGACTGATCCTCGAGGCTTAGGAACCTAAATTTGATATCTAACATCCATAATAGCAGAAATATTATGACAAGTTTACCAATAGACAAGTTTTAATCTAGTTAATCGTCAGTTTTATAGATCAAACATTCTGGTTACAAACCGACAGAGCTTCGCCTCTGAAATGCCAAAGTTACAAATGAAGTAGGCTAGCTAGGTATTTATAGGAGAACAAGTTCGGCCCTGAGGATACAAGTTCGCCCGAACTTGCCTGAGCAAGTTCGGCCGAACATGCTTACATGATGACTTTCATGGGCGAACTTGCTTACATCAAACATAAATAGTTGCTATACCTAGCCTATTCAGCTCTATACAATACAGACTCGATATAAGACGAAGACATAGACATTATGCACCAACAGACTCCCCCTGGATATAGTCTTCGTTCGTTGGAGCAATAGGAGATTCAGTGATAGGAACTTCAACAAAGCCAGACACAGGAGGTTCTTGTGTAACTCCTGACCTTTTAGTTTCAGTATGAACAATAACAGGAGGTTCTTGTGGAGGAGGTTCTTGTGTGACTCCTTTCTCCTAAGCACCAGAAGGTTCTTGTGGGGCTTCTGTGCTTTTCAACGATCTTTTGCGCCTCTTACTTACAGCCTTTTGCTCTTTCTTTGCTTTTCTCTTTCCTTTGGTCTGAGGAGACCCTGTAGTCTTTGTTGACGAAACAGTCGCAGACTTAACACGTTTAGATTTCTTAGGCCTATCCTCATCGGACTCTTTTTCAGCATTAGGATCAAAATCAGCATCCAGTTCTCTTTCTTTCTCTGCTCTAATCTCAGCCTCAGTCTTTTCTGGCTCTTTGGCAGGAACTTCTTCATCAGATTCTTCATTCTCAGAAGTAGCAGAAATCATATCTTCTTGGGTTGACTTTACAGTTTCCTGACTTTCAATTACAACTGCAGCGCTCGATCCAGCAACTGCTTCAACGTATTCAGGTTCTTCTTCGTCAACGAGCATCGTTTCTACTTTCTTAGCAGCTCGCTTTGTTCGGCTTATCAGCTTCAGCCTTCAAAAATCAATCACTTCTAGCTTTCGGCTTGAAGTCTTTGAACCATTCTCGTTCAGCATTAAGTTCTTTCTCGTCGTCGCTACCATCTTTTCTCAACTTGTTTTCTAGCAGCGATATATAATTCGAATCTTTAATGGCTCTGAATACCAGCTTGGCAACAGGAGCTGAAGCTTGTTTCTGGAACTTGATAAGCTTCTTCATAGTAGTTTCATCAAGATGAACTAAATACAGCACGTCATTTGGATCTCGTGCTTGAAGTCAATCACTTCTAGCTTTTGGCTTGAAGTCTTTGAACCATTCTCGTTCAGCATTAAGTTTTTCTCGTCGTCGCTACCATCTTTTCTCCACTTGTTATCTGGCGGCGATATATAATTCGAATCTTTAATGGCTCTGAATACCGGCTTGGCAACATGAGCTGAAGCTTGTTTCTGGAACTTGATAAGCTTCTTCACAATAGTTTCATCAAGAAGAACTAAATACAGCACGTCATTTGGATCTCGTGCCATGTTGGCATACTTCTCGTCGTTCAACATTTGTACAAACCTCGGATATAAGCACAATCTAGAATCCTCCATGTTTTTCGACATAGCTTTGAGAAGTTAAACGACTTCTTCAGAATCAATGTCGTTGCCATGCAAGCTAAGTAATCATGAACATCATCTAATCAGGCCTTGCGATGGCTGAATGTATGAATAATGGCGTGCATTAGAAGCTTGTAGGGGTTAGGCACCTCCCCTTTCTTCAACGTAGGTTTGTTTACAGTCCCCTTGTATCCCATACTAAAGAAACAGCCACGGACCATCTTTTCATCTAGATAAATCGGATCATCTTTGTTGTCGTTGAAATACAAAATCCTTCGAATTTCATCTTTAGTTACTGTAATCGGCTTGAGCTCATTTCCAACATGCACTATTGAAGAAATCGTCTTCTCATCAGCGCTAAGTCTCGCATTCATCCAAAACTGAACTATGTGTGAATGATATGACACCGTGCGTTCTGTAATTGCTCTTCGAATAGGGCTTTCCTCCAAAAACTTCAATATACTGTCATACTCCTTCAGAGACGGACAGATAGATTTATCAAGCGTAATGCACGTATTGTGAGTTTTGGAGAACTCAACAGAGATAACATGCGCTGGAACCTATGCCTGAAAAACATGACGCAAAACAATTAGCACGCTTTTCGAGAAAAATTTCAAAAAATTTCTAACACTGAATCAAGTTCTGGCGAACTTTATTGAGTGTTAATCAAACTGTTTTGATCAAGTTCGCCCGGACATGTTCTAAACACATGTTCAATCATGAAAGGTAAGTTCGGACGAACTTACAAGTTAAACAATCCAACATTCATTCACCTAAGTTCGGTCGAAGATGCACTTTTAATCAGTTATTATTTACAAGACTTTAATGCAAATTCAGTCGAAGATAGATTTCATTTATTCATATTTTTAGACAAGTCCGTTCAAACTTGACAACAAGTTCGGCCGAACTTGTCGTCTTCTCCAAAAAAACAAACTTGTTCAAACATGCAAATGTCCATTGCAGTTCAATCAAACATGATTACACGGTCGATTTAAAGTGTAGATTTTGATTTTACGTTCAATTTTGTTATCAGACCCCTAGATCTATCAATTTTTAAAGTTTAGATCTAACATATCAACTACAATCCATTTTAACGGTTCAAAATCCAAATCTCACCTCATTCATTGTAATTGGTGTGCTAATCACCAAAAACAAACTAAAATCAGGCAGTATAACGACGTCAAATTGCCAAAATCACAACTTCGCTCTCAAAGGTTTAAGTTCGCTCAGGAGAGTTTGTGTGTTGTTGAATGAGTTCGGCCGAACTTGATTGGTATTTATACCATGTCAAGTTCGAGCAAACTTACAGGCCCATACACAAGCCCATTGAAGTTCGGGGGAACTTACCTTTTAACTCAACAATCCATCTGCAAGTTCGGACGAACTTACTTGTTTGTTAAACATGATTTGTTTAGCAATTTCGGCCGAACTTGCTAAACCCTAAAAACAAACTTTTTCAATTTTTCATTTTAACCCCTGAACTTTCCAACTTTTTACCAGTTATGAAAATCCACTCAGTTGACCAAGTCCAAGTTAATGACCTTGGTTAACCGATTTGTCTGCCGAGTCCAAGTTAATGACCCCGGTTTGACTCGTTACGAAAAACTGTTGATATTTTCAAAATCAAAGTTTCAAATTAATGTACTTTTTATCGTTTTGACTTTTCAGATTTTACAGATTAGCTCCCAGCCCATTGTCAAAAAGATTCCCATCAGTTCTAGCATCTTACCAGACTTCGAAGATCCGTTCTCCAACATTGGTTTGCTGAGAACAATGTAGAATTAAAATCTTTTTGTATTTTTTGCAAGTTTATGCTAAAACTCACCAAAAATCTTTTTGATTTTAATCTGTAAAGCTGAAATACTATGTACAAGACAATGTAAACTATGTACAAACATATTTACAGACATATTTTTGTGAATTCGTGTCCAAGGATCATATCAGTTAATTGAGATATATCAATAGTACCGTTGACCTTTAAATGACTTAAAGTTTTAAACTCGTTTACCTAGATTGTTGATATGTTTGTCCACTTAAGCTTTACCACATTTCTCAACTGTTCCAAGATATGTTAAGGTATGATTTATGAAACTTGACTTAACTGTGGTTCCCACTTCTTGAATATACTCACGTATCCAGATTCCCTAGATTTCATCTTACATGTGAATATAGCGTAATTGATATCTGTATCTGGGTTGTGCGAGACCTTGAGAGTTCAGGTTAGTACTTCCGTACAGACAAAGAGATGAAGGCTCGTCTTTAAGGTGTGTTCCACTTAAGGAATCTTTTTAGCACTGCAAATGATTAGATCTTTTGATTCTTTTCAATATTGCATGCAGTTTGGGTTTTATAGCGAAAGTATTATAGAAGTCCTAAGCTATTGCTTCCGCCAAATCAGAAGAACTTGTATAATATCACAGATAACAACTATCTATAAAGACCTCGTATCTCAGAATCAGGCAATCTTTCAAGCAAAATTTCGGAGTACTAAGTCCATATATCCAAGATATGTTAATCCACAAGTTTAAGCAGTTGCTAAATTTAGTTTATATCTCCAAAACAGTTTACTGAACGTGTTAAGCCTATCGACACATCCACAGTAAGACTCGTTTATCACTTTTAAACTTTACATTTCTTTAGCATACTGTGATAGTCCACTGATGTACTATCATTTCCTTTTAAGACACTGAACTCCTTTTGTCTTTTTCAATGTTTTTGTACGTTTTGAATTTTTATATGTTTTTAGATTTTAAAATTTTCGAATGTTTTTGTATTTTCTCTAACATTTCTCCCCCT
Organism: Scalesia atractyloides; assembly: GCA_947069175.1. Taxonomy (NCBI): domain Eukaryota; kingdom Viridiplantae; phylum Streptophyta; class Magnoliopsida; order Asterales; family Asteraceae; genus Scalesia; species Scalesia atractyloides. The sequence goes on from CAMTDV010000015.1 coordinate 35,689,632, forward strand.
AAAATCAAAAACATCTTTTTGGATTTTAGTTTTGAACAAAATTCTAAACTAGAAAGATAATTACAAACCAATGTGGATCACGCGAACTCATCATCCGATCCGTTTTCAACCTCAGCGTCCGCACCTGTCAGCAAATTTTTCATACCGTTAATTCTCAGCAAGTATTTAAACCGTGACAAAGAAAATGGTTTGGTATAAAAATCAGCCTTTTGTTCGTCGGTGTGGATTTTTTCTATTCGCACCAATTTCTTTTCGTAGCAATCACGATTGAAATGATAACGAATTTCAATGTGTTTTGTGCGTGAGTGATGAACCGGATTTTTAGTTATATCTATGGCTGCTTTGTTATCAACAAACAGCGGAGTGTCTAGAAATTGCAGACCATAGTCTCTCATCTGCTGTTGAATCCACATAATCGGTGAACAACAGCTAGGGGCCGAGATGTACTCAGCTTCACAGGTAGAGAGAGCGACCTTAGTCTGTTGCTTACACTGCCTGGTTACCATTCTTGTTCCGAAGAACTGGCATTCCGTTGTAGTTGATTTTTTGTTCAACTTATCTACATCAAAATCAGAATCAGCATAGCCTGTGAGGTCGAAATTGTCATTCTTCGGGTACCACAAGCCGGTGCTTGGGCATCCTTTCAGGTATCTGAAGATTCGCTTCACGATCTGCATGTGAAAGATCCTCGGGCTTGACTGATATCTGGCACATAGGCAGGTTGGATACATAATATCTGGGTGTGATGTCGTCAGATACATCAGCGATCCAATCATCGATCTGTATAACGTCTCGTCAACTTTGGATCCAGTCTTGTCAAAGCAAATGCCGTGATTTAGAGCAAGAGGTGTAGATAGAGACTTCAAGCTTTCCATTTCAACCTTCTTAAGGATGTCGTGAACATACTTAGTCTGATGAATGAAAATACCATCCGGAAGCTGATGTACTTGCAACCCAAGAAGAGCTTCATTTCGCCCATTGAGGACATTTCGAATTTCTTTTTCATGATTCCCTCAAACTCCTTGCAGAGACTATCGTTTGTAGATCCAAAGATGATGTCGTCAACGTAGATTTGAACTATAATCAGATGGCCATCAACTTCTCTGGTGAAAAGAGTACTATCCACAGTTCCTCTGATAAAGCCGTTTCCGATGAGATGTTGTGATAACGTCTCGTACCAAGCTCTCGGGGCTTGGTGTAGACCATAAAGAGCTTTATCCAGTAGGTATGCTTTCTTCTTGTTGAGTGGATCGACAAACCCTGGTGGTTGTCCAACGTACACCTTTTCGCATAATGTTTCGTACAGAAAAGCCGATTTGACATCCAATTGATAGACCTTAAATCCTTTCCATGATGCGAAAGCTAGAAAGATTCGAATAGATTCCAAACGAGCTACTGGTGCGTAGACTTCCATGTAGTCTATCCCTTCCTGCTGGTGAAATCCCTTGACAACAAGCTTAGCTTTGTTACGAACAATAACCCCTCTATCATCACGTTTACACTTAAAGACCCATTTTGTATCAATTGCTTTCTGATTTTCTGGTAGATCTTCAAGCTTCCACACTCCCAACTTCTCAAACTGCAATAGTTCTTCTTGCATTGCTTGTACCCAGTTTTCATCGGCTAAAGCTTCATTAACTGTCTTTGGCTCAATCTGAGAGATGAAACATGAATAGAAGCAATAGTTCTGGGTTGGAGCAACGCGAGTGTAGAAACAACTGAGTGCTTTGTTAATTTTCCCTCGAGTTCTAACACCAGTTTGAAGTTCTCCGATTATATTTGTTGACGGATGATAGGAATGTGATCGCGGCAATTCTTCACTTGCAACATCTACTGAGTTTTGCTGATTCATGATGTTGAGATCAACGACCAATTCAACATTTGGAGAGCTTGATGATGCTTCATTTCTGTTGTTCGGGACTGCAGATTGATTAAGGAGACTTGTTATCTGCTCCACTTCTTCACCTGAAGAAGATGATACCCCATCAGCATCAAATGTTGGTGCTTCATCTGAGTCAGAATTTTGATTTTGAGGCATACTGGGCTCCGTTGATGTATTCACTGGTTCAGTAGAGGCATTTGTTGGAGGAGTAGCAGGTGTTGTTAATGTTTCAGAAATATTTTCAGCCAGAACACCACTATTGCTTGAACTTGTGCCAGAAGAAGATGGATCCAACGTGGGTTGATTAACCACAATTGGTCGAACAACTTGTTCTTGATTCGCGGACTGGTGAAGATTGTATAACGCTACAACTTCTTCGTCAGTCAGTTCTTCGGGCAAGTTAAATGTCTTCCAAAGGTCTTGATAGTTAAACAGCCACGCGTCACCTTTCCTTTGAATAGGATCCGTGTTGTTGAAACAATCCACGTGATGTGCTTCAATAACCTTTCTCAATGAAGGAACATATACTCTTCTCAACGGCTCACATATCCGACAAAGAAACCTTCAAGAGATTTAGCTCCGAATTTGCCATATTGGTCTATTACGGTACATGGTGCACCGAATGGTTCTAAGAACTTCAAATTTGGCTTCCGTTGTTTTATCATCTCAAAACATGTTTTCTTTGTTGGTTTGACAGTAAGAACTCTCTTTAGCGTGTAGCAAGCCGCAGCAACTGCTTCACTCCAAAAGCCGATAGGAAGTTTAGAATCTGCAAGCATGGTTCTCGCAGTTTCAATCAAAGTTTTATTTTTCCGTTCAGCTACTCCGTTTTGTTGTGGAGTATAGGGAACACTAAACTCGTGCAGAATCCCTTTTGCGTTGCAGAATTCCTTCATTGTGTTATTCTTAAACTCTGTGCCGTTGTCACTTCTAATGCGTCTGATCGGCAGATGATAAAGGTTCTCGAGTTTTTTGAATAGAATAACCAAGTTCTCGAACGTTTCGTCTTTTGATTCTTCAAAAATACCCACAAAGATCTCGAATAGTCATCTGTCACGACAGTATAAGTCTCCTGAGATGCTTCAAACATTTACAGGACCAAATAAGTCCATGTGGAGACGTTCTAATGGCAACTTGATTAAGTTTAGAATTTTCTTTGGATGAGATTTCTTGATCTGCTTTCCCTTTTGCATTCCAAGCAATGATCAGACATCAGAAAACTCCGAAGATTTATGCCTTCTACAAGATCATTATGAACCAAGAAATTCATTTTTCGCAAAAGAATATGCCCCATCTTACGATGCCAAAGAATAGAATCCTTTTCAGTAGCCTTTGACACAAAACATTATGCTGATTTTGATGAAGTGGTAGCGACACCCATATCAAGAACATATAAATCATTCTCACGTGGTGCTCGCATCAGAATCCACTCATCTGGTATTTTGAATCCTGGCTTCAAGATGATACACTCTTTGTCGTTGAAATGGACCGTGAACTTCTTGTCACAAATTTGCGGTATACTTAGAAGATTGTTCTCAAGTTCTGCAATATAGTTCACGCGATCGAATGAAACGACGCCATTGGAGAGTTTTCCTTCGGCGACTATCCTTCCACCCTGTTTACCCGCAAATCCAACATAACCACCATTGATAGCTTTAATGTCGAATAGCAACGCCTTCATTCCCGTCATATGCATGGACGCTCCACTATCCAAAATCCACTTAGAAAGTATGGATCTCTGGAGTCCCTGCACATTTTAACAATCTATTTAAAAAGTGAGACCCAAGCCTTTTTGGTCATGGGTTGAATTGGATAACCATCATCAAAATCAAATTCTCATTCATCAGCATAATCGAATCCACTCTCATCTACAGAATAAACTTCTCATTCTTCATCTGAATTTTCTATGATGTTTATGTTGAAAATTTTACCGTCTTTTTATCTTTTGAATTGTTACCACTTGTAATTTTGACAGTTTCAGATTTTCAATTATGATTTTGGATTTTGATTCTTTCTTGCTATCACTAGTCTTGACAAGCTCAGACTTAGTGTTCTCAGATGTTGCTGACTGTTTCTTTGCAATCCAGGCTTGAGATTTTATGTTAGCCTTCTTGATGTAAAAATTGTTTTCATTAGCCTTTGAAGTTTTTCCTTTTTTGAAAATAGAATTCTCAAACCTCTTTTCTATTTTAGGTTTAACTTCTAGCAAAGATTCATTTCTTTTCAAAATCTTGATTGGTTTTTCAAACTCTGGATACCTTGGTTTTACAACATTTGATTCTCTTCTTTGAGGATAAGCCGGTTTTGATTTCAGACATTGTCGTGCAATATGACCAATTTCATTGCACTTGAAACATGTCCGATTATCAAGAGGATGTCCTTTAGTGGGCGGTTTTACCCCACTTGATGTTTTGACACCACTTGTAACCTTGGCTTTATCTCGAATTTCTTTCTCCTTTTTAAACTCATCATTTGATTGTTTACCAATCAAACTCTCTTTGTGAAACGTGTTTGTCCCATATACAAAATTCATGTTTTTGTTTTTATATTCATGAAATGGTGACACTTTCTTTACTGGTTCATCCGATTCTTCTAAACCCAACCCTGCTCTCCGGTTTTCCAGAAGATCACCACCATTCCTTCGGTAGTTGTTTCTTTTAGGTTTGGAATATAATTTTCGTTCGTTAATTTCCAATTCCTCTGATGTGACTTCCACGAGTTTAAAGAATTTATCAAGCAATTCTTCCTTCACATTCTGAATCGGGAAGCTATCATCAAAGTATAGTCTACCCGAATCCTTAATTTTGTACATTACAACATTAGGATCGTCACTTAGACCATCCTCTAATGACTTATCGTCATTTTCAGACTGTGAATCGGAATTCTTTGAACTCGAGTCAGCGCTTTTGAAGCTGCCGTCATCAGAATCACTTAGAACATTTTCAACCACTTTGTTAACCACAGTGTTGTTATCATCATCAGATTTAGCATAGATTATATCAATATTCTCTGGCAACTCATCTTTTTTCTCAGAAAGTAACTCAACGTTGAGTGTCTTACCCATCCCGTCTGCGGTTTTGCGACAGTACTTCTCGCAAAGGGGTGGAGGAACATTGCTATATTCTTTGCCAATTTTCTTTTTAGGTTTTTCTTCCGTTGAGATTGTCGAAAGAATGTGATCAATAACATATGCGTTTGTGGTATAACTTCTCAACAACTGTTGGACTCTTTCAATTCCGATTGTCATGTCCTGAAGTTGTTGTTTGGTTTCAGCAATGGTGTTAATATAGGTGTTAATTACCCTTTGTTTATCCATTACTGTTCCACTCAACATCCTTATATTATCATGTTGTTCGATGTTATTTCTGTCGAGTCTGCCATAATCATTTTTCATTTTGTCATACGCTTCTTTCATTGTGCGATAATCGTATTTCAACAATTCGTTATGCACATTGTTTTCAGCGATGATTTTTTATTTTTTGGCACATTCGACACAAGGTTTAGTTCATTTTGTACAAGGTTTCTCAACCTCAACAACTTGTACTTTGACAACTTCTTTCTCGAAAATTTTTACCTCTGGACCTACCTTGGTTAGATTCGCCATTAAAGCTTTATTTGACATGTCCTTGAGGACTTCGACTTTCACTTCTTGAGTGACATCAATGATCACTTCATCAATCTTTTTCTCCTCAACCACTTGTTCTTTCGAGCTGCCATCAAAATGACATGCAAAGCTGTCACAAGAATTAGAGGATAAAATTCCTTGTCTCTGCATATGAATATATTCCTCGTCTTCCTGCTGTTGATGCAAGTAGTGTTTCAGAAGAGCTTGTTCGGTAGCTGCTTCTTCTGCTGCCGCTGCTTCAGCTGCTGCCGCTACTTCCTCTGCAGAATTATCTTCAACTATCTTTGCCATCAAAGCAACTTCGGTCTTTTTCACAATGTAAGAATTCCAATCAAAACCAGCATCTTCACTGGATGCCACCATAGCTTTCTCAGTGGTGCTACTGTCAGGCTTTTCTTGGATTTCAACCTGAGTTTTCTTCGGAAACGGTTTATATTGAAGTGCCCTTTTGTAATATTCCTCCGAAAAGACTTTGATTTCCGGTTGCTTCGGTGTTTTTACACTTTCTTTTAAAATGCCCCTTTTGACGGCATCTAAAGCGCGTGACTTTGATTTTGTCAAAACCCAATTTGTTGCTGGAATTTCCTATGTCACGGCCTATGAGTGCAACGAACTTTGTCACTCTCCTGATGATCGAAGCTAAGGACCATTTGATGTCCATTAGTTCGAGTTCTTCCTCGTCTACCCGGTCATAATCTTCTGCGGTCATCTCGGGGTTTCCAATCTTACCGGCAACAAGACATTCATAAGATTTCTAATACGGTAGTGAGTAGTGACATGTGTTGTTTTGCAACTTGTTCTGAAACAACATTGTTCAAATTCACTACGATGTTGCATTTATATACATTCAGATTAGAACTTTGTTGGTGATTCTTATTCGCTTGGCTTTGATAAGTTGAATTTGAACCAGTGCTTGAGTAAGAACTTTGAGGACTCTAGTCATACTGAGGCTGTGATTGATTCTGATTCTGTGGAGAAGCATTCATGTTTGCACTAAAAGCCGTCTGAATTTTAGGAATCACTATCTAGCATTCCGGCTTTATAATACAGACCAACATCTTGAAAAACATTAGCGTTCTTTGACTTCGCCATCTTCAGAAGTTCCATTTCGTGGCCTTCGAGTTTATCGATAAACGTCGACAACTTGAAAAATTCCCACTTATCACTGTTCTTCAGAACCATCAAATACGTAGTCCATTCACCCTCTGGTAGTGCGTCAGCAAGTTTGTCAATGTATTCTTGTTCTGTCTTTTCGAGACCGTGTCTTCGCATTTGCACTTTAAGATGACAGAAACGCTCGATCATTTTCTTTATGGTCTCATTCTTTAGCATGGTGAAGATATCGAACTCTTTCAGGATAAGTGTCTTTTTGCTTTTGATCATTTCGGCACTGCCTAGATACTTCTTCTGTAATGATAACCGAAGATCTCTTGCAGTAGTATACTCTAGTAGCAAAATCAGGATATCTTCTTTGACAGACTGTTGGATGAGACTGATCATCTTTTTTCTCGGCGATATATTCTTCTTTCTGAACCGTCGAGTAGTTGTACTTTTCAAGAACTCGTTGATGTTCATCTACCGGAACAGTGTAGGCTCTTTCAATTGATACCCAGCCAGCGAAGTGCATGTCTTGAACCCATTATGTAAACTTATCTTTCCATGCTCATCAGCTTGGGTGGTTTGATAGTCGTTCCCATTTCATTATCAAGATTGACTTGATTGATCACATTAGCATTTGACGAACTAGCTCCGGACATAAAAGCTCTTAGTTGTTCCTCCATTGTGAATAACGAAACGTCTACACTGAAATTTTTCAGAAAAACTTTGAAAACAATTAGTCCTACTACAAGTTCGGTCGAACTTGTAGTACTAATGTAGAATTCACAAATTTTCTAACAAGTTCGGTCGAACTTGTTAGATTTACTTTGAAAAATTGATTATCTTCGAGCGAACTTATGACACAAACCAACCAGATCTTCGAGCGAACTTGCAAACATAACTTTGATGAAAAAAAATAGTAAGTTCGGGCGAACTTACATAAAAATTCCTTGATATTACACAAGTTCGGTCGAACTTGGTGTAAAATCAGTGAACAATTGGTATGTTCGAGCGAACTTATCTAGAATTTCCTCAAAAATGCTTCAAGTTCGGGCGAACTTGCTAAAAAATCACTTGAAAAGTGATGTTTTAGGACAAGTTCGGCCGAACATAACCAACAAGTTCGATCATGGGGGTTTTCAAAAACATGGTTTTTTCAAAATTTCGTCATGAATTCGGTTGAATTTGGTCTCCAATCTTTCAAGGGTTTATCTTTGTTGTATTTTACATGATATATTCAAAATTCAAAAGATTTTGACCATGAATTTTTATTTTATGTTCAAAAGTTATGAAAAAGAGAAGAATGGAGTAGAAATAGAAGTGTTCTTGTCTTGATACAATCAAATCAGGTTGTTCTAGCTCTGATACCACTTGTAGGACTGATCCTCGAGGCTTAGGAACCTAAATTTGATATCTAACATCCATAATAGCAGAAATATTATGACAAGTTTACCAATAGACAAGATTTAATCTAGTTAATCGTCAGTTTTATAGATCAAACATTCTGGTTACAAACCGACAGAGCTTCGCCTCTGAAATGCCAAAGTTACAAATGAAGTAGGCTAGCTAGGTATTTATAGGAGAACAAGTTCGGCCCTGAGGATACAAGTTCGCCCGAACTTGCCTGAGCAAGTTCGGCCGAACATGCTTACATGATGACTTTCATGGGCGAACTTGCTTACATCAAACATAAATATTTGCTATACCTAGCCTATTCAGCTCTATACAATACAGACTCGATATAAGACTAAGTAATAGACATTATGCACCAACAGACTCCCCTGGATATAGTCTTCGTTCGTTGGAGCAATAGGATATTCAGTGATAGGAACTTCAACAAAGCCAGACACAGGAGGTTCTTGTGTAACTCCTGACCTTTTAGTTTCAGCATGAATAATAACAGGAGGTTCTTGTGGAGGAGGTTCTTGTGTGACTCCTTTCTCCTGAGCACCAGAAGGTTCTTGTGGGGATTCTGTGCTTTTCAACGATCTTTTGCGCCTCTTACTTACAGCCTTTTGCTCTTTCTTTGCTTTTCTCTTTCCTTTGGTCTGAGGAGACCCTGTAGTCTTTGTTGACGAAACAGTCGCAGACTTAACACGTTTAGATTTCTTAGGCCTATCCTCATCGGACTCTTTTTCAGCATTAGGATCAAAATCAGCATCCAGTTCTCTTTCTTTCTCTGCTCTAATCTCAGCCTCAGTCTTTTCTGGCTCTTTGGCAGGAACTTCTTCATCAGATTTTCATTCTCAGAAGTAGCAGAAATCATAAATTCTTGGGTTGACTTTATAGTTTCCTGACTTTCAATTACAACTGCAGCGCTCGATCCAGCAACTGCTTCAACGTTTTCAGGTTCTTCTTCGTCAACGAGCATCGTTTCTATGTTCTTAGCAGCTCGCTTCTTTTTCGGCTTATCAGCTTCAGCCTTCAAAAACCAATCACTTCTAGCTTTCGGCTTGAAGTCTTTGAACCATTCTCGTTCAGTATTAAGTTCTTTCTCGTCCTCGCTACCATCTTTTCTCCACTTGTTCTCTGGCGGCGATATATAATTAGAATCTTTAATGGCTCCGAATACCGGCTTGGCAATAGGAGCTAAAGCTTGTTTCTAGAACTTGATAAGCTTCTTCATAGTAGTTTCATCAAGATGAACTAAATACAACACGTCATTTGGATCTCGTGCAATGTTGGCATACTTCTCATCGATCAACATTTGTACAAACCTTGGATATAAGCACAATCAAGAATCCTCCATGTTTTTCGACATATGTGTAAAGACAAGCTTTGAGAAGTTAAACGGCTTCTTCAGAATCAATGACGTTGCCATGCAAGCTAAGTAATCATGAACATCATCTAATCCGGCCTTGCGATGGCTGAATGTATGAATAATGGCGTACATTAGAAGCTTGTAGGGGTTAGGCACCTCCCCTTTCTTCAACGTAGGTTTGTTTACAGTCCCCTTGTATCCCATACGAATGAAACAGCCACGGACCATCTTTTCGTCTAGATGAATCGGATCATCTTTATTGTCGTTGAAATGCAAAATCCTTCGAATATCATCTTCAGTTACTGTAATCGGCTTGAGTTCATTTCCAACTTGCACTGTTGAAGAAATCGTCTTCTCATCAGCGCTAAGTCTCACATTCATCCAAAAATGAACTATGTGTGAACAATATGACACCGAACATTCTGTAATTGCTATGCGAATAGGGCTTTCCTCCAAAAACTTCAATATACTGTCATACTCCTTCAGAGACGGACAGATAGATTTTTCAAGCGTAATGCACGTATTGTGAGTTTTGGAGAACTCAACAGAGATAACATGCACTGGAACCTGTGCCTGAAAAACATGACGCAAAACAATTAGCACGCTTTTCGAGAAAAAATTCAAAAAATTTCTAACACTTTATCAAGTTCTGGCGAACTTGATTGAGTGTTAAGCAAACTGTTTTGATCAAGTTCGCCCGAACATGTTCTAAACACATGTTCAATCATGAAAGGTAAGTTCGAACGAACTTACAATCTAAACAATCCAACATTCATCCACCTAAGTTCGGTCGAAGATGCACTTTTAATCAGTTATTATTTACAAGACTTTAATGTGAATTCGGTCGAAGATGTTTAGATTTCATTTATTCATATATTTAGACAAGTCCGGTCGAACTTGACAACAAGTTCGGCCGAACTTGTCGTCTTCTCCAAAAAACCGAACTTGTTCAAACATGCAGATGTCCATTACAGTTCAATGAAACATGATTGCACGGTCGATTTAAAGTGTAGATCTTGATTTTATGTTCAATTTTGTTATCATACCCCTAGATCTATCAATTTTTAAAGTTCAGATCTAACATATCAACTACAGTCCATTTTAACGGTTCAAAATCCAAATCTCACCTCAGTCATTGTAATTGGTGTGCTAATCACCAAAAACAAACTAAAATCGGGCAGTATAACGACGTCAAATTGCCAAAATCACAACTTCGCTCTCAAAGGTTTAAGTTCGCTCAGGAGAGTTTGTGTGCTGTCGAATGAGTTCGGCCGAACTTGATTGGTATTTATACTATGTCAAGTTCAGGCGAACTTACAGGCCCATACACAAGCCCATTGAAGTTCGGGCGAACTTACCTTTTAACTCAGCAATCCATCTACAAGTTCGGTCGAACTTGCTTGTTTGATTTGTTTAGCAATTTCGGCCAAACTTGCCAAACCCTAAAAACAAACTTTTTCAATTTTTTATTTTAACCCCTGAACTTTCCAACTTTTTACTAGTTATGAAAATCCACTCAGTTGACCAAGTCCAAGTTAATGACCTTGGTTAACCGATTTGTTTGCCGAGCCCAAGTTAATGACCCCAGTTTGACTCGTTACGAACAAATTGTTGATATTTCAGAATCAAAGTTTCAAATTAATGTACTTTTTATCGTTTTGACTTTTCAGATTTTACAGATTAGCTCCCAGCCCATTGTCAAAAAGATTCCCACCAGTTCTAGCATCTTACCAGACTTCGAAGATCCGTTCTCCAACATTGGTTTGCTGAGAACAATGTAGAATTAAAATCTTTTTTGTATTTTTTGCAAGTTTATGCTAAAACTCACCGAAAATCTTTTTGATTTTAATCTGTAAAGCTAAAATACTATGTACAAGACAATGTAAACTATGTACAACATATTTACATACATATTTTTTGTGAATTCGTGTCTAAGGATCATATTAGTTAATTGAGACATATCACCAGTACCGTTGACCTTTAAATGACTTTAAGTTTTAAACTCGTTTACCTAGATTGTCGATATGTTTGTCCACTTAAGCTTTACCACATTTCTCAACTGTTTCAAGATATGTTAAGGTATGATTTATTAAACTTGACTTAACTGTAATTCCCACTTCTTGAATATACTCCCGTATCCAAATTCCCTAGATTTTATCTTACAGGTGAATATAGCGTAATTGATATCTGTATCTAGGTTGTGCGAGACCTTGAGAGCTCAGGTTAGTACTACCGTACAGACAAAGAGATGAAGGCTCGTCTTTAAGGTGTGTTCCACTTAATGAATCTTTTAGCACTGCAAATGATTAGATCTTTTGATTCTTTTCAATATTGCATGCAGTTTGGGTTTTATAGCGAAAGTATTATAGAAGTCCTAAGCTATTGCTTCCGCAAAATTAGAATAACTTGTATAATACCCCAGATAACAACTATCTATAAAGACCTCATATCTCAAAATCAGGCAATCTTTCAAGCGAAATTTCAGAGTACTAAGTCCATATATCCGAGATATGTTAATCCACAAGTTTAAGCAGTTGCTAAATTTAGTTTATATCTCGAAAACAGTTTACTGAACGTGTTAAGCCTATCGACACATCCACAGTAAGACTCGTTTATCACTTTTAAACTTTACATTTCTTTAGCATACTGTGATAGTCCACTGATGTACTATCATTTCCTTTTAAGACACTGAACTCCTTTTGTCTTTTTCAATGTTTTTGTACATTTTGAATTTTTATATGTTTTTAGATTTTAAAATTTTCGAATGTTTTTGTATTTTCTCTAACATTTCTCCCCCTAAAATCAAAAACATCTTTTTGGATTTTAGTTTTGAACAAAATTCTAAACTAGAAAGATAATTACAAACCAATGTGGATCACGCGAACTCGTCGTCCGATCCGTTTTCAACCTCAGCGCCCGCACCTGTCAGCAAATTTTTCATACCGTTAATTCTCAACAAGTATTTAAACCGTGACAAATAAAATGGTTTGGTATAAAAATCGGCCTTTTTTCGTCGGTGTGGATTTTTCTATTCGCACCAATTTCTTTTTGTAGCAATCACGAATGAAATGATAACGAATTTCAATGTGTTTTATGCGTGAGTGATGAACCGGATTTTTATATATATCTATGGCTGCCTTGTTATCAACAAACAGCAGAGTGTCTAGAAATTGCAGACCATAGTCTCTCATCTGTTGTTGAATCCACAGAATCGGTGAACAACAGCTGGGGGCCGAGATGTACTCAGCTTCACAGGTATAGAGAGCGACCGTAGTCTGTTGCTTACACTGCCAGGTTACCATTCTTGTTCCGAAGAACTGGCATTACGCTGTAGTTGATTTTTTGTTCAACTTATCTACACCAAAACCAGAATCAGCATAGCCTGTGAGGTCGAAATTGTCATTCTTCGGGTACCACAAGCTGGTGCTTGGGCATCCTTTCAGGTATCTGAAGATTCGCTTCACGATCTGCATGTGTAAGATCCTCGGGCTTGACTGATATCTGGCGCATAGGCAGGTTGGATACATAATATCTGGGCACGATGCCGTCAGATACATCAGCGATCCAATCATCGATCTGTATAACGTCTCGTCAACTTTGGCTCCAGTCTCGTCAACACAAATGTCGTGATTTAGAGCAAGAGGGGTAGATAGAGGCTTCAAGCTTTCCATTCCAAACTTCTTCAAGATGTCGTGAACATACTTTATCTGATGAATGAAAATACCATCCGGAAACTGATCTAGTTGCAAACCAAGAAAAAACTTCATTTCGCCCATCGAGGACATTTCGAATTTCTTTTTCATGATTCCCTCAAACTCCTTGCAAAGACTATCATTTGTAGATCCAAAGATGATGTCGTCAACGTAGATTTGAACTATAATCAGATGGCCATCAACTTCTCTGGTGAAAAGAGTACTATCCACAGTTCCTCTGATAAAGCCGTTTCTGACGAGATGTTGCGATAACGTCTCGTACCAAGCTCTCGGGGCTTGGTGTAGAACATAAAGAGCTTTATCCAGTAGGTACGCTTTCTTCTTATTGAGTGGATCGACAAACCCCGGTGGTTGTCCAATGTACACCTTTTCGCGTAATTTTCCGTACAGAAAAGCCGATTTGACATCCAATTGATAGACCTTAAATCCTTTCCATGATGCGAAAGCTAGAAAGATTCGAATAGATTCCAAACGAGCTACTGGTGCGTAGACTTCAGTGTAGTCTATCCCTTCCTGCTGGTGAAATCCCTTGACAACAAGCCTAGCTTTGTTACGAACAATAACCCCTCTATCATCACGTTTACACTTAAAGACCCATTTTGTATCAATTGCTTTCTAATTTTCTGGTAGATCTTCAAGCTTCCACACTCCCAACTTCTCAAACTGCAATAGTTCTTCTTGCATTGCTTGTACCCAGTTTTCATCGGCTAAAGCTTCATTAACTGTCTTTGACTCAATCTGAGAGATGAAACATGAATAGAAGCAATAGTTCTGGGTTGGAACAACGCGAGTGTAGAAACAACTGAGTGCTTTGTTAATTTGCCCGCGAGTTCTAACACCAGTTTGAAGTTCTCCAATTATATTTTTTAATTTGCCCTCGAGTTCTAACACCAGTTTGAAGTTCTCCGATTATATTTGTTGACGGATGACAGGAATATGATCGCGGCAGGTGTTGTTAATGTTTCAGAAACATTTTCAGCCGGAACACCACTATTGCTTGAACTTACGCCAGAAGAAGATGGATCCAACGTGGGTTGATTAACCACAATTGGTCGAACAATTTGTTCTTGATTCGCTGACTAGTGAAGGTAGTATAACGCTGCAACTTCTTCGTCAGTCGGTTCTTCGGGCAAGTCAAATGACTTCCAAAGGTCTTGATAGTTAAACATTCACGCGTCACCTTTCCTTTGAATAGGATCTGTGTAGTTGAAACAATCCACGTGCTGTGCTTCAATAACCTTTCTCAATGAAAGAACATATACTCTTCTCAACGGACTCGCATATCCAACAAAGAAACCTTCAAGAGATTTAGCTCCGAATTTGGCATCTTGGTTTATTACGGTACATGGTGCACCGAATGGTTCTAACAACTTCAAATTTGGCTTCCGTCTGTTTATCATCTCAAAACATGTTTTCTTTGTAGGTTTGACAGTAAGAACCCTGTTTAGCGTGTAGCAAGCCGCAGCAACCGCTTCACTCCAGAAGCTGATAGGAAGTTGAGAATCTGCAAGCATGATTCTCACAGTTTCAATCAAAGTTCTGTTTTTCAGTTCAGCTACTCCGTTTTGCTGTGGAGTATAGGGAGCACAAACTCGTGCAGAATCACTTTTGCGTTGCAGAATTCCTTCATTTTGTTATTCTTAAACTCTGTGCCGTTGTCACTTCTAATGCGTCTGACCGGCAGATGATAAAGGTTCTCGAGTTTCTTGAATAGAATAACCAAGTTCTCGAACGTTTCGCCTTTTGATTCTTGAAAGAATACCCACGAATATCTCGAATAGTCATCTGTCACGACCAAGCAGTATAAGTCTCCTGAGATGCTTCGAACATTTACAGGACCAAATAAGTCCATGTGGAGACGTTCTAATGGCAACTTGATTGAGTTTAGAATTTTCTTTGGATGAGATTTCTTGATCTGCTTTCCCTTTTTGCATTCCAAGCAATGATCAGACATCTGAAAACTCTGAAGATTTACGCCTTCTACAAGATCATTATGAACCAAGAAATTCATTTTTCGCAAACGAATATGCCACATCTTACGATGCCAAAGAATAGAATCCTTTTCAATAGCCTTTGACACAAAACATTGTGCTGATTTTAATGAAGTGGTAGCGATACCCATATCAAGAACATATAAATCATTCTCACGTGGTTCTCGCATCAGAATCCACTCATCTTGTATTTTGAATCCTGGCTTCAAGATGATACCTTCTTTGTCGTTGAAATGGACCGTGAACTTCTTGTCACAAATCTGCGATATACTCAGAAGATTGTTCTCAAGTTCTGCAATATATTCACGTGATCGAATGAAACGACGCCATTGGAGAGTTTTCCTTCGGCGACTATCCTTCCACCCTGGTTACCTGTAAATCCAACATAACCACCATTGATAGTTTTAATGTCGAATAGCAACGCCTTCATCCCCGTCATATGCCTGGACGCTCCAATATCCAAAATCCACTTAGAAAGTACGGATCTCTGGAGTCCTTGCACATTTTAACAATCTATTTAAAAAGCGTGACAAGATTTAATCAGTTAATCGTCAGTTTTATAGATCAAAAGTTCTGGTTACAAGCCGACAGAGCTTCGCCTCTGAAATGCCAAAGTTACAAATGAAGTAGGCTAGCTAGGTATTTATAGGAGAACAAGTTCGGCCCTGAGGATACAAGTTCGCCTGAACTTGCCTGAGCAAGTTCGGCCGAACATGCTTACATGATGACTTTCATGGGCGAACTTGCTTACATCAAACATAAATATTTGTTATACCTAGCCTATTCAGCTCTATGCAATACAGACTCGATATAAGACTAAGACATAGACATTATGCACCAACATTATGTTTCACTGGTTCGATGCTATTGAGGTTACTTTTAGGCAAAGTGGATGCCCCGATGACCTCTGCACCGTGAACGCTACCGGAGTCTTCCAGTCCCGTGCTCTCGACGGGTGGACAACTGAAAGAAACAAGCATGGAAATGATGAAGCCTACAATCTATCTTGGGAGGAACTCAAGGAAGTAATGATGAAGGAGTTCTGTCCTCCGCATGTAATGTAAAAGCTCGAGAATGAGTTTTGGGGTATCAAACAAGATGGTCCCGACAATGCTGGTTTCACTGCTCGGTTTAAGATTTTGAGCATCATCTATCCCAGCCAGGTTGATACGACTGAGAAAGCTATCAACAAGTACATCCATGGTTTGCCCGAGTGTGTTGCAAGTTTCATGAAAGTTGCTCGTACTACAACCATCGAGGAAACCTACATGCTCGCCACTGAGATCAACGATCAGCGAGTTCAGGATGGTTATTTCAAGAACTCTGCTAAAGTCGCCAATCAAGTCGTCGTCGAACCAACCGCTACTATCGAATCATCAAGTGAACCAAAGGGAAAGCGTCAGGGACGTAAAAGAGGAAACCCGAGTAAGAACTATGCTCTCGCCGCTCCAGCAAACCCTCAGCCGCTTCAGTCAGCTGCTCCGAACACACCCCCAACTAAGTGTGCATATACCGGACCTCACCCTCTGTGCCCTAAGTGCACTTATCATCATGCCGTTGGTGGCAACTGCCGTTTTTGCACAAACTGAAATATCTACAGCCATTTTACTGTGAGTTGCCGATCAGGCCCTTGCCAGCCAGCTCCTCAGGCTCCAGCAGCTCAAGCTTTACCCGCTCCTCCTCAAGCCAATCAGCAGCAAGCTCCAAAAGCACGTGTGTGCTATGTGTGTGGTGATCCGAATCATTTTTCCAAGGTCTGTCCGAATCGTCCTGTCAAGCAAGCGCAGCCAGCACCGCAGCCACAGCCGCCGCAGCAGTAGCAGCAACCACAAGCTACGCGTGACAGAGCCTTTAACCTCAATCACCGCCAGGCCCAGAATGACAACAATGCTGTCAATGGTCGTTTCTTGTTAATGGTATTTATGCTTCATGTTTATTTGATACTGGTGACGAAAATTGTTTTGTATCGTTAGAATTCGAAAGGGTTTTAAAATGTAAGCACGCTAAACTCCCAAAGACTTTCGATGTGGAAGTCGCCACTAGAAAATCCGTTACCGTTGATTCCGTCTTACGTGGTTGTAATCTCGATCTCAACAACCATGTCTTCTCGATCAATCTCATACCTATGCAGTTAGGTAGCTTCGATATCATACTAGGCATGGATTTTCTTCGTGAGAATCATGCTGAAGTTGTATGCTTTGATAAAATGATTCGTTTCCCTCTCCCAAACAGTGATTAACTTCATGTATACGGTGAAACTCCCTCAAAGAAGTTGATGCTTTTGTCATGTACTCGAGCACACAAATGCTTACAAAAGCGATGTGTTGCCTTCCTTGCCCATATTGTGAACCCGGAGAAAGAAAAGAAGACTTATAAAGATGTTCCCGTTGTTTGTGAATTTCCTAAAGTCTTTCCCGACGATTTACCCGGTTTACCCCTACTCGAGATGTTGAATTCCGTATCGATTTGATTCCAGGTACTACTCCAGTCGCTAAAGCTCCTTATCGTCTCGCACCATCCGAAATGGGCGAGCTATCAAGCCAACTTCAAGAGCTTCTTGATAAAGGTTTCATACACCCGAGCACTTCGCCTTGGGGCGCACCCGTCCTTTTCGTGAAAAAGAAGGATGGATCGTTCCGAATGTGCATCGATTATTGTGAACTTAACAAACTCACGATAAAGAACCGTTACCCTCTTCCTTGTATCGACGACTTATTTGATCAGCTTCAAGGTGCTACTTGTTTTTCCAAGATCTATCTTCGTTCCGGTTATCATCAGTTACGCGTGTTGGATGAAGATATTCTGAAAACCGCTTTTCGTACTCGCTATGGCCATTTCGAATTCGTGGTCATGCCTTTTGGTCTAACCAATGCACCCGCGGTCTTCATGGAATTGATGAACCGTGTGTGTAAAGCCTTCTTAGATCGTTTTTTTAATGGCAACGGGAACCTCCTCTCAAGAATTGAACCCATACACGAGTTCGAATCTCAGGCCCCCCTAAGGTCCAGCCGCACTGGAATTACCCAATATTGGTACCAGAGTGGACTCGAATCCGCGACCCCCGGGCTGGAACCCATACAAGCGTGTTAAACCCTCCCACCTCCACCACTGGGCTGTGGCTTCATTGTTTAGTCTTAGATCGTTTCGTCATTGTTTTCATTGATGACATCTTGATTTACTCGAATTCGAGAGACGAACACGCGCGCCATCTTCGTTTAGTCCTCGAACTTCTTCAAGGAAATCGTCTTTATGCTAAGTTCTCCAAATGTGAATTCTGGCTCGAAGAAGTCCAATTTCTCGGCCACATCATTAATAGTCAAGGAATTCACATCGACCCTGCAAAGATTGAAGCCATCAAGAGTTGGATTACACAGAAGAATGCTTCCAAAATCCGTTCATTTCTTGGATTGGCGGGTACTACCGTCGATTCATCGCCGACTTTTCAAAAATCGTCGTTCCGCTTACCGCTTTAACTCATAAGGACAAGCCTTTCGTTTGGGAAACCAAACAAGAGGAAGCCTTTCAAACTCTCAAGCGCATGCTATGCAACGCTCCTATTCTCGGTTTACCTGACGGAAATGACGATTTTGTAGTTTACTGCGATGCCTCTAATCTTGGTCTTGGTTGTGTGCTTATGCAACGAGACAAGGTTATCGCATATTTGTCTTGCCAACTCAAGATCCATGAGAAGAATTACACAACCCACGATTTCGAACTCGGTGCAGTTGTTTTTGCATTAAAGATATGGTGACACTACCTTTACGGTACAAAGTGTACGGTCTTCACCGACCATAAGAGCTTACAACATATCTTTAATCAAAAAGAACTAAACAAGCGACAACGTCGATGGGTTGAACTTCTCAACGATTACGATTGCGAGATACGCTACCATCCCGGCAAAGCAAACGTCGTCGCCGATGCTCTAAGTCGACGAAGCTATGTGTATAGTGTTTGTGACTCTCAAGCTTTGAATGATCTCGAAATCAAGATTCACTCCGCTCAATTTGCTTGTTTTAACGAGAATACTTTAGAAGATGAAATGAAATGTGGTGCCGAAACTCAGCTCGTATCTAAGCCTAATAGCATTTACTACTATCTCGATCGTATTTGGATTCCTACTCGTGATAATCTCCGTGAATTGCTAATGACCGAAGCTCATAAATCTCGATATTCCATTCACCCCGGTGCCGACAAGATGTACCAGGACCTTCTTCCTAAGTATTGGTGTCCGGGCATGAAGAAGGATATCGTTGTGTACGTCTCAAAATGCTTAACTTGCTCGAAAGTTAAAGCCAAACATCAAAGGCCCTCTGGCTTACTCAAGCAACCCAAAATCCCGATGTGGAAGTTGGAGAGTATAGCTATGGACTTCGTTACCAAACTTCCCCGCACTTCATCCGGTCACGATAGCATTTGGGTTTCGTTGATCGTCTTACTAAATTCGCGCACTTTATTTCTATACGAGAAGACTTTAAGGTCGAACGGTTAGCCCGAACCTATACCGACGAAGTTATATGTCGACACGAGACGCCTCGCGACATCATTTCTGACCACGGCGGTCGCTTTACCTCGCGTCTCTGGGAGACCTTTCAATCCGCTCTCGGTACTACGCTTAATCTAAGTACCGCTTTTCACCCTCAAACCGACGGTCAGACTGAGCGCACGATCCGCACCCTCAAAGACATGCTTCGTGCGTGCATCATAGATTTTGGTGGAAAGTGGGATACGCATTTACCTTTAATCGAATTCTCGTACAATAATAGCTATCATACCCGCATTCAAATGGCTCCTTTTGAGGCACTGTATGGAAGAAAATGCCGATCGCCTATTGCATGGCACGAGATCGGAGAAGCACAAATCACCGGTCCCGAGATAATTCAAGAAACAACGGACAAGATCCTCCAGATCAGAGACAATCTCTTGAAAGCTCGGAGTCGTCAAAAGAGTTACGCCGATAAACGCCGCAAGCCCCTGCAGTTCGAAGTGGGAGATCACGTTCTCCTAAAGGTTGCACCTTGGAAGGGAGTGGTCCGCTTCGGCAAGAAATGAAAGTTAGCGCCTCAATACGTTGGACCCTTTAAGATTCTGGAAAGGATCGGTAAAGTAGCGTATCATCTCGAACTACCGGCGGAACTTAATAATGTACATCCGACTTTCCACGTGTCCAATCTCAAAAAGTGCCTAGCCGAAGAAAATCTGCATGTCCCTCTCGAAGATCTGCAAATCAACGAGACTCTCCATTTCGTGGAAAAGCCTGTGGAAATCATGGACCGAGAGACCAAGAAACTCTGACGCTCTCACATCCCTATCGTGAAGGTCCGATGGGAAGGCAAACGCGGCCCTGAGTTCACTTGGGAATTGGAAAGTGATATAAAGGCCAAGTACCCGCATCTATTTGTTACAGCTACTACTTAAATTTCGGGACGAAATTCCCTAAAGTAGGGGAAACTGTAACAACTCTAAAATTCGATTATTATCTTTCCATTTTGTTTTCCCGTTTAGCTACCTTTGTAATCCCGAGATTCGGTTTATAATAAAGTTTAAGTTAATTACTTATGGTGTTGTACATTATTATCACATCTAATCGCTTATTAAATCGCATCGCTTATCTCATCGCATCGCTTATCTCATCGTAATTACTTATTTGGTTAATTAGAATGATGTGGTAATATTAGTTACGTGTTTATATGATAATTACATGTTTGTGTGTGTTTGTGAGTATGATTACGCTCGCTATCGCATCACTCTCGCACTCTCGAATCGCTAAATCGCATTATTATATCAAGTATAACGCTTAACGCTTAATATAGCTAACTAACACGAACCGAATCGCCGATGAACTCTTAACGCGAAATAAAGAGGAAAACCCAACTTTTGGGTCAAGTTTGCTCGAACTTGGTGATACCAACTTCGGCTGAACTTGAATGGCTAAACTTGGACATTCCTTTTCTCCTCTAAGTTCGCTCGAACTTGTCTGAGCCTCTAAGGACTCAGCAAGTTCGGCCGAACTTGACTAAATCCCTCCAAGCAGCTCACAAGTTCGGCCGAACTTGACCTCACCAGCCTCTATTTTTGCCTTCTCCTATAAATACCCAGCTCATTCCTCTCATATGAACTTGCTGTAAGTTCGCCCAGAGTTCTCAAAACCCAAAACCTTCGTGTTCTAAGTAAGAATCAACCCGATTTCAACTACAACAACGTTTTACAAAGGTTTACAATGATTTTGGCACAAGGCATAGCCTTTGTTTTCATCAAATCATCTCTGTTTACAAAAATCTTCATCTTTTTACATAAAACTTCTGCTTTTCACTCAGATCTATGCTTAGATCTGAGCAAAAACCTTTTGAACATTGATTTTGACACAAAATACGGACTTTTGATGATGTTTTGTTCATTTTCTGATATGAAACGAAGCATTTATTATTCAAGATCCCAGATCTGGAAGCACAAGGATGTTTATGTTGGTTTACACAAGCCGGACTAACCCGAACGAACCCCGAGTTCGTCCGGATTAGCCCACTCTTTTGTAAAACGGCTAAAACAGCTCTAAAATACCTCTCCGACCAAAGTTTGCTCAGTAGCACAGGGTTGGAGGGATGAACACTCGATTTACTCAGCAAACGACGCGAAAACGCAAGATTTTGGACCCGAAAACATCAAGTTCGCTCAAGAAATCACCAACTCCCTGGTCAAGTTCGACCGAACACCAAATTCCTTACAAGTTTGACCGAACTTGCCTAGTTTCTTCGGAAACTACACAAGTTCGCCCGAACTTGTCTCTTCTGTAAGGTTTTCTTACAAGTTCGCCCGAACTTGACTCTAAACCATACAAGTTCGCTCGAACTTATGTGTTTACACACAAGTTCGCCCGAACTTGGCTACTGCACAACCAAGACTTAACCGTTTCAACTTTTTGGACACTGATGCACTTCCGTTCGCATATGCAGGCTGATGCGGCGCTCTTCACGACTCTCCTCAAATCCTCTAATCTTACCTAAACGCACCCACAGTGAGTATACTTAACGCATTTTCGCTTTAATGCACTTTTTGGGTGTTACATACGTTCCTATATCAGAATCACTTCACAAATCAAAATTGTTTATCACACGCGAATAATCTGATTGTATATGCTCGATACGTGATACTAGAAACATGTGACTAAGACTTATTTTTGTTAACTTGCCTCCTTAGCTAGTATGGTACTATAGTTTGGCTAACACCCGACGGGGTCTAGTTAGGATGGACGCGCAAGCCTTTTCACGGTAGTTAGCAAGAGAAATGAGCCTATGTTATTTTAAGTGTTTTTGTGTATCATGATATGTAATTAGATTGTTTCGCAAATGCTTTCTCGACTATGCTAGTATTATTCAAACTCGTATGCTCACCTTTACTTAATTGTATTGACTTGTATTTTAACGTATGTAACAGGTTGAGGATTTAGCTTGGATGCCTTGGATGTTGCATGCGTAGTTTAGTTCGTTTTGTTAGTTTGTTTAGAATGGTTTGTAATAAAATCTAGGGGAGATCGAATTGGATTTATGTTAAGAGATTTTGTTGAAATGTAATGGTTATTTTGAAGGTTTATGAGTTTGATAGTATGGGATATTGAATGTTGATTATTATCTTTGAAATGGATGTTATGGAATCTCTTGATCAATCTGATTCGCCTAGTGCCACTACCCCGATGATTCCACCATCGGTTGGGGTGTGACATCGGAGGTGTCAGCAGTGACGACGGGTGGCGCCTGGCATTGGTGGGGATGGAGGTGGGTGGCGGCAACGGTAGTGGCAGTGTGGTGGCGATGGTTGCGGTGGCTGCGGTGGTAGTCGTGGTGTTGTCGGTGGGTGGCGGGTGGCGGCGGGTGGCGGCGGTGGGCGGTGGTCGGAGCTGGCTGCAGCGGTGATGACGGTGGATGATGACGACAAACGCGGTGGTTGATGACGGTGGTGATGGTGGGTGGTGGCAACGGTGGTGGGTTGTGGCGTTTTTAATGAAAGGTGAAGGGGGAATGGAATGGAAAAAGAAACAGGGGGGACGGATGGAATGATTTTGAGGGAATGGAATGCATTTTGGAATGAGCGTAACTATTCCATCGACCAAGCAAACACACTTTTTTTCATTTCCTCGTAATAGTTCATTCTATTTCACCCTCTCTGCATACCAAATGCTATCAGTAGGTTTCTTTCTTCACGATATTAGTGGGAAATGTATCTCACAAAATAATAAGAAACTAGTAGACTTTCCTCATGATATCATTGGGAAACGTATCTCACAAAATAAAAAGTTTAAAAAGATATTAGTTAGTTAGAAATAAGGTACCCTCGTGTAAAAAGTTTAAAAAATATTTATTTTGTTAGAAATAAGGTACCCTCATGAAAAGATAACACCGTTAGTATCCAATTTGTAATTCCACTGTGTTTTAAATTAGAATTTATAACGCTTAGATCGAAAGAGTACACTACAACGGTATATTCATTTGTAACTCGGAAACCTGGAAAATCAAACAAAGAAAAATGTGAATAATATATTCAGATTCGTGTTTCGAATATTTGAATTGAACCTTAACCAAATCGAACAATTTGTTTTGAATTATATGCAAACCTATGAATTCTGAACTGAACACTTAGAACAATTTACAACATCATATATGAAAAGTTACAAAAGGAAAAACAAGATTGTATTGAAAAAACAAGAACAAAAAAATCAATTGTATTTGATCCGCAATGGTATATTTGGAACTTTATAGGTGCGGGTTCTAATATTTAAGCAATGGTATTTTCACATATTTATTTGGAACTTTAGACAAAAAAACATAGTAATCTCTTACCCAATTGAATTTTGAATTTAATTTTAACCGGAATTAACACTATTGTAGGTTTTACGATGTCCAAGTCAAGTTAAGATTTTTTTCATGACGACACTTTGCTATTAAGGTGCGGGTTTGGATATTTTTTTTACTCTTTGTATTGATATTGATATCTGTACGTTTATTGATATGAACCACTTGGCCTTCGAGCATCTGTTATGTCCTTGAAGCTCTTCCAGTGATATTCAATCTCTGTTAGAATTCTGCTTTTTCATTATTGATCCTACCATCTCACCACTATTTTTTGTGCAACTGAGCGACTTTTGGCTCAACTGCGTTTCTTTTTGTCATCATCCTTTGTTATGCGATAGGCAGTAAAAGCAATCGTGGGGATGTGTGAAAAGGAGCAAAAGAGTTTGGAGAATTTAAGTGGACATAGTAATGAGTTAATAAATTAGGTTTTTTGGATTCTTTGTCAAAACTCAAAACACTATAATCTTATGTTTTGATTTGATTTTATGTAATAGTGACATGTGCACCTCTAGTAGGGCAAGGGTATTACCACACGTCTCACTTGTTTATAAAGTGATGGAAAGGGGTGTATTAACGTGGCATCCGGTCGCCGAACAAAGCAAAGACAATGGTTAAAAAAGGGCTCAAAATGCGTGAGATATAAAGGAAGGAGAAAGAGAGAAAAGGACTCAAAAGGCCTGAGATAGAGAGGAAGAGGAAAGAGAGAAAGACTCAAAAGGTGTGAGACAGAGAGGAAGGTGAGAGGGAGACAAGTTGCGAGATTGATTAAAAAAACCAGTAGTAGAAAGAGAGAAAAGAATGAGATGGATGGATCCAAAAGAGAGACATGTGGAGATCAAGACGAGACAAACTAAGGTCAAAAATATATCTTATTCCTTAAAATGTGTGAAATATCTCTCATTTATAAACCATACCCTTCACCTATAATCTTTTCTTCACTAAACCTCTTATATATTTTTTTTTGAATATAAAATATTGATTTAATATTAGAGTCATTTTTAACTATTATCTTTCATTAAACCTCTTATGTTTTTTAATATTAATTTAATTTCATCTCAATAAACCTCTTATGTTTTTTAATATTAATTTAATTAATATTAAAGGTATGACGGGGAAATTAATTTTAGGTTTTTCGCTTATTGTTTGTTAGTTTATTATAAACAATTGTATATATAGTTAGGTTCTTAATTTTTTTTTTGTTAAACACTAGGTGTTATCGTTTTGTGTGTCATATGGATTCAATAATAAAAACTGCTTATTTACATTTATTAAATAACAACATACAATCATGTTTAAATTGATAAAGTAATTTAAAGATATAATTATCATTACAAATCTATTAAAAAAACTTTCGTAAAATCTATTTTTGGTGAGGTTTAAATTAAGAATATGTTTAAGGTAAGGGTTGATTTTGTAGGAAGGTTTAGCGGACAAATCTAACAAAATATATTGATTAGTTTAACATATAAATTTTAAGGTCGAATATTAAGGTAAATATTTTAAAATAAGAAATGTTGATAGTAACTAAATAAAATTGTTTCTCTTATTCTATTTTATTTCGAGTAGCTAAGACTTGAAGTTCAGTTATCGAAAGAAGTTATGTCTCAAGTGAAGTCATCTAATGTCAATCATCGCCTCATAACGAATAATGCCGGCAGTATCGATCGAAGGAAAGGGATGTTCGAAAGCAGTCTCAAGGAAAGTTAGCTATGTTTATACCAAAGCCGATGAAGAACTGATTGGCAATGAGTAAGAGAATGAATCCCCTGCCGAATCAGTTGATGAGAAAGTTCTTAACTATTTATTACTTTTATTTATAATATTTACTTTATAAATATTTATTTTATTTAGTATTTCGTTTTTCAATGTTTCTATTATTTTTTATTGCTTATTTAAAAAGCTAAATATTTTATTAGTTTAACCACGTGTATTACACGTGGTTCTAACCTAATTAACCAATATTTTGGACCATTTTATAATGGTAACATTTAAAAAACGATTTTATATTTAATTTTAAAATATATATTAACCTATATAACCTAACCATGTTTAACTAATTTTACAACACACCTCTTACAAAAATTCTTTCATCTCTACAAAAAAATTCTCTTATCACCATGTTTCCTAATAACAACATCAAGGCAAATAACCAAAATCACCCGTTTTTTGCTCAACGTCAAGCGATGGACCCCAAAAACCCGTACCAAATGAACCGACAAATGGGTGAAGTAGAGTACCATCCGATCATGCATTCTCCACTATCCCCGCAAAATGGTGATACCCAGTTTCATGTTTTACTCGCAAATGCGAACTTCGGATCAAAATATCCACGAACACTGTTTCTGCCACAATCTTCGCGAGCCAGCATACCCGATGTGACACCCCATGTTTTCTGATTTCTATTCGTGCTGTAATTTCGAACGTGTTATTATAAAGTGGTGCAATAATATTTACTTTATGTGCGATTAAAGTCAAAATTTAAATATATAAGCCCTAATGTGCAATGGAATTTGCAAACGATGAGATTCAAAGAATCGTCGTAACTTGATGTGATGACATGCGCGTAACAAATGTTGGGGACAACCCGGTTAGCATTTAGAAGCCCATGAATGTTCCTAATATGTTAGTATAAGGTGGAATTACAAGTCATTTGGGGAAGAAAAGCGCATACGCCTTAATTGGTGGTTTCTGTCTAAATTGTCCGAAAATTTGCTTGTGTTACAGACTTTTAGCAGTCTTAAGCAAACCCAGACACCACTAATATTAGATAACATTCTAATTAGTAAATTATGATGGAATTAATATGTGAATATTATTCCATAATTGTTTAGTTCAATCAAGTGAGATAGGACCCTAAACTTTTATAAAAGTTGCAAGACTTTTATAAAAGTGTAAGTAAAGTATAAAAAATAAATATATATATAAATATATATTTATTCCCAAAAATTAAATAAAGAAAAATCAAAATTTATAAAATCTCTACCTAATCATTCAAATCTCTTACACAATCCTCCTAAATCCCCTAAATCTCTTACACAACCACTCACCATTTAACCCAAACCCACACTCCAACTTTCTAATCATTCAAAACCCTTCCCAAGTCACTCTCTCTCCTCTCTCCACCCCTTCAAAACCGTCCATCCCCTCTTCCCCTTCTCCTCATCTTGTTTCAACTCCATCTCTCACAAATCACTTCCATTTTCACCTCCATTTTCACACACTTAAAGCTCTTGAGCATTTCCTTGAAGGATCCAAGCATACATAGAAGATCAACAAGGAAGAATCAGCCCCAAGAAGCTCTCATACTCTTAGAAACCCTACTTCATTCATCTAAGGTAATACATCTCTCAAAACCCTAAGATTTGAGATTGTAGTTTGTTTAAAAGTAAAGTTGCTCACCAAACAAAAGGATTTCTTAATGAATAAATCAAATCAGTAAGTTTAGGGTTTTAATAAGAAATTTTGAATGTGTAAATGATTCATGATTGAAAGGTGTGTGAATGGTAGCTTTTTATGGGTTAAAATGAAGGTTAAATGGGTGGTAAAAGTGACATGCAAAGTGATAAATTAGGGGTTTTGTGTAATCTGAGTTTGATGCTATATTTGAAGTGATTTGTCGTCTAAAAATGTTTGATGTTAATCATGGATGAAAAACCCTAAGTTAGGAGGGTGTATGATGCTTGATTTAAGTGGAAAATGCAAGATAAGTGTAGGATTTTGACATGCATAAAGAGATTTATGGTAAACTGAAAATATGGTGATATTATGGTGATATTTTTCATATAATATACAGGTTATATCTAATTTTTTTGATAACCATGAGTTGGAAGTTTATAAGTTAGTAAAATATGCTTAAAATGGGGTAAAAAGCTATTATAATCATGATAATAAGGCGATTTATGTAGATCTGAAAGTAAGATGTTAAAAACATGATATTTTATCTATAATAATCAGATTATAAGTTTGGAATATGATCAAGGTGATTTGGATTGCTTATGTTGTCATTATAGGTTTAAAAAGGCGTAAAAATGGCAATTTTGGGTATGATCGAAGCATGCAATGTAAATCTGAATTAAAACAGAAAAATTGGGTATATAATATTGTATTATAACAGGTCTTAAAGTGTATGTTATGATATGCTCATGTTTGATATGTTCTATGTGAAAGTATGAGTCGAAAACGCTAATTCTACGCTTGAAAATGGACATAACTATGCATGTGTAAACTATGTGACATATACTTGTTTTGAATAATAGATAATGTATAACATGAATATTTTGATGATATGAAGTGTATTTTAGTCTTATATGATGAATATAAAATGATTAATGAAAGATGAGTAGCTAATACGAACGCATGATACATATGGTGTTTACTATGAAGAAACTATGTTATTACGATTGAAGCATGATTGTGTGATGATGATGATGGTATAATATATGATTATTTGTATGAGTTATGTGGCTTATATGATTATATTAAGTATTGTATGATTATAATATGAAACGATTAAGTATGGATTTGAGTTATGTGAATTTGTAATAGTAAAACTTGGTATTAATAAGTAGGTATTGATGTGCGTTGTTGAGTGTATTTAGAGGGAAATTATATTTCACATTGATATGATTGAATGTTAAGAAGGTAGGAAAAATATAACCATAAGGGTGTTAGTCACCAATGGGTTGTCTAAATAACGGGTCAAACGCAAAAACTATTTTATAAGTCTAAAGGGTTGAGTGAACAACTTCGTTAGTAGACTTGAAATTAATATAAAAGTGT
This sequence comes from Scalesia atractyloides, assembly GCA_947069175.1. Taxonomy (NCBI): domain Eukaryota; kingdom Viridiplantae; phylum Streptophyta; class Magnoliopsida; order Asterales; family Asteraceae; genus Scalesia; species Scalesia atractyloides. The sequence goes on from CAMTDV010000015.1 coordinate 35,718,321, forward strand.
GCCTTGTATATAGGACACTAATAGGTGAAAACCTATTTGATTTGGGCTTTTGGTAGAAAACAATTAACACACCCAAAGGTGAGTTTACGGCCCCTTTTTAAATTATGTTCTTACATTTCGGGGGAGAAACACGTATGGTATTTTGAGTTAATATGATCAAAAGACTACAAAGGAAATGCAACATATGTTGGCCTTGAGTAAGGGCCTTATGTGATATCCCGGGTTTTTCGGATAACTTAAACACGACACTCGTCGAATAAAGTATATGCTAAACATTAAACGTGTACGAGTTAAATGAATACGTGATGTGTGTTGTGATTGTTTTAGTTATAGAATAAGTACAGTAAATATGTACACGAACTGAACCGGACCGCGATACGAACCAACTTTGATTCATTGTGACTCTAGGAGTTAGCAAAGTTTTAAACTTTAACTCAAGTCTTCGGCCAAGATCAAACCCAAACCGAGAGCAAACCTAAAACCTATCTCGGCCGCAAGATCAAACCGCAAACCTTTTACGAACAACCCAAATCATTCTCGGTCGATATCAAGCCCAAGACCGCAAACTTATTTTGTTCAAAACCAAACCAAACCAACTCAAACTAATCAACCACAAAGATCAAACCCAAACCGACCCACCCAAGTCCCTCGGCCACGAATTCTTATCCAAACCGTAACCCTCATCTCCCTCTTTGCCTATATATACAAACTCACATGCATGTTTCATTCACACACACAAAACCCTAAAAAGAAACTGCCGTCGGCAGCTTTGTTTCACCCTTGTGATCGCAAACATTGATCAGCCTTGTTCTTTGCCTTCCTCTCGGTCGCAGCAGCAGCAGCCATCGCCATCTTTATCCCCTGATCCGCAAACAGCCCTTGCACTCCTTGTTGATCACGAGCAGCTTTCCTTTCCAGTTCCTGTCAGCCTCGGTCGCAACAGCAGAGCTGTTCACCTCTTGCGATCGTGATCTTGTTGGAACAGCCGGGTCGTTTTTGTCCAGATCTCAGCTTGTTTACCTAGTTATTCAAGGTTAGGTTTATCTCTTGATTACAAGATCATGTTCAGATTTATGTGCTTGAATGAAGTGATTAGTCTGTTCGGATTATAAGTGTTGCAAACAATCGGCTGTTTTGATTGTTGATTCATGTGCATGATTGTTTTTGGAAATCATAAGTTGCAAATATGTTTTGTTTGTAAAAACTAGAAGTAAGAACTAGGGTTTGCATGGATAAGTTATTAGTAGTAAACTATGATTAAAAATCGGTTCTTGCTCGCTTAGGTTGATCAATAAGAACGGTTTATGCAAGTTGTAGTAATTGTATGCTGAAAACAGTTGCTGAGTAATAAGTTACAGCCGACTTCATCTGGCTGTAACTCGTTCGTTAGTTGTCGAAAAACGAATTTTCTGATGTCTAGAACGTAGAGATTTGAATAAGGAATCTAATGGTGCTGGATTCATAATTTTCTGAAGTCGTTTGATATTTTTAAAGGGCCAAATAAGTTCAGTAACTAAAACTGTGAAAATCCTGAAATTTTGTTAGTTGTTTATCGAGTTGGATTTTAAAATCAGTAGGGAGTTAGGTCATGATTTTTGTACAGCAACTAGGTATGGAAATTTCCGGGCAACTCCAACTGGAATTTTGTTAATTGGACGATCAGTGATTTTTAAATAAATTCTTCCGCGGACTGCAGTCAGAAAGCGGTAAATCTGACTACAGCCTAGCATATTAATATTTATGGTTAATTGTTAAAGATTTAGGACTTGGAAAATTTATATAAGCTTCTATGGTATAAATTTCACCTACTGTAAAAATATTGGAATTTTTGGATTGTTGGAACTATTTTATAAAAATCCTGGAAAACAGCTGAATAATGAGTGTTAAGCTGAAATTGATAACTTGTGATTGTGTGCACCAAATTGTGGCATGAATTGGTTTATGTTTATGATAAGTTGTTTTAATCACTAGGATCACATGAGGATACTTGCATGCATGTTTGAGTGTTAGATATGTTGTTGTGTGTATCACTTTATGAGTAAATTACGTGTAGAATTTGTATTGGTGTGTTCACACACTGACTTGAAATCAATTGGTTTGTTAGGACGCAATTAGCGGTCCCATCCTTTACAACTTCTTTTGCTACACTAACCGAGCAACAAAAGGTGAGTTCACGGCCCCTAACTTTATCCGGTTTTTAAACAACAGGGGGAGAAACATGTATACACTCTCAAACTCAATCTCTTTACGTTATACGAATTTAACGTCACATAACTACTCGGTAACTAAGTTAATGTTAATGTAATGTTATGGTCACTAAGCAGCTTTATCACTTAAGTCCTCGTCAATCTCTCGGATCGTTAGTATTGGGTTTAATAGCGGGGGAGTTATAAGTAGTACTACTGGGCCCGACAAGCCCCATCCGAGCTAGTCGCGCTAGCCGACCGGGTATGGTCAACGGGTGAATAATTCGGCCTAACCTCGCCATGGTCATGTGATAGGCCTGGCAAAACGGAGGCACAACAGTCAGCTTCGATCGCGAACACTTACGTGACATAACTTTAGGCTAGCTACCTATATATATTAACATTGAACTTAATTACGAATCAACTTAATATTCCGGGTTTGGAATATTGGAAGCAACAACTTATTATTCCGGGTTTGGGAATAATGGAAACAACAACTTAATATTCCGGGATTGGAATATTGGAAACAACAACTTAATATTCCGGGTTTGGAATATTGGAAGCAACAACTTATTATTCCGGGTTTGGAATATTGGAAGCAACAACTTATTATTCCGGGTTGGAATAATGGAACCAATTCGTTATCCCGGGTTAGGGATAACGGGAGAAAACAAACTATAACCGAACAAACGAATTTATGAAAACCTGTGAACTCACTCATCTTTAATGTTGACACTTGTTTCTTTACATGTTTCTCAGGACGCTAGGTGCTCTAGGTGCACGCACATGCATTGAACAGAACATCTTTTATCGAGTCTTATTTATCAATATTGTTTTTGGGATTTTTCATTTGTTTTGGCGTTTGTGTTGGCGCCCGCTTCACTACTTATTTATGCTTCCGCTCAAACTTTAAAACTGATGCTTCTGCTAAATATTGGTAATATAAAATCTACAACAAGTGATTTTGGAAAACGTATTATCAAATCATATAGAGTCGTTCGACGTACTAGTGTTTCAAATTCTGGTTTGTTCACACGCCTCGCGGTAAAACTCCGCAAGTGGAAATTGAGGGTGTGACAGATTGGTATCAGAGCCACTAGCTATAGAGAACCAGGTTTGCATTAGAAGTAGACCTAAACTATAGCTGAATTCACGACACTAGGCTTAGTTTGGCACCGAACTGTTATATCTTGTTATGTTATGTGAAATATGACTGCATAATTGAAATGAATGCAACTCGTAACTAACTACACAACCTAAAGGCAATGTCATCATCCTCATCCTCATCATCATCCAACAAACTTACGCAACCAAGGGCGCCAGGAAAGGCACCTATGGTGGAACCCTTACCATCTTATGGCGTGGAAACGCGCTCAGCTGCGAGGAAAAGGCTCGCTCTTGGGGAGGAGTCGTCATCACGCCCAACCATTGCTGTGCCGGTTGAACCGGTTAACCCTGTAGAAGTAGGAATTGACCTACTTAGAATCATATTACATAAATAACAAGCACAGATAGAAAGAATGCAGGAAACCATCCTAGCACAAGGATGGATGATCCGACAACTTACTGGTAAAACCGACTCGCTCAAGGAAGAGCATCATACGAGTAAGATAGCTCGTAACACCATAGACAGAGATCTGCGTGCTGAGCAGATAAGAGCCGACTGGCTTGAGGACAGAGTCCTGGAAAATAGTTGGAACATTCACGAACTGCAAAATCAAGCACTTGCACCAGCACCGGCCCCTCCAATGCCGGTAGAGGACCCAGAGGAGGATCCGGAGAAAGACCCAGCTGTAGAAGCTGGAAACGCCGCGGAGGATGACGGCAACGATAGCAACTTGGGAGATGGAGACGTAGAAGACTAACTCGTCTCGCCAATCCCCGCTTTGTTTTCTTTAGTTTATTTGAAATGGCAACTGGACGTCGCGGAAACCTCAACATGTCAACGAAGAATTGGCCGCAACGATCCAAGAACACGTGAACGCTGCTCTGGCAGATGTTCAAAACCCACCAGCAGCAGGAGGGGGCTCTAACCCCTACAAGATGTTCCTCGACGCGGAACCAAGCAAATTCTCGGGGGCGGAAGGACCCATTGGCCTGGTCCGCTGGATCGAAAAATCTGAATCCGTATTTGTAATGTGCAACAGTCTAGAGGCCAACAAGGTCAAGTACGCAGCCTCAACACTGGAAGATGGGGCACTGACATGGTGGAATGCACAAGTCCAAACGCGTGGACTTATAACTGCAAACGCAATGGCATGGGCCGAGTTCAAGGCCCTAATCAAAGAGGAATACTGTCCACGAGACAGAGTGCAACAGTTGGAGCAAACCTTATGGAACCACAAGATGGTGGGATCCGAAATCGAAGCTTACACCACAAAACATCATGACTTGGTATTTTTATGTCCCGATTTGGCCAACACTATGGAGAAAAGACTCGAGTTCTATCTTGGGGGTCTGGTTCCAGAAATTCAGGGTATGGTAATGGCTAGTAACCCTGTAACTGAACATCAAGCAATCCGATTGGCTCACAAACTCACCGATAAGGCGGTGGAACAGAAGAAGCTGCCAGCACGGGGTACAACTGAAGTTGCCCCGGATAACAAAAGAAAGTTTGAAGACTCGTCTGCTCGATAGTCTTCATCATCCCAGCCGCAGCAGGGGAACCAGAAACGGTTCAATCATTACAACAGCCACCGGGGTCACCAAAATCATCCCGCCAACAACAACAATAACAACAACCAGAATGCAGGCGGCTAAGTAGGTCGAAAGCCGCAGTGCAATCGCTGTAATCTTCATCATCACGGCCCTTGTGCCGGGAATCGCTGCCAAAGATGTGGCAAGCGGCAAAGGATTGTCGTGGGGAAATCATGTCTCGACAAAATCAAAAATCAGCCCCAGGGTCAGCAGCAGGGTATAAACCGGGGATGCTATCAGTGTGGTAGCACTGCTCATTTCAGAAGAGACTGCCCACAGTTGCGTAACAACAACAATAATGGTGGAAACAACCACAACCACAATAACCACAACAACAATAATAACAACAACAATGGGAACGGTGGCACAGGAGGTGCTAAAGGTCGCGCATTTACATTGGGCCGCGGAGAGGCCAGAAACGACTCGAACGTGGTCACCGGTAAGTTTCCCCTTAATGAACATTTTGCTTCTGTGCTTTTTGATACGGGTGCGGATAGGAGTTTTATATCTGAGTCTTTTAGGAAGAACCTAAATCTCACGCTTAAACCATTAGAGACCCCTTATGTTATAGAATTAGCCGATGGTAAATCTGTAGATGTGACCCAAATCGTATCCGGCTGTCAACTCAAGCTCGCGGGCCACACTTTTACCATTGATCTGATGACAACTACTCTGGGTAGTTTTGACGTGGTAGTCGGAATGGACTGGCTATCCGACGTCCGGGCTGAAGTTCTCTGTTTCGAAAAATCTATCCGTATTCCGCTCTCTAACGACGAAATCCTGACGGTACAAGGCGATAAGGCAAGCGCCGTCACCAACATCATCTCTTACATGCAAGCGCAGAAGTATCTTCGGAGGAAGAACTCCTTCGCTTTACTCGCACTGATTACCGAACAGCCTAAGGACGAGAAACGTATAGAAGACATCCCTGTCGTCCGTGATTTTTCTGATGTATTCCCAGAAGAACTACCTGGTCTTCCACCACATCGACAATTGGAGTTTGAAATCGAATTGGCAAACAACGCAACTCCTATGGCCAAGGCTCCATACCGCCTAGCTCCAGCCGAGCTGCAGGAGCTGTCTACCCAACTTCAGGAGCTATTAGAAAAAGGATTTATCCGACCAAGCGTTTCGCCATGGGGAGCTCCAGTCCTTTTTGTCAAGAAGAAGGACGGGACTTTCCGCATGTGCATCGACTACAGGGAACTCAACAAGGTTACCGTCAAGAACCGATACCCGTTACCTCGCATCGACGATCTCTTCGACCAACTTCAAGGGTCAAGCTACTACTCTAAGATTGATTTACGGTCCGGTTACCACCAGCTACGCGTCAGGGAGGAGGATATCGCCAAGACGGCATTTCGCACTCGGTATGGCCATTACGAGTTCTTGGTCATGCCCTTCGGTCTCACCAACGCACCTGCGGTGTTCATGGATCTCATGAACCACGTGTGTAAGCCATACCTCGACAAGTTTGTCATTGTGTTCATCGATGACATACTCATCTACTCCAAAAGTGAAGAAGAGCATGCAGAACATCTACGATTACTGCTAGGGCTACTTCAACAGGAAAAACTATATGCCAAGTTTTCGAAATGTGATTTCTGGATTCGGGAAGTTCAGTTTCTCGGGCACGTCGTGAATGAAAAGGGCATCCACGCAGACCCTACCAAGATTGAAGCCATCAAAAACTGGGAAGCACCCAAGACACCGACGGAGATCCGCCAATTTTTGGGATTGGCTGGCTACTACAGACGTTTCATCGAGGATTCTCAAAGATCGCACAACCGCTCACTACCCTCACCCAGAAAGGCATCAAGTATGCTTGGGGTGACAAGCAAGAAGCAGCATTTCAATTGCTGAAGCAGAAACTTGGCAGTGCACCCATTCTGTCCTTGCCGGAAGGGACAGATGACTTTGTAGTGTATTGTGATGCTTCCATTCAGGGATTGGGATGCGTACTCATGCAACGCGATAAGGTCATCGCGTATGCGTCGCGCCAACTGAAGGTTCACGAGAAAAACTATACGACGCATGACCTGGAATTGGGAGCAGTAGTGTTTGCACTTAAGATTTGGAGACACTACCTCTATGGAACAAAGTGCACAATCTTTACTGACCACAAAAGCCTCCAACACATCTTTGATCAGAAGGAGTTAAACATGCGACAGCGTCGCTGGGTCGAACTCTTGAACGATTATGAGTGTGCCATTCGATATCACCCGGGTAAAGCTAACGTGGTAGCAGATGCCCTCAGTAGGAAGGAACACTTGAAACCTCGTCGTGTACGAGCATTACAACTCACTATACATTCGGGGCTACCCGAACAAATACGCGACGCCCAGTTAGAAGCAGTTAAGGAGGAAAACATCAAAGCCGAATCAGTGGGAAAAATGGAGCGCGATTGGAAGTAAAGCCCAATGGAGCCCGGTATTTTATGAATCGCATATGGGTACCTCTCTACGGAAATCTCAGAGAGCTAGTCATGGATGAAGCTCACAAATCCCGATACTCTGTCCATCCGGGTTCGGATAAGATGTATCAAGACCTTAAAGCTGCGTATTGGTGGCCCAACATGAAGGCCGATATAGCCACCTACGTGAGTAAATGTTTGACTTGTGCAAAAGTCAAGGTGGAGTATCAAAAGCCATCGGGGCTACTCCAACAACCTGAGATCCCAGTGTGGAAATGGGATCAGATCTCAATGGATTTCATCACTAAACTCCCGCGAACCTTGGGTGGTTGCGATACCATCTGGATGATTGTGGATCGTTTAACTAAGTCCGCACACTTCCTAGCTATTAAAGAAACAGATAAGATGGAGAAGTTGACTCGCATCTACATTAAGGAAGTGGTTTCTCGGCACGGAGTGCCAACGTCCATCATCTCAGACAGAGATGCTCGCTTCACGTCAAACTTCTGGCAGTCACTCCAGAAAGCGTTGGGAACACGCCTGGATATGAGCACAGCTTATCACCCTCAGACTGATGGTCAAAGCGAAAGGACCATACAAACCTTGGAAGACATGCTTAGGGCATGCGTAGTGGACTTCGGAAATAGTTGGGAAATCCACCTGCCTCTAGTAGAATTCTCATATAACAACAGCTATCATACGAGTATCTCGGCAGCACCGTTTGAGGCATTATACGGCCGTAAATGTAGATCACCGGTCTGCTGGGCAGAAGTCGGTGACAGTCAACTCACAGGCCCTGAGTTAATACTTGAGGCTACCGAAAAGATTGTACAAATCAGAAACCGCATAGCGGCGGCACGAGATCGACAGAAAAGCTACGCTGATCAACGACGCAAACCGCTCGAATTTCAAGTAGGCGACCGCGTCCTACTAAAGGTGTCACCCTGGAAGGGTGTAATCCGCTTTGGAAAACGGGGCAAACTTAACCCACGGTACGTAGGCCCGTTTGAAATCTTGAAACGTATTGGACCCGTAGCTTATCAATTAGACCTTCCTGCCGAACTCAGTGGAGTTCACAACGTATTTCACGTGTCAAATCTGAAGAAGTGTCTATCAGATGAAACTCTAGTCATTCCATTGGATGAGATCCAAGTGGATGAACAACTACACTTCGTGGAACAGCCTATCGAGATCATGGATCGTGAGATCAAGACTCGAAGGCACAGCAAAAATTCCGATCGTTAAGGTTCGTTGGGACTCTAAGCGTGGACCGGAGTTCACGTGGGAAAGAGAGGACCAAATGAAAAGCAAATACCCGCACCTCTTCGCAACTGAGCAGCAAACTAACGATACCAGTAACTAAATTTTCGGGACGAAAATTCTTTCAACATGGGGATGATGTGACAACCTGGAAATTTCTCATACTTTCGTGTACTATTGTTGACTAAATTCTAGTGCATGGCACTTGGAAATCTTTGTGTATGGCACTTGGGAACTTCTTGTAAACGAACTAACTCTTTGTGCGTGGCACTCTAAACATGTACGCTACATGCTAAACCGCGTTTACTCAATTTTCGGGACGAAAATTCTTTCAACATGGGGATAATGTGATATCCCGGGTTTTTCGGATAACTTAAACACGACACTCGTCGAATAAAGTATATGCTAAACATTAAACGTGTACGAGTTAAATGAATACGTGATGTGTGTTGTGATTGTTTTAGTTATAGAATAAGTACAGTAAATATGTACACGAACTGAACCGGACCGCGACACGAACCAACTTTGATTCATTGTGACTCTAGGAGTTAGCAAAGTTTTAAACTTTAACTCAAGTCTTCGGCAAAGATCAAACCCAAACCGAGAGCAAACCTAAAACCTATCTCGGCCGCAAGATCAAACCGCAAACCCTTTACGAACAACCCAAATCATTCTCGGTCGATATCAAGCCCAAGACCGCAAACTTATTTTGTTCAAAACCAAACCAAACCAACTCAAACTAATCAACCACAAAGATCAAACCCAAACCGACCCACCCAAGTCCCTCGGCCACGAATGCTTATCCAAACCGTAACCCTCATCTCCCTCTTTTCCTATATATACAAACTCACATGCATGTTTCATTCACACACACAAAACCCTAAAAAGAAACTGCCGTCGGCAGCTTTGTTTCACCCTTGTGATCGCAAACATTGATCAGCCTTGTTCTTTGCCTTCCTCTCGGTCGCAGCAGCAGCAGCCATCGCCATCTTTATCCCCTGATCCGCAAACAGCCCTTGCACTCCTTGTTGATCACGAGCAGCTTTCCTTTCCAGTTCCTGTCAGCCTCGGTCGCAACAGCAGAGCTGTTCACCTCTTGCGATCGTGATCTTGTTGGAACAGCCGGGTCGTTTTTGTCCAGATCTCGGCTTGTTTACCTAGTTATTCAAGGTTAGGTTTATCTCTTGATTACAAGATCATGTTCAGATTTATGTGCTTGAATGAAGTGATTAGTCTGTTCGGATTATAAGTGTTGCAAACAATCGGCTGTTTTGATTGTTGATTCATGTGCATGATTGTTTTCGGAAATCATAAGTTGCAAGTATGTTTTGTTTGTAAAAACTAGAAGTAAGAACTAGGGTTTGCATGGATAAGTTATTAGTAGTAAACTATGATTAAAAATCGGTTCTTGCTCGCTTAGGTTGATCAATAAGAACGGTTTATGCAAGTTGTAGTAATTGTATGCTGAAAACAGTTGCTGAGTAATAAGTTACAGCCGACTTCATCTGGCTGTAACTCGGTCGTTAGTTGTCGAAAAACGGATTTTCTGATGTCTAGAACGTAGAGATTTGAATAAGGAATCTAATGGCGCTGGATTCATAATTTTCTGAAGTCGTTTGATATTTTTAAAGGGCCAAATAAGTTCAGCAACTAAAACTGTGAAAATCCTGAAATTTTGTTAGTTGTTTATCGAGTTGGATTTTAAAATCAGTAGGGAGTTGAGTCATGATTTTTGTACAGCAACTAGGTATGGAAATTTCCGGGCAACTCCAACTGGAATTTTGTTAATTGGACGATCAGTGATTTTTAAATAAATTCTTCCGCGGACTGCAGTCAGAAAGCGGTAAATCTGACTGCAGCCTAGCATATTAATATTTATGGTTAATTGGTAAAGATTTAGGACTTGGAAAATTTATATAAGCTTCTATGGTATAAATGTCACCTACTGTAAAAATATTGGAATTTTTGGATTGTTGGAACTATTTTATAAAAATCCTGGAAAACAGCTGAATAATGAGTGTTAAGCTGAAATTGATAACTTGTGATTGTGTGCACCAAATTGTGGCATGAATTGGTTTATATTTATGATAAGTTGTTCTAATCACTAGGATCATATGAGGATACTTGCATGCATGTTTGAGTGTTAGATATGTTGTTGTGTGTATCACTTTGTGAGTAAATTACGTGTAGAATTTGTATTGGTGTGTTCACACACTGACTTGAAATCAATTGGTTTGTTAGGACGCAATTAGCGGTCCCATCCTTTACAACTTCTTTTGCTACACTAACCGAGCAACAAAAGGTGAGTTCACGGCCCCTAACTTTATCCGGTTTTTAAACAACAGGGGGAGAAACATGTATACACTCTCAAACTCAATCTCTTTACGTTATACGAATTTAACGTCACATAACTACTCGGTAACTAAGTTAATGTTAATGTAATGTTATGGTCACTAAGCAGCTTTATCACTTAAGTCCTCGTCAATCTCTCGGATCGTTAGTATTGGGTTTAATAGCGGGGGAGTTATAAGTAGTACTACTGGGCCCGACAAGCCCCATCCGAGCTAGTCGCGCTAGCCGACCGGGTATGGTCAACGGGTGAATAATTCGGCCTAACCTCGCCATGGTCATGTGATAGGCCTGGCAAAACGGAGGCACAACAGTCAGCTTCGATCGCGAACACTTACGTGACATAACTTTAGGCTAGCTACCTATATATATTAACATTGAACTTAATTACGAATCAACTTAATATTCCGGGTTTGGAATATTGGAAGCAACAACTTATTATTCCGGGTTTGGGAATAATGGAAACAACAACTTAATATTCCGGGATTGGAATATTGGAAACAACAACTTAATATTCCGGGTTTGGAATATTGGAAGCAACAACTTATTATTCCGGGTTTGGAATATTGGAAGCAACAACTTATTATTCCGGGTTGGAATAATGGAACCAATTCGTTATCCCGGGTTAGGGATAACGGGAGAAAACAAACTATAACCGAACAAACGAATTTATGAAAACCTGTGAACTCACTCATCTTTAATGTTGACACTTGTTTCTTTACATGTTTCTCAGGACGCTAGGTGCTCTAGGTGCACGCACATGCATTGAACAGAACATCTTTTATCGAGTCTTATTTATCAATATTGTTTTTGGGATTTTTCATTTGTTTTGGCGTTTGTGTTGGCGCCCGCTTCACTACTTATTTATGCTTCCGCTCAAACTTTAAAACTGATGCTTCTGCTAAATATTGGTAATATAAAATCTACAACAAGTGATTTTGGAAAACGTATTATCAAATCATATAGAGTCGTTCGACGTACTAGTGTTTCAGATTCTGGTTTGTTCACACGCCTCGCGGTAAAACTCCGCAAGTGGAAATTGAGGGTGTGACACCTTAAGTTACCCTAACGAGGGTTTTATCCGGACATTTTCCCGCCGCTGTAATCATTAACCTCTTGGTTGGAGGGCATAGGATATATTGATAGATCTATTGGGTTTTGACAAAACCCAAGCTTGTCGATCGGTCGCTCCGATCACAAAAGACAAAGAATATATGTTGAAAAGAAGAATATGGGAAACGATTAAGGTTTCGTTTTGATTTTGGGCTCTTGGTTGCGAACACTATTTCATATTCCTAGCTAGTTTACGATGTTACATGTCGATCTAATGTTCTCATGTTTTTTTCAAATGAAACAAGAACAAATATTCTGATATTTGTAAGTAAGTAAAATCCATGAATTCGCCAACTTTGTGTTGATATTTTTAAAACGTGTTTTCGGGTACATAAATAATGTTGGTGTCATGGTTCACGTGATGAAACTTTTGATCATGAACACTTTAAACAATATATTTTGGATGATTGTAATAACTTTATATTGTTTTGTCTATTTTAAATTAAGTATCTACGTTTCTCCTATAATTGTTGGTTGCCAACCTCCGTCACCACCATGTTTGTCATCCGCTGCAATTTTCTGGGTGTGACACCCGAAACCCAAAGTGTTCCAGAAACCCAACCCGTAACCGAAACCCAAGAAACTCCATCCAAGACTCGTAGATATCGTAAGAAGGATTCAAAAAAAAACGGGCGCCAAAGACGATGGAGAGGTGGATACCTACCGAAGAGCTAGCTTCGTCATGGGCATGTTTCAGGAGACCCGATTGTTGGTAATATCTTTTTAGTCAAATAAATTTATATATTCAGTTTATCTCGTACATGATCTTTTTTTTGTCTAGTGGTAAGATAATATTTATTTTATCACATATAATATATTTTTTGCCAAATAACTTTAAAATGTTATTTACTAGGGAGTGACCAAGATGGGGTGGTTTTTTGGAGGCGTATTCGTGAGAGGTTTTTTGCTGCAATGGGTCACAGTGAAGACCACACAAATGATTTGTTCTCGGCCAAGTGACCGCTACGAGAATCAAGATCTCCAACTTTAATAGCATTTACAATAACATGATGAACAATCATCCATCAGCAAGTGGTTCAAGCGATATGGACGTCATGACCGCAGTCCTTACTGAGTTTAGACTCCAATACGGATGCAGGTCTTCAAGGATACCTTCTTGGGAGCTTTTTCGTCATTCTCTAAAATTGCATCTTGTACTACCATTTAACCGAAATACCACCGGACAGTCGTCTAAATGCTCGAAGTCAATCTCTACCACACCCGACTCTAAAGGTGTGTGTGACGCTCATTCGACTTTAAACATAAACGAAGACAATTATGAGTTTGATTTTGACGAACCACAAGAGTTGGCACGCCCTCCAGGGAGAGATAGAAACAAAGCCGCTAGAAGAAAGACTTGGTCAACTTCAACTAATCCCCTAGGTCCATCCGCTAGTCTGTTGGATCGATCAAGTTTGGTTAAGTTGGAAGCGCAAATCTCTTGTTCGGTCATACTCAAGTAAGAAGAGAACAAATATCTTAAGGAAATACAAATGTAAGAAGATTTTAAGATTCTTGAAAAATACTTTTCGCACTGCTCGCCAACAGACTAGGCAATCTTCGAAGCTAAGAAGCAGCGAATCCGAGCAAAATATCCAAACATGGACAAGGAGTTTTTGTAATTTATTTTTTTATTCTAGTTTAATGGCATTTTTCTTTTTATGTCTTAGTTGGGTTTTTTTTAAATAAGGTTATTTAAATTTTAATTTATTATGTTCATAATAAGAAAAACAAAAATAAATTAGTGTTTAATGCTACTTTAGCCCTGTGGTTTGTGCCATTTTGACAGTTTAGTTTAAAGGGTTTATTTTTCGCTTGTGGGTCCAAAAAGATTTCACTATTTCCATTTTAGTACACTGGGTTAACTTCATCCATTTTTTCTGTTAACGAGAAGGGCAATTCCGTCATTTTATGTAACGCTTCGCATTTTGTACTTTCCTTATTTAGAAATTTTAATCATATTTCTATTTATGGAAACTTGTATTCATGTCTTTTTCGTATTTTGTTTCCAACTTTTTAATACGAGACGTCGATCGTAATGAAAATTCGTACTTATTTCATACTTGTTATACATGAAATTAATCATTCAAATACGTTCTTTACATGCAAACAATACTATTATACGTGCAATACTCATATGTTACAACTTTATACTTGAAATACTCGAAATACGGCTAAAATACGTAAAAACAGCCCGAAACCAACCCACTCGTGCGAGTTAAACCCACTTCGCACGAAGGGGAACTGGCAGCAACTCGTTCCTATAAATAAGAGCTCAATTCACACCTCCAAACTTTCTGAATCTTTTCACTTTCACTTTGAAACCTCAAGACGTTTGGTAGAATAACTTAGTCTTTCTAAGCGAGTGTTAGATCACCACATTTCTCTTATTCTTGTAACTTTCTTTTACTTTCTTCCTTTTTTTTTGTACCAAGTGTAGAAGCTGACCAAGTTCATCATCGTCAATAGGATTGGACTTGTGTTCAGGCAAGTATGAGAACGTGGGAGCTTTGGCTTTCTGAATTAAGTTCCACCCCTCACTTAAACATAATTTATTTCTGTACATTCATGACCAAACAGGTTTATCAATTTTGTTGATAAAATTAGTGCTTTGGTGAATCATATAATGAGGTTTCTGTAACTCCTTGCTTGACCTCTATGACGTATTTGACGGGCTCTTGAAACATCTTATATATGTTATAAACTATAAAATATTAACATTTCTACTTAGCCAAGTTCATGATACTAACCGATTCATGGTTAAGTGTTATGAGCTAAGGCTAATCTGCCTCGTTCCTGATTCCTCGTTCAACAGAACTCATTATCGAAACGGGGGTTAAACGAGCTACATTTTCTAGAAAAAGTCACTCCATACAAAGTGGATTGTCACTTCGCACGAAGTTAATAGTCACTTCGCACGAAGTGCTGAAATCACTTTTCACAAAGTGGCCAGCCTCTTCGCACGAAGTGGCATTCTCCATGTTCACCTTTTCGTACATTTTGACTCCAAATTTGAATCTGTTGCCAAACTCATAATATTCACACACCTCTGTTTCCCCTTGTAGGGTAACTTCGGTGTCCTACCCTTCAACTCTTCAAGCTCTTGGATTGCGAGGAACGCTTGCAAAGCCGTGAGTATACTCGACTCCCCTTTTTATCTTTACACTTTTGGGGGTGCAACCTATATGCTTATCAACCCACTAAATCACAATACTTTACGCTTAATCACAATACCAATATTATACATGCTTAATACAAATACTTGTAACTTATTCATGCAAGAATCGAATGCCTTATACTACGTCATTAACTGTGTACAAGCCTCCCTTAGCATGTATAACGCTATAGGATTAACGCACCGCCCGTATTCGTGAGGTCATGTTAAGTAAACAAAACGGTCTAGTCATTTCTATGATTAGATTGCGTTAGCGGTAAACTTTGGGTTGACATGTATAGTCGCATTACTAGTATTGTATGATAGTTATAAGTAACGTTTATGCCATGTCGAATGTTTAGACTTTTTATTATTCTTCGTATTGAAACTTGTATACTCGCCAATGCCTTGTGTGTTGAACTATACTTTAATATATGTTGCAGGATTGTGATGATGATGAGGATGCATAGAATCTAGTAGGATGAACTAGAAACCCGCTTTTAATTTAGTCTTATGTTGTACTTTTGATCTTAACAATGCTGTTGTAATTTGCTTCCAAAACAATGTATTTGAGTTTTAGAAATGAATGGATTATTGTTATTTAAATACTTGTCGCAAAATAGTGCTATCAAGTCTCGGGCAATCTATTTCGTCCGCCCCGATGATTCTCCCATCGGTTGGGGTGTGACAATCTATATGGCCAAATTGCCCTTCTAGTTAACAAAAATTAAATATAAAATGACCGAATTGCCCTTCTCGTTAACAAAAATTAAATATAAAATGACCGAATTGCCCTTCTCGTTAACAGAAAAAGGTTGAAGTTAACCCAGTGGACTAAAATGGCAACGGTGAAACCTTTTTGGACCCACAAGCGAAAAATGAAACCTTTAGACGAAACTAGCAAAATGGCCCAAACCACAGGGACTAAAATGGCATTTAACTCAATAAATTAAAAATAACGATTGATTAATTATGACAGGGCTTGATCACACTGCAAGCTAGTTAATAATGGAGCTCCTTATGCAGTTAGCGTTGGCATGTCGCCGATGTAACGTGATAAAGCCCCTAGGTTTGGTATGTAAAGAAAACATATTATACTTGCATTGACTCGTTTTCCAAGAAAAGTTTCCGTCTAAACATAGGTGAACTCGAATTTATACGTTACGTACAAAAAATCCGCACGTAAAAAATTATTTTTTTAAGTAAAAGAACAGAAGGGGTAAAGTCGAAACTTTTAAAACTCAAGGAGGTTAACGACAAAATAGTTCTTAAAGAAAGAAAGTAGCGAAAGAAATTCATTAAAGAAAATAATACTAAAAATGCATGTTATATTGGTACATGGGTAAAGTTGGAATATTAAAAACTTTAAGGATTAAATGTTGACGTTTGCAAAGTGAGTAAAATTGCAGTGCTGTGAAACTTTGGGGATAAAATGCAGAGCAAAGAAAGTTAAAAATGCAAACTTTGAAAGTATAGTGTGTGCCGGTAAAACGAAGCCGGGGCTAAAAATGCCATTTCGTAAAGTTGGGAGGTGGATTTATCATTTTGTATAAAGCAGCAGCTAAAAATATCATTCCTCAAATGTTGGGTCTGCCTTGTATTTTATTTAAAAGTGGAGGGTCGGTGGCGTAAAAGCCACCGACTTTGTGTTTAAACTTTTAAGAATGGATTGAATGAATAGTATGGCCCGGGAGCAGTCACCTGCTCATGGACTACGCGGCCCGACAATTCAATCAAATGCCTGAACCAAACCCATTCGTCCGGAACACTGACCAGAGGTTTCTAACAGAACCATGAACCCAACAAGACGAAAATACAGCGGATCTCTTCAAAAACAGGTCGTAAGAATCTGTTGGTTGTTTCAGATTGTTTTTCTCACCCGTTTGTGATACGGGTTGTGCATAGTTAATGGGGCATCTTAGGATATACATTCATGGGTTACTGTTTAAAGTTGGTCTTCAGTTAGATACTTTGAAACTGCCTGTATTGACCCATTACATGACCCGACCCGCGCGTGTTGCCAGGCTTAAAATCAACGTTTTTGTACGACGACATAAAAAAAACAAAATCCTGCTGTGATTGTTAAAAAATGGCTATTCGTTTAATCCACCAACTATTGTATAATCATGGAAATAAAAAAATTTAAGATCAATAACAAGAATAGCAAAACTTCAGATTTGGTTTGTGCGATTTTGTCCATGCGCCTGTAAACAAATCCCCAAATTCTGAAGATGGAGAGTACCGACTACTCGACAAGTGTCACAATCTTGAAACATCAGAAGTGTGCCAAGCTGTATACTAGGGTCCAAGCCAGCTGAAAGAAAGAGCATAAAGATTGTAAGAGTCAGCAAACCGATCAAAATGTTTGATCTTGGTAAAATTAATGAGATCAATGGATATACCAGAAAGAGGGCGAAAGAAGCAAAAATACCCTCTAGGAGAAGTGGTCCATGACCACCAAATTCTTCTTCGTCAACCTTGAGTATGATCGCGTAATATCCATAGATGATACCAGATGAAATAAGCACAAACCTGTTGCGTCTATTATATTATGCAAAATAAATTCTAAAAAAAATAATTATTCAACAAGAAAAAAAATTAAAATCTTGAAGTTATGGGCTTTTGTACAAAATGTCTCAAAGTTCAAATTTTAAACTACTTTTTCATCCATCGGTATCAATGAACACATTGATTCAGCTCAAAACCATAAATCGAATAGTTTGAGAAAATTGTCTTAAAAGTGCAACTCATGTTCGAAGTGCATAGTAATAGCTATAGATGATGCAAAAGAAATAAACTTACGCGACAATCCAGATACCCACAACCAAAGGAAACGCACCCCAGAGTAACCCGCATACAAGGGCCACTATTTGTCGAATCCAATGAAGTACGTCTCCTAATTGGTCCTTCGGTATAACAAACCAGATGCTTATTATCTCAAAATATAGGTCATGTTAACAAAGGATGGTATAGTTGGCCTATGAAGCAAAATGAATACACTCTTATAAGCCAATAGCCTGACATTCAAAATGTACTAAATCATATTTAAAAACCTAAAGTGGCCTCCACCTATTAGATAAGTGACGTAACTGATTGTGTGAACTGTGAAGGTAGATGATCAAATTTGAAAGGCGTGAGGTACTTCAAGAAACATAGTCCATGGCACCAGTGGCATATTTTGGGCCGGAGGGATTAGAACCCCAACACAGTGGTTTGTAACCACGTGTGGGGAAGCCTGCAGTGGCTAAGGAACCCCTGCTGCTAGTAGGCAGGTTTCACAAGGTTGCGAAAACACTATCTTTCATGCCATAACAAGTCCCAGTTTCATAACTCAGACAACCAAAGTAAACCTAGGGTCCTTCAAAGCGTAGGGCGGATATAAATGCTTGACCGAGTTGAGTTAAGATAACCAAACAGCAACATAATGTTTTTTCTTTTAATTGACATACATCTTGCTTTTTGCAACTATGGAGACTATCTTTAAGTAAAGTAATAATCACTTAAAAATACGAAGTACCATGGTAACTATCTACATCATTAAGCAAAACTGTAACCTTTTTAAGTTACTAAAATCCACAGTTTTTGTACGCAACTTTCACTGATCTATTCCTAACAACATCGGGATCAATGGTAGCTACTAATCTGAACCAAAATAACCACTTTTTGTATCATAGATTAATGAATGTCTAATATATGAATTAAGCCTTTTTTTCCGATAATAAACAGCGATCATCCCCTCCCCTCGGGGTAGTTGTTATTCTGGTCCCTAACTATTTAAACCCACCCCCCAAATTTAAACTCTTATTTAAAAAACTATGAAACCCTGATAGACAGGAAAACTTTTCACCTCAGATACTCCCACTAATCTACAATGCAATACACGATAAATTCAAACATATATATATATATATATACACTAGCAGGAAACCCGCGCGATACGCGACAATAACTATTTATATTGTGCTACTTGTTTTCTATTAATTTATCAATCCTTTAGTTAATTCGCTCACGCCTTACGAAGGCTATACCGATTTCTAACGAACTTTAAATAAAAACGCGCAGACTAGTACCTTCAATTGAAATAATAAAATATGGCACACGCCTACATTTTAGATAAATTTAAAAAATTTAATATCAAAAAATTATTTAGTATATAAATTGATTAAATTTAATATATTAGGTTGATTGATTGTTTTTCATAAATATTAGCAAAGCATGGTAGTTTTTTATTTTATAATATTAACTCTGATAAAATTATATAATCTAAGATGATAGTTGTTATAAAAATATAAACTAAAAAATAATCATACAGTGTCGATTTGATTTACAAATGATCATTGACTTGAAATTTTATATATCTATTACTTTATTAAAAAAGTTACATGTTTTTATATAAATTACATTACTATATCTATTAAAACCTTATGTCGGTGCTCTTCTCATTTTTATTTTTTTTTCTTTTTACTTTTAACATTGCTAATTATCTTTTGAATTTTGTCTACATGTGCGTGACTTTAAAATTACATTTGGCCCTTTGTAATTTTAATTGTTGTCATCTACATATAACTTTCTATGTCATTTTTTATTATCTAGATCCTATACTTTTTTTCTGTTTTACTTATTTTTTTGTTGTATTTTAGGATTTTCTCAACATATTGTTATACGAAATTTCATATGTACTATCATAACCTGCAACAAACCAAACCTATAAATTTAATGTGGCTTTCGAATATGCCGCGCGACGTGGCTTTTACATCTTCACATAGAGTATCCTCTCACGATTTGTTTATATGTATCTACGTTTTAAACTCGTCGCATCGTGCAGGTTGCAACCCACTAGTTCAATCTAAATATACATTTGGGAAAAAAATCTTATATTATGAGACCAAAATTTCCTAGAATTCTTCTTTGACTATATAATTTCTTTATAAGAAGTTTTAAAAAATGTAAATAAGGTGGACACGTGTGATGTATTATTTGGTTTGTTCCGTATTACCATTTTTGACTATCAAACTTTCACTTAATAACATCGAAAAGCTTGATTTATGATGAAAAGTTTCTAGAAAAAAATATGATTTTCATTTTTTATGGACATGTCTGTTTACATACCTCTTTGCCTATTCACACATCATCAGTGTCGAGGTGTGTCAAAGCGTGGCGTTTTGGTCCTGTCAACCAGACAAAGACTAACGGGTGTCTGACGGGTCTGTTGATCTGACCAAAACGCCGAGCTTTGGCAACGTTTTGGTCCTGTCAACCAAACAAAAGATTGACCGGGTGTCAGTCTTTTGTCTGTTTGACAGGACCAAAACGCGGCCAAAGCTCAGCGTTTTGGTCCGGTCAACAGACCCATCAGACACCCGTCAATCTTTGTCTGATTGACCGAAACAAAACGCCGCGCTTTGACCACAGCTCAATACTGAGGGGTGTGTGAATAGACAAAATGACTAGGTGGGTGTGTGAATAGCAAGACCCCTTTTTTTATACCTGTTAAATTGCTACTCTTAAACACTTAAATTGTTGTGATGTATTCAATTTACTTGATCTTCTCTTGTTATAATCCAAGAATGGATAATCGGTGTAAAAGATTTTTTGTTAATCTTGTTTATTAACCTACAATATAATCATTTTAAATAATATTTACACTATACAAAATAATATGTATAAAATAGTTGTTAATCATTACCGTATAAAATGTAATTCGTAATTTTCTTAATAATAAAATTCTGAAGGATTAATATCTAGTTTGCTTATTGTTTACTAAAATCCATGTTATCCCACTTGCAATATAGAATTTTATAAACAGAAAGTGCAGAGGTATTAGGTAATATACAATATAGATTATACAATAAAAGAAAATTTTGAACTAAAAATGATATATGCTATCCAGCTGTTTTAGTGAAAGATTCGTAGGTAACAGTGAAACTAAGTTGTCATTTGGATTCTTTATTTGTTTGCGATGACATTTCTTTGGATGCAAAATAGAGGAAAGCAAAGGAATTTGGATTGGCAAATTTGAATCTCTTTCATCATAAGCGAGTAAATATTGTAGTAACTCACTGGTGTAATGTAGGGGATGTTTTTGTATGATGTTTTTTCGATCTAGCGCTTGCTCGTCTTCAAACATTATACATGATTTGATGATGAATAAAATGTTGTTAGCCGTTAAAAAAAATTATAACAGTTTTTAAAACCATTTGCTTTATTCGATGTTTGTTCATAGGTAATTTAAATGACCAGGTCAAATAGCTGGTTTTTTTAAAACCGTGTTCCATATTAAAGTTTCAAAACCAGCGGTTTGGGACCATCATAAACTCTCATTCTTTCCTATCCACCAAACTTGGTCACTTCTCAAATGTTGACTAAATTGCACAAAACATCCTTTATGTTTCCTCAAACTTGCAGGTTCCAGCCTTAATGTTTAAAAGTTGCTAAAAACAACCTTTAAGTTTATTTTTGTTGCGGGTTCAATCATTTACAGCTAACCACGTTATTTTCTTCAGTTAAGTTCCCTCACATGATCAACCAAAATGACGAATATACCCTCACATGTTATGCATGTGAGGGAACTTAACTGAAGAAAATAACGTGGTTAGCTGTAAAGGATTGAACCCGCAACAAAAATAAAGTTAAAGGCTGTTTTTTAGCAACTTTTAAACATTAAGGCTGGAACCTGCAAGTTTGAGGAAACATAAAGGATGTTTTGTGCAATTTACTCTCAAATGTTTGACACTCCCACCGACCTACCCCCTTCCTCCTGTTAGAGTTTTTCACCTGCGACATGGATCACAATATCCTCTTTCTCAACACCCACCATGTAACAATTCCAATTTTCGTTTTTATTTATTTCTGTTTATTTTATTTATCTCACTCAATTGTAATCCGAGATTTGTATTATGAAAGGTTATGTTAATGGAATTACATTTTATCACATTTATATCGCATCTAATCGCTTATTTAATCGCTAACTCAACGCAATCACAACTAATTATGCTATTATACGAGCCGAGTGTGTTATTGTTTAATAAACACTCGTGCCATCACATCGCTTATCTCATCGCATCGCAAAACGCAGTTAATTATGTGGAATTATGTTTTATGTGTGTTATGTTTATGTATGTTATGGTTAAATATCACTAAATCGTTCGCACGCTCTCGTAACTCGCTCTCTCTCAAATCAATGGAAATATAACGCCTAACACTTCCCTAAAACGCTTAATATAGCTACCTAATACGAACCGAATCGCCGAACGAACTCGTAACGCAAAATAATCGAACAAAACTTGGTCACTAGGTCAACTTCGGCTGAACTTGTTTAACACAAGTTCGCCCGAACTTGTCTAGTGTACCAAGAACCTTATTTTCCAACAAGTGCGCCCGGACTTGATCTCACCTCACCTATAAATACCCAGCTCCTCTTCTCATTTAAAATTGCTGCAAATTCGCCCGGAGCTCTCCAAACCGAAACCCTTTGTTTTCTAAGTAAGATTCAACCCGTTTTCAACTACGACAACGTTCAACAACGTTTTACAACGATTTTGCACAAGGTTCTGACTTCGTTTTCATCAAATCTCTTATGTTTATGAAAATCTTCATCTTTTTCTATGAAACTTCTCTTTTTCACTCAGATCTACTCTTAGATCTGAGTAAAACCTTTTAAAAACATCGATTTTCACACAATATTCAGACTAATGACGTATGTTTCGTTCATTTTGAAGTGGAACGAGACGTTGTCAAGCTAGATCTCAGATCCGGAAGCACAAGGACGAAAACGTCACTTTGCACAAACTGGACTAAACCGTTCGAACTTTCAAGTTCGCCCGGATTAGTCCGAGTTTCTGTAAAATGGCCAAAACTCGCTCCAAAAGACCTCTTAAAGCCTTGGTTTTGCTCAGTAGCCTAAGGTTGGAGGGATGGACACTCGATTTCCTCAGAAACGACGCGAAAACACACGATTTGGATGCCAAAACAGTCAAGTTCGCTCAGAAGACATCAAGTCGCTCGAACTTGTCACCAGATTGGTGACCAAGTTCGCCCGAACTTGATCAGATTTGACAGCAAACATACAAGTTCGCCTGAACTTGTACACCCTTCATTAACCTACACACAAGTTCGCCCGAACTTGTACTGATTCCAAGGAATCAGGACAAGTTCGCCCGAACTTGTGCTCCCTTCAAGAGAAATGGCACAAGTTCGCTCGAACTTGTACTCCAGGGAACAAGTTCGCCCGAACTTGTTCACTGTTCTCTCAACCGTTAACCGTTTCAGCAATTCGGAAGACTGATGCACTCTGTTCGCTTACAGGCTGATCCAGCACTCTCCGCAACTCTTCTCAGATCCCTCATCTCTCCCGAAACGCACCAACAGTGAGTATACTTGAACCCTTTTACGCTTAAACGCACTTTTGGGTGTCACATATGTTCGTATATCAAAACACATCACACAACTCAAATGCTTAATCGACATCCCGCTTATACTTGACTTTACGTGAAATCTGCTGAATTGTATGTATTGCTTATACGCCACCCTTAACATGATAGTATACTAGAGGTTGACCCACCACCCGGAGGCCCAGGGTTGTTAAGCTCGCATTTTCATTCTCATTTATTTTTCTCTTTAGGATGTGAACACTTGTTTGTATGCCTCGATCAATCGCGGTTTGTTGGTTTACTTGAATCTGAGTAGTTACATAATTCACAACTATTACGTATGACATACGGTGTATGCTAAACGCTTTTATATCTATTATGTACGCAAAACATGTATGCTCACCTTTACTTATTTGTATTGACGTTTATTTTAACATATGTGGCAGGTTGAGGATATTGCTTTGGATGCTTAGATTTAGGTTTTGCTTAGAAAATCATGTAATAGAAATCTATGGAAGATCGAACTTGAATTTGTTTTATAAGATATGGATATTTTGTAATATTGTTTGAGGATTTTATGTTAATAGTATGGGATATTAGCTTTTGAATATTATCGCTTAAATAATGTTATGGAATTTCTTGTGAGACAATCTGGTTCGCCTAATGTCGCGCCCCAATGTATCCACCATCGGTTGGGGTGTGACATATTGGTATCAGAGCCATAACTATAAGGAAATTTAGGTAGAATTGCCATGTTTGCCTTGGACTATAGTTAGGATACCAAATCAGACTGTTACGCATCGATTAAACGCCGAAACAGATACGCACAGACAAGTCCGCCCGAACTTGGGGGACAAGTTCCCTCGAAATTGATCAATTTCGCCCGGACTTGACCAAGTTCGCTCAAACTTGCCTGTCCTCTCAACAAACAACAAGTTCGCTTGGGTGATGCCAAGTTCGCCCGAACTTGACACCAGGTTGATGCCAAGTTCGCCCGAACTTGACTAGAATCCTTCGACACGAACTTTCAAACATTGCTTTTCCTAAAGCAACCACAACACACGCTGAAGAAAGCTCGTATCACACAAAACGAATGATCAAGTCGAGAATAGGTGTGAAAACCAAGAACTCTCGATGAGACCATTCACTCCGCCCAATCTCTCTCGCACGAGATACCTTCGTTGAGTTAGGAGTGATATCCAAACCTGACGAAAATCTCCATATCTATCTAGTGGAACTCCCGATCTGATTGGTGAGCATAACCACAACTAGAATGATGTTGTTAAGATAGGGGTGAAACCCGCATCTTAATAACTAATTCCGTTCCTCGATTTTCAATCTCACCAAAGTCTCGATTATTTCGATGACTCGGAACACGACGTAAATGGAAGGATAAATGTAGTTAACTGTTGTACGGCGAGAGCATTTGTCTATTAGGCCAAATCGTGTGTCCGAACTCAGAGAATTTTCGAATCACTTTGGGTAGTCGTTGTCTCAAAACCCAGGACGCTCCCAATTGATTTAAGCCTATTATCGTCGATTTTACGCATCATCGAATTTATTTATTATTTATGTGTTTAAATTTATGGATTTTTTACGTTTATTCTCGATTTATCACTCTTACGCTTCATCGATATATGCACAACTCGCACAACTCTCGAAATCTAAAACGCTAATTAATTCACCAACCAAACTAATCGCTTAACTCGCTTACGCTCAAGAGGACACGCGTGTGTCTCATACGCAGCTCTACTCGCTATCTACATGCTACGCATGATTTAGTTGAAGATGAATACGTGCAAAATATGTGCTTATGTGCCTACGTGCTTACGTGCTTACGTTCTTATGTGCTTACGTGTATACATGCCTATGTGTTTTTGTGCCTTAACTGTATAATAATAATAATAAACTATTTGAACATAAACCTATCATAATCAAATCTCATCCAATGAAATTCTTTGTGTAGATGTCTTCTATGGGATCTCACACACGGAGGTACATCCAGCAACGACGTTGATAAGCGTATCGCTTCTCTGGCAAGCAAATGGCTAAAGTTATTCCCCAGATCGTCAGCGAGATTCATGCCGCCAGCAGCAATTCATCGGTCGATTCCAAAGCCGACACGCCCGATACTTCTTTCAGCTTTAAGCAGTTCAAAGCTTGTGGACCCCTTACTTTCTCAGGCACTGAAGGACCAAGTGCCATGTTCCACTGGTTTGATGCTATCGAGGTCACATTCCGTCAGAGTGGGTGTCCCGAACCCCTTCGCACTATTAACGCTACCGACGTTTTCCAGTCCAGGGCTCTCAACTGGTGGACCGCGGAGCATAACAGGAGGGGAAACAATGAAGCCTACGGGCTCACCTAGGAGGAACTCAAGGAAATCATGATTAAGGAATTTTGTCCTCCCTATGAAATCCAGAAGTTGGAGAACGAATTTTGGGGAATTAAGCAAGATGGACCCGACAATGCTGGTCTAACAGTTCGTTTCAAACAGATGAGCATTATCTGTCCTGGTCAAGTGGACACGGTCGAGAAAGCAATCAAGAAGTACCTTAACGCTCTGCACGACTGCGTCGCTGACTTTGTTCAAGCAGCACGCCCTGCTACTATTGAGGAGACCTACCAGCTAGCCGCAGAGATCAATGACAAACGGGTTCAGTCTGGTTACTTTAAGAACAACAAGGTAGCAAACCAGGCCATCACCGAAACAATAGCTCCTACCGACCGTCTCAAGAATCAAAGACTAGCCGCCGAGGTCCTAAAAGGGAAAACCCGAGCAAGAACTTTTCCCTTACCGCTCCGCAAAACCCTCAGCCACTCCAGTCTGCAGCACCAAATGCACCGCCGGCAAAGCGTGCGTATACTGGCCCGCATCCTTTATGCTAAATGCACCTATCATCATGTGGTTGGAGGCAATTGCCGTTTCTGTACCAACTGCAACATCTACGGCCACTTTACTGTCAGTTGTCGTTCAGGCCCGCGTCAATCAGCTCCTCAGGCCCCAGCAGTACCAGCTCTACCAGCTCCCCCTCGCACTCCTTAGGCTAATCAGTAGCAGGCGCTAGCCCCAAAGGCCCGTGCTTGCTACACATGTGGGGACCCAAACCACTTCAGCAATGTCTGCCCTAATCGAGCTATCAAACAAGAGCCGCAGCAGCAGCAACCTCAGCCTCAGCCTTAGCAGCAGCCACCACCACAGCCTCAACAGCAACAACAGGCTGCGCGTGGACGAGCCTTCAATCTGAATCATCGCAAGGCTCAGAATGACAACAATGTTGTCAACGGTATGTTCCTTGTCAATGGTATTTATGCTTCATGTTTATTTGATACTAGTGCCGATAATTGTTTTGTATCATTAGAATTCGAAAAGATTTTAAAATGTAAACGCGCTAAACTCCCAAAGACTTTCGATGTCGAAGTCGCCACCGGAAAAACCATTACCGTCACCTCTGTCCTACGTGGTTATACTCTCAATCTCAACAACCATGTCTTCTCGATCAATCTCATACCTATGCAGTTAGGTAGCTTCGATATCATAGTAGGTATGGATTTTCTTCGTGAAAATCATGCTGAAGTTGTATGCTTCGATAAAATGCTTCGTTTTCCTCTCCCTAACGGTGATCAGCTACATGTCTATGGTGAAACTCCCTCAAAGAAGTTGATGCTTATGTCATGTACTCAAGCGAGCAAGCATCTGCAAAAGCAATGCGTTGCCTTCCTAGCTCATATTGTGAATCCGGAGAAAGAAAAGAAAACCTAGAAAGATGTACCCGTGGTTTGTGAATTTCCCAAAGTTTTTCCTCACGATTTACCTGGTCTACCCCCTACCCGAGATGTTGGATTCCGTATCGATTTGATTCCTGGTGCTACTCCAGTTGCTAAAGCTTCCTATCGTCTCGCACCATCGGAAATGCGTGAGCTATCTAGCCAACTTCAAGAGCTTCTTGATAAAGGTTTCATACGCCCGAGCACTTCACCGTGGGGCGCACCCGTTCTTTTCATGAAAAAGAAAGATGGGACGTTCCGAATGTGCATCGATTATCGTGAACTTAACAAACTCACGATAAAGAATCGCTACCCTCTTCCCGAATCGATGACTTATTTGATCAGCTTCAAGGTGCTACTTGCTTTTCTAAGATTGATCTTCGTTCCGGTTATCATCAGTTGCGTGTACTCGAAGAAGATATTCTGAAAACCGTCTTTCGTACCCGTTATGGCCATTTCGAATTCGTGGTCATGCCTTTTGGTCTTACCACTGCACCTGCGGTCTTCATGGATTTGATGAACCATGTGTGTAAAGCTTTCTTAGATCGTTTCGTCATTGTGTTTATCGATGACATCCTTATCTATTTGAAGTCGAGAGACGAACACGCGCGCCATATCCGTTTAGTCCTCGAACTTCTCCAAGGCAATCGCCTTTATGCTAAGTTCTCAAAATGTGAATTTTGGCTCGAAGAAGTCCAATTTCCCGGCCACATTGTTAATATTCAAGGAATTCACGTCGACCCTGCAAAGATTGAAGTTGTCAAGAGTTGGATTACACCGAAGAATGCTTCCGAAATCAGTTCATTTCTTGGATTGGCGGGTTACTACCGTCGGTTCATCGCCGACTTCTCGAAAATCGCCGTTCCCCTTACCGCTTTAACTCATAAAGACAATGTCACACCCCGACCCGCAGCGGAAATGGTGATCGCGGCATGATTGGGTTTTCATCAAAGCTCATGGCATTTACTATAAAGTTTCATATTTATTATTTCCTTTTAAAGGAGAACATTACAATCAACATACAAGTACAACATGTTCTATACATTTATCAAGACTTCATTATTTTTCTTCTAAGGAAATTTCCTACGTGTTCCTTGCTTCAACCTGTCCACCTGTATCATGTGTAAAAATAGGGTTTTGGGTCAACAAAAAGTTGGCGAGTGAATCTTATTTAAACATTTGAAAGGATTAGTTAGGTTGGTTATTTGGATAAAATTGTGCATAACCAAATATGAATAAGCGTAAATGTAAATTTAATCACAAAACACATAATATCAATAAATGCACAAGCACACACACCAAATGAATGAACAATGAGATCAAGGCTCAATCAAACGGAGCCGATCGAATGAGGCACGCGATGTTCAACTCGTCTCCTACGAGGAACTGATGGGCCTAATGAATGTTTTGCACGCAACTTGACAAAATGTAAACACGTATCACAACAAAGAATATTTACATCATAAGTTTAGGTAATATAATGGTAATGGCACAAGTTTGAATAAACGAAATATTTAGAGCGACACATGATACACCCCAAAACATGAATAAAAAGGGGAATTTGTAAGGATTCACTCACATTGGGTGCGTTCTTTTGATGACGTTGGATGCACACGAGTTTTGGGATTTGATCGACGAGGAAAACTAACCTAAATAATAACGAAGTGGTTCGGTAAATAAATAGATTTTAATTCATAATCTTAATAGGGTTTTTAGATTCATTTTTGTGAGTTTAAGGACGTTTTCTAACCTTAAAAATATTATTTTTAAGTATTTTTAATTGATTTTTTTAAATTAAATAAATAAAAAGAAATAAAAATTTTGACTTTTTTGACCGTTGACCGGACCGTTGACCGGTCGGACTATGGTTAAGTGTACGCTGAGTGAGGTTCGAACCCGAGACCTCTCGTACGCGTGCACGTAGCTCTACCAACTGAGCTACGTGTCTAACCCGAAATATTCTCTGTTTTAATTATATATATATACTAATTAATTGTTATTTTTATTGGGTTAATATTAAAATGATTTAAAATGGCCGAACCGCTTGCAGGGACCCGGAGTCGAACTCGGGTCCTTCGGTTCGTATGCGCACAGCCCAACCAGTTGGGATGTGTGTCTAATCTGTTTATCTTACGGATTATATTCCTCTTATAAACATACTATGACTTGTTCTGATTCAGTTCTAAAACTATTGATTTTATTTCTGAAAGTCGGTACGTTGTATGATTCGAACTCGTGACGTGCGTTTATGTTTGCACACAGTCCACCGCTGGACTGTGTGTCTAACCCGGTTAATCATTCAGTTTTAATTATACTTATACACATTTCGACATCGTCTTCTTCATTTATAAAGACACAGAACGAAGGTGACCGACTGTTCTTGTTTAAATCGGTCATCTATCATATAATTGATTGAATTAAACTGGATAGAGAGGGTTACGGAATCGAATGTACCAATCAAAATGTTTTCTTCAGAATTCCGGCAAGAGTCGTCGGCTCTGATTTGTGACTTCCGTCTGAGTGAATCAATTAACAGTTTTGATCAACGAGTTGTGAAATTAGGTTACTAAACAAGGGATATCAGGGGGTTTAGATGATTGTACCGATTCACAGCGAGACTTCGGAATTTCCAGTGATTTTCCGGCGAGTGCAGAAATTCCCGGCAACGTTGTCTGAGTCGGATTCTGGTTGAACGATTTATGTTATTACTTGTCTAATAATGGATTGAAAACGAAAGAGTCAAGAAATTTACCGATTTGGTGTAAGTCTCGGTTTTCCGGTGAAAGTCCGGCGAATGCAGAATATCTCCGGCGAGTGCTAAAGCTCGAGATATTGTGCGATTTTGAGCGAAAAGGTTACAAGAGGTTTGGGTGAGTATTTATAGAGAAGAAACAGAATGTATTGAGTCCGAATTTGGTCTTGATTCGTGGTCAATGTTTCTCCGGCGGTTACGACTGGTATTGGGGGATTAGACATCGGTTATAACCGATGTCGAAGTTATTTCACGCGTTCAGTCAAAGAAAAACGGTCGTGATTTGCGAAATCGTCGGTATTTCCGGCGACTGCGGATTGGGCGCGCTGATCTCAGGATTTTATTTCGAGTTTTATTTTAAGTATTAATTGTTTCAGTATATACACAAAAGATTCATGTGGCGGAGTGGTGTAGTGTTTGTTTGTTGGACTTGCTGACCCGGGTTCGAAACCCGGCAGCTTCCTTTAATTTATTTCTTCACTTGTTTTTACTATTTATTAATTATAGTTTTTAAATTCTAAAATGTTTATTAATTATGTATTGTTTAAAATTAAAATGGACCAAAAATACGCAACGAATTTTATAACTGAATGTGTGACTGATAAACGAAGCGGGTTTTGGAAACCCGTTTTTTCGACGGATGTTACAGACAAGCCTTTTGTTTAGGATTCCAAACAAGAGGAAGCCTTTCAAACTCTCAAGCATATGCTATGCAATGCTCCCGTACTCGCTCTTCTCGATGGAAACGACGATTTTGTTGTTTATTCCGATGCCTCTAATCTTGGTCTTGGTTGTGTTCTCATGCAACGAGACAAGGTTATCGCGTATGCGTCTCGACAACTCAAGATCCACGAGAAAAACTACACAACCCACGATCTCGAACTCGGTGCAGTTGTTTTTGCATTGATAATATGGCGACACTACCTTTACGGTACTAAGTGTACGGTCTTCAACGACCATAAGAGCTTACAACATATCTTCAATCAGAAGGAACTGAATATACGCCAACGCCGATGGGTTGAACTTCTCAACGATTACAATTGCGAAATACGCTACCATCCCGGTAAAGCAAACGTCATCGCCTCTCAGTCGACGAAGCTATGTGTATAGTGTTCATGACTCTCAAGCTTTGAATGGTCTCGAAATCATGATTCGCTCCGCCCAATTAACTTGTTTTAACAAGAATACTTTGGAGGAAGAAATGAAATGTGGTGCCGAAACTCAACTTGCTGTGAAACCCAATGGTATTTATTACTATCTCGATCACATTTGGATTCCCAGTCGTGATAATCTCCGTGAATTGTTAATGACCGAAGCTCATAAATTTCGATACTCCATTCATCCCGGAGCCGACAAGATGTACTAGGACCTTCGTCCTAAGTACTCGTGGCCGGGCATGAAAAAGGATATCGCCGTTTACGTCTCAAAGTGCTTAACTTGTTCGAAGGTTAAATCCGAACATCAAAGGCCCTCTGGCTTGCTCGAACAACCCGAAATCCCGATGTGGAAGTGGGAGAGTATAGCTATGGACTTCATTATGAAACTTCCTCGCACTTCCTCTGGTCACGATAGCATTTGGGTTATCGTTGATCGTCTTACCAAATCTGCGCACTTTATTGCTATATGAGAAGACTTTAAGGTCGAACGATTAGCCCGAATCTATACCGATGAAGTCTTATGTCGACACGGGACACCTCGTGACATCATCTTTGACCGGACGGTCGCTTTACCTCACGTCTCTGGGAGACTTTTCAATCCGCCCTCGATACTACTCTTAATCTCAGTACCGTTTTCCACCCTCAAACCGACGGTCAGACCGAGCGCACAATTCGCACCCTCGAAGACATGCTTCATGCGTGCATCATAGATTTTGGTGGTAATTGGGATACGCATTTACCTTTAATTGAATTCTCGTACAATAATAGTTATCATACCAGTATTCAAATGGCTCCTTTTGAGGCGCTGTATGGAAGAAAATGTCGATCGCCTATTGCATGGCACGACATCGGCAAGCACAAATCACCGCTCCCGAGCTGATTAAAGAAACGATAGACGAAATCCCCAGATCAGAGACAATCTCTTGAAAGCTTAGAGTCGTCAAAAGAGTTATGCCGATAAACGCCGCAAGCCCCTACAGTTCGAAGTGGGAGATCACGTCCTCTTAAAGGTTGCACCTTGGAAAGGAGTGATCCGCTTCAGGAAGAAAGGAAAGCTAGCGCCACGATACGTAGGTCCCTTTAAGATTCTGGAAAGGATCAGCAAGGTGGCCTATCGACTCGAACTACCGGTAGAACTTAACAACGTTCATCCGACTTTCCACGTGTCGAACCTCAAGAAATGCCTAGCTGAAGAAAATCTCCACGTCCCTGTCGAGGACTTGCAAATAAACGAGACTCTGTATTTCGTGGAAAAGCCTGTCGAAATCAAGGACTGAGAAACCAAGAAATTACGGCGCTCTCGCATACCTATCGTGAAGGTCCGATGGGAAAGCAAACGCGGTGCCGAATTCACTTGGGAATTGGAAAGTGACATGAAGGCTAAGTACCCGCATCTCTTTGTTACGGCCACTACTTAAATTTCTGGACGAAATTTCCTAAAGTAGGGGAGACTGTAACAACTCCAATTTTCGTTGTTATTTATTTCTGTTTATTTTATTTATCTCAATCAATTGTACTCCGAGATTTGTATTATGAAAGGTTATGTTAATGGAATTACATTTTATCACATCTATATCGCATCTAATCGCTTATTTAATCACTAATTCAACGCAATCACAACTAATTATGCTATTATACGAGCCGAGTGTGTTATTGTTTAATAAACACTTGTGCCACACATCGCTTATCTCATCGCATCGAAAGCACAACTAATTATGTGGAATTATGTTTTATGTGTGTTATGTTTATGTATATTATGGTTTAATATCACTAAATCGCTCGCACGCTCTCGTAACTCGCTCTCCCTCAAATCAATGGAAATATAACGCCTAACGCTTCGCTAAAACGCTTAATATATCTACCGAATACGAACCGAATCGCCGAACGAACTCGTAACGCAAAATAATCGAACAAAACTTGGCCACTAGGTCAAGTTCTGCCGAACTTGTCTAGTGTACCAAGAACCTTATTTTCCAACAAGTCCGCCCTGACTTGATCTAATTCAGGAGAAAACATATAGGTTCGCTCGAACTTGTCACAAGTTCGCCTGAACTTGCTATCTGAACACTCATATCTCACCTCACCTATAAATACCCAACTCCTCTTCTCATTTGAACTTGCTGCAAGTTCGCCCGGAGCTCTCCAAAACCGAAACCCTTTGTTTTCTAAGTAAGATTCAACCCGTTTTCAACTACGACAACGTTCAACAACGTTTTACAACGATTTTGCACAAGGCTCTGCCTTCGTTTTCATCAACTCTCTTCTGTTTACGAAAATCTTAATCTTTTTCTATAAAACTTCTTTTTTCCACTCAGATCTACTCTTAGATCTGATTAAAACCTTTTAAAAACGTCGATTTTCACAGAATATTCGGACTAATGACGTATGTTTCGTTCACTTTGAAGTGGAACGAGGCGTTGTCAAGCTAGATCTCAGATCCGGAAGCACAAGGACGAAAACGTCACTTTGCACAAACTGGACTAAACCGTTCGAACCTTCAAGTTCGCCCGGATTAGTCCGAGTTTCTGTAAAATGGCCAAAACTCGCTCCAAAAGACCTCTTCAGCCTTGGTTTTGCTCAGTAGCCTAAGGTTGGAGGGATGGACACTCGATTTCCTCAGAAACGACGCGAAAACACACGATTTGGATGCCAAAACAGTTAAGTTCGCTCGAACTTGTCACCAGATTGGTGACCAAGTTCGCCCGAACTTGATCAGATTTGACAGCAAACATACAAGTTCGCCTGAACTTGTACACCCTTCATTAACTTACACACAAGTTCGCCCGAACTTGTATTGATTCCAGGGAATCAGGACAAGTTCGCCCGAACTTGTGCTCCCTTCAAGAGAAATGGCACAAGTTCGCCCGAACTTGTTCACTATTCTCTCAACCGTTAACTGTTTCAGCAATTCAGAAGACTGATGCAGTTCTGTTCGCTTACAGGCTGATCCGGCACTCTTCGCAACTCTTCTCAGATCCCTCATCTCTCCTGAAACGCACCAACAGTGAGCATACTTGAACCCTTATAGCTTTAATGCACTTTTGGGTGTCACATATGTTCGTATATCAAAACAAATCACACAACTCAAATGCTTACTCGACATCCCGCTTATACATGACTTTACGTGAAATCTGCTGAATTGTATGTATTGCTTGTACGCCACCCTTAATATGATAGTATACTAGAGGTTGACCCACCACCCGGAGGCCCGGGGTTGTTAAGGCTCGCATTTTCATTCTCATTTATTTTTCTCTTTAGGATGTGAACACTTGTTTGCATGCCTCGATCAATCGCAGTTTGTTAGTTTACTTGAATCTGAGTAGTTACATAATTCACAACTATTACGTATGTCATGCGGTGTATGCTAAACGCTTTTATATCTATTGTGTACGCAAAACATGTATACTTACCTTTACTTAATTGTATTGACGTTTATTTTAACATATGTGGCAGGTTGAGGATATTGTTTTGGATGCTTAGATTTAGGTTTTGCTTAAAAAATCATTTAATAGAAATCTAGGGAAGATCGAACCTGAAATTGTTTTATGAGATATGGATATTTTGTAATACTATTTGAGGATTTTATGTTAATAGTATGGGATATTAGCTTTTGAATATTATCGCTTAAATAATGTTATGGAATTTCTCGTGAAACAACCTGGTTCGTCTAGTGCCGCGTCCCAATGTTTTCGCCATTGGTTAGGGTGTGAAACACCATCTCCCTTATAACCTCACCATTCTCATTTGAACCAGGATGTTTTTGTTTTGTTCTTCTTCGACGACGTTTGGTCAAGTGAGAAAAATGACTTTGAAGAACAGAGTTACATTGTTGCCTACTTGTAAAGAAAGTTGCCAAGATGAAGATGAACATTGTGAATGACACCGTTTTATCTAACAGAGGTCTACTTTTATCCCCACCATCTCATCATCATTATCTTCCACATCGGTTCACAATGACTAAAAACGAAACGTTTATCTGGCGACAACATTTTTAAAAGAGAATTACCGTCGGCGGTTACTTCCATTACGGCTGAGGATGTGAAACCTGCGGTACAATGGTTTTGAAAAAAAAATTTCAATTTTTCCTTAACAAAAAAAAACAAACATTTTTATTAACAAAAAAATCGAACTCCTTTTTGACTCACATT
The DNA here is from genome assembly GCA_947069175.1 of Scalesia atractyloides. NCBI lineage: Eukaryota > Viridiplantae > Streptophyta > Magnoliopsida > Asterales > Asteraceae > Scalesia > Scalesia atractyloides. Next base: position 35,753,687 of record CAMTDV010000015.1, read on the forward strand.
TTCAGTATTAAATAAAATCGTACTCCTTTTTGAGATATTTAAGGACGTTACCTATTTTCAGTAAATTTACTTTTACGGATATTTTTTTTACTATATCTGATAAAACAATACAAACAGATCACCGGTGGAATATTCGGGATCTCCACTGCAATATATCCGGGTCTAAAGCTGGAGACATGTCTAAAGAGATCTGGAATTATTTTGGATAATTGTTGTTTCTTTGTTTAGTTCATTTTGTTTCTTGCTATTTGGTGTCCTGCGTTTCTTAGCTACCTGCTAAGGAACCTGGTTGTTTTGGTTTGAATGAACAAAAATACTCTTGCCAAAATAATAGTAATAGTAATAGTAATAGTAATAGTAATAGTAATAATAATAATAATAATAATAATAAAAGAATGAAGTAGGTGAGGTGAGTACCTTCTGGTATAACTTTTTATTTTTCTTACAACAAAACATGTTTTTTTTTTAAATTGTTTTAATTTTTATTATTTACTTTATCTTGTATTAAATTAAAATAAAATTTATACATGTTCATGTAGCCCAGTTGTTAAACAAAAACATAAACCCAATTATTACACAACCACGGAGACAGTGCGTAATTGATTTTCCACAATATGAAGTTCCTCCACGGCCACAACGCTTTAACCATGATTAACTCATAGAGCTGGTACACGGCAGGTGGTAACAACATTATGTTTGCGCATCAGTGGTGGAGTGCCACGCATCCGGAAATCATGCTCTCTCAAGAATGGACTTACTGATTGTTGAATGCTTAAAAGTGAAAAAGGTATATAGAAGTTAGAGGTTTGAAAGTGGCTTCTTCTCGCAATATCATAGAGGTTGGTTTGTGTTGATTGTGTGTGGAGAAAATATTAGAATTTGAAAAGGTGAGGTGTGAATATCGAGTACAAGAGAGGTTGTTTATGTAGGTTATTGGAGGGCGTTCTGTTTGGTTGGTGGTGAGTGACACGGATCGGGATGCTTGGGCGTTGATTTGAGGAGTGGTTTTGGAGGGTGGAGATTGTGTGCGGGTTTCTAAGTAAAAAAGGGTCATTTTTGCCGAGGGTATATCAACAGAGATGACAGACAGTATTGGTATAGTAAAATTGTATTGTACATACAACATATGCTCATTGCTTTAACATAGTTGTAGCAGTTAGGGATGGCAAAAAAGTCAAGCCTGACGGGTATACCGGAAACTTGAAATATATGGATGGGTATACGCGAAGCCCGACGGGTAAGGGCTGGGTATGGGCTTAAAAATATATAAAAGTCGGGTTTTGGATTTAGTGATACCCGTCTGATACCCGGCCCGTGTACCCGAATTATACCCGAAAACTATATTAAATTAAATTAAATTAAATTTTCTATTTATATAAACTTTAGTACATACAATTATTCATTATTCATAGATTTTGCTCTTTTGTTTGTTTTCAAGACTTTAAAATACACATACAATATTTTATATTTAGTTATGTTATTTCTATTCAAAGTAGCAGTACATTAATTAGTTAATTATGTAGATCTATGTTTCAAATATGCATTTTAAATGTTTCAAATATGTATTTTAATAGGATATGTATGTATGTTATTGGTTATATTTTCCTTTATTGTATTTATTAAAATAGTAAATTATATAAACATTAGAGTAAAAAATGCATACAAGGGTCTCAATGGTATTTTTAACAAACTAACGGGTATACCCGCTACCCGATGGGTAATTACCCGAAATATACCCGACGGGTAACGGGCCGGGTATGGGCCAAAGAATTACAACCGAGTACGGGCTTGGAATTACAAATACCCAGCCCATTGCCATTCCTAGTAGCAGTTCTCTGCCCTTGATATTCTCCATTTAACTTATTTAACCATTTAAGTGCTAAGCTTTAAAAGGCTGTACATAATGCATTGAGAGTAGTAAAACTCGTAAATTTAAGTTCACTCTCCTATATCTATTATGTACTAGTAAGTATAGATACACACACTTTTGATCACTTGTTCAATTTCAATTCGGCTGCTGCTTTATTTAGGTCAATTAACAAACAGAACGAAACCTTGTCCCAATCAGCTTTCAGATCAAGCAATTTGGAAAATTGGAACGGAGATAAGTGACCGTTCTGATGTTGTTTTAACTTTGTAGATTTCTTCTCTTTGATACTCCTCGTACGATTGTCGAATAAAATCAGCAGTTGTGAAATTGATAAGAGCAAACTAGGGTTTGATTGAAGAACAGAGAAATCGAGTTTTTTTAGATAATAAAATGCCAAAGTAACAAATTACAAACAAGTGGCAGGTAAACGGGAAACAAGTTTTGCTGCAACTCACTTTTAAATTGCAAAACCGATCCTACTAAAGATGGAACGACCCTTAAAGGGTGAAAGATTACTATTCATAACCCGTTGGACCCTGTTTAGGAATTTCACGGCCTCTGGGGCTAGGGAACCAAATATATCAAAAGCGAATGAGATAAACACATGTTAATTATCTAAACAAGCCTTCTCGTGTTTAGCGACCTTGCCTTATTCCGCCTTCAACGCAGCCTGGCCAACAACAAACCCATTATCCATGAGCCCAACAAGAGGGGACACTCCTGTAGGGTCCACATAAGCGTGTTTTCACTAGCCCACCCAAGCACAAGAATATCAGCTAGCCGAAGAGTAGACCTCCCATCGAGCGGATCCATCCGAAAGTTCACCAGAGCCTCCTTTTTTGCCGAAATCTCTGCCCGTTTTAGAGCATCAAATAGAATATCACTTACCAAATCATGCGTGTATTTAAAACCAGGTAACTCCTTAGAATGGACCGCATGCTTGCCAAAAGTATCTAAACAAACCTTGCGGCAAACTGGGCAGGGCTCATCAACCGGAAACAGAGGGATCATTAGCCGGTACTTAAGAATTGCCTGGTATTTCACTATCAACATGTGTTGGCCTAGTCCTTCAATGGGGATGACTGTCAGGAAATCCTGAACATGAGTAGCCTGGTATTCCACTGCCGACATGTGTTTGCCTAGTCCTTGAATGGGGATGAGTGTTTGTTGTTGATGAATGATTGAATTGGGGATTATGGTACCTACGGTTTGTGATCTGGATCGATTAAAGAAAATAGGATTAATCTGAAGTTTGTCACATTAGAAAAGCTGATGGTGATCGTAAATCAAGAATGCAACGAACTTTTGGTTGCTTGGATGTGGTTTGCAAAGATTATTATTTTTGTAACAATACATAAACTAACGAAATAACAACGGGGACACATTACTTTCTATAATTTAACTAATTTTGTTTATCTTCTAACTAAGGATAAAGAGCCCTCATGACAACCATGACCCTCCATATAGGCCTCATGTCATCCACCATCCAAAACCATTATCTTAAGGGTTTGGTTATGAGTCAAACCACTATCCCCTTTATTATTTTAATATATTTTTGTCTTAAAGTCATCAAATGGAGGCGGTGGTAATCTTGGTTTAATACAGCCAACCATCATCAATCAAGAAGGAGGGTAGTGTAGTCTTCCATTCATGTTCCTATGTGGCGAATCATATTCCAATCATGTAAGGCTGAAGGGTGTGGGGGCATGGATTGGGTGTAGGGGCATGGATTGGGTCATCAACCACCACATAGAACCATTAATGGATCGCTACACCACCCATTGCCTCATCCACCATAGGTCGCGTGCATTAAACCCAAAGTTTCTTTTTTCCTTCAGACAAAAAATAAAATAAAATAAGGGGATAATGGTTTTGGATGGTGTATTTGGGTGGGTGATATGACGCTAATGTGGAGGGTCATGGTGGTCATGACCACACTATGTAGCCTAAAAATTCCCCACATCTCATTCTTCAATATTATTTTCATCTTATTTACAAACAATTATTTTATTATTTTTCTTAGTTTGAACACTCACAACATTTAATTTAGAGACGTATATTAACATATCAAATATAAAGATTAAATTTACTCTCTAGTATATATATTTTTTTTCAATAAAGAGAAAAATGAAAAACCTAATGTAGATGTTAAATAGATGAAAACTCTACTATATCTCTGTAACTTTGAAATGGAGAGTAACCTAAAGAAGCTAGTGTGCTCTAACCATTGTCAGCAAAGGATACGCATTGTAAGAGCATTCACATCCGTTCTCCTTCTCTATCTATATATTTATTTTAAAAAGCCTTTCACATCTTATTCTTTATCTCTATCTCTATCATAATCACAAACACATATTTTATTATTTTTTCTTTTTTCTATACACTTACAATATATTATAGAGGCTTAAATTTGAGCCTCTAACTATAATGATTTGTTTTTGTTTCCTATAAGTTGTTCTTTATTATAGAGGGTGAGATGTAGTGATGTTTAGGATAGTTTCTTTAAAGTATTCTCTAAAATATGGATAAAAAGTGTATCAAGTGTGGCATGTGAATGCTCTAAGCAAAGGAAGATATAGTCATTTGAACCTCATTGATAATATTAGGTTGGATACGCATTATAATAGCATTCATATTCGATCCTCCATATTTGTGTGAGTGAGTTCTCTATATTATATAGAGTGGTTGTGAGAGAAATGTTGTTGTTTATCAGTAAATTTAGAGGAACAATATTCACCCTCTATAATTGTTAAATATTTTTGAAAGTGGTTGTTAATGGATGAAAGGAAAAATGTAATGATAAAAGTATAGAAAAGTATTATTAATCGAAAAGGAGAAAAAAATGTAGTAACTTTTAGTATAATTATAGAGATGAAAAATCTATTGTGAATGCTCTAAGCAAAGGAAGATATAGTAATCTAAACCTCGAAACAAAAGAAAATAAATCAAGGTGCGTGATATTTAACCGTTTCCCCAGATATTTATCTATCTATCTGAGCCCAATATTTACCAGTCGGGTGCCGAGATATTCTATGATCAAAGGCTTTGTGGTTGTCACGAACTGGATACGAACTAGCGCCTCTGGGAGCAACAGGCCCAGTAAACTACCATTCATTTTGATCGCGAATTTGTTTACCCAGTTCCCCTCACAGCTAAAAGGTACATCTAGACTAGCTACAGAGCTAACCCTTATTCTATTGGTTTGATGCTACCTTTCTTTATGCCCATCAAAACAACGTTCATGTCCATTTTTAGGGCTCTAAGACTTTCGATGTTTGTCCTGCATATCACTAGATCGATCAGTATCTTTACAAATTGAGAAAGCTTTCTAGCATCTGCCTATGTCACGCACCTGACCAACTGTCAGGATCTAAGTTTGAATTGATTGTTGTTTTTGTTTCAAATAATGAAAAATGATTGAAAACAGAGAATAAGTGCAGCGGATTAATGGAAAACTTTTACAACAATCAATCGGTCGTTTGTTTTCATCACCATCATGCTTTCAAGTAATTAAACCATTGCATGTGATTCACAAACTCCCCCTTAGCCCAATAACGATCGTTTGATAGTAAGAAATGAAGAAGATATGCGAAATTGATCTTTTTAAGAAGACCAGTAACACTAATACATTGAGCGCCTATTTATACTAACTATCTAACCACTGATTGTCTAACAGTGACGTCATGGTTGATAGTGACAGCTAACAAACGTAACTAACTACAAACACTGCTTAAACTAAAATTATCAGCGCATAGCACTGTTACATTAATTATACTAAAACTAGACTAAGCACTGCTGGCCATCCTCTGATCTTGTGATCTTCTATCAGTGGTTGGGAGTTTCTTCTGTCAGAGGATAGGAATCAATGTGATTATTGGATGCAGTAAATGCCCATCAGAGGATAGAACATCTGATGGTTGGACCAAAGCTCGGATGGTGTATTTTGACTTTGTATCATCTGTTCCTTTCCACAGGTTCAATCCCAACAATCTCCCCTGGAACAGATGATGCCAAAAACACCTTATTCTTGATCTTTATTCCTCAGAAAGAATTCTCTTTATTTGGCCCTTGAATTGTAGTTCAAAGTTAAGAGATTCCAAGAGATCAGCATCCTTCTCAAGCTCTAAACTTAGTAGTTCGTGGAAGTCTTCTACTGTAAGCCCATAAGCAGCTTCCATAGATAGTTTAGTAGATTTTCCATCAGACTTGAGCAGAGTCAATTCGTGGGTGTCTTTGTCGACCTTCCACTTTAGAATTTTTGGGTCTGAAGGCTTTCTTGAAGGAGCCTTTATTGCTGAGGTTAGGAAATGAGCTACTCTTGTCAGATCTTCGGCCAACTTGGTACCTCTATCATCTGTTGGATAGTCCATCATATTTTTGATACCTTCTTTGATAAATACTTCCTCAAACTCTCTGTCAACCTTCTCAGACATCTCCTCTTACCTTTTTCGCTTTAGCAAGGCAAGTGTGGATTGGGCAGATGTTGAGCTAGGCTTTTTAGAAAGTTGGGCTTTGAGAGCAGCATCTTCTTTGGAATAATCAGATTTGGGAGGCATTGATGGATCCTTTTTCCTTCTAGCTTCAATCATTTTGTAAGTATCCAACACTCTTATCTCCCCCCATCTCATGACCTGGTTCTTTGACCCATAGTGATTCTGAATTAGCTCTTCCTTCATTCTTCTGAGCTTCAGGGTCTTTTCAGGTACATTCTTTTTGTATTTGTTCCAATCTGGGCATGTAGGTTTGTTGTGAGGATCTTTTGATTGTGCTTCTATTCTTGCATTTTCTTCTTGAAGCTCACTCACAGACCAATCTTTGAACTGCGCTCTAGTAGCAGCATATTTCTTTGTTTCCATGATGTGTGAAATGTATTTTTCTTTTAGGAACTTATCATCTGCTTCAGAGATATTGTTGGATCGATTCTTTGAAAATCTTACCAGTGATTGGACTTTGCTTAATTGAAATTGAAGTTGATTCTGCACTTCTCTATCGTTTTTGCCTTTGGACAACTTCTTAGCAATATCCTCTGCCTGTTTTTCTTTGAGTTCCAGATACTGATCAATATTTGCAGGCTTTGGATAACCTTGAAGGGAAGGGAAGTGTCTTTTGTCTGGATCTTCTTCAGCATAGAAAGATATGATTTCTTTCTTAACTGCAGGCAAATCAAGAGGAAATTTTATAGCTGCAGGAATCACTTCTTTTGTAGGTCCGTTATACGGATCGTTCTGGTCCTAATTTGTAACACCCCAAATCGCGTAAAACAACACGCGACAGAAACACTTGGGGAGTCACGTTAACAGACTGTCTCAACAACACATAGTATTTGAAGTTTCATTTTATTTGAATATTGAACATAGATTACATTGTCATAAATGTCTTAGAAATTTTTAAACAACGAAACAGCAAGCATGCATAATTATTGTCTTTCTTGTTATTAAGGCACTAGGTCCAAGTCCGATCCTACATGAGCACGCATCAGTATCATCTAGCATCTTTCCCTGAAACATATGTGAAAACGAGTCAGCAAAAATATGTCGGCGAGTACATAAGTTTTGTGAACATGTCAAGTCCATGGCTTTGTATATATTGCAATATGAATAACCCGACTACTAGAGTCGTAAGTGAAACCTTGTTTTGAAAGCATTTGATATTGCAATAGTTATTCAACTAAAACAAATTGTTAAAAGTTATAAAATCTAGTAGCCATAATCCTTGACTCGAAAACATTTGTTTTGTAAATCCAACTTGTAAATCGTCTTGAAATAACTTGTATGGTTAATATCTTTAATCGAAAATCGTTGTGTGACATTGTATGAAATCATTTGTTCGTCGTTCATCGTTCCTCGTAATAAACCATTTGTTCATCGTTCATCGTTCTTTGTTTCTTGTTATAAACCAATTGTTCCGTGTTATAATTGTGAAAACTTTTGGTCGTTCTTTAATGAGTACATTTAAACCTTTGTTGACTCAACTGTACCCCAAGGGTATCTTTAATAGATCCTAAAGGATCTCTTTAACAAGACCAGCAAATCAACGAATGATTTGTTAGTCATAAATAGTTTCTGTCGTTCCCCAAACTACCCACCAAATCCAGTGAATAGCCTAGTAACGGGATTGTGAATCATATGGTACCATAACTTATTGCTAGGCGGCATAACAATGTTAATGAATGTCATTCGTATCTTGGATAACGCACCAACAAGTTGTATCACATTATTGAAACCATATTGTTATATAAACCATAGTATTTGTACTTTGAAAACTTGAAAACAATTAGCACATATGAATCACCCCAAAACATTTGTAAATATAAAAGAGGGGAGCGATGTACTCGCCTGGGATTTGCGGATAAGCCTTGTACGAGTGTATGATCAAGGTCCAAAGATCAAGGAATCAAGTGTGTGTCCTAAAAATGGATAACAATGTAAATATCGAACTTGAAATCAAAGGATTTGGATAGAATGATACCTTATAAACCAAATGAGTTTTGGAATTCATATGACATGGTTTATTAAGTTAACATTCTGAGTTGGAAAGATTTTTATGTGCTTTTGACCCGTTATGACCCGTTAAGGTAGTTTAAGCCACTTTAACGCGTCATTTGCGTAACTACGCATTCGGATGGTTAGATATGTGTTATGATAAGTCTTAATGCTTAAACATGTTTGAAAATGTTATTTGATCAGAATATTTGTCAAATTTTATGTTACATATGATTAAAGTTGGTTTATTTGCGAAAAGGGCATTTTGGTCATTTTTACGGAATATGACAATCAATTATCATAACACTATCCAAAAGACATGACCATAAGGTATAACCTCAGAGGGTTATTCCCTATATATTTATGGTCACAAATATGCATTTGGTCGGGTTCGGAGATACACCAAACGCGTCAGATTCGAAAGTAAGCGATGGTCAAACCGTTCAACTTACGACTCTTAAACAAGCACTAAAATGAAGGTGACGATTTAGACATGTTTTGACATGTCTAAATAAGTTTATAATAGAGTTTTGGCAACAAAACAAACTGTTTTGACACCCGAATTTTGATCCGATGCAAAATGCGCAAAATCATATTTTGACCGAAATTTTGACTTGTCATAATGACTAGAAAATGTGAGAATCAGTAGGCATGATTTTTAGGGATCACAACCACCTTGATTACCAACATATTGCAAGATTCAATTGGACTTTATGTTGATCAATTCATGATCAAATCTGGAAGTCAACAGAAAGTCAAACTATTGAGTTTTAGCCTAATTAAACTAAGAAACTTGAATCAAAACATGAAACACTAGGGATGATCGAGGAATCACAGAGGAGTCTCCCAAGTGGTTGCAAATTCGGATTATAGCAGATGTGAGCTTGAATGAAGGTTGCAAAAATTCAAAAATGGGGAAAATCATGGAATTTATACTTGAATTGGATTAATTTGATCATGAAAAGTGTTTGGAGATGCTCTAGGATGTTAACAAGTGTTGTAGAGGTGTTAGAAGCAGGTTAAGTGTGGCAAAATTTGAGCCAGGTGTCAAAAATGCGAATTGGTGGCAAGGAAATGAGCTGGGAAGCTGCCAGCAACTTTCTGTAAAAACAGGGGCCTCGCGCCCCGCCAGGGTACCCCCTTAGGGCGTCGCGTAGCGCTAGGCCTCCCCAGACATGAAATTTTCAAAAATGGCAGAACAGGTCCCTGCACATGTTTTCGTCAATTTTCTGTATTTCTAACACCTGTTAACCCCATTTTTAAGCTCCATAAGGATGTTAAAGTATAGGGAACTTGAAATGTGTCCAAAAATGTTCCATAGGTCGGTTCGTTTGGTCGTACGGTCACGGTTTTCGGTTAATTACGACGAAATCGAAACGAACGCGTGTGTGACCGTAAACGCGTAACGAACGGATTTTTCGCATTCCAATCACTAATATATAATATATTGATGATTAGAAAAATATTTTGGATGTCCGAATGTGATATACGCAACAAGGCATAGTTTCACGAAAATTGAAAAATAGCCCCCGAAGTTGCAAAAGTGTGATTTTGCCATACCGAAGCCCTCAAAACTTATTTCTAAGTTATGTAAAGGGTATTTATGGTTATTAAGCTTGTGTTCTTGTTCCGGAGTGCATGTCGCTATGAGAATCGGCAGACTTTTGTAGTTTTTCGTAATTAGTCCATGTGATCGAATAAACTTGTTTTTGACATACCAAAACCTTCAAAACTTATTTCTAAGTTATGTAAAGGTTATTTAAGGTATGTTTGGCTTGTGTCATTATTCCGGAACATACGTTACGTTAAATTTGTTTTGTTTTGCGTAATAGCTTATGTATAACCTCCAGAAAAGCCTAGAGGTGTTGAAATTGTACATGGACTAAAATGTATAAATGTCACATGTAATTACACAATTCTCAGGAATGAAACACAAGATTTCATTAGAGTCGGAATTGTTCGGTATTGTTTGATGCTTGAAAAGGCTCAGATGTCATAGTCTCCCCTACTTTAGGAAATTTCGCCTCGAAATTTAAATTTAGAGGAAACTTGTAAAAACACAATAGAGGGTATCGCCATCAAGTGATCCTTCGTTTCCGGAGAAAAATCTCTAGAAAACATTTGGACTCCAGCGAACTTTGTTTATTGTACTCGTTTGTTGTCCATGGTGATGAGTTGAGATTCGAAAATCTTAGCCTCATTCCAATAGGTAGGTGCGTGATACCTTTGATTGTATTGAGCCTCAGAAAAGATTCTTGTAAATGTCATAGTGGTATTCTTTTGTCGCAGCACACCATTAAAAGAGTGTGAACTTGAAGGAGAAGAGTCGGATTTCAAATAATGAACGAAAGATTGTTTATAAGGGTTTCCCATGAAGACTGGTATAGGAAACTTGTGTGTGCATGAAATTGGAGTCAGAGAGTGTATGATAGAACAACATTGGTCAAGGTCCAGAACTTCTAGTAACTTAAATAACGCCACGCTTGCAATGTAATAAGGAACACTTATATATAGGAAGTACCAGCAGCGTATCCACCACGCCCTTATTACATTGTTCCTGTTTCGTTATTCTTATTCCTATAGGTTCTCACACATGACAAAACTTGCTATGGTTTTCTATGCAATGGATTTTATAATTATGTATGCATCCATAATTACTCAATTCGTTGCACAGTCCGCATATTTTATTTTGTGATGTGTAGGGGAAAAATCATATGAGTAAACATGGAATAACTTGTCTAGAACTTATCAGGATATCTTAAATTAGATCAACGCATGATCTCTTTAAATAGACCACCAAATAGCCTCTTTAACTAGATCTTCACATGATCTCTTTAACTAAATTGACGGACAATCTCTCTAACTAGATCAACACATGATCTCTTTAACTAGATTGACGAGCAATCTCTTTAACTAGGCCCTGAAAGACCTCTTTAACTAAGCCCTAAAAGACTTCTTTAACAAGGCCCTGAAAGACCTCTTTAACTAAGCCCTGAAAGACTTCTTTAACTAGGCCCTGAAAGACCTCTTTAACTAGATCAACGAATGATCTTTTTAACTAGACGCTGAAAGGCCTCTTTAACTAAACCCTGAAAGGTTTCTTTAGCTAGATCAACGAATGATCTTTTTAACTAGACCCTGAAAGGCATCTTTAACTAAACCCTGAAAGGTTTCTTTAACTAGATCAACGAATGATCTCTTTAACTAGACCCTGGAAGGCCTCTTTATCTAAACCCTGAAAGGTTTCTTTAACTAGACCCTGAAAGGTCTCTTTAACTATGAATCGAATTAGGAATAGTACTTTGGAATCCAAGGGCTTAACTATTTGCACAAAATAACCCATTCAAGGATTTAAGATAGTACTTTCGGATATCCTTCTAAGAATCTATCATATAAAGATATGGAAGATTCTACAAGGATTTGGATAACGAACATTTGAATCAACTTAACACATAAACACATAATCACATAATTGTCAATTTGGTCACCAACTTGTTATTAACTTGTCATCAATTTGTACATAAGTAGTTAAAGTACACTAGGAACCCAATCAAGGAGTTCATTTAGTACTTCAAGCATCCGTAAGAATCTAACTATGAAGATAAAAAGATTTTGTAAGGATTTAGTTTAGTCACATCGTCTTGTCACATTGTCTTGCATTAAAGTACACAAAGAATCCAATTAAGGACTTCGATTTGCACTTTAAACATCCAGAATCTAGCTATAAGGAAAGGAAGATCTTATAAGGATTTGTACGTGAAAATGTTTTGAAACACACTAAGCACGTTTGGTCAATATATGGAGCAAAATGTCGTTGAAAATCATGCATGGAGTCTTTGAAAATATGTTCAATGATTTTGGAAATCATACATATAATGTTTTTGAAATTATGCACCAACTATATTAGGTAAAATACCATATTAAAATGTTTTGAAAACATATGAAAAATCTGTGATTTAAGACGTATGGTTTTTGAAAATATGCATGAAATCATGCACTATGTATATTTGGTAAATATGCTATGTTAGAATATTTGAAAACCATGTGAAATGTCTTTTGAAATCGTGTAAGATATCTTTGAAATCATTACGTATGGTATAATGAAAACGAGAGAACATTGAAATGCTCATAAACATATTGCATAAGACCATTTAAGGACTCATGGAAGTATCCTTAGGTATCCAATCAAGGATTTAAAGTGATACTTTGAGTATTTGTTAAGAGGTGTAACTTGTACCTTGTACATTGTTTCTTAAAAGAAACAAGTACTTAGGATTTTTGTAGAGATCGCGGGCAATCGCAAAATGAAAGAAACTACAAGAGTTGTTTGATTCGCAAGGAACCATGTTATTGGTATTGATATTGTAGGGGAGGAACACACATATATAATCGCATTTGTAAATAATATGGAAACAACCAAATTTATTTATAGACAATCAAAGTGCTTTCAAGGTTCTTGGGAAATAAACAACAAACATAGAAGTTTAAGTGTTTATTTAGACATCAGCACAAGCCTTAACATTGCCAGTGTAGATCTTGTGTCCATACGTTGAGTCGTCATTTGCCAGCCCGATTAGTTGAAATGATTAGGATAACCACCATTGAAGCAGATTCCATGTGGGTAGTTAGGACAACCCAGTATCGCATAAGGAGTTGCGATAAGTTGAGTAGGAACTGCCATTGCTTGGTTTGGTGGGGTAGCCAAACGATAGACCTTGGCAGTATGACCAATTTGTCCACAGTTGAAACATTTTCGACAATGAACATTGGCATAGTGATGAAGGTTACGTTGATTGCACAGGGGTGCTTTTCCTTTGTATGGTTTCTTAGCGGGTGGCAGAGTCACCTGGCTAGGTCCCACTTGGTTAAGCGGAATTGGATTAATCAATGTAGGACTTTTTGAAGCTTTACGCTTCCTTGATTTCTTTGAAGGCGTGGCTTTCGTCTTTATTGGTTCCTCATGAGTAGTCTTATCACCAAAACTGGATAAGGCTACAGCTAACTCAAGAGTTCCACTGAGTATTGTGCCTATCTGTTGGGCGATGGTATTAGCCAGTTCAGACTTTTGAGTGTCGTTGTGATGAGAAGGCGTTCTAGAAGAGGAAAAGGAAAACATGAGTGAAGCCGAATGAGATTGATATTGGATAGCCAAAATGAATTGTTAAAAGAAATATCGGTGAAGCATAAGGATTGTGATCAATTGTTTAGTACTAAGAACAAAAAAAATATCACAGTGACTAATCAAAGTAAATGGGTCTTTATAATGTATCCCGAAGACATGCTTTAGCCTATAAGTGGACTCTCACCCCAAGAGTTCCCAGGTAAGAGTGACTGGTCCGATTAAGTGGATTTGTACGAACACTCTAGCCTTAGACAAGAAACTCAGGGTACAGGCACCCACCCTTCCAGATTTCACGTGTTCACATTAATAAAACCCAAACTTTGACAAGATTTTGAAAACTTTGAAGGCGCAAAGCCCAAAAATAAATCATCTAAGGATAGATGATTTCTTGTGAAGTTTTGGAAAAATTTTGACTTTCAAAAGATGTGATATGCTTTGTTTTTGGTAATCACCTAAGGATAGGTGATGGTAATGGTTTAAGAATCTAAACACAAGTAAACTTGCGTTGGGGTCCTAGGAAGGTTATAGTCTAGGTCAAAGCATTACTAATAACCTAATTCCCTATAACCAGTGCTATGATACCAACCTGTAACACCCCAAATCGCGTAAAACAACACGCGGCGGAAACACTTGGGGAGTCACGTTAACAGATTGTCTCAACAACACATAGTATTTGAAGTTTCATTTTATTTGAATATTGAACATAGATTACATTGTCATAAATGTCTTAGAAATTTTTAAACAACGAAACAGCAAACATGCATAATTATTGTTTTTCTTGTTATTAAGGCACTAGGTTCAAGTCCGATCCTACATGAGCACACATCAGTATCATCTAGCATCTTTTCGTGAAACATATGTGAAAACGAGTCAGCGAAAATATGCCGGCAAGTACATAGGTTTTGTGAACATGTCAAGTCCATGGCTTTGTATATATTGCAATATAAATAACCTGACTACTAGAGTCGTAAGTGAAACCTTGTTTTGAAAGCATTTTATATTGCAATAGTTATTCAACTATAACAAATTGTTAAAAGTTATAAAATCTAGTAGCCATTATCCTTGACTCGAAAACATTTGTTTTGTAAATCCAACTTGTTAACCGTCTTGAAATAACTTGTATGGTTTATATATTTAATCAAAAATTGTTGTGTGACATTGTTTGAAATCATTTGTTCGTCGTTCATCGTTCCTCGTAATAAACCATTTGTTCATCATTCATCGTTCTTTGTTTCTTGTTATAAACCAATCGTTCCGTGTTATAATTGTGAAAACTTTTGGTCGTTCTTTAATGAGTACATTCAAACCTTTGTTGACTCGACTATACCCCAAGGGTATCTTTAATATATCCTGAAAGATCTCTTTAATAAGACCAGCAAATCAACGAATGATTTGTTAGTCATAAATAGTTTCTGTCGTTCCCCAAACTACCCACCAAATCCAGTGAATAGCCTAGTAACGGGATTGTGAATCATATGGTACCATAACTTACTGCTGGGCGGGATAACAATGTTAATGAATGTCATTCGTATCTTGGATAACGCACCAACAAGTTGTATCACATTATTGAAACCATATTGCTATATAAACCATAGTATTTGTACTTTGAAAACTTGAAACAATTAGCACATAGGAATCACCCCAAAATATTTGTAAACATAAAAGAGGGGAGCGATGTACTCGCATGGGATTTGCGGATAAGCCTTGTACGAGTGTATGATCAAGGTCCAAAGATCAAGGAATCAAGTGTGTGTCCTAAAAATGGATAACAATGTAAATATCGAACTTGAAATTTGGGGATTTGGATAGAATGATACCTTATAAACCAAATGAGTTTTGGAATTCATATGACATGGTTTATTAAGTTAACATTCCGAGTTGGAAAGATTTTTATGTGCTTTTGACCCGTTATGACCCGTTAAGGTAGTTTAAGCCACTTTAACGCGTCATTTGTGTAACTACGCATTCGGATGGTTAGATATGTGTTATGATAAGTCTTAATGCTTAAACATGTTTGAAAATGTTATTTGATCAGAATATATGTCAAATTTTATGTTACATATGATTAAAGTTGATTTATTTACGAAAAGGGCATTTTGGTCATTTTTACAGAATATGACAATCAATTATCATAACACTATCCAAAAGACATGACCATAAGGTATAACCTCAGAGGGTTATTCCCTATATATTTATGGTCATAAATATGCATTTGGTCGGGTCCGGAGATACACCAAACGGGTCAGATTCGAAAGTAAGCGATGGTCAAACCGTTCAACTTACGACTCTTAAACAAGCACTAAAATGAAGGTGATGATTTAGACATGTTTTGACATGTCTAAATAAGTTTATAATAGAGTTTTAACATCAAAACAAACTGTTTTGACACCTGAATTTTGATCCGATGCAAAATGCGCAAAAATCGCATTTTGACCGTAATTTTGACCTGTCATAATGACTAGAAAATGTGGGAATCAGTAGGCATGATTTTTAGGGATCACAACCACCTTGATTACCAACATATTGCAAGATTCAATTGGACTTTATGTTGATCAATTCATGATCAAATCTGGAAGTCAACAGAAAGTCAAACTGTTGAGTTTTATCCTAATTAAACTAAGAAACTTGAATCAAAACATGAATGAATTAAATACAAACACTAGGGATGATCAAGGAATCACAGAGGAGTCTCCCAAGTGGTTGTAAATTCTGATTATAGCAGATGTGAGTTTGAATGAAGGTTGCAAAAGTTCAAAAATGGGGAAAGTCATGGAATTTATACTTGAATTGGATTAATTTGATCATGAAAAGTGTTTGGAGATTCTCTACGATGTTAACAAGTGTTGTAGAGGTGTTAGAAGCAGGTTAAGTGTGGCAAAATTTGAGCCAGGTGTCAAAAAATGCGAATTGGTGGCAAGGAAATGAGCTGGGAAGCTGCCAGCAACTTTATGTCAAAACAGGGGCCTCGTGCCCCGCCACAGTACCCCCTTAGGGCGTCGCGTAGCGCCAGGCCTCCCCAGACCTGAAATTTTCAAAAATGGCAGAACAGGTCCCTGCACATGTTTTCGTTGATTTTCGGAATTTCTAAAACCCGTTAACCACATTTTTAAGCTCCATAAGGACGTTAAAGTATAGGGAACTTGAAATATGTCCAAAAATGTTCCAGATATAATATATTGATGATTAGAAAAATATTTTGGATGTCCGAATGTGTTTCGGATAGCTTTATACGCAAAAAAGGCATAATTTCACGATATTTGCAAAATAGCCGTTGTAGTTACAAAAGTGTGATTTTGCCATACTGAAGCCCTCAAAACTTATTTCTAAGTTATGTAAAGGGTATTTATGGTTATTAAGCTTGTGTTCTTGTTCCGGAGTGCACGTCGCTACGAGAATCGACAGACTTTCGTAGGTTGTCGTAATTAGTCCCCATGATCGAATAAACTTGTTTTTGACATACCAAACCCTTCAAAACTTATTTCTAAGTTATGTATAGGTTATTTAAGGTATGTTTGGCTTGTGTCATTATTCCGGAACATACGTTGTGTTAAATTGGTTTTGTTTTGCGTAATAGCTTATGTATAACCTCCAGAAAAGCCTAGAGGAGTTGAAATTGTACATGGACTAAAATGTATAAATGTTATATGTAAGTACACAATTCTCAGTAATGAAACACAAGATTTCATTAGAGTCGGAATTGGTTGGTATTGTTTGATGCTTGAAAAGGCTCAGATGTCACATAATTTTGCAAACCTAAGGTAAACATGCGGAATCCATTTGCATAGGCGACATTGTAGACCAGTTTGTTACTGTTAATCGCTGTTTCATTAATGTGTAGACGTTACAGATCCTGGAAACACTTGGACAGAGCTTCGCCTCTGTCGTGACAAAATCTTTGAATCTTACAAACGAAATGTCAAGACTCCTATTTATAGGAGATACAAGTTCGCTTGGGGAGTGCAAGTTCGGGCAAACTTGCTTAGTCAAGTTCGACCGAACTTGACTACAACATATACATTTCAAGCGAACTTGACTATAAACATACATAAAATTTGACATTTCGCTCCTAAATACTGACTCGATATTATACAATGACGTAGGCAACAGACATATGCATCAACAGACTCCCCCTTGGATGTTGCCGTAGTCATCATTCTTCAATTAAATTCCTGAGTCTTTAATGTTCTCTTGATCTTTATTTCTTGAATAAATTTAACTTCCTTGATCTTCATAGCATCTACAATCCTTTTCTCTTTTCTTCTCGAGCTTGTCTTGATAAAACTTTAATCACCATGCTCCCCCTTGCTTTGAGCTTTCTGGTATATTCAATCAACGTGTTTTATCCAGCTCCCCCTTAAAATCTACTTCCTATTTCAAAGTTCTTTAAACACTCAAAAAACATTTCAGATTCAAACTTTGAAACTCTTAAACACAAACATTTCAAATTTTAATCTTCTTATCAGTTTTAAACCCATCAGTTAATCAAGTCTAAATCAATGACCTTGAATATCTGATTTATGAATCAAGTTCAACTTAATGATCTTGATTAAACGTTTTGACACTAAACCGACACATTTTTCAAATATAAGTTTCAACTTAATGAACTTTTAAACTTTTTAGATCAAATATTAAATTTTCAAACTTTTGATCAACGGCTTTAGATTTTGAAAATCAACATTTCATCATCAGAGGTCGAAACTAAAAGATAATATAATCGTTTGTTTTTATGTAATGAATACCAAACTCTAACTATGTACAAACATATTTTTGTTGAGTTTGTGTTTAAAGGATCATATCAGTTTATTTGAGACATATCACAAGTACCATTGACCTTTTTGAGACACTAAGTTTTAAACAAATTTACCTAGATTGTCGATATATTTGTCCTCTTAAACTTCAACACATTTCTCAATTGTTCCAAGATACGTTATGTAGAATTAATAAACTTGACTTAACTATGGTTCCGATCTCAGAATATACTCCCGCATGAAGATTCCCTAGATTTCATCTTACAGGTGAGTATAGCATAATTGATATCTGTATCTGGGTTGTGTGAAACCTTAAGAGCTCAGGTTAGTACCATCGTACCGACAAAGAGATGAAGGCTCGACTTATAAGGTAGTGTTCCAAAATGGAATCATTTTGTACTGCTATTGTAGTATCTTTTGATATTTTCAATTGAATGCAGTTTTAGGGGATTTTTGCAAAAGCATTATAGAAGTTCTAGGCCATTGCTTACGCAAAATCAGAAGAACTTATATAATACCCCAGATATCAACCATCTATAAAGACATCGTATCTCAGAATCAGGCAATCTCTCAAACGAAATTTCAGAGTACTAAGTCCATATATCCGAGAGATGTTAAGCCACAAGATTAAGCAGTTGTAAAATTTAGTTTATATCCCGGAAACAATTACGGAACGTGTAAAGCCTGTCGACACATCCACAGTAAGACTTGTTTATACTTTTTTGTTTATACTTTTTAAACTTTACAAATCCTTAGCATACTGTTATAGTCCACTGATGTACTATCATTTCCTTTTATCCACAAAACTCTTTTTGCCTTTTTCAATGTTTTTGTACTTTTTGCTTTTAATATGTTTTTGGATTTTCTAAAAAAAATTTCTCCCCTAAAATTCAAAAACATATTTTTAGATTTTTTGATTTATGGAAAACCATTGACCAACCGATGAGAATCACTTCAATTCTCCATCCATTATTGCTTCACAAATTTCTTTTAAAGCTCTCTCCCCCTCATGATGACGAAAATCTTGACACTTTTGCGTTTATAACAATTTAAATCCATGAGTTTTGTCTGTTCAACAGAGAGGGTTCTTTGATAGTTTTCAATTTTTCTTCAAAAATTTGTAAAATTTTCAAGTAAACGTTATTAAAATGTGTTTTGTAGAATTGGCCTTTATATATAACATTATAACCCGGCCCATCTTCATTGTGTGCCACGGAACTCCATTCTCAGTAATTTTCATTCATCTCAGAAGTTCCTGCACCAAAAATTTAAACGATTGGTTGAATAGTGACACCCAAGCCTTTGCAGTCTTAGGCGTTGTTTCTTTAACCTTAATTTTGATTTTCTTTACACAATCATGTTTATTTTGGACTTTTTCAAGTTTCAGAAAGTTCTCTAACCTTTCAATTTTCACTGATTGTGTAACTTCTTTTTCTTTTACCAACCATGATTGATTTTTCGTTAAAGCTTTCTTGAGATACAATGTAGAAACTTTTTGTTCATTTCTATTCGAGGATTCACCAGTTTCAAGATTTGAAAACTTAGTAATAACTGGTTTCACATTGTTTGTAGTTTCTATACATTGTTTCCAAAGCTGAGTTGGTATTTTCAAATCTTCAAAAATTTTCTTATCAATATGAACATGCTTAGGATTAATTTGAAAAACATTTTCTAGCAATGTATCCAGTTATTTCACATTTATGACACTTCCTGTTCTCATACTGATCTTTTTTAGCAAACCATGCACTCAAATCATAACATTGATTTGATGAGTGGTAGCCATCTTTCTTTCTTCTCTTGTAACTTTGATTTGACGTTGAAGCACTGCGGTCCGACCTGCACCACTTATTCACAAATTTTTGTGAGTTTCTATAATGATTGGATGATCGTACCGATGAGCTTTTATTTTTCTTTTGAAAATTTTTAGAATTTTTAAAACTTTGTTTTTCTTTTTGTTTTCGTTCTCCGTTCTGCTTAGAAGGTTTTTGCGTTGAATATTCACCTTTTTCAGTAGATTGTAAAACAGTTTTTTTGAAAATTTTCTTTTAGTTTTAAAAATATTTCATTTTTATCCTTTTTAACATTTTCATCATCGGTATCATCATCACAATCCTTAATTATGACATCGTCATAATTTGTGACATTGTCACTTATTGGTATTTCCTTTTTATTATCATTGATCGATTTTGGACATATATGATCTAACTTTAATGAGGAGGTCACAAAATCTTTCAATAATTTTTCTGAATTAACAGTTTTATTCTTAACACTCTCAACTTCTTTTTCAAGTTGAGCAATTTTCTCAATATGAGAATTTATTGCGTTTTGATTTTCTATATTTAATTTTTCAAAAACAATTTTTTCATTTTTAAACATTTTTATTTCACTTTGAAAATCTACTACCATTTGTAGTTTTTCATTTTCTAAAATTTTTATTTTGTTTTCAAAATTCTTTTCATTTTCTTTTAATTTTTTATTTTCTAATGTCAAACTGTCAATCTTATTCAAGAGTTTGACATTATCTGCCTGATAATTGTCTACATCATAGACCGGGCAGACTGGTTTAGAACTTGAAGACTCATTTGTGGATATACTTGAAACTAGAGCTTCACAGTTCTTAACCACTATACTCTCTTGAAACTTATTCTTCAGAGATGTCTATAATTCTTTCGCAGTCTTGTATTCTGGTAAAAGTATCAGGATGTCTTCCTTAACCGATTGCTGGAAAAGATTAATCATTTTCTTTTTAGAAAAATAATCATCTTTCTGTTGAGTAGAATATTTGCACTTCTTCAGAATTTTCTGATTCTCATCTCTAGGAACGACATAACCTGTCTCAATCGCGACCCAACTGCGGAAATGCATAGCTTGGACCCAACTCTCAAAATTTCCTTTCCAAACTTCATACTCGTTCATACTCATCAACTTTGACGGCTTCACGGACTCCATTTCATTTTCCAAATTTATATGTCGTTCAAAACACTTGACAAATGATTAGCAAACAGACAATTTTAGCACAAATTGACTTTTTAATC
This sequence comes from Scalesia atractyloides, assembly GCA_947069175.1. Taxonomy (NCBI): domain Eukaryota; kingdom Viridiplantae; phylum Streptophyta; class Magnoliopsida; order Asterales; family Asteraceae; genus Scalesia; species Scalesia atractyloides. Next base: position 35,774,944 of record CAMTDV010000015.1, read on the forward strand.
GACAATCGGTATGTTAAAAAACGTTTAAAATTTTTCCGAAAACTAGTTTTACCCGATTTTATCTTTAAAATCGTCTCGTCGATACGATTCTAACGATATATAATGTTCATGACGTTTTTCTTTTTTTAGAAACCTTGGACAAGTTCGGGCGAACTTGTCACAGCTTGTGAAAATCAGCTACTTAACAAGTTCGTGCGAACTTGTATGGAATTTCAAGAGTTTTAACAAATTCGGGCGAACTTGTAAGATATTTAAGAGACTTTACAAGTTCGGGTGAACTTGTAATAGATTTTCAATAAAATTTAATCAAGTTCGGTGAACTTGATGAAATCTTAATGAAAAGTATGCAAGTTCGAGCGAACTTATCAAAAATCTTGAAAAATCAATCAAGCTCGGGCGAACTTAATGAAAAGTTATGAACTTTTCAGTCAAGTTCGAGCGAACTTGATGTCAAGTTCGAGCGAACATGTGTTTTCAAACATAGTTTTTTCAAATTTTCGACATGAATTCGTTTGTTTTAAGCTCTGATCATTTCAAGGGTTTTACTATTATGGATTTTACGTATTATACTTGAAAATCAGTCCATTTTGTCAGTGAATTGTCCAAGAAAAAATAAAAATAGAAGAAATGAGTAGAAGATGAGATGTTCTATGTCCAATGTCTTCAAATTAGGCCAATCCTGCTCTGATAGCACTTGTAGGTCCGTTATACAGATCGTTCTGGTCCTAATTTGGCAAACCTAAGGTAAACGTGCGAAATCCGTTTGCATAGGCGACATTGTAGACAAGTTTGTTACTGTTAATCACTGTTTCGTTAATGTGTAGACGTTACAGATCCTGGAAACACTTGGCAGAGCTTCGCCTCTCTCATGACAAAATCTCTGAATCTTACAAATGAAATGTCAAGACTCCTATTTATAGGAGATACAAGTTCGCTTGGGGAGTGCAAGTTCGGCCGAACTTGACTACAACATATACATTTCAAGCGAACTTGACTATAAACATACATAAACTTCGACATTTCGCTCCTAAATACTGACTCGATATTATACGATGACGTAGGCAACAGACATATGCATCAACATCTTTTGAAAGAGCAGATGTTGCAGTTAGGGAAGCAAAGGTAAGATTTAGCATTGGTGCTGATGCAAGAGGCATAGGAGCATGGATCTTTTCTTTGTTTATGACCTTTGTGACTTTCCTCCTCTTGAAACTGATTGATGGTAACGATGGGTGGCTTGGAATTCTTGGTGGTGTTGGTAGTTGTTGTGTGGAAGTGGGAAAAGTGAGGATGGCAGTGGTTGTAATAACATCTGCTACAACCTCTGCTGTGTCAACATATGTTGGCACAACAGTTGCTGTAACATCTGCTGAGATAGATATGGATTTTGTGTGAGAAGATGTGGTTGATTTTGCAGAGGCAGAGGGTTTTGTGGTTGGATTGGTAGCATCTTTAGTTTTGAGAGGTATGGATTCTGGTTGCCTTGCTTTTGTAGAAGTTCTCCTCTTTGTTGAGGTACCAGTCTCTCCCTTTTCTAACTGCTGATCAATCTTTTTCTCAACCAGCACCTTACCTTCATCAAACACAGTCTTCTTATGGGACTTCTTTGCCCTTCCCAAGATATCTTCAGTTAAGTCTGGTTTCTTTGAACCGTCTGGCTTAGGGATATTCACTGTAGGCCTTGCCTTATCATCATCCATCTTCATCATTTTGTTTCCCAAAGGTTTCTCCCCCTTTTGGCTTCATCTAGACTTACAAAAATGACAGTAGGAGGAGATTTGCCAGTGGTGGTGAGCAAGTGGGCTTTGATTGCGTTGATATCTGCAACAGTATCATTGTATCTTACATCAACCAAATTCCTGAGTTCCATCATCTGATGCTTATGTTTTTGCTCCAGGAAATGTTTCTCTTGTTGAAAGATAGGATTTCTAGCAGATTTGAGCTCAGCAATGGTTGGAACAAGGGGTTGACTCTGAATAGTAATCAACTGTTTTAAAAGATCTTTAATCTCATCAATAGTGGTTTCAACATTGGTAACCCTTTTCGTCAATTCTTTGTATTTTAGCTCATCACCTAACTTAATAGGATCATCTGAACTCCTACCAGATTTGGTAGTTTTATCTAAGATATCATAAGCAAGTGGTTTGCCACTTGCTTCAATCTTAGATGCCCCTTTGTCTTGGTTCTGGGGACTTCCCACTGGAGCAGAGGTTACCGTAGTAGCCTCAGCAGTGGTTGCCTTCAACAAGGTCTTAGCTATATAACCACTGTCCAATTGAGAACTTGGGAGTTCAGCAATTGTAATGACTGCCATTGTTGAACTATCACCAAGGGTTACAGTAACCCAAGGGATGTAGCCTCTTCAGTTGCTGATGGGCTAGCATTTAGAAATAAGTCAGACCTAACTTCTGGTTGAAGTATATTCTCATTGATGGGTTGGTAAGAAGTGCTGGATAATGTCTGCTCAATATCTATTGCATTCAGCAAGGGTAACATGGTAGGTGGGAGTAATGGCATTGGTGAGAGTGGTTGTGTAGAAAGCGACATTGCCCTAGGAGAGGGGCTGTGGAAGATAGAACCAAGTGATCCTAGAGCTTCATAATTTGGTGTCCCTGTGCCTACAACCTGATCCTTTTGTGAGGATGCAGGAGGAGTTTCAAAGCCGGTGTGAGATCTTTCTACCATCTGCTGTGAAGAAGTAGTAGCAGTGGTTGGTGACTTTGGATGTGTCACTGGGTTAACCTCTGGGATCTCATCTTCCAGAGGACCCTTTTTGGGTTTGGTGGGTTTTCGGGATACTCTGGATGGTTTCTTTTTGGAGATTTTAGGTGTGGGTTTCAGAGCAGCGGTTGTGATGCCCTGATCACCTAGAGCATTAGGCTCAGCAGCCGGAGGTTGAGCTTGAACATTTTGTTCTTGTAAAATAGGCTCACCCTCCTCTGCTTCTGTTTTGGAAACTTTGTCTTCATTTGTAATTCATGTAAGCGTTTCATGGTTTAGGCTGCCAGCGTTTGTAACTGCGCCTTGTTTACTTGCGTTTGATTTGATCTGATCTTGCAAGTAACACTCATGAATCTTGGATGTATCAAGAAAGCTTTCTTTTTGAAATATTTTTAAAATTAATTACAAGATCATTGAACAACACCTAGGAGAAGTTAAAATCAGAACCAGTTAAAATTGCAAATCCCAGATACTTCATGTTCAATAGAATCTCGTTGAAAGCAGTTGTTTTTGCAGAGACACATGTAAGTAAAGTGTGGAAAAAGAATTTCATCTCTGCTGGAAAATTAGGATTGAAAATTGTCATACATTTCAACTGTCCGGTGTAACCTCTTTCAACGAATTCATGCTGCATCTCCCTCAAAGGGAATGATACCGGATGTTGCATATCATTTAACATGAAGACTTGGGATGTAGATTGTGGGCTTATTTGCAGTTGTGTGCCACCAACTTTGGAAGTGATAGAATAGGGCACACCATCAGCGGATGAGTTTACTTTAGCCTTTGCCCAAAATTCTCTTAAAGAATCGATGTAAACTGGGGCTTTGACTTCCAACATGTGTTTGAAGTTTGATTCTTTTAGAATCCGTATCATTGGATGATAACGAGTGATTGTGTCAGTTTCTTCGAGAATAGCAGTGTAATTGTGTGGTGTTTTGATGATGAGGACAAATGGGGGTTGTTCGTGTGTCGATTTCTTCTTCGAATTGGGTTTAGGAGCCATGATTTTTGGATGATTTTTTAACGAATGGCTTTGAAAAATTTGGAATCGCATAAGAAAAGTGAAACCTCTGTTTGGGGATAGAACAGGGTTTTATAGGGTTTTTCAAAAAGTGCACTTGACGTGGCGTCTGATGCAACATCTGTCCACGTGTAACCTCCTTGGCAATGGAAAACAGTTGTTTGGCTAACCACTATTAGAGCAAGACTACCCGTGGTTTGGACCAAATTAATATTAGCAGAGGTTTGCAGTAGTGGATAGATTTTCAAAACAACAGTGTTTTTTGCTATTAGAGCTTTGAACAGACTTTAAGGATTTTATTGAAAAATTCAATTTTAACTATTTTTAAGGATGAATTTCTGATTTTCTAAAAACATTTTATTGCTATTTACACATGAAACACAAGACAAGTTGTTTTTAATCCATTTTTAGCATTCCAAGCCTAGATATCAAACTGTCAAATGTGGAAGCATCAAGTGTTTTTGTCAACACATCTGCTAGTTGATCCTTGTTATGGACATGTTGTAAAGAAATCAGACCTTTTTCATAGCAATCCCTCACAAAGTGATGTCTGATGTCAATGTGCTTGGTGGTGGAATGTGAAACTGGATTTTTGATGATGTATTATGCTGTTTGACTATCAATTTTGAGAGGAGTCCTCAAGGCAGTCACACAAAAATCCAAGAGTTGCTTTTGAAGCCACAAAATTTGAGCAGTGCAACTTGCAGAAGCTATATACTCTGCTTCAGCAGTGGATGTGGATACTGCAACTTGCTTTTTACTTTGCCAAGACACTAAACAATCCCCTAGGAATTGGGCTCCTCCAGATGTGGACTTCCTTGTTGTTTTACATCCAACAAAGTCACTCTTAGAATATCCTACAAGCTCAATGTTATCATTAGCTGGATACCAGATACCAAGTGTGGGAGCACCTTTTATGTATCTGAATATCCTTTTTACTGCAATAAGATATGATTTTCTTGGCATTGACTGTGATCTGGCATAGACACATGTGGCAAACATAATGTCTGGCCTTGATGCAGTTAGGTACAATAAAGACCCAATCATGCTTTTATATAATGTTTGATCAACAAGGTCATCTCTGCCATCTACAGTGACTAGCTTGGATGTTGCCATGGGTGTGCTGCAAGGTTTAGAATCATTCATATCAAATTTCTTAAGTAGTTCTTTCACATACTTATTTTGATGAATGAAAATGCCTTTTTGCATTTGTTGACTTGTAAACCAAGAAAACATTGCAACTCACCCATTGCACTCATCTCAAACTCTGCTGCCATGAGTTTTCTGAATTCTTCACACATGGCAGGGCATGTGGATCCAAAAATGATGTCATCCACATAAATTTGGACAAGCATCAAGTCTTTTCCTTTCCATTTTAAAAATAGGGTTTTGTCAATCCTACCTCTGGTAAAACCAATGGATAAGAGAAAAGTGGATAGAGTTTCATACCAGGCTCTTGGTGCTTGTTTTAGACCATACAGTGCTTTATTTAACCCGTAGACATGATCAGGATGGAAATGATCCTCAAATCCAGGAGGTTGAAAAATGTATACTTCTTCCTTGATCTTTCCATACAGGAATGCACTTTTGATGTCCATTTGATACACCTTGATATTTTGGTTAGTAGCAAAAGCTAAGAACAGGCAAATGGCTTCTAACCTTGCTACTGGAGAAAAAGTTTCATCATAATCAATCCCTTCTTCCTATAGCCTTGAACCACGAGCCTTGCTTTGTTCTTGACAACAATCCCTCTTTCATCAGTTTTGTTCTTGAAGACCCACTTTGTGCCGATGGGACTCACATCTTTTGGCAGTGGTACAAGTTCCCATACTTGTTGTCTTTTGAAGTAGGAGCTCTTCTTGCATGGCTTCTACCCAGCTGTTGTCTTTCAGTGCCTCTTGGTACTTGACAGACTGTGTGAGTGATAGAAAACCATCAAAAAGATAAATGTTTTGGGCTTGGCTTCTTGTGAGCACACCCTCATTGATGTTGTCAATAACTTGATCCAATGGATGGCTTTTGTGGAAGATCAAATCACCTTGATAAGGAACAATGGCATTTTGAGGTGAAGCTTGCAAATGTGTATCATCTGAGCTAACCTCTGCTGGTGAACTTGATGGTCCAACCTCTGATTGGAATGGTGGTGGAGGGATTGGTGGAATGGTAGTGAAAGTGGGTTGATTTTCATCCATTTGTTGTGGACTTTTATCAACATATGTTTGGTTTTGAGAGCTGGCAGATGTTTGAGTATTAACCACTGTTGACCTGGCAGAGCTTTCACCGTTGCTACTAACATCTGCTCCTCTGCCTGTAGGATTGATTTTGAAACTTGGAATAATGCAATCATATCCTTGCTCTTCAAATGATGATTGTGGGGTACCTGCAGGGTTAGTCTTGGCAGACACATCTTCAAATGTAAATTTAGAGAGATCAAACAATTCAGCAGGTCCATTTGCTGGGATTTTCAAGGATGAGAGTTCATTGAAGTTCACATTTAGAGTTTCCTCAACACACTTGGTCCTTGAGTTAAAAACTCTATAGGCTTTGGCAGTGGTTGAGTATCCCAGAAAATAACCACAATCAACTTTGGCTGCAAACTTGGATATTGAATCCTTGATGTTTAAATTGAAGCATGGGCAGCCAAAGACTTTGAAATAAGAGATCAGAGGTTTGATTTTGTAAAGCAATTCATAGTCAGTCTTTTGATGCCTAGGGTTTATCAAAACTCTGTTCTAGACATAGCAAGCAGTGTTTACAGCCTCTGCCAAAAAAGACAAGGGTAAACCTGAGTCTGCAAGCATAGTCCTTGCTGATTCAATTAAAGTTCTGTTTTTCCTTTCAACAACCCCATTTTGTTCTGGAGTTCTAGGGATGCTGTATTGTCTAACAATCCCTTTTGACTCACAGAAGGCATCCAACTCATTGTTCCTAAACTCTGTCCCATTATCACTCCTAAAGATTTTTACAGGTAGATCAAATTGCTTTTCAACTTGTTTAACAAAGTTTTGCAAAATATTTGTTGTTTCATCCTTAGAGTGTAAAAAGAAAGTCCATGTGAACCTAAAAAAATCATCAAATACCACCATACAGTATCTTTTGTGTTTTAAGCTCATGATTTTTACAGGTCCAAACAAGTCCATATGAAGTAACTGTAAGCACTGACTTGTTTTGGACTCCTCAATTGACTTGTAAGAGCTTTTATGTTGTTTACCTTTTAAACAAGAAACACAATGCTCTTCACAAATAAATTGTTTTGGGGTAGACCTTTAACCATATTTTGTTTTGAGAGAGTGGAGATAGTTTTTAGATTTGTGTGTCCTAGTCTTTATGCCATAGCTCTGTCTCTTTGCTTGAGGCAACTGAAAACATGCATGCATTTGACATAGGATTATCTTTTACCATATCAACCATATACACATTTCCTACTCTATGAGCAGTCAACTGTTCTCTACTCTCAGCAATGATCTGATCAATCTTTTTGACAACCTCTAGCCCTCTTATCTGGCAAGTTTTCTTTATGAAAAAGGAACCATAACCTTTGTCACTCATCTGTGAAACACTTAAGAGATTAAATTTTAAATTATCAACGAGATTCACATTTTCAAACTTGAGTTTTCCTTCTAAGACACATCTTGACCCTAACACATTCCCTTTTGAATTATTTCCAAAGGATATATCACCCCCTCCATGAGCTTTAAAATCTCTGAGCAGGGATTTACATCCTGTCATGTGCCTAGAGCCTCCACTATCTACATACCAAAGATTGTCAAGGCAAGTAGAAGCTCCCTGCACATGTTTTGAAATAATTAGTTCAGGTGGGTCTCCAAAGCCAAAATGGCTTTGGATGGGGTATCAGGTGATCCAGACTCAAGTCCAGACTGATGAGCAGTGGTTAGATCAGACTTTTGTAACCACTGCTGTGAGCTACCTCCTATCAAGTGTTGGTAACCATGAGGATGCCTATTTAACCTTGGCTTTGGCTTGGAAGACTTTTTGTAAGTCTCATAAGTCATAGGCACCTTTTAATAATTAGGCTGGCTTTTACCTCTTAGAAACTGGTTTAATGGAGGTGCATCTGTTATTTGAATCTCTCTGTGAACAGAGGTTTGATTTAAAGCTTTGGTGACAGATGTTTCACATGATTTAAATTTATGTTTGGCAATATTTGAATTTTCTCTTTCTAGAGCTTTTTCTCTAATCTCTTTTACTTTTTGATGATAGGTTTTGAGATAGACACACTCTTGAGTTGGATGATTTGTTTTGTTGCAAATGGTGCATCTAGGAGATTTAGGTATAACACAAGTTTTGTTTATATCATTCGCTTTCAAAAGAAAACAATCTGCTGTATCATGATTCCTTTTTTCATAAAATTTACAAAACAAGTGTTTAACCTTTTCTTTCCTTTTCGTATCAGACCTTTTGAGAGAAGATGATGTAACCTCTGCTGGCAAGTCTTTGATAGGGATCACCAGTTATTTTGGTGCTTTTATACCATCAAGAGTTGAAAAGTCCATTGGCTTGAAGTTTTCTAAAATATCACATCCATCTGACCAGGTTGGTTTAAACTGATATTTTTCAATTTCTTTTGGTGAAACCTCTGGTTTTTCAAGAACAATTTTGTTTCATTCTTTAGCAGTGATTTTAATTTCTTCACCAGACAAATTTTTGGGAACTATTTCAACAAGCTCAGAGTCAATTTTTGCAGCATATTCACAAGTATGGTCATATTCCCTAAAGCCTATACCAAAATTTATGTTGCTCTTACCTTGAGCATCAAGCATAAGCTCATAACCTTTGCAACACTCTACCCACTTTTCACAAGTGATCTGGGTAGATTCTAACTCCTGTTTGCAAACTTGGTATTTTTCTACCATGGTTTAGAGCTGGTCTTTGAGTATGCTTGACTCATGCCTTAGGCTACTCATTTCAGAATCTTTTTCACTTAATTTTGTTTTCAACTCTTTAACAAGTTTTTTAAATTTAAGTTCATCTTCCAAAATTTTGTTTCTCAGGTTTTCATTCACCTGTTTTATGTTTGCAAAAGCAATAATACATTTTTCAGAACATAGATCTTTTAGGATCTGAGGTGATACCTTCGAAGCAGCCATAAGAGCAAAATCACATTCTTCTTCACACACATCTGTGTTCCATGGGTCAGATAGATTGTCTTTTTCAACATCAACTGTCACACCCCGACCGCGTAAAACAACAAACCGCGACGGAAACGTCGGGGAGTGTCGTAACAGAAGTATTGTTTCAACAACCATGGTAATTAGAGTTTTGTATTATTGATTCAAATTGTTAACATTGTCTGGAATTTAACAGAAGCATAACTAAAATTTATTTGTCTTGCTTGATTTTAAGTCACTAAAGCCCAAGGTTCGTCCTAAGTGTTGCAGGAATCAACTTTAAGCATTAGATCTAGAAACACGTGTGAAAATAGGTACGTCAGCATAAAAATGACTTTGAGATACATAGGTTTTGTTGATGAGGATTCATGACTTGAAGTTTAAATAACAATTTAACGAAAAGTAGTCATGAACCTTTTAAAATGTTTTCTTTTATAAAATCATATGAAAATCAATATGACAGTCAAATGATTTAAAAAGAAGGATGTATGGTTAAATAATTAACCGGATGAAAATGAATGGTATAAAATATGCCATTTGTAAAACAATGTCCTGTGAAAAATATATGTTATTTGTACCAAATGTGTCATGTCTTTGTCTTTGTCGAAGTGTTTTAAATAACGCTACGATATGTAATATCATGAAAACACTTATATATAGGAAGTACCAGCGCCGTATCCATCATGCTTTTCTCATATTACAAACATCTCGTTACTTAAATCACTTATCAAATAACCACCAAAAATGTCTTGTCTAACAAATGTCAAATTTCATATGTAAACAATGTAATTTGTCACAATGTTAAGTCTAAACCATGTCTTGTATAACAAATGTCTTGTGCAAAACAATGTCTTGAATAAACCAAAGTTTAAATCAAAAGTCATGTTTTGCAAAACCAATGTAGTTATGTTTATCGCATACATTTAAGCATTGAGACTGTCGGATAAACCCTTATCAAGTCAAAGGTTTATCAAATATGTATTCAGATTCTGTCATTCCCTACTTCCAAACAAACCTAGGAAGCGGGGAACGGGATTTGTCAAGTCCTATGGTACCATTACATACTACCGGGCGGCGTGATCAATGTTAATGAATGTATTATGTCCCGTTAAACAAACCAAGTGTCATAGTCAATGTAAGCAATGTCATGAAAAATGTCTTTAAACCATGTACTAAGTATGCTAAGTCAACATACGAAGTAGAAATGCCTATAAACTTGATGTGCTAGCATGCTCAGTCAACATACATAGCAAAATGTAATGTAAACCAATGTGCTCATATGCTAAGTCAACATATGCCGCAAAAAAATGTCTTTGAAATCAATGTGCTAGCATACTCAATCAACATAAATAGCAAAACATAATTGAAATCATGTACTATATATATGTACTAGATGAATATAGGAAGTATATGTCATGAAATCGTGAAAACATGAAAGTATCGAGTAGGCACATGTGTTTCACCCCAAAATATTTGAAAAATATAAAAGAGGGGTCTATTTACTCACTTGGGGTTGCAAAAGTATCTTGTTCAAGAAAAATAATAAAGCTCAAGAGTACGAGGAATCAAATGGTTCCTAAGATTGGATAATTATGTTAATAAGTCGGTACTTTAATCGGCGGATTGGATAGAATGATGTCTTATAAATCAAATAAGTGTTGGAACTCATTTGGTATGATTTAATAAACTCAACATTCTGATTTGGAAGTGATCCTAAGTGCTTTTGACCCGTAATGACCCGTAAAGGTAATTTACGCTACTTTAACGTGTCATTTGCGTAAACGCGTGATCGGATGGTTAAACATGTCCTATGATAAGTATTAAATTCCCAAACATGTTTAATAATGTTGTAATATCAGTTTATATGTCAAAACTTTAGTCATATATGCTTAAAATGAATTTATGTGCAAAACGGGCATTTTGGTCATTTATAAAGGGCATACCAACGACATATCATAATACCAACCAAATGACGTGACCATAAGGTATAACCTCAGAGGGTTATTCCCTATATAACTATGGTCACAAATATGAGTTTGGTCGGATCCTAAGATCAACCAAACAGGTGGGATTCGGAAGTCAAAGCGGAGGTCAAGACCGCTCGACCTACGACTCTAAACAAGCACTAAACTAAAAGTGACAAGTTAGACATGTCTAACTAAGTTTATAAAACCGATTTGGTATCAAAACAAAGTGCTTTGATACCCGAAAATAGTTTTGTTGTATAATACACATTTTGCACATTATTGACCAAAACTTTGACTCGTCACTAGAACTAGTAACGTGGTAAATCAGTAGGTATGATCGCTAAGGATCATAACCATCATGATTACGATCACGTTGCAAAGTTCAATTGAAATTTGTTTTGACCAATTAATGGTCAAAGTTGAAAGTCAAACAATGTTTGACTTTGAGCTTGAAATAGCTAAAAACAATGAAAAAGACTAAGATGAGATCTTACTTGTGTTTAGGAACACCCAAGATCTCTAAGAACTCAGTAGGAGGCTTCTTTTTGATCAGGAAACAAAATCGAAGAGTGTGGGAGGTAAAGAGAGAAATGAGCAAGTTGTGAGGTGAGTTTGAGGGCCTATTTATACTTGTGGATGATGCACAAGATCATCCCAAGTGTTAGGCACTGATTTAGGATCATTACAAGTGTTTATGGACGTGTCAAGACCAGGAGAAGTGTGGCAATTTCGAAGGATTAGTGTACAAGGAAGTAAACAAGAAACTACCATGTTTCTGCTAAGCTGGGGGGTCCTTACAGACCGTAAGGGGTATGGGCTTAAAGTCCGTAAGCCCCTTAGCTGACAACAACTTTCAAAAGTTGGCCGAACAGGCCCCTGAACTCGTTTTGTCACGTTTTGGCACTTTTAACACCAATTAACATCATTTTAAGCTTTATAAAGATGGTAAATCTTAGGAAACTTGAAATGTGTCCAAAAATGTCGCGAGTGTCGGTTCGTTCGGTCGCACGGTTGCGGTTTTTGGTTAATTACGACGAAAATCCTAACGAACGCGCAAATGACCGTAAACGCGTAACGAATGATATTTTTGCATTCCAATCATTAAAGTACTAGATTTTTATGATTACAAAAATTTTTGGATGCGCATACATGTTCCAGATTAGGAAATACGCGTAACAGCATAGTTTCACAGAATTTGTAAAATAGCCCTGAAGTTGAATAAGCATGTTTTTGCCATACCGAACCCTTCCAAGCTTATTTCTAAGTTATGTAAAGGGTATTTAGGGTATGTTTAGCTTATGTATTGTTCCAGAGTGTACGTCATGTTAAACTGATTACGTTTACGTAACGGTTTGCGATTTCACTTCCAGAAGTGATTTGAAAGTACGAATTTGAACAAGGATTGAAAATATGAAATGCCATAAGTTTTAAAATAAATCTCAGAATAAAACACAATGTTATAAAATTACAAAATTGTTCAGAATAGTATGATGATTAAAATACACAGATGTCACAGTCTCCCCTACTTTAGGAAATTTTGTCCCGAAATTTAACTAGAGGAAACTTGTGAGAATAGATGTGGATATTTCGCCTTCATTTGGTCCTCTCTTTCCCGAGTAAACTCAGGGCCACGTTTGGACTCCCAGCAAACTTTAACAATCGGTATACGTCTGTGCTTGAGCTTTTTGACTTCACGATCCAACATTTCCACAGGTTCTCGACAAAATGTATCGTGTCATTAACACGAATTTCATCAAGAGGATGTGGAGGTTTTCATAAGCTAAACACTTTTTCAAATTGGACACGTGGAATGTTGGATGAACGTTACCATGTTCAGGAAGTAGCTCAAGTTTGTAGGCCACCTTTTCGATTTTCTCAATGATCTTGAATGGTCCAACATATCTAGGTGCAAGTTTTCCTTTCTTCCCAAATCTAACCACGCCTTTCCAAGGGGATACCTTGAGTAGGACATGATCACCGACTTGGAAATCCAAGGGCTTGCGTCGTTTGTCCGCATAACTCTTTTGACAGCGTCTAGCTGTCAAAAGATTATCACGGATTATCTTGACTTTGTCTGTTGTGTCTTGAATGTGTTAAGGTCCAGTGAATTGAGATTCACCGATTTCATTCCAACAGATAGGTGAACGACACTTTCGACCATAAAGAGCTTCGAAAGGAGCCATGTCAATGCTGGTGTGATAACTGTTATTGTAGGAGAATTCGATCAAAGGTAGATGTGAATCCCAACTACCACCAAAGTCAATCACACAAGCTCTAAGCATATCCCCCAGTGTCTGGATTGTTCTTTCGGACCGTCCATCCGTTTGAGGATGATAGGCAGTGCTCAGGTTAAGTTTGGTTCCCATGGCAGATTTCATGGTCCTCCAAAAATGAGATGAGAATCGAGCATCACGATTAGAAATGATGTCTAAAGGGACACCATGACGAGATACAATTTCATCCACATAGATCTTAGCAAGCTTGTCAGCAAGGAAATCCTCACGGATTGCTATAAAGTGTGCTGACTTGGTTAGACGATCAATGATAACCCAAATGGCATCATGACCTCTAGATGTACGCGGTAATTTGGTAATGAGATCCATTGCAATGCTTTCCCATTTCCAAACCGGAATTTCTGGTTGTTCAAGCAAACCAGAAGGGCATTGATGTTCTGCCTTAAATTTGAGACAAGTAAGACATTTAGATACGTACAAGGCAATGTCTTTCTTCATACCCGGCCACCAATACTGAGTACGAAGATCCTTATACATTTTGTCTGCACCTGGATGAATTGAATAACGAGACTTATGAGCTTCATCCATTATCAAGGTGCGGAGATTATCTTGACTTGGAACCCACAAATGACTAAGATAATATAACAACCCATTGTCTTTCGTTTCAAGTTGAAGCTCAATATGATGTGGTAATTCATCACCCATCATGCCTTGTGTAACACAAGTTCGTTGAGTTTGGGAGATACGATTTTGAATATCAGATCGAACTTGAACACAATGTAGCTTGACTCGTTCTTTTCGACTAAGAGCATCGGCTACGACATTCACCTCACCAGGATGGTAGCGAATCTCACAGTCGTAGTCGTTCAAAAGTTCGACCCATCGTCGCTGTCTCATGTTTAGTTCTTTCTGATTGAAAATGTGCTGGAGACTTTTGTGGTCGGTGAAAACCACACATTTTGTACCGTATAGATAATGTCTCCAAATTTTCAGAGCAAAAACAGCAACACCCAACTCAAGATCATGAGTGGTGTAGTTCTTTTCGTGAATCTTTAACTGTCTTGATGCATAGGCTATAACTTTGTTCCTTTACATGAGAACGCAACGAAGGCCTAAGTTCGATGCATCACAATATACAACAAAGTCGTCGTTACCTTCAGGTAAGGATAAAATAGGAGCATTACAAAGCTTCTGTTTCAAGGTCTGAAAAGCTTCTTCTTGTTTGGGTCCCCATTCAAAAGGTTTATTCTTTTAAGTCAAAGCAGTGAGGGGAACCGCAATCTTTGAGAAGTTTACAATAAAGCGACAGTAGTAACCCGCGAGACCAAGAAATGAACGAACTTCGGTAGGAGTAGTAGGTGTATCCCATTCCTTAATCGCACTGATTTTGGCGGGATCTACATGAATACCTTGTTCGTTGACAATATGTCCCAAGAATTGAACTTCCTTAAGCCAAAATTCACACTTGGAGAACTTGGCATAGAGTTGTTCTTTCTTTAGGAGTTCCATCGTTAAACGAAGATGTTGTTCGTGATCGGCTCGAGACTTTGAGTAAATCAAAATATCATCAATGAAAACAATGATGAACTTGTCCAAATAAGGCTTACAAACCCTAATCATCAAGTTCATGAAAACAGCAGGAGCGTTTGTCAGACCAAAAGGCATAACAGTGAACTCGTAATGTCCGCATCGAGTGCGGAAAGCAGTGTTGGGAATATCTTCTTCGAGAACACAAAGCTGATGATACCCAGAACACAGATCAATTTTTGAGAAACAAGTAGTACCTTGTAGCTGGTCAAAGAGATCATCAATACGGGGTAGGGGATATCGATTTTTGATTGTGAGTTTGTTGAGCTCACGGTAAATGATACACATACGGAAGGATCCATCTTTCTTTTTCACAAATATGACTAGAGCGCCCTAAGGTGAAAAGCTCGGACGAATGAATCCTTTGTCAGACAACTCCTGAAGTGGTATAGATAACTCTTGCATCTCAGACGGTGCAAGACGGTATGGGGATTTGGTATAGGGTTGGCACCAGGTACAAGATCCATACGAAACTCGACTTGACGTGCTGGGGGTAAACCGGGTAGTTCATCAGGAAACACCTCAGGATAATCCCTAACAATGGGAATGTCCTTAATAGATTTGCCCCTGCCTTTCTCCTCTATGATATGCGCCAAGAAAGCAACATAATTCTTTCATAAGTATTTATGGGCTTGGGTGTATGTCATGAGTTTAAGGCTACTAACGGGCTTTTCTCCTCGGACCTCTAGGATTTCACAAGACGGGAGAGGTATACGAACAATCTTATCAAAACAGATCACCTTAGCATGATGTTTGGTTAACCAATCCATCCCCACTATGACATCAAAGCTCCTGAGTTGCATTGGCGTGAGGTTAATGGCAAAAAGATGGTTTAAGGTTCAATTGGCAATCACGGATGACAGAATCAAGTTTAAGGGGTTCGCCACTAGCTATTTCGACTGTCAAGGGCTTTCCTAGTTTGGTTCTAGGCATGGAAAGCAAAGGTTCAAAAGCTAGGGATACAAATCTCTTATCGGCACCCGAATAAAAAACAATTGAAACAGGATGGTTGTTAACAAAGAACGTACCGTTGACTACTTCATTGTCAGCCCGAGCCTCATTAGCGTTGATGTTAAATGCTCGTCCACGAGCCGGGTTTACATTTGCCAACTTCGGGCGGTTATTTCTGTATTGGGTGAGATCCCCACAATTTTAGCAAGACCCAGGTGGATAGTGAGGTCGTGCAGGCTGCTGAGCAGGGTTTTGGGCTACTGGATTCTGGGTAGGAGCGAAACAACAAGTGTTGGCAAGATGACCAGATTTCCCACAGTTAGTGCAAACGCGGCACTGTAAATGTGGTTTATGGTAACTGTTACACTTGTTGCACAAAGGTGAATTGCCAACATATTGTTTCTTGGCCGATGGTTGAGCAGGCTGATTAGGAGCAGCTTGGTTAGGTTGTGTAGTGAGAGCGAAGTTCTTGGAAGCCTTACGCTTTCTCGACTTCTTGGAGGTTTCAACTTTGTTATCCTTTTGCTTCTCAGACTTAACAGACGGTTTCTTGTCACCTTCTCGATGAAGCTTACCCTTTTTGACTTGTGATTCAGTAAGGGTTGCTGCTAGCTCAATGGCTTGACGGACAGATGTAGGGTTACTGCCAGTGACGATGTCTTGGGTAGGATCTGGCATGCCATCTATGTACTTTTCAATCTCCTTATCCAAAGGCGTCACCATCTCAGGACACAACATGCTCAACTCCTCATACCGATTGGTATACGCACGATGCTCACCACTGTCTTGCTTTAGGTCATGGAACTCATTCTCAAGCGTCCTCTTTTCATGACGGGGGCAAAACTCTTTCATCATTAGAGCTCTAAGTTCCTCCCAAGTCTGACCCATAGCAACATCTGCACCCCTATCTCTCACCACTCCGTTCCACCACGTGAGCGCCCTCTTTTGGAACACACATGAAGCAAACTTGACCTTACGATTATCAGGACACTGAACATGGCGAAAAGTATTCTCAAGACTCTCAAACCACTGTAGGAGCCTAGTTGCTCCATCAGAACCACTAAACTTGAGTGGTTTAGCCGAGTTAAAATGTTTGAAGTTGCAAGGAGCATTGTTATTGTTGTTGGCTTGGTTGATTTGAGTAATGAGATTTGGTAGCATAGCAACCATCTGTTGTGCTATGATAGTTGCCAGTTCGGTGTTAGGTGGTGGTACGTTTCGTCGAGGAGGCATTCTAAAAGAGGAAAACATGAGAGAAAACGAGTGAGATGAATGTTCGGGAAGTGAGATGTCATAAAAAAAATCGATGAAATGAAAGGATGGTGGTCATTCGTTCGTTTACTTGTAACAAACAAATGACAGACAATGACTAATCAAAGTAAACGGGTTTTTTATAATGTATCGCAAAGACATGCTTTAGGCTATAGGTGGACACTCACCCTAAGAGTTCCCAGGTAAGAGTGACTGGTCCTATTAACTGGATTTGTACGAACACTCTAGCCTTAGACAGAAAACTCAGGGTACAGGCACCCACCCTTCTAGATTGCATGTGTTCACATTATTAAAACCCAAACTTTGACGGGATTTTAAAAACTTTGGAAGCTAAAAGATATCGATGATTTATTTTTGACTTTATGCCTTCCATTTTGTTTTGTTATTCACCTAAGGATAGGTGATGGTATTGTTTTAAATTCTAAACACAAGATAACTTGTGTTAGGGTCCTAGAAAAGTTATAGTCTAGGTCAAAGCATTACTAATAACCTAATTCCCTATAATCATTGGCTCTGATACCAATCTTTCTATCACACCCTGACCGCGTAAAACAACAAACCGTGGCGGAAACGTCAGGGAGTGGAGTAACAGAAGTATTGTTTCAACAACCATGGTAATTAGTGTTTTGTATTAGTGATCAAATTGTTTACATTGTCTGGAATTTAGCAGAAGCATAACATAAATTTATTTGTCTTGCTTGATTTTAAGTCACTAAAGCCCAAGGTCCGTCCTAAGTGTTGCAGGAATCAAATTTAAGCATTAGCTCCTGAAACACATGTGAAAATAGGTACGTCAGCAAAAAAATGCCTGTGAGATACATAGGTTTTGTTGATGAGGATTCATGACTTGAAGTTTAAATAATAGTTTAACGAAAAGTAGTCATGAACCTTATAAAATGTTTTCTTTTATAAAATCATAGGAAAATCAATATGAAAATCAAAGGATTTTAAAAGAAGGATGTATAGTTAAATAATTAACCGGATGAAAATGAATGGTATAAAATATGCCATTTGTAAAACAATGTCATGTGAAAATATATGTTATTTGTACCAAATGTGTCATGTCTTTGTCTTTGTCGAAGTGTTTTAAATAACTCTACGATATGTAATATCATGAAAGCACTTATATATAGGAAGTACCAGCGGCGCATCCACCATGCTTTTATCATATTACACACATCTCGTTACTTAAACCACTTATCAAATAACCACAAAAAATGTCTTGTCTAACAAATGTCAAATGTCATATGTAAACAATGTAACGTGTTACAATGTTAGGTCTAAATCATGTCTTGTATAAAAAATGTCTTGTACAAAACAATGTCTTGAATAAACCAAATTTTAAATCAAAAGTCATGTTTTGCAAAACCAATGCTTTATTTGATATGAACATTTATGTAGTTATGTTTATCGCATACATTCAAGCCTTGAGACTGTCGGATAAACCCTTATCAAGTCAAAGGTTTATCAAATATGTATTTGGATTCTGTCATTCCCTACTTCAAAACAAACCTAGGAAGCGGGCAACGAGATTTATCAAGTCCTATGGTACCATTACATACTACCGGGCGGCGTGATCAATCTTAATGAATGTATTATGTCCCGTTAACAAACCAAATGTCATAGTCAATGTAAGAATGTCATGAAAAATGTCTTTAAACCATGTACTAAGTATGCTAAGTCAACATATGAAGGAGATATGTCCATAAAATCGATGTGCTAGCATGCTCAGTCAACATACACAGCAAAAATGTAATGTAAATCAATGTGCTCATATGCTAAGTCAACATATGCCGCAAAAAAAATGTCTTTGAAATCAATGTGCTAGCATGCTCAGTCAACATACATAGCAAAACATAATTGAAATCATGTACTATATATATGTACTAGATGAACATAGCAAGTATATGTCATGAAAGCGTGAAAACATGAAAGTATCAAGTAGGCACATGTATTTCACCCCAAAATATTTAAAAAATATAAAAGAGGGGTCTATATACTCACTTGGGGTTGCAAAAGCATCCTTGTTCAAGAAGAATAATAAAGCTCAAGAGTACGAGGAATCAAATGGTTCCTAAGATCGGATAATTATGTTAATCGGCGGATTGGATAGAATGATGTCTTATAAATCAAATGAGTGTTGGAACTCATTTGGTATGATTTAATAAACTCAACATTCTGATTTGGAAGTGATCCTAAGTGCTTTTGACCCGTAATGACCCGTAAAGGTAATTTACGCTACTTTAACGTGTCATTTGCGTAAACGTGTGATCGGATGGTTAAACATGTCCTATGATAAGTATTAAATCCCAAACATGTTTAATAATGTTGTAATATCAGTTTATATGTCAAAACTTTAGTCACATATGATTAAAATGAATTTATGTGCAAAACGGGCATTTTGGTCATTTATAAAGGGCATACCAACGACCTATCATAATACCAACCAAACGACGTGACCTTAAGGTATAACCTCAGAGGGTTATTCCCTATATAACTATGGTCACAAATATAAGTTTGGTCGGATCCTAAGATCAACCAAACAGGTGGGATTCGGAAGTCAAAGCGGAGGTCAAGACCGCTCGACCTACGACTCTAAACAAGCACTAAACTAAAAGTGACAAGTTAGACATGTCTAACTAAGTTTATAAAACTGATTTGGTATCAAAACAAAGTGTTTTGATACCCGAAAATAGTTTTGTTGTATAATACACATTTTGCACATTATTGACCAAAACTTTGACTCGTCACTAGAACTAGTAACGTGGTAAATCAGTAGGTATGATCGCTAAGGATCATAACCATCATGATTACGATCACGTTGCAAAGTTCGATTGAACATTGTTTTGACCAATTAATGGTCAAAGCTGAAAGTCAAACAATGTTTGACTTTGAGCTTGAAATAGCTAAAAGCAATGAAAAAGACTAAGGATGAGATCTTACTTGTGTTTAGGAACACCCAAGATCTCAAAGAACTCAGTAGGAGGCTTCCATTTGATCAGGAAACAAACACCAAGAGTATGGGAGGTGAAAGAGAGAAATGAGCAAGTTGTGAGGTGAGTTTGAGGGCCTATTTGTACTTGTGGATAATGCACAAGATCATCCCAAGTGTTAGGCACTGATTTAGGATCATTACAAGTGTTTATGGACGTGTCAAGACCAGGAGAAGTGTGGCAATTTCGAAGGATTAGTGTCCAAGAAAGTAAACAAGAAGCTGCCATGTTTCTGCTAAGCTGGGGGTCCTTACGGACCGTAAGGGGTATGGGCTTACGGTCTGTAAGCCCCTTAGCTTACAGCAACTTTCAAAAGTTGGCAGAACAGGTCCCTAAACTCGTTTTACGCGTTTTGACACTTTTAACACCCGTTAACCTCATTTTAAGCTTTATAAAGACGATAAAGCTTAGGAAACTTGAAATGTGTCCAAAAATGTCCCGAGTGTCGGTTCGTTCGGTCGCACGGTTGTGGTTTTCGGTTAATTACGACGAAAATCGTAACGAATGCGCAAATGACCGTAAACGCGTAACGAATGATATTTTTGCATTCCAATCATTAAAATAACAGATTTTAATGGTTACAAAAATTTTTGGATGTGCGTACATGTTCTGGATTAGGAAATACGCGTAACGGCATAATTTCGCAGAATTTGCAAAATAGCTCCTGAAGTTGAATAAGCATGTTTTTGCCATACCGAACCCTTCCAAGCTTATTTCTAAGTTATGTAAAGGATATTTAGGGTATGTTTAGCTTATGTCACGGTTTGTGATTTCACTTCCAGAAGTGATTTGAAAGGTCGACTTTGAACAAGGATTGAAAATATGAAATGTCATAAGTTTTAAAATAAATCTCAGAATAAAAAACATTTTTATAAAATTACAAAATTGTTCAGAATAGTACGATGATTAAAATACACAGATGTCATATCAACAGCATTCATTTCATCTGCATGTGTAACTTCTGGTGTAACCACTGCTTCACAACATTCAACCACATCAGATTTTGACTCCTGTTCCACAGACTCATCACCTTCAACTATGGTCTCAAGAGCCATAAAACATAAGTTTTCATTTTCAAAATCATTTTTGGCTATGAGAGCAAAGTTTTCATCAGTTAAATCCTCAGGAAACTACTCCAGTCAACAAAACCTTGGGTAAAGAAGCTTTGTTGTGTAACCTCTACTGGTGTAGCAGTGGTTTGAGTAGTTTGAGTGACATGTGGAGCTTGTTGCACATGCACTTGAGGTGGTGCCTGAACATATTGAATCTATGGAGCAGAGGTTTGGACATAATGAATAGGGACAATTGTTATAGGACTTGCAAAATGAGCAATGTTTTGCATTTGTTGTGTAGGGGCAAACTGGGAATATTGGACAATGCTTTGAGAACTGGGGCCAGGATGGGTAACAATTGGTCCTGCAGTTTGAGTTCTGCATTCCCTGGAAAAATGTCTCATCATATTGCACTTAAAGCATTTTGTCTTTGATTTATCTAACCCAACTTTTAACCCCCCATGAAATCTTGGAACCTCCTACCAGTTCTTTTGTAAAACTTACTAGCCCTGACACTCAAAAGTGCCAACTGGTGTAGGATGTCCATTTCTTCCAAATCCGTGGGTTCAAAGTGTTGTAAGTCATTCATCTCAAAACTCAGATTGTCAGAGGTTTGGCTTTCACAATTTGCAGCAAAAGCAAAATTGGGTGTACAGGGATCAGAGTTGAAATTGTTTCCAGAAGTTATGTCAATGTAATGATCAAAACTCTGATCCTTTCCACTACCAGACCCCTCTTCATGACTATAGAGAGCAGTGTTTCCCAGTGTATAGTGATCAGTCACTTTCCCAGACTCTTGAAGCTTCTTTTTCTGGTTCAACTCTCTCTCATAAGTGAGAAGTCGACCATGAAGCTGTGTGAGGGCCATTTCTTTATAACCAACAGACGTTCGAGTAACATAAGATATTGTCTCCCCTTTTTCTGGTAGTGATCTTAAGAAACGACTATTGATAGTCGAATTAGGAAATTTCACATCTACCAGTTTTAATTCGCTTATGAGACAGCTAAATCTCTTGAACTGTTGGGTTGGTGACTCACCTTTTATATGGCAAAATGTTTCATACTGTTGATTCAAGACTTCTCTATTATTCTCGATCACCTCTTTAGTACCACCGAATTGCTCTTTAAGAGCATCCCATAACTCTTTAGCACTATTACAATGAAGTAATCCCGCATAAATCTCATTTGGCAAAGCTGAAGCAACGATGTTAAAAGCCTTAGCATCCAATTCAATTTTGAGGAAATCCTGTTCAGAGTAATTTTAGAGTTTTTTAGGGACTTGAGTGTGGGGATCCTCTGTACTTGGAACCATGGGAACATAGGGTCTAAACACAACGGATCTCCAGCATCCGGTGTTTTGTTGAGTGAGAATATGACCCATCCTACGTTGCCAAAGAAAATACTCATTTCGTTTCAACATTGGTGGTTTGAACATGGATCCAATATTGGAATCCGGTGTGTTTTGTGCCATTTCTCTTGTTTACAACAGATTTGTGTTTTAAAAACTTTTGTAGTAATAAAACTCTGTATTCAAGCAAAACTTATCAAACGAAATTAGCAACAAAGAGCAGATCTATTCAAATAAATTTGATGTTTAAATCAAAATCGATTGACCAAGCTCTGATACCAATTGTCAGGATCCAAGTTTGAATTGATTGCTGTTTTTGTTTCAAATAATGAAAAATGATGAAAACAGATAATAAGTGCAGCGGATTAATGGGAAACATTTACAACAATCAATCGGTCGTCTGTTTTCATCACCATCATGCTTTCAAGTAATTAAACTATTTCATGTGATTCACAAACTCCCCCTTAGCCCAATAACGATCATTTGATAGTAAGAAATGAAGAAGATATGCGAAATTGATCTTTTTAAGAAGACCTGTAAAACTGTTACATTGAGCGCCTATTTATACTAACTGTAACATCCGTCGAAAAACGGGTTTTCAAAACCCGCTTCGTTTATTAATCGAATAGTCAGTTACATTTTTCGTTGCTTATTTAATGCTCTTTTTAATTTTAAACAATGCATAATTAATAAATATATTAGAATTTATAAACTATAATTAATAAACAATAAAAACGGTCGAAGAAAAAAATAAATGTCGCTGCCGGGTTTCGAACCCGGGTCAGCCGTCTCATTTAACACACAAGCAATTCACCACTCCGCCACTTGATTCATTTGTGTAATCAATGAATCAAATAAAAACTTAAGTTGCACCCATGAACTCATCTGTTTGCGCCAAGAACTGAAACCGATCATCGGCTTTCAAATATCCAGAGACGTTTGAGTGATCGCGAGTTCCTGAGTATAACCGATAAATCAATGCCAACCCACGTTCTCAATCAATTCAGTCTTCAATGCCTCGATTCATATGATTTTCGAGATTGAAAACCGAAATCATATTACTCCTGATTTGCACTAATAATTCCAACGTCTCACATCTCAGAAACAATCGCAACACTCTCAATTTCATTTTCACTCTAACTTCTGTTCGTCGGAAACGTTATATGCTATCGCCGGACTTTCGCCGGAAAACCGAAACTTACACAAAATCGGTAAATTCTCGACTCTTTCGTTTTAAATCTATTGTTAGACTCTTTCGTAGCTCAGTTGGTAGAGCTGCGTGCACGCGTACGAGAGGTCTCGGGTTCGAGCCACACCCAGCGCACACATAAGTCACTGTCCGACCGGTCAACGGACCGGTCAACGGTCAACCAAAAAGTCAAAATTTTTTTATTTATTTATTAAAAATCAATTAAAAATACTTAAAAATAATATTTTTAAAGTTAGAAAATGACCTTAAACTCACAAAAATAAATCTAAAAATCCTATTAAAATTGTTAATAAAATCCACTTATTTACCAAACCATTTCGTTATTATTTTAGGTTAGTTATTTCTCGTCGATCAAATCTCCAAACTCGTGCGCATTCAACATCATCAAACGAACGCACCCAAGGTGAGTGAATCTCTACCAATTCCCCGTTTTAATCACATTTTTGGGTGTATCATGTGTCGCTTATTATTTATTACATTTAAATACTTGTGCATCCATCATATCCATGATCAAATGTGTATCCAATATGTATCAATTGTTTGTGTGGTTAATGTTTAGATTAAATTTATCATTTTCAGTACATACATCATCATAGGCTCGTCTGTTCCCCATTACCTATGAGCGGAACTGTTCCCCATTACCTATGAGCGGAACGTGGCGTTGCCAATATACGATCGGCTCCGTTTGATTGAGCCTTGATCACACATACATCATCATAGGCTCGTCCGTTCCCCATTACCTATGAGCGGAACGTGACGTTGCCAACATATACATTATCATTCATGTCATATACTCATGCAAGGTGGTTTGTTATTGTTTGTTTATTTATGTTTGCTCACATATGATTATTGCACAATTTTCCATATAAATACAACAAGAAATCAATAACAAAGGTTTTTAACAAGGTTCACTCGCCAACTTTTGTTGACCCAAAATTTCCCATTTTTACACATGATACAGGTGATCCAGTTGAAGCAAGAAACATATAGGACGGCCTAGAAGAATAAATCAGTTTAGATTTGGATTGTTATTTAATTTTCCTTTCCTTGTATTGTATGAATTTGGCTTGAACATTTAAGTTGTAATTTGAATTTAATAAATATGAAACATTTTAGTAAACATCATGAGCTTTGGTGATAACCCAATTATGCCCCGACTCTTATTCCGCTGCGGGTCGGGGTGTGACAGATTGGTATCAGAGCCATGACTATAGGGATATAGGATAGGTTATTAGACCCTTAGAGCCTATACTATAGTTGAATAATCATTTAAATTGTTTATGTGTTACATAAAAAATTCATGATGTTTATATGCTTTATGTTTGTTGTTACATTCAATGTTATGCAAGCATGTTTATAAGTACATATTACTATACAATGCTAATCATGAATCATATCCTCATAACATATCATATCCATGAGAGCACACACCACACAATTTCCATGATTTTTGCAACGATTTTTGTATTTTTTCAAATCACATCAAAGTGAGTTCTCATGACGGGCATGTAGTAACTGGAAGGGTACAAGTACCGGTAGCCGGAACGTCCTGTCTAGGCTTGGCATTTGTATAAATCCAAAATAAAGGATCAGTTTGCCTACCTGGGGACTAACGATGAGAGTACGAAGGACCTATTAGGCCAAAGCATGCTATACCAAACGTCGTGTGAGCTAACCCCACTTTGAGTTGTCATTGTGTCTACACCTGGACACCCTCCTACCATACATCTCGCAAACATATTTCATGGTTTTCATTCGGGTGATGCGAGTGTTAAACCACCAACACCAATGTGAATCCTACTAAGCCAATAGTCATGGGGGCCCACATGACTATACAGGCGATGGTATGGGGGACATTGGAGGCCCAAACATGAGCAAACCCAAGACATCCTATGGATGTAGTTGCATTATTGATAATTATGTTATTTTTATTCATTTGACGACACATGACACCTAAAAAGACTCCTTAAACTCACCATCTTCTTATGTATGTTCCTGTAGATGTCGGCTAGACAGCAACGTGGAGGTAGAAAGTCAGGAAGGTCAAACGAACGCTTGGCCACCCAAATCGCAAAACAAATGGCCGCGGTGCTTCCTGACATCGTAATTCAAGTCCAACAAGCTCTCGCCGCAAATCCCATCAACCCTCCCAATCAAGAAGACCAGAACGTCGACAACGCTCCCTCCAAAAAGTGCTCTTACAAACACTTCAAGTCTTGCGATCCCCCGAAATATGAAGGGACCGAAGGTGTCACTGCTCTCCTCCACTGGTTTGAGGAAATGGAAAACACCTTCCTCAATTGCGATTGTCCCGAGGATCGCAAGGTACGTTACACAACCGGGAGACTATTTGGAGTAGCTCTTACCTGGTGGAATACAGAAAAAGGTAAGAGAGGAATCGAAGATGCAATGGCCTTAACATGGGAGGAGTTAAGGGAAATCATGACGAGACGCTTATGTGCAAGAAGCGAGATCAAAAAGTTAGAGGATGAATTCCACTCGTTAAAGCAAAAGGAAGGAGATCATACTTCCTACAACAAAAGGTTTCTAGAGTTGAACCAAATGATCCCCAACTTGTTCACCCCAGTATACCGCTTAGTCGAACACTATATTCGAAGCCTCCCCTCGAAAATTCAAGACTCAGTTCTAAGCACTTCGCCTGCAACACTTGAAGCCGCTATGGAACTAGCTACCGAGCTTACCGAGAATCGCATCCGAAACGGAAAATTTAAGGATCAGAAAAAGAAAGCCCCCATTGAGGGCCAAACTTCAAACCATTCCACCTCCTCCTCAAAGTTTGCTAGTAAGAGGAAACGAAATGGCAGAAACTTTGTTGTCACACAAACAAACCTCCCTATCACTGTTGCACCCATCACTCAAGTTGCCCCCTTATCTGCACCATATAAAAGGCCATACTCCGGCCCATACCCAAAATGCAACCGTTGCCAATACCATCACTTTCCTGATCATCCCTGCCGACAATGCACCGGCTGTGGCCGTGCAGGTCACACCATCCAAACCTGTCGCGGACTTCAGCGAACGAACCGCAATCAGCTCTCAACCCAAACCCACCATCAGATAGTGGGTCAAGCCCAACAACCTTTACTCCTACCACCTGCCCAACATGTAGCCCAATCCTACTACCAACCCAACTATCCCATGATGCCACCTATGCGGGCTTGTTACAACTGTGGAGACCCGAACCACTTCAGGAACACCTGTCCACGCTTGGTGAACATCAACCATGCCCAAGCTCAAGCAAATCCATTAAACCAGGCTAACCAAGCTCCTCCGCCTGCTAGGGGAAGAGCTTTCAACATCAACGCCAATCAAGCTAGGGCTGACAACAATGTGGTTAACGGTACGTTTCTCATCAATGGTAGTTATGCATCCATGTTATTTGATACTGGCGCGGATAAGAGTTTTGTGTCCTTAGAATTTGGACCCATCCTCAACCAAACTCGTGATAAACTCATGGAATCCATAACGGTAGAAGTTGCTGACGGAAAACCAGTCTCATTAAACTCTATTATACGCAATTGTACTCTCACCCTAAACGATCACGATTTGCCAGTTGACCTCATTCCTATGAAGTTGGGAAGTTTCGACATTATAATTGGTATGGACTGGCTCAGCCAACATCATGCTGAAGTTGTATGCCGCGAAAAGTTTATTCGCATTCCTCTTACAAACGGTCAGACTCAACGAATCTTTGGAGAAACCCCTTCGAAAGGACTCAAATTAATGTCCAGTCTTCAAGCACGAAAATATCTCCGCAAGAATTATGTCGCATTCCTAATCATGTCGTCAAAAAGGGAACCAAGGAGAAGAAACTCGAAGACATCCCAGTAGTAAAAGATTTTCCGCAAGTTTTTCCTGACGACATTTCAGGACTTCCTCCCGTGAGAGAAGTCGAATTCCGCATTGATCTTATACCTGGAGCTACACCAGTCGCAAAATCTCCTTACAGGTTAGCCCCATAAGAAATGCAAGAGCTGGCCAGTCAACTGCAAGAGCTGACTGACAAAGGATTCATACGTCTTAGCTCATCGCCTTGGGGTGCACCTGTCCTTTTTGTGAAGAAGAAAGATGGAACGTTTCGCATGTGTATCGACTATAGAGAACTCAACAAGTTAACGGTCAAGAACCGCTACCCATTACCTCGCATCGATGATCTTCTAGACCAACTTCAAGGCGCCACCTGTTTTTCAAAAATCGACCTTCGTTCTGGTTATCATCAACTCAGAGTACATGAAGAAGACATCCCAAAGACCGCCTTCCGAACTCGTTATGGTCATTACGAA
Source organism: Scalesia atractyloides (assembly GCA_947069175.1). Classification (NCBI taxonomy): domain Eukaryota; kingdom Viridiplantae; phylum Streptophyta; class Magnoliopsida; order Asterales; family Asteraceae; genus Scalesia; species Scalesia atractyloides. The sequence continues at coordinate 35,802,733 of CAMTDV010000015.1, forward strand.
TTCATGGTCATGCCATTTGGTTTAACCAACGCTCCAGCAGTATTTATGGATTTAATGAATAGGGTATGCAAACCCTACCTCGACCGCTTTGTCATAGTCTTCATCGACGACATCCTCATCTACTCAAAGTCTAAGTCTGATCATGAACGACATCTTCGACTCATCCTTACACTCTTAAGGACAGAAAAGCTGTACGCTAAGTTCTCGAAATGTGAATTCTGGTTAAGGGAAGTACAATTCCTTGGACACGTCGTCAATGACAAGGGAATTCATGTTGATCCCTCAAAAATCAAGGCAGTACAGGAATGGCAAGCGCCACGTACACCTACCGAAGTAAGATCATTTCTTGGTTTGGCTGGTTATTATCGCCGTTTCATTGCAAATTTCTCCCGTATTGCTGTACCACTCACGGCTTTAACTCATAAAGGAAAACCCTTCATATAGGGACCTAAACAAGAAGAAGCCTTCCAAACCCTTAAGCAAAAACTCTGTGACGCACCTATCCTCACACTTCCTGAAGGTTGTGGTGACTTCGTGGTTTATTGCGACGCGTCAGGGCAGGGACTAGGCTGTGTACTGATGCAAAGAGGTAAAGTGATAGCTTATGCTTCTAGACAACTCAAAATTCATGAGAAGAACTACACCACCCACGACCTGGAACTTGGAGCCGTTTGTTCGCTCTTAAGATATGGAGACATTACCTCTACGGTACCAAGTGTGAAATATACACTGATCACAAGAGCCTCCAACATATCTTTAACCAAAAGGAGTTGAACATGAGGCAACGACGATGGGTCGAACTTCTTAATGACTACGACTGTGAAATTCGGTATCATCCTGGCAAGGCAAACGTGGTGGCCGATGCGCTCAGTCGAAAGGGTTATGCGAACTCCATTCGTCTCCTATGTTCGCAAATCATAACCGACATCAAAGATCAAATCCGGGAAGCCCAACATGTTTCTGTAACAGAAAACGACGTACGCAATGAGCTGTCTTGTGGAGCAGAACTTAAAATCGAAACCAAATCCGACGGTATTCTGTACTATCTAGATCGCATATGGATTCCCGATCACAAAAACCTTCGTGATTTCCTTATGAATGAGGCGCACAAAACACGGTACTCTGTACACCTAGGAGCCGACAAGATGTATCAAGACCTTCGATACACCTACTGGTGGCCTGGCATGAAGAAGGATATCGCTGTTTTTGTTTCCAAGTGCCTTACATGTTCCAAAGTAAAAGCTGAACATCAAAGACCCTCAGGACTTCTAGTCCAACCCGAAATACCTGTATGGAAGTGGGAAAACATAACTATGGATTTCATTACCGGGTTACCTCGCACCTCCAGTGGGTATGACACTATATGGGTAATCATTGATCGTCTTACAAAATCAGCTCACTTCATTCCGATTCGCGAGGACTTCAAGAACGAGAAGTTAGCTCGTATCTACATCAGCGAGATCGTAAGCCGTCATGGTGTACGTTTAAGCATTATTTCAGATCGTGATGGTCGTTTCACTTCACGAACATGGCAAGCCGTACAAGCCTCTTTGGGTACACGATTAGACTTCAGTACTGCTTATCATCCTCAAACTGATGGACAATCTGAACGCACCATCCAAACTCTTGAAGATATGCTTCGAGCATGTGTCATAGACTTCAAACGGAATTGGGACGCTCATCTACCATTAGTTGAATTTTCGTACAACAATAGTTACCACTCAAGTATTGGCATGGCTCCTTTCGAAGCGTTATATGGCCGTAAGTGCCGATCTCTAGTATGTTGGCACGAAATTGGGGAAGCACAAATCACCGGTCCAGAATTGATTCAAGAAACAACAGACAAGATCCATCAAATTCAAAACAATCTTCTAGCGGCACAAAGTCGTCAAAAGAGTTATGCAGACAAACGACGAAAGCCCTTGGAGTTTAACATCGGTGATCAAGTACTTTTAAAAGTATCACCGTGGAAGGGAGTAGTTCGTTTTGGCCAGAAGGGCAAGCTAGCACCACGCTACGTAGGACCTTTCAAGATACTCGAAAGAGTAGGACCTGTAGCATACAAGCTTGACCTACCAGAAGAACTCAACAGAATTCACCCACGTTCCACGTATCAAACTTAAAGAAGTGCCTCGTCGATGAAAACGTCCATATTCCCCTAGAAGATATTCAGATCGATGAATCTATGCACTTCATTGAAAGACCAGTAGAGATCATGGACTTCGGAGAAAAACGTTTAAGACGGAGTCGTATTCCAATTGTTAGGGTACGCTGAGAGTCGAAACGAGGACCTTAGTTTACTTGGGTACGTGAAGACTCAATGCGTGAAAAATACCTGCATCTTTTTCCTGTTACCACTACTACTTAAATTTCGGGACGAAATTTCTAAAAGTAGGGGATACTGTAACATCCGTCGAAAAACGGGTTTTCAAAACCCGCTTCGTTTATTAATCGAATAGTCAGTTACATTTTTCGTTGCTTATTTAATGCTCTTTTTAATTTTAAACAATGCATAATTAATAAATATATTAGAATTTATAAACTATAATTAATAAACAATAAAAACGGTCGAAGAAAAAATAAATGTCGCTGCCGGGTTTCGAACCCGGGTCAGCCGGCTCATTTAACACACAAGCCATTCACCACTCCGCCACTTGATTCATTTGTGTAATCAATGAATCAAATAAAAACTTAAGTTGCACCCATGAACTCATCTGTTTGCGCCAAGAACTGAAACCGATCATCGGCTTTCAAATATCCAGAGACGTTTGAGTGATCGCAAGTTCCTGAGTATAACCGATAAATCAATGCCAACCCACGTTCTCAATCAATTCAGTCTTCAATGCCTCGATTCATATGATTTTCGAGATTGAAAACCGAAATCATATTACTCCTGATTTGCACTAATAATTCCAAAGTCTCACATCTCGGAAACAATCGCAACACTCTCAATTTCATTTTCACTCTAACTTCTGTTCGTCGGAAACGTTATCTGCTATCGCCGGACTTTCGCCGGAAAACCGAAACTTACGCAAAATCAGTAAATTCTCGACTCTTTCGTTTTCAATCTATTGTTAGACTTATACTAACTTCAATCCTTCAACCAGAATCGGTCCTAGACGATGTTACCGGATATTCTGCACTCGCCGGAAAATCTCTGAAAATTTCTGAAATCACGCTGTGAATCGGTATAAATATCTAAACTTTCTGATAATCTTTGTTTAGTAACTCAATTTCACAATTAGTTGATCAAAACTGTTAATTGATCCGCTCAGACGGAATTCATAAATCAGAGCCGACGACCCTTGACGGAGTTCTGAGAAAAACATCCTGTTTGGTACAATTATGTTCTTTAATCTCATTATCTAATACTTTCCAACCAATTATAAGTTTCGTTAATCGAATTAAACCAGAACAGTCGGATGTTGTTGTCTGTGTCTTTGAACGAAGAAGATGAAGTCGAACATTAGGTATAAGTTTAATTAAAACAAGATATTAAACCGGGTTAGACACATAGTCCAGCGGTGGACTGTGTGCAAAAACACAGCGCACGTCACGAGTTCGAATCTTACAAACGCACCGGCTTTCCGAATTAAAACCAATTTTTTTAAACTGAATCAGAGTAGGTCCCAGGATGTTTTTAAGATTAATATAAACTGTAAGTTTAACAGATAAGACACACAGCCCAACTGGTTGGGCTGTGCGCTTACAAACCAGAGGACACGAGTTCGATCCGGTTTCCCTGCAACCGGTTCAACCATTTAAATTCTTTTAATATAAAACCAAATAAATTAAACATTTAATTAGTATATATATATATAATTAAAAGATAGAATATTTCGGGTTAGACACGTAGCTCAGTTGGTAGAGCTGCGTGCACGCGTACGAGAGGTCTAGGGTTCGAGCCTCACCCAACGCACACATAAGTCACTGTCCGACCGGTCAACGGTCAACCAAAAAGTCAAAATTTATTTATTTATTTATTTATTTAATTTAAAAATCAATTAAAAATACTTAAAAATAATATTTTTAAAGTTAGAAAATGACCTTAAACTCACAAAAATAAATCTAAAAATCCTATTAAAATTGTTAATAAAATCCACTTATTTACCAAACCATTTCGTTATTATTTTAGGTTAGTTATTTCTCGTCGATCAAATCTCCAAACTCGTGCGCATTCAACATCATCAAACGAACGCACCCAAGGTGAGTGAATCTCTACCAATTCCCCGTTTTAATCACATTTTTGGGTGTATCATGTGTCGCTTATTATTTATTACATTTCAACACTTGTACATCCATCATATCCATGATCAAATGTGTATCCAATATGTATCAATTGTTTGTGTGGTTAATGTTTAGATTAAATTTATCATTTTCAGTACATACATCATCATAGGCTCGTCTGTTCCCCATTACCTATGAGCGGAACTGTTCCCCATTACCGATGAGCGGGACGTGGCGTTGCCAACATACGATCGGCTGCGTTTGATTGAGCCTTGATCGCACATACATCATCATAGGCTCGTCCGTTCCCCATTACCAATGAGCGGAACGTGACGTTGCCAACATATACATTATCATTCATGTCATATACTCATGCAAGGTGGTTTGTTATTGTTTGTTTATTTACGTTTGCTCACATATGATTATTGCACAATTTTTCCATATAAATACAACAAGAAATCAATAACAAAGGTTTTTAACAAGGTTCACTCGCCAACTTTTGTTGACCCAAAATTTCCCACTTTTACAAATGATACAGGTGATCCAGTTGAAGCAAGAAACATATAGGACGGCCTAGAAGAATAAATCAGTTTAGATTTGGATTGTTATTTAATTTTCCTTTCCTTGTATTGTATGAATTTGGCTTGAACATTTAAGTTGTAATTTGAATTTAATAAATATGAAACATTTTAGTAAACATCATGAGCTTTGGTGATAACCCAATTATGCCCGACTCTTATTCCGCTGCGGGTCGGGGTGTGACACTAACTATCTAACCACTGATCGTCTAACAGTGACGTTATGGTTGATAGTGACAACTAACAAACGTAACTAACTACAAACACTGCTTAAACTAAAACTATTAGTGCATAGCACTGTTACATTAATTATACTAAAACTAGACTAAGCACTGCTGGCTATCCTCTGATCTTGTGATCTTCTATCAGCGGTTGGGAGTTTCTTTTGTTAGAGGATAGGAATCAATGAGATTATTGGATGCAGTAAATGCCCATCAGAGGATAGAACATCTGATGGTTGGACCAAAGCTCGGATGGTGTATTTTGACTTCGTATCATATGTTCCTTTCCACAGGTTCAATCCCAACACCAACAACAAGCCTAACTTAAATAACATGCCTATTCTCCCGGTCTTCTCTTGCACCTGTTGAAGAAGTAGATCTCTCGACTCGAGTCTCATTACTTAAGGATTTGATCCATGAATAGGGCTTAATGCTCCTGCCACCACTCTTTCTTTTCTTAGCAGCATTCCCATCCTCCTAAGTAACAAGGCCTAATAGAACAAGTAGCTTGTTAAGTTTTAATCGAAGCAAAGCATCTTAAGTTTATTTATTTGAACTTATTTCAAATCATAATATTTATTATTCTTAAACCACATGATTTCTATATAGCTAGACGGAAAACCTACAGGCTGTATCTCAAGATCCATAAGATGAGTAGCGTGTACCCAATGAGTACACATTTGAACACAACCAAAACTGTTCGATCAACATTTATTTAACCAGTGCTTGTAAACATATATTAAATAGAATGAAAAACATATATAAAAAGTTACAACTAAATATTTTAAGATATTGTTACTAGGAAAAAGTAGACTTGGAGGATTGAATTATGCATTTACCTTTGCTACAATTTTATTGAGCGGACAACAAGAACAGAAATAATAAGTAATTAAACATTCAACTATTATATGAATTTCTTTGCTTGCTCTGGAATACGAGCCTCATACAAAGTCGAGCCCCTTTAATATGATGAAGAAGGGCCGCCCTCTTTGATTTTCCGCACCAATCCTTATTTACTACTACATCTTTTTTTTGGGTGTATAGCTCAGTTGGTAGAGCATTCGGCTTTTAACCTAATGGTTGCAGGTTCAAGTCATGCTATACTCAAACCTAACTTGCACTATACTATGAGTAAGGATGCGTAGTAATGCAAAGAGCACTCTTTGACCTTTAGATTAGAGGAGCTTCGCCGTCTTTGATTGGATGGAAACAAATATCTTAAGTTTGTAGTGAAGGATCTTTGTATTCTAGGTAGACAGCCAAAGCGCTTACCTTTCATCAAAGGGGTCGTAATCAGCCTCAAGATTTGAGATTCCGTAAGAAACTCAGTTAGTGCCTTTCTAAAAAAGAAGGGCTTGGAAGAATAAAATGAAATGCGAACAACCGCACTGGTTGTAATAGATCGACTTTCATGATAGTTCTTTCTCTAGCATGAAAGTTCCTTTTTAGGGAAGGACAACGTACTATGATACTGATCTTTTTTGTTTTCTTTTTCACTTTTCTACATACATACACACACGCACTTTCATGTTGTGACATCACCCGAAGTTCCAGCTCCTCACAGTATCCAAAGAAAACATCCTATCGAAAATATCACTAGACCTGCAACTGTTGGTGTTCTTACCAGAGGCAAATCAAGGGCAATCAATACATGTCTTTATTCGTGTTTTATCTTTCAAATAGAACCTAAAAGTATTGATGTCGCTTTTACAGGAACCAAGATGGATAGGTGGATGCCATTCATGAAGACCTGAATCAATTCGAGAAGCTGGGAGTATGGACGTTGGTGCCATTGCCTAAAGAAAAACGCGCTTTGGTAACTTGTAGGGTGTATCAATATAACAAGACGATACATGAGTTATTGTTGGAAACAAGGCTCGTCTAGTAGTTCAAGGATTTAGACAAATTGATGGCCTGGATTATGATGAAGTTTATGCTCCTGTCACCCATCTTGAAGCCATTCACATTTTTCCGGCATATGCATCCTACATTGGCTTCATTGTCTATCAAATGGATGTAAAAACGACATTTTTGTATGGGAAGGTGAAGGAAGAAATCTATGTCGATGAAACCCCCAGGTTTTGTTGATCACGAGAAAGAAGGTTATGCTTTCAAGTTAGACAAGGCACTATATGGTTTGTACCAGGCTCCACATGCCTGGTATGAAACTCTTATAAGCATTTGTTGGATCATGGGTATACTTGGGGCACCATTGATCAAACACTGTTCATAAAAAAGTGGCTCGGAGATTTCATTCTTGTGAAAATCTATGTGGGCGACATTATCTTTGGATTGACAAATGAGTTCATGTGTAAGGAATTTGAGGAAGTGCTGAAGAGAAATTTGAGATGAGCTCATTAGGAGAACGGGTCTGCAGATTCGTCAAAGCTCAAAAGGAATCCTGATTCGTCAAGGAAAGTGTGTGATTGACGTTCTTGCCAAGTTCAAGCTTTCAGATTAAAAGCCAATGGAGTCACCCATAGCAGAGAAACCCTTGTTGAATGAAGATGCTGAAGGAGTACATGTAAATCAGACTTTGTACTGATCTATGATTGGTTCATTGATGTACTTGACAACAAGCAAACCTGACATTATGTTTGTTGTTTGTCAATCTGCTCGTTATCTGGCTAATCCTAACCTCTAACATCTTACTGCCGTGAAACACATATTTAGATATCTTAAGGGAGCTCCATGTATGTGGCTCTAGTATCCAATAAATTCAAACTTTGATGTGTTTTCTTTTCCTAACAACAATGTTGGAGGCAATGACAGGGATATGAAATCAACTTCAGCTGGATTCCAATTCGTGGGAGATAGGCTCATTTTTTGGCAATGCTAGAAGCAGCAAACTATTTCGCTCTCCACTGCTGTAGTAGAATATGATGTCGCGTCCGCATGTTGTTCCCAGGTTGTTTGGATGCAACATTAGCTTCAGGATTATGGTTTAACTTATCTTAACACCACTATTTACTGTGATAATGATGCCATTATTCAGATTGTTAAAAACCTTGTTTATCACTCTAAAACCAAGCACATTGACATTAAAGTTCACTTCATTAGAGATTGCTATGACATAGGTCTTATTAAGCTTGATCAAATCCATACTGATGCTAACACAACAGATATTTTTACAAAACTTGTTAGCAGCTCTAGGTTCAAAGTGCTTGTGGACATTCCGAAGATGATATGTTTCACCAACTTAAAAATGGGGTGTCTGTGTGAGTGTCTACATGTAAATTTGGGCATAAAGTATTCTACTTTTGAAAAAAAATTAGGGGAAGAAAAATTTACAGGAAATGAAATGAATGTTCATGTTAGAGGACTAAACTCACACATGTAAGGCACAATAGCTGAAAAGATCAGGCTCTATTGGGATGTATCAGTAGGCTGACCTTGACGCTCAAAATGTTAAAAGACACTTAGTGATATAAACATAACGAACTATGTGCTTTGTGGGTAACATGTCATGGTGTATGATTTCATGGTCTTATATCTAGCGTTAATAGATTGTCAACGTCTGAGGTTGTGGTCTTTATACTATTGAGTCATCCAGGGATATCATAGCTATCCTTCTGCTGCATCTAGACAATATGCAGACCTAGGCACAGTTAGGATATCTTAAAAGAGCCAAAGAGGCCAAAACCGTAGGAAGAAAATCTCAAAAACAGAGAATTCCGTGTGCTTATAAAGCAAAATTCGTACCGAAATGGTATTTGCCTAACCCTCGTTGGACATAATATTAGTCACTTTGTTGTACAAAAGCATTGACCAGTTCACCAAATAGATGAACTCAGTATACTCATCTCTATAAAGAATCGTTGTGCATACCTTGATCATGGGGGTATGTCATGGAATGGGACACGCTTTCTATAGTATAATTTACCTTAAGCATATCATGAAGTTGAAAATTGAAGGTTGAGCCGTTAAAGTTTAAGTGGACAAACATACTGATAATTGCTTAGACCAGTCTGAGTAATCCCGGGCTTAAAAACGTTCCTTAGTAATTGTCTAAGAATGATTTGATCCCGTTGCAACCTGTTTTCTAAATTATCTCTTTTTGAATAAAAGTTGGTTGGTTTGTACAATGTTCGGAAGGTATTTCGTCAGAAAGATAAGTTAAACAAAAGCCCAAACTTGAAGGTTTGGGCCCACCTAAACCAGGTGGGCCACTGTTTTATAAAATCCAAGAAACATAAAATCCCGAAATCTTTATGAATTTCAAAATCCGTTGTGGCCCAAATTGACTGATGAGGCCCGGTCCATCATTGTTATAAAAGAGAGGAAAGGGTTTTCGAGGTGTTATTCTTGAAATTCATCTACACCTTTCTCAGTTTCCTCTTATCATCAAATCCTTTTGTTTGATCAAGATTATGCAAGATATTAAAGTGATTTTAATGATGATTTTGAGTAATGTTTGTAGGATTAGACGGTTTGGATGATTAATTAGGGTTAAATAAGGTTTATATGGTGGTGATAGTGGTTGAACGGTGGGTTTAAGAATGTTTGAATGGTGGTGATGATGGTTGAACGACGTATTGAATAGAGTTTTGAATGGAGATGATGGTGGTTGAACGATGGTGATAATGGTGATTGATGATGGTGCACTAATTTCAAGACAAAACAAATATTTGTTTGGAGATCTTAAAAGATATTTTTCCGAAAACTTCAAATTATGAGAAATTCTTAACAACCCAACTCGAAATTGTTAAAATTTAGCTTGACCTCTTGAAATCTATGAACTTTTTGAAATTTGTTTTAGACTTCTTGAAATCATGTTTGATCCATCTAAGTGAACCTAACATGGTCACCCGAACTGGATGAGAACCTCTCAAAGGGTCAGAAGTTTCCGAAAACTTCTAAACCCCATATCAATTATTGAAACTCTGAAATCTCAGAAGTTCTCGCAAATCTTAAGGGATCTCGAAAACCTTTACAGGTTGGCCAAACCTATGGTTAATCTGTTTGACCTGATGACCCGTTGACTAGATTGACTGGTTGACTGGTCAAATTGTTTATTTCATGTGATCTTACTTGTTCTGGTTGGTGGAGATTATGGATGCACAACCCGATTTGGAGGTGAAACCTGTTCACAATCAGGCAAGGTACCTGTCTAAATCACTGGAGAAATTCAGCTGAATTCAAGTCAACGATAGTTGGTTTAAACACGCACAAATTGCTCATGCATTGCGAGAAAATCCGATGATTGATAGAGATATCATTCAGACATTCTGGAAGACTGCTTCAATCAACCGACAGGGAGTAGAGGGAAGGGGTACTATCGAAGACAAAAGAAAACGATTATTATTTCAGAAGCAGTTGTTCGAGAAGGTCTACTTTTTGGTGATAAACCAACCGATCCTACTTCATTCTCAAAGAATGTTATACTAGGGGTGCTGCCAAAGCTGAGCAATGAAGGAACTTATCCCTCGTTGTTGAAGAAAATGTTTCCTCCATACCGGAGACTTCTAATGCATATGTTCTTATAGTGTATTATTAAGAATATAGGTGGATTGGATCAGTTAAAACAAGTGCAGACTTGTGCATTTGTGGCCCTAATAGAAGACTGGGATTATAATTTCTTAGCATTTTTTTTTTTGATAATATCAAGAATAACCTGGACGATGCTCGCAAGAAGATATGTTTTTGTTATATACACAATTTTGCAAATGATCTTGGATGTGAAATACCCTGAGCTGATTAAGGTACAAACTTTTTGGATTTAAAGCCGATGGGTCCGAGTTGTTTCATTGCGGTCACCCAAGTTCGACAGACTACAAAGAAGAAGTTTTTGAGAAAGTTTCCTCTGCAGAAGTATGGTAGATTTCTCGCTCTACTTGAGGAAGTTAATGAGCCTGAGCCGGAAGTAAATGTTGTGATAGCTGAGGAGCATGATGTTCAGTTTGTTGGAGAGAATTTGAGAGAAGAGAATGTGCAGATAGAAGATTTAGTACCTGAGGATGAGAATGCGGTACTGGAAGTTGAAATGGAACAACAAATGTCTGGCAATTAAGACTCTAAGAGACAGCTACCTAGAATCACTGCTGAAAGACTTGCTAAGAAATTTCAAGCGTTGCAAGTAGTCTTGGAAATCTTCCTTTTAGCTACCCACTCCTACTGAAGTGCAAGGTGATAAAGAAGATCATACTGTTCTGGTCTCATTGCAGTAAAACAAAAGCACTATAATCAAATTCCAGGCATATTAATGGAACCAAACCTTGTTGTTGTTGAAGAAAACCCTATTGCTAGTATTGCCCAAGTTGAAGAAGTACACCCTGCAATTTCTGACCCAGTTACTCTACCAGAACCAACTCGTAGTTTTGAAACTGGAAGCTCAAGCTGTGGTAATGTGGAAGTGCCAGAAAGCTCAGGAATGGGTAGAGATAGTGGTAAAATACCCATCCTCGATGATTTTGGTGATGATGATGTGGATGTTGTCAGTTTGAGAAGAAAGGTTGTTGTGCTTGAACAAGATTCTTTTATGAAGGACGCAAATATCATTACTCTTGAAGATCAAATGGAAGATAAAGATAGAAGAATAGAGAAGTTGGTAGGAGATGTCACAATGCTTGTCTCTTTGGTTTATGATCTTAAGGGTAAACTCGAGAAGAAGTTTGATGAGGAGTTTGCTGACGAAGGTGGCAAAGAATGCCATGAACAGATAAAAGAGCTTACTGCTGAAGAAAAGGCTCAACTTGATGCAGAACATTAAGCTTCGTTGCAGCAGTATCTGGATACTCCACATCCAAGGAAGAGGGCACGTTCAGTATAGAGGAAAAGAGAAATCATTGTCTCAAAGAATCTAAACGTTAACCCTTTAGATGAAAATCTGAATCTGATTGATCCAAGCAAGGTTCCTGGTAGACTTGTGACGCATGTTGGTAAGAGCTTGTATGATAAGGTTGGAAACAAGTCAGACATCGTCAGTTCAGATATGATCATGATAGAAATTTGTGGATAATAACCCGAGCTAACCAAGAGATTGAATATAACAAGACTCGAGCCATTTTTTGAGTCATTGACTAAACCAAACTTGTAGACATTGATCAGGGCTCCATATTTTGATTGTAAGAATGACCTTCAGGGATTTAGAATATGAAGATAAATATAATTTTCCAAATATGAAGACAACGAAAACTTATTTGAAGACAAACCCATGAGGCCTAAATCCATATACGGGAAAACGTCTGAAGACTGTGATGCGGTCGCCAACTCAAAAGGAGAAAACTATTCCACTTCCAAAGAAATTTCCAAAGGGCTGTTTGAAAGATTTCAAGTATTGGATATATATGAAGAGAAAATGGGGGATGCGGTCATAGTGTGTGCTGATCAAGCTTACCGACTTGCATATCCAAATGATTATAGTCAGTTTTCATCAGGAAGAACTTGCTTATATTGTTTTCCAGTCAGATTCAATTGTCAGAGCAGTATGAAGTTTGTGCAAAGGTATGGACTATTGATGCTATAAAAGATAGAGAATATCGTTTGAGCGTTGGAGCAAACACTGGAGTTGGTTCAGGTGCAGCTGGAGGTAGTGCTTGAAGACTATTTTATAAACCGACGGGAGTTTTTGGGCCCGTATAAAGGTTTACACAATATATGTGTGTGTTAAGGGTTGGTAATCTCGAAAACTACATGGATTTCGAGATGGGCGTTGATGTAATGGGCTAGGGTGATTAGGTCATGTTGACCACTAGTATATAACGGGTCTTTGGTTATCAATTAGGGTTATTGGTCATTATCAAAATATCAATTGGAGAAGTATACTGTATCATACGATGTTCTAATATAATCGTATGCAACTTTGTGTTCTTGTTCATCTCATTCATCTTACTTGAATCACTGTAACCTGTGGGATTCCACCATAGAATTGAAATCGTGTTGATATCATTGTAGTGATCCAGATTTGAGACTTACAGATCAGGGGACACACGCCTGGATCCAAACGTGGTGACAGGTACTTTTCTCATTTCTGACCAGTATGCTTTAGTGTTATTTGATACAGGCACAAATAGAAGCTTTGTTTCCATTAATTTTTTACCCCTGTTAAATATGTTGGCTATTGAACTAACAAGTCCTTACTCTATAGAACTTTCTAATGGTAAACCAATAACTAGCCACCAAATCATTCACAATTTCCCCTTAGCTCTTAAAGACCACCAATTTCTTAATGACCTACCACATGTAGGACTTAGAAGCTTTGATATAGTATTGGGTATGGACTAGATGTCCAAGTACAAGGCTGAGATTATATTTGAAAGGAAGATTGTTAGGATTCCCCTCCCTCACAATGACGTCATCATGGTACAAGGAGAAAAGTCCGCTACCATGTTACCTCTTATATCTCACCTTAAGGTGTTAAAATGCCTATGTCAAGGATGCATCGTATATATGACCAATGTGTCGATAGCAGAGCCAGAGGAAAGGCGTATTAAAGATATTCCAATAGTGTGCGAATACCCTGATGTTTTCCCCGATAAATTACCCGGAGTGCCACCCAATCGACAAGTCGAATTTCGTATCGACTTAGTACCGGGAGCAGCTCCAATTGCTAAAGCACCTTATCGTTTAGCACCTTTAGAAATGAAAGAATTGTCTGTTCAATTGCAAGAACTATTAGAGAGAGGCTTTATACATCCTAATTATTCCACTTGGGGAGCGCTAGTGTTGTTCGTAAAGAAGAAAAACCGAAGCTTTCGGATGTGTATCGATAACTGGGAGTTGAACAAAGTCACTATTAAGAATAAATACCCCCTTTCTCGAATAGATGATCTGTTCGATCAGTTGCAAGGAGTGTTTTATTTTTCCCAAAATCGATCTTGGATTAGGTTATCATCAAGTCAAAGTTCAAGAAGAAGATATCCCTAAACCAACTTTCCGAACTCGGTACGACCACTATGATTTCTTGGTTATGCCCTTTGGGCTGACCAGTGCACTCGGGGTGTTTATGGATCTTATGAACCGAGTTTTTAAACCATATTTTGGTAAATTCATCATAGTCTTCTTTGACGATATCTTGATATGTTCGAAAAGCAAAGAAGAGCGCATGAGCATCACCAAAGAACGATTCTGGCAGAAGAAGTGGTATGCAAAGTTGGCCAACTGTGAATCTTGGTTACAAGAAGTGCAAGTCCTGGGCCAAGTTGTGGATCAATAAGGAATTCATGTAGACCCTAGAAAGATTAAAGCCATTAAGAATTGGCAGGCGCCTAAGTCACCGAAAGAAATCCGTCAATTCTTGGGATTTGCGGATATTATCATCATTCATTGAGAATTTTTCCTGTATTGTACAATCCCTAACCTCTTTAACTCAGAAAGATCGGTGTGAGTGTAGGATCGGACCCAACTCGTGAGCTACTAGACTGATTTGCTTAGCTAACAGAGGCGGAATTCATTGTTAATCAAGTGAACAAACACACGAGAAGATCGATGATACCGTTTAACACATCTGAATCTTTATATCAAATAACTTGTAACGATTACAGACAAAAACGAGCAGGGCTTCGCCTCTAGTCTCCAAAAATAGCATGCTAACACAAACACCCAAGACACCTATATATACTAGACAGATTTCGCACCAAAGCATCTTGGGTGGGAATTCGTACGAAAATCTTTGACAAACATATACAACTTATGTTTTGACACTGCAAAGCCCTAAATACAAAAACGACTCATCCTAGACGTAGGCAATAGACATTAGTGCACCAACAATAGGAAATATGAGTGGGGCGATGAACAAGAAAAAACATTTCAGCTGTTGAAGCAGAAGTTGTGTTAGGCATCCGTTATAAATCTTCCAGGGGGTAATGAAGACTTCGTAGTGTATAATGATGCTTCTCGATGAGGTCTAGGATGCATGTTGATCCACAGAAACAAAGTTATCCTGTATGCTTCCTGGCAGTCTAATACATGAAAAGAATCATACTACTCACAATTTTGAGTTGGGAGCAATAATTTTCGCACTCAAAATATGGAGGCATTACTTGTTTGCTACGAAGTGCACAATATATACGGATCATAAGAGCTTGCAACATATATTTGATCCAAAAGAAGTGAACATGAGGTAGCGTAGATGGGTGGAGTTATTGAATGATTACAGCTGTGAAATTAAATATCACCCAGGTAAGGCTAATGTAGTAGCCGCTGCCTGAACCGGAAAGATAAAGTCAACCCACTAAGAGTGTGAGCACTTGGAATGATCGTTCAAACTAGTCTCAAGGAATAGATTCGTGTTGCTCAAATGAAAGCCTTAAAGCAAGGTAAGGTAGAAAATGAGGATTTACATGGAAATGAGAAGAATTTCGAAAAGAAAGCAGATGATGGGTTATACTACAGCAACAGAGTATGGATTTGTCACACCCCAACCGATGGCGGAAACATCAGGGCGCGACACTGGGCGAACCAGATTGACTCACGAGAAATTCCATAACACTACTTAAGCGAAAATATTTAAACGTCAATATCCCATACTATCAACATACAATCCTTAAACAAGTTACGAAATACAAGCATTCTCATCAAAAACAAGTTCGATCTTCCCTAGATTTTATTACAACGAGATTCTAAAAGAAAATCTAAAACTAAGCATCCATAGCTAATGTCCTCAACCTGCCACATATGTTAACATAAAACGTCAATAAACTTAAGTAAAGGTGAGCATACAGGTTTGCGTACATAATAGATATAAAAGCGTTTAGCATACACCGCATGCCATACGTAAGAGTTGTGAACTATGTAACTACTCAGATTCAAGTAAACCAACAAACCGCGATTGATCGAGGCATGCGAACAAGTGTTCACATCCTAAAAGAGAAAATAAATGAAAAATGAAAATGCGAGCCTTAACAACCCCGGGCCTCCGGGTGGCGGGTCAACCTCTAGTATACTATCATGTTAAGGGTGGCGTACAAGCAATCAAGTAATACATACAATTATGCGGATTTCACGTATAGTCATGTGATAGCGGGATTGCGAGTAAGAGTTGAGTTGTGTGATGTGTTTTGACATATGAACATATGTGACACCTAAAAGTGCGTTTAAGCATAAAGGGGTTCAAGTATACTCACTGTCGGTGCGTTTTAGGAGAAGATACGGGATCTGAGATGAGTTGCAGAGAGCGCCGGATCAACCTGTAAGCGAATAGAAGTGCATCAGTCTTCCGAATTGCTGAAATGGTTAACTATTGAGAGAACAACAGACAAGTTCGGGCGAACTTGCATGTCTTGACTTACTGAGAGTACAAGTTCGGGCGAACTTGTCCCATTTGTTGAGGTGGGATACAAGTTCAGGCGAACTTTTCTGATTTCCTTGGAAATCAGAACAAGTTTGGTCGAACTTGTGTAGTTTTGGTGAAGATTTGATCAAGTTCGGGCGAACTTGATCACCCAATTGGTGACAATTTCGAGCGAACTTGATGCCTTCTGAGAGAATTTGACTGTTTTGGCATCCAAATCGTGCGTTTTCGCGTCGTTTGCCGAGGAAATCGAGTGCCCATCCCTACAACCTTAGGCTACGGAGCAAAACCTAGGCTGAAGAGGTCTCTTGGAGCGAGTTTTAGCCATTTTATAGAAACTCAGACTAATCCGGGCGAAATTGAAGGTTCTAACGGTTTAGTCTAGTTTGTGCAAAGTAACGATTTCGTACTTGTGCTTCCGGATTTGAGATCTAGCTTGACAACGCCTCGTTCCACTTCAAAGTGAACGAAACATACGTCATTTAGTCCAAATATTGTGTGAAAATCGATGTTTAAAGGTTTTACTCATATCTAAGCATAGATCTGAGTGAAAAACAGAAGTTTTGCATAAAAAGATGAAGATTTTAGAAGAGATTTGATGAAAATGAAGGCAAATCCTTGTGCAAAAGCATTGTAAAATGTTGTTGTAGCTTGAAAACGGGTGGAATCTTACTTAGAAAACAAAGGGTTTCGGTTTTGGGGAGCTCCGGGCGAACTTGCATCAAGTTCAAATGAGAAGAGGAGCTGGGTATTTATAGGTCAAGTGAGAAAGTGGGCTGAAACATCAAGTTCGGGCGAACCTGCTACAAGTTTGGGCGAACTTGCTTGTTTCTTGTGTTTATGGGACAAGTACGGGCGGACTTGTTATGTCTTGAAGATTTTGGTGGTCTAGACAAGTTCGGGTGAACTTGTGATGCACAAGTTCGGCCGAACTTGACCTATTGGCCATGTTTTGGTCGATTATTTTGCGTTAAGAGTTCGTTTGACGATTTGATTCATAGGAGATAGTTATATTAAGCGTTTTAGCGAAGTGTTAAGCGTTATATTATCCTTAAATTGAGAGAGAGCGAGTTGCGAGAGCGTGCGAGTGTTTTAGCGATATTAAACCATAACATAAATAAACATAACACATATAAGACGTAATTGTACATAATTAACTGCGTTTTGCGATACGATGAGATAAGCGATGCGATGGCACAAGTGTTTATTAAACAATAACACACTCGGCTCGTATAGTAGCATAACTACTTGTGATTGCGTTGAATTAGCGATTAATAAGCGATTAAATGCGATATAGGTGTGATAAATATAATTCCATTAACATAAACTTTTCATAATCTAAATCTCGGAATACAAGCGATTGAGATAAACAAAATACACGAAAAAAGGAAATAAAATAAATAACAACGAAAATTTGGAGTTGTTACAGTCTCCCCTACTTTAACAATTGCAGATATTTAGCCTTCATGTCACTTTCCAATTACCAAGTGAACTCGACAACGCGTTTGCCTTCCCATCGGACTTTCACGATAGGGATTCGAGAGCGTCGTAGTTTCTTGGTTTCTTGGTCCATGATTTCGACTGGCTTTTCCATGAAATGAAGAGTCACGTTTATTTGCAAGTCCTCGAGAGGGACGTGGAGATTTTCTTCAGTTAGGCATTTCTTGAGGTTCGACACGTGGAAAGTTTGATGTACGATGTTAAGTTCGGCCGGTAGTTCGAGTCGATAGGCCACTTTGCCGATTTTTTCCATAGTCTTAAAGGGACCTACGTATCGTGGTGGTAGCTTTCCTTTCTTTCTGAAGCGGATCACTCCTTTCCAAGGTGCAACCTTTAAGAGAACGTGATTTCCCATTTCGAACTGTAGGGGCTTGCGGCGTTTATCGACATAACTCTTTTGACGACTCCGAGCTTTCAAGAGATTGTCTCTGATCTGGAGAATCTTGTCTGTCGTTTCTTGAATCAGCTCGGGACCGGTGATTTGTGGTTCTCCAATCCTCGTGCCATGCAATAAGCAATCAACATTTTCTTCCATACAGTGCCTCAAAAGGAGCCATTTGAATGCTGGTGTGATAACTATTATTTTACTAGAATTCAATTAAAGGTAAATACGTATCCCAATAACGATCAAAATCTATGATGCACGCACGAAGCATGTCTTCTAGGGTGCGGATCATGCGCTCAGTCTGACCGTCGGTTTGAGGGTGAAAAGCGGTACTGAGATTAAGCGTAGTACCAAGGGCGGATTGAAAAGTCTCCCAGAGACGTGAGGTAAAGCGACCGTTTCGGTCAGAGATGATGTCACGAGGCGTCCCGTGTCGACATATGAATTCGTCGGTATAGATTCGTGCTAATCTTTCTACCTTAAAGTCTACTTGTATGGCAATAAAGTGCGCAGATTTAGTAAGACGATCAACGATAACCCAAATGCTATCATGACCAGAGGAAGTGCGAGGAAGTTTCGTAACGAAGTCCATAGCTATACTCTCCCATTTCCACATCGGGATTTCGGGTTGTTTGAGCAAGCCAGAGGGCCTTTGATGTTCGGCTTTAACCTTCGAGCAAGTTAAGCATTTTGAGACGCAAACGGCGATATCCTTTTTCATGCTCGGCCACCAATACTTAGGACGAAGGTCCTGGTACATTTTGTCGACTCTGGGATGAATGGAGTGTCAAGATTTATGAGCTTAGGTCATTAGCAATACACGAAGATTTTCACGGTTAGGAATTCATATGCGATCGAGATATAACAACGAGCTGAGTTTCGGCACCACATCTCATTTCATCCTCCAAAGTATTCTCGTTAAAACAAGCGAATTGAGCGGAGTGAATCATGATTTCGAGATCATTCAAAGGTTGAGAGTCATGAATACTATACACAAAGCTTCGTCGACTGAGAGCATCGGCTATGATGTTTGCTTTGTCAGGATGGTAGCGTATCTCACAATCGTAATCGTTGAGAAGTTCAACCCATCTGCGTTGGCGCATATTCAGTTCCTTTTGATTAAAGATATGATGTAAGCTCTTACGATCGGTGAAGACCGTACACTTAGTACTGTAAAGGTAGTGTCGCCATATCTTCAATGCAAAAACAACTGCACCGAGTTCGAGATCGTGGGTTGTGTAGTTCTTCTCGTGGATCTTTGAGTGGTCGAGATGCATACGCGATAACTTTGTCTTGTTTCATGAGAACACAACCAAGACCTAAGTTAGAGGCATCGCAATAAACAACAAAATCGTCATTTCCGTCAGGAAGAGCGAGTACAGGAGCGTTGAATAGCATACACTTGAGAGTTTGAAAGGTTCCCTCTTGTTTGGAATCCCAACGAAAGGCTTGTCCTTATGTGCGACATCTGAGCTGTTTCAACTATCATACAATTCCAAACCATATGAAATCTTGTGTTTCATTCCCGAGAATTGTAAAATTACATGTGACATTCATCCATTTTAGTCCATGTACAATTTCGACACTTCAAAGCTTTTTCTAGAAGATATATGTAAACTGTTATGCAAATGTAACCAGTTTAACACAACGTATATTCCGGAATAGTGACATAAGTATAACATACCTTAACTAACCTTTACATAACATAGAAATAAGTTTTGAAAGGTTTGGTCTGTCAAAAACAAATTTAATCTATCACAGGGGCTATTTACAACAAACTACAAAAGTCTGCTGATTCTCGTAGAAACACACATTCTGGAACAAATTCATAAGCTAAACATACCCTAAATACCCTTAACATAGCTTAGAAATAAGTTTTGAGGGCTTCGGTATGGCAAAAACCTGATTATGCAACTTCAGGGGCTATTTTGCAAATTACGAAACTATGCCAATTCCCGTATCTCTTAATCCGGGACATCTACGGACATCCAAAAATTTTTGTAATCATTAAAATATTGTAATTTGATGATTGGAATGCAAAAATATCATTCGTTACGCTTTTACGGTCATGCACGCGTTAATTACGATTTTCTTCGTAATTGACCGAAAACAGCAACCGTACGCACAAACGAACCGACCTCTGAGATATTTTTGAGCACATTTCAAGTTCCCTATACTTTATTGTCCTTAAGAGCATAAATATTGGGTTAACGGGTGTTAGAAATGCCAAAACGCGACGAAAACATGTGCAGGGACCTGTTCTACCATTTTTGAAATTTCAGATTGGGGGGCAGTGGCGCTATGCGACGCCCTGGGGGGTACCCGTTGCATACGGCGAGGCCCCTATTTGGGCAAAAAGTTTACTGGCAACTTCCAGCTGCATTTCTTGGCCACCAATTCGCAAATTTTGACACCTAGCACGAGATTTGCCACACTTATTCTGCTTTTAACACCTCAATAATACTTGTTAACATCTTAGGACACCTCCTATCACTTGTCTTGACCATATTAATCCAATTAAACTATAAATACCATGCTCTTCTTCATCCTTGAACTTTTGCAACCATCTTCTTTGCTCCTATCCGCTACAATCTGAAGTTTCAACCACCCTTGGAGCTTTCCTCTATGATTCCTTGATTATCCTTGGTGTTTATAAGTATTTCATTCATGCTTTGTTCAATTCTATTAGCATATTTGAGCTAAAAATCAAACAGTTTGACTTTCTGTTTGACTTTCAATTTTGATCATGAATTAATCAAAATAAAATCCAATTGAACTTGTTAATATGAAAATAATCATGTTGGTCATAAACCTTAATGATCATACCGACTGATTTCCATCTTTTCAAGGCTTTGTGACGAGTCAAAGTTTTGGTAAAAAATGCAATAAATGCGCATTTCATGATGGAACTAATTTCGGGTGTCAAAACAGTTCGTTTTGATGCCAAAACTCTTTTATAACTTAGTTAGGCATGTCAAAACATGTCTAACTCGTCACTTTTAGTATAGTGCTTATTTAGGATCGTTTGTTGAACGGTTTTGACCACCGCTTTGACTTTCGAATCTAACCCGTTTGGTGGATATTTGGACCCGACCAAATACATATTTATGACCATAATTATATAGGGAATAACCCTCTGAGGTTATATCTTATGGTCATTTCATTGGTTAGCATTATGGTGATTAATTATTATATTCCTTAACAATGACCAAAATACCCTTTTTGCAAACAAATCAAACTAAAGCATATGTAATTTAAATTTTGACATGTAATCTGATGTAATAACAATATTAAACATGTTTTGACAATTTAGACTTATCATCACACATATCTAACCATCCGAACGCGTAGTAACGCGAATGACACTTTAAAGTGGCTTAAACTACCTTAACGAGTCATAACGGGTCAAAAGCACTTAGGATTCATCCAAATCAGAGTGTTAACTTTATTAACCCATTTCATATGAGTTACAACACTTATTTGGTTTATAAAGTCTCATTCTATCCGATTATGTCCAGACTTATTTACATGTTATCCAACTCATTAGGACACACTTGATTCCTTGATCTTTGGGCTTTGTTCATACAATCACACAAGGCTTATCTGCAAATCCCAGGCGAGTACATTGCTCCCCTCTTTTGTGTTATTCAAATGTTTTGGGTGATTCATATGTGCTAAGTTGTTTTCAATGTACAAATACTATGGTTTATATAACAATATGGTTTCAATAATGTGATACAACTTGTTGGTGCGTTATCCATTATACGAATGACATTCATTAACATTGATATGCCGCCCAGTAGTAAGTTATGGTACCGTAGGATCGAAAATCCCATTACTAGGCTATTCACTGGATTTGATGGGTAGTTTGGGGAACGACAGAAACTGTTTATGATTAACAAATCATTCGTTGATTTGTTAGTCTTGTTAAAGAGATCTTTTAGGATCTATTAAAGATACCCTTGGGGTATAGTCGAGTCAGCAAAGGCTTGAATGTATTCATTAAAGAACGTTCACAATTATAAACAAGGACGATGGACAATGTTTTATTACAAGTACAAAGAACAATGGTTTGTGACAAGGACAATGAACAATTGGTTATTGACACGAACAACGGTCGAATGGTTATTTTTGAACAAGGTTACACATAAAATTTTATTTAAAGATATAAACCATACAAAGTTTACTTTCAAGATAAATTACAACCCAATTTTACGAAACAAATGTTTTCAGTCAAGATTCATGGCTACAAGGTTTTGATTTACTTATATTAACTTGTAAAGTTGATATATTATATTGCAATATCAAATACTTTTTGATTTCCATATTTACTCGTCGATAATCGAAGTTGGAAGAGGTATTGCAATATAGTTATAAAGGCCAAGAATTTGATACTCACAAAACCTATTTTCTCGCCGATATTCTTTTATGCTAACCTTGTTTTTCACATATGTTTCAGGATTAGTTTCATGACGATTGTTGCTGCATACTTCACCTAGGGGGGACGCGGATTTTAGTGCCTTAAAACAAGAAAGACAAATAATATACTTGTTTTGTTTATTTTAAATTCCGAGGACAATGAATTCGTGTTAATATTCAATAAAACATAATTTCAAATACCATGTGTTATGTAACAATTTGTAACGTGACTCCCCAAGTGTTTTCGCCGCGTGTTGATTTACGCGATTTTGGGTGTTACAGATTGGTATCAGAGCACCGGTTATAGGGAATTAGGTTATTAGTAATGATTTAACCTAGTCTATAACCTTCCTAGGACCCCAACGCAAGTTTACTTGTGATTAGATTTTTAAAACATTACCATCACCTATCCTTAGGTGAATACCAAAAACAAAGCATATCACATCTTTTGAAAGTCCAACATTTTTCTAAAACTTCACAAGAAATCATCTATCCTTAGATGGTTTGTTCTTAGGCTTATTGCCTTCAAAATTTTCAAACTCTCGTCAAAGTTTGGGCTTTAATAATGTGAACATATACAATCTGGAAGGGTGGGTGCCTGTACCCCGAGTTTTCTGTCTAAGGCTAGAGTGTTCGTACAAATCCACTTAATCGGACCAGTCACTCTTACCTAGTAACTCTTGGGGTGAGTGTCCACTTATAGGCTAAAGCATGTCTTCATGACACATTATAAAGACCCATTTACTTTGATTAGTCACTGTGTCATTTGTTTGTTCTTGGTACTAATCAATTGATCACAATCCTTATGCGTCGCCGATATTTCTTTTAACAATTCATTTTGACTATCCAATGTCAATCTCAATCGGTTTCACTCATATTTTCCTCTCTCTTTTTCAGAATGCCTCCTCATCGCGACACTACTCAAAACGCCGAAATGGTAGCTCTAATTGCTCAGCAGATGGCTGCTGTACTCCTAAACCTTGTGACTCAACTTAATCAGGCCTACAATAACAATAACAACAATGCACCTACTCCGTTCAACTTCAAACAATTCAACTCGGCCAAACCACTCAACTTCACTAGGTCTGAGGGAGCTATGGGGCTCCTACAATGGTTTTAGAGTATCGAAAACACTTTCAGCCATGTTCAGTGTTCGAACGAGCGAAAGTAGAGTTTGCTACGAGTGTTTTCAAAAAGAGGGCACTCACGTGGTGGAATGGAATTATGAGGGATAGAGGCGCGGATGTAGCACTGGCTCAGACATGGGAGGAGCTTAGAGCTCTTATGATGTAAGAGTTTTACCCACGTCATGAGCAAAGGGCACTAGAGAACGAATTCCACGAGCTGAACAAGACAGTGGGGAACATCACGCCTACACTGACCAATATGAGGAACTAAGTTTGTTGTGTCCTACCATGGTTACGCCTTTGGACAAGGCAATCGAAAAGTACATTGATGGCCTGCCTGACCCTGTTCAAGATATTGTTACTGGTAGCAACCCTACCACCATTCGACAGGCTATCGAACTATTTGCTACCCTGACTGAGTCTCAAATCAAGAAGGGTAAACTTTTCCGCAAAGGTGACAAGAAACCATCTGACAAGGACACTAAAACTGAAACCCCCAAGAAGTCAAAGAAGCGTAAAGCTTCACAGAACTTTGCAGTAGTTGCACAGAACAATCAAGCTGCCCCCAATCAACCAGCACAACCCCTTGCGAGGAAACCTTATGCTGGTACAACACCTATATGCAACAAGTGCAATGCTCATCATCATGCTCACCTACAATGTCGTCAATGCACTTCGTGTGGGCAACTTGGTCATTTAGCAAACGTCTGTCGATCAGCTCGAGCTAACTTTCCACCAGGTTCTTGCTACAACTATGGCGAGATGGGTCATTTTAGAAGCAACTGCCCGAAAATTATTAATGCAAATCCTGCTCATGGATGTGCATTTAACATATATTAACGAGACTCGAACCAACAACGGTGCAACTATGAACAATTAAGTTTTTATCTGTTTCTCTTTTGTTTACCAAGAACTTCGAAAACACTTTGATTATATATAGATAAATGTGGTTGTTTCCATTTTATTTACAAATGTGATTACATATATGTGTATTATACCCCCACAATACCAATACCAAGGACATGGTTCCTTGCAAATCAACTACTCTCGTAGTTTCTTTCATTTTTGTGATCGCTTGTGATCTCCACAAAAATCCTAAGTACTCATTTCTTCCAAGACACAAAGTACAAGCTACAAGTTATAACCCTTAACAGATACTCAAAGTACCATTTTAAATCCTTGAATGGATACCTAAGGGTACTTCCCTGAGTCCTTAATTGGACTTATGTAATATGCGGATGAGCATATCACAACTCTCTGGTTTCATAACACTTTGCATAGTACATGATTTCAAAAATATTATACCCGATTTCAAAAATTTCATGATTTAAAAGGCATTTCATAAGATTCTAAAAAAACCTTTTAGCATAGCATATTTACTTAGTATACAAAGTGCATAATTTCAAAATACATATTTTCAAAAACATTCAAAGACATTTCACATGATTTCAAAGATACTTTTGCGACATATGTTGACTTAGCATATGAGCACATTGATTTATTTGCATCTTGCTATGTATGTTGACTGAGCATACTAGTACATGATTTTCAAAGACATCTTGCTTGTATGTTGTCTGAGCATATCGAGTACATGGTTTTCAAAGACACTTTGCTTCATATGTTGACCTAACATATCTAGTGTGTGATTTTTGAAACATTTTCGCCACTCAAAAACTCAAAAAAAAATCCTTATAGATCTTCCTATCTTCATAGTTAGATTCTTGTGGATGTTTAAAGTACTAAGTTGAAGTCCTTGGTTGGATTCCTTGTGTACTTTAATGCGTGGGTACAATTTGATGACCAAGTTGACAATTATGTGTTTATGTGATTAGTAGTGATTTAGGTAACGAAACGAGCGTAATACCATAAGAACATGGTGGATACGCCGCTGGTACTTCATATATATAAGTGTTCTTATTGTTTCACCATTGTAATGTTATCCAAACCACTATAGGATCTTTGGTGTTCGAGTCGATTCAAATGCTCGCTATCCAAATCCTTGTAGAATCTTCCATATCTTCATATGATAGATTCTTAGAAAGATATCCAAAAGTACTATCTTAAATCTCTAATGGGCTATTATATGCAAATAGTTATACCCTTGGACTTTAAGGTGCTATTCCAAAGTTAAAGAGATTGATTCATCAATCTAGTTAAAGAAACCTTTCAGGGTTTAGTTAAAGAGGCCTTTTAAGGTCTAGTTAAAGGGATCATTCATTGATCTAGTTAAAGAAACCTTTCAGGGTTTAGTTAAAGAGGCCTTTCAAGGTCTAGTTAAAGAGATCATTCGTTGATCTAGTTAAAGAAACCTTTCAGGGTTTAGTTAAAGAGGCCTTTCAGGGTCTAGTTAAAGAGATCATTCATTGATCTAAGTTAAAGAAACCTTTTAGGGTTTAGTTAAAGAGGCCTTTCAGGGTCTAGTTAAAAAGAACATTCGTTGATCTAGTTAAAGAGGTCATGTGTAGGCCTAGTTAAAGAGATTGTTCGTCAGTCTAGTTAAAGAGATCATGTGATGATCTAGTTAAAGAGACTCTTTGGTGGTCTATTTAAAGAGATCATTTGTTGATCTAATTAAAGAGACCCATTTTGTGGTCTAAACAAGTCATTGCATGTTTACTTGTTTGGTTTTTCTCCTATACATTGCAAAATGAGTATGCGAACTATTATGGATGCGTACATAACTATAAAATCTTTGCATAGAAAACCATAGCAAGTTTTGTCATGTGTAAGAACCATAGTGATAAGGATAACAAAACGGGAACAATGTAATAAGGGCATGGTGGATACGCAGCTGGTACTTCCTATATATAAGTGTTCCTTATTACATTGCAATCGTGCGTCATTTAAGTTACTAAAAGTTCTGGACCTTGACCAATGTTATTTTAATCATTCTCTCTCCAACTCCATCTTCGAGCACACACAAGTTTCCCATACTAGTCTTCATGGGAAATCTCTATAAACATTTTTCTGTTTGAAATTCGACATTCATTTCTAGTTATGTTATGACAAAAGACATCACTTTGGCATTTACATGATTCTATTCTAAGGCTTGGTGCAAACAAAGATGTCATACAACCACCTATTGCGACAAAGTTCAGATTTTTGAATCTAAGTTCATACCAATAGACAATGTATGAGTAAAATAAACAAAGTTCGCTGAGAGTGCAAACGTTACCTAAAGTATTATCCGGGAACGAAGGATCAGTTGAAGTGATACCCTCACTTATGATTTCGCAAATTTCCTCTGAATTAAATTTCGTGAAGAAATTTCCTAAAGTAGGGGAAACTGTGACATCTGAGTCGTTTCGACTATCATACAATTCCTAACCAAATGAAATCTTGTGTTTCATTCCCGAGAATTGTAAAATTACATGTGACATTCATACATTTTAATCCATGTACAATTTCGACACTTCAAAGCTTTTTCTGGAAGATATACGTAAACTGTTACGCAAACATAATCAGTTTAACACAACGTATATTATGGAATAGTGACATAAGTATAACATACCTTACATAATCTTTACATAAGTTAGAAATAAGTTTTGAAAGGTTTGGTCTGTCAAAAACAAATTTAATCGATCATAGGGGCTATTTACGACAAACTATGAAATTCTGCCGATTCTCGTAGCAACACACATTCCGGAACAAAGTCATAAACTAAACATACCCTAAATACCCTTAACATAGCTTAGAAATAAGTTTTAAGGGCTTCGGTATGGCAAAAACCTGCTTATGTAACTTCAGGGGCTATTTTGCAAATTCTGTGAAACTATGCCAATTCCCGTATCTCTTAATCCGGGACATGTACGGACATTCAAAAATTTTTGTAATCATTAAAATATTGTATTTTGATGATTGGAATGCAAAAATATCATTCGTTACGCTTTTACGGTCATGCACGCGTTCGTTATGATTTTCGTCGTAATTAACCGAAAACCGCATCCGTACGCCCAAACGAACCGATCTCTGAGATATTTTTTAGCACATTTCAAGTTCCCTATACTTTATTGCCCTTATAGAGCATAAATAATGGGTTAACGGGTGTTAGAAATGCCAAAACGCGACGAAAACATGTGCAGGGACCTGTTCTACCATTTTTTAAATTTCAGATTGGGGGTGGGGGGGGGCGGCGCTACGCGACGCCCTAGGGGGGTACCCGTAGCGTACGGAGAGGCTCCTGTTTTGGCAAAAAGTTGACTGGCAGCTTCCAGCCGCATTTCTTGGCCACCAATTCGCAAATTTTGACACCTAGCACGAGATTTGCCACACTTATTCTGCTTTTAACACCTCAATAACACTTGTTAACATCTTAGGACACCTCCTAACACTTGTCTTGACCATATTAATCCAATTAATCTATAAGTACCATGCTCTTCTTCATCCTTGAACTTTTGCAACCATCTTCTTTGCTCCTATCTGCTACAATCTGAAGTTGCAACCACCCTTGGAGCTTTCCTCTGTGATTCCTTGATTATCCTTCGTGTTTGTAAGTATTTCATTCATGCTTTGTTCAATTCTGTTAGCATCTTTGATTTAAAAATCAAACAATATGACTTTTTGTTTGACTTTCAATTTTGATCATGAATTGATCAAAATAAAATCCAATTGAACTTGTTAATATGGTAATAATCATGTTGGTCATAAACCTTAATGATCATACCTACTGATTTCCATCTTTTCAAGTCTTTGTGACGAGTCAAAGTTTTGGTAAAAAATGTGATAAATGCGCATTTCATGACGGAACTAATTTCGGGTGTCAAAACAGTTTGGTTTGATGCCAAAACTCTTTTATAACTTAGTTAGGCATGTCAAACATGTCTAACTCGTCACTTTTAGTATAGTGCTTGTTTAGGATCGTTTGTTGAACGGTTTTGACCACCGCTTTGACTTTCGAATGTAACCCGTTTGGTTGATCTTTGGACCTGACCAAATGCATATTTATGACCATAATTATATAGGGAATAACCCTCTGAGGTTATACCTTATGGTATTTCATTTGGTTAGCGTTATGGAGATTAGTTGTTATATTCCTTAACAATGACCGAAATACCCTTTTTGCGAACAAATCAATCTAAAGCATATGTAATTTAAATTTTGACATGTAATCTAATGTAATAACAATATTAAACATGTTTTGACAATTTATACTTATCATCACACATATCTAATCATCCGAACGCGTAGTTACGCGAATGACACTTTAAAGTGGCTTAAACTACCTTAACGAGTCATAACGGGTCAAAAGCACTTAGGATTCATCCAAATCAGAATGTTAACTTTACTAAACCATTTCATATGAGTTCCAACACTCATTTGGTTTATAAAGTCTCATTCTATCCGATTCTTCCGATTATGTCCAGACTTATTTACATGTTATCCGACTCATTAGGACACACTTGATTCCTTGATCTTTGGGCTTTGTTTATACAATCACACAAGGCTTATCTGCAAATCCCAGGCGAGTACATTGCTCCCTCTTTTATGTTACTCAAATGTTTTGGGGTGATTCATATGTGCTAAGTTGTTTTCAATGTACAAATTCTATGGTTTATATAACAATATGGTTTCAATAATGTGATACAACTTGTTGGTGCGTTGTCCATGATACGAATGACATTCATTAACACTGATATGCCGCCCAGTAGTAAGTTATGGTACCATAGGATTGACAATCCCGTTACTAGGCTATTCACTGGATTTGGTGGGTGGTTTGGGGAACGATAGAAACCGTTTATGATTAACAAATCATTCGTTGATTTATTAGTCTTGTTAAAGAGATCTTTCAGGATCTATTAAAGATACCCTTGGGGTATAGTCGAGTCAACAAAGGCTTGAATGTATTCATTAAAGAACGTTCACAATTAGAAACAAGGACGATGGACAATGTTTTATGACAAGTACAATGAACAATGGTTTATGACAAGTACAATGAACAATGGTTTATGACAAGGACAATGAACAATTCATTATTGACATGAACAATGGTTGGTTATTTTTGAACAAGGTTACACAACAAATTTTATTTAAAGATATAAACCATACAAAGTTTACTTACAAGATAAATTACAACCCCAATTTACGAAACAAATGTTTTCAGTCAAGATTCATGGCTACAAGGTTTTAATTTACTTATATTAACTTGTAAAGTTGAAATATTATATTGCAATATCAAATACTTTTTGATTTCCAGATTTATACTCGTCGACTCTCGAAGTTGGATGAGGTATTGCAATATAGTTATAAAGTCAAGAATTTGATACTCACATAACCTATGTTCTCGCCGACAATCTTTTATGTTGACCTCGTTTTTCACATATGTTTCAGGATTAGTTTCATGACGATTGTTGCTGCATACTTCACCTAGGGCTTACGCGGACTTTAGTGCCTTAAAACAAGAAAGACAAATAATATACTTGTTTTGTTTATTTTAAATTCCGAGGACAATGAATTCGTGTTAATATTCAATAAAACATAATTTCAAATACCATGTGTTATGTAACGATTTGTAACGTGACTCCCTAAGTGTTTCCGCCGCGTGTTGATTTACGCGATTTGGGGTGTTACATTATGAGTTAAAGCAGTAAGCGGAATGACGATTTCCGAAAAGTCGGTGATGAATCAACGGTAGTAACCCGCCAATCCAAGAAAGGAACGGATTTTGGATGCATTCTTCGGCGTAATCCAACTCTTGGCAGCTTCAATCTTTGCAGGGTCAACGTGAATTCCTTGACTATTAACAATGTGGCCGAGAAATTGGACTTCTTCGAGCCAGAATTCACATTTTGAGAACTTAGCCATAAAGACGATTACCTTGAAGAAGTTCGAGGACTAAACGGAGGTGGCGCGCGTGTTCGTCTCTCGACTTCAAGTAGATAAGTATGTCATCGATAAACACAATGACGAAACGATCTAAGAAAGCTTTACACACACGGTTCATCAAATCCATGAAGACCACGGGTGCATTGGTAAAACTGAAAGGCATGACCACGAATTCGAAATGTCCATAACGGGTACGAAATGCGGTTTTCAGAATATCTTCTTCCAATACGCTAACTGATGATAATCGGAACGTAAATCGATCTTGGAAAAACAAGTAGCACCTTGAAGCTGATCAAACAAGTCATCGATTCAGGGAAGAGGATAGCGGTTCTTTATCGTAAGCTTATTAAGTTCACGATAATCGATGCACTTTCGGAACGTCCCATCTTTCTTTTTCACAAGAAAAAACGGGTGCGCCCCAAGGTGAAGTGCTCGGGCATATGAAGCCTTTATCAAGAAGCTCTTGAAGTTGGCTGGATAGCTCGCGCATTTCGGATGGTGCGAGACGATAGGGAGATTTTGCAACAAGAGTAGCACCGGAAATCAAATTGATACGGAATTCAACATCATGAGTAGGGGGTAAACTGGGTAAATCGTCGGGAAAAACTTTGGGAAATTCACAAACAACGGGTACATCTTTCCAGGTTTTCTTTTCTTTCTTCGGGTTCACGATGTTGGCTAGGAATACAACGCATTGCTTGCGCAAATGCTTGCTCGCTTGAGTACATGACATAAGCATCAACTTCTTTGAGGGAGTTTCAGCATAAACATGGAGTTGATCACCGTTAGGAAGAGGAAAACGAATCATTTTATCGAAGCATACAACTTCAGCATGATTTTCACGAAGAAAATCCATGGCTACTATGATATCGAAGCTACCTAACTGCATAGTTATGAGATTGATCAAGAAGATGTGGTTGTTGAGATCGTGAGTATAACCACATAGGATGGAGTTAACGGTAATGGCTCTTCCGGTGGCAACTTCGACATCGAAGGTCTTTGGGAGTTTAGCGCGTTTACTTTTTAAAACCATTTCGAATTCTAACGATACAAAACAATTATCGGAACTAGTATCAAATAAACATGAAGCATAAATACCATTGACAAGGAACATACCGTTGACAACATTGTTGTCGTTCTGAGCCTGGCGATGATTGAGGTTAAAGGCTCGTCCACGCGCAGCCTGTGCTTGTTGCTGCTGAGGCTGTGGTGGTGGCTGCTGCTGAGGCTGCTGTTACTGCGGCTCTTGTTTGACGGCTCGGTTAGGGAAGACATTACTGAAATGGTTTGGGTCCCCACATGTGTAGCAAACACGGGCCTTTGGGGCTGGCGCTTGCTACTGGTACTGCTACTGATTAGCCTGAGGAGTGCGAGGGGAGCTGGTAAAGCTGGTGCTGCTGGGGCCTGAGGAGCTGGCTGCGGAGGGCCTGAACGGCAACTAACAGTAAAGTGGCCGTATATGTTGAAGGTGGTACAGAAGCGGCAATTGCCTCCAAGCGCATGGTGATAGGTTCATTTTGTGCACAAAGGATGAGGACCAGTATACACACGCTTTGCTGGAGGTGTGTTTGGTGCGGCAGACTGAAGCGGCTGAGGGTTTGGCAGTGCAGTAAGGGCACAGTTCTTGCTCGGGTTTTCCCTTTTGCGACCTCGGCGACTAGACTTTGACTCTCGAGACTGATCAGTAGGAGCTGCAGATTCGGTGATGGCCTGGTTTGCGACTTTGTTGTGGTTCTTGAAGTAACCGGCCTGAACCCTTTTGTCGTTGATCTCTACGGCGAGCTGGTAAGTTTCCTCGATGGTGACAGGGTGTGCGGCTTGAATAAAATTAGCGATGCAATCGGGTAAAGCACGCAGGTATTTCTTGATTGATTTCTCGGCCGTGTCCACTTGACCGGGACAGATAATGCTCAACTATTTGAAACGTGCTGTTAGGCCAGCATTGTCGGACCATCTTGCTTAATATCCGAGAACTCATTCTCCAGCTTTTGAACCCCATGTGGAGGACATAACTCTTTCACCATGATTTCTTTGAGTTCCGCCCAAGTGAGCCCATAAGCTTCGTCATTCCCGCGCTTGTTGCGCTCCGCTGTCCACCAATCGAGAGCTTTCGACTGGAACACACCGATGGCGTTGATAGTGCGCAGAGCTTCGGGGCATCCACTCTGACGGAAGGTAACCTCGATAGAATCGAACTATTGGAACATAACACTCGGTCCTTCAGTGCCAGAGAAAGTGAGTGGTCCACATTCCTTAAATTGCTTAAAGCTGAAGGAAGTCTTGGGCGCGTCAGCTTTGGAATCGACGGACGAATTGCTGTTGGCGGCATGAATCTCGCTAACAATCTGAGGGATAACTTTAGCCATTTGCTTGGCTACCAGTGAAGTGATGCGCTTATCAGCGTTGTTGCGCTGGATGTTCCTCCGTGTGTGAGATCCCATGGAAGACATCTACATGAAGGATTTGATTGGATGAGATTTGATTATGATAGGTTTATGTTCAAATTCTATTATTATTATTATACATTTAAGGCATAAAACACATAGGCACGTATCCACATAAGCACGTAAGCACATAAGCACGTAATCACATAGGCATATAATCACATAAGCACATATTTTGCACGTATTCATCTTCAAACTAAATTATGCGTAGTGCGAACGAGATGCGATAATAGTGTAAATAACGAGTAAACCTGCGTATGCGGCACCAATGTCCTCATGAGCATAAGCGAGTTGAGCGATTAGTTTGGTTGGTGAAATTAATTAGCGTTTTAGATTTCTAGAGCTGTGCGAGTTGTGCATATATCGATGGAGTGTAAAAGCGATAAATCGAGAAATCGAATAAGCGTAAAATCCATAATTTAAACACAAAAATAATAAATAAACTCGATGATGCGTAAAATCGACGATTATAGGCTTAAATCAATTGGGAGCGTCCTGGGTTTTGAGAGAACGACTACCCAAAGTGGTTCGAAGATTCCTGAGTTCGGACACACGATTTGGCCTAATAGACAAATGCTCTCGCCATACAACAGTTAACGGCATTTAACCTTCCAGTTACGCCGTGTTCCGAGTCATTGAAATAATCGAGACTTTGGTGAGATTGAAAATCGAGGAGTGGAACTAGTTATTAAGGTGCGGGTTTCACCCCTAACTTAACAACGTCATTCCTAGTTGTGGTTATGCTCACCGATCAAATCGGGAGTTCCACTAGATAGATATGGAGATTTTCATCGAGGTTTAGATATCACTCTTAACTCAACGAAGGTATCTCGTGCGAGAGGTGGCGGGAGTGAATGATCTTATCGAGAGTTCTCGGTTTTCACACCTATACTCAATTTGATCACTCGTTTTGTGTGGTACGAGCGTTCTCCACGTGTATTGTAGTTGCTTTAGGAAAAGCAATGTTTGAAAGTTCGTGTCGAAGGGTTCTGGTCAAGTTCGGGCGAACTTTGCATCAGTCTGATGTCAAGTTCGAGCGAACTTGTTCAATCCCTGTTGAACTTTGTTTGACGTTGAGGGGAATGACAAGTTCGGGCGAACTTGGTCAAGTCCGGGCGAACTTGATCAAGTTCAGGCGAAATTGATCAATTCGAGCAAACTTGCCCCTAAGTTCGGGCGAACTTATCTGTTCGTATCAGTTTTGGCGTTTAATCGATGCGTAACGGTCTTATTTGGTATCCTAATTATAGTCTAAGGCAAATATGGCAATTCTACCTAATTTTCCCTATAGTTATGGCTCTGATACCAATCTGTCAAACCCCAACTGATGGCGGAAACATCAGGGCGCGACACTAAGCGAACCAGATTGTCTCACGAGAAATTCCATAACACTAATTAAGCGAAAATATTTAAACGTCAATATCCCATACTATCAACATACAATCCTTAAACAAGTTACGAAATACAACCATTCTCATAAAGCAAAAACAAGTTCGATCTTCCCTAGATTTTATTACAACGAGATTCTAAAAGAAAATCTAAAACTAAGCATCCATAGCTAATGTCCTCAACCTGCCACATATGTTAACATACAACGTCAATACAATTAAGTAAAGGTGAGCATACATGTTTGCGTACATAATAGATATATAAGCGTTTAGCATACACGCATGACATAAAAAGAGTTGTGAACTATGTAACTACTCAGATTCAAGAAACCAACAAACCGCGATTGATCGAGGCATGTGAACAAGTGTTCACATCCTAAAAGAGAAGTGCATCAGTCTTCCGAATTGCTGAAACAGTTAACGTTTGAGAGAACAGCAGACAAGTTCGGGCGAACTTGTACTTGAAGGTTCAAGTTCGGGCGAACTTGTATGTCTGGACTTACTAAGAGTACAAGTTCGGGCGAACTTGCCTGGTTTCGTAGGAAACCAGACAAGTTAGGGCGAACTTGTCCCATTTGTTAAGGTGGGATACAAGTTCAGGCGAACCTGTCTGATTACCTTGGAAATCGGAACAAGTTCGGGCGAACTTGTGTAGTTTTGGTGAAGATTTGATCAAGTTCGAGCGAACTTGATCACCCAACTGGTGATAAGTTCGAGCGAACTTGATGCCTTCCGAGCGAACTTGACTGTTTTGGAATCCAAATCGTGCGTTTTCGCGTCGTTCGCTGAGGAAATCGCCCATCCCTCCAACCTTAGGCTACTGAGCAAAGACTAGGCTGAAGTGGTCTTTAGGAACGAGTTTTAGCTATTTTACAGAAACTCGGACTAATCCGGGAGAACTTGAAGGTTCGAACGGTTTAGTGCAGTTTGTGCAAAGTGACGATTTTGTCCTTGTGCTTATGGATCTGAGATCTAGCTTGACAACGCCTCGTTCCACTTCAAAGTGAACGGAACATACGTCATTTAGTCTGAATATTGTGTGAAAATCAATGTTTTAAAGGTTTTACTCAGATCTAAGCATAGATCTTACTCAGATCTAAGCATAGATCTGACTGAAAAACACAAGTTTTGCATAAAAAGATGAAGATTTTCGTAAACAGAAGAGATTTGATGAAAACGAAGGTAAAGCCTTGTGAAAAATCGTTGTAAAACGTTGTTGTAGCTTGAAAACGGGTGGAATCTTACTTAGAAAACAAAGGGTTTCGGTTTTGGGGAGCTCCGGGCGAACTTGCAGCAAGTTCAAATGAGAAGAGGAGCTGGGTATTATAGGTGAAGTGAGAAAGTGGACTGAAACATCAAGTTCGGTCAAACTTGTATCAAGTTCGGGCGAACTTGCTACAAGTTCGA
Organism: Scalesia atractyloides; assembly: GCA_947069175.1. Lineage (NCBI taxonomy): Eukaryota > Viridiplantae > Streptophyta > Magnoliopsida > Asterales > Asteraceae > Scalesia > Scalesia atractyloides. The sequence goes on from CAMTDV010000015.1 coordinate 35,838,481, forward strand.
GCGAACTTGCTTGTTTCTTGTGTTTATGGGACAAGTCCGGGCGGACTTGTTGTCTCTTGAAGATTTTGGTGGTCTGGACAAGTTCGGGCGAACTTGTGATGCACAAGTTCGGCCGAACTTGACCTATTGGCCAAGTTTTGTTCGATTATTTCGCGTTAAGATTTCGTTTGACGATTCGGTTAGTATTAGATAGTTATATTTAGCTTTTTAGTGAAACGTTAAGCGTTATATTATCATTGAATTGAGAGACGACGAGTTGTGAAAGCGTGCGAGTGTTTTAGCGATATTAAACCATAACATAAATAAACATAACATATATAAGACGTAATTATACATAATTAACTGCGTTTTGCGATACGATGAGATAAGTGATGCGATGGCACAAGTGTTTATTAAAAAATAACACACTCGGCTCGTATAGTAGCATAACTACTTGTGATTGCGTTGAATTAGCGATTAATAAGCGATTAAATGCGATATAGATGTGATAAATATAATTCCATTAACATAAAATTTTCATAATCCAAATCTCGGAATACAAGCGATTGAGATAAACGAAATACACAAAAAAAGGAAATAAAATAAACAACAACGAAAATTTGGAGTTGTTACAGGATTCCTACTTGTTCTGATCTATGACAATTGGTCATTGACGTGGCTCACTAATCTAAATATTCAAATCACCGTAGTACAAACAAGATGTACCATGACCTTAAGGAATTCTATTGGTGGCCCAGTATGAAAAGGACATAGCTGAGTACGTGAGTAAATGTTTGACATGTGCTCGAGTAAAAGCTGAATATCAGAAACCTTCGGGAATGCTACAACAACCCAAAATAACTCAATGGAAGTGGGAACAAATCACGATTGATTTTTTACCCACCTTTCTAAGACACCTCGAGGCCACGACGGGATTTGGGTAGTAGTGGATAGGCTAACAAAATCTGCACACTTTATCTAGATTCGTACTAACTACAAAACCGAGAAAGTGACTGAAATCTGCACTAACGAAATTGTGGCTATACACGCTGTACCCATTGCCATCGTTTCGGACTGTGATAGTCTTTTTACTTCACATTATTGGCAAGGATTGCAAGAAGCTTTGGGAACCAGAACTGATTTGAGAACAACATATCACCCCAAGCCGACGACCAGTCTTAGCGAACTATCCAAACGTTGGAAGATTTGCTTCGTGCTTATGTGCTAGATTTTGGACGAAGCTGGGATAAATATCTTCCACTAATCGAATTCTCATACAATAAAAACTATCACAATAGCATTCAGGAAGCCCCATACGAGGCACTATACGGGAGAAAGTGCAGATCACCACTTTGTTGGGCAGAAATTGGCAACACCCAAGTCACGGGAAGGTTCTGATTCAAGAAAAAACATAAGATTTACAAGTACAGGAATAGGCGAAAAGCTGCACGAGATCGGTGATATGATCTAAATTAGACGTACTTTTGTATAGATATATCCTACACTTTGAAAAGTTTTGGGTTAGTTTTCATTGAATATTACTTATAATTGGTGAATATTTGGATTCTACAAGTTTTGAATGAAAACTTAAATTAGAATAAATTGTTTGCAAATTGAATTAATTGGCATTAAAAAGGAGTTTAAGGATATTAGAAGAATTCACGTAAACATGTCATAGATCAATACATGGAATTGGTTTTAGTGTTAAACTCTAAATGTTGTGAATTTGCATATAGGCTAAAATATTAAAGAAATCAAATGGATTTGGAATGAGTTGATGGATTAAGGCTTCAAGAATTAATTATGGCTACGTGAATTAAAAGAAAAGGTGATCTGGACGAAGTGGACGACTGAAAAAGAAGGGATGTTTCAGATGTAAAAATTACAATTATGCCCTCACTAATTTCACCTAATTATCACCTTTGCCTTGGCATTTATATCTTGAAGTTGTGAGATTGGGCTGTTATATGAGTGACAGTAGGCCCTAATTACATCCTTTTATAATACGCATGGAGGCTCACTTATTATTGAGTAATTCACTAAAGCCCAAAAAGGAGAAAGTGGTATTTGTGTTGAACTTTAACACCGTATTAATATCGATATAAAAAGACACGGACGAATTAATTTGAGGCAGAGCGGTATTAGACGCAAATCCAAAGTGACCTCACACGAACAAAAGGAATCAAGGGACAATTTTCAAGAAGAGAAGAAAAGGTTTTTTTTTGGATCGAGCTTCAATCTTGAGATTCAAGATTCGGGTCGATTAGGCAATGAGTTATTGTTCGGTTTGTTTTACTTTGTGTTCTCAAACATGATATTATGCTTTGTTTGTTAGTTAAAACTTGTTTCTTTTTCTTGATAATGATTCTTGGCTAAACTCCTTATCATCGCCTAGGTTAAGATGATTACCATGTTTTGACTTTATTTGATTATGTTTATGGATTTATTATGTGGGTTTAATATTAAAGTAAAAAAAATTGGTTTTAATGTTTGGATGTTCATGCGTATTTTATCTTAATTAATTTCATCACATGTTTTACGTTCGTTTTTGTGGATGTCTTCCATGTATGAATGCCAGTTAGGTTGTGGATTGTGTGTTAGCGATTAGTGTGCGGTTAATAGGCCAATTTATCTTAGGAACTATGATTGAGGTTTTGAATAGGGTTAAGTATTCTATCAATCTTGATAGCTGAGAGGTGAGAGGTTGTTAGTCTATCTTTAGTGTTAGAGTTCTAGGGTTAGATATTTTGAGAGAAGATTACCTTAGTTGCCCTTTCACTATTTGCTTAGCGAGTCTAATAATAAAACCATCGTTACCTGTGACTTTCATGTTGAGAGGTAGATTGTCTAGAGGGTACTTTATTATTACAGTAGGAAAGCCCAAGAGGGAATCCTCCAAACCAGTAGTTCAACAGCCTACTAGTTGCCATGGGTGTCTTCTTGAGAAGGGTCGAGGGTCCTGTTCGGTTATCCTATAGGTTTAGTATCTTAAGATCTCGGTTCCACATTAGTTCCATAACCGATAGAACATCTCAAGCATGTGCTGAATTCTAGCCTAGGAAGTGTGTTTCCAATCATCTGAATTCGTCCCCAGTCTTAGTTCGTGTCTCCATCCGCTTTAGTTAACTTTAGTTCATCTTAATGAACCACATCATATGATATTTAGAAACCTCCCCCCCTCAAAATATAAAAAACAATTAGGTCGTATCAGTCTTTGTTAAGTTAGTGGAGTCTATAATCGTAGCCAGTAGAGTCCTGTGGGTCGATACTAGGACTTACTTAGGCTATACTGCATTGAATGGTACACTTGTTGTTGTGTGGTCTGGGTTTTAGAAAGTCTTAGTTTTATAAATTTAAAACATAGCGAGTAAAGTTTAGGTTAATTAGTTAGTTTAAGTAGACCACTTTAAGCACATCGATCGGCAAAAGAGAAATAATAATAACCGCAGGAAACCATTGTATTTTGAAGTTGGCAAAAATGTGTTGTTGAAAGTGCCGCCTTAGAAAGGTATAATAAGGTTTGTTAAAGCAGGAAATTTAGCTCTTACGTACATTGGACCTTATGAGATTATTGCTAAGGTCGGGCCCGTAGCTTACCGGTTGAAGTTACCTATTGAACTAAGCACTCTACATGATGTCTTTTATATATCAAACTTAAAGAAATGCCTTACTGATGAGGTTGCCATAGTACCATTGGAGGACGTGCATGTTGATGAAAAAGTCTACTTTGTGGAAGAACCAGTGGGAATTGTAGATGGAAAGGTCAAATAGTTACGTCACAACAAAATCTCGCTAGTGAAAGTCCAGTGGAACTCTCAGCGAGGACCCGCATACTCCTAGGAATGGAAGGATGAAGTTCGTAAAAATACCCTCACATTTTCCCCAACAATAAAATGGATGATGCATTGAATTTCGGGGACAAAATTTCTTAATCGGGGGAGAATGTGATAATTGTGGCGAAACCAAGTAAACCTTAATTGATACGCATAGCTTACACCATACTTATCATGCCTAGGATGAATCCAAGGGCATGTTATGAGTAACACATGAACAATAATACTTAACACATTCATAGTGGGGCGTCTGCTTTCAGAAAACTGGTTAAACGAAAGGATTTCCAGTTAACAGTGCATTAACCATTAAACAAGAACGAACGTGCCATAAACGAAGCCAAAGGCATAGAAAGACTTAAATATGATCCGTAGACTATAACATAGGGTCATTGATGCCTTATCAGGTAGAAAACACGTTAAACAAAGTAGTTTCCGGTTAACGAAATGTCTTCGATTTTAACGCGTATGGTAATAACCTAACATGCGTTATATCATCAGTCAAGCTGAAAAACACTTATGGAACACTAATCCAAAGTATTTTAAGTAAAATGTTAAAGCAATTGAGTTTTTGTTGAAACAAGGTTCATATTTAAAAATATTAAAAACCGCGCGAAAAACATGTTAACTTGCATATGTTTACCGAATAGGGGGCGCGTTTAAAACCCGATAACGAACCTAACTTGAAATCTCAGCTATACTTATCATAGTACATGAAAATTTGTATGTTTGACCAAATCAAAGGGGTCTAGAAGACCCCTAGAGGGTCGGATCGACACATAAAGGGGCCCCCCTTTTCATTTTTCAACCTTTCAACAAGTTATAAATTTATGTTAACCCTTATACCTCTTGATACAACAAAAACACAACAAAATCTAGCCAAAAAAACTTTGAGGTATTGTTTTGGTCAAAAATTACCGAGGCAATTAAGTGATCAAACTTGGTATGTGAGGTAGCGTGCTATTGTGATTTGTGAGAATATGCCGAGTTGGTTGATTATAAAAACAGTTTCAGGATATAGTCTCAGGATAATGAACTATATCAAAATAACATGTAAATGCAATAAAAGTAGAAATTGACACAGGATGTATAAGGAAAGCCCTTGATCGATCTAGATCGCCGGCATAAAACCTCGGGAGCTGACAATCGCCAGCTGCCTTGTTTTCTTATTGATCAAACATCAGGAAACAAGTTCAGAATACTGCTTGGATCAGCTCTAAGTGTTGCAATGATTGAATTGTGTAAGTGTTGTGAGTGTTTGTGATTGTTGCTGCAATTAGAGGGTGAAAGTGTACGAAATTTTGTGTGTCTTACTGCTGATTCAGCTTACCTATATATAGTAAACAAGAGTAACTAACTATCCTACATTCTAGGGATGCTGCAAATATTTCCGTTTGACCATTGTTGACTCTCTCTTCAGGCTTCCAACGTCTTTCTTCTAACTACCATGACCGAGTCTTTAGGAAGACCAAGCTTTGTGAACGTCGGTACCTTGCATCCAAAGCAAATCGTTAGTAACAAGTAGGATACCCCCGCAGGATTTTACCAATATCCTGGTTCAGTATCCTGGTCGCTGTAATTAACATGTAAAGTCAGGATATATCTTCAGGATATGAGTTAGAAAATTCCACCCATAACAATTGTCCCCAAACGTGTGTATTTTTCCTTGCGCAGATTGAGGCTTTTAATGGGATGTAGACGTTTGATAAGACAACTTATAACTTCCAAGGCGGAATTCACTCATCACATCCTATCTCTGGCTTATATCTTCTCCCACTCTTTAGATAATTATCACCATATTTCAGAGTTATCAGGTACTATCTCTTTTTCCTCTCTTTGTTTTCTCTGTGGTGTTTTCAATTCCTCCATGGCTACTCGTACACGATCGCATACCGGTGACTCCACTCCGACTTTTACCCAACAGAATCTTCTCAAGAATCCGGAGAAAGAGTCGTGCTCCTTCGATAACGCTGACATCGCCGCCCTCAGGGCTTCCGGTGCTTTTCAAGACAAGGCAATTATCCGACCATTTGACCGGAATCTCCGATCAGATGTAGTATCCGAGGAATGGATCTGTTTTTTAGCCTAGCCCTTTTCTTTGGGACTTCGATACTCATTTCCTGAGTTTATTATGCAGTTTTTTCGTACCACCAAGCTTAGCTTCGCTCAACCATGCTTATGATCTGGAGGGTCTTGATTGTACTCGACCGGATCAAGACCCATCACATCGCTGACCTGCGTATTGAGGATATTCCCATCGCCTATCGCCTAAGATCACACGGTTCTAGTCGATTCTTGCTCTTTTCCTCCTCTAACAACCCCCTCATCCTTAAAGTGACAAAAAACAAGGATGATTGGAAACGCAACTTTTTCTTTGTTAAGTGGGACTCTATTGACGGAGGTGTTGACCTTCCGACGAAGTGGTTGACCGCTGGTAGGATTTAGGGTTTTAGGGATATCCCCAAATGTATCTTGATGTTATATCCTGAACTGATATCCTTGTTTCTTCCATGTAGCAAATTTCAATGAACTAGCTCCTCCTACTCCAGAATCTGAGGAAAGGATCAAAGCAATTTACAAGTTACCTAAAAGCGACATAAGCTTCTCGTCTCATCACCCAAGTTCAAGTCAATACTCTTCATCCAACATGTCTGGTAAAGATTATATACTTTTGTACATAGTTACGTAATTATGAAATTAAAGTTAAGTTTGAGAATTCTCCCTTTTTATGCAGACCTAGCCAAAATGTCTCAAGTTTTTGATCTCGATGAACTCGACAGTTACTCTGGCCCTATCCAAGTGAAGAAGGAATCCAACAAGCCATCCACTGCATCCAAGCCTGCAACCAGTTCCAAAGGAACGATCATGCCTAAGCCTTCCCCTGCCACAAAGCCACGTGCCACCAGCTCTCGAAAGAGAAAAGAGACAGACTCCCCTGCTACCAATGAGGCTTTTCCCTACGAGAACCAGGGATTCCTCGAGTCCAGCGCCTTGATGACTTCTTCTCTTATCCAGGTAAATATCCTTATCCTGCATCCTGCACCTATATGTCGAACCGGTATGTTGATTAGAATATATATACTAATACCTGTATCTCGACTGCAGGGTCTCAGTCGTTTGATGCATCTTTACGAGGATGCATGCGGGACCAACAGGATGCTAGAGGCTAAACTAAAGGAAGCTCAAGTCATGATCAAGAACCATGAAAAGATTGCTGCCGCCAAATCCCAGCATTACGAGGACAAATACAAGGCAATGACTCAGGAAGCTCAGGCTGCTGTCAAGAAGGCTAACCAAGATGCACAGGCCAAGATGGATGTTGCCCAATTGCAATACGAGCAAGATATGCATTCATGTCGGGAAGGCCTCAAAGGTTCTGTCGTAATTTCCCTCCTCTAAGCCAGGCTGAAGATGGCGTATGAGGCCAAAGCTGCGGGCTTTGAATGTCCTGCCTGGAACATTGCTACCTGGGAGGCGAAGCTAAAGGACCTGGGAGGGAAACCTGTGGAGTGCCCTGCCAAACCGGTGGTCGAGGAGCCTTCGAAGGCAGTTGAAGCTCCCAAGGATGCTGAGGCTGATGCTGGTGCTGGTGGTCAAGATGCTGATGCTGGTGGTGAGGATGTGGTTGATGACGCTACCAAGGATGCTGCTGAAGGTGCCGCAGCATAATGGCAGTGAAGTGGGCGATGATGGATATTATTGCTGGTGGTGAGGATGTGGTTGATGACGCTGCCAAGAATCCCCTAAACAATTTTACTTTTCCTGCACTTGAATAATTTAAATTTCCTGCACTTTAAACATTAGTATTTTGTGATGACCTAAGGTGGAGGGATCCTGGGTTTCAGGACGAAGCCTTTGGTCATCATTGTTTATATGCTTTTAGACCTTATCACATTCTTTGTGGATGGGTCTTGGTTTAAGACGAAGCTAAGAATATGACATTTTGGAATGTTAATAATAAACTAACCTTTTAGCATTATTCGATGTGGTTATGTTATTATTCTGAAAAAACTGTTCAGGATTTTTTGTTACCTTTAATCAAAATGTTAGACAGAAACTCGGTTGAATAATATAAAATTTGGATTATTTAGACAAGGCTTTCAATATTTGAAAAATAAAAACCATACAAGAAACACTTGTGCAATAAATTTCAACTCCAACCTTTGAATCCTTTGCAATGTCCCCAGCATGGATGTCCCCTGTCCGTGCAGGATATTGCATCAGTGTATGACATACTTGAGTATCCCTTCACTTGATGATCGAATTTTGTAACGTTTCCTCCATGAAAGAATGTGTGTAGTCATGGTCACATTTATGAAATCTTTCAAAAACTATAGTTTCACTGGGGATAAACCCTTAGTATCCTGGGGTTAAACCCTTGTTTTCGTGCGCTACAGGCGGGTGTCACACCCCGACCCGCAGCGGAAATAAGAGTCGGGGCATAATTGGGTTATCACCAAAGCACATGACATTTACTATTATGTTTCATATTAAATAAAGTCAAGATTACATTTTCAAATATCCAAACATGTTCATTCAATACAAAGGAAATAAACCAAGCATAACAATCCCAACACTAAATCGTTTTATTCTTCTAGTCCAAAGCCTATGTGTTCCTAGCTGGAGCTGCTTCACCTGTATCATGTGTAAAATGAGGGTTTTTGGGTCAACATAAGTTGGCGAGTGAACCTTATTAGATAAACATTTATTAATAAATTAATTGTTAGTTTATCAATGAAAATTGTGCATAATCATAGATGAGCAAATGTAAATAATCAAGTAATGGCAAGTAGCAGTCACCACTATAACATACAATAACACATGGCAGCATACGTGAACATACCAACATCATACGATAAATAACATAAATGAACTGTGCGATCAAGGCTCAATCAAACGGAGCCGATCGTATTGCATGTACTGAAAATGTAAAATGGACTGTGCGATCAACGCTCAATCAAACGGAGCCGATCGTATTGCATGTACTGAAAATGTAAAATGAACTGTGCGATCAAGGCTCAATCAAACGGAGCCGATCGTATGTGGGCACGCCAGGTTCAACCGCATAATAAAATGGGGAACATGCTCAACGCTCATAAATGGGGAGCGGCGGCCTATGAAAGTGCATGTACTGAATAATAAATTGCATCCAATAATAACTACTTAACAGCAACAAACAGAATACACATGTTCATGATATGATGTATGCACAATGGTTTAGTAATAATATATATATACAAAGACACATGATACACCCCAAAACGTGATTAAAACGGGGAATTTGTAAGATTCACTCACATTGGGGGCGTTGGATTGGAGATGGTGAGATGCACACGATTTAGATGAGCGGATCAACGAGGAATACTAACCTAAATAATAATGTAAAAATATATTAAATGGATGGATTTTATTAAGGATTTTAATGAAATTTTTAGATATATTTTTGTGAGTTTATGGCTATTTTCTATCTTTAAAAATGTTATTTTTAAGTATTTTTAATTGATTTTTAAATTAAATTAAATAAATAAAAATATAAAAAAAAATAATATTTTTTAGCGTTGACCGTTGACCGGTTCGGTCAGCGAATAAATCTGCGTCGGGTGGGATTCGAACCGGCGACCTCCCGTTCACGTGCACGCAGCTCTACCAACTAAGCTACGTGTCTAACCCGAAATAATCTCGTGTTTAATTATATTTATACACTTATTCGATTAAACTGAATTTCCTTTATTTGCAAAAACATTTTAATTCAATCGGACCGGTGCTCGTGACGAGTTTCGAACGCGCGACGTGTAGTTCATGTTGCACACAGTCCACCGCTGGACTGTGTGTCTAACCTAGTTAATATCTCGGTTTTTATTATACTTAACAACTAACTGGGTTATCCCGGTTTAGTTTTTAAACAAAAAGGCGCGTTATAATATAAGGTGTGCGTATAGCAGGAATCGAACTCGGGACGTGTGTGTGAAATTTGCACACAGTCCACCGCTGGACTGTGTGTCTAACCCGTTTAAAATACCGTTTTTAATTAATCTTATCTTATATTGTGTCTTCATCTTCTTCGTCGATTTACACAGACAACATATTCCGACTTGTTATAATTGATTTATGACTTATACACTTTTCAGACGTTAACAGTAATTTAAAAGTAGAGATTGGAGAGAGTTTAAGGAAGAGGATATACCGATTGATGTTGTTCACAGAATTCCGGCGGAGGTTCGTCGGTACTGAAAGTGAACTCCGGCTGTTGAAACCAATTAACAGCGTTGATCGATTATTTATGAAGTTGAGTCATTTAAACAAGGTTTGAAAGAAGTTTAGGATATCATACCAGTTCACAGTGTGATTCCGGCAGTTTCAGAAGTTTTCCGACGAAGATAAGATTTTCGATAAACGTTGACTAGGATCGATTCTGATGGTGGGGTTGTGTTAGAGACTGATTAATCACATGATTTAAACAGAAAGAGTCGGAGGAAATACCGTGAGGATGTGAGTCCCGGTTTTCCGGTGACTTGCAGAAATTTTCCGGCGAACTGATTCAGATGATCTGGTGGTCCAAAAATGCGACGAAATTGAAATTGAGTATTGATATGATAGCTCTGAATCGCGAGAATGGTCTGAAGCTTGAGTTATTCAGGACTTTGATGAACTTTCGGTTTCAAATACCGAAAATGATGAAACTTTAAGTTCAATCAATTCTAACTTGATTGGAAACCGTCATACATCGGTTATAAGCTGATTATGTGATTTAAACAATGATTTGACGATTGGTTTGCCGATTACCGTTTCTCAGATGGCGCCATCGGTTAAACTGAGTTTGTGTATAAATTTCATTTGTTTTCCTAGAGTTAACAGAAAACACATTGTGGCGGAGTGGTCTTGGGAGTGAGTGATAAGTTGTTGAAGTATTTCCTTGGCTGACCCGGGTTCGAGTCCCGGCAGCTTCATATATTTTTTATTTATTTTATTTTAACTTTTTATCAAATATAATTTTTATAATTTAGTTTATTTATTAATTATGTATCGTTTTAACTCAAAATAATCATAAATATTTAATGCAACTTTTATAACTTGGTACTTGATTACAAAACGGAGCGGGTTTTGGAGGCCCGTTTTTTACAAATGTTACAGTATCCCCTACTTTTAGGAATTTCGTCCTGAAATTTAAGTAGTAGGAAAAAGATGCGGGTTTTTTCACGCATTGAGTCCTCACGTTCCCAAGTAAACTCAGGTCCCCGTTTCGACTCCCAGCGTACCCTAACAATTGGAATGCGACTTCGACGGAGACGCTTCTCCCCGTAGTCCATGATCTCCACTGGTTTTTCAATAAAATGCATGGATTCATCAATCTGAATATCTTCCAGCGGAATATGGAGATTCTCATTAGCGAGGCACTTCTTCAAGTTCGACACGTGAAATGTGGGATGAATCCTGTTGAGTCCTTCTGGTAAGTCAAGCTTGTAGGCTACAGGACCTACTCTTTCGAGTATCTTGAAAGGTCCTACGTAACGTGGTGCTAGCTTCCCCTTTTGACCAAAACTAACTACTCCCTTCCACGGTGATACTTTTAAAAGCACATGATCACCAATGTTAAACTCTAAGGGTTTCCGTCGTTTATCTGCATAACTCTTTTGACGACTTTGAGCCGCTAGAAGATTGTTTCGAATTTGATGGATCTTATCTGTGGTTTCTTGGATCAATTCTGGACCAGTAATTTGTGCTTCCCCAATTTCATGCCAACATACAAGAGATCGGCACTTACGACCATATAAAGCTTCAAAAGGTGCCATGCCGATGCTCGAATGATAGCTGTTGTTGTACGAGAATTCAACTAATGGTAGGTGGGCGTCCCAATTTCCCTTGAAGTCTATTACACATGCTCTAAGCATATCCTCAAGAGTTTGAATGGTGCGCTCAGACTGTCCATCAGTTTGAGGATGATAGGCGGTACTGAGATCTAATCGTGTGCCCATAGCGGATTGTACTGCTTGCCATGTACGTGAGGTGAAACGACCATCACGATCAGAAATAATACTTAATGGTACCCCATGCCAGCTCACGATTTCGTTGATATAAATACGTGCAAGCTTTTCGTTCTTGAAATCTTCGCGGATAGGAATAAAGTGAGCTGATTTTGTAAGTCGGTCTATAATCACCCATATAGTGTCATACCCACCAGAAGTGCGAGGTAACCCGGTAATGAAATCCATGGTTATATTTTCCCACTTCCATACAGGTATTTCCGGTTGGACTAGAAGTCCTGAGGGTCTTTGGTGTTCAGCCTTCACCTTGGAACATGTGAGACACTTGGAAACAAAAACTGCAATATCCTTCTTCATTCCAGGCCACCAATAGGTGTATCGTAGGTCTTGATACATCTTATCGGCTCCGGGGTGTATAGAATATCGTGTTTTGTGAGCTTCATTCATAAGAGTTTCACGAAGATTGTTGTGGTTAGGAATCCAGATACGATCTAGGTAATATCGGATACCATCTGATTTAGTTTCAAGTTTTAGCTCGGCTCCACAGGACATCTCTTTTCGTACGTCTTCTTCTGTTATTGAAACGTGTTGAGCTTCACGAATTTGATCTTTAATGTCGGTTATAATTTGCGAACATAGAAGATGAATGGAGTTCGCATAACCCTTTCGACTAAGTGCATCAGCCACCACATTTGCTTTACCAGGGTGGTATCTAATTTCACAGTCGTAATCATTCAGAAGTTCGACCCATCTTCGTTGCCTCATATTTAACTCTTTTTGATCTAAGATATGTTGAAGACTCTTGTGGTCAGTGTATATTTCACACTTAGTACCATAGAGATAATGTCTCCATATCTTAAGAGCGAATACAACGGCTCCAAGTTCTAGGTCATGAGTGGTGTAGTTCTTTTCATGTGTCTTGAGTTGTCTCGAGGCGTAAGCTATGACTTTTCCTCTTTGCATGAGAACGCAGCCTAATCCTTGCCCTGACGCGTCGCAATAGACTACAAAATCATCACAACCTTCAGGAAGAGTGAGGATTGGTGCATCACAAAGTTTTTGTTTAAGAGTTTGAAAAGCTTCTTCTTGCTTGGGTCCCCATACGAAAGGTTTTCCCTTATGGGTTAAAGCCGTGAGTGGCACAGCAATGCGAGAGAAGTTTGAAATGAACCGACGATAATAGCCAGCTAGTCCAAGAAAAGATCTTACTTCAGTTGGTGTACGTGGAGCTTGCCATTCTTGAACTGCTTTGATCTTTGAAGGGTCAACATGTATTCCTTTGTCATTGACTACATGCCCGAGGAATTGCACCTCTTTTAACCAGAATTCACATTTAGAGAACTTGGCATAAAGCTTTTCCTTTTCTAGAAGTGCAAGAACGAGTCGAAGATGACGCTCATGATCAGCTTTAGATTTTGAATAAATAAGAATATCGTCGATGAAGACTATAACAAATCGATCAAGATAAGGTTTGCAGACTCTGTTCATTAGGTCCATGAAGACAGCTGGTGCATTGGTTAATCCAAATGGCATAACCATGAATTCATAGTGACCATAACGAGTTCGAAATGCAATTTTAGGGACGTCTTCTTCATGCACTCTAACTTGATGATAGCCAGACCGAAGATCAATTTTTGAAAAGCAGCTGGCACCTTGTAGTTGGTCAAGAAGATCATCAATGCGAGGTAAGGGATAGCGATTTTTGATGGTTAACTTGTTGAGCTCTCTGTAGTCGATGCACGTACGAAAAGATCCATCTTTCTTATTTACAAAAAGAACAGGTGCACCCCAAGGCGACGAGCTAGGACGTATGAATCCCTTGTCAGTCAACTCTTGCAATTGACTGGCTAACTCTTGCATTTCAGAGGGGGCTAACCTATATGGAGACTTTGCAACTGGTGTAGCACCAGGTATAAGATCAATACGGAACTCGACATCTCTGATTGGAGGAAGTCCTGAAATGTCGTCAGGAAAAACTTGTGGAAAATCTTTTACTACAGGAATGTCTTCAAGTTTCTTCTCTGTGGTCCCCTTCTTGATGATATGGGCTAAAACGCGACATAATTCTTGCGAAGATATTTTTGAGCTTGAAGACAAGACATTAAGCTGAGCCCTTTCGACGAGGTTTCTCCAATGATTCGAAGAGTCTGACCGTTTAAAAGAGGAATACGAATAAATTTTTCACGACATACAACTTCCGCCTGATGTTGACTGAGCCAATCCATACCGATTATGATTTCGAAACTTCCCAGCTTCATAGGAATAAGGTCGACTGAGAAATCGTGGTCGTTTAAAGTGAGTGTACAGTTGCGTAATATAGAGTCTAATGAAACTGGTTTCCCGTCCGCAACTTCTACCGTTATGGATTCCGTGAGCTTATCCCGATTTTTACTTAAGATAGGTTCAAATTCCAATGACACAAAACTTCTATCCGCACCAGTATCAAATAACATAGAGGCATATCTACCATTTATAAGGAATGTACCGTTGACCACATTGCCGTCAGCTCTGGCCTGGTTCGCGTTAATATTGAAAGCTCTTCCTCTTGCAGGTGGAGGAGCTTGGTTCGCTTGATTCACTGGGTTGGCTTGGGCCTGAGCATGAATAATATTAACCAGCCTTGGACATGTGTTTCTAAAATGACTTGGGTCGCCGCAATTGAAACAAGCCCGCATAGGTTGGCCCATAGGATAATTGGGTTGGTAGTATGTTTGGGCTAAATGTTGGGTGGGTGGAAATGGTAGGGGTTGTTGGGCTTGATCCATTAATTGTTGGTGGGTTTGGGTTATAGGTTGGTGGCGGTTTTTCGTTGAGGCATGCGGCAGTTTTGAACAGTATGTCCTGCGCGACCGCAGCCGGTGCAGTATTGGCAAGGATGATCAGGGGAATGGTGATACTGACAACGGTTACATTTTGGTAATGGGCCTGTGTAGGGTCTTCTGTATGGTGCGGGTGAAGGAGTGACTTGAGTTATGGGTGCAGCAGGAATAGGGGTGTTGGTTTGGGTAACTGCAAAATTCCTGGTGTTACGCTTCCTCTTGTTAGCAAACTTAGAGGAAGGAATGGGGTGGTTTGAAGTTTGTCCCTCAACAGGGGCTTTCTTCTTCTCTTCTTTGAACTTCCCGTTGCGAATTCGGTTTTCGGTCAGTTCAGTTGCAAACTCCATGGCAGCTTCAAGTGTTACCGGTGAAACGCTGAGGACTGAATCTTGGATTTTCGAGGGAAGTCCTCGAATATAATGCTCGATCAGACGATAGGTTGGAGTGAATAAATTTGGAACCATTTGGTTCAACTCCAAGAATCTCTTGTTGTAAGTAGAGTGATCACCCTCCTTTTGCTTTAGAGCATGAAATTCATCCTCCAACTTCTTAATTTCACTTCTAGGACAGAAACGCCTAGTCATGATTTCCCTTAACTCCTCCCAAGTTAAGGCCATCGCATCTTCAGTTCCCCTCTTTCCTTTCTCAGTATTCCACCAAGTGAGAGCTACACCAAGTAGTCTCCCGGTGGCGTAACGAACCTTGCGATCCTCAGGACAATCGCAGTTTAGGAAGGTGTTTTCCATCTCCTCGAACCAATGTAGGAGAGCAGTGACACCCTCTGTCCCTTCAAATTTAGGAGGATCACAGGACTTAAAATGTTTGTAAGTGCACTTGTTGGTAGGAGGGTTGTCAATGTTCTGGTCCTGTTGTTGAGGAGGGTTAGTAGGATTTGTTGCAAGAGCTTGTTGAACTTGTACCACAATGTCAGGCAATATCGTGGCCATTTGTTTCGCGATCTGAGTGGCCAAACGTTCTTGAGACCTTCCCGATCTTTTACCCCTTCGTTGCTGTCTAGACGACATCTACAGGATCATAAAATGAGAAGATTGTGAGTTTATGGTGTCTTTTTAGGTGTCATGTGTCTTTAAGAAAATGAAAATAACATAAAATTCAATAATGCAACTACATCCATAGGATGTCTTGGGTTCGCTCATGTTGGGCCTCAAATGTCCCCCATACCTTCACCTACATAGTCATGTGGGCCCCCATGGCTATTGGCTTGGTAGGATTCACATTAGTATTGGCAATTTAACACTCGCATCTCCCGAATGCAAACCACAAAATATGTTCATGAGATGTTTGGTCGGAACGTGTCCAGGTGTAGACACAATGACAACTCAAAGTGGGATTAGCTCACACGACGTTTGGTATAGCATGCTTTAGCCTAATAGGTACTTCGTACTCTCATCGTTAGTCCCCAGGTAGGCAAACTGGTCCTTTATTTTGGATTTATACGAATGCCAGCCTAGACAGGACGTTCCGACTACCGGTACTGGTACCCTTCCAGTTACTACATGCCCGTCATGAGAACTCACTTTGATGAGATTTGAAAACACGAAAATCATCGTAAAAACAATCATGATGTGGTGTGTGCTTTCATGGATGTGATATGTTATGAGCATACGATTTCATGATAGGCATTATATGATAATACATAATTATGAACATGCTTGCACAATACCAAATGTAACATTTAACATAAAACATATAAACATCATGAAATTTGGCATATAACACACAAAATTCTTATAAGTTTCTAATCGACTATAGTATAGGCTCTAAGGGTCTAATAACCTATCCTATATCCCTATAGTCATGGCTCTGATACCAATCTGTCACACCCCGACCCGCAGCGGAAATAAGAGTCGGGCATAATTGGGTTATCACCAAAGCACATGACATTTACTATTATGTTTCATATTAAATAAAGTCAAGATTACATTTTCAAATATCCAAACATGTTCATTCAATACAAAGGAAATAAACCAAGCATAACAATCCCAACACTAAATCGTTTTATTCTTCTAGTCCAAAGCCTATGTGTTCCTAGCTGGAGCTGCTTCACCTGTATCATGTGTAAAATGAGGGTTTTTGGGTCAACATAAGTTGGCGAGTGAACCTTATTAGATAAACATTTATTAATAAATTAATTGTTAGTTTATCAATGAAAATTGTGCATAATCATAGATGAGCAAATGTAAATAATCAAGTAATGGCAAGTAGCAGTCACCACTATAACAAACAATAACACATGGCAGCATACGTGAACATACCAACATCATACGATAAATAACATAAATGAACTGTGCGATCAAGGCTCAATCAAACGGAGCCGATCGTATTGCATGTACTGAAAATGTAAAATGGACTGTGCGATCAAGGCTCAATCAAACGGAGCCGATCGTATTGCATGTACTGAAAATGTAAAATTAACTGTGCGATCAAGACTCAATCAAACGGAGCCGATCGTATGTGGGCACGCCAGGTTCAACCGCATAATAAAATGGGGAACATGCTCATCGCTCATAAATGGGGAGCGGCGGCCTATGAAATTGCATGTACTGAATAATAAATTGCATCCAATAATAACTACTTAACAGCAACAAACAGAATACACATGTTCATGATATGATGTATGCACAATGGTTTAGTAATAATATATATATACAAAGACACATGATACACCCCAAAACGTGATTAAAACGGGGAATTGTAAGATTCACTCACATTGGGTGCGTTGGATTGGAGATGGTGAGATGCGCACGATTTAGATGAGCGGATCAATGAGGAATACTAACCTAAATAATAATGGATGGATTTTATTAAGGATTTTAATGAAATTTTTAGATATATTTTTGTGAGTTTATGGCTATTTTCTATCTTTAAAAATGTTATTTTTAAGTATTTTTAATTGATTTTTAATTTAAATTAAATAAATAAAAATATAAAAAAAATATTATTTTTTAGCGTTGACCGTTGACCGGTTCGGTCAGCGAATAAATATGCGCCGGGTGGGATTCGAACCGGCGACCTCCCGTTCACGTGCACGCAGCTCTACCAACTGAGCTACGTGTCTAACCCGAAATAATCTCGTGTTTAATTATATTTATACACTTATTCGATTAAACTGAATTTCCTTTATTTGCAAAAACATTTTAATTCAATCGGACCGGTGCTCGTGACGAGTTTCGAACGCGCGACGTGTAGTTCATGTTGCACACAGTCCACCGCTGGACTGTGTGTCTAACCTAGTTAATATCTCGGTTTTTATTATACTTAACAACTAACTGGGTTATCCCGGTTTAGTTTTTAAACAAAAAGGCGCGTTATAATATAAGGTGTGCGTATAGCAGGAATCGAACTCGGGACGTGTGTGTGAAATTTGCACACAGTCCACCGCTGGACTGTGTGTCTAACCCGTTTAAAATACCGTTTTTAATTAATCTTATCTTATATTGTGTCTTCATCTTCTTCGTCGATTTACACAGACAACATATTCCGACTTGTTATAATTGATTTATGACTTATACACTTTTCAGACGTTAACAGTAATTTAAAAGTAGAGATTGGAGAGAGTTTAAGGAAGAGGATATACCGATTGATGTTGTTCACAGAATTCCGGCGGAGGTTCGTCGGTACTGAAAGTGAACTCCGGCTGTTGAAACCAATTAACAGCGTTGATCGATTATTTATGAAGTTGAGTCATTTAAACAAGGTTTGAAAGAAGTTTAGGATATCATACCAGTTCACAGTGTGATTCCGGCAGTTTCAGAAGTTTTCCGACGAAGATAAGATTTTCGATAAACGTTGACTAGGATCGATTCTGATGGTGGGGTTGTGTTAGAGACTGATTAATCACATGATTTAAACAGAAAGAGTCGGAGGAAATACCGTGAGGATGTGAGTCCCGGTTTTCCGGTGACTTGCAGAAATTTTCCGGCGAACTGATTCAGATGATCTGGTGGTCCAAAAATGCGACGAAATTGAAATTGAGTATTGATATGATAGCTCTGAATCGCGAGAATGGTCTGAAGCTTGAGTTATTCAGGACTTTGATGAACTTTCGGTTTCAAATACCGAAAATGATGAAACTTTAAGTTCAATCAATTCTAACTTGATTGGAAACCGTCATACATCGGTTATAAGCTGATTATGTGATTTAAACAATGATTTGACGATTGGTTTGCCGATTACCGTTTCTCAGATGGCGCCATCGGTTAAACTGAGTTTGTGTATAAATTTCATTTGTTTTCCTAGAGTTAACAGAAAACACATTGTGGCGGAGTGGTCTTGGGAGTGAGTGATAAGTTGTTGAAGTATTTCCTTGGCTGACCCGGGTTCGAGTCCCGGCAGCTTCATATATTTTTTATTTATTTTATTTTAACTTTTTATCAAATATAATTTTTATAATTTAGTTTATTTATTAATTATGTATCGTTTTTACTCAAAATAATCATAAATATTTAATGCAACTTTTATAACTTGGTACTTGATTACAAAACGGAGCGGGTTTTGGAGACCCGTTTTTTACAAATGTTACAGCGGGAGTGTATAAACTTCAAGACTTAGAAAGGTGAAAACATTTAAACCTTAGAGAGTATGAAAATACCCTTTCACGAGAGAGGGTGATCAATCCTCATATACTGTAAGGATATGGGATATTAGAATGAAATTGTTAGCCACTTTTACATGAACTGGTCCCTCCATCTTGAACTATACCCGAATACTTGCGCTCCGGGTGGGGTGTTTAAACCTAATTTGAAAGAAAGGTGAATACCTTTAAACCTGTGAAGGGATCTAAATCCCTTAAACGTGAGAGAAGGGGCCAATCCTCTAAACTTTCGATTCATCTTGAACAAGTATCTTTAAGTATATCCTACAAAACACCTTTAAACTAAGGTGGGTGTTAGCTTGGCTAACACCCCTCTGATGCTTAAGTCAGTATTGGGTTTCAAAGAAATCTAACTCTTAATTATATATTTAAAAGATATAGAATTCATACCATCCTGAGTTAGAAATCAAATTCTAAACTCACTTGAAATAAGCCTTAAGATGTATAGCATTCCAGGATCTTGGTATCATATCTCCCTTCATGGTCTTGAGCCGGTATGCTCCTTTTCCTGATTCTGACTCAATCTCGTATGGTCCTTCCCATTTTTGAGCTAACTTCCCATCAGCAGGATTAGTCGTATTCTGAAACGCTTTTCTTAATACCCAATCTCCAACTTGGAATCTCCTAGTTCTTAAATTCTTGTAGTATGATTTGGCTATCCATTGTTGGTATGCTGCCATCCTTAATTTCACTGCGTCCCTCGCTACGTCGACAATATCAAGGTCTTGACATAAGGCTTCAGGATTTACTTCAGGATCCCATAGGCTTGATCTCGCTGTAGGAATCACCATTCTGTTGGAATCACTGCTTCTGCCCAAACACCAATGAGAATGTAGTTTGTCCAGTAGCATTCTTCACTGTTCTTCTATCTGCCATAGTACAAACGGTAATTCTTCTGCCCATTTTCCTTTTTAGCACCTAATCTCTTTTTCAAATTATTGACAATTATCTTGTTTGAGGATTCTGCCTGTCCATTAGCTTGAGGGTGCACTAGTGTTGATGTGATAATTTTGATTCCCCAACTTTTGCAAAAATTAGTGGTTCTTTTGCTGATGAATTGAGAGCCGTTGTCATAAATTATCTCGGTCGGTACCCCGAATTTCGTCAGGATATTCCTTTTGATGAAAGATACCACTTGTTGATCCCTTACTTGGACAAAGGCTTCTGCTTCAACCCATTTAGAGAAATAATCTGTCATTGCCAGCATGAAAACCTTTCCTGCTGGAGCCTTAGGGAGTTTCCCCACTATATCCATACCCCACTTCATAAATGGCCAAGGGGATATGATAGGATATAATGGTTCAGCAGGCTGATGTAATATATTGCTGTGTCTTGGCATGCATCACATTTTCGAGCATACTCCGCAGCATCCTTTCTCATGGTCGGCCAGTAATATCCTGTTCTCAACACCATTGAGAATAGTGATCTGCCCCAGTATGGTTACCACAGTCTCCTTCGTGTATATCCTAAAGTACCTCCTTGGTTTCAGGATCTTCCAAGCACCTCAGATATGGACCTGCAAGGGATTTCTTATACAAAACATTATTTATAATAGTAAAGCGTGATACCTTCATTTTAAAAGCCTTAATTTTCATCCTTTGGGATATCTCCTTTTTCCAGATACTTCACAATCAGAGTCATCCATGATTCCGGATTCTCCTCAGGATATCCGTCAACAGGATCCTGGATAGTTACTACTTCCTTATCCTGAGACTTGAAAAGTTACATAGCAGGATACAGGATATGTAGTATTGGTATCTATGTTCCTTCCGGTATCCTGATAGCAGATCCTAAATTTGCAAGAGCGTCAGCTTCAGCATTTTCTTCTCTTGGTACCTGTTCAAGTGTAAAATTTTCAAAATATCCTGCTAACTTTTTAACAATATCCGTCAACAGGATCCTGGATAGTTACTACTTCCTTATCTACAAGTGTTTGGCATGTTCATTATTTGTATGGTTATTGGAAATATGTGATGCTATGTTTTCTTGTCATATTATATGCTCACTCGAATGAAACACTTAAGTGCTACATGTTACGTGTTTAGATATGTGTAGGAATTTGTATTTCGCATAACCACACACTAACAACCAAACGGTAATCATGTTAGGATAAGATTGACCAAACCTGACTCTTAATTGTGTTAGAGTCTAAACTGAGCAAACAAAGGTGAGTTCACGGCCCTTACTCTTTTAAATGTTTTAAAAACACAGGGGAGATAGCATGCACTACATTACGGTAAAGTAATGTCATAACGTTACGGTAAGGTAATGTCACAACTGTTAGAGTATTTGTTATATTAGTTATGGTCACAAAGTAACATTATATCTAATGTCAGTCCCCTTAAAACTTACGACTGTTAGAGTATTTGTTATATTAGTTATGGTCACAAAGTAGCATTACGTTAGTATTGGATTATAGCGAAGGAATTTTTAGTAGTATTACTAGGCCCGACAAGCCCCACTCGAGCTGGTCGCGCCAGCTAGACCGAACGTTGATGGTCACGGGTGTAGAATTTGCCTAACACTTAGCCATGGTTGGTGGTAGACCTGGCACAACAGGGGCAGCAACGTCTTCAGATCGAACACTATGTTGACATGACTTAGGTTAGCTACCTACAAATATAACAAGTAACTGCTAAACATTGTTCTTGCATGTCTTTCACAGGTTGGTAAGGTAGCACACACCAGGACTAGAATGCATTTCGGAGTCGCATTGATTTCATCAAACTTTTAGAATCAATTTTAATTACATTAGCTATTTTAGTTTTGTAATTATTTACGCTTCCGCTACTCAATTGTATAAACCGTATTTTCTAATGAATGAGCATACAGGAAAATTCTTAAACTCACATAGTGGTCGTTCAATATGACTAATGGCTGAGATCCTGTTTCGTCACACGCCTCGCAGTAGAACCCCACACGTGAAATTTGAGGGTGTGACAGATTGGTATCAGATCCAGTGGTTATAGTGAACTAGGTTTACATTAGAGAGTAGACTTAGTCTATAGCCTTAGACACTGCATTAGTCATACAACAACACAGGCACTCATACATGACATACAAGAACACTCCTACATGATGTGCCTACGCATATGGCATCAAAACATATATTGAAATTACGGGCATCTCGACATTATCCACCTCAACCTCTACTGATGTAGAGCCCATCAATCTCTTTGTATCTTCATCCCTATTGGAGACGTCCGTGGAATCGCCAACAACCAGTATCTACTCCTATCCAAGGGCCGTGAGACGGAGCCTTTGGAGGAGCTTCTCACAACACAATCATCTGCATCTCTTCCTAGACCACAAGGCTGAACAAAACACTGGCTTGAGTCTATTGGTGGTACTTCCGGGTACGGTGAGCTTTCTTAGGTCCCTGTTTGGGATGACTTCCCACAGTCACACATATCCCTTTGGAGTTCGGTTCATCGAAAACGAGTCCTTTCTCTATCTACCAAGGACAATACCTCGGTCTCACTAGTTTAACTTTCTTTCAACCTACGCACGTGGACCTCGGATGAGGCACCTTGCGTTAGGGCCGATCATTGCACACGTTATTGCAAAAATCCATTGACACTGAGATGTATCATTTTCTTGAGCCACGCATCTACATCTTTGGTTGATGTTCTTCGAGAGAATGTTTGACCATGAAGTTGAGCACACTTACCAATTGCACACCCGAACTCTATCCTGACTCGGATGGTAGAGCGATTGCCTTGCTTTTCCGGTAATTTACGTTAATGAACCAGTTTCATCTCTTGAAGTTACATTTCTTGTGCATGTTTGTTCCATGTACACCTGTCCATCTACAATCCGCTAAAATAGATTCTCATAGTGTGTTTTAACTCAAGTGAATACTTGGATCGAAAGATTCCCGACTACCCTTTCTCATATAATTCCTAATAGATCAACATATAGTTGATGACTACGCTTTTGATGACCTTTTTCTTTTTTGGCAACACCCCGTACTCGACAATCCAATTGAGAGACATTGTAGCACAACACATGAGGAACTAGGGTGAATATGCAAACCAAATTATCATTACGGGTACACACGTAATAGTAATTTGCGGTGCATGTGAATGCTAGTGAAAAATTGTGTGTGGATAAATTGTCATAACTGATGATTTTCATACTTAAAACTTCCACTGTTGGTAGAAGTTCTCGTAACCCACTCAGCGACCAGTTGGTACCATTAAACCCATTCGGTAGTTGACAGGCGTAACTATCAGACTAAAGATGTTCTCGAACACATGGAGCTTTCATTAATGGAATCCCTCGTTATTTGTTTTACCCAATGTAAGCGTCTTAATGAAACTAAGATTATCACCGGAACCTATTGCTTTGATCGAAACCCTACTAGAAAGGTAAGCCTTTCAACATCAGCATATAAACAAAAAACGAAGACTCCCTCATACGCTTACACTATATTCCTTGTGCTCATTTGTAAAAAAATCCCTTTGACCCCATTGCTCTTTCATGTGGCTAACTCTCATTCTAACTGGAGTTACAACCCAACATATTCAAGTTTGCAAGTGGATTTCCCCAAAAACGGTTCCATCATCTCAAGAACATTGGAAGACGAAGATACAAGATCGTCAACACCAAGACAAACTCGATGACCTACATAATAATTTTACCTCCTATATTGCTAGATTCGTCATTTCGTAAGCGAGTCTATTTCCTAGCTTTTGCACTGGTCGATGCTTACTGTTTAATGTGTTAGCTAGTTATTGTTGTCGTCGTGGATGAATATGTCATTCCATTTCATGGTCACACTACATCTTGGATTCTCTATGCATAAACTTCCATAAAATTTTGCTATAATTTAAAAGAACTCGATAAAATCACCTTTTTAAATCGTAGTGATCATTTCTTGAACTCTGAATATGGTGATGTATTGATACTATGACCAAACCATTTCGAAATATGTTTCCGCGTCCTTGTAATAAAACCTCTTGGTAACGTATGTGATGCTCCTAATTCATGTACATGTTTTAGTTCAATCTTTCAAACTTGGTTGCCTATACATTCGATTAATTACACACTCAATTACATACAGGGATCTTAGAGATTATGTTCTTATTCGCATACGCTCAAGCTCGATGGCTGTGGAGAACACTCCGATTGAACCGGAGCACTATGAATTTGACCAACCATCATTTTTTACATAATCCATATTGTACAAATAACTTCAACGTAACGCTGAAATCGACCGGTGGTATCATCTCATTTCTATTTATATCACTTATGTACTATCAACTACATCCTCATCATCATATTTTTTTTTATTTTGCTCGTGATTCTAAAACAATAAAGTGAAGCACATTGATGTCAACCACGTTTTGGCATGTTCCTCACATCTCATCCTGTTGTTCTACGATGGATACCATAGTTCTTGTCTAACCCAGTTATACGCTAATCCTCACTTGTCTAAATCACTCTCTACGGACGCTGCTCAAGGAGCACGAACCATACTTAAGTTCATCAAGTGAAGGCGCATAAAATAAAATTCCTACTTCCATGAGGTATGCCCTGGTTAACACCATTTATGTGTGAAAGCGCCATACTTATATATGTATCCATCGATTTTTTCTGTTCCGTACTTACTCCCCTTTGACTGAAAGTTGGTCATGTACTACAACCAACAACGACATGATCAATATCAACCGAAAATTTTCCTTTCCCTCTGCATGAATGCATCAAGATTCTAACATTCTGAAGTAATAGGGGCATAAGGCCTGGTTGAGTTTTCATCCAATCTGTTGATAAATTTACCTGAATCACTTGTTCCAAGCAATTATTACTAATTCTCAAATCCTTACGTAAGGTGGCAACTTCATTTTTCTTGTGTAGTGGTGATTGCACCACTTTTTATCTTCGGTAGCAACATCCCATAAAAACGGATATCCCTTACACCCACTTTAATTACTGTCATATCAGTTACTTTGAGTAAATTCTTGGTGGTGCCTCCAACATACGTGATTTTAGGATTTGAGTAAGTTCGCCTTTAACAAATTACCTTAACCCAAATCCAGTTCGGACTATTTTGTCAACCCTTCGTGTATGACGTATGACATTCGTGTAGCCTGAAAATATACATTAGATACACTTGGTTGGTGAAGTGTTGCCTACTTAATATTCAGATCACTCCATGATAACAAATCACTACCTTCTACAAGCCATTCAAAGTCAAACGTGTTGAGCTTACCTAAACTATATTTTATGCAACAACCCTCCACGACCATACATGTTAAACTCATCCGTCAATGCATACCGATGAACGGCACATTGGTGTTTGAACCCTTGTGAGTGTCGCTTTTGCTTAACGTAACTTGTTACAGCATTATTCTTCATCGACCTCCCATTAACTCAACTTATAATTATACTTAAGACCACATACAAGATGACATGTATCATTGTATTCCTTGATAGCCTAACATAAACTCTATTCGAAATCCATATGCATGAATTCACTTCATTACATTACGACCTCCTCAAGCCATAAAGGCTTCACCTACTAAAATTCTGAACTTTGGTGTCATTTCCATGGCAATAGCTATACCTGGTTACTAGGCAGTGTGCTATGCTATCTTATTCGTGAAAAAGAAACTGGACCACCAGACTTCAATACATGATACCATTATAAAATTGCATCATCTCTTTACTTCGTGTACACCTACATTATATGCGACTTTCTATAGTTCTTGCTGGTCACACCTATGTACACCTACTCTTGCTAGAATTGATTTGGTTGCTATGACAGTTGACTATTCTGTACCTATATAATTCCTTTTAACTTGTTCAGGGGAACAATTGAATCATTGCAATCATGTAGTCTGATTTTATCTCGTCTCATTGTATCGTCATATGTTTTTATTCTCTATTTAGCAATGAACTTTCAATCATGGTCCTTAAAGTATCATAATCTAAACTTTCGGGACGAAAATTCTTTCAACAAGGGGATGATGTGACACCCGACATTTTCAGGTTAACACCCTTAACACAAACTCCGTTATCTCAAACATTCATTTATGCATTACACTAGAGTAAGGTTAACAAAGTGTGTCAGTTATTTCACAAACACACACGTAATGGTAATTCGGAGAATTATGGAATCACACATGAGTTTATATACCCGAACGTTGATGAACAATCGGAACGATATTCCTGAACAAATAAATTAATATAGATTATGTGAATTTATATGTTATGTGACTCTATATTCTTTGTGACTTATACATTATTTAGTGAACTTTTGTGAAACCGTTATTATTTATGCGTAACATGCTATTGGCGTACTCATATTTGGAGTCTAGCGTATAATGTATCCTAAATTTCAAGGACAAAATTTCCGTAACATGGGGCGGATGTAACAACCCGTACTTTCGACCATGGTTAATTATGTATTGTTACATGTGGAAATACTATAAAACCTCACACTAACTAAGCGACATAACTTGTACTTACTCAATTTTTGGGACGAAAAGCCTTTCCACTTGGGGATAATGTGACATCCAGGAAAAAAAAGAAATTAGGTACCTTTCCTGATTTAGTTCTTGTTATGTTTTATGATTTAGTCTATTTTGTAAAATATAGTTACTAAGTGTGTGCATATTATTTATAATTAAAAATGAAACCCGACCATATGAGATCGACCCAACCCGATGCGTGCCCTGCCCCTTTCACACTTTCAGCCCAAACGCCTCAAGCTCAACTAACAATATATACCTTGTAAACCATGAGAGATAATTGAGATTTAGCAAGCTTAATTAATTGAGATGCATGCTTGCTAACTTGGTTATATCTAATACACGATACTTTTGTCATCTAGGTGTGTGTGTGCTTGCTTGTTTACCAACATAAATTCATGAGAGATAAAAGACTTATGTGCCAGCAAGCTTAATTAATTGAGCTCTGAGCTTGCTAGCTTGATTCACAAACAAATTCACATCTTGTTATCGAGTCCATGCATCTGATCGCAAACCAAATACTCCCTTGCTCCACTTTAATTACTTGCGGCCCAATAAACCGACACCAAACTTATATGTTTCAGCCCATATTAAAACCCAAACAGCCCCACACCCACCTCCCCTTTATTTACGTATACATACAACAATCAAAACCATAACCCTAATTTGCAATCCACAGCCTTCACATATCACTCCTGCTTCTGATCGACATTCTCTCCTTTTCTTGCTTCCCATCATCGACACACACAAGGCCAATAACTTCTCTTAGGTCTTCATCTCTAACCGGTAAATTTATGTTGATCGTTTGTTGTGTTATACTCATCTCAACAGCTGTGTTTCTGTTTAGATTGATGTTCTTGATGCTCTATGATATTACTCGTAATCAAGGGTTGCTAGGGTGCATGCTTGATTGATGTTATTGTGACATCCCGGTTTTTAGGATAACTTAAACGCAATACTTGTCGAATAAAGTATATGCTAAGTATTAAACGTGTACGAGTTAATGAATACGTGATGTGTGATTGTGTGATTGTTTTAGTTATAAAATAATTATGGTAAATATGTACAAGAACCGAACCGAACCGCGACACGAACCAAACCTTAAACTCAAACTATTCGGCCGCAAGATCAAACACAAACCGAACTCCTTGTGACTCTAGGAAACCTTAAACTCAAACTATGCGGCCACAAGATCAAACCCAAACCAAACCAACCCAAGTCCTTGGCCGCGAGATCAAGCCCAAACCGCAAACTCATTGTGTTCAAACCCAAACCGAACCAACCCAAGTTCCTCGGCCATGAATTCAAACCCAAACCGTAACCCTTATCTCTCTCTTTGCGCTATATATACAAACCCACATGCATGATTCATTCACAACACAAAACCCTAAAAGTTAACAGCCGACGGCAGCAAATCCTTCCATCCCTCGCCCGCAAACAGCCCATTTGCACTCCCTATTGATCACGAGCAGCCTCTCCTTTCAGTCCCTTTCAGCCTCGGTCGCAACAGCAGAGCGGCTCACCTCATTCGATCGTGATCTTGCTGGAACAGCCGGATCATTCTTGTCCAAGTCTCGGCTTACTTACCTAGTTATTAAAGGTTAGGATTTATCTTTTTGATTACAAGATCATGTTCAGATATATGTGCTTGAATGAAGTGATTAGTTTGTTTCGGATTATATGTGTTGAATGTAATCGGCTGAATTATCGTTGTTTATATGCATGATTGTTTTCGGAACTTATAAGTTTGCAAGTATGTTTTGTTTATAAAAACTAGAGATGTTGATTAGGGTTTGCATGGATATGTTATTAGTATTGATCTATGACTAGGAAACCGGTTCATGACCGCCTAGGTTAATAATATGGACGGTTTATGATAATAATATGCTGAAACAGGTTGCTGAGTAATAGTTACAGCCGACTTCATCTGGCTGTACCTCGGTCATTAGTTGTCGAAAAACGGATTTTCTGATGTCTAGAACGTAGAGATTTGAATAACGAATCTAATGGCGCTGGATTCATATTTTTCAGAAGTCGTTTGATATTTTTAAAGGACCAAATAAGTTCAGTAACTAAAGCTGTGAAAATCCTGAAATTTTGTTAGTTGTTTATCGAGTTGGATTTTATAATCAGTAGGGAGTTGGGTCATGAATTTTGTACAGCAACTAGGTATGGAAATTTCCGGGCGACTCCAACTGGAATTTTGTTAATTGGACGATCAGTGATTTTTAAATAAATTCTTCCGTGGACTGCAGTCAGAAAGCGATAAATCTGACTGCAGCCTAGTATATTAATATTTATGGTTAAATGGTAAAGATTTAGGACTTGGAAAATTTATATAAATTTCTACAGTATAAATGGCACCTGCATAAAAATATTGGAATTTTTGGAACGTTGGAACTATTTTATAAAAATCCTAGAAAACAGCTGAATTATGAGTGTTAAGCTGAAATTTGATAACTTGTGATTGTGTGCACCAAATTGTTGCATGGATTGGATTATGTTCATGATAAGTTGTTTTGATCACTAGGTTCACATGAGGATACTTGCATGCATGTTTGAGTGTTAGATATGTTGTTTGTGTGTATCACTTTGTGCGTAAATTAAGTGTAGAATTTGTATTGGTGTGTTCACACACTGACGTGAAATCAATTGGTTTGTTAGGACGCAATTAGCGGTCCCATCCTTTACGACTTCTTTGCTACACTAACCGAGCAACAAAAGGTGAGTTCACGGCCCCTAACTTTATCCGGTTTTTAAACAACAGGGGGAGAAACATGTATACACTCTTCAAACTCAATCTCTTTACGTTATACGAAATTAACGTCACATAACTATTCGGTAACTAAGTTGATGTTAATGCAATGTTATGGTCACTAAGCAGCTTTATCACTTAAGTCCTCGTCAATCTCTCGGATCGTTAGTATTGGGTTTAATAGCGGGGGAATTATAAGTAGTACTACTGGGCCCGACAAGCCCCATCCGAGCTAGTCGCGCTAGCCGACCGGGTATGGTCAACGGGTGAATAATTTGGCCTAACTTCGCCATGGTCAGTGATAGGCCTGGCAACACGGAGGCACAACAGTCAGCTTCGATCGCGAACACTTACGTGACATAACTTTAGGCTAGCTACCTATATATGTTAACATTGAACTTAATTACGAAACAACTATATTATCCCGGGTTGGGGATAATGGAAACAACAACTTATTATTCCGGGTTTGGAATAATGGAAACAACAACTTATTATTCCGGGTTTGGAATAATAGAACCACCATCATTATTATTCCGGGATGGGAATAATGGAAGTAAATCGTTATCCCGGGTTAGGGATAACGGGGAAAACAAACTATAACCGAACAAACGAATTTATGAAAACCTGTGAACTCACTCATCTTTAATGTTGACACTTGTTTCTTTACATGTTTCTCAGGACGCTAGGAGCTCTAGGTGCACTTACATGCATTGAACAAGACATCTTTTATTGAGTCTCAATTATAGATATTGCTTTGGGGTTTTTCATTTGTTTTGGCGTTTGTGTTGGCGCCCGCTTCACTATTTATTTTATGCTTCCGCTCAACCACTTAAACTAATGCTTCCGCTAAACTTTAGTAACTAACTAAGATAATCTAAAATCTACGATGATTGGTTAATCAAATGATTTTTGGAAAACGTATTATCAAATCATATAGAGTCGTTCGACGTACTAGTGTTTCAGATTCTGGTTTGTTCACACGCCTCGTGGTAAAACTCTGCAAGTGGAAATTGAGGGTGTGACAGATTGGTATCAGAGCCACTAGCTATAGAGAACCAGGTTTGCATTAGAAGTAGACCTAAACTATAGCTGAATACACGACACTAGACGTAGTTTGGCACCGAACTGTTATATCTTGTTATGCAATATACCACAACTGTGTTATATAGATTATGCCTTCATAATAAGGAATGAAAGCAACTCGTAACTAACTACACGACCTAACAGGAAATGTCATCATCCTCGTCGTCATCCGACAAACTTACGCCACCAAGAGCGCCAGGAAAGGCACCTATGGTGGAACCCTTACCATCTTATGGCGTGGAGACACGCTCAGCTGCGAGGAAAAGGCTCGCTCTGGGGGAGGAGTCGTCATCACGCCCAACCATTGCTGTGCCGGTTGAACCGGTTAACCCTGTAGAAGTAGGAATTGACATACTTAGAATCATGATACATAAACAACAAGCACAGTTAGAAAGAATGCAGGAAACCATCCTAGCACAAGGATGGATGATCCGACAACTGACAGGTAAAACCGACTCGCTCGAGGAAGAGCATCATACGAGTAAGATAGCTCGTAACACCTTAGCCAGAGATTTGCGTGCTGAGCAGATAAGAGCCGACTGGCTCGAGGACAGAGTCCTGGAAAATAGTTGGAACATTCAGGAGCTACAGCAAAATCAAGCAGCTGCACCAGCACCGGCCCCTCCAGTGCTGGTAGAGGAGGACCCTGAAGAGGATCCAGAAGAGGATCCAGAGGAGGACCCTGAGGAAGATCCAGAGGAGGATCCGGAGGAGGATCCAGCTGTAGAAGCTGGAAATGCCGCTCAGGATGACGGCAACGACAGTGATTTGGGGGATGGAGATGTAGACGACTGACACGTCTCACTTATTTTATTTACTTTCCTGCAGTCTATTTATTTTCCCACTTATGTTTAAGCTTGAGACTTTATAGTGAATTCATATGTTTGATTTGCACCTTTGTAAGACGTTGAAATTTCAGTTAATCAAGTATTTCTTTTGACTATTTAATATATTGAGTTGACGTAACTTGATAATTATTAAAGTACGAAGTAGGATAACTATATTGGATATATAGACTTATCGGGGTGTGTTTGTGTTGTGTTTCGAAGATCTAAATGGCAACTGGACGACGTGGAAACCTTAACTTGACGCCCGAAGAGCTAGCTGCCATGATTCAAGAGCACGTGAACGCAGCTTTAGCGGGTGTTCAGAACCAACTGGCAGGTAACCATTATTAAATTTTCGTGTGAAAATCTAATAGTTGGGCTAGTAGAATTCCTCGCTGACTACCTATTCTCTTGTGATATCCCGGGTTTTTCGGATAACTTACACGTGACACTTGTCGAATAATATATGTGCTAAGTATTAAACGTGCATGAATTAAATACGTGTTTGTGGTTGTGTAATTGTTTTAGTTATACAATATATGTATGTATAATAAATATGCACACAAACCGAACCGCGACACAAACACAAACCGAAACCACCCTAGTCCTCGGCCATAAGATCAAACCCAAACTGAAACCACCCTAGTCCTCGGCCATAAGATCAAAACCCAAACCAAACCACCCAAGTCTCTTGCGGCCGCGTGCTAAACCAAACCGTGATCCTCATCCTCCTTGCGCCTATATATACTAACACTCATGCATGTTCTATACACAACACAAAACCCTAGAGTTTCATTGCCGTCGGCTGCCTTACTCTCACCATCTTCTCGGTCGCAGCAAGCAACAGCTTTCTTCATCATCTCGGTCGCAAAACAGCCGCTCCCCACTCTTCTTCACGGTCGGAAACCAGCCTCCTTCTCGGTCACGGATCTTCTCGGTTGCAAGCAATCGTTGATCACCGGATTCCTTAGCTTAATCACGGTTCGTTTACCTTATCATTAAAAGATTAGAACTTATCATGTGATACAAGATCATATTCGGTTACATGTGTTGTGACTTTGTTGTGTTCGGATCGTATGATTGTATTGTTTCGGATATATACACATACTTGAATGAATTGATTAGTTGTTTCGGATATACACATACTTGAATGAATTGATTAGTTGTTTCGGATATACACATACTTGAATGAATTGATTAGTTGTTTCGGATATACACGTACTTGAATGAAGTGATTAGCTTGTTTCGGATTATAGGTGTTTAATGTAATCGGCTGAATTGGTTATAAACATAATTGTTTTCGGAAATCATAAGTTCGCAAGTGTGTTTTGGTTATAATAACTAGAAGTAAGAACTAGGGTTTGCATGGATAGGTTATTAGTATTAGTCTATGATTAAAAATCAGTTCTTGATCGCCTAGGCTAATCGCATGAACGAGTTATAGGAGTTTATTATAAAGAGATGCTGAAACAGTCTGCTGAATAATAGTTACAGCCGACTTCATCTGGCTGTAACTCGGTCGTTAGTTGTCGAAAAACGGATTTTCTGATGTCTAGAACGTAGAGATTTGAATAAGGAATCTAATGGCGCTGGATTCATAATTTTCTGAAGTCGTTTGATATTTTTAAAGGGCTAAACAAGTTCAGTAGCTAAAGCTGTGAAAATTCTGGAATTTTGTTGGTTGTTTATCAAGCTAGATTTTAAAATCAGTAGAGAGTTGAGTCATGATTTTTGTACAACAACTAGGTATAGATATTTCCGGGCAACTCCAACTGGAATTTTGTTAATCGGACGATCAGTGATTTTTAAATAAATTCTTCCGTGGACTGCAGTCAGAAAGCGGTAAATCTGACTGCAGCTTAATGAATTAATATTTACGGCTAATTGGTAAAGATTTAGGACTTGGAAAAATTATATAAATTTCTAAGGGATAGATGTCACCTACTGTAAAAATATTGGAATTTCTGGAGTGTTAGAACTATTTTATAAAAATCCTAGAAAACAGCTGAATAATTGAGTGTTAAGCAGAAAGTTGATAACTTGTGATTTTATGCATTAAAGTGTTGCATGGATTTGGAATATGTTCATGATAAGTTGTTTGATTACTATGATCACATGAGAATACTTGCATGCATGTTTGAGTGTTAGAGATGTTGTTTGTGTGTATCAATTTGTGAGTAAATTGCGTGTGGAATTTGTATTGGTGTGATTTCACACTGACGTGTAATTAATTGGTTTGTTAGGACGCAACTAGCGGTCCCATCTCTTATAACATCTTTGCTACACTAACCGAGCAAATAAAGGTCAGTTCACGGCCCCTAACTTTATCCGGTTTTTTTAAACAACAGGGGGAGAAACATGTATACACTCTCAAACTCAATCTCTTTACGTTATACGAATTTAACGTCACATAACTATACGGTAACTAAGTTAATGTTAATGTAATGTTATGGTCACTAAGCAGCTTTATCACTTAAGTCCTTGACAATCTCCTCGGATAGTTAGTATTTGGGTTAAATAGCGGGGGAATTATAAGTAGTACTACTGGGCCCGACAAGCCCCATCCGAGCTAGTCGCGCTAGCCGACCTGGTATGGTCAACGGGTGAATAATTGGCCTAACACCGCCATGGTCATGTGATAGGCCTGGCAAAACGGAGGCACAACAGTCAGCTTTGATCGCGAACTCTTACGTGACATGACATTAGGCTAGCTACCTATATATATTAACATTGAACTTAATTACGAATCAACTTAATATTCCGGGTTTGGAATATTGGAAACATCAACTTATTATCCCGGGTTGGGGATAATGGAATTAACAACTTAATATTCCGGGATGGGAATATTGGAAGCAACAACTTATTATTCTGGGGTTGGAATAATGGAACTGATACGTTATCCCAGGTTGGGGATAACGGAGTAATCAAACTATAACCGAACAAACGAATTTATGAAAACCTGTGAACTCACTCATCTTAAATGTTGACACTTGTTTCTTTACATGTTTCTCAGGACGCTAGGAGCTCTAGGTGCACGCACATGCATTGAACAAGACATCATTATCGAGTCTTATTTATCAATATTGTTTTGGGATTTTTCATTTGTTTTGGCGTTTGTGTTGGCGCCCGCATCACTACTTACTTATGCTTCCGCTCAAACTTTAAAACTAATGCTCTGCTAAATACTGGTAATTGATATAAAATCTACAAAGAACGATTTTGGAAAACGTATAATCAAATCATGTAGAGTCGTTCGACGTACTAGTGTTTCAGATTCTGGTTTGTTCACACGCCTCGCGGTAAAACTCCGCAAGTGGAAATTGAGGGTGTGACAGATTGGTATCAGAGCCACTAGCTATAGAGAACCAGGTTTGCATTAGAAGTAGACCTAAACTATAGCTGATATCACGACACTAGACTTAGTTTGGCACCGAATTATTATATCTTGTTATGCAATATGCCACAATCGTGTTTGGTAGATTATACCTTCATAATAAGAAATGAAAACAACTCGTAACTAACTACACGACCTAACAGGCAATGTCATCATCCTCATCGTCATCATCGTCCGACAGACTTACGCCACCAAGGGCACCAGGAAAGGCACCAATGGTGGAACCCATACCACCTTATGGCGTGGAGACACGCTCAGCGGCGAGGAAAAGGCTCGCTCTGGGGAAGAGTCGTCGTTACGCCCAACTATTGCTGTACCGGTTGAACCGGTTAATCCTGTAGAAATAGGAATTGACATGCTTAGAATCCTGGTACATACACAACAGAAACAGCTAGAAAGAATGCAGGAAACTATCCTGGCACAAGGATGGATGATCCGACACCTTACCGGAAAGACCGACTCGCTCGAGGAAGAGCATCGTACGAGTAAGATAGCTCGTAACACCATAGCCAGAGATCTGCGTGCTGAGCAGATAAGAGCTGACTGGCTTGAGGACAGAGTCCTGGAAAATAGTTGGAACATTCAGGAACTGCAAAATCAAGCACTTGCACCAGCACAGGCCCCTCCAGTGCCGGTAGAGGAGGATCCAGAGAGGATCCAGAGGAGGAACCTGAAGAGGATCCGGAGGAGGACCCAGCTGAAGAAGCTGGAAATGCCGCACAGGATGACGGCAACGACAGTGACTTGGGGAATGGAGACGTAGACGACTGATACGTCTTGTTTATATTTGTTTTCCTTCAGTTTATTTCTTTTCCCACTTGTGTTTAAACTTGAGACTTTATAGTAAATTCGTATGTGTGATTTGCACTTTTGTAAGACGTTGAAATTTCAGTTAATCAAGTATTTCTTTTGATTATTTAACATATTGAGTTGACATAACTTACTAATTATTAAAGTACGAAGTAGGATAACTATATTGGATATATAGACTGATCGGGGTGTGCTTGTGTTGTGTTTCGAAGATCTAAATGGCGACTGGAAGACGTGGAAACCTTAACTTGAAGCCCGAAGAGCTAGCTGCCATGATCCAGGAGCATGTGAACGCAGCTTTAGCGGGTGTTCAGAACCAGCCGGCAGGTAACCATTATTAAATTTTCGCGTGAGAATCTAATAGTGAGGCTAGTAAAATTCCTTGCT
This sequence comes from Scalesia atractyloides, assembly GCA_947069175.1. Taxonomy (NCBI): domain Eukaryota; kingdom Viridiplantae; phylum Streptophyta; class Magnoliopsida; order Asterales; family Asteraceae; genus Scalesia; species Scalesia atractyloides. Next base: position 35,874,437 of record CAMTDV010000015.1, read on the forward strand.
GACTTCCTGTCCTCTGTCAGCAGGAGGGGGCTTTAACCCCTACAAGATGTTCGTTGACGCAAAGCCTAGCAAATTCTCGGGGCGGAAGGACCCATTGGACTGGTCCGCTTGATCGAAAAATCGAATCTGTTTTTGAAATGTGCAACTGCCTAGAGGCAAACAAGGTCAAATACGCAGCCTCAACACTGGAAGATGGGGCACTGACATGGTGGAATGCCCAAGTTCAAACCCGTGGGCTTATAGCTGCGAACGCAATGGCATGGACTGAGTTCAAGGCCCTGATTAAAGAGGAGTACTGTCCACGAGACAGAGTGCAACAATTGGAGCAAGCTCTATGGAACCACAAGATGGTGGGATCGGAAATTGAAGCTTACACTGCAAAACATCATGACTTAGTATTTCTGTGTCCCGATTTGGCCAACACGGTGGAGAAAAGACTCGAGTTCTATCTCGGGGGTCTGGTTCCGGAAATTCAGGGTATGGTGATGTCTAGTAACCCTGTAACTGAACATCAAGTAATCCGATTGGCTCATAAACTCACCGATAAAGCGGTGGAACAGAAGAAACTGCCAGCACGGGGTACCACTGAAGTCGCCCCAGATAACAAAAGAAAATTTGAAGACTCCACTGTTCGACAGTCTTCGTCATCACATCCGCAGCAAGGGAACCAGAAACGGTTCAATCATTACCACAGCCACCGGGGTCATCAAAATCATCCCGCCAACAACAACAACAACAACAACAACAATATCAACAACCCGGAAGCAAGCGGCTATGCGGGCCGAAAGCCGCAGTGCAACCGCTGTAATCTCCACCATAACGGCCCTTGTGCCGGAAGTCGCTGCCAAAGATGTGGCAAGATGGGACATGCAGCAAAGGATTGTCGTGGGGAAATCATGTCCCGACAAAATCAGAACCAGCCCCAAGGTCAGCAGCAGGGTATAAACCGGGGATGCTATCAGTGTGGTAGCACTGCTCATTTCAGAAAAGACTGCCCACAGTTGCGCAACAACAACAATAATGGTGGAAACAACCACAACAACCGCAACAATAATAACAACAACAATAATGGGAACGGTGGCACAGGAGGTGCCAAAGGTCGCGCATTTACATTGGGCCGCGGAGAGGTCAGAAACGACACGAACGTGGTCACCGGTAAGTTTCCCCTTAATGAACATTTTGCTACTGTGCTTTTTGATACGGGTGCGGATAGGAGTTTTATATCTGAGTCTTTTAGGAAGAACCTAAATCTCACGCTTAAACCATTAGAGACCCCTTATGTGATAGAATTAGCCAATGGTAAATCGGTAGATGTGACCCAAATCGTATCCGGCTGTCAACTCAAACTCGCGGGCCACACTTTTACCATTGATCTGATGACAACTACCCTGGGTAGTTTTGACGTGGTAGTCGGATTGGACTGGCTATCCGACGTCCGGGCTGAAGTTCTCTGTTTCGAAAAGTCTCTCCGTATTCCACTCTCGAACGACGAAATCCTGACAGTACAAGGCGATAAGGCAAGCGCCGTCACCAACATCATCTCATACATGCAAGCGCAGAAGTATCTTCGGAAAAAGAATTCCTTCGCTTTACTCGCACTAATTACCGAACAGCCTAAGGACGAGAAACGTATAGAAGACATCCCTGTCATCCGTGATTTTTCCGATGTATTCCCAGAAGAACTACCTGGTCTTCCACCACATCGACAATTGGAGTTTGAAATCGAATTGGCAAGCAATGCAACTCCTATCGCCAAGGCTCCATACCGCCTGGCTCCAGCCGAGCTGCAGGAGCTGTCTACCCAACTTCAAGAGCTGCTAGAAAAAGGATTTATCCGACCAAGCGTTTCGCCATGGGGAGCTCCAGTCCTGTTTGTCAGGAAGAAGGACGGGACTTTCCGCATGTGCATCGACTATAGGGAACTCAACAAGGTTACAGTCAAGAACCGATACCCGTTACCTCGCATCGACGATCTATTCGACCAACTGCAAGGGTCAAGTTACTACTCTAAGATTGATTTACGGTCCGGTTATCATCAGCTATGCGTCAGGGAGGAGGATATCGCCAAGACGGCATTTCGCACTCGGTATGTCCATTACGAGTTCTTGGTCATGCCATTCGGTCTCACTAACGCACCCGCAGTATTCATGGACCTCATGAACCGCGTGTGTAAACCATACCTCGACAAGTTTGTCATTGTGTTCATCGATGACATACTCATCTACTCCAAAAGTGAAGAAGAACACGCGGAACACCTACGATTACTGCTAGAGCTGCTTCAATAGGAAAAACTATATGCCAAGCTTTCGAAGTGTGATTTCTGGATTCGGGAAGTTCAGTTTCTCGGGCACGTCGTGAATGAAAAGGGTATCCACGTAGACCCTGCCAAGATTGAAGCCATCAAAAACTGGGAAGCACCTAAGACACCGACGGAGATCCGCCAATTTTTGGGATTGGCTGGTTACTACAGACGCTTCATCGAGGGATTTTCAAAGATTGCACAGCCGCTTACTACCCTCACCCAGAAAGGCATCAAGTATGCTTGGGGTGAAAAGCAAGAAGCAGCATTTCAATTGCTGAAGCAGAAACTTTGCAGTGCACCCATTCTGTCCTTGCCGGAAGGGACAGATGACTTTGTAGTGTATTGTGATGCTTCCATTCAGGGGTTGGGATGCGTACTCATGCAACGCGATAAGGTCATCGCGTATGCGTCACGACAGCTGAAAGTTCACGAGAAAAACTACACGACACATGACCTGGAATTGGGAGCAGTAGTGTTTGCACTTAAGATTTGGAGACACTACCTCTATAGAACCAAGTGCACAATCTTCACAGACCACAAAAGCCTCCAACACATCTTTGATCAGAAGGAGTTGAACATGCGACAGCGTCGCTGGGTCGAACTCTTGAACGATTATGAGTGTGCCATTCGGTATCACCCGGGTAAAGCTAACGTGGTAGCTGATGCATTCAGTAGGAAGGAACACTTGAAACCTCGTCGCGTACGAGCACTACAACTCACTATTCATTCGGGGCTACCCGATCAAATACGCGACGCCCAGTTAGAAGCAGTTAAAGGGGAAAACATCAAAGCCGAATCAGCGGGAAAAATGGAACGCGATTGGGAAGTAAAGCCCAATGGAGCCCGGTATTTTATGAATCGCATATGGGTACCTCTCTACGGAAACCTTAGAGAGCTAGTCATGGACGAAGCTCACAAATCTCGATACTCTGTCCATCCGGGTTCGGATAAGATGTATCAAGACCTTAAAGTTGCGTATTGGTGGCCCAACATCAAAGCCGATATAGCCACCTACGTGAGTAAATGTTTGACTTGTGCAAAAGTCAAGGTGGAGTATCAAAAGCCATCGGGGCTACTCCAACAACCTGAGATCCCAGTGTGGAAATGGGATCAGATCTCCATGGATTTCATCACCAAACTCCCGCGAACTTTGGGTGGTTGCGATACCATCTGGGTGATTGTGGATCGTTTAACTAAGTCCGCACACTTCCTAGCTATTAAAGAAACAGATAAGATGGAGAAGTTGACTCGCATCTACATTAAGGAAGTAGTTTCTCGGCACGGAGTGCCAACGTCCATCATCTCAGATAGAGATGCTCGTTTCATGTCAAACTTCTGGCAGTCACACCAGAAAGCGTTGGGAACACGCTTGGATATGAGCACAGCTTATCACCCTCAGACTGATGGTCAAAGCGAAAGGACCATACAAACCTTGGAAGACATGCTTAGGGCATGCGTAGTGGACTTAGGAAATAATTGGGAAATTCACCTGCCTCTAGTAGAATTCTCATATAACAACAGCTATCACACGAGTATTTCGGCAGCACCGTTTGAGGCATTATACGGTCGTAAATGTAGATCACCGGTCTGCTGGGCAGAAGTCGGTGACAGTCAACTCACAGGCCCTGAGTTAATACTTGAGGCCACTGAAAAGATTGTACAAATCAGAAACCGCATGGCGGCGGCACGAGATCGACAGAAAAGCTACGCTGATCAACGACGCAAGCCGCTCGAATTTCAAGTAGGCGATCGCGTCCTACTAAAGGTGTCACCCTGGAAGGGTGTAATCCGCTTTGGAAAACGAGGCAAACTTAACCCACGGTACGTAGGCCCGTTTGAAATCTTGAAACGTATTGGACCCGTAGCATATCAATTAGACCTTCCTGCCGAACTCAGTGGAGTTCACAACGTATTTCACGTGTCAAATCTGAAGAAGTGTCTATCAGATGAAACTCTAGTTATTCCATTGGATGAGATCCAAGTGGATGAGCAACTGCACTTTGTAGAACAGCCTATCGAGATCATGGATCGTGAGATCAAGACTCGAAGGCACAACAAGATTCCAATCGTTAAAGTTCGGTGGGACTCTAAGCGTGGACCGGAGTTCACGTGGGAAAGAGAGGATCAAATGAAAAGCAAATACCCACACCTCTTTGCAACTGAGCAGCAAACTAATGATACCAGTAACTAAATTTTCGGGACGAAAATTCTTTCAACATGGGGATGATGTGACAACCTGGAAATTTCTCATACTTTCGTGTACTATTGTTGACTAAATTCTTGTGCATGACACTTGGAAATCTTTGTGTATGACACTTGGGAACTTCTTGTAACGTTGCGTACCATTATAAACGAACTAACTCTTTGTGCGTGGCACTCTAAACATGTACGCTACATGCTAAACCGCGCTTACTCAATTTTTGGGACGAAAATTCTTTCAACATGGGGATAATGTGATATCCCGGGTTTTTCGGATAACTTACACGTGACACTTGTCGAATAATATATGTGCTAAGTATTAAACGTGCATGAATTAAATACGTGTTGTGGTTGTGTAATTGTTTTAGTTATACAATATATGTATGTATAATAAATATGCACACGAACCGAACCGCGACACAAACACAAACCGAAACCACCCTAGTCCTCGGCCATAAGATCAAACCCAAACCGAAACCACCCTAGTCCTCGGCCATAAGATCAAAACCCAAACCAAACCACCCAAGTCTCTTGCGGCCGCGTGCTAAACCAAACCGTGATCCTCATCCTCCTTGCGCCTATATATACTAACACTCATGCATGTTCTATACACAACACAAAACCCTAGAGTTTCGTTGCCGTCAGCTGCCTTACTCTCACCATCTTCTCGGTCGCAGCAAGCAACAGCTTTCTTCATCATCTCGGTCGCAAAACAGCCGCTCCCCACTCTTCTTCACGGTCGCAAACCAGCCTCCTTCTCGGTCACGGATCTTCTCGGTTGCAAGCAATCGTTGATCACCGGATTCCTTAGCTTAATCACGGTTCGTTTACCTTATCTTTAAAAGATTAGAACTTATCATGTGATACAAGATCATATTCGGATACATGTGTTGTGACTTTGTTGTGTTCGGATCGTATGATTGTATTGTTTCGGATATATACACATACTTGAATGAATTGATTAGTTGTTTCGGATATACACATACTTGAATGAATTGATTAGTTGTTTCGGATATACACATACTTGAATGAATTGATTAGTTGTTTCGGATATACACGTACTTGAATGAAGTGATTAGCTTGTTTCGGATTATAGGTGTTTAATGTAATCGGCTGAATTGGTTATAAACATAATTGTTTTCGGAAATCATAAGTTCGCAAGTGTGTTTTGGTTATAATAACTAGAAGTAAGAACTAGGGTTTGCATGGATAGGTTATTAGTATTAGTCTATGATTAAAAATCAGTTCTTGATCGCCTAGGCTAATCGCATGAACGAGTTATAGGAGTTTATTATAAAGAGATGCTGAAACAGTCTGCTGAATAATAGTTACAGCCGACTTCATCTGGCTGTAACTCAGTCGTTAGTTGTCGAAAAACGGATTTTCTGATGTCTAGAACGTAGAGATTTGAATAAGGAATCTAATGGCGCTGGATTCATAATTTTCTGAAGTCGTTTGATATTTTTAAAGGGCTAAACAAGTTCAGTAGCTAAAGCTGTGAAAATTCTGGAATTTTGTTGGTTGTTTATCAAGCTAGATTTTAAAATCAGTAGAGAGTTGAGTCATGATTTTTGTACAACAACTAGGTATAGAAATTTCCGGGCAACTCCAACTAGAATTTTGTTAATCGGACGATCAGTGATTTTTAAATAAATTCTTCCGTGGACTGCAGTCAGAAAGCGGTAAATCTGACTGCAGCTTAATGAATTAATATTTACGGCTAATTGGTAAAGATTTAGGACTTGGAAAAATTATATAAATTTCTAAGGTATAGATGTCACCTACTGTAAAAATATTGGAATTTCTGGAGTGTTAGAACTATTTTATAAAAATCCTAGAAAACAGCTGAATAATTGAGTGTTAAGCAGAAAGTTGATAACTTGTGATTTTATGCATTAAAGTGTTGCATGGATTTGGAATATGTTCATGATAAGTTGTTTGATTACTATGATCACATGAGAATACTTGCATGCATGTTTGAGTGTTAGTGATGTTGTTTGTGTGTATCAATTTGTGAGTAAATTGCGTGTGGAATTTGTATTGGTGTGATTTCACACTGACGTGTAATTAATTGGTTTGTTATGACGCAACTACCGGTCCCATCTCTTATAACATCTTTGCTACACTAACCGAGCAACAAAAGGTGAGTTCACGGCCCCTAACTTTATCCGGTTTTTAAACAACAGGGGGAGAAACATGTATACACTCTTCAAACTCAATCTCTTTACGTTATACGAAATTAACGTCACATAACTATTCGGTAACTAAGTTGATGTTAATGCAATGTTATGGTCACTAAGCAGCTTTATCACTTAAGTCCTCGACAATCTCTCGGATCGTTAGTATTGGGTTTAATAGCGGGGGAATTATAAGTAGTACTACTGGGCCCGACAAGCCCCATCCGAGCTAGTCACGCTAGCCGACCGGGTATGGTCAACGGGTGAATAATTTGGCCTAACTTCGCCATGGTCAGTGATAGGCCTGGCAACACGGAGGCACAACAGTCAGCTTCGATCGCGAACACTTACGTGACATAACTTTAGGCTAGCTACCTATATATGTTAACATTGAACTTAATTACGAAACAACTATATTATCCTGGGTTGGGGATAATAGAAACAACAACTTATTATTCCGGGTTTGGAATAATGGAAACAACAACTTATTATTCCGGATTTGGAATAATGGAAACAACAACTTATTATTCCGGGTTTGGAATAATGGAACCACCATCATTATTAATACGGGATGGGAATAATGGAACTAAATCGTTATCCCGGGTTAGGGATAACGGGGAAAACAAACTATAACCGAACAAACGAATTTATGAAAACCTGTGAACTCACTCATCTTTAATGTTGACACTTGTTTCTTTACATGTTTCTCAGGACGCTAGGAGCTCTAGGTGCACTCACATGCATTGAACAAGACATCTTTTATCGAGTCTCAATTATAGATATTGCTTTGGGGTTTTTCATTTGTTTTGGCGTTTGTGTTGGCGCCCGCTTCACTATTTATTTTATGCTTCCGCTCAACCACTTAAACTAATGCTTCCGCTAAACTTTAGTAACTAACTAAGATAATCTAAAATCTACGATGATTGGTTAATCAAATGATTTTTGGAAAACGTATTATCAAATCATATAGAGTCGTTCGACGTACTAGTGTTTCAGATTCTGGTTTGTTCACACGCCTCGCGGTAAAACTCCGCAAGTGGAAATTGAGGGTGTGACAGTTATGATGATAAATTATTGTGTTAGGGTTCATAAAAGATCAAGTGTTATGCTTAGAAAAAGTTTTAGGCATGTATGGATATAGATATATTGATTTGTGTTGAGATGCTTGATGGTTTCAATGTTTGAAAGTGTTAAATCTGTTATATATAACGTAATACCTGCTGTTGTTATAACTCATAAGTTGTTGGGTGTGTTAGTTGTTCGGTTGGGATGATCAGGTAACGAAAACAGATTCTGCCCGACAGTTACAGCCAACTTTAATCGGCTGTAACCGGGTCGTACTCTAACAAAATCTGAGTTTTCTGGAGTCCACAAAGTAGAGTTTCGAAATACGGTTCAAACGGTGCTGGAATCATAATTTTTTGATGTTGTTCGCTATTTTAAAAGGATTTTTCTGTTACAGTACGCTGGGCTGTCCGTTTTCTGCAGAAATTGTAGGTCACGGTTTAAGTCATATCTGAGGGTATAATGGGAAATAAATTACGAAATTTAAACTGTAAAAATATGTGAGTGAAATGAAGTTCTCCAACTGGATTCACCTCGTTTGGAGACTCGGTGATTTTTAAATAAAATAAACGGTGGACAGGGGTTGGAATTGTAACAATTCACATCACTGTCCATTACCCGATTTTTTTTCGTAAAATAAGTAAGGAATTAGACTTTGTGAATTTTACAGAGAGACCCACTGAGACCCTTTCACATGTCGTGTATTTTTTTTAAGAATTCTTCGTGACCTGTAACTATTTTAGAAAATTGCCGAAAAACAGCTCAGAAGTTAGTAATGTTGCTGAAACGTTAAAAATGGTATTCGTATGGTTAAGTGCTACGTATGTTATCTATAAGTGTTTGGCATGTTCATTATTTGTATGGTTATTGGCAATATGTGATGCTATGCTTTCTTGTCATATTATATGCTCACTTGAATGAAACACTTAAGTGCTACATGTTACGTGTTTAGATACGTGTAGGAATTCGTATTTCGCATAACCACACACTAACAACCAAACGGCAATCATGTTAGGACAAGATTGACCAAACCTTGACTCTTAATTGTGTTAGAGTCTAAACCGAGCAAATCACGGCCCCTACTCTTTTAAATATTTTGAAGACACAGGGGGAGAAAGCATGCCCTACATTACTGTAAAGTAATGTCATGACGTTACGGTAAGGTAACGTCACAAATGTTAGAGTTTTTGTTATATTAGTTATGGTCACAAAGTAGCATTATATCTAATGTCAGTCCCCTTAAAACATACGATGTCGTTAGTATTGGATTATAGCGAGGGAATTTTTAGTAGTACTACTGGGCCCGACAAGCCCCACTCGAGCTGGTCGCGCCAGCTAGACCGAATGTTGATGGTTACGGGTGTAGAATTTGCCTAACACTTAGCCATGGTTGGTGGTAGACCTGGCACAACAGGGGCAGCAACGTCAGCTTCAGATCGAACACTTTGTTGACATGACTTAGGTAGCTACCTACAAATATAATAAGTAACTACTAAACACTGCAACTTACTGTTTCGGTTTTGAAACAGTGGAAAACGCTTGAGAAATAAGTTACTTTATATCTGTAACTTAAAACCTGTGAACTCACTCATCATTTTGGGTTGACACTTGTTCTTGCATGTCTTTCTCAGGTTGGTAAGGTAGCACACATCAGGACTAGGATGCATTTCGGAGTCGCATCGATTTCACCAAACTTTTAGAATCAATTTTAATTACATTAGCTATTTTAGTTTGTAATTATTTACGCCTTCGCTACTCAATTGTATAAACCGTATTTTCTCATGAATGAGCAAACTCATATAGTGGTCGTTCAATATGACTAATGGCTGAGATCCTGGTTCATCACGCGCCTCACGGTAGAACCCCGCACGTGAAATTTGAGGGTGTGACAGATTGGTATCAGATCCAGTGGTTATAGTGAACTAGGTTTACATTAGAGAGTAGACTTAGTCTATAGCCTTAGACACCGCATTAGTCATACAACAACACAGGCACTCATAAATAACATACAAGAACACTCCTACATGATGTGCCTACGCACGTGGCATCAAAACATATATTGAAATTACGGGCATGTCAACATCATCCACTTCACCCTCTACTGATGTAGAGCCCATCAATCTCTTTGTATCTTCATCCCTATAGGCGACGTCCGTGGAATCGCCAACAACCAGTTTCTACTCCTATCCGAGGGACGTGAGACGGATCCTCTAAAGGAGCTTCTCATAACACAATCATCTACACCTCTTCCTAGACCACAAGGCTGAACAAAACACTAGCTTGAGTCTATTGGTGGTACTTCCGGGTATGGTGAGCTTTCTCAGGTCCCTGTTTGGGATGACTTCCCACATTCACACATATCCCTTTGGAGTTCGGTTCATCGAAAATGAGTCCTTTCTCTATCTACCAACGACAATACCTCGGTCTCACTAGTTTTACTTTCTTTCAACCTACGCACGTGGACCTTGCATGAGGCACCTTGCGTTAGGGCAGATCATTGCACACGTTATTGCAAAAATCCATTGACACTAAGATGTCATCATTTTCCTGAGCCACGCATGTACATCTTCGGTTGATGTTCTTCGAGAGAATGTTTGACCATGAAGCTGAGCACACTTGCCAATTGCACACCCGAACTCTATCCTGACTCGGATGGTAGAGCGATTGCCTTGCTTTTCCGGTAATTTACGTTAATGAACCAGTTTCATCTCTTGAAGTACATTTCTTGTTCATGTTTGTTCCTTGTACGCTTGTCTATCTACAATCCGCTATAATAGATTCTCATAGTGTGTTTTAACTCAAGTGAATACTCGCCCGACTACCCTTTCTCATATAACTCCTAATAGATCAATGTATAGTTGATGACTACGCTTCTGATGACCTTTTTCGTTTTTGGCAACACCCCGAACTAGACAATCCAATTGAGAGACATTGTAACACAAGACAGGAGGAACTAGGGTGAACATGCAAACCAAATTATCATTACGGGTGCACACGTAATAGTAATTTGCGGTGCATGTGAATTCTAGTGAAACTTTGTGTGTGGATAAACTGTCATAACTCATGATTTTCATACTTAAAACTTCCACTGTTGGTAGAAGTTCACGTAACCCACTCAGCGACCAATTGGTACCATTAAACTCATTCGGTAGTTGACAGGCGTAACTATCAGACTAAAGATGTTCTCGAACACATGGAGCTTTCATTAATGGAATCCTTCATTATTTGTTTTACCCAATGTAAGCATCTTAATGAAACTAAGATAATCACCAGAACCTGTTGCTTTGATCGAAACCCTACTAGAAAGGTAAGCCTTTCAACATCAGCATATAAACAAAACATGAAGAATCCCTCGTACGCTTACACTTTATTCCTTATGCTCATTTGTAAAAAAAAATCCCTTTTGACCCCATTGCTCTTTCATGTGGCTAACTCTCATTCTAACTGGAGTTACAACCCAACATAGTCATGTTTGCAAGTGGATTTCCCTAAAAACGGTTCCATCATCTCAAAAACATTGGAAGACGAAGATACAAGATAGTCAACACCCAGACAAACGCGATGACCTACATAATAATTTTACCTCCTATATTGCTAGAGTCATCATTTCGTAAGCGAGTCTATTTCCTAACTTTTGCACTGGTCGATGCTTACTGTTTAATGTGTCAGCTAGTTATTGTTGTCGTCGTAGATAAATATATCATTCCATTTCATGGTCACACTACATCTTGGATTATCTATAAATAAACTTCCATAAAATTTTGCTATTATTTAAAAGAACTCGATAAAATCGCCTTTTTAAATCGTAGTGATCATTTCTTAAACTCTGAATATGGTGATGTATTGATACTATGACCAAACCATTTCGATATATATTTCCGCGTCCTTGTAATGAAACCTCTTGGCAACATATGTGATGCTCCTAATTCATGCACATGTTTTAGTTCAATCTTTCAAACTTGGATGCCTATACTTTCGATTAATTACACACTCAATTACATACAGGGATCTTAGAGATTATGTTCTTATTCGCATACACTCAAGCTCGACGACTGTGGAGAACGCTCCGATTGAACCGGAGCACTACGAATTTGACCAACCATCATTTTTTACATAATCCGTATTGTACAAATAACTTCGACGTAACGCTGAAATCGACCGGTGGTATCACCTTATTTCTATTTATATCACTTCTGTACTATCAACTACATCCTCATCGTCATATTTTTTTATTTTGCTCGTGATTCTAAAACAATAAAGTGAAACACATTGATGTCAACCACGTTTTGGCATGTTCCTCACATCTCATCCTGTTGTTCTAGGATGGATACCATAGTTCTTGTCTAACCCAGTTATACGCTAATCCTCACTTGTCTAAATCACTCTCTATGGATGCTGCTCAAGGAGCCGAACCATACTTAAGTTCATCAAGTGAAGGCGCATAAAATAAAATTCCTACTTCCATGAGGTATGCCATGGTTAACACCATTTATGGGGTGAAAGCGCCATACTTATGTATGTATCCATCGATTTTTTTTCTTCCGTACTTACTCCCCTTTGACTGAAAGTTGGTCATGTACTACAACCAACAACGACATGATCAATATCAACCAAAAATTTTCCTTTCCCTCTGCATGAATGCGTCAAGATTCTAACATTCTAAAGTAATAGGTGCATAAGGCCTGATTGAGTTTTCATCCAATCTGTTGATAAATTTACCTGAATCACTTGTTCCAAGCAATTATTACTAATTCTCAAATCCTTACGTACGGTGGCAACATCATTTTTCTTGTGTAGTGGTGATTGCACCACTTTTGATCTTCGGTAGCAACATCACATAAAAACGGATATCCCTTACACCCACTTTAATTACTATCATGTTAGCTACTTTGAGTAAATTCTCGGTGGTGCCTCCAACACACGTGATTTTAGGATTTGAGTAAGTTCGCCTTTAACAAATTACCTTAGCCCAAATCCAGTTCGGACTATTTTGTCAACCCTTCGTTTATGACGTATGACATTCGTGTAGCCTGAAAATATACATTAGATACAATTGGTTGGTGAAGTGTTGCCTACTTAATATTCAGATCACTCCATGATAACAAATCACTACCTTCTACAAGTCATTCAAAGTCAAACGTGTTGACCTTACCTAAACTATATTTTGTGCAACAACCCTCCCCGACCATACATGTTAAACTCACCCGTCAATGACATACCGATGAACGGCACATTGGTGTTTCAACCCTTGTGAGTGTCGCTTTTGCTTAACGTAACTTGTTACAACATTATTTGTCATCCACCGTCCATTAACTCAACTTTTAATTATACTTAAGACCACCTACAAGATGACATGTATCATTGTATTCCTTGATAGCCTAACGTAAACTTTATTCGAAATCTATATGCAGAATTCACTTTGTTACATTACGACCTCCTCAAGCCATAGAGGCTTCACCTACTAAAATTCTGAACTTTGGTGTCATTTCCATTACAATAGCTATACTTGGTTACTAGGCAGTATGCTATGCTATCTTATTCGTGAAAAAGAAACTGACCACCAGACTTCAATACCATGATACCATTTTAAAATTGCGTCATCTTTTTACTTTCGTGTACACCTACATTGTAAGCGACTTTTTATAGTTCTTGCTAGTCACACATATGTACACCTACTCTTGCTGGAATCGATTTGGTTGCTATGACAGTTGACTATTCTGTACTACAACCAACAACGACATGATCAATATCAACCGAAAATTTTCCTTTCCCTCTGCATGAATGCGTCAAGATTCTAACATTCTGAAGTAATAGGGGCATAAGGCCTGATTGAGTTTTCATCTAATCTGTTGATAAATTTACCTGAATCACTTGTTCCAAGCAATTATTATTCTCAAATCCTTACGTACGGTGGCAACATCATTTTTATTGTGTAGTGGTGATTGCACCACTTTTGATCTTCGGTAGCAACATCACATAAAAACGGATATCCCTTACACCCACTTTAATTACTTTCATGTCAGTTACTTTGAGTAAATTCTTGGTGGTGCCTCCAACACACGTGATTTTAGGATTTGAGTAAGTTCGCCTTTAACAAATTACCTTAACCCAAATCCAGTTCGGACTATTTTGTCAACCCTTCGTTTATGACGTATGACATTCGTGTAGCCTGAAAATATACATTAGATACAATTGGTTGGTGAAGTGTTGCCTACTTAATATTCAGATCACTCCATGATAACAAATCACTACCTTCTACAAGCCATTCAAAGTCAAACGTGTTGAGCTTACCTAAACTATATTTTGTGCAACAACCCTCCCTGACCATACATGTTAAACTCATCCGTCAATGACATACCGATGAATGGCACATTGGTGTTTCAACCCTTGTGAGTGTCGCTTTTGCTTAACGTAACTTGTTACAGCATTATTCGTCATCGACCTCCCATTAACTCAACTTATAATTGTACTTAAGACCACATACAAGATGACATGTATCATTGTATTCCTTGATAGCCTAACGTAAACTCTATTCAAAATCCATATACATGAATTCACTTCATTACATTACGACCTCCTCAAGCCATAGAGGCTTCACCTACTAAAATTATGAACTTTGGTGTCATTTCCATGGCAATAGCTATACCTGGTTACTAGGAAGTGTGCTATGCTAACTTATTTGTGAAAAAGAAACTGGACCACCAGACTTCAATACCATGATACCATTATAAAATTGCATCATCTCTTTACTTCGTGTACACCTACATTGTAAGCGACTTTCTATAGTTCTTGCTGGTCACACCTATGTACACCTACTCTTGCTAGAATTGATTTGGTTGCTACGACAGTTAACTATTCTGTACCTATATAATTCCTTTTAACTTGTTCAGGGGAACAATTGAATCATTGCAATCATGTAGTCTGATTTTATCTCATCTCATTGTATCGTCATATGTTTTTATTCTCTATTTAGCAATGAACTTTCAATCATGGTCCTTAAAGTATCATAATCTAAACTTTCGGGACGAAATTCTTTCAACAAGGGGATGATGTGACACCCGACATTTTCAGGTTAACACCCTTAACACAAACTCCGTTATCTCAAACATTCATTTATGCATTACACTTGAGTAAGGTTAACTAAGTGTGTCAGTTATTTCACAAACACTCACGTAACAGAAATTCAGGGAATTATGGAATCACACATGAGTTTATACCCGAATGTTGATGAATAATCGGAACGATATTCCTGAACAAATAAATTAATGTAGATTATGTGAATTTATATGTTATGTGACTCTATATGCTATGTGGCTTATACATTATTTAGTGAACTTTTGTGAAACCGTAATTATTTATGCGTAACATGCTATTGGCGTACTCATATTTGGAGTCTAGAGTATAATGTAGCCTAAATTTCGAGGACGAAATTTCTGTAACATGGGGAGGATGTAACAACCCGTATTTTCGACCCTGGGTAATTACGTAAAGTTACAGGTGGAAATACTACAAAACCTCACACTAACTTAGCGACATAACTTGTACTTACTCAATTTTCGGGATGAAAAGCCTTTCAACTTGGGGATAATGTGACATCCCAAAAAAAAAAAAAGAAATTAGGTATCTTTCCTGATTCAGTTCTCGTTATGTTTCATGATTTAGTCTATTTTGTAAAATATAATTACTAAGTGTGTACATATTATTTATAATTAAAAACGAAATCCAACGTCACACCCGACTCGCAGTGGAAGACAATTGCAGGGTGCGGCAGACACATGGTAATTCCCGATAATTTAAAAACATGATATCATATAAAAAGGAAACCTCGGTTACAACATACTATTAGTATCATATTACAAACCATAAGTTCAAGTATGGTACTACGAGCTATCACAGCTCTTATTCTGCTACAGTTCACTACCACAGCCATCCACACGCACGTTCCTTACTCCTGTTTAGTTTTACCTGAAATGCATGTTAGCTTTAAAAAGGGTCAGCTAAAAGCTGCGTGAGTTCCACTTGTTTAATTGTTGTCTAACAATATGTGTTAACAAGTTTAATTGCACTGGTCACGGTTTTAGCCACAGAGGGAATTACACGAGTATACAAGTGAAACCTTGACTGTTTTTCCTCGGGCCGTGCCATCCCAGACACTCCCGGACACCGGACCGTGTCACAAAGACACTCCCAGCCCATCAACTGCGTCACGTGCAGATCAACACCCCATAATAGTTATTCCTAACAACATAACCAAATTAGGACGAGTGCAGTAGCCTATTACCTACACACCGTTAGACGTGGCACTGGGTTGGTCAAACCACTGTCCACAGGCTTGAGTTAATCACTTGTCTTGCAGTGGGGAGGTAGTTCACGTGTTAGATAATTTACATCATATGTTGGTGCAATTAACACAGTTTCGTAACATGCCAATCATCTCAGAAACAATATCACAGTTTAGAGGTGGAGGAGTAAGATTCACTGCTAGGTTGGTGTAATCAACACAGTTTATAACATGCAAATCCCCAGAAAACAGTAAAATCATTCAAAAGTGGGGAAGTGAAACTCACAATGCGAGTAGTGGTCTCAACACACGATTGATAAAGCAACTGGATCAACTTTAATAACACACATGCAAGTATGGACTCAATCAGTATCTAAGTTGGTAATGGTTATAACTTGGATCTGGTCAGGAGTTTTTACTCCGGATTGAGTCAATAGGACACTGGTATGGTGATGGACGTCAGGGTAGTATTAGTTTTCAGTTTGGCTTCCATGAACTGTTTCGCGTGCCAGCCAAAGTCAGTCGTTTAACGTGTTCGGATAATGGTACGGGAATACCAATAATGCCAACACGTTGTTATTTAAGAATGATTAACTTTTCATCAAGGGAGTTTGAGTGTTTGGAGAGTCTAAGTTGTCCAAATTTAAGTTTCCACTTTCACCGTCAGGAATTCCCCCGAACTGTCTTAGGACACTCCCAAAGTGTCCAATTTGCCCGGGAATCTCCCGGAATACTCCCAGTGTTCCAATTATAGTGTTTGTAAGGTTGGGTCAGTTCCCGGTTCCAGCAGGTTCGTTATACGGTAAACCGCCGAAATTGATTTAAAATAACACATTTTTAATTCCATAATTCCCGTTTAATCTATAATTTGAATAAAAATATGTAAATTTTTAAATAACTTAGTAAAAATTTGTAGATTTTGGGAAAAACTTTTGGGAATTTATTTTGGCAGTTTAACTATTTAAATAATTATTTATAAAATGATATTTAATCAAACAATTAACATTAATTAGCATCAATGATCCAAAAATTCCAAAAGAATTCCAGAACACCTTTTATATGTACAGAAACTTCTTACAAAATTTTCAGATTTTTACGATTTCATTTCTGTGCGTTCCCGGCTACCGAAAACTCGCAAAAACGCGGATTTTTAACCCAAATCAAAACTCAACCAATGGACACCTAATTTTCCAAGAATATTCCCCATATGTTCCTTAGTATCTCTGTAGAAAACTCTTTCGGTAAAATAGTCAAAAATTCGCCAAAAATCGTAGAAAATTCCAAAAATTCTAAAATTTTACATGGACCTTCCTGACAATACCCTATATCTCCACACCGAATTTCAGCTTAATTCAAGTATCACGGACCAAAGTTATAGCTAAAACAAGATTATGCCTATGCTAGTTTCGATTCTCGGATGATATACCTAGCGAAAGCTTCGATTCCAAGCGCTTCTTGTGAGTCTAGAAGAGGGTGGGTGCTATATTCAGTATCTACACATCAAGTACAATCCAAATATGCTAGAACTTAGATCAATCAAGCTTTATTTCATTGTTTTTCGGTTAATCGAATAGTTATGCGAGCTTTGTCGAATAGGTGTTGATTAGGGCATCAAACCCCAAAGATTTATGATCATGGCTGCCATATAACACCAGGGAAATACCAAGATGTTCTTAATCAGCCCATAAACATGTTTAAACCTCCAAAAATCTTGGATTAAAATGATTTTTGGGCTAGAAATCACGTTTAATCAAGAAAACATGATTAAAATCATAAGAACCAAGGTTTATACCTTTGATTTGAAGTTGTTAAGATGAAAATTAGCTTGATATTCTTGTGCTTATGGCAGATGTTGAGAGAAAAGGTGGATTTTTCTTGGAATTAAATGAGAATAAAATGAAAAAAAAAATATATATATGGGGGTGGCGGTTTGGGTGTGGGTCCCAAGGGGACACCTCGTGCTTCGTTATACATGTTAAAAGATGATGTTCATCTTCCGTTTGCGTTTAGGTTTGTTTTCGGGTCCCGGACGCGTTCTTGATTTGCGAAACGGGATCCGTTTTTCGCGTTCTTACTGTCAAAAGACTCGGTTTTAAAAACTGGGCATAACCGTCGCAAAATCCGAGCAGGGTTAGGTTTTAATCATAAAAGTCTCGTATGACGTTCGTTTAAGTGTTTTTAAGCTTGATCGATCGTTCCTTCCACATTTGGTTTTCTTATGTTATGCTCAAAATGAAGGCGTTTCCCTAACCGGGGAGCTGCTTTGTTTTGCATGCCCGGGCTTCGATTATTTTCAAACCTTATGTCACAGTCTATGGCACAAAAGTAAGTTGTTTCTGGAACTCGAAATCTTAATTGATGCTACCGATAACCTAATAATCAACGTCAAAGGTTTAATGCGCTGTTAAACGTCAAGTCTCCGTTTAACACGTTGTTTAAGGCTAAGGACACAAACCTCACATCGTTGGTCCTTAATAGTGTCATGTTAATCATGACATGCTCTCGGATTCCGCCGAGACATAATAACTATTGCTCAGCATAGCACACAAGTCATACAAGTTTACAAGGTTAACGCGCAATTAATGTTTTAATCATGACTTAAGGTTTAGGACCAATTAAGTGGTACCTGGTTTCGTCGTAGGTATCACAATCTCCCTGGTTAAGAAATTTCATCCCCGAAATTTACCATGTCTAGCTAGAGGAAAAGGTGAGGATATTTTCTACGGAATTCATCCTTTCGTTCCGAGGTATATTCAGGTCCTTGTTTCGTGTCCACCGGACTTTAACAAGTGAAATCTTGTTACACCTTAATTGTTTGATCCTGCCATCAACTATTTCAACCGGCTCTTCCACAAAGTGGGGTTTATCATCAACGTGTATGTCTTCCAATGGTATCTGAGTGGCCTCGTCCGAAAGGCACTTCTTTAAGTTCGAAATGTGGAAGACATTATGAATGGCACTAAGCTCGGTTGGTAGCTTCAACCGATACGCTACGGGACCTACTTTTTCTAGGATCTCGTAGGGTCTAATGTATCGTGGGGCTAACTTTCCGGTCTTTCCAAATCTGATAATGCCGTTCCATGGCGATACTTTTAACAATACCCGTTCGCCCACTTTGAACGATAGCGGTTTCCGACGTATATCAGCCCAACTCTTTTGTCGGCGCTGAGTGGCTTTCAGACGATTCCGAATCTGATGGACCTTATCGGTTGTTTCCTGAACTAGTTCAGATCCCGTCAATTGAGTGTCACCCACTTCGGCCCAACAAAGTGGGGATCGACACTTTCGACCATAGAGTGCCTCGTATGGGGCTGCCTGAATGCTACTATGGTAACTATTGTTATATGAAAATTCCACTAGTGGGAGATGCTTGTCCCATCTTCCTCTGAGGTCCATGACACAAGCATGAAGCAAGTCCTCTAATGTCTGAATCGTGTGTTCCGATTGGCCATCAATTTGGGGATGGTAAGCAGTGCTCAGATCAATTCGCGTACCCAAAGCTTCTTGTAACTTTTGCCACTATCGCGAAGTAAACTGGCTGTCTCGGTCGGAAATAATAGCAATCGGGACACCATGTCTAGCTATTATTTCATTAGTATTGGTTTCGGCCAACTAGTCGGTCTTATAAGTAGTACGGATCGGAATAAAATGTGCGGATTGGTCAATCGATCGACGACTACCCAAATCGCATCATGACCACGGGGCGTTTTCGAAAGATGGGTCACGAAATCCATCGTGATTTGTTCCCCCTTCTACTGAGGTATCTCGGGTTGTTGCAACATTCCCGAGGGTTTCTGATACTCAGCCTTGACTCGCCACAAGTTAAGCATTGGCTCACGTACTCGACCACGTCCTTTTTCATCTCTGGCCACCAGTAAAAATCTTTAAGGTCATGGTACAAATTATCTGTATCGGGGTGAATTGGATATTTTGACTTATGGGCCTCGTCCATGATCAACTGTCTTAGCTCCAAACTTACAGGAATCCACACTCGATTTTTAAAGTACAACACTTCGTCCGTTTTCCTCACAAAACTTTTCTCATTCCCGTGCAATCCTTCACCGGGTAACTTGCTTTCCTTCAGGGCTTGCATATGCGCGTTCTGGATTTGATCTATCAAGCTTGTTTGCACAATCATTCCCAAGGCTCTCACTCGAAGGGGTTTAATTCGATCTTTCCTACTTAGCGCATCTACTACCATATTAGCTTTCCCCGGGTGGAACTTTATCTCACAGTCGTAATCATTTAACAATCCCACCCAGATGCGCTGCCTCATGTTCAGATCCTTTTAATCAAAGATATGTTGGAGGCTTTTGTGATCGGTATATATAGTACACTTGGTACCATATAAATAATGTCTCCAAATCTTTAATGCGAATATAACTGCGCCAAGTTTCAGATCATGCGTCGTGTGATTCTTCTCGTGCACCTTCAGTTGTCTAGAAGCGTACGCAATAACTTTATTCCTTTGCATAAGGACACATCCAAGCCCATGTCGCGATACGTCAGAATATACGACAAAGTCGTCATTACCTTCGGGTAGCGTCAGGATTGGGGCCTCACATAGTTTTTGCTTTAAGAGCTGGAACGTTGTTTCCTGGTCTTCACCCCATTCATACTTCCTGTCCTTTTGTGTCAAAGCGGTCACCGATTGGGCAATACTTGAGAAGTTTTCGATGAAGCGGCGTAATATCCTGCCAGTCCCAAGATTTGGCGTATCTCTTTTGGAGATTTCGACACTGGCCAATTCTTAATTGCGTCAATCTTGCTTGGATCCAAGTGGATTCCGTACTTATCCACCACATGCCCTAGAAATTGTACGGATTGTAACCAAAAGTCGCACTTAGACAACTTAGCGTATAGTTGTTTGGTCCGTAGTATCTGCAAGATAGCACGTAAATGATGCTCGTGCTCGTCCTTGCTCTTGGAGTAGATCAAGATATCGTCAATGAAGACGATGACAAATTTGTCAAGGTATGGCTTACATACCCTGTTCATGAGGTCCATGAACACCGCAGGTGCGTTGGTTAACCCAAAGGGCATAACTAGGAACTCATAGTGGCCATAACGAGTTCAAAACGCTGTGTTAGGAATATCGTCCTCTTGGACCTTCACTTGATGGTAACCTGACCGAAGATCTATCTTAGAAAAGTATCGAGCTCCTTGCAGCTGATCAAAAAGATCATCGATTCTTGGAAGAGGGTAACGATTTCTTGATAGTGACCTTATTCAACTCTCGGTAGTCAATGCACATGCGGAAGCTACCGTCCTTCTTCTTTACAAACTAAACGGGGGCTCCCAAGGGGAATAACTAGAACGGATGAAAGCACAATCAAGTAACTCCTGTAGCTGCGTCGATAATTCTTGCATCTCAGATGGTGCAAGACGATATGGGGCTTTGGCAACGGGTGCCGTTCCCGGTACTAAGTCGATGCGAAATTCGACTTGCAGATCGGGCGGCAAGCAGGGCAATTCCTCCGGGAACGGGATGTCTTCAATATACTTCTCGGCTGGTTCCTCGGTCGTGACGCTGGCCAAAAACACATCACATCCTTGTCGTATACACTTCAATGCCTTGAGGTGAGATATGAGGTTCAACGTGGCGCCTAACTTCTCTCCTTGTACCATAATTGCATCCGTGGGGTATAAAGGAATCTTCACAACCTTTTGTTCACACAACACCTTCGCATGATGGTTGGACAGGCAGTCCATTCCTATAACGATATCAAAACTACCCAATTCTACTAGTAAAAGGTCAATAGTAAACTGGTAACCGTTAAGGGTTATAATAAACAATAAGTTGGTGACTGGTAATTGGTTTCCCGCTGGCAAGTTCAACGGTATAGGGTTGTTTCAGGTCAACAGCATACATATTCAAGAGTGGCAAAAATGCAATCGACACATAACTTCTATCGGCTCCCATATCAAATAACACTTAAGCAAATTGATTGGAAACGAGGAACATACCTGAAACCACGTTGGGATCCTGGCGTGCGTCACCAGGTTCCATGACAAAGGCACGACCTCGAGCTGCATTCGAGGTAGATGCTTGGTTTTGGGTGTTCCTTCCTGCCATCTGCTGGGCTAACTTCGGACAATTATTACGAAAATGCTCTGTGTTGCCACATCTAAAGCATGCACGGGGGTAGGTAACATGTCGTATAGGTTTTTGGGGTCGTTGCTGAAGAGGTTGAGGCCTAGGAGGTTGAAACGGGTTGGTTTGGGATTGAGTTCCATGGACACCCTAGAGTCCCGGGCAAAATGCCCATATCGGTGATACCTCAAGCATCTCACTGCTCGACACACTCCTGTGTGGTGGGAAGCGCACTTGTTGCACTTCGGGGCCTTTCCTTTGTAGCCATCTGAGTTACCCGCGGGGGTAGTCATGGCGTAGTAGTTCTCCCCTTCTTCAGTATTGCTGCCCCTGCTCGCCTACTTTCTGGGGCATCTCGCTTATTCCCAGCCTGCTCTCCAGGCATCGTCGAAATCTTGCGTCTAACCATATCATACGTAACAGTACCCGACCTGGCTATGACCTCATGCATAGTCAGGCATTCCACTGAGTTAATGATACTCGTCACTTTTGGGGCCAGTCCCTAGATATACCTTTCAATCCTCTTGGACTCCAGTCAGACCATGTCTGGCAATATGCGTGCCAGTTCATTGAAGAGATTTGTGTAAACTGTGTGGTCGGCACCTTGCATCTTCAGGTTCCAAAACTCATGCTCAAATTTCTGAATTTCATGAGCTGGGCAAAACCTTTCCCTCATCAATATCTTGAGGTCATCCCAAGTCATAGCGTTAATCGCGTCCTGTCCGCGAGTTTGAACAGTGTTCCACCAGTTTAAAGCATGTTCGGTAAAGGTACAAGTTGTATACTTAACTGCGCAATCACCAGGACAATTACTTATGTTAAGTGCCGATTCCGACTTCTCGACCCATTTTACAAACCCATTTGGTCCTTCAGTACCATTGAATTCCATCGGTTTGCATTCCATGAAATACTTATATGTGCAAACCGGCCTACCATTATTCTGATTATCGTTCTGACCTACGGGTCCTGGTTGCGGGTTAGCATTAATACCGGCGCTAACATGCGCCACAATCGTGGGAATAACAGCCTAGAGTTGTTGCGCTATCATTTGCGCAATTTCTGCCTTAGTCATCTGTGGTGCGCTTTTCGGGGCCATTCTACTATAAACAATAGATGTCTAGGTATCAATGTCACATATCCAGTTAACACATATCACATATTCGGCTAAAACATAACACACACTTGATCACACACATGAATCCACGGCACATATAGTCAAAAGCATCATCACATATATATGTAATGTCATCATCATACAAGTGTCAAAATTTGCACATAGACTTAACCCATAAGGGCCAGTGCTTAAATGTGCTGTCAAAATATGTCACCGAAGTGATGACAGACTTGATGCAACGAGAGTACTAACTAGGAAAACGTGAAAACACTATGACTACATCACCACCTCGACATGGGTATAACCCAGTGCTTGGTAGGATGTACAAAAGATACATCACCTCTATCTATACTAGAAAGAAACCATACTAGGAACGTCACATCCACCATGCCAACCCTCCAAGACCTGCTACCAAACCTACAATGGCACCGATACATCCGTATACCAACGCCCGTAAATGATCTTACTCATGATGAACATATCCCATACACTGCTGTAAAGCGATGATCGCCTGCTATAAGACGATCAGGTAGTCTCCCATCAACCTCCTCTGCTGCTCATCCTCATCTCGCGCCATCCGTAATAATGAAATCTGCTCAAACAGAAACCCCATCAAGCTGCTCTCGGTGATGGGAGCAGGCACCTCCTGAGGAGGAATAGGTATGCGCCAGACGGGTGGGGAAGGCTCTCTAAACGGCTCGAAAGGGCCACCTCGCTCGTAAGTGTGACACGGGGAAGGGTCCTCCCAAGGTGGTGTGAGAAAACGGGCAGTAAAATGTTGTTGTGTCCCTATGGGTACAGGTATCGGACGAATAGGGGAAATGGGTGGTGTAAACACATGTACAGGTGTAAGTACCCTCCGACGAGCCGTCTGTCGGAGGCCAAAGGTGGGTATCTCAAGACGGCTAGATGAAGAGGGTGAATAAGAACTCGGAGTGGAAGGAGTATAAGGGTCAGGCGGTGTCTCTGGTGACGATAAGCGGGGTGCTACCGGCTGCCACTCCTAATGCCCCGTGGCAGGAGTAGGGCTCCGACGAATAGGTCCTACTGGTATGGCGATATCCGGGGTACGACTATGCTCCGAGGAGCTAGTCAGGTAAAGAGGTGGGGAATGGTAGGCGCTCGAGGCCTCTCCCTCGCGCCTAGTACGAGGTCTGGGTGGGTAAGGTCCGTAACAGTAGTAAGAGAGATCTGGCTCGTTGCTCGATGTCAAAAGGGGTGTCAGCGGATCCTCCTCTGGATCAGTCTCCATATGCGAAGTAGTTTGGTGACTCGAACGATGCGACATGCTACATGTAAAAAAAGAAAACCACACACAACACTGATTGACTGACCGAAATACTGAACTCAACATTCCACAAATATACACATAAGCACGTATTGCACGCAGTTTTGATTTTTAAAATTTATAAAAAAATTATTTGTGGTTGGTGATGTTAATAGACGGATTTTCGTCCTATCTCAATGACGTTCCCAGAACCCCCAAGTATGAGCAGATAATTATGGTGTTCCGGACCACAATAATTTATTTGCCCCACGAGGGCTTCCTGGTAATAGCCATACTACTCAGTTTCTAGAGGTTCTCAGCGTGTGGAGACTAACTTAGGATTATAGTCTAGGTTCTTTAGAGATACCTAGTTTGCTATAAACGAAGGCTCTGATAACATCTCCTATCACACCCCGGCTCACAGCGGAAGACAATTGTAGGGTGCAGCAGACACATGGTAATTCCTGATAATTTAAAAATATGATATCACATAAAAAGGGAACCTCGGATACAGCATACTATTAGTATCATATTACAAACCATAAGTTCAAGTACGGTACTACGAGCTATCACAGCTCTTATTCTGCTACAGTTCACTACCAAAGCCATCCACACGCACGTTCCTTACTCCTATTTAGTTTTACCTGAATGCATGTTAGTTTTAAAAAGGGTCATCTAGAAGTTGTGTGAGTTTCACTGGTTTAATTGTTGTGCAACAATATGTGTTAACAAGTTTAATTGCACTGGTCACGGTCTAAGTCACAGATGGAATTACATGAGTATACAAGTGAAACCATGACTGTTTTTCCCCGAGCCGTGTCATCGCAGACACTCCCGGCCACCAGACCGTGTCACAAAGACACTCCCGACCCATCAACTGCGTCACGTGCAGATCAACACCCCATAGTAGTTACGCCTAACAACACAACCAAATTAGGACGAGTGCAATAGCCTAGTGCCGACACACCGTCAGACGTGGCATTGGGTTGGTCAAACCGATAGTACTATCCACTGTCCACAGGCTTACGTTAATCACTTATCTTCTAGTGGGGAGGTAGTTCGCGTGTTAGATAATTTACATCATATGTTGGTGCAATTAACACAGTTTCGTAACATGCCAATCATCTCAGAAACAGTATCACAGTTTAGAAGTGGGGGAGTAAGATTCACTCCCAGGTTGGTGTAATCAACATAGTTTATAACATGCAAATCCCCAAAAAAACAGTAAAATCATTCAAAAGTGGGGAAGTGAAACTCACAATGCGAGTAGTGGTCTCAACACACAAGTGATCAAGCAACTGGATCAACTTTAAGAACACACATGCAAGTATGGACTCAAATCAGTATCTAAGTTGGTAATGGTTATAACTTGGATCTGGTCAGGAGTTTTTACTTCGGATTGAGTCTATTGGACACTAGTATGGTGATGGACGTCAGGGTAGTATTAGTTTTCAGTTTGGCTTTCGGGCACCGTTTCGTGTGCCAGCCAAAGTCAGTAGTTTAACGTGCTCGGATAATGGTACAGGAATACCAATAATTCCAACACGTTGTTATTTAAGAATGATTAACTTTTCATCAAGGGAGTTTGTGTGTTTGGGGAGTCTAAGTTGTCCAAATTTAAGTTTCCATTTTCACCGTCGGGAATTCCCCCGAACTGTCTCAGGACACTCCCATAGTGTCCAATTTGCCAGGGAATCTCCTGGAATACTCCCAGTGTTTCAATTATAGTGTTTGTCGGGTTGGGTCAGTTCCCGGTTCCGGCAGGTTCGTTATACGGTAAACCGCCGAAATTGATTTAACATAACTCATTTATAATTCCATGAATTCCCATTTCATCTATAATATGAATAAAAATCTGTCAGTTTTTAAATAACTCTATAAAAGTCTATAGATTTTGGGAAAAAAATTTCGGAATTTATTTTGGCATTTTAACTATTTAAATAAATTATTTATAAAACAATATTTAATCAAAAAATTAACTTTAATTAGAATCAGCGGTCAAAAAATTCCAAAACAATCCAGAACACCTTTAAGATGTCCATGAACATCTTTCAAAAAATTGAGATTTTTCCGATTTCGTTTCGGTGCGTTCCCGGCTACCGAAAACTCGCAAAAACGTGGATTTTTAACCCAAATCAAAACTCAACCAATGGACTCTAAATTTTCCCAGACCATTTCCAATATGTTCTTTAGTGTCTCTATAAAATTTGGTGACTTATTGAATTCGATTGATAATTTTTCTGAAATTCTTTCCGTA
The DNA here is from genome assembly GCA_947069175.1 of Scalesia atractyloides. Lineage (NCBI taxonomy): Eukaryota > Viridiplantae > Streptophyta > Magnoliopsida > Asterales > Asteraceae > Scalesia > Scalesia atractyloides. The sequence goes on from CAMTDV010000015.1 coordinate 35,901,193, forward strand.
AAATAGTCAAAAATTCACCAAAAATCGTAGAAATTCCCAAAACTTCTAAACATTTTCGTGCACCTTCCTGACAATACCCTACATCACCACACCAAATTTCAGCTCAATTCAAGTATCACGGACCAAGTTATAGCTAAAACAAGATACTACATATGCTAGTTTCGGTTCTCGGATGATATACCTTGCGAAAGCTTCGATTCCAAGCGCTTCTTGTGAGTCCAGAAAGGGTTGGTTCTATATTCAGTACCTAGACATCAAGTACAATCCAAATATGTTAGAACTTAGATCAATCAAGCTTTATTTCATTGTTTTTCGGTTAATCGAATAGTTATGCGATTTTTGTCGAACAGGTGTTGATTAGGGCATCAAACCCCAAAGATTTGTGATCATGGCTGCCATAACACCAGGGAAACCAAGGTGTTCTTATTCAGCCCATAAACATGTTTAAAACTCCAAAAATCTTGGATTAAAATGAGTTTTTCGGCTAGAAATTGGGTTTAATCAAGAAAACATGATTAAACTCATAAGAACCAAGGTTTATACCCTTCATTTGATGTTGTTTAGATGAAAATCAGCTGGATATTCTTGTGCTTATGGAATATTTTGAGAGAAAAGGTGGATTTTTCTTGGAATTAAATGAGAATAAAATGAAAAAATAAAAATAAAAATATATACATGGGGGGTGGCGGTTTGGGTGTGGTACCAAGGGGACACCTCGTGCTTCGTTATACATGTTAAAATATAATGTTTATCTTCCGTTTGCGTTTAGGTTCGTTTTTGGGTCCCGGACGCGTTCTCGATTTGCGAAATGGGCTCCGTTTTTCGCGTTCTTACTGTCAAAAGACTCGGTTTTAAAAACTGGGCATAACCGTTTCAAAATCCGAGCATGGTTACGTTTTAATCATAAAAGTCGTGTATGACATTCTTTTAAGTGTTTTTAAGCTTGATCGATCGTTCCTTGCATATTTGGTTGTCTTATGTTATGCTCGAAATGAAGGCGTTTCCCTAATCGGGGAGCTGCTTCGTTTTGCGTGCCCGGGCTTCGATTATTTTCAAACCTATGTCACAGTCTATGGCACAAAACTAAGTTGTTTCTGGAACTCGGAATCTTAATTGATGCTACCGATAACCTAATAATCAACGTCAAAGGTTTAATGCGCTGTTAAACGTCAAGTCTCCGTTTAACACATTGTTTAAGGCTAAGGACACCAACCTCGCATCGTTGGTCCTTAATAGTGTCATGTTAATCATGACGTGCTCTCGGATTCCTCTGAGACGTAATAACTATTGCTCAACATAGCACACAAGTCATACAAGTTTACAAGGTTTACGCGCAATTAATGTTTCAATCATGACTTAAGGTTTAGGACCAATTAAGTGGTACCTGGTTTCGTCGTGGGTATCACACCCGACCATATGAGATCGACCCAACCCGATACGTACCCTGCCCCTTTCACACTTTCGGCCAAACGCCTCAAGCTCCATTAACAATATATACCTTGTAAACCATGATAGATAATTGAGGTGTGTGCTAGCAAGCTTAATTAATTGAGATGCATGCTTGCTAACTTGGTTATATCTAATTCACGATACTTTTGTCACCTAGGTGTGTGTGTGCTTGCTTGTTTACCAACATAAATTTATGAGAGATAAAAAACTTATGTGCTTGCAAGCTTAATTAATTGAGCTATGAGCTTGCTAGCTTGATTCACAAACAAATTTACATCTTATTGTCGAGTCCATGGATATGATCGCAAACCAAATACTCCCTTGCTCCACTTTAATGACTTGCGGCACAATAAACCCACACAAAACTTATATGTTTCAGCCCATATTAAAACCCAAACAGCCCCACACCCACCTCCCCTTTATTTACGTATACATGCAACAATCAAAACCATAACCCTAATTTGCAATCCACAACCTTCACATATCACTCCTGCTTCTGATCGACATTCTCTCCTTTTCTTGATTCCCATCATCGACACACACAAGGCCAAGAACTTCTCTTTGGTCTGCATCTCTAACCGGTAAATTTATGTTGATCGTTTGTTGTATTATACTCATCTCAACGACCCTGTGTTTTCTGTTTAGATTGACGTTCTTGATGCTCTATGATATTACTCGTATCTAGGGTTGCTAGGGTGCATGCTTTATTGATGTTATGATGATAAATTATTGTGTTAGGGTTCATAAAAAGTTCAAGTGTTATGCTTAGAAAAAGTTTTAGGCATGTATGGATAGAGATATATTGATTTGTGTTGAGATGCTTGATGGTTTCGATGTTTGAAAGTGTTAAATCTGTTATATATAACGTAATACCTGCTGTTGTTATAACTCATAAGTCGTTGGGTGCGTTAGTTGTTCGGTTGGGATGATCGGGTAACGAAAACAGATTTTGCCCGACAGTTACAACCGATTTTAATCGGCTGTAACCGGGTCGTACTCTAACAAAATCTGAGTTGTCTTGAGTCCACAAAGTAGAGTTTCGAAATACGGTTCAAATGGAGTTGGATTCATAATTTTCTGACGTCGTTTGCTATTTTAAATGGATTTTTCTGTTACAGTACGCTGGGCTGTCCGTTTTCTGCAGAAATTGTAGGTAACGGTTTAAGTCATATCTGAGGGTATAATGGGAAATAAATTACGAAATTTAAACTGTAGAAAATATGTGAGTGAACTGAAGTTCTCCAACTGGATTCACCTCGTTTGGAGACTCGGTGATTTATAAATAAAATAAACGGTAGGCAGGGGTCGGAATTGTAACAATTCAGATCACTGTCCATTACCCGATTTGTTTACCTAAAATCTGTAAGGAATTAGACTTTGTGAATTTTACAAAGACCCACTGAGACCCTTTCACGTGTCGTGTATTTTTTTGGGAATTCTTCGTGACATGTAACTATTTTATAAAAATTGCCGAAAAACTGCTTAGAAGTTAGTAATGTTGCTGAAACGTGAAAAATGGTATTCATATGGTTAAGTGCTACGTTTGTTATCTATAAGTGTTTGACATTTTTAGTATTTGTATGGTTATTGGCAATATGTGATGCTATGTTTTCTTGTCATATTATATGCTCACTTGAATCAAACACTTAAGTGCTACATGTTACGTGTTTAGATACGTGTAGGAATTCGTATTTCGTATAACCACACACTAACAACCAAACGGTAATCATGTTAGGACAAGATTGACCAAACCTTGACTCTTAATTGTGTTAGAGTCTAAACCGAGCAAACACGGGTGAGTTCACGGCCCCTACTCTTTTAAATGTTTTAAGAACACAGGGGGAGAAAGCATGCACTACATGACGGTAAAGTAATGTCTTAACGTTACGGAAAGGTAACGTCACAACTATTAGAGTTTTTGTTATATTAGTTATGGTCACAAAGTAGCATTATATCTAACGTCAGTCCCCTTAAAACTTACGTTGCCGTTAGTATTGGATTATAGCGTTGGAATTTTTAGTAGTACTACTGGGCCCGATAAGCCCCACTCGAGCTGGTCGCACCAGCTAGACCGAACGTTGAAACAGTGGAAAACGCTTGAGAAATAACTTACTTTATATCTGTAACTTAATACCTGTGAACTCACTCATCATTTTGTGTTGACACTTGTTCTTGCATGTCTTTCTCAGGTAGCTAAGGTAGCACACATCAGGACTAGGATGCATTTCGGAGTCGCATTGATTTCACCAAACTTTTAGAATCAATTTTAATTACATTAGCTATTTTAGGTTTTGAATTATTTACGCTTCCGCTACTCAATTGTATAAACCATATTTTCTCATGAATGAGCAAACAGGAAAATTCTTAAACTCATATAGTGGTCGTTCAATATGACTAATGGCTGAGATCCTGGTTCGTCACGCGCCTCATGGTTGAACCCTGCACGTGAAATTTGAGGGTGTGACAGTAACAATACCCTCAGCAGATCTCTTGGAGTTGGACTTCAAGGGTTGTATTTCCTTCATCATGAGTTGGTTAGTTTCCTATTGTTTCTTCATTTGATCCTGTATACTACCAAACAAAGATAAGATTTCATCATTAGAAGCAAAAATCAGAGTTCTTGCCGAAAGTCCGGATCTGGAAGCATTTTGAGCAGCAGTAGCGTCCCGAGTTGTTTGGCTTTCACTACTTCTCTGAGAAGTCTGGACTGATGGAGGAGGAAGAGTTAATGAACCAGTTACAACAGGGGTTGATGCGGGCACCAAAGAAGAGCTCAAACCTGACTGAGAAGCCATCAAAATAATCTTGCAAAAAGATTAGAGGATAAAGAACCGATTAGCGATCTTAGAAAACTTTTGATTAAAAATAGCACCACCTGCCCCACGGTGGGCGCCAAATTGTTTTGGTCAAAAATTACCGAGGAAATTAAGTGATCAAACTTAGTATGTGAGGTAGCGTGCTATTGTGATTTGTGAGAATATGCCGAGTTGGTTGATTATGAAAACAGTTTCAGGATATAGTCTCAGGATAATGAACTCTATCAAAATAACATGTAAATGCAATAAAAGTAGAAATTGACACATGATGTACGAGGAAAGCCCTTGATCGATCTAGATTGTCGGCATAAAACCTCGGAGCTGACAATCGCCAGCTGCCTTGTTCTTCTTATTGATCAAACAACATGATACAACTTCAGGATACTGCTTAGATCAGCTCTAAGTGTTACAATGATCGAATTGTGCAAGTGTTGTGAGTGTTTGTGATTGTTGCTGCAATTAGAGGGTGAAAGTGTACGAAATTTCGTGTGTCTTACTGCTGATCCAACTTCCCTATATATAGTAAACAAGAGTAACTAACTTTCCTACATTCTAGGGATCTGCGAATATTCCCTTATGACCGTTGTTGACTCTCTCTTCAGGCTTCCAACATCTTTCTTCTAACTGCCATGACCGAGTCTTCAGGAAGACCAAGCTTTGTGAAAGTTGGTACCTTGCAACCGAAGCAAATCGTTAGTAACGAGCAGGATACCCCCGCAGGATGTTACTAATATCCTTGTTTAGTATCCTTGTCATTGTAATTAACATGTAAAGTCAGGATATATCTTCAGGATATGAGTTAGAAAATTCCACCCATAACAGGTATAACATCCTTTTAAGGAGTTTTTCATGTCCGTTTTGTGTTAAAGTAAGTAGTTAACCACGGAAACTTATTTTGATTATTAAGTTCTTGATATCTTTGGCCATGGAGGCTGTTTAATCATGATAAACATATAACAAGATCATACATGTTATTTGATGATGCAAAAACCCGGATTATGGGTAAAAAACATGGTTTATTCGACCAAATTCGGATAAAACAATCTCTAATCGAAAAAGACATGTTAAGAGGCTTGATTGATGAGGTTAAATGCATATTTATGTTTTACATGATGTTTTGGTACTAACCCTGGCACAACTCAGACTTTGAAAGATTAGAGATCGCTCATTTGATCGAGAAACACGAGGTATAATACGAGAAAACCGAATTTAGGGGATATAGACTCTGTTTTAGCATAACTTTTTGTGGGGTATTTTTCGCATTTGAAATTTTACAGGCTGATCACATCGATGAAAATAAGATCACTTAAAAATCTGGTGGTTATTTGAAATTTTTGAGAATTTTAGTGAATTCAACGATGTTTAATGGCGTTAATTCCGGAAAATACCAAACATATTTTATAAATTGCCAAACTTTGCAAGAATGTTATGTTTGAAATAAGAGTGATCTAGGAAAAATTTGGGCTTCGTTGGCTGAGTTTCGATGTGGTTTTAAAAATCATGTTGTTACAAAGTTTCAGCGGTCGGGAACCAGTTTAGAAAATTCAGAAAAATATGAAACTATTCCAGTAAGTTTCTAGACATATTGGGATAGTTTGGTAAAAATTTAGAATTTTTTTGGAACTCGGATAATGGTAATCGCCAAATTGTCGGTTAAATATACTTTTAAACGGATTTTTAAAAATAATAAATGAGATAAAAAAATTCTAAAAATATTTTTCTGAACAACATATATTATTAAAGGTTTATGTAAAATTTGTATTAAACTTAGAAATATAATTTCAGGATTTATGTATTTAATTTGTATTATTTTAATACAACCCGGCAATTCAAACGTTTAAATAACCTGCCAGAACTTGTAAACTAAGCAATGACTTAATTGGTGATAATTGGAAAGTCGGAGTAATTCTGGACAATTCCAGAGTAAATTGGGTAATTAGGATGCATTACACGCTAGTTTGGGAGGTTACTAGACGACGAAAACGAAACCGCAATTTGAAAGAACTAGACACTTGTAACATCCAAACTTCCTTAACAAACAACGAATCATTTTATATTATTAACAAGTTGGGACGTCATATATGATCATGCCATTTCCTGAACACCTAAAACGAACAACGGTGGCCGGTTTGAAAAACGGTGCATGGAAGCCAAACATGAATTTGACACTAAGACAATACCCACCATCATATTGTTTGGCTATGAGTCCATCCTCGGATAAAGATTCAAATACGAGCATGAGATAATAGCGATTACCGACCCAAAATTGTTTTAAGTAATTAACCATGCAATACTAATACTAGGATTAGACTAGATTTACATACAATCCCGCCGCACTATGCATTATTAAGCTAGATATCATGTGAGTTTCATTACCCCTTTTTCCAAAGTGTTCTAGTGTTTCACATGCAGTGAAAATAATGTTTCCATGCATACATACTTGCACATGAATACATAACTTGATGTGAATTATCCGAGTTAACGCTAACACACGGAAGTCCCCACAAACATAAGTGATCAACTATAAGCTAGTGGATTGTGAATACTACTATTAGTTTGACGAACCCAATTGCGATAGACATACTTATACTAGAATTGCACATATTCATGCCAGTATTTTATCCACGCTATGTGGTGTTAGACATAGCTACTTGTGGTCGGAATGTGCTGATGTGGGCCACGGCAGTAGTGAACAGTTAAGGTTTCACTTGTGGGCTTGGTATAAATACATCAAATTGTGCAACACTTTAAACATACGCTTGGGCAATGAGACAAACAAAACCGATGAAATTCACCAACTTTTGTAGTTGACATTTTCAAAACATGTTTTTTTAGGTAAAGAGGTTAATGAATGATGAATGTGCATGGATGTTTATAGTTGGGGTCTTGGGATACTGTGTGAATAGATGCCTACTTGCTATAGGGATATGCTGCCTATGGAAATCATAATTTTGTAAAATACCTTAGTGTATAAACGAACAATGTAACCGGTGCTCTTGGTGTATAATAGAATATCTTTATGAATAATATGTTTCTACCATGTGACTATTTTATCTAGTGTGCGCTTCCGCTGCAAGTCGGGATGTGACAATTGAAGAACATGTGTAGAGCCTGATTTTATAAGTCAAGAAAAGAATATGATTGATGCTTTATGCGATTCACAAATAAAAGATAAGGATGAGGATGAAGAAGAAAACTTGACTATGGTGATGATGATGATCATGATGATGATAATGATATGAGCTTTTATGATTAAAGTGATGATGATGGTGATGACGATCATGATCAAGGTGGTACTGGTGTATCATTTAGTAATATACATAAAGATTTTGATTCTGGAAGTTCACAAAGTCAACCGGAACAGACAACCTCAAAGACAGAAGGTGAAAGTTCTTCAAAGAAACTAGGGGAGTCTTGAAAAGATGATAGTGAAAAGAAGCAAGAAATAATTATTTATACAAGTGGTGATATAGAAAATATAACAGATGCACTACCATTCACATATGTTCCTCCTATAACTCTGGTTACTTCACAATTTCTTGAAAAATAATACATAATGAAGAATGAGAGTTTGTGCATAACTATTCAAAAGGTAAATTAGCGAAACTCTTTGAAATTTGAGAAGAGGTGTGTATATTTGACTTTGAAGCAGGTCCTGATAAAGAAGATAAAGACAATGAAGAATACGTTTTTTAACCAGTTGTTGATTTTGATGATTATGAATAGATGATATTACTGATGATGATGAAGCTCACTACACCAACAACATAGATGAATATTTACCTACTTTCACTAAAACATTTGGACATATTTTGAAGCGTAAAGTTGAAGAAAGACATGGAAATGTGCAGATCATTAATGATGATGACATTGTTGTTGACAAAACAAAATGTTTAAAGATATGAAGCCCGAAAGAAAGTTTCTCAAACCACTAAAGTTCTTTAATCAACACAAAGACTTTTTAATGGGCGAAATCATTAGTTGGAAATGGATTGTAAAGCTTTAACGTATTGCAATCAGACGTGACTATGGTGTTCAATACTTTCGGTTCATAAACGACATAAAGTCTTTATCGTGGTGGAATGTGAAGGAATTGTATAGAATTAAGATGATCAATTATAATTTGGATGAATATAATCGGCATGTTTTGAGATTTATCAACAGGGAAGCGAGAACGGGGTTTAAGCATTGGTAACCACAACAGCCAAAGCGCATAGTGTCAAAAGCTAAAGTGATCCATAAACCAGAAAATGTGTGGTCACATTGAAGTATAATAATCCAGATACTTTGAAGGTTATAACATTTCACAAGATGGAACATCATGTTCATGAGCTTTTCAAGTGGTGGTATTATGATGAGAAGACTGGTGAGATAGTGATTGTGTTACGTGAAGAAGGCAACTGGAAAACGATAAAAGTTTATTATCCTATGTGGTTGGTAAATATGTCTGAGAAGGATATCAAAGTTTTATTCTTCAATAGGATTTACTATGATATGAATGATCGTGAGCAAGCATGTCACACCCCAACCGATGGCGGAAACATCGAGGCGGGACGAAATAGATTGCTCATTGCTCATAAATACTAATTGGCGACAATATTTAAATAAAACCCATATTTCATTCATAACAACATTATCATAGGTTACAAGGAATTTCAAATACAACAATAACAAAGGGCAAAATTTGATACAGCATTTTATAAACATAACGTCTATATATGTATCTAAGCATCATCACTACTCCAATTACATGGAAAAATCTTCATCAACCTGTAACATGTTAAAAATACGAGTTCAATGCAAAGGCAAAGGCGAGTACACAAGTTTGGTGATACATAGCATAAGTATAAAAGTGTAACTCGAATCTACATGGTAATTGTAAGCAAAGTTCATACTAATCATGCAATACTAGATCAAACCCCGAGTTTCCACAAAAGTTTAACGAGATCGAGCTTCCCTTGTCACAAAAGCGACAAGACTAAAATGAGTATGATAATCTTAACATAACCCCGACGGGCGGCGTGCTACTCCTATAGCGCTATATATGATAAGTTGGGCTAGCTAAGTTAACGATCAAGCATGTATATTCAAGCATGTATCTAGGCATAACAAGTATTCATGTATAAGGATTGAGCATGTAAAAGTATGAGTTTGTGATATGTGTATTTTGATAGGTAAACATGTTACAACCCAAAAGTGATTAAAACGGTAAAAGGGTCGAGTGTACTCACGGTTTTGCTAAGTGTTCTAGTTAAGAAATCCCGGGGGCTTTGTTGTGATGTTTAGAATTTGGCACCTTGTCCTTCTACAAGAATAACATTGGTGTTAGTTAGGAGTGTAACAATAGATTTGGATTATTCGAGCGAGATTACGGAAATAAGAATTAAAGTATTATGTATGAAAATATTCACTAAGACATAGCACTTATTCTTGACACTATGATAACCCGAAAAGGGGTTGATATGGTTTCATAGGTTCGAGACCTATTAGAATCGCGACAAGGAACTACGTACTTTAGTGATGAACTTAATAAATCGATAGATTATTACTTAGCCATTATCAATGTTTCGGTTTTTAGGATTATATTATAGTCCGTAATATATACATAGTTATATAAGATCATGTAGGAGGTGGGAGGATAAAACATGCACTTTGGTACCTCTAAGTATTCAAGTAAGTCAAGCATGGAGGTAGGATGATGAACATCCATTTAACCTCTTTATATGATTCACCACTACACGAGTTGTCATAGACAACAAGGAGTGTCATGAATGTACAATAAGAAATGAACTAATACACAACTACTCTAAGAGAACATCAAGTGATGTGTGGTCTCTAAGTTTAGGGTAGCCAAGGCTAACGATGGTGGACACACATGAACAAGTTATGAACTTGCACCACTTGTGAGCTTGAAGCTCTATGAAAACAGAAAGTTTTTAAGGATAAATCCTCTTGTTTGCTTGTCTCAACCTTGTTTTTAAGCCTAACCAACCACAAGAAGTGTTGTAAGCATTCAGACATAGGTTTGAGATGAGTTAGACTCAAGTTTGATGAACATAAACAAGTTTTGAAAGAGTTGAAGTCATAACAGAAAGTTTAGGACACTTTGGGTGCTTTTCCAGGTCTGGTTTCTCCATGGAGAACCCAAGGATTCAAACCAAAGTTTGTCCAAGTAAGTGGAAGAAAGAATCAAGTGAAAAAATCAAGTTCTGAGCAAGTTAAGCTCACTTTTGTGAAGGTGGTACAATCTGCCCGAAAAAATGATTATGGGTGTTCTTGAGGTGATTTGAGAATGATTTGGATGAGATTAGGAGGTTGTGAAAGTGGAAAATGGCTTGGAAATGAAGTGGTATTTATAGGGGAAGGTTTGTGTTAGTTGTAGGGTGTTTAAGAAGGGTTAAAAGGTGATTGGGTGGTGCTTAGATGTGTGGATCTGTGCATAATGCGCGAGCCAAAACTATTCTGCCCACCGAGAGTGCCTTACAGACCGTAAGGCTACACCCTTGCGGTCCTTAAGGACCTTAGCCGGGTTAAAGTTTGGATTTTTGTTAATCTGTCACATGTTTACGGGTTTATTTGATATTCTAAGCTATTTTATGGAATAATAAGGCATTGCAAGTATAAGTATCATGTCTCTAAGTATATGTATGCATCGATGATCGAAATCGAGTATTCACATTGTGTATAAAGTATGCATCATGTATGAATGTCGAGTATTATAAAATGTATCATGCATTCGAGTATGAGTACCATGCGTGAGTATTGTATGAGCATGTATAACAAGTATAGGAGAAAAATGTATATTTCCATTATGATTCAAGTCTTGATTACAACGTTTACAACAAAATGAAGAATACGAATACAAGGACTTCTAAAAATAGAATTACAACACGAGCTTGCTATAAATAGAAAGTATGGAAAACGTGATGCGTTACAAAGCACTACAATTTCAACATGCAATTCATGTGTGCTTTGCTTATTAGATTCATTCCGGAAGAATGTGGAAAAGAAAATGGAGAGCATTGGAGAAAAAAAGAAGAAAAGATAGAAGGAAACAGAAAGGAAAATATGGTGAAAAAGAAAAAGGGAGCCTCTATCTCAAACTACCAATTTCGAAGACCTCCAAAAACATATCAGATTCAAAGGAAAAGTTTTTAAGATCACAGGGCAGTGAATCGAAGACATGTATTCAGGATGGAATGAAGACTTATAGAAGATAAGACTGCGGCAATATCCAAGAGGAAGTTTGTTAGTATAGTAATGTCTAATGTCTGCATCTTTTGTATTTGTCTAGTTATTATAGCAGTATGTTTGTTCTGATTTTTTGTTTGAAACTGAAAATGTAAACACTACTCATACGCACGCAGGAGTCCTGCGTAGCACATGAGTAGTTCTTGCGCAAGAGTCGTGCGCTAGGTGTCCTACGCCTATAAATAGGGTAGTGATGCGCATGATTAGGTAGACTTGATCTTTTGGATCTTTTGAAAGGAGTTGTCATTATAACGAAGTGCTGCTGAAATTTGATCAGAACATTTATTTAGATAATCTGAGCATACACCACATATATATGGATTCCACACTTATATTTGTGTTGTAGATTCCTTTCACGTCATTCTAAACGTCTAATCGCGTCTACGTCATCGATTCCTGGAACTTTCAACAAGGCTGAATAAACAGAAAAGCAACCAATGGAAGAAAGGTTGCTAACCCAATTCACAAATGACTCTTGTTTTTATAAATAGATATGGAGGATCCATGTGTGGATTAATACAACTTTCATATATAAAAAAATATTAACATGTTTTTTTAGTGTTGGGATCCAGAACAGCGGTTTAGACGGAAGTTTGGATAAGATTAAACTTGTTCGGTAGAAATTTCAGCATTACAAAGTTGAGATTAACAAAATTGTAGAAGTTTCTATTAATATCAAAAGTGTAACGCCTCGTATTTCCGTATTCTTATTTTTAGAAAGTTCGTGTTCGCATTCTATTTTAAAAACCTTACAATTCGTATTTCAATTTCAATCTGATAATCGAGGCGTTAATCATAATGGAAATTCATTTTTATATATACGTGTGTTCCCTTTCATATTTGTGTTATATATGCAATCAATCTTTAAAAATGTGTTTATATGTAATCAATTTTTAAATACGTGTTTATATGCAATGAACCTTTAAATACGTGTTTATACGCAATGAATCTTTAAATACATGTTTATACGCAAAACCGAGACTTAAAATACACTTTGGATACCTAAAAACAAGTTAAAATACAAGAAAACGGCATAAAATAACCTAGTTATATAGGGTAGGGACTAAAAATGAGCAAAACCAAAAGCTTTTTCCACTTCCTTTGTTCTCTAGTCACCTTCCATCCTTCTTTAGGCCAACTATATTTCGCCCTTTTCCACCTCATTTCTCCTCCAATCACCTTCCATCTTCATTAACTCCCAAACCCTAGTCCCCACTTATAAATACAAGCCTCCACCACCTCCTGAACACTTTTCACACACTAATCTACTCCCAAACTCTCTAATCCTCTCAAGAATTCCAAGCAAGGAATAATACTTTCAAGTTCCGTAAGTGAGTTTTCACTCACTTTTCTCCACATTTTTCTTCTAATCTTCTTTCAAACTACTTGGGCAACCTCTAGGAAGGTTGCCACAAGTTTGCCATGGCAAACTAAGGTGGAACCTCACCATATGTGAGGTCCAAAGTAGCATAAAATTCTGCTCTAATTTATTTTCTTTTTTCTTACATATAATGCTTAAAACTTAGTGGAATCTTGTACCTATCATGCTCCCAACTAAGGTCATAGTTGTGGGTTTGTGTAGTGGTTGATTTCCACAAGAAAAAGGCTCAAAACCATTATAAAATTCTGCCATAAAAGTCCTAAGTTACTTCAATGTATTGGAACCATGCAAGCTTTCAACCTTCAAAGTTGAAAGATTTGTGTTTGGGTGAAGGTGTGAATAATGGAAGCCTTGGCTTTCAAACCATGATTCCACCTACGTCACTTATTTTAGTGGCGAGAATACCTAAGTAGCTTCCAAGAATCAAAGTAAGATAACCTCGCCTCGCCTCCAACATTTTCCATGTTAGGTATGATACTCCCGGGTTGTTCTTATTTGGTAACTTAGCAAACTTAGCTAGTTGTACTTTTATTTTATTCATGACCAACCGGGTCGTCAACTAAGTTGATGACTTTGTGCTTAGGTGAATCATACAATGAGGTTTAATCCGACCTCCATGTTTGACTTACATGATAATACATGATAGACTAATTTTAACATATACTAGATATATACTTTTTATCCGAATTCTTTATACTAACCGGGTTATGGTTAAATGTCATGAACTTAAGTTAATACTATCTTTGATTCTAAACTCCACGTTTGTGATTCTGATAGGCAAGTAAGGACCCATGAAAACACACGAAAACTTAGTATCCAAACGAGTATTTAGACGAGATATACTTTCGTATACATATACTTTTATACTTAAATCCGAATCTACCTCCCCACAAACCCCATACACTCAAGAGCCTTCATTTCCCCAAATGTAAATTAACTTCGGTGTTCCACTCTCATCAAATCATCAACTCATGTTTAATCAAAAAGCTAATCAAAACCGTGAGTATACATGTTGATGCATAATGTCTATTATCTAGGTCTTGGATCGATTCTATATGTTTAGGGCTTGTATTGTTAGATTTTGAAGTGTATTTATGTGTTTGTACACAAGTTCGGCCGATCTTGTGTGTAAGATGATCAAGTTCGCTCGAACTTGATCAATCTTAGCCACACTTCGCCCGAACTTATTTGTCTATGTAGTTCGTCATGGGTCTTTCATTGTAAGAACTTTGCGTTGACGACAGCGAAGCTCTGTTTGTTTGGATTCTCGATGTACAGTTGATTTAGACTAATAAACAGACAATTTAAACGGTAATTCTTGTGTATTCGATTAACAAGTCATGTAATTTCCGCTTATATTGGACTTTAGATACAAATCAGGTTCCTTGACAGCGGAGGATCGGTCCTATCAAGTGCTATCAGAGCCAAGGATACCTAATTTGCTAAGATCTACACAAGAAACTCTCTATTTCTACCCATTTCTTTCATTTTTCTACATTTTTCACCATAAATGATGAACCTATTGTTAAAATTGGTTAAAATTTGAGTATGTCACATAAAATCACCTAAATACAAACCCCTGAAAGTTTCATAGCTAAATTCAAACGAATTCATGTCCAAAATGTCAAAAAAAACCATGTTTGAGAAACTAACTTCGCTAGAACTTATGCCTCAAGTTCGCCCGAACTTGGTCAAAAATCATCAATTTTTGTTGATTTTAACTAACTTCGCTCGGACTTGTTGGATTTTTCATAAAATTTTGATCAAATTCGCCCGAACTTGTCAAAATCTGTTGAAATTTCACCTTAAGTTCGCCCGAACTTGGTAAAAACTAGGAAATTTTTCAAAAGTCATTATAAGTTCGACCGAACTTGCTTAAAACTGAGATTTTCTGAAATTCTTACACAAGTTCGCCCGAACTTGTTAAAGTTGAATTTGAAATCTGTTTTCCACACAAGTTCGCCCGAACTTGTCTATTTGCTAATCAATTTCGAGTGTTTTTGAATGTGTTTTCAGTTAAATCATCTGATTGTCAAGATGGATGATTTCCATAACGCTTTTGCTTCAACAGTGGCTTCGACATCTAATGCGAACGCAAATGCAAACACGGTAAACCAGATGAATCTGGATAATGAGATGTGAACTTCTACAAATCCGCCAAAGTTGATGAGCATGGATGAGTTTGAAGGCTGGAAGGAAAAGTTCATGAACTGGGTTCAAGCAAATCACTTCCACAGTTGGGTTGCTGTAGAAACTGGTTATACGTGGCCAAAAGATAAACGTGATCAAGATCTTGCTTTGGTTAAGTTTACGCCAGAACTTAAAAATGCATATGCGGCAGAGAAGAGAATGATCTGTCTGATACAACAATCTGTGAAAGAAGACATCTTGATCTTGCTACCTGAATGCGATACGTCACAGATGCTTGGGAATGCACTTTGTGCTAAATATCTGGGAAGTGCTGATATGATTAAAAGCAAGAAGGCTTTACTTTAGAAAGAGTTTGACATTTTCACGATGACCAAAGGCGAAACCATGAAGCAAATGATCGATGGATATTGTCATTTGATGGTTCAGATGCAAGACACGATAGTAAAAAACCCGATGAAGAGCATATTGATAAATGTCTGATGCACTTCCTGAGGGAGAGTGGACGACCTACTTGTTGGTAATGAAGAACAGTCCGAGTTGGATGCATTTAAAGCTATCATCTTTCATTGACAAGTTAGAAGGACATGAAATGGAGTTGATGAAAATGGCTAAGTCAAAGAATGCAAATGTTGTGCAAGATGTGGGGCTGTACTACAAAGGAGGTGTTCAAGAGATTTCGAGTCCGAAAATTTAAACGGCATTTAGTGCGAATATGAATTCTTAGAAGTTTCAGATGATGAGAAACTTAACCAACCAGAGATCGTAAAGCCAATCACGATCTTAAAACGAACTAATGAATCTAACATCAAAGTGAAACCTAAAAGTGAAACTAAAATTGAGAAATCAACTTTTGAAAAAGTTGAAACTTCTAAATCAAATGAAAACAAAGATTCATAGTTTTACATGAAGAAAGCTAGAATGAAATCTCAAGCTTGGGTTCCAAAGAAAACTTCATCATCATCTGAAAATGCAAAGTCAGGAACAGCAAAAACTGAAAATGTCAAACCAACTGATTCAATCAATGTTAATGATTGTAAAGAAACAATGACTGATACGGGGGTTCACAAAAATGATCTTCCAAAATTAAAAAGGGATCTTCTAAAACAAACAAAGGAAGATAAAATTGAAAAGTTTTCAAAGTTGACATTGGACTAGATGTTTGATGGAAATATTGATTACGATGATGAGTATGAAAGTGATTACGAAGATGTTTATTCGAATCCACCCAAGACCGGAAAGGCTTGGGTTTCCCTCTTTAAATAGTTTCTTTGCATGTGCAGGGGATCCAAAGATCCATCTTGTCAAAGTGGATTATGTATAGCGGAGCTTGCCTTACTCTACGATATTAAAGCAATCAATGGAGGGTACGTGGGATTCCCGGGTAATCAAGGAGGAAGAATCGTTGCTGAGGGAAAGCTACCTAATGGTGTGGTGTCGTTTGATAAGGTCAACTATATCACCGAGCTAGAGAACAATCTTCTCAGTATTTTTCAGATCTATGATAAGCAGTTTACCACCCATTTCAACGATAAGGGGTGCATGATCATTAAACTGGGCTTTAAGATTCTAGAAGAGTGGATTCTCATGCAAGCTCCTCGCGAGAATGATATTTATGTGCTGGATATGAGTGTTGCTACAACTACTTCAAAGTCGGCTCAATGTTTCGTAACAAAAGCCACAGAGAAGGAGTCAATTCTTTGGCACAGAAAGATGGGTCATATTCATCTAAGAAAGATGAATCACTTGGTTCACAATGATTTAGCTGAAGGAGTGAATCTTAGAAGCTTTCACATGACTGATAATTGTCTGGAATGCTAGAAAGAAAAGCAGATTAAGAAGTCTCATCCAAGAAACATTCTTAACTCCATCAAGCTGCCGCTCGAAAGACTGCATATGGATCTTTTTGGTCCAGTGAATGTTCGTAGTATATCTGGAGATCTTTATTGTCTTGTCGTCACTGATGATTATTCTAGGTTTTCATGGGTCTTCTTCCAAGAAAGCAAAGACGAAACGTTTGATAATTTCATGATTCTATTCAAGAAAATTGAAAATCTGTACCATCTTCCTATTAGAAGAATCCGAAGCGATAACGGTACAGAATTAAAAAAAGCCTGAATGAAGGAAATTTGCAACGACAAAGGCATCTTACATGAATTCTGTGCTCCATACACTCCGTAACAAAATGGAGTTGCTGAGAGGAAGAACCGAACGTTGATAGAAACAACAAGAACTATGCTTGCTGATTCAAAGCTTCCTGTCAGCTTCTGGAGTGAAGCAGTCGCAGCAGCATGCTATACATTGAACAGAGTCTTGAGGTTCAAACCGACCAAGAAGACTTGCTTCGAGCTACTAAACCAAAGGAAACCCAATCTGGAGTATTTAGAACCGTTTGGCGCACCTTGTACTGTTATTGATTCAGACGGAAAGTTTGGTGCCAAATTGATAGATGGTTTCTTTGTCGGCTACGCTAGTCCGCTCAAGTTTAAGAAGAGTGGTAGATAAACTCTCCTAAGTTTAAGAAGAGTGGTAGAAGCACAGCACGTCAATTGCTATCGGTATACATCTCCGATCCAAAGAGCAGGCGATGCTTGGATGTTCAGTTATAGTGCATTGTGGAAATCATTTGACTTGCCAGAAGAGCCCTCTGAAGAAGACATTGTTGTGTTATATTATCTTCATCAGTCGGCTAACCAAGAGCAGGTTATAAGACCAATAATGGTTAATCAACCAACTGTTGGATCATCTTCTACTGGTGCAGGTCCTAGCAATAGCGGTGTTCAAGAAACAAATGTTGAACAAGTAACACCGGCTACAGAACCAATAAATGCTACTGAGCAGATTACAAGTATGTTGAATCAATCTGCTGGCCCAACTGCTCGAAATGAAGCGTCCTCTAGTGCTCCTACAGTTGAAACAGTGCTTAATCTAAATATCACTAATCAGGAGAATACTGTTGATGTTCCAAGTGAGGTGATGCCGAAAACTTATTCATACCACCCATCGGATTCCATAATTGGAAAATTGCAAGCTGGTGTTAGAACGAGAGGACATATCAACAAAGCCTTGAGTTGTTTCTATACTCGAGTAGCTCCGACTCAAGAGTATTGCTATTATTCATATTTCATATCCTAGATTAAGCCGAAGAATGTTTCCGAGTCTTTAGGAGATGAGAATTGGATGCTTGCAATGCAAGAAGAATTACTAAAGTTCGAAAAGCTGGGAGTGTGGAAACTTGTTGACCTTCCGGAAAATCAAAAGGCGATTGATACTAAATGGGTCTTCATGTGCAAACGTGATGATCGTGGAGTGATAGTGCGAAACAAAGCTCGGCTCGTTGTCAAAGGATTCCATCAACAAGAAGGAATTGATTATACAGAGATATATGCACCGGTTGCAAGATTGGAGTCCATTTGCATTTTCCTTGCATTCGCTGCTTGGAAAGGTTTTAAAGTATTTCAATTAGATGTGAAATCCGCTTTTCTATACGGTAAGCTACGAGAGCAAGTGTACGTCGGACAACCACCGGGGTTTGTGGATCCGCTGAACAAAACGAAAGCTTATCTTCTGGATAAAGCACTATACGGTTTGCATCAGGACCCGAGATCCTGGTACGAGACGTTATCTCAACATGCCGTTGGTAATGGCTTTATTAGAGGAACAATGGACAATACACTATTTACCTGAGAAGTTGGAAGTCATCTGATTATTGTACAAATTTATGTGGACGACATCATCTTTGGTTCGACGAATGATGGTCTTTGCAAAGAGTTTGAAAATAATATGAAGAAGAAATTCGAGATGAGCTCTATGGGTGAAATGAAGTTCTTCCTCGGTTTGCAAGTTGATCAGTTGCTAGACGGTATTTTTATCCACCAAACCTAGTATGTTCATGATATCTTGAAGAAGTTTGAGATGGATAGCACGAAGCCGTTATCTATTCCTCTGGCACTCAATCACTGAATTTGCATTGATGAAACCGGAACCAAAGTTGACGAAACTCTCTACAGGTCGATGATAGGATCATTGATGTATCTGACGATATCGCGCCCGGATATCATGTATCCTACCTGCCTCTGCGCCAGATATCAGTCAAGTCCCAGAATTTCTCACATGCAGATCGTGAAGCAAATTTTCGGATACTTGAAGGGATGTCCAAGCACCGGCTTGTGGCACCTGAAGAATGACAACTTCGATCTGACGGGATATGCTGATTCTGATTTTGGTGTAGATAAACTTAATGCAAAATCAACTACAGCGGGTTGCCAGTTCTTCGGAACTTGTACGTAACTTGGCAGTGTAAGAAACATACTACGGTCGCTCTCTCTACCTATGAAGCTGAGTATTTATCGGCCTCCAGCTGTTGTTCACAGATTTTGTTGATCTAACAGCAGATGAGAGACTATGGTCTGCAATTGACACACCGATGTATGTCAATAACAAGGCAGCAATTGACATAACGAAAAATCCAGTTCATCACTCTCGAACTTAACATATCGAGATTTGTTACCACTTTATTCGTGATTGCTACGAAAAGAGATAGGTACACCGATGAACAAAAAGCTGATTTTTATACCAAAGCTTTTCCTTTAACAAGATTTAAATATCTAATGAGGTTTAACGGAATGAAAAATCTGTTGACAGGTCCGGAAACAGAGGTTGAATATGGATCGGACGACGAGTTCTCGTGATCCTCGTTAGTTTGTTATCTTTTTAGATTAGATTTCTTTAAAAACTAAATCCAAAAATATGTTTTTGATTTTAGGGGGAGAAACATCCTCATTGGTTTGTTATCTTTTTAGATTAGATTTCTTTAAAAACTAAAATCCAAAAATATGTTTTTGATTTTAGGAGGAGAAATGAAACCAGAAAATACAAAAACATATGAAAAACCAAAAAGTACAAAAACATGAAAAAGACAAAAAGAGTTTTGTGTCAAAAAGAAAATGATAGTACATCAAGTGGACTATCACAGCATGCTAAGGATTTGTAAAGTTTAAAAAGTATAAACAAGTCTTACTGTCGATATGTCGATAGGCTTTTGTCACACCCCGACTCGCAGTGGAAGACAATTGCATGGTGCGGCAGATACATGGTAATACCGATAATTTAAAAGTATGATATCACATAAAAAGAGAACCTCGGTTAGAACATACTATTAGTATCATATTACAAACCATAAGTTCAAGTACGGTACTACGAGCTATCACAACTCTTATTCTGCTATAGTTCACTACCAAAGCCATCCACACGCACGTTCCTTGCTCCTGTTTAGTTTTACATGAAATGCATTTTAGTTTTAAAAAGGGTCAGCTAAAAGCTGCGTGAGTTCCACTAGTTTAATTGTTGTGTAACAATATGTGTTAACAAGCTTAATTGCACTGGTCACGCTCTTAGTCACAGATGGAATTACACGAGTATACAAGTGAAACCTTGACTGTTTTTACCCGGGCTGTGTCATCCCAGACACTCCCGGCCATCGGGCCGTGTCACAAAGACACTCCCGGCCCATCAACTGCGTCACGTGCATATCAACACCCCATAGTAGTTATGCCTTACAACACAACCAAATTAGGACGAGTGCAGTAGCCTAGTGCCGACACACAGTCAGACGTGGCACTGGGTTGGTCAAACCGATAGTACTATCCACTGTCCACAGGCTTACGTTAATCACTTCTCTTGCAGTGGGGAGGTAGTTCGTGTGTTAGATAATTCACATCTTATGTTGGTGCAATTAACACAGTTTCGTAACATGCCAATCATCTCAGAAACAGTATCATAGTTTAGAAGTGAGGGAGTAAGATTCACTCCCAGGTTGGTGTAATCAACACAGTTTATAACATGCAAATCCCCAGAAAATAGTAAAATCATTCAAAAGTGGGGAAGTGAAACTCACAATGTGAGTAGTGGTCTCAACACGAGTGATCAAGCAACTGGATCAATTTTAATAACACACATGCAAGTATGGACTCAAATCAGTATCTAAGTTGGTAATGGTTATAACTTGGATCTGGTCAGGAGTTTTTACTCCGGATTGAGTCTATAGGACACTGGTATGGTGATGGACGTCAGGGTAGTATTAGTTTTCAGTTTGACTTCCGGACACAGTTTCGCGTGCCAGCTAAAGTCAGTAGTTTAACGTGTTCGGATAATGGTACGGGAATACCAATAATGCCAACACGTTGTTATTTAAGAATAATCAACTTTTCATTGAGGGAGTTTGAGTGTTTGGGGAGTCTAAATTGTCCAAATTTTAATTTCCATTTTCACCGTCGGCAATTCCCCCGAACTGTCTTAGGACACTCCCATAGTGTCCAATTTGCCTGGGAATCTCCCGGAATACTCCCGGTGTTCCAATTATTGTGTTTGTCGGGTTGGGTCAGTTCCCGGTTCCGGCAGGTTCGTTATACGGTAAACCGCCAAAATTGATTTAAAATAACTCGTTTTTAATTCCATAAATTCCCATTTAATCTATAATTTGAATAAAAAACTGTAAATATTTATGTAAGTTAGTAAAAATCTATAGATTTGGGTAAAAATGTTTGGGAATTTATTTTTGCATTTTAACTATTTAAATAAATTATTTATAAAACAATATTTAATCAAACAATTAACATTAATTAGCATCAATGGTCTAAAAATTCCAAAAAAATTCCAAAATACCTTTTACATGTCCAGAAACGTCTTACAAAAATTTAAGATTTTTCCGATTTCATTTCTATGCATTCCCGGCTACTAGAAACTCGCAAAAACACATATTTTTTTCTCAAATCAAAACTCAACCAATGGACTCCGAATTTTCCAAAACATTCCCCATATGTTCCTTAGTCTCTATAAAATTTGGTGATTTATTGAATTCGTTTGATAATTTGTCCGAAATTCTTTCTGTAAAAAAGTCAAAAATTCACCAAAACTCGTAGATAATTCCAAAAATTCTAAAATTTTATGTGGACCTTCCTGACAATACCCTACATCACCACTCCAAATTTCAGCTCAATCCAAGTATCACAGACCAAGTTATAGCTAAAACAAGATTCTGCCCATGCTAGTTTCGGTTCTCGGATGATATACCTAGCGAAAGCTTCGATTCCAAGCGCTTCTTGTGAGTCCAGAAGAGGGTGGGTGCTATATTCAGTACCTACACATCAAGTACAATCTAAATAAGCTAGAACTTAGATCAATCAAGCTTTACTTCATTGTTTTTCGGTTAATCGAATTGTTATGCGATTTTTGTCGAATAAGTGTTGATTAGGGCATCAAACCCCAAAGATTTGTGATCATGGCTGCCATATAACACCAGAGAAATACCAAGGTGTTCTTATTCATCCCATAAACATGTTTAAACCTCCAAAAATCGTGGATTAAAATGAGTTTTTCGGCTAGAAATCGCGTTTAATCAAGAAAACATGATTGAAATCATAAGAACCAAGGTTTATACCTTTGATTTGAAGTTGTAAAGATGTAAATCAGCTGGATATTCTTGTCCTTATGGCAGATTTTGAGAAAAAAGGTGGATTTTTCTTGGAATTAAATGAGAATAAAATGAAAAAATAAAAATAAAAATATACATATATGGGGGGTGGCAGTTTGGGTGTGGGTCCCAAGGGGATACCTCGTGCTTCATTATACCTGTTAAAAGATGGTGTTTATCTTCCGTTTGCGTTTAGGTTCGTTTTCGGGTCCCGGACACGTTCTCGATTTGCGAAACGGACTTCGTTTTTCGCGTTCTTACTCTCAAAAGACTCGGTTTTAAAAACTGGGCATAACCGTCTCGAAATCCGAGCATGGTTACGTTATAATCATAAATGTCTCATATGACGTTCGTTTAAGTGTTTTTAAACTTGACCAATCGTTCCTTGCACATTTGGTTGTCCTATGTTATGCTCGAAACGAAGGCGTTTCCCTAATCGGGGAGCTGCTTCGTTTTGCGTGCCCGGGCTTAGATTATTTTCAAACCTTATGTCACAGTCTATGGCACAAAACTAAGTTGTTTCTGGAACTCGGAATCTTAATCGATGCTACCGATAACCTAATAATCAACGTCAAAGGTTTAATGCATTGATAAACGTCAAGTCTCCGTTTAACACGTTGTTTAAGGCTAAGGACACCAACCTTGCATCGTTGGTCCTTAATAGTGTCATGTTAATCATGACGTGCTCTCGGATACCTCCGATACATAATAACTATTGCTCAGCATAGCACACAAGTCATACAAGTTCACAAGGTTTACGCAATTAATGTTTTAATCATGACTGAAGGTTTAGGACCAATTAAGTGGTACCTGGTTTCTTCATGGGTATCACAGTCTCCCATGTTTAAGAAATTTCGTCCCCGAATTTACCATGTCTAGCTAGGGTAAAAAGGTGAGGATATTTTCTACGGAATTCATCCTTCCGTTCCCAGGTATATTCAGGTCCTTGTTTCGAGTTCCACCGGACTTTAACCAGTGAAATCTTGTTATGCCTTAATTGTTTGATCCTGCCATCAACTATTTCCACCGGCTCTTCCACAAAGTGGAGTTTATCATCAACGTGTATGTCTTCCAATGATATCTGAGTGGCCTCGTTCGAAAGGCACTTCTTTAAGTTCGAAATGTGGAAGACATTATGAATGGCACTAAGCTCGGTTGGTAGCTTCAACCGATACGTTACGGGACCTACTTTTTCTAGGATCTCGTAGGGTCCAATGTATCGCGAGGCTAACTTTCCGATCTTTCCAAATCTGATAACGCCCTTCCATGGTGATACTTTTAACAATACCCGTTCCCCCACTTTGAACAATCGCGGTTTCCGACGTATATCAGCCCAACTCTTTTGTCGGCTCTGAGCAGCTTTCAGACGATTCCGAATCTGATGGACCTTATCGTGTTAGGACCGTCCTCGTTAGGATAGGAACCTAGATTTGTATCTAACGTCCAATTAGGCAGAAACTAATGATGTGTTAATCAAATAACAAGAATTGCTCAGTTAACTGTTTGTTTATTGATCAATGTTCATAAACGTTCAAGTTCAGGATCAGGCAGAGCTTCGCCGTTAGCGTGCCAAAATCTCTGATTCTTACAAATGAAATCCTATTTATGGAAGTTCAAGTTCGCTTGGGATGTCAACAAGTTCGGGCGAACTTGTCTTGAACAAGTTCGGCCGTACTTGTTCTCACAACTTAATTCCGGGCGAACTTGATCCTCAACATACATAAATACGCCATTTTCTTACATGATCTCACCTATTCTAAACAGACTCGATACAAGACTAAGACATAGACATACTGTACTAACAGACTCCCCCTTGGATATCGCCTTTGTCTTGATCAGTCTTCAGAAGCTCTTGTTCATTCCAGACTCATTCTAATGTAATGATGTAGGCAACAGACATATGCACGAACAGACTCCCCCTTGGATGTTGTCATAGTCATTTAACTTCAAATAAACTCCCGAGTCTTTAATATACTCTTGATCTTTATTGTTGAATAAACTTTAACGTCCTTGATCTTCAATTCTTCTCATTTTCTTTAGCTAGTCTTGATAAAACTTTAAACACCTTGCTCCCCCTTGTTGTGAGCTATGCTCCCCCTTGCTTTGAGCTTTCTAGTATCTTCAACATTTTATCCTGCTCCCTCTAAAACTTTACTTTCTGTTTCAAAGTTCTTAGACATTCAAATAAACATTTCAGATTCAAACTTTGAAATTTTATAACATCATCATTTCAAATTTTAATCTCCTTTTTTTTTCATTTTTCAAACATTTTAGTTATTCAAATTCAAATTAATGACCTGAGTACATTTAAGACCTTGGTTTTTTTATATGTTGAACAATTATGAAAATCCACTTAGTTGACCAAGTCCAAGTTAATGACCTTGGTTAACCAATTTCGTTTATCAAGTCCAAGTTAATGACCTCGGTTCGACCCGTTGTGAACAAACTGATGTTTTCTTCAATTTTAAAGTTTCAATTTAATGAACTTTTCAACAATTCGATCATTTTGGTTTTTAACAGATATCACCAAGATTTTCACCATTATAGCACCTTACCAGACTTCGAAGAACCTTTCTCCATCAATGGCTTGTTGAAGCTAATGAAGAAACAAAATCTTTTTCTATTTTTGTAAGATTATGCTAAAACATACTGCAAATCTTTTTCGTTTTAATCTGTAGAGCAGATAAACTATGTACAGAACAAAGTGAACTATGTACAAACATATTTACAGACATATTTTTTGTGAATTCGTGTCTAAGGATCATATCAGTTGTTTGAGACATATCACCAGTACTGTTGACCTTTTGATGACTTTAAGTTTTAAACTCGTTTACCTAGATTGTTGATATGTTTGTCTACTTAGACTTCGACACATTTCTCAATTTTCCAAGATATCTTAGGTATGAATTATGAAACTTGACTTATCTATGGTTCACATCTCAGAATATACTCCTGTATCAAGATTCCCTAGATTTCATCTTACACGTGAATATAGCGTAATTGATATCTATATCTGGGTTAATGCGAGACCTTGACACCTCAGGTTAATACCACCGTACTGACAAAGAGATGAAGGCTCGACTTTAAGGTGTGTTCCAATTAAGGAATCTTTTAAGCACTGCAAATGATTAGATCTTTCGATTCTTTTCAAGTTTTGCATGCAGTTTAAGGGTTTTTAGCAAAAGTATTATAAAAGTTCTAGACTATTGCTTCCGCAAAATTAGAAGAACTTGTATAATACCCCAGATATCAACTATCTATAAAGACCTCTTATCTCAGAATCCGGCAATCTCTCAAACGAAATTTCGGAGTACTAAGTCCATATATCCGAGAGATGTTAATCCACGAGATTAAGCAGTTGTAAAATTTAGTTTATCTCTCAGAAACATTTTACTGAACGTGTAAAGTCTATCGACACATCCACAATAAGACTTGTTTATCACTTTTAAACTTTACAGTTCTTTAGCATACTATGATAGTCCACTGATGTACTATCATTTCCTTTTTGACACAAACTTCTTTTTGTCTTTTTCAATGTTTTTGTACTTTTTGAATTTTCAACTTTTTCATATGTTTTTGAATTTTCTAAAATTTTTCTTACTCCCCCTAAAATCAAATTCATATTTTTGGATTTTAGCATTAAGAAATTCTATCTTAAAAGATAACAAACCAATGAGGATTACTAGAACTCGTCATTCGATCATTTTTCAACATCTGCATCTGCACCTGTTCAACAAATAAACCATTAAACTCATTTATGTGAAAGAATAAATGGTTTTGACATAAAATCAGTTTTCTGTTCAACGGTGTGGTTTTTCACAATTTGTTCTTCCCAAATTTTTCTTTTCAATTTCTCCCTCTCAAAATGACAAAAATTATGACATTTTCAGAATAAGTTAAGATGCATGAATCTCCGCTATCCAGATATTACTTTGTCAATGTGAATCTTTAGAGCCCCTGCAGATGCAAAGTCACTACTTGAATAGAGAAACCCAAACCTTTTTGGTATTGGGTTTAACTTGATAAAGATCATGGTAATCACTTTCTAATTCATCATAGTAATCAAAATTATCATCAAACATTTCGTCCAATGTTAACTTTGAAAACTTCTCGACCTTTTCTTTCTTTGTTTGTTTTGAAATATTTAACGTTGAAAGATCATTTTTGATTTCTGGCTCATTTGATTTAACATTTTTAGTTTTATCAGAATCAGACTTTTCTCTTTCAGATGAAGACGTGTTCTTTTTAGCAACCCAGGACTGTGACTTGCTTCTAGCTTTCTTGATATAGAAACGAGAATCTTTATTTTCATTAAATTTTGAAGTTTCACCTTTTTCAAAAATTGAATTTTCAAACATTGGTTTAGTTTTTGGTTTCAATTCGATTTCAGAT
This sequence comes from Scalesia atractyloides, assembly GCA_947069175.1. Taxonomy (NCBI): domain Eukaryota; kingdom Viridiplantae; phylum Streptophyta; class Magnoliopsida; order Asterales; family Asteraceae; genus Scalesia; species Scalesia atractyloides. Next base: position 35,928,101 of record CAMTDV010000015.1, read on the forward strand.
TCTTTGTTTCTTTGTAACATTGTGATTGGTTTCACAATCTCTGGTTGTTTTTGTGTCTCAAAATCTGAAAACATTTTTCTTCGGTGATACACATGCTTTGTCTTCGGACATTTGCGAGCAATGTGACCAACTTCATTGCATTTGAAGCAAGTCCGAGCATCATGTGAGTGTCCACTAGTGGGTTTTACTCCACTTACGGATTTAGCCTTATCCCGAGGTTCTTTCTCTTTCTTGAATTTTTCATTTGATTGCTTACCTATTAAACTTTCTTCTTGAACCAAGTTTGTCACATATACAAACCTTATGTTTTTACCTTTGTATTCATGGAATGGAGACTTCTGGTTCCTTTTCGTCTCTTCTTCACTTACCTCCAGACCCAACCCTGCTCTCCTGTTCTCAGGAAAATCACCACCATTCTTTCGGTAGTTGTTAAAGTTCCTTTTGGGTTTCGAGTAAAATCTTTTCTTATCCTTTTTAAGATCATCTGACGAAACTTCTACAAGTTTGATCAATTTATCGATTTAATCTTCTTTCACATTCCGAATCGGAAAGCTATCATCGAGATATAATCTATCAAATTCCTTAACCTTGTACATGACCACGTTAGGATCATCACTTAGATCATTCTCTGATGATGTATCGTCATCTTCGAATTGTGATTCAGATTTGTTCAAACTCGAGTTGGCGATTTCAAAACTGTAGTTGTCAGAATCATTTCCCAAGACATTTTTTACCACATTTCACAATCGCTTCACTGTCATCGTTTGATTTCGTATAGACTACGTCAATGTTCTCAGGCAATTGATCTTTAGTTTCTGATAAAAGCATTAAATTTTTTGCCTTTTCAATACCATCATCTTTCTTGCAGCAGTAACTCGCAAGTAGTGGCGGTGGAACATTTCCTTACTCTTTACGCTTTGGACCTTTTGGTTTATCATCATTTTCCTTCGACTTAGGAAGAATGTGATCAATGACATATGCGTTTGTGGTCTAACTCTTTAACAATTGCCTCATCCTCTCAGTTTCTATCTTCTTGTCTTGAAGCTCTCGCCTAGTTTCAGCAATAGTGTCAATATACATGTTAATTGCTTTTTGTTTTTCAATTGCTGTTGCACTTAACATTGTGACATTAGTGCTTAATTCAAGATTAGCATTTTCGACATTACAGTAAGTACCTTTCATTTTCTCATAAGCTTTGTTTATCGTTCTGTAATCATAACAAAAATTTTCGTTATGTACAGTCATTTCGCTTACGATTTTAGACTTTTCAGCACATTGCTCACAAGGATTTGCGCACTTTGTGCAAGGTTTTTCAACCTCCACAACTTTCACAACCTCCTTTTCAACAACTCTTACCTCAGCACCTACCTTTTCATCCTCTGATTTCTTTTCTTCAATCACCATCTCGGAAGATACTGCATCAGAATAACCTGCAAAACTAGAAACACTATTAGGAGAAGTAGCATTCTGTATCATCATGTGATGATAGATCTCCTATTCTTCTCGTTGTTGCATGTATTTTTCTAGAATTGCGTTCTCCAGAGCTGCACTCTCAGCAGAGAAATCTTGCTCTTCAACAATCTCAGCCATAAGAGCAACTCCAGTGTTCTTGTTAATATACTTGTTCCAATCAAAACCTTCATTTTCATTTGAAGCAACCATTGCCTTTTCTGCAGTGTTAGATGATTGATCTTGGATTTCAACTTTCCTCGGTAATGGATTGTATTGCAATGCTTTCTTGTAGTAATCATTGCAACCTCCGAAAGGATTTTGATTTCCACTTACTTCTTGGTTTGGACACTCTCATTTGAAATGCCCTTTTTGTCGGCACTTGAAGAATGTGACTTTTGTCTTGTCAAATCCAAGCTTATTACTTGAATTACCAATATCTCTGCCAGTTAATGCTACAAACTTGGTAACTCTTCTGATGATCGAAGCCAGACTCCACTTTATGTCCATCAGTTCCAACTCTTCTTCATCCACCTGATCGTAATCCTCATCAGTCATTTCAGGATTTCCGATCTTCCCAACAACTAAACATTCGTAAGATTCTAGAACTGTAGCAAGAAGTGCTATATGCTGTTTAGCCATCTTTTCAGGAAAGACATTCTTGAGATTCACTGCTATGTTGCATTGGAAAACATTTGGATCAAAACTGGATTGATTTGTCTGATGTGACTGATTATTCTGATTTTGAAACGAAGACTTTGAACCCATGCTTGAATATCCAGTGTTTGGAGAACTCTGATTCTGTGACGAATAATTCGTGGAATTCATATTAGCACTGAAAGCTGTTTTAATTTTCGGACTCTGAATCAGAATATCTTGAAAACCTCCTTTGTAATACACACCAACATCTTGAACAACATTTGCATTTTTTTTATTTTGCAATCTTTAACAACTCCATTTCATGACCTTCTAGTTTGTCGATGAAAGATGACAACTTTAAATGCATCCATGACAGACTGTTCTTTAAAACCATCAAATAAGTTAACCACTCTCCCTCAGGAAGTGCATCAGCCAACTTTTCTATAAGTTCTTTGGTAGTTCTCTTGATGTCATGCCTTCGCATCTGGACCATTAGATGACAATATCTGTCAATCATTTGCTTCATAGTCTCACCTTTGATCATCGTAAAGATCTCGAATCATTTGAACTTGTCACAAAGAGCTTGCCACAAGCTTGTGATGTTTCATATTCAGGTAGTAATATCAAAATATCTTCCATCACAGACTGTTGTATCAGGCTAATCATTTTCTTTTCAGCGACATATGATTCTTTATCAGCAGGTGTAAACTTAACCAAAGGTAGATCTTGTTCGCATTCATCTTTTGGCCTTTTGTATCCATTTTCTACCGTAACCCAACTATGAAACTGATTAGCTTGTACCCAGTTTACAAACTTTTCTATCTATCCCTCAAACTCGTCCATACTGATTAGTCTGGCGGTTTCAAAGTAGTACCCATATCATTGTCGAGATTCATCTGGTTAACCGTAATAGCGTTAGACTTTGAAGCTTGAGCTACTCCTGCAGCAAACACTTTATGGAGATCTTCCATTTTGAAAATCAGGCAATTTATCTGAAAAACACACGTTCACATACTTCGAAAAATGATCAGTACACTGACAAGTTCGGGTGAACTTGCAGTTTTGAGAAAAACAGGATTTGTTTTAACACAAGTTCGAGCGAACTTGTGGTTTTGAAAAATCAGATTTTATTTTTACACAAGTTCGGGTGAACTTGTTTTGACAATTTGGAAAGATTTCTCCCTGATGAAGTTCGAGCGAACTTATGAAGACTTTCAAGTGAAAACTCAAGTTCGGGCGAACTTATGCTAGTTTTTAAACAATATTTATTCAAGTTCAGGCGAACTTGATAAAAATTGAAGTAAAATAGGTAAGTTCGAGCGGACTTGTATGGAAATCCTTGAAATATCAGTCAAGTTCGGGCGAACTTGATTAAAATCAATGAATTTTAATCAAGTCCAGGAGAACTTGATCCTATGTTTGACCAAAACAAGTTTTTGAAACTTGGTTTTTTCAACTTTTTGATATCAATTCGTTTGAATTTAATGTCCAAACTCTCAGGGGTTTACCACAAGTGTATTTTACATGACATATTCAAAAATCAGCAACTTTTATCCGTGAATTCATTCTTTTATCTTGAAAAGGTTAAAAAAATGGTAGATAGAGGTAGAATAAGAGTGATTCTTGTGAAGATTCCACAAAATCTAGGTATCCAGGCTCTGATACCACTTGTTAGGACCGTCCTCGATTATCATAGGAACCTAGATTTGTATCTAATGTCCAATTAGGCGGAAACTAATGACGTGTTAATCAAATAACAGGAATTACTCATTTAACTGTTAGTTTATTGATCAATGTTCATAGGCGTTCAAGTTCCGGATCGGACAGAGCTTCGCTGATTCTTACAAATGAAATCCTGAGGCACCTATTTTTAGAAGTTCAAGTTCGCTTGGGATGTCAACAAGTTCGGCGAACTTGTCTTGAACAAGTTCGGCCGAACTTGTTCTCACAACTTAATTCTGGGCGAACTTGATCCACAACATACATAAATACGCCTTTTTCTAACGTGATATCACCTATTCTAAACAGACTCGATACAAGACTAAGACATATACATACCGTAATAACAGACTCCCCCTTGGATATCGTCTTTGTCTTGACCAGTCTTCAGAAGCTCTTGTTCATTCCAGACTCGTTCTAATGTAATAACGTAGGCAACAGACATATGCACCAACATATCGGTTGTTTCCTGAACTAGTTCAGATCCCGTCAGTTGAGTGTCACCCACTTCGGCCCAACAAAGTGGGGATCGGCACTTTCGACCATAGAGTGCCTCGTATGGGGCTGCCTGAATGCAACTATGCTAACTATTGTTATATGAAAATTCCACTAGTGGGAGATGCTTGTCCTAGCTTCCTCCGAAGTCCAGGACACAAGCACGAAGCAAGTCCTCTAGTGTCTGAATCGTGCGTTCCGATTGGCCATCAGTTTGGGGATGGTAAGCAGTGCTCAGATCAATTCGCGTCCCCAAAGCTTCTTGTAACTTTTGCTAGTATCGCGAAGTAAAATGGTTGTCTCGGTCGGAAATAATAGCAATGACACCATGTGTAGCTGTTATTTCATTAGTATAGATTTCAGCCAACTGGTCAGTCTTATAAGTAGTACGGATCGGAATAAAATGTGCGGATTTGGTCAATCGATCGACGACTACCCAAATCGCATCATGACCATGGGGCGTTTTCAGAAGATGGGTCACGAAATCCATCAGGATTTGTTCCCACTTCCACTGAGGTATCTCGGGTTGTTGCAACATTCCCGAGGGTTTCTGATACTCAGCCTTGACACACGCACAATTCAAGCATTGGCTCACGTACTCGGCCACGTCCTTTTTCATCCCTGGCCACCAGTAAAACTCTTTAAGGTCGTGGTACATCTTATCTGTACCGAGGTGAATTGAATATTTCGACTTATGGGCCTCGTCCATGATCAACTGTCTTAGCACCAAACTTGCAGGAATCCACACTCGATTTTTAAAGTATAACACTTCGTCCATTTTCCTCACAAAAGTTTTCACATTCCCATGCAATCCTTCACCGGGTAACTGGCTTTCCTTCAGGGCTTGCATCTGCGCGTTCCGGATTTGATCTATCAAGCTTGTTTGCACAATCATTCCCAAGGCTCTCACTCAAAGGGGTTTAATTCGATCTTTCCTACTTAGCGCATCTGCTACCACATTAGCTTTCCCCGGGTGGTACTTTATTTCACAGTCGTAATCATTTAACAATTCCACCCATCTGCGCTGCCTCATGTTCAGATCCTTTTGATCGAAGATATGTTGGAGGCTTTTGTGATCGGTATATATAGTACACATGGCACCATATAAATAATGTCTCCAAATATTTAATGTGAATATAATTGCACCAAGTTCCAGATCATGCGTCGTGTGATTCTTCTCGTGCACCTTCAGTTGTCTAGAAGCGTACGCAATAACTTTATTCCTTTGCATAAGGACGCATCCAAGCCCTTGTCGCGATGCGTCGCAATATACGATAGTCGTCATTGCCTTCGGGTAGCGTCAGGATTGGGGCCTCACATAGTTTTTGCTTTAATAGCTGGAATGTTGTTTCCTGGTCTTCACCCCATTCATACTTCCTATCCTTTTGTGTCAAAGAGGTCAGCGATTGGGCAATACTTGAGAAGTTTTCGATGAAGCGACCGTAATATCCTGCCAGTCCCAAGAATTGGCGTATCTCTTTTGGAGATTTCAGCACTGGCCAATTCTTAATTACGTCAATCTTGCTTGGATCCACGTGGATTCCGTACTGATCCACCACATGCCATAGAAATTGTATGGCTTGTAACCAAAAGTCGCACCTAGACAACTTAGCGTATAGTTGTTCGGTCTGTAGTATCTCCAAGATAGCACATAAATGATGCTCGTGCTTGTCCTTGCTCTTGGAGTAGATCAATATATCGTCAATGAAGACGATGACAAATTTGTCAAGGTATGGCTTACATACCCTGTTCATGAGGTCCATGAACACGGCGGGTGCGTTGGTTTACCCAAAGGGCATAACTAGGAACTCATAGTGGCCATAACGAGTTCGAAACGCTGTCTTAGGAATATCATCCTCTTGGACCTTCACTTGATGGTAACCTGACCGAAGATCTATCTTAGAAAAGTATCGAGCTCCTTGCAGCTGATCAAAAAGATCATCGATTCTCGGAAGAGGGTAACGATTTCTTGATAGTGACCTTATTCAACTCTCGGTAGTGAATGTACATGCGGAAGCTACAATTCTTCTTTTTTAAAACAAAACGGGGGCTCCCTAGGGGGAATAACTAGGAAGGATGAAACCATGATCAAGTAACTCCTGCAGCTGAGTCGATAGTTCTTGCATCTCAGATGGTGCAAGACGATATGGGGATTTGGCAACGGGTGCCGTTCCCGGTATTAAGTCGATGCGAAACTCGACTTGCCGATTGGGCGGCAAGCCGGGCAATTCCTCCGGGAACACATCAGGGTATTCACACACTACCAGGATGTCTTCAATATACTTCTCGGATGGTTCCTCGGTCGTGACGCTGGCCAAAAACACATCATATCCTTGCCGTATACACTTCAACGCCTTGAGGTGAGATATGAGGTTCAACGTGGTGCCTAACTTCTCTCCTTGTACCATAATTGCATCCATGGGGGATAAAGGAATCTTCACAACCTATTGTTCACACAACACCTCCACACGATGGTTGGACAACCAGTCCATTCCTATAACGATATCAAAACTACCCAATTCTACTGGTAAAAGGTCAATAGTAAACTGGTAACCGTTAAGGTTATAGGGCAATTAACAATAAGTTGGTGACTGGTAATCGGTTTCCCGCTGGGAAGTTCAACGGTATAGGGTTGTTTTAGGTCAAAAGCAGGCATATTCAAGAGAGGAAAAAATGCAATCGACACATAACTTCTATCGGCTCCCGTATTAAATAACACTGAAGCAAATTGATTGGAAACGAGGAACATACCTGAAACCACGTTGGGATCCTGTGTGCATCACCAGATCCCATGACAAAGGCACGACCTCGAGCTGCATTCGAAGTAGATGCTTGGTTCTGGATGTTCCTTCCTGCCATATGCTGGGCTAACTTCGGACAATTATTATGAAAATGCTCCGTGCTGCCACATCCAAAGCATGCACGGGGGTAGGTAACCTGTTGTGTAGGTGGTTTGGGTCGCTGCTGAAGAGGTTGAGGCCTAGGAGGTTGAAAACGGGTTGGTTTGGGATTGGGTTCCATGGGCACCCTACAGTCCCGGGCAAAATGCCCATCTCGGTGACACCTCAAGCATCTCACTGCTCGACACACTCCCGTGTGGTGGGAAGCGCACTTGTTGCACTTCGGGGCCTTTCCTTTGTAGCCATCAGAATTATCCGTCGGGGTAGTCATGGCATAGCTCTGGCTATTAGCTCTCCCCCTCTTTGGTATTGTTGCCCCTGCTCGCCTACTTTCTGGGGCTTCTCGCTTATTCCCAGCCTGCTCTTCAGGCATCATCAAAATCTTGGGTCTAACCATATCATACGTAATATTACCCGACCTGGCTACGACCTCGTGTATAGTCAGGTATTCCATTGAGTTAATGATACCCCTCACTTCTGGGGCCAGTCCCCAGATATACCTTTCAATCCTCTTGGAATCCTGCCGAACCATGTCTGGCAATATGCGTGCCAGTTCATTGAAGCGATTTGTGTAACCTGCGTGGTCGGCACCTTGCATCTGCAGGTTCCAAAACTCATGCTCAAGTTTTTGAATTTCATGAGCTGGGCAAAACCTTTCCCTCATCAATATCTTGAGGTAATCCCAAGTCATAGCATTAATTGCGTCCTATCCGCGAGTTTGAACAATAGTGTTCCACCAGTTTAAATAATGGTCGGTAAAGGTACAAGTTGTATACTTAACTGCGCAATCACCAGGACAATTACTTATGTTAAGTACCGATTCCGACTTCTCGATCCATTTCACAAACCCATTTGGTCCTTCAGTACCATTGAATTCCATAGGTTTGTATTCCGTGAAACGCTTATATGTGCAAACCGGCCTACCATTATTCTGATTATCATTCTAACCAACGGGTCCTGGTTGTGGGTTAGCATTAATACCGGCGCTAACCTGCGCCACAGTCATGGGAATAACAGCCTGGAGTTGTTGCGCTATCATTTGTGCAATTTCTGCCTTTGTCATCTGTGGTGCGCATTTTGGGGCCATTCTATTATAAACAATAGATGTCTAGGTATTAATGTCACGTATCCAGTTAACACATATCACATATTCGGCTAAAACATAACACACACTTCATCATACACATGAATCCATGACACATATAGTCAAAAGCATCATCATTTATATATATATAAGTAATGTCATCATCACACAAGTGTCAAAATTTGCACATAGACTTAACCCATAAGGGCCAGTGCTTAAATGTGCTGTCAAAATATGTCACCGAAGTGATGTACAGACTCGATGCAACGAGAGTACTAACTAGGAAAACGTGAAAACACTATGACTGCATCAACATCTCGACATGGGAATAACCCAGTGCTTGGTAGGATGTACAAAAGATACATCACCTCTATTTATACTAGAAAGAAACCATTCTAGGAACGCCACATCCACCATGCCAACCCTCCAAGACCTGCTACCAAACCTACAATGGCACCGATACATCTGTATACCAACGCCCGGAAATGATCCTGCTCATGATGAACACATCCCATACCCTGCTGTAAAGCGATGATCGCCTGCTGTAAGACGATCAGGTAGTCTCCCATCGACCTCCTCTGCTGCTCATCCTCATCCCGCGACATCCGTAATAATGAAATCTGCTCAAACAGAAACCCCATCAAGCTGCTCTCGGTGATGGGAGCAGGCACCTCCTGAGGAAGAACAGGTATGCCCCAAACGGGTGGGGAAGGCTCTCTAAACGGCTGGGAAGGGCCACCTCGCTCATAAGTGTGAAACGGGGAAGGGTCCTCCCGAGGTGGTGTTAGAAAACGGACGGTAAAATGCTGCTGGGTCCCTATGGGTACGGGTATCGGACGAATAGGGGAAATGGGTGGTGTAAACACAGGTACAGGTGTAAGTACCCTCTGATGAGCCGTCTGTTGGAGGCCAAAGGTGGGTATCTCAAGAGGGCTAGATGAAGAGGGTGAATAAGCACTCGTAGTTGAAGGAGTATAAGGGTCAGGCGGTGTCTCTGGTGATGGTAAGCGGGGTGCTACCGGCTCCCACTCCCAATGCCCCATGGCGGGAGTAGGGCTCCGAGGAATAGGTCCTAATGGTATGGCAATATCCAGGGTACGACTATGCACCGAAGAGCTAGTCAGGTGATGAGGTGGGGAATGGTAGGCGCTCGAGGCCTCTCCCTTGCGCCTCTCCCTTGCACCTAGTACGAGGTCTGGGTGGGTAAGGTCCGCAATAGTAGCTAGAGAGATCTGGCTCGTTGCTCGATGTCAAAAGGGGTGTCAGCGGATCCTCCTTAGGATCAGTCTCCATATGCGAAGTAGTCTGGTGACTCGAACGATGTGACATGCTACCTGTAAAAAAAGAAAACCACACACAACACTGATTCACTGACCAAAATACTGAACTCAACATTCCACAAATATACACATAAGCACGTATTGTAGTTTTGATTTTTAAGATTTATAAAATATTATTTGTGGATGGTAATGTTAATAGACGGATTTCTGTTCTATCTCAATGACGTTCCCAGAACCCCTAAGTATGAGCAGATAAATTATGGTGTTCCAGTCCACAATAATTTATTTGCCCCACCAGGGCTTCCTGGTAATAGCCATACTACTCAGTTTCTAGAGGTTCTCAGCGTGTGGAGACTAACTTAGGATTATAGTCTAGGTTCTTTAGAATTACCTAGTTCTCTATAACCGAAGGCTCTGATACCATCTTCTGTCACACCCGACTCGTAGCGGAAGACAATTGCAAGGTGCGGCAGACACATGGTAATACCGATAATTTAAAAACATGATATCACATAAAAAGGGAACCTCGGTTACAACATACTATTAGTATCATATTACAAACCATAAGTTCAAGTACGGTACTACGAGCTTCACAGCTCTTATTCTGCTACAGTTCACTACCAAAGCCATCCACATGCACGTTCCTTACTCCTGTTTAGTTTTACCTGAAATGCATGATAGTTTTAAAAAGGGTCAGCTAAAAGCTGCTTGAGTTCCATTGGTTTAATTGTTGTGTAACAATATGTGTTAACAAGTTTAATTGCACTGGTCACGGTCTTAGTCACAGATGGAATTACACGAGTATACAAGTGAAACCTTGACTGTTTTTCTCCGGGTTGTGTCATCAAAGACACTCCCGGCCACCGGACCGTGTCACAAAGATACTCCCGGCCCATCAACTACGTCACGTGCAGATCAACACCCCATAGTAATTATGCCTAACAACACAACCAAATTAGGACGAGTGTAGTAGCCTAGTGCCGACACACCGTCAGACTTGGCACTGGGTTGGTTAAACTGATAGTACTATCCATTGTCCACAGGCTTACGTTAATCACTTGTCTTGCAGTTGGGAGGTAGTTCGTGTGTTAGATAATTCACATCATATGTTGGTGCAATTAACACAGTTTCGTAACATGCTAATCATTTCAGAAACAGTATCACAGTTTAGAAGTGGGGGAGTAAGATTCACTCCCAGGTTGGTGTAATCAACATAGTTTATAACATGCAAATCCCCATAAAACAGTAAAATCGTTCAAAAGTGGGAAAGTGAAACTCACAATGCGAGTAGTGGTCTCAACAAACGAGTGATCAAGCACCTGGATCAACTATGATAAAACACATGCAAGTATGGACTCAAATCAGTATCTAAGTTGGTAATGGTTATAACTTGGATCTGGTCAGGATTTTTTACTCCGGATTGAGTCTATAGGACACTAGTATGGTGATGGACGTCAGGGTAGTATTAGTTTTCAGTTTGGCTTCCGGGCACCGTTTCGCGTGCCAGCCAAAGTCAGTAGTTTAACGTGTTCGGATAATGGTATGGGAATTCCAATAATGCGAACACGTTGTTATTTAAGAATGATTAACTTTTCATCAAGGGAGTTTTAGTGTTTGGGGAGTCTAAGTTGTCCAAATTTAAGTTTCCATTTTCACCATCGTGAATTCCCCCGAACTGTATTAGGGCACTCCCATAGTGTCCAATTTTCCCGGGAATCTCCCAGAATACTCTCGGTGTTCCAATTCTAGTGTTTGTCGGGTTGGGTCAGTTCCCGGTTGCGGCAGGTTCGTTATACGGTAAACCGCCGAAATTGATTTAAAATAACTCATTTTTAATTCCATAAATTCCAATTTAATCTATAATTGGAATAAAAATCTGCATATTTTTATATAACTCAGAAACAATCTGTAGATTTTGGGAAAAAAATTTGGGAATTTATTTTGGCATTTTAACTATTTAAATAAATTATTTATAAAACAATATTTAATCAAACAATTAACATTAAATTAGCATCAATGGTCCAAAAATTCCAAAATAAAACTCCAGAACACCTTTTACATGTCCAGGAACTTCTTACAAAAATTTGAGATTTTTGTGATTTCGGTTCGGTGCGTTCCCGGCTACCGAAAACTGGCAAAAACGCGGATTTTTAACCCAAATCCAAACTCAACCAATGGACTCTGAATTATCCCAGAACATTACCCATATTTTCCTTAGTGTCTTTGTAAAATTTGGTGATTTATTGAATTGGCTTCATAATTTTTCCGAAATTCTTTCGGTAAAACAGTCAACAATTCACCAAAAATAGTAGATAATTCCAAAAATTCTAAAATTCTTATGTGGACCTTGCTGATAATGCCCTACAACACCACACCAAATTTTAGCTCAATCCAAATATCACGGACCAAGTTATAGCTAAAACAAGATTCTTCCTATGCTAGTTTCGGTTCTCGGATGATATACCTAGCGAAAGCTTCGATTCCAAGCGCTTCTTGTGAGTCCAGAAGAGAGTGGGTGCTATATTCAGTACCTACACATCAAGTACAATCTAAATATGCTAGAATTTAGATCAATCAAGCTTTATTTCATTGTTTTTTCGGTTAATCGAACGCGTCAAGGCATTCTAATAACCTAATTCCCTATAACAAGTGCTCTGATACCAATTTGTAACACCCAATCGTATACGATTTTATCGAATAGATGTTGATTAGGGCATCAAACCCCAAAGATTTGTGATCATGGCTGCCATATAACACCAGGGAAATACCAATGTGTTCTTATTCAGCCCATAATCATGTTTAAACCTCAAAAAATCTTGGATTAAAATGAGTTTTTCGGCTAGAAATCGCGTTTAATCAAGAAATCATGATTAAAATCATAAGAACCAAGGTTTATACCCTTAATTTGAAGTTGTTAAGATGAAAATCAGCTGAATATTCTTGTGCTTATGTCAGATTTTTATAGAAAAGGTGGATTTTTCTTAGAATTAATTGAGGATAAAATGAAAAAATAAAAATAAATATATATATATATATATATATATATATGTGGGGTGGCGGTTTGGGTGTGGGTCCCAAGGGGATTTTTCTTGGGTCGTGCTTCGTTATACGTGTTAAAAGATGATGTTTATCTTTCGTTTGCATTTAGGTTCGTTTTCAAGTCCCGGACGCGTCTGGATTTGCGAAACGGGCTCCGTTTTTCGCGTTCTTACTGTCAAAAGACTCGGTTTTGAAAACTGGGGATAACCGACTCGAAATCCGAGCATGGTTATGTTTTAATCTCGTATGACATTCATTTATGTGTTTTTAAGCTTGATTGATCGTTCCTTGCACATTTGATTGTCTTATGTTTTGCTCTAAACGAAAGTGTTTCCCTAACCAGGGAGCTGCTTCGTTTTGCGTGCCCGGGCTTCAATTATTTTCAAACCTTATGTCACAGTCTATGGCACAAAACTAAGTTGTTTCTAGAGCTCGGAATCTTAATTGATGCTACCGATAACCTAACAATCAACGTCAAAGGTGTAATGCGCTGATAAACGTCAAGTCTCTGTTTAACACCTTGTTTAAGGCTAAGGACACCAACCTCGCATCGTTGGTTCTTAATAGTGTCATGTTAATCATGATGTGCTCTCGGATTCCTCCGAGACATAATAACTATTGCTCAGCATAGCACACAAGTAATACAAGTTCACAAGGTTTACGCGCAATTAATGTTTTAATCATGACTTAAGGTTTAGGACCAATTAAGTGGTACATGGTTTCGTCGTGGGTATCACAGCTTTATACGTTCAGTAGATTATTTCCGGGATATAGACTAAATTTTACAACTGCTTTGTTAGGATCTGAGTTTGAATTACTTGTAGTTTTTGTTTCAAAAATGGAAAGTGATTGAATTAAAATTGATTTGCTGCGGAATAAGATGGAAAAATTTTACTACAAGCAATGGTCGTTTGTTTTCATCATTATCATGCATTCAAGTTAATTAACTTGAATGTGATTCACAAACTCCCCCTCAGCCTTTGCAATTAGAGTTTGGTAATGAGAAAATGCAGAGAAGATGATATGCGAAAGTTGAACTTTTAATAGACAAGTTTAAAGTTACAAGAGTTGCCTATATATACTAAACTATCTAACCTCTGAGCATCTTTGATGACGTCAGGGTTGATAGTGACAGGAAACAATATGTAACTAACTCTAAACACTGCTAATACTAAACTATCAGTACTTGGCACTGTTACATTAATTAACTATGCTAATGTGTCACACCCTCAATTTCCACTTGCGGAGTTTTACCGCGAGGCGTGTGAACAAACCAGAATCTGAAACACTAGTACGTCGAACGACTCTATATGATTTGATAATACGTTTTCCAAAATCATTTGTTGTAGATTTTATATTGTCTAAATTAATTACCAATATTTAGCAGAGCATCAGTTTTTAAAGTTGAGCGGAAGCATAAAATAAATAGTGAAGCGGGCGCCAACACAAACGCCAAAACAAATGAAAAACCCCAAAACAATAATTATAAATAAGACTCGATAAAAGATGTCTTGTTCAATGCATGTGCGTGCACCAAGAGCTCCTAGCGTCCTGAGAAACATGTAAAGAAACAAGTGTCAACATTAAAGATGAGTGAGTTCACAGGTTTTCATAAATTCGTTTGTTCAGTTATAGTTTGTTTTCTCCGTTATCCCTAACCCGGGATAACGTATTGGTTCCATTATTCCAACCCGGAATAATAGGTTGTTGCTTCCAATATTCCAAACCCGGAATATTAAGTTGTTGCTTCCAATATTCCAAACACGGAATATTAAGTTGTTGTTTCCATTATTCCAAACCCGGAATAATAAGTTGATTCGTAATTAAGTTCAATGTTAACATATATAGGTAGCTAGCCTAAAGTTATGTCACGTAAGAGTTCGCGATCGAAGCTGACTGTTGTGCCTCCGTTTTGCCAGGCCTATCACTGACCATGGCGAGGTTAGGCCGAATTATTCACCCATTGACCATACCCGGTCGGCTAGCGCGACTAGCTCGGATGGGGCTTGTCGGGCCCAGTAGTACTACTTATAACTCCCCCGCTATTAAACCCAATACTAACGATCCGAGAGATTGACGAGGACTTAAGTGATAAAGCTGCTTAGTGACCATAACATTACATTAACATTAACTTAGTTACCGAGTGGTTATGTGACGTTAAATTCGTATAACGTAAAGAGATTGAGTTTGAGAGTATATACATGTTTCTCCCCTGTTGTTTAAAAACCGGATAAAGTTAGGGGCCGTGAACTCACCTTTTGTTGCTCGGTTAGTGTAGCAAAGAAGTTGTAAAGGATGGGACCGCTAATTGCGTCCTAACAAACCAATTGATTTCAAGTCAGTGTGTGAACACACCACTACAAATTCTACACGTAATTTACTCACAAAGTGATACACACAAACAACATATCTAACACTCAAACATGCATGCAAGTATTCTCATGTGAACCTAGTGATCAAAACAACTTATCATGAACATAAACCAATCCATGCCACAATTTGGTGTACACAATCACAAGTTATCAAATTTCAGCTTAACACTCATAATTCAGCTGTTTTCTTCGATTTTTATAAAATAGTTCCAATGTTCCAAAAATTCCAATATTTTTACAGTAGGTGACATTTATACCATAGAAATTTATATAAATTTTCCAAGTCCTAAATCTTTACCAATTAACCATAAATATTAATATACTAGGCTGCAGTCAGATTTATCACTTTCTGACTGCAGTCCACGAAAGAATTTATTTAAAAATCACTGATCGTCCGATTAACAAAATTCCAGTTGGAGTTGCCCGGAAATTTCCATACCTAGTTGCTGTACAAAATTCATGACTCAACTCCCTACTGATTTTAAAATCCAACTCGATAAACAACT
Source organism: Scalesia atractyloides (assembly GCA_947069175.1). Taxonomy (NCBI): domain Eukaryota; kingdom Viridiplantae; phylum Streptophyta; class Magnoliopsida; order Asterales; family Asteraceae; genus Scalesia; species Scalesia atractyloides. The sequence goes on from CAMTDV010000015.1 coordinate 35,943,584, forward strand.
AACAAAATTTCAGAATTTTCACAGCTTTAGTTACTGAACTTATTTGGCCCTTTAAAAATATCAAACGACTTCAAAAAATTATGAATCCAGGGCCATTAGATTACTTATTCAAATCTCTACGTTCTAGACATCAGAAAGTCCGTTTTTCGATAACTAATGACCGAGTTACAGCCAGATGAAGTCGGCTGTAACTATTACTCAGCAACTGTTTTCAGCATACTGTTACCATTAACTCGCACAATCCGTCAATATTATTAACCTAGGCGATCAAGAACCGGTTTTTCTAATCATAATTCAATACCCATAACATATCCATGCAACTCTAATTCACACCTCTAGTTTTTATGAACAAAACACAGCCTATAATATTCAGTTTTCAAACAACATTACTTGCAAATCTAGTATTAACAAATCCGCAAACAATCATTCATCTCATTCAATTATGCAAATCCGAGAACAACAAAGTTAAAACACATGTATTCCGAATATGATATGATAAATTCAAATCTTTTAACGATAAGGTAAACGAACCGTGAGTATGATAAGGGACCGGTGATCAGAGATTGCTTGCAACCGAGAGGATGATGATGGAGTAGGCTGTTTTGTTGATCGAATAGAGGTGAACAAGTGCTGATCTCGTGACTGGATGGAGGTGAACAAGGGCTGTTTGCGGTTGAATGGAGTGAACGAGGGCTGATCAGATCGAGATGAAGGCTGCTCACAATCAATGAGACAAGAGTGAGGCAGTTTGCGGTCGAAGAAGATGAAGACTTGGCTGCCGACGGCTGTTTTGCCTTTTAGGGTTTTTGTGTTTTTGATGGGTGCATGCATGGTTAGTATATATAGGCAAAGAGGGAGATGAGGGTTACGGTTCGGATATGCATTCGTGGCCGAGTAACTTGGATTGATTCGGTTTGGGTTTGGGCTTGATCTCGCGGCCAAGGACTTGGGTTGGTTTGGTTTGGGTTTGATCGGCCGAATAGTTTTAGTTTGAGGTTTAGGTTTGATCTCGGTTTGGGTTTGCGATTTCGGGTTTGATCCTTGTTTTTGGCCGAAGACTTGGGTTTAAAGTTTAAACTTTGTTAACTCCTAGAGTCACAATGAATCAAGGTTGGTTCGTGTCGCGGTTCGGTTCAGTTCGTGTACATATCTACCATAATTATTCTATAACTAAAACAATCACACAACACACATCACGTATTCATTTAACTCGTACACGTTTAATACTTAGCATATACTTTATTCGACAAGTGTCGCGTTTAAGTTATCCGAAAAACCCGGGATATCACATTATCCCCATGTTGAAAGAATTTTCGTCCCGAAAATTGAGTAAACGCGGTTTAGCATGTAGCGTACATGTTTAGAGTGCCACGCACAAAGAGTTAGTTCGTTTACAAGAAGTTCCCAAGTGCCATACACAAAGATTTCCAAGTGCCATGCACCAGAATTTAGTCAACAATAGTACACGAAAGTATGAGAAGTTTCCAGGTTGTCACATCATCCCCATGTTGAAAGAATTTTCGTCCCGAAAATTTAGTTACTGGTATCGTTAGTTTGCTGCTCAGTTGCGAAGAGGTGCGGGTATTTGCTTTTCATTTGGTCCTCTCTTTCCCACATGAACTCCGGTCCACGCTTAGAGTCCAACGAACCTTAACGATCGGAATCTTGCTGTGCCTTCGAGTCTTGATCTCACGATCCATGATCTCAATAGGCTTTTCCACGAAGTGTAGTTGTTCATCCACTTGGATCTCATCCAATGGAATGACTAGAGTTTCATCTGATAGACACTTCTTCAGATTTGACACGTGAAATACGTTGTGAACTCCACTGAGTTCGGCAGGAAGGTCTAATTGATAAGCTACGGGTCCGATACGTTTCAAGATTACAAACGGGCCTACGTACCGTGGGTTAAGTTTGCCCCGTTTTCCAAAGCGGGATTACACCCTTCTAGGGTGACACCTTTAGTAGGACGCGGTCGCCTACCTGAAATTCGAGCGGTTTGCGTCGTTGATCAGCGTAGCTTTTCTGTCGATCTCGTGCCGCCGCCATGCGGTTTCTGATTTGTACAATCTTTTCAGTGGCCTCAAGTATTAACTCAGGGCCTGTGAGTTGACTGTCACCGACTTCTGCCCAGCAAACCGGTGATCTACATTTACGACCGTATAATGCCTCAAACGGTGCTGCCGAAATACTCGTATGATAGCTGTTGTTATATGAGAATTCTACTAGAGGCAGGTGGATTTCCCAACTATTTCCGAAGTCTACCACGCATGCCCTAAGCATGTCTTCCAAGGTTTGTATGGTCCTTTCACTTTGACCATCAGTCTGAGGGTGATAGGCTGTACTCATATCTAAGCGTGTTCCCAACGCTTTTTGGAGTGACTGCCAGAAGTTAGACGTGAAGCGAGCATCTCTGTCTGAGATGATGGACGTTGGTACTCCGTGCCGAGAAACTACTTCCTTAATGTAGATGCGAGTCAACTTCTCCATCTTATCTGTTTCTTTAATAGCTAGGAAGTGTGCGGACTTAGTTAAACGATCCACAATAACCCAGATGGTATCGCAACCACCCAAGGTTCGTGGGAGTTTAGTGATGAAATCCATTGAGATCTGATCCCATTTCCACACTAGGATCTCAGGTTGTTGGAGTAGCCCCGATGGCTTTTGATACTCTACCTTGACTTTTGCACAAGTCAAACATTTACTCACGTAGGTGGCTATATCGGCTTTCATGTTGGGCCACCAATACGCAGCTTTAAGGTCTTGATACATCTTATCCGAACCCGGATGGACAGAGTATCGAGATTTGTGAGCTTCATCCATGACTAGCTCTCTGAGGTTTCCGTAGAGAGGTACCCATATGCGATTCATGAAATACCGGGCTCCATTGGGCTTTACTTCCCAATCGCGTTCCATTTTTCCCACCGATTCGGCCTTGATATTTTCCTCCTTAACTGCTTCTAACTGGGCGTCGCGTATTTGTTCGGGTAGCCCCGAATGAATAGTGAGTTGTAGTGCTCGTACGCGACGAGGTTTCAAGTGTTCCTTCCTACTGAGGGCATCAGCTACCACGTTAGCTTTACCCGGGTGATACCGAATGGCACACTCATAATCGTTCAAGAGTTCAACCCAGCGACGCTGTCGCATGTTCAACTCCTTCTGATCAAAGATGTGTTGGAGGCTCTTGTGGTCCGTAAAGATTGTGCACTTCGTTCCATAGAAGTAGTGTCTCCAAATCTTAAGTGCAAACACTACTGCTCCCAATTCCAGGTCATGCGTCGTGTAGTTTTTCTCATGAACCTTCAGTTGTCGCGACGCATACGCGATGACCTTATCGCGTTGCATGAGTACGCATCCCAATCCCTGAATGGAAGCATCACAATATACTATAAAGTCGTCTGTCCCTTCCGGCAAGGACAGAATGGGTGCACTGCAAAGTTTCTGTTTCAGCAATTGAAATGCTGCTTCTTGCTTGTCACCCCAAGCATACTTGATGCCTTTCTGGGTGAGGGTAGTAAGCGGTTGTGCTATCTTTGAAAATCCCTCGATGAAACGTCTGTAGTAACCAGCCAATCCCAAAAATTGGCGGATCTCCGTCGGTGTCTTGGGTGCTTCCCAGTTTTTGATGGCTTCAATCTTGGCAGGGTCTACGTGGATACCCTTTTCATTCACGATATGCCCGAGAAACTGAACCTCCCGAATCCAGAAATCACACTTCGAAAGCTTGGCATATAGCTTTTCCTGTTGGAGTAATCCTAGCAGTAATCGTAGATGTTCAGCATGTTCTTCTTCACTTTTGGAGTAAATGAGTATGTCATCGATGAACACAATGACAAACTTGTCGAGGTATGGTTTACACACGCGGTTCATGAGGTCCATGAACACCGCAGGTGCGTTGGTGAGACCGAAGGGCATGACCAAGAACTCGTAATGGCCATACCGAGTGCGAAATGCCGTCTTGGCGATATCCTCCTCCCTGACGCGTAGCTGGTGGTAACCGGACCGTAAATCAATCTTAGAGTAGCAACTTGACCCTTGAAGTTGGTCGAAGAGATCGTCGATGCGAGGTAACGGGTATCGGTTCTTGACGGTAACCTTGTTGAGTTCCCTGTAGTCGATGCACATGCGAAAAGTCCCGTCCTTCTTCTTGACAAAAAGGACTGGAGCTCCCCATGGCGAAACGCTTGGTCGGATAAATCCTTTTTCTAATAGCTCCTGAAGTTGGGTAGACAGCTCCTGCAGCTCGGCTGGAGCTAGGCGGTATGGAGCCTTGGCGATAGGAGTTGCATTGTTTGCCAATTCGATTTCGAACTCCAATTGTCGATGGGGTGGAAGGCCAGGTAGTTCTTCTGGGAATACATCGGAAAAATCACGGACGACAGGGATGTCTTCTATACGTTTCTCGTCCTTAGGCTGTTCGGTAATCAGTGCGAGTAAAGCGAAGGAGTTCTTTCTCTGAAGATACTTCTGCGCTTGCATGAATGAGATGATGTTGGTGACGGCGCTTGCCTTATCGCCTTGTACCGTCAGGATTTCGTCGTTAGAGAGCGGAATACGGATAGATTTTTCGAAGCAGAGAACTTCAGCCCGGACGTCGGATAGCCAGTCCATTCCGACTACCACGTCAAAACTACCCAGGGTAGTTGTCATCAGATCAATGGTAAAAGTGTGACCCGCGAGTTTGAGTTGACAGCCGGATACTATTTGGGTCACATCTACAGATTTACCATCGGCTAATTCTATAACATAAGGGGTCTCTAATAGTTTAAGCGTGAGATTTAGGTTCTTCCTAAAAGACTCAGATATAAAGCTCCTATCCGCACCCGTATCAAAAAGCACAGAAGCAAAATATTCATTAAGGGGAAACTTACCGGTGACCATGTTCGTGTCGTTTCTGGCCTCTCCGCGGCCCAATGTAAATGCGCGACCTTTGGCACCTCCTGTGCCACCGTTCCCATTATTGTTGTTGTTATTATTGTTGTTGTGGTTATTGTGGTTGTGGTTGTTTCCACCATTATTGTTGTTGTTACACAACTGTGGGCAGTCTCTTCTGAAATGAGCAGTGCTACCACACTGATAGCATCCCCGGTTTATACCCTGCTGCTGACTCTGGGGTTGATTTTGATTTTGTCGGGACATGATTTCCCCACGACAATCCTTTGCCGCATGTCCCATCTTGCCACAGCGTTGGCAGCGATTTCCGGCACAAGGGCCGTTATGATGGAGATTACAGCGGTTGCACTGCGGCTTTCGACCTGCATAGCCGCTTGCGTTCTGGTTGTTGCTGTTGTTGGCAGGCTGATTTTGGTGACCCCGGTGGCTGTTGAAATGATTGAACCGCTTCTGGTTCCCTTGCTGCGGATGAGATGACGAAGACTGTCGAATAGTTGAGTCTTCAAACTTTCTTTTGTTATCCGGGGCAACTTCAGTTGTACCCCGTGCTGGCAGCTTCTTCTGTTCCACCGCCTTATCGGTGAGTTTGTGAGCCAATCGTATTGCTTGATGTTCAGTTACAGGGTTACTAGCCATTACCGAACCAGACCCCCAAGATAGAACTCGAGTCTTTTCTCCACCGTGTTGGCCAATTCGGGACACAGAAATACTAAGTCATGGTGTTTTGCGGTGTAAGCTTCAATTTCCGATCCCACCATCTTGTGGTTCCATAAGCTTGCTCCAATTGTTGCACTCTGTCTCGTGGACAATACTCCTCTTTAATTAGGGCCTTGAACTCGGCCCATGCCATTGCATTCGCAGCTATAAGTCCACGTGTTTGGACTTGTGCATTCCACCATGTCAGTGCCCCATCTTCCAGCGTCGAGGCTGCGTATTTGACCTTGTTGGCTTCTAGGCAGTTGCACATTTCAAAAACGGATTCAGATTTTTCGATCCAGCGGACCAGTCCAATGGGTCCTTCCGCCCCCGAGAATTTGCTTGGCTTTGCGTCAAGGAACATCTTGTAGGGGTTAAAGCCCCCTCCTGCTGACAGAGAATAGGTAGTCAGCAAGGAATTTTACTAGTCTCACTATTAGATTTTCACGCGAAAATTTAATAATGGTCACCTGCCGGTTGGTTCTGAACACCCGCTAAAGCTGCGTTCACGTGCTCTTGAATCATGGCAGCTAGCTCTTCGGGCGTTAAGTTAAGGTTTCCACGTCTTCCAGTTGCCATTTAGATCTTCGAAACACAACACAAACACACCCCGATAAGTCTATATATCCAATATAGTTATCCTACTTCGTACTTTAATAATTATCAAGTTATGTCAACTCAATATGTTAAATAGTCAAAAGAAATACTTGATTAACTAAAATTTCAACGTCTTACAAGAGTGCAAATCAAACATACGAATTCACTATAGAGTCTCAAGTTTAAACACAAGTGGGAAAATAAATAAACTGAATGAAAAAAAATAAAATAAGCGAGACGTGTCAGTCGTCTACGTCTCCATCCCCCAAGTCACTGTCGTTGCCGTCATCCTGCGCGGCATTTCCAGCTTCTACAGCTGGGTCCTCCTCCGGATCCTCCTCTGGATCCTCCTCAGGGTCCTCCTCTGGATCCTCTTCTGGATCCTCCTCTACCGGCACTGGAGGGGCCGGTGCTGGTGCAAGTGCTTGATTTCGCAATTCCTGAATGTTCCAACTATTTTCCAGGACTCTGTCCTCAAGCCAGTCGGCTCTTATCTGCTCAGCACGCAGATCTCTGGCTATGTTGTTACGAGCTATCTTACTCGTACGATGCTCTTCCTCGAGCGAGTCGGTCTTACAAGTAAGTCGTCGGATCATCAATCCTTGTGCTAGGATGGTTTCCTGCATTCTTTCTATCTATGCTTGTTGTTTATGTAATATGATTCTAAGTAGGTCAATTCCTACTTCTACAGGGTTAACCGGTTCAACCGGTACAGCAATAGTTGGGCGTGATGACGACTCCTCCCCCAGAGCGAGCCTTTTCCTCGCAGCTGAGCGTGTCTCCACGCCATAAGATGGTATGGGTTCCACCATAGGTGCCTTTCCTGGCGCTCTTGGTGGCGTAGGTCTGTCGGATGATGATGACGATGAGGATGATGACATTGCCTGTTAGGTCGTGTAGTTAGTTACGAGTTGTTTTCATTTCTTATTATGAAGGCATAATCTACATATCACAGTTGTGGTAACAAGATATAATAGTTCGGTGCCAAACTAAGTCTACTGTCGTGAAATCAGCTATAGTTTAGGTCTACTTCTAATGCAAACCTGGTTCTCTATAGCTAGTGGCTCTGATACCAATCTGTCACACCCTCAATTTCCACTTGCGGAGTTTTACCGCGAGGCGTGTGAACAAACCAGAATCTGAAACACTAGTACGTCGAACAACTCTATATGATTTGATAATACGTTTTCCAAAATCATTTGTTGTAGATTTTATATTGTCTAAATTAATTACCAATATTTAGCAGAGCATCAGTTTTTAAAGTTGAGCGGAAGCATAAAATAAATAGTGAAGCGGGCGCCAACACAAACGGCAAAACAAATGAAAAACCCCAAAACAATAATTATAAATAAGACTCGATAAAAGATGTCTTGTTCAATGCATGTGCGTGCACCTAGAGCTCCTAGCGTCCTGAGAAACATGTAAAGAAACAAGTGTCAACATTAAAGATGAGTGAGTTCACAGGTTTTCATAAATTCGTTTGTTCAGTTATAGTTTGTTTTCTCCGTTATCCCTAACCCGGGATAACGTATTGGTTCCATTATTCCAACCCGGAATAATAAGTTGTTGCTTCCAATATTCCAAACCCGGAATATTAAGTTGTTGCTTCCAATATTCCAAACCCGGAATATTAAGTTGTTGTTTCCATTATTCCAAACCCGGAATAATAAGTTGATTCGTAATTAAGTTCAATGTTAACATATATAGGTAGCTAGCCTAAAGTTATGTCACGTAAGAGTTCGCGATCGAAGCTGACTGTTGTGCCTCCGTTTTGCCAGGCCTATCACTGACCATGGCGAGGTTAGGCCGAATTATTCACCCGTTGACCATACCCGGTCGGCTAGCACGACTAGCTCAGATGGGGCTTGTCGGGCCCAGTAGTACTACTTATAACTCCCCCGCTATTAAACCCAATACTAACGATCCGAGAGATTGACGAGGACTTAAGTGATAAAGCTGCTTAGTGACCATAACAATACATTAACATTAACTTAGTTACCGAGTGGTTATGTGACGTTAAATTCGTATAACGTAAAGAGATTGAGTTTGAGAGTATATACATGTTTCTCCCCCTGTTGTTTAAAAACCGGATAAAGTTAGGGGCCGTGAACTCACCTTTTGTTGCTCGGTTAGTGTAGCAAAGAAGTTGTAAAGGATGGGACCGCTAATTGCGTCCTAACAAACCAATTGATTTCAAGTCAGTGTGTGAACACACCACTACAAATTCTACACGTAATTTACTCACAAAGTGATACACACAAACAACATATCTAACACTCAAACATGCATGCAAGTATTCTCATGTGAACCTAGTGATCAAAACAACTTATCATGAACATAAAGCAATCCATGCCACAATTTGGTGCACACAATCACAAGTTATCAAATTTCAGCTTAACACTCATAATTCAGCTGTTTTCTACGATTTTTATAAAATAGTTCCAATGTTCCAAAAATTCCAATATTTTTAGAGTAGGTGACATTTATACCATAGAAATTTATATAAATTTTCCAAGTCCTAAATCTTTACCGATTAACCATAAATATTAATATACTAGGCTGCAGTCAGATTTATCACTTTCTGACTGCAGTCCACGAAAGAATTTATTTAAAAATCACTGATCGTCCGATTAACAAAATTCCAGTTGGAGTTGCCCGGAAATTTCCATACCTAGTTTCTGTACAAAATTCATGACTCAACTCCCTACTGATTTTAAAATCCAACTCGATAAACAACTAACAAAATTTCAGAATTTTCACAGCTTTAGTTACTGAACTTATTTGGCCCTTTAAAAATATCAAACGACTTCAGAAAATTATGAATCCAGGGCCATTAGATTCCTTATTCAAATCTCTACGTTCTAGACATCAGAAAGTCCGTTTTTCGATAACTAATGACCGAGTTACAGCCAGATGAAGTCGGCTGTAACTATTACTCAGCAACTGTTTTCAGCATATTGTTACCATTAACTCGCACAATCCGTCAATATTATTAACCGAGGCGATCAAGAACCGGTTTTTCTAATCATAATTCAATACCCATAACATATCCATGCAACTCTAATTCACACCTCTAGTTTTTATGAACAAAACACAGCCTATAATATTCAGTTTTCAAACAACATTACTTGCAAATCTAGTATTAACAAATCCGCAAACAATCATTCATCTCATTCAATTATGCAAATCCGAGAACAACAAAGTTAAAACATATGTATTCCGAATAAGATATGATAAATTCAAATCTTTTAACGATAAGGTAAACGAACCGTGAGTATGATAAGGGACCGGTTATCAGAGATTGCTTGCAACCGAGAGGATGATGATGGAGTAGGCTGTTTTGTTGATCGAATAGAGGTGAACAAGTGCTGATCTCGTGACTGGATGGAGGTGAACAGGGGCTGTTTGCGGTTGAATGGAGTGAACGAGGGCTGATCAGATCGAGATGAAGGCTGCTCGCAATCAATGGGACAAGAGTGAGGCAGTTTGCGGTCGAAGAAGATGAAGACTTGGCTGCCGACGGCTGTTTTGCCTTTTAGGGTTTTTGTGTTTTTGATGGGTGCATGCATGGTTAGTATATATAGGCAAAGAAGGAGATGAGGGTTACGGTTCGGATATGCATTCGTGGCCGAGTAACTTGGATTGATTCGGTTTGGGTTTGGGCTTGATCTCGCGGCCAAGGACTTGGGTTGGTTTGGTTTGGGTTTGATCGGCCGAATAGTTTTAGTTTGAGGTTTAGGTTTGATCTCGGTTTGGGTTTGCGATTTCGGGTTTGATCCTTGTTTTTGGCCGAAGACTTGGGTTTAAAGTTTAAACTTTGTTAACTCCTAGAGTCACAATGAATCAAGGTTGGTTCGTGTCGCGGTTCGGTTCAGTTCGTGTACATATCTACCATAATTATTCTATAACTAAAACAATCACACAACACACATCACGTATTCATTTAACTCGTACACGTTTAATACTTAGCATATACTTTATTCGACAAGTGTCGCGTTTAAGTTATCCGAAAAACCCGGGATATCACATAATGACTAAACTCTGATTCCTATCCTCTGTCCTTGTTAACTCTGGCAGACCTTGAAGCTTTGTGAGGCAGATGATAGGATGAGCAGTCTTCATGGAAAGCAGTGTAAGTGCATCAGAGGATGTAACCTCTGATAGTTGAACCAAAGCTCGGATAGTGTTATTTGGCTTTATATCATCTGTTCCTTTCATAGGGTTCAATCCCAGCAATCTCCCCTTGGAACAGATGATGCCAAAAATACTTTATTCTTGGTTTTTAGTCCTCAGAAAGAATTCTCTTATTTAACCTTTGAATTGAAGTTCAAAGTTAAGAGATTCCATGTCGTCAGCATCCTTCACCAGCTCTAAACATAGTAGTTCTTGGAAGTCTTCTACTGTAAGCTCATAAGCATCTTCCATGGATAGTTTAGTGGCTGCACCATCAGACTTGAGCAATGTCAATACATGGGTGTCTTTGTCGACCTTCCATTTTAGAATTTTTGGGTCTGATGGTTTTCTTGAAGGAGCCTTTATTGCTGAGGTTTGTGAATGAGCCATCTTTGATAAGTCTTTATCCAACTTGGCACTTGTATCATCTGTGTGATAATTAATCATATTCTGAATCCCTTCTTTGATAAATGTATCCTCAAACTCTTTGTCAGTCTTTTCATTCATCTCCCCTTGCTTTTTCTTGTGTTGCAGGGCAAGTCTGGAATGGGCAGATGTTGAGCTGGACTTTTTGGAGAGTTGAGCTCTGAAGATAGCATCTTCTTTTGAGTAATCAGGCTTAGGAGGCATGGATGGATCCTTTTTCCTTCTCTCTTCCAAACTTTTGTAGGTGTCTATCACCCTCACCTCACCCCATCTCATCACTTGGTTTTTGAAACCATAATGATTTTGGATCAGTTCTTGCTTCATTCTCTTCAACTTCAAGACATTTTCAGAGATATCTTTCTTGTATAAATCCCAGTTGGGAGGAGTTGGCCTTTTGAGAGGGTCTTTCAACATTTCTTGCATTCTATTGATTTCTTCTCTCTGCTCATCTATGCTCCAATCCCTGAAATGAGGCCTTGTTGCCTTATACATCTTCTTTTCCATGATATACTCAATGAGTTCACTCTTGAGCAACTTATCTTCCCTTACTGACAACTCTTTGCTCAGATCCTTGACAAAGTTTTGCAGAATGGTGACCTTACTCAGTTGAAAAGACATGATAATCTGTATTTCTCTATCATTTTTACCAGCTGATTCTCTTTTGGCAATATCCTCTGCTTGCTTCTTTTTCAAATCTAGATACGCATCAACATTTGCGGGTCTTGGATAGCCATCAAGGGATAGAATTGTTCTTTTGTCAAGGTCATCCTCTGAAAAGAAACTTAGGATCTCTTCCCTGACTGCTGGTAAATCAAGAGTATACACTTTTGATGCAGGAGTGACTGTAGGAGTTGAAGAAGTTGTAAGCACTGATGTGGGGATCACTGGTGTTGATGATATTGGAAGAGGTGTAGAGATCTCATCATCATTTATCACTTTTGTGACTTTTATCCTTTTAAACCTTAAGGTGGGTGATGGTGGTTGTGGGATTTTTGGTGGTGTGGATATTGGTTGAGTTGATGTGGGAAATGTGATTATGGCAGTGGATAGAGATGCATCTGTTGCAACCTCTGATGTATCAACAGTTGTTGACACAACAGTTGTTGTAACATCTGCTTGTGTGGATGTGGGTTGTGGTTTTGAAGATGTGATAGGTTTTTGAGAGGCAAAGGTTTTAATGGTTGGATTGGTTCCAAGCTTAGTTTTAGGAGGTGTGGGATGTTGGTTGCCTGGCTTTTCTAGCAGGAGCTCTTTTTGAAGAAGTACCAACCTCTCTTTTTTTCTTTTTGCTGATCAATCTTCTTCTCAACAAACACTCTGCTCTCCTCAATCACATTCTTCTTGTGACTAGCCCTTTCCTTGGCCACAAGTTCATCAGTCAAATCAATCTTCTTTGAACCATTAGGCCTTGGGATATTTAATATTGGTCTGGACTTATCATCATCTATAGTTAAGATCTTTGGACCCAAAGGTTTCTCCCCCTTTTTGGCTTCATCTGTTGTAACAAAGATAACCGTTGGAAGTGCATGGCCAGTGGTTGTGAGTAGATGTGCTTTGATGGCTTTAATGTCTGCTGCAGTGTCTTGATACCTTGATTCAAACAAGTTTCAAACATTATTCACATGATGCTTGTGTTGTAAATCCAAATAATGTTGTTGAAGTTGAAACAGAGGGTTAAGAGCTTCTTTGAGATCATGGATAGAATAGAGGGTTGACTTTTTGTAGCTATCATCTGCTTTAGTAAATCTTTGATTTCACCAATTGAGTTTTCTATTCTTGTCACTCTCTCCGTCAAATCCTGGTATTTTAGATCATCACCTAATTTAATAGGACCATCTGAACTCCTACCAGTGGTGGTAGTTATATCTATGTTATCATGAGCAGTGGTTTTAGGACCAGCTTCAAACATAGATGCCCCGTTGTCTTGGTACTGGGGACTTCCCACAATAGAGGTAACAGTTGTTGCCTCAGCAGTGGTTGCCTTCAACCAAGTCTTATTTATGAAACCACTGTCCAACTGAGAACTAGGGAGTTCAGCAATTGTAGTGGCTGCTTGTGTTGAAATATCACCAAGGGTTACATGTAACCCAAGGGATGTAGCCTCTTCATTTGCTGATGGGCTAGCAATGAATAAAGAATCAGACCCAGCCATTTGATGAAGTATATTCTCAGTAATAGGTTGTTGAGAAGTGTTGATTTGTGTCTGAACCAATTCAATTGCATTCAGCAAGGGTACAATTGTGGGTGGAAGTGAAGGTATTGGTGAAGGTGGTTGAGTAGAAAGCGACATTGCGCTAGGAGAGGGGCTGTGGAAGATAGACCCAAGTGGATCTAGAGCTTCATAAAGTGGTGTCCCTGTGTCTACAACCTTCTCCTTTTGTGAGGAAGAAGGAGGAGTTTCAAAGCCGGTGGGAGATCTTTGAACCAACTGCTGTGAAGAAGTAGCAGCAGTGGTTTGTGACTTTGGTGCTATCACAGGGTTAACCTCTGGGATCTCATCTTCCAGAGGACCCTTTTTGGGTGTGGTGGGCTTTTTGGAGATTGTTTTGGTGTTCTTTTTGGAAATTTTTGGTGTGGGTTTTAGGGCACCGGTTGTGTTGCCCTGATCACCAAGAGCAGTTGGCTCATTAGCAAGAGGTTGAGATTGAACATTTTGTTCTGGTAAAACATTTTGAACAGACTTTTAAAGATTTATTGAAAAACTTCAATTTTAACTATTTTTAAGGTATTTTTGATTTTCTGAAAACATTTTGATGCTATGTACACATGGATTTACAAGAAAACTTGTTTTTTTTAATCCATGTTCAGCATACCAAGCCTTGAGATCAATTTTTCAAAGGTAGATGTATCCAATGCCTTGGTTGAAACATCTGCACATTGATCTGAAGTATGGGCATGATGCAAAGAAATCAAACCTTTTTCATAGTAATCTCTCACAAAGTGATGTCTGATGTCAATGTGCTTTGTAGTTGAATGAGAAACTGAATTTTTGATGATATTTTCAGCAGCTTGACTGTCCAATTTGAGTGGAGTCTTTAGTGCAATGATACCAAATCCAACAATTGGTTCTGAAGCCACAAGAGTTGAGCAGTGCAGCTAGCAGCAGAAATATACTCTGCCTTAGCAGTGGATGTTGAAACTACAACCTGCTTTTTGCTTTGCCAAGGCACTAGACAATCACCTAGGAATTGACATCCTCCTGATGTAGACTTCCTTGTAGTTTTACAACCAGCAAAGTCACTATCTGAAAAACCTGAAAGCTCAATATTCGCATTAGCTGGATGCCAGATACCAAGTGTGGGAGCACCTTTTATGTATCTGAATATCCTTTTTAGTTGAAACTAAAATCATGCTTCTATAAAGAGTTTGATCAACAAGGTCATCTTTACCATCAATGGTGACTAGCTTGGAAGTTGCCATGGGTGTGCTACATGGTTTACAATCATCCATATCAAACTTTTTAAGCAGTTCTTTCACATACTTGTTTTGATGGATAAATGTACCATCGTGCAATTGTTTAACTTGAAGACCAAGAAAACATTGGAGCTCACCCATTGCACTCATATCAAACTCTGTTGCCATGAGTTTTCGAAACTCTTCACACATAGCAGTGCTTGTGGATCCAAAAATGATGTCATCCACATAAATTTGGACAAGCATCAAATCTTTTCCTTTCCATTTTAAAAACAGGGTTTTATCTATTTGCCTCTAGTAAACCCTATGGATAAGTAAGTGGATAGAGTTTCATACCAGGCTCTTGGTGCTTGTTTTAAGCCATACAATGCTTTATTGAGCCTGTAGACATGATCAGGATGGAATGCATCTTCAAAACCTAGAGGTTGACAGACATACACCTCTTCTTTGATTTTTCCATACAAAAATGCACTCTTTATATCCATTTGAAACACCTTGATGTTGTGGTTAGCAGTAAAAGCTAAGAACAGGCGAATAGCTTCCAACCTTGCTACAGGAGCAAAAGTCTCATCATCGTCTATACCTTCTTCCTGTCTGTAGCCTTGAACCACGAGCCTTGCTTTGTTTTTGACAACAATACCCCTTTCATCAGTTTTGTTCTTGAAGACCCACTTTGTGCCAATTGGACTTACATCTTTTGGCAGTGGCACAAGCTCCCAAACTTGCCTCTACCCAGCTGTTGTCTTTCAGTGCCTCTTGGTACTTGACTGGATGTATGAGTGATAGAAAACCAGCAAGAAGACAAATATTTTGGGATTGGCTTTGTGTGAGCACCCCAGATTTGATGTTGCCAATAACTTGGTCTGCTAGATGGCTTTTGAGATAAATCAAATCACCTTGGTATGGAAAAATAGCATTTTGAGGTGATGGCTGCAAATGTGTATCATCTGAGCTAACATCTGTTGGTGAAAATGAAGTATCAGCAACAGATGAGAATGGTGGTGGTGGTATTGGGGGTATAGAGGTAACATTCTGAAGATTTTAGAGCCAGATGTAGGACTTTTATCAACAGATGATTGATTTTGTGAACTGGCAGAGGTTTGAGGATCAACCGCTGTTGACCTAGAAGTGGCAGAGTTTACACATGAGCTTGTAGCACCTGATCCTCTGTTTGAAGAATAGACTTCTATTTGTGGAAGCACACAGTCATATCCTTGATCTTGATCTTCTTCAGATGATTGTGGTGTACCTACATTGTCTAGCTTGATAGAAACATCAGCAAATGTGAATTTATCTAAATCAAAAAGCTCTGCAGGATTTGCTGGGATTTTCAGTGATGATAGTTCATTGAACTTCACATTCAAAGCTTCTTCAACACACTTTGTCCTATAGTTAAAAACTCTGTAGGCTTTGGCAGTGGTTGAGTATCCCAGAAAATAAATACAATCAATTTTGGCTGCAAACTTAGATATAAAATCTTTTAAGTTCAAAATGAAACATGGACAGCCAAAAATTTTAAAATATGAAATCAGAGGTTTGATTTTATACAAATTCTCATAGGCAGTCTTTTGATGCCTGGGGTTAATCAAAACTCTGTTTTGAACATAGCAAGCAGTGTTTACAGCCTCTGCCCAAAAAGACAGGGGTAAACCAGAATCTGCTAGCATAGTTCTTGCTGATTCAATTAAGGTCATGTTTTACCTTTCAACCACCTCATTTTGTTCTGGAGTTCTTGGAATGCTATATTGTCTAACAATTCCTTTTGACTCACAAAAAGCATCCAACTCCCAATTTTTAAACTCTGTCCCATTGTCACTTCTAAAGATTTTTACTGGAAGATCAAATTGCTTTTCTACTTGTTTGACAAAGTTTTGCAAAATGCTTGCAGTTTCATCCTTTGAATGAAGAAAAATGGTTCACGTAAACCTAGAGAAATCAACAACTATCACTAGGCAATACCTTTTGTGTTTTAAGGTCATGATTTGCATTAGGCCAAACAAGTCCATGTGCAAAAGTTGTAAACACTAGCTTGTTTTGGACCCTTCAATTGATTTGAAAGAACTTTTATGCTGTTTGCCTTTTAAACAGGAAACACAATGTTCATCACAGGAAAATTGCTTATGAGGCAAGCCTCTTACAAGACTTTGTTTTGAGAGTGTGGTGATAGTTTTAAGATTTGTGTGTCCAAGTCTTCTATGCCATAACTCAGTCTCTTTGCTAGAAGCAACTGAGAATAGGCATGTTCCAGACATAGGATTATCTTTTAACATATCTACCACATACACATTCCCACTTCTGTGTGTAGTGAGTTGTGCTTTGCTCTCAGCAATGATTTGGTCAATCTTTTTGACAACCTCTGTTCCCACAATTTGATAAGTTTTCTTAGTGAAGAAGGATCCATATCCTCTATTACTCATTTGTGAGACACTCAGCAGGTTAAACTTTCGATTGTCAATCAAATTCACATTTTTAAAGTTGAGTTTACCAGCCAAAACCGACGCAGACCCTAAGACCTTTCCCTTTGAGTTATTACCAAAAGATATATCACCCTCCATGAGCCATGAAGTCCTTAAGAAGGGCTTTACATATTTTCATGTGCCTGGAACCTCCACTATCTACATGCCATAAGCTATCAAGGCAAGTAGAGGGTCCCTGCACATCAAGTAAATAGATCAGTTGAGGTTGGTCTCCAAAGCCAAAATGGCTTTGGATGAGGTCACAGATGGTCCAGTCTCAAGTCTAGGACAATGGTCAGTGGTTTTGAAATTTTCTTGTAACATCTGCTCTTGACCATTACCTATCAGATTATTATATCCATAAGGGTGCCTGTTTACTCTTTGCTTTGAACTTTTTGTAGCCTTCATAAGCATGAGGAACCTTTTTGTAAGCAGGTTGGCCATACCCTCTTGGAAATGAGTTTGATGGTGGAGCATTTGTCACTTGCACCTCTCTTTGAACATAGGTTTTGGTTAAGGCTTTTGTAACAGATGTTTCAATTTGTTCAAAACTCTGCTTGGATTTATTTCCAATAGAACTTGAACTTTCTCTTTCAAGTGCTTTTGCCTTGATCTCTTTTGCCTTTTGTTCATAGTTTTTGAGATAGATACACTGTTGAGTTGAGTGATTTGTTTTGCTGCAGATGGTGCATTTTGAGGAGTTTTTGATAACACAAGTTTTGTTAATGTTATAGGCTTTTAAAAGAAAACAATCTGCAGCCACATGATTTCTTTTTTCACAAAATTCACAAAACAAGTTTTTAATCTTCACTCTTCTTTTCCTATCAGACTTTTTCTCAGCAGTGGTTGTGACCTCTGCTGGCACATCTTTGATAGGGATCACCAGTGCTTTTGGGGCTTTAATACCATCAGTGGTTGTGAAGTCCATTGGCTTAAAGTTTTCTAAGATATCACATTCATCTGACCAGGTTGGTTTAAACTAATATTTTTCAATTTTTTATCTTTTGTTGAAACCTCTGGTTTTTCCAAAACAATTTTGTTTCCAGCTTTATCTGTGATTTTTATCTCTTCAGCAGCCAAGTTTGTAGGGACAACTTCAACCAACTCAGAATCAATTTCAGCAACATTTTTCTCATTTTGGTCATAGGCTCTAAAACCTATACCAAACTTGATGTTGCTCTTGATCTGAGCATCAGGCATAATTTCATAACCTTTGCAGGACTCAACCCATTTTTCACAAGTGATTTGGGTTTCTTCTTACTCCTTTTTACAAACTTGGTATTTTTCTACCATAGTTTGGAGTTGGTCCTTGGTTATCCTTGATTCATATCTTAGGCTACTCATTTCAGAATCTTTTTCACTTAACTTTGATTTTAACTCTTTAATCAGTTTTTCAAAATTAAGTTCATCTTCTAAAATTTTGTTTCTCAGGTTTTCATTCACCTTTTTGATGTTTGCAAAAACAATGATGCATTTGTCAGAACATAGATCTTTAAGGATCTGAGGTGATACCTTTTAGCAGCCATAAGAGCACAGTCACACTCATCTTCACACACATCAATGTTCCATGGGTCAGTAGGAGAGTTCTTTTCCTTATCAGCAACATTTTCTCTTTCTTCACTTGAAACCACTGTTTCATCACAAACTTGAACTTCATCAGATTTTGACACTATCTCCACATATTCAACACCTTCAGCAATTGTCTCTAAGGCCATTAAACAAAATTCTTGTTCAACATCATTTTCGGCCATTAAAGCAAAGTTCTCATCAGTCAATTCCTCAGGCAAACTGCTCCAGTCAACATAACTTTGTGTGAAAAAGTTTTGTTGACCAACCTCTGCTGGACTACCACTGGTTTGAGCAGGTTGTGTAACAATGGGTGTTTGTTGAACAAGCACTTAAGGATGAGATGGTGCCTGAAGATATTGAATTTGTGAAGCAGTGGATTGAACATAATGCACAGGAACAGTGGTAGCAGGATGTGCAAAGTGGGCAGTGTTTTGAACATGTTGAGTAGTGTTTTGTGTGTGCTGAGGTCTAGGGCCAGGATGAGTCACTATTGGTCCAGAACTTTGAGACCTGCATTCTCTGGCAAAGTGTCCTAGCCTATTACACTTATAACACTTGACTTTTGATTTATCCAGCCCAACCTTCAACCCCCCATACAAATCTGGGAATTTTCTACCAGTTCTCTTGTAAAACTTACTAGCCCTAACACACAATAAGGCCAGTTGGTGCAAAATATCTATTTCTTCAAGATCAGAAGGTTCAATGTGTTGCAAGTCATTCAGCTCAAATGATAGATTATCAGAGGTTTGACTTTCCCCACTAGCAGCAAAAGCATAGTTGGGTGCATATGTTTCAGATCCAAAGTTCCCACTAGATGTAATATCTATATAGTGATCATAAATTTGGTCCTTACTACTGCCAGTACCCTCTTCTTGGCCAAAAAGAGTTGTATTACCCAATGAGTAATCATCATTCATTTTGCCAGAATCTTACAACTTCTTTTTCTGGTTTAACTCTCTCTCATAAGTGAGGAGTATCCCATGAAGTTGTGTCAACGACATTTCTTTAAACCCAACAGATTTTCGCGTTACATAAGCTACCGTCTCCCACTTATTTGGTAACGATCTAAGGAAACGACTATTGACAGTCGAATTACGAAAACCACGTTAACTAGTCTAAGTTCACTGATGAGACAGCTGTAACGTTCAAATTGTTGTGTTAGAGACTCTCATTTCAAGTGACAAAACATTTCATACTGCTGATTTAGAACTTCTCTATTACTTTCTATCACTTCCTCAGTTCCACCGAATTGCTCCTTAAGTGCATCCCATAACTCCTTTGCATTATTGCAATGAAGTAGACCAGCATAAATTTCATTGGGTAAGGCCGAAGCAACTATGCTAAACGCCTTAGCATCCAATTCAATTTTCTGGAAATCCTGCTCCGAAAAGTTTTCAGGATTTTTTGGCACTTGTTTAGTTGGATCTTCTGTGCTTGGAACCATTGGAACGTGAGGTCCATAAGCAACAGATCTCCAGCAACCGGTGTTTTGCTGGGCAAGGATGTGACCCATCCGTTGTTGTCAAATGAAATACTCATTTCTTTTTAGCATCGGTGGTTTGAACAAGGATCCAGAATTGGCATCCTGTGTGTTTTGAGACATTTTCAGTTGATTTTTTTCAGATTTTGTTTTTAAAAAACTTTGAACGTAATAAAAACTCTGAATATCAAACAAAAACAACCAAACTAATTAGCAAGAGAGCTGATATGTTCGAACCAAATAGATTGTTAGATCGAATTTGATGAATCAGGCTCTGATATCAATTGTTAGGATCTGAGTTTGAATTACTTGTAGTTTTTGTTTCAAAAATGGAAAGTGATTGAATTAAAAGAGATTTGCAGAGGAATAAGATGGAAAACTTTTACTACAAGCAATAGTCGTTTATTTTCATCATCATCATGCTTTCAAGTTAATTAACTTGCATGTGATTCACAAACTCCCCCTCAGCCTTTGTAATTACAGTTTGGTAATGAGAAAATGCAGAGAAGATGATATGCGAAAGTTGATATTTTAATAGACAAGTTTAAAGGTTACAGGAGTTGCCTATATATACTAAACTATCTAGCCTCTGAGCATCTTTGATGACGTCAGGGTTGATAGTGACAGGAAACAATATTTAACTAACTCTAAACACTGTTAATACTAAACTATCAGTGCTTGGCACTATTACATTAATTAACTATGCTAATGACTAAACTCTGATTCCTATCCTCTGTCCTTGTTAACTCTAGCAGACCTTGAAGCTTTGTGAAGGCAGATGATAGGATGAGCAGTCTTTATGGAACGCAGTGTAAGTGCATCAGATGATGTAACCTCTGATAGTTGAACCAAAGCTCGGATAGTGTTATTTGGCTTTATATCATATGTTCCTTTCATAGGGTTCAATCCCAACATGCTTAAACTTGTGGATTAACATCTCTCGGATATATGGACTTAGTACTCCGAAATTTCGTTTGAGAGATTGCCTGATTCTGAGATACGAGGTCTTTATAGATGATTGATGTCTGGGGTATATACAAGTTCTTCTGATTTTGCATAAGCAATGGCCTAGAACTTCTATAATGCTTTTGCTAAAAACCCTAAACTGCAGCAAAATTGAAAGAATCGAAAGATCTAATCAATTGCAGTCAAAAGATTCCAAATATGGAACACTACCTTAAATTCGAGCCTTCATCTCTTTGTATGTACGATGGTACTAACCTGAGCTCTAAAGGCCTCGCATTACCCAGATACAGATATCAGTTACGCTATACTCCCCTATAAGATGAAATCTAGGAAATCTTAATACGGGAGTATATTCTGAGATGGGAACCATAGTTATGTCAAGTTTCATAAATCTACCTAACATATCTTGGAACAATTGAGAAATGTGTCGAAGTTTAAGTGGATAAACATATCGACAATCTAGGTAAACAAGTTTAATGTCACACCCCGACCCGCAGTGGAATGGTATGGGGCATGAAGATTCCCCATAGCTCATGACCCTATTATGAGTTTAATATTTAAAGCCATTAAACTAAATTGTCAAACAACATATATCAATCAACAGTTGTACATACATTGTTCAAAAATAAACATAACAAAATTTTCCGATTTATTTTCCTAAGGCCCATGCTACGTGTCCTCTTCACTTGATTACCAACTTTGCTCCTGCTCCACGTTAGGAAAATATATTTTTGGGTCAACAAACATGTTGGTGAGCAATTCCTTATTTTGTAGAAAATGGTTTAGTATTTATTTTATAGAAAACTATATTTTAAAATGCTCACAAGGTTAATATAGAGATTGTCACATGTCACTAATATAACTAACAATACATATATATCAATAGAGATACATAACAAATTAATAGAACACACCAAGACCAAAATAGCACACAACAACAATAGCGTCCATTAGGCTCAAGCCCCGGGGAGCGAGTCCAATGTCGTTGGCGATACTAGGCTACAACCCATGGTCGTGGGGAACCTAGTGCCGTGGATCCACTAGATACAATAGCATGTAAAAGACTTGACATAGCATACAAGTTAAAAGATAAGACACATGAACATCCAGATATCAACATTTTGATTTTAGCATTTTAAAAATAGAAATAATCATAGATTTAAATAACATGATGCACCCCAAAATTTGTAAAATTGAAAAGGGAAATTTGAGAGAAATTACTCACAGGTTGCAAAGAAATGTTCCACGAGCGTTACCGCACGAAAGAAATAAATAGAATCTAGAAATAATAATCAACCTAAAATATAAATAAACGGAAATGCCAAACAAACGAACAATATATCAATTTTAGGAAATTGGGTTCTCCTATTTAGGGAGTTATATTATATAAAACAATTATTCGGCAACATAACCAAGTCGACATATATATATATATATATATATATATATATATATATATATTTACATAAATATTTCTAGAACTATTAATCATGACAAATTCAAAGCAATATCAATTTTCGTAGGTTTTAATGTTTTGTAAATGCTCATATTTAGATAAATTCACTAAAAACATCCAACAATTTTATAAACCATATTTAACGATTATCACCCATTTTAAATTCCAATAACAAATTTTATATTTACTTAAAAGAAAATCCATTAATCCTTTAATAAGACAATTATCTAAAATCATAGAAAGATTATATAAGAGTCTTAAAAAAAATTATATAATGTATAAAAATCAATAAAAGTATTTATAGAATTTATTCGTAATAAACATGTATTTTTGAATAATTAAAACACGTATAAATCCAAGTTATATCCCTGAATTACCAAGCATTAAAAAATAATATAAAATTTCCTAGTGTTTATATAATATGAAATACCCAATAAAAATGCTTATTGAATTTATTTGAATTATCTTGTATTTTTATTTGATTTAACTAGTAATTAAAACATATATAATTCTTCAAAATTCCAATTGATATCTAAAAAAAATCCCAAAAATTACCCAAATTATTCTAACATGATACATAATAGTATCCTACCCTTAATATCATTAAGACACAAGTAAACCTAAAAGCTCCAAATTTTATGAACAAAGAACCCTAATTTCAACTAAAATAAAATTTGGATAAAATCAGCCATCTATCACTAAAATTGATAGAGGGCTTTTGTAGAGGATGAAAAACAAACAATATTAGGCTTTGGAATCTCCTGAAAAGGTCGAGAATTGAAGGAGATATCGCCGTTGCAAGTTACGAGCCCTGGAATCCTCTTCGATCAAATTCGCGAGATATAGATGATGAAATAAAGTAATTTCAGTGGGTTTTAGTTTAGTTTTTCTTAGAGTATTACAATGGTATACGGGTTGTGGTTAGATTTTACGAAACAAGGATAACCCAAAAGATGAACACAAGTCTTTAATGGAGGAGATAACTTGAAATCAATGGTTCGGTTTCATGTATTATGGCAAGGTTAAATGAAGAGGTTTTAGTTTCTCCTTGATTAGGAATTAATTGAGACCAAAATGGAGCCCAACTATCATGAAACGAGTGAGGAATATTCGTGTCGGGTTTGCGGTTCACATGGGTTGCACAACTTTCGAAGTTGGGTGGGGAAGATGATGCGTCTTTACATTATGATATAAGTTATGCGCTTCAGATTTTGAAACAATAAGTTGAGCAGCACAGTTGGTTTTGGCGTGGTTTGTGAAATGGTTAGGTTTGGGTTCGAGTCCTCCCAACACCGTTTACTTTTCTTTTCTTTTTATTAGATGAGCCACAGGTGTAAGTTAAGATTAATACGCGTCGAGTTTACGACATAAGTTCGCCTGTGGTTTGGTTGGTTCAGCTGTTGTCTGTTACTCGTGAGATCTCGGGTTCGAGTCCACACCTCAGCAGTTTTTTTTGTTTCATTGCTTTTATGTTTATTTCCTAACTGGATTAACTTATATGGCTAACCTAGTTAGGTGATACCTTAGTAAAAATTAACTCACCAACTAACCCTAACTAACTAAGTTAACCGAGTTGTCTAACCTAGTTAGTTGATTTGTTTATTTATAGTTTTCATTTGTTACAAAGTAACCCCCCCCCCCCCAACTTGTAACTTTTTTAACTAATTAATGAATCTAACTTTGTTAAAGCTTCCCTTATATAAAACTAACCGAACAAACTAAGTTATCTTATAAAGTTAGCGATTTAGCTCAGTTTTAGTCTAACGCGATACGCGACATTTAGTTAAACAATAAAAATATTAAAAGTTCTTATTTTTATTTAATTAAAAAATAATTCCAGTTTTGAAATCCGGGTCGGAGTTCGGAGATCCGATTTTGAGGGATGTTACAGTCTCCCCTACTTTAGGGAATTTCGTCCCGAAATTAGGAGGAAACTTATTCATATAGGATGAGGTATAGGGTCTTCCATAGGCGTAAACGGTATCTGTTCGATTTAGTAATAGCGTTAGGACCTCGAATCTTAGGATTGGATTATTCCTAGGAATGTCAGGTAACGAGGGCTAAACACAAGTCCTAACGTTGCTGAACGTACGCTCAAACTGAGATATACTGAGAGGTGTGGACTTATTGAGGCGGTAGCGTTCTTAATAAGGGTTATACACCCAGTAAATGAATCGCTTTGAATGCCAAAGATAGAGAAATGAAGAGCGTTAACTGTTGTGTACAAGGTAGCCGGTTATAGGTTCTATGATCATTACAATCATGAAGCCTAAGGTTGGCGTATCGAGGATTGATTGCAGTTAAAGAGAAAATCATGTCCCAAAGATGACTTGTAACACGGGAGAGAGTTTGCAACTGAGTCCTGAAGTATACTTTTGAAACTCAAACTACAATCAGTGTCACAACCTGGGATCTTGAAAAATTTCTCATAAAATGCCACAATTTGAGTTGAATGAGCGAAATCATAGAATTAGAATTCTCCAATCATAAAACCAAAATAAACAAACTAAAACTCTCATGATTAGTCTAACAAAGCTTTTGAAAATTAGATAGAGACACTTATATATAGGAAGTACCAGCGGCATATCCACCATGTCTCTACCAAACTTTCATCCACACCGTTATTCGAATCATGATTGACAACATAAACAAAACTTTTCATGACAAGTTTAACGAGGCTTTTGATATTTCGATAAGAACACTTATATATAGGAAGTACCAGCGGCGTATCCACCATGTCCTAATCGAGTTTCACTGGCTTCGTTATTCGGATCGTGATGGACGACACAAACACAACTTACATAGAACTTCTCTCAACCAATCCAACGAGGCTTTTGATAGTTTGATAAGAACACTTATATATAGGAAGTACCAGCGGCGTATCCACCATATTCTTATCAAATTTCATCAGCTTCGTTAGCGGTTCTGATTGGTTTTATGCGACAACTCAACTTACTAATTAAATAAAGATATCAAAACCATAAGCAGCCAAAACGTGAGTCTCGAACCCAGCGTGACTAATGATGACAGTACCTACATCCATAGTTATGAGGGAAGGGTCGGTCTATGGAAAAGTGAGACGATACCCACATCGCATAAACTATAGGGAAGGTAAGCCGTGATGAGAAATGATGTGAAACTGCAATAACATGAAATAACAATAAAACATAACATAAATGCATAATGGATGAAAATGACGATCGATAGTAATGTTGAAAGCGTGACAACGACACAAGCTATCAACAGTACTGATTAAGGGTTAATAATTCTATCGGTTGACGTTAGTGCGAACGTCAAGCGTACGAAGTAGGAGTAGCAGGTGGAGTTGATAGTGAGAGAAAACTAAACGTGAAGTTGGCAGGCAGGAGAAAACGAAGCAGCAGTAAGGATCTTAGCTTCCTTTATTACGATTCGGACAAACGTAGAGACGTCCTAAAATAAATTGAGGAAACCATAACTTTGTTGACAAGACTCA
Organism: Scalesia atractyloides; assembly: GCA_947069175.1. Classification (NCBI taxonomy): domain Eukaryota; kingdom Viridiplantae; phylum Streptophyta; class Magnoliopsida; order Asterales; family Asteraceae; genus Scalesia; species Scalesia atractyloides. The sequence continues at coordinate 35,969,185 of CAMTDV010000015.1, forward strand.
CGTTAATTTCGTTTTGTTAACCATATTTACACTTTACCAAGTGTAAAACATTAGCATTTTAAACTTTTCATGTACAAAAGCAATTTGTTTTATTGAGAAAAATATTTTCGTTAAGTTTCAAAAAAAATATTTGTTGATCTAAAGTGGTAAATTTTAAATAAAAAAAAATATTTATTATATTTGTTGGTATTATTTTTTATAAAAACACATTTTGAGGTTGGAAAAAAGAAATTTATCGTCACCGTGTGCCCTTGACTTGAATTTGTCGAACTATGGGCACATGTTACGAAAGTGATTAGGGTTGTGATGTTCAAGTCGTAATGGACGACTCGCTAATTTAAATGTATTCCCAAAAATCACATCATACACTTGTGCTCAGAAATTCAAACTAGTTCATACGAAAATTAAACTTAAAACATTTTATTCGAAATATCCCAGTGCATAAAATTTCGTCGTTCTGCTGACTCCGTCATGATCGCCTTTGTTCTAGATGAGTGTTCGTCCGCGTGCCTTCTAGTTATCCTGGTCCTCTGCATCGGTTTTGCTGGCTTGATCGTAAGGCACGAGTTGGGTTTCATATAGCGCAGCCGGTTGATCCATTAGTGGGGTGTCCGGTTGGACATACGGTTGGATCATTAGGTGGGTGTTTGGTTGCTCAAATGAGGGTGTCACATGTTGGACATTGGATGGTGCCAAAGGTGGTTCAGTTTGAGGGTTATAGCGCCGACAAGTGTTGATTAGGTGACCATAAAGTCCACAATAAGTACAAAGGCGGCACAAAATGCTGATGGGGTGATGTTTTTACAGGTGGGACGTTGTGGAAAATGTTCGCGATAAGGTTTTTTGTCGGGTAGGGGGTTAGCGGCAACCTTGTTCAGAGGAACAGCAGGTATGGCGTATTCGTGGTTGGTTTCAATCCTCTGGTGGTTGTTGTCGGGTGGAGACGGTTCAGCTTTCGCCTCTTCGATTTGATTCGTGGAGGCGTGAGCGTTGAGCGCCTGTTGAACTTGAACGACTATAGTAGGAATAATTGCGACCATTTGTTCAGCTATCAAAGCTACCATTCGGCAGTTGGAAATCCTCGATTGACGACGACGGCGACGCTAAGGCGGCATCTACTAGAGACAACATAAGTAAGATGTACAACCCATAATGAGAATAGATGGGCAAATGGTTGGGGGTTCACGAATTTGTGAAATCATGGAACTCGGGGAAAATTCAATATTTCGAGATTACAAATCACATGAAAATATTATGGTGTATCAAAGGGTAGCAAAAGTCTAACCCGTTGATAGAATACAAAAAGACAGGGTGATTTATTTGAAGGTTATTAGGATCTCGTGGAATGTTAAGAATTTATTCTGGTGGTTTATACGAAACGTTATAATAACTACATGGAATAAAGATAAAATAATAGAATTTATGATAAAATAATATTTCATCATAAAATATTAAAAATCATAGGTTTGGCACATCATAGGGTTCAGTATGACTTCCATGCATCACTTTCGTAATTACGTGTGCACCCGCAATTACCAAGCTTTCCCATGGTCCTCATACGTCTACCTTTGACGTATTAACCCGAAGAAAATCATGAATAAATAAATGACTCGAGTTTTGGGGTGTTGTAAAACGATGTTTAGGATAGTATCCATGAATTAACACGAACAAATTTGACGTATCAAAGTGTTGTTAGTTCACGTGACGTTTAGTGTGACATGCTTTGGCCTAATAGGTATTGGTACTCTCATCGATAGTCCCCAGGTAGGCAAACTGGTCCATTAATTGGATTTATATGAATGCCAACCTAGACAGGATGTCTCGACTACCGGTACGTAACCCTTCAAGTTACTATATGTCCGTCACAAGAACTCACTTTGACGGGAGTGAAATCTCAATTGAAATTTGAAACTCAAAACGAAATGAAATCAAACTCAAAAATAAAATCAAACACAAGAATAATCGAAATGCACTAAGAGAAACAAATAGATTGAAGACTTTATATGTAGAATAGGAATTAGAATAATGAATATTCTTAGATAGTATAAGGTGTGTGCGACATGACAACGAAAATAAATGATAAATTATGCTTTCATAATAAAACACACATTGGCATTTAAGGCATATGATATTTAGCATATAACAATTGAATGTGCAATATTCAGTACCTACACATCAAGTACAATCTAAATATGCTAGAACTTAGATCGATCAAGCTTTATTTCATTGTTTTTCGGTTAATCGAATAGTTATGCGTTTTTTTGTCGAATAGGTGTTGATTAGGGCTTCAAACCCCAAAGATTAATGATCATGGCTGCCATATAACACCAGGGAAATACCAAGGTGTACTTATTCAGCCCATAAACATGTTTAAACCTCGAAAAATCTTGGATTAAAATGAGTTTTTTGGCTAGATATCGCGTTTAATCAAGAAAACAGGATTAAAATCATAAGAACCAAGGTTTATACCTTTGATTTGAAGTTGTTAAGATGAAAATCAGCTGGATATTCTTGTGCTTATGGCATATTTTGAGAGAAAAGGTGGATTTTTCTTGGAATTAAATGAGAATAAAATGAAAAAATTAAAAAGATGATGCTTATGGGGGGTGGCGGTTTGGGTGTGGGTCCCAATGGGACACCTCGTGTTTCGTTATATGTGTTAAAAGATGATGTTTATCTTCCGTTTGCATTTAGGTTCGTTTTCAGGTCCCGGACGCCTTCTCGATTTGCGAAACGGGCTCCGTTTTTCGCTTTCTTACTGTCAAAAGACTCGTTTTTAAAAACTGGGCATAACCGTCTCGAAATCCGAGCATGGTTACGTTTTAATCATAAAAGTCTTGTATGACGTTCGTTTAAGTGTTTTTAAGTTTGAACGATCGTTCCTTTCACATTTAGTTGTCTTATGTTATGTTCGAAACGAAGGCGTTTCCCTAACCGGGGAGCTGCTTCGTTTTGCGTGCCCGGGCTTCGATTATTTTCAAACCTTATGTGACAGTCTATGGCACAAAACTAAGTTGTTTCTAGAACTCGGAATCTTAATTGATGCTACCGATAACCTAATAATCAACGTCAAAGGTTTAATGCGTTGTTAAACATCAAGTCTCCGTTTAACACGTTGTATAAGGCTAAGGACACCAACCTCGCATTGTTGGTCCTTAATAGTGTCATGTTAATCATGAAGTGCTCTTGGATTCTTCCGAGACATAGTAACTATTGCTCAGCATAGCACACAAGTGATACAAGTTCACAAGGTTTACGCGCAATTAATGTTTTAATCATGACTTAAGGTTTAGGACCAATTAAGTGGTACCTGGTTTCATCGTGGGTATCACAGCTTTACACGTTCTGTAGAATGTTTCCGGGATATAAACTAAATTTTACAACTACTTAAACTTGTGGATTAACATCTCTCGGATATATGGACTTAGTACTCCGAAATTTCGTTTGAGAGATTGCCTGATTCTGAGATACGAGATCTTTATAGATGATTGATATCTGGGGTATTATACAAGTTCTTCTGATTTTGCGTAAGCAATGGCCTAGAACTTCTATAATGCTTTTGCTAAAAACCATAAATTGCAGCAAAATTGAAAGAATCGAAAGATCTAATCAATGGTAGTCAAAAGATTCCAAATATGGAACACTACCTTAAAGTCGAGCCTTCATCTCTTTGTCTGTACGGTGGATCTAATCAAGGTTTTTACGTATAATTGCAGTCAAAATACCCAATAAAAATGTTTATTGAATTTATTTGAATTATCTTGTATTTTTATTTGATTTAACTAGTAATTAAAACATATATAATTCTTCAAAATTCCCATTGATATCTAAAAAAATCCCAAAAATTACCCAAATTATTCTAACATGATAGATAACAGTATCCTATCCTTAATATCATTAAAACACAAGTGTAACCTAAAAGCCCCAATTTTTGTGAACGAAGAACCCTAATTTCAACTAAAATAAAATTTGGATAAAATCAGCCTTCTATCACTAAAATTGATAGAGGGATTTTGTAGAGGATGAAAAATAAACAATATTAGGCTTTGGAATCACCTGAAAAAGGTCGAGAATTGAAGGAGATATCGTTGTTGCAAGTTACGAGCCCTAGAATCCTCTTCAATCAAATTCGCGAGATAGATGATGAAATAAAGTAATTTCAGTGGGGTTTCATTAGTTTTTCTTAGAGGATTACAATGGTATACGGGTTGTGGTCAGATTTTATGAAACAAGGATAACCCAAAAGATGAACACAAGTCTTTAATGGAGGAGATAACTTGAAATCAATGGTTTTGGTTTCGTGTATTATGGCAAGGTTAAATGAAGAGGTTTAAGTTTCTCCTTGATTACAAATTGATTGAGACCAAAATGGAGCCCAACCGTCGTGAAACGAGTGAGGAATAGTCGGGTCGGGTTTGCGGTTCACAAGGGTTGCACAGCTTTCGAAGTTGGGTGGGGAAGATGATGCGTCTTTACATTATGATATAACTTATGCGCTTCAGATTTTGAAACAATAAGTTGAGCAGCACGGTTGGTTTTGGTGTGGTTTGTGAAATTGTTAGGTTTGGGTTCGAGTCCTCCCAACACCGTTTTCTTTTCTTTTCTTTTTTTTAAATGAGCCACAGGTATAAGTTAAGAGTACTACGCGTCGGGTTTACAACATAAGTTGGCCTGTGGTTCGGTTGGTTCAGCTGTTGTCTGTTACGCATGAGATCTCGAGTTCGAGTCCATAACTCAACATTTTTTTTTGTTTCATTGCTTTTATTTTTATTTCCTAACTGGATTAACCTATATGGCTAACCTAGTTAGGTGATACCTTAGTAAAAATTAACTCACCAACTAACCTAGTTAACCACCTATAGAAGATAACTAACTAAGTTAACCGAGTTGTCTAACCTAGTTAGTTGATTTCTTTATTTATAGTTTCCATTAGTTACAAAGTAACCCCCCTAACTTGTAACTTTGTTTAACTAATTAATGAATCTAACTTTGTTAAAGCTTCCCTTATATAAAACTAACCGAACAAACTAAGTTATCTTATAGAGTTAGCGATTTAGCTCAGTTTTAGTCTAACGCGACACGCGACATTTAGTTAAACAATAAAAATATTAAAAGTTCTTATTTTTATTTAATTAAAAAAATAAGTCCGCTTTTGAAATATGGGTCGGAGTTCGGAGATCCGATTTTGAGGGATGTTACATTTAAAACTTAAAGTCATTAAAATGTCAATGGTACTGGTGATATGTCTCAAACAACTGATATGATTCTTAGACACGAATTCACAAAAATATGTTTGTAAATATGTTTGTACATAAAATATTTGATTTCAGATTTAAACCCAAAAAGATTTTCTGTGTGTTTTAGCATAAACTTGCAAAAATACAAAAAAAATTTGTCTACATTGTTTTCAACAGCCAATGATGGAAAGCGGTCTTCGGAGTTCGGAAAGGTGTTAGATTGGTGGGAATCTTGATGACAAAGGGTTGGGAGCTAATCTATAAATCAAAATGCACGAAAAATAATAAAAAGTTCATTAATTTGAAACTTTAAATTTGAAGAAAAACATCACTTTGTTCATAACGGGTCAAACCGAGGTCATTAACTTGGACTCGGCAGACAAATCGGTTAACCAAGGTCATTAACTTGGACTTGGTCAACTAAGTGGATTTTCATAACTGGTAAACATGTGAAAGTTCAGGGTTAAAATGAAAAATTTGAAGATGTTTGAAAATTGGCTTTAACTAAGTTCGGCCGAAGTTGTTAGTATTATAGTGTAGCATTGTTTCAAACTTCGGGCGAAGTTAGCTAATGAATTTTGATATTTGAGAGTCAAGTTCGCCCGAACTTGACTATGTATAAATGTACAAGTTCGCTCTAATAATAATTTCATCTGTTCCCTACTTCGAGCGAACTTATAGGTGACTTGAGAGAATTCTGATTTTGCAAAGTTTGTATCGTTGTGCTGCCAAAATTAAGAATGATTATAAGTGATTGGCACACTTATAGTCATGGCCGAGGTATAATTTGTACAAATCATCCATTAATTTCACCTGTTTGAACTGATCTTGGACCGACTTGATAAAATCAGTTAGATCTAGGATTAAAATGAACAAATTGAACGGTGAAATTTGTTATTAATCATGTTAACATCTTAAATAATCTGAAAATTTGATCATTGGACATGAATGTGATTTTGCAGGTTTGAATGGAAAAGATAACAAGTTCGCCCGAACTTGTTAAAGTTGTCTTGATACAACTTCGGGCGAAGTTGTTATTATTCTGTATAACAGTTTGAAAATTATAGCAAGTTCGCCCGAACTTGCTTAATCAGTTCAAATCCTGTAATTACAACAAGTTCGCCCGAACTTGTTGTAAATGTGACAAATCTTGATGTTCAATACAAGTTCGCCCGAACTTGTTAAAAAATGTCAAAAAATGTTTCAAGGACATATTTGGCTGAAGTTGTTTAGTATTGTAATGCTGATGCATCAAGTTCGACCGAACGTGATGTAAAATGTTAAAAGCTTGTCAAAATTGATAAGTTTTTGATTGTTTTATCAGGAGAACATCCAACTTTTGTTTAACAAGTTTCATAACACTTGTATTTCGCTGGACGAGAAGATTTATCCGACACTGACTACATTCTCCGAAATCTTAGAGTTTTTGGGAAGAATTCCGATCACCAAGGCGATTACGGATAAACACGTCGTATATAGATCACATGTCTACTTTTTCTGGAACGCAGCATCCTACGACGAAGCGAATAAGGTGATAAAGTCTGTAGTTCGAGTTGGTAATGAAGACAAAGAGCTTTTGGTCACTGAAGCTGACATTCGAAGGGTTTTAGAGTTCAACGACGATGAAAGTGATCCGATTAGTTTCGAAGAAAGAATGGTAAAGGGCTGTTTCTATCGTATGGGCTATAAAGGTCACGTAAACGAGCCAACATTAAAGAAAGGCGGTGTTCCTCTATAGTACAACCTTTTGATTCACGCTTTCAATCATAGGAAAGGAGGGCTCGATGATATTCAAGACTATATGGCCTGCATGGTTACTGCTTTGGTACTCAACAAGAAATTCAATTTTGTAATCTTCAAGTTTATGTCGAAGAACATGGGCAAGGAAAGACTGGTGATGTATCCAAGGTTTGTTCAAATGCTGATTGACGAGAAGTTCAAATACATTGTGAAAGATCCAAACGATAGTCTATACTTGAGCCATATGGATGAAACAACATTGAAAAAGCTCAAGATATAGCAGAAACAAGATTCTGCACCTATTGGAAAGCCTGTGTTTGGTGCTATCAACAAAGCTCATTATGTCGTGCCACCTGAGAATAAATGGAGAAAGGATGGCAGTGGAGATGAAAATGAAGAGGCTGAGCTATTAAAGACCTTAAAAGAAAAGAGAGGTGATTGGTACATCAAGAGGGTTGTGGTTGTTGAGAAACCTAAACGTAAAGGCGCATCAAAGAAGGCTGATACTAAGTTGATTGACGAGCCTAAAGAAGATCCATAGAATGTTGAAGGTTCTAGTGCTACGGTGAATATTGAAAGCCAAGATAAAGATGACGATGTTATTTCAGCGACCTCAGATAAAGATGATGAATCATCTGAAGATTCTGCTGACATTAGACAGAGGGAAGTGGAGAAAGAAAAAGAAGAAGAAAGGTTGAAAAAAGCGCGGTGAAGATCTGTACATACCGTCTGCTGATGAAGCTTCTGATGAAGATCGACCTAAGAAAAAGTCAAAGCGTTCAAAGTCAAAGGATGGAGACACAAAGAAAACAACGGGTTCTCCGAGTACTTAGGGAAAGAAAAAGCCTTAGAGCCGCAGATACTTAAGTCAGAAAACAAAGAAAGGAGTTACACAAGAACTTCCTGTTTCTAATCTGCAAGACATCCCAATTATCAGGATCTAAGTTTGAATTGATTGTTGTTTTTGTTTCAAGTAATGGAAAATGATTGAAAACAGAAAATAAATGCAGCGGATTAATGGAAAACTTTTACAACAATCAATCGGTCGTTTGTTTTCATCACCATCATGCTTTCAAGTAATTAAACTATTGCATGTGATTCACAAACTCCCCCTTAGCCCAATCACGATCGTTTGATAGTAAGAAATGAAGAAGATATGTGAAATTGATATTTTTAAGAAGACAAGTGTTAACTGTTACATTGAGCGCCTATTTATACTAATTGTCTAACCACTGATCGTCTTCAATGACGTCAGGGTTGATAGTGACAACTAACAAGAAGTAACTAACTACAAACACTGCTTAGACTAAACTATCAGTGCATAGCTCTGTTACATTGATTAAACTAATACTAAGGTAAGCACTGTTGGTTATCCTCTGTTCTTGTGATCTTCTATCAGCGGTTGAGAGTTTCTTCTGTCAGAGAATAGGAAGCAATGTGTTTATTGAAAGCAGTAACTACTCATCAGCGGTTAGAACCTCTAATGGTTGGATCAAAGCTCGGATGGTGTGTTTTGACTATGTATCATCTGTTCCTTTTCAAATGTTCAATCCCAACAATCTCCCCCTGGAACAGATGATGCCAAAAACACCTTATTCTTGATCTTTATTCCTCAAAAAGAATTCTCTTATTTGACCCTTGAATTGTAGTTCAAAGTTAAGAGATTCTAAATCATCAGCATCCTTCTCAAGCTCTAAACTTAGTAGTTCGTGGAAGTCTTCTACTGTAAGCCCATAAGCAGCTTCCATGGATAGTTTAGTTGCTTTACCATCAGACTTGAGCAGAGTCAATTCGTGGGTGTCTTTGTTGACCTTCCAATTTAGAATTTTTGGGTCTGAAGGCTTTTGTGAAGGAGCTTTTATTGGCGAGGTTAGAAAAGGAGCTATTCTTGTCAGATCTTCTGCCAGCTTGGCACTTGTATCATCTGTTGGATAGTTCATCATATTTTTGATGCCTTCTTTGATGAATACTTCCTCAAACTCTCTTTCAACCTTCTCTAACATCTCCCCTTACCTTTTTCACTTTAGCAAGGCAAGTGTGGATTGGGCAGATGTTGAGCTAGGCTTTTTAGAAAGTTGGGCTTTGAGAGCAGCATCTTCTTTGGTATAATTAGGTTTATGAGGCATTGATGGATCCTTTTTCCTTCTGGCTTCCAGCTTCTTGTAAGTATCCAACACTCTTAACTCCCCCCATCTCATTACTTGGTTTTTTGACCCATAATGATTTCTTCTTTCATTCTTCTGAGCTTCAGGGTCTTTTCAGGTACATTCTTTTTGTATTTGTTCCAATATGGGCATGTAGGTTTGTTGTGAGGATCTTTTAGTTGTTTTTCTATTCTTACAATTTCTTCTTGAAGCTCACTCACAGACCAATCTTTAAAATGTGCCCTAGTTGCAGCATATTTCTTGTATTCCATGATGTGAGAGATGTACTTATCTTTCAAAAATTTATCATCTGCTTCAGAGATCTGATTTGATAGATATTTTTGAAAATCTTTCCAGTGATTGGACTTTGCTCAGCTGAAACTGGTATTGGTTCTACACTTCTCTATCACTTTTGCCTTCATACAACTTCTTAGCAATATCCACTGCCTTCCTTTCTTTGAGTTCCAGATACTTATCAATATTAGCAGGCTTTGGATAACCTTGAAGAGATGGGAAATGTCTTTTGTCTGGATCTTCTTCAGCATAGAAAGACTTGATTTATTTCCTAACTGCAGGCAAAACAAGAGGAAACTTTATAGCTGCAGGAACCACATCTTTGGAAGGAACAAATGTTGTAGTCGGGGAAGCAGAGGTTAGATTTAAAATTGGTGCAGATCCAAGAGGCATAGGAGCAGGGATCTCTTATTCATTATGACCTTTGTTACCTGCCTTCTCTTAAAACTGATTGATGGTGACGATGGATGGCTTGGAATTCTGGGTGGTGTTGGTAGTATTTGTGTGGAAGTGGGAAAAGTGATGATGGCAGTGGTTGTGATAACATCTGCTACAACCTCTGCTGTGTCAACAGATGTTGGCACAATAGTTGCTGTAACATCTGTTGGGGTGGATATGGGAGTTGTGTGAGAAGATGTGGTTGATTTTGTGATAACATAGGTTTTTGTGGTTGGACTGGTGTAGGACCGATCCTCAATGCTTAGGAACCTAAGTTTGATATCTAACGTCCATAATAGCGGAAATATTACGTCGTGTTACCAATAGACAAGAATTAATCAGTTAAACGTCAGTTTTATAGATCAAACGTTCTAGTTACAGACTGATAGAGCTTCGCCTCTGAGATGCCAAAGCTACAAATGAGACACACAAGCTAGGTATTTATAGCATTACAAGTTCGGCCATGGAGGTGCAAGTTCGCCTGAACTTGCCTATGTAAGTTCGGCCGAACATCCCTAGACATGTACACTTATGGGCGAACTTGGCTACAATATAGATAAATACTTCGTATACCTAGCCTATTCAGCTCTATACAATACAGACTTGATAATAGACTAAGACATAGACATTATGCACCAACAGACTCCCCCTTGGATATCGTCTTCGTCTTTTATCAGTCTTCAAAACTCTGTCTTCATATATACGTTAACGTACCCGACCGAAGAAGTTCTTGTACGGCTTCTTTCGTCTCTCTTGTTTCGGATCCGGCATCTAATCAGTTGGCGGTGGTCTTTTAAAGTTAGCCATCTTGAGCAAACTTTGCCTTACCGCTTTTTCCATTCTATCTTTGATCGCCTCTCTTCTGGTTTCTTCTTTAAGAAATTCAACTCTTTCCAGATCCCTCCACTTCGTTTGCCACATTTTACCAGAATTTACTTCGCGTGCATAGCAAACGTTGAAAACTTTCTGATACTGCATTGCCTGTACCTTTTGTCTTTCTTCAAAAACAATCTTGCTCTAGAAAAGGCATTTTATATCTTCTCTCGAGCAGTTAACCAACCACATAGGATCTAGAATCCTTAGCGTCCTCCACAAACCTCTCATACCCTGATGACCCATCACTTCAACTCGTTCCTTAGCAATATCCAAGTGATCTTCAAACTTTAGCACAATCACTGCTTCACAAGTAGTTGGATCAATCTGCCACCACTTGAATAAAGGATAGAAGTTCTGTTCGATCGGCATAAGTGGCATATTCCTCATGGCTCTAGGACGTTTCATAATCAACGTTATGTCCTTTTCCCCTGTAACCTTGTTAATCTTTATTCTTCGTCTCGGAATAAACGGCTTCCAGTGATTCCAACCTTTATCAGCTTCGTATTTAATCATCTTCCACAACAACTGATCAACTGTCTTCATATGATAAGTAACATTCACTGTTTGTACCAGCTCTTCCATATCCCAATACGGCAATGTCTTTAAACCAGCACAATATTTGAAGTATTGCACTCCAAATTCTCTTTTGATTGCATATACGTTGAGCTCTTTAAACCATCCCCAACTAAGTATATCCCCCAAAGAAACATCTTTATTTCTGGTGAAGAATGCTAGTGGACGTTGAAACTTACGTTCACGTGGCATCTCCTTGAACCAGGACTTTTTCGCTTAGCTATCTCTTCTTTGGTCATCGGTTTAGGAATTTTTCCTTCTCGTAGCTCTTCAGCAATCCTCTCTTTCAACATATCTTCATTAAGCTGTTTATGCATTTCTTCGAATGTAGGAAAACTTTCTGAATCTTGACCAACATACTTAGCTTTTTGATCTGATTCATCATCTGAGGACCAATCTTCAACTATCACACGATTATACTCATCAGCTTCAAACCTTTTCTCGTACTGATACTCTTTCGGTTCAAATGTGTTAACAGTCATAACCTCTTCAAAATTAAACTCTAAATTCTCAGCTTCAACTAGTTTCGCCAGATCTTCTTTCGAGTAATTATGTACAAACTCACCTTCTTCAACATTGTGTTCCAACATTAGTATCAATGGTTTCATAGGTACTGCAGTCATAGGCTTCGCAGATCGATCAATATCTAACACATCAATATCATGTGAAGGCCCTTTTTGCCCTGACTCCCCCTGGCTTTTATCTTCCATTTTATTCGATTCATCGTTCACCAGATTAGAAAAATCAAACTCATCAAATGCTTTAGCTTCATTGATCTTTAAACCTGTACCACCCTGATCATCACCTTGATCAAAATCATCGTCGTCATCCCCAACATTCCAATCTTCATAACCTTCTTCCTCTTCATCTTCATTCTTATCTTTCTCAGCTTCATCATTGTCTTTTTCTTCAGTAACAATGATAGGATCAGACGGCTTGACAGATTCGTCAACCTTTTGGATATCAGACTCAGAAGCTTTTGAAACATCTTCAGTAGGTTTCTCGGGGACATCGGAAGATTTCTCAGCAGTAGATTTAGGGACTTCACCCTCAACATGCGTTCCTTTACCACTATCAGCCAATTCTTTTTCAGCACATTCCTTGGCTTCTTGACGATCAAGACGATCGTATTCAGCGATAAAATCAATACAGATTGTTAGATAACACCTTCTGTAATCTGATAAATCTTCTATCGTTCAAAGCTTGAATTTTCTTTAATTCTGCAATCTCGGTCTGTAGTTTTTCATTGGCGTCCTGCAGACTTTCTATCAACGCCTTGAAATATTCACTTTCATTCTCAAGCACCTTCACTTTATCGTCAAGAATTTCTTTTTCGACTTCGCTCTTCTTTACAAGCTCAGCCTTTTCTATCTCAATATGTGCAACTTTATCTTCGAATACCTTCACACGTTTTTCTAACATATCAGCATTAGTCTCTGGGAAAAACTCATCCAAGTCTTCGAGACTGATTGGACCGTGTGGCATATCACCAAACATACTTCCCCTTGGTGTCTTTGGTGTTGAATCTTTCGGTGTTGTAGTTTTTGGTGTTGACTTCTTTGGCGTAGAACTTTCAGGAACAGAAGTCTTTGGAGCACTAGGCGATTCAGCGATCGGAACTTCAACAAATTCAGACATAGGAGGTTCTTGTGTAACTCATGGCCTTTCAGCTTCGACATGAACAATGACAGGGGGTTCTTGTGGAGGAGGTTCTTGTGTGGCTCCTTTCTCCTGAGCACCAGAAGGTTCTTGTGTGGCTTCTGTGCTTTTCACCTTGCTTTTATATCTCTTGCTCACCACTTTCTGAGCTTTCTTAGCTTTTCTTTTTCGTTTTGTATGCGGTGACCCTGTAGTCTTCTTTGATATTTCAATTGCAGGAGACTTTGTACGTTTCGCCTTTTTCTTAGGCCTCTCCTCATCAGATTCTTTTTCAGCATTTGGATCAAAATCTGCATGCAATTCCTTTCTTTTTATGCTCTAATTTCTGCTTCTGTCTTTTCAGGCTCCTTATCAGATTCTTCATTTTCGGACGTAGCAGAAATCATATCTTCTTGAGTCGTTTTCACCGTTTCTTGACTCTCAATAACTACTGCAGCGCTAGATCCAACAACTACTTCAACATTTTAAGTTTCCTCCTCATCAACAAGCAAAGTTTCAACTTTCTTTGACGCTCGCTTCTTTTTCGGTTTATCAGCTTCAGCTTTCAAAAACCATTAACTCCTTGCCTTCGGTTTGAATTCCTTAAACCATTCTCGTTCAGCATTAAGTTCATTCTCATCGTCGCTACCATCTTTTCTCCATTTGTTGTCTGGCGGCGATACATAATCTGAGTCTTTAATCGCTCCGAATACTGGCTTGGCAATAGGAGCTGAAGCTTGCTTTTGGAACTTAATAAGCTTCTTCACAGTCGTTTCGTCGAGATGAACCAGATAAATAACGTCATTCGGATCTTGAGCAATGTTGGCATACTTCTCATCAATTGACATCTGTATAAACCTTGGATAAAGACACAATCTTGAGTCTTCCATGTTCTTCGACATGTGAGTAAAAACCAACTTCGAAACATTGAACGGCTTTTTCAAAATAAGCGTTGTTGCCATGCTAGCCAAATAATCATGTACATCATCCAAATCGGCTTTGGCGATGGCTAAATGTATGAATCAACGCATGAATCAGAAGCTTGTAGGGGTTGGGCACTTCCCCTTTCTTCAGCGTTGGCTTGTTTACACTTCCTTTGTAGCCCATGCGGAAAAAGCATCCGCGAACCATCTTTTCGTCTAAACGAATCGGATCGTCTTCTTTGTCTTTGAGCCCCAAAATCCTTCGGATATCACCTTCGGTTACTGTGATCGGCTTTAGCTCATCACCAACTTGTACTGCAGAAGAAATTGTCTTCTCGTCAGCGCTCAGACTTGCGTTCATCCAGAAATGAACAATATGAGAATGATATGATACGGTGCGCTCAGTAATTGCACGACGAATATGACTATCTTCGAGAAACTTCAAAATACTATCATATTCTTTCAGTGATGGACAAATAGACTTATCAAGCGTGATGCATGTATTGTGAGTTTTGGAAAACTCAACTGAAATAACACGCGCTGGAATCTATGCTTGAAAAATAACGTAAAACAAATAGCACGCTTATCGAGAAAAAATCACCAAAAATTTCCTATCACTTTAATCAAGTTTGGGCAAACTTAATTAGGTGTTACAACATTCTGTTTTTAACAAGTTCGCCCGAACATGTGACAAACATGTTCAATTTTTTCAAATGTAAGACCGGGCGAACTTACAATTTTTTTATCATTCAGTTTTATCTAAGTTCGGCTGAACATGTATGAAACATATGTTCCTCATTAAAGAACAAGTTCGGGCGAACTTACAATATAAACAAATCACTTTTTATTATCATAAGTTCGGTCGAACATGATTGAATCAAAACACTTCAATAATCAAGTTCGGTCGAACATGCTTCTGGATTATTTAAACACGTTTTGGACAAGTTCGGTCGAACTTGACAACAAGTTCGGCTGAACTTGTCGTCTTCTCCAAAAGACCAGACAAGTTCAAACATGCAAGAGTGCATTTCAGTCCAATCAAAATCAATTTCACGGTCGATTTTAAGTATAGATTAAAGATCTGTGTTCAATTTTGTCCAACAACATCTTTAACTATCAGATTTTAACAATTTCAGATCCATTCGGTTAGTTCATGGTCAATTCATGGTTTAATCTCCAATATCTCACCTCAGTCATGGTAATTGGTGTGCAAATCACCAAAAATAGACTTCAATCAGACATAATAACTTTTCAAAAGTGTCAATTTCACATAAGATCTCTAAAAGCTCAAGTTCGTTTAACAAGTTCTTGAAACAGGTAAATGAGTTCGGCCGAACTAGAATGGTATTTATACCATGTCAAGTTCGGGCGAACTTGCGAAGCCCATCATGAGGGCCCAGAGTAAGTTCGAGCGAACTTATTACAAAAACATCAACCAGCCATCTACAAGTTCGGTCAAACTTACTGATTGTTAAACTTGAATTGTTTAGCAAGTTCGGCCGAACTTGCCAAACCTCAAAATTTCAACTTTTTCAAAATTTTCATTTTTAACCCTGAACTTTCCAACTTTTTACCAGTTATGAAAAGCCACTCAGTTGACCAAAGTCCAAGCTAATGACCTTGGTTAACCGATTTGTCTGCCGAGTCCAAGTTAATGACCCCGGTTTGACCCGTTACGAACAAACTGTTGATATTTTCAAAATCAAAGTTTCAAATTAATGAACTTTTTATCGTTTTGACTTTTCAGATTAACAGATTAGCTCCCAGCCCGTTGTCAAAGAGATTCCCACCAGTTCTAGCTCCTTACAAGACTTCGAAGATCCGTTCTCCAACATTGGTTTGCCGAAAACAATGTAGAAATAAAATCTTTTTGTATTTTTGTAAGTTTATGCTAAAACACACCGAAAATCTTTTTGATTTTTAATCTGTACAGCTGAAATACAATGAAATAAGCAATGTAAACTATGTACAAACATATTTACAGACATATTTTTGTGAATTCGTGTCTAAGGATCATATCAGCTGATTGAGACATATCACCAGTACCGTTAACCTTTAAATGACTTTAAGTTTTAAACTCATTTACCTAGATTGTCGATATGTTCGTCCACTTAAGCTTTACCACATTTCTCAACTGTTTCAAGATATGTTAAGGTAGAATTTATGAAACTTGACTTATCTATGGTTCCTACTTCTTGAATATACTCCCGTATCCAGATTCCTAGATTTCATCTTACAGGTGAGTATAGCGTAATTGATATCTGTATATGGGTTGTGCAAGACCTTGAGAGCTCAGGTTAGTACTACCGTACAGACAAAGAGATGAATGCTCGTCTTTAAGGTGTGTTCCACTTAAGGAATCTTTTCAGCATTGCAAATGATTAGATATTTCGATACTTTTCAATATTGCATGCAGTTTGGAGGTTTAAAGCGAAAGTATTATAGAAGTTCTAGGCCATTGCTTCCGCAAAATCAGAAGAACTTGTATAATACCCCAGATATCAACTATCTATAAAGACCTCGTATCTCAGAATCAGGCAATCTTTCAAACAAAATTTCGGAGTACTAAGTCCGTATATCCAAGATGTGTTAATCCACAAGATTAAGCAGTTGTAAATTTAGTTTATATCTCGAAAACAGTTTACTGAACGTGTTAACCCTATCGACACTTCCACAGTAAGACTTGTTTATCACTTTTAAAACTTTACATTTTTTTAGCATATTTGATAGTCCCCTGATGTACTATTATTTCCTTTTATGACACTGAATTCTTTTTGTCTTTTTTTCAATGTTTTTGTACATTTTGAATTTTTATATGTTTTTGGATTTTAAAATTTTCAAATGTTTTTGTATTTTCTCTAACATTTCTCCCCCTAAAATTAAAAACATCTTTTTGGATTTTAGTTTTTAATAACATTCTAAACCAGAAAGATATTTACAAACCAATGTGGAGCACGCGAACTCGTCGTCCGATCCGTATTCAACCTCAGCGTCCGCACCTGTCAGCAAATTTTTCATACCATTAATTCTCAGCAAGTATTTAAACCGTGATAAAGAAAATGGTTTGGTATAAAAATCAGCATTTTGTCCGTCGGTGTGGATTTTTTTTATTCGTACCAATTTCTTTTCATAGCAATCACGAATGAAATTATAACGAATTTCAATGTGTTTTGTGCGTGAGTGATGAACCGGATTTTTAGTTATATCGATGGCCGCCTTTATCAACATACAACAAAGTGTCTAGAAATTGTACACCATAGTCTTTCATCTGTTGTTGAATCCACAGAATCTATGAACAATAGCTGCAGGGCGAGATATACTAAGCTTCACAGGTAGAGAGAGCGACCGTAGTCTGTTTCTTACACTGCCAAGTTACCATTCTTGTTCCGAAGAACTGGCATCCCGCTGTAGTTGATTTTGAGTTCAACTTATCTACACCAAAATTAGAATCAGCATAGCCTGTGAGGTCGAAATTGTCGTTCTTCGGGTACCACAAGCCGGTGCTTGGGCATCCTTTCAGATATCTGAAGATACGCTTCACGATCTGCATGTGTAAGATCCTCAGGCTTGACTGATATCTTGCGCATAGGCAGGTTGGATACATAATATCTGGGCGCGATGCCGTCAGATACATCAGCGATCCAATCATCGATTTGTATAACGTCTCGTCAACTTTGGCTCCAGTCTCATCAACACAAATACCATGATTTAGAGCAAGAGGCGTAGATAGATGCTTCAAGCTTTCCATTCCAAACTTCTTCAAGATGTCGTGAACATACTTAGTCTAGTGAATGAAAATACCATCCGAAAGCTGATCTACTTGCAAACCAAGAAAGAACTTCATTTCACCCATCGAGGACATTTCGAATTTCTTTTTCATGATTCCCTCAAACTCTTTGCATAGACTATCATTGTAGAGCCAAATATGATGTCGTCAACGTAGATTTAGACTATAATCAGATGTCCATTAACTTCTCTGGTGAAAAGAGTACTATCCATAGTTCCTCTGATAAAGCCATTTCCAACGAGATGTTACGATAACGTCTTATACCAAGCTCTCGGGGCTTGGTGTAGACCATAAAGAGCTTTATCCAGTAGGTACGCTTTCTTCTTGTTAAGTGTATCGACAAACCCCGGTGGTTGTCCAACGTACACCTTTTCGCGTAATTTGCCATAAAGAAAAGCCGATTTGACATCCAATTGATAGACCTTAAATCCTTTCCATGATGCAAAAGCTAGAAAAATTCGAATAGATTCCAATCGAGCTACTGATGCATAGACTTCCGTGTAGTCTATCCCTTCCTGCTGGTGAAATCCCTTGATAACAAGCCTAGCTTTGTTACGAACAATAACTCCTCTATCATCACGTTTACACTTAAAGGCCCATTTTGTATCAATTGCTTTCTGATTTTCTGGTAGGTCTTCAAGCTTCCACACACCCAACTTTTCAAACTGCAATAATTCTTCTTGCATTTCTTGTACCCAGTTTTCATCGGCTAAAGCTTCAGTAACTGTCTTAGGCTCAATCTAAGAGATGAAACATGAATAAATAGTTCTGGTTTGTAGCAACGCGTGTGTAGAAACAACTTAGTGCTTTATTAATTTGCCCTCGAGTTCTAACACCAGTTTGAAGTTCTCCGATAATATTTGTTGACGGATGATAGGAATATGATCGCGACAATTCTTCTCTTGGAACATCTACTGAGTTTTGCTGATTCGTGATGTTGACATCAATAACCAATTCAATGTTTAGAGAGCTTGAAGAAGCTTCATTTCTGTTGTTCGGGACTGCAGATTGATTAAGAAGACTTGTTATCTGCTCCACTTCTTCATCTGAAGAAGATGATTCCCCACCAGCATCAAATGTTGGTGCTTCATCTGAATCAGAATCTTGATTCTGAGGCATGCTGGACTCCGTTGTTGTATTCACTTGTTCAGTAGAGGCATTCGTTGGAAGAGTAGTAGGTGTTGATAATGTTTCAGAAACATTTTCAGCCAGAACACCACTATTGTTTGAACTTGCGCCAGAAGAAGATGGGTCCAACGTGGGTTGATTAACCATAATTGGTCGAACAATTTGTTCTTGATTTGCTGACTGGTGAAGATAAGATAACGCTGCAACTTCTTCATCAGTTGGTTCTTTGGGCAAGTCAAATGACTTCCAAAGGTCTTGATAGTTAAACAGCCACGCGTCACCTTTCCTTTGAATAGTATCCATGTAGTTGAAACAATCCACGTGCTGTGCTTCAATAACCTTTCTTAATGAAGGAACATATACTCTTCTCAACAGACTCACATATCCGATAAACAAACCATCAAAAGATTTAGCTCCGAATTTGCCATCTTGGTCTATTACGGTACATGGAGCACCGATTGGTTCTAAGAACTTTAAATTTGGCTTCAGTCGGTTTATCATCTCAAAACATGTTTTATTTGTTGGTTTGACAGTGAGAACCCTGTTTAGCGTGTAGCAAGCCGCACCAACCGCTTCACTCCAGAAGCAGATAGGAAGTTTAGAATTTGCAAGCATGGTTCTCGCAGTTTCAATCAAAGTTTGGTTTTTCCGTTTAGCTACTCCGTTTTGCTGTGGAGTATAGGGAGCACTAAACTCGTGCAAAATCCCTTTTGCGTTGCAGAATTCCTTCATTTTGTTATTCTTAAACTTTGTGCCGTTGTCATTTCTAATGCGTCTGACCGGCAGATGATAAATGTTCTCGAGTTTCTTGAATAGAATAACCAAGTTCTCGAATGTTTCGTCTTTTGATTCTTGAAAGAATACCCATGAATATCTTGAATAGTCATCTGTCACGACCAAGCAATATAAGTCTCCCGAGATGCTTCGAACATTTACAGGACCAAATAAGTCCATGTGGAGACGTTCTATGGCAACTTGATTGAGTTTAAAATCTTCTTCGGAAGAGATTTCTGAATCTGCTTTCCCTTCTTGCATTCCAAGCAATGATCAGACATCTGAAAACTTTGAAGATTTACGCCTTCTACAAGATCATTATGAACCAAGAAAATCATTTTTTCGCAAATGAATATGCCCCGTCTTACGATGCCAAAAAATAGAATCTTTTTCAGTAGTCTTTGATACAAAACATTGTGCTGACTGTGATGAAGTGGTAGCAACACCCATATCAAGAACAAATAAATCATTCTCTCACGGTGCTCGCATCAGAATCCACTCATCTGGTATTTTGAATCCCGGCTTCAAGATAATACACTCTCTGTCGTTGAAATGGACTGTAAATTTCTTGTCACAAATCTGCGATATACTCAGAAGATTGTTCTCGCGTTCTACAATATAGTTCACGCGATCAAATGAAACCATGCCATTGGAGAGTTTTCCCTCGACGACTATCCTTCCACCTTGATTTCCTGCAAATCCAACATATCCACCATTGATAGCTTTAATGTCGAATAGAAATGCTTTCATTCCCGTCATAAGACTGGACGCTCCACTATCCAAAATCCACTTTAAAAGTACGGATCTTTGGAGCCCCTGCAAAATTCAAAAATTAGGTGAAAAGCTCTACCCAAGCCTTCTTGGTCTTGGGTTTTACTGGATAACCATCATCAAAAGCATATTCAAACTCATTAACGTCATCAAAATCAAATTCATCATCTGTTTCAACAATGTTAATGTTTGAAAATTTCACTTTTTTCTTATCTTTTACAGATTTGACATTATCGATCTTGGTTTCTGTTTTAACTTCTTTCACATTCTCACTAGTCTTCACCTGCTCCGACTTAGTGATTTCAGACTTCGATTCTTTTGTGTTGTCAGTCTTTACTAGCTTAGACTTAACAACACCAGATGTTATTGACCTTTTCTTGGCAATCCAGGTTTGAGAGTTGATATTAGCCTTTTTGATGTAAAACTTGTTTTCATTAGACCTAGAAGTTTCACCTTTTTCGAAAATGAAATTTTCAAAAATCTTTCCAGACTTTGGTTTAACTTCTTGTTTTGATTCATTTCGTTTCAAAATCTTTACAAGTTTTGCAAATACTGGTTGCTTTGATTTAACAACATTTGAATCTTCTTTTCTTTGAAGATAAGCCGGTTTTGATTTCGGACATTGTCGTGCCATATGACCAATTTCATTGCACTTGAAGCATGTCCGATTATCAAGTGGATGTCCTTTAACAGGTGGTTTTACCCTACTTGACGTTTTGACACCACTTGTAACCTTGGCTTTATCTCGAATTTATTTCTCCTTCTTGAACTCTTTCGGTTTCAATTGTCATGTCTTGAAGTTGTTGTTTGATTTCAGCAATGGTGTTGATATAAGTGTTAATTGCTCTTTGTTTATCCATTACTGTACCACTCAACATTCTTATATTGTCATGTTGTTCGATGTTATTTCTCTCGAGTCTGCCATAATCATTTTTCATTTTGTCATATGCTTCTTTCATTGTGCGATAATCATATTTTAACAAATCGTTATGCACATTGTTTTCAGCGATGATCTTTGATTTTTCGGCACATTCGACAAAAGGTTCAGTACATTTTGTACAAGGTTTCTCAACCTCTACAACTTGTACTTTGACAACTTCTTTCTCGACAACCTTTACCTCTGGGCCTACCTTGGTTAGATTCGCCATTAAAGCTTTATCTAACATGTCCTTGAGGTCTTCGACTTTCATTTCTTGAGTGAGATCAATGATCACTTCATCAATCTTTTTCTCCTCAACCACTTGTTCTTTCATGCTTCCATCAAAGTAACCTGCAAAACTATCACAAGAATTAGAGGATAAATTCCTTGTCTCTGCATATGGATATATTCCTCTTCTTCCTACTGTTGATACAAGTATTGTTACAAAATAGCTTGTTCGAAAGCTGCTGCCGCTGCTTCCTCTGCAGAATTATCTTCAACTATCCCCGCCATCAAAGCAACTCCTGTCTTTTTGCCGATATAAGAGTTCCAATCAAAATCGTCATCTTCTGTGGATGCAACCATTGCTTTTTCCGTGGTACTACTATTTGGTTTTTCTTGGATCTCAATCTGAGTTTTCTTCGGGAAAGGTTTATATTGAAGTGCCCTCTTGTAATATTCATTCCCTCCTCCGAAAGGACTTTGATTTCCAGTTGCCTCGGTGTTCTTACACTCTCTTTTAAAATGTCCCTTCTGTCGACATCTAAAGCACATAACTTTGGATTTGTCAAAACTCAATTTCTTGCTGGAGTTTCCTATGTCACGGCCTGTGAGTGCAACGAACTTTGTCACTCTCCTGATGATCGAAGCTAAGGACCATTTGATGTCCATTAGTTCGAGTTCTTCCTCGTCTACCTGGTCATAATCTTTTGTGGTCATCTCGGGATTTCCGATCTTACCGGCAACAAGACATTCATAAGTCTCTAAGATGGTAGCAAGTAGTGACATATCTTGTTTTGCAACTTCTTCTGAAACAACATTGCTCAAATTCACCGTGATGTTGCATTTATAAACATTCGGATCAGAACTTTGCTGTTGGTGCTGATTTGATTGATTTTGAAATGTTGAGTTTTAACCAGTGCTCGAGTAAGAACTTTGTGGACTTTGGTCATACTAAGGCTGTGAATGATTCTGGTTCTGTGGAGAAGCATTCATGTTTGCACTAAAAGCAGTTCCAATTTTTGGCCTCGAAATGTTTTCTTGCATTCCGGTTTTGTAGTACAAACCGATGTCTTGAACAACATTAGCGTTCTTTGACTTCGCTATCTTCAGAAGCTCCATTTCATGGCCTTCGAGTTTATCGATAAAGGTTGACAACTTGAAGAAATCCCACTTATCACTATTCTTCAGAACCATCAAATACGTAGTCCATTCACCCTCTGGTAGTGCGTCAGCAAGTTTGTCGATGTATTCTTATTATGTCCTCGCATTTGCACTTTGAGATGACAGAAATGATTAATCATTTGCTTAATGCTCTCATTCTTTAACATGCTGAAAATATCAAACTCTTTCAGAGTGAGAGCCTTCTTGCTTTTGATCATTTCAACAGGAAGTTTTGATTCTACTAGCATTGTTCTTGCTGTTTCAATTAGAGTTCTATTTTTCCTCTCATCGACACCATTTTGTTGAGGAGTGTAACGAGAACTGTACTCATGCAGAATGCCTTTAGAAGAACATAACTCATCCATAACTTGATTCTTGAATTCGGTGCCATTTTCGCTTCTGATTCTCCTTATCTTCAAATTGTATACATTTTCAAGCAGCGTCAGGAGAATCTTGAGGATTTCAGGAACTTCACTCTTGTGTGCCAACATATTCACCCATGAAAATCTTGAGTAGTCGTCAATAGCCTTGGTATTTCTTCTGTAATGACAACCAAAGTTCTCTTGCTGTAGTATACTCTGGTAACAGAATCAGAATATCTTCTTTTACTGACTGTTGGATGAGAGTGATCGTCTTTTTCTCTACAATGTATTCGTCTCTCTGAGCTGTCAAGTAGTTGTACTTCTCTAGAACTTGTTGATGTTCATCTACCAGAACAATATAGCCTCTTTCAATTGATACCTAGCCAGCGAAGTGCATGGCTTGAACCCAGTAGGTAAATTTCTCTTTCCATGCTTCGTATTTGTCCATGCTCATCAACTTGGGTGGTTTGACGGTCGTTCCCATTTCGTTATCAAGATTGACTTGACTAATCACGTTGGCATTTGACGAACTAGCTCCGGACATAAAAGCTCTTAGTTAATCCTCCATTGTGAATCACGGAATGTGTACGCTGAAAAATTTTCAAAAACTCTGAAAACAATTAGTCCTACTACAAGTTCGGTCGAACTTGTAGCAACAAATGAAGAATTCTTGGATTTTCTAACAAGTTCGGTCGAACTTGTTAGATTGGTTTTTGAAAAGATTTGATTATCTTTGGTCGAACTTATAACACCAAACAATCAGATCTTCGAGCGAACTTGTCAACACAATTTTGATGAAATACAAGCAAGTTCGGGCGAACTTACTTAAAACATTCTTGATTTTAAACAAGTTCGGTCGAACTTGATGCAAAATTAATGAAATATCAGTATCTTCGAGCGAACTTAGTCAATATTTCCTCAAAAACTAAACAAGTTCGAGCGAACTTGCTTAAAAATCACTTGAAAAAATCACTTGAAAAGTGATTTTTAGATCAAGTTCGGCCGAACATGGCCAACAAGTTCGTTCCTGAGGGTTTTCAAAAACATGATTTTTTCAAAATTTTGACATGAATTCGGTTGAATTTGGTCTCCAATCTTTCAAGGGTTTATCTTTGTTGTATTTTACATGATATATTCAAAATTCAAAAGATTTTGACCATGAATTCTTCAATTTGTGATCAAAAGTTAAGAAAAAAGAAGAATGGAGTAGAAATTGAAGTGTTCTTGTCTTGATACTATCAAATCAGGATGTTCTAGCTCTGATACCATTTGTAGGACCGATCCTTAATGCTTTGGAACCTAAATTTGATATCTAACGTCCATAATAGCGGAAATACTACATCGTGTTACCAATAGACAAGAATTAATCAGTTAAACGTCAGTTTTATAGATCAAACGTTCTGGTTACAGACTCACAGAGCTTCGCCTCTGAGATGCCAAAGTTACAAATGAGACACACAAGCTAGGTATTTATAGCATTACAAGTTCAGCCATGGAGGTGCAAGTTCGCCCGAACTTGCCTATACAAGTTCGGCCGAACATGCCTAGACATGTACACTTATGGGCGAACTTGGCTACAATATACATAAATACTTCGTATACCTAGCCTATTCAGCTCTATACAATATAGACTCGATAATAGACTAAGACATAGACATTATGCACCAACAATTGGTAGCAACTTTAGTTTTGAGAGGTGTGGATTCTGGTTGTCTTATTTTGTAGAAGATCTCCTCTTTGTTGAAGTACCAGTCTCTCCCTTTTCTAACTGCTGATCAATCTTTTTCTCAACCAGCACCATGCCTTCATCAAACACAGTCTTCTTGTGAGACATCTTTGCCCTTGCCAGGATATCTTCAGTTGAGTCTGGTTTCTTTGAACCATCTGGCTTAGGGATTTCACTGTAGGCCTTGCCTTTGTATCATCCATCTTTAATTTTTCTTTTCCCATAGGTTTCTCCCCCTTTTTGGCTTCATCTGAACTCACAAAAATGACAATAGGAGGAAATATACTAGTGTTGGTGAGCAAGTGGGCTTTGATTGCCTTGATATCTGCAGCAGTATCATTGTATCTTGCATCAACCATATTTCTGAGTTCCATCATCTGATGGTTATGTTTTTGCTCTAGGAAATGTTTTTCTTGTTGAAAAATGGGATTTATTGCAGATTTGAGCTCAGTAGTGGTTGGAACATGAGGTTGACTCTGAATAGTGATCAACTGTTTCAAAAGATCTTTAATTTCATCAAAAGTGGTTTCAACATTGGTAGCCCTATCCATCAATTTCTGATATTTTAGCTCATCACCTAACTTAATAGGATCATCTAAACTCCTACCAGATGTGGTAGTTTTATCTAAGATATCATGAGCATGTGTTTGGCCACTTGCTTCAATCTTAGATGCCCCTTGTTCTTGGTTCTAGGGACTTCCCACTGGAACAAAGGTTACCATAGTAGCCTCAGCAGTGGTTGCCTTCAACAAGGTCTTAACTATGTAACCACTATCCAATTGAGAACTTGGGAGTTCAGCAATTGTAGTGGCTGCCATTGTTGAACTATCACCAAGTGTTACATGTAACCCAAGGGATGTAGCCTCTTCATTTGCTGATGGGCTAGCAATTAGAAATAAGTCAGACCCAGCTTCTGGTTGGAGTATATTCTCATTGATGAGTTGGTGAGAAGTGTTGGATAATGTCTGCTCAATATCTATTGCATTCAGCAATGGTAACATTGTTGGTGGAAGTGAAGTCAATGGTGAGAGTGGCTGTGTAGAAAGCGACATTGCCCTGGGAGAGGGGCTGTGGAAGATAGAACCAAGTGGTCCTAGAGCTTCATAATTAGGTGTCCCTGTGCCTACAACCTGATCCTTTTATGAGGATGCAGGAGGAGTTTTAAAGCCGGTTTGAGATCTTTCTACCATCTGCTGTGAAGAAGTAGCAATAGTGGTTTGTGACTTTGGTGTTGTCACAGGGTTAAGCTCTGGTATCTCATCTTCCAGAGGACCCATTTTTGGGTTTAGTGGGTTTCTTGATGCTCTAGATGGTTTCTTTTTGGAGATTTTAGGTGTGGGTTTCAGGGCAGCGGTTGTGATGCCCTGATCACCTAGAGCAGTAGGCTCAGCAGCCGAAGGTTGAGCTTGAACACTTTGTTCTTGTAAAATAGGCTCAGCCTCCTCTGCTTCTGTTTTGGAAACTTTGTCTTGATTTGTTATTCGTGTAAATGCTTCATGATTGAGGCGGCCAAGGTTGATAATAGCGCCTTGTTTACATGCATCTGATTTTATCTGATCTTGCAAGTAAACACTCAAGAATCTTGGATGTATCAAGAAAGCTTTTCTTTTTGGAATATTATTAAAATTATTTACAAGATCATTGAACAACACCTAGGATAGGTTAAAATTGGAATCAGTTAGTATTACAAATCCCAGATACTGCATGTTCAATGGAATCTCGTTGAAAGCAGTTGTTTTTGCAAAGACACATGTAAGTGAAGTGTGGAAAAAGAATTTCATCTCTGCTGGAAAATTGGGTTTGAAGATTGTCATACCTTTCAACTGCCCGGTGTAACCTCTTTCAACAAACTCATGCTGCATCTCCCTCAAAGGAAATGATACCGGATGTTGCATATCATTTAACATGAAAACTTGGGAGATAGATTGTGGGCTTATTTGCAATCATGTGCCACCAACTTTGGAAGTCATGGAATAGGGCACACCATCAGCGGATGAGTTTACTTTAGCATTTGCCCAAAATTCTCTTAAAGAGTCGATGTAAACTAGGGCTTTGACTTCCAATATTTGCTTAAATTTTGATTCTTTCAGAATCCGGATCATTGGATGATAGCGAGTGTTTGCATCGGTTTCTTCAAGAATTGTGGTGTAATTGTGTGGTGTTTTGATGATTAGTATAAATGGGGGTTGTTCTTGTGTTGATTTCTTCTTTGATTTGGTTTTAGGAGCCATGATTTTGGAAGATTTTTGAAAGAAGGGCTTTGAAAAATTTTGAAATTGCACAAGAAAGGTGAATCCTCTGTTTGGGGATAGAACAGGGTTTTATAGGGTTTTTCAAAAAGTGCAAATGATGTGGCGTTTAATGCAACATCTGCTGAGTAACATCTGTCCACGTGTAACCTCTGTTTGACAATGGAAAGCAGTTGTTTGACTAACCACTGTTAGAGCAATCTATCAGTGGTTGTGACAAAATTTTAAACACTATCAGAGGTTTGCATCAGTGGATAGATTTTTCTAAGCAACAGTGTTTTTGTGCTATCAGAGCTTTGAACAGACTTTAAGGATTTATTGAAAAAATGCAATTTTAACTATTTTTAAGGATGGATTTTTGATTTTCTATAAACAGTTTATTGCTATTTACGCATGAAACACAAGGAGAACTTGTTTTAATCCATGTTTAGCATTCCAAGCCTAGATATCAAACTTTCAAATGTGGAAGCATCTAGTGCCTTTGTCAACACATCTGCTACTTGATCCTTGCTCTGGACATGTGTAAAGAAATCAAACCTTTTTCATAGCAATCCCTCAAAAAGTGATATCTGATGTCAATGTGCTTGGTCGTTGAATGCGAAACTGGATTTTTGATGATGTTTTCTGCTGCTTGGCTGTCAACTTTGAGAGGAGTCCTCAAGGCAGTCACACCAAAATCCAGGAGTTGATTTTGAAGCCATAAAATTTGAGCAGTGTAACTTGCACCAGCTATATATTCTGCTTCAGTAGTGGATGTGGATACTGCAACTTGCTTTTTGCTTTGCCAAGACACTAGGAAATCTCCTAGGAATTGGGCTCCCCCAGATGTGGACTTTCTTGTTGTTTTACATCCAGCAAAGTCACTATCAGAATATCCTGCAAGCTCAATGTTACCATTAGTTGGATATCAGATACCAAGTGTGGGAGCACCTTTTATGTATATGAATATCCTTTTTACAACAATAAGTTTTGATTTTCTTGGCAATGACTGTGATCTGGCACAAACACAAATAGCAAACATAATGTCTGGCCTTGAGGCAGTTAGGCACAATAAAGACCCAATCATGCTTCTATATAAAGCTTGATCAACAAGGTCATCTTTGCCATCTATAGTGACTAGCTTGGATGTTGCCATGGGTGTGCTGCAAGGTTTACAATCATCCATATCAAATTTCTTAAGTAGTTCTTTCACATACTTATTTTGATGAATGAAAGTGCCTTTTTGCATTTGTTTGACTTGTAAACGAAGAAAACATTGCAACTCACCCATTGCACTCATTTCAAACTCTGCTACCATCAGTTTTCTAAACTCTTCACACATGACAGTGCATGTGGATCCAAAAATGATGTCATTCACATAAATTTGGACAAGCATCAAATCTTTTCCTTTCCATTTTAAAAATAGGGTTTTTGTCAATCCTACCTCTGGTGAAACCAATGGATAAGAGAAAAGTGGATAGAGTTTCATACCAGGCTCTTGGTGCTTGTTTTAGACCATACAATGCTTTGTTTAACCTGTAAACATGATCAGGATGAAAGTGATCCTCAAATCCAGGAGGTTGACAAACATATACTTCTTCCTTGATCTTTCCATACAGGAATGCACTTTTGATGTCCATTTGATACACCTTGATGTTGTGGTTAGCAGCAAAAGCTAAGAACAGGCGAATGGCTTCTAATCTTGCTACTGGAGCAAAAGTTTCATCATAGTCAATCCCTTATTCCTGTCTCTAGCCTTAAACCACGAGCCTTGCTTTGTTCTTGACAACAATACCCCTTTCATCAGTTTTGTTCTTGAAGACCTACTTTGTGCCGATGGGACTCACATCTTTTGGCAGTGGTACAAGTTCCCATACTTGTTGTCTCTTGAACTGTAGGAGCTCCTCTTGCATGGCCTCTACCCAGCTGTTGTCTTTCAGTGCCTCTTGGTACTTGACAGGTTGTGTGAGTGATAGGAAACCAGCAAAAAGGCAAATGTTTTGGGCTTGGCTTCTTGTGAGCACACCCGTATTGTTTTTGCCAATAACTTTATCCAATGGATGGCTTTTGAGGAAGATCAAACCACCTGGATATGGGACAATAGCATTTTGAGGTGAAGCTTGCAAATGTGTATCATCCGAGCTAACCTCTACTGGTGAAAATGATGATCTAGCCTCTGATTGGAATGGTGGTGGAGGGATTGGTGGAATGGTAGTGAACATGGGTTGGCTTTTATCCATTTGTTGTGGACTTTTATCAACAGATGTTTGGTTTGAAGAGCTGGCAGAGGTTTGAGTATTAACCACTGTTGAACTGGCAGAGTTTTCACCATTGCTACTCACATCTGCTCCTCTGCCTATAGGATTTATTTTGAAATTTGGAAGAATGCAATCATATCCTGCTCTTGAAATGATGATTGTGGGGTACCCGCAGGGTTAGTCTTGACAGACACATCTTCAAATGTAAATTTAGATGGATCAAAAATTCAGCAGGTCCATTGCTGGGATTTTTAAAGATGAGAGTTCATTGAACTTCACATTTAGAGTTTCCTCAACACACTTGGTCCTAGAGTTAAAAACTCTGTATGCTTTGGCAGTGGTTGAGTATCTCAGAAAATAATCACAATCAACTTTGGCTGCAAACTTGGATATTGAATCCTTGATGTTTAATATGAAGCATGGGCATCCAAAGACTTTGAAATAAGAGATCAGAGGTTTGATTTTGTAACGCAATTCATAGGCAGTCTTTTGATGCCTAGGGTTTATCAAAACTCTGTTCTGGACATAGCAAGCAGTGTTTACAGCCTCTGCCCAAAAGGACAAGGGTAAGCCTGAGTCTAGAAGCATGGTCCTAGCTGATTCAATTAAAGTTCAGTTTTTCCTTTCAACAACCCCATTTTGTTCTTGAGTTCTAGGGTTGCTGTATTGTCTAACAATCCCTTTTGACTCACAGAAAGCATCCAACTCCTTGTTCCTAAACTCTGTCCCATTATCACTCCAAAAGATTTTTACGGGAAGATCAAATTGCTTTTCAACTTGTTTGACAAAGTTTTGTAAAATGTTTGTTGTTTCATCCTTAGAGTGTAAAAATAAAGTCCATGTGAACCTGGAAAATCATCAACTACCACCAGACAATATCTTTTGTGCTTTAAGCTCGTGATTTTTACAGGTCCAAACAAGTCCATATGAAGCAACTGTAGACACTGACTTGTTTTGGACTCCTCAATTGACTTGTAAGACCTTTTATGTTGTTTACCTTTTAAACAGGAAACACAATGCTCTTCACAAGTAAATTGTTTTTGGGGCAAACCTCTAACCAGACTTTGTTTTGAGAGAGTGGAGATGGTTTTTAGATTTGTGTGCCCTAGCCTTTTATGCCATAGCTCTGTCTCTTTGCTTGAGGCAACTGAGAACAAGCATGCACTTGAGACAGGATTATCCTTTACCATATCAACCACATACACATTTCCTACTCTATGAGCAGTCAACTGTGCTTTGCTCTCTGCAATGATTTGATCAATCTTTGACAACCTCTGGCCCTACTATTTGGCAAGTTTTCTTTGTGAAGAAGGAACCATAACCCTTATCACTCATCTGTGAGACACTTAAGCGGTTGAATTTTAGATTGTCAATGAGATTCACATTTTCAAACTTGAGTTTTCCTGCTGAGACACATTCTGACCCTAACACCTTCCCTTTTGAATTATTTCCAAAAGATATATCACCTCCTCCATGAGCTTTAAAATCTCTGAGCAGGGCTTTACATCCTGTCATGTGCCTGGAGCCTCCACTATCTACATACCAAAGACTGTCAAGGCAAGTAGAAGCTCCCTTCACATGTTTTGAAATAATTAGTTCAGGTGGGTCTCCAAAGCTAAAATGGCTTTGGATGGGGTATCAGATGATCCAGACTCAAGTTTAGATTCCTGAGCAGTGGTTAGATCTGGCTTTTGTATCCACTGCTGTGAGCTACCTCCTATCAACTGTTGGTAACCATGAGGATGCCTATTTACCCTTGGCTTAGAAGGCTTTTTGTAAGTCTCATAAGTCATAGGCACCTTTTGGTAATTAGGCTGGATTTTACCTCTTGGAAACTGGTTTGATGGAGGTGCATCTGTTACTTGAATTTCTCTGTGAACAGAGGTTTGATTTAAAGCTTTGGTGATAGATGTTTCATATGATTTAAATTTTTGTTTGGCAGAATTTGAATTCACTCTTTCTAGAGCGTTTTCTCTAATCTCTTTTACCTTTTGATGATAGGTTTTGAGATAGACACACTCTTGAGTTGGATGATTTGTTTTGTTGCAGATGCTGCATCTAGGAGATTTAAGTATAACACATGTTTTGTTTATGTCATTAGCTTTCAAAAGAAAACAGTCTGCCGTATCATGATTTCTCTTTTCACAAAATTTACAAAACAAGTGTTTAACCTTTCCTTTCCTTTTCCTATCAGACTTTTTGAGAGCAGAAGGTGTAACCTCTGCTGGCAAGTCTTTGATAGGGATCACCAATGCTTTTGGTGTTTTTATACTATAAAGAGTTGAAAACTCCATTGGCTTGAAGTTTTCCAAAATATCACATTCATCTGACCAGGTTGGTTTAAACTGATATTTTTCAATTTCTTTTTCTTTTGGTGAACCCTATGGTTTTTCAAGAACACTTTTATTTCCTTCTTTATCATTGATTTTAATTTCTTCACCAGCCAAGTTTGTGGGGACTATTTCAACCAGCTCAGAGTCAATTTTTGCAACATTTTCACAAGTATGGTCAGATTCCCTAAAGCCTATACCAAACTTTATGTTGCTCTTGACTTGAGCATCAAGCATAAGCTAATAACCTTTGCAAGACTTTACCCATTTTTCACAAGTCATATGGGTAGATCCTAGCTCCTGTTTGCAAACTTGGTATTTTTCTACCATAGTTTGGAGCTGATCTTTGGTTATGCTTGATTAATGCCTTAGGCTACTCATTTCAGAATCTTTTTCACTTAACTTTGTTTTCAATTCTTTAACAAGTTTTTTTCAAAATTAAGTTCATCTTCTAAAATTTTGTTTCTCAGGTTTTCATTCACCTGTTTTATGCTTGCAAAAGCAATAATGCATTTTTCAGAACATAGATCTTTAAGGATCTGAGGTGATATACCTTCGAAGCAGCCATAAGAGCATAATCACACTCTTCTTCACACACCTTTGTGTCCCATGGGTCAGATAGATTGTCTTTTTCAACATCAACAACATTCGTTTCAATCACAGGTGTAACTCCTGGTGTAACCATTGCCTCACAACATTCAACCACATCAGATTTTGACTCCTGTTCCACAGACTCATCACCTTCAACTATGGTCTCAAGAGCCATTAAACACAAGTTTTCATTTTCAAAAGCATTTTTAGCTATGAGAGCAAAGTTTTCATTAGTTAAATCCTCTGGCAAACTACTCCAATCAACAAAACCTTGGGTAAAGAAGCTTTGTTGTGTAACCTCTGTTGGTGTAGCAGTGGTTTGAGTAGTCTGAGTGACATGTGGAACTTGTTGCACATGCACTTGAGGTGGTGCTTGAACATATTGAATCTGTGGAGTAGAGGTTTGGACATAATGAATAGGGACAGTTGTTACAGGATTGCAAAATGAGCAGTGTTTTGCATTTGTTGTGTAGGGGGAAACTGGGAATATTGGACAGTGCTTTGAGGATTGGGGCCAGGATGTGTGATAATTGGTCCTGCAGTTTGAGTTCTGCATTCCCTGGCAAAATGTCCCATCCTACTGCACTTGAAACATTTTATCTTAGATTTATCTAACCCAACTTTTAACCCCCCATGCAAACCTAGAAACCTTATACCAGTTCTTCTGTAAAACTTAGTAGCCTTGACACTCAAAAGTGCCAACTGGTGTAGGATGTCCATTTCTTCCAAATTAGTGGGTTCAAATGTTGTAGGTCATTCATCTCAAAACTCAGATTGTCAGAGGTTTGGCATTCACCATTTGCAGCAAAAGCAAAATTAGGTGTACATGGATAAGAGTTGAAAATGCTTCCAGAAGTTATGTCAATGTAATGATCAAAACTCTGATCCTTTCCACTGCCAAACCCCTCCTCATGACTATAGAGAGAAGTGTTTCCCGGAGTATAGTCATCGGTCATTTTCCCTGACTCTTGTAACTTCTTATTCTGGTTCAACTCTCTCTCATATGTGAGGAGTCGACCATCAAGTTGTGTCAAGGTCATTTCCTTGTAACCAACAGCTATTCGAGTGACATAAGCTACAGTCTCCCATTTCTAAGGTAAATATCTCAAGAAACGACTATTGACAGTCGAATTTGGAAAATCCACATTTACCAATTTGAGCTCACTGATGAGACAACTATGTCGTTCGAACTATTGGGTTAATGACTCACCCTTAACGTGACAAAAGGTTTCATACTGTTGATTTAAAACTTCTATATTATCCTTGATAACCTCTTCAGTACCACCGAATTGCTCTTTGAGAGCATCCCATAATTCTTTAGCACTATTACAATGAAGTAATCCCGCATAAATCTCATTGGGGACTTGAGGAAATCCTGTTTAGAGTAATTTTTAAGTTTCTTAGGGACTTGAGTGTGGGGATCCTCTGTAGTTTGAACCATGGGGACGTGAGGTCCAAATACAACAGATCTCCAACATTAGATGTTCTGTTAGGCGAGAATATGACCCATCCTACGTTGCTAAATAAAATACTCATTTCGTTTGGACATAGGTGGTTTGAACATGGATCCAATATTGGATTCCGGTGTGTTTTGTGTCATTTCTCTTGTTTACAACAGATTTGTGTTCTAAAAACTTTTGTAGTAGTAAAACTCTGTATTCAAGCAAAACTTATCAAACGAAATTAGCAACAAAGAGCTGACTTGTTCAAATCAATTTTACTTTTAAATCAAAATCGATTGACCAAGATCTGATACCAATTCTCAGGATCTAAGTTTGAATTGATTGTTGTTTTTGTTTCAAGTAATGGAAAATGATTGAAAACAGAAAATAAATGCAGCGGATTAATGGAAAACTTGTACAACAATGAATCGGTCGTTTGTTTTCATCACCATCATGCTTTCAAGTAATTAAACTATTGCATGTGATTCACAAACTCCCCCTTAGCCCAATAACGATCGTTTGATAGTAAGAAATGAAGAAGATATGCGAAATTGATCTTTTTAAGAAGATAAGTGTTAACTGTTACATTGAGTGCTTATTTATACTAATTGTCTAACCACTGATCGTCTTTCAATGACGTCAGGGTTGATAGTGATAGCTAACAAGAAGTAACTAACTACAAACACTGCTTAGACTAAACTATCAGTGCATAGCACTGTTACATTGATTAAACTAATACTAAGGTAAGCACTGTTTCCTATCATCTGTTCTTGTGATCTTCTATCAGCGGTTGAGAGTTTCTTCTGTCAGAGGATAGGAAGCAATGTGTTTATTGAAAGCAGTAACTACTCATCAGCGGTTAGAACCTCTGATGGTTGGACCAAAGCTCGGATGGTGTGTTTTGACTATGTATCATCTGTTCCTTTCCAAAGGTTCAATCCCAACACCAATCATTGAAGCTGAAGTGCCACCAACGACTGCAACACAAGAACCACCATCTGTTACTATTGAAGTACCGGTTCAAAGTACGCCTCAAAATCAACACTAAAGTCTGCAGCAAAGATTACTCTAAAAGCTACTCTGCCAAAGTCAAGGCAGTCTACTCCTCAAAGCGCAAGAGCAAATGAGTTCAAAGATGCTTTCGGTGATATTCCAGACAATGTTACACATCCTGTCACAGCCGAAGATCTTTCGCATTGGTTTGAAGATACTCCTGTTGATATGTTAGAGAAAAGAATCAAAGCTTTCGAGGATAAACTGAAACAAAATGAAGCTGAGAAAGCAACTCTAGAAAGCAAAGGGAAGCATAGTGATGTTGAGAAAGAGATTCTGCAAGATAGAGTAAAGTTTCTCGAAGACGATAGAGGCTATATGAAAGCTATGGTTGAAAGTTTGAGTGCTGCGAATGAAAAATTAGAGAAAGAGATTGCTGAGCTTCGAATAGAAAGAGATCTGAATGATGGAAGATTTTCCAAGTTGTAGAAAGTGTTAACAAACAACTTGGGCATTGACTTTAAAGCAGAATATGATCAACTTGATCTGCAAGAAGCGAAAGAGAAAGAGGTGATTGATGGTGTTCCTAAATTGACAAAGGAGCCTGTGATAGAAAAGACAGTTGAATCAGAATAAGCTCTAGAATCAGAGGTTGTTTCTGAAGATGTTCCTGAAAAGAATGATGAATCCATTAAAGCTTCTGAATTAGAAAAGGATGATGATGAGGAAGATGATGAAAAAGACGACGACCCTATTGATGATACGAAAGATGATTCAGATCACGACGATGATGGTGGTGATGATGATCAGGGGGTGTTGGTTTAAAGATTGATTCTACAAAAGTACTTTCTGAGTTTGACTTTGAATCTTTGATCAACGACAATGCAAATATGGAGGATAAACAAATTAAGGGGGAGCATACAGAGCAATCAGGGTCACAAGCTGTTGATGCTTCTGATGCAATGTTTTCTATGCCTGTTGCTGCTGTACCTGAAAAGCGATTGATGATAATGTTAGATCTGAGTATCGAAGACGGGTAATTTGTTCATAACTATACAAAGGAAGAATTGGCCAAAATGTTTGAAGTTGATGCTGATTCGTTCGAATTCGATTTTGAAGAAGAATTAGTGAACATAAAGACGTTTGAACCGAAAGAATATGTCTACAAGCGTGTAGCTGAAGCTGATGACTATGACCGTGTTATCTTTGAAGATTCTGATGATGATGAAACGGAAAAGTATTCTAACATCAACACTGACAAGTTTCCTACGATTGAAGAGCTGATGAGTTAGATCGATGTGAATCTATTGAAACATAAGATAGACGAAGTGGTGAAAGAAGGCAATATTCCGAAACGTTATACGAAAGAACAAATTGCTGAAGCTAAGAAGTCGTTGTTCAAGGAAATGCCGAAAGAAAGAAAGTTCAAGCGACCACTAGCATTCTTTACTAGCGACAAAGACAAATCTCTCGGAGATATTTTGAGTTGGGGGTGGATAAGAGAACTTGATGTGTACGCTATCAACAGAGAATTCGGTGTTCAGTATTTCAGACATCTGACAGACATAAATACATTGCCATTTTGGGATGTTGAAGAGTTGGTGCAAACGAGAAATATTAGTCTGCATATGAAGTTCAATGAACAACGTCTCTGGAGAGTTATAAAGTTTGAAGCGTCAAGGGGTTTTGAGTTGTGGAAGCCGTTCATTCCTAAACGAAGAATCAAGATTAACAAAAAGACAGGGGAAAAGGATATTACGCTTGTGATGGAACGACCACGAGCAATGAAGAACATGCCCCTAAAGCCTATCGAACAAGATTTTCATCCTTATTTCTTGTGGTGGCAAACAGATCCAGAAACTAGCGAAGCAGTGATTGTGTTAAGGGCTAACGATACATGGGATATCACTAAGGAAAAGGATCCAAAATGCATTGAACGTAGAAGAATTTGGGGGTTGTGGAGAACTATTCGTACACTAGACCCTATGAGGCTAGTCAACTGCTCGGAAGAAGATGTGAAGTGTTTGTTCTTCAACAAGATATGTTTCGAAAAACGTGAAGAAGTTCAAGCAATGCAATACCAAGGTGTGATCAATGTTTGCTATGCACATGGTATTAATTTAGGTCATATGTGGGAATCAAGATGGAGAAAGTTGGAAAGAGAAGAGTTCTTAAAAGAGGAAAGATGATTGGAGAAGATACACAAAAGGGGTAGAGAGACAAGGCTCATAAGATTTCAGTTCATGAAATGTGTGATACCCATGACGAAACCAGGTACACCTTAATTGATCCTAAACTTAAATCATGACTAAAACTATAATTGTGCGTAAACCTTGTGAAATTTCATGACTTGTGTGTTGTGCGAAACGATGTAGGTTATATCTCGAAGGAATCCGAGAGCACGTCATGGTTGACATGACACTACTAAGGACCAACGATGCGAGGTTGGCATCCTTAGCCTTGAACAACGTGTTAAACGGAGACTTGACGTTTAATAGCGTATTAAACCTTTGACACTGATTATTAGTTTATTAGTGGCCTTAATTAAGATTCCGAGTTCCATGAATAACTTAGATTTGTGCCATAGACTGTGACATAAGGTTTAAAAATAATCAAAGCTCGGGCACGCAAAACGAAGCAGCTCCCGGTTGGGGAAACGCATTCATTCCGGGCATAACATAAGGCAACCGAATGTGCAAGGAACGATCGATAAAGCTTAAAAACACTTAAACGAACGTCAAACAAGACTTTTATGATTAAAACGTAATTGAGTTCGGATTTTTAGACGGTTATGCATAATTTTTAAAACCGAGTCTTTTGACACTTAGTACGCGCAAAACAGAGTCCGTCACGCAAATCGAAAATGCGCGCCGGACCAGAAACAAACCCATGCTTATCTATAGGATAAACATCATCTTCACACACGTAAAACGAAGTACGAGGTGGCCCTAGGGGCCCACCTCTATGCCGCCACCACACCCCCAATGGTTTAAATACTTTTTTTTTCATTTTCCTTTAATTTTATTCATAAAATGACTCAAAAAACTTTCAAAAATCTGCTCTACACTTCCATTCTCAGCTGAGTTCTTCCATAAACAAGCTTGAATTCAAAGGTATTAGCCTTGATACTCATAATTCTAAGTCCGTTTCTTCGATTAAACGCGATTTCCAGCCGAAAAACGCTTTTTAATCCAAGATTTTTGAAGTTAAAAACTGTTTAGGGCTGAATATGAACACCGTGGTATTTACCTGGTGTTGTATGGCTGCCATGATCAAAAACTTTTGGGGTTTGATACCCTAATCAACTCTTATTCGACCAAAATCGCTTAACAATTCAATTAACCGAAAAACAATGGATTAAAGCCTGATTGACCTAAGTTCTAGCATATTTGGATTGTACATGATGTGTAGATACTAAACATAGCATCCACACACTTCTGGACTCACAAGGAACCCTCGGAAACAAAGCTTTCGCTAGGTATAACCTCCGAGAACCGAAACTAGAATGGGAAGAAATTGTTTTGCCTATAACTTGGTCCGTGTAACTTGGACTGAGATGAAATTTGGTATGGTGATGTAGAGTATTGTCAGGAAGGTCCACGTAAAAGTTTAGAATTTTTGAAATTTTCAACGATTTTGGTGAATTTGTAACTGTTTTAACGAAAGAATTTAAGGAAAAATATCAAACGATTTTAATAAATCACCAAATTTTACAAAGACACTAAGGAACATATGGGGAATGATCTGGGAAAATTTGGAGTCCATTGGTAGAGTTTTGGTTTGGGTTAAAAATCCGTGTTTTTGGGATTTTTCGGTAGCCGGAAATGCACCGAAATGAAATCGGAAAATTTTCATAATTTTTGAAGATGTTCCTGGACATGTATAGGAGGTTCAGAAATTTTTTGGAACTTTTGAACTTCTGAAAGTATTTTATGTTAATTATGTGGTTAAAATGGGTTTATAAATAATTTATTTAAATATAAAAATTACCAAAATAGATTCCTAGAAATTTATCTCATGATCTACTGATTTTTACTGAGTTATATAATTTTTATAGATTTTTAGTATAATTCTAGATTAAATGGGAATTTATTTGGA
The DNA here is from genome assembly GCA_947069175.1 of Scalesia atractyloides. Taxonomy (NCBI): domain Eukaryota; kingdom Viridiplantae; phylum Streptophyta; class Magnoliopsida; order Asterales; family Asteraceae; genus Scalesia; species Scalesia atractyloides. The sequence continues at coordinate 36,007,838 of CAMTDV010000015.1, forward strand.
TTAAAAATAAGTTATTTAAATCATTTTCGACAGTTTACCGTGTAACGAACCTGCCAGAAGTGGTAACTGACCCAATCCGTCAAATACTATTATTGGAACACCGGGTCTGTTTCGGGAAATTCCCGGGCAAATTGGGCACCCTGGTGTGTCCTAAGGCAGTTCGGGAGAACTCCCGACGGTGAAAATCGAAACTCAAATTTGGGCAACTTAGACCCCCCAAACTCTCAAACTCCCTTAATGGAAAGTTAATTATTTTTGAATAACCACGTGTTGGCACTACTGGTATTCCCGTACCAATACCCGAACACGTTAAACTACTGACTTTGATGGGCACATGAATCGATGCCCGGAAGCCAAACTGAAAACTAATACTACCCTGATGTCCATCACCATACCAATGTCCTATAGACTCAATCCAGAGTAAAAACTCATGACCAGATCCAAGTTATAACCACTACTAACTTAGATACTAATTTGAGTCCATGCTTGCATGTGTGTCATTAAAGTTGATCCAACTATTCGACCACTTGTGTGTTGAGACCCTTATTGGCACTATGAGTTTCACTATCCCGCTTTTAACTGTTTTATTGTTTTACTTGGGGTGGAATGCATGTTACAAACTGTGTTGATTACACTAACTTATGAAGGGAATTTCACTTCCCTAACACATGAACTTGTTACAAACTATGATCATTGCCCCAACTTGGGACTGAGTTTTACTTCCCCACTTTGAACTGTTTTACTGTTTTCTAGGGACATGCATGTTGCGAAACTGTGTTAATTGCACCAACTTGTGAGGATGTGAATTATCTAACACACGAACTACCTCCCCACTACAAGTGATTAAGTAAGCCATGGACAGTGAATAGTACTATTGGTCTGACAAACCCAGGCCGCGCCCGACAGAAAGGTCGGCAACCAGGTCTGCACGTGTCCTAATTTGGTTGTGTTGTGAGGCATAACTGCTAAGGGGCATTGAACTGCACGTGACGCAGTTCTGGGACCGGGAGTGTCTGGGTGACGCGACCCGGGGAAAACAGTCAGGTTTCACTTGCTTCCTCGTGTAATTCCATCTGCGACTATGACTATGACCGTCATGGTGATTATGACCCGTGCAATTAAACTTGTTAAAACATATTGTTACACAGCAATTAAACTAGTGGAACTCACGCAGCGTTTAGCTGACCTTTTTAAAACTAACATGCATTTCAGGTAAAACTAAAGAGGAGTAAGGAATGTGCGTGTGGATGGCTGTAGTAGTAACCTGTAGCAGAATAAAAGCTGTAATAGCTCGTAGTACTGTACTAAAACTTTTGGTGTGTAATATGATACTGACAGTATGTTGTAACCGAGGTTCTCTCTATTTATGATATCATGTTTTTAAACTATGGAGAATTACCACGTGTATGCCGCACCCTGCATTTGTCTTCCGCTGCGAGTCGGGGTGTGACAAAATGGGTGCCTCCTACTGACCAAACGCCTATTCCGAAGCAAGAGCGACGACTTAAACCATACAAGAATTTCTTCGCAAGATGCTGAAGATTGAAGACTGATCAAGACTACGACAATATCCAAGGGGGAGTTTGTTGATGCATAATGTCTATTATCTAGGTCTTGGATCGAGTCTGTATGTTAAGGGCTTGTATTGTAAGATTTTGAAGTGTATTTATGTGTTTGCACACAAGTTCGGCCGAACTTGTTTGTAAGATGATCAAGTTCGCCAGAACTTGATCTATCTTAGCCACAATTCGCCCGAACTTGTTTGTCTATATATAGTTCATCATGGGTCTTTCATTGTAAGAACTTTGCGTTGACGACGGCGAAGCTCTGTCTGTTTGGATTCTTGATGTACAATTGATTTGGACTAATAAATAGACAATTTAAACAGTAATTCTTGTGTATTCGATTAACAAGTCATATAATTTCTGCTTATATTGGACTTTAGATACAAATTAGGTTCCTTGACAGGGAGGATCGGTCCTATCAATACATGACCCTTTTTTTTCGTTTTTACACTTTTGGGTGCAATACATATATCATATAAAAACTCACACGAACACTCATATGCAAACACATTATTCATACTATCATATCCAACTTACATGCTTTATACGTTTATACTTAGAAATACTTACATGCTAGAAACTTTACATGCACGATACTTTGTCATTAACTTCGTACAAGCCTCCCTTAACATGTATAGCGCTATAGGATTAACGCACCGCCCGTATTCTTGGGGTCATGTTAAGTCAAACAAAACGGTCTTGTCATTGCTATGAATAGTTTATGCTAGCCTGAATCTTTGGGTTTACAAGTAGGTGTTGCATTCTAGCTTATGTTATGCCTTAGTATATGTTATTGTCATGTGGATCTTGAAAAACTCTTTTATACATATGCTAATACACTAAAACTTGTATGCTCACCAATACTTTATATGTTGACATGTTACTTTAATATGTATTAAAGGATTATGATCATGACACGTTGAAAAGAATCAAGTAGGAAGGACTAGAAACGTACCAAACTTTAATTCATGTTTCTTAGTTTAGTCATATGTTACTTGTTGTAATTTTGTTTCCAAATCATGTACTTGAACCATTAGCAATGAAACGAAAATTTACCTTTAAATACTTGTCACATTTAGTCGTTATGAAGTCTTTAGCAATCTATTTCGTCCCGCCCTAATGTTTCCTCCATCGGTTGGGGTGTGACAGAAAGAGAATACATCATTTTACAAGATGGAGAGAAATCTAAGGTCTCTCCAGCCGTTCCCAAAACTTATGAACTTTGAACACATGACTTCCTATTTATAGACATGAGCTTTGGAGCGGATGACTATTTGGAGCGGATGACTCATGCATGCAGATCAACACTCGTCCTATCCAAAGTGTCGTCTTCTCCAAAGTGTCCTCCTTTCGAAAGTGTCGTCCTCTTCAAAGTGCTATATGTTCGTATCTCACTCTCAATTATACAATATTCAATAAAACCTCTATCTAGCCTATTCGTACATTGGCGGACACACACAATATGCACTAACAGTTTCCCCCTTGTGTGTCACTATCAAATCTTGATCTTCAACTATGAAAGTCGTGTTTAAATATTTTGTAACTTCAATCAAGCATTTGTTGATGTCGTAGAAGAACGCATCAACAAATTCCCCCTTGATTGATGATTCGGGCTTGCATTTTCAATAGCATATTCTCCCTAAAATGATTCTTCAGTTCTTTGTTTGCACGATTCCTAACTCAATCCTCATATTTACAAACATGCAATCTTCATGAACATTCACCAACATGAAACTAATCAATGCAGCATCTCCATTTCAACGTTAAACCACATTCGTATTTAGTTTAACGCAAATCCCATGTTCGATCCAAATCTTCAACCTAACTGTCAATCTTTAACATTATGCATATCCAAGTTTGGTTTAATGCAACTCTCTTGCTTGATTCACCGATCTTCAAAACTCAACCGACAATTGATAGAAATTTCGAATGGCACACTAATTATTTCCAAATCAGTGAATACTCATGAAAATCTGACATCCCGTCTTCCGTAACCATCGTTATGTACAACCAATCTTCAAATACTGGTAAGTGTAAACAATAATCTTTTCAATCAACAAATCTTCATTGGATTCACAGATTATCTGATAATACACTATGATCTTCAATCCTTTTTCCATGAACAATTATGTAATCTTCTCCTTTTGTCACGAAATCAAATATATTAGAATTCTCCGCCAGTCCCAATAGCCACTTAATCTACAGGCATCGTTATTCTTTGGCGGTTAGTCCCGAAAATAACTCTTATTAACAATGTAGTAGAACTCTAATGTACAACTTTATAACTATTAGAAATTTGACGGCTCACAGTAGCAACAAATATCTCCTACATAACGACTTGTACAAAGATGAGACCTTAGTCTTCTCTTCCGGTCCCGATAGCAACTTAATCTCCAAGCACCAATACTTTCTGACGGTTAGTTCACAAAATAATTGTGACGACTGTGCCTTAAGTTGTCATTATCAAATCCTGAACAATTTCATAAGCAATAAAACCTTGTGTTTTATTCATTGAATTGTGAAATTTATCCATAACAATTGCACAATATCAATCCTTGTTCAAAATAGAGATCTTAAACAATTTCGGGAAAGTTATACGTAAAGTGTTACGTAAACGAAATCAGTTTAATGCAACGTATACTCCATAATAGTGAAATAAGCTAAATATAACCTAAATATCCTTTACATAACTTAGAAATAAGTTTTGAAGGGGTTGGTATGTCAAAAAAAAGCCTATTCGATCTCAGGGACTATTTAAGACAAACTACAAAAGTCTGCCGGTCCTCGTAGTGACGCACACTCCGGAACAAGGTCATAAGCTAAACATACCCTAAATACCCTTAACATAGCTTAGAAATAAGTTTCGATGGATTCGGTATGACAAAAACATGCTTATGCAACTCCAGGGACTATTTTGCAAATTTTGTGAAAGTACGCCGATTCACGTATTTCTTAATACGAGACACGTACATAAATCCAAAAATCTTTGTAAGCATTAAAATCTTGTATTTTAATGATTGGAATGCAAAAATATCATTCGTTGCGCATTTACGGTCATTTGCGCGTTCATTACGATTTTCGTCGTAATTAACTAAAAATTGAAACCGTACTACCGAACGAACTAAGAATCGGGACATTTTTGGATTTATTTCAAGTTCCCTATGCTTTAATGTCCTTATAGATCTTAATAATGTGGTTAACGGGTGTTAGAAGTGCCAAAAAGAGACGAAACGAGTGTAGGGGCCTGTTCTGCCAATTTTTGAAACTTTGTGCCAGCAAGGGTGGATACAGACCGCATCCAAAAGTCCATACGGCCCCCATCCAGGTTCCAGAATAGCTATTTTGTTGGCAGCTTCTTGTTCACTCCCTTGGACACCAAGCATTCGAATTTTCCACATTTGTTCCTACTTTGGACATGTGTTAGGACTCTCCTATGATCATGACACCTCAAGGGACATGTGTATTGATCTTATGGCTTCAAGATTAGTATAAATAGGTGAACATTTGGCCATTTTCTTTGCTCATCTTTTTTCATTCTTTCTCATTGCTCTAAGTTGGAGTGCTACCACCTTTGTGGTGGCCTCCCATCTGAGCATTCTTCATCCTTGAGCGCTTCAATTGTTCTTCAACACAAGTAAGTGCTCTCTCCTAGTCTTGTTTATTTCTTTTAGCATATTTGAGCTAAAAGTCAAATAGTTTGACTTTCGGTTTTGACCATGAATTGGTCAAAGAAAAGTTCAATTGAACTTTATAACGTGATCGTAATCACGAAGGTTATGATCCATAGTGATCACGCCTACTAATTACCATGTTTACTAGTCAAAGTGATGAGTCAAAGTTTCGGTCAAAATGCGCATTATGTGCATTTTGTGACGAAACTATTTTCGGGTATCAAAACACTAAGTTTTGATACCAAATCAGTTTTATAACTTAGTTAGACATATTTTGACATGTCTAACTCGTCACTTTTAGTTTAGTGCTTGTTTAGGGTCGTAAGTCGAGCGGTCTTGACCACCACTTTGACTTTTGAATCCGACCCGTTTGGTCAACCTTAGGATCTGACAAAACACATATTTGTGTCCATAGTTGTATAGGGAATAACCCTCTGAGGTTATACCTTATGGTCACGTTGTTTGGTTAGTGTTATGTTAAGTTGCTAGTTATGCCCTTTGTAATGACCAAAACACCCTTTTTGCGCATAAATCCAATTTAAGCATATGTAATCCAACTTTTGAATTATACACTGATGTTATTACATTGTTAAACATGTTTGGGAAATTAAGACTTATCATAGCATATATTTAATCATCTGATCATGCGTTTACGCAAATGACCCGTTAAAGTAGCATAAACTACCATAACAAGTCATAATGGGTCAAAAGCAATTAGGATCATTTCCAAATCGGAATGTTAATGTAACACCTCGCATTTTCCAAACTCTCCATTTGTAGCAAGCTAGTGTTGAAATTCTGTTTTTGGAAACTATTGTATTCGTATTCTCCATTTCGGTGAAATCGTTGTTATCGAGACTTGAATGGTAATGGAATAAACATGTTTATCCTCATACTTGTTATACACAAATCATACTTGTTCATACAATACTTACACATGATGCACATACTCGAATACGTGATATATTTGATAATACACGACATTTATGCATGATACATACTTTATACATAATCTGGATACTCGATCTCGATCAATACATACATATGCATACATCATGATATATTACATGAGCTTGTGATACCTTATAATACTTAATATGTCCATAAATTACTTTAGAATATCATTAAACCCGTCACATTAGACAAATTAACAAAAAAAAATCAAACCTTTGCCCGGACAGGTCCCTTACGGACCGCAAGGGGAAACCCTTACGGTCCACAAGTGGTCCTGGCTGGGCATAATTGTTTTTGGCTCGCGAATTAGCACGGATCCACACATCCACAACCCTAACAATCACCTTCTAACCTCCTTTAATCACCTCCTATCAACCCTAAACACTTCCCCTATAAATACAACACTCTTCCAAGCCACTTGACACTTTCACAACCCTCTAATCCTTCCTAAATCACTCTCAAATCATCTCAAGAACACTCATAATCAGAATTTTCGGGCATATTGTACCACCTTCACAAAAGTGAGCATAACTTGCTCAAATCTTGTTCTTTTTGCTTGACTCCTTCTTCAAATTACTTGGACAAACTTTGGGTTTGAATCCTAGGGTTCTCCATGGAGAATCCAAACCTGGAAATGCACCCAAGGTGTCCTAAACTTTCTGTTATAATTTTAACTCTTTCAAATCTTGTTTAAAATTATCAAAATTGAGTCTAACTCATCTGAAACCTATGTCCGAATGCTTACAACACTTCTTGTGGTTGGTTAGGCTTAAAAACAAGGTTGAGACATTCAAAAAAGAGGATTTATCCTCATAATAATTCTGTTTTCAAAGAGCTTCAAGCTCACAAGTGGTGCACGTTCATAACTTGTTCATGTGTGTCCACCTTGCTTAGCCTTGGCTATCATAAACTTTGAAACCACACATCACTTGATGATCTCTTAGATTAGCTGTGTATTAGTTCTTTTCTTATTGTACATTCATGACCCTCCTAGTTGTCTATGACAACTTGTGTAGTGGTGAATCATATAAAGAGGTTAAATGGATGTTCATCATCCTACCTCCATGCTTGACTTACTTGAATACTTAGAGGTACCAAAGTGGATGGTTCATCCTCTCACCTTCTACATGATTATATAAACTATGTATATATTTATGGACTATAATATAATCTTAAAACCGTACCCTTGATAATGACTAAATAAGCATCTATCAAGTTAATAAGTTTACCACTATGTATGTAGTTCCTTGTCACGATTCTAATAGGTCTTGAACCTTTGAAACCACCTACAATCCTTAGGGATTATTATAGTGTCAAAGACAAGTGCTAATACCTTCGTGACTAATTTCTTTTCATATACGTTGTCACATTTTGAATCCTAAATCTGAATATCCCATCATCCTCCCCAAAATACTAATACGCCTTCGTTTTCCTCTTGTAGGATAACTCGGCGTTCATCCCATCAAAACAACTACCTTCACGGACTTATCAAGTTAGAAGACTTAGCAAAACCGTGAGTACACTCGACCCATTTACCTTTTATCACTTTTGGGTTGTAACATGTTTCAGTATCAAAATACACTATCACAAACTTATGCTTTTACATGCTCAATCCTTATACATGAATACTTGTTACGCTTAGATACATGCTTGATCATTAACTTAGCTAGCCCAAACTTATCATATATAGCACTATAGGAGTAGCACACCACCCGTCGGGGTTATGTTAAGGTTATCATACTCATTTTAGTATTGTCGCTTTTGTGACAAGGGAAGCTCGATCTCGTAAAACTTTTGTGGAAACTCGGGTTTGATCTAGTATTGCATGATTAGTATAGTCTTTGCTTACAATTACCATGTGGATTCGAGTTATACATTTTATACTTGTGTTATGTAATCACCAAACTTGTGTACTCGCCTTTGCTTTTGCATTGAACTTGTATTTTAAACATGTTACAGGTTGAAGAGGATACGCATGATGAAAGCTAGTAGGAAATGCTTTAGATACACATTTTAATCTTACTAGACTAGTTTTGTTATAATCATGTTGTACTTGTTGTAATTTTGAATTAATGTATTCGACTTCAAATGTTGTACTTGACAATGTTGTATGAATGAAATATGGGTTTTATTTAAATATTGTCGCCAATTAGTATTTATGAGCAATGAGCAATCTATTTCGTCCCGCCTTGATGTTTCCACCATCGGTTGGGGTGTGACAGATTGGTATCAGAGCCATAACTAAAGGGAATTAGGTAGAATTGCCATGTTCGACCTAGTCTATAGTTTAAGTGTTCAATTTTGACCATTCTTGTCTTATGCTTAAAAACTTATTCTTCCTCATTGCTTCCTCCTTGTCCTTTGGTCTAAAAATTTACATAATGTCTTTCCTAAGACATTTTACACAATACACTTGAAGACTTGAAGACACTCATGATGCAAACGAGATGATTTGCACCAAGATAGGTCCAATGACTTACAATTTTTGGTGAAATCCATTCCGCGTATTCGATTTTTCACGAAGTTATACCATCAAGTTAGGAGCGATATCTGCATCTTGATAGAAAATTCCATTTCATACTCTAGTGGATCTTACAAACGAGTCAGAATATGCTCCTCGTTTGGTAAGAAACAAACAACACTTAGGGTACGATGTTGTCAAGTTAGGGGTGAAACCCGCACCTTGTCAACTAGTCCCGCTCCTTGATTTTCAATCTCGCCAAAGTCTTGAATTTTCGATCGACTAGGGACATGTAGTAACTGGAAGGGTAAAATGTCATTAATCGCTTCTCGACGAGAGCATTTTACCTATTAGACCAAAGCATGTTCCCTAACTCGAAAGATATTACGAATCACTTTGGAATAGTCGACGTTTCTCTACCCCCCATGTTTTATTGAGCAAATCTTTTATGTTATCTCAATTTTTATGTGATTTTATACTTGTTACCTTATTCGTTTCGAACCGTTACACATTTCGCAGGTTTATCGCAATAAAAAAATACTAATTCTCGTGAACAAACCAAATTTATACTCCTTATTAGCATTCATACGTGATTATACATGCTATACCTTATGAATTCATGCAAACTTTGTGAACCATACCAGAACCTTATACATGCTTATACATGCAAACCTTGTTTTCTCTATTATGATCAAGTCTCATCCCCTTTTCTTCTACGTTGAACTTCTAGATGAACTCCCAAATCTCTCAAGAAGTCCAAGAGGTCCAACAGCAACAACAACAACAATGAAGACTCCATCTCCAAGCAAGAACTCGTCGGTCTTGTCACCGAGAAAATGGCCAATCAAATTGCTCGTGTCATTCCCGCTATCGTTAGCCAGCTTCAAACCATCAACACCGAAACACCCAAATCCACGCCGATTCAAAAACCAAAGCTCCAAAAACGTCCTACCAATTCAAACATTTCATCGCTTGTAAACCACTCAAATTAACTGGCATGGAGGGTGTTACCGCCATGATCAATTGGTTCGACGCGATGGAACTTACCTTTCTTCAGGGCGGGTGCCCTGATGAACTTCGAACTCTCAACGTTACCGGGGTCTTTCGCCAGAGAGCCCTCGAGTGGTGGACTACTGAACGCAATAAGTGTGGCAATGAAGCAGCTTAAGCTTTAACTTGGGACGAGCTTAAGCAGCTCATGAGAGATCAGTTATGTCCTTCCCACGATACCCAGAAGCTCTAGAACGAATTCTGGAATCTATGCAACAAGGGAGCGACGCTGCGGGACTGTTCACTCGCTTCAAACAATTAAGTATCATCTGTCCTGGATAGGTGGATACGGTTCCCAAGGCAATATCTAAGCTCATTCGTTCGCTTTCGCCTGTTTATGAACAATGTAGCCACCACACGCCCCAAAACCATCGAAGAAGCCTACAAGACCATCATAGAGCTTAATCATAACTGCATCCTTCAAGGGGCCTACGAGAAAGTTCCCATGAAGCATGAGCACCAAGCCACCGCCAATACCACCACCACTACTGAATCGCCTCCCTCTCAAACCAAAAAGAACCACATCAAGAACAAGAAGCGGAAGGCTTCTGTTCAAAACAACGTGGTCGTCACTCCGCCTACCCGTACCCTCTAAATGCCATCTCCACTACCCAAAAAAACGATCCATCCAAATGAAACTACATCGGCACTTGGCCTAGGTGTGATCGTTTCACCTACCACCATCTCTCTTCCACCCCGTGTCGAAAGTGCGCCAACTGTAACAGGATGGGGCATCTTTCTGGCCATTGTCGCCAACCCCAAAGAAACCAAGCCATTGTCCCTAACCCTAACCCGAACCAAACTCAACCTCAACGTCAGAATGCTCCTGTGCGAGCATGTTACAAGTGTGGCGATCTCACTCATCTCGCCAATGTTTGTCCTCTCCTTAACCAACAGCATCAGCAGCAGCAGCAGCCTGAGCCTGCTAAAGGACGAGCTTTCATGCTTACCTCCGCTCAATCCCAAAGCTCTAATGATGTCATTACTGGTACGTTCCTTGTGAACCATATTTATGCTACATGCCTATTGATACTAGTGCCGATAGAAGCTTTGTATCTCTAGAATTTGAACCCCTTGCTTAAGTGCGAACGATCTAAAATGCCTAATCCTTTCCCTGTCGAAGTCGCTAATGGTAAAACCATATCCGTTAATTCCGTTCTTTCGGGTTGCTCTTTGATTCTAAACGATCATTTGTTCTCCATCGATCTCATTCCCATGCAAATGGGTAGTTTCGACATCATAGTAGGCATGGATTGGCTCATGCAAATTAGACCACATGTCACGTACCTACATCCTCCCCCATTCCTTTCACGTTTTTGTGGGTGGATGTGCAGCCCAATTGATTAAACCTAACACCATATTCCCTTGTGCTTATTCTCGGCCCAATCGCAAACCGCAAACCGCCCCAACATGTTTAACCCCATGTATGTTACGTATAATTTTCATGCCCCTCATAAGAAAACCCTAACCTACACACAAAAGCCACCTGCGACGTGACTACTCTCGCCGCCTTCTCAACTTACGGCAGCCAGGAAGAGACCCCCCCATCGCGATCTCTCTCGGTCGAGCCCACTCACTCTCTCGCATCTCTTTCTCAATTTGGTTAGTATATTAGGTTGTTTGATTTTAAATTCTTGATTTACATGGCTGTGTTTCTGCGATTGTTTTTATGTATGATGATGTGATGATATGATGATCAGATGAGTTGCGTTAATTATGTGTTATTTGAGTAGTGTTGCACTCGGGTAGTTGCTAGGGGTTAGATCGGATAACTCTTGAATGATTTCTTATTAAACTTTCTGATTTAGTGGTGTATATGGCGTACGATGATTGTAATCTGCTGTAAATAAAAGTTATTGGTCTTTGGGTGTTTTAGTTAATCGGTTGCGGGTTTGGGGAACGAAAACAGAATCTGTCCTACAGTTACAGCCGGATTTAATCGGCTGTAACCAGGTCATAACCTAACGAAAACTGAGTTTTCTTGAGTCCACAAAGTAGATTTTCGAGATACAATTCAAACGGCGCTGGAATCAATTTTTTTTGAAGTCGTTTACTATTTTAAATGGAATTTTTTGTTACAGTGCGCTGGGCTGTTCATTTTCTGCAGAAATTGCAGGTCACGATTTCAGTCATGTCTAAGGGTATATTGGGACATAAGTTACGAAATTTAAACTGTAAAAAATATGCGAGTAAACTGAAGTTCTCCAACTGGAATCACCTTGTTTGGAGACTCAGTCATTTTTAAATAAAATAAACGGTGGGCAGGGGTAGGAATCGTAACAATTAAGACCACTGCCCATTGCTCAAATTTTTGCGAAAAATCTGTAAACAATTAAACTTTGAAAATTTTACAGAAACACGCCGAGACCGGTTCACATGTCATATGTTTTTTTGGGAGTTTATCATGACCTGTAACTATTTTATAAAAATACCCGAAAACAACCCAGATGTGAGTTTTAAAGCTGAGACTATTAAGTCGCAATGTGTGCATCCGATGGTTAGCTGTGCTATCTGAGAATGATTGAACAGGTTTAATGTCAATATTAAATGTCGTTTAAGTTTTTGTATACTACGATCATCTGTATATTTATATATATACCGTTATATATATATATATATATATATATATGTAGGATATATATGTAAGTTGTCAACGTGACTGCATGATACGTGTTAGATACGTGTAAGGATTTCGTGTCTTTCATGAGCACACTACTAAACTAAACGGTAATCATGTTAGAACGTGATTGACCGGTTCCACCTCACGTATTTCTTTCCAGAACTTAATATGCCGAGCTAATCTAACGTGAGTTCACACTTTATAAAAGCATGTATCCCCGGTGGTTTGGGAACAGAATAAAACAACTATGTATTCTCCTTGGGTAGAATACGGGAAACCTTGTCCCCCTTGGGTGGGACAACAAGTTAATTTACTATTATCACATGTCTTAAGCGTACTAGATGGAAACTCTATCTGAATGTCCCCACACATTTTATATTGATTAATCGCCGGGCCAATGGCTAACGGGTTATTAGTGGAATATCGCTATTAGGTCTAACAAGCCTCACATCGTGCCGCAGAAGACGGGCGCGGACAAATATACTTGGGCACTAGTCAATGACGATAGACATTGACGCGGGGCACTAAACATAACAACAATTAGTAGTCGGTATGGTAACGGGTTTAGTAGCTTAAAAGGTTGGGGTAGCTCCCCATGGCATGTTTTATAAGAACATAGTAATTTAACAACTTATGTTTTTGGAACAACACTAAACAACTGTGAACTCGCTAACATTTTTGTTGATACGTTACTACATGCTTTGCAGGTCGTTAGGTACTTACTGGAGCTTGCACGGAGGGCTGGTCGTTGTGAGAAAAGAACCGTTTTTGGGTTCTTATGGAACTTTATGAACTTCCTAACTTTTGATTTGGATTTTAGACATTATGCTTCCGCTGACCCTAAAATTTTGTTTTGGATATTTGTTTTCGTAAACACTAATCATATTGATTGCGATGGACTTTATTTACTTTCACTTATTGTTCAATATGATTGGTGGCATGATCCTGGTCAGTCACACGCCTCGCGGTAATACTCTGCACGTGGATTTTGAGGGTGTGACACATCAACGTCGGGTTTCCGAGGAAGATGTACCCAAAACTGCCTTCCGCACACGTTATGGACACTACGAGTTCGTGGTCGTGCCTTTTGGTTTGACTAACGCACCGGCAATGTTTACGGATCTCATGAACCGCGTGTGTAAGCCCTTTCTCGATCATTTTATCATTGTATTCATCGACGATATCCTAATCTACTACAAGACGGAAGAAGAGCATTGACGACATTTGCGCCTCATTCTTCAGCTTTTGCAAACCGAACGTCTTTATGCCAAATTCTCCAAGTGTGAATTTTGGCTAAAAGAGGTTCAATTCTTAGGTCACACCGTCAATGAACTCGGTATTCATGTTGACCCTGCAAAGATAGAAGCTGTAAAGAATTGGATTGCACCTAAGTCGCCCTCTGAAATTCGTTCGTTTCTTGGCCTAGCTGGGTATTATCGTTGTTTCATCTTGAACTTCTCAAAGATTGTTGTTCCTTTGACTTCGTTGACTCAAAAAGATGAACCTTTTGTTTGGGTTCCCGAACAAGAGGAATCTTTCCAAACGTTCAAGGACATGCTTTGTAATGCTTCTATCCTCACTCTCCCCGATGGGAACGATGATTTCGTCGTGTATTGCGATGCCTCTAACCAGGGTCTTGGTTGCATACTCATTCAACGAGACAAAGTAATCGCTTACGCGTCGAGACAACTCAAAATACATGAGAAAAACTATACTACTCATGACCTTGAACTTGGTGCAGTTGTTTTTGCATTAAAGATTTGGCGACACTACCTTTATGGTACAAAATGTATGGTCTTCACCAACCATAAGAGCCTCCAACATATCTTTGATCAAAAGGAACTCAACACGCATCAACGTCGTTGGGTAGAATTGCTAAATGACTACGACTGTGATATTCGCTACCACCCTGGCAAAGCGAATGCTGTGGCCGATGCACTTAGTCGTAAAACTCATTTTAAGAATGTTCGTTACTACCAAACCATGGGAAGACTCAACGAGTTGATTCGACAAGCACAATTTACCATCATTAACGAGGGTAACCTCGATAGCGAATTGAATTGCGGAGTCAAAAACCCACTCGAAGCTATGCCTGATGGTATTCTTTACTACCATAGTCGTATTTGGATTCCCGATCGTCTCAATCTTCGGACTACTTTGATGGATGAAGCCCACAAATCCCGATACTCCGTTCACCCTAGAGCTGATAAGATGTACCATGATTTGCGTGCACCCTATTGGTGGCCTGGAATGAAACGTGATATCTGTAACACCCCAAATCACGTAAATCAACATGCGGCGGAAACACTTGGGGAGTCACGTTACAAATTGTTACATAACACGATTACATTGTCCTCGGAATTTAAAATAAATAAAACAAGTATATTATTTGTCTTTCTTGTTTTAAGGCACTAAAGTCCGCGTCCGTCCTAGGTGAAGTATGCAGCAACAATCGTCATAAAACAAATCCTGAAACATATGTGAAAAACGACGTCAACATAAAAGAATGCCGGCGAGAACATAGGTTTTATAAGTGTCAAATTCATGGGTTTATAACTATATTGCAATACCTTATCCAACTTCGAGAGTCGACGAGTATAAATCATAAATCAAAAAGTGTTTGATATTGCAATATAGTATATCAACTTTACTAGTTAATATAAGTTAATATAAATAAATCAAAACCTTGTAGCCATGAATCTCGACTGAAAACATTTGTTTCGTAAATCCAAGTAGTAAATCGTCTTGAAAGAAACCTTGTATGGTTTATATCTTTAAATAAAAAATTTTGTGTAACCTTGTTCAAAAATAACCATGCGACCATTATTCGTGTCATAAACCAATTGTTCATTGTCCTTGTCATAAACCATTGTTCATTGTACTTGTCATAAACCGTTGTTCATTTTCCTTTTTTTTCTAATTGTGAAAACTTTTGGTCGTTCTTTAATGAATACATTCAAGCCTTTGTTGACTCGGCTATACCCCAAGGGTATCTTTAATAGATCCTAAAAGATCTCTTTAACCAGACTAACAAATCAACAAATGATTTGTTAATCATAAACAGTTTCTGTCGTTCCCCAAACTACCCGCCAGATCCAGTGAATAGCCTAGTAACGGGATTGTCAATCCTATGGTACCATAACTTACTGCTGGGCAGCATAACAATGTTAATGAATGTCATTCGTATCATGGATAACGCACCAACAAGTTGTATCACATTATTGAAACCATAATGTTATATAAACCATTGTATTTGAACATTGAAAACAACTTAGCACATATGAGTCACCCCAAAACATTTCCAAAACATAAAAGAGGGGAGCAATGTACTCGCCTGGGGTTGTAAATAAGTCTTGTATGAGTGTGTGAACAAAGCCTAAAGATCAAGGAATCAAGTGTGTCCTAGTGAGTCGGATAACATGTAAATAAGTCGGGACGATAAACGGGAGATCGGATAGAATGAAGTCTTACAAACCAATCGAGTGTTGGAACTCATATGATATGGTTTAATAAGCTTAACATTCTGATTTAGAATGAATCCTAAGTGCTTTTGACCCGTTATGACTCGTTAAGGTAGTTTAAGCCACTTTAACATGTCATTCGCATAACTACGCGTTCGGATGGTTAAATATGTCTTATGATAAGTCCTAATTATCAAAACATGTTTAATATTGTTGTTACATCAGGTTACATGTCAAAATTTAGGTTACATATGCTTTAGATTAATTTATTCGCAAAAAGGGCATTTTGGTAATTATTAAGGAATATAACAACTAAGTATCATATCACTAACCAAAAGACATGACCATAAGGTATAACCTCAAAGGGTTATTCCCTATACAACTATGGTCACAAATATGTGTTTGGTCAGACCTTAAGATCGACCAAACGGGTCTTGTTTAAAAGTCAAAGCGGTGGTCAAGACCGCTTCGACTTACGACCCTAACTAAGCACTAAACTAAAAGTGACGAGTTAGACATGTCAAACATGTCTAACCTAAGTTATAAAAATGTTTTGGTATCAAAACAAAGTGTTTTGATACCCTAAAATAGTTCCATCCTATAACGCACATTTACGCATTATTGAACAAAACTTTGACTCGTCACTACAACTAGCAAACGTGGAAATCAGTATGCATGATCACTAAGGATCATAACCATCGTGATTACAATCACGTTGCAAAGTCTAATTGGACTTTGTCTTGACCAATTAATGGTCAAAGCTAAAAGTAAAATATTGTTTGACTTTTAGCTTGAAATAACTAAAATAAATAAAACAAGACAAGGATGGAGCACTTACTTGTGTTGAAGAACACTCAAGAGCTCCAAGAAGACCAGAAAACTCAGGTAGGAGGACTCCAACAAGGTGGTAGCCTCCACTTAGAGTGTTTGAGATAAGAAGTGATGAATAAGCAAGTGAAAATGGCAAAATCACTTGCTATTTATAGTAATTTGAAGGCCCTAGGATCATTACACATGTCCCATGTGTTGGCATGATCTCATGGAGGTCCTAACAAGTGTCAATTGCAGGTGAAATGGTGGCAAAATTGATTTGCTTGGTGTCCGAAAAGTAAACAACAAGCTGCCACCTGGTTGCAACAACTCTGATGAGCTGGGGACCCCTTATGGACCATATGGGGTTAGGCCTTACGATCCGTAAGGCCCTTGCAGGGGCTGAACATCAAATTTGGCAGAAATGGCCCGTGAACTTGTTTTTGACGCGTTTTGGCACTTTTAACACCCGTTAACCCCATTTTCAAGCTTTATAAGGACAATAAAACATAGGGAACTTTTAATGTGGTCAAAAATGTTCCGGGTGTCGGTTCGTTTGGTCGTACGGTTGAGGTTTCGGTTAATTACGACGAGAATCGTAACAAACGCGTGCATGACCGTAAATGCATAACGAAAGGTATTTTTGCATTCCAATAATTAAAATACAAGATTTTAATGGTTACAAAAATTTTTGGATGTGCGTACATGTCCCGGATTACGAAATACGCGTAACGGCATAGTTTCGCAGAATTTGCAAAATAGCCCCTAAAGTTACATAAGCATGTTTTTGCCATACCGAAGCCCTCGAAACTTATTTCTAAGCTAGGTTAAGGGTATTTAGGGTATGTTAAGCTTATGAGCTTGTTCCGAAGTGTGCATTGCTATGAGAATCGGAAGATTTTCGTAGTTTGTCATAAATAGTCCCTGTGATCGAATAAGCTTGTTTTTGACATACCAAACCCTTCAAAACTTATTTCTAAGTTATGTAGAGGATATTTAGGGTATGTTTAACTTATGTCACTCTTCCGGTATATACGTTGCGTTAAACTGATTACTTGTGTGTAACAGTTTACGTATATCTTCCAGTAAAAGCTTTGATGTGTCGAAATTGTAGGACTAAAATGTATGAATGTCACATGTAAATTTACAATTATCGGGAATGAAACACAAGATTTCATCTGGTTCGGAATTGTATGATAGTTGAAACAACCCAGATGTCACAGTCTCCCCTACTTTGGGAAATTTCGTCCCGAAATTTAATTTGGAGGAAACTTGTGAAAACATATGTGAGGGTATTGCTTCAAGTGATCCTTCGTTCCCGGAGTAAAACTCTAGGCAACATTTGAACTATCAGTGAACTTTTTTTATTGAACTCGTACATTGTCTATTGGTATGAACTTAGATTCAAAAATCTAAACTTTGTCGCAATAGGTGCTTGTATGACATCTCTGTTTGCACCGAGCCTTAGAATAGAATCATGTAAATGCCAAAGTGATGTCCTTTTTCATAGCATAACTAGAAATGAGTGTCCAATTTCAAACGGAAGAATGTTTATAGAGATTTCCCATGAAGACTAGTATGGGAAACTTGTGTGTGCTCGAAGTTGGAGTCGGAGAATGTAAAATAAAATAACATTGGTCAAGGTCCAGAACTTCTAGTAACTAAAATAACGCCACGTTTGCAATGTAATAAGGAACACTTATATATAGGAAGTACCAGCGGCATATTCACCATGCCTTATTACATTGTTCCCGTTTCGTTATTCTTATCACTATGGTTCTTACACATGACAAAAATTGCTATGGTTTTCTATGCAAGGGATTTTATAATTATGTATGCATCCATAATTACTCAATTCACTGCATAGTCTGCATAGTTCATTTTGTGATGTGTAGGGGAAAATCGAACGAGTAAACATGCAATGACTTGTCTAGACCACAAAAGGGTTTCTTTAATTAGATCAACACATGATCTCTTTAAATAGACCACAAAGAGTCTCTTTAACTAGATCATCACACGATCTCTTTAACTAGATTGACATGCAATCCCTTTAACTAGACCATGATAGGCCTCTTTAACTAGACCCTGAAAGGCCTCTTTAACTAGACCCTGAAAGGCCTCTTTAACTAGATCAACGAATGATCTCTTTAACTAGACCCTGAAAGGCCTCTTTAACTAAACCCTGAAAGATTTCTTTAACTAGATCAACGAATGATCTCTTTAACTAGACCCTGAAAGGCGTCTTTAAAAAACCCTAAAAGGTTTCTTTAACTAGATCAACGAATGATCTCTTTAACCAGACCCTGAAAGGCCTCTTTAACTAAACCCTGAAAGGTTTCTTTAACTAGATCAACGAATGATCTCTTTAACTTTGGAATAGCACTTTAAAATTTAAAGGTCTAACTATTTGCATAGAATAGCCCATTAGGGATTTAAGATAGTACTTTTGGATATCCTTCTGAGAATCTATCATATGAAGGTATGGAAGATTCTACAAGGATTTGGATAGCGAACATTTGAATTGACTTGAACACCAAAGATCCTATAGTGATTTGGATAACGCTACAAGGGTGATACAATAAAAACACTTATATATAGGAAGTACCGTCGGTGTATCCACCATGTTCTTATGGTATTACACTCGTTTCGTTACCTAAATCACTACGAATGACATAAACACATAATTGTCAACTTGGTCATCAATTTGTACCTTACGCATTAAAACACACAAGGAGTCCAACCAAGGACTTCAACTTAGTTCTTTAAACATCCACAAGAATCTAACTATGAAGATAGGAAGATCTTATAAGGATTTTGAGTTTTTGAGTGGCGAAAATGTTTCGAAAACCACACACTAGATATGTTAGGTCAACATATGAGGCAAAGTGTCTTTGAAAACCGTGTACTTAATATGCTCAGATAACATACAAGAAAATGTATTTGAAAATCATGTACTAGTATGCTTAGTCAACATACATAGCAAGAAATGTTGTAAATCAATGTGCTCATATGCTAAGTCAACATATGCCGCAAAAGTATCTTTGAAATCATGTGAAATGTCTTTGCATGTTTTTTTTTTAAATATGTATTTTGAAATTATGCACTTTGTATATAAATATGCTATGTTAAAATTGTAGGCCCACTTGGAGGATCACGTTACCTACTTCCTTGTTTGTTAACACACTACCAAGTGCGGAATCCTTGTTAGCATGCAAACCGAAGCAAAATAATGTAAATGCAAACACAAAATAACCAAAAGATTCACTATCTTTAGATTAAAGTGGAAGAGAATCAGTTACGCATACACACAATGTCAAACTCTAAAGACTCTATTAGTAAACAAAGAAGTGGTGAGTCTGTATTTATAGGACAACACATCTGCAATGGCTACGAAGAACCATCAGACACCCACGAACAACCTGCAGTCCAACGAAGAATGGTTCTTCGTTGGACATATCCACGAACAATCTACACCCATGAAGAATGGTTCTTCATGGCATGCTAAAACAACGAACAACAGTTGTTCGTAGATAATGAACCCTACGAAGAACATGGGTTCTTCGTAGGAACCAGCAATACAGACATATACCACAGACAACAAACAGTTTACCAAGAGCCTAAACAAACTAACAGCTGCACACATGCAAACTGTTTACAATGCTAACAAACGTAAATGTTGTGCTAAGTCAAGATAGGAGGATATCTTGACTTGGCCGACTCGACCAAAACATACATAAACGTAAAACAAAGACCGTACAAACTGACATAGCTAAGAACAAGCCAACAAACTCCCCCTTGTCTATAGCTTGGTCTTCGGTCTTCATTACTTGTTCCCCTTGGTCCACGAGCTACCAGAGTGAATACCCCGACAGAAGCAAAAACAAACAATCCGTTGAAACAGCAACGCTTGATACGTATCTTTATCTTCATAAAAGATGTCATGCTCAAGCAGCTTCTTGATATCGTTCTTCGACAAGTTCACCACCCACATTGGGTCTAACATCCGGAAATTATCATTATCATCTTTAAA
Organism: Scalesia atractyloides; assembly: GCA_947069175.1. Lineage (NCBI taxonomy): Eukaryota > Viridiplantae > Streptophyta > Magnoliopsida > Asterales > Asteraceae > Scalesia > Scalesia atractyloides. Next base: position 36,028,460 of record CAMTDV010000015.1, read on the forward strand.
CACGATAACGGCTTCATGAGTATCGGAATCATAACACCACAAATGCATGTCTCCTAGAAAGTCTTGTTTCATCGGCATTAACGGAATCTGCTCCAACACTTTGACTTTCTTGTAAACGAGCCTGTATTTTCCGGTGTTTGTTTCCGGATCAAAAGTGTATTTGATTTGCTCGTATCTTGGAAACTGTGGCTTGTAGAGTTCATCCTTCAAACCCTTCCGACACTCAACCCTAAGCTTTCGAGCAAAAAGGGTAATACCTTCATACTTTGACCGATTAATCACGTTTAACCTGGACAAAGTAGCAACAACATAAAAAGGTAAAGTTAGCATGCTCAAGAGCGATCTGAAGTATTGGATGCCGCGTTCTCGTTTGACCGCCATGTAATGTATCTCCTGAACGAACATCTAACTAAGAATGCGACCGTGTAAACGATCTTTCATAAACTTCATGTAATCTACTTGAACCGGAGGAGGAATAGGCGTCGGATGCTTTGCTGAATATTTTATTCACCATTCTTTAAAAGTATCCATAGAAGTATCAGACGTATCTCGACTTTTCAACTTTTCATCAATCTCGTCTACATTCACCTGGAGCCAATCATTATCAAAAGGATTGAACTCCACTCCATCCTCACGTACATACTTTGCCTTCTCGGTATCACATTCAAACACGATCTCTTCAATATCTTCAACGTTTGTGATATTAGGTTCACTCGGTATTTCATCAATGGTAGATTCATCTACCTCCTTCATTTCTTTCAACCTCAAAATCTGTTCTTGAGAGAGTTCAGAGACAAACTCCCCTTCTTCTAATTCTTCACTGGTGACAGGATGTAAAGACTACAGCGGTTTCACATTAAAGGCTTCAGAAGTAACAACAACCTGACCAGATCCTGAACCTTCACCAACAACCACACATCTAGACTCTGCACTAGAACTAGCTGTAGATCTATATTTTCCAACTCCTCTTGAACACTCCCAGAACCAGCAACAACTTGAACAGAACTTGAAGCACCAGCTGGTGTAGAAGCGAAACCTTCTGGTTGAGCAGACGAAGCAGAAACATCAGGATTTCCAGGATCTTCACTATCATGATCTCACTTTTGTAGAACCTCATGTGCCTTACATCTATCATTCCACAACACGTTAACCCGTTTTCTTGTAAGTTCATAGCTACCAGCCATCTGTTTTACATTCTCAGCTATGGTCTTGTTTCTCGAGTCATACCAGTTGGTTATCTCTATGTACTTCCCAGAGAGCTTCTCACTAGAACGTAGTAACTCAGTACTCCATTCTTTCATTCTGTTCATCTCAATTCCACGAGCATTATCAGCTGTACGCATCTTTAGCAGCTGAGCAACTCGCTCATCGTCTGCAGCTCGTAGCTGAGCATTCTCAGCTCTCAACTGTATAATTTATGACTGTAGTTTCTGAACAATTGCATTCAAGGTGTTGATCTCCATTTGTTGTTTAACATTAGTGTTTCTTGTTGCAGACATGAAGTCCATATGATGATTTACCTGAGCTGTTGCTGCCTGAAGCTGTGAGAACAAAAAGTTTACTTTCTCACTATCATTCATGCGCTCAAATCTTGTCTCAAGTGATTCTGAACTTTCTTTACAAGTTCTTTCACGAGTGGCTTGAGTAGCAGCAGGAGCTATAAACTGAGATAGAGGTTGACTTGGGCTAACTAAAACAGTAGCAGTTGCAGTTCCCATTGACCGACTAGGAGAAGCTACCAAGGCTTTAGTCTCCTCGACAGTGAAGACTTCTTCTGTCGTAGGCCCAGTAGTAGGATCAGGTTGAGAAGTAACCTATGGCTGAGCTGATGATGAACCAACTGTTTTCCGACTCTTTTTCTTTTGTCGAATCGCAGCTTGTTTCTTTCGAGCCTTTTTAGACTCAGTATCTGAAGGAACGTAATCTCGATCAGCCTCCGTGTGAATCTTTCTCAATCGACGAACACCATGTTCGTCAAGATAGTATTCATATCCTGGCTCTGGAGGGTTATCTTCTTCTTCTTCACCCGCTGTGCCTTCCGGTTGTTTATCAACATCACCACCAGTTGGAACAACACTACTATCACCACCTTCTCCGCCATCTCCACCATCATCACCATCATCATCACTGTCATCATCAATGTCCCTATCTTTCCGTTTCCTTCCAAACCTATCTTCCATCAGTTTTCTCAAAGTAGGTTCCTCGTTGTCAGAGTCACTGTTGTCATGATGCCATTTATCATTTTCCGGTGCTACGTATGTGTCGCTTCCTAGAAATCCAAACAACTTTCTAGGAGGTGTACTTTCTGTATATGACTTAGCGGCATATCCTTTGAAGACCTTTAACGAATGTAGTTGCATATCATCAATCTTCACTTTATCATTCGTAACTTTTGGAAGATCTGGATGCTGAACATTCATTACCATCTGTAAAAAGCGTGGATACATCCAAAACTTGCTTCCCACAGTCGTACCCCCAGTCCTAGTCAAATTCTCCCTCATGTTTGCCAAAATATACTATGAAATACTAAACGGTTTGTTTAGCACCAAAGCAACCATCATTCCAACTAAATCAGGATTAGCCATATCATATCCACTTCTACGATTGCTTAAACACTGAATTAATACATGTAAGAGAAACTTGTACCGAAGTGGTAGACCAGACTTGTTGATTTGATTTCCAAGAATATTCCCTTGAAATTTCATACGTAGCAAACATACTCGCTGACATTTAATTGGTACTGAAAATGGTGCGTTAGGATTATCATTCAACTGTAACACGTTGCTTAGAATCTCAGTTGTAACAACAACGTCCACATTGTTCACCTTCCCACGAACACCTTCTTTGCCATCAATATCAACTGCTTCCTCCGTATCCCAGAATTCCTTGATCAAGGCTCGGTATACCGGCGTCTTGTGAGTGATAGCATAGCTAATTCGAGAGTCCTGCAATCACTTCATAATGCCATCATATTCAGCTACCTTGTTTTCCTGATCCAAAAAGGCAATCATGTTATGTCGAGACTCCGACATAATCTCCACTTCACTCTTATCTTCCTTCTTTGTTGCGGGTTTACGAGCTTTCGGTGCCATTCTACACAAACACATACCATAATGTGAAGAAAAATAGATTAAAGTTGAAAACAAACTCAAAACATGCTAACTGTGAAAACTGTAAGTCCTCTATGAACATAAGGTATTCCCAATGAAGAACCTTAGTTCACTGTGAACTCCCTATCCCACGAAGAACAGCCTACGAACAATCAGTTTAATCGGCGAAGAACTTGCTTTGTGCAACGAACAACTTCGGTCAACGAAGAATAGTTCTTCGTTGACTTGGATTCTTTGCTGATTACCGGTTACAGTAATACAGGGACCTATGAACAACGATGGTCAACGAAGAATAGTTCTTCGTTGACTTGGGTTATTCTTCTTCCCAGTATACAGCGAACAACCATGGTCAACGAAGAATAGGTACTTCGTTGACTCTGGTTCTTCGCCAATAGGTTCTTCGCCGGATTTAAAGGCACAGTTAATTCATGTCAGAGACAAACACCCACATGGTTAAAAATCCCTGACAAACAAGATCAAAACCCTCAGATCATTTACTTTTCAACCGACATTCTTGTCAATGACTAAAAACCCAGTTCATGTAAAACTCATATATCCGAAACATCATTTTCATCATAATCCAAAGAAAGATAATGTATACATCATACTATCCGAAAACACCACTAGATTTTGTTTAAGGAAACATATAGATTAAACACATATTATCATGTCAATAATCATGAAGAAGAAGGATTTTAAAGAAAGGTTTTACTATGATCCCTTTTAGTTTTTGTCAAGAACTCGTTTGCGAGATTTGAACCGACACATTTGAGTATTGGTATACCTTAGATCGATAAACAAGAACAACATAAGAAAATGAGATGAGAATGAGATGAAAAGATTTCTTCTTGAAGAAGAAGATGACGAACAGTTGTGGGTTTTGAGAGAAAAAGTTATGAGGGTAAAAAGTGGTTTCAAAAACTGATAAGGTTTTCACCTCCTCAACCCTTTTATATACTGATCCCCTACGAAGAATCTTTAACTCGACGAACAACTGGTCTGCTCGACGAAGAAAGGTTCCTCGCTAGTGTTTCTACGAAAAACCATAAGTGGTCTAACGAACAACCAGAACTAGGCCTAACACTTGGGCCCAAGTTATTTCAACGAAGAACTGAGTCTTTCGTCGATGGTTCTTCGCTGAGAGGTTCTTCGTGGAACCTTGGTTCTTCGTTGAACCTTGTTTTTCGCAGACCTTCACAAGTACAAGCACCAACTTATGAAGTTTTAAGGAACATATTTTGAACATCTTTGGGTTTATCAAAATCCACAGTGACCGTTATGAAGTTTTGTAGTTTAAGCAAGGTTGATTTTTGGACTTCACCGGTAGAAACCGTTCGAGTTTCAATATCGACTAATCAAAAACTAAAGGTAAGAATAAAAACAACTAAAATAAACAAACCATGCTAACGGACTACGACCTACACTGTACATTACTTTAATCATCTTTTACAAGTTTCAAGGTAAAAGAATCATACCAGCTTTCGGTTTGGTCAAGCACGATTTTCTAAATTCATTTTATTTTGAATAAGTATTTTACCCCGATTACCGATATCGTTAACCACCTAAACTCAACTAATCCGATGTAATCACGTTTAAGAGATATTATTTAATGTGGATTTATACTTACTAGCCGGTGTTCATCCACTTCACGACACATTCCCGTATCAAGATATGCATGAGAGTTCATCTTATCAATGAGTATACCGCTTATCATCTGCTTTGACTTACATGATGTGAGATACTCACTTATTTTGAGAATGAATGCAAGCCCTATGTGATAAAATCACTTATTGATGAGGAACTTGATATTCAATGCATGCAGGGCACGAGAGCAAGTCCGTGAACAGGTTAGTACCATCGTACCCACAAAGAGACGAACTTGACTCTCGGATGATAGATGTAATTTTTATCACTTATTGATGGTCGTATACAGTATTTATACGTATGTATGGTATCATGGAAGTTCTTGACTTGCGTCCCCGTTAAATTTTTTTTCGGTAGAAGATTCAACCATGATACCCGGATGACAAACAAGCATAAAGACCGTATATCTCAGAACATCGGCATACTATCAAACGAAATTTCGGTACCAAGATCATATGCCAATGAATGGTTCCACCTGGCTTTTAGTTTGTTAAGTTTATATCAACCTAAATGTTTTAATCTGATTGTGAGTCTACCAGTACATCGTTAGTAAAGCTACTTATCATATTGTTTTGTATTTTGACCGCACTTGACTAACCACCGGTATATCATCATCTTCTCTTATCTTTCAAAAAACTCATTTTGATTTTTCGATTTTCTATTTTTTTTGTATTTTTCTGGTTTTCTCCCCCTTAAATGCAGAAAGTAAATAAACGAAAAACATTTTTTTGTATTTTTGAGTTTTTCTCATGTTTTTTGTATTTTCTTGAAATTTGCTCCCCCTAAAATGCAAAAACGTAAATAAATTTGAAATTTTTTTTGTATTTTTAGCGTTTTTAACAAATTATTTACAGAATCAATTAGTCGACGATGATTTATTCAGGTTTCACCTTGATGCCATTTATGAGAAGCAAATAATCAAATCGAGATTTATCAAAAGCTTTTGTAAACAAGTTGGCACGTTGGTGATCAGTGTGAATCTTAACAACATCGATAAGTTTCTTTTCATAACAATCTCGTATGAAATGATACTTAATCTCGATGTGTTTAGTTTTCGAGTACTGTACAGGATTACGGGTAATCTGTAGAGCAGCTTCATTATCAACATGAATAGGAGTAGTTAGAAATTCAAAACCATAGTCTCGCATCTGCTGTTGTATCCAAAGAACCTGGGAACAACAACTGGAAGCTGCAATATACTCAGCTTCACAAGTTGATGTAGCAACACAGGTCTGCTTCTTGCACTGCCACGTGACTAAACGATTTCCAAGAAACTGACACCCGCCGAAGTTGATTTTGCATCAATTTTGCAGCCACCGTGATCAGAATCACTGAAAGCGATTAACCCGAAATTATCATCCTTAGGGTACCAAAGACTAGTGTCTAGACAACCCTTCAGATAACGAAAAATCCTCTTTACAGCTATGAAGTGAGAAGGCTTTGGATTTGATTGATAGCGAGCAAGCAGACACGTTGGATACATAATGTCAGGTCTTTATGCAGTGAGATACATAAGAGACCCAATCATTGCACGATAAAGAGATGGATCCATACTATCACCCGACCCCTCAGGAGTAATCCCATGATTCTGAGCCAGTAGAGTTCCAGCAAGCTTTGAATCTTCTATCTGGAATTGCTTGAGAATATCCCTGACGTACTTGGTCTGATGAATGAAGATCCCTTCCTTAGATTGATGTGCCTGCAAACCTAAAAAGAAATTCATTTCTCCTATCGCGCTCATCTCGAATTTCTCTTGCATCACTCGCTCGAACTCTTTGCACGTCTCATCATTAGTTGACCCAAAAATAATGTCATCCACATACACTTCCACCAACAATAAATCCTCACCCTTTCCTTTAATGAATAGAGTGCAGTCGATCAAACCTCTTCGAAAACCATTCTTGAGAAGATATGAAGACAAAGTCTTATACCAAGCCCTCGGAGCTTGATGAAGACCATACAACGCCTTGTTTAGAAGCCAAACTTTGTCAGGATGCATCGGATCTTCAAAACCAGGCAGTTGCTCTACATTTACTTCTTCCTCGACCACACCATGAAGAAATGCACTTTTAACATCCATTTGGTACACAGTGAACTTCTTATAAGACGCATAAGCCAAGAAAATCCTTATCGCCTCAAGTCGAGCCACTAGTGCATACACTTCATTGTAATCTATGCCTTCGACCTGTGCAAAGCCCTGAACAACCAATCTTGCTTTGTTACACACAACAACACCTCGGTCATCCCGTTTGCACCTGAAAACCCATCTTGTGCCAATCTTCTTATAGTTCTCAGGTTTGTCAACCAGTTTCCATACTCCCAATTTCTGGAATTGTTGAAGTTCTTCCTGCATAGCTTTAACCCATGAATCTTCCTTCAATGCTTCTTTCCAAGATTTTGGTTCTACTTGGCAAACATAGCATTCGAAGACCAATCGTTTTGTTCCCTGGATTCTCTGATAGCTGCATACAATCTAGCATTCTAATTGTTTCTCAGCTGATTACGTGTCTGTACACCGCTTTGAAGATTTCCGATAATATTCTACTAAGGATGGGTATTATGCATTCGTGTTTCTGGCACATCAGGAACACGAGCATTGATACCTAGGTTGTTGAAGTTCAAATCAACCACCAGATCAATATCTGGCATCGCTGAAGACGTCGGAGAATTTCCTTCACCAGTACCTATATTGTTGTCCACAGAAGCACCTTTAGAGACACCTTGAACATAAACTGACGTAGCCTCATTTGCATCGTGATAATCTTCATCATCAGACGAAACGTTGTAGTCGGCTGCATCTTTAAACACCTCATTTTGTCCAATATTGTTAACCGATGCCGAAGCTTGAGGATTAACAATAATTGGTCTCACCAATGACGAATCAAGTGTAGTATCACTCTCCAATAACATTTGTGCTGCTGCAGAAGCTTCATCATAGGTTGGCAGATTAAAGGAACCAAATAGACCATCATAGTCGAACATCCACGGATCACCTGGAGCCCTAACAGACTCAGTGTATCGTTGAACCTTGACTTCAACCCATTCCTCTATCTTTCGAGTAGATAGATTCCAGACCCTAAAGTTTGGAGTGGCATATCCAAGGAAGAATCCTTCAATTACTTTTGCTCCAAATTTTTCAATTTGCTCGATCATAGTGCATGGAGATCCAAAAGGTTCCACATATGATACATCAGGTTTCCGTCGGTGCAGCAGTTCAAAGCAGGTTTTACCATGTCTCTTTACTATAAGAACTCTGTTTAGTGTATAGCAAGCAGTCGCCACAGCCTCCCCCGAAAATTAAATTGGAAGTTGTGACTCCACCAACATAGTTCTAGCAGTTTCTATAAGCATCCGATTCTTTCTTTCAGCAACACCGTTCTGTTGAGGAGTATAGCGAGAACTGTATTCATGTAGAATTCCTTTAGAAGTATAGTACTCATCCATAACACTATTCTTAAACTCAGTGCTGTTGTCACTTCGAATTCTCCTTATCTTCAAGTTATACAAATTTTCAATGAGGGTAAAGAGATTCTTTAGAATATCTGGAGTCTCGCTCTTGTGCGCCATTACCGTTATCCATGAAAACCTTGAATAGTCATAAGTAACTACCAAACAGTAAGCATCACCAAAAGTCGTCTTGTGCTTCCTAGGTACGGAAAAGTCCATATGAAGACGTTCAGGTGGCATGTTAACCGTATTGACCTTCTTGATAGGGTGAGATTTCTTCGCTTGTTTTCCCTTTTGGCATGATACACAGACATCTTGAAGATGAAAATTCTTCACCAAATGGTTCATTTTTCTTAAGTGAATGTGTCCCATTCGCCTGTGCCAAGAGATAGACTCTTTTTCAGTTGCTTTAGAGACGGAACAGGTAACTTGTGCAGTTGTTGTAATCGCTTGGCTCATATCAAGGATATACAAGTCATTTATCCTTGGAGCCGACAAAAGAATCCATTCCTTTGGAATTTTAAAACCGGGTTTCAACACATAGCAGCCAACATCATCAAACTGCACGGTAAACTTCTTGTCTTAAATTTGAGAAACGCTTAGAAGATTGTGATCAATTTGTTGCACGTAATTGAACTTGTCGAAACTCACAACACCATTGGAGATCATTCCTTCCCAGTGATGTATCCTCCCTTATCTACAGCAAACGCGACATAGCCTCCTCAGGAGCCTAAGATCGCCCGTCATATGCCTGGATGTCCCACTGTCAACAATCCAATGACTGTTAACAGTTCCTCCTGAAGCACCCTGACTTGTTGAGGCTACGACATTTGCCATGAAGGCGGTGTTGCAAGAAAAAGATCCATCTTTGTTGAACAGCTTCTCAATTTCCTTTGCTGCAACTTCAGCCTTCTTGACTAACACAGACTTCTGGTTGTTTAGCTTCTCAGCATCTTTCAACAAACTCTCAACTTCAGCATCAATATCTAACTTCACTTCTGAATCCGAACCATAACCTCAACACTTGAATTTTCTTCATCTGAACTACCGATGTATCCCGAACTATCATCATCTTCGGAAGCTTCATCCATTTGGACCGATTTCACATGACTGATGATTTTGGCATAACACGCAGTACCCCCTTGATTTCCATCACCCAATTGAACACACCAGTCGCATCCTTCATCAACTTGCACTACTAACGCTCTGTTTGTATTGGAAGAACCTGCCTAATTAGGGTTGTTAACTGCAACTATTCCTCTTTCATTATTAACTTGGGTGGTGTTGGATGTGGTTTGGTTTCTGAAAGGATTTTGATTTCCTTGTTTTGCAGGTCGAGTGCATTCACGCTTGAAATGCCCTTTCTCACCACCGTTGAAACAAGTAACAGCATCTTTGTCAAAGTCATACTTGGTATTCCTTTTGCTTTCCAAACTCGTTCTACCCGTCCTAGCCATGTAGTCCTTTGCCCTTCGAACTGCACTTGCAAATGCCCACTTGATGTCCATTAGATTCATCTCGTCCTTGTCAATTTGTTGGTAGTCCTCATTTGTCAAATTAATGTTTCCAATTTGACCAGCTACCAATCTACAATAAGCGCTCACCATAGTGATTAGAAGTTCCATGTGTTCTTTTGCAACTTCTACACTTACCTTTGAGAGGTGCGAGGTATCGAATCTAACAGTATTGGGATTTGAAGGTTGAAAATTGTTGCCATAACAAGCTTGTTGTGGTGCTTATTGAGAGGCGTAATCTTGGGGTTTTGGTAAGAAGGCACTAGGATCAAAGCCTTGACTGTAGGTTTGAGTTGATTGTTCTGGTTTCAGTGGTGGTGGCATGAATGGATTTGCATTTGATACAAATGTCGTTTGTAGTTTTTGTTGTGAAGAAGCACTAACACCTGTATTGATGCCGCCAAGTACATTTCTGGGTTTTGAAGAACTAGAATCCTTTTGGCTTTGCGAATTTCCTCCTCATTCTTGTTTTCCAACTTCTAAATAAACTCATAGATTGTGATAGAATCCAACACTCCTGTATGTTTTAACAAATCTATGAATTGGCCCCACTTGGGTGGTAACGCATCTGCAAACCGTGTGATTATTTCCTGTTGAGATGCATTCACATGATATGAGTACGTTTCACTTAACAAATGATAGAACCGAGTTGTCATATAATTTAGCGTCTCATTCTCCATAAACAGAAAACCTTCAAACTCCTTCTTCAACAAATCATGCCGAACTTTTCTTGTAGCCATGTTTCCCTCACCTCTTACTTCTAATGTATCCCACAAGTTTTTAGTGGAAGTACAATAGATGAATTGATGGTAAATGTCTTTATGAAGAGCTTGTGTGATAATTGAAAAAGCCTTCTTTTCAAGATCATAAGCTTTGTCAGGTTCGGTCATACTTGCTAAGGTTGTTGGGTTGGAATCGGCTTCTTCAAGTGTAACATTGTAAGGCGTGGTGAAACATGTCCATAACTCCGTGTTTTGACCAAGGACATATGTATGAAAACGTCCCTTCCATACGGGATAATCATTCATATGATTCAATTTAGGTGGATGGTTGTTACTACCAGCTTCACTTTCACTCATTAGAAGAGTTTGAATGCTTTGGTTTTGGTTTGCGACACAAGCCCATTGACTAGCGGTAATCATATATGCTTGTTGCGGCATAAGTCCTTTGACCCATGACATATCAGGGCTAGATTGTGAAGTACCTTGACTTGTATTGGGCCCACTACTCCAATCCCATGGATTTGAACTCACTTTGTATGTTTAAACTAGACTATTAACTTAAAAACACAATTTTGAAAAGTTTGAGAAAGTTACAAAGGTTCTGTGAAAATGATACAACACCCTTCAATGAACAACTGTTCCAGCGAACAATTGAACCTACGACCAATTTAGTTCTACGAACAACTAGTTTCCCACGAATAACAGGTTCTTCGGAGAAAGACTAGTCGCCGAAAAATGTGATTGTTCGTCAAGAGTTATCCTATGAATAACTGGTTTTTCGTCCACCCAATTCTTTGTTGGTTAGATTGTTCGTTGATGTGTTGTTCGCATACAGGTTCTTCGCAGAGAACTGGGTTGGTGAGATTCTCCTTTAAATGGAAACTTGCTTTTTCTGAAAAATTTAAAGGTGGTAGATGGATATCCAAGTTTAGTTAAAAACAAGGATGCAAGATATCACCTTTTCAGTCAATCTTTTTCAAATCTTATCTTCACCAACATAAATCCGGTGACTATTCTGATGATAACACTTGCCGGAAATTTTGCGGAATACAAGATTTGCAAGAAATTCTTAAGAAAAACTAAACCTTAACATGTCTACACGTGTTTTAGTTAAGTTTTAGTAAAGATAATCTTCAAATGACAAGTCTAAGCCAAACATCTGAACAACTTTTCTGGAAAAACTTAGTTTTCTAGATTTCAAGTTCAAAAGCCCATCAAGAACACTTCACAACAAGCTGAAATACATGGTTTTGCTCGATTTTGAACAAGAAAGAGAGCCAAAGCTCTGATACCACTTGTAGGACCACTTAGAGGATCAAGTTACCTACTTCCTTGTTTGTTAACACACTACCAAGTGTGGAATCCTGGTTAGCATGCAAATCGAAGCAAAACAATGTAAATGCAAACACAAAATAACCAAAAGATTCATTATCTTTAGGTTAAAGTGGAAGATAATCAGTTACGCATACACATAGTGTCAAACTATCTAAAGACTCTCTTAGTAAACAAAGAAGTGGTGAGTCTGTATTTATAGGCCAACACATCTGCATGGCTACGAAGAACCATCAGACACCCACGAACAACCTGCAGTCCAACGAAGGATGGTTCTTCGTTGGACATATCCACGAACAATCTACACCCACGAAGAATGGTTCTTCGTGGCATGTTGAAACAACGAACAACAGTTGTTCGTTGATAATGAACCTTCTTCGTAGGAACCTAAAATACAGACATATACCACAGACAACAAATAGTTTACCAAGAGCCTAAATAAACTAATAGTTGTACACATCCACACTGTTTACAATGCTAACAAACGTCAATGTCATGCTAAGTCAAGATAGGAGGATATCATGACTTGGCCGACTCGACCAAAACATACATAAACGTAAAACAAAGACCGTACAAACTGACATAGCTAAGAACAAGCTACAGAAACAAAATTGTACCTAGAAAAATGTTTTTAGAATCTTATGAAATGTCTTTGAAATCATGAAATTTTAAAATTTGGTATAATGTTTTTGAAATCGTGTACTATGCAAAGGGTTATGAAAAAACCCGAGAGTTGTGATATGTACATAGGCATATTGCAAAAGATCATTTTAAGGACTCATGGAAGTACTCTTAGGTATCCATTCAAGGATTTAAAATGGTACTTTGAGTATCTGTTATGGGTTATAACTTGTACCTTGTACTTTGTTTCTTGGAAGAAACGAGTACTTAGGATTTTTGTGGAGGTCACAAGCGATCACAAAATGAAAGAACTACGAGACTAGTTTGATTTGCAAGGAACCATGTCCTTGGTATTGGTATTGTATGGGTGTACCACTCATACATGTAATCATATTTGTAAATAAAATGGAAACAACTATATTTATTTATAGACAATCAAAGTGTTTTTCGAAGTTCTTGGTAAATAAAAGAGAAATAGATAAAAACTTAATTGTTCATAGTTGCATTGTGTTGGCTCGAGTCTCGTTAATATATGTGAAATGCTCATCCATGTGCAGGATTTGCATTAACAATTCTCGGGCAGTTGTTTCTAAAATGACCCATCTCGCCACAGTTGTAGCAAGAACCCGGTGGAAACTGAGCTTGAGCAGTTAGACAAGCGTTAGCTAAATGACCGAGTTTCCCACATGATGTGCATTGACGACACTGTAGGTGAGCTTGGTGATGAGCGTTGCACCTATTGCACAAAGGTGTTGTACCAGCATATGGTTTCCTCGCAGGAGGTTGAGCTGGTTGGTTTGGAGCAGCTTGGTTGTTCTGTGCAACTACTGCAAAGTTCTGTGAAGCTTTACGCTTCTTTGTCTTCTTGGGGGTTTTAGTTTTATTGTCCTTGTCAGATGGTTTCTTGATTTGATACTCAGTCAGGGTAGTGGATAGTTCAATGGCCTGTCGAATGGTGGTAGGGTTGCTACCAGTAACAATATCCTGAATAGGGTCACGCAGGCCATCAATGTACTTTTCGATTGCGTTGTCCAAAGGCATAACCATGGTAGGACACAACAAACTTAGTTCCTCATATCAGTCAATGTAGGCGCGATGTTCCCCACTGTCTTGTTTCAGATCGTGGAATTCGTTCTCTAGTGCCCTTTGCTCATGACGTGGGCAAAACTCTTTCATCATAAGAGCTCTAAGCTCCTCCCATGTCTGAGTCGGTGCTACATCCGCGCCTCTATCCCTCATAATTCCATTCCACCACGTGAGTGTCCTCTTTTTGAAAACACTCGTTGCAAACTCTACTTTTCGCTCGTTCGAACACTGAACATGGCGGAAAATGTTTTTGATACTCTCAAACCATTGTAGGAGCTCCGTAGCTCCCTCAGACCCAGTGAAGTTGAGTGGTTTGGCCGAGTTAAATTTTTTGAAGCTGCACGGAGTAGGTGCATTGTTGTTATTGTTATTGTAGGCCGGATTAAGTTGAGTCACAAGGTTTGGGAGCACAGTAGCCATCTGTTGAATAATTCGAGCTGCCATTTTGACGTTTTGAGTAGTGTCGCGACGAGAAAGCATTCTGAAAAGGAGAGAGGAAAATATGAGTGAAACCGAATGAGATTGAGATTGGATAGCCAAAATGAATTGTTAAAATAAATATCGGCAAAGCATAAGGATCGTGATCAATTCTTTAGTACCAAGAACAAACAAATGACACAGTGACTAATCAAAGTAAATGGGTCTTTATAATGTATCGCGAAGACATGTTTAAGCCTATTAGTGGACACTCACCCCAAGAGTTCCCAGGTAAGAGTGATTGGTCCGATTAAGTGGATTTCTACGAATAATCTAGCCTTAGACAGAACACTCAGGGTACAGGCACCCACCCTTCAAGATGGCATGTGTTCACATTATTAAAACCCAAACTTTGATGAGAATTTGAAAATTTTGATGGCAAGAATCCCAAGAACAAACCATCTAAGGATAGATGATTTCTTGTGAAATTTTAGAAAAATTTTGACTTTCAAAAGATATGATATGCTTTGTTTTTTGGTAATCACCTAAGGATAGGTGATGGTAATGTTTTAAGAATCTAAACACAAGTAAACTTGCGTTGGGGTCCTTGGAAGGTTATAGACTAGGTCAAAGAATTACTAATAACCTAATTCCCTATAACCAGTACTCTGATACCAATCTGTAACACCCCAAATCGCGTAAATCAACACGCGCCGGAAACACTTGGGGAGTCACGTTACAAATTGTTACATAACACATGGTATTTGAAATTATGTTTTATTGAATATTAACATGATTACATTGTCCTCGGAATTTAAAATAAACAAAACAAGTATATTATTTGTCTTTCTTGTTTTAAGGCACTAAAGTCCGTGACCGTCCAAGGTGAAGTATGCAGCAACAATCGTCATGAAACAAATCCTGAAACATATGTAAAAAATGAGGTCAGCATATAAGAATGCCGGCAAGATCATAGGTTTTGTGAGTGTCAAATTCATGGCTTTATAACTATATTGCAATACCTCGTCCAACTTCGAGAGTCGACGAGTATAAATCTTGAAATCAAAAAGTGTTTGATATTGCAATATAATATATAACTTTACTAGTTAATATAAATTAATATAAATAAATCAAAACCTTGTAGCCATGAATCTCGACTGAAAACATTTGTTTTGTAAATCCGAGTAGTAAATCGTCTTGAAAGAAACATTGTATGGTTTATATCTTTAAATAAAAAATTTTGTGTAACCTTGTTCAAAATAACCATTCGACCATTGTTCGTTTCATAAACCAATTGTTCATTGTCCTTGTCATAAAACATTGTTCATTGTACATGTCATAAACCGTTGTTCATTGTCCTTTTTTCTAGTTGTGAAAAACTTTTGGTCGTTCTTTAATGAATACATTCAAGCCTTTGTTGACTCCACTATACCCCAAGGGTATCTTTAATAGATCCTAAAGATCTCTTTAACAAGACTAACAAATCAACGAATGATTTGTTAATCATAAACAGTTTCTGTCATTCCCTAAATTACCCACCAGATCCAGTGAATAGCCTAGTAAGGGATTGTCAATCCTATGGTACCATAACTTACTACTGGGAGGCATAACAATGTTAATGAATGTCATTCGTATCATGGATAACGCACCAACAAGTTGTATCACATTATTGAAACCATAATGTTATATTAACCATAGTATTTGAACATTGAAAACAACTTAGCACATATGAATCACCCCAAAACATTTGCAAAACATAAAAGAGGGGAGCAATGTACTCGCCTGGGATTGCAAATAAGTCTTGTATGAGTGTGTGAACAAAGCCCAAAGATCAAGGAATCAAGTGTCTCCTAATGAGTCGGATAACATGTAAATAAGTCGGGACGATAAACGGGAGATCAGATAGAATGAAGTCTTACAAACCAATCGAGTGTTGGAAGTCATATGATATGGTTTAATAAGCTTAACATTCTGATTTGGAATGAATCCTAAGTGCTTTTGACCCGTTATGACTCGTTAAGGTAGTTAAAGCCACTTTAACCTGTCAATCACGTAACTACGCATTCATATGGTTTGATATGTGTTATGATAAGTCCTAATTGTCAAAACATGTATAATATTGTTGTTACATCAGGTTACATGTCAAAATTTAGGTTATATATGCTTTAGATTGATTTATTTGCAAAAAGGGCATATTGGTCATTATTAAGGAATATAACAACTAATTATCATATCACTAACCAAAAGACATGACCATAAGGTATAGCCTCAGAGGGTTATTCCCTATACAACTATGGTCACAAATATGTGTTTGGTCAGATCCTAAGATTGACCAAATGGGTCGGGTTTGAATGTCAAAGTGGTGGTCAAGACCGCTAGACTTACGACCCTAACTAAGCACTAAACTAAAAGTGACGAGTTAGACATGTCAAACATGTCTAACCTAAGTTATAAAATTGTTTTGGTATCAAAACAAAGTTTTTGATACCCAAAAATAACTCTGTCATATAATGCGCATTTACGCATTATTGACCAAAACTTTGACTCGTCACTGCAACTAGCAAACGTGGAAATTAGTAGGCATGATCACTATGGATCATAACCATCATAATTATGATCACGTTGCAAAGTCCAACTTGACTTTGTCTTGACCAATTAATGGTCAAAGCTGAAAGTCAAACACTGTTTGACTTTTAGCTTGAAATAACTAAACTAAATAAAACAAGACAAGGATAGAGCACTTACTTGTGTTGAAAAACACTCAAGAGCTCTAAGAAGACCAGAAAACTCAGGTAGGAGGCCTCAAACAAGGTGGTAGCCTCCACTTAGAGTGTTTGAGATAAGAAGAGATGAATGAGCAAGTGAAAATGGCAAAATCACTTGCTATTTATAGTAATTTGAAGGCCCTAGGATCATTCCACATGTCCCATGTGTTGGCATGATCTCATGGAGGTCCTACCAAGTGTCAGTTGCAGGTGAAATGGTGGCAAAATTGATTTGCTTGGTGTCCAAGGAGTAAACAAGAAGCTGCCACATGGTTGCAACAACTCTAATGAGCTGGGTACCCCTTACGGACCGTATGGGATTACGCCTTACGGTCCGTAAGGCCCTTGCAGGGGCTGAACTTTCAAATTTGGTAGAAATGGCCCCTAAACTTGTTTTTGACGCGTTTTGGCACTTTTAACACCCGTTAACCCCATTTTCAAGCTTTATAAGGACAATAAAACATAGGGAACTTTTAATGTGGTCAAAAATGTTCCGGGTGTCGGTTCGTTTGGTCGTACGATTGCGGTTTTCGGTTAATTACGACGAGAATCATAACGAACGCGTGCATGACCGTAAATGCGTAAAGAAAGGTATTTTTGCATTCCAATAATTAAAATACAAGATTTTAATGGTTACAAAAATTTTTGGATGTGCGTACATGACCCGGATTAAGAAATACGCGTAACGGCATAGTTTCACAGAATTTGCAAAATAGCCCCTGAAGTTGCATAAGCATGTTTTTGCCATACCGAAGCCCTCGAAACTTATTTCTAAGCTAGGTCAAGGGTATTTAGGGTATGTTAAGCTATGACCTTGTTCCAGAGTGTGCATTGCTATGAGAATCGGTAGACTTTCATAGTTTGTCATAAATAGTCCCTGTGATCAAATAAGCTTGTTTTTGACATACCAAACCCTTCAAAACTTATTTCTAAGTTATGTAGAGGATATTAGGGTATGTTTAGATTATGTCACTATTCCGGAATATACTTTGCGTTAAACTAATTACGTTTGTGTAACAGTGTATGTATATCTTACAGTAAAAGCTTTGATGTGTCGAAATTGTACATGGACTAAAATGTATGAAGGTCACATGTAAATTTACAATTATCAGGAATGAAACACAAGATTTCATCTGGTTCAGAATTGTATGATAGTTGAAACGGCTCAGATGTCACAATATCGCTCTTTATGTCCAAATGCCTTACGTGTTCCAAAGTCAAGGGAGAGCATCAACGTCCCTCCCGTTTGCTCGAACAACCAGAAATCCCGGTTTGGAAATGGGAAAGATAGCCATGGATTTCATCACGAAATTGCCTCGTACTCCTTCTGGTCACGACAGCATTTGGGTTATCATCGATCGTTTGACCAAATCCACGCACTTCCTCGCCATTCGTGAAGATTATAAAGTTGAGAAATTGGCTCGTATCTACACGAATGAGATCATTAGTCGTCATGGTACTCCTCTTGATATTATCATTGATCGTGATGCCCGTTTCACCTCTCGTCTTTGGAAAACCTTTCAATCTGCCCTTCTCAGCTTAATGTTAGCACCGCTTTTCATCCTTAGTCTGATGGTCAAACCGAGCGTACTATCCAAACCCTGGAGGATATGCTTCGGTCATGCGTAATCGGTTTTGGCGGCAACTGGGATTCGCACTTAGCCTTGGTTGAATTCTCATACAACAATAGTTATCACGCTAGTATTCAAATGGTTCCATTTGAAGCATTGTATGGTCGTAAGTGCCGTTCGCCTATTTGTTGGCACGAGATTGGAGATGTTCAGATCACCAGTCCGAATTAATACAAGAGACGACGGACAAGATCTTACAAATACGTGATAATCTTCTCAAAGCACGGAGCCGATAAAAGAGCTACACTGACAAAAGACGCAAGCCTTTGGAGTTTAATGTAGGTGACCAGGTACTTCTCAAAGTATCACCTTGGAAAGGCGTGGTCCGTTTTGGTAAAAAAGGCAAACTCGCTCCTCGCTACGTAGGTCCTTTCAAGATTTTTGAGAGGATTGGCAAGGTAGCGTATCGAATGGTACCTACCTCAAACGCTCAACAATGTTCATCCAGTTTTTCATGTTTCAAATCTAAAGAAATGTATAGCTGAAGAAGGACTTCAAGTTCCACTCGAAGATCTTCAAATCTATGATACCATGCACTTCGTGGAGAAACCGGTCGAAATCATGGACCGAGGAGTCAAGTAGCTAAGGCGCATTTGGATCCCTATCATCAAGGTTCGATAGGAAGGGAAACATGGCGCCGAGTTTACTTGGGAACTCGAGAGTGATATGAAGACTAAGTATCCGCATCTCTTCGTTGCACTTTCCTAAATTTCGGGACAAAATTTCCTAAAGGAGGGGAGACTGTAACGCCTCGCATTTTCTAAACTTTCCATTTATAGCAAGCTAGTGTTGAAATTATGTTTTTGGAAACTATTGTATTCGTATTCTCCATTTCGTTGTAATCGAGACTTGAATCGTAATGGAATAAACATGTTTATCATCATACTTGTTATACACAAATCATACTTGTTCATACAATACTTACACATGATGCACATACTCGAATACATGATATATTTGATAATACGCGACATTTATGCATGATACATACTTTATACACAATGTGGATACTCGATCTCGATCAATACATACATATGCATACATCATGACATGTTACATGAGCTTGTGATACCATATAATACTTAACATGTCCATAAAATACCTTAGAATATCATTAAAACCCGTCACATTAGAAAAATTAACAAAAAAATCAAACCTTTGCCCGGACAGGTCCCTTATGGACCGCAAGGGGAAACCCTTACGATCCGCAAGCGGTCCTGGGCGGGTAGAATTGTTTTTGGCTTGCGAATTAGCACGGGTCCACACATCCACAACCCTACCAATCACCTTCTAACTTCCTTTAATCACCTCCTATCAACCCTAAACACTTACCCTATAAATACAACACTCCTCCAAGCCATTTGACACTTTCACAACCCTCTAATCCTTCCTAAATCACTCTCAAATCATCTAAAGAACACTCATAATCACAATTTTCGGGCAGATTGTAGCACCTTCACAAAAGTGAGAATAAATTGCTCAAATCTTGTTCTTTTTGCTTGATTCCTTCTTCAAATTACTTGGACAAACTTTGGGTTTGAATCCTAGGGTTCTCCATGGAGAATCCAGACCTGGAAATGTACTCAAAGTGTCCTAAACTTTCTGTTATAATTTTAACTCTTTCAAATCTTGTTTAAACTTATCAAACTTGAGTCTAACTCATCTCAAACCTATGTCCGAATGCTTACAACACTTCTTGTGGTTGGTTAGGCTTAAAAACAAGGTTGAGACATTCAAACAAGAGGATTTATCCTCACAATAATTCTGTTTTCGAAGAGCTTCAAGCTCACAAGTGGTGTAAGTTCATAACTTGTTCATGTGTGTCCACCTTGGTTAACCTTGGCTATCCTAAACTTTGAAACCACACATCACTTGATGATCTCTTAGATTAGTTGTGGATTAGTTCATTTCTTATTGTACATTCGTGACCCTCCTAGTTGTCTATGACAACTTGTGTAGTGGTGAATCATATAAAGAGGTTAAATGGATGTTCATCATCCTACCTCCATGCTTGACTTACTTGAATACTTAGAGGTACCAAAGTGGATGGTTCATCCTCCCACCTCCTACATGGTTATATAAACTATGTATATATTTATGGACTATAATATAATCCTTAAAACCGAACGCTTGATAATGTCTAAATAAGCATCTATCAAGTTAATAAGTTTACCACTATGTGTGTAGTTCCTTGTCACGATTCTAATAGGTCTTGAACCTATGAAACCACCTACAATTATTATAGTGTTAAAGACAAGTGCTAATACCGTAGTGACTAATTTCGTATCATATACTTTGTCACATTTTGAATCCTAAATCCGAATATCCCATCATCCTCCTCAAAATACTCATACGCCTTCGTTTTCCTCTTGTAGGATAACTCGGCGTTCATCCCATCAAAACAACTACCTTCACGAACTTGTCAAGTTAGAAGACTTAGCAAACCGTGAGTACACTCGACCCATTTACCTTTTATCACTTTTGGGTTGTAACATACACTATCACAAACTTATGCTTTTACATGCTCAATCCTTATACATGAATACTTGTTACGCTTAGATACATGCTAATTATACATGCTCGATCATTAACTTAGCTAACCCAAACTTATCATATATAGCGCTATAGGAGTAGCACACCACCCGTCTGGGTTATGTTAAGGTTATCATACTCATTTTACTCTTGTCGCTTTTGTGACAAGGGAAGCTCGATCTCGTAAAACTTTTGTGGAAACTTGGGGTTTGATCTAGTATTGCATGATTAGTATAGTCTTTGCATACAATTACCATGTGGATGCAAGTTATACATTTTATACTTATTCTATGTAATCACCAAACTTGTGTACTCGCCTTTGCTTTTGCATTGAACTCGTATTTTAAACATGTTACAGGTTGAAGAAGATACGCATGATGAAAGCTAGTAGGAAATGCTTTAGATACACATTTTAATCTTACTAGACTAGTTTTGTTATAATCATGTTGTACTTGTTTTTATTTTGAATTAATGTATTCGACTTCAAATGTTGTACTTGACAATGTTGTATGAATGAAATATGGGTTTTATTTAAATATTGTCGCCAATTAGTATTTATGAGCAATGAGTAATCTATTTCGTCCCGCCTTGATGTTTCCGCCATTGGTTGGGTGTGACATTAACTTTATTAAGCCATTTCATATGAGTTCCACCACTCATTTGGTTTATAAGGCTTCATTCTATCCAAATCCTCCGATTAAAGTCCTGAAATTAACATATTTATTCGATATTAGGACATACTTAAATCCTCGGATCCTTGAGCTTTTGTTTATCTTCTTGAACAAGGACATTCTTGCAATCCCAAGTGAGTACATAGTCCCCTCTTTTACATTTTCAAATGTTATGGAGTGATACATATGTGTATATAACTACTTTCTTGTTTTTTCCTAACTTTATACATGTTTTGATTACATAGTACATATAGTGCATGATTTCAATTGCATTTTGCTTCGTGTGTTGACTTAGCATGCTTAGCACATTGATTTCAAGGATCCATTTTGCTTCATATGTTGACCTAGCATATCTAGCACCTTGATTTCACGAACACTTTACTAGTACATGGTTTACAAAGACATTTTACATGACATGCTTACATTGATTATGACATTTTGGTATGTTGAACGAAACAAAATACATTCATAAACATTACCCCGCTGACCGGTAGTATGTCATGGTACCATATGTTTATAACCTTATTCCCGCTTCCTAGTTTGTTTGGAAGTATCCATTGGGGAATGACAAAATCCAATGAACAATGGATAAACCTTTGTCCTAATAAGGGTTTATCCGACATATGACAAAACTTGAATGTATTCGAATAACAAACCACATAAATGTTTATATCAATAAAGGCAGTGGTTTTCAAAACATAACTTTTGATTTAAACATTTGTTTATTCAAAGACATTGTTTTGTACACGACATTCGGTTACACAAGACATTTGGTTAAACATGACACTATTACATGTGGTTTGAGTAAAGAGTTTTCACTTGCCATACAAGACATTGGATATTACTTGACATTGATGCACATGACATTTGTAGGTCCATTGTACGGATCGTTCTGGTCCTAATTTGGCAAACCTAAGGTAAACGTGTGGAATCCATTTGGATAGGCGACACTGTAGACAAGTTTGTTACTGTTTAATCACCGTTTCATTGATGTTCAAACGTTACAAATCCTAGAAACACTTGGACAGAGCTTCGCCGTCCAATACACAAAATCTCTTAATCTTACAAATGAAATGACAATTTACCTATTTATAGGAGATCAAGTTTGCTCGAAATGTGCCATGGGCAAGTTCGGGAGAACTTGTTTCTCAACATACATAAACTCAACATTTCGCTCTTAAACACAGACTCGACGTTATACGATGACGTATGCAACATACATATGCATCAATAGACTCCCCCTTGGATGTTGCCGTAGTCATCAGTCTTCAATTAAATTCCAGAGTCTTTAATATATTCTTGATCTTTATTTATTGAGTAACTTTAACATCCATGATCTTCATCATTTCTTCAATCCTATTATCTTTTCTTAAGCTTGTCTTGATAAAACTTTAATCACCATGCTACCCCTTGCTTTGAGCTTTCTAGTATCTTCAGTCAAAGTTTTTATCTAGTTCCCCCTTAAAATCTACTTCCTATTTCAAAGTTCCTCAAACATTCAAATAAACATTTTAGATTCAAACTTTGAAATTTCAAAACACAAACATTTCAAATTTTAATCTTCTATCAGTTTTTAAACCCTCTTAGTTAATCAAGTCCAACTTAAAGATCTTGATTAAATGTTTTGACACTAAACTGACGCATTTATTTAAATGTAAGTTTCAAATTAATGAACTTCTAAACTTTTCAGATCAATTTTCAAAAGTTGTTAGATTTTCTTCAGCAACTCTAGACTTTGAAAATCAGCTTTTCATCATCAGCAGTCGAAACTAAAATATAATATAATCTTTTTGCTTTAAGAAATGAATATCAAACACTAAGTATGTACAAACATATTTACAAATATATTTTTGTTGAGTTTGTGTTAAAGGATCATATCAGTTTTTGAAACATATCACTAGTACCGTTGAACTTTTGATTGACTTTAGGTTCTAAACTCATTTACCTAGATTGTCGATATGTTTGTCCACTTTAAACTTCAACACATTTCTCAGTTGTTCCAAAATATCTTAGGTAGAATTATAAAACTTGACTCAACTATGGTTCCCATCTCAGAATATACTCCCGCATCAAGATCCCCAAGATTTCATCTTACAGGTGAGTATAGCATAATTGATATTTGTATCTGGGTTAATGCGAAGCCTTGAGAGCTTAGGTTAATACCACCATATTGACAAAGAGATGAAGCCTCGACTTTTAAGGTGTGTTCCAATTAAGATATCTTTTAAACACTGCAATTGATTAGATCTTTCGATTCTTTTCAATTTTGCTTCAGTTTAGGGTTTATAGCAAAAGCATTATAGAAGTTCTAGGCTATTGCTTCCGCAAAATAAGAAGAACTTGTATAATACCTCAGATATCAATCATCTATAAAGACCTCGTATCTCAGAATCAGACAATCTCTCGAACGAAATTTCAGTGTACTAAGTCCATATATCAAAGAGATGTAAATCCACAAGTTTAAGAAGTTGTAAAATTTAGTTTATATCCCAGAAACAATTTACTGAACGTGTAAAGCCTATCGACACATCCACAGTAAGACTTGTTTATACTTTCTAAACTTTACAAATCTTTAGCATACAGTGATAGGCCACTGATTTACTATCATTTCCTTTTATCCACAAAACTCTTTTTACCTTCTTCATGTTTTTCTACTATTTTTTTTGCATTTAATATGTTTTTGGATTTTCTGAAAAATTTTTCTCCCCCTAAAATTCAAAAACATATTTTTGGATTTTTTTAATAACATTGACCAACCATTGAGAATCACTTTAATTCGCCATCCATTACTGCTTCAGAATTTATCTTTAAAACTTTCTCCCCCTCATGATGACAAAAACCTTGACACTTTTATGTTTATAAATCATTTATATCCCTGAGTTTTGTCTGTTCAACAGAGAGGGTTCTGTGAAATTTATCAAATTTTCTTCAAAAATTTGTAAAATATTCAAGTAAACGTTATTGGAATTTAGAAAAATTTTCTCCAAATTTTTTTCAAAAAT
Source organism: Scalesia atractyloides (assembly GCA_947069175.1). NCBI lineage: Eukaryota > Viridiplantae > Streptophyta > Magnoliopsida > Asterales > Asteraceae > Scalesia > Scalesia atractyloides. The sequence continues at coordinate 36,052,954 of CAMTDV010000015.1, forward strand.
TGTAAAGTAAACGTTATTTGAGTTTCAAATTTTGTAAAAATGGCCTTTATGTAGAAATTGATAACCCGGCCTTTCGTCTTCAATGTGTGCTACGGAACTCCATTCTCAGTAATTTATTTTCTCCTCGGAAGCACCTGCACAAAAATTCAAACAATTAGTTGAATATAGTCACACCCAAACCTTTGCAGTCTTAGGTGTTATTTATTCAACCTTAATTTTGACTTTCTTTTCACAATTAGGTTTATTTTGGACTTTCTCAAGTTTTGGAAAGTCCTCTAAACTTTCAATTTTCACTGATTGTGTAAATTCTTTTTCTTTTACCAACCATGTTTGATTTTTCGTTAAAACTTTCTTGAAATACAATTTAGAAACTATTTGTTCATTACTATTCGAGGATTCACCAGTTTCAAAATTTGAAACTTAGTAATAACTTGTTTCACCTTGTTTGTAGTTTCTGTACTTTGTTTTCTAACATGAGTTGGTATTTTCAAATCTTCAGAATTTTTCTTATCAATATGAACAGTTTTAGGATTAATTTGTAAACATTTTCTAGCAATGTGTCCCTTTATCCAACATTTGTGACACAACTTGTTATCATATTGATCTTTTCTATCAAAACCATACACCTAAATCGTAAAATTGATATGATACCCATGACAAAACCAGGTACCCCTTAATTGGTCCTAAACTTTAAGCATGATTAAACAATATTGTGCGTAAACTTTGCAAACTTGTATGACTTGTGTGCTATACTGAGCAATCGTTATTATATCTCGGAGGAATCCGAGAGCACGTCATGGTTAACATGACACTATTGATGCCCTTAGCCTTGAACAATGTGTTAAACGGAGACTTGACGTTTAATAGCGCATTAAACCTTTGACGTTGATTATTAGGTTATCGGTAGCATCATTTAAGATTCCGAATTCCAGAAACAACTTAGTTTTGTGCCATAGACTGTGACATAAGGTTTGAAAATAAAGAACTTAGTTTTGTGCCATAGACTGTGACATAAGGTTTGAAAATAATCAAAGCCCGGGCACGCAAAACGAAGCAGCTCTCGGTTGGGGAAACGCCTTTGTTCCGGGCATAACATAAGGCAACCAAATGTGCAAGGAACGATCGATCAAGCTTACAAACACTTAAACGAATGTCATATGAGACTTTTATGATTAAACATAACTATGCTAGGGTTTCGATATGGTTATGTTCAGCTTTTAAAACCAAGTCTTTTGACACTAAAAACGTGAAAAACGGAGCCCGTTTCACAAATCGAGAACTCGTCCGGGACCCGAAAACGAAACTAAATGCAAGCAGAAGATAAACATCATCTTTTAACACGTATAACGAAGCACGAGGTGTCCCCTTGGGACCCACACCCAAACCGCCACCCCCCATATATATATATTAATTTTATTTCTTCATTTTATTTTCATTTAATTCAAAGAAAAACCCAAATTTTCTCTCAAAATATGCCACAAACACAAGAAGATCCAGCTGATTTTCATCTTAACAACTTCAAATCAAAGGTATAAACCTTGGGTTTTATGGTTTTGATCATGTTTTCTTGATTAAACGCGATTTCTAGCCGAAAAACTCATTTTAATCAAAGATTTTTGGAAGTTTAAACAAGTTTATGTGCTGAATAAGAACACCTTGGTATTCCCCTGGTTTATATGGCAACCATGGTCACAAATCTTTGGGGTTTGATACCCTAATCAACACATATTCAACAAAAATCGCTTAACTATTCGATTAACCGAAAAACAATTAAATAAAGCTTGATTGATCTAAGTTCTAGCATATTTGGGATGTACTTGATGTGTAGGTACTGATTATAGCTCCTACACTCTTCTGGACTCACAAGAAGCGCTTGGAAACGAAGCTTTCGCTAGGTATACCATACGAAAACCGAAACTAGCATAGGCAGAACCTTATTTTAGCTATACTTGGTCCGTGATACTTGGATTGAGCTGAAATTTTATTTGATGATGTAGGGTATTTTCCGGAAGGTCCACGTGAAATTTTAGAATTTTTGGAATTTTCTATGATTTTTGGTGAATTTTTGACTGTTTTACAGAAAGAATTTTGGAAAAATTATCAAACGAATTCAATAAATCCTCAAATTTTACAGAGACACTAAGAAACATATGGGCAATGTTCTGGGAAAATTCGGAGTCCATTGGTTGAGTTTTAATTTGGGTTAAAAATCCACTTTTTGCGAGTTTTCAGTAGCCGGGAACGCACCGAAACGAAATAGGCAAAATCTCAAAATTTTGTGAAGAGTTCCATGACATGTAAAAGGTGTTATGGATTTTTTTTGGATTTTTGAGCCTCTGATGCTAATTAATGCTAATTATTTGCTTCAATATTGTGTTATAAATAATTTATTTAAATAGTTAAAATGCCAAAATAGTTTCCTAAAAATTTTTCCCAAAATCTACAAATTTTTACTGGTAATATAAAAATTTACAGATTTTTATTTAAATTATAGATTAGATGGGAATTTATGGAATTAAAAATAGATTATTTTAAATCAATTTCAGCCGATTACTGTATAACGAACCTGCTGGAACCGAGAACTGACCCAACCCGACAAATACTATAATTGGAACACCGGGAGTATTCCGGGAGATTCCCAGGCAAATTGGGAACTATGGGTGTGTCTTAAGACAGTTCGAGAGAATTCCCGACGGTGAAAATGGAAACTCAAATTTGGGCAACCTAAACTCCCTAAACACTCAAACTCCCTTAATGGAAAGTTAATCATTCTTAAATGACCACGTGATGGCACTATTGGTATTCACGTACCATTGTCTAAACACGTTAAACTACTGACTTTGGCTGGCACGCGAAACGGTGCCCGGAAGCCAAACTGAAAACTAATACTACCCTGACATCCATCACACTACCAGTGTCCTATAGACTCAATCCGGAGTAAAGACTCCTGACCAGATCTAAGTTATAACCATTATCAACTTAAATACTGATTTTAGTCCATACTTGCATGGGTGTTATTAAAGTTGATCCAGTTGCTTAATCACTCTGTTGTTGAGACTACTACTCGCACTGTGAGTTTCACTTCCCCACTTTTAAACGATTTTACTGTTTTCTGGGGATTTTCATTTTATAAACTGTGTTGATTACACCAATCTGGGAGTGAGTTTTACTCTCCCACTTTTAAACTGTGATATTGTTTCTGAGATGATTGGCACGTTATGAAACTATGTTACTTGCACCAATATATGGTGTGAATTATCTACCACACGAACTACCTCCCCATTGCAAGACAAGTGATTAACATAAGCCTGTGGACAGTGGATAGTACTATCGGTTTGACCAACCCAGTGCCATGACTGACGATATGTCGGAACTAGGCTACTGCACTCGTTCTAATTTGGTTGTGTTGTTAGGCATAACTATTACAGGGCGTTGAACTGCACGTGACGCAGTTGATGGGCCGGGAGTGTCTTGGTGACACGGTCCGGTGGCCAGGAGTGTCTGGGATGACACGGCCGGGGAGAAACAGTCAAGGTTTCACTTGTATACTTGTGTAATTCCACCTGCGCCTATGACTGTGATCGTTATTGTGACTAGGACCAGTTCAATTAAACTTGTTAACACGTATTGTTACACAGCAATTAAACTAGTGGAACTCACACAGCGTTTAGCTTACCCTTTTTAAAACTAACATGCATTTCAGGTAAGACTAAACAGGAGTAAGGGACGTGCGTATGGATGGCTTTGGTAGTGAACTGTAGCAGAATAAAAGCTGTGATAGCTCGTAGTACCGTACTTGAACTTATGGTTTGTAATATGATACTAATAGTATTTTGTAACCGAGGTTCCCTTTGTATGTGATATCATGTTTTTAAATTAATCGGGAATTACCATGTGTCTACCGCACCCTGCAATTATCTTCCGCTGCGAGTCGGGGTGTGACAGAAGATGGTATCAGAGCCTTCGGTTATAGCGAACTAGGTATCTCTAAAGAACCTAGACTATAATCCTAAGTAAGTCTCCACACGTTGAGAACCTCTAGAAACTGAGTAGTATGGCTATTACAAGGAAGCCCTGGTGGGGCAAATAAATTATTGTGGTCCGGAACACCATAATTTATCTGCTCATACTTGGGGGTTCTGTGAACGTCATTGAGATAGGACGAAAATCCGTCTACTAACGTCACCAACCGCAAATAATTTTTTTTATAAATTTGAAAAATCAAAACTGCGTGCAATACGTGCTTATGTGTATATTTGTGGAATGTTGAGTTCAGTATTTCGGTCAGTCAAATCAGCGTTGTGTGTGGTTTTCTTTTTTTTTACAGGTAGCATGTCGCATCGTTCAAGTCACCAGACTACTTCGCATAGGGAGACCGATCCTGAGGAGGATCCACTGACACCCCTTTTGATATCGAGCAACAAGCCAGATCTCTCTGGCTACTGTTGTGGACCTTACCACCCAGACCTCGTACTAGGCACGAGGGAGAGGCCTCGAGCGCCTACCGTTCCCCACCTCACCACCCGACTAGCTCCTCAGAGCATAGTCGTTCCCCGGATGTTGTTATACCAGTAAAACCTATCCCTCGGAGCCCTACTCCCGTCATGGGGCACCGGGAGTGGGAGCCAGTAGCACCTAGGTTACCTACACCGGAGACTCCTCCTGAGCCTTAAACTCCTTCTACCTGGAGTTTTTACTCACTCTCTTCACCTAGTTCCTACGAGATACCCACCCATGGCCTCCGACAGACGGCTCGTCGGAGGGTGCTTGTCCTTGTGTCTGTGTTTACACCACCCGTTTCCCCTATTCGTCTGATACCCGTACCCATAGGGACCCAGCAGCATATTACCACCCGTTTTCTGACACCACCTCGCGAGGACCCTTCCCCATTTCATATTTATGAGCGAGGTGGTCCTTCCCAGCCGTTTAGATAGCCTTCCCAATCCGTCTGGGGCATATATGTTCCTCCTCAGGAGGTGCCTGCTACCATCACCGAGAGCAGTCTAATAGGGTTTCTATTTGAGCAGATTTGATTATTACGAATGGCGCGGGATGAGGATGAGCAGCAGAGGAGGTCGATGGGAGACTACCTGATCGTCTGATAGCAGGCGATCATTGCTTTACAGCAGGGTATGGGATATGTTCATCATGAGCAGGATCATTTCCGTGCATTGGTATACAGATGTATCGGTGCCATTGTAGGTTTGGTAGTAGGTTTTGGAGGGTTGGCATGGTGGATGTGGCATTCCTAGTATGGTTTCTTTCTAGTATAGATAGAGGTGATGTATCTTTTGTACATCCTACCAAGCACTGGGTTATACCCATGTCATGGTAGTGATGTAGTCATAGTGTTTTCACGTTTTCCTAGTTAGTACTTTCGTTGCATCGAGTCTGTACGTCACTTTGGTGACATGTTTTGATAGCACATTTAAGCACTGGCCCTTAGGGTTAAGTCTATGTGCAAATTTTGATGCTTGTATGATGATGATATTACATATATATATATGATGATGCTTTTGACTATATTTGCCGTAGATTCATGTGTGTGATGAAGTGTGCAATATGTTTTAGCTGAATATGTGATATATGTTAACTGGATACGTAACATTGACACCTAGACATCTATTGTTTATAATAGAATGGCCCCGAAACGCGCACCACTTGACTGAGGCAGAAATTGCGCAAATGATAGCGCAACAGCTTCAGGCAGTTATTCCCACAATTGTGGCACAGGTTAGCGCCGGTATCAATGCTAACCCACAACCGAACCCGCAACCAGGACCCGTAGGTCAAAACGACAATCTAAACAACGCGCAAAACAAGTTAGACTGGTTTGCACATATACGCACGTCATGGACTACAAATCAATGGAAGTTAGCGGAATTGAAGGACCGAATGGATTAGTGATAGGGAATAAGCGGGAAGCCCCAGAAGGTAATCGAGCCAGGGCAGCAACACCGAAGAAAGGGAAAGCAACTAGCCAGAGTTGCACCCTGACTACACCAACCGATAACTCTGATAACTATAAAGGAAAAGCCCCAAAGTGCAATAAGTGTGCTTTCCACCACTCTGGTAGATGCCGAACAGAGATATGTTCGAGGTGCCATAGAAATGGGCATTTTGCCCGAAATTGTAAGATGTCCATGAAACCAGACCCCAAACCAACTTGCTTCCAACCCCTAAGTCTCAACCTCTACAGCAGCAGCCCCAACAACCAACACAACAGGTTACCTACCCCCGTGCATGCTTTGGATGTGGCAGCACGGAGCATTTTCGTAATAGTTTTCCGAAGTTAGCCCAGCAGATGGCAAGAAGGAACACACAAAACCAAGCATCTACTTGGAATGCAGCTTGAGGTCGTGTCTTTGTCATGGGACCTAGTGACGCATGCCAGGATCCTAACGTGGTTTCAGGTACGTTCCGCCTTTCCGATCAATTTGCCTCAGCATTATTTGATACGGGAGCTGATAGAAATTATGTTTCCATTGCGTTTTTGCCATTATTGAATATGCCCGCTATTGACTTAAAACAACCCTATACCGTCGAACTTGCCAGTGGGAAACCGATTACCAGTCACCAACTTATTGTTAATTGCCCTATAACCCTTAACAGTTACCAGTTTACTATTGACCTTTTACCAGTAGAGTTGGATAGTTTTGACATTGTGGTAGGAATGGACTGGTTATCCAACCATCGTGCCGAGGTGTTATGTGAACAAAAGGTTGTGAAGATCCCCTTATCCCCCACGGATACAATTATGGTACAAGGAGAGAAGTTAGGTGTCACGCTAAACTTCATATCTCACCTTAAGGCGTTAAAGTGTATACGACAAGGATGTAATGTGTTTTTGGCCAGCGTCACGACCAAGAAACCCGCCAAGAAGCATATTGAAGACATCCCGGTAGTATGTGAATACCCTGATGTGTTCCCGGAGGAATTGCCCGGATTGCCGCCCAATCAGCAAGTCGAGTTTCGCATCGACTTAATACCAGGAATGACACCCATTGCCAAAGCCCCATATCGTCATGCACCGTCTGAGATGCAAGAACTATCGACGCAGCTGCAGGAGTTACTTGATCGTGGGTTCATCCATCCTAGTTATTCCCCCTGGGGAGCCCCTGTTTTGTTTGTAAAGAAAAAGGACTGTAGCTTTCGCATGTGCATTGACTACCGAGAGTTGAATAAGGTCACCATCAAGAATTGTTACCCTCTTCAGAGAATCGATGATCTTTTTGATCAGCTGCAAGGAGCTCGATACTTTTCTAAGATAGATCTTCGGTCAGGTTACCATCAAGTGAAGGTCCAAGAGGACGATATTCCTAAGACAGTGTTTCGAACTCGTTATGGCCATTATGAGTTCCTAGTTATGCCCTTAGGGTTAACCAATGCACCAGCGGTGTCCATGGACCTCATGAACAGGGTATGTAATCCATACCTTGACAAATTTGTCATCGTCTTCATTGATGATATCTTGATCTACTCCTAGAGCAAGGACGGGCACGAGCATCATTTACGTGCTATCTTGGAGATACTACGGACCGAACAACTATACGCTAAGTTGTCTAAGTGCGACTTTTGGTTACAAGTCGTACAATTTCTAGGGCATGTGGTGGATCAGTACGAAATCCACGTGGATCCAAGCAAGATTGACGCAATTAAGAATTGGCCAGCGCCGAAATCTCCAAAAGAGATACGCCAATTCTTGGGACTGGCAGGATATTACCGCCACTTCATCGAAAACTTCTCAAGTATTTCCCAATCGCTGACCACTTTGACACAAAAGGACATGAAGTATGAAAGGGGTGAAGACCAGGAAACAGCGTTTCAGCTGTTAAAGCAAAAACTATGTGAGGCCCCACTCCTGACGCTATCCGAAGGCAATGATGACTTTGTCGTATATTATGACGCATCGCGACAAGGACTTGGATGTGTCCTTATGCAAAGGAATAAAGTTATTGCATATGCTTCTAGACAAGTAAAGGTGCACGAAAAGAACCACACGACCTATGATCTGGAACTAGGAGCAGTTATATTCGCACTAAAGATTTGGAGACATTACTTATATGGTACCAAGTGTACTATATATACGGATCACAAAAGCCTCCAACATATTTTCGATCAAAAGGATCTAAACATGAGGCAGCGCAGATGGGTGGAAGTGTTAAATGATTACGACTGTGAAATAAAGTATCACCCAGGGAAAGCTAATGTGGTAGCAAATGGGTTAAGTAGGAAGGATCGAATTAAACCCATTCGAGTGAGAGCCTTAGGAATGATTGTGCAAACTGTAGGACCGATCTTGATAGCATAGGAACCTAGATTTGATATCTAATGTCCATAATAGCGAAAATATTACGACATGATTACCAAACAACAAGAATTAGTCAATTAATCGTCAATTTTATTGATATAACATCAACTATCCAATTTGACAGAGCTCCGCTTCAAAGTGCGCAAAGTTACAAATGAATGAGACATGCTAGCTATTTATAAGGTCACAAGTTTGCTAGAGGGGAATGAAGTTCGGTCGAACTTGACTAAGTCAAGTTCGGCCGAACATGAATTCATATGATAATCTCAAGCAAACTTCACCATGAACATCATAATACTTCAATATTCTATCTTGTTCACATCTAATCTATACAGATTCGATATAAGACTAAGACATAGACATTCTGCACCAACACAAACAAGCTTGATAGATCAAATCCGGAATGCACAGATGGAAGCCGTGAAGGAAAGCCAGTTACCTAGCGAAGGATTGCATGAGAATGAGAAAAGTTTTGTGAGGAAAACGGACGAAGTGTTGTACTTTAAGAATCGGGTGTGGATTCCTGCAAATTCGGAGTTGAGACAGTTCATAATGGACGAGGCTCATAGGTCGAAATATTCAAGTTCGGGCGAATGAAGTTGGAGGGGAATGAAGTTGAGACAGTTGAGACAGTTCACAAGTTCGCTGGAGGGGAATGAAGTTCGGGCGAACTTGACTAAGTCAAGTTCGGCCGAACTTGACTTCATATGATAATCTCAAGCGAACTTGACCCTGAACATCATAAATACTTCAATATTCTAGCATGTTCACATCTAATCTATACAGACTCGATATAAGACAAAGACATAGACATTCTGCACCAACAGACTCCCCCTTGGATATCGTATTCGTCTTTTATCATTCTTCAAAACTCTGTCTTCAAATAAAACTTTAATAAACACGTCGTTCCTGCTTCGGATCTGGCGTCTGATCAGTAGGAGGCACTTTGTTCATATATTGAAACCTTATGAGCCTTGCCGCCCTACCTTTTTCGTTTATCTCCTCCATACGCTTTTCTTTCATTAAGAATTCAACCCGTTCAAGATCCCTCCAGCTCGTTTTCCACATCTTTCCTGAATTAACTTCACGAGCATAGCATACGTTAACGACCCTTTGATATTGCATGGCTTGTTCCTTTTCACGTTCTTCAAATACAATCTTACTGTAGAACAAGCTTTTGATATCTTCTCTCGAACAATTGACTAGCCACATCGGGTCTAGTATCCTGATCGTTCTCCACAAACCTCTCATACCTTGAAACCCTAATACTTTAACCCTTTCTTTAGTGATATCCAGATGTTCTTCGAATCGTAATACTATCACTGCTTCACATGTGTTAGGATCATTCTGCCACCATTTGAACATCGGATAAAGACTTTGTTCGATAGGCTTCAAAGGCATGTTTCTCATTGCCCTTGGTCGTTTCATGATTAACGTTATATTTTTTCTCTTGTCTTCTTATTCGTTTTGATGCGACGCTTTGGAATAAACGGCTTCCAATATCTAAAATCCTTTGTCGCCTCAAACTTGATCATCTTTCGTAGTAACTGATCGATAAACTTCATCTGATAAGTGACATTCACAGTTTGAACAAGCTCCTCAACATCCTAGTACGGTAGAGTCTTGAAATCAGCCAGATATTTGAAGTATTGCACCCCAAATTCTCTTTTGATTGCATAAACATTCAACTCCATAAACCACCCCCAACTTAGGATATCCCCTAATGACACATCTTTATCTCTGGTAAAGAATGCTAGAGGACGTCGAAACTTACGTTAACGTGGCATCTCTTTGAACCAGGATTTTTTAGCTTGAGTTATTTCTTCCTTCGTCATTGGTTTCAGAACTTTACCTTCTCGAATTAATTCCTCAATTTTCTCTTTCAACATGTCTTCATTAAATTGCTTGTACATTTCCTCGAAAGTAGGAAAACTATCAGTATTAGGACCAATGTAATTCGCAGCTTCATCCTTTTCATCGTCCGAAGACCAATCTTTAACAATAACCCTGTTATACTCATTAGCTTCAAATCTTCGTTGATAATGATATTCGTTAGGCTCAAAAGTGTTCACATTCAACACTTGTTCCTCAAAATCAAAATCCAGATATTCTGCATCAACTTCAATCAACTTGGCCAGATCTTCTATTGTATAGTTGTGCACGTACTGGCTTTCTTCACATTGTGTTCAATCATCAACATCAAAGGCTTAGTCGGTACTGCGGCAACAGGCTTTGCAGACATATCAACATCAGTCATATCTATATCATCAGTTGGCCATGTTTGCCCTGACTCCCCCGGAATTTGATCATTCATTGCATTTGCTTCAGCATTCAGAAGACTTGTGAAATCGAAGCTTTCATTAACTGACACATCAACCACCTGTATACCTGTACCACTCGGATCATCATCAGTACCTCCATCGTGGTCAGAATCATCTTTCGTATAATCAACTGGTGGTTCATCATCCTTATCCTCATCTTCTGCTTCATCATCGTCATTTTCTTCAGTAGAAGTTCCAGGATCAGAAGGCTTGACAGATTCGTCAACCTTAGAAATATAGACTCAGAAGCTTTCTCTACATTCTCATCAATAGGTTTATCGGTAGCTTCAGAAGATTAGATGCATCACCTTCAATACTTTTGCCTTTGCCACTAGCTGCAAGCTCTTTTTCAGATCTTTCTTTTGCCTCTTGTCTATCCAGACGATCATACTCAGCAATGAAATCATTACCAAGTGTATTAGATAACACTTTCTGCATCCTTGTAAATCTTCGATCATTTAGGGCATGAATTTTCTTTAAATCAGCAATTTCCGTTTGCAGCTTTTCATTTGCATCTTGCAAACTCTCAATTAAATTCTTGAAGAATTCTCGTTCACTTTCTAACACCTTTATCTTGTCATCCATCATTTCTTTCTCCACTGAGCTTTGATTTACTTTCTTGATCAACTCAGCTTTCTCTTCCTCATTCTTTTGAACTCTATTTTCCAATTCTTTGACACGCTTTTCCAGAACATCAATGTCTTTATCAAGGAAGAACTCATCTAAATCCTGAAGATCCACTGGTTCATTTGGAATATCACCAAATAAATTTGACTATGACTTCTTTGGTGTTGACTTAGGAGTAGCAGCTTTTGGAGTAGACTTCTTTGGAGTTGCTTTCCTCGGAGTTGAGCTTTCAGAATGAACACCTTTAGGATCAGGAGATTGAAATCACCGGCACTTCAAGTAAATTAGACTCAAGAGGTTCTTGTGTAACTCCTGGCCTTTCTGCTTCAGAAGAAATGATAACAAGAGGTTCTTGTGTAGGAGGTTCTTATGTAACTCCTCTCTCCTGTGCACCAGAAGGTTCTAGTGTTACTTCGGTGCTCTTTGGTTTACCCATGTATCGACGACTAGCTGGCTTCTGGGCTTTCTTTGTTTTCTTGCCCTTAGCTTTCAGAGACCCTGTAGTTTTTGTCGTTGATAATGTAGCAGACTTCACACGCTTAGTTCTTTTCTTAGGCCTCTCCTCGTCAGACTCTTTTTCTACATACGGATCGAACTCAGCATCAGTTTCTTTGATCTTTTCAGCTTCAGTCTCTACTATTGTTTTCTTTGTCACTCTCTTAAGTGAATCATCAGAATCATCATCATTCTCAGAGGTAGCCGATATAACATCATCTTCTTGAGTCGTCTTTTCAACTTCTTGGCTTTCAGTAACAATCGCTGCGCTAGAACCAACCTCTGTTTGAACATTTACAGGCTCATCTTCATCTATAAGCATCGTGTCAGCTTTCTTATCACCATGCTTCTTCTTCTTTTCAACTTTAGTCTTTACAAACCATTCACTATGCGCTTTAGGTTTGAACGTCTTAAACCATTCTATCTCTGCATTCAATTCATGTTCATCACCACTGCCATCGTTTCTCCACTTGTTTCTGACGGTGCAACATAGTTTCCATTCTTCAATGCCCCAAAGATTGGTTTTGCTATCAGTGCTGAATCTTGCTTTTGAAATTTTAACAACTTTTTCACCGTTGTTTCATCGAGGTGACTGAAATATAGAATGTCGTTTGGATCACGTGCAATGTCTGTAAATTTCTCATCGATTAGCATCTGTACGAACCTCGGATATAAGCACAATCTTGTGTCTTCCATATTCTTTGACATATGCGTGAATACGAGCTTTGAGTAGTTATACGGCTTTTCAGAATCAACGCCGTTTCCATATGCGTGAATACGAGCTTTGAGTATTATACGCCATGTAATCCTGAACATCATCAAGACCCGCCTTTCTGTGACTAAAAGTGTGAATAATCGCGTGCATAAGAAGCTTGTAGGGGTTAGGCACTTCCCCTTTCTTCAATGTTGGCTTGTTAACGCTTCCCTTGTAACCCATATGATAGAAACAACCTCGGACCATCTTCTCATCTAAGAATATAGGATCATCTTTGTCGTCGTTAAACTGTAAGATCCTGCGAATATCATCTTATGTGACTGTAATCTCTTTGACCTCGTTTCCAACTTGAACTGATGATGTAATGGTCTTCTTGTCTGCACTAAGGCTCACGTTCATCCAGAAATGATAAGTATGCGATCGATATGGCATTGTGCGCTCCGTAATGGCTCTGTGTATCGGACAATCCTTCAGAAACTTCAATATGCTTTCGTATTCCTTCAGCGACGGACATAACGCCTTGTCGAGCGTGATACAGATGTTGTGAAATTTAGAAAAATCCATAGTGATCACCTGTGCTGGTACTTGAACCTGAAAGACGACGCAAAACACTTAGCACGCATTAAGAGAAAAAGTTACAAAAATTTTCAACACATTTACATCAAGTTCGGGCGAACTTGATGTGGATATATCAAACAGATTAAATCAAGTTTGCCCGAACATGTTTACCCAACATGTTCCACAATTTAGTTTTAAGCTCGGGCGAACTTATGATCAACAACTTTCAATTTTCTAACACCTAAGTTCGGTCGAACTTCTCAGATAACACTCAGATTCAAATTTTAACAGAAGTTTGATCGAACTTGAGTTTTGATCAGTTTTATTAAGCTATTTATTAGCAAGTTCGGTTGAACATGATAACAAGTTCGGCCGAACTTGTTATCTTTTCCAATAAAATCTACATATACCAATAATGACCATCTTAATCAAATCCAACTCAAATCCATGGTCGATTTTAGTTGTATGTTACAATTACAAGTCCAATTTGATCAAAAATATCCTAGATCTACAAGATTTTAACAGTTTTAGATCTAAGTTCATCGATTCGGTCCAATTAACGGTTCAAAGATCAAATACACACCTCTTCCATTGTAATAAGTGTGCGAATCACTTAAACAATACAAATTTTGGCAGAGTAACGGTGCTAGAATGGCAATTTTGACAAATCGCTCTCAAGTGTGAAGTTCGCTCAGAGAATAAAATTTGCAGATTATGAAGTTCGGCCGAACTTGCATTCAATATTTATGTTTGCAAGTTCGGGCGAACTTGTAAGCCCAATATTAAAGCCCATGAAGTTCGGACGAACTTTCACTTTCTCAAACAGCCATTCAACAAGTTCGGTCGAACTTGTTTAAATGTGAAACTTTAATTAGTTTAGCAAGTTCGGCCGAACTTGCCTAAAACCAATTTTCAAGTTTTTACAATTAAGTTCCTGAACTTTTCACTTTTTACTAGTTTTGGAAATCCACTCAGTTGACCAAGTCCAAGTTAATGACCTTGGTTAACCGATTTGTCTGCCGAGTCCAAGTTAATGACCCCAGTTTGACCCGTTACAAACAAACTGTTGATTTTTTCAAATAATTAATGTTTCAAATTAATAAACTTTTCATCATTTTGGCTTTTTATATTTTTACAGATTAGCTCCCAGCCCGTTGTCAATGAGATTCCCACCAGTTTAGCACCTTACCAGACTTCAAAGATCCGTTCTCCAACATTGGTTTGTTGAAAACAATGTAGAAACAAAATATTTTTGTATTTTTGTAAGTTTATGCTAAAACACACTGAAAATCTTTTTGGTTTTATTCTGTAAAACAGATAAACTATGTACAGAACAATCTAAACTATAAACATATTTACAGACGTATTTTTGTGAATTCGTGTCTAAGGATCATATCAGTAAATTGAGACATATCACCAGTACGTTGACCTTTAGATGACTTTAAGTTTTAAACTCGTTTACCTAGATTGTCGATATGTTTGTCCACTTAAATTTACAACGTTTATCAATTTTTCCAAGATATGTTAAGATATGATTTATGAAACTTGACTTATCTGCGTTTCCCATTTCTTGAATATACTCTCGTATCAAGATTCCCTAGATTTCATCTTACAGGTGAATATAGCGTAATTGATATCTGTATCTGGGTTAATGCGAGGCCTTGAGAGCTCAGGTCAGTACTACCGTACAGACAAAGAGATGAAGGCTCGACTTTAAGGTGTGTTCCACTTAAGGAATCTTTTCAGTATTGCAAATGATTAGATCTTTCGATACTTTTCAAGATTGCTGCAGTTTACGGGTTTATAGCAAAAATATTATAGAAGTTCTAGGCTATTGCTTCCGCAAATTTAGAAGAACTTGCATAATACCCCAGATATCAACTATCTATAAAAACCTCGTATCTCAGAATCAGGCAATCTCTCAAACGAAATTTCAGAGTACTAAGTCCATATATCCAAGATGTGTTAATCCACAAGATTAAGCAGTTGCTAAATTTAGTTTATATCTCGGAAACAATTTATTGAACTGTTAAGTCTATAGACAAATCCCCAGTAAGACTTCTTTATCACTTTTAAACTTTACATTTCTTTAGCATACTGTGATAGTCCACTGATGTACTATAATTTCCTTTTAGTGACACCGAATTCTTTTTGTCTTTTTCAATATTTTTATACATTTTTGAAATTTTTCACATGTTTTTGTATTTTCCCAAATATTTCTCCCCCTAAAATCAAAAACATATTTTTTGGATTTTAGATTTTTTTAAGAAATACTAATCTAGAAAGATAAATAACAAACCAATGCGGATTACGTGAACTCGTCATCTGATCGTATTCAACCTCAGCTTCCGCACCTGTTAGCAAATTTTTAATACCGTTAAGCTTCATTAGATATTTAAATCTTGTTAAAGGAAATGCTTTGGTATAAAAATCAGCCTTTTGTTCGTCGGTGTGGATTTTATCTATTCGCACCAACTTTTTTTGTAACAGTCACGAATGAAGTGATAACGAATTTCAATGTGTTTAGTACCTGAGTGATGAACCGGATTTTTGGTTATATCGATGGCTGCTTTGTTATCTACGAATAATGGCGTATCAAGAAACTGCAGACTATAATCCCTCATCTGTTGTTGAATCCAGAGGATTTGAGAACAACAGCTGGAAGTAGAAATGTATTCTGCCTCACAGGTAGAGAGAGACCGTGGTCTGTTTCTTGCACTGCCACGTTACCAAACGTGTTCCGAAGAATTGGCATCCTGCCGTTGTAGATTTCGAGTTCAGTTTGTCCACCCCGAAGTCTGAGTCAGTGTATCCCGTTAGATCAAAATTGTTGTTCTTTGGATACCACAAGCCGGTGCTTGGACATCCCTTCAAGTAATGGAAGATTCACTTGACTATCTGCATGTGTGATACTCAAGGACTAGACTGATATCTCGCACATAAGCAGGTAGGATACATGATGTCTGGGCGAGATGCCGTCAAATACATCAGAGATCCTATCATCAATCGACAGAGTGTGTCATCAACTTTGGTTCCCCTCTCGTCAATGCAAATCCCATGATTTAGTGCCAGCAGAGTCGAAAGCGGCTTCGATCTATCCATTTCAAACTTCTTGAGAATGTCATGAACATACTTTGTCTGATGAATGAATATGCCGTCTGGTAACTGATCGACCCGTAATCCGAGGAAGAATTTCATTTAACCCATAGAGGACATATCGAATTGCTTCTTCATGATCTTTTCGAACTCCTTGCAAAGACTATCATCTGTAGAACCGAAGATGATATCATCCACATAGATTTGAACAATGATTAGATGAGATCCGACTTCTCTGGTAAACAAAGTACTGTCCACTATTCCTCTTGTAAAGTCGTTTCCAACAAGATGTTGCAATAACGTCTCGTACCAAGCTCTCGGGCTTGGTGTAATCCTTATAAGGCTTTGTCTAGGAGATAAGCTTTGTTCTTGTTTTGCGGATTGACGAAAAACGGTGGTTGGCCGACGTACACTTTTTCTCGAAGTTTACCATAGAGAAACGCAGATTTTACATCCAACTGGTACACCTTAAATCCTTTCCAAGCTGCGAACGCGAGAAAAATGCGGATAGACTCTAATGGTGCAGCCGGGGCATATACTTCTGTATAGTCAATACCCTCTTGCTGGTGAAAACCTTTGACAACCAACCGAGCTTTGTTTCTGACTATTACACCACGATCGTCTCTTTTACACTTGAAGACCCACTTCGTATCTATAGCTTTTTGCTTCGGTGGTAAGTCTACAAGCTTCCAAACACCCAATTTCTCGAACTGTAACAATTCCTCTTGCGTTGCTATCACCCAGTTCTCGTCCCCCAAAGCTTCATTAATAGTTTTTGGCTCTATTTGAGAAATGAAACATGAATAGTAGCAGTAGTTTTGAGTTGGAGCAACTCGGGTGTAGAAACAACTAAGTGCTTTGTTGATTTGGCTTCGTGTACGCACACCAGTTTGTAATTCACCAATGATATTCGTTGAAGGATGGTAAGAATATGATCGCGACATTTCTTCGCTAGGAACATCAACTGAGCTTTGCTGATTTGAGATGTTCTGCTCAACGGTCACTTCAACATTTGGAGCACTAGATGATGCTTCGTTCTAATTGCCTAGGTTTGCAGATTGATTCAACATGTTAGATATTTGCTCGATTTCTTCATCCGATGAGGTTTCACCATCAGCATCAAATGTTGGCGCTTCATCTGAATCAGAATTCTGATTCTAAGGCATGTTGGGCTCTAATGATTCATTTCCTGGTTCATTAGAAGCATTCATTGGAGTTGTAGCAGGTGTTACTTCTGCTTTAGAAATGTTTTCAACTTGAACACTACTATTGCTAGGACCTGCTCCAGAAGAAGAAGGATCCAGCATGGGTTGATTAACCATAATTGGTCTAATGATTTGTTCCTGATTCGCCAACTGTTGAAGATAATATAACGTTGCGATTTCTTCTTCAGAAGGTTCTTCCGGCAAGTCAAATGACTTCTAAAGGTCTTGATAGTTAAACAGCCATGTGTCTCCTCTTCTTTGAATAAGATCCATATAGTTGAAGCAATCAACATGCTGTGCCTCAATGACCTTTCTCAACGAAGGAATATACACTCTTCATAGCGGACTCGCATACCCGACAAAGAAACCTTCAAGCGATTTGGCTCTGAATTTACCATCTTGATCTGTTATAGTACATGGCGCACCAAATGGCTCTAAGAATTTCAAGTTTGGCTTTCATCGGTTAATCATTTCAAAACAGGTCTTCTCGTTGGTTTGATGTTTAGTGTGTAGCAAGCCGCATCAACCGCTTCACTCCAGAAGCTGACTGGAAGCTTTGAGTCTGCAAGCATGGTTCTTGCAGTTTCTATTAAAGTTTTGTTCTTCCTTTCAGCGACACCATTTTGTTGTGGAGTATAGGGTGCACTAAACTCGTGCAGGATCCTTTTAGCGTAACAAAATTCTCTCATCTTATTATTCTTAAACTCTGTGCCATTGTCACTGCGAATTCATCGTACAGGAAAATGATAAAGAGTTTGTAACTTCTTGAAAAGAATCACCAAGTTTTCGAATGTTTGATTCTTGGAAGAAAACCCATGAATAAAGCGAATAGTCACTTGTTACGACCAAGCAGTATAAATCTCCTGAAATACTTCGAACGTTGACAGGACGAAATAAATCCATGTGGAGACGTTCAAGTGGCAACTTGATTGAGTTCAGAATTTTCTTCGGATGTGATTTCTTGATCTGCTTTCCCTTTTTACATTCTAGGCAGTGATCAGACATATTAAAGCTCCGAAGATTTACACCCTCTACTAGATCATTATGAACCAAGAAATTCATTTTACGTAAATGAATGTGCCCCATCTTACGATGCCAAAGAATAGAATCTTTCTCAGTAGCCTTTATTACAAAACATTGCGCTGATTTTGATGAAGTGGTAGCGACACCCATATCCAAGACATATAAATCATTCTCGTGCGGAGCTCGCATCAGAATCTGCGATATGCTTAGAAGATTATTCTCTAGTTCTGCAATATAGTTCACTCGATCAAATGAAACAACGCCATTGGAAAGTTTTCCTTTGGCGACAATCCTTCCACCTTGATTACCAGCAAATCCAATATATCCGTCATTGGTAGCTTTTATGTCGAACAGCAGAGCTTTCATTCCCGTCATATGCCTGGATGCTCCACTATCCAAAATCCACTTTGAAAGAACGGATCATTGGAGCCCTTGCACATATTAAAATCTAGTTAAAGAGCGCGACCCAAGCCTTTTTGGTCTTGGGTTTTGGATAGAAAGCTTGGTAATCATCTTCATAATATCCATCTGAGCCTCCACTATCGTTTACATTTTCAAAACTTACTTTCTTTTTATCTTTTGAATTATTACCACTTGTAGATTTGACAGTTTCGGATTTGGTCTCAGACTTCAATTCTTTCTTGTTATCAGTCTTAATAAGCTCAGACTTGATAACATCAGATGCAGTTGTCCTTTTCATAGCAATCTAGGCTTGTGATTTAATGTTTGCCTTTTTGATGTAAAACTTGTTTTCATTTACCCTAGAAGTTTCACCTTTTTCAAAGGTTGAGTTTTCTAATTTCTTTTCAATTTTAGGTTTAACTTCAGGTTTTGATTCGTTCGTTTCAAAATTGTTACAGGTTTTACAAACTCTGGTTGCTTTGGTTTAACAACATCTGAACTTTCTTTTCTTTGAAGATAGGCCGGCTTAGACTTCGGACACTTCCATGCAATATGACCGACTTCGTTGCACTTGAAGCAAATCGGATTATCATGTGAATGTCCACTAGTGGATTTAACACCACTTGTGGCTTTTGCCTTATCTCGAAGTTCTTTTTGTTTCTTAAACTCGTCGTTTGATTGCTTCCCAATCAAACTCTCCTCATGAACCATGTTTGTCCCATAAACGAATTTCATGTTTTTATCTTTGTACTCGTGAAATGGTGACATTTTCTTAACCGGTTTTCTTCCTCATCTAGACCCAACCCAGCTCTCTGGTTTTCCGAATGATCACCACCCTTTCTCTGGTAGTTATTGTAGTTTATTTTGGGTTTAGAATAGAATTTCTTTTCATTTTTCTCCAGGTCCTCTGATGAATCTTCAACCAGTTTGAACAGTTTATCCAATTGATTCCTTAACCTTGTACATGACAGCGTTAGGATCATCACATAGATCATCTTCCGATGATGTATCATCATCTTCAGAATTTGTGTCATATTTGTTCAAACTCGAGGTGGCGCTCTCAAAGCTGCCATCATCAGAATCATTCAGAACATTTTCAACCACATTTTTAACCACCGCATTGTCATCGTCTGATTTAGTATAGATTACATCAATGTTCTCCGGCAACTCATTTTTCTTTTCAGATAACAACTCAATGTTGAATGCCTTATCCATCCCATCAGCAGTTTTGCGACAATACTTCTCGCATAGGGGTGGTGGAACATTGTTGTATTCTTTACCATTTTTCTTTTTAGATCATTTATCATTTTCTTCCGACGATATCGTGGGAAAAATATGATCAATGACATATGCGTTAGTTGTAAAACTTCTTAAAAGTTGTTGAACACGTTCTGTTTTAATTTTCACGTCCTGGAGTTGTTGTTTAGTTTCAGCAATGGTGTTGATATAAATGTATATTGCTTTTTGTTTATCCATTACTGTACCTTTCAACATCCTTATAGTATCGTGTTGTTCAATATTATTTCTATCGAGCCTGCCATAATCATCTTTCATTTTGTCATAGGCTTCCTTCATTGTACGATAATCGTATTTGAAATGTTCATTATGTACATTGAGATCAGGGATTATTTGTGATTTTTCGGCGCATTTTGCTCATGGCTCGGTACATTTTGTACAAGGTTTTACAACCTCTACACTTGCACTTTGACAACTTCCTTTACCTCTGGACCTACCTTGGTAAGATTTGCCATCATAGCTCTATTGGCAATGTCCTTGAGGTTTTCAACATTCACTTCTTGAGCAACATCAATGATAACTTCTTCATCAATCAATTTCTCCTCAACCACTTGGTCTTGAGAACTTCCATCAAAGTTACCTGCAAAACTAGAAGTTGAATTAGGCGTTAAAATACCCTGTGTCTTCATGTGAAGATACATCTCTTCTTCTTCCTGTTGTTGCAAATACTGTTCCAGTAAAGCATTCTCAATGGATGCTGCTTCTTTAACAAAAGTATCTTCAACGATCTCAGCCATCAAAGCAACTCATGTCTTCTTTCCAATGTAAGAATTCCAATCGAAACCATCATCTTTGTTGGTAGCAACCATTGCCTTCTCGGTATTGTTGGATGATTTCTCTTGAATCTCCACTTGAGTCTTTTTCGGAAATGGTTTATACTGAAGCGACTTCTTGTAGTATTCGTTTCCACCTCCAAATGGACTCTGATTGCCCGTTGCTTCAGGATTTTTGCATTCTCTCTTAAAATGCCCTTTTTGTCGGCATCTGAAACAAGTGACCTTGGTTTTGTCGAACCCTAGCTTGTTGCTTGAATTTCCGATATCTCGGCCTATGAGTGCAACAAACTTTGTAACCCTTCGAATGATAGAAGCTAGTGACCACTTTATGTCCATCAGTTCAAGCTCTTCTTCGTCCACCTGATGCGGTCATTTCAGGGTTGCCGATTTTCCCTGCTACCAGACTTTCATACGATTCTAGAACAGTGGCGAGAAGTGACATGTGTTGCTTTGTAACTTGCTCTGAAACAACATTGTTTAAATTCACAGCAAAGTTACACTTGTACACATTTGAATCAGAATTCGTTTGTTGATTCTGATTTGTTTGACTCTGATAAGAAGTATTTGACCCTGAGCTTGAGAACGAACTCTGTGGACTTTGATCATATTGAGGATATGATTGATTTTGACTTTGTGGCGAAGAACTCATATTTGCACTGAAAGATGTCTGAATCTTTAGACTTGAAATGCTGTCTTGCATACCGTTCTTGTAATACAGACCAACATCTTGAACAATGTTAACATTCTTCGACTTTGCGATCTTTAGAAGTTCCATCTCATGACCCTCAAGTTTGTCGATGAATGTAGATAGCTTAAAAAATTCCCAATTTGGACTTTCTTTTAAGACCATGAGGTACGTAGTCCACTCTCCGTCAGGTAACGCATCTACAAACTTATTGATGTACTCTAGTTCTGTTTTCCCGAGACTATGTCTCCTCATTTGGATTTTCAGATGACAGAAACGCTCAATCATCTGTTTCATTGTCTCGCCCTTCAACATGTTAAAACTGTCGAACTCCTTCATGATGAGAGCTTTCTTACTCTTGATCATCTCTGCGCTTCCTTGGTATTTCTTTTGCAGTGATAGTGTCACACCCTGACCCGCAGCGGAATAAAAGTCGGGGCATGATTGGGTTATCACCAAAGCTCATGATATTTACTAATAAGTTTCATATTTATTAATTCCAAATTAACATTGAATATCCAACACAAAATTTAAGCAAATACAAACAATAAACCAACAGATTGTTCCAACTAAATAACTCGATTATTCTTCTAAGGCCATCCTAGGTGTTTCTTTCCTCAACTTGATCACCTGTATCATGCGTAAAATAGAGAAAATTTGGGTCAACAAAAGTTGGCAAGTGAACCTTGATAAAACAATTAAGTATATAAATATTACTGTTGTTTATATAAAATTGTGCATAAATCTCATGTGAGCAAATGTATATACGTAACAAATCACAAACCACATTGTATGAGCATATGACATAATGGATGATGTATGTAAGATCAAGGCTCAATCAAACGGAGCCGATCTAATGAGACACCTGATGCTCAACCCGTATCCCACAAGGAGCTGATGGGCATAATGAAATGATTGCACTGAAAAAGAAAAAAAAATGTATCCACATAATAACCACATAACATACAATACACATTTGATCACGAAATGATATTAGCACAAGTGTTAAATAAAATTAAGAAATGGTACGACACATGATACTCCCCAAAACGTGATTAAAACGGGGAATTTGTAGAGATTCACTCACATTGGGTGCGTATTCTTGATTGGAGATGAGATCACACGAGTTGGGAGATTAACCGATGCAGGAGTACTAACAAAAAATAATATTGCGATAACTCGATAAATAAATAAACTAATATTTTTGGTTAAAAACCTTTGTTTAGATTTTAAGTTAATTTGTATGATTTTTATTGATATATTTAATTATATATTTCTAAGCAAATTTGGTTTTCCTTTTAATTATAAACCATAGAATAAAATAGAAATAAAAAAATGAAAAAATAAAAAAATAAATAATATATAAAAAAATCTTGTCAGACCGATTCGTTTGGGAGCTAGCATGCGTGTGTGAAGACTCGAACTCGTGACCTCTCAGTTGCGTGCATGCAGCTCTTCTAACTGAGCTACGTGTCTAACCCGTAAGAAACATGATTTTAGTTATTCTTATACACATTTTAGGTTTATTAAGTTTTAATTAAATTCAAAAAGGCTATATTATATCGAACAGGACGCGCACCAAGGACCTCGAACCCGTGACCTGCCATGCCCCTTGCACCTAACCCAATATATCTGGTGCTTATATTATACTTATACACTACTTATATTGATTCAGGAATGAGTTTTAATAGGTGCTTAAAAAAAGTAGTTAGGCCGGCATGTGGGAAAGGTTTCGAACCGGCGACCAGGGGTTCACTTTGCACCCGACCCAACCTGTTGGGCTGGGTGCTTAACCCAACTGCAAATCTATTCATAATATATATATAGTGACACAGCACTTCATCATCTTCGCTCAAATTATTTTTCCCAGAATCATCTTCATTTGATTACATCATATAGCTGTGTTTGATCATAGGTTTAATCATGGTTAAGCAATGAATGAAAGGATAAATGGAGGGTTTACCGATAGGGTGCGGATCCCGGTTTTCCGACGACCTCTTCCGGCGATTTGCAGAGAAATTCTGGCGACTTGATTCGCTGAGAAGAGGAACGAATGCGTGCGAAGTGGGCGATTTCTGAAGGGGTTTGGATCCGATATATATAGAGGTGAAATTGGTTCGGTTTTAGGAAACCGAATTATGATGATTACCAATCTGCTCTCAAGATGACAGCCCAATGATTTGAAGGTTGCCAACAATAGACATCGAGCCAACTGTCAAGAATTTTGAAAGAAGAAATGGCGCGGGTTGGCGGTGATGATGATTTCAGGTTCAATCATAGGTGGACATAAGAGTTTTAGAATCTTAACATTCACACAACTTGTGTGTGTAGCCCGGTGGTGTTTGTAGTGTGAGGATACCCGGGGAACCCGGGTTCGATTCCCGGTTCCATCCTTGTTATTTTTATTTTATTTTTTTGATAAATCTTTTATATTTATTATTTAATTGTTTATTAATTATGTTATTTTATTTTATTTTAAATCCTAATTATTATCATTTATATTTTTAAACACAACAAAAAAATAAAAAAACAAAAGACAGAAGAATAAAACCACTAGATCGATAAATTGGGGCGGGTCTTCGAAATCCGATTTACACAAATGTTACAGTATCCCCTACTTTTAGAAATTTCATCCTGAAATTTAAGTAGTAGTTGTAACCGGAAAAAGATGTGGGTACTTTTCGCGCATTGAGTCTTCACGTTCCCAAGTAAAC
Source organism: Scalesia atractyloides (assembly GCA_947069175.1). Lineage (NCBI taxonomy): Eukaryota > Viridiplantae > Streptophyta > Magnoliopsida > Asterales > Asteraceae > Scalesia > Scalesia atractyloides. Next base: position 36,077,178 of record CAMTDV010000015.1, read on the forward strand.
TCAAGCCCTCGTTTTGACTCCCAAAGTACCCTGATGATTAGAATACGACTTCGCCTTAAACGCTTGTCACCAAAATCCATGATCTCTACTGGTATTTCAACGAAGTGCATTGATTCATCAATTTGAATGTCTTCCAGAGGGATATGGAGATTTTCGTCGGCAAGGCACTTTTTCAAGTTCGATACATGAAACGTGGGGTGAATTTGTTGAGTTCTCCTGGCAAGTCAAGCTTGTATGCTACAGAACCTACTCTTTCGAGTATCTTGAAAGGTCCCATGTAGCGTGGTGCCAACTTGCCCTTTTGGCCAAAGCGAACCACTCCCTTCCACGGTGATACTTTCAAAAGTACTTGATCACCAACGCCAAACTCCAGGGGCTTCCATCGCTTGTCAGCATAACTCTTTTGTCGACTTTGAGCTGCTAGAAGATTGTTTCAAATTTAAAGGATCTTATCGGTTGTTTCTTGAATCAATTCAGGTCCGGTGATTTGCGCTTCACCAATTTCGTGCCAACATACTGGAGATCGGCATTTACGACCATATAAAGCTTCGAAAGGAGCCATGCCGATACTTGAATGGTAGCTGTTGTTGTACGAAAACTCGACTAACGGTAGATGAGCGTCCCAATTTCCTTTGAAGTCTATGACACATGCTCGAAGCATGTCTTCGAGGGTTTGGATGGTGCGCTTAGATTGACCATCGGTCTGAGGATGAAAGGCGGTACTGAGGTCTAAACGTGTACCCAAAGCTGCTTGTACGGCTCGCCAAGTGCGTGAAGTGAAGCGACCATCACTGTCTAAAATGATGCTTAATGGTACACCATGACGGCTTACGATGTCACTGATGTAGATACGAGCTAACTTCTCGTTCTTGAAGTCTTTGCGAATCGGAATAAAGTGAGCTGATTTCGTGAGACGATCAATGATCACCCATATAGTGTCATACCCACTGGAGGTGCGAGGTAACCCGGTAACGAAATCCATGGTTATATTTTCCCACTTCCATACAGGTATTTCGGGTTGGACAAGAAGTCATGATGGTCTTTGGTGTTCGGCTTTCACTTTGGAGCATGTAAGGCACTTGGAAACAAAAACAGCGATGTCCTTCTTCATACCAGGCCACCAGTAGGTGTATCATAGGTCTTGATACATCTTATCGGCTCCTGGATGTACAGAGTATCGTGTTTTGTGTGCCTCATTCATAAGGAATCACGAAGGTTGTCGCGATCGGGAATCCATATGCGGTTTAAATAATATAGAATACCTCGGATTTGGTTTCAATTTTGAGTTCAGCTCCACATGACAGCTCATCGCGTACGTCATTTTCCGTTACAGAGATATGTTGAGCTGCCCGGATTCGATCCTTGATATCGGTTATGATTTGCAAACATAGAAGACGAATAGAGTTTGCATATCCCTTTCGACTGAGCGCATCAGCCACCACGTTTGCCTTGCCAGGATGATATCGAATCTCGCAGTCGTAATCGTTGAGCAGTTCGACCCATCTTCGTTGCCTCATATTCAACTCTTTTTTATTGAAGATATGTTGGAGACTCTTGTGATCAGTGTATATTTCACACTTAGTACCGTAAAGATAATGTCTCCATATCTTGAGAGCGAACACAACGGCTCCAAGTTCCAGGTCGTGGGTGGTGTAATTTTTCTCATGAACTTTGAGTTGCCTAGAGGCATAGACTATCACCTTTCCTCTTTGCATCAATACATAGCCTAGACCTTGCCCTGATGCGTCGCAATAAACCAAAAAGTCATCGCAACCCTCAGGGAGTGTAAGGATAGGTGCGTCACAAAGCCTTTGCTTTAAAGTTTGGAAGGCCTCCTCTTGCTTAGGTCCCCAAATGAAGGGTTTTCCCTTGTGGGTCAAGGCCGTGAGCGGAACGGCGACACGGGAAAAACTGGCAATGAAGCGTCGGTAATAACCAGCCAAGCCAAGAAATGACCTAACTTCGGTAGGGGTGCGTGGCGCTTGCCATTCTTGTACTGCCTTGATTTTCGAAGGATCGACATGAATCCATTTGTCATTGACGACATGACCAAGGAATTGTACTTCTCTTAACCAGAATTCGCATTTTGAGAACTTAGCGTAAAGCTTTTCAGTCCTTAAGAGTGTAAGAATGAGTCGAAGGTGTCGCTCATGATCGGATTTTGACTTGGAGTAGATAAGAATGTCGTCGATGAAGACTATGACGAAACGGTCGAGATAGGGTTTGCATACCCTATTCATCAAATCCATGAACACAGTGGGGGCGTTGGTTAAACCAAAGGGCATAACCATGAACTCGTAATGACCATAACGAGTTCGGAAGGCAGTTTTTGGAATATCTTCTTCGCGCCCTCTAAGCTGATGATAACCAGAACGAATGTCGATTTTGGAAAAACAGGTGGCGCCTTGAAGTTGGTCTAGAAGGTCATCAATACGAGGCAGTGGATAGCGATTCTTAACCGTCAACTTGTTGAGTTCTCTATAATCAATGCACATGCGAAACGTTCCATCTTTCTTCCTCACAAAAAGAACGGGCGCACCCCAAGGCGATGAGCTAGGACGTATGAATCCTTTGTCAGTCAGCTCTTGCAGTTGACTGGCCAACTCTTGCATCTCGGATAGGACTAACCTATAGGGAGATTTTGCGACCGGTGTAGCACCAGGCACAAGATCTATTCGAAATTCAACTTCTCGCGCAGGAGGAACTCCTGAAACGTCATCGGGAAAAACTTACAGGAATTCTTTCGCAATTGGAATATCTTCGAGCTTCCTCTCCTTTCCTTCCTTCTTGACGACGTGAGCTAGAAATGCGACATCATTCTTGCGAATATAACTTCGGGCTTGAAGGAAGGATATCAATTTGAGCCCTTTCGAAGGAGTTTCCCCAAAGATACGTAGTGTTTGACCGTCGGCGAGAGGAATACGAATGAACTTTTCATGGCACACCACTTCAGCGTGATGCTGGCTGAGCCAATCCATACCGATGATAACGTCGAAACTTCCCAATTTCATAGGAATGAGATCAATCGAAAAATCGTGATCATTTAGGGTGAGAGTACAATCGCGTATAATAGAATTTAATGAAATGGGTTTTTCGTCAGCAACTTCCACCGTCAGAGATTCAACGAGATCATCACGAGGTATGTCGAGAATAGATTCGAATTCTAAAGACACAAAGCTCTTATCCGCACCAGTATCAAATAATATGGATGCATAACTACCATTTACGAGAAACGTACCGTTGACCACATTGTTGTCAGCCCTGGCTTGGTTGGCGTTGATATTGAAAGCTCTTCCTCTAGCAGGTGGAGGAGCTTGGTTAGCTTGGTTTACCGGGTTTGCTTGAGCTTGGGCATGGATGATGTTCACCAGGCGTGGGCAAGTTTTCCTGAAGTGGTTTGGGTCCCCACAATTAAAACAGGCTCGTATGGATTGCATCATGGGGTAGTTGGGTTGGTAGTAAGGTTGGGCTATGAGTTGTGCAGGTGGTAGAAGTAAGGGTTGTTGGGCTTGGCCCACCATTTGATTTTGGGTTTGGGTTGGAGGTTGACTGTGGTTTGATCGCTGAAGGGTACGGCAGGTTTGGATAGTGTGACCCGCACGGCCACAACTTGTGCAATGTTGGCAAGGGTTTTCAGGAGGGTGATGGTATTGGCAACGGTTACACTTTGGGTGTGGGCCAGTGTATGGCCTTTTGAATGGTGCGGCTGGAGGGGCAACTTGGGTGATTGGAGCAGCAGTGATGGGAGGGTTGGTTTGGGTGATAGCAAAGTTCTTGCCATTTTGCTTCCTCTTACCAGCAAACTTCGAGGATGAACCTGAGTGGTTTGGAATTGGGGTCTCAATGGGTGTTTTCCTTTTCTCTTATTTAAAATTGCAATTTCGAATGCGATTTTCAGTGAGTTCCGTAGCTAACTCCATTGCGGCTTCGAGTGTTGCAGGCGAAGTGCTTAAAACCGAATCTTGGATTTTCGAGGGAGGCCTCGAATGTAGTGTTCGATTAAGCGGTATATTGGGGTGAACAGATTGGGAACCATTTGGTTCAACTCAAGAAACCTCTTGTTGTAGGAGGTGTGATCCCCTTCTTTTTGCTTTAGAGCATAGAATTCATCTTCAAGCTTCTTGATCTCGCTTCTAGGGAGAAATGTCTTGTCATGATCTCTCTTAGTTCTTCCCATGGTAAGGCCATGGCATCATCTACACCTCGTTTACCTTTTTCCGTGTTCCACCAGGTAAGGGCTACCTCAAACAATCTTCCAGTCGCGTAACATACCTTACGGTCCTCGGGACAGTCGCAATTGAGAAAGGTGTTTTCCATCTCCTCAAACCAGTGAAGGAGAGCGGTGACACCTCCAGTCCCTTCATATTTTGGGGGATCGCAGGACTTGAAGTGTTTGTAGGTGCATTTGGGGGTTTTGGGAGGAGGGTTGGCGACGTTTTGGTCTTCTTGGTTGGGAGAGTTGATGGGATTAGCGGTGAGAGCTTGCTGAACTTGTAGCACGATGTCCGAAAGCACTGCGGCCATTTGTTTAGCAATTTGCGTGGCCAAGCGTTCGTTTGACTTTCCTGACCTTCTACCTCCACGTAATTGCCTAGCAGACATCTACAGGAATATATGTAGGGAGATTGTGAGTTCAAGAATTTTCTAGGTGTCATGTGTCGTAAAAAGAATGAAAACAAAATAACTGAAAAAAATTTAACTACATCCATAGGATGTCTTGGGTTTGCTCATGTTTGGGCCTCCAAATGTCCCCCATACCATTGCCTGTATAGTCATGTGGGCCCCCATGACTATTGGGCTTGGTAGGGTCCGCATTGGTGTCGGGTGGTTAACATTCACATCACTCGAATGAAAATTGTAAAACATGATTGCGAGATGTAAGGTCGGAGGGTGTCCAGGTGTAGACACAATGACAACTCAAAGTGGGGTTAGTTCACACAACGTTTGGTATAGCATGCTTTGGCCTAATAGATCCTTCATACTCTCACCGTTAGTCCCCAGGTAGGCAAACTGGTCCTTTATTTTGGATTTATACGAATGCCAAGCCTAGACAGGACGTTCCGACTACCGGTACTCGTATCCTTCCAGTTACTACATGCCCGTCGTGAAAACTCACTTCGATGTGATTTGAAAAATATGAAAACATTGCAAAAATCTTTGAAAAGAAATAATGGAAATTGTGAAATCGTGAGGTGTGTGCTTTCATAGATATAATATGTTATGAGGGTAGGATCTATGATGAGCATTGCATATTAACATGTACTTGTGAGAGTGCTTACATAATGTTGTGTGTGAAAATAAATATGAAACATATAAACATCATGAATTTTGCATGTAGCACATAAACAATTTAAATCTACTCAACTATAGTATAGACTCTAAGGGTCTAATAACCTATCCTATATCCCTATAGTCACAAGCTCTGATACCAATCTGTCACACCCTGACCCGCAGCGGAATAAAAGTCGGGGCATAATTGGGTTATCACCAAAGTTCATGATATTAACTAATAAGTTTCATATTTATTAATTCCAAATTAACCTTGAATATCCAACACAAAATTTAAGCAAATACAAACAATAAACCAACAGATTGTTCCAACTAAATAACTCGATTATTCTTCTAAGGCCATCCTAGGTGTTTCTTTCCTCAACTTGATCACCTGTATCATGCGTAAAATAGAGAAAATTTGGGTCAACAAAAGTTGGCAAGTGAACCTTGATAAAACAATTAAGTATATAAATATTACTGTTGTTTATATAAAATTGTGCATAAATCTCATGTGAGCAAATGTATATACGTAACAAATCACAAACCACATTGTATGAGCATATGACATAATGGATGATGTATGTAAGATCAAGGCTCAATCAAACGGAGCCGATCTAATGAGACACCTGATGCTCAACCCGTATCCCACGAGGAGCTGATGGGCATAATGAAATGATTGCACTGAAAAAGAAAAAAAATGTATCCACATAATAACCACATAACATACAATACACATTTGATCACGAAATGATATTAGCACAAGTGTTAAATAAAATTAAGAAATGGTACGACACATGATACTCCCCAAAACGTGATTAAAACGGGGAATTTGTAAAGATTCACTCACATGAGATCACACGAGTTGGGAGATTAACCGATGCAGGAGTACTAACTTAAAATAATATTGCGATAATTCGATAAATAAATAAACTAATATTTTTGGTTAAAACCCTTTGTTTAGATTTGAAGTTAATTTTTATGATTTTTATTGATATATTTAATTATATATTTCTAAGCAAATTTGGTTTTCCTTTTAATTATAAACCATAGAATAAAATAAATAAAATAAATAAATAAAAATTAAATAATATATAAAAAAAATCTTGTCAGTCTGACAAGACTGTCAGACCGGTTCGTTTGGGAGCTAGCATGCGTGTATGAAGACTCGAACTCGTGACCTCTTGGTTGCGTGCACGCAGTTCTTCCAACTGAACTACGTGTCTAACCCGTAAGAAACATGATTTTAATTATTCTTATACACATTTTTTATTTATTAAGTTTTAATTAAATTCAAAAAGGCTATATTATATCGAACTGGACGCGCACCAAGGACCTCGAACCCGTGACCTGCCATGCCCCTTGCACCCAGCCCAACCAGTTGGGCTGGGTGTCTAACCCAATATATCGGATGCTTATATTATACTTATACACTACTTATATTGATTCAGGAATGAGTTTTAATAGGTGCTTAAAAAAGTGGTTAGGTCGGCGTGTGGGAAAGGTTTCAAACCGGCAACCAGGGGTTCACTTTGCACCCGGCCCAACCTGTTAGGCTAGGTGCTTAACCCAACTACAAATCTATTCATAATATATATATAGTGACACAGCACTTCATCTTCTTCGCTCAAATTATTTTTCCCAGAATCATCGTCATTTGATTACATCATATAGTTGTGTTTGATCATAGGTTTAATCATGGTTAAGCAATGAATGAAAGGATAAATGGAGGATTTACCGATAGGGTGCGGATCCCGGTTTTCCGGCGACCTCTTCCGGCGATTTGCAGAGAAATTCCGGCGACTTGATTCGCTGAGCAGAGGGGTGTTGAGAAGAGGAAATGAATGCGTGCGAAGTGGGCGATTTCTGAAGGGGTTTGGATCCGATATATATAGAGGTGAAATTGGGTTCGGTTTTAGGAAAATGAATTATGATGATTGCCAATCTGCTCTCAAGATGACAGCCCAATGATTTGAAGGTTGCCAACAATAGACATCGAGCCAACTGTCGAGAATTTTGAAAGAAGAAATGGCGCGGGTTGGCGGTGATGATAATTTCAGGTTCAATCATAGGTGGACATAAGAGTTTTAGAATCTTAACATTCACACAACTTGTGTGTGTACCCGGTGGTGTTTGTAGTGTGAGGGTACCTGGGGGAACCCGGGTTCGATTCCCGGTTCCACCCTTGTTATTTTTATTTTATTTTTTTGCTAAGTATTTTATATTTATTATTTAATTTCTTATTAATTATGTTATTTTATTTTATTTTAAATCCTAATTATTATCATTTATATTTTTAAACACAACAAAAAAATAAATAACCAAAAGACGTAAGAATAAAACCACTAGATCGATAAATTGGGGCGGGTCTTCGAAATCCAATTTACATAAATGTTACAGATAGCTAGAGTTATCTCGCAGTTGTGTATTCGAGCAATAAGACCAGAATATCCTCTTCTACATATTGTTGAATGAGACTGATCATCTTTTTCTTAGCAATGTACTCATCTTTCTGTATTGTGGAGTACTTGTACTTCTCCAGAACTTGTTGATTTTCGTCCAACGGAACAGTATAACCTCTCTCGATAGCTACCCTGCTTTGGAAATGCATGGCCTGAACCCAGTAGCTGAACTTCTCCTTCCATCCTTCATATTCGTCCATGCTCATTAACTTCAGTGGTTTAACGGACGTGCCCATCTCATTGTTTAAATTGACTTGTTGAATCACATTAGCATTGGATGTTCCCACTGCTGTCATAAATGCTCTCTGAAGATCATCCATCACGAATATGGAGACATGTACACTGAAAACACGTTAAAACTTTGAAAATTTTATAGATTTACTACAAGTTTGGTCGAACTTGCAGTAGAATGAAGAATTTCAGATTTTTAATCACAAGTTCCGTCGAACTTATGACTTCTGTTTTGAAAATATCCCTGAGATCACCTCGATCGAACTTACACTAGAGTTTTATAATGAAAGTTTGCAAGTACGGGCGAACTTAGACTAAACTTTCCTGATTTTTATCAAGTCGGTCGAACTTGAAAAAATATCAATGACTTTTTAGTAAGTTCGAGCGAACTTAGCTAAATTCTCTTAAAATAACCTCAAGTTCGAGCGAACTTGATAAAAACTCACTAGGAAAGTAACTTTTTAAGTCAAGTTCGATCATAGAAAGTTTTGAAAACATGGTTTTTGCAACAATTTGACACCAATTCGTTTGATTTTAGTCTCCAAACTCTCAGGGGTTTATCTATGATGTATTTAACATGTCATATTCAAAATTGGACAGAATTTGACCATGAATTCTTCATTTTAGTGTAAAAGTTAAGAAAAATAGAAGAATGGAGTAGAATTAGAAGTGTTCTTGTCTTGATATCAATCAAATCAGGATATTCTAGCTCTGATACCACTTGTAGGACCGATCTTGATAGCATAGGAACCTAGATTTGATATCTAATGTCCATAATAGCGGAAATATTACGACATGATTACCAAACAACAAGATTTAGTGAATTAATCGTCAATTTTATTGATATAACATCAAGTCTCCAATTTGACAGAGCTCCGCTTCAAAGTGCGCAAAGTTACAAATGAATGAGACATGCTAGCTATTTATAAGGTCACAAGTTTGCTAGAGGGGAATGAAGTTCGGTCGAACTTGACTAAGTCAAGTTCGGCCGAACATGAATTCATATGATAATCTCAAGCAAACTTCACCATGAACATCATAATACTTCAATATTCTATCTTGTTCACATCTAATCTATACAGATTCGATATAAGACTAAGACATAGACATTCTGCACCAACACAAACAAGCTTGATAGATCAAATCCGGAATGCACAGATGCAAGCCGTGAAGGAAAGCCAGTTACCTAGCGAAGGATTGCATGAGAATGAGAAAAGTTTTGTGAGGAAAACGGACGAAGTGTTGTACTTTAAGAATCGGGTGTGGATTCCTGCAAATTCGGAGTTGAGACAGTTCATAATGGACGAGGCTCATAGGTCGAAATATTCAATTCACCCCAGTACAGATAAGATGTACCACGACCTTAAAGAATTTTACTAGTGGTCGGGGATGAAAAAGGACGTGGCCGAGTACGTGAGCCAATGCTTGACTTGTGCGTGAGTTAAGGTTGAGTATCAGAAACCCTCGGGAATGTTGAAACAACCCGAGATACCTCAGTGGAAGTGGGAACAAATCACGATGGATTTCGTGACCCATCTTCTGAAAACGCCTCGTGGGCATGATGCGATCTGGGTAGTCGTCGATCGATTGACCAAATCCGCACATTTTATTCCGATCCGTACAACTTATAAGACCGACCAGTTGGCCGAAATTTATTCTAATGATATAGTAGCTAGACATGGTGTCCCGATTACTATTATTTCCGACCGAGACAGACACTTTACTTCGCGATACTTGCAGAAACTACAAGAAGCATTGGGGACGCGAATCGATCTGACCACTGCTTACCATCCCCAAACTGATGGCAATCTGAACGCACGATTCAGACACTAGAGGACTTGCTTCGTGCTTTTGTCCTGGACTTTGGAGGAAGCTGGAAAAAGCATCTCCCAATCGTGGAATTCTAGTATAACAATAGTTACCATAGTAGCATTCAGGAAGCCCCATACGAGGCACTCTATGGCCGAAAGTGCCGATCCCCACTTTGTTGGGCCGAAGTGTGTGACACTTAACTGACGGGATCTGAACTAGTTCAGGAAACCACCAATAAGGTCCATCAGATTCAGAATCATCTGAAAGCCGCTCAGAGTCGACAAAAGAATTGGGCTGATATGTAGGAAACCGCTATCGTTCATAGTGGGTGAATGAGTATTGTTAAAAGTATCGCCATGGAAAGGCGTTATCAAATTTGGAAAGACCGGAAAGTTAGCCCCGCGATACATTGGACCCTACGAGATCCTAGAAAAAGTAGGTCACGTAGCATATCGGTTGAAGCTACAAACCGAGCTTAATGCCATTCATAATGTCTTCCATATTTCGAACTTAAAGAAGTGCCTTTCGGACGAGGCCACCCAGATACCATTGGAAGACATACACGTTGATGATAAACTCCACTTTGTGGAAGAGTCGGTGGAACTAGTTGATGGCAGGGTCAAACAATTAAGGCATAACAAGATTTCACTGGTTAAAGTTCGGTGGAACTCGAAACAAGGACCTGAATATACCTTGGAACGAAAGCATGGATTCCGTAGAAAATATCCTCACCTTTTCCCCTAGCTAGACATGGTAAATTTCGGGGACAAAATTTCTTAACCAGGGGAGACTGTGATACCCATGACAAAACAAGGTACCCCTTAATTGGTCCTAAACTTTAAGCATGATTAAAACAATATTGCGCGTAAACTTTGCAAACTTGTATCACTTGTGTGCTATACTAAGCAATCGTTATTATGTCTCGGAGGAATCCAAGAGCACGTCATGGTTAACATGACACTATTAAGGAACAAAGATGTGAGGTTGGTGCCCTTAGCCTTGAACAACGTGTTAAACGGACACTTGACGTTTAACAGCGCATTAAACCTTTCACGTTGATTATTAGGTTATCGATAGAATCATTTAACATTCCGAGTTCCAGAAACAACTTAGTTTTGTGCCATAGACTGTGACATAAGGTTTGAAAACAATCAAAGCTCGGGCACGCAAAACAAAGCAGCTCCCGGTTGGGGAAACGCCTTCGTTCCGGGCATAACATAAGGCAACCAAATGTGCAAGGACGATCGATCAAGCTTAAAAACACTTAAACGAACGTCATATTAGACTTTTATAATTAAAACATAACCATGCTCAAGTTTCGAGATGGTTATGTTCAGTTTTTAAAACCAAGTCTTTTGACACTAAAAACGCGAAAAAGGGAGCCTGTTTCGCAAATCGATAACGCATCCGGGAGCCGAAAACGAACCTAAACGCAAACGGAAGATAAACATCATCTTTTAACACGTATAACGAAGCACGAGGTGTCCCCTTGGGACCCACACCCAAACCGCCACCCCACCATATATATATATATATATATATTAATTTTATTTCTTCATTTTATTTTCATTAATTCAAAGAAAAACCCAACTTTTCTCTAAGAATCTGCCATAAACACAAGAAGATCCAGCTGATTTTCATCTTAACAACTTCAAATTAAAGGTATAAACCTCGGGTTTTATGGTTTTTATCATGTTTTCTTGATTAAACGCGATTTCTAGCCGAACAACTCATTTTAATCCAAGATTTTTGGAAGTTTAAACATGTTTATGGGCTGAATAAGAACACCTTGGTATTCCCCTGGTGTTATATGGCAGCCGTCGTCACAAATCCTTGGGGTTTGATACCCTAATCAACACCTATTCGACAAAAATCGCTTAACTATTCGATTAACCGAAAAACAATGAAATAAAGCTTGATTGATCTAAGTTCTAGCATATATGGGATGTAATTGATGTGTAGGTACTGAATATAGCTCCAACGCCCTTCTGGACTCATAAGAAGTGCTTGGAAACGAAGCTTTCGCTACGTATACCATCCGAAAACCGAAACTATCATAGGCAGAATCTTGTTTTAGCAAGAACTTGGCCCGTCATACTTGGATTGAGCTGAAATTTGGTGTGGTGATGTAGCATATTGTCAGGAAAGTCCACGTTAAATTTTAGAATTTTTGGAATTTTCTACGATTTTTGGTGAATATGTTTTACTGTTTTACAGAAAGAATTTTGGAAAATTATCAAACGAATTCAATAAATCACCAACTTTTACAGAAACACTAAGGAACATATGGGGAATGTTCCGGTAAAATTAGGAGTCCATTGGTTGAGTTTTGATTTTAGTTAAAAATCCGCGTTTTTGCGAGTTTTCGGTAGCCGGGAACGCACCGAAACGGAATCAGAAAAATCTAATAATTTTGTGAAGAGTTCCGAGACATGTAAAAGGTGTTCTAGAATTTTTTTGGATTTTTGAGCCACTGTTGCTAAGTAATGCTGATTATTTGATTAAATATTTTTTTATAAATAATTTATTTAAATAGTTAAAATGCCAAAATAAATTCCCAAAAATTTTTCCCAAAATCTACATATTTTTACTAAGTTTAATAAATTTAAAGATTTTTAATCAAATTATAGATTAGATGGGAATTTATGGAATTAAAAATAGATTATTTTAAATCAATTTCGGCATAATACCGTACAACGAACTTGCCGGAACCGGGAATTGACCCAACCCGACAAATACTATAATTGGAACACCGGGAGTATTCCGGGAGATTCCCAGGAAAATTGGGCACTATGGGTGTGTCCTAAGACAGTTCGGGAGAATTCCCGACGGTGAAAATGGAAACTCAAATTTGGGCAACCTAGACTCCGCAAACACTCAAACTCCCTTAATGGAAAGTTAATCATTTTTAAATGACCACGTGATGGCACTATTGGTATTCTCGTACCATTATCTGAACACGTTAAACTATTGTTTTTGTCTGCACGCGAAACGGTGCCCGGAAGCCAAACTGAAAACTAACACTACTATGACGTCCATCACCATACCAGTGTCCTATAGACTCAATCCGGAGTAAAAACTCCTGACCTAAACCAAGTTATAACCATTATCAACTTAGATACTGATTCGAGTCCATACCTGCATGGGTGTTCTTAAAGTTGATCCAGTTGCTTAATCACTCTGTTGTTGAGACTACTACTCGCACTGTGAGTTTCACTTCCCACTTTTAAATTATTTTACTGTTTTCTGGGGACTTGCATGTTATAAACTGTGTTGATTACACCAATCTGGGAGTTAGTTTTACTCTCCCACTTTTAAACTGTGATCCTGTTTCTGAGATGATCGGCATGTTATGAAACTGTGTTAATTGCACCAATATATGGTGTGAATTATCTACCACACGAACTACCTCCCCAATGCAATAGAAGTGATTAACGTAAGCCTGTGGACAGTGGATAGTACTATCGGTTTGACCAATCCAGTGCCACGACTGACGATATGTCGGCACTAGGCTACTGCAGTCGTTCTAATTTGGTTGTGTTGTTAGGCATAACTATTATGGGGCGTTGAACTGCACGTGCCGCAGTTGATGGGCTCGGAGTGTCTTGGTGACACGGTCCAGTGTCCAGGAGTGTCTGGGATGACACGGCCCGGGGAGAAACAATCAATGTTTCACTTGGATTCTCGTGTAATTCCATCTGCGACTATGACTGTGACCGTCATTGTGACTAGGACCAGTTCAATTAAACTTGTTAAGACGTATTGTTACACAACTATTAAACCAATGGAACTCACGCAACATTTAGTTGACCCTTTTTAAAACTAACATGCATTTCAGGTAAGACTAAACAGGAGTAAGGAACGTGCATATGGATGGCTTTGGTAGTGAACTGTAGTAGAATAAGAGCTGTGATAGCTCGTAGTACCGTACTTGAACTTATGGTTTGTAATATGATACTAATAGTATGTTATAACCGAGGTTCCCTTTGTATGTGATATCATGTTTTTAAATTATCGGGAATTACCATGTGTCTGCCGCACCCTGCAATTGTCTTCCGCTGCGTGTCGGGGTGTGACAATTGATTTGATATGTGATAACCATCTTTCCTGTTTCTTCTATAAACATGATTTGACGTTGAAGCACTGCAGTCCGACCTGCACCACTTATTTTCAAATTTTTTTAAGTTTCGATTTTCAAATTGTTTTGAATTTTTATAATGATTGGATGATTGTACCACTGAACATTTATTTTTCTTTGAAACCTTTTAGAATTTCTAAAACATCGTTTTTCTTTTTGTTTTCTTTCTTCATTCTGCTTAGAAGGTTTTTGCGTTGACCATTCACCTTTTTCAGTAGATTGTAGAACAGCTTCTTGAAATTTTTCTTTTAGTTTAAAATATTTCATTTTTATCCTTTTTAACACTTTCATCATTAGTATCATCATTACAATCCTCAATTATGACATCGTCATAATTTGTGACATTGTCACTTATTGGAATTTTCTTTTTATTTTCGTTGATCGGTTTTGGACATATATGATCTAACATTATTGACGAGGTCAAAAAACCTTTCAACTTCTTTTCTAAATCAATAGCTTTATTTTTAGCATTCTCAACATCTTGTTCAAGTTTCTTGATTTTTTCAAGATGCGAGTTTATTATAATTTGTTTTTCAAAACCACTTTTATTTAAAACAAATTTTTCATTTTCAAAAATTTTTATTCTATTTTCAAAAATCTTTTCATTTTCTTTTAACTTTTTATTTTCTAATGTCAAACTCTCAAGATTATTCAAGAGTTTGACATTACCTGCCAGATAGTCAGTCAGATCTACATCATAAACTGGACAGATTGGTTTAGAACTTGAAGGCTCATTTGAAGATGTACTTAAAACTTGTGCTTCACAGTTCTTAGCTACTATACTCCCTTCTCTCTTCAACTGAACATTCCCTTGATTACTAGCAAGATCAGACTTCTTTAGTAATTCCACTTCATATCCCTCTAATTTGTCAATGAAGGTAGATAGCTTGAAAAATTCCCAGCTCGGACTTTCCTTTAACACCATTAAGTACGTTGTCCATTCACCCTACGGAAGAGCATCAGCTAATTTGTCAATATACTTTGCTTCTGTCTTATCAAAACCATGCCTTCTCATCTGCACTTTCAAATGACAAAACCGCTCTATCATTTGTTTCATTAACTCGCCTTTCAGCATTGTGAAGATGTCAAACTCTTTCATAATTAGAACTTTCTTGCTCTTAATCATCTCAACACTATCCAAATATTTAGCACGTAGAGCATTCCACAACGTCTGTGCTGTATCACATTCTGGTAGCATAATCAAGATATCTTTATTTATCGATTGATGTAACAAGGTTATCATCTTCTTCTCATGGGCATATGCATCATTCAGTTTAGGTGTAAACTTTGATACTGCAAGAATAACTCCATGTTCATCAACTGACCATTTAAATCCAGTTTGAACAGCAACCCAACTGTAGAAGAAATTTGCTCGTACCCAGTTCTCGAATTTTACTTTCCAGTCTTCATATTCGTTCATATTCATCAACTTTGGCGGCTTCACGACCCCATTTCGTTTTCCAAATTTATCTGTCGTTCAAAAACACTTGAACAATGATTATCAAACAAACAATTTTAGCAAAAATTGACTTTTTAATCAACAATATTAACGTATCGGTTTGCTAAAAACGTTTAAAATTTTTCGGAAACTATTTTTACCAGATTGGAGCTTTAAACTCATCTCGTCGATACGAATCTAACAATATATAATGTCCGAGATGTTTTTCTGAATTTTCATGCATTTTTTTTAGAAACCTTTGTACAAGTTCGGGTGAACTTGTAACAGCTTATGAAAATCAGCTACTTAACAAGTTCGGGAGAACTTGTATAAACTTTTCAGAAAATTTCACTTTGAAACAAATTTGGCAAACTTGTGATGTTTTTCAAGAAAATTTTGCCAAGTTCAGGCGAATTTGTGCATAACTTCAACAAAAAGCAGTTAAGTTCGGGCGAACTTGATGAAAATTCTTGAAAAACTTGTCAATTTCGGGCGAACTTGATGAAAAATCATACAAAATGTGATAATTTTAGTCAAGTTCGAGCGAACTTGATCACAAGTTCGTTCGAAATGATGTTTTCAAACAGGATTTTTTCAACTTTTAGACATGAATTCGTTTGTTTTAAGCTCTGATCTTTTCAAGGATTTTATTATTATGGATTTTAAGTATTGTACTTGAAAATCAGTCCATTTTGTCCGTGAAATGTCCAAGAAAAGTTAAAAATGAAAGAAATGAGTAGAACATGTGAAGTTATATGTCCAGTGTCTTCAAATTAGGCCAATCCTGCTCTGATACCAATTGTAGGTCCGTTGTACGGATCTTTCTGGTCCTAATTGGCAAACCAAGGTAAACGGGCGGAATTCGTTTGCATAGGCGACATTGGATACAAGTTTGTTACTGTTTAATCACTGTTTCATTAATGTTCAAAGTTACAAATCCTGGAAACACTTGGATAGAGCTTCGCCGTCCAATACACAAAATCTCTTAATCTTACAAACGAAATCACAAGTTACCTATTTATAGGAGATCAAGTTTGCTCGAAATGTGTCATGGATAAGTCTGGCCGAACTTGTCCTCCATATGACAACTTCGGCCAAACTTGTCAACCACATGACAAGTTCAGGCGAACTTGATCCCAGACATACATATTCTTCGACATTTCGCTCGAAAATCTGAAATCCCGCACTGGAAAACTCCAAATCACCGCACCGAAAATCTCAACCGGCAATTGATAGAAACTTCGAATCAGCGCACCGAAAAACTCCAAATCAATGAATACCCTCGAAAATCTGAAATCCTGATTTTTGTAATCGCAGTTAAGCACCCTTCAGAAAGATTTGATCAGCAAATCGGTAATTTACTCAATCAGCAAATCTTCATCGGAAACATATAATCTGGTAATGCATCAAATCTGAGAAACACACGTCTGTGACCAAAATCACATTCTTCCTCTTCTGTCACAATACCAGATATATAGCTATCTCTGGTAGACCAGCGCCACTTAATCAACAAACATCATGATCCAACGGCGGTTAGTCCAAAGAGAAGAATGATTCATCTGCTTGAAGACTAAAAATAATGGCCACCAAAGGTTATCATTAGTTATATTTTGAATAACTTCAGATCTCCTTGGTAAATTTGAAACTATCCGTTTGCGGAGCTAGTCATTAATTCCTAAGATCATCACTGAACGTTTTGAACGTCCTCAGTTCCTCACTGGTACTAATGACTGCTAATCCAGCTAACTATTCCTTCACTGGAGATCAAGACTCTAACCCTTAAGCATCAATCTGCATCATGGTCTGAAAAATCAGAACTTCCTGTGATCACAGAATCCCAATGAATCTCAAATCTCTGTATTTCCCGATAATCTGCAATCGGTAACCACCCGGATACTGTTGCAGTAGTCACGAATTTCAAAAATGCTGGAATCTTCATATATTGTAAATGTTTTATTCCCCCTCATTTTTGTAAATTCTGGCTATACCGAAATTTTCACTGAAATTCCCCCTCAAATATGGAATTTTCAGTATTCATCAAATACGGATTTAACGTTTAGGCCCATTACGAGTCACGAAACCAGAAGATAAACATTCTACACAGGTATCAATAACTCTCCCGTTATCTTCATAATTTTGCAATCGTATCATCAAATTTGTACTCTGAAGCCCCAGACGGTGTCCCCGAACATCCCGGTTCGGTCATCGAAAACTCGAAAAAATTTCAATCGCCAAATTTTTTCTGGACACTCATCCCATCAATACGATCAACAAAATTTTTCCATGCCTTTTTTAGGCTCCCTGGACAAGTTCGGGCGAACTTGTCCACTATGTTACAAGTTCGGGCGAACTTGGTCACTATGTGATAATTCGGGCGAACTTGAACTCCAAGTTACAAGTTCGGGTGATCTTGATCAAAATGTTACAAGTTCGGGCGAACTTGAACCAGCCCTTTTTTACATTTTTCGATCCAGAATCCTTATGTCTTCGAATTTCGAGATGATTCCACCATAGATCTGGTTGAAAATGGTTTTCTAACAATCCTATCCATTCAATTTTACTTTTTAACCTTGGATTGTATGTTTATTTCATGATTTACATCTAAAATCCCTCCTAAAAATGTCCAAATTCATGAGCGTAAGTGATAACCGTAGCTCTGATACCAATTGTAGGTCCGTTGCACGGATCTTTCTAGTCCTAATTTGGCAAACCTAAGGTAAACGTGCGGAATCCGTTTGCATAGGCGAAATTGTAGACAAGTTTATTATTGTTTAAGCACTGTTTCATTAAAGTTCAAATGTTACAAATCCTGGAAACACATGGACAGAGCTTCGCCATCCAATACACAAAATCTCTGAATCTTACAAATGAAATGACAAGTTACCTATTTATATTAGATCAAGTTCGCTCGTAATGTGCCATGGACAAGTTCGGACGAACTTGCTCATGCACGATACAAGTTTAGGTGAACTTGTTTCTCAACATACATAAACTCAACATTTCGTTCTTAAACACAGACTCGACGTTATACGATGACGTAGGCAACAGACATATTCATCAATAACATTGGTTTATACATAACACTTGGTTTATACAAACAGATGACATGATTTCACAAGGAATTGTTTTACATATAGCAAATTTTATACAAGGATATGATACTTTTTATACAAAGACACGACGCATTTCATACAAGGACATGACTAGTTTTACAAAAGACATATTTTGGTTATTAAGTTAATCAAGCATCATTCTTTGAAATCATTTGATTTTCATATGATTTTACAAAAGAAAACATTTTTACAAAGGTTCATTGGCTACTTTTAGTTAAACATTTCTTTTAACAAATCAAAGCCATGAATCCTCATCAACAAAAACCTATGTTACTCACAGGCATTTTTATGCTGACGTACCTATTTTCACATGTGTTTCAGGTGCTTCTGCTTGATTTGAGCATGCTTCACATAGGACGGACTAGGCTTTAGTGACTTTAAAATATGAAAGACAATTTGATTCTATTTCATTTCCAATATTCAATAACAATGTAATTCGATTATCCAATAAAACAAATCTTTAAATACCATTTGTTGTGAAACAATTTGTAACGTGACTCCCCAAGTGTTTTCGCCGCATGTGTTGTATTATGCTATTTGGGGTGTTACAGATTGGTATCAGAGCCAATGGTTATAGGGAATTAGGTTATAAGTAATGCTTTGACCTAGACTATAACCTTCCTAGGACCCTAACGCGAGTTTACTTACGTTTAGATTTTAAAACAATACCATCACCTATTCATACGTGATTACCAAAACAATTTCACAAATTACAAATTCATTTTGAAAATCAATCATATATCCTTAGATGATTTGTTTTTGGGCTTTTTGCCTTCAAGGTTTTCAAAATCTCGTCAAAGTGTGGGCTTTAATAATGTAAACACGTGCAATCTGGAGGGGTGAATACCTGTCCCCTGAGTTTTCTATTTAAGGCTAGAGTGTTCGTACAAATCTGCATTTTCGGACCAGTCACTCTTACTTGGGAACTCCTGGGGTGAGTATCCACTTATAGGCTAAAGCATGTGTTCGAGATACATTCTAAAGACCCATTTACTTTGATTAGTCACTGTGTCGTTTGTTTGTTTTAAATAACGAACAAATGATCACAATCTTTATACTTCGTCAATATTTATAACATCCATCTTTGATTATCCTTTATCAATCTGATTCGCTCTCTCACATATTTCCTCACTCTATTAAAATGCCTCCTCATCGTAATACTTCTCAAGACGCCGGAATGGCGGCTTTAATTGGGCAACAAACGACTGCTATACTTCTGAACCTTGTGACCAAACTAAATCAAGCTTACAATAACAATAACAACAACAATGCACCTACTCAATGCAACTATAAACAATTTTGTTCTGCTGAACCACTCAATTTTACTGGGTCTGAGGGAGATACTGGGCTCCTACAATGGTTCAAAAGTATCGAAAGCACTTTTTGTTATGTACAGTGTCCTAATGAACGCAAGGTAGAGTTTGGTTCGAGTGTCTTTCAAAAGAAAGCGCTTACATTATGGAATGGTGTAAAAAGAGACAGGGGTGCCGAGGTAGTGATGGCTCAAACGTGGGAAGAGCTTTGAGCTCTGATGATGAAAGAATTATGCCCACGTCATGAGCAAAGTGCACTTGAAGATGAATTCCATGATCTTAAACAAGATAGTGGAGAACATCGTGCCTACACTGACCGATATGAGGAACTAAGCTTGTTGTGTCCTGCGATGGTCACGCCTTTGGACAAGGCAATCAAAAAGTACATTGATGGCCTGCCTGACCCCGGTCAGGACATTGTTACTGGTAGCAACCCTACCACCGTTCGACAGGCTATCGAACTCTCTGCTACCCTGACTGAGTCTCAAATCAGAAAAGGGAAATTGTTTCATAAAGGCGACAAGGAACAAGCTGCTAAAACCACACAAGAGAAACCCAAAGAAACCAAAGCTGAACCCTCAAAAAGGTCAAAGAAGCGTAAGGCTTCACAAAACCTTGTTGTGGTCACTCGACCTAACCAAGTTGCTCCCAGCCAACCAGCATAGCCCCCTGCTAGAAAACCATACAATGGAACTGCACATTTGTGCAACCAATGTAACTTTCATCATCATGCCAATGTATAACGCCACAAATGTTTAAATTGTGGGCTTATTGGTCATACAGCTAACGTTTTCCGAGTTACTGCTACACAAAACCAAGTTGTTAACAACCCTGCTCAGGGACGTGCTCCTAACGCTGGAGTTAACGAGCCTCGTGCCAACAACAATGCATTTATAAACAACTAGAAGTTTACATTTTGATTTCTGTTGTTATCCAAAACTCTTTTCAGATATTATGTAGTGACATTTCAGTTATAAACTAATGAGCTTGTATGTGTAATGTGTCTCAAGATATCAAATTACTAAACTCTCCTTCATTATGAAATTGAACAAACTCTCTTAATACATCTCAATATGATCGCAGATTCTTTACCAAACCAATAAACTCGTCTATCCATTGAAAACATACAATCTTATTGGCTAACGTGAAACACAGCATCTCTCTTTGACCTTGTCTATAATTTATCATTTGGCAAGAAAAGCTATGCAGACTATGCAACAACTTAAGTAATTATGGGTGCACACATAATTATGAGATTCGATGCAAGGAAACTATAGTGAGTCCTGTTAAGTGTGATGACATAAAATCTAGAGTAATTAGATGACGAGGCGATTGTAATATCATAAGAACATGGTGGATACGCCGCTGGTACTTCCTATATATAAGTGTTCTTATTATATTATTTGTCGTAGCATTATCCAAATCACTTAAGGAGTTTATGTTATCCCAGACCCATATGTGTTAACTTAAACAAGAATTGAAAGCCATCTATATTCATTTCCGTTTCTGAAGAAGTATCCATCGAGGAAAATGAACTATCCGTTCGTTTTCACTTCTAAAGAAATATCCATTGGGAAAATGAATAAATTCATTCCGCTTCTGATGAAGTGTCAATTGAGGAAAATGAATTATTCATTCATTTTTGCTTCTGAAGAAATACCCATTGAGGAATGAATAATCCTATCCTGATTCTTCATTTCCAGTTCTGATGAATTATCCATTGAGGAAAGTGAATTATCCATTCATTTTGCTTCCGAATAAATATCCTTCCGGGAAATGAATAATCTATTCAACAATCCTTTATTCCCACTTTTGACGAAGTATCCATTTAGGAAAATGAATTATCCATTCATTTTCGCTTCCGAAGAAATATCCATCAAGGAATTGAATTATCCATTCGAAATCTTTCATTTCCGTTTCTGACGAAGTATCCATTGAGGAAAATGAATTCTCCATTCATTTTCGGTTCCGAAGAAATATCCATCGGGAAATGAATATTCCATTTGAAATCCTTCATTTCCATTTCTGATGAAGTATCCATTGAGGAAAATGAATCATCCATTCATTTTCGCTTCTGAAGAATATCCACTGCGGAAATGAAACACAAATCCTTATAGAATCTTCCTATCTTAATAATTATATTCTTAAAGGGACAATTGAAGTATTACTTTTAAATCCTTGATTGGATTTCTAAGAATGCTTAACAAGACACTGAAACGAAGAGCCAAATCCTTACAAGATCTTTCTATTTTAATAGTTAGACACTTAAAGGATACTCACAGTATTAATGGTCGATTTGGTTTTACCATAAATCAAATCCCTCATCTCCACTTTCTGCATTAATCAAGGAAGTATCTTATAGGAGATGAGCATCACAGGTATAACAGCCAATTCACTTCCTACAATACTGAGAAAGTATCCACTAGGGAATGATAAATTTATGCCTTACATGGAGATCCTTGATGGGTTATTCTATTTAAATAGATGAAACCCTAGATTCCGTGAAAAATGATTGCTTGACACAATTTATGCAAACAGATTCCTACAAATAAATTTCGGGACGAAATTTCATAAATTAGGGGAGACTGTGACAACTTTCAGTTTTCATTATCAAATCCGGAACAATTCATAAGCAATAAAACCTTGTGTTCTATTCATTGAATTGTGAATTTACCCATAACAAATAACAATTGCACAATATCAATCCTTGTTCAAAATCGAGATTTTAAACAATTTCTGGAAAGTTATACGTAAACTGTTAAGTAAACGAAATTAGTTTAATGCAACGTATACTCCAGAATAGTGAAATAAGCTAAACATACCCTAAATATCTTTTACATAACTTAGAAATAAGTTTTGAAGGGTTTGGTATGTCAAAAAAAGCCTATTCGATCTTAGGGACTATTTACGACAGACTACGAAAGTCTGCCGATCCTCGTAGCGACGCACACTATGGAACAAGGTCATAAGCTAAACATACCCTAAATACCCTTAATATATCTTAGAAATAAGTTTCGAGGGCTTCGGTATGACAAAAACATGCTTATGCAACTCCAGGGACTATTTTCGAATTTTGCGAAAGTATGCTGATTCACGTATTTCTTAATACGGGACACATACATAGATCCGAAAATATTTGTAAGCATTAAAATCTTGTATTTTATGATTGGAATGTAAAAATATCATTCGTTGCGCATTTACGGTCATTTGCGCGTTCGTTACGATTTTCGTCGTAATTAACCTAAAACCGCAACTGTACGACCGAACAAACCGATACCCGAGACATTTTTCCACTTATTTCAAGTTCCCTATGCTTTAACGTCCTTATAGATCTTAAAATGTGATTAACGAGTGTTAGAAGTGCCAAAACGAGACAAAACGAGTGCAGGGGCCTGTTCTGCCAATTTTTGAAATTTTGTGCCAGCAAGGGTGGATGCGGACCGCATCCAAAAGTCCATACAGTCCTCATCTAGGTTCCAGAACAAATGTTTTGTTGGCAGCTTCTTGTTCACTCCCTTGGACACCAAGCATACGAATTTTCCACCTTTGTTCCTACTTTGGACATGTGTTAGGACCCTCCTATGATCATGACACCTCAAGGGACATGTGTATTGATCTTATGGCTTCAATATTAGTGTAAATAGGTGATCATTTGGCCATTTTCTTTGCTCATCTTCTTCATTCTTTCTCATTGCTCTAAGTTGGAGTGCTACCCACCTTTGTGGAGGCCTCCCATCTGAGCATTCTTCATCCGTGAGCTCTTCAAGTGTTCTTCAACACAAGTAAGTGCTCTCTCCTAGTCTTGTTTATTTCTTTTAGCATGTTTGAGCTAAAAGTCAAACAGTTTGACTTCTGTTTGACTTTCGGTTTTGACCATGAATTGGTCAAAGGAAAGTTCAATTGAACTTTGCATCGTGATTGTAATCACAAAGGATATGATCCATAGCGATCATACCTACTGATTACCACGTTTACTAGTTGAAGTGACGAGTCAAAGTTTCGGTCAAAATGCGCCTTATGTGCATTTTGCGACGAAACTATTTTCTGGTATCAAAACCCTATGTTTTGATACCAAATTAGTTTATAACTTAGATAGACATATTTTTACATCTCTAACTCGTCACTTTTAGTTTACTGCTTGTTTAGGGTCGTAAGTCGAGCAGTCTTGACCACCTCTTTGACTTCCGAATCTGACCCGTTTGGTCGATCTTAGGATACACATATTTGTGACCATAGTTTTATAGGGAATAACCATCTGAGGTTATACCTTATGGTCACGTCGTTTGGTTAGTGTTATGTTAAGTCGCTAGTTATGCCCTTTGTAGTGACCAAAACGTCATTTTTGCGCATAAATCCAATTTAAGCATATGTAATCCAACTTTTGAATTATACACTGATGTTATAACATTGTTAAACATGCTTAGGCAATTAAGACTTATTATAGCATATATTTAACCATCCGATCAAGCGTTTACCCAAATGACCCGTTAAAGTAGCATAAACTACCTTAACAAGTCATAATGGGTCAAAAGCACTTAGGATCATTTCTAAATCAGAATATTAACTTTATTAAACCATTTCATATGAGTTTCAACAATCATTTGGTTTATAAGGCTTCATTCTATCCTAACCCTCCGATTAAAGTCCCGATATTAACATAGTTATCCGATATTAGGACATACTTAAATCCTCGGATCCTTGAGCTTTTGTTTATCTTCTTCAACAAGGACATCTTGCAATCCTAAGTTAGTACATAGTCTCCTCTTTTACATTTTCAAATGTTTTGGGGAAATACATATGTGCATAAAAAGACTTTCTTGTTTTTTCCTAACATTATACATGCTTTGATTACATAGTACATATCGTACATGATTTAAATTGCATTTTGCTTCGTATGTTGACTTAGCATGCTTAGCACATTGATTTCAAGGATCCATTTTGCTTCATATGTTGACTTAGCATATCTAGAACCTTGATTTCATGAACAATTTACTAGTACATGGTTTACAAAGACATTTTACATGACATGCTTACATTG
Source organism: Scalesia atractyloides (assembly GCA_947069175.1). Lineage (NCBI taxonomy): Eukaryota > Viridiplantae > Streptophyta > Magnoliopsida > Asterales > Asteraceae > Scalesia > Scalesia atractyloides. The sequence goes on from CAMTDV010000015.1 coordinate 36,101,991, forward strand.
ATTATGACATTTTGGTATGTTGAACGAAACAAAATACATTCATAAGTATTACCCCGCTGACCGGTAGTATGTCATGGTACCATAGGTTTCATAACCTCATTCCCGCTTCCTAGTTTGTTTGGAAGTATCCATTGGGGAATGACAGAATCCGATGAACAACTGATAAACCTTTGTCCTAATAAGGGTTTATCCGACAGATGATAAAACTTGAATGTATTCGAATAACAAAGCACATGAATGTTTATATCAATAAAAGCAATGGTTTTCAAAACATAACTTTTGATTTAAACGTTTGTTTATTCAAAGACATTGTTTTGTACATGACATTCGGTTACACAAGACATTTGGTTAAACATGACACTATTACATGTGGTTTGAGTAAAGATTTTTCTCTTGCCATACAAGACATTGGATATTACTTGAAATTGATGCACATGATATTGGTTTATACATAACACTTGGTTTATACAAACACATGACATAATTTCACAAGGCAATGTTTTACATATAACATATTTTATACAAGGATACGATACTATTTATACAAAGACACGACACATTTCATACAAGGACATGACTACTTTTACAAAAGACATATTTTGGTTATTAAGTTAATCATGCATCATTCTTTTAAATCATTTGATTTTCATATGATTTTACAAAAGAAAACGTTTTTACAAAAGTTCATTGGCTACTTTTGGTTAAACATTTCTTTTAACAAATAAAAGCCATGAATCCACATCAACAAAAACCTATGTTACTCACAGGCATTTTTATGCCGACGTACCTATTTTCACATGTGTTTCGAGTGCTTTTGTTTGATTTGAGCATGTTTCACATAGGACGGACTTGGCTTTAGTGACTTTAAAATACGAAAGACAATTTGATTGTATTTCATTTCCAATATTCAAAGACAATGTAATTCGATTATCCAATAAAACAAATCTTTAAATACCATTTGTTGTGAAACAATTTGTAACGTGACTCCCCACGTGTTTCCGTCGCGTGTGTTGTATTACGCGATTTGTGGTGTTACAATAACTCATGTGCTTGAAAACTAAAAATGTTGCAGAGTACATCTAGTATCAGTATCAGGAAAGCTCTGTCGTATCTGATGGCTCAAAACGACCACAGATGTTGCATATTGGCTTGAACGAAGATGAGACTTCAATTTGATTATGAACAACTAAAGAATCTGGTTTCAAATTGATCACGAACTAAGAATCAAGATACTCTGCATCACCAAACAATTTGCGTCTGAACCATCCGAATACTATTGCACGTTTTTCCCATCTGAATTTCCAAAATGTTCTAGTACTTGTAAATTTTTATTCCCTCTCATTTTTGGCAAATTCTGACCTCTCTAAACTCATCACTGAATTTCCCCCTCAAAATAAGAAAATTCAGATATCTTGCAGATTTAACAATTTTGACCCATTTATAGTCACTTCACCAGATGATAATCATTATGAATAGGTCTCCATGACTACCTCATTCTCTATTAACATTCTGTTTGTGAGTTCTTCATTCTTTTATTCTCGTTGAAAATTCCATCTATCAACTCTCTATCAACCCGTATCTAAAGTTAAAATCCCTGAGCAGATTACTCTTCATGAGGATGACTCCTTCGAGGGGATGAGTCATTTGATAGGATGAGTCATTTTATAGGATGAGTCATTCGAGAGGATGAGCCATTGAAGAGGATGACTCATTCGTGCAGATGAGTCCTCATCCGTTTGAAAATGACTCATCCATTCGAAACTGACTCCTACGCTTGAATGCTGTTGTTCAAATTTTTCCGATCCAAAAACTTTATTGTTTTTGAATTTGATGATGAATCCTTCACAGACATGAACGAAAATCAATTCGGAATGTAATGATGTCTTCAATTTCAAATTCCATACATGAATTGACCTTCAATTTCAAATTCCATCCATGAATTGACATTCAGTGTCAAATTCCATCCATGAGAGCATGAGTTATGTATGTATCAAGTCAGTTAAAATTCTAAATTAGTATATGATTCAATACAAACATACACAACTCATATATACTTTATGTGTAATTGTCTTGATATATGTTTTCACACAAATCTTTATTATTCATTGAGATCATCAATCATCAACTATCTACCCCTAGGACCAACACTCAGAGCCAGTTGGATAATGAATACCTATATTTGCTATTTTTCTTTGTTTTTTTTTTGAAACAAACACCGTATTATACAAAAAGACAAATCTTTTGAGTTCATCTTTTATGTGATATGTGTTTTCTTTGTTTCGATCTTAAATTTCAAAATAATGAATTATTAACCATGGAACATGACAATGAATATAATCAGAATCATCTTCATCACTATCCTCAGATGATCCACCATTACTGCTTTCTTGACTGTATTCATTTTCAAATACATTTCTAGTTTCATTGCATTAATGATTTTCAATTGCAATACCAGATGAAACAACATTTTGAGTTTTAATGAATTGAGCATTTTGAATTACAATGCTTGAAGGAACAACATTTGTAGATGGACTAAACATCTTCTTCTAATGACTTTAACAACACACGTGAATGCCAATGTTCAACATATATTTCAATTAGCCTTACTCCTTTTCGGACATGATCAAAGATAGTTTCTAAATCACTATCATTACTCAACATTTTCATACCCAAATCCAAAGACATATAAGGAACTAGTTGAGAACCATATCACATGGATATCTAAGTTCCTTAAGCATATCCACTAAAACATCCATTTCCAATTCATCAATATTAACACTATCAATGAAGTTTTACCATTTAAGTATTCCTTACCGGATACTCGGAACACTCACGTCCATGGTGAATTCAGTGAGAAATTATCGCATGGTACTTGCGATCATACTTACGTTATATCATGTATAGGTCGAAATCTTCTTCTAAACCACAAATCCTCCAGAAGCCACCAACCATATGTAGTTTCGTATTGGGAATTCATGATTTGAATCAACCAGGCAGTTGAGTTCTTCCTGATCTAGGAATTTAGTTTTTACTCAAGGATGTTAACCAAGACGATACTAAAAGGGCAGGGATTAAATGTGTATAAGGATGAGATTACGAAAATACCCATCACTCAAACGGTTCTTGTAATGCCGAGTTGACAGAAAGATGTAGAGTGAAGCGAAATGGAAATCCAAGGACTCAAGTATCCATTTTTTTAAAATAAAAAATCAGGTTGATTCTAACAACATACGACATATGCAAATTGTTGTTTACTCAAGATTAGAAAAGAAAGACTTACTTAAGGCCAAACATAATAGAACACTAATTATAATGAATGACAAATTGGGATTACATGATCCAAAATATTATAGGCCGATAATAATCCATACTACAAACATTTAGCAACAACACTGAAAGTTAAAAAGTGATATTAGTTATATTTCCAATAAAGTTATTATCGACGAATCAAACATACTTTATAATTTGGATTATGAAATACCGGTAGAAATTTTTTTTTCAATTAGTAATTAATAAATAATGATAATAATAATAATAATAATAATAATAATAATAATAATAATAAAAAACTAATAATAATAATAATATATTATATATTATATAAACCTACAATAAGAATAGTGCTCCACAGTAGTAGCCATCTCTTTTTTTGTCCTCTAGTGACTTTTCTCTCTCTTTTTTGTCTTTTACTTACTTTTTTTATATATATTTACCTTTCACCTTTGAGCATTGATTCTTACAACCCTTCAACTTTATAACACTTTTTAATTGAGTTTGACATACGTAGTTTTATTTGCGTTTCGGTATAACTCAAAGTTAATTTACATTTCGACGTAAGTTTTTTTGAGGAAAGCAGTTAGATCAAATACAATAGTTTTCGTATCATACCATTTTTAACTTAATAAAACAGTATAAATTAAAAAGAGACGGGTCAAAATATAATAGCCTTTCATTACACAATATAAATTCAATTTATTTTACGTTTCAATAAATTTAAGTTTGTTTACGTTTAAAGTTATAACCACAAGATGGATGACTAGTGGCTGGCAGCTGGCCATTGGTTAGGTTTTTTTTTCTCTTTTTAATCTTAGTATACTTTTTTTCCTTTACCCTTCAATATTTAGTTTTTGCGCCTACAACCCTTCAACTTTCTAAAAAATTGATAATATTTTTTACTTGCTTATATTTATGTACATGTCGGTATAAAATAAAGCTGATTATGTTTCTTTAAAAATAGGCAGGCTCAGATATAGTATGTTCTTTTTTTTGCTTTTTTCTTTACATTTTCATATGATCTACATTTTGGCATAAAGTTTGTTTTATAACAAGTCGGGTCAAGTATAATATGCTTTCATTAGACTGTACAAATTTGACCTACTTTACTTTCGTCGCCACCGCAACGCGTGGACCATTTTTAACTTAGGAAAACATAATTTTGCACTTATTTTTATATACGTGTCGGTATAAGTTCGAGTTGGTGTTTGACGTAAATTTCTTTCGCAAATAAGTCGGGTCATGTATAATACGTTTTTTTTGCTTATTTTTATGCACATCTTTAGTTATCTACCTTTTGACGTATGTAATAACTGTGCCTTCAGTTGTCATTATCAAATCCCGAACAATTTCATAAATAAAAGCTTGTGTTTTATTCATTGAATTGTGAAATTTATCCATAACAATTTCACAATATCAATCCTTGTTCAAAACCGAACTATTAAACAATTTCTGGAAAGTTATACGAAAGCTATTACGTAAATGTAATCAATTTAACACAACGTATATTTTGAAATAGTGACATAAGCTAAACATACCCTAAATACCCTTAATATAGCTTAGAAATAAGTTTCGAGGGCTTCGGTATGACAAAAACATGCTTATGCAACTCCGGGGACTATTGTGCAAATTTTGCGAAAGCACGCCGATTCGCGTATTTCTTAATACGGAACACGTACATACATCCAAAAATTTTTGTAATCATTAAAATCTTGTATTTTAATGATTGGAATGCAAAATATCATTCATTATGCAATTTTGGTCGTTTTCGCGTTATTTAAAGCGTTCGTCGTAATTAAGCGAAACGCGTAACCGTACAACCGAACAAACCGTCACCCGGGACATTTTCGGACATATTTCAAGTTTTCTATGCTTTAACATCCTTATAAAGCTTAAAAATGAGGTTAGCGGGTGTTAAAAGTGCCAAAACGCGACAAATACAAGTTCAGGGGCCAAAACTATAATTTTTTTAAACTTCTGCCCTCGCAAGGGCCTTGCGGACCGTAAGGCATAAATACATACGGTCAGTAAGCACTCCCTAGCTCAGCAGAATGTTGCAAATACCTGGCAGCCTCTTGATACACTTCTTGGACACCAAGCTCGTGATTTTTGCCACATTAAACCTGCTTTGAACACCTGGAGGACACTAATCCATGCTCTAACACCTGGATCAACACTTGACATGATTTGGGAGCTCCAAGATTAGTATAAATACCCTTGATCATCACCCATTTCAACTTGCCCATTTCATTCTTTCTCCCTCCCACTCTCTTGGAGCTTGCTTCCATCTTTTGGAGGCCTCCTACTGAGTTTTCTTGAGCTTTTCAAGTGTTCTCCAACACAAGTAACTGCTCTCTCCCAGTCTTGTTTATTTATTTAAGCTTGTTTGAGCTAAAAGTCAAATAGTTGACTTTCTTTTTGACTTTCAGTTCTGACTATGAATTAGTCAAAGCAAAGTTCAATTGAACTTTGTAACGTGATCGTAATCACTAGGATTATGTACCTACTAATTACCACGTTTACTAGTCGAAGTGACGAGTCAAAGTTTCGGTCAAAATGCGCATTATGTGCATTTTGTGATGGAACTATTTTCGGGTATCAAAACACTTTGTTTTGATACCAAACATTTTTACAACTTAGTTAGACGTGTCAAAACATGTCTAACTCGTCATTTTTAGTTTAGTGCTTATTTAGGGTCGTAAGTCGAGCGGTCTTGACCACCGCTTTGACTTTCGAATCCGACCCGTTTGGTCGATCTTAGGATCCGACCAAACACATATTTGTGGCCATAGTTGTATAGGGAATAACCCTTTGATGTTATACCTTATGGTCACGTCGTTTAGTTAGTGTTATGTTAAGTCGCTAGTTTTGCCCTTTATAATGACCAAAATGCCCTTTTTGCGCATAAATCCATTTTAAGCATATGTAATCCAACTTTTTACATATACACTGATGTTGTAACATATTTAAACATGTTTGGGCATTTAAGACTTATCATAATATATATTTAACCATCCGATCACGCGCTTACACAAATGACCCGTTAAAGTAGCATAAACTACCTTAACGAGCCATAATGGGTCAAAAGCACTTAGGATCATTTCCAAATCAGAATGTTAACTTTATTAAACCATTTCATATGAGTTTCCAACACTCATTGGGTTTATAAGGCTTTATTCTACCCGAATCCTCCAATTAAAGTCCCGATATTAACATAGTTATCCGATATTAGGACATACTTAAATCCTTGGATCCTTGAGCTTTTGTTAATCTTCTTGAAGAATGACATTCTTGCAATCCCAAGTGAGTACATAGTCCCCTCGTTTACATTTTCAAATGTTTTGGGGTGATACACATGTGCATATAACTACTTTCTTGTTTTCCTGACATTATACATGCTTTGATTACGTAGTACACATAGTACATGATTTCATTTACATTTGCTTCGTATGCTGACTTAGCATGCTTAGCACACTGATTTCAAGGATCCTTTTTGCTTCATGTGTTGACTTAGCATATCCAGCACCTTGATTTCATGAACACTTTTCTAGTACATGGTTTACAAAGACAATTTACATGACATGCGTACATTGATTATAACATTTTGGTATGTTGAACGAAACAAAACACATTCATAAACATTACCCCGCCGACCGGTAGTATGTCCTGGTACAATAGATTGCATAACCTCATTCCTGCTTCCTAGTTTTTTTGGAAGTATCCATTGGGGAATAACAGAATCCGATGAACAATTGATAAACCGTTGTACTAATAAGGGTTTATCCGACAGATGACAAAGCTTGAATGTATTCGAATGACAAACCACATAAATGTTTATATCAATAAAAGCAATGGTTTTCAAAACATAACTTTTGATTTAAACGTTTGTTTATTCAAAGACATTGTTTTGTACACGACATTCGGTTACACAAAACATTTAGTTATACATGACACTATTACATGTGGTTTGAGTAAAGACTTTTTACTTGCCATACAAGACACTGGATATTACTTGACATTGTTACACATGACAATAGTTTATACATAACACTTGGTTTACACTAGACATTGACTTATACATGACACTTGGTTAATACAAAGACATGACATATTTTTCACAAGGTATTGTTTTACATATATCACATTTTATACAAGGATATGATACTTTTACAATAGACATATTTTGGTTATTAAGTTAACCATGCATCATTCTTTTAAATCATTTGATTTTCATATGATTTTACAAAAGAAAACATTTTTACAAAGGTTCATTGGCTACTTTTAGTTAAACATTTCTTTTAACAAATCAAAGCCATGAATCCTCATCAATAAAAACCTATGTTACTCATAGGCATTTTTATGCTGACGTACCCATTTTCACATGTGTTTTAGGTGCATCTGTTTGATTTGAGCATGCTTCACATAGGACGGACTTGGCTTTAGTGACTTTAAAATACGAAAGACAATTTCATTGTATTTCATTTCCAATATTCAAAGACAATGTAATTCGATAATCCAATAAAACAAAGTTTTAAATACCATTTGTTATGAAACAATTTGTAACGTGACTCCGCAAGTGTTTTCGCCGCGTGTGCTGTATTACGCGATTTGGGGTGTTACAGATTGGTATCAGAGCCAATAGTTATAGGGAATTCGGTTATTAGTAAAGCTTTGACCTAGACTATAACCTTCCTAGGACCCTAACGCGAGTTTACTTGCGTTTAGATTTTAAAACATTATATTCACCTATTCTTAGGTGATTACCAAAACAATTTTACAAATTACAAATTCATTTTGAAAATCAATCATCTATCCTTAGATGATTTGTTTTTGGCTAAGTTTTCAAAATCTCGTCTAAGTTTGGGTTTCATTAATGTGAACACGTGCAATCTGGAAGGGTGGGTGCCTGTACCCTGAGTTTTTCGTCTAAGGCCTAGAGTGTTCGTACAAATCCGCACTATCAGACCAGTCACTCTTACCTGGGGACTCTTGGGGTGAGTGTCCACTTATAGGCTAAAGCATGTCTTCGCGATAGATTATTGTTTTGGTCAAAAATTACCAAAGCAATTTAGTGATCAAATTAGTTTGGTGAGGTAGTGTGCTAGCAGTGTTAATAAAGTTTGTATCCGTTTGCTAGTTTGTAAAAACACTTTTCAGGATACAGCTCAGGATATTGAGCTATATGAACAATGAAACAATGAGCAAAAATGTAAAGGTTGACACGAGATGTACGAGGAAATCCCTTGATCAATCTAGATCTCCGGCATAAAACCTCTAGAGCTGACAATCGCCGCTGCCTTGTTCTTCTTATAGCATAAAAATCAGGATACAGTGCAGGATAATTCCCAGATCGTTGCTAAGTGTTACAAGACTTACTAGTATTGAGTGTTTGTGCGTAATTGTGAAAGTAAATGACAGAATTCGAGAGTAGTGAATGAATGTGTTGTGACCTATCGATTTGTTTATCCGGTATTTATAGTTACAAAGAAAAACAAACTCTCCTAAAATGGTGGGATCCTTTGGAATATTCGCCAGTGAACGTTGTTGACCAGGTATTGCGGCTTCAACGTCTTTCTTCCAACCATTTAGACCAAGTCTTCAGGTGAACGAGTCTCCGTGAATGTTGTGATCCTGCAGCTATGTCATGCATGCAAATAATTAGTAATCACTAGGATACTGCCTCAGGATGTTACCAATATCCTGGTATAATATCCTGATCGTTAACAGCTATGATTAAGTCAAGATATAATTCAGGATATGGGCTCAGAATTTCACCCATAACAATTGTCCCCAAAAATATAGTTGTTGGGATCCTGATCTCAACGTATATAGTTTTACGTTTATCGAGGCAAATTAAGAGATAAGACTTTGATGCGACAACTTGTAACTGCTCAGGCTATAAACACTCATCACCCTTCTATATTGATTCATCTTCATCTTCATTTGCCTTCACCAAGAAATCCAGAGGTAACGTGTTTCTCTCTTTCTTCATCCTCTTTCTTCTTCCTATTTTCCGTTTCGGTGGAAATATGACTCGGCAAACAAGATCAAGCACCGGTGATTCTGCACCTTTGTTTACACCACAAAACCTTCTTCAAAATCCTGAAAAAGAAATCTGTTCGTTCGACGATGCTCATCTGTCGGCTCTCAGGGCTTTGGGTATCTTCCCAGAAGGGATGGTATTCCGTCCATATGATCGGGAAATCCAGTCAGATATGGCGTCTAAAGAGGGGCTTTGTTTCAACGCTTTTTCTTTCACATTGGGTCTTAAGTTCCCATCCTCTAATTTTATCATGGAATTTTTTCGTGTCACCCGCTTAAGCTTTTGTCAAACCATGCCAATGCTCTGGAGGGTCCTGATGGTTCTTGATCGCATCAAGAACGAACACGTTCCTGAACTTTGTGTCAACGATCTTCCCCTCGCCTACCGGCTGAGATCTCATGGCTCCAGCAGGTTCCTGTTTTACTCCACCACAAAAAATCCGCTTGTTCTTCGAGTTACCAAAAATGAGGAGGAATGGAAATCTAAATTCTTCTTTGTTAAAAGAAGTTCCATTCCTAGAGGGAAGGAATTCCCAGTGATGTGGTTGACAAAGGGTAGGAACTAGGGTATCGGAGTTTTTACCCAAATATATCCTGTCTAAAATCCTATTATATATCCTGTCTTGACATTCTTATATTCTTGTGTGCAGTGGACTTTAGGAAATCAGCACCTCCGCTTACTGAGTCAGCAGAGAGAATCGAAGCAGTTTACAAGTTACCTGAGACTAAAAGAAGTTTTATTCCACCTCCATCATCCTCGACTCAACACTCTCTAACATGTCTGGTAAGGATCCTGTCCTATATCCTGCAAATATTCATTATTCAAGGCATATTATATGGTTACCTCCCTTCTGTGAAGAACCAGCCAAGATCCCAGAAGTCTTCGATCTTGATGAGTTGGATAGTTACTCTGGACCTGCACCAGTGAAAAAAGAGCCAAGTTCCAAGCCTTCAGCCGCATCGAAGCCCTCCTCTAGCTCCAAACCCTCTGCTGTGCCTAAGCCTTCCTCAAGTTCCAGACCTTGGTTCTCCAGTTCTCGAAAGAGAAAGGATACTGACCCCCCCGCCGCTTCAGCTGAAGCCTCTCCTTCCTATGAGAATCTTGGGTTTGAAGAATCCAGCAGCCTCATGACTTCCCTTCTTAACCATGTAAATATCCGCATCCAATATCTGCGAATATATGTTGAATTGATATCCTGGTTAATTATACTGACATGCATACCTCACATTGTAGGGTCTTGAACGCCTGACACATCACCCGGGATGCCAAACTTGCTAAGGAGAAGGTAGCTCAAAAGGCTCAGGCTAAACTGGACGCCGCTCAGCTTCAACACGAACAAGACCTGATCGCCTATCGGGAAGGCCTCAAGGGTTCCGTTGTCATTTCCCTCCTTCAAGCTAGGCTAAAGATGGCTTATGAAGCCAGAGCCGTAGGCGTTGAATGCCCTACTTGGGACATTGAAGCCTGGGAGGCAAAACTGAGGAACCTTGGTGGCAAACTCGTAGAGCGCATTACCAAACCGGCGGTTGAGGAGCCTCCAAAGGCGGTTGAAGCTATCGAGGATTCTGGGGCTGATGTTGGAGCGGATGCTGGTCGAGATGCTGAGGGTAAAGAGGCGGTGAAAGTTGGTGAAGGTGCTGCTGTGTGAGAGCATCGAAGTGGGAAATGATGGATATTATTGCTTAGGCCGGAGCCCACTTTTTGAATTTGAATGGTCTGTAATCCCAAACAATTTACTTTTCCTGCACTTGAACATTTTATATTTCCTGCACTTTAAACATTAGTATTTTGTGATGACCTAAGGTGGAGGGATCCTGGGTTCGAGGACGAAGCCTTTGGTCATCATCGTTTATATGCTTTTAGACCTTATCACATTCTTGATGGATGGGTCTTGGTTTAAGACGAAGCCAAGAATGTGACATTTTGGAATGTTCATAATAAACTAACCTTTTAGCCCTATCCGTTGTTGTTATGTTATTATTCTGAAAAACCTATTTTGGGTATCCTGATCAAATATCCTGGTCAGGATTCTGATGAGATGTTCATCATTTTGTTACTTTTTATCAAAATTTTAGACAGAAACTTGGTTGAATAAAATCTGGATTATTTAGACAAGGCTTTCATGATTTGAAAAATAAAAACATACCAGAAACACTTGTGCAATAACTTTCAACTCCAACCTTGGAATCCTTTGCAATGTCCCTAGCATGGATGTCCCCTGTCCGTGCAGGATATTGCATCAATGTATGACATACTTGAGTATTTCTTCACTTAGTGACTAAGCTTTGTAGCTTTTTCTCCACAAAAGAATGTGTATGAACACAATCATAATCTGCTATATCTTTAGAGTTTGTTAACAACTTTAGTTTCACTAGGGATACACCCTTAATATCATGGGGTTAAACCCTTAGTATCCTAGGGATAAACCCTTAGCATCCTGGGGATAAACCTTTGTTCGTGCGCTACATGCGAGAGTGTATAAACTCCAAGACTTAGAAAGGTGAAAATCTTTAAACCTTAGAGAGTATGAAAGTACCCTTTCGCGAGAGAGGGTGATCAATCCTCATATACCTTAAGGATCCAGGATATAGCCAACAATAACGAAATTGTCAGCCACTGTTACATGAACTGGTCCCGCTATCTTGAACTATTCCTGGATACTTGCGCTCCAGGCGGGGTGTTTAAACCCAACTCGGAATAAAGGTGAATACCTTTAAACCTGTGCAGGGATTTAAATCCCTTAAACGTGAGAGAGGGGGGGGCAATCCTCTAGTCTTTTGATCCGTCTTGAGCACATATCTTGGAGTAATATCCTGAAAAGTATCCTATAAAACACCTTTAAACTAAGGTGGGTGTTAGCTTGGCTAACACCCCTTCGATGCTTAATTCAGTATTGGGTTTCAAAGAATATTAAATTAAACATATTTAAAAGAGATAGAATTCATACCATCCTGAGTCAGAAAGTAAATCCTAAACTCACTTGAAATAAGCTTTAAGATGTATAGCATTCCAGGATCTTGGTATCATATCCCCTTCCATAGTCTTGAGTCGCTACGCTCCTTTTCCTGACTCTGATTCAATTTCATATGGTCCTTCCTATTTTGGGCTAACTTGCCGACGGCAGGATTGGTTGTGTTTTGAAAAGCTTTTCTCAATACCTAGTCTCCAACTTGGAATCTTCTGGTTCTTAAATTTTTGTTGTATGACTTAGCTATCCTTTGTTGATATGCTGCCATCCTTAGCTTTGCTACATCCCTTGTTTCATCTACGGTATCTAATTCCTGGGTATCACCATCTCTGTTGGAATCACTGCTTCTGCCCCAAATACCAAAGAAAACGGAGTTTGTCCAGTAGCATTCTTTACAGTTGTTCTATCTGCCCGTGATACAAATGGTAGTTCTTCAGCCCATTGTCCTTTCTTGGCACCTAACCTTTTCTTCAAGTTATTGACAATTATCTTGTTGGAGGATTCTGCTTGTCCATTAGTCTGAGGATGCACCGGTGTTGACATGATCATCTTGATTTCCCAATTTTTACAAAAATCAGTTGTCCTCTTGCTGATGAATTAGGAACCATTCTCACAAATTATCTCCGTCGGTATCCCGAATCTTGTCAGGATATTCCTCTTGATGAAAGATACCACTTCTTGATCCCTAACTTGGAAAAACGCTTCTGCTTCAACCCACTTGGAGAAATAATCCGTCATTGCTAGCATGAAGACTTTTCCTCACGGAGCTTTTGGGAGTTTTCCTACTATATCCATCCCCCACTTCATAAATGGCCAAGGAGATATGATAGGATATAATGGTTCTGCAGGCTGGTGTAATATATTGCTGTGTCTTTGGCATGCATCACATTTTCGAGCATACTCTGCAGCATCCTTCCTCATGGTCGGCTAGTAATATCCTGTTCTCAATACTTTTGAGAATAAAGATCTGCCCCCAGTATGGTTGCCACAATCTCCTTCGTTATATCCTGAAGTACTTCCTTAGTTGCGGGATCTTCCAAGCACCTTAGAATGGACCTGCAAGGGATTTCTTATACAAAACGTCATTTATAATTGTAAAATGAGATACCTTCATTCTGAAAGCCTTGGGGTTTTCATCCTTCGGGACATCTCCTTTTTCAATATACTTGGTGATTGGCGTCATCTAGGATTCAGGATCCTTATCAGGATATGCTTTACCAGGATACTGAACACTTGTAACCTTCTTATCCTGAGACTTCAAAAGTTCCATCGCAGGGTACAGGATATGTAATATTGGTATCTGAGTTCCTTCCGGTATCCTGACAGTAGATCCTAGATTTGCTAGAGCATCTGCTTCAGCATTCTTTTCTCTTGGTACCTGCTCAAGTGTAAAATTTTTGTAATATCCTGCTAATTTTTTAACAATTACAAGGTATTCAACTAACTTTTCACCCTTGACTACATAAGATCCATTGAAGTGGTTACTAACCAACAGGGAATCAACATACACTTGTAAAATTTTAACATTCAATTTCTTAGCTAATTCTAATCCTGCTATCAGAGCTTCATACTCAGCTTCATAATTAGTAGCAGAAAAAGCACATCTAAAAGGGTAATATGTCCCCCTATTGTGATTTTAGTAGTATACCTAACCCTACACCTCTTATGTTAGATGCACCATCAGTATACAATATCCAATGTAGGTCCGCTGTTGTGATACCTATGACGAAACCAGGTATATCTTAATTGTTCCTAAACTTAAAGCATGACTAAAACTATAATTGTGAGTAAACCTTGTAAAATTTCATGACTTGTGTGTTGTGAGAAACGATATTTGTTATATCTCGAAGGAATCTGAGAACACGTCATAGTTGACATGACACTACTAAGGACCAACGATGCGAGGTTGGCGTCCTTAGCCTTTAACAACGTGTTAAACGGAGACTTGACGTTTAACAGCGCCTTAAACCTTTGACGTTGATTATTAGATTATCGGTAGCCTTATTTAAGATTCCGAGTTCCAGGAATAACTTAGTTTTGTGCCATAGACTGTGACATAAGGTTTGAAAATAATCAAAGCCCGGGCACGCAAAACAAAGCAGCTCCCGGTTGGGGAAACGCGTTCGTTCCGGGCATAACATAAGGCAACCGAATGTGCAAGGAATGATCGATCAAGCTTAAAAACACTTAAACAAACGTCAAACGAGACTTTTATGATTAAAACATAACTGGTTTCGGATTTTTAGACGGTTATGCATAATTTTTAAAACCGAGTCTTTTGACATTAAGTACGCGCAAAACGGAGTCCGTCACGCAAATCGAGAACGCGCGCAGGACCTGAAAACGAACTCGTACTTATGTTGATGCACTTTGTGTTCGTCACTTGTCGAATAGGCTAGATAGAGCGTGTGTTGAATATTGTATAGGTTAGAATCGAACACATGACCAAAATACGGAGATTTCAGTGTAGAAGGGATCAAGTTCGCCCGAACTTGACCTCCATTGGTCAAGTTCGCTCGAACTTGATGTGCCTTTAGTCAAGTTCGCCCGAACTTGTCCTGTGAAGGACAAGTTCGCCCGAACTTGACCATAGCACATCCGGGCGAACTTGTCTCCCTATATATATGTGTGTGTTCATTTGTCATTTAAGTTTTTGCCATCCCTACGGGAAGGTGCTGCCGGATTCTCTCCAGGAACTCTGGCAGCTGGACTTATAAAGATGTATACTCTTTCGGTATGAATGAAGACTTCCGATGCATTCTTCTTCTACTCCTTTCTGTACTAACATTCTACCGAAACTTTTATATACCTTTATCCACTAACTTCCGTCTAGAACCGCCTGATCACGGACCTTCAATTGGTATCAGAGCTACGGTTATCACCTACGCTCATGAATTTGGACATTTATGGACATTAGGAGGGGTTTTAGACGTAAATCATCAAATAAACATATAATCCATGGATAAAATCTAAAATTGAACGGGTAGGATTGTTAGAAAACCATTTTCGACCAGATCTATGGTGGAATCATCTCGAAATTCAAAGAAATAAGGATTCTGGATCGAAAAATGTGAAAATAGGCTGATTTGGGAGATCAAGTTCGCCCGAACTTGACCTGTGGAGGTCAAGTTCGCTCGAACTTGACAAGGTTTTTTCATGATTTTTCATCAAGTTCGCCCGAACTTGACTGATTTTCATTGAAATTAAGAATAAGTTTACCCGAACTTGTTTATTTCATGCAAGTTCGCCCGAACTTGGAAATGGCCAACCAAGTTCGCCCGAACTTGTCACAAACCGACTAAGTTCGCCCGAACTTACAAGGGAGCAAAAAAAATTTAATTGCTCGGTTTGATGAGACAGGTGTCCAGAAAAAATTTGGTGATAGAAATTTTTTCGAAATTTTAATGTCCAATACTGACTGTTCGGGGACACCGTCGGAGGCCTTAGAGAAAGGCTGAGATGATGAGGTTAGAGTTGGTTGAAGATGAGAGGGTAGTCATTGATACCAAAGCAATTTGGTGATCATTAGGGTTGAAGACTACCGATGGGCCTTAAAGTAAATTCCGCATTTGTTAAATACTGAAAATTCCGGATTTGAGGGGGAATTTCAATGAAAAAATTGGTATGGTCATAATTTGCAAAAATGAGGGGGAATAAAAAATTTTCAATATTTGAAGATTCCGGCATTTTTGAAATTCGTGACTGCTCCAACAGTATCCGGGTGGTTTCTGACTACAGATTAACCGGGAAATACAGAGATTTGAGGTTCATTGGGATTCTTGATCACAGGAAGTTCAGATTTTTCAGATCATGATACAGATTGATGCTTAAGGGTTAGAGTCCTGATCTCCGGTGAAGGAACAGTTAGCTGGATTAGAAGTTATTAGTACCAGTGAGGAACTGAGGACGTTCAAAAACGTTCGGTGATAATCTTAGGAATTAGTGACTAGCTCCAAAGACGGATGGTTTCAAAATTACCAAGGAAATCGGATGATAACCTTTGGTGGCCATTATTTTTAATCTTCAAGCAGATGAATCATTCTTCTCTTTGGACTAACCGCCGTTGGACGATGATGTTTGGTGATTAAGTGGCGCTGGTCTACCAGAGATAGCTATCTAACATTGTGACTGAAGAAGAAGAATGTGATTTTTATCGCGGACGAATGTTTCTCAGAGTCGAAGTAGTGTTACCAGATTATTTGGTTCCGATGAAGATTTGCTGACTGAAAAAGATTACCGATTTGCTGATCTGCAGTGATTACGAAAGTTGGAATTTCAGATTATTGTGGGTAAACATTGATTTGAAGTTTACCAGTGTGGTAATTCGAAGTTTCTATCAGTTGCCGGTTGAGTTTTTTAAGATCGGAAGATCGAGCATGGGAGATATGCGCTAAAACTGAACGCGGATGTGGTTAAAGTTGAAATGGAGAAGCTGTATTGATAAATTTCAAGTTGGTGTCTATTCAAGATAATCTGTCGGTCAAGTAAATCAGAGGAGGTTGGAAACTATGCAAACAAATATCTGAACTAGAGATTTCAGGGGGAATTAGATGTTGATAATGCAAACCCGAATCACCAATTAAGGAGGAATTTGTTGACGCGTTTCGACGATGTCGGCAAACACCTTGATTGAAGTTGCAGAATATTCAAACACGGCTCACGTTTGAAGACCAAGATTCGACAGTAACGAACAAGGGGGAATCTGTTGATGCACTTTGTGTTCGTCACTTGTCGAATATGCTAGATAGAGTGTGTGTTGAATATTGTATAGGTTAGAATCGAACACACGACCGAAATACGGAGATTTCAGTGTAAAAGGGATCAACTTCGCCCGAACTTGACCGCCATTGGTCAAGTTCGCGCGAACTTGATGTGCCTTTAGTCAAGTTCGCCCGAACTTGTCCTGTGAAGGACAAGTTCGCCCGAACTTGACCATAGCACATCCGGGCAAACTTGTCTCCCTATATATATGTGTGTGTTCATTTGTCATTTAAGTTTTTGCCATCACTACGGGGAGGTGCTGCCGGATTCTCTCCAGGAACTCCGGCAGCTGGACTTATAAAAATGTATACTCTTTCGGTATGAATGAAGACTTCAGCTGCATTCTGCTTCTACTCCTTTCTGTAATAACATTCTACCGAAACTGTTATATACGTTTATCCACTAACTTCCGTCTAAAACCGCCTGATCACGGACCCTCAACTTATCCGGAAGATAAACATCATCTTCAAGCACGCAAAACAAAGCACGAGGTGGCCCTAGGGGGCCCACCTCTATGCCGCCACCCCCTGGTTATATAAATAATTTTTTTTCTTTTTATTTTAATCAAAATTACAACAAATTCTCTCAAAAACCTGATCTCAAACTCTTCTTCTCAGCTGAATTCATCAACAACAAGTCTTAATTAAAAGGTATTAGCCTTGATACTTATAATTCTAAGTCCGTTTCTTCGATTAAACGTGATTTCTAGCCGAAAAAAACGCTTTAAAATCATTAATTTTGGAGTTTTAAACAAGTTTTAGGGCTGAATATGAACACCACATGAAATCCTTGGTGTTATATGGCACCCATGGTTACTAATCAATGGGGTTTGATACCATAATCAACTCTTATTCGACAAAAACCGCTTAACTATTCGATTAACCGAAAAACAATGAATTAAAGCTTTATTGATCTAAGTTCTAGCATATTTGGGTTGTAATTGGTGTGTCGGTACTGAATATAGCCTTTACACACTTCTGGGCTCAAGATAAACCCTTGGAATCGGAAGAATCGCTAGGTATATGATCCGAAAACCGAATCTATGATATGCAGAAAATTGTTTTGCCTATAACTTGGTCCGTATAACTTGGATTGAGCGGACATTTGGTGTGATGATGTAGGGTATCTTCATAAAGGTCCATGTAAAATTTTAGAATTTTTAGAATTTTCTACGATTTTTGGTGAATATTTAACTATTTTACCAAAAGAATTTCGGAAAAAATATCAAACGGATTCAATAAATCACATAATTTTACAGAGACACTAAGGAACATATGGGGAATGATCTGGGAAAATTCGGAGTCCATTGGTTGAGTTTTGATTTGGGTTAAAAATCCACGTTTTTGCAGGTTTTCGGTAGCCGGGAACGCACCGAAACATAATCGGAAAAATCCCAAAATTTTTCTAACAGGTTCCTGGGCATGTATAAGGTATTCTGGATTTTTTTTGGAATTTTTAACTACTGATGGTATTTAATTGGAATTATGTGGTTAAAAATAGTTTTATAAATAACTTATTTAAAGAAGTAAATTAACAAATAAATTGCCAGAAAAATTTCCCATAATCTACATATTTTTACTGATTTATATAATAATTTACAGATTTTATATAAAATATAGATTAAATGGGAATTTACGGAATTAAAAATAGATTATTTTAAAGCAATTTCGCTAGTTTACCGTATAAGGAACCTGCCAGAACTGGGAACTGGCCCAACCCGACAAATACTATAAATGGAACACCGAGAGTATTCCGGAGATTCCCAGGCATATTGGGCACCCTGGGGGTGTCCTAAGGCAGTTCGGGAGAATTCCCGACGGTGAAATTGGAAACTCAAATTTGGGCAACTTAGACCCCCCAAACACTCAACCTCCCTTAATGGAAATTTAATCATTCTCGAATAACCACGTGTTGGCACTACTGGTATTCCCGTACCATTACCCGAACACGTTAAACTACTGACTGTGGCTGGCACGCGAATCGGTGCCCGGAAGCTAAACTAAAAACTAATACTACCCTGACGTCCATCACCATACCAGTGTCTTATAGACTCGATCCGGAGTAAAACATCCTGACCAGATCCAAGTTATAACCATTACCAACTTATATACTGATTTGAGTCCATGCTTGCATGTGTGTCATTAAAGTTGATCCAGCTATTCGACGACTCTTGTGTTAAGACCACTATTTTCACTATGAGTTTCACTTCCCCACTTTTGAATTGTTTTACTGTTTTCTGGGGACTTGCATGCTAAAAACTGTGTTGATTACATCAAGTTGGGAGTGAGTCTCACTCCACCACTTTTCAACTGTGTTACTTTTTCTGGAATGACTTGCATGTTACAAACTGTGTTAATTACACCAATCTAGGAGAGAGTTTTACTCTCCCACTTTTAAACTGTGATATTGTTTCTGAGATAATTGGCATGTTATGAAACTGTGTTAATTGCACCAACCTATGATGTGAATTATCTAACACACGAACTACCTCCCCTCTGCAAGACAAGTGATTAACGTAAGCCTGTGGACAGTGGATAGTACTATCGGTTTGACCAACCCAGTGCCACAACTGACAGTGTGTCGGCACTCGGCTACTGCACTCGTCCTAATTTGGTTGTGTTGTTAGGCATAACTATTAAGGGTCGTTGAACTACACGTGACTCAGTTGGTGGACCGGGAGTGTCTGGGTGACACAGCCCGGGGGGAAACCAGTCAAGGTTTCACTTGTAGACTCGTGTAATTCCATCTGGGAATATGACTGACCGTCATTGTGATTATGACCAGTGCAATTAAACTTGTTAACACATAGTGTTACACAACAATTAAACCAGTGGAACTTACACAGCGTTTAGCTGACCTTTTTAAAACTAACATGCATTTCAAGTAAAGCGAAGCAAGAGTAAGGAACGTGCGTGTGGATGGCTGTAGTAGTAAACTGTAGCAGAATAAGAGATGTGATAGCTCGTAGTACTGTACTGAAACTTATGGTGTGTAATATGATACTGATAGTATGTTGTAACCGAGGTTCTCTCTGTTTATGATATCATGTTTTTAATCTATGGAGAATTACCACGTGTTTGCCGCACCCTGCATTTGTCTTCCGCCGCGAGTCGGGGTGTGACAGAATATGGTATCAGAGCCTTTGGTTATAGCGAACTAGGTATCTCAAAAGAACCTAGACTATAATCCTAAGTTAGTCTCCATACGCTGAGAACCCTTAGAAACTGAGTAGTATGGCTATTACCAGGAAGCCCTGGTGGGGAAAATAAATTATTGTGGTCCGGAACACCATAATTTATCTGCTCATACTTGGGGGTTCTGGGAACTTCATTGAGATAGGACGGACATCCGTCTACTAACGTCACCAACCGCAAGTAATTTTTCTTATAAATCTTAAAAATCAAAACTGCGTGCAATACGTGCTTATGTGTATAATTGTGGAATGTTGAATTTAGGATTTTGGTCAGTCAAATCAGTGTTGTGTGTGGTTGTCTTTTCAGGTCGCATGTCGCACCGTTCGAGTCACCAGTCGACTTCACATATGGAGATTGATCTTGAGGAGGATCCGCTGACACCTCTTTTGACATCGAGCTACTCGCCAGATCCTTCTGGTTATTGTTGTGGTCCGTACCAACCCAGACCTCGTACTAGGCGCGAGGGGGAGGCCTCGAGCACCTACCGTTCGCCATCACACCACCCGACTAGCTCCTCGGAGCATAGTCGTACCCCGGATGCTGCCATACCCGTAGGACCTATTCCTAGGAGCCCTACTCCCGCCACGGGGCATTGGGAGTGGGAGCTGGTAGCACCCCGCTTATCGTCACCTGAGACACCGCCTGACCCTTACACTCCTTCCACTCCGAGTACTTATTCACCCTCCTCATCTAGCCCTCTTGAGATACCCACCTTTGGCCTTTGACAGACGGCTCGTCAGAGGGTACTTACGCCTGTACTTGTGTTTACCCCACCCGGGTCCCCTATTCGTCCGACATCCGTACCTATAGGGACCCAGCAGCACTTCACTCCTCGTTTTCTGACCCCACCTCGGGAGGACCCTTCCCCGTTTCACACATACGAGCGAGGTTGCCCTTCCCAGCCGTTTAGAGTGCCTTCTCCACCTGTCTGGGGTATACATGTTCCTCCTCAGGAGGTGCCTGCTCCCATCATCGAAAGCAGCATGATGGGATTTCTGTTCGAGCAGATTTCATTACTACGGATGGCATGGGATGAGGATGAGCAGCAGAGGAGGTCGATGGGAGACTACTTGATTTTTCTTCAACAGGCGATCATCGCCTTACAGCAGGGTATGGTGTATGTTCATCATGAGCAGGATCATTTCCGTGCGTTGGTATATCGATGTATTGGAGCTATTGTAGGGTTGATCACATGTTTTGGAGGATTGGCATGGTGGATGTGGCGTTCTTAATATGGTTTTCTTTCAGTATAGTTAGAGATGATGTATCTTTTGCACATCCTACCAAGCACTGGGTTATACCCATGTCGAGGTGGTGATGCGGTCATAGTATTTTCACGTTTTCCTGGTTAGTACTTTTGTTACATCGAGTCTGTACGTCACTGTGGTGACACATTTGACAGCACATCTAAGCACTGGCCCTTATGGGTTAAGTCTATGTGCAAATTTTGACGCTTGTATGATGATGACATACATATATATGACGATGCTTTTGACTATATGCGCCGTGGATTCATGTGTGTGATGAAGTGTGTGTTATGTTTTAACCAAATAGGTGATATGTGTTAACTGGATACGTGACATTGATACCTAGACATCTATTGTTTATAATAGAATGGCCCCGAAACGCGCCCGACATATGACCGAGGCAGATATTGCACAAATGATAGCGCAACAACTCCAAGCTGTTATTCCCACGATTGTGGCACGGGTTAGCGCCGGTACTAATGCTAACCCACAACCAAATCCGCAACCCGGACCGGTAGGTCCGAATGATAATCAGAATAATGGTAGGCCGGTTTGCACATATAAGCATTTCACGGAATGCAAACCGATGGAGTTCAATGGTACTGAGGGACCCAATGGGTTTGTGAAATGGGTCGAGAAGTCGGAATCGGTATTAACATTAGTAACTGTCCTGATAAATGCGTAGTTAAATATACTACTTGTACCTTTATCGACCATGCGCTAAACTAGTGGAACACTATTGTTCAAACTCGCGGACAAGACGCGATTAATGCTATGACTTGGGATGATCTCAAGAAACTGATGAGGGAAAGGTTTTGCCCAACCCATGAAATTCAGAAGCTGGAACATGAGTTCTGGAACCTGAAGATGCAAGGTGCTGATCATGCAGGTTATACCAACCATTTCAATGAACTGGCGTGTATTTTGCCAGACATGGTCCGACCAGAGTCCAAGAGGATTGAAAGGTACATCTGGGGAGTGGCCCTAGAAGTGAGGAGTATCATTAATTCGGTGGAATACCAAACCATGCACGAGGTGGTAGCAAGGTCAGGTACCGTTACCTATGACATGGTTAGGCGTAAGATTCTGACAATGCCGGGAGAGCCGGCTGGGAACAAGCGGGAGGCCCCGGAGAGTAGTCGCGCAAGGGCAGCAGCGCCGAAGTGGGGGAGAAATACTAGCCAGAACTATGCCATGACTACCCCCACGGGTAACCTTGATGGCTACAAAGGAAAGGCCCTGAAGTGCAATAAGTGCGCTCCCACCACACCGGAATGTGCCGAGCAGTGAAATGCTTGAGGTGTCATAAAGATGGGCATTTTGCCCGGGACTGTAGGGTGCCCATGGAACCCAATCCCAAACCAACTCGTTTTCAACCTGCTAGGCCTCAACGTCTTCAGCAGCGACCTCAACAACCAGCACAACAGGTTACCTACCACCGTACATGCTTTGGATGTGGCAGCACGGAGCATTTTAGTAATAGTTGTCCGAAGTTAGCCCAGCAGATGGTAGGAAGGAACACCCAGAACCAAGCATCTACCTCGAATGCAGCCCGAGATCGTGCCTTTGTCATGGGACCTGGTGACGCACGCTAGGATCCCAACGTGGTTTCAGGTACGTTCCTCGTTTCCAATCAATTTGCTTCAGTGTTATTTGATACGGGAGCCGATAGAAGTTATGTGTCGATTGCATTTTTGCCACTCTTGAATATGCCTGCTGTTGACCTGAAATAACCCTATACCGTTGAACTTGCTAGTGGGAAACCGATTACCAGTCACCAACTTATTGTTAATTGCCCTATAACCTTTAACAGTTACCAATTTACTATTGACCTTTTACCGGTAGAGTTGGGTAGTTTTGATGTTGTCGTAGGAATGGACTGGTTGTCCAACCATCGTGCGGAGGTGTTATGTGATCAAAAGGTTGTGAAGATTCCTTTATCCCCCACGGATGCAATTATGGTACAAGGAAAGAAGTTAGGCGCCACGTTGAACCTTATATCTCACCTTAAGGCGTTGAAATGTATACGACAAGGATGTGACGTGTTCTTAGCTAGCGTCACATCAGAGGAGCCAGCCGAGAAACGTATTGAAGACATTCCAGTAGTATGTGAATACCCTGATGTGTTCCCGGAGGAATTACCCGGATTGCCGCCCAATCGGCAAGTCGAGTTTCGCATCGACTTAATACCGGGAACGGCACCCGTTGCCAAGGCTCCATATCGTCTTGCAGCGTTCGAGATGCAAGAGCTATCAGCGCAGTTACAGAGCTACTCGATCGTGGTTTTATCCGTCCTAGTTATTCTCCCTGGGGAGACCCAGTTTTGTTTGTTAAGAAGAAGGACGGTAGCTTCTGAATGTGCATCGACTACAGAGAATTGAATAAAGTCACTATCAAGAATCGGTACCCTCTTCCGAGAATCGATGATCTCTTTGATCAGCTGCAAGGAGCCCGATACTTTTCTAAGATAGACCTGCGGTCAGGTTACCATCAAGTGAAGGTCCAAGAGGACGATATTCCTAAGACCGCTTTTCGAACTCGTTATGGCCACTACAAATTCCTGGTTATGCCCTTTGGGTTAACCAACGCACCCGCGGTATTCATGGACCTCATGAACAGGGTATGTAAGCCATGCCTTGACAAATTTTTCATCGTCTTCATTGACGATATTTTGATCTACTCCAAGAGTAAGGACGAGCACGAGCATCATTTGCGTGCTATCTTGGAAATACTATGGACCGAACAACTGTACGCTAAGTTGTCTAAGTGCGACTTTTGGTTACAAGCCGTACAATTTCTAGGGCATGTGGTGGATCAGTATGGAATTCATGTAGATCAAAGCAAGATAGAAGCAATCAAGAACTGGCCAGCGCCGAAATCTCCAAAAGAAATACTCCAATTCTTGGGATTGGCAGGGTATTATCGTCGCTTCATCGAAAACTTCTCGAGTATTGCCCAATCGCTAACCGCACTAACGCAAAAGGATAGGAAGTACGAATGGGGTGAAGACCAAGAAATAGCGTTCCAGCTGTTAAAGAAAAAGTTATGTGAGGCCCCAATCTTGACGTTACCTGAAGGCAATGACGACTTTGTCGTATATTGCGACGCATCGCGATAAGGGCTTGGATGTGTCCTTATGCAAAGGAATAAAGTTATCGCGTATGCTTCTAGACAACTGAAGGTGCACGAAAAGAATCACACAACTCATGACCTGGAACTATGAGCAGTTATATTCCCATTAAATATTTGGAGACATTATTTATATGGTACCAAGTGTACTATATATACCGATCACAAAAGCCTCCAACATATCTCCGACCAAAAAGACTTGAATATGAGGCTGCGCAGATGGGTGGAGTTGTTAAATGATTATGATTGTGAGATAAAGTACCACCAGGGGAAAGCTAATGTGGTAGCAGATGCGCTAAGTAGAAAGGATCGAATTAAACCCCTTTGAGTGAGTGCCTTGGAATGATCGTGCAGACAAGTTTGATAGATCAAATCCGGAATGCGCAGATGAAAGCCCTGAAGGAAAGCCAGTTACCCAGTGAAGGATTGCACGGGAACGAGAAACGTTTTGTGAGGAAAACGGACAAAGTGTTGTACTTTAAGAATCGAGTGTGGATTCCTGCAAGTTCGGAGCTGAGACAATTAATAATGGACGAGGCTCATAAATTGAAATATTCGATTCATCCCGGTACAGATAAGATGTACCATGACCTGAAAGAATTTTATTGGTGGTCGGGAATGAAAAAGGACGTGGCCGAGTACGTGAGCCAATGCTTGACTTGTGCGCGAGTCAAGGTTGAGTATCAGAAACCCTCGGGATGTTGCAACAACCCAAAATACCTCAGTGGAAGTGGGAACAAATCACGATGGATTTCGTGACCCATCTCCCGAAAACACCTCGTGGTCATGATGCGATTTGGGTAGTCGTAGATCGATTGACCAAATCGGCACATTTTATTCCAATCCGTACGACTTATAAGACCGACTAGTTGGCCGAAATTTATACTAACGAGATAGTAGCTAGACATGGTGTCCCGATTGCTATTATTTCTGACCGAGACAGCTATTTTACTTCGCGATACTGGCAGAAACTACAAGAGGCTTTGGGGACGCGAATCGATTTAAGCACTGCTTATCATCCCCAAACCAATGGCCAATCGAAACACACGATTCAGACACTAGAGGACTTGCTGCGTGCTTGTGTCCTGGACTTTGGAGGAAGTTGGGACAAGCATCTCCCACTAGTTGAATTCTCGTATAACAATAGTTAGCATAGTAGCATTCAAGCAGCCCCGTATGAGGCCCTCTATGGTCGAAACTGCCGATCCCCACTTTGCTGGGCCGAAGTGGGTGACACTCAACTGACGGGATCCGAACTAGTTCAGGAAACGACCGATAAGGTCCATCAGATTCGGAATCGTCTGAAAGCCGCCCAGAGTCGGCAAAAGAGTTGGGCTGATGTGCGTAGAAAACCATTATCGTTCAAAGTTGGTGAACGAGTGTTGTTAAAGGTATCACCGTGGAAAGGCGTTATCCGATTTGGAAAGTCAGGAAAGCAAGCCCCGCGCTACATTGGGCCATACGAGATCCTAGCCAAGGTAGGTCCGGTAGCGTATCGGTTGAAATTACCAAACGAACTTAATGCCATTCACGATGTCTTCCATGTATCAATCCTAAAGAAATGCCTGTCAGGCGAAACTACCCAGGTACCTTTGGAAGACATACACGTTGATGATAAACTCCACTTTGTGGAAGAGCCGGTGGAAATAGTTGATGGTAGGGTCAAACAATTAAGACATAACAAAATTTCACTGGTTAAAGTCCGGTGGAACTCTAAACAAGGACCGGAATATACCTGGGAACGGAAGAATGAATTCCGTAGAAAATACCCTCACCTCTTCCCTAGTGTGACAAAGTAAATTTCGGGGACGAAATTTCTTAACCAGGGGAGACTGTGATACCCATAACGAAACCAGGTACACCATAATTGGTTCTAAACTTAAAGCATGACTAAAACTATAATTGTGCATAAACCTTGTGAAATTTCATGACTTGTGTGTTGTGGGAAACGATATATGTTATATCTCGGAGGAATCTGAGAACACGTCATGGTTGACATGACACTACTAAGGACCATCGATACGAGGTTGGCGTCCTTAGCCTTGAACAACGTGTTAAACGGAGACTTGACGTTTAACAGCCCCTTAAACCTTTGACGTTGATTATTAGATTATCGGTAGCCTTATTTAAGATTCCGAGTTCCAGGAATAACTTAGTATTGTGCCATAGACTGTGACATAAGGTTTGAAAATAATCAAAGCCCGGGCACGCAAAACGAAGAAGCTCCCGGTTGGGGAAACGCATTCGTTCTGAGCATAACATAAGGCAACCAAATGTGCAAGGAACGATCGATCAAGCTTAAAAACACTTAAAAGAACGTCAAACGAGAGTTTTATGATTAAAACGTAACTAGGTTCGGATTTTTAGACGATTATGCATAATTTTTATAACCGAGTCTTTTGACATTAAGTACGCGCAAAACAGAGTCCGTAACGCAAATCAAGAGCGCGCGCAGGACCCGAAAACGAACTCTTATTTATCCAGAAGATAAACATCATCTTCAAGCACGCAAAACAAAGCACGAGGTGGCCCTGGGGGGCCCACCTCTATGCCGCCATCCCCCCTGGTTATATAAATAATTTTATTTCTTTTTCTTTTTATTTTAATCAAAAATTACAAAAAATTCTCTCAAAAACCTGCTCTCAAACTCTTCTTCTCAGCTGAATTCATCAAGAACAAGCCTTAACTCAAAGGTATTACCCTTGATACTTATAATTCTAAGTCCGTTTCTTCGATTAAACGCGATTTCTAGCCGAAAAAACGCTTTTTAATCTATGAATTTTGGAGTTTTAAACAACTTAAGGTTGAATATTAACACCACATGAAATCCCTGGTGTTATATGGCAGCCATGGTTACTAATCAATGGGGTTTGATACCCTAATCAACTCTTATTCGACAAAAACCGCTTAACTATTCGATTAACCGAAAAACAATATTAAAGCTTAATTTATCTAAGTTCTAGCATATTTGGGTTATACTTGGTGTGTAGGTACTGAATATAGCCATTACACACTTCTGGGATCAAGATAAACGCTTGGAATCGGAAGAATCGCTAGGTATAATATCCGAAAACCGAATCTAGGATAGGCAGAAAATTATTTTCCCTATAACTTAGTCCGTGTAACTTGGATTGAGCTGAAATTTGGTGTGATGATGTAGGATATTTTCAGGAAGGACCACGTAAAATATTAGAATTTTTGGAATTTTCTATGATTTTTGGTGAATATTTAACTGTTTTGTAAAAAGAATTTTGGAAAAAATATCAAACGGAATCAATAAATCACAAAATTGTACAGAGACACTAAGGAACATATGGGAAAGGATCTGGGAAAATCCGAAGTCCATTGGTTGAGTTTTGATTTGGGTTAAAAATCCGCGTTTTTTCGAGTTTTCGGTAGCCGGGAACGCACCAAAACAAAATCAGAAAAATCCTAAAATTTTCTAGGAAGTTTCTGGGCATGTATAAGGTATTCTGAAATTTTTTTGGAATTTTTAACTACTGATGCTATTTAATTGGAATTATGTGGTTAAAAATAGTTTTATAAATAATTTATTTAAATAAGTAAATTAACAAAATAAATTCCCAGAAATTTTTTCCATAATCTACAGATTTTTATATAAAATAGATTAAATGGGAATTTATGGAATTAAAACTAAAATATTTTAAAGCAATTTCGGCAGTTTACCATATAACGAACCTGCCGGAACTAGGAACTGACCCAACCCAAAAAATACTACAAATGGAACACCGGGAGTATTCCGGAGATTCCCGGGCAAATTGGGCACCCTGGGGTGTCCTAAGGCAGTTCTGGAGAATTCCCGACGGTGAAAATGGAAACTCAAATTTGGGCAACTAAGACCCCCCAAACACTCAACCTCCCTTAATGGAAAGTTAATCATTCTTGAATAACCACGTGTTGGCACTACTGGTATTCCTGTACCATTACCCGAACACGTTAAACTACTGACTGTGGCTGGCACGCGAATTGGTGCCCAGAAGCCAAACTGAAAACTAATACTACCCTGACGTCCATCACCATACCAGTGTCTTATAGACTCGATCCGGAGTAAAAACTCCTGACCAGATCCAAGTTATAACCATTACCAACTTAGATTCTGATTTGAGTCCATGCTTGCATGTGTTTCATTAAAGTTTATCCAATTATTCGACGACTCTTGTGTTAAGGCCACTATTTTCACTTTGAGTTTCACTTCCCCACTTTTGAATTGTTTTACTGTTTTCTGGGGACTTGCATGTTAAAAACTGTGTTGATTACATCAAGTTGGAGTGAGTTTCACTCCACCACTTTTCAACCATGTTACGGTTTCTGGAATGACTTGCATGTTACAAACTGTGTTGGTTACACAAACTTATGAAGGGAATTTTACTCCCCTATCACATGAACTTGTTATAAACTGTGTTGATTACACCAATCTGGGAGAGAGTTTTACTCTCCCACTTTTAAACTGTGATACTGTTTCTGAGATAATTGGCATGTTATGAAACTGTGTTAATTGCACCAACATATGATGTGAATTATCTAACACACGAACTACCCCCCCTCTGCAAGACAAGTGATTAACGTAAGCCTGTGGACAGTGGATAGTACTATCGGTTTGACCAACCCAGTGCCACGACTGACAGTGTGTCGGCACTCGGCTACTTCACTCGTCCTAATTTGGTTGTGTTGTTAGGCATAACTATTAAGGGGCGTTGAACTGCACGTGACGCAGTTGGTGGACCGGGAGTGTCTGGGTGACACAGCCCGGGGGAAAACCAGTCAAGGTTTCACTTGTAGACTCATGTAATTCCATCTGCGAATATGACTATGACCGTCATTGTGATTATGACCAGTGCAATTAAACTTGTTAACACATAGTGTTACACAGCAATTAAACCAGTGGAACTCACACAGCGTTTAGCTAACCTTCTTAAAACTAACATGCATTTCAGGTAAAGCGAAGCAAGAGTAAGGAACGTGCGTGTGGATGGCAGAAGTAGTAAACTGTATCAGAATAAGAGCTGTGATAGCTCGTAGTACTGTACTGAAACTTATGATATGTAATATGATACTGATAGTATGTTGTAACCGAGGTTCTCTCTATTTATGATATCATATTTTTAAACTATGGAGAATTACCACGTGTCTGCCGCACCCTGCATTTGTCTTCTGATGCGGGTTGGGGTGTGACAGTTGTACAGATCGTTCAGGAACTAATCTGACAAACCTAAGGTAAACGTGCGGAATCCGTTTGCTTAGGCGACATTGGATACACTCATTTGTTTCTATTTAATCATCGTTTCATTAATATTCAACATTACAGATCCTAGAAACACTTGGACAGAGCTTCGCCTCTATCATGACAAAATCTCTGAATGTTACAAATGAAATGACAAGACTCCTATTTATAGGATGTCAAGTTCGCTTGTGGGATGCAAGTTCGGGCGAACTTGCTTAGTCAAGTTCGGCCGAACTTGACTACAAAACATACATTTCAAGCGAACTTGGCCTAAAACATACATAAACTTCGTCATTTCGCTCCTAAATACAGACTCGATATTATATGATGACGTAGGCAACAGACATATGCATCAACAGACTCCCCCTTGGATGTTGCCGTAGTCATCATTCTTCAAATAAGTTCCTGAGTCTTTAATGTCTTGATCTTTATTTCTTGAATAACTTTATCATCCATGCTCCCCCTTGCTTTAAGCTTTCTGTTATCTTCAATCAAAATGTTTATCTAGCTCCCCCTCAAATGATGCTCCGAATCTCTAAGATTTGACGATTAAGAACAATCACACGTATCCACACATAAACAGTTTCTTAACAGTCTCGTTGGTCCGGCTCACATTCAACATTATTAGGTTTCCATGAAAGATATGAGAAAAAAATCTTTTTGAATTTTTAATATTGAATGCAGAAATGTAAACATACTAAAATGTAATATTTACAGTTTGTATTTTTGTGAGAAAACGTGCTAGAGGATCATATCAGTTTTTAAGACATATCACCAGTACCGTTGACCTTTTAATGACTTTAAGGTTTAAACTTGTTTACCTAGATTGTCGATATGTTTGTCCACCTAAACTTTAACACATTTCTCAATTGTTCCAAGATATGTTAGTTAGAATTATGAAACTTGACTTAACTACGGTTCCCACTTCTTGAATATACTCCCGTATGAAGATTCCCTAGATTTCATCTTACAGGTGAATATAGCGTTATTGATATCTGTATCTGGGTTGTGCGAGACCTTAAGAGCTCAGGTTAGTACTACCGTACAGACAAAGAGATGAATCCTCAACTTTGAGGTGTGTTCCAATTAAGGAATCTTTTAAGCACTGCAATTAATTAGATCTTTCGATACTTTTCAAGTTTGCATGCAGTTTGGGGGTTTATAGAAAAAGTATTATAAAAGTTCTAGGCTATTGCTTCCGCAAAATCAGAAGAACTGGTATAATACCCCAGATATCAACTATCTATAAAGACCTCGTATCTCAGAATCAGACAATCTCTCAAACGAAATTTCGGAGTACTAAGTCCATATATCCAAGATATGTTAATGCACAAGTTTAAGCAGTTGTAAAATTTAGTTTATATCCCTGAAACACTTTACTGAACGTGTAAAGCCTATCGACACATCCACAGTAAGACTTGTTTATAACTTTTTAAACTTTACAAATATTTAGCGTACTTTGATAGTCTACTGATATACTATCATTTCCTATTTGCGCACAAGTAATCTCATTTTTTATTTTTCAATGTTTTTGACATTATTGAGATTTTCTATTGTTTTTGGAAACATTTTAAATGATGTTTTTCAATTTTAGAGGAATTTTTTTTACAATTTTTAAAATTTTTTCTCCCCCTAAAATTAAAAACATCTTATTAAAATCGAAAATAAGAATCTTCCATTTTAACCATTTAACGACTTTTTACGAATGTAAACGCGAGACTACCATTTTGTTTGTGTGGAATATCACTCCTGTCTCTTGTCTCTCTGTATGAACAACCACTACTTCTGAAATAACCTTTGGCTTGAAGCTTGGTTATCCTGCACATTCAACCAAACTTTAATCAGTTTTGAATTAGAACCCAATCCATTCTGGATTTAGGTTTACCAAAATCATTAACATTTGAAGTAAACAAACATTCACACTCTTTTTGATATTCAAACAGTTTGATAGAAACTTTATTTGAAAATTTTACTTTCTTTGATTTTTTAACTGTTTGAATTATCAAATTTTTCTCCACTGCTCTCTCTTTTGTCCTCATATTTGTATCTGATGAATTCGTTTTACTTGACTGTGAGTAAAATGATTCATTAGAACTTTTATCTGGTTTTTTAGAGGTATCCGAGGACAAAAACTTTTCCAAATACTCTCTAACTTTTTTTCATCTTTTTTCTCAATCTGTCTTTTTTCCCTTATGATAACTTGACTTTTTGTTCTTTAGGCTTCTCTATGGTTTTCTCATTTTTCTTCTCTGTTTTCTTCTCCTCTGGTCTTTTCCCCCCTTGAGATTTAACCGATCTTCTTTTCAGATTAGTCGGACAATCCCTGGAAATATGACCTTTGATTTGACATTTATAGCATCTTCTTGTATCAAATCTCCTTTTCAGGCAGTTAACAGCAATGTGTCCACCAAATCCACAGTTGTAACACACTCTGTTATCGTACCAATCTCTCCATTCAGACCAAACACCCAAATCAGCACATTGATTTGATGTGTAGTAGTCATCTTTCCTACTTCTTCTGTAAAATTGTTTTGACTTTGAAGCACTGTAGTCTGACCTGCACCACTTATTATCAAATTTTTGTGAGTTTTTATAATGATTGGATGACCGTACCGATGAGCTTTTATTTTTGTTTTGAACATTTATAGAATTTATTTTTCATATTGTTTTTGTTCTTCATTCTGCTTAGAAGGTTTTTGCGTTGAGCATTCACCTTTTTCAGCAGATTGTAGAATAGTTTCTTGAAAATTTTCTTTTAGTTTCAAAAATATTTCCATTTATCATTTTTATCATTTTCATCATCAGTATTATCATCACAATCCTCAATTATGACATCGCCATAATTTGTGACATTGTCACTTATTGGAATTCTTTTTTATTATCATTGATCGGTTTTGGACATATATGTTCTAACTTTAATGAGGAAGTCACAAATCATTTCAATAATTTTGCTGAATTAGCAGCTTTATTTATAACAATCTCAACTTCTTTTTCAAGTTGAGCTATTTTCTCAATATGTGATTTTTATTGCTATTTGAATTTCTATATTTAATTTTTCAAAACAATTTTATCATTTTTAAACATTTTATTTCATTTGGAAAATCTACTACCATTTGTAATTTTTCATTTTCTAAAATTTTTATTTTGTTTTCAAAATTCTTTTCATTTTCTTTTAATTTTTTTTTCTAATGTCAAACTCTTAATCTCATTCAAGAGTTTCGCATTATCTGCCTGATAATTGTCTACATCATAGACCGGGCAGACTGGTTTAGAACTTGAAGACTCATTTGTGGATATACTTGAAACTAGAGCTTCACAGTTCTTAACCAATACACTCTCTTGAAACTTATTCTTCAGAGATGTCCATAATTCTTTCGCAGTCTTGTATTCTGGTAAAAGTATCAGGATGTCTTCCTTAACCGATTGCTGGATAAGATTAATCATTTTCTTTTCAGCAAAATAATCATCTTTCTGTTGAGTAGAACATTTGCACTTCTCCAGCATTTTTTGATTCTCATCTCTAGGAACGACATAACTTGTCTCAGTCGCGACCCAACTGCGGAAATGCATAACTTGGACCCAGCTCTCAAATTTTCCTTTCCAAACTTCATACTCGTTCATACTCATCAACTTTGGCGGTTTCACAGTCCCCGTTTCGTTTTCCAAACTTATATGTCATTCAAAACACTTGAAAAATTGATTAGCAAACAGATATTTTTTTAGAAAAAATTGACTTTTAATCGACAATATTAACGTATCGGTTTGCTAAAAACGTTTAAAATTTTTCGGAAAGCTGTTTTTACCAGATTAGAGCTTTAAACTCGTCTCGTCAATATGAATCGAACGATATATAATGTCCAAGACGTTTTTCGGGATTTTCATGCCTTTTTTTTAGAAACCTTGGACAAGTTCGGGCGAACTTGTCACAGCTTGTGAAATCAGCTACTTAACAAGTTTGGTCGAACTTGTTGAGATTTTATGAAAAATTCACCTTGAATACAAGTTCGAGCGAACTTGTGAAAGATTTCAAGAAAAACAGCAAGTTCAGGCGAACTTGTGAAAGATTTCAAGAAAAACAGCAACTTTGGGCGGACTTGTAAGAATTTCAAGAAACTTTACAAGTTCGGGTGAACTTGCAATATTTTTCAACAATATTTAATCAAGTTCCCGAACTTGATGAAATTCATTTGAAAAATAAGCAAGTTCGAGCGAACTTACCTAAAAATCTTGAAAAATCAATCAACTTCGGGCAAACTTGATGAAAAATGTGAATTTTTCAGTCAAGTTCGAGCGAACTTGATGTCAAGTTCGAGCGAACATGTGTTTTCAAACATAGTTTTTTCAATTTTTAGGCATGAATTCATTTGTTTTAAGCTCTGATCTTTTCAAGGGTTTTACTATTATGGATTTTACGTATTATACTTGAAACTCAGTCCATTTTGTCTGTGAATTGTCCAAGAAAAGTTAAAAATAGAAGAAATGAGTAGAGGATGAGATGTTCTATGTCTAATGTCTTCAAATTAGGCCAATCCTGCTCTGATACCACTTGTAGGTCCGTTGTACAGATCGTTCGGGCACTAATCTGACGAACCTAAAGTAAACGTGCAGAATCCGTTTGCTTAGGTGACATTGGATACACTCATTTGTTTCTATTTAATCACCGTTTCATTAATATTCAACGTTACAGATCCTAGAAACACTTGGACAGAGCTCCGCCTCTGTCGTGACAAAATCTCTGAATGTTACAAATGAAATGACAAGACTCCTATTTATAGGATTTCAAGTTCGCTTGTGGGATGCAAGTTCGGGCGAACTTGCTTAGTCAAGTTCGGCCGAACTTGACTACAAAACATACATTTCAAGCGAACTTGGCCTAAAACATACATAAACTTCGTCATTTCGCTCCTAAATACAGACTCGATATTATATGATGACATATGCATCAACATCCAAGATACTGAATTCTCACCTAATTGTTGTACTTCTAGGTCAGCCTCATTTTGAATATCACTACTAAAATCAGCCACAAAGTCTGCTAAGGCCTGAGACTTTATAGCATTTCTAGGTTCATATACTAAATCATATGCACTTAGTTTTACGGACCACTTAGCCATTCTCCCAGACATTTCGGGTTTCCTAAGCACATTTTTAACAGGATAATTGGTTTTAACATGTATTCTATGTGTTTCAAAGTAATGTCTAAGCTTAGTTGGCGCCATAACTAGAGCTAATATCAATTTTTCTAAGTGTGAGTATCTAGTTTCAGCATCTAACAAACTTTACTAACATAATAAACAGGATACTGCTGACCTTCATGATCATTTACCAAAACAGCACTTACTGCATTCCCTGATACTGCAAGATATATGGACATGGGTTCACTATCCTCAGGCTTCATCAACAGGGGTGCACTTGAAAGATATTGCTTACTCTTGTAGGGCAGCTTCATGTCTTTCACCCCATTCAAACTTTTTGTTTTTTTAGGATATCATAGAATTCCTTGCATTTTTTATGTGGATCTTGATATGAACCTGTTTAATGCCGCTACTCTTCCCGTTAACCTCTGAACATCCTTCATATTGGATGGTGATTTAAGATTCAGGCTAGCTTTAATTTGTTCCGGACTTGCTTCTATCCCCCTCTTGGTCACCAAGTATCCTAAAAACTTTCCTGTCCCCGCTCCAAAATGGCACTTAGCAGGATTCAGTTTCATATTATACTGGTCCAGGATATTGAAGGCACACTCTAAATCCTGGAGATAATCCTCCGCTTTCTTGGATTTCACCACCATATCATCAATATATACCTCCATGGTGTCCCCCAGTTTGTCTTTAAACATCATATTAACCAGGCTCTGGTACGTTGCACCTGCGTTTTTTAAACCAAATGGCATGGCGGTATAACAGTATATACCTGTGGGTGTCATTAATGTTGTATCCTCCTGGTCGGAAGGTTCCATTTGGATTTGTTGAAATCCTGAGGATGCATCCATGAAAGTCAGCATTTCATGTCCAGCAGTTGTATCCACCATGGAATCTATATGGGGCAGTGAAAATGGATCTTTTGGACAAGCTTTATTGAGGTCTGTGTAATCTACACAAAGCTCCACTTCCCATTCTTCTTCTGGACCACCACCACGTTTGCTAGCCACCTAGGAAACTTGACATCCCTAATCATCTTGGACTTCAGCAATCTTTCAACTTCCTCTTGTATAATTGTATTTCTTTCAGGAGCAAATTTCCTTCTTTTTTCTTGAACGGGCCTAAAAGATTCATCAATTCCAAGTTTTTGAGTTATAATATCTTTTGATATACCTGTCATGTCTTCGTGTTTCCATGCAAACGTAGACATCCTGCATTTCAAAAAGGTAGTAAGTTGACTCTCAATATCCTGAGGGATATTGGTCCCTACAAGCACCGAGATATCTGGATTATCCTGATCTAGGATAACTTTCTTAACATCCTGCTCAGAGGCTTCCACGAGATCTTGGGCTTGCGTCTTTAATTGCTATCCTGCCCTAGATTTTGTTGATGCCTTCATCGAAGAGGAGTAGCATTCATTTGCCTGTTGTTGGTCGCTTTCCACTTTGACTACCCCCCAAGGAGTAGGGATCTTGACACATTGATGATAGGTGGAAGGCATAGCTTTCATATCATGAATCCATAGCCTGCCTAATATAATATTATAGCAGGATAACGAGTCTATGACACAAAATCGTTGCATCGAATTCACTCCTTCAACGTATACATGCAGCTTTATCTCTCCAACCGTGTTCTTCGCTTCTCTGCCGAACCCTACAAGCACGGTGGATTCCGAGGTAATCTCCATTTCTGGGATGTTCATCCTTTTCAAGGTCTCTAACTGGATAATGTTGACCGAGCTCCCGTTGTCCACCAATATCATGTGCACAAAATGGTTAGCAATATACAAAGTGATTACCAGACCATCAGGATGAGGATCCTGAATGTTATCCCGGTCCTCACAATTGAATGTTATGACTTTGTCATTCGTAAGCATCGTCATCCTCGTTGGCTTATCCCCTCTTTCTGCCTTTGCCTCTTTGGCATGCCTTTTGGCGGCAGAAGAAGAGGTCCCACATATATCAGATCCTCCGGATATGAAATTGATTATCTTGGCATCTGGGGGAGGCGATGCTGCTCGTTCCGGATCCTTGTCAGTATCCTGACCCTTATTCTTCTTCCTGCCAATAAGATCTTTCAAGTAGCCTTTGCTTAGCAGATAGCTTATCTCCTTTCTCAGGGCTATGCAATCTTCCGTTACATGTCCGAAATCTTCATGGAAGGTACACCACTTGGATTTATCCTTCCAATCGACCTTTTGTTGGCTTTTCCTAGGCCACCTTGCTTTATCTCCTAAACCCTGCATGGCATATATTAGTTCAGGAGTATTAACAGAAAAACATTATTCAGATAACTCAGGATACTCCTCAGGATCTTCGTCCTCAACATCATTCACTTTTTTTGCTGTCATTCCTGCCATATGGCTTAGAGCGATATGGCTTGTATGAGGATTCTGACTTCCTGTTAGTGGATTCATATGTTGAGGATGAATTCATCCTCTCTTGCATTTTCTTGTCGTCCTCAAGCCTGATATGTCTTAGAGCCCTGTTTCGAGCTTCGTCCAGGTTCCTGCAAGGGTTCATTAGAAGATCCTGATAAAAGGGGGAATCCTTTTGTAATCCCATCTTGAATGCCTGTACAGCTGTAGCAACATCAAGATGTTGGATATCTAAGGATTCCCTACTAAATTTATTCACATAATCCCTAAGGGATTCTTGAGGCCCCTGTGTTATCCTGTAAAGGTCACTTGTTAGTTTTTCAAAGTTTCTACTACGAGAAAATTGACTGTTAAACAAATTAACCAAATGAGCAAATGATGTAATTGAATGAGGTGGAACGCTTAAGAGCCATTTCAAGGTTGATCCTGTCAGAGTAGAGCCGAAGCCGTTGCAAAGACATGCTTCTTTAAGATCCGGTGGAATAGGATTCACTTCCATCCTATCCCTATACTAGGCAATATGCTCTTCAGGATCCGTCGTTCCATCATAAAGCTTCATGTTGGGGGTTTGGAATCTCTTTGGGATTTAAGCATCACAAATGTGCCGAGCAAAACGGGATATGTTGTGACTATCCTGGGATACTTCCGGTATGGGCTGCAGTACCCCAGGTACACTCGATATCATATCCTTCAGTTTCTAAAGCTCTCTGGAGAGTGTTGAGGTTACACTTGTATCAGTCGATATCCTGGCTGATGAGGGTATCTAAGGAACATTGCTCCAGGAACGGCTTGGTACAACATTGCCCTGATTATCCTCAGTATACACCGTTGAACTAAAGTTCAAATTCCTGGGCTGCAAGGGAGTGACAACATCCTCAGCAGGTCTCTTGGAGTTGGACTTCAAGAGTTGTATTTCTATCATTGTCGTTTGGTTAGTTTCCTGCTGTTGCTTCATCTGATCTTGTATATTACCAAACAAAGCTAAAATTTCATCATTAAAAGCCATAATAGGAGTTCTCCCTTGAACACCAGATCTGTAGACATTCTGAGTAGGCAGAGTGTCCTGGGATGGAGGTGGTGGAAGCACTGAACCAGTTGTAGCAGAGGTTGTAGCAGGCATGGAGGAAGAGCTCATGTTTGATTCCGAAGCCATTGAAAACAGTTGTGAAATTTGAAAACAAAAAGCCAAGTAATGATTTTAACAAAGCTTTTAGTAGAAATAGCACCACTTGTCCCACGGTGGGCGCCAAATTGTTTTGGTCAAAAATTACTAAAGCAATTTAGTGATCAAATTAGTTTGGTGCGTAGTGTGCTAGCAGTGTTAATAAAGCTTGTATCGGTTTGCTAGTTTGTAAAAAAACTTTTCAGCATACAGCTCATGATCTTGAGCTATATCAATAATCAAACAATGAGCAAAAATGTAAAGGTTAACACGAGATGTACGAAGAAAGCCCTTGATCAATCTAGATCTCCGGCATAAAACCACGGTAGCTGACAATCGCCGCTGCCTTGTTCTTCTTATTGCTTAAAAATCAGGATACAGTGCAGGATAATTCCCAGATCGTTGCTAAGTGTTACAAGAATTGCTAGTGTTGAGTGTTTGTGCGTAATTGTGAAAGTAAATGAAAGAATTCGAGAGTAGTGAATGAATGTGTTGTGACCTATCGATCTTTTTATCCGGTATTTATAGTTACAAAGAAAAACAAACTCTCCTAAAATGGTGGGATCCTTTGGAATATTCGCCAGTGAATGTTATTGACCAGGTATTGCGGCTTCAACATCTTTCTTCCAACCATTTAGACCGAGTCTTCAGGTGAACAAGTCTCCGTGAATGTTGTGATCCTGCAGCTATGTCCTGCATGCAAATAATTAGTAATCACCAGGATACTGCCTCAGGATGTTACCAATATCCTGGTCAGGTATCCTGATTGTTAACAGCTATGATTAAGTCGAGATATAATTCAGGATATGGGCTCAGAATTTCACCCATAACAATTATAAAAACCCATTTACTTTGATAAGTCACTGTGTCATTTGTTAGTTTTAAGTAACAAACAAATGGTCTCAATCCTTATACTTAATCGATATTTTTAATATCCCTTCTGTTTATTCGCTCTCACACATTTCTCTCATGTTTCCGTTCTTTTAGAATGCCTCCTCATCGCAATACTGCTCAAGACGCAGAAATGGCGGCTTTAATTACGCAACAAATGGCCGCTATACTTCCGAACCTTGTGACCCAACTAAATCAAACTTACAATAACAATAACAACAACAATGCACCTGCTCAGTGCAACTATAAACAATTTTGTTCAGCTAAGCCACTCAAGTTTTCTGGGTCTGAGGGAGCTACTGGACTCCTACAATGGTTCGAAAGTATCGAAAGCACTTTTCGTTATGTGAAGTGTCCTAATGAACGCAAGGTAGAGTTTGCTTCGAGTGTCTTTCAAAAGAGAGCGCTTACATGGTGGAATGGTGTGAAAAGAGACAGGTTGCCAAGGTAGCGATGGCTCAAACGTGGGAAGAGCTTCGAGCTCTCATGATGAAAGAATTTTGCCCACATCATGAGTAAAGGGCACTTGAAGATGAATTCCATAATCTTAAACAAGATAGTGGAGAACATCGTGCCTACACTGACCGATATGAGGAACTAAATATTTTTTTACAACAAGTCGGGTCAAGTATTATATGTTTTCATTAGACGATAAATTCGACTTAATCTACGTTTCGGCGCCACGACAACACGCGGTACCATTTTTATTACAAAAACATAATTTTGTACTTATTTTTATGCACGTGTCGGTATAAGTTCTAGTTGGTGCTCGACGTAAATTTCTTTCGCAAATAAGTCAGGTCATATATAATACGTTTTTGTGGTTACCTTTATGCACATCATTAGTTTATCTACGTTTTGATGTAACTTTTGTTCAGAAACGATTAAGATGTTGACGATACAAATTCGAGCCGCAACGCGCGGGAAACTTTACTAGTTATAAATGAGTTAATTGCCCAGATGGTCCCTGTGGTTTCACGTTTTTCCACGTTTAGTCTCCACCTTTTGGAAATAGCAGGAATGCTCCCTATGGTTTGTTATTTTGTTACTCGGATAGTCACTCGAGTAAATGTCAGGGGACTATCCGAGTAACAAAATAACAAACCATAGGGAGCATACTTGCTATTTCCAAACTAACTGATATTTACCCAGGGAACTATCCAAGTAAAAATAACAAACAATAGGAAGCATACCTGCTATTTCCAAAAGATGAGAACTAAACATGAAAAAATGTGAAACCACATGTACCATACGAGCAATTAACTCTTTCTTGTCTAAAACCCTCGCCAGCAGAAAAAAGGGGCAGGGGCGTTCGTTCATCGTTCTGCCGTAACCCTAATTTTCAAAATTCTTCAATTCAATGGCGAAGCGCGAGTTATCGAGCACATTGAGGAACTTGAAGGTAAAATCAACCATTAATCCTTATAAATTTCTTATTTTTCAGCTCTCCTTCAGCTATTACGAATCATAACTTTGTTCTCAACCCCCAATTTTGTTTCTTTGCTCGATTTTAGTTAAGTGTCTCTGATTTGAGTATATTTGGGGCTTTTGTTATGTATGTGTATGATAGTTCATGCAAAGAGGGGCAAAGAAGGAGGAGAACACCAAAAAGGAAGAAGAGGTCATACCTGATGGAAATTTTGGATCTTACATCACCAAAAAATGGTATTATTCATTGTTATTTATTAGTTTTGTTTACTTATTGTGGTTCATTCATAGAGAAATAGAGTTTTAAGATTTTTCACTCCTGTGTTATTTCACTGAATACTAATGATGTTGGCGTTTATTACTTGAAGAAATTTGTCTGTTTGATTTTTTTTTTCTATAAATGTGCATTCTGCATTGATGATTTTACATTAATTTTTTTAAACTTGTTATACTTTTAAGTCCAATGCAATGCTGATGATCATATGAAAATCTTCAAGGCCTTGGTGTGGTAGTAAGTGCTTGATTTTCTAGTAGAGGTCTCAGGTTCGAGTATAGTTTCCGCTTGTTTTTGTCAACCCTTGATTGTCACCTGCACAATACACTCTTGAGTTTTGCTTGAGTTTTACCTGGTGGCGTTGCTTATAGGGGTTTACGAGCTGGTCAGATTGGCTCGTTTTGAGCTCTATTTTAAAGCTTGAGCTCGGGTCGTGAGTAGTTTTTCAGCTCGAGCTTGGCTCTTGTTCAACTTGTTTGTTATTTCTTACGTGTTTTATTAGTATATATTTACATGTTCACAACTTTTTGTATATATAAATTATATATATTTTTTTTAAGTTAATTTTTATTATTTTATATATAGTAATAATTATTATGTAACTATATATTTGACATATCGAATAAAAAATAATTTTACTTAAAAGCTTGTTTAGGATTGCGAACCTATTTGATCTTGATAAGTAAAGCTTGGGCTTAGGCTCTTTTATTACACGTGCTTATTTTTATTTTCGCCTCGATTTGAGCTTTTAGCCAGCCGATCTCGGGTAGCTCATGAGGGACTTGGTTCGTTTACACTTCATTTGGTTAGCAGGGTTTTGGTGGGTCTTGTGATTTCTCTGGTGAGTTATAAAAGAATGATCATATGCATATTCAATGTTTAGGTATTTAATCAATGCTAACAGGCCTGGCATTGTATATATGGAGTTCTTTATGTTTCTTTGTCGCAGCTATTGTTATAATGTTCTTTTAATGTTATTAACAATTAACAATTGTTTCTGCATTCAGTATGGTTATTATGGAAGGGGATCCTAGTCCAGGGGCCATTAAAGGCCGGATGTCATTTCAAAGTTTTAATCCATCTATTGATGTAAGTTTAAGATCTGCAAGACAAGAAGTATTTTTTTTTAACTATATGCCAATATGGGATTATGGTCGCTACCTTATGCTTGTAGAAATTGAACGAAGAGGCTTCAAACCCAAGACAATCTGACGGTGATGCAACATCCTCTGGTGATCAAGGAGGGAAACCGTCCAATAGGTTGGTCATCTTAAATTTTCTCTAAAAGCGTTTCTGTTTGATTACTTTGATATACTCTGTTTTCTAATTTATAACGATTTCTAGAACCATTATATCAATATACCATGAAGTGGTCATAGATTCCCGTCAATCTTGGTTCTGAATCAAATATTAGTACTGTTGTCAGTTTCAACGGATTTCCTTACGAGTGTGTTGATTTAGGTTATGTTTATTCCTAACGAGCTAATCATAAAAATAAAAGAAAACGCTTAAAAGGAAACTGTTTAGGTAAGTTGAATGTTGCCGGAAATGTGTTTCTAACATGTAAAACCTTCGAGATCTATAGTAGATTATTGTTGAAAAAAATATAATTTTGGTGACACCGTTTGACACCCTATTCATAGAAGGGTTAAATATCATGGACAAGGTGTTCTGGGTCAATCCTAAAAAAAACAAGTTTTGACTAAAGCTTTTTTTTTACCTGTTACAGAGATGATGGACAATCGGTTAACTTGAATAACAATAAAACGAACGGAGACCTCAAAAGGAAACAAGCTGAAGCCACGACAGATGTACAACTTCCCAATAAATCAGAAAATATTATTGAAGGCAACCCGGGTTCTTCCTCAAATAACAGTAGGAAAAATTCTCATAAGCGAGGAAAGCTCGACTTCAATGTTTTAAGATCTCCAAAGAGTCAGAACAGA
Source organism: Scalesia atractyloides (assembly GCA_947069175.1). Taxonomy (NCBI): domain Eukaryota; kingdom Viridiplantae; phylum Streptophyta; class Magnoliopsida; order Asterales; family Asteraceae; genus Scalesia; species Scalesia atractyloides. The sequence continues at coordinate 36,145,067 of CAMTDV010000015.1, forward strand.
ACGGGCTGACTATATGGTACTCAATTAAAATTTTAGCTCCTCAGGGTTAGTCAGTTGGATGCCATGTAACCTTCTGACAAGCTTATCATGTTCAGAGTATAAGTTCAGTGGCCCGTGTGGAAGTTCAATTGTTGATCTACGCATTATTTGACTGCTTGTATCTTGTTTAAGTTTGTATTAGTTATGATGAAAGAACAATCTTTTTTTTATTTAACTGTGTTGGTATTGTTATGACATAATCCTTCTAGATTGAATGTTGGAAACCCTACTTACGATATACGAAAAGACAATAGATTTCAAACAGAGTGTTGGTGATAGTTTTGAGTAGAGGTGACAAAATGAGTGGGTCGGATTTGTATGGTCGTTGGGTTGGGATGGGTATGGGTTAGAATAGGTTTTGGTATACTAGAAAAAAAATGTTAGAATGGGTTTGGGTCAAAATGGGTTTGGGTGAGGATGGGTTTAGGTCAAGATCGGTCAATTAAAAATGGTTATTTTAAAAAAGAAGCATGTGGGCTTCGTGTCTACCTAGTCCAACAATAACTAATATTTTAACACAATTTTTAAAGTAAACTAAATAATCTACGTCTATATCTATACTACATAATAAAGCAATTTACTATAAGACATTTTTTTAGATCCCTATTTTTGGTGTTAATAAAGCAATACTTAATATTTTGACACTTTTCTAGATCCCGATTTTGATCCGTTTCGTATCTAGGGTGTTAACATTTCGAGCATTTATCTTTCCTGCTAATCTAATGGCTTCATCACCAAGGTACTAGGGTTTATATATTTTGTTTGCTTTAATTTTCTTTGGATTATGATGATTTCAATATATTGAAGACACAAATATTTAGGGCTAATCGTCTTTTTTACTTTATATCATTGTTTATTGTTTATGTTTCTCATATGTTGATTTTTAGTTGTCTTATGAATTTTGTTGATGTTTGTTATGTTTAATAAAGTCTGGTTGTTGTTAAATCTTTTGTGCCAATGGTTATGTTTTATCAATCACAATGTGGTTATACCATTATAATGTGTTTTTGAAGGGTCCTATTATTTACACCCAGTCTTTTACTATTTACATAAGTAAGGTGACATTAATAAATTTAAATTTGTGTTTTTCTTTTATAATTTCCGATATATATTGTTTTATAAAAAATGAATATGGTTTTGCAATGTACTTATTTTTATGTACGTTTGATATAAATTTTATAAAAAATGGAGCCGTATCAAATATAACGTTTTATAAGTCATTATAAATTTTTGTATTCCGTATTTTATAAAATCTATATCAATACGTAGATAAAAATAAACACATCACAAAACCATATTCGTTTAAAAAAAACATTATATATCGGAAGTTATAAAAGAAAAACATAAATTTGAACTTATTAATGTCAAATCACTTAGTGTAAGTAACAAAAGATTGGGTGTAAATAGAATCACCCGTTTTTAATAGAGTTAAGTGCCAAAATCGTCCCTGAGGTTTGGGCATGTTTGACAATTTCATACAAAACAACTTTTTTATACCATATTGTCCTTCACTTTTTGGATTTTTTGCATTTTCATCCAAACGTCTAACTTTTTTTTGCCACAATCGTCCCTGATATTTGGGATTCTTTTGCCATTTTCATCCAAATATTTGACAGAAAAATAAAGCAAATTAGAGTTTTGGATGAAATGGCAAAAAATCTTAAAAGTGAAGAACTATTTAGTACAAAAAAGTTGTTTTGGATGAAATTGGCAAACATGCCCAAACCTCAGAGACGATTTTGGCAGTTTACTCTTTTGAGTATAATAGAATTGAAAGATATGTTTTTTTTAATGGCAACGCTTACTCTACTCTATTCATCAATAATTGAATGATATGTATATCTTTATAATTTTAATAGATTGATTATAGTTAAAATCTATTTTTTTTCTTAATCATGCATCTGATTTGAATGGTTCACTTGTATGGTAATAATAATCTTAGACCAAGAATGAGGAGTTTAACACTGGTCCTCTTTGTTGATGAAGAGTGTCTAAAATAATAACATATCACATATGCTTCCACATAATTAATGTTCGGTGTAAAGTTTCTTGTAGTTAGCATATGCGTTCTAGGTAGTTGAACGTTCAAAGTGCACTCAACACTCAAAGGGTGACTTTGTCGTCTATGCACAAGGTGCGTAAAAGGTGCACTTAGGCATGTTTTATGTTCGGTTATGTGAACCACGAGGTGTCAGCCCAGTGGTCAGCCTCACCCATTCCAAACGGGAGGACGCGGGTTCGAGTCCAGCTCGGCCCGAATAATCCTGCTGGGTAGTAACCGCCAGGCAGCTATGGGGCTAAGCTAGCTTGGGGAGGGAGAACCCTCCCGCAGTTAGGGGTACCGTGCATTTACCCCTTTTTTTTTCCTTATGTTCGGTTATGTGGGCCTTGCTGCACTCAAGACGGTTTGGCTAAGCCCTGACCTAGACTAGGCGCGTGCTCCTTTGTTGTCTTTAAGTACATACGATGTGTTAAATATTTGAGTACTAAATAAACAATTGTGTAATCAATTTGTAAAGTTGCCATTAGTGTTTAGTGCGTAAAACGGGTTTGAAGAGGTTGTTGCTGCTATTGACATTGTTTCTTTGATTTTATATAACATTTTTGTTGTCATTTTGTTGCTCATCCAGGTTCTTATTCACTCCTGGAACAATAAGAAGCTTCTAGGTCGTGTTAGGGCGTCTGATCGACTGTTGATGCATATGTCTGTCGCCTACGTCATCAAATAACATCGAGTCTGTAATAGGAGCATAAAGCTAGATTTCATACTTTGTAAGTCCACTTCGTACGAAGAGGAGGTCACTTCGTACGAAGTGAAATAAAACCACTTCCTAGGAAGTGAAGCCAGATCATACAAAGTGAACACTAGTCTTGTGCGATGTGGATTGCCTATAAATAGGTTCGAGGTGTTAGTGTTATTTAGCGGTTGGTGTAATCAGGACGACGAGGCTCTATGCAGTTGTTTCGGGATCTGTAACGTTGAAGTGATTAATGAAACAATAGTTAAAAGTGAATCTTGTTAAACATGTCACGTAACTCTTAAATGGATTCCGCACGTTTATGAGTAGGCTAAAAAAATTAGTGCTTGAGCTATCATACCCGGATAACAGACCTACAAGTGGTATCAGAGCTAGAAGGCCTGATTTGAAGACATTCTACAAAATTCAGCATCAAGACACTTCTCTTCTACTCATTTTTATTTCTTTTGATCATTTTTCTAAGATTTAATGGACAAAATGGCTTAATTTTCTCAAGGATTAAGTAAAAACATGTTCTAACGAACCCTTGAAAAAATCAGAGCTAAAATCAATCGATATCATGACAATAATTGCAAAAAACATGAAATTATGAACTCATTTCGTATGATTTGATACCCTCACTTTGCACGAAGCAAACATTCACTTCACAAGAAGTGAAATTTTGTCTAATTTGATATTTTCACTTCACACGAAGTGTACATTCAATTTGCACGAAGTGAATTTTAACTGTTGATTGATTGTTTGTGTATCAGTTCGCACGAAGAGGTCCACATCGTACAAATTTCACGTCGCACGAAATCATTTCTTGACAAATTTTCGATAAAATGGAAAACGAGTTTTATAATAATTTTGCTGCATCATCCACATCAATTTCTAATGCAATTACCCAAGACGTAAACTTAGACAATCTTATGGGTACTATGTAGAAACCACCAAAGTTGATGAATCTCGAAGATTATGGAGGGTGGAATGAATGTTTCGTCAACTGGGTACAAGCCAATTACCTCGATTGCTGGTACACTATTGAGGAGAAATATGTTGCTCCCATCGAAGATAATGGACTTGAAAAAACGTTAACTCAGCTAACTGAAGGAGATAAGGAAAAGTTTGTAAGTGAAAAGTAGATGATGAATATCTTGCAGCAAGCCATCAAAGAAGATATATTCACGTTATTACAACATGATGGTGACACTCAGTCAACCTGGAATAAGCTAAGAGTAAAGTTTCAGGGTAGCAAAGAAATGATAAAAAGTAAAATAGTGCTACTCAAGAAAGAGTTCAAAATTTTCACAACATTTAGAGGCGAAATGATGAAACAAGTGATTGAACGATATCATCATCTAGTAGTGGAAATGAAACCTTTTGGTATTCGTAAAGAAGATGCATAATGGGTTGACAAGTTTGCCGACACATTACCTCAGGGAAAATGGTCGACTTATCTAACTATTTTGAAAATCAGTTCAGAGTAAAGTAGTTTGAGTCTAAGTAAATTCATTGAGAAACTCGAAGGGTATGAACTTGAAATGCAAAAAGTAGCTAAATCAAAAGGTGCAAATATTCAACTAGATATTAATCTGTACCCTACAAAGGAAGTCCAACAGCCAGCATTCAAATCCTGAAGATTCAAACTGCATACAGCACAGAAAGCACATCTGGTTATTCAACAACTACTACAAATAGTGGTACTAGGTTCACATCTTATTCTAGTTTTGATCCAAATACACCGATGCAGAGCCCCTAGTCATCTCAGAGCTCGAATAGTTTTAACAGGCAGCACAGTCAAAGCAACTCCAATCCTCATATCCTACAGTGCAAGATGGCTATAAATCTTCAGAACGCTTAAGATTTTACAGAAAACGCAGCTAAACAACACATGGGCTTACTTGCTTTGGTGTTGGAATCTTATGAGTGTTTGATTGATGGAAAGATCGGGAATCCTGAAATGACAAAAGAGGATTACGATAAAATTGATTTAGAGGAAATGGAGTTAATGGATATAAAATGGTGTTTGGGTAGTGTAGTTCGGAGAGCTAAAAAAATTATGGATATTACTGTTAGGAAATGTCTCGTGGGTTCTAACACAAAACTGGGATTTGATAAATCCAGAGTGACTTGCTTCAAGTGTAAGGAAAAGGGTCACTTCAAAAGAGAGTGCTCGAATAGAGAAGTTCATAGAAGTCATCAAAACCCTTTTGATGATTATTATAAAAGAGCAATATATCACAAAACTTCTCAACGTCAAAATCAATCAAGACTTTTTCAATTAGATGAAGTTTCGGAAAGAACAAAAGATAAAGCTCTTGTCACTACACAAGAAGATGAAGGTTTTAACTGGAATGTATTTTTTAAGCACCGAAAGTCATGCATTGTTTGCAGAAATTATTGAAGAACCGGAACCAAATTCTGTTTATGATGAAGTTCCATAAGATGATCACTGCTACTATACTAGTGAAGAACTTATACATATGCTCTTCAAGAATTTATATCTCCTGATATGTGTAACGCTCTCTTCAGTTATCAAGGAAATTGTTAGAATACACAAAGTGAAGAAGAAATGATTGCTGAAAAGATAATGATGGATCGTGCAAAAGAAGAAAATTTTAAAGCTGATAAAAAATTTAAAGTTGAAAGAGTTCAATAAGAGAAGAAGATTGAGAAAGTTGAAGAAGAAAGACAGTGCACAAAATGTTTGAAACCGTGCATGTCTTGTCTAAAAAAAGTTGAGAAATACATGGAGCTTAAATGTCATATTGATAACCTGTTAAGTGATTTCAAAATCGCACAAGAGGCTTGTAGGTCCTGATCAGCCGGTTCTAGACGGAAGTTTGTGCGTATAATCGCTATTACGTTAGAATGTTATTAAGAAAGGAGTAGAAGCAGCATAAGTCATATGTTATTAATTCATACCGAAAGAGTATACATCTTGTAATGCTGGCGAATCCTGGAGAAATTTTGCCAGCACCTCCCCGCCCGGGAGCGCAAAAACTTCCATTACAATGAACACACGACACTATTTATAGGCAACGCGGGCAACTCGTACGAACTGTCTACAATCCGTACGAAGTGGCTACACTTCGTACGAACTGAACTTCGTACGAAGTGACACTATAATCCCCTTTCAGTTCGTACTTGGGTCGGGTGTTCGTATCTAATCTGTACAATATTCAACGCACGCTCTATCTAACCTATTCGAACAATGACGGACACACAAAGTGTATCAACAGATTCCCCATTGTCCGTTACTGTCGAAGCTTGATCTCGATCTTGAAATATGAGAGCCATGTTGAATATTCTGCAACTTCAATCATGGTGTCTATCGATGTTGTCGAAATGCGTCAACAAATTCCCCCTTAATTGATGATTCGGTTTGCATTATCATCGTTAAGCGCCAATTCCCCTTGAAATAATTCTCTTTAGAAATTAATCTTCAGGTGTTTGGTTGCACAGTTTCCGACCTCCTCTGATTTGCTTAACTGACAAATTTTCTCGGATAAACACCAAGTTGAAGCTAACCAATGCAGCTTCTTCATTTCAATGATAACCACATCCTCATTCGGTTTAGCGCACCCCTCCGATGCTCGATCCTCTGATCTTCAAAACCTAACCGGCAATTGATAGAAACTTCAAAATACCATAATGGTCAACTGCTAATTAACGAATATCCTCGAAAATCTCAAATCATCTGGTAACACATCGAATCTAAGAAACATTCATTCTTCTGTGATCAGAATCACATTCTTCATCTTCAGTCACAATAACAAATATATAGCTATCTCCGCTGAATCGGCACAATGTTTTCAACAAACATCATCATTCAACGGCGGTTAGTCCAAGAAGAACAATTCTTCTGTCTAAAGAATAAAAATGATACCTAAGGCTATCCTCGGTCATTCGTGTACAGTAACATATCTTGAATCACCTCAGATCTCTTTGGCCATTTCTAGAACAACGAACTAGTTCGTGCTACACTTCATCCCCATCGAAGATGAGGACTCTAACCCTTAAGCATCAATCTGTATCACGGTCTGAAAAATCTAAACTTCCTGTGATCACGAAATCCCAAATGTATAATCTATTTCGTGAGCAACTGGTACACTACTTCGTATGAAAGATCCATTACATCATCTTCTTTAGTCATGATTCCTCGTATACCCCAGCGCAACTGAAACTACAAAACATCCTCATTTCCTGGTGGTTAGTCCGGAAAACAGTTCATTTGCTTTGTAGAGTTAAAGATAAGCAGTCATGTCTGCATCCGCAAACATACGAAGACTCTAGCGTAAATCCATGACCATGACCTTAGAATCTGATAAACAATTTCTTCAAGACTCGGTTATGTTGGTTATGCAACCCCGCTTTTACGAAAAGTAGACCTCTCGATCCTCTGCATTTCCCAGATAATCTGCAGTCGGAACCACTCGAATACAGTTGCATGGACACGAATTTCAAATATGCCGGAATCTTCAAATATACTTTGAAATTTTTATTCCCCCTCATTTTTGCAAATTCTGACCGTACTAAATTTCTCACTGAAAATTACCCCTCAAATTTGGAAAATTCAGTTTTCATCAAATGCAGATTTTACGTGTAGGCCCATTACTAGTCACAATACCAAAAGATAAACATTCTGTACAGGTATCAATGACTCTCCCATTATCTTCAACATTTTGTGACCGTACCACCTGTTGGGATTGACCCCTACAAAAGAACAGATGATAAAATGCCAAAAAAGGTCTGGTCTATATGATCCAAAATAAACAGTGTTTTAGTTTCACAACTTCCCTCAATGACAAGGCACCTAACATCTGATAGCCCTAACATCTGCTCAGTGCTAAGCTCTGCTGTTTGTAAAGACTGTTGAAGACCAAAGCTCTGCTTGAAGTTAAAAGTCTGTTGAAAGTCAAAGGTCTGATCACCCTTTGAAGAACATATGATAAAGCTTCAACAATGGTTAAGCACATTAGTGGATAGCATCCTATTTGGGTAACCATTAGTGTTTTGTAATTATATCAGAGGTTAGCATTAGCAGTGTTAGAAGTTGTTAGGTTAGTTAGATATCATTGTCTTGGTGATGTCAGTAAAGATGCTTCAGAGATTAGGATTTGTACTATAAATAGACAGTGCATGTACTGTTCTATTAAGCTCACACACACACACACACTTATCTTGTACAATCTAATCTGTGTGAAGCTTAGGCTGAGGGGGAGTTAGTGATTCATACATGTAATTACTTGTAATCCTTTTCAATCTTTTGAAGTCATGAAAACATTGTTTCTTGAAAGCTAATCTCCCATTTGATTGTGTTACAAGGTTTTAAATTGTATTCCGCTGCAAGTCTTATCTGTTTTATCTCATTTTATGTTCAATTTGTTTAAAACAACACAATCAGGTCAATCTCATAGCCTAACAATTGGTATCAGAGCTTGGTCAATCAAATTCGATCTAACAATCGACTTGACGTAAAAAGATCAGCTCAATTCTTGTGATACTGTGTTGATCGTAATTGTTGGAAAACAAATTTTATCACAAATACTCGATTTTATCAATTCGAGTATTTGTGATAAAATCTGTGATGATTCTACGGTTGATGGTAGCTAAGAATTCATCTAATGTCTTTAAAAGACTAAGGTGAACTTAAATATTAGGAACAAGAGCTATATGATGAACATAAGTTATGAGAAATTTTTTTAAAGGTTATGGGTTGATGTTTAGAAAACCAGAGCAAAAGTAATGTGAATTTTAGCATAAGCAGTTCTGCAAAAATGTCTAAGGTTCTCAAAACATTACTGTAAATGATTCTGGATTGATTATTCTTTCCTTGAAAACCTTCCAGTGAATGCTATTTGCTCATGGAAAGGTTAAAAGAGGAATAGAAGAAAAATCACAAAAAAATCTAAAAGTGTGTTTATCTCAAAACTTTTAATGTTAAAAAGAAAAGAGTCTCCCTTGAAGACAATTTTTATCTCAAAACTTTTAATCTGAAAGTGTGTTTATCTCAAAACTTTTAAATCTGAAAGTGTGTTTATCTCAAAACTTTTATCTGGTGACAGCACAAAAGTCACAAGAAACCATTGTTGCTACTTCCTCACAACAACTGGAAAGATCTCCACCCAAAACTACAACTCCTCATGATTCCTCACAAAAGGAACATGTTGTAAGCACAGGGACACCACAACTTGAAACATTACCCTCACTTGAGAGTATGTTGAACTGTCCTTCTCCCAGGGCAAATTCTTCTTCCACATCACTTCCCACATCTCAAATTAAATCAACCCTGAAGTATCTATTTGAGGTCATTGGAAGTCGAAACAAAACAACCTCTCTCACTAACACATAACTGAGAATACATCCTCTACAATGGCTGTGTCTGATAAAATTTCATTGACAAACCTACAAACAATTGAGGAGGTTACACCACTTGAATTTCATGAAATTCTTGTTGGTAGTTCAAGTGGAGCAGCTACTACAGATGTTGAATCCAATGATTTACATCTGGACAGTAGTTTCATAAATAAGTCTCCCTTGAAGACAATTTCTACTGAGGCTATCATGGTATCCACTGTTGGTGTTAAAACCACTGTTGGAATTACTAAGGAAACCTCTGTCGTAGAAAGAAGTCCCTAGTACCAAGAAAAAGGGGCATCTATGTTTGAAACAAGGGTTGAAACCTCTGTTCATGATAACATAGATATAACTACCACTTTCGGTAGGAGTTCGGATGATCCTATTAAGATGATCTAAAATATAAAGTTTTGACAGAGAGAATTACTAGAATAGAGACATCAGTGGCAGATATCAAAAATATGCTGCAACAGATGTTAGAAGCTTCAACGTCTCAAAGCACTGCTCAACCCTCTGCTCTTCAAACCGCTGATATAGTCAAACAAGTATATCCTTTGTTTGAACAACAACGCAAACTTGCTGATCACCAGCATGAAATCCGTGTGAAAATGCTCAAAGATTTGGTTGATGAAAGATATAGTGAAACTCAGGCAGACCTCAAGGGCATCAAAGAATTCCTTACAAAGAAGTTTGGCACTTCCTCTACACCTATCTTCAAAAAGGATGATGCCAAAAAGGGGGAGAAAACTAAGTCTGTGGATAATATGACAAAGCAAAAGCCAGAACTTGAAAAGAATCCTTGGTAACTTCTGCTGAAACATCTGTCAAAGAAAAGAAAAAAAAGGAGTTGATGAAACCCTATACATTCAAGCAGACGATAAAGATACGAGAAAAAGGATTTCTAAAAAGGATTTTGGTACTTCAAGCAGAAAGAAATCAGCACCACAAGAACCTGAAGAGCAAACCACTGCTATATCATATCCACTGCTGCACCTAAACCAACAACCCCACCTCACAAATCACCTGCTAAAAAGCAGAAAACAACACCAACCTTCACTACAACAGATGTTGTGATTACTAAAGGTACAACAGATGTTAGAACAACAGTGGTTGAGACAACAGTTTCTTCATCAGTTGTTAGTCAAACCACTGCTATTATATCTTCTCAAAACCAAACCCCTGTAACACACCCATCCATAATAACTCACTCAACAACTGATTCACCAAGCTCAGTCTATACAAGAAAAAGAAAATTCAAAGTGACTGATGATATACCCACACCTACACCACTTATTCTAACCAATCCAGAACCTTTCATTCCTCCATCATCACCAATATCAAACTCACTTACTCAATCACCTACTGGCCGAAATTCAACAAGACAAATACCTCTGGCAGTATATTATCCTTTGGAAGTGCTTGCAGTTAAAGATGAAATGTTACAATTCTTCACAGAGGATAATCCATCCAAAAGAACATTCCCATCTCTTTTTGGCTACAGAGCTCCAAGGAACATTGAGGAGTATCTGAGATTAAAAGTCAAATAAGCCAATAACATTGCAAAAGAAGAGAGTAAAGGGAAAGTTGAAGTTTACTTGTCAAGTCGAATGCAGCATGCACTTAGTAAAGTTAAGAAACTGGACGACTTTGCAAAAGACTTGAACAAGAAGGGGTCAACTCAATAACCTAATGCTGATATTCAAAGAAACTAAGAAGAGATTTGATAGAAATTATCATGAGAGACAAACCATATCAAGCTGAAGAGCATCAATTTGAAGAATGGCCTCTCAAAGCTCTTCAACAAGAAGCAAGCAGGTGTGAAAAAATGAAAAATGATCCTCAGATAAGGAAGATTGCACCAGACTGGAACAAGTTCAAGAAAGCTAAGTCAAATGCATATCTTGCCTTAGATGAATACATCCAAGCCTTCAATCAAAGGAAAGAGCATCAAGTGGATAAAATACATGAAAAGAAGGAAGATGAAAACATGAAAGAAAAAAACTGGATGCTACTTCATCAGATTATCAGGATCCACCTACTATCACTGCCATATCTTTATCAAGCAGGCAAACTTCACCAAACTCATCACAAATAAAACTTCTCCCAAGAAACCCATTGAACTCAAAAATACTAAAGTGGATGTCTGATAAACAGACCCATGTATTGACTCTGCTCAAGTCCAATGAGAAAGTTGATTATATTACAAGGAAGGATGCACTAGGCTTGGGTGTAGCTGACCTTCAGGATCTTTTGGAACTTCAACTGTACAGGGATGAAGATGATGAAAATTCCCTAAATTTTGAACTACAGTTCAAGAGACAAATCAGGGAAAAACTAACGAGAGAATAAAGATCATGAATAAAGAAGAGTTTTGGCATCATCTGTTCTAGGGGAGATTGTTGGGATTGACCCCTACAAAAGAACAGATGATAAAATGCCAAAAAGTTCTGGTCTATATGATCTAAAATAAACAGTATTTTAGTTTCACAACTTCCCTCAATGATAAGGCACCTAACATCTGATAGCCCTAACATCTGCTCAGTGCTAAGCTCTGCTGGCTGTAAAGACTGTTGAAGAACAAACCTCTGCTTGAAGTTAAAAGTCTGTTGAAAGTCAAAGGTCTGATCACCTTTTGAAGAACATATGATAAAGCTTCAACAAGCTCATCAGTGGATAGCATCCTATTTGGATAACCATTAATGTTTTGTAATTATATCAGAGGTTAGCATTAGCAGTGGTTAGAGGTTGTTAGGTTAGTTAGATGTCATTGTCTTGGTGATATCAGCAAAGATGCTTCAGAGGTTAGGATTTGTACTATAAATAGACAGTGCATGTACTGTTCTATTAAGCTCACACAACACACACACACACGCGCACTTATCTTGTACGATCTAATCTGTGTGAAGCTTAGGCTGAGGGGGAGTTAGTGATTCATACATGTAATTACTTGTAATCCTTTTCAATCTTTTGAAGTAATGAAAACATTGTTTGATGAAAGCTAATCTCCCATTTGATTGTGTTATAAAGTTTTAAATTGTATTCCGCTACAAGTCTTATCTGTTTTATCTCATTTTATGTTCAATTTGTTTAAAACAACACAATCAGGTCAATCTCAGAGCCTAACATCACGAGATTTGTACTCTGAAGCTCTAGACGGTATCCTCGAACATGCTGAATTAGACGTTAAAATCTCCAAAAAAATTCTATCAACAAATTTTTTATTTTTATTTTTATTTTTTAGCTCTTTTCACTTCGTAAGAGTTGGACCTCCACTTCGTACGAATTGGAACTCCACTTCGTACGAACTGGAACTCCACTTCGTACGAACTGGTCACTTCGTACGAAATGCAATTCGCACAAAGTGAGCCTGAATACGTTTTTCGATCCAGAATCTTTATTACTTCGAATTTCGAGATGATTCCACCACATATCTGGTCGAAAAAGGTTTTCTAACAATCCTATAAGTTCAATTTTACATTTTGTCCATGGATTGTCCTTTATTTTGATGTTTTACGTCTAAAACCCACCTTAGTCCATAAATGTCCATAATTCATGAGCGTAGGTGTTAGCCGTAGCTCTGATACCAATTGTAGGTCCTGATCAGGCGGTTCTAGACGGAAGTTTGTGCGTATAATCACTATTTCGATAGAATGTTATTAAGAAAGGAGTAGAAGCAGCGGAAGTCATATGTTATTCACTCATACCGAAAGAGTATACATCCTGTAAGGCTGGCGAAATGTCACACCCCGATAATTCGATTACATCAGAGCCAGGCGTGATCTGACCGGTATCTTTATTGCACAGCGGAAGTTTAATGTTGCTAAGACTTATAGAAAGTGAACGCCCGTTAAGTACTCCGATCCCCATGGGTTCTCCTATTCCAACCGTGCCATTATTTAAAAATGTAACCTGAGAAAGAAACATACGAAAAATCAACATAATGTTGGCGAGTTCATAGTTTGTTCAAAAAGATTTAAAATAAATCTTTTTAGTAACCGGTTTAAATATTGATGAGAAAACGTACTAAAACCATTTTTCTTGGCATGTCAATGGAAAACCTTGTTTTTGTAATATTTGAATAACCGTCGATGTCCGCGTACGACAAAGACAACATACCCGCATGAGCCTATAACCCACCCCAAGCTAGTAAGTGCCTCTACAAACCGTTTACTCAGGACGGTAGACTAGCAGGCGGTTATAGTTCCAATGTGTAGCGAGGACTTCACTGTACAGTTTTAAGCGACCCTACGGCCCTTAGTGTTGAGTAGTGGACAATCCAGTCCTTGAGTCTTCGTGCCTCGCACGAGTATAGGTGGGTCTAACCCACTCGAGTCTTTGTCATTGGGCCTAGCCCACGAGTCTTTGCCATTGGGCCTAGCTCACTTGAGTCTGTTAGTAGGACCAACCAGTCCCCTTATTTGTATGTAGGACAATCCAGTCCCTGTGTCTGTATGTAGCTAGGACATTCCCGTCACTAGTCGTGAAACTCATGCACGTTCTGAAAATACGCGTGTGTTTTGTAAAACCGGTATATTGAGTATGAACCTTTCGTAAACCATTTGAGTTTATTGAAATCCATTCGCAATATGGTTTAGAAACATAAATCTTTTTGTTCCTTGAAATATTATGTGTACTTTTGTAAAACTTGCATGTCTTTCCACCCCCAAAAACATTTATAAAAATGTAAAATCGTAAAAAGTGGGGGTTATGAACTCACCTTGATATCCTTGTGCAAAGCTAGCTAAATGTGAATCCATAATGTTGTTCCAAGAACGTAACTCGCTAGCATCCAACTATCTCATTCCTATCAAGGAATCACTTATAAGTTTCTAAATATGACGTAGCTAAACTACGCGTCATCGTGCTCTAACGAATCGTTAACCAACGATTCAATGGGAAGATACTAACTTGATTGAAACAATGTTATTATACTCGTTTAATCCCGTTTATAGTCAACGATGAATACTACACCTTGAGAATACTTAGTGTTCGAGGGGTTTAGAATATATTTATATAAAAATATAAATATATATTTACAAAATCGTGTTAGTCGTCCCTAATGATTGCGCGTGTATGTGACAAATAGTTATATGAAAATAACACATTATGAACCAGTATAATATATTCATGCATTTCTCGAATAGTTGTCATATATGTTGACGGATAATAACACGAACCGTCATAGTGCTTCATAAGATGTCAACATATATATATGTGTGTATGTGTGAGAGAGAGAGAGGGAGAGTAAACGTAAATGTGCACGTATATATACGCAGGTATACGTAAACGTCGCATATAGAAATAATTATATAGTGCTATGCTTGTAAAATTGACCTCGATGGTTTGTTATCAAATAATTCGGTTAATAATATATGTGAAGGTCGTACGGTGTTATGTCATATTCCGTTTAGGTGTGTGAAATAAATATAAATACTTATATTTATTTTATAAAATTCTCCGAGTTCGGTTAAATTAATAACCCCTTTATGTTATGAATGTAGAAACTTGTTCCGTAAGTTGTAAAAATCGTCAAAATAAATATGTACTTGTATTTATTTATATAAAATACTTCAGATCTCGTTACACTTCGTGTGTTTAATGTAAACATGTTTCCCGTTATAGGTTTTTTACGGAAAAAAAGGATAGAGCTTCCCCTGATTTTAGTAGGGCCGGCTCAACGTTTTTAAAGGCTTAAGGCGAAAAAAAAGACCTGAAGCGAAATCAAATTTTAGGGTACTTTTATGAATAAGTGGCCAACTTGAAAGGTATAAAAGATGTTTTACCAAAATCGATAGGAGTGTTGAACTAGTATGTACAAAGGATTAACAAATTAGGGGCATAAAATAATCATACAAAATTCAAGCAAGATCAACTAATAAAAGAAATAAACAGAGTTTGAACTTTTGACCCTGATAAAAGTGTACGATGAGCACCTTTTTATTTTGTTTACCTGCTCACTTAGTTTAGTTTCTTTAATTCACAATAGCTCAAGCCGATATATATAAGACTATATATATATATATATATAAGTTATGTAAATATTTTTATGCATAAGTTTGAGAAATTTTTAGTATAATGTTTTCACTAGTCGGTTCGGGTGTGAGCTCGGTTTCGCGTTAAAATAACAATAAAAATGTAACGTAATTCGCATCATTAAAATTTTACCAAGCCTGGCGTTGAGTAATTGACCATAGTTGACCGACAGTTGACCGCTGCCCGGTTGACCCGAGCCTCAAATCTGACTTGTTGACCAAGTTTGACCACAATTGACCCGAACCTGAACAGAACCTCAAATTTGCCTCGTTGACTAAGTTTGACCCGAACCGAGCCTAAACCAAACTGAGACTGAACCGCACCGTGCCGCGTCTGAACCGAACCAAGTCTGAACAGAACCGTGCCGCGTCTAAACCGAAATGTATTCTTATTTTTTTAGAAAACTCAAAATATAAAAGTCTTGGTGTTAAATGAATTTGCTTTTAACCAAAACAACCCTTTATGGGTGAACGATCTAAATAAACAACTTGTAAAGTGTTAAAACAAGAGTTTAGAGAGATGAAAAATACTTACTAAAAATCAATGAGAAGGTTTAGATGGATAAGGAGGCTTAAAAACACTTGATCGTCACTTCATTCACCTTGGGACGCTTGAATTTATCTTGAATCCTTGAAGCAATTATGGAAAAATGGAAGGGTTTTGTATGTGAATGTGCAGCCGTGAGTTGTAAAAGGGTTTGAGGTTGAGTTGTTTTAATTTCACAAGTGTTGTATTTGTAGGATGTAGTTTTTATAGATATCATCTTTATTGAAAGCAAATCTAACCCATGTATTCATGTGCACATGGAAGGTATGGTGCATGATGTCATGTATAGGTTTTTTTCATTCAAATGGTGGACTTTTATGTCCCTTTGTTTGTCGTAGAAGATAACAAACACAAAAGGTGAATGAGTTTTGGAATTTAATAATTAATGTTTTTTACTACTAAGTTTAGTTGGTTAGTTGGTTCATAACTTGTATGATTTCATCCCAACTAAAATCTTTTATGTATTCACCATATTATACATATGTACGTATACATCTAACATATAGATAGATATGCACATGTACGACATGTGATATGAATAACAAACCAGTTATAAATACTTGGTAGCATATATATACACACACACACATTGCGTGGTCGTAAATCTACAATCTTAATAAAACATGGACAGACGCTAAAAATATAAATTTGAAATGAACCTTATTTAAATATTACAATAATATATGACATAATATTTCAGTTTTCAAGATAATAAACGAGTCCGAAGCTTCCGTTTCGTTATCGCTGCGTTCTCCCTGTCGCGTTTTTCGTTCGCATATGCGTTTTATGACGTTTGGAAGCAGAATAATTCAGTAAAACAAATTCATGCGTATAAATATACGTATAAAAATCGTATTTTTCGGCGTTGTCAGTATTTCTTCCGGTGTCAGTTCGTTATCGTTTATACGTTCGGCAGTTTTCCCGCAAATCATCATTCGCGTACTGTAAGGTCAGAAAGACATCCATAGGCATTCCAAAGGCCCGATTAAGTTAATTTGTTTCTTAAAACAATACGTATAATCGTTTTAATGTTTGTTATGCGCATAATTTATAACAGAAAATTTACCGGTTATCACATTCTCCCCCTGTTATAGAAATTTCGTCCTCGAAATTTAGGCTATGTCATATCCTTAGAGGTATGTCATGTGTGGGTAGGTACGAATAATGCCCAAGTGAATGACCACGAAATTAAATCAAGACTTGTTCGAATTATATGAATATGTGGACATACTAAAACAATGAGAACCTAACGGTTCAACCGAATTTATTTCTGGAATTGATGCCAAGTGAACGAGACGTAGTGATACAATAACCAATGTGAGTAAGTTTATGGGGTCCAACAAAAGAGGAATTCAACCAACAGATGTCCAAATGAACGTTCACAATCTGCAAATGAATTTTAGAAACAATATAATATACTACCAACGGAAGCTTGCGTTGGTTGTGGAATAAGTGAAACTTAGAATCAACAAGCTCAATGAAATAGAATCATGAAATGATTTGTCAACTTTTCGAATCACAAAATGAATAAAAATCAATGTGTTGGCGTTATTGAATTGCAAGGATACACCGATATACAAGAAAACTTAGTGTATCATTGTCTTAATACATAGTTGCATTAAGACTTTTTAAATGATGAGTCAAACTAAAGGCATACCTAGTTTTGCATTAAATGATTGACCATGATTAGCCCAAGCTAAAAGTTTATACCGATGCCACAATGTGTCATTGTGATCGAAATAATTCAATAATAGCGGTGACCGAACAAATTCACCGTGTTTGAAATCAGATGAAGGACTCAACGAAGAAAATCTTGAATATTTGTTCTAAATAAATTTCACAGGATTTTCAATTGATGACAAAAGAACAAAAAAATACAATTTTTGGTCGATAGTGAAAGAACAATAAATATCACAAGATTTTCGACCGATGATGAAAGAACCGTTAGAAGGTACACCGGAATTTAACATGAATTTGTGTACCATTATCTTAACACACGATTGTATTAAGACATGCTTTAATATCACAAACCAACGAAGTGAATTTAAAAATGAATAACAAATAAATAATTAAATCTGTACATGAGGTGTGCAAACGAGATTAGCGCAAGCTTCAAATTTGTGAAAGTGCCACCACAAGGTGGCGTAACCAACAAACGATTCAATGGAGTTGGAGACCAAGTAATCCACTATGGTTTTTCAAAAAACTGAAGTGTTTGTTGGGATTATTTTGAATATGATGGCTTCAACCATCATATGGGACCTTGAATTGAATATATATTGTGAGCAAGTCCAAACAATTGAACTTGATTTAGACACAACCCAACAATGAATACATGTATTGACAAGGAAATTTTGGCACGGTTACATCGATACACCATGCATGTAACTCGAAAAGAAAAGGAGTTTTCCAAGTAATTCGATGACTCGATATCAAGGAGTCAACACTTACAATAATGCAGGTCAACCAAATCACAAATCAATAATTAGATGCAGCGAAATGATATTTGAATATTTGATTAAAACAATCATTGGAAGTAAAACCCCATTCGTAACAAGCAATGCATGTGTACCATATGAATTTATCGAGAAACGAAGCAAATGAGTGTTCGCTACCATGAAAGAAATTCACGTGATACAATGACCATTCAGAGAAGTAGAGATGTGAAAATCTACTCATTATATGAAAATTTCAGCATTTCAAATAAAGAAATTCGAGGACTTACCTAGAATTTCGTGGGATGACCGGTTGTTAGGTGACATTTTCATGGAACGTCGAACATAGCGTAACCCCCATTAAAGAAGTAGGGGGAATGCGAAGACATGTGACTTCTTTTGCAACGCCAATTATTATGAGTCTCATTAGCCTAAGTACCGATTGTTGTGAAATCTCGCTTAAACGTACCTCAGCGTGATTCGTGTTGTTTGCAGGATCACGTGGCAAAGTGCTGCATTTCGGTCGGTAGTTCTCCCGTTGACAGGATTAGCATCGTTGTTGTCATGCCCAATCGTGTTTTCCAAAGGCCTTGCCTCGAAAGTCATGTGTGATGTGCTTTGACATCCGTTGATGTATAGTTTAAGTTTCATGTATATTTGCGCACTAGCATTTCATTCCGTGTATGTTACCTGCTCCTGTAAATAAGATAGCATGGACAATATAGATAATGACGTTTGTCTGAGTTAATAGTCATGGTTCCTACATGCTGACCTTTAATGCATTTCGACATAATTTTTTCAAAGCTCTTAAGTGTGTGTGTTACCGAAAATCTCAAAGTTTTGTTTAGTTTATGTAATTGTTTCGTGTATCGTGTATCAAACACAATACTAGTGTATGATTAAAAACAAAGTGTTTACTCATTGTTTCGGCCATGGTTGGAACCCATATTCGAGTGTTAGGCGTTCTGTATGTATTCAGAGTCTTAATAATCTAAGTCCCAGAGGAAAGTGAGGTTAAAGCTTAGGTGTGTCCATAAAAACCTAATTCGCTGAAACCTATAGCTCTGATACCAATCTGTCACACCCCGATAATTTGATTACATCAGAGCCGGGCGTGATCTGACTGGTATCTTCATTGCACAGCGGAAGTTTAATATTGCTAAAACTTATAGAAAGTGAACGCCCGCTAAGTACTCGGATCCACATGGGTTCTCCTATTCCAACCGTGCCATTTTTTTGAAAATGTAACCTGAAACATGCGAAAAATCATCATAATATTGGCGAGTTCATAGTTTGTTCGAAAAGATTTAAAATAAATCTTTTTAGTAACCGGTTTAAATATTGTTGAGAAAACGTAATAAAACCATTTTTCTTGGCATG
Organism: Scalesia atractyloides; assembly: GCA_947069175.1. NCBI lineage: Eukaryota > Viridiplantae > Streptophyta > Magnoliopsida > Asterales > Asteraceae > Scalesia > Scalesia atractyloides. Next base: position 36,164,601 of record CAMTDV010000015.1, read on the forward strand.
TCAATTGAAAACCTTGTTTTTGTAATATTTGAATAACCGTCGATGTCCGCGTACGACAAAGACAACATACCCGCATGAGCCTATAACCCACCCCAAGCTAGTATATGCCTCTACAAACCGTTTACTCATGACGGTTGACTAGCAGGAGGTTATAGTTCCAATGTGTAGCGAGGACTTCACTGTACAGTTTTAAGCGACCCTATGGCCGTTAGTGTTGAGTAGGGGACAATCCAGTCATTGAGTCTTCGTGCCTCGCACGAGTATAGGTGGGTCTAACCCACTCTAGTCTTTGTCATTGGGCCTAGCCCACGAGTCTTTGCCATTGGGCCTAGCCCACTTGAGTTTGTAAGCAGGACCAACCAGTCCCCTTATTTGTATGTAAGACAATCCAGTCCCGATGTCTGTATGTAGCTAGGACATTCCCGTCACTAGTCGTGAAACTCATGCACGTTCTGAAAATAAACGTGTGTTTTGTAAAACGGGTATATTGAGTATGAACCTTTTGTAAACCATTTGAGTCCATTCGCAACATGGTTTAGAAACATAAATCTTTTTGTTCCTTGAAATATTATGTGTACTTTTGCAAAACTTGCATGTCTTTCCACCCCCGAAAACATTTATAAAAATGTAAAATCGTAAAAAGTGGGGGTTATGAACTCACCTTGATATCCTTGTGCAAAGCTAGCTAAATGTGAATCCATAATGTTGTTCCAAGAACCTAACTCGCTAGCATCCAACTATCTCATTCATATCAAGGGATCACTTATAAGTTTCTAAAATATGACGTAGCTAAACTACGCGTCATCGAGCTCTAACAAATCGTTAACCAACGATTCAATGGGAAGATATTAACATGATTGAAACAATGTTATTTTACTCGTTTAATCCCGTTTATAGTCAATGATGAATACTACACCTTGAGAATACTTAGTGTTCGAGGGGTTTAGAATATATTATATAAAAATATAAATATATTTACAAAATCGTCTTAGTCGTTCCTAATGATTGCGCGTGTATGTGACGAATATTTATATGAAAATAACACATTATGAACCAGTATAATATATTCATGCATTTCTCGAATAGTTGTCATATACGTTGACGGATAATAATACGACCCGTCGTAGTGCTTCATAAGATGTCAACATATATATATATTTATGTGTGTGTGTGAGAGAGAGAGAGAGAGAGTAAACATAAATGTACATGTATATATATGCAGGTATAAGTACGTAAACGTTGCATATAGAAATAATTATATAGTACTATGCTTGTAAAATCGACCTCGATTGTTTGTCATTATTCGGTTAATAATATATGTGAAGGTCATGCGGTGTTATGTCATATTCCGTTTAGGTGTGTGAAATAAATATAAATACTTATATTTATTTTATAAAATTCTCCGAGTTCATTAAATTAATAACCCCTTTATGTTATGAATGTACAAACTTGTTCCGTATGTCATGCCCAATCGTGTTTTCCAAAGGCCTTGCCTCGAAAGTCGTGTGTGATGTGCTTTGACATCCGTTGATGTATAGTTTAAGTTTCATCTATATTTGCGCACTAGCATTTCATTCCGTGTAGGTTACCTGCTCGTGTAAATAAGATAGCATGGACAATATAGATACTGACGTTTGTCCGAGTTAATAGTCATGGTTCCTACATGGTGACCTTTAATGCATTTCGACATAACTTTTTCAAAGGTCTTAAGTGTGTGTGTTACCAAAAATCTCAAAGTTTTATTTAGTTTATGTAATTGTTTCGTGTACCGTGTATCAAACACAATACTAGCGTATGATTAAAACCAAAGTGTTTACTCATTGTTTCGGCCATGGTTGGAACCCATATTCGAGTGTTAGGCGTTCTGTATGTATTCAAAGTCTTAATAATCTAAGTCCCAAAGGAAATTGAGGTTAAAGCCTAGGTGTGTCCATAAAAACCTAATTCGCTGAAACCTATAGCTCCGATACCAACTTGTTACACCCCGATAATTTGATTACATCAGAGCCGGGCGTGATCTGACTGGTATCTTCATTGCATAGCGGAAGTTTAATGTTTCTAAAACTTATAGAAAGTGAACGCCCGCTAAGTACTCGGATCCTCATGGGTTCTCCTATTCCAACCGTGCCATTTTTTGAAAATGTAACCTGAGAAAGAAACATGCGAAAAATCAACATAATATTGGCGAGTTCATAGTTTGTTCAAAAAGATTTAAAATAAATCTTTTTAGTAACCGGTTTAAATATTGATGAGAAAACGTAATAAAACCATTTTTCTTGACATGTCAATTGGAAACCTTGTTTTTGTAATATTTGAATAACCGTCGATGTCCGATTACGACAAAGACAACATACCCGCATGAGCCTATAACCCACCCCAAGCTAGTAAGTGCCTCTACAAACCGTTTACTCAAGACGGTAGACTAGCAGGCGGTTATAGTTCAAATGTGTAGCGAGGACTTCACTGTACAGTTTTAAGCGACCCTACGGCCCTTAGTGTTGAGTAGTGGACAATCCAGTCCTTGAGTCTTCGTGCCTCGCACGAGTATAGGTGGGTCTAACCCACTCGAGTCTTTGTCATTGGGCCTAGCCCACGAGTCTTTGCCATTGGGCCTAGCCCACTTGAGTCTGTAAGCAGGACCAACTAGTCCCCTTATTTGTATGTAAGACAATCCAGTCCCTGTGTCTGTATGTAGCTAGGACATTCCCGTCACTAGTCATGAAACTCATGCACGTTCTGAAAATGCACGTGTGTTTTGTAAAACCGGTATATTGAGTATGAACCTTTCGTAAACCATTTGAGTCCATTCGCAACATGGTTTAGAAACATAAATCTTTTTGTTCTTTGAAATATTATGTGTACTTTTGCAAAACTTGCATGTCTTTCCACCCCCATAAACATTTATAAAAATGTAAAATCGTAAAAAGTGGGGGTTATGAACTCACCTTGATATCCTTGTGCAAAGCTAGCTAAATGTGAATCCATAATGTTGTTCAAAGAATGTAACTCGCTAGCATCCAACTATCTCATTCCTATCAAGGAATCACTTATAAGTTTCTAAATATGACGTAGCTAAACTACGCGTCATCGAGCTCTAACGAATCGTTAACCAATGATTCAATGGGAAGATATTAACTTGATTGAAACAATGTTATTATACTCATTTAATCCTGTTTATAGTCAATGATGAATACTACACCTTGAGAATACTTAGTGTTCGAGGGGTTTAGAATATATTATATAAAAATATAAATATATTACAAAATCGTGTTAGTCGTTCCTAATGATTGCGCGTGTATGTGACGAATATTTATATGAAAATAACACATTATGAACCAGCATAATATATTCATGCATTTCTCGAATAGTTGTCATATACGTTGACGGATAATAATACGACCTGTCGTAGTGCTTCATAAGATGTCAACATATATATATATATATATATGTGTGTGTGTGTGTGTGTGAGAGAAAGAGAGAGAGTAAACGTAAATGTACACGTATATATATGCAGGTATAAGTACGTAAACGTTGCATATAGAAATAATTATATAGTACTATGCTTGTAAAATCGACCTCGATTGTTTGTCATCAAAGAATTCGGTTAATAATATATGTGAAGGTCATGCGGTGTTATGTCATATTCCGTTTAGGTGTGTGAAATAAATATAAATACTTATATTTATTTTATAAAATTCTCTGAGTTCGTTAAACTAATGACCCCTTTATGTTATGAATGTACAAACTTGTTCCGTAAGTTGTAAAAATCGTCAAAATAAATATATACCTGTATTTATTTATGTAAAATACTTCGGATCCCGTGACACTTCGTTTGTTTAATGTAAACATGTTTCCCGTTATAGGTTTTTGTTACGAAAAAAACGGGCAGAGCTGCCCCTATTTTTATAATGGTCGGCTCAACGTTTTTAAAGGCCTAAGGTGAAAAAAAAGACCCGAAGCGGAATCAAATTTTAGGGTCCTTTTATGAATCAAGTGGCCAACTTTAAAGGTATCAAAGAGGTTTTACCAAAATCGATAGGAGTGTTGAACTAGTATGTACAATGGATTAGCAAATTAGGGGCATAAATAATCAAACAAAATTCAAGCAAGATCAACTAATCAAAGAAATAAACAGAGTTTGAACTTTTGACCCTGATAAAATTGTATGATGAGCACCTTTTTATTTTGTTTACCTGCTCACTTGCCGATATATATATATATATATATGAGAAAACTAGTTTAAATGAGAAAACGAAAAAACTAACTAAAAAAGCCAAAAAAACATATCAATTTTTTTTTATAAAAACTCGCTATATATATTATTTTAAAAAAACTTAAAAAAAGAAAATAAATAAAAAAAACATATAATGCACATGTGCAATATATACATATAATACACATGTGTAGTACACATATAGTGCACATGTGCAGTACACGTTTTTTTTTTGAAAAAAAAGTTTTTTATACATAATATGCAGCGATTTTTTATAAAAAAAATTGTAAAAAAAATTGTATGTTTTATGCTTTTTCTGGCTTTTTTAGTTAGTTTTCTAGTTTTTCTCATTTATATCTAGTTTTCTCATGATCTTCTTCATATATATATATATATTATATATAAGTTATATAAATATTTTTATGCATATGTTTGAGAAATTTTAGTATAATGTTTTCACTAGTCAGTTCGGGTGTGAGCTCGGTTTCGCGTTAAAATAACAATAAAAATGTAACGTAATTCGCATCATTAAAATTTTACCAAGCCTGCCGTTGACTAGTTGACCATAGTTGACCGACAGTTGACCGCGCTGCCCGGTTGACCTGAGCCCCAAATCTGACTTGTTGACCAAGTTTGACCATAGTTGACCCGGACCTGAACCAAACCTCAAATTTGCCTCATTGACTAAGTTTGACCCGAACCGAGCCAAAAACAAACTGAGCCTGGACTACACCATGCCGCGTTTGAACCGAACCGAGTCTGAACAGAACCGTGCTGTGTCTGAACCGAAATGTATTCTTATATTTTTAGAAAACTCAAAATATTAAAGTATTGGTGTTAAATGAATTTGTTTTTAACCAAAACAACCCTTTATGGGTGAACGATCTATGTAAAGAACTTGTAAAGTGTTAAAACAAGAGTTTAGAGAGATGAAAAATACTTACTAAAAAATCAATGAGAAGGTTTAGATAGATAAGGAGGCTTAAAAACACTTGATCGTCACTTTATTCACCTTGGGACACTTGAATTTATCTTGAATCCTTGAAGCAATTATGGAAAATTGGAAGGGTTTTGTATGTGAATGTGCAGCCGTGAGTTGTAAAAGGGTTTGAGGGGTGAGTTGTTTTAATTTCATAAGTGTTGTATTTGTAGGATGTAGTTTTTCTAGATATCATCTTTATTGACAAACAAATCTAACCCATGTATTCATGTGCACATGGGTGCATGATGTCATGTATAAGTTCTTTTTCATTCAAATGGTGGACTTTTATGTCCCTTTTTTGTGGTAGAAGATAAGAAACACAAAAGGTGGAATGAGTTTTGGAATTTAATTGTTTTGTACTATCAAGTCTAGTTGGTTCATAACTTGTATGATTTCATCCCAACTAAAATCTTTTATGTATTCACCCTATTATACATATGTACGTATACATCTAATATATAGATGGATATACACATGTACGACATGTGATATGAATAACAAATCAATTATAAATATTTGGTAGTATATATATATATACACACACATTGTATGGTTGTAAATCTACAATCTTAATAAAACATGGACACGTGCTAAAAAAATATAAATTTTAAATAAACCTTCTTTAAATATATATAATAATATATGACATAATATTTCAGTTTTCAAGATAATAAACGAGTCCGAAGCTTCCGTTTCGTTGTCGCTGCGTTCTCCCTGTCGCGTTTTTCGTTCGCGTATGTGTTTTATGATGTTTGGAAGCAGGATAATTTAGTAAAACAACTTCATGCGTATAAATATACGTAAAACTCGTATTTTTCGGTGTTGTCAGTATTTCTTCCGGTGTCAGTTCGTTATCGTTTATACGTTCGCCAGTTTTCCCGCAAATCATCATTCGCGTACTGTAAGGCCAGAAAGACATCCCTAGGGATTCCAAAGGCCCGATTAAGTTAATTTGTGTCTTAAAACAATACTTATAATCGTTTTAATGTTTGTTATGCACGTAATTTATAACCGAAAATTTACCGGTTGTCACACGAAATCCTGGAGAAATTTCGCCAGCACCTCCTCGCCCGCGAGCGCAAAAAGTTCCATTACAATGAACACACGACACTATTTATAGGAAACACGGGCAACTCGTACGAACTATCTACAAATCGTACGGAGTGGCTACACTTCATACGATCTAACATGACTTTGTAAGAAGTGACCACTTCGTACGAAGTGACACTTTAATCCCCATTCAGTTCGTACTTGGGGTCGCGTGTTCGTATCTAATCTATACAATATTGAACGCACGCTCTATCTAGCCTATTCGAACTGTGACAGACACACAAAGTGCATCAACAAGTCCTACAATAAACTGAATAAATCTGTCACTAACTCCGTACTATAAGCATAAAAGATATTGATACGATTTCTATGCTTAAGGCAACGGTCATGGATAAATAGATAGAGATAAATACTCACATTGACACCATTTCCAAAATCAAATAGGAGCTAGAAGTGATAAAGATTGAAACGGAGCGAGTTGATAAGAAGTTGAAAAGTTATTCATTGGCATCTTACGTGTTAGATCACATTCTTCCCAAGCCGATTGGAAAAGATGAAAATGGGGAAGATATATACGGTTAAGAAGATCGAGGTTTGGGTTATAATTAATTTCCACCCACAATGTGGAACAACTATTTGAGAAGAAAACCGAATGGGGTGGAAAAGGCACTGAATCTGAAATTGAAAACCGTGAAAACCGAACAAAAAGATCAGCTGCCTGATAACACTGATTTGACCTATTCAAAGTCTGATGGAGATGATGGATCAGACGTGGTGAAACAAGTGGTTGAGAATCTTTTATGAAAACAAAAAGATAAAATTTTTGAAAAGACTCAATCAAAATTTGAAAAAGAAAGTTCGAGTTTACAACATGAAAATGACGAAAGTTTTCATGATGCATATCTTAAAACATCAGGAAGTAGTTCGATTGATGATCCAAATATTTTAATGTACAAAATGATTGGATCTGAGCAACTAAATTCTGATTCTAAATTTCCGATTCAGGATGTGAACTTGGACAGAGTTGAAAAGGTTTTCAAACTTGTTGAAACTGAAAATTCTGAAATTGAAAGTTTGACAAAAGAAACAGAAGTTTTGAACTTTAAAAGAAATAAATATTACTATTCTAAACCCAAAAATGTTTATTCAAACAACCACCAGAGAAATTATCAAGGTTGGAATGGGTCTGGGTATGGTAAGAGGAACTATAACAAGTTTGGGAAATCAAAATTTTCAGGAAAATGACTCTTGTTCCGGCAAGTTCATCAAAAGAAAGTCAAAGTTTCAAACAATCTAATGAAGAATTTTTCGTTCAACAAGAACAACGTCAACAGGTTGAGGAATCCTTGTTGTAACAGACAACATGACGTGTTTTAAATGTAATACGATTAGACACATTACAAGAAAATGTCCATAAAACAATCCTAAATCTGTTCATGATGTCAAGAAAAAATCAGAAGATTTGAAACAAAAATCATCCTCAATGTTTCTACCAACATAGGTTTGGAAACAATGTACAGAATCCACAAACAAAGTAACACTAGTGAATACTAAGTTTTCAAATTTTGAAACTAGTGAATATTCAAACAGTAAAGAACAAAAGGACTCTACATTATATTTCAAGAAAGCTTTTAAGAAAAACCAAACATGGGTGATGAAAGAAAAAGAAATTGTTGAAGAATTTAAACAATCAATGTTGATTCAGAGTTTAGAGGGATTTCCTAAACTCGAGAGAATTGCAATTAAATCTGTTTGGGTAGAGAAAAATAAAGTTGAAGGAATTACACCCAAGACTGAAAAGACTTCGTCATCTCTATTCAACTGATTGTATATGTTTGTGTGCAGGAACTTCCGAGATCGAAGTAAATCATGAAGAATGAGGTTCTCTGGCACAGGAAGATAATGGGTTTAAAACATTTAATTTTGATAAAAATTTTAAAAATCACAGAACCCTCACTGTTGAATAGACAAATCTGATTAGAAAGATAGATTTGTAAATGTTTATAAAATTAGAAGTGTCAAAGTTTTGTCCTCGTGAGGGGGAGAGAGCTTAAAAGAAAAGTGTGAAGCAGTAATGGATGGCGAATTGAAGCGATTCTCATCGGTCGGTTAATGTTTCTTTCTTAAAAAAATACAGAAATATGTTTTTGAATTTTAGGGGGAGAAAAAATTTTGAAAATTTTGAGAAAATCAAATAACATATTAAATGAAAAAAGTACAAAACCATGAAAAAACAAAAAGAATTTTGTGTAAAAAGAGGAAATGATAGTACATTAGTGGACTATGAAAGTTGCTAAGGAAATGTAGTGTTAAAAAGTCTCACTGATGATGTGCCAGTAGGCTTCACACATTCAGTCAATTGTTTTCGAGATATAAACAAAAAGAAAAACTTCTTAATATATGGCTTCACATCTCTCAGATATATGGTCTTAGTACACCGAAATTTCTTTTGAGAGATTTCCTGGGATACTAGGTCTTTATAGATAACTGAGATCTAGGGTATTATACAAGTTCTTCTGATTTTGCATCAGCAATGGCCTAGAACTAGTAGAATACTTTTGCTTAAAAAACCTAAAACTGTGTCAAATTGAAAATATCTAAAGATACGATAATTGCAGTATAAAAGATTCCAAATTTTGAACACCACTTTAAGCCGAGCCTTCATCTCTTTGTCTATACGGTGGTACTAACCTGAGCTGTCAAGGTCTCACAATAACCCAGATACAGATATCAGTTAGTTATATTCACCTGTAAGATGAAATCTAGAGAATTTTGACAAAGGAGTATATTCTGAGATGGGAAAAACGGTTAAGTCAAGTTCTAAAACATTATCTAACATATCTTGAAACAATTGAGAAATGTGTAGAAGTTTAAGTGAATAAGTATACTGACAATCTAAGTGAATTTGTTTAGAACTTAAAGTTCTATCAGATTAACGGTACTAGTCATATGTCTCATAAACTAATATGATCCTCTAAAACAAACTCACAGAAAAAATATATCTGTAAATATGTTTGTACATAAAAGTTTTCATTTCATAAAGATAAAAATATTTATTTTCATGTTAGTATCAACCACTGATGGTAGAAAGCTGATATTGAAAGTCTAAGGCTATTAAACAAAATTTGAAATGAGAAATTATTCTGTAATGATATAAGTTCATTAATTTGAAACTTATATTTGATAAATACATAAGTTCGTTCACAAAGTGATCAACCAAGGTCATTCATTTGAACTTGGTAGATACATCCGATAACCAGGTCATTAAAGTGGACTTGGTTAGCTGAGAAGGTTAAACTGATAAAGTGTTTTAAAATTTGAAATATTTGTGTTTAAAACTTTTCAAAGTTTGAATGTGAAATGTTTATTTGAATGATTAGTAGAATGAACAGGAAGCAGAAAGAAAGGGGGAACATAACAAAATGTTGAACAAAGAATAAGAAAGCTCATAGAAAGGGGGAGCATGTTGATATTTAATGTTTATAAGAAAATCTCAGAGCAAAAGGGGAAACTATTGAAGATATATACTGTCACACCTCGACTCACAGCGAAAGAAAATTGTGGGGTGCGGCAGACACATGGTAGTTCCTCATAATTAAAAAAACGTGATATCATATAAAGAGGGAACATCGGTTACAACGTACATAAAATATTATAATACAAACCATAAGTTCAAGTGCGGTAGTACAAGCCACTATAGCCTTTATTCTGCTACGGTGCACATTCCTTATTCTTGTTTAGTTTTGCTTGAAATGCATGTTAGTTTTAAAAAGGGTCAGCTAAAGGAGCCGGTGAGTTCCACTGGTTTGGTTGTTTTGTAACAAAATGCGTTAACAAGTTTAATTGCACGTGTCACAGATCGCAGATGGAATTACACACAAGTGAAACCTTGACTGTTTTAACCGTGTCGTGTCACGTTCGACACCTCAGCCCACCAACTGCGTCACGTGTAGTTCAACGCCCCAGGTGTAGTTATGCCTAACAACATAACAGAGTTTAGGATGCGTGCAGTTGCCTGGTTGCCGACACACAGTCCAGTTGAAGCAATTGGGTTTGTCAGACCAATTGTACTATCCACTGCCCACGGCTTACGTTAATCACTTGTAGTGGGGTAGTTCGTGTGTTAGGTAATTCACATCATCACAAGTTGGTGCAATTAATACAGTTTGTAACATGCAAATCACCTCAGAAAACAGTAAAACAGTTTAAAAGTGGGGGAGTGAAACTCACAGTGAATGTAGTAGTCTCAAACAAAGAGTGATCAATCAACTGGATCAGCTTTAATTACACGCATGTAAGTAGGAACTCAAATTAGTATCTAAGTTGGTAATGGTTATAACTTGGATCCGGTTATTAGTTTCACCCTAGATTGAATCTATATGACACTGGTATGGTGATGGATGTCAGGGTAGTATCGGTTTCTAGTTTGGCTTCCGGGCACCAGTTCGCGTGCCAGCCAAGGTCAGTTGTTTGACATGTTTGAAAATGGTACGGGAATACCAATAGTGTCAACATGTTGTTATTTAAGAAAGATTAACTTTTCATTACGAGAGTTTGGGTGTTTGGGGAGTTTAGGTTGCCCAAAATTGAGTTTCCATTCTCACCATCTGGGATTCTCCCGAACTGGCATAGGACACAACCCTAGTGTCCAAACGACCCTGGAAACTCCCGGACTACTCTCAGTGTTCCAATTATAGTAAATGTCGGTTTCGGTCAGTTGCCGGTTCCGGCAGGTTCGTTATACGGTAAACTGCCGAAATTAGTTTAAAATAAACCGTTTTTAATTCTGTAAATTCCCCTTTAATCCATAAGTTGAATAAAAATCTGAAACTTTTTTCTGAAAGTCAATAAAAATATGTAGGTTATGAGAAAAATAATTCGAGAATTTATTTAGCCATTTTAACATCTCAAATAAATTATTTGTAAAACAATATTTAACCGAATAATTCACATTGTTTATCATCCAATATCCAAAAATTCCCAAAATATTCCAGAATTTCTTTGGTAAAACAGTTTCCATTCCAAACTTCTTCAAGATGTAATGAACATACTTAGTCTGGTGAATGAAAATACCATCCGGAAGCTGATCTATTTGCAAACTAAGAAAGAACTTCATTTCGCCCATCAAGGACATTTCAAATTTCTTTTTCATGATTCCCTCAAACTCTTTGCAGAGACTATCGTTTGTAGATCCAAAGATGATGTCGTCAACATAGATTTGAACTATAATCAGATGGCCATCAACTTCTCTGGTGAAAAGAGTACTATCCACAATTCCTCTGATAGAGCCGTTTCCGACGAGATGTTGCGATAACGTCTCGTACCAAGCTCTCGGGGCTTGGTGTAGTCCATAAAGAGCTTTATCCAGTAGGTACGCTTTCTTCTTGTTAAGTGGATTGACAAACCCCGGTGGTTGTCCAACGTACACCTTCTCCATAATTTGCCATACAGAAAAGCCAATTTGACATCCAATTGATAGACCTTAAATCCTTTCCATGATGCGAAAGCTAGAAAAATTCGAATAGATTCCAATCGAGCCACTGGTGCATAGACTTCCATGTAGTCTATCCCTTCCTGCTGGTGAAATCCCTTGACAACAAGCCTAGCTTTGTTATGAACAATAACCCTTCTATCATCACGTTTACACTTAAAGACCCATTTTGTATCAATTGCTTTCTGATTTCCAGGTAGGTCTTCAAGCTTCCACACACCCAACTTCTCAAACTGCAATAATTCTTCTTGCATTGCTTGTACCCAGTTTTCATCGGCTAAAGCTTCATTAACTGTCTTAGGCTCAATCTGAGAGATGAAACATATATAGAAACAATAGTTCTGGGCTGTAGCAACGCGTGTGTAGAAAAAACTGAGTGCTTTATTACTTTTCCCTCGAGTTCTAACACCAGTTTGAAGTTCTCCGATAATATTTGTTGACGGATGATAGGAATATGATCGCGGAAATTCTTCACTTGGAACATCTACTGAGTTTTGCTGATTCGTGATGTTGAGATCAACAACCAATTCAATGTTTGGAGAGCTTGATGAAGCTTCATTTCTGTTGTTCGGGACTGCAGATTGATTAAGAAGACTTGTTAACTGCTCCACTTCTTCATCTGAAGAAGATGATTCCCCATCAGCATCAAATGTTGGTGCTTCATCTGAATCATAATTTTGATTCTGAGGCATACTAGGCTCCGTTGTTGTATTCACTGGTTCAATAGAGGCATTCGTTGGAAGAGTATCAGGTGTTGATAATGTTTCAGAAACATTTTCAGCCGGAACACCACTATTGCTTGAACTTGCACCAGAAGAAGATGGATCCAACGTGGGTTGATTAACCACAATTGGTTGAACAATTTGTTCTTGATTCACTGACTGATGAAGGTAATATAACGCTGCAACTTCTTCGTCAGTCGGTTCTTCGGGCAAGTCAAATGACTTCCAAAGGTCTTGATAGTTAAACAACCACACGTCAGCTTTCCTTTGAATAGGATCCGTGTAGTTGAAACAATCCACGTGCTGTGCTTCAATAACCTTTCTCAATGAAGGAACATATACTCTTCTCAACGGACTTGCATATCCGACAAAGAAACCTTCAAGAGATTTAGCTCCGAATTTGCCATCTTGGTCTATTACGGTACATGGTGCACCGAATTGTTATAAGAACTTCAAATTTGGCTTCCGTCGGTTTATCATCTCAAAACATGTTTTCTTTATTGGTTTGAAAGTGAGAACCCTGTTTAGCGTGTAGCAAGCCGCAGCAACCGCTTCACTCCAGAAGCTGATAGGAAGTTTAGAATCTGCAAGCATGGTTCTCGCAGTTTCAATCAAAGTTCTGTTTTTCCGTTCAGATACTCCATTTTGCTGTGGAGTATAGGGAGCACTAAACTCGTGCAGAATCCCTTTTGCATTGCAGAATTCCTTCATTTTGTTATTCTTAAACTCTGTGCCGTTTTCACTTCTAACGCATCTGACCGGCAGATGATAAAGATTCTCGAGTTTCTTGAATAGAATAACCAAGTTCTCGAATGTTTCGTCTTTTAATTCTTGAAAGAATACGGCCGAATATCTCGAATAGTCATCTGTCACGACCAAGCAATAAAAGTCTCCTGAGATGCTTCGAACATTTACAGGACCAAATAAATCCATGTGGAGACATTCTAATGGGAACTTGATTGAGTTTAGAATTTTCTTCGGATGAGATTTCTTGATCTGCTTTCCTTTTTTGCATCCCAAACAATGATCAGACATCTGAAAACTTCAAAAGATTTACGCCTTCTACAAGATCATTATGAACCAAGAAATTCATTTTTCGCAAATGAATATGCCCCAACTTACGATGCCAAAGAATAGAATCTTTTTCAGTAGCCTTTGATATAAAACATTGTGCTGATTTTGATGAAGTGGTAGCGACACCCATATCAAGACATATAAATCATTCTCTCATGGTGCTCGCATCAGAATCCACTCATCTGGTATTTTGAATCCCGGCTTCAAGATAATACACTCTTTTTCATTGAAATGGACTGCGAATTTCTTGTCACAAATCTGCGATATACTCAGAAGATTGTTCTCAAGTTCTGCAATATAGTTCACGCAATCAAATGAAACTACGCCATTGGAGAGTTTTCCCTCGGCGACTATCCTTCCACCTTGATTTCCTGCAAATCCAACATATCCATCATTGATAGCTTTAATGTCGAATAGCAACGCTTTCATTCCCATCATCTGCCTGGATGCTCCACTATCCAAAATCCACTTTGAAAGTACAGATCTCTGGAGTCCCTGCACATTTTAACAATCTATTTAAAAAGCGAGACCCAAGCCTTTTTGGTCTTGGGTTGAATTGAATAAGCATCATCAAAATCAGATTCACAATCATCAACGTCATCAAAATCAAATTCATCATTTGTTTCAACAATGTTAATGTTTGAAAATTTCACTTTTTTCTTCTCTTATACAGATTTGACATTATCATTCTTGATTTCTGTTTTAACTTCTTTCACATTCTCACTAGTCATCACCTGCTCAGACTTAGTGATTTCAGACTTTGATTCTTTTGTGTTGTCAGTCTTTACTAGCTCAGACTTAACAACACTAGATGTTGTTGACCTTTTCTTGGCAATCCAGGCTTGAGATTTTATATTAGCCTTTTTGATGTAAAACTTGTTTTCATTAGACCTAGAAGTTTCACCTTTTTCGAAAATGGAATTTTCAAAAGTCTTTTCAGACTTTGGTTTAACTTCTGGTTTTGATTCATTTCGTTTCAAAATCTTTACAGGTTTCGCAAACACTGGTTGCTTTGGTTTAACAACATTTGAATCTTCTTTTCTTTGAAGATAAGCCGGTTTTGATTTCGGACATTGCCGTGCCATATGACCAATTTCATTGCACTTGAAACATGTCCGATTATCAAGTGGATGTCCTTTAATAGGTGGTTTTACCCTACTTGAAGTTTTGACACCACTTGTAACCTTGGCTTTATCTCGAATTTCTTTCTCCTTCTTGAACTCATCATTTGACTGTTTACCAATCAAATTCTCCTCATGAACTGTACTCATCCCATATACAAAATTCATGTTTTTGTTTTTATATTCATGAAATGGAGACGGTTTCTTTACAGATTCATCAGTTTCTTCTTCTAAACCCAACCCCGCTCTCCGGTTTTCTGGATGATCACCACCGTTTCTTTGGTAATTGTTTCTTTTAGGTTTGGAATAGAATTTCCGTTCATTGATTACCAATTCCTCTGATGTGACTTCCATGAGTTTAAAGAATTTGTCTAGCAATTCTTCCTTCACATTCTGAATCGGGAAACTGTCATCAAAATATAATCTATCCGAATCCTTAAGTTTGTACATTACAAAATTAGGATCCTCACTTAGATCATCCTCTGATGACTTATCGTCATCTTCAGTCTGTGAGTCGGAATTCTTAGAACTCGCGTTGGCGCTTTTGAAGCTGCCGTCATCAGAATTACTTAAAACATTTTCAACCACTTTGTTAACCACAACGTTGTTATCATCATCAGATTTAGCATAGACTATATCAATGTTCTCTGGCAACTCGTCTTTCTTTTCAGAAAGTCATTCAACATTGAGTGCCTTGTCCATCCCGTCTGCAGATTTAGCACAGTATTTCTCGCAAAGGGGTGGAGGAACATTGCTATATTCTTTGCCCACTTTCTTTTTAGGTTTTTCTTCCGTTGAGATTGTTGAAAGAATGTGATCGATAACATACGCGTTGGTGGTATAACTTCTTAACAATTGTCGAACTCTTTCAGTTTCGATTGTCATGTCTTGAAGTTGTTGTTTGATTTCAGCAATGGTGTTAATATAGGTGTTAATTGCTCTTTGTTTATCCATTACTGTACCACTCAACATTCTTATATTATCATGTTGTTCGATGTTATTTCTGTCGAGTCTGCCATAATCATTTTTCATTTTGTCATACACTTCTTTCATTGTGCGATAATCATATTTTAACAAATCGTTATGCACATTGAGCGATGATCTTTGATTTTTCGGCACAATCGACACAAGGTTCAGTACATTTTGTACAAGGTTTCTCAACCTCTACAACTTGTACTTTGACAACTTCTTTCTCGACAACCTTTACCTCTGGACCTACCTTGGTTAGATTCACCATCAAAGCTTTATCTGCCATGTCCTTGAGGTTTTCAACATTAACTTCTTTGGTAACATTGATGATCTCTACATCAATCTTTTTCTCCTCAACCACTTGTTCTTTCGAGCTTCCATCAAAATGACCTGCAAAACTATCACAAGAATTAGAAGATAAAAGTCCTTGTCTCTGCATATGGATATATTCCTCTTCTTCCTGCTGTTGATGCAAGTATTGTTCCAGAATAGCTTGTTCGAAAGCTGCTGCTTCTACTGTTGCCGCTGCTTCAGCTGCCGCCACTGCTTCCTCTACAGAATTATCTTCAACTATCTTCGCCATCAAAGCAGCTGCGGTCTTTTCCCAATGTAAGAGTTCCAATCAAAACCATCATCTTCACTAGATGCCACCATAGCTTTCACAGTGGTGCTATTGTCAGATTTGTCTTGGATTTCAATCTGAGTTTTCTTCGGAAATGGTTTATATGGAAGTGCCTTTTTGTAATATTCATTTCCTCCTCCGAAAGGACTTTGATTTCCGGTTGCTTTGGTAATCTTACACTCTCTTTTAATATGTCCCTTCTGTCGGCATTTAAAGCATGTGACTTTAGATTTGTCAAAACCCAATTTGTTGTTGGAGTTTCCTATGTCACGGCCTGTGAGTGCAATGAACTTTGTCACTCTCCTGATGATCGAAGCTAATGACCATTTGATGTCCATTAGTTCGAGCTCTTCCTCGTCTACCTGGTCATAATCTTCTGCGGTCATCTCGGGATTTCCGATTTTACCGGCAACAAGACATTCATAAGACTCTAAGACGGTAGCCAGAAGTGACATATGTTGTTTTGCAACTTGTTCTGTAACAACATTGTTCAAATTTACTGCGATATTGCATTTGTAAACATTCGGATCAGAACTTTGCTGTTGGTTCTGATTTGCTTGACTTTGAAATGTTGAATTTGAACCAGTGCTTGAGTAAGAACTTTGTGGACTTTTGTCATACTGAGGCTGTGAATGGTTATGATTCTGTGGAGAAGCATTCATGTTTGCACTAAAAGCAGTTCCAATTTTTGGACTCGAAATGTTATCTTGCATTCCGGTTTTATAGTAAAAACCGATGTCTTGAACAACATTAGCGTTCTTTGACTTCACTATCTTTAGAAGCTCCATTTCGTGGCCTTCGAGTTTATCGATAAAGGTTGACAACTTGAAGAATTCCCATTTATCACTATTCTTCAGAACCATCAAATAAGTTGACCATTCACCCTCTGGTAGTGCGTCAGCAAGTTTATCGATGTATTATTGTTCTGTCTTTTCAAGACCGTGTCTTCACATTTGCACTTTAAGATGACAGAAACGCTCAATCCTTTGCTTAATGGTCTCATTCTTTTGCATGCTGAAGATATCGAACTCTTTTAGAATGAGAGCTTTCTTGCTTTTTATCATTTCAGCACTGCCTGGGTATTTCTTCTGTAACGACAACCAAAGCTCTCTTGCTGTAGTATACTCTGGTAACAGAATCCGAATATCTTCTTTGACTGACTGTTGAATGAGACTGATCATCTTTTTCTCAGCAATGTATTTGTCTCTCTGTACTGTCGAATAGTTGTACTTTTCAAGGACTTGTTGATGTTCATCTACCGGAACAGTATAGCCTCTTTCAATTGACACCCAGCCAGAGAAGTCCATGGCTTGAACCCAATAGGTAAATTTCTCTTCCCATGCTTCGTATTCGTCCATGCTCATTAGCTTGGGTGGTTTGACAGTCGTTCCCATTTCGTTATCAATATTGACTTGATTAATCACGTTGGCGTTTGACGAACTAGCTCCGGACATAAAAGCTCTTAGTTGATCCTCCATTGTGAATAACGAAACGTGTACTCTGAAAATTTTTCAAAAACTTTGAAAACAATTAGTCCTACTATAAGTTCGGTCGAACTTGTAGCAACTAATGAATAATTCTTGGATTTTCTAACAAGTTCGGTCGAACTGGTTAGATTTGCTTTGAAAAATATTGTTCTTCTTCGGTCGAACTTACACAATCTTTGAGCAAAGAAACAGAACTTCGAGCAAACTTATCAACAGAACTTTGATGAAATGCTAGGTAAGTTCGGGCGAACTTACTTAAAATCTCTTAGATATTACACAAGTTCGGTCGAACTTGATGTAAAATCAGTGAAACTTTAGTAACTTCGAGTGAACTTGACTTAATTTTCCTCAAAAACCACCTAAGTTCGGGCGAACTTACTAAAAAATCACTTGAAAAGTGATGTTTTAGGGCAAGTTCGGCCGAACATGGCCAATAAGTTCTATCCTTAGGGTTTTCAAAAACATGGTTTTTTCAAAATTTCGACATGAATTAGATTGAATTTGGTCTCCAATATTTCAAGGGTTTATCTTTGTTGCGTTTTACATGATATATTCAAAATTCAAAAGATTTTGACCGTGAATTCTTCATTTTATGTTCAAAAGTTAAGAAAAAATGAAGAATGGAGTAGAAATAAAAGTGTTTGTCTTGATACTATCAAATCAGGCTGTTCTAGCTCTGATAGAACTTGTAGGACCGATCCTCGATGCTTAGGAACCTAAATTTGATATCTAACGTCCATAATAGCGGAAATATTACGTCGTGTTTACCAATAGACAAGAATTAATAAGTTAAACGTCAGTTTTATAGATCAAACGTTCTGGTTACAAACTGACAGAGCTTCGCCTCTGAAATGCCAAAGTTACAAATGAAGTAGGCTAGCTAGGTATTTATAGATGCACAAGTTCAGCCCTAGGAACACAAGTTCGCCCGAACTTGCCTATGCAAGTTCGACCGAACTTGCTTATACATGCACATTATGGGCAAACTTGGCTACAACATACATAAATACTTCGTATACCTAGCCTATTCAGCTCTATACAATACAAACTCGATATAAGACTAAGACATAGACATTATGCACCAATATCCTGTCAATACCGTACATCACCACACCACTTTTCAGCTCAATCCAAGCATCACGGACCAAGTTATAGTCCAAACAATATTCTTCCTACACTAATAGAAGGTTTCGGGTGTTATACCTAGCGTAAGCTTCGTTCCCGAGCGTTTCTCTTGAGTCCAGAAGTGTGTGGGTGCTATATTCAGTACCTACACATCAAGCAAAATCCAAACATGCCATAATTCATGTCAATCAAGCCTTATTTCATTGTTTTTCGGTTAAGAACTTTGTTAATCGCTTTTGGTCGATTAGGGTATCAAAAGCCAAAGTTTTGTGATCTTGGCTACCATATAGCATCAAGGAATCCCTGATGTGATCTTATTTAGCCAAGAATCATGTTTAAATCATCCAAAATCATGGATTAAAAAGGGTTTTCTTTGTCTAGTTCATGTTTTCTCAAGAAATCATCATCAAAATCATAAGAAACTTGAATTATACCTTTGATTTTTCTGAATTAAGGTGATAATCAGCTGAGTTCTTGAGAGTTTTGAGCAGAATTTTGAGTGAAAATGAAGAAAAAATAAAAAAATATTATATAATAAGGGGGGGGGTCGAAAGTGGGGGCACCCCTACCCCACCTATCGCTTTGTCGTGCTTAGTTTTTCGTACTATAAAGATGATGTTTATCTTTGTTTAAGTGTTTAGGTTTGTTTTCGGGTCCCATACGCGTCCCCGATTTGTGAAACGGACTCCTTTTTTCTCGTTTTTAGTGTTAAAAGACTCGGTTTTAAAAACCATGCATCACCGTCTCAAAACCCGAACACGGTTACGTTTTAATCATAATGGCCTCGTATTAGGGTAGTTGAAGTGCTTTTAGGTTTGATTGACCATTCCTTGCATGTTTAGTTGTCTTTCGTTGCTAACAAAACAAAGGAGTTTCCCTAACTGGGAAGCTGCCTCATTTTCCGTGCCCGAGCTCCGATTTGCTTCAAATCTCATGTGATGGTCTATGGCACATAACTAAGATGTTTCGTGAACTCAGAATCTTAAATAACCCTACCAATGGCCTAATAATCATCGTCAAATGTTTAATGCGATGTTAAACGGAAAGCTCCCGTTTAACACGTTGTTACAGGCTAAGGACACCAACCTTGCACTGTTGGCCCTTAATAGTGTCATGTTAACCATGACGTGCTCTTGGATTCCTTCGAGACATAACAGATATCGTTTAGCATAGCACATAAGTCATGCATGTGTTTAGGGTTTTCGCACAATTATTGTTTTAAGCATGCTTTAAAGTTTTGGACCGTTTGAGGTGTACCTGGTTTCGTCCTGGGTATCACAGTCTCCCCTGGTTAAGAAATTTCGTCCCCGAAATTTACCCCGTCTAGCTAGGGAAAAGGTGAGGGTATTTTCTACGGAATTCATCCTTCCGTTCCCAGATGTACTCCGGTCCTTGTTTAGAGTTCCACCGGACTTTAACCAGTGTAATTTTGATGTGCCTTAATTGTTTAACCTTGCCATCAACTACTTCTACCAGTTCCTCCACAAAATGGAGTTTATCGTCAACGTGTAAGTCTTCCAAAGGTATCTGGGTGGCTTCTCCTGACAGACACTTCTTTAGGTTTGAATTGTGGAAGGCATTATGAATGGCACTAAGCTTGGTTGGTAGCTTCAACCGATATGCTACGAGACCTACCTTCGCTAGAATCTCGTAGGCTCCGATGTATCGTGGTGCTAACTTTCTGGTCTTTCCAAACATGATAACGCCTTTCCACGACGATACCTTTAACAATACCCGTTCACCCACCTCGAACGATAACGGTTTTCTACGTACATCAGCCCATCTCTTTTGCCGATCCTTAGCAGCTTTTAATCTGTTCTGAATCTGGTGGATCTTATCAGTCGTGTCCTATACTAGCTCAGATCTTGTAAGTTGGGTATCACCCACTTCGGCCCAACAAAGTGGTGATCGGCACTTTCGACCATAAAGCGCCTCGTACGGGGCTGCCTCGATATTACTGTGGTAACTATTGTTATAGGAAAATTCTACTAGTGGAAGATGCTTGTCCTAACTCCCACCAAAGTCCAGGACACAGGCGCGAAGCAAGTCTTCTAGCGTCTGGATCGTGCGTTCCGATTGGCCGTCGGTTTGGGGATGGTAAGCAATACTCAGATCGATCCGCGTCCCCAAAGCTTCTCGTAACTTCTGCCAATGTCGCGAAGTGATGTGGTTGTCTCGGTCTGAAATAATAGCAATCGGGATACCGTGTCTGGATACTATCTCGTTAGTGTAGATTTCGGCCAACTTGTCGGATTTGTAAGTTGTATGGATCAGAATAAAATGTGCGGATTTGGTCAATAGATTGATGATTACCCAAATCGCGTCATGACCATGAGGCGTTCTTGGAAGATGGGTCACGAAGTCCATTGTGATTTGCTCCCATTTTCACTGAGGTATCTCGGGTTATTGCAACATTCCAGAGGGTTTCTGATACTCTGCCTTGACCCGAGCACAAGTCAAGCATTGGCTTACATATTCTGCCACGTCCTTTTTCATTCCCGGCCACCAATAAAACTCTTTCAGGTCGTGGTACATCTTGTTTGTACCGGGGTGAATCGAATACTTCGATTTATGAGCCTCGTCTATGATCAACTGTCTCAGCTCCGAATTTGCAGGAATCCACACTCGATCCTTAAAATACAACACCTCATCCGTTTTCTTCACAAAGCTTTTCTCATTTCGGTGCAACCCTTCGTTGGGTAACTGGTGTTTCTCCAAGGCTTGTATTTGCACGTTCCGGATTTGTTCTCTAAGGCTCGTCTGCACAATCATTCCTAGTGGTCGCACTCGAAGGGGTTTAATTCAATCCTTCCTACTTAGCGCATCCGCTACCACGTTAGCTTTCCCCGGGTGGTACTTTATTTCACAGTCATAATCATTTAACAATTCCACCCATCTGCGCTGCCTCATGTTTAGCTCTTTTTCGTCGAAAATATGTTGGAGGCTTTTGTGGTTCGTATATATAGTACACTTTGTACCATATAAATAGTGTCTCCATATCTTTAGTGCGAATATAACCGCGCCCAGTTCCAAATCATGCGTCGTGTGATTCTTCTCGTGCACCTTTAGTTGTCTAGAAGGGTATGCAATGACTTTGTTTCTTTGCATTAGGACACATCTGAGCCCTCGCTGAGATTCGTCACAATATACGACGAAGTCATCGTTGTCTTCGGGTAACGTCAGAATTGGGGCTTCGTATAACTTTTGTTTTAACACCTGGAATGCTGTTTCCTTGTCTTCACCCCGTTCATACTTCCTATCCTTCTGCGTCAAGGCTGTTAGCGATTTGGCAATACTAGAGAAATTTTCGATGAACTGACGGTAATATCCCGCCAGTCCCAAGAATTGGCGTATCTCTTTCGGAGATTTAGGCATAGACCAATTCTTGATTGCTTTTATCTTACTTGGATCCACAATTATTCCATACTGATCCACTACATGTCCCAAAAATTGCACAGCTTGCAACCAGAAGTCGCACTTAGACAATTTAGCGTACAATTGCTCCTTCCATAGTATTTGCAATATAGTACGTAAATGATACTCGTCCTCGTCCTTGCTCTTGGAGTAGATTAGAATATCGTCAATAAAGATAATGACGAACTTATCGAGGTATGGTTTACATACCCGGTTCATGAGGTCCATGAACACAGCAGGTGCGTTGGTTAGATCGAAGGGCATAACCAGGAACTCGTAGTGGCCATAACGAGTTCGAAAATCCGTCTTGGGGATATCGTCCTCTTGGACCTTTACTTGATGGTAACCCGATCGAAGATCTATCTTAGAAAAATATCGGGCTCCTTGTAGCTGGTCAAAAAGATCATCGATCCGCGGCAGAGGGTATCGGTTCTTGATAGTGACCTTGTTTAATTCTCTGTAGTCGATGCACATTCGGAAGCTGCCGTCCCTTTTCTTTACAAATAAGACTGGGTTCCCCAGGGAGAATAACTAGAACGGATAACACCACGATCAAGTAACTCATGCAGTTGCGTCGATAGTTCTTGCATCTTGGACGGTGCAAGACGATATGGGGCCTTGGCAATGGGTGTTGTTCCCAGTATCCGAAACTCGACTTGCCGATTCGGTGGCAATCCGGGAAATTCCTCCGGGAACACGTCTGGGTATTCGCACATATCGGGATATCTTCAATGCGTTTTTTGGCTGGTTCATCTGTCGTGACGCTGGCTAAAAACACGTCACATCCCTGTCGTATATATTTGAATGCCTTGAGGTGGGATATGAGGTTCAGCATGGTACCTAACTTCTCTCCCTGTACCATGATCACATTATCCAAGGACAAATGAATTTTTAAAATCTTCTACTCACACAATACTTCAGCGCAATGATTGGATAGCCAGTCCATTCCTACAACGACGTCAAAACTGCCCAGTTCTACGAGTAAAAGGTCAATAGAAAATTGGGAACCATTAAGGGTTATAGGGCAGTTACAAATGAGTTGGTGACTAGTGTTTGATTTCCTGTTAGCAAGTTCGACGGAATACGGTTGTTTTAAGTCAATAGCGGTAATATTTAATAGTGGCAAAAATGCAATAGAAACATAACTCCTATCAGCACACGTATCAAATAACACTGAAGCAAATTGATCGGAAACGAGAAATGTACCTGTGACCAAGCTTGGATCCTGGCGTGCGTCACCAGACCCAAGGATAAAGGCACTACCTCGAGCTGCATTCGAGGTAGATGCTTGGTCCTGCGTATTCCTTCCAACTATCTGCAGAGCTAACTTCGGGCAACTTCTCTGGAAATGCTCCGTACTGCCACATCCATAGCACGTACGGGGGTAAGTAACCTATTATGTTGGTTGTTGAGGTCCCTGCTGTCACACCCCAACTCGCAGCGGAAGACTATTTGCAGGGTGCGGCAGACACATGGTAATTCCTCATAATTTAAAAACGTGATATCATAATACGAGGGAACATCGGTTACAACATACTTATAATATCATATTACCAACCACAAGTTCAAGTACGGTACTACAAGCCACGACAGCTCTTATTCTGCTACAGTCCGCTACCCAAGCCATTCCATACGCACGTTCCTTATTCATGTTTAGTTTTGCCTGAAATGCATGTTAGTTTTAAAAACGGTCAGCTAACCGAACCGGTGAGTTTCAATGGGTTGTTTGTTTCGTAAAAAAAGGCGTTAACAAGTTTAATTGCACAGGTCATAGTCACAGATGAAATTACACGAGAGCACAAGTGGAACCTTGACTGTCATAACCATACAGTGTCACACAGACACCTTCAGCTCATCGACTGCTCCACATGCATTCAATGTTCCCTGTAGTTATGCCTAACAACATAACCAAGTTTAGGACGCGTGCAGTTGCCTGGCTGCCTACATACACACTTGTCTGGTGGCAACTGGGTTTATCAGACCAATAGTACTATCCACTGCCCATGGCTTACGTTAATCACTTGTAGTGGGGTATGTTTTACGGGGTTCGTGTATTAGATAATTCACATCTTCACAAGTTGGTGCAACTAACACAGTTTCTAACATGCAAATCACTCCAGAAAACAGTAAAACAATTTAAAAATGGGGGAGTGAAACTCACCGTGAAGTAGTAATCTCAGCAAAAACGGGTGATCAATAAACTGGATCAACTTTATTACACACATGAAAGTATAGACTCAAATTAATAACTAAGTTGGTAATGGTTATAACTTGGGTCTGGTTAGGCGTTTTCATCCCGGATCGAATCTATAGGACACTGGTATGGTGATGGATGTCAGGGTAGTATCAGTTTCTAGTATGGCTTCCGGGCACCGTTTTGCGTGCCAGCCAAAGTCAGTAGTTTGACATGTTCGGTTGATGGCACGGGAATACCAATAGTGTCAACATGTTGTTATTTAAGAAAGATTAACTTTCTGTTAAGGGAGTTTGGGCGTTTGGGGAGTCTAGTTTGCCCAAATAGAGTTTTTGTTTTCACCGTTGGGGATTCTCCCGAACGGTGGTGGAACATACCCAGAGTGTCCAGCTTACCCTGGAACTTCCCTGAATACCCCGGTGTTCCCCTTATAGTCACAATAGGGTTTGGTCAGTTCCCAGTTCCGACGGTTCGTTACACGGTAAACCGCCGAATTTAGTTTAAAATAACTGTTTTAAAATCCGAAAAATCCTACTTGGTCCAGGTATTTTATAAAATTCTGGAAAATTTTGTAGTAATCAGTAATAATATATAAATTCAAGGAAAAATATTTTTGGAATTTATAAAGTTATTTTGATAACTCAATTAATTTATTTATAAAACAATATTTAACTGAATAATTCCCATTACTTATCATCCGATGTCTAAAAATTCTCAAAATATTCCAGTAAGTCCCTCATATGTCCAGGAACTCCCTGCAAAATTTTGGGATTTTTCGGATTTCGTTTCAGTGCGTTTCCGGCTTCCGAAAACTCCCAAAAAACACAGATTTTTAATCCGAATAAACATTTAATCAATGGACTCCCAAACTTCCCAGAACATTTCCTATATATTCCTTAGTGTTCATATAAATTTTGGTGATTTCTTGACTCTGTTTGGTATTTTTTCTAGATTTCTTTTTGTGAAAAAGTTAAAAACTCACCAAAAATTGTTCCAAATATTTCGCATCTTGAGCTTCTATTCTGTTATATTCTGCATTGAAGTCTATGCCCAAACTGTTAGTTAGAACTCGTTGTAACATGCTAAACCTTTTGACGTTTTGAGCTCTTTCAGCTTTGAGATCTTCAATTTCTTTACTCAGTCGAACATTATCTGCCCCTAAACTTTCAACCACGGCTTTCAGTAAGCCTCTATCTTCTTCCAGAAACTTTACTTTATCTTCTAAAATCACCTTTTCTACATCATTCTATTTGATTTGATCTTCAGGTGCCTTGATGCGCCTTTCAAGCTCTTCAGGCTTTGTTTCTTTAAACATATCTTCCAGATCTTGAGTAGAAACGTTTTCATGCATGTTATCTGGAATTTCACCAAAAGCATCTCTGAAATATCTTTCATTTTTAGTCGTGTTTCTTGACATAACTTTTGGAGTACACTTTGGTGTAACTTGAGGAGTACTTTGCATCGGCACTTCTTTCGTAATAGTAACCTCTGCTTTCTTCCATTGACTAAGGTATCTTCTTTTGGGTAATTTTCTCCCTTTCGTACTAGGAGATCCAGTTGTTTTCTTCACATCACCAGCTTTTGATTTAGAACGCTTTGACTTTTTCTTTGGTCTGTCTTCATCAGAACCTTCTTCAGATGGCACATATTCACCATCACCACGTTTCTTCAATCGTTCTTCTTCCACCTCCTTTTCAGCTATCTTTTTGTCACACCCCAACCGATGGCGGAAACATCGGAATGAGACGAACAAATTACTCAAACATCATAACACTATGTGACAATATAATTTAAGTTGGATTTCATAGCGGAACTAAAAACGTCATACAAAGATCCAAATAAGAACAACATTGTTTTAACAAAACATCAAAAATAATAGTTTAATCTAAGTGTGTTTCTAAGACCACTTAAATCTCGTTTCTTCACTTAGCATCATCTCATCTATGAACCCACAACATGTATTCAAATATATCAACAAAGGTTGGCGAGTATACAAGTTTTCATACATAGCATAATATTGGATTAAAATGTTTAACGACTCATATCCAACATGAATAACAATATGCAAGTTACTAATATGTTGAAACAGTGTACTATATGTTCAAAGCAAAGTCTAGCGCAATCGTGATTACCCAACATCGTCGAAACGAAGGGGTGTAAATAGTTTACTTAACAATACCTCAAGAATACGGGCGGTGCGTTAATCCTATAGCACTATAATTGTTAAGGTAGGCTTGTACGAAGTTAATGAGCATATAGCATATGAGATTAACAAGCATCATATAGTTTCATGTTTAAGCGTGGATATAGTGTGACTAGAATAGTTTCAAGTGTGGTGTTTTGTATAAGATACATGTTGCACCCAAAGTGTTTAAAAGTAAAATGGGATCGAGTATACTCATAGATATTGCACATGCTTTTCCGATTATCCAATGTGACGAGGTTGTCGAGACTAGAGGGATGATTGTGTTTTGTTTGGGGTTTAAGGGAAAGTTTATATTCATGTTTAAGGATTTGAAGTTAAAGTGTGACAAGTAAGTTATGTAAGAAAATAGTCACTAGGGTATAGCACTTGTTCTTGACACTATGATAACCCGGATGGGTTTGATGTGATTTCATAGGTTCGAGACCTACTAGAATCAATAAGGAACTATACACGTTAGTGAGAAACTTAATAACTTGACAAGTGATTATGTAGTCATTATGAAGGTTTTGGTTTAATGTATATTCATATTATATAGTCCATATATATAGTTATATAGTCATGTAGGAGGTGGGAGGACGAACCATCCACTTTGGAACCTCTTGGTGTCATGTAAATCAAGTAGGAGGTGGGAAGATTAACCATCCACTTTGGAACCTCGATAAAATTCACCACTACACAAGTGTCATAGACACGAGGCGGGTCATGAACAAGATTAACAATATTAATAATATGAATCAAGAATGTAAATGACAAGAATGTAAGGTGTGTCACCACTATACCAAGTAGCCAAGTGAACTACAACCCGGGGAGCACACTTTGACACAGGTTAAAGGCTAGATGGGGTTGTGTCACCTTAAAACTAGAAAACTAGCTTGGGATAATGATGAGAAATCATCAAGTGATGTGTGGACTTAGAGTTAGGGTAGCCCAAGCTAACCTTGTAGTCACACTTTCAACAAGTTCTTGAGTTGGCATCACTTGTGAGCTTAAAGCTCATGTAAAACAGAAAGTTTAGAGTGTTAAAACACTCTTATTTACATGTACAACAACCTTGGTTAGGCTCACTAACCATAAACTTTGTTAGAAGCATAAGAACACAAGATTGTTTGAAGAAAACATAAGTTTTTGAAATAGTTTAGTATAAAACAGAAACTTCAGCCCACTTTGGAGTCTTTTTGGTGAATCCCAGGTTTGGATTTGCCATGGCAAGTTCGTGGGATCATGCCTAAGACTTTTACAAGCAAGTAGGATGAAGAATCAAACAAAACGAGTAAGAAACGAGCAAGTTATGCCCACTTTGGTGAATGTTGATGAATCTGCCTTTGCCACTGATTTCAGCTAATTATGAGGTGTTTAGAGGAGGGATTAGAGTGTTTGTAAAGTGTGAAATGAGTGGGAATGAGGTGGGTTATATAGTTGAAGGTTATGGTTGAGTTAGGTGTGCATTACGTGTAAGAAACAAACCAAACTAGCACAAAATGACCCAATCCGTGACCTTGGATCAATATTCTGCGGATTATGACGACTGGCGGGGAGCGAGATGATTTGGAAAATCCGCTCGCGGCCCGCGAGAAGGCAATTTCCAAAGTTTGTTGATTTTTTGCACTTTTTGTCCTTGTAGTTTGGTTTTGCACCCATTTTAAGCTAAAATTTGGTATTTTAAGGTGTTTTTGACATGCTTTAAGTATGTGACACGTATGTAGTTATAATTTAAGTATCGAGAGTATATATATGAGAATTTGCATGTATAAAAATTATCGGTTTGTGCTTAAGCATGTATTTAACGACCGAAACGTATGTAAGACAAATATGTATAAAGTGCGAATTTCGTTACGATCAAAGTTTTGGATTATAAAGTTGGAATTGAATATGAATATAATGCGAATAGAAATAAAATATGAATTTCATTATGATCCAAGTTTTGGATTTATACCATGATTACAACGAAAGAACGAATACAAGATTACAAAGTTTCAAAAAAAATAGAATTACAAAACTAGTTTTCTAAATATGGAAGGTATGCAAAAGCAGGGCGTTACACTTTTTTCGTTTTTCTAAAGAATCATAAAAATCATCGTTATCTGATGTAGCAGAAATAACATCATCATCAGGTGTATTCTTTTCAATCTCCTGACTTTCAACGTTAACAGCAGTACTTGATCCTGCAGCATTATCAGGATTTTTTGGTTCAATATCAGACTCGTCCCTCAACATAGTTTCAACTTTCTTGTACGCTCTTTGACGTTTCTTCTTCTCAACCACTTTATTACATACCATGCGCTACGTTTTTCTTTGAAACCTTTCAGCAATTCAACTTCCTCCTTATCATCACCACTTCCAGCATTCCTCCATGTTCCATCAGGTGGTGACACATAGTCAGCTTTAGCAATAGCACCAAAAACTGGTTTCGCAATCGGAGTTGATTCTTGTCTTTGGTATGTTGCAAGCTTCTTCAAAGTAGTTTCTTCCATATGGCTCAGATAAAGCACATCATTCTGATCTTTCACAATATCCTTGAATTGATCATCGATAAGCACTGGACAAAACGAGGATATAACAAAAATCTATCTTTGCCCATATTCTTTGACACATGCTCGAACACGACTCTAGAATAATTAAACTTCTTGTTCAGCACCATAGCTGTTGCCATGCACATCATATAGTCTTGCAAATCATCTATGCCTGCTTTCATGTGACTGAAAGTGTGAATTAGTGCATGCATGAAGAATTTATACGGAAGACCAAGTCTGGCTTTCTTGAATGTAGGTTCATTAACATATCCGCGATAACCCATTCGGTAGAAACATCCTTTAACCATTCGTTCATCAAAACCCGTTGGATCGTCTGGATTATCGTTGAACTCCAGAACTTTGTGGATATCGACTTCTGTAATCTTTATTTCTTTATCTTCATTGCCAACACGAACTGCAGATGTAATTACTTTATTAGCTTTGTCAAATTTCGCTGATCTCCAGAAGAAATTTACATGTGAGCGATACACGATATGTTTGTCTGTAATAGCCTTTGTCACAGGAATTCGTCCCATAAACTCTAATCTCAGGAAATGGCTCTAGATATGGAAATAACTTCTTGTCTAGAGAGACACACGTGTTGTGAAACTTCGAATACGTAAGCTGAACAACCTGCGACATGAAAATCACAAACACTTAGCAAATTTTTACGAATTTAACAACATTTTTGAACAACTTTGCGCGAATTTGTCAAAATGACATGTTTTTATACATTTTAACACAACTTCGGGCGAACTTGACAATATTACACAAATTTTAAACATGTTATAGTAACTTTGCTCGAAGTTATCATTATAGATTTAACTTCGGGCGAACTTGACAATATTTCACGAATTTTAAACATGTTATACAACTTCGCCCGAAGTTGGTTAAACCAACATGAACAAGTTCGGGCGAACTTGTCATCTTCCCCATTCAAACCTTAAACCTGCAACCTCAATTCATGATCCGATGTTCAATTTTATGATTCCTTTGTGATCTATACATGTTATTTAACAACTTTGACCGTTCAGTTTTATTCCGAACACCCTAAATCTATCAGATTTTACACTAATAAGTCCGACACATCGATTTCTTATCAAAATCAAAGTTTTCAAGACCAATTCATATCTCTGCCATTGAACTAAGTGTGCCAATCACTTAGATTCAGTCTAAATTGGGCAGCACAACGGTGTATTGAATGCAATCTAATAAGTGCCCTCTAAGACTCTCTCAAAGTTCACACAAATGAAATGAGCATTTGACCGAAGTTGTTGATATATATAGCATAGGTAACTTCGGGCGAACTTGTCACTAAAAAACAAAACATTCATTTCATAACTTCGCCCGAAGTTATCTAATATTTATTAAAAAACTATCCTTAACTTCGGCCGAACTTGTCTAGGTTTATTTAAAAAACTTTAAGTTTTACACTTTAAACCCTGTACTTTCACATCTTTTCCAGTTTTGAAAATCCACTCAGTTGACCAAGTCCAAGTTAATGACCTTGGTTAACCGATTTGTCTGCCGGGTCCAAGTTAATGACCTCGGTTTGACCCGTTATGAACAAACTGATGTTTTTCTTCATTTTAAAGTTTCAAATTAATGAAAGTTTATCGTTTTCGTTTATTTTAATTTTACAGATTAGCTCCCAACCCATTGTCATCAAGATTTCAAACTACTAGCACATTTCCTGACTTCGAAGATCCGTTTTCCATCATTGGCTATTGAAAAACAAGATAGAAACAAAATCTTTTTGTTTTTTAGAAAGTTTATGCTAAAACACACTGAAAATATTTTTGGATTTAAATCTGTAATCAGATGAAACTATGTACAAACATATTTACAGTCATATTTTTGTGAATTCGTGTCTAAGGATTATATTAGTTGTTTGAGACTTATCATCAGTACCGGTGACCTTTTGATGACTTCAAGTTTTAAACTTATTTACCTAGATTGTCGATATGTTTGTCCACTTAAACTTCAAAACACGTTTCAACTGTTCCAAGATATGTTATGTAGAATTAAGAAACTTGACTTAACTATGGTTCCCATCTCAGAATATATTCACGTATCAAGATTCCCTAGATTTCATCATACAAGTGATATCTGTATCTAGGTTGTGCGGGGCCTTGAGAGCTCAGGTTAATACCACCGTATCGACAAAGAGATGAAGGCCCGACTTTAAAGTGTTGTTCCAATTAAGGAATCTTTTGACTGCAATTGATTAAATCATACGATTTTTTTTCAATTTGCTGCAGTTTTTTAGGGGTTTTTAGCAAAAGCATTATAGAAGTTCTAGGTCATTGCTTACGCAAATTTAGAAGAACTTATATAATACCCCAGATATCAATCATCTATAAAGACCTCATATCTCAGAATCAGGCAATCTCTCAAATGAAATATCGGAGTACTAAGTCCATATATCCGAGAGATGTTAATCCACAAATTAGTTGTAAAATTTAGTTTATATCCCGGAAACAATCTACGAACGTGTAAAGCCTATCGACACATCCATAGTAAGACTTGTTTGATTCTTTTAAACTTCACAAATCCTTAGCATACTGTGATAGTCCACTGATGTACTATCATTCCTTTTTGACACAAAAACCTTTTTGTCTTTTTCATGTTTTTGTACATTTTTGCTTTTTATATGTTTTTGTATTTTACTTTTTAAATGAATCCTAAAAGATAACAAACCAATGAGGATCACGAGAACTCGTCGTTCAATCCATATTCAACCTCTGCTTCCGCACCTGTCAAAAGATTTATTATACCGTTAAGCCTCATTAAGTATTTAAACCGTGTTAGACTAAAAGGTTTGGTATAAATCTTTTTCGTACCAATCTTTTTGTGTGGATTTAAACCGTGTCGAAAAGGTGTGGATTTTCTCAATTCGTACCAATCTTTTTTCGTAGCAATCACGAATAAAGTGGTAACGAATCTCGATATGTTTAGTTCGAGATTGATGAACATGATTTTTTGTTATGTCAATTGCTGCCTTGTTATCTATAAACAGCGGTGTGTCAAGAAATTGCAATCCATAGTCTCTCATATGCTGTTGGATCCACAGAAGTTGTGAACAACAACTGGAAGCTCAGATATACTCTACTTCACATGTCGAGAGAGCGATTGTGGTTTGTTTCTTGCACTGCCATGTTACCAAACGCGTTCCGAAAAATTGGCAACCGGCTGTAGTAGATTTAGCATTCAATTTATCTACGCCAAAATCAGAATCAGCATATCCTGTAAGATCGAAGTTGTCATTCTTTGGGTACCACAAGCCGGTGCTTGGACATCCCTTCAAGTATCTGAAAATTCGCTTCATGATCTGCATATGAGAAATTCTGGGACTGGACTGATATCTAGCGCAGAGGCAGGTAGGATACATGATATTTGGACGCGATGCCGTCACATACATCAATGATCCTATCATCGACCTGTAAAGAGTCTCATCAACTTTGGTTCCAAGCTCATCGATGCAGATTCCATGGTTGAGTGCAAGTGGTGTTGATAATGGCTACGTACTATCCATCTAAAACTTCTTCAGAATATCATGAAGTATTTGGTTTGGTGAATAAAGATACCATCTGGAAATTGATCAAGTTGCAACCCCAGAAAAAATTTCATCTCGCACATAGAGCTCATTTCGAACTTCTTCTTCATGATAGATTCGAATTCTTTACATAGATCGTCGTTTGTTGAACCAAAGATAATGTCATCCATGTAGATTTGTATGATCAGCAGATGATTTCCAACTTCTCTTGTAAACAAGGTACTATCCATTGTGCCTCTGATAAAACCATTGCCAACTAGGTGATGAGATAACGTCTTGTACTAGGCTCTCGGGGCCTGATGCCACCCATACAAGGCTTTATCCAGGAGGAATGCTTTCTTCTTGTTCAGTGGATCGACAAACCCTGGTGGTTGGCCGACAAACACTTATTCCCTCAATTTTCCGTAGAGAAAAGCTGATTTAACATCAAGCTGCTTCACCTTAAAGCCTTTCCAAGACGTGAACGCCAAGAAAATGCGGATAGACTCTAATCTCGCAATTGGTGCATACACCTCTGTGTAATCAATACCTTCTTGTTGATGAAATCCTTTGACAACAAGTCGAGCTTTGTTACGCACAATTAATCCTCTATCGTCACGCTTACACTTGAAGACCCATTTAGTATCAATCGTCTTTTGATTCGCCGGGAGGTCAACAAGTTTCCATACACCCAATTTCTCAAATTGTAATAACTCCTCTTGCATTGCTAGTACCCAATTTTCATCTCCTAGTGCCTCGATAACTGACTTTGGCTCAATTTGAGATATAAAACAACGGTAAGAGCAAAATTCTTGAATCAGAGCCACCTTCGAGTAGAAATAACTAAGCGCTTTATTGATCTGGCTTCTTGTTCTTACTCCAGCTTGTAATTCTCCAATTATAGTGTCAGATGGAAGGTAAGAATAAGATCTTGGCATGACTTCATCAGAAACATCACCTGAACTCTCCAGATTGTTATCATTCAGATCAACCACCAATTCAACAGCAGGAATACTAGAAGATGCTTCATTTCTTGTACTCGGGCCATCAGATTGATTTAACATACTAGTGATCTGCTTAGATTCCTCATCAGAATTGGATTCTCCATCTTGATCAAATTTCGGAGCCTCATCAGATGCGTTGGAGAAAGATTGGGTTCTTCAGTAACATTCACTAGTTCTGTGGTAGGTGTCATTGGTTCATCTGAAACATTACTTTGACCTTAACCAGAAGAAGATGTACCAACAGATGGTTGATTAACCACTATTGGTCTTGAAATTTGCTCTTGATTAGCAGACTGATGCAAATAGTAAAGAACATCAATTTCTTCGTCAGACAACTCTTCTGGAAGATCGAAAGATTTCCATAAACTGTCATAGTTGAACATCCAAGCATCACCTGCCTTTTGTGTTGGCATTGTATACCTTCAGCAGTCGACTTGCTGAACAAGAACCACTTGTTTCATGCTAGGAAGATAGACTCGTCTGAGTGGACTTGCATAACCAACAAAGAAACCCTCTAATGACTTTGCACCAAATTTTCCATCAGGATCAATGACCGTGCAGGGAGATTCAAAAGGTTCCAGATACTCCAAATTAGGGTTTCTTTGGTTAAGAAGTTCAAAACATGTCTTCTTGGTAGGTTTAACAGTTAAGACCCTGTTCAACGTATAACATGCTGATGCAACAGATTCACTCCAGAAACTGACAGGAAGTTTAGACTCAGCAAGCATAGTCCTTGGCGTTTCAATGAGCGTACGGTTTTTCCTCTCAGCTACCCCGTTTTGTTGTGGAGTATAAGGAGCACTGAATTCATGTAGAATTCCTTTCTCATTGCAAAACTCGGTCAAGCGGTTGTTCTTGAATTTTGTACCGTTGTCACTTTGAATTCTTCTTATTGGTAAGTGATACAGATTCTTAAGCTTTCAGAAACGTATCATAAGATTCTGAATTGTCTCATCTTTTCGTTCTTGAAAGAATACCATGAAAACCTCGAATAATCGTCTCTAACAACAAGACAATATAGATCTCCAGATATACTTTTGACATTCACCGGTCCAAAGAGATCCGTATGAAGACGTTCTAGTGGAAGCTTTATGGAATTCAGAAGATTTTTTGGATGAGATTTTTTTATTTTCTTCCCTTTCTTACAGCTTAAACAATTATCGTTCATGTGAAAGCTCTTCAGATCAACTCCTTCCACCAAGTTGTTGTGAACCAGAAAATTCATCTTTCATAAGTGAATGTGACCCATCTTTCTATGCCATAAAATTGACTCTTTTTCTGTGGCCTTTGTGACAAAACATTGTGCCGACTTTGATGTAGTTGTGGAAATACCCATATCAAGTAAGTACAAATCATTCTCTCACGGAGCGCGTATAAGAATCCATTCCTTAGGAACCTTGAAACCCGGTTTTAATATCATGCACTCCTTGTCGTTGAAATGAGTGGTGAACTTCTTGTCACAAATCTGGGAGATACTCAGAAGATTGTTCTCCAATTCAGCAATGTAGTTGACCTTATCAAAAGATACCATACCATTCGACAATTTTCCTTCTCCAATGATTCTTCCACCTTGATTTCTAGCAAATCCAACATAGCCTCCACTGATATATTTGATGTAGTATAATAAGGCTCGCATCCCTGTCATGTTTTGAGAAGCCCCGCTGTCCATAATCCACTTTGATAAGATAGACCTTGGAAGCCTCTGCACATGTTAAAGCAATTACTTAAAAAGGGAAACCCAAGCCTTGTCGGTCTGGGGTGGATTTGGGTTATCAAAAGTTGGAATTTTCACTTCTTTCTTTGGAACCCACTGATCAGTATTTGTTTGATTGTAATCATTTATTATAACTAATTCAGTTGGTTTGACAATTTCAGATGACGATGAAATCTTTCTTGGAATCCAGGATTGTGACTTCATTCTTGCCTTTTTAACGTAAAACTTTGAATCTTTGTTCCTGCTTGTTTTGAAGATTCACCTTTTTTCAAAATTAGAAAGCTTTACAGTTTTAGGTTTCTCTTCATGTTTAGATACATTGTTTCTTTTTAAGATCTTAATTTGAAAAACCGCTGGTTTCTTTGACTTTTCATCATTTGAAATTGTGTTTCCTCGACGATCAGATTTTGATTTTGGACATTTTCTTGCAATGTGACCTACTTCATTGCATTTGAAACATGTACGATTATAATAGATTTCTCACTAGTAGATTTTAGTCTAATTGTGGATTTACTCTGTTCTCGAAGCTCTTTTTCCTTTTTAAACTCATCATTCGTTTGTTTCCAAATTGAATTCTCTTCCCGAACAGTATCAGTTCCATAAAAAATTTTCATGTTTTTCTTTTTATATTTTCATGAAATGGTGACTTTTTCTTCTCATTTTCTTCAGGTTCAAAACCCACACACCCTCTCCTATTCTCAGGAAAGTCCCCACCTTTTTTCCGGTAGTTGTTATAAATTTTCATGGATTTAGAATAAAATTTCTTCTTATTTTTATCTAGGTCCTCTGATGAAACTTTAACAAGTTTGAATAGTTTGGGGATGTGGTCTTCTTTCACATTCCGAATCGAAAAACTTTCGTCAAAATATAGTCTATCAGAATCCTTAACTTTGTATAGCACAACGTTAGGATCATCACTTAGGCTATTCTCTGAAGAAGTATCTTCATTTTCAGATTGTGATTCAGAACTATTCAAACTCGAGTCGGCGCTCTCAAAGCTGGCGTCATCAGAATCACTTCCCAACAAATTTTTAATCATGTTACTCATGATTGCATCACTGTAATCGTTAGATTTTGTGTAAATTATATCAATGTTTTCAGGCAACTCGTCTTTTGTTTCAGATAAAAGTTTTACGTTGAGCGCCTTCTCCATTCCTTCCACTTTCTTTCGACAGTAGCTTTCGCATAATGGAGGCTGAACATTGCTATAATCTCCACGTTTCTTACTTTTTAGTTTTTTATCATTTTCTTCCGGCGGAATCGTTGGAAGAATATGATCGATGACATAAGCATTCATCGTGTAGCTGAGTAACAAATGTCTTACTCGTTCAGTTTCAATTTTAATCTCTTGAAGCTCATGTTTTAGCTCAGCAATGTAGTACATGTTAATGGCTTCTTGTTTTTCCATTAATGTTGCCTTTAACATTCTGATTGTGTCACTTTGTTCTCGATTTGCTTGCTCACAAATGCTATAAGTGCCTTTCATCTTATCATAAGCTTCTTTCATTGTGCGATAATCATATTTGAAATTTTCATTATGCACATTTAGGTCACTTATGATTAATGACTTTTCAGCACATTATTCGCAAGCTTTAGCACACTTTGTGCAAGGTTTTTCAACCTCCATAATTTGTACTTAGATAACTTCCTTTTCCCTTTACCTCGACCTCATGACCTACCTCTCTCAGATTGGCCATCATTGGTTTGTCGGCGATCTTGGTAAGGTTTTCCTCATTCGTCTCTTTCGTCACATCGATGATATCCTCAAATTCAGGTTTCTTTTCTTTCATCACTTGCTCTTGAGATGTAGCATCGAAACAACCTGCAAGACTAGATTGAAGATTAGAAGTGTGACATCTGTGTATTTTAATCATCGTACAATTTCGAAACAATTTTGTAATTTTATAACATTGTGTTTTATTCCGAGATTTATTTTAATACTTATGACATTTCATATTTTCAATCCTTTTTCAATTTCGATCTTCCAAACCTTTTTTGGAAGTGTAATCGCAAACCGTTACGCAAACGTAACCAGTTTAATGCGACAAACACTCCGTGACAAGGACATAAGCTAAACATACCCTAAATATCCTTAAATAACTTAGAAATAAGTTTTGGAGGGATTGGTATGGCAAAAACATGCTTATGCAACTTCAGGGGCTATTTTGCATATTCTGCGAAACTATGCCGTTACGCGTATTTCCTAATCCGGAACTATGCCGTTCACGGTCTTTTGCACGCCCGTTACGATTTTCGTCGTAATTAACCGAAAATCGCAACCGTGCGACCGAACGAACCAACACTCGGGACACTTTTGGACACATTTCAATTTTCCTAAGCTTTATCGTCTTTATAGAGCTTAAAAATGAGGTTAACGGGTGTTAAAAGTGCCAAAACGCGACGA
This sequence comes from Scalesia atractyloides, assembly GCA_947069175.1. Lineage (NCBI taxonomy): Eukaryota > Viridiplantae > Streptophyta > Magnoliopsida > Asterales > Asteraceae > Scalesia > Scalesia atractyloides. Next base: position 36,202,438 of record CAMTDV010000015.1, read on the forward strand.
AACGTGTTTAGGGGCCTGTTCTGCCAACTTTTGAAAGTTGCTGTAAGCTAAGGGGCTTACGGACCGTAAGCCCATACCCCTTATGGTCCGTAAGGACCACCCAGCTCAGTAGTTTCATGGCAGCTTCTTGTTAAATCTCTTGGACACTAAGCAAACGAAATTGCCACACTCCTTCTGGTTTCAACACCTCATTATACACTCGGAATGATCTTGTGAATCATCCACAAGCATAATTAGGCCCTTATTTTCACTTCACAACATGCTCATTTCCATCTTCTTCCTTAATGATCATACCTACTGATTTACCACGTTACTAGTTGAATTGACGAGTCAAAGTTTCGGTCAATAATGCGCAAAATGCGCATATTACGACAGAACTATTTTCGGGTGTCAAAACACTTTGTTTTGATATCAAATCAGTTTTATAAACTTAGTTAGACATGTTAAACAAGTCTAACTCGTCACTTTTAGTTTAGTGCTTGTTTAGGGTCGTAAGTCGAGCGGTCTTGACCACCGCTTTGACTTTCGAATTCGACCCGTTTGGTTGATCTTAGGATCCGACCAAACTCATAGTTGTGACCATAGTTATATAGGGAATAACCCTCTTAGGTTATACCTTATGGTCACATCATTTGGTTAGTATTACGATAGGTCGTTATTATGCCCTTTATAAATAACCAAAATGCCCTTTTTGCGCATAAATTCAATTTAAGCATAAGTGGCTAAAGTTTTGACATATAAATTGATATTACAACATTATTAAACATATCTGGGCATTTAAGACTTATCATAGGACATGTTTAACCATCCGATCACGCGTTTACGCAAATGACACGTTAAAGTAGCGTAAACTACCTTAACGGGTCATTACAGGTCAAAATCACTTAGGATCGCTTCCAAATCAGAATGTTGAGTTTATTAAATCATACCATATGAGTTCCAACACTCATTTGATTTATAAGACATCATTCTATCCAATCCGCTGATTAAAGTCCCAACTTATTAACATAGTTATCTGATCTTAGGAACCATTTGATTTCCTCAGACTTTTGCGCTTATTATTTTTCTTGAACAAGGATACTTTTGCAACCCCAAGTGAGTACATATTCCTCCTCTTTTACGTTTTTTTCAAAAGTTTTGGGGTGATACACATGTGCCTACTCGATACTTTCATGTTTTCACGGTTTCATGACATATACTTGCTATGTTCATTTAGTACATATATAGTACATGATTTCAATTATGTTTTGCTATGTATGTTGACTAAGCATGCTAGCACATTGATTTCAAAGACATCTTTTGCGTCATATGTTGACTTAGCATATGAGCATATTGATTTACATTACATTTTGCTATGTATGTTGACTGAGCATGCTAGCACATCGATTTTATGGACACTTCTACTTTGTATGTTGACTTAGCATACTTAGTACATGGTTTAAAAACATTTTTTATGACATTGCTTACATTAACTAAGACATTTGGTTTGTTTAACGGGACATAATACATTCATTACCATTGATCACGCCGTCCGGTAGTATGTAACAGTACCATAGGACTTGACAAATCCCGTTCCCCGCTTCCTAGGTTTGTTTGCAAGTAGGGAATGACAGAATCCGAATACATTTTTGAAAAACCTTTGACTTGATAAGGGTTTATCTGACAGTCTCAAGGCTTGAATGTATGCGATAAACATAACTACATAATTGTTTATATCAAATAAAGCATTGGTTTTGCAAAACATGACCTTTGATTTAAACTTTGGTTTATTCAAGACATTGTTTTGTACAAGACATTTGTTATACAAGACATGAATTATGCTTAACATTATGACGCATTACATTGTTTACTTATGACATTTGACATTTGTTAGACAAGACATTTTTGGAGATTATTTAATAAGTGATTTAAATAACGAGATGTGTGTAATATGATAAAAGCATGGTGGATACGCCGCTGGTACTTCCTATATATAAGTGCTTTCATGATATTAAATATCGTAGCGTTATTTAAACCACTTCGACAAAGACAAAGACATGACACCTTTGGTGCAAATAACATATATTTTTCACAAGACATTGTTTTACAAATGACATATTTTATACATTTCATTTTCATACGGTTAATGATTTAACCATACATCCTTCTTTTATATCATTTGATTTTCATATTGATTTTCATATGATTTTATAATTGAAAACATTTTATGAGGTTCATGACTACTTTTCGTTAAACTATTAATTTAACTTCAAGTCATGAATACTCATCAACAAAACCTATGTATCTCACAGGCATTTTTATGCTGATGTACCTATTTTCACATGTGTTTCAGGAGCTAATGCTTAAGGTTGATTCATGCGACACTTAGGACGGACTTGGGCTTTAGTGACTTAAAATCTACAAGACATTTAGACTTTTGTTATTTTCTTTTATTCCAAGACATTGTAATAAAATTTCATCCAATAATACAAAACTTTAATTGCCATGACTGTTGAAATAATACTTCTATTACGACACTCCCCGATGTTTCCGCCACGGTTTGTTGTTTTACGCGGTCGGGGTGTGACAGAAAGATTGGTATCAGAGCCAATGGTTATAGGGAATTAGGTTATTAGTAATGCTTTGACCTAGACAATAACCTTTCTAGGACCCTAACACAAGTTATCATGTGTTTAGATCTTAAAACAATACCATCACCTATCCTTAGGTGATTACCAAAAACAAAGTATAATTCATTTTAAAAGCCAAAACAAATCATCGGCGCTTTTTTCCTTCAAAGTTTTCAAAATCTCGTCAAAGTTTGGGTTTTAATAATGTGAACATATGCAATCTGGAAGGTTGGGTGCCTGTACCCTGAGTTTTCTGTCTAAGGCTAGAGTGTTCGTACAAATCCACTTAATCGGACCAGTCACTCTTACCTGGGAACTCTTGGGGTGAGTGTCCACCTATAGGCTAAAGCATGTCTTTGCGATACATTATAAAAACCCATTTACTTTGATTAGTCACTTTGTGTCGTTTGTTTGTTCCAAGTAAACGAACGAATGACCACCATCCTTTCATTTCGTCGATTTTTATGACATCTCATTTCCCGAACATTTAACTCACTCGTTTTCTCTCATGTTTTCCTCTTTTAAAATGCCTCCTCGATGAAACGTACCACCACCTAACACCGAACTGGCAACTATCATAGCACAACAGATGGCTGCTATGCTACCAAATCTCATTACTCAAATCAACCAAGCCAACATCAATAACAATGCACCTGCTGTGTGCAACTTTAAACAGTTTAAATCGGCTAAACCACTCAATTTTAGTGGTTCTGAAGGAGCAACTGGGCTCCTACAGTGGTTTGAGAGTCTTGAGAATACTTTTCGCCATGTTCAGTGTCCTAATAATCGTAAGGTCGAGTTTGCTTCGAGCGTGTTCCAAAAGAGGGCGCTCACGTGGTGGAACGGAGTGGTGAGAGATAGGGGTGCAGATGTTGCTATGGGTCAGACTTGGGAGGAACTTAGAGCTCTAATGATGAAAGAGTTCTGCCCCTGCCATGAAAAGAGGGCGATTGAGGATGAGTTCCACGACCTAAAACAGGATAGTGGCGAGCATCGTGCGTATACCGATCGGTATGAGGAGTTGAGCTTGTTGTGTCCTGAGATGGTGACGCCTTTGGATAAGGCGATTGAAAAGTACATAGATGGTCTGCCAGATCCTGTCCAGGATATCGTCACTAGCAGTAACCCTACATCTGTTCGTCAAGCCATTGAGCTAGCAGCAACCCTTACTGAATCACAAGTCAAAAAGGGTAAGCTTCATCGAAAAGGTGACAAGAAACCGTCTGTTAAGTCTGAGAAGCAAAAGGGTTACAAAGCTGAAACCTCCAAGAAGTCGAGGAAGCACAAGGCTTCTAAGAACTTCGCTCTCACTACACAACCTAACCAAATTGCTCCCAATTAGCCTGCTCAGCCACCGGCCAAGAAACAATATGTTGGCAACGCACTTTTGTGCAACAAGTGTAACAGTCACCATCAACCACATTTACGGTGCCGCATTTGCACTAACTATGGGAAATCTGGTCATCTCGCCAACACTTGTCGTTTCACTCCTACCCAGAATCCAGTAGCCCAAAACCCTGCTCAGCACCCTTGTAGGACCGATCCTCGATGCTAAGGAACCTAAATTTGATATCTAACGTCCATAATAGCGGAAATATTACGTCGTGTTTACCAATAGACAAGAATTAATCAGTTTGACATCAGTTTTATTGATCAAACATCAAGAGTACAAACTGACAGAGCTTCGCCTCCAAAATGCCAAAGTTACAAATGAGAGACACAAGATAGGTATTTATAGACTTGCAAGTTCGCCAGTGAGGTGTCTAAGTTCGCCCGAACTTGCTTAGCAAGTTCGGCCGAACTTGGCTATACATGATGTCATGGGCTAACTTGCTTCAACAAAACATAAATACTTCATACGACTAGCCTATTCAGCTCTATACTATACAGACTCGATATAGGACTAAGACATAGACATTATGCACCAACAGACTCCCCCTTGGATATAGTCTTCGTCTTGTATAAGTCTTCAAAAAACTCTATCTTCACATAAACGTTAACGCACACGACCGAAGAAGTTCTTAAACGGCTTCTTTCGTCGCTCTTGCTTAGGATCCGGCGTGTGGTCTGTAGGAGGCACTTTATTCATGTGCTGACACCTTTTAATACTTGCCTTCCTAGTTCTCTCAAGAATTGCTTCAAGACACTTCTCCTCTTTTAAAAACTCTACTCTTTCTAGATCTCTCCACTTTGTTTGCCACATCTTTCCTGAATTAACTTCGTGTGCATAACAAACATTCACTACTTTCTGAAACTGCATCGCTTGTACCGTTTCACGTTCTTCAAACACAGTTGTAGAACAAGGTTTTAATATCTTCTCTTGAGCAGTTAACCAACCACATAGGATCAAGAATCCTGATTGTCCTCCATAACCCCCTCATACCCTGATATCCTAATACCTCAACTCTTTCTTTTGAAATATCCAAGTGTTCTTCAAACTTTAACACATTAACGGCTTCAAAAGTAGATGGATCTATCTGCCACCACTTGAACAATGGATAGAAGTTTTACTCAATTGGCATCAGTGACATGTTTCTCATTGCCCTTGGTCGCTTCATTATCAATGTAATGTCTTTTTTACCCGTCTTTTTGTTTGTCTTGATTCCGCGACCAGGAATAAATGGCTTCCAATATCTAAATCCTTTAACCGCTTCAAACTTTATCAACTTCCACAACAGTTGATCAATCACTTTCATGTGATATGTAACGTTAACTGTCTGAACTAACTCTTCCACATCCCAGTAAGTTGATGTCTTGAAATCAGCAAGGTATTTGAAGTATTGCAATCCAAATTCCCTCTTGATTGCAAAAACATTCAGCTCCTTGAACCAACCCCAACTCAAGATATCTCCCAAAGAAACGTCTTTGTCTCTGGTAAAGAATGCTAGAGGACGTCGAAACTTACGTTCGCAAGGCATCTCTTTAAACCAGGATTTCTTCGCTTGAGCAATTTCTTCTTTAGTCATTGGCTTTGGTACTTTTCCTTCACGCAAATATTCCTCCATATTTTCTTTTAGCATATCTTCATCGAGTTTCTTGTACATCTCCTCAAAAGTAGGAAAACTTTCAGAGTTAGGACCGACATACTTCACAGTTTGGTCTGTTTCGTCATCAGAAGACCAATCCTCAACGATCACTCTGTTATACTCATCAGCCTCAAATCTTCTCACATACTTGTAATCATTCGGCTTAAATGTGTTAACATTTAACACGTCTTCTCCGAAATCAAAATCTAGATTTGCAGCATCAACTTCAACTAACTTTGCAAGATCTTCCTTTGTATAGTTGTGTATAAACTCGCCTTCCTCCATCTTATGTTCAAGCATTAAAAATAAAGGCTTCGTGGGTACTGCAGTAACTGGCTTTACAAATCTTTCAACATTTAACAGATCAATTCCATCAGTTGGCCCTTTCTGCCCTAACTCCCCCTCAATCTTATCATCCATCTTGTTTGATTCATCATTCATAAGATAAGAGAAATCAAAATCATCAGTAACTTTTGCTTCAGTAATTTTCATTCCAACACCACCCTGATCATCATCATCATCATCTGCAACATTCCAATCTTCATATTCAGAATCATCTTTCTCTTCATCATCATCTTTATCCTCATTTTCAGCTTCTTCATCGTCCTTTTCAGAAGCAATAATAGGATCAGAAGGCTTGACAGATTCGTCAACCTTTGGAATATCGGACTCAGAAGCTTTAGAAACATCTTCAACAGATTTCTCAGCAGCTTCAGAAGATTTAGGGGCTTCACCCTCAACATTCATTCCTTTACCACTCACTGCTAGTTCTTTCTCAGACCTTTCTTTGGCTTCTTGTTGATCCAGACGATCATATTCTTTTATGAAATCAATCCCCAGAGAGTTAGATAAAACTTTCTGCAACCTGGTAAATCTTCTATCGTTTAGTGCTTGGATTGACTTTAGATCTGCAATCTCTGTTTGAAGCTTTTCATTTGCATCTTGCAAACTCTCGATCAATGCCATGAAATATTCTCGTTCATTCTCTAATACTTTCACTTTGTCGTCTAACATCTCTTTCTCTACAGAGTTTTGATTCACTTTCTTTACTAACTCTGCTTTCTCTTCTTCATTCTTGGAAACTTTCTCTTCCAAGATTTTCACACGCTTCTGTGAAAGTTCAACATTACTCTGGAAAGAAATCGTTTAGATCTTGCAGACTAATTGGATCACTATGCATATCACCAAATATATTAGGCCCTGAAGATTTTGGTGTTGACTTTGGAGTAGCAGCCTTTGGTGTAGACTTCCTTGGAGTAGATCTTTCAAGATTCGAAGTCGTTGGAGCAACCGGTGATTGAATAACAGGTAATTCCACAAAACTAGACACAGGAGGTTCTTGTGTAGCTCTGGCCTTTCAGCTTCCGATGAAATGATCACAGGAGGTTCTTGTGTGACTCCTGGACGTTCAGCTTCACTTGTATCAACAACAGGAGGTTCTTGTGTAGAAGGTTCTTGTGTGACTTCTTTATCCTGTGCGCCAGAAGGTTCTTGTGTAACTTGTGCGCTTCTCAACGTTCCTTTGTATCTTTTGCTGGCTGCCTTTTGAGCTTTCTTTGATTTCCTCTTGCCTTTTGTCTGAGGAGACCCTGTAGTTGTAACACCCCAAATCGCGTAAAACAACACGCGGTGGAAACACTTGGGGAGTCACGTTAACAGATTGTTTCAACAACACATGGCATTTGAAGTTTTGTTTTAATTAGATATTAAACATAGGTTATATTGTCATAATTGTCTAAAAACGTTTTAAAACGACCAAACAAACAAAACATGCATAATTATTGTCTTTCTTGTTTTATAGTCACTAAGGTCCGTCCAAATCCTATATGAGCATGCATCAGTATCATCAAGCATTGTTCCCTGAAACATATGTGAAAACGAGTCAGCAAACATATGCCGGTGAGTACATAGGTTTTGTGAGTGTGTCAAGTTCATGACTTTGTATATATTGCAATGCAATCTGACTACTAGAGTCGTAAGTGAAAACCTTCTTTTGAAAGCATTTGATATTGCAACAACTATCCGTCTAAAACAAAAGGGTAAAATTTTATAAAATCTCGTAGCCATGAACCTTGACTCGAAAACATTTGTTCATAAATCCAAGTTGTAATCGTCTTGAAATAACTCGTATGGTTTATATCTTTAATAAAAAATCGTTGTGTGTCATTGTTTGAAATCATTTGTCCAAGTAATGTAAATAAAAACACATATGTAATGTGATAAAAGCACTTATATATAGGAAGTACCAACGGCGTATCCACCATGCTTTTATACCCATTCCGTTATCTAAATCACTTATCATAAACCAATTGTTATATATCAATTGTTCATTGTTCCTTGTTATAAACCATTGTTCATTCGTTCATTGTTCATCGTTCATCGTTTTAATTATGAAAACTTTTGGTTGTTTCGTGAATACATTCAAACCTTTGTGACTTGTTCGAGACCACCCACGGTGTCCCTTAATCATACAACATACCACCAAAGGGTATATTACAAATACAGTTTCAGTCGCTTCCCAAATTTCGCCACAAACCCCGGGAATTTTGTTAACGGGATTGTTAGTCCTAGGCGCCTTAAGTTACTACTGGCTGGCTTGGCCATTGTTAATGAATGTCATTCTTGTTATGAATATAACACACCAACAAGTTCGTTCACATTATTGAAATCGTATTGTTTAATATAAACCATCGCATTTGTACTTTGAAAGCTTGAAAACCTTTAGCACATATGAATCACCCTAAAATATTTAAAAGCATAAAATAGGGGAACTATGTACTCACTTGGTATTGCAAAGGAATCTTGGATCAATAAGAAAACCGAAGCTCAAAGATCCTAGAAATCACGCATGTCCTAAAAATAAATAATAGTGTAAACATCGAGGCTTGAAATTGGAAGATTTGGGTAGAATGAGATCTTATAAACCAAATGAGTATGGGGACTCATATGACATGGTTTCATAAGTTCACATTCTGAGTTGGAAAGATTTTTATGTGCTTTTGACCCATTAAGGTAGTTTAAGCCATTTTAACGCGTCATTTGCGTAACTACGCATTCGGATGGTTAGATACGTGTCATAATAAGTTTTAAATGCTTAAACATGTTTAAAATGTTATTTGATCAGATTATATGTCAAAATTTGGGTTACATATTTTTAATTGATTTTCTTGCGAAAAGGGCATTTTGGTCATGTTTAAGGAATATTACCGTTGTTTAACATAACACTAAACAAAAGACATGACCATAAGGTATAACCTCAGAGGGTTATCCCTTTTATAATTAGGGTCATAATTATGTATTTGGTCGGGTCCGAAGATCCACCAAACGGGTCAGATTCGAAAGTCAAAGTGGTGGTCAAACCGTTCAAGTTTCGACTCTAAACAAGCACAAAAATAAGAGTGACAATTGAGACATGTTTTGACATGTCTAAGTTAGTTTATAAAAGAGTTTTGGCATCATAACAAACTGTTTTGACACCCGAATTTGGATCCGTTGCAAAATGCGCAAAAATCGCATTTTAACCAAAACTTTGACTTGCCATGGAGACTTAAAATTATAGAAATCAGTAGGTATGATCAATAGGAATCATAACCATCTTGATTACCATCATAATACAAGGTTCAATTGGATTTCAAATTTATCAATTCATGATCAATTCTGGAAGTCAAACAAAATCAAACTTTGTGACTTTCAATCCAATTAAACTACAAGAATTTAATCAAAACATGATTGAAACACTTACAACAACAAAAGAATGATCAAAGACCAGAGAAAGAGCTCCAAGATGGTTGCAAATTCGGATTTGTAGCAGATAGATCAAGAATATGGTTGCAAAAGTTAAAAAATTGAAGAACACCTTGCTTTTTATAGTTGCATTGGATGAATTTGATCATGACAAGTGTTAGGAGAGGCTCTAGGATGATAACAAGTGTTGGGGATGTGTTAGAAGCAGGTTAAGGATGGCAAAATTTGAGCTAGGTGTCAAAAATTGCTAATTGGTGGCAAGAAAATGAGCTGGGAGGCTGCCAGCAACTTGCTGTCAAAATAGGGGCCTCGCCGTACGCCACGCCACGCCCCCCTGACTGAAGTTTTGAAAAATTGCAAACAGGTCCCTACACATGTTTTTGATGGTTTTTTAAGTTTTTAACATTTGTTAACCCAATATTTAGGCTCTATAAAGATGTTAAATCATAGGTAACTTAAAATATGTTGGAAAATGTTCCAGAGGTCAGTTCGTTCGATCGTACGGTCGTGGTTTTCGGTTAATTACGAAGAAAATCGTAGCGAACGCGTGTATGACCGTAATTGCGTAACGAACGGATTTTTCACATTCACTAACATATAATATATTGATGATTAGTAAAATTTTTAAATGTCCGTACGTGTTTCGGATAGCGATATAGGCAAAAAGGCATAGTTTCACGAAATTTGCAAAATAGCCCCTGAAGTTACAAAAGTGTGAATTTGCCATACCGAAGCCCTCAAAGCTTATTTCTAAGCTATGTAAAGGATATTTATGGTATGTTAGGCTTGTTTTCTTGTTCTAGAGCGTACGTCGCTGCGAGAATCAGCAGACTTTCGCAGTTTGTCGTAATTAGTCCCTGTGATCGAATAAACTTGTTTTTGACATACCAAACCCTTCAAAACTTATTTCTAAGTTATGCGAAGGTTATTTAAGGTATGTTTAGCTTGTGACATTATTCCGGAACATACGTTGCATTAAATTGGTTTCGTTTGCGTATCGGTTCACCGATTTTGCTCATAGAAGCGAATTAAGAGTTGGAAATTGTGTAAGAATCAAATGTGTGTAAATAATCAAAATAAATAAACATAATTCACATATACAACATAAGATTTCATTCATTGAAAACTTTTTTATCATTGTTACATGTTTGGATTGCCACAGATATCACAGTCTCCCTTACTTCAGGAAATTTCCGAAATTTAATTAGAGGAAACTCGTGGGAATAAGTGTGGATACTTCGCTTTCATCTGATCCTCACGTTCCCAAGTAAATTCTGAGCCACATTTGGATTCCCAGCGAACTTTGACTAGCGGGATTCGTCTTCGTTTAAGTTTCTTGACTTCATGGTCCATTATCTCCACCGGTTTCTCGACAAAATGCATAGAATCATCAACGTAAATCTTATCGAGTGGAATATGGAGATTTTTATCAGCTAAACACTTTTTCAAGTTGGACACGTGGAATGTTGGGTGAATATTCCCGAGTTTAGGAGGTAGCTCAAGTCAGTAGGCCACCTTTCCGATTCTTTCGACGATCTTGAATGGTCCAACGTATCGTGGAGCAAGTTTTCCTTTCTTTCCAAATCTCACTACTCCTTTCCAAGGGGATACCTTGAGTAGGACGTAGTCACCAACTTGAAATTCTAAGCGTTTGCGTCGCTTGTCCGCATAACTCTTTTGACGGCTTCTAGCTGTTAAAAGGTTATCGCATATTTTCTTGACTTTCTCGGTTGTGTCGTGGATGAGTTCAGGTCCAGTGAGCTGTGTCTCACCGATCTCATTCCAACAGACAGGTGAACGACATTTTCGACCGTATAAAGCTTCGAAAGGCGCCATGTTGATGCTGGTGTGATAACTATTGTTATAGGAGAATTCGACCAACGGGAGATGCGAATCCCAACTACCACAAAAATCGATCACACAAGCTCTAAGCATATCCTCCAATGTTTGAATCGTCCTCTCAGATTGTCCATCCGTTTGAGGATGATAAGCAGTACTTAGATTGAGTTGGTTCCCATTGCAGATTGCAAGGTCTTCCAAAAGCAAGATGAGAAACGAGCATCTCTGTCAGATATGATGTTCAAAGGAACACCATGACAAGATACGATCTCATCAACATAGATCTTTGCGAGTTTTTTAGCAGAATAGTCTTCACGAATTGCTATGAAATGTGATGACTTTGTTAGACGATCAATGATCACCCAAATTGCATCATGACCTCTAGATATGCGTGGTAGTTTGGTAATGAGATCCATCGTAATGTTCTCCCACTTCCAAACTGGTATTTCTGGTTGTTCCAACAAACCAGACGGACATTGATGCTCAACCTTGACCTTGAGACAAGTAAGGCATTTAGATACATACAAGGCAATGTCATTCTTCATACCCAGCCACCAAAACTAGGTGCGAAGATCCTTGTACATTTTTGTAGCACCAGGATGAATCGAATAACGAGACTTATGAGATTCATCCATCAATAGAGTACGGAGATCGTGTTGATTCAGAACCCACAACCGGTTCATGTATTAGAGTAATCCATCGTCTTTCGTTTCGAGTTGAAGTTAGAGTTGGTGAGGTAGTTCGTCTTTCAACAAACCTTGTGTTACACAAGTGCGTTGGGCTTCAAGAATACGTGTTTGGATATCAGATCGAACTCGAACACAATGAAGCTTGACACGTTCTTTGCGACTAAGCGCGTCAGCCACAACATTCGCCTTACCAGGATGGTAGCGAATTTCGCAGTCGTAATCGTTTAGGAGTTCGACCCAGCGTCGTTGCCCCATGTTTAACTCCTTTTGATTGAATATGTGTTGGAGACTTTTGTGGTCCGTGAAAACTACACATTTCGTACCATAAAGATAGTGTCTCCAGATTTTGAGAGCAAAGACAACAACTCCTAACTCAAGGTCATGAGTCGTGTAGTTCTTTTCGTGGACTTTCAATTGTCTCGACGCGTAGGCTATGACTTTATCTCATTGCATGAGAATTCAACCAAGGCCTAGATTCGACGTGTCACAATAAACAACAAAATCATCATTATTATCAGGTAAAGATAGAATAGGAGCATTGCAGAGCTTTTGTTTCAAGGTTTGGAAAGCTTCCTCTTGTTTGGATCCCCACTCAAATGGCTTATTCTTCTGAGTCAAAGCAGTGAGGGGAACAACGATCTTTGAGAAATTCGAAATAAATCGTCAATAGTAACCAGCAAGACCAAGAAATGAGCGAACCTCTTTGGGAGTAGTGGGTGTTTTCCAATCCTTAATCGCAACGATTTTGGAAGGATCCACGTGAATACCTTGCTCATTGACAACGTGTCCCAAAAACTAAACTTCTTTCAGCCAAAATTCGCACTTGGAGAATTTGGCATAAAGTTGTTCTTTCTTCAGAAGTTCCATTGTTAATCGGAGATGTTGCTCGTGCTCGGCTCGAGATTTAGAATAAATGAGAATGTCGTTGATGAATACAATGATGAACTTGTCTAAATAAGTCTTACAAACCCTATTTATCAAGTCCATGAATACGGCTGCAGCATTTGTCAAACCGAAAGGCATAACTATGAACTCATAGTGACTGTATCGTGTGCGAAACGCAGTCTTAGGAATATCTTCCTCGTGAACACGAAGCTGATGATACCCAGAACGCATATCGATCTTTGAAAAATATGTGGCACCTTGTAGTTGGTCAAAAAGATCATCAATACGATGACGGGGAGCACCCTAAGGAGAATAACTCAGACGAATGAAACCTTTGTCAGATAACTCTTGTAATTGTTTCGACAATTCTTGCATCTCAGAAGGTGCAAGACGATAAGGAGATTTGGCTATTTAGTTTGCACCAGGTACAAGATCGATACAAAACTCAACTTTTCATGCCGGGGGTAAACCAGGTAGATCTTCGGGAAGTACCTCAGGATAATCTCAAATAACAGGAATGTCTCGAATATTCTTGCTCTTGCCTGTCTGCTCCACAATATGTGCCAAGAAGGCGACATAATTCTTTCGCAAGTATTTTTGAGCTTGGGTACACGTCATGAGTTTAAGGCTACTAACGTGTTTCTCTCCACGAACTTCAAGAATTTCACCAGACGGAAGACGTATTCGAACAATCTTGTCAAAACAAATAACTTCGGCATGGTACTTGGTTAACTAATCCATTCCAATGATAATATCGAAGCTTCCAAGTTTCATCGGTGTAAGGTCGATAGTAAACAAATGGTTGTTGAGGTTCAGTTGACAATTATGAATGACGGAATCAAGCACAAGAGGTTCACCATTGGCTATCTAGATTGACAAGGGCTTTCCTAGTTTAGTTCTAGGCATCAAGAGTAAAGGCTCAAAAGTTAATGACACAAAGCTCCTATCGGCACCCGAATCGAAAAGAACAGAAGTAGGGTGATTGTAGACAAGGAACGTACCATTAACAACTTCATTGTCAGCGCGAGCCTCGTTGGCGTTCATGTTAAAAGCTTGTCCACGAGCCGGATTGGCATTTGCTATCCTCAAATAGTTGTTCCTGTAGTGACCCATTTCACCGCAGTTAAAACATGTTCCAGGCGGAAAATGAGGTCGAACAGGATTTGCTTGTGCTTGAGCTTGGTTTTGTGTAGCTTGGTTCGGGTTAAAACGACAAATATTCGCCAAGTGACCAAGTTTTCCACATGTAGTACACTGTCGACATGGTATCTGAACTTGATGATGACCATTACATCGGTTGCAGAGTGGTGCAGTTCCTGCATATGGTTTCTTTGCTGGAGGTTGAGCTGGTTGGTTTTGGGGAGCAGTTGGAGCGAGTGGTGTGGTAACAACAAAGTTTTGAGAAGCCTTACGCTTCTTCGACCTCTTGGATGATCCGGCTTTATCTTTCTTCGGTTTCTCCTGGGTGCTTTTTTCAGTCTGTTTCTTGTCACCCTTGAGGTGAAGTTTACCCTTTCTAACTTGAGAATCAGTTAGAGTTGCAGCCAATTCAATGGCTTGACGAACTGTAGTAGGGTGGCTTCCCGTAACAATGTCCTGAACAGGATCAGGCAGACCATCGATATATTTCTCAATCGCCTTATCCAAAGGCGTCACCATTGAAGGACAAAGTAAGCTCAATTCCTCGTACCGGTCGGTGTAAGCACGACTCTCACCACTGTCTTGCTTAAGATCATCAAATTCCCTTTCCAAACCCCTGAGTTCATGACGAGGACAGAACTCCCTCATCATCAGAGCTCGAAGCTCTCCCCAAGTTTGGGCTAAGGCCACGTTAGCAACCCTATCTCTCATAACACCATTCCACCATGTCAAAGCTCATTTCTTGAACACACTCGATGCAAACTCAACTTTTCGTTCATCTGGACATTGAATGAAACGAAATGTGCTCTCGATACTCTCAAACCATTGAAGAAGTCCCGTAGCTCCCTCAGACCCAGAAAGTGCAAGTGGTTTAGCCGGACAGAACTATTTGTAGCTACACGGAGCATTGTTGTTATTATTGTTATTATTGTTGTTCGCTTGATTCATTTGAGTTACTAGGTTTGGGAGTACGGCAGCAATTTGTTGAGCGATCATGGCTGCCATTTTGGCATTTTGAGTTGTATCACGTCGAGGAGGCATTCTAGAAAAGAAACATGATGAAAGATGTGTGAGATTGACATTCGGAAAATCAAAACAATCATCAAAAATATCAACGAAACATAAGAATGTGGTCATTTGTTTGTTTCTAAAAACACGCAAATGACACACTGTGACTAATCAAAGTAAATGGGTCTTTATAATGTATCGCGAAGACATGCTTTAGCCTATAAGTGGACGCTCACCCGAAGAGTTCCCAGGTAAGAGTGACTAGTCCGATTAAGTGGATTTGTACGAATACTCTAGCGTAGACAGAAAACTCAGGGTACAGGCACCCACCCTTCCAGATTGCACGTGTTCACATTATTAAAACCCAAACTTTGACGAGATTTTGAAAACTTAAAGGCTTGTACCAAAAACAAATCATCTAAGGGTAGATGATTTATTTTCAAAGCGGATTTGTAATTTGTGGATTTGTTTTGGTAATCACCTAAGGATAGGTGTTTGTATTGTGTTTTAAATCTAAACGCGAGTAGACTCGCGTTAGGGTCCTAGGAAGGTTATAGTCTAGGTCAAAGCATTACTAATAACCTAATTCCCTATAACCAGTGCTCTGATACCAACCTGTAACACCCAAATCGTGTAAAACAACACGCGGCTGAAACTCTTGGGGAGTCACGTTAACAGATTGTTTCAACAACACATGGTATTTGAAGTTTTGTTTTAATTAGATATTAAACATAGGTTATATTGTCATAATTGTCTAGAAACGTTTTAAAACAACCAAACAAACAAAAACTGCATAATTATTGTCTTTCTTTTTATAGTCGCTAAGGCCCGTCCAAATCCTATATGAGCATGCATTAGTATCATCAAGCATTGTTCCTTGAAACATATGTGAAAACGAGTCAGCAAAAATATGCCGACGAGTACATAGGTTTTGTGAGTGTGTCAAGTTCATGGCTTTGTATATATTGCAATGTAATCTGACTACTAGAGTCGTAAGTGAAAATGTTGTTTTGAAAGCATTTGATATTGCAACAACTATTCGTCTAATACAAAAGGGTAAAAGTTTATAAAATATCGTAGCCATGAACATTGACTCGAAAACATTTGTTCATAAATCCAAGTTGTAAATCGTCTTGAAATAACTAGTATGGTTTATATCTTTAATCGAAAATCGTTGTGTGTCATTGTTTGAAATCATTTGTCCAAGTAATGTAAATAACAACACGTATGTAATGTGATAAAGCACTTATATATAGGAAGTACCAGCGGCGTGTCCACCATGCTTTTATTACATTACACTCGTTCCGTTGTCTAAATCACTTATTATAAACCAATTGTCATAAATCAATTGTTCATTGTTCCTTGTTATAAACCATTGTTCATTCGTTCATCGTTCATCATTTTAATTGTGAAAACTTTTGGTTGTTTCATGAATACATTCAAACCTTTGTTAACTTGTTCGAGACCACCCACGGTGTCCCTTAATCGTATAACATACCACCAAAGGGTATATTATAAATACAATTTAAGTCCCTTCCCAAATTTCCCCACAAACCCCGGGAATTTTGGTAACGGGATTGTCAGTCCTAGGCGCCTTAACTTACTACTGGTCGGCTCGGTCATTGTTAATGAATGTCATTCTTGTTATTAATATAACACACCAACAAGTTTGTTCACATTATTGAAATCGTATTGTTTAATATAAACCATCGCATTTGTACTTTGAAAGCTTGAAAACCTTTAGCACATACGAATCACCCCAAAATATTTGAAAGCATAAAATAGGGGAACTATGTACTCACTTGGTATTGCAAAGGAATCTTGGATCAATAAGAAAACAAAAGCTCAAAGATCCGAGAAATCACGCGTGTCCTAAAAATAAATAATAGTGTAAACATCGAGGCTTGAAATCGGAAGATTCGGATAGAATGAGATCTTATAAACCAAATGAGTATGGGGACTCATATGACATGGTTTAATAAGTTCACATTCTGAGTTCGAAAGATTTTTATGTGCTTTTGACCCGTTTTGACCCGTTAAGGTAGTTTAAGCCATTTTAACGCGTCATTTGTGTAACTACGCATTCGAATGGTTAGATACGTGCCATAATAAGTTCTAAATGCTTAAACATGTTTAAAATGTTATTTGGTCAGATTATATGTCAAAATTTGGGTTACATATGTTTTTAATTGATTTTCTTACGAAAAGGGCATTTTGGTCATGTTTAAGAAATATTACCATTGTTTAACATAACACTAAACAAAAGACATGACCATAAGGTATAACCTCAGAGGGTTATAACTTTTATAATTAGGCTCTACAAAGACGTTGAAGCTTAGGGAACTTAAAATATGTTGGAAAATGTTCTAGAGGTCAGTTCGTTTGGTCGTACGGTCGCAGTTTTCGGTTAATTACGATGAAAATCGTAAAGAACGCGTGTATGACCGTAATTGCATAACAAACGGATTTTTTGCATTCCAATCACTAACATATAATATATTGATGATTAGAAAATTTTTTTAATGTCCGTACGTGTTTCGGATAGCGATATAGGCAAAAGGCATAGTTTAACGAAATTTGCAAAATAGCCCCTGAAGTTACAAAAGTGTGAATTTGCCATACCGAAGCCCTCAAAGCTTACTTCTAAGCTATGTAAAGGATATTTATGGTATGTCAGGCTTGTTTTCTTGTTCCAGAGCATACGTCGCTGTGAGAATCGGCAGACTTTCGCAGTTTGTCGTAATTAATCCCTATGATCGAATAAACTTGTTTTTGACATACCAAACCCTCCAAAACTTATTTCTAAGTTATGAGAAGGTTATTTAAGGCATGTTTAGCTTGTGACATTATTCTAGAACATACGTTGCATTAAATTGGCTTCGTTTGCGTATCGGTTCACCGGTTTTGCTCATAGAAGCGATTTAAGAGTTTGAAATTGTGCAAGAATCAAATGTGTGTAAATATCAAAATAAATAAACATAATTCACATATACAACATAAGATTTCATTCATTGATAACTTGTTTATCATTTGTTACATGTTTGGATTGCCACATATATCACAATAGTCTTTGTCGAAGAAATAGTTGCAGACTTTACACGTTTAGCTTTCTTCTTTTGTCTTTCCTCATCTGAATCTTTCTCAAGATTTGGATCAAAATTAGCATCCATTTCTTTTTGTTTTTCTTTTTTGGTTGCTATTTCTGCCGCTGTCTTTTCTGGCTCTTTTACAGGTTCTTCGTCAGATTCATCATCATGTTCAGAAGTAGCAGATATAACATCATCTTGTGTTGCTTTCTCAGTCTCTTGACTCTCAACACTTACTGCTGCAGTAGAACCTTCTTCTCCTTGAACATTTTCGGGTTCATCTTCGTTAATAAGCATCGTTTCGACTTTCTTTGCAGCACGTTTCTTCTTAGGCTTATGAGCTTTTACCTTTAAGAACCACTCACTTCTAGCTTTCGGCTTGAAGTCTTTAAACCATTCCTTTTTAGCATTAAGCTCCTTTTCATCATCGCTTCCGTCTTTCCTCCACTTGTTGTCAGAGGCGCAACATAATTTGGATCTTTAATAGCCCCGAAAACTGGTTTTGCAGCAGGAGCTAAAGCTTGCTTATGAAACTTGATTAGCTTCTTTACAATTGTTTTATCAAGATGAACTAGATAAAGTACATCATTCGGATCCCGTGCTATGTTAGTGAATTTCTCATCTATCAGCATTTGCACGAACCTTGGATACATACAAAGCCTCGAATCCTCCATGATCTTCGACATGTGTGTAAATACAAGCTTCGAAAAGTTGAACTATTTTTTTAGAATCAGTGTCGTTGCCATACAGGCAAATAATCTTGCACGTCGTCTAAACCCGCCTTGCGATGACTAAATGTGTGAATAATAGCATGCATAAGGAGCTTGTAGGGGTTAGGCACTTCCCCTTTCTTTAACGTCGGCTTGTTCACGCTCCCCTTGTATCCCATTCTAAAGAAACATCCACGAACCATCCTTTCATCAAGATAAATCGGATTGTCTTTATCATCTTTGAATTGCAGAATCCGTCGAATATCATCTACAGTAACGAAAATCTTCTTTACCTCATTTCCAACTTGCACCGATGAATTATTCGTCTTCTGATCATCACTTAAACTCGCATTCGTCCAGAAATGGAAAGTATGAGATCTGTATGACACTGTGCGTTCCGTGATAGCCCGATGAATAGGACTTTCTTCCAAAAACTTCAAAATACTCTCGTATTCTTTCAAAGATGGACATATCATTTTGTCAAGCGTAATACAAGTGTTGTGCGTCTTAGAAAACTCTATCGAGATTGCACGAGCTGGAACTTGAGCCTGAAGAGCGACGCAAAACAATTAGCACGCTTATCGAGAAAAATCACAAAAATTAACACATCTATCAAGTTCGGGCGAACTTGATGTGTTATAACAATCTGATTCTGTCAAGTTCGCCCGAACATGTAAAATACACATGTCCAATTATAACCATAAGTTCGGGCGAACTTATAACATATAACATCATTTGTTATAGCCTAAGTTCAGTCGAACATGAAGTTTCAAAAACATTTCAATATCCAAGTTCGGTCGAACATGTTACTGTTTCTCTTTATTCATTTTAGATAACAAATCCGATCAAACTTGATAACAAGTTCGGCCGAACTTGTCATATTTTTCAAACACAAACCTGTTAAACATGCAATCAACCATTTCAATCCAATCAAACACATTTACACAGTCGATTTACAGTGTAGATTCTGATTTTAAGTTCAATTTTGTCCAATAACACCTATAACTACCATTTTTTAAAGATTTCAGATCTATTATGTTCGAATAGGTTCAATTCACGGTTCAAAAAACAAAATACTCACCTCAGACATTGTCAATGGTGTACAAATCACCGAGAACAATCGAAAGACGGGCAGTATAACGACTTATTTTTGCCAAAATCACAACTTCGCTCTCAAACTTAAGTTCGCTCAGGGTTTTTGTTTTTGCAGAAGTGAGTTCGGGCGAACTTACGTAGGTATTTATACCTAGGTAAGTTCGGGCGAACTTGCAAAGCCCAACAATGTGAGCCCATTAGAAATCCGGGCGAACTTGATAACCATGAGCCATTTATCTGCAAGTTCGGTCGAACTTGCTGTTTTGTTAAACACGTTTTTGTTTTGCAAGTTTGGCCGAACTTGCCAAACCACAAATTCAAACTTTTTTCAATTTTACATTTTAACCCCTGAACTTTCCAACTTTTAGCAGTTATGAAAATCCACTCAGTTGACCAAGTCCAAGCTAATGACCTTGGTTAACCGATTTGTCTGCCGAGTCCAAGTTAATGACCCCCATTTGACCCGTTACGAACAAACTGTTGATATTTTCAAAATCAAAGTTTCAAATTAATGAACTTTTTATCGTTTTGGATTTTTCAGATTTAACAGATTAGCTCCCAGCCTGTTGTCAAAGAGATTCCCGCCAGTTCTAGCATCTTACCAGACTTCGAAGACCCGTTCTCCAACATTGGTTTGCTGAAAACAATGTAGAAATAAAATCTTTTTGTATTTTTGTAAGTTTATGCTAAAACACACTAAAAATCTTTTTGGATTTAATCTGTAAATCTGATAAACTATGTACAGGAAAATGTAAACTATGTACAAACATATTTACAGACATGTTTTTGTGAATTCTTGTCTAAAGGATCATATCAGTTAATTGAGACATATCACCAGTACCGTTGACCTTTAGATGACTTTAAGCTTTAAACTCGTTTACCTAGATTGTCGATATGTTTGTCCACTTAAGCTTTACTACATTTCTCAACTGTTTCTAGATATGTTAAGGTAAGATTTATGAAACTTGACTTATCTGCGATTCCCACTTCTTGAATATACTCCCGTATCAAGATTCCCTAGATTTCATCTTACAGGTGAATATAGCATAACTGATATCTGTATCAGGGTAATGCGAGACTTTGAGAGCTCAGGTTAGTACTACCGTACAGACAAAGAGATGAAGGCTCGTCTTTAAGGTGTGTTCCACTTAAGGAATCTTTTTAGCACTGCAAATGATTAGATCTTTTGATACTTATCAAGATTGCATGTAATTTGGGGATTTTTGGCGAAAGTATTATAGAAGTCCTAGGCCATTGCTTCCGCAAAATCAGAAGAACTTGTATAATACCCCAGATATCAACTATCTATAAAGACCTCGTACCTCAAAATCAGGCAATCTCTCAAACAAAATTTAGGAGTACTTAGTCTATATATCCAAGATGCGTTAATCCACACGATTAAGCAGTTGTTAAATTTGGTTTATATCTCGAAAACAGTTTACTGAACACGTTAAGCCTATCGACACATCCACAGTAAGATTCGTTTATTAATTTTAAACTTTACATTTCTTTAGTAAACTGTGATAGTCCACTGATGTACTATCATTTCCTTTTTGTGACACCAAATTCTTTTTGTCTTTTTCAATTTTTTTATCTGCGATTAAGCAATTGTTAAATTTAGTTTATATTTTTGAAAATTTTCATATGTTTTTGTATTTTCCCAAATATTTCTCCCCCTAAAATCAAAAACATATTTTTGGATTTTAGATTTTTAGAAATACTAAACTAGTAAGATATATACAAACCATACAAACCAATGCGGATTATGTGAATTCGTCATCCGATCGTATTCAACCTCAGCTTCCGCACCTGTAAGCAAATTTTTAATACCGTTAAGTCGCATTAGATATTTAAATCTTGTTAATGGAAATGCTTTGGTATAAAAATCAGCCCTCTGTTCGTCGGTGTGGATTTTTCTATTCGAACCAATTTCTTTTCGTAACAATCACCAATGAAATGGTATCAAATTTCAATGTGTTTTGTACGTGAGTGATGAACCGGATTTTTAGTTATATCGATGACTGCTTTGTTATCTACAAATAAAGGCGTGTCAAGAAACTACAGACCATAATCCCTCATCTGTTGCTGAATCCAGAGGATTTGAGAGCAACATATGGAAGCATAAATGTATTCCGATTCACAGGTTGAGAGAGAGACCGTGGTCTGTTTCTTACACTGCCACGTTACCAAACGTGTGCCAAAAAACTGGCATCCTGCAGTTGTAGATTTCGAGTTTAGTTTGTCCACTCCGAAGTCTGAGTCAGCATATCCAGTGAGATCAAAATTGTCGTTCTTGGGGTACCACAGGCTGGTTCTTGGGCAACTTTTCAAGTAACAGAAGATTCGCTTGACTATCTGCAAGTGTGACATTCGAGGACTTGACTGATATCTCGCACATAAGCAAGTAGGATACATGACGTCTGGGCGTGATGCTGTCAGATACATCAGTGAACCTATCATCGATCAATACAGTGTTTCATCAAATTTTTTTCCTGTCTTGTCTATGCAAATCCCATAGTTCAGTGCCAGCGGTGTCGAAAGCGACTTCGAGCTATCCATTTCAAATTTTTTGAGAATGTCGTGCACATACTCAGTCTGATGAATGAATATCCCATCTGGAAGCTGATCCACTTGAAGACCTAAGAAGAATTTCATTTCACCCATCGAGGACATCTCGAATTTCTTCTTCATGATCTTTTCGAACTCTTTGCACAGACTGTCATCCGTAGAACCGAAAATGATGTCGTCCATATAGATTTGTACTATTATCAGATGCGATCCAACTTCTCTGGTAAACATAGTGCTGTCCACTGTGCCTCGTGTAAAGCCATTTCCAACGAGATGTTGCAATAACGTCTCGTACCAAGCTCTCGGGGCTTGGTGTAAACCGTACAAGGCTTTGTCTAGGAGATTTGTTTAGTGGATCGACAAACCCTGGTGGTTGGCCGACATACCCTTGTTCACGAAGTTTACCATAGAGAAATGCAGATTTTACATCCAACTGGTACACCTTAAATCCTTTCCAAGCTGCGAACGCTAGGAAAATGCGGATAGACTCTAATCGCGCAACCGGTGTGTATACCTCCGTATAATCTATTCCTTCCTACTGGTGGAATCCCTTGACAACCAGCTGACTTTGTTTCTGACTATAGCCTCCCGATCATCTCTTTTACACTTGAAGAACCACTTTGTACCAATAACTTTCTGCTTCGGTGGCAAACCTGCAAGCTTCCAAACACCCAACTTCTCGAACTCTAAAAGTTCCTCTTACATTGCTATCACCCAATTCTCGTCAGCCAGAGCCTCATTAACTGTCTTTAGCTCTATTTGAGAAATGAAACATGAGTAGTGGCAGTAATTCTGAGTTGGTGCAACTCGGGCGTAGAAACAACTAAGTGCTTTGTTGATTTGATTTCGAGTACGCACACCAGTTTGTTGTTCTCCTATAATATTCGTTGAAGGATGGTACGAATATGATCGCGGCATTTCTTCTGTTGAAACATCAACTGAGCTTTGCTGATTTGAAACAATCAGATCACTGTTTACATCAACATTAGGAGTACTGGTTGAAGCTTCGTTCTGATTTCTCGGACTAGCAGATTGATTCAACAGGTTAGAAATCTGCTCAACTTCTTCATCCGAAGAAGTTTCATTATCAGCATCAAATGTCGGTGCTTAATCTGAATCAGAATTCTGATTCTGAGGCGTACTGGGCAGTGTTGTGTTTTCTGGTTCATTAGAAGCATTCACTGGAGGTGTAGCAGGCGTTACTTCTGCTTCAGAAGTATTTTCAACTTGAACACCACTACTATTGCTTGGACCTGCTCCGAAGATGAAGAATCCAACATCGGTTGATTAACCACAATTGGTCTAATGATTTGTTCTTCATTTGCCAATTGTTGCAAATAGTATAATGCTGCAACTTCTTCGTCATACGGTTCTTCCGGCAAGTCTAAAGACTTCCAAAGGTCTTGGTAGTTAAACAGCCACGCGTCACCTCTCCTTTGAATAGAATCCGTATAGTTGAAACAATCCACGTGCTGTGCTTCAATAACCTTTCTCAGTGAAGGAACATATACTCTTCGTAACGGACTCGCATATCCGACATAGAAACCGTCAAGAGATTTAGCCACAAATTTGCCATCTTGGTCTATTACGGTACATGGCGCACCGAATGGTTCTAAGAACTTCAAATTTGGCTTCCGTCGATTTATCATCTCAAACACATGTTTTCTTTGTTGGTTTGACATTGAGAACTCTATTTAGCATGTAGCAAGCCGCAGGAACCGCTTCACTCTAGAAGCTGATTGGAAGTTTAGAATCTGAAAGCATGGTTCTAGCAGTTTCAATTAAAGTTATGTTCTTCCGTTCAGCAACACCATTTTGCTGTGGAGTAAAGGGAGCACTAAACTCGTGCAGAATCCCTTTTGCGTTGCAGAATTCCATCATTTTGTTATTCTTAAACTCTGTGCCATTGTCATTTCTAATGCGTCTGACCGGTGGATGATAAAGATTCTCGAGTTTCTTGAATAGAATAACCAAGTTCTCGAACGTTTCGTCTTTTGATCCCTGAAAGAATACCCACGAATATCACGAATAGTCATCTATCACGACCAAGCAATATAAGTCTCCTGAGATGATTCGAACATTAACAAGACCAAATAAATCCATGGGAGACGTTCTAATGGCAACTTGATTGAGTTCAGAATTTTCTTCGGAGATTTCTTGATCTGCTTTCCCTTTTTACAGTCTAAGCAGTGATCAGACATATGAAAGCTCCGAAGATTTACACCCTTTACAATATCATTATGAACCAAGTGATTCATTTTTCTTAAATAAATATGCCCCATCTTACGATGCCAAAGAATAGAATCCTTTTCAGTAGCCTTTGTCACAAAACATTGCGCTGATTTTGTTGAAGTGGTAGCGACACCCATATCAAGAACATATAGATCATTCTCTCGAGGTGCTCGCATTAGAATCCACTCAACTAGTATTTTGAATCCCGGCTTCAAGATAATACACTCTTTGTCGTCGAAATGCACCGTGAACTTCTTGTCACAAATCTGCGATATGCTCAGAAGATTATTTACCAACTCTGCAATATAATTCACGCGATCGAATGAAACGACTCCATTGGAGAGTTTTCCCTCGGCGACTATCCTTCCACCATGGTTACCCGCAAATCCAACATATCCACCATTGATAGTTTTTATGTCGAATAGCAACGCTTTCATTCCTGTCATACGCCTGGACGCGCCACTATCCAAAATCCACTTAGAAAGTACGGATCTCTGGAGCCACTGCACATTTCAGCAATCTGTTTAAAAAGCGAGACCCAAGCCTTTTTGTCTTGGGTTGAATTGGATAACCATCATCAAAGTCAAACTCACACTCATCAGCATAATCGAATCCACACTCATATGCATAATAAAATTCACGTTCATCATCTGGATTTTCTATGATGTTTATGTTTGAAAACTTTACTATCTTTTTATCTTTTGAATTGTTACCACTTGTAGTTTTGACATTTTCAGATGTGGTTTCAATTATGATTTTTGATTTTGATTCTTTCATACTATCACTAGTCTTAACAGGCTCAGACTTAGTGATCTCAGATGTTGTTGACCGTTTCTTTGCAATCCAAGCTTGAGATTTTATGTTAGCCTTCTTGATGTAAAATTTTTTTTTCATTAGCTTTTGAAGATTTACCTTTTTCGAAAGTTGAATTCTCAAATTTCTTTTCAAAAACTTGTTTCATTTCATCTTTGTTAACATTTCTTTTTAGAATTCTTATTTGCCCAAACTCTGGTTGCTTCGGTTTGACAACATTTGAACTTTCTTTCCTTCGAAGATAGGCCGGCTTTGATTTCAGACATTGGCGTGCAATATGAACAATTTTGTTGCACTTGAAACAAGTCCGAGAATCATGTGGATGTCCTTTAGTGGGTTTTACACCACTAGTTTTGGCACCACTTGCAATTTTGGCTTTATCTCCAAGTTCTTTTGTTTCTTGAACTCATCGTTTGATTGTTTCCCAATCAAACTTTCCTCAAGAACCGTGTTCGTCCCATATACAAAATTCATGTTTTTATTCTTGTATTCATGAAATGGTGACACTTTCTTTTTAGGTTCATCTGATTCCTCTAATCCCAACCCAGCTCTCCGGTTTTCTGGATGATCACCACCATTCCTTCGGTAGTTGTTTCTTTTAGGTTTGGAATAAATTTTCTTTTCATTGATCTCCAGATCATCTGATGTGACTTCCACGAGTTTAAAGAATTTATCTAACAATTATTCCTTCACGTTCTGAATCGGAAAACTGTCATCAAAGTATAATCTATCAGATTCCTTAATCTTGTACATTACAACATTAGGATCATCACATAGATAATTCTCCGATGATGTATCGTCATCTTTGGACTGTGAATCAGAATTTTTTGAACTCGAGTCTGCACTTTTAAAGCTGACTTCATCAGAATCGTTCAAAACATTTTCAACAACCTTTTTAACCACAGCATTGTCATCATCTGTTTTAGTATAGATTACATCAATGTTCTCTGGCAACTCAGTTTT
Source organism: Scalesia atractyloides (assembly GCA_947069175.1). Taxonomy (NCBI): domain Eukaryota; kingdom Viridiplantae; phylum Streptophyta; class Magnoliopsida; order Asterales; family Asteraceae; genus Scalesia; species Scalesia atractyloides. The sequence continues at coordinate 36,228,845 of CAMTDV010000015.1, forward strand.
CTTTTCAGATAACAACTCAATATTGAGTGCCTTATCCATCCCATCAGCGGATTTGCGACAATACTTCTCGCATAGGGGTGGAGGAACATTGCTATATTCTTTACCAATTATCTTTTTAGGTTTTTCTTCCGATGGAATTGTCGGAAGGATGTGATTAATGACATATGCGTTACATGTGTAACTTCTCAAAAGTTGTTGAACACGCTCTGTTTCAATTTTCATGTCCTGGAGTTGTTGCTTAGTTTCAGGAATGGTGTTAATATAGATATTAATTGCTTTTTGCTTATCTATTACTGTTACTTTTAACATCCTTATTGTATCATGTTGTTCGATATTATTTATATCAAGCCTTCCATAATCATTTTTCATGTTATCATACGCTTCCTTCATTGTGCGATAATCGTATTTCAAAAGTGTGTTATGCACATTGTTTTCAGCGATGATCTTTGATTTTTCGGCACATTCAGAACATGGTTCGGTACATTTTGTACAAGGTTTCTCAACCTCTACAACTTGTACTTTGACAACTTCATTTACCTCTGGACCTACCTTGGTTAGATTTTCCATTAAAGCTTTGTCGGCAATGTCCTTGAGGTTTTCGGCATTCACTTCTTGAGTAACATCAATGACCACTTCATCAGTTGATTTCTTCTCGGGAACTTGCTCCTCAGAACTTCCATCAAAGTGACCTGCAAAATTTTCACAAGAGTTAGGAGATAAAATTCCTTGCTTCTGCATGTGGATATACTCCTCTTCTTCACGTTGTTGTTGCAGATATTGTTCCAGCAGAATATTCTCCAAAGCCGCCGATTCTTTTGCAGATGTATCTTCAACAATTTCAGCCATTAACGCAACTCCGGTCTTCATACGATGTAGGAATTCCAGTCGAAGCCATCATCTTCGTTTGATGCAACCATAGCTTTTTCAGTGTTGCTGCTATTCGGTTTCTCTTGTATTTCAACCTGAGTCTTCTTCGGGAAAGGCTTGTACTGAAGTGACTTCTTGTAATACTCGTTGCCTCCTCCAAATGGACTTAGATTTCCCGTTGCTTCAGGGTTTTTACACTCTCTCTTAAAATGTCCCTTTTAGCGACATCTGAAGCACGTCACTTTTGTCTTGTTGAAACCCAGTTTATTGCTAGAATTTCCGATGTCTCGGACTGTTAACACAACAAACTTGGTAACCCTTCGGATAATCGAAGCTAAACTCCACTTAATATCCATCAACTCGAGTTCTTCTTCATCAACTTGGTCATAATCTTCTGCCGTCATTTCGGGATTTCCAATTTTACCGGCTACAAGACTTTCGTATGACTCCAGAACAGTGGCAAGAAGCGACATATGCTGTTTAGCGACTTGTTCCGAAACAACATTGTTCAAATTCACTACGATGTTGCACCCGTATACATTCAAATCATAATTTTTGTTGATTCTGATTTGCTTGACTTTGATAAGATGAATTTGAACCAGTACTTGAGAATGAAGACTGTGGACTTTGATCATATTGAGGATATGACTGATTCTGATTCTTCTGCGAATTGTTCGAAGAATTCACACTATCGTTGAATGCTGTCTAAATCTTTGGACTTGAAATGTTATCTTGCATTCCACTCTTGTAGTACAAACCAACGTCTTGAACAACATTAGCGTTCTTTGACTTTGCAATCTTCAAGAGTTCCATTTCATGGCCTTTGAGTTTATCGATAAATGTTGACAGCTTGAAGAATTCCCATTTATCGCTTTCCTTAAGAACCATTAGATAAGTAGTCCATTCTCCATCTAGTAGAGCGTCAGCAAGCTTGTCGATGTACTCTTGTTCTGTCTTTTCGAGACCGTGTCTTCGAATTTGGACTTTAAGATGACAGAAGCGTTCAATCATCTGCTTCATGGTTTCACCCTTCAACATGTTGAAGATATCGAACTCTTTCATAATGAGCACCTTCTTGCTCTTGATCATCTCCGCGCTTCCTTGATACTTCTTCTGAAGAGAAAACCAGAGATCTCTTGTAGTTGTGTATTCCGGTAGCAAGATGAGAATATCTTCTTTAATAGATTGTTGGATAAGACTGATCATCTTCTTTTCAGCAATGTATTCGTCTTTCTGTACAGTCGTGTAATTATACTTTTCCAACACTTGCTGATGTTCATCCACCTGAACAGTGTAACCTCTTTCAATCGACACCCAGACTGCAAAGTGCATGGCTTGAACCCAATATGTAAATTTCTCTTTCCATGCTTCATATTCGTCCATGCTCATTAGCTTGGGCGGTTTAACAGTCGTGCCCATTTCGTTATCAAGATTGACTTGATGGATCACATTGGCATTTGACGAACTAGCTCTAGAAATAAAAGCTCTTTGAATATCACCCATCAGGAATAACGAGACGTGTACACTGAAAATACTCAAAAACTTTTGAAAATGTTAGTCCTACTACAAGTTCGGTAGAACTTGTAGTTGAAATGAAGAATTCTTTGAGATTAACACAAGTTCGGTCGAACTTGTGATTTGATTTGCAAATTTCTTTATACTGAACTTCGGTCGAACTTATGACTATTTAAAAAATAAACAAGAGTGAACTTCAAGCGAACTTGCCAAGTAAATTTGATGAGAAACTAGCAAGTTCGAGCGAACTTAGCTAAAAAAATTCTTGAATTTTATCAAGTTCGGTCGAACTTGACAAAATATCAATAGATTTCTAACAACTTCGAGCGAACTTATCTCTAATTCCTTCAAAAATGCCTCAAGTTCGAGTGAACTTGGTAAAAAATAACTGAAAAAGTGAGTTTTTAGCAGAACTTCAGCCAAACTTGGCTAACAAGTTCGATCAACTTGGTTTTGTCAAACATGTTTCTTTTTCAATATTTTGACATCAATTTGGTTGAATTTGATCTCCAATTTTTCAAGGGTTTATCTTTGTTGAATTTTACATGATATATTCAAAATTGAAAAGATTTTGACCGTGAATTCTTCATTTTTTATGAAAAAGTTAAGAAAAATAGAAGAATGGAGATGAAATAGAAGTGTTCTTGTCTTGATACTATCAAATCAGGCTGTTCTAGCTCTGATACCACTTGTAGGACCGATCCTTGATGCTTAGGAACCTAAATTTGATATCTAACGTCCTTAATAGCGGAAATATTACGTCATGTTTACTAATAGACAAGAATTAATCAGTTTAACATCAGTTTTATTGATCAAACATCAAGAGTACAAACTGACAGAGCTTTGCCTCCAAAATGCCAAAGTTACAAATGAGAGACACAAGCTAGGTATTTATAGCCTTGCAAGTTCGCCAGTGAGTTGTCTATGTTCGCCCGAACTTGGCTATACATGATGTCATGGGCGAACTTGCTTCAACAAAACATAAATACTTCTTACGACAAGCCTATTCAGCTCTATACTACACAGACTCGATATAAGACTAAGACATAGACATTATGCACCTACAAGCCTGCACGACCACACTATCCACCTGGGTCTTGCTATAATTGTGGGGATCTCACCCATTACAGACATAACTGCCCGAAGTTGGCAAATGCAAACCCGGCTTGTGGACGAGCATTTAACATCAATGCTAATGAGGCTCGGGCTGACAATGAAGTAGTCAACGATACGTTTTTTGTTAACAACCATCCTGCTTCAATCTTTTCGATTCGGGTGCCGATAAGAGTTTTGTATCCCTAGCTTTTGAACCTTTGCTTTCAATACCTAGAACAAAACTAGGAAAGCCCTTGACAGTCGAAATAGCTAGTGGCGAACACCTTAAACTTGATTCTGTCATCCGTGATTGCCAATTGAACCTTAACAACCACCTTTTTGCCATTGACCTAGCGCCAATGCAACTTGGGAGCTTTGATATCATAGTAGGAATGGACTAGTTATCTAAACACCATGCTGAGGTGATTTGCTTTGATAAGATCGTTCATATACCCCTTCCGTCTGGTGAAACCTTAGATATTCATGGAGAAAAACCCGTCAGTAGCCTTAAACTCATGACTTGCACCCAAGCCCGTAAATACCTACGAAAGAATTATGTTGCTTTCTTGGCGCATATCGTAGAGGAGAAAGGCAAGGGCAAATCTATTAAAAATATTCCTGTTGTTCGAGATTATCCCGAGGTATTCCCTAAAGATCTACCTGGTTTACCCCCACACGTCAAGTCGAGTTTCGTATAGATCTTGTACCTGGTGCCAACCCTATAGCCAAATCCCCATACCGTCTTGCACCGTCCGAGATGCAAGAGTTATCTAAAAAGCTTCAGGAGTTGTCTGACAAAGGATTCATTCGTCCAAGCTTTTCACCTTGGGATGCTCCAGTCCTATTTGTGAAAAAGAAAGATGGATCATTCCGTATGTGTATCAATTACCGTGAGCTCAACAAACTCACAATAAAAAATCGATATCCCCTACCTCGTATTGATGATCTCTTTGACCAGCTACAAGGTGCTACTTGCTTCTCAAAGATTGATCTACGTTCTGGGTATCATCAGCTTCGTGTTCTCAAAGAAGATATTCCCAAGACTGCTTTCCGCACTCAATACGATCATTATGAGTTCACTGTTATTCCTTTTGGTCTGACAAATGCTCCTGCTATTTTTATGGAGTTGATGAATAGGGTTTGTAAGCCTTATTTGGACAATTTCATCATTGTTTTCATTGATGACATTTTGATTTACTCAAAGTCTCGAGCCAATCACGAGCAACATCTTCGTTTAACAATGGAACTCTTAAAGAAAGAACAACTCTATGCCAAGTTCTCCAAGTGTGAATTTTGGCTTAAGAAAGTTCAATTCTTGGGACATATTGTCAACGAACAAGGTATTCATGTAGATCCCGCCAAAATCAGTGCGATTAAGGAATGGGATACACCTACTACTCCTACCGAAGTTCGTTCATTTCTTGGTCTCGCGAGTTATTACCGTCGATTTATCGCAAACTTCTCAAAGATTGCGGTTCCCCTCACTGCTTTGACTCAAAAAAATAAACCTTTTGAGTGGGGACCTAAACAAAAAGAAGCTTTTCAGAGCTTGAAACAGAAGCTTTGTAATGCTCCTATTTTATCCTTACCTGAAGGTAACGACGACTTTATCGTATATTGTGATGCATCGAACTTAGACCTTGGCTGCGTTGTCATGCAAAGGAACAAAGTTATCGCCTATGCATCAAGACAGTTAAAGATTCACGAAAAGAACTACACCACTCATGATCTTGAGTTGGGTGCTGTCATTTTCGCTCTGAAAGTTTGGAGACATTATCTATACGGTACAAAATGTGTGGTTTTCACGGACCACAAAAGTCTCCAGCACATTTTCAATCAGAAAGAACTAAACATGAGACATCGACGATGGGTTAAACTTCTGAACGACTATGACTGTGAGATTCGCTACCATTCTGGTAAGGCGAATGTCGTAGCCGATGCTCTTAGTCGTAAAGAACGAGTCAAGCTACATTCTGTTCAAGTTCGATCTGATATTCTAACCATATCTCCCAGGCTCAACGAACTTGTGTTACACAAGGCATGATGGGTGATGAATACTTGAAATAAAAGACAATGGGTTGTTATATTATCTGAGCCATTGTGTGTTCCAAGTCAAGACAATCTTCGCACCTTGATAATGGATGAAGCTCATAAGTCTCGTTATTCAATTCATCCAGGTGCATACAAAATGTATAAGGATCTTCGTACCCAGTATTGGTGGCCGGGTATGAAAAAAGACATTGCCTTGTACGTATCTAAATGTCTTACTTGTCTCAAAGTTAAGGCAGAGCATCAATGTCCCTTTGGTTTTTGCTTGAACAACCAGAAATTCTGGTTTGGAAATGGGAAAGCATTGCAATGGATCTCCTTACCAAATTATCGCGTACATCTAGATCTCATGATGCCATTTGGGTAATCGTTGATCTTCTAACCAAGTCAGCACACTTTATAGCAATCCGTGAGAATTTCCCCGTTGACAAACTTGCTAAGATCTATGTGGATGAAATTGTATCTTGTCATGGTATCCATTTGGACATCATATCTGATCGTGATGCTCGATTCTCATCTCATTTTTGGAGGACCATGCAATCTGCCATGAGAACCAAACTTAACCTGAGCACTGCCTATCATCCTCAAACTGATGGACAGTCCGAAAGAACGATCCAGACACTGGAGGATATGCTTAGAGCTTGTGTGATTGACTTTGGTGGTAGTTGGGATTCGCATCTACCGTTGATCTAATTCTCCTACAACAACAGTTATCATACCAGCATTGACATGGCTTCTTTCGAAGCTCTCTATAGTCGAAAATGTCGTTCACCTGTCTATTGGAATGAAATCGGTGAATCTCAATTCACTAGACCTGAACTCATTCAAGACACGACAGACAAAGTCAAGATAATCCGTGATAATCTTTTGACAGCTAGAAGCCGTCAAAAGAGTTACGCGGACAAACGACGCAAGCCCTAGGAATTCCAAGTCGGTGATCATGTCCTACTCAAGGTATCCCCTTGGAAAGGTGTGGTTAGATTGGGAAGAAGGAAAACTTGCACCTAGATATGTTGGACCATTCAAGATCATTGAGAAAATCAGAAAGGTGGCCTACAAACTTGAGCTACCTCCTAAACTTGGAAATGTTCATCCAACTTTCCATGTGTCCAATTTGAAAAAGTGTTTAGCTGATGAAAACCTCCACATCCCTCTTGATGAAATTCATGTTGATGACACGTTACACTTTGTCGAGAAACCTTGGAAATATTGGACCGTGAAGTCAAAAAGCTCAAGCGCAGACGTATACCAATTGTTAAAGTTTGCTGGGAGTCTAAACGTGGCCCTGAGTTTACTTGGGAACGAGAGGACCAAATAAAGGTGAAATATCCACATCTATTCTCACAAGTTTCCTCTAGTTAAATTTCGGGACGAAATTTCCAAAAGTAGGGGAGACTGTGACATCTGTGTATTTTAATCATCGTACAATCCGAAACAATTTTTTAATTTTATAACATTGTGTTTTATTCCAAGATTTATTTTAATACTTATGACATTTCATATTTCAATCTTTGTTCAATTTCGATCTTCCAAACCTTTTCTGGAAGTGTAATCCCAAACCGTTACGCAAACGTAACCAGTTTAATGCGACATACACTCCAGGACAAGGAAATATCATTTGTTACGCGTTCACGGTCTTTTGCGCGTCCGTTATGATTTTTGTTGTAATTAACCGAAAACCGCAACCGTGCGACTGAACGAACCGACACCTAGGACATTTTTGGACAGATTTCAAGTTTCCTAAGCTTTATCGTCTATATAGAGCTTAAAAATGAGGTTAACGGGTGTTAAAAGTGCCAAAACACGACGAAACATGTTAAGGGGCCTGTTCTGCCAACTTTTGAAAGTTGCTACCAGCTAAGGTGCTTACGGACCGTAAGCCCATACCCCTTACGGCCCGTAAGGACCCCCCATCTCAACAGTTTCATGGCAGCTTCTTGTTAAATCTCTTGGACACTAAGCAAACGAAATTGCCACACTCCTTCTGGTTTTAACACCTCATTATACACCTGTAATGATCCTAGATCAAGTGCCTAACACTTGGAATGATCTTGCTCATTTTCACTTCACAACTTGCTCATTTCCATCTTCTTCCTCCCATACTCTTGGAGCTTGCTTCCATCCTTTTTGGAGGCCTCTTACTGAGTTCTTTGAGATCTTGGGTGTTCCTAAACACAAGTAAGATCTCATCCTTAGTCTTTTTCATAGCTTTTAGCTATTTCAAGCAAAAAGTCAAACATTTGTTTGACTTTCGGCTTTGACCATTGATTGGTCAAAACAAAGTTCAATTGAACTTTGCAACGTGATCGTAATCACGATGGTTATGATCCTTAACGATCATACCTACTGATTTACCACGTTACTAGTTGAAGTGACGAGTCAAAGTTTCGGTCAATAATGCGCAAAATGCGCATATTACGACAGAACTATTTCGGGTGTCAAAACACTTTGTTTTGATACCAAATTAGTTTTATAAACTTAGTTAGACATGTTAAACATGTCTAACTCGTCACTCTTAGTTTAGTGCTTGTTTAGGGTCGTAAGTCGAGCGGTCTTGATCACCGCTTTGACTTTTGAATCCGACTCGTTTGGTCGATCTTAGGATCCGACCAAACTCATAGTTGTGACCATATTTATATAGGGAATAACCCTCTGAGGTTATACCTTATGGTCACGTTGTTTGGTTAGTATTATGATAGGTTGTTATTATACCCTTTATAAATGACCAAAATGCCCTTTTTGCGCATAAATTCAATTTAAGTATATGTGGCTAAAGTTTTGACATATAAACTGATATTACAAAATTATTAAACATATTTGGGCATTTAAGATTTATCATAGGACATGTTTAACCATCCGATCACGCGTTTACGCAAATGACATGTTAAAGTAGCGTAAACTACCTTAACGGGTCATTACGGGTCAAAAGCACATAGGATCGCTTCCAAATCAGAATGTTGAGTTTATTAAATCATACCATATGAGTTCCAACACTCATTTGATTTATAAGACATCATTCTATCCAATCCGCCGATTAAAGTCCCGACTTATTAACATAGTTATCTGATCTTAGGAACCATTTGATTTCCTCGGACTCTTGCACTTATTATTCTTCTTGAACAAGGATACTTTTGCAACCCCAAGTGAGTACATAGTCCCCCTCTTTTACGTTCTTTTCAAAAGTTTTGGGGTGATACACATGTGCCTACTCGATACTTTCATGTTTTCACGCTCTCATGACATATACTTGCTATGTTCATTTAGTACATATATAGTACATGATTTCAATTATGTTTTGCTATGTATGTTGACTGAGCATGCTAGCACATTGATTTCAAAGACATCTTTTGCGGCATATGTTGACTTAGCATATGAGCACATTGATTTACATTACATTTTGCTATGTATGTTGACTGAGCATGCTAGCACTTCGATTTTATGGACATTTCTACTTTGTATGTTGACTTAGCATACTTAGTACATGGTTTAAAAACATTTTTCATGACATTGCTTACATTGACTAAGAAATTTGGTTTGTTTAACGGGACATAATACATTCATTATCATTGATCACGCCGTCCGGTAGTATGTAATGGTACCATAGGACTTGACAAATCCCGTTCCCCGCTTCCTAGGTTTGTTTGGAAGTAGGGAATGACATAATCCGAATACATTTTTGATAAATCTTTGACTTGATAAGGGTTTATCCGACAGTCTCAAGGCTTGAATGTATGCGATAAACATAACTACATAAATGTTCATATCAAATAAAGCATTGGTTTTGCAAACATGACCTTTGATTTAAACTTTGGTTTATTCAAGACATTGTTTTGTACAAGACATTTGTTATACAGGACATGAATTATACTTAACATTATGACACATTACATTGTTTTCAAATCACATTTGACATTTGTTGACAAGACATTTTTGGAAATTATTTAATAAGTGATTTAAATAATGAGATGTGTGTAATATGATAAAAGCATGGTGGATACGCCGCTGATACTTCCTATATATAAGTGCTTTCATGATATTACATATCTAGCGTTATTTAAACCACTTCGACAAAGATAAAGACATGACACCTTTGGTGCAAATAACATATATTTTTCACAAGACATTGTTTTACAAATGGCATATTTTATACATTTCATTTTCATACGGTTAATTATTTAAGCATACATCCTTCTTTTATATCATTTGATTTTCATATGATTTTATAAAAGAAAACATTTTATGAGGTTCATGACTACTTTTCGTTAAACTATTAATTTAACTTCAAGTCATGAATACTCATAAACAAAACCTATGTATCTCACATGCATTTTTATGTTGACGTACCTATTTTCACATGTGTTTCAGGAGCTAATGCTTAAGGTTGATTCATGTGACACTTAGGACGGACTTGGGCTTTAGTGACTTAAAATCTACAAGACAATTAGACTTTTGTTTATTTTCTTTTATTCCAAGACATTGTAATTAAATTACATCCAATAATACAAAACTTTAATTGTCATGGTTGTTGAAACAATACTTCTGTTACGACACTCCCCGACGTTTCCGCCGTGGTTTGTTGTTTTACACGGTCGGGGTGTGACAAGAAGGTATAATATTCTTCATTTTAGTCTCATGATAGATCATCTCCTCTTCCGATCTTTGCAAGTATTCCTCTAGGATTGCATTTTCAAGAGCTGCTTCATCTATCATTGACTCTGGCTCTTCCATGATCTCGACCATCAAAGCGACATTAGCTTTTCTGGAAATATAATTATTCTAGTCAAATCCTTCATCTTCTTGTGAAACAACTAGAGCTTTTTCCGTGGTTTTTGATGGACCATCTTGAACTTCAACTTGAACCCTTTTTGGAAATAGTTTGTACTGCATAGCTCTCTTGTAGTAATCGTTGTTGTTTCCAAATGGACTTTGAGTACCGCTAGCTTCCTGATTAGTGCATTCACGCTTGAAATGCCGTTTCTCTCTACACTTGAAGCATGTCACCTTTGACTTGTCAAATCCTAGCTTGTTGCTTGAATTTCCAATATCTCGTCCGGTAAGTGCAACAAACTTTGTAACCCTTCGGATTATCGATGCTAAACACCACTTAATGTCCATAAACTCTAATTCTTCTTCATCAACTTGATCACAATCTTCGGCAGTCATTTCCGGGTTCCCAATCTTTCCCGCAACCAAGCTCTCATATGATTCAAGAATAGTTGCAAGTAGCGCTGTGTTGTTTGGCTGCTTGCTCGGAGAATACATTCTTTAGATTGACTGCAATGTTGCGGTGAATCACATTGGGATTGGAACTTGAATGATTTGGCTAATTGGCTTGATTCTGAAATGGAGAATTTGAGCTTGAACAGGAATATGATGTGTTTGGTGTCTGATCATAGCTTGGATGTGATGTTTGAAATGAATGATTCGAATAATTAGCATTCGCACTAAAAGCGGTTTGCATCTTCGGACTTGAAGTATCCGATATCCCACTTCTATAATATAATCCGACGTCTTGCACAACCTGTGCATTCTTCGATTTAGCGATCTTTTGCAGTTCCATTTCATGACCCTCCAGCTTGTCAATGAAATCAGCTAAATGATAATTCGTATAACCAGGACCATTATTCAGTACCATCAAGTATGTAGACCACTCCCCCTCAGGTAGTGCATCAGCCAACTTGTCTACCAACTCTTCATCTGTCTTTTAAAGCTCGTGCCTTCTTAGTTGAACCACCAAATGACAGGAACGCCCTATCATTTGCTTCATTGTTTCACCTTTTATCATTGTAAAAATATCGAACTCCTTCTTGATGAGAGCTTTCTTGCTTTTTCGCATATCCGTACTACCATTATATTTTGCACGTAAGGCATTCCACAACTCCTGTGCCTTATCGCATTTTGGTAGCAGAATCAAGATATCTTCTTTAACCGATTGTTGTAACAAGCTCATCATCTTTTTCACATATACGTACAAATCTTTATCTCCAGGTGTTACTTTGATAAAGCAATCTCAATACCACGCTCATCAACTTGCCATTTGTATCCATTTTGTATTGCAAGCCAGCTATGGAAGAAATTCGCTTAAACCCAATTCTTGAACTTCTCACGCCAACTTTCATAATCGTCAATGTTCATCAACTTGGGTGGCTTTACGGAAGTCCCCATTTCGTTGTCCAAGTTGATCTGGGTCACTGCATTTGCGTTCGATGTCTGAGCCGCTGTTGTAGCGAAGGTGTTGTGAAACTCCGTATCCATTTCGTCAAACTAAAAGTTGTATCTGAAATACACTAAAAAACATTTGAAATTTGATAATAACCAGACAAGTTAGGGCGAACTTGTAATTTCAATTTCACTTTCAACAAGTTCTGGCGAACTTGTTACAAATCTCAGAAGAATCACTTTTAACAAGTTCGGGTGAACTTTTATCAATTTTAAAATCAGATTTAGACAACCTTATCCAAAGTTGTTTGAAAAAACTTGTAAAACTCTTCACAACTTCATGCGAAGTTGTTAAAATACTCAAAAAGTAGGATTTTGGACAACTTCGGCTGAAGTTATACTTCAAGTTCCGACATAATATTGATACAAACATGGTTTTTTTTGTGAATTTTGACATGCAATCGGTTGAGTTTTGATCTGGAACTTTCAAGGGTTTGTTATTAGGTGATTATGTATGACATATTCAAAAATCAGCCATTTTTAACTGTAGGTTCATCATTTTTGTGAAAAAGTATGAAAAAGAAGAAGAAATGGGTAGAAAGAGAGAATGTCTTGTGTAGATATCAGCAAACTAGGTATCCATGGCTCGGATACCACTTGTTAGGATCGATCCGTCCACTTGTCACGGAACCTAAGTTTGTATCTATGTCATCGTAAGCGGAATTACGTGATTAGTGACAAATACACAAGAATTACTGTTTAAGCATCAGTTTATTAGTCCAAATATGTTTACAATCCAAGAAACCAAACTGACAGAGCTTCGCCTCCAAAGTTGCAAAGTTACAAATGAGAGAACCTGAGGCTACTATTTATAAAGGTACAAGTTCGCTTGAAAAGTGGTTGGGTCAAGTTCGTCCGAACTTGAACTTCGGCCGAACTTGCCCTTACATGTTTCTTCCGGGCGAACTTGTCCTCAAAACATCATAAATACATACAATTCTAACATAATCAAACCTTATACATATAGACTCGATCCAAGAACTAGACGATAGACATTATGCACCAACACCGGCTCCCACTCCCAATGCTCCGTAGCAGGAGTAGGGCTCCGGGGGATAGGTCCTAACTGCACAACTACGTCAGGGGTACGACTACGCTCCGAGGAGCTAGTCGGATGGTGAGATGGAGAACGATAGGCGCTCGAGACCTCTCCCTCGCGCCTGGTACGAGGTCTAGGTGGGTAACTACCACAACAGTAACCGGACGGACCTGGCTCGTTGCTTTACGTCAGGTGGGGTATAAGCGGATACTCCTCAGGATTTGTCCCAGTACGGGATGCAGTCTGATGACTAGAATCACTCGACATGGTACCTGTAGAGAAAGGAAACATACAACACTGATTCTATCGACTGACATAACCAAAATCAACATTCCAGAGATATACACATAAGCACATATTGCACAAAATCTTTTTTTAAGATTTTAAAAATTATATTTGGTTTGTGATGTTAGTATTCGCATCCCCTTCCTATCTCAATGACGTTCCCAGGAATCCCAAGCATAAGCATATATATTATTGTGTTCCGGACCCCAATAATTTATTTGCCCCACAAGGCCATCCTGGTAATAGCCATACTACTCAATCTCTAGAGGTTCTCAGTGCAAGGAAACTAAACTTAGGATTATAGTCTAGGTTCTTTAGAGATACCTAATTCGCTATAACCGATGGCTCTGATACCATCTTCTATCACACCCCGACTCGCAGCGGAAGACAATTGCGGGGTGCGGCAGACACATGGTAGTTCCTCCTAACTAAAAAAAACATGATATCATATAAAGAGGGAACATTGGTTACAACGTACATAAACTATCATATTATAAACCATAAGTTCAAGTGCGGTACTAAAAGCCACTATAGCCTTTATTCTGCTACCATCCGCTACTCAAGCCATTCCATACGCACATTCCTTATTCCTGTTTAGTTTTGCCTGAAATGCATGTTAGTTTTAAAAAGGGTCAGCTAAACGAGCCGGTGAGTCCACTTGTTTGGTTGTTTTGTAACAAAATCCGTTAACAAGTTTAATTGCACGTATCACAGATCGCAGATGGAATTACGCGAGTGCACAAGTGAAACCTTGACTGTTTTAACCGTGCCGTGTCACGTTCGACACCTCAGCCCACCAACTACGTCACGTGCAGTTCAACGCCCCAGGTGTAGTTATGCCTAACAACATAACAGAGTTTAGGATGCATACAGTTGCTTGGTTTTCGACACACAGTCTGGTCGCAGCAACTGGGTTACGTTAATCACTTGTAGTGGGGATAGTTAGTGTGTTAGGTAACTCACATCATCACAAGTTGGTGCAATTAACTCAGTTTGTAACATGCAAATCATCCCAGAAAACAGTAAAACAGTTTAAAAGTGGGGGAGTGAAACTCACAGTGAAAGTAGTAGTCTCAAACAAAGAGTGATTAATCAACTTGATCAGCTTTAATAACACGCATGCAAGTAGGGACTCAAATCAGTATCTAAGTTGGTAATGGTTATAACTTGGATCCGATTATAAGTTTTCACCCTTGGATTGAATCTATAAGATACTGGTATGGTGATGGATGTCAGGGTAGTATCAGTTTCTAGTTTGGCTTCAGGGCACCGGTTCGCGTGCCAGCCAAGATTAGTTGTTTGACATGTTCGGATAATGGTACGGGAATACCAATAGTGTCAACATGTTGTTATTTAAGAAAGATTAATTTTTCATTAAGCGAGTTTGGGTGTTTGGGGAGTTTAGGTTGCCCAAAATTGAGTTTCCATTATCGCCATCTTGGATTCTCCCGAACTGGCATAGGACACACCCCTAGTGTCCAAACGACCCTGGAAACTCCCGGAATACTCCCGGTGTTCCAATTATAGTAAATGTCCGGTTCGGTCAGTTGCCGGTTCCGGCAGGTTCGTTATACGGTTAACTGTGGAAATTAGTTTAAAATAAACCGTTTTTAATTCCGTAAATTCCCCTTCAATCTATAAATTGAATAAAAATATGGGAAAAATAATTCGAGAATTTATTATGCTATTTTAACTTCTCAAATAAATTATTTGTAAAACAATATATAACCGAATAATTCACATCATTTAGCATCCGATATCCAAAAATTCTTAAAATATTCCAGGAAATCCCTTACATGTCTAGGAACTCCCTGCAAAAATTAGGGATTTTTACGATTTTGTTTCAGTGTGTTTCCGGCTACCCAAAACTCCAAAAAACACGGAGTTTTAATCCAAATCAAAATTCAACCAATGGACTCCCAAACTTCCCAGAACATTCCCTATATGTTCCTTAGTGTTCAAATAAATTTTGGTGATTTATATACTCCGTTTGGTATTTTTCCCGAATATATTTCGGTAAAACAGTTAAAAATTAACCAAAAATCATAAAAAATTCCAAACATTCTAAAATTTTACATGGACATTCCTGTCAATACCCTACATCACCACACCATTTTTTCGCTCAATCTAAGCATCACGGACCAAGGTATAGTTCAAACAATATTTTGCCTACACTAATCGAAGGTTTCGGGCGTTATACCTAGCGTAAGCTTCGTTCCCGAGCGTTTCTATTGAGTCCAGAAGTGTGTGGGTGCTATATTCAGTACCTACACATCAAGCACAATCCAAACATGCCATAATTCATGTTAATCAAGCCTTCTTTCACTGTTTTTCGGTTAAGAACTTTGTTAATCGCTCGATTAGGGGTCGATTAGGGTATCAAAAGCCGAAGTTTTGTGATCTTGGTTACCATATAATATCAAGGAATCCCTGGTATGATCTTATTTAGCCAAGAATCATGTTTAAATCATCCAAAATCATGGATTAAAAGGGTTTCCTTTGTCTAGTTCATGTTTTCTCAAGAAATCATCATCAAAATCATAACAAACTTGAATTATACCTTTGATTTTGCGGAATTAAGGTGATAAACAGCTGATTTCTTGAGAGTTTTGAGCAGAATTTTGAGCGAAAATGAAGAAAAAATAAGAAAAATTATATAATAGGGGGGGGGGTCGCAAATAGGGGCACCCCTACCCCACCTGTCGCTTTGTCGTGCTTCATTTTTCGTGCTATAAAGATAATGTTTAGCTTCGTTTACGTGTTTAGGTTCGTTTTCGGTCCCATACGCGTCCCCGATTTGCGAAACAGACTCCTTTTTTCGCGTTTTTAGTGATAAAAGACTCGGTTTTAAAAACCATGCATAACCATCTCGAAACCCAAACACGATTACGTTTTAATCATAATGGCCTCGTATTACGGTAGTTTAAGTGTTTTTAGGCTTGATTGACCATTCCTTGCATGTTTGGTTGTCTTTCATTGATCACAAAACAAAGGCGTTTCGCTAACCGGGAAGCTGCCTCTTTTTGCGTGTATGAGCTTCGATTTGCTTCAAATCATATGTCATGGTCTATGGCACATAACTAAGATGTTTCGTGAACTCAAAATCTTAAATAGCCCTACCAATGGCCTAATAATCATCGTCAAATGTTTAATGCGCTGCTAAACGGAAAGCTTCTATTTAACACATTGTTACAGGCTAAGGACACCAACCTTGCACTGATGGCCCTTAATAGTGTCATGTTAACGATGACGTGCTCTCGGATCCGAGACATAACAGATATCGTTTAGCATAGTACACAAGTCATGCATGTGTTTAGGGTTTTCGCACAATTATTGTTTTAAGCATGCCTTAAAGTTTTGGACCGGTTAAGGCGTACCTGGTTTCGTCCTGGGTATCACATATACTAAGCAAGAATGTTGAAGTTATTCAGGTATTGAAGATTTGAAGATAGTCAAAGACTCTGAATCTTAAAGGAAAGAATTTGATGATTGCGGCAACATCCAAGGGGGAGACTATTGATGCATATGTGTGTCGCCGACCTCATCAAATAACATCGAGTCTGTAATAGGAGCATAAAGTTAGATTTCATATTTTGTAAGTCCACTTCGTAAGAAGAGAAGGTCACTTCATACGAAGTGAAATCAAACCACTTCGTACGAAGTGAAGCCAGATCGTACGAAGTGAACACTAGCCTCGTGCGATGTGGATTGCCTATAAATAGGTTTGAGGTGTTAGTTAGAGGTTGGTGTAATCAGGACGACCAAGCTCTGTCTAGTTGTTTCCAACATCTGTAATGTTGAAGTGATTAATGAAACAATAGTTAAAAGTGAATCTTGTTAAACATGTCACCTAACTCATAAATGGATTCAGCACGTTTATGACTAGGTTAACAAAATTAGTGACTGAGCTATCAGATCCGGATCACGGACCTACATCACACTGCAATGTAATGCTTGAAAATGTTAGTAAAATGTGGACTAAGGTTGGTTCTGTTATAAAATTAAACTCATGTGGCTGTTCTGGAATTCCATTTTTTTATTACGAGTTTATGACAAATTGTGCACTTATTATATTATGACTTGTTATTTTTGGGTGTCACGGGTGCGAACCATGGAGCACATGAGAGACGTATGATTGATTGTTTTGATTTAGCGAATTGTTGTTTGCTAATAATGTTTGGTTGCTAACTATTGAAACAATTGTTCTAAATTAGTTTCTTTTCTAAAGATTGTTAAAAGTTAATCCTTTTTTCTTAAAGTTTCAAATAATTTTTTTCCAAAGATTTGAGCCAAATTTAGGTTAATTTACATTCTAAAAATGTATCTTCTTTTTTGGAACAACGCATATCTTAAGCACCTTCTCCTTCAAGTGTAGCAAATCTTCTGCCGGGACGCCCGAGTGGATGGAACCTAAACTCACTCGGAACGAGCCATTTACAGAAAATGTGACACTTTTAGCCTAGGTGTCACAATTTGGGGGTTATGTACCCTTCATAGGCCATGGGAAGGCATCTCATCAACTCATGTAAGTGTGTTTAGATTCATGTTTTGAAATTGATTATTGAGTCTCCAAGTCTCGATAATCAAGTTTTTAATTGAAAGTAATCATTTTAAAATAGGCGCACCCTAAAATCCCGTTAACTGCGTGCTCATTAGCTCGTGTTTTCATTACGGGTGGTTCATGAAGTGTGTCATGATGGAACCCGATTGGAAATACCACAAGGTTCCTTGAGAAATTTAGTAGCAGGTATGCAAATTATATTGTTAAGTAAAAGTTGTAAACAAATTCATATTAATTTACTAGAAATTTTGAATCTCTTTTTCCTTGCACAATATTTAGTATAGTGATTGGTGTGTTGCTTTGTGACTCCCGACTATATAGAGTCCATACCGTACTAGTGTAACACGTGTTATCTATGAATAAAGTCATTATTTATTTGATTTCGTGTTAATTATTGGTATTTGGTGTTCTAGCAAGTCTAAGTTTTATATAAACTTATGTTGGTAAAAACAGGTATAAGCTTATCGCTTAACGAACAAAAATGCGAAACAAATGTCGATGACAGCCTGATTAATGTTAAAATCCTAAAAAATATCTCGTCATGATTGAAATGTTATTTTTTATCATATCCGTGAGGAAAATTTAAATAAAACACTTAAAAACACTATTTGGGGATTTTAAACACGTATTGCGCAATACCGCACACATCTTACAAAATTCAAATGACCTTCTCAGTCAAGGCAAATAATATAGTTCAACAATATTATGGCGAGTTAATTTTTATAGATGATAAAAATAACATAAAACGCCTTAAAACGAAAATTAAAATACCTGATAATCAGTTAAATACCTGTTTAATCAAGAAATTATATATATATACATATATATATATATATATATCATATGTAATGTGTGTGTGTGTATGAAGGTGGCGGCCCATAAAGGTGCCCACCAAAGGTCCATGTTAACAAGTGTTGGACAATTATGTATATTTAAAGGATCACACCTCTCCCAGAACCTAACCAAAATGCACTAAACTCCTCATCTCTTCCCTCCTCTCTCTCCTCTCGGCCGAAGCCCCCTCCCCACATCTCCATTGCTGTTTTTCTTTCAAATTTGGAAGAAACAAGCTCATTCCAAGTTGGTTTCAAGCTCATTTGAAGATCCAAAGGTGATTCCAAGGTGATTTCAAGGAGGAACAAGCTATTTCTCGTAAACCCATTTACCATTTTTTAAACATGTTTCTTGATGATGATGATGATAAAATGTTTTCCAAATACTTCGATTCTTCACAACTCTTGGAAACTAAACAACAAAATGATTTTAATCAAACTTGAAATGGAAGTGTACGTGGGTTAAAGATTGTGTTTTGTTAGAAAGGATAAATCTTGAAAAGTGATTGCATGTATGATCAAAGTGAATTTATGTGAAAGTATGTATAATTTAAGTTGAAAGGAATGAAAAAGTTGATGTTTGGACATATGTGTATGTGTCGTGTATATATATGTATCTATACCATATATAATATGCATATTCGAGGGACAACTTTTGGTCATTTGCCACTTACTTATAAAGTACAAGTCTTAATGCATGAATTACAACTCATAAAGCACACAAATCAAAACCCTTCCAAATTTCCCACTATGTGGGGGAGATTCAAAATTCAAATTCAGGTATCGAAATCTGGTCGCCATTCTCTCTCATCTCTCTCAAGGAACCCTATATACACTTTGAGACAAAATCTAGATCCATCAAGGTATCGATTTCACCCATTTTGAGCTTTATTTCCTTACTAATCAATTGTTTCTTCATTATCTTGGTATATCTAGGGCCGTGGTGAAAAAATGAGAGAAAATCAATGAACTTGAACCAGCTCTGACGGATCCATCGGAGGTTGTAGACCTAGACTCGGCCATGAGCCAGTTGATACTCTCTTCTAAGCGAGCCGAGAATTGTCACAACTTCCGTGGATGCTCTCTTCTTCGTGATGCGTTACGAATCGATCTCAAATTCAGATTCATAATCTCCAACTGAAATCAAATCCAATGGAGAGTACTGTTCAAGAGGTTTGCGATTCAATCATTTCACTTGATACAAAGGTTACTAACATTCGCAGACCTAATTTTTGGTTTTAGTGATGAAGTTAGGGCACTTTTGAATCTAGATTCTGTTGAATTTTTATTTTTTTTTGATAAATTCAATTCTGACCAAATTTGATTTGTTTTTTTTTCAATACAACATGAATGATGATGAATATGAGAAAAATAAATGCTGCAAAAGCCATTTATACATATTAGTGGAAAATGATGTATAGAACTGTAAGCTAAACTAAGGCATTGGTTGCTTTTTCTTCGATTTTGAACCGGATAATTTTCAATTTAGATTCTGTTTCATGTCAACTGAACCCTTGATTTTTCTCATCTGGTATCATTGACTTGCAAAAGCAGGTCTCAAAACATTGATCAATTGTATGCTTATGATTTATGAAAATAATGTGGACCTTTGGCCATAAATGATTAGATTAGTTGTCTGTTTTTTGGTTAGGTTCAGTGGACCTTTGGCCATAGGTTGGTTGTGTGACTATAAATTGGTCTTGTTCAAGGTCAATGTCTGATTATTTTATATGCAGGTAAAAGAGTTGTGCATTTGTAGAGAATTAAGGAGACTTGTGAGTTGCTTCTTGGTGTTTTTTAAGTTGGTGTCCGTGTCTCCATTTGATCGATTTACATGCTATGTGAAAACATTTGTATGTGTGGAGAATTAGGAAGAGTAATCTCTAATCTCTGTTTGATTAAATTTTATTTTATATAAGTAGATTAGCTATACGTATATATCTTAGTTATTTCAAAATAATAACCTGGATTCCCTGGATTTGTTTATGTTGTCATGACACTCTACAAATGAGATCAAATGTAGGTAGATCAGTTATGGTTGCATGAAAGCTAATTTGTTATTTTTATATCTGAGATATTATTTATTTTCTAGAACCATAGATGTCTAATTGTTTTGTACATCACTTGTGTGACATATGATACAGGTAATTATTATAATACTTGTAGTAGAGGTGCAATTTCGAACTGTATGATTATAAAGGGGGACAATCTTACTTCTTTTCTAATGGGATGAACGAGTAAAATAGAAAGTTAAACATGTTAGTTCATTTTTTAACCAACCATTATTATTTGAGCATGCAGTGTATTCCTTTTTAGTGACATTTATCCAGTGGAATCGAGGCGAAATATGGCAATTGGAACGTGGAAGACTTTTGTTGTGAAACCCCACCTCATCAAGTATGACATTCACTATTTTTTAATTCTGATGGTGTAAAAAAATTGTAGCAGAGGTGCAACTTCGACCCGTATGCTTATAAAGGGGACAATGTGACTTCTTTTCTAATGGGCTGAATGAGTAAAATAAAAAGTTCAAAGGAAACGAGTAAGATTTTTACATTGATTTATTAAAAGCTTAGATTACGGTAATGATATAGTTTGGTAATCATATTAATCACACTAATTATTTAAAAAAAAAAACTATTGTCAAAAGTGTTTTGGTCAACCAAGTCGGCTCGACCAGCAACATAAAAAGAGTTACCGACCCATTACCAGAACCATTAAACCACCAAGGTTAGCCATATCTCTTTTTTATCAAATTTGTTCATGAATTGGAGTTTAAAATTCAATAGATTTGATGTATGTATTTGCTCCTTTTATGATACAAAGAAGTGTCATAAGTTTGATGGTCTTGCATGTTGTACATGAGGCTTAAACAGTGGTAAAATGGATGAAAATTGTATGATTTATGTAGCTTAGATGAAATCTACGCTAATATGATTGTTAGTATCATTTTATACAGTAAATTACAAGTGTTGTGTTGAAATATGCAGTCTTCATGATTTGGGATGGTAATAGTAAAGTTCGGTACAAGACTATCGTTAAAAACAGTAAAAAAACCGGCTTTTAATGTGATTTTTGTGAAGCTAAGTTAGACCAAGTTATAAAATGATATATTTTTTAAAAATTGCATGATTTATGTAGCTTAGATGAAATCTTCACTAATATGATTGTTAGTATCATTTTATACAGTAAATAACATGTGTTGTGTTGAAATATGAAGTCTTCATGATTTGGGATGGTTATAGTAAAGTTCGGTACAAGACTATCGTTAAAAACAGTAAAACCGGCTTTTAAAGTGATTTTTGTGAAACTGAGTTAGATCAGGTTACAAAACGATATTTTTTTTAGAAATATAAGTATTTGAACTTATATTAAGTAACCATGGTGTTTGGCTAGTCATATATGACTTTCGAAGCCTAAAAAACTTTAAAGAAACATTAAAAATACGCGTATTTTGATGAACACGAAAATAGATTGTTTAAGAGTGATCTTGTATGATCAGGTGTGATATGTTGATATTGGTGTTTGATATGTGTAAAGGATATGGGTTGACATGATAGTAGGATTTAAGACTATGCATGTGTACTTGTATGATTAAACGATGATTTCATTAAAAAGACGCGTTTAAATGTAACTTATTTTTCGAGCATGAAAATTATACATAGCTAACTCATGGAGTATTGCAAGTACGTGCAATATAATGTTTGATGATATGCTATGTTCAAAGTGTTTCTGTAAATACATAACAAAAGCGCAAATTGCAGATGTATTGTACTGCACATAAACGGGTGTGACTACAAATATAAGATAAAGAAGGCCACCAATAAAATCATGTATATATATAGGATTAGGTTCAAGAATGAACACTAGTGTATTTGCAAACTGTGCGACCTAATCCTTGCCATACACGTGTGTAGATCCCAATAGCCAGGATTTGAGGATGAAATCCACTGGTGTATTTTATGGTTTGATGATGAAATCCTAGCCATACACATGTGTAGATCATTGGCCATGATTTGTTCACTCAGTTCGCAAATACACTAGTGTTCACTCTAGAACCCTACCCTATATAGGATTATATATATATAGAGAGTAGGGTAGGGTTCATGCGAGAATCACCTTTATTGCAAAATAAAATCTAACAAAAATCAAAAAAGCACTCAAATATATTTTTTTTTAAAATCGCTATATTTCGTTTCCAAAAAAAAGAAAACTTTTTTTTTCGAGTAACAGTTATCCATGCACATGTGCATATGTATCATAACTTCGAAAAATTCCGATAATACATTATCATTAGTAGACAATTGCACTTTAATTTAAAATACCATCCGTAATACACTACTTTTTACATTACCAATATTCAAAATGCACATATGCATCATTATGTATAACCATTATATAACATGTTTTGGTACAAAGTGTTTTTGATTTTGAATGATGAAGTAGGCCCATATACATGTTTTTTGGTTAGTTATATCTAGTGGTTGATGGTTTGGTTATAGTTGTCACTTTATAATGTAATATGTTGATTGAATGGTATAAATGGTATTGGTATACATGTAATAAAGTGAAAATATTGTTGTTGGTATTGTATTATAGATGGTAGGAGATAATGATATTGTATTATGGATGGTAGGAGGTAATGTAAATGTATTATGGATGGTATGATAGATGAAAGAGAAAGTGTATTCAAAGTAATGTACCAAAACACCTTATTTCATGTTGATACATATAGATGCACATGTGCATATCTAATATTCGTAACGTAAAAAGTAGTGTATTACACATGGTAGTGTAAATGAAAGTAAAATTGTCTAATATTTGTAACGTATTACAGAATTTGTCGAAGAAATGATACATATGCATATGTGCATGGTAGTGTATTATGGATGGAATGATAGATGAAAGAGAAAGTGTATTCAAAGTAGTGTACCAAAACACTTTATTTTATGTTGATACATATAGATGCACATGTGCATTTCTAATATCGGTAACGTAAAAAGTAGTGTATTACACGTAGTAGTGTAAATCAAAGTACAATTGTCCAATGTTTGTAATGTATTACGGAATTTGTCAAAGAAGTGATAAAAAATACACACGTGCATGGACAACTATTACTCAATTTTTTTTTTTAAATTTTTTATATTGTTGATGAAATATAGCAATTTTTTCAAAAAAGAAAATTTGAAATTTTTTTTTGGTGGTTTTTAGATTTTTTTTAGGTATTTTTTGGTGGTTCTCGCCATAAAGGATGGTTCCTAACGGAGTCCGTTAGAAACCACCCTTTATTGCGAGAACTACGAGAACCAGTGTGAACATAACCAAAAATACCGAAAAAAATCTTTAAAAAATCCAAATTTTTTTATAATTTTTTTTTGGAAAAATCGCTATATTTCGTCAATAATAAAAAAATTATTTTTTTGGAGTAACATTATCCATGCACATGTGCATATGTATCATTTCTTTGACAAATTCCATAATACATTACAAATATTAGATAATTCCACTTTCATTTACACTACCATATGTAATACACTACTTTTTAAATTACCAATATTAGAAATGCACATGCGCATCTATATGTATCAACATGAAATAAGGTGTTTTGGTACACTACTTTGAATACCTGGTGATCAGTTAAAAATCAGTTAAATACCTGTTTAATCAAGAAATTAACATGCAATCATTATGTATGTTTAAAGGATCCAAAATGCACTAAACTCTTCATCTCTTCCCTCCTCTCTCTCCCCTCAGCCGTAACCCCCTCCCCACATCTCCATTGCTGGTTTTCTTTTAAATTTGGAAGAAACAAGATCATTCCAATTTGGTTTCAAGCTCATTTGTAGATCCGAAGGTGATTCCAAGGTGATTTCAGGGAGGAACAAGCTATTTCTCGTAAACCCACTTACCATTTTTTAAACATGTTTCTTGATGATGATGATGATGATAAAATGTTTCTCAAATACTTCGATTCTTCACAACTCTTGGAAACTAAACAACAAAATAATTTTAATCAAACTTGAAATGGAAGTGTACGTGGGTTAAAGATTGTGTTTTGTTAGAAAGTTAAGGTATAATTATGATAAATCTTGAAAAGTGATTGCATGTATGATCAAAGTGAATTTATGTGAAAGTATGTATAATTTAAGTTGAAAGGAATGAAAAAGTTGATGTTTGGACACATGTGTGTATGTCGTGTATATATATATGTATCTATACTATATATAATAACTTTGTCATTTACCACTTACTTATAAAGTACAAGCCTTAATGCATGAATTACAACTCATAAAGCACACAAATCAAACCCTTCAAATCTTCCCACTATGTATCTAGCCACCCATTCTCTTTTTCATGGGGGAGATTCAAATTCAAATTCAAGTATCTAAATCTGGTCGCCATTCTCTCTCATCTCTCTTAAGGAACCCTAGATACTCTTCAGAGACAAAATCCAGATCCATCAAGGTATCAATTTCACCCATTTACACCTTTATTTCCTTACTAATCAATTGTTTCTTCATTATCTTGGTATATCAAGGGCCATGGAGACAAAATGAGAGAAAACCAATGAACTTGCACCAGCTCCGACAGATCCATCGGAGGTTGCGGACCTAGACCCGGCCATGAGCCCGTTGATGCTCCCTTCTAAGCGATATGAGAATTGTCACAACTTCCGTGGATGCTCTCTTCTTCGTGATGCGTTACAATCAATCGATCTCAAATTCAGATTCATAATCTCCATCAGAAATCAAATCCAATGGAGAATACGGTTCAAGAGGTTTGCGATTCAATCATTTCACTTCATACAAAGGTTACTAACAATGGTAGACCTAATTTTTGGTTTATATGATGAAGTTAGGGCACTTTCGAATCTAGATTTGGACGGTAATGAGGTGTTGAATTCCTTTTTTTTTATAAATTCATTTCTAACCAAATTTGATTTGTTCTTTTTTCAATTCAACATGAATGATGATAAAGATGAGAAAAATAATTGCTGCAAAAGCCATTTATACATAGGGAAATTGGCCTGTAATAACCTCACCTAAACCTTATTGGCCATTAATAATCCACCTCAGAATATTCCCCCCACCAGTCCTACCTTTCACCTATTTTTCCTACAATGATCCCCCGTTAAAAAAACTTCACGGAGTTAAGCTTTTTTCCAAGTTACAAACAAATTTCTAGGGCTTTTGATTAGAACGACGATACGAGTCCATTTGTAAAACTTGCCTCGAAACGGTCTTCCAAACAATGAAAACGGCGCTGCAATTCGGGTGTTTAAATTTCCAATTAACCAAAATCAAGTCACTTGGAGCACCATTTCGAAGTAAGTTTTACATTAATGGACTCGTGTCGTCGTTCTGATCAAAAGCCCTAAAAATCTATTTGTAATTTGGAAAAAAGCTTAACTCCGTTAAGCTTTTAACGAGGGACCATTGTAGGAAAAATAGGTAAAAGGTGAGACTAGTGAAGGGAAAATTCTGAGGTGGGATTATTAATGGCCAATAAGGTATATGTGGGATTATTACAGGCCAATTCCTCTTATACATGTTAGTGGAAGATGATGTATAGAACTGTAAGCTAAACTAAGGCATTGGTTGCTTTTTCTTCGGTTTTGAACCAGGTAATTTTCAATTCAGATTCTGTTTCATGTCAACTGAATCCATGATTTTTGTCATCTGGTATCATTGTCTTGCAAAAGCAGGTCTCAAAACATTGATTAATTGTATGCTTATGATTTATGAAAATAAAGTGGACCTTTGGTGATAAATGATTAGATTAGTTGTCTGTTTTTTGGTTAGGGTCAGTGGACCTTTGGCCATAGGTTGGTTGTGTGACTATAAATTGGTCTTGTTCAATGTCCATGTCTGATTATTTTATATGTTAGGTAAAAGAGTTGTGCATTTGTAGAGAATTAAAGAGACTTGTGGGTTGCTTCTTTGTGTTTTTTAAGTTGGTGTCCGTGTCTCCATTTGATCGATTTACATGCTATGTGAAAACATTTGTATATGTGGAGAATCAGGAAGAGTAATCTCTAATATCTGTTTGATTAAATTTTATTTTATATAAGTTGATTAGCTATACGTATATATCTTAGTTATTTCAAAATAATAACCTGGATTCCCTGGATTTGTTTATGTTGTCATGACACTCTACAAATGAGATCAAATGTAGGTAGATCAGTTATGGTTGCATGAAAGCTAATTTGTTATTTTTATATCTGAGATATTATTTATTTTCTAGAACCGTAGATGTCTAACTATTTTGTACATCACTTGTGTGACATATGATATAGGTAACTATTATAATACTTTTAGGAAATATTCATTATGCACCACACACATACACTTGAATAGATTTGGCTAACAGATCCAAACACACTTAGATTGAAACAACTCATTATAAACACTTTTTTTGTCCGTTTATTCAAATAATGAAGGTGTTAGTCGTGGTGACAAAAACTATATTATAAGAATAATGATGATATAAACTTTTAAAATAAAACGCTTTTGGAGGTTGTATGAATTAAAACTATACATAGACAAACTTATTAATATTAACGAGTTCAACCTGTTTGATCCAAAGTTAACCACATTCCAAATTCATCCAGAGTAAATGGGTCATTTAAACTTTGAGACTTATATATTAACAATTAAACATGAATATATTTTCTTTATGTTAAATATGTTAGTTACTTTTTTTAACCAAAAATTATTATTTGAGCATGCAGTCTATTCCGTTTTAGTGACATTTATCGAGTGGAACCGGGGCGAAATATGGAAATTGGAACTTGGAAGACTTCTGTTGTGAAACCACGTCATCAAGTATGACATTCACTATTTTTAAATCTGATGGCGCAAAAAAAAAATTGCAGCAGAGGTGCAATTTCGACCTATATGATTATAAAGGGGGACAATTTGACTTCTCTTCTAATGGGCTGAATGAGTAAAATAAAAAGTTAAACATGTTAGTTCATTTTTTAACCAAACATTATTATTTGAGCATGCAGTATATTCCTTTTTAGTGACATTTATCGAGTGGAACCGAGGCGAAATATGGCAATTGGAACTTGGAAGACTTCTGTTGTGAAACCACCTCATCAAGTATGACATTCACTATTTTTTAAATCTGATGGCGTAAAAAATTGTAGCAAAGGTGCAATTTCAACCTGTATGCTTATAAATGGGACAATTTGACTTCTTTTCTAATAGGCTAAACGAGTAAAATAAAAAGTTCAAAGGAAACCGGTAAGATTTTTTATAGTGATTTATTAAAAGCTTAGATTACGGTAATGATATAGTTTTGTAATCATATTAATCACACTAATTATTTAAAAAAATAAAACTATTGTCAAAAGTGTTATTGACCCGTTACCAAAAACATAAAAAGAGTTATTGACCCGTTACCAAAACCCTTCATCCACCAAGGTCAACCATATCTCTTTTTTTATCAAATGTGATCATGAAATGGAATTTAAAATACAACAGATTTGATATATGTCTTTTCTCCTTTTATGATACAAAGAAGTGTCATAAGTTTGATGGTCTTGCATGTTGTACATGAGGCTTAAAAAGTGATAAAATGGATGAAAATTGTATGATTTATGTAGCTTAGATGAAATCTACGCTATTATGATTGTTAGTATCATTTTATACAGTAAATAACATGTGTTGTGTTAAAATATGAAGTCTTCATGATTTGTGATGGTTATAGTAAAATTAGGTACAAGACTATGCGTTAAAAACAGTAAAAACCGGCTTTTAATGTGATTTTTGTGAAACTGATTTAGATAAGGTTATAAAATGATATTTTTATTGTAACACCGCAATCGCGTAATATAACAACATGCGGCGGAAATATCGGTGAGTCACGTTACAAATTACTCACCACAACTGGTACTAAATTGTTTCAATATTGTTAATGTTGTTTTACAAGACAAAGAGCACATGAAATTGTCTTTTGATTAAAGAAGTCTAATGTCCGGATGCGATCCTATGTGTAGCATGCTTGAATAATCGAAACCTGGAACATATGTGAAAAGACATCAACAAAGAATGTTGGCAAATGCATAGTTTTGTTGGCCAAATTAATGGCAAAAGGTTTAGTATTGCAATGCTTTAACAACTACAAGAGTTGTCAATTGAAAATGGACTCTTTCAAGCTAAGGAATAGCGAAAAGGTTTAGTATTGCAATACATTATCTTGATTGTGAAACTTGGGACAAAAGAGTTTTGTATATGACAATATGATTATTACTAGGTAATTTTTATGCCATTGAAAATAGTACTTTGGTCTTTGTTACAATATTGAAATCGGTCGTAAACTTGTGTGAGTATTATTAGAAATCAAATCAATGATTTAAAAAAATACTTTAAATATCCTTCTAAGAATCTAACATATAAAAAGATGGAAAGATTCTACAAGGATTTGGAAATTGAACTTTTGAATCAATTGAACACAAAATCCTAAAGTGATTCGGATAACGCTACAATAGTAATACAATAAGAATACTTATATATAGGAAGTACCAGCAGTGTATCCACCATGTTCTTACGGTATTACACTCGTTTCGTTATCTAAGTCACTACTATTCACATAACCACAAAATCATCAAGGTGGTCATCAACTTGTACATACGCATTAAAGTACACAAAGAATCCAATCAAGCACATCAATTTAGCACTTTAAAAATCGTACAAGAATCTAACTATGAAGATAGATAGATGCTTTAAGGAATTGGTTTGGTCACATTGTCTTGTCTCATTGCCTTTTCACATACGCATTAAAGTACACAAAGAATCCAATCAAGGACTTCAATTTAGCACTTTAAACATCCTACAAGAATCTAACTATGAAGATAGATAGATGCTTTAAGGATTTGGTTTGGTCACATTGTCTTGTCTCATTGTCTTGTCACAAAATCCTAATGGTAGATAAGGCTACAAAGGGTAATACAATAAGCACACTTATATATAGGATGTACCAGCGGCGTATCCACCATGTTCTTATTATATTACTCTAGTTTCGTTATCTAAATCACCGACAATCTCTACACATAAACAATAACCATCGGCTTGTAAAGCACTTCTTATAAATTTCACTATGAAGATAGAAAGATTTAAGACTGTACTTCAAATATCCTACAGGAATCTGACTGTGAAGATAGAAAGATCCTACAAGGATTTGGTTCGTCTTCTCAATCGTCGTGTTTTGCATAATAGGAAGAATACACAAAAAGTACTTAGTAAACACATATATGCCATACATTTGAGAAAAATTGGTTACACGTATGAATCACCCCAAAACATTTGAAAAACGTAAAAGAGGGAGTTATGTACTCACTTGGGATTGTGTATAGGTCTTGTTCAAATGATGTAACAAAGCCCAAAGGATCAAGAGTTCAAATGATGAAGTGGTTCCTAATGTATCGGATAACTACATGTTAGTGTGTCGAAACTTGAAAACGAGAGATCGGGTAGAATGAAGTCTTATAAAACAAACGAGTGTTGGAACTCATGTGATATGATTTAACAAACTTAACCTTCTAATTTGGAATGAATCCTAAGTGCTTTTGACCCGCTAAGGTAGTTTACGCTACTTTAACGTGTCATTTGCGTAAACGCGTGATCGGATGGTTAAACATGTCCTATGATAAGTCTTAAATGCCTAAACATATTTAAAAATATTATAAAATCAGTTTATATGCCAAAAGTTGGATTTACATATACTTAAAATAGATTTATGCGCAAAAATGGCATTTTGTTCATTTTTAAGGGCATAATAAGTGACTTATTATAACACTAACCAAACGATGTGACCATAAGGTATAACCTCAGTAGGTTATTCCCTATACAACTATGGTCACATATATGTGTTTGGTCGGATCCTAAGATCGACCAAACGGGTCAGATTCGAAAGTCAAAGCGGTTGTCAAGACCGCTCGGCTTACGATCCTAAATAAGCACTAAACTAGAAGTGACAAGTTAGACATGTCAAAACATGTCTAACTAAGTTACAAAAATGATTTGGTATCAAAACTTAGTGTTTTGATACCCGAAAATAGTTTCTTCGTAAAATGCACAAAATGCGCATTTTTGACCAAAACTTTGACTCGTCACTTCGACTAGTAAACGTGGGAATCAAAAGGTGCAATCGCTAGGGATCATAACCTTCGTGATTACGATCACGTTGCAAAGTTCAGTTGAACTTTTTCTTTACAAATTAAGGTCAGAACCGAAAGTCAAACACGAAGTCAAATTGTTTGACTTTTAGCTCAAAATACCTAAAAGAAATGAAATAGACTAGGATGAGAACTTACTTGTGTTTTGGAACACTTTAGATCTCTGGTAGGATGTCTCCAAAGATGAAAACAAGCTCCAAGAGCGTAGGAGAAAGAAAGTGAGAAATGAGCAAGGAGTGATGAATGAGGTGCTTGCTATTTATACTAGTTTAGGTGGTACAAGATCATGACAAGTGTTAAGAGTGTTCTCCAAGAACTCACAAGATCATTACAAGTGTTTAGTGAGGTGTTGTAACCAGAAGGAAGGTGGCAAAATGGTGAACTTAGTATGCAAGGATTGAAACAAGAGGCTGCCATGTTGCAGCCTATAAGCTGCTGTGCCGGGCACCCCTTACGAACTGTAAGGGGTGATGGTATACGGTCCGTAAGTAGGTCTCTGGAGGCCAAGTTTTGCTTTTTGGCAGATTTTTTAAGGAATTTCGTCCCCGAAATTCTTACACTACATGTTTCGTTTTCGCACTAGACTTAAAGAGATGCGGATATTTCCGTGGCATCTGGTCCTGTCGTTCCCAAGTGAACTCAGGTCCACGCTTGGAATTCCAGCGAACTTCGACCAACTTAATCCGACTCCTCCTAAGCTTCTTAATTTTCTCATCCACAACTTCTACTGGTTCCTCGATAAATCTCAGTTTATTGTCTATTTGAACCTCATTAGGGGGTATAATTAGTGTCTCATCTGACAGACACTTTCTCAGGTTGGAAACATGAAATACATCATGAACTCCATTTAATTCCTGTGGCAGCTTAAGCCTATACGCGATTGATCCAACTCGAGAGCGGACTTCTAAAGGACCTATATAACGCGGGATAAGCTTTGCCCCTTTCCCAAACCTAACAACACCTTTCCAAGGTGACACCTTCAGCAGAACACGATCTCCGACTTGAGACTGCAACGGTTTCCTTCGGTTGTCTGCATAAATCTTCTGTCGACTGGCGGCAGCTTTCAACCTTTCCTTGATCTGGACAACCTTTTTGGTGGTTTCCTGGATAAGCTCAGGTCCGGTTAGTTGCCTTTCGCCAACTTTAGCCCAACACAGGGGTGATCGACATTTCCTCCCGTACAAAGCTTCAAACGGAGCGGCTTTGATACTAGCGTGGAAACTATTGTTGTAAGAAAACTTTGCCAACGGCAAATGAGTATCCCAATTACCACCAAAATCAATCACGCACGCTCTTAACATATCGTCTAACGTCTGAATGGTTCTCTCACTCTGACCATCCGTTTGAGGATGATATGCAGTACAACCCAACGACTCTTGAAAACATCGCCAAACTCTAGAGTCAAATCGTCCATCTCTATCGGAGATAATTGACACAGGCACACCATGTCAGGCTACAATCTCGTTGAGATACAAGTGCGATATCTTTTCCATCCTGTTTGTTTCCTTAATGGGCAAGAAATGAGCATACTTCGTCAATCGATCCACAATTACCCATATGTTGTCATATCCATGTGACGTACGGGGTAATTTTGTGATAAAGCCCATAGCAAGATGCTCCCGCTTCCATTTAGGAATCTCTGGTTTCTGCAGAAGCCCAGACGACTTCTGATGCTCAGCCTTAACCTTCGAGCATGTCAGACATTAACTTACATACACCGCAATATCGTTCTTCATATTCGGCCACCAATACAATTCCTTAATATCCTGATACATCTTGGTAGAACCTGGGATAATTGAATATTTGGACTTATGAGCTTCCTTCATAACCAGTTCACGTAGGTTACCTCTGAGCGGAACCCAAACCCGGTTCATGAAATACATCACTTCATCCGCTTTTGGTATCAGTTCGCATTTCAAACCTCTCAAACCTTCTTGACACAGATTCTCATCCTTCAAAGCTTCTCGTTGTGCATTGTGAATTTGATCAGTCAACTCGTCTGTATGGTTAAACCCAAAGCACGAACGTAAAGAGGCTTTTCCTGCTCTTTCCTACTAAGCACATCTGCAACAACATTGGCTTTCCCTGGGTGATAACGAATATCACCCTCATAATCATTGAGTAATTCCACCCATTGCCGTTGCCTCATGTTGAGTTCCTTCTGATCAAAGATATGCTGGAGACTCTTATGGTCTGTGTAAATCGTACACCTCATGCCATACAGATAATGTCTCCAAATCTTCAAGGGAAACACAACAGACCCTAACTCCAAATCATGTGTTGTGTAGTTCTTCTCGTGCACTTTCAGTTGTCTGGACGCATAGGCTATCACTTTGTCATTCTGCATAAGCACGCAACCAAGGCCTAAACATGACGCATCGCAGTATACAACAAAAGCGTCATTTCCCTCAGGTAGAGATAGAATAGGTGCACTACACAACTTCTCTTTCAACATCCGAAAAGCTTTCTCTTGCTTTTATGTCCAATCAAACTTCTTGTCCTTCTGGGTTAATAGCATCAATGGCTAAGCTATTCTAGAAAAATTCTCAATGAATCTTCTGTAATACCCAGCAAGTCCTAAGAATTGTCGTACCTCTGACGGAGTCCTTGGTGCCTCCCAATTCTTAATCGCCTCAATCTTCGACGGATCCACATGAATGCCTTTCTCATTTATGACGTGACTGAGGAAATGAACCTCTCGAATCCAAAACTCACATTTAGAGAACTTGGCATACAACTTCTCGTTCTTCAGTAGCTCCAACACGATCTTCAAATGTTGCTCATGATCTTCTTTGGTTCGTGAATAAATAAGTATATTATCAATGAATATTTTCACCAATTTATCCAAATAGGGCTTGCAGACCCTGTTCATGAGATCCATGAACACTGCAGGTGCATTAGTTAAGCCAAAAGGCATGACTAAGAACTCATAATGGCCATATCGTGTTCTAAAAGTGGTTTCTGGAACATCTTCATCAGCAGTCTTCAATTGATGATATCCCGAACGCAAATCAATCTTCGAGTAGTAGCTGGATCCTTGCAATTGGTCAAACAGATCATCTATTCTTGGTAACCGGTACCGATTCTTGATAGTCAGCTTGTTCAGCTCCCGATAATCTATGCACATCCTGAAGGAACCATCTTTCTTCTTCACAAGTAACACAGGTGCTCCCCAAGGCGAAAAGCTTGGGCGAATGAAACCTTTGTCTAGCAGCTCTTGAAGCTGATTCGACAACTCTTTCATTTCCGATGGTGCTAATCTATAAGGAGATTTTGCAATCGGTGCAGCACTAGGAACAAGATCAATTCTAAACTCGATCTGTCTCGCAGGGGGCAATCCAGGTAAGTCTTTAGGAAACACATTTGGATAATCACGACGATAGGAATCTCTTCGATCTTCCTACCTTCAATCTTCGTATCAACTACATTAACTAAGAACGCACGATAACCCTTACGCAACATCTTGTGCATCTTCATAACACTAACGATTCTCGATTTCTAACATGATCGATCTCCCTGAATTACTAACGCTTCACTACTAGGACGGTGTATACGCACTAATTTCTCTGAACAAACAATCTCAGCTCCATTCTTGGATAGCCAATCCATCCCAACAACTACATCGAAACTACCGAGTTCCACTAGTAACAAATCGATACTCAAACTATGATTGCATAACCAAATACTACAACCAAGAATGACTTCGCTAGTTTCTATCAGTTTACCATTTTCTAATTCGATTGAATACTTTTTGTCTAGCTTACTTGCTTGAGAACACATAAATGATTCAAAGTTTTTCGAAACAAAACTCAAGTCAGCTCCAGTATCAAATAGTACGAACGCAGAATGGTTATTGATTAAGAACGTACCGGTAACCACTGAAGGATCATCACGTGCTTTCCCAACGTTAAGCTCAAAAGCTCTACCTCTGGCACCCTGGCCTTTCAACAGAGGACAATTCCGCTTAAAGTGTCCATGCTCTCCACACTCGAAGCATCCTTCAAGCTTGACTCCATCTGATGTGCTTTTGGCATAACATTCACGCGTCGCGTGCCCAGATCGACCGCATCTGGTACATTTTCCTTGCTCATCCCCGTGAGTCTTCTTCACTGAACCACTCTTGCCATCACTGGCGTTATCCTTTCCTGAACCACTGGAGTTAGCCACATATGCTTTACCAGAACTGCGCTTCCTATCACGCCTATCATCGGAATTCTTCCTCGAACTCTCATATTTTCTCTTCCGCGAACCTTCTGACCTACGCTCGGAGCGTTCATGTCGATCGGATTTCCTGTCTGCAGGATCCTTTACCGATGATTTCCCGGTCCCATCCTTCTTGTTAAGGCTACTCTTATGAACTGCATCATATGTCAGAGATTTTGCTAGAGAAGTAGCTTCAAGATAGGTAGTGGGTTTCGCTGATGTGACCTTACTTCGGATCTGTGGCGCTAAACCCCAAATGTACCTCTCTATCTTAACATACTCAGGAGTGACCATACGAGGAACCAACCTAGCCAGATCATTGAATCGAGACGTGTAAGCTCTGACATTCAAGCCTTCCATGGTCAGATTCCAGAAATCAATCTCAAATTTCTGCAGCTCACTACGCGGGCAGTATTCCTTAAGAAACATCTCTTTCAATTTGTTCTAGGTAAGACTGTAAGCGACGTCTTGCCCCAAAATCTGAATTTGAGTGTTCCACCAGGATAAAGCTTCATCAAGAAATGAACATGAAGCATACCTAACGCTCTGATCTGTGGCACAACCACTGATGGCCATCACAGACTCCATCTTCTCGATCCATCTAACGATATCAAGGGGCCTTCAACACCGGTAAATGATTTTGGGTTACAACCCTGGAATGTTTTGTACGTACATCCGTGCACTATTCAAAAGGTTAATGAAAATCAAGATTACTCTTAGATTATATCATAACACATGAAACTAGAAAAACTTTTCCAATCATTACCTTGAGGGGCTCCAATTGGCGCTCCACCGGGGACCAGGTGCATCACCACGTCCACGTCCTCGCCCCATCGTCTTGTTAGCCTCACGCTGTCCCATAGCGGCATTAACGTGTTGAGCGATAAGCTACGCCAACTCCTCGGGTGTGGTAGCTAATCCAGTACCATCAACAGAAGGACCTTGTCTCGATTTTGGTGGCATATTGTCGTTTCTATTATTGCAATAATAATAATAATAATAATAATAATAACGCAAGACAATAATTAAATAATCAATCATTAAATAATAGTGGACTAAACAATACACATGCATCCACATAATAATGAGAATAATTTAACCAAAATCCTTAACATTGATATTTATCATAGAAATTAAAAAGCTTGTTCTTAGTACAAAGACTAATCAAAATTTTGGTGTCACACAATTCAAACACCAATAACAAGTCTAGATGAAATTTCCTCCTAAATATCCAAAAACTTGGATGCAAGCCATAAACAGGGTTACCAAAAGAGAAATACAATCAACAAAACAACAACAAATCACTTCAAACCCGCGAACTCCAGAAGCTTCCTAACCAGCTCCTCAAGCTCTACTATCCTCCAGTGCTTCTGATCCATAACACTGTCATCCAAATCCTTAAGCTCGCCAAACCAATCCATCTGCCCCTCGAGATCCTTCACCTTTCCTTTGGTCACCTCCAGATCCCCGCGAATAGCCCCTAACTGGCGGTCGCAGTGAGAACACCGGTTAACCCATACTCCTTTATGCTTCTTCGAAGCAGACTCCATGGCAGCTCTAGAGGTTGAGGCAATGTCTCCGGTAGGTCGAGTCCTCTTCCTTCGTCGAAAGTAGACCAAAAGAGGTGCAGTAGGAGCACGTGACTCAATCGACGGTAAGGGTGACTCAGTAACAACAGGTGGAGGGATCTCAGCGGTGGGCTCGACAACATCACTAGGTGGGACGACCAATGGCTCTAATTTTTGAGCCGTGACAGTGGTAGCGTCTACTACTGGTGCGATACCAAAGGATCCTCCGATCAGTGGGACACCCTTATCCACCTCATCAATAACAGGCACGGTACCTGATGATTATCCAATCTCGTAAACCGAGGGTGGAACATCATCATCGTCATCGATCCAACCATTGCTCGTGAAAGCATAGCGGGGGTCAACCTCGTTGGCGAACGCCGCAGGGTTGGCATGGAAGGACGAAGCAAATCCGGCCATATCAATGATCGATGGATGGAAATCCTTAGTGATTATGATTGTGATATCCAGTATCATGCAGGAAAAGCTAACATAGTAGGTGATACTTTAAGTCGAAAGTATCATGAGAAGCCAAAAAGAGTACGCTCTCTTAGAAAAAACTGCAGATAGATTTAAATGAGCAAATTAAACAAACATAGGAAACAGCAATCCTGGACGATGCTGAAGGATTAAAAGGAATGATTAAAGAATTAGAGAAAGGAACATATGGAATTTGGAGATTCCATAGAAACAGAATTTGGATCCCTACCCAAGGAGATATACGAAAGCAAATACTAGATGAAGCCCATAAGACTAAGTATACAATGCATCCTGGAAGTTATAAGATGTATAAAGACTTGAGAAAGAATTTCTGGTGGATAGGAATAAAAAAGGATGTAGCAAGCTACGTTGCCAAATGACTAACATGTTCACAGGTTAAAGCTGAACAACAGAAACCTTCAGGCCTGTTTCAACAATTGGAAATACCTATTTGGAAATAGGAAATGATAACCATGGACTTTGTTACCAAACTACCCAGGACACGAAAAGGTAATGATACTATCTGGGTGATTGTAGACCGGTTAACCAAATCTGCTCATTTCTTACCGATGAAGGAAACGTTCAGTATGGAACAATTAGCTAAATTATATGTAAATGAAATAGTTTCATTGCATGGAATTCCTTTATCTATTGTATCTGACAGGGACAGCCGTTTTACCTCTCATTTTTGGACAAGTTTCCAAAAAGCAATGGGAACAAGACTAAATCTAAGTACGACATATCATCCTCAAACAGACGGTCAAAGTGAAAGAACAGTTCAAACAATGGAAGACATGCTTAGAGCTTGTGTAATAGATTTCAGAGGAAATTGGGATGAACATTTGCCTTTGATAGAATTTTCCTACAAGAACAGCTATCATACCAGAATCAATGCTGCACCATTTGAAGCCCTCTACAGGCGGAAATGTCGAACTCCAGTATGCTGGGCAGAGATTGGAGAAAAGCAACTATCAGGTCCTCAAATTGTGCAAGAAACAACTGACAAAATCATTCAGGTCAAGGAAAGACTGAAAGCGGCTCAAGATCGCTAAAAGAGTTATGTAGATAACAGACGTAAACCCTTAGAATTTCAAGTCGGAAATAAAGTGCTGTTAAAAGTCTCACCCTGGAAAGGAGTTGTAAGATTCGGCAAGAAAGGAAAACTAAGCCTAAGGTATGTTGGACCTTTTAAGATTGGCAAACGAATAGGGCCAGTAGCCTATTAGCTACAATTGCCAGAGGAAATGGCAGGAATACATGATGTATTTCATATATGCAATAGCAGACGAATCATTGGTGATGCCTCTTCAAGATGTAGAGGTAAATGAGAAACTAAAATTGGGTGAGAAACCCATTCAGGTTAAAGATAGAAAGATCAAGAATCTCAAACGCAAGAGACTAATTCTAGTAAAAGTAAAATGGGATTCAAGGAGAGGACGAGAATATACATGGGAACTAGAGTCAGAAATGCAAAGAAAGTATCCACACCTATTCAAGTGAATCTCGAGGACGAGATTTAAAACAAGGTGGGGAGGATGTAACAACTCTCCAAAGCACCCCGAAATTTGCCGAAACATAAAACTGGACACGCAAATCGAGACACGGCATGCAAAACGAGACAGGTCCACCTGGACAGTCCAGGCGCCATGCGCCAGAGACACCAGTCTCTGTCGCGACGCGCGGGAGGTGTCCAGGTGACGTGTCACCGTTTCGCGCCATCTGGCAACCCTACACTTGTGACCAGGCTGACCTAGCCTATCTAGGCATCTCAGGCGCCACGCGAGGGGACTCCCAGATTCCTGCGCGACGCGCGGGGGAGGTCAAAATCGGGTATAAATAGAGCAGCGTGGGACTGAAGTCTCTGCTCATTTGCGATCGAAAATATCGATCGTATACTCTCTGAATCTCTATTTCTTCGTGCAGCACCCCCTAAAACCCTAAACCCCTAAACCTGCGAAGCGCTGCCCGTTGTAAGTAACTTAACCCCCGATCACTAATTCACTATCCTACCCGAGATTAGGACTAACGCATGTCAAGGCCCTGCCCGACTATGTTCGTTGAAATCCTCTCTCGTGTTGTATGGACACCCTACCCAATCAATCTAGAATCGCCAACGCATGTCTAGGCTCTGCCCGACTACGTTCGTTGGAGTTCTGTCGACTGCTGTATGGTTAAAGTGACTTGGGTTAACCTACTGACACATGTGCATTGTGTGTTTTAATAGAAATCCCAGGAAGTAATCACGAACAATCACCTGGAACTCCGTAGGAATACTTAAAGTGTTCAAGGCGAGTACATTCTCTTTTTGTAAATCTTTTTGTGAGTCAAAATGTGTTACCAAAACCTCAAATGTTTTAGTTATGCTTAATAGTAATTGAGTATATGTATTCTACAATTACTACCGGTATGTTAGGGTTTTGTATACATAGCTAGTCCAAAGTCACGAGAATGTGACAGGAACCGTTACTGTTGGGTGACAAGGCCTAAAGTCAGGATTGACAGTACTGATTGAGTAATTATGTAGATATAAACATTGTAAATGCGGATGCTCCTCAATAACTGTAAAGTATAATCACTTGTTTTGATAAAACTGAGATGGATTCGCCAGTATTTCTTGCTGATAAAATATTTTTAAAACGCGTTTCAGGTAACTTAATATGAAGCTAACAGAAGCCAGCTAGAAAGCACTGAAGGCTTAGAAAAGTGGCTATAAAAGTTACCTAAATAAAAAGGAGTTTGTGTTTTCCATAAATTAGGGTCTGTCACTAAAAATATGAATTGTAATGGAAACATGGGTTTTACCCCATTTGTTTAATATAAAAGTTTGGTGTTTTGAAACTCTAATATTTATTTTCTAAATACGATCCTGATGTCATAATTTCGCTGCCAAATTAATAAACACCGGTACCACCAGCTCTATGTCTCGCGGCCCCCGCTCCCGGGGTGGGGTCGGGGGTTACGACATTACATGTCAACCCCTAAACTACCTTTCATTTAACATCACTTCAAACGTATATAGGTGTCGTTGTTACAACAACTGTGGCATCATTTATCGCATCAAACAGGGTCGAACTCTCACCCTGTAGTGTCCAAAACATAACCGAACGGATCGCAACGTGAAGCCCGTCTGTCCTGAGTAACGCTACCTTGATAATGTAGCCGGGTGTTTATATATACGAAGCACCACAGCATATCCACCACGCCCATATACATGATCAATGTTCCGTTCACCAAGATATTCGGGCCTAATATTGCTTTTCGCGACTAGCCAACTTAAATCCGAAACAATCAATAATCGTAAAAGAACACAATGTAACCGATGGTCACACGAAACGAGGTTCCACAACACAAAGAATTTCAAAGGAATCTGTATCATCATAAAATTTATACCCCATGGAATCGAATGACAATGGGAAGGTAACTTATTCACGCATTCCATGCTATCTCCATAGCCCAGAGATCGTCATATTCGGATACAACATATATCGAAACATGTGCTAAGGAATACCACTAAGTATCATAGTATCACATGACGTGAAAGCTAAAGCCAATATTGTAAGCAATAGAGGAATCCAACAGACAATCAAATAAATCATGGATTCAAAGATGGAAAGTTTCGTAAAATGTTTAAACTCTGCGATTGTATAACAATAGAGTGTGAAGCAACGAGAAGTGGAATAAGGATCCGTACACATCCTCCCAGTCTATCAGAACGACCTGCACGTTCTTTGGGTATCTATGTTCTTATTAAAGTGTCACTCTGGTATATAATCGTCGGTATAGTAGCTATAAGTGTAGAGTTGGTGAGATTGTATCGTAATAAAGGTTTGAGTTCCCACATCATAAAGTATAATTAACAACTGTGTGAGTGATAGGAATCCAACTCTAGTGTATATTAAACATGTGGTCAGTAGGAATGTGGAATGGACTGTAATACCAGTTTTCTGCCTATCACGTAGGCATATGTGGTAACGGATTATCCACCAATCCTAATTCATGTATCAATTCACGCACAAACATTCACACGCTATCACCATGGTACACATATGTATCATTCCACGTGTTTAAGTGTGTTTATTACCACGACTTTCCCAACACTGCCTCGTATGAGCAACTCTGTTATTACGTTCCGGACCATAATATTAACCACTTTCCTTACAAGGCCATCCTGGTACTTGCCAATAGGATACTTTATAGTATTCAATAACCACTTTTAGTAGAGGTTAAATTTTCCAATGATGTCCACTAAGGTCCGAGCCTGTAGTTATAGTCTAGATTTCCTTAAAGGCACCTAATTCTCTATAACCAATAGCTCTGATACCATCTTCTGCCACATCCCGACTTGTAGCGGAAGAAAAAAAATACGGGATGCAAAAGACACTTCTGGTACAAGCACATTGTTTATAAGGACTCTACATTTTATTACTTACAAAATGTTGATTACATACTTCATGTATGTTACAACTGCGTGTTCCGATGAACCACATAAGTCTTCTAAGCCACATGCGTCTATATCAGGGTTCGCCTATAAACAGGTCTTGAACAACATACACGGATCACACCAGTCTCAAGTTACCTGATATGCATGTTAGTTTTAAAAAGGGTCAGCTAAACGCTGCTGGTGAGTTCCACTGGTTTAGTTGTTGTGTAACAATATGTGTTAACAAGTTTAATTGCACTGGTCAGAGTCACCGATGAAATTACACGAGTACACAAGTGAAACCTTGACCGTCATAACCGCTCCGTGTCACACAGACACATCATCGCACCGGGACGTGTCACCACATACACTTCCCACCAACTGCATCACATGCAGTTCAATGTTCCCCTACAGTTATGCCTAACCACGTAACCAAGTTAGGACGCGTGCAGTGCCTGGTTGCCTACACACTGTGTCACACCGACACAGCCTGGCGGCACTGGGCTTGTTAGACCAACAGTCTATCCACTGTCCACGGCTTACGCTAATCACTTGTAGAGGGGAGGGTGTTCGTGTGTTAGATAATTCACACCATCACAAGTTGGTGCAATTAACACAGTTTGTAACATGCAAATCACCCCAGAAAACAGTAAAACAGTTTAAAAGTGAGGAAGTGAAAACTCACAGGATAGAAGCATCACAGGTAGCAATAAACGTATATGTAAGCTTGTTCGGCTTTAACAGCAATCATGCAAGTAATTACTAATATCAGTCGCTAGGTCGTTATTGCCTTTAACTCAGGTCCAAGTGAGTATTTTCAGTCCATGTTGTACATATAGTATCCTGGTGTGGTGATGGATGTTATGGTAGGATTAGTTTCACATTTGGCTCCCGGGCACCAGTTCGCGTGCCAGCCAAAGTCAGTTGTTTGACACGTTCGGATAATGGTACAGGAATACCAATAGTGCCAACGTGTTGTGATTTAAGAAAGATTAACTTTTCATTGAGGGAGTTAGGGTGTTTGGAGAGTATAGGTTGCCCAAATTTGAGTTTTCATTCTCGCCGTCGGGGATTCTCCCGAACAGTGATGGAACACACCCAGAATGTTTCGCTTACCCTGGAACCTCCCAGAATACTACTGGTGTTCCAATTATAGTCAGGTTAGGTTTTGGTCCGTTCCCAGTTTCGGCAGGTTCGT
The DNA here is from genome assembly GCA_947069175.1 of Scalesia atractyloides. Lineage (NCBI taxonomy): Eukaryota > Viridiplantae > Streptophyta > Magnoliopsida > Asterales > Asteraceae > Scalesia > Scalesia atractyloides. The sequence continues at coordinate 36,271,358 of CAMTDV010000015.1, forward strand.
TGTCCGGTAACTGCCGAATTTAGTTAAAATAAGTGTTTTAAAAACCGAAAAATTCCATTTAATCTACATATTTCATAAAATTCTGGAAATTTTTGTGAACGTCTATAAAAATATACAGATTCAAGGAAAACTATTTTTGTAATTGATAAAGGTATTTTAACTTCTCAAATAAATCATTTATAAAACAGTATTCCACCGAATAATTCACTTTCCTTATCATCCGAGGTCCAAAAAATCCCAAAATATTCCAGGAACTCCCTTACATGCCCAGGAACTACCTGTAAAAATTTAGGATTTTTCTAGTTTCTTTTCAGTGCGTTTTCGGCTTCCGAAACTCATAAAAACATGGACTGTTAACCTGAATCAAAACTCAACCAATGTACTCCCAAACTTCCCAAAACTTTCTTTATATGTTTCCAAGTGTTCATGTAAATTTTGGTGATTTATTGACTTCGTTTGGTAATTTTTCTGAATTTCATTTGGTAAAGTAGTAAAAATTCACCAAAAATCGTAGAAAATTCCAAAAATTCTAAACTTTTACGTGAACCTCCTGTCAATACCCTACCTCATCATACCAAATTTCAGCTCAATCAAATACCCACAGACCAAGTTACGGTCCAAACAATATTCTGCCTATTGTAGATTCGAGTTTCGGGTTATATACCTAGCGATTCCTTTGATTCCAAGTGTTTTTCTTGAGTCTAGAAGTTGTTGTGAGCCATATTCAGTACCTATATACCAAGAACAATCCAAATATGCTAGAACTCAGATCAATCAAGCCTTATTTCATTGTTTTTTCGGTTTAGAACTTTGTTACGCGTTTTTGGTCATATAGGTATCGATTAGGGTATCAAAACCTGAAGTTTCATGTTCTTAGCTATCATATAACACCATGGAATTCACAAGGTGTTCTTATTCAGCCAAGTACTTGTTTAAACCATCCAAATTTATGGATTAGAAATGGGTTTTTCGATTATAAATCGCGTTTAATCAAGAATTAATAATCAAAACCACTTAGAACTTGTGAAATCACCTTGATTTTGTGAAGATTCAATGATGATTAGCTGATCTTTGCAAGGGTTATGGGTGAATTTGAAGAAGAATTTGAAAGGAAATTAAGGAAAAAATGAATAATAAAAAATATATTATATAAAAGGGGGGGTGCGGTTTGGAGGTGGGGTGCCCCTACCCCTCCGGCGCTTTGTCGTGTAATAGTGTCCTGTTAACCAATACGTATTCCCAGAGTCATCATTCTATTCACGACTTTGTCTTGCCATGTAGGTGACGCATGGCGCTAATGTAATGTTTTTGGTAATTACTTGGCATATACTCCTATTATAGTCGGTGTAACATTTTCCAGAATTCGTATCATCACATATAATCACAACAATATCATGATATACATATCACCATCCGGTTACCACAGACTTGTACTAATCAAAGTTTACCGAGATTTTTCACAATTGTCACATTAAAACCGTTTTCCACAGACGATATGGATATTACGAGTTCGTGGTCATGGCTTTTGGATTGACCAACACACCCGCCGTGTTCATGGATCTTATGAATCGCGTGTGTAAACCGTTCCTCGATCGTTTCGTCATTGTATTCATCGACGATATCCTCATCTACTCCAAGACGAAATAAGAGCATGGACGACATTTGCGTCTCATTCTTCAGCTTTTGCAAACCGAACGTCTTTATGCCAAATTCTCCAAGTGTCAATTTTGGCTAAAAGACGTTCGATTCTTGGGTCACACGGTCAACGAACTCGGTATTCATGTTGACCATGCAAAAATAGAAGCTGTGAAGAATTGGATCGCACCTAAGCCGCCTTCTGAAATTTGTTTCATTTATTTGCCTAGCTGGTTATTATTGTCGTTTCACCTCGAACTTCTCAAAGATTGCCGTTCCTTTGACCTCGTTGACTAAAAAAGATAAACCTTTTGTTTGGGGTCCCGAACAAGAGGAATCTTTCCAAACGCTCAAGGACATGCTCTGTAATGCTCCTATTCTTACTCTCCCTGATGGGAACGACGACTTTGTCGTGTATTGCGATGCCTCTAACCAGGGTCTTTGTTGTGTTCTCATGCAACGAGAAAAGGTTATCGCTTACGAATCAAGGCAAATCAAAATACATGAGAAAAACTATACTACACACGACCTTGAACTTGGTGCAGTCGTTTTTGCATTAAAGATTTGGCGACACTACCTTTATGGTACAAAGTGTACGGTCTTCACCAACCATAAGAGCCTGCAACACATCTTTGATCAAAAGGAACTCAACATGCGTCAACACCGTTGGATAGAATTGTTAAACGACTACGACAGTGGTATTCGCTACCACCCTGGTAAGGCAAATGTCATGGCCGATGCACTCAGTCGTAAAACTCATGTTAAGAGTGTTCATTGCTACCAAACCATGGGAAACTCAATGAGTTAGTTCGCCAAGCACAATTTACCATTATTAACGAGGGTAACCTCGCTAACGAGTTGAATTGTGGAGTCGAAAACCCACTCGAAGATAAGCCTGATGGTATTCTTTACTACCATGGTCGTATTTGGATTCCCGATCGTCTCAATCTCCAAAACACCTTGATGAACGAAGCTCAGAAATCCCGATACTCCATTCATTCTGGTGCCGACAAGATGTATCACGATCTCCGAGCATCTTATTGGTGGCCTGGTATGAAGAAAGATATAGCCCTTTAGGTCTTAAAGTGTCTTACATGTTCCAAAGTCAAGGCCGAACACCAACGTCCCTCTGGTTTGCTCGAACAACCAGAAGTCCCTCTCTAGAAATGGGAGAGCATTGCCATGGATTTTATCACCAAATTGCCTCGTATTTCGTCTGGTCATGACAACATCTGGGTTATCATTGACCGATTGACCAAGTCGCTAGGTCGGTATTGCCTTTAACTCAGGTCCAAGTGGGTATTTTCATTCCATGTTGTAGATATATATCCTGGTGAGGTGATGGATGTTAGGGTAGGATTAGTTTCACATATGGCTCCCGGGCACCGGTTCGCGTGCCAGCCAAAGTCGGTTGTTTGACACGTTCGGATAATGGTACGGGAATACCAATAGTGCCAACGTGTTGTGATTTAAGAAAGATTAACCTTTCGTTAAGGGACTTTGGGTGTTTGGAGAGTTTAGATTGCCCAAATTTGAGTTTCCATTCTCGCCGTCGGGATTCTCCGGAACGGTGATGGAACACACCCATAGTGTTTCGCTTACCCTGGAACCTCCCAGAATACTTTTGGTGTTCCAATTATAGTCAGGTTAGGTTTTGGTCCGTTCCCAGTTTCGGCAGGTTCGTTGTCCGATAACTGCCGAATTTAGTTAAAATAAGTGTTTTAAAAGCCGAAAAATCCCATTTAATCTACAAATTTCACAAAATTTTGGAAATATTTGTGAAAGTCTGTAAAAATATACAGATTCAAGGAAAAATATTTTTGTAATTGATAAAGCTATTTTAACTTCTCAAATAAATCATTTATAAAACGGTATTCCACCGAATAATTCATTTTGCTTATCATCCAATGTCCAAAAATTCATAAAATATTCCAGGAACTCCCTAATATGTCCAGGAACTACCTATAAAAATTTGGGATTTTTCTGGTTTTTTTCTGTGCATTTCCGGCTTCTGAAAACTCATAAAAACATGGATTTTTAACCTGAATCAAAACTCAATCAATGTACTCCCAAACATTTCAAAACTTTCTTTATGTGTTTCTTAGTGTTCATGTAAATTTTGGTGATTTATTGACTTTGTTTGGTATTTTTTCTGAATTTCGTTTGGTAAAGCAGTCAAAAATTGACAAAAAATCATAGAAAATTCCAAAAATTCTAAACTTTTACGTGAACCTCCTGTCAATACCCTACCTCATCATACCAAATTTCAGCTAAATCAAATACCCACAGACCAAGTTACGGACCAAACAATATTCTGCCTATTGTAGATTCGAGTTTGGGTGATATACCTAGCGATTCCTTCGATTCCAAGTGTTTTTCTTGAGTCCAGAAGTAGTTGTGAGCCATATTCAGTACCTATATACCAAGAACAATCCAAATATGCTAGAACTCAGATCAATCAAGCCTTATTTCATTGTTTTTCGGTTTAGAACTTTGTTACGCGTTTTTGGTCATATAGGTATCGATTATGGTATCAAAACCTGAAGTTTCATGTTCTTGGCTATCATATAACACCATGGAATTCACAAGGTGTTCTTATTCAGCCAAGTACTTGTTTAAACCATCAAAATTTATGGATTAGAAATGGGTTTTTCGATTATAAATCGCGTTTAATCAAGAATTAATAATCAAAACCACTTAGAACTTGTGAAATCACCTTGATTTTGTGAAGATTCAATGATGATTAGCTGATTTTTGCAAGGGTTATGGGTGAATTTGAAGAAGAACTTGAAAGGAAATTAAGGAAAAAATGAAAAATAAAAAAAATATTATATAAAAGGGGGGTGCAGTTTGGAGGTGGGGTGCCCCTACCCCTCCGGCGCTTTGTCGTGTAATAGTGTCATGTTAACCAATACGTATTCACAGAGTCATCATTCTATTCACGACTTTGTCTTGCCATGTAGGTGACGCATGGCGCTAATGTAATGTTTTTGGTAATTACTTGGCATATACTCCTATTATAGTCGGTGTAACATTTTCTAGAATTCGTATCATCACATATAATCACAACAATATCATGATATACATATCACCATCCAGTTACCACAGACTTGTACTAATCAAAGTTTACCGATATTTTTCACAATTGTCACATTAAAACCGTTTTCCACAGACGATATGGATATTACGAGTTCGTGGTCATGGCTTTTGGATTGACCAACACACCCACCATGTTCATGGATCTTATGAATCGCGTGTGTAAACCGTTCCTCGATCGTTCGTCATTGTATTCATCGACGATATCCTCATCTACTCCAAGACGAAATAAGAGCATGGACGACATTTGCGTCTCATTCTTCAGCTTTTGCAAACCGAACGTCTTTATGCCAAATTCTCCAAGTGTCAATTTTTGTTAAAAGAAGTTCAATTCTTGGGTCACACCATCAACGAACTCGGTATTCATGTTGACCATGCAAAAATAGAAGCTGTGAAGAATTGGATCGCACCTAAGCCGCCTTCTGAAATTTGTTTCATTTATTTGCCTAGCTGGATATTATCGTCGTTTCACCTCGAACTTCTCAAAGATTGCCGTTCCTTTGACCTCGTTGACTAAAAAAGATAAACCTTTTGTTTGGGGTCCCGAACAAGAGGAATCTTTCCAAACGCTCAAGGACATGCTCTGTAATGCTCCTATCCTTACTCTCCCTGATGGGAACGACGACTTTGTCGTGTATTACGACGCCTCTAACCAGGGTCTTGGTTGCGTTCTCATGCCACGAGAAAAAGTTATCGCTTACACGTCAAGGCAAATCAAAATACATGAGAAAGACTATACTACTCACGACCTTGAACTTGGTGCAGTCGTTTTTGCATTAAAGATGTGGTGACACTACCTTTATGGTACAAAGTGTACGGTCTTCACCAACCATAAGAGCCTGCAACACATCTTTGATTAAAAGGAACTCAACATGCGTCAACACCGTTGGATAGAATTGTTAAACGACTACGACTGTGATATTCGCTATCACCCTGGTAAGGCAAATGTCATGGCCGTTGCACTCAGTCGTAAAACTCATGTTAAGAGTGTTCGTTGCTACCAAACCGTGGGAAACTCAATGAGTTAGTTCGCCAAGCACAATTTACCATTATTAACGAGGGTAACCTCACTAACGAGTTGAATTGTGGACTCGAAAACCCACTCGAAGATAAGCCTGAGGTATTCTTTACTACCATGGTCGTATTTGGATTCCTGATCGTCTCAATCTCCGAAACACCTTGATGAACGAAGCTCACAAATCCCGATACTCCATTCATCCTGGCGCCGACAAGAAGAATCACGATCTCCGAGCATCTTATTTGGTGGCCTGGAATGAAGAAAGATATAGCCCTTTACGTCTCAAAGTGTCTTACATGTTCCAAAGTCAAGGCCGAACACCAACGTCCCTCTGGTTTGCTCGAACAACCAGAAGTCCCTGTCTAGAAATGGGAGAGCATTGCCATGGATTTTATCACCAAATTGCCTAGTATTTCGTCTGGTCATGACAGCATCTAGGTTATCATTGACCGATTGACCAAGTCGCTAGGTCAGTATTGCCTTTAACTCAGGTCCAAGTGGGTATTTTCATTCCATGTTGTAGATATAGTATCCTGGTGAGGTGATGGATGTTAGGGTAGGATTAGTTTCACATATGGCTCCCGGGCACCGGTTCGCGTTCCAGCCAAAGTCGGTTGTTTGACACGTTCGGATAATGGTACGGGAATAACAATAGTGCCAACGTGTTGTGATTTAAGAAAGATTAACCTTTCGTTAAGGGACTTTGGGTGTTTTGAGAGTTTAGATTGCCCAAATTTGAGTTTCCATTATCATGGTCGGGATTCTCCCGAACGGTGATGGAACACACCCAGAGTGTTTCGCTTTCCCTGGAACCTCCCAGAATACTTTTGGTGTTCCAATTATAGTCAGGTTAGGTTTTGGTCCGTTCCCAGTTTCGGCAGGTTCGTTGTCCGATAACTGCCGAATTTAGTTAAAATAAGTGTTTTAAAAGCCGAAAAATCCCATTTAATCTACATATTTCATAAAATTCTGGAAATATTTGTGAAAGTCTGTAAAAATATACAGATTCAAGGAAAAATATTTTTGTAATTGATAAAGCTATTTTAACTTCTCAAATAAATCATTTATTAAAGCTATTCCACCGAATAATTCAATTTGCTTATCATCCAATGTCCAAACATTCCTAAAATATTCCAGGAACTCTCTTACATGCCCAGGAACTACCTATAAAAATTTGGGATTTTTCTGGTTTCTTTTCTGTGCGTTTCCGGCTTCTGAAAACTCATAAAAACATGGATTTTTAACCTGAATCAAAACTCAATAAATGTACTCCCAAACATTTCAAAACTTTCTTTATGTGTTTCTTAGTGTTCATGTAAATTTTGGTGATTTATTGACTTTGTTTGGTATTTTTTCTGAATTTCGTTTGGTAAAGCAGTCAAAAATTGACCAAAAATCATAGAAAATTCCAAAAATTCTAAACTTTTACGTGAACTTTCTTGTCAATACCCTACATCACCATACCAAATTGCAGCTTAATCAAAGACCTGCAGACCAAGTTATGGTCCAAACAATATTCTGACTATTGTAGTTTCGAGTTTCGGGTGATATACCTAGCGATTCATTCGATTCCAAGTGTTTTTCTTGAGTCCAGAAGTGGTTGTGAGCCATATTCAGTACCTATATACCAAGAACAATCCAAATATGCTAGAACTCAGATCAATCAAGCCTTATTTCATTGTTTTTAGGTTTAGAACTTTGTTACGTGTTTTTGGTCATATAGGTGTTGATTAGGGTATCAAAACCTGAAGTTTCATGTTCTTGGCTATCATATAACACCAGGGAATTCACAAGGTGTTCTTATTCAGCCAAGAACTTGTTTAAACCTTCCAAATTTATGGATTAGAAATGGTTTTTTGATTATAAATCGTGTTTAATCAAGAATTAATAATCAAAACCACTTAGAACTTGTGAAATCACCTTGATTTGGTGAAGATTCAATGATGATTAGCTGATCTTTGCAAGGGTAATGGCTGAATTTGAAGAAGAAATTGAAAGGAAATTAAGGAAAAAATGAAAAAAAAATTATATAAAAGGGGGGGCGGTTTGGAGGTGGGATGCCCCTACCCCTCCGGCGCTTTGTCATGTAATAGTGTCATGTTAACCAATACGTATTCCCAGAGTCGTCAATCCATTCACGACTTTGTCTTGCCATGTACGTGACGCATGGCGCTAATGTAATGCTTTGGTAATTACTTGGCATATACTCCTATTATAGTCGGTGTAATATTTTCCATAATTCGTATCACCACACATATCACAACAATATCATGATATACATATCACCATCCGGTTACCACAGACTTCTACTAATCAAAGTTTACCGGGATTTTTCACAATTGTCACACTAAAACCGCTTTTCGTACACGATATGGACATTACCAGTTCGTGGTAATGGCTTTTGGTTTGACCAACGCATCTGCCATGTTCATGGATCTTATGAATCGCGTTTGTAAACCGTTCCTCGATCGTTTCGTCATTGTATTCATCGACAATATCCTCATCTACTCCAAGACAAAAGAAAAGCATGGACGATATTTGCGTCTCATTCTTCAGCTTTTGCAAACCGAACGTCTTTATGCCAAATTCCAAGTGTCAATTTTGGCTAAAAGAGGTTCAATTCTTGGGTCACACCGTCAACTAACTCGGTATTCATGTTGACCCCGTAAAGATAGAAGCTGTGAAGAATTGGATCGCACCTAAGCCGCCTTCTGAAATTTGTTTCATTTATTTGCCTAGCTGGATATTATCGTCGTTTCACCTCGAACTTCTCAAAGATTGCCGTTCCTTTGACCTCGTTGACTCAAAAAGATAAACCTTTTGTTTGGGGTCCCGAACAAGAGGAATCTTTCCAAACGCTCAAGGACATGCTCTGTAATGCTCCTATCCTTACTCTCCCTGATGGGAACGACGACTTTGTCGTGTATTACGACGCCTCTAACCAGGGTCTTGGTTGCGTTCTCATGCCATGAGAAAAAGTTATCGCTTACGCGTCAAGCCAAATCAAAATACATGAGAAATACTATACTACTCACGACCTTGAACTTGGTGCAGTCGTTTTTGCATTAAAGATGTGGTGACACTACCTTTATGGTACAAAGTGTACGGTCTTCACCAACCATAAGAGCCTGCAACACATCTTTGATCAAAAGGAACTCAACATGCGTCAAAACCATTGTGTAGAATTGTTAAACGACTACGACTGTGATATTCGCTACCACCCTGGTAAGGCAAATGTCGTGGCCGATGCACTCAGTCGTAAAACTCGTGTTAAGAGTGTTCGTTGCTACCAAATCATGGGAAAACTCAACGAGTTAATTCGCCAAGCACAATTTGCTATTATTAACGAGGATAACCTCGCTAACGAGTTAAATTGTGGAGTCGAAAACCCATTCGAAGATAAGCCCGATGGTATTCTTTACTACCATGGTCGCATTTGGATTCCCGATCGTCTCAATCTCCGAAACACCTTGATGAACGAAGCTCACAAATCCCGATACTCCATTCATCCTGGCGCCGATAAGATGTATCACGATCTCCGAGCATCTTATTGGTGGCCTGGAATGAAGAAAGATATCGCCCTTTACGTCTCAAAGTGTCTTACATGTTCCAAAGTCAAAGCAGAACACTAACGTCCCTCTGGTTTGCTCAAACAACCAAAATTCCCTGTCTAGAAATGGGAGAGCATTGCCATGGATTTTATCACCAAATTGCCTCGTATTTCGTCTGGTCATGACAGCATCTGGGTTATCATTGACCGATTGACCAAGTCCGCTCATTTCCTACCCATTCGTGAAGATTGCAAAGTCGAGAAATTGGCTCGTATCTACACAAGTGAGATCATTAGTCGTCATGGTACACCTCTTGATATCATCTCTGATCGGGACGCTCGTTTCACCTCTCGTCTCTGACAAACTTTTCAATCCGCCCTTGGCATTCAGCTTAACCTAAGCACCGCTTTTCATCCTCAATCTGATGGTCAAACCGAGCGTACAATCCAAACTTTGGAGAATATGCTTCGTTCTTGCATAATTGATTTTGGCGGCAATTGGGATTCGCACTTACCCTTGGTTGAATTCTCGTACAATAATAGTTATCACGCTAGTATTCAAATGGCTCCATTTGAAGCATTGTAAGGTCGTAAGTGTCGTTCGCCTATTTGTTGGCACGAGATTGGAGAAGTACAAATCACCGGTCCCGAGCTAATACAAGAGATAACGGACAAGATCCTGCAAATTCGTGAAAATCTTTTTAAATCCAGAAGCCGACAAAAGAGTTATGCTGATAGAAGACGCAAGCCCTTGGAATTTAATGTAGGTGATCATGTACTTCTCAAGGTATCCCCTTGGAAAGGCATTGTCCGTTTTGGTAAGAAAGGCAAACTTGCTCCTCGCTACGTAGGTGCTTTCAAGATTCTCTAGAGGATTGGTAAGGTAGCGTATCAACTGGACCTACCTCAAACGCTCAACAATGTTCATCTTGTGTTTCATGTTTCAAATCTAAAGAAGTGTTTAGCTGAAGAAGGACTTCAAGTGCCACTCGAAGATCTTCAAATCAACGATACATTGCACTTCGTGGAGAAACCGGCCGAAATCATGGACCCGGGAATCAAGCAACTAAGGCCTAGTCGAATCCCTATCATCAAGGTTTGATGGGAAGGGAAACGTGGCGCTAAATTTACTTGGGAACTCGAGAGTGATATGAAGACAAAGTATCCGCATCTCTTCGTTGCATCTTCCTAAATTTTGGGACGAAATTTCCTAGAGGAGGGGAGACTGTAACGCCTCGCGTTTTCCATACTTTTTATTTATAGCATGCTCGTGTTGAAATTCTATTTTGGTAACCATTGTATTGGTATTTTTCATTGTGTTGTAATCGTTGTAATCGAGACTTGAATCATAATGGAAATATGCATTTTGTCCCTATACTTGTTATGGATACTCATACATACTTATACTTGATACTCATACTAAAAAAACATGACATACTTGTGAATACGCGACGTTTATACTTGATACATACTTAATGTGTGATGTTTATACTCGATCTCGATCATTTTATACATATATATACTTGGTGACATGGTACTTATGCTTATAACGCTTTATTAGTTCATAAAAATACCTTAGATTAACACCAAAACCCGTCACCTTATAACAAAACAACAAAAATGAAACTTGTGTCCCGGCCTGGTCCTTGCAGACCGCAATGGACACCCTTACAGCCCGTAAGGGTGTCTGGGCGGGACAACTTGTTTCAAAACCACGGATTATTCACGAATCCCACTTAATCCATCTTCCCCATTCACCTTAAACCCTCTTTAAACACCTCCCAACTAACACAACCTTCTCCCCTATAAATACAACACTCCCCCAAGCCATTTTACACTTTCACAACCTTCTAATCCTTCCTAAATCACTTCTAAATCACTCCAAATCTTTGTAACATCAGAATTTTCGGGCAGATTCATACCTTCACACAAAAGTGAGTATAACTTTCTCAAATCTTGTTCGTTTTACTTGATTCTTCTTTCTAAATACTTGGATAAACTTTAGGTTTGAATCCTAGGGTTATCCATGGAGAATCCAGACCTCGAAATGCACCTAAAGTGTCCAAAACTTTCTGTTGTGTTTTAAACCCTTTAACTTGTTTAATCTTACCAAACTTGAGTCTAACTCATCTCAAACCTATGTCCTAATGCTTATAACACTACTTGTGGTTGTTTAGGCTTAAAAACAAGGTTGAGACATTCAAACTAAAGGATTTATTCTCACAAACTTTCTGTTTTCATAGAGCTTTAAGCTCACAAGTGATGCAAGTTCTTGAACTTGTTCATGTGTGTCCACCTTGGTTAGCTTGGGCTATCCTAACTTTGAGAGCACATATCACTTGATGATTTTCATCATTATCCCAAGTTAGTTTGCTAGATTGAAAGTGTCACAACCCCGTTTAGCCTTTGACATGTGTCAAAGTTTGCTCACCGGGTTGTATTTCACTTGGCTACTTGGTATTGTGGTGACACATTTTACATTCTTGTCTTTTCCATTCTTGTCATACTATTGTTCTAAGACCCTCCTTGTTGCCTATGGTAACTTGTGTAGTGGTGAAACCAATCGAGGTTCCAAAGTGGATGGTTCATCCTCCCACCTCCTACATGACTATATAATATATCAAACCGAACCCTTGATGATGAATATATAATCACCTATCAAGTTAATAAGTTTCATCACTAAAGAGTGTCGTTCCTTGTCACGATTCTAATAGGTCTCGAACCTATGAAATCACATCAAACCCATTTGGGTTATCATAGTGTCAAGAACAAGTGCTAAACCTTAGTGATTATTTTCATACCATAATACTTTATTCTCAATTTCGTAATCATGCTCGATAATCCGGATCTTCCGTTAAAACTCATACTCATACCTATGTTCTTCTTGTAGAAGGACAAGGTGCCAAACCCTAATCACAACAAGCTCGCAGGATTTCTCTAAGTGGAACACTTTAGCAAAACGGTGAGTACACTCGACCCGTTTACCTATTATCACTTTTGGGTTGTAACATGTTTTCGTATCAAAATACACTATCACAAACTTATGCTTTTAAATACTCAATCCTTATACATGAATACTTGTTATGCTTAGATACATGCTAGATTATACATGCTTGATCATTAACTTAGCTAGCCTAAACTTGACATGTATAACGCTATAGGAGTAGCACACCACCCGCCGGGGTTATGTGAAGATTATCATACTCATTTTAGCCTTGTCACTTTCGTGACAAGGGAAGCTTGATCTTGTAAAACTTTTTGTTGAAACTCGGGTTTGATGTAGTATTGCATGATTAGTATATACTTTGCTTACAATTACCATGTGGATTCGAGTTATACATTTTATACTTATGTTATGTATCACCAAACTTGTGTACTCGCCTTTGCTTTTGCATTGAACTCGTATTTTTAACATGTTACAGGTTGATGAAGATGTTGCCATGAAATTGGAGTAGTGTTGATGACTAGATACACATAGAGACGTTTAGGTTTACAAATGTTGTATCAAATTTTGCCCTTTTCTATTGTTGTATTTTGAAATTCCTTGTACTGTATGACAATTTTTGCTATGAAATGAAATCCGGTTTAATTAAATATTGTCGCAATTAGTATTTATGAGCAATGAACAATCTCTTCGTCCCGCCTTGATGTTTCCGCCATCGGTTGGGGTGTGACATATTCGAAGGAGACCGTAGAGTGTATTTGGAATGATTGAAAAATAAAGAAAGCTCGAGATTCCAAAGATGGGGAGCATCATTTGGTGTTGGAAATTTTGGGGGATTCAAAGTGTGAGTAGGGATATTCAAAGCATCTGAAGGTATTCAAACCTTTAGAACTTATGAATTTAAAAAGTGCCATCGAGTGTATAAAAATTGTTTTGCATGGCACTATGTTATACTAAGCTTTTAGTGTAAATCCTAAGCAAACAAAGGGGTGTACATTCAAGCCTCGTCATACGTACACGTTTTCTAACATCCCACGAGGTACATCCCAGGTACCATGAGCATCTCATGCATAGGAGAGGGGTCAACATACCTATAGCATCAAGATTGTCACCTTTAACACCACAATATACCACCAGTCAGCTCGAATTGTAACCCTTGTGCCAAAAATTCGGGCTTTCAAAAACATTTTCTTTGAAGGATTTCCGATAACTGATAGTTATATGTAACCCGTTTAACATAACGTACGCACCGGGATAAGGACACAAGCTACACATACACTAAATACCCTTTACATAATTTAGAAATAAGTTTTGAGGGCTTCAGTATGACAAAAACCCTCTATTGTAACTCCAGGGACTATTTTGCAAAATCTGCGAAAGTACGGCGATTCACGTATTTCATAATACGGAACACGCACGTACATCCAAATATTTTTTCCATCATTAAATTATTGCATTTTAATGATTGGAATGAAAATATATCTTTCGTTACGCCATTACGGCCGTTTACGCGTTAATTAAGGCATTCATCGTAATTAACCGAAAAACGCAGCCGTACAACCGAAACGAACCGACATCCGAAACATTTTTGGACATATTTCAAGTTCCTTATGCTAATTCATCCTTATGGAGCCTAGAAATGAAGTTAACGGATGTTAGAAGTGCCAAAACGCGACAAAACGAGTGTAGGGGCATGTTCTTCCAATTTTGCAAACTTCCTGTCAGCCACAGGCCATGCGGACCGCATCCAAAAGTCTATACGGTCCGCATGAGACCCCTAGCTCAACAGAATACTTGGAAACTTCTTGTTTCATTGCTTGGACACCTATAACTCATTTTTGCCACACTTCTCCTGGTTGCAACACCTCACAAGACACTTGTTTAATTCCTAGAAACACCCCTAACACTTGGCATGATCTTGTGATCTTATTTCAAGTATAAATAGCTAGCCATTTTCACCTCATTTCTTGCTCAGTTCTTTCCTTTCTCTAAAATCTGCTCTAAGTGGAGTTTGCTTCCCTTTGGAGACCTCCTACCTGAGCTCTTGAGGGTGCTACAACACAAGTAAGTGCCTTCTTCTAGTCATGTTCATTTCTTTTGGCATTTTAAGCCAAAAGTCAAATAATTTAACTTTCTTTTTGACTTTCGGTTTTGACCATGGATTGGTCAAAGCAAAGTTCAATTGAACTTCGCAACGTAATCGTAATCATGATGTTTATGATCCATAGCGATCATACCTACTGATTACCACGTTTACGGAGTCGTATTGACGAGTGAAAGTTTTGGTCAATAATACGCAAAGTGTGCATTATACGAAGGAACTATTTTCGGGTATCAAAATCAGTTTTAAACTTAGTTAGACATGTTTAACATGTCTAACTCGTCACTTTTAGTTTAGTGCTTGTTTAGGGTCGTAAGTAAAGCAGTCTTGACCATCGCATTGACTTTCGATTTTGACCCGTTTGGTCATCTTCAGGATCCGACCAAGCCTATTATTATGACCATAGTATTATAGGGAATAACCCTCTGAGATTATACCTTATGGTCATACTGTTTGGTTAGTCACATAACAAGTCGAATATGTATTCCTTATAATGCCGAAAATACCCTTTTTGCACTTAAATTAGTTTTGAACATATAAGAGCATTTTTTTGACATATAAACTTATTATACAACTTATATAAACTAATTTTGGTATATTAGACTTGTCATAGGACATATTTAACCATCCGAACCCATAGTTACGTCTATGACCCGTTAAAGTGGCGTAAACCACTTTAGAGAGTCGTAATGAGCCAAAACACTTTGAAATGCTTCCAATTCAGAATGTTTGATATTATAAATCATATTATACAAGATCCTCTTGTTTGGTTTATATACCTCATTCTATCCGATTTCTCGTTTTCAAGTTTCGACACACTAACATGTAGTTATCTGATACACTAGGAACCACTTCAACACTTGAACTCTTGATCCTTTGAACTTTGTTATATCATTTGAACAATATCTATACGCAATCCAAGGCGAGTACTTAGCTCCCCTCTTTTATGTTTTTCTAATGTTTTTGGGGTGATTCATATGTAACGCCGGTTGTTTCGTACTTTCCATAATTGGGAAAACATCCCTTGTACTTCTATTTTTTTTTGAAACCTTGTACCCTCTTGTAATCGACTTTTGTTTCTACTTGTAATTTGAGACTATTGATTATAATGAAATCAGAACTATTTTAATCATATTTGAGCATTATGTTATACAAGACTCTTGGTTCGTTATTACACATGAAACTTGATGCTCGTTAAACTAATTAAAATTCGTAAAATAATGGAAGTCGAATCCTAATTCTCGAAACTCGGAAGTTTCGCGAAATGGTTAATCGTTGAAAAATCTTATATCTTTAATTTGTTATATATATGGTTATTTATCCATTCTTTAAATTAATTAAATTAATTTATTCTTACTAACTAAAAGTTTATTTTATAATAAACTAGTTAGTCTCGTTAGCTTTTAATGTTAGAAAATACAAACTAACCTAGTTAGTTTAATTGTAAAGTTAGTCCCATCAACTTCAACAAACGCGCGCCTTGCCACTTTGCTGGAGTCTTCACATCGAAAAAATCCAACCCCAAAATTTATTTATACACTCGTTAAAGCGAACCTTGGCAGCTGCGACCAGACCCTTTTCAGCTCGCGTTTTAAGCGGGATTTTTTGAGTTTATTTGACTTTTAAACCATGTTTTAACATTAATTACTCAACTACAACCTAACCTAACTCTTCCCTATAAAACCCAAACATAATCCAAGCATTTTACACTTTGCAAAACATCTAAAACACTCTCAAATCCTCCTCTAATCAGCTGATAATCACGAATTCGAGCAGAATTACCACCTCTTACAAAAGTGAGCATAACTTATTCAATTCTTAACGAAATCACTCCATTCTGTTTCCCACAAGTTTGGATTGACCATGTGCATATTTCCAATGGTTTTCCAGGGAAAGCTAGGCTCTGGAATGTCACGAAAAAGGCTCCAAAGTCGACTGTTTTACGTTATTTTCATCAAACTTCGTTAAACTTGTTCAAACTTGGGTCTAACTCATCTCAAACCTATGTCCAAATGCTTACAACCTCACTTATGGTTGGTTAGGCTTAAAAACAAGGTTGAGACATGTCAAATTAGAGGTTAAAACCTCACAAACTTTCTGTTTTCGAGTAGGGTTTACGCCCACAAGTAGTGTCCAAGTTAAACTTGATGAATGTGTGATATTTGGACTAGCTTGGACTATCCATCATTGAATCCACACACTACTTGATGATTTCATTACTTTAGTTGTTGTTCTTACTTAGTTCATGACCCTCCTTGTGTTTATAACACAAGTGTAGTGGTGAACATTTGAGGTATCTAAATGGAAGCTTGTTCTTCCTACCTCATGCATGAAATCCATGACACAAAGAGGTACCTAAATGGAGACTTTGATCTCCTACCTCCTACTTGAATTATATGTTATGTATTTTATATAATCTAAGTGTGTATATAACTATGTAACAAAGACTTAATGATAACTTAGTAGTAATTGTTAAGAAACTAGTTACATCATCTAAGGACCATACACTTGTTACGATTCTAATGGATTTTCGAATCCATGAAAACACACCAAACCCTTGAGGTTTCAAAGTGTCAAGGACAAGTGTTATGAGTACAAGATGATTAATTTCACAAGACTATTTTCATGTCGTTTAAATTCCGAATCTTTAATCTTCCATTAAACTACCAACACTCATACGCCTTTGTTACTTCTTGTAGAAGGACAAGGTGCTCCAAGATAATTAACCAAACACTCTCAGAATTCAAGTCGGATAAGCTTGCAAAACCGTGAGTATACTCGATCCCTTTTTCTTTTTTATACTTTGGGTGCAACATGTATGTTATATAAAACTACACTTCACGTGAAACTATTTTAATCTCTATCCATGCTTAACATGAAACTACTTTATGCTTGTTAGACTTGTATGTTATGTAAACTATTTGTGTCGATATATGCTTCATTAACTTTGCTAGCCTTACTTAACAAATATAGCGCTATAGGATTAAAGCACCGCCCACGAAGCTTGGGGTATTGTTAAGTTAAACATGTTAACCTCCCGCTAATCTATTGAGATAGGCTATCTTAATGCGTTGAATTCTTGGGTTTGAACATATAGTACCTCGTTTTGGCATGCTAGTAAAATTGCATAATATGATTCATGTTGGATATGACACTTTAATCAAATTTATTCTATATTATGCTATGTAACAAAACTTGTATGCTCGCCAACTTTTTGTTGATATATTTTAATGCATGTTGGAGGTTGAATGATGATACGATGTTATGAACAATGTTGTTTTTATTTGGAATCTTTGAATTACATTTTAGTCTTGAAATGAAATTTGAATTTAATTTATATTGTCACATAGCCTTATGAAGTTTTGAGGAATTTGTTCGTCTCATACCGATGTTTCCGCTGTCGGTTGGGGTGTGACATCATATGTGTAATCAATTTTTCACAATGTACGGCAATTATGTGTTTACTAAGTGCATTTTTGTGTAATATTCATTTTACGCAAGACATGACAATTGGGGACACGAGACGAATCCTTGTAAAATCTTCTATCTTTATAGTTAGATTCTTGTAGGATACTTGAAGTACAGTCTTAAATCTTCTATCTTCATAGTAAGATATCTAAGAAGTGCTTTACATGCCAATGATGATGGTTATTGTTTATGTGTAGAGATTCTTGGTGATTTAGATAACAAAACTAGAGTAATATAATAAGGTCATGGTGGATACGCCGCTGGTACTTCCTATATATAAGTGTGCTTATTGTATTACCCTTCGTAGCCTTATCCGAATCCCCATTAGGATTTAGGATTTTGTGATACAATGAGACAAGACATGTGACTAAACAAAATCCCTAATGCATCTATCTATCTTTATAGTTAGATACTCGTGGGAGGTTTAAAGTACTAATTGGTAGTCCTTAATTAGATTTTGTGTACTTTAAAGCGTATGAGAGAAGACGATTGTGACAAGACATGTGACTGAACAAAATCCCTAAATGCATCTATCTATCTTCATAGTTAGATACTCGTGGGATGTTTAAAGTACTAATTGGTAGTCCTTTATTGGACTCTGTGTACTTTAATGCATATGAGACAAGACGATTGTGAAAAGACATGTGACTAAAAAAAATTCCTAATGCATCTATCTATCTTTATAGTTAGATACTCGTGGGATATTTGAAGTACTAATTGGTAGTCCTGTATCGGATTCTGTGTACTTTAATGCGTATTTGACATGACAATGTGACAAGACAATGTGACCAGGTTGACGATTACGAGTTTATGTGGTTAATGGTGATTTAGATAACGAAACAAGTGTAATACCTTAAGAACATGGTGGATACGCCGCTGGTACTTCCTATATATAAGTGTTCTTATTGTATCACCCTTGTAGCGTTATCCAAATCACTTTAGGATTTTGTGTTCAATTGATTCAAATATTCTATATTCAATTCCTCAAAGAATCTTTTTATTTCTAATATGTAAGATTCTTAGAAGGATAATCAAAGTACCATTGTAAATCCTTGATTGTATTTCTGATAGTACTTATACAAGTTTATGACCGATTTTAATATTGTTGTTATTAATCTTTGTTTGGATTTCTAATAACATACTCACAAGTATTATGACTGAATTCAAGGCCATTATAATGAATAAAATACAAATATCAATGGCATAAAAATTACTTAGTATTAATCATGTTGCCATATACAAAGCTATTTTGTCACAAGTTTCATAATCATGTTAATGTATTGCAATACTAAATCTTTTTGCCATTCTTTGGCTTCAAAGAGTCCATTTTCAATAGACAACTCTCTTAGTTGTCGAAGTATTCCAACACTAAAATTTTTGCCATTAACTTGGCTAACAAAACTGTGTAATCTCCAACTTGTTTGTTGA
Organism: Scalesia atractyloides; assembly: GCA_947069175.1. Lineage (NCBI taxonomy): Eukaryota > Viridiplantae > Streptophyta > Magnoliopsida > Asterales > Asteraceae > Scalesia > Scalesia atractyloides. The sequence continues at coordinate 36,290,598 of CAMTDV010000015.1, forward strand.
TGTCTCTTTTTCACATATATTTCAGGTGGTTGATCATTCAAGTATGCTACATATAGGAATACATTCGGGCTTTAGACTTCTTTAAAAAAAAAAGACAAATTTCTTGTATTCTTTGTATTGTAAAACAATGTTAATAATATTGAAACAAATTTAGTATCAGTTGTGGCTGAGCAATTTATAACATGACTCCTCGATATTTCCGCCACGTGTTACTGTATTACGCGATCAGGGTGTTACAGATTGGTATCAGAGCACTGGTTATAGGGAATTAGGTTATTATATGCCTTTAACATAGTCTATAACCTTCCTAGGGACCCGGACATGAGTAGACTTAGGATCTTTATCATAATCCTCATCCTTACTCGTGCTACAAGTGTTCTAGGATTTACAAATCATCTACCCTTAGATGATTTATCTCAAATCCTTAGGCTTATTGCCTCAAAGAATTCCTCAAAATATTTTTCTCAAAAAAAAAAAATCATTGGAATACTTCTCAAAATGTTCTCTCAAATGCTCTCAATAAATGTTTCTCAACTTATTTATCTCAAACATTTTATCAAAAGGTTTCCCGAAATGCTTTCTCAAAAGTTTTTCGTCAAAATGTTTCTCGACCTATTTATCTCAAACATTATATCAAAAAGGTTTCTCAAAATGTTTTACTCTCAAACATTTTCATTGAAATGTTGGGTTTTAATAATGTGAACTCATGCAATTTGGAAGGGTGAATGCCTGTACCCTGATTTTTCCTGTCTAAGGCTAGAGTGTTCCTATAAATCCGCATTATTGGACCAGTCACTCTTACCTGGGAACTCTTAGGGTGAGTATTCACTTATAGGCTAAAGCATGCCTTATCGAAAACATTATAAAAACCCATCTACCTTGATCAGTCGAACGAATTCCTAAACACTACTACCTTTGTGACATTACTCCGACATGTTACCTTTGGTAATATGTTACAACTATATCCAATGTTTATGAAACAAATTCTATTTCATTTCACGACACTTTATATTCCAACTTCATTCTCAAATACTATTTTTCGCCTGCCAAATTTTCAAAATTTTTATTCATTTGGATGGGAGTTTTCATATTTTATACATGAAGTTTCTTTATTTTAAAAAAAAATCAATTAAAAATATTTTTATCTTAAAAATTAATTTTAAAAGTTAAAATTTTCAACACAAACCATTAACTTGGTTCGTATTTTCTCATCCAAAAGTATAACAAAAGTTCATTTTCAAAAAGTTTTCGAAACAAAATTCACAACACTATTTTCCTAAGTATAATAACAATATTTTTGAATGAATACCAAGTTGAGATTTTTAATTCACTATGGTGTTTAGATTTATAACAATTTTATAGAATCTAACTTATTTTGTTTTCATTATAGTTACTTATTCAAGATGCCTCCTCACTGTGACGCCAAATGGAATGCTGAAATGGCAGCATTGATCACTCAGCAGATAGCTGCTGTACTCCCAAATCTTGTGGCCCAACTCAACTAAGTCTACTACAATAACAATAACAACAACAACAACAATGTTCCTACGCCATGTAACTACAAACAATTCAACTCGGCTAAACCACTAAAGTTTAACGGGTCTGAAGGAGCAACTGGGCTCCTACAATGGTTTGAGAGTATAGAAAGCACATTCCGCCATGTTCAGTGTTCTAGCGAGCGTAAGGTAGAGTTTGCCTCGAGTGTTTTCGAAAATGGAGCACTCACTTGGTGGAACGGAATTATGAGGGATAGAGGTGCAGAAGTAGCTATGGCATAAACGTGGGACGAATTCAGGAGTCTTATGATGAAAGAGTTATGTCCACGCACGAAATAAGGATACTTGAAACTGAATTCTATTACCTTAAACAAGATAGTAGTGAAAACTGCGCTTATACAGATCGGTTTGAAGAAATAAGCCTACTCTGCCCCACTATGGTCACACCTTTGGATCGGGCCATTGAGAAATACATTGATGGCCTACCTGATCCAATCAAAGATATTGTCAATGGCAGCAAACCTATAACACTTAGGGAGGCTAAGTAATTAGCCGCTACCCTAAACGACTCCCAGGTTAGAAAAGGGGAACTTTTTCGAAAAGAAGACAAGAAACAAACAGTTGAAACTACACAAGAAAAACTAAATGAAACAGAGGGTGAACCTTCCAAAAATTCTAAGAAGCGTAAGACTTCAAAGAATTATACGATCGCTGCACAAATCCCACTTAACTCAGTACCCGTTAGGGGTCTGATCGTGGGAAACATCCTCGGTGCAATCGTTGCAACTATCACCACCCAGCAAATTCTCCATGCCGCCGTGTACAATTTGTGGTTTTCATGGACATCCAGCTGCGACCTGTCGCCTCCAAAACCAAGCTGCCCCTACTCAAGCATGCCATCGCTATCCAGCTGGAGCATGTTTCAATTGTGGTAATTTAAATCATTTCAAGCAAAACTGCCCAAAACTTGCTAATGCTAATGGACGAATGAACAATGTAAATGGGGTTCAAGCTGATGATCAAGCACTCAGAATCTTTCTGTTTTCTTTTTTTGTTATCCAAGAACTATGACCAATCTTTCAATAATATTGGTAGTGACAATATAAATTTCTAGAAGTTTTTCTCCATTCTTGTTATTCGTATTTCAGTTACATATTCCGATGTGATTACACTGTGTGTAATTTACAACTAGATACCAACTTCGAGGATTCTGTTCTTTATTATTAGGAACTAAATCTCGCAAGAATAGCATAGTATGATTTGCACACTAGTGCATTCATACAATCGCTGTAAAACAAACACTACAAATACTATGTGCCTATTACTACTTCTTTTGTTTTCATGACATTTACATACATGGTTTGTTAATCTATTATGTATAGTTTATGATTACAAATGCACTATTGCTTAGTATGTTGACTTAGCATACCTAGCACATGATTTCAAAACATTTTTTCACGACATACTTACATTGTTTGTGACAATCCATACTTAGTATATGATGCACGCTATCTGTTTGGCTAGTGTGAAACATATATTAATAGTTGTACTAGAATGAAATACCTGCTACGGATTTTGTTGGATGCAAAACAAGTAGTGCTAATATTTCTAGTATGAAACACGTACGATTCAATAGATGTTGTGCTATGTCGATGTTTGTATGATTTAGATGTTATTTCAACCTTATTATTTGTTACCTTCACTTAACAAGAGGAGCTATGTGGACCATGTGACGAAACGAGTAATTATGGGTGCACACTTAATTACAAGGTTCGACATATGAGAATCATAGTAAACCTTGTTAAGATGGTGGCATAAAATATAAAGTGATTAAGTAACTAGAAGGGTATGACGCAATAAGACCACGGTGGATACGCCGCTGGTACTTCCTATATATAAGGGTTCTTATTGTGTTATTCTTCGGAACGTTACCAATATCGCTTGAAGGTTTTATGTTATCTTGGACCATTATGTGATTATTTGTTATCTGTTTATTGAATGCAATGGACGAGACGAGTAGATTCATTAACTCTATGCGAGCCGACTGGGAGTATATTATGGTGTTAAAGTTGCCGACCTTGATTCCATAGGTATGTTGACCCGTCTCCTATGCATGAGATGCTAATGGTACATGGGATGTACCTCGTGGGACGTTAGAAACCATGTACGTATGGCAAGGCTTGAATGCACACCCCTTTGTTTGCTATGGAATTACACTAAATGCCTAAGTATAACATAGTGCCAAACAAAACAATTTTATACACTCGACGATGCTTTATAGATTCAAAAGTTCTGAAGGGTTTGTATACCTTGAAGATACTTTGAAAATCTTTGTTTACGCTTTGAATCTTTCAAACATTCCTAACACCAAATGATGCTCCACATCTTTGGAATCTCGAGCTTTGTTATCTTTCAGTTATTCCAAACTCACTCTAACGGTCTCCTTCGAATAAATTTCAGGATGAATTTTCCTAAAGTAGGGGAGACTGTAACCCTTCTGCCAAAAATTCGGGCTTTCAGAAACTTTTTCTTTGAAGGCTTTCCAATAACTGATACTTAAACATAACCCGTTTAACGTAACATGCGCAATGGAACAATGACACAAGGTACACAAACCCTAAATACCCTTTACATAACTTAGAATAAGTTTTGAGGGCTTCGATATGACAAAAACCCTCTATTGTAACTCCAGGGACTATTTTGCAAAATCTGCGAAAGTACGCCGATTCACGTATTTCACAGAACACGTGGTACATCCAAATATTTTTGCCATCATTAAAATCTTACATTTTAATGATTTGAATGCAAAACTATCTTTTGTTACGCAATTACGGTCGTTTACGCATTAATTAAGGCATTCGTCGTAATTAACCGAAAAACGCAGCCGTACAACCGAACGAACCGACATCCAAAACATTTTTGGACATATTTCAAGTTCCCCTTTCTTATTCATCATTATGGAGCCTAGAAATGAAGTTAACGGACGTTAGATGTGCCAAAACGCGATAAAACGATGAAGGGGCCTGTTCTGCCAATTTTGCAAACTTGCTGTCAGCTAGAGGCCATGCGGACCGCATCCAAAAGTCCATACGGTCCACATGAGACCCCAAGCTTAGCAGAATACTTGGCAGCTTCTTGTTTCATTGCTTGGACACCTATAAACACCCCTAACACTTGGCATGATCTTGTAATCTTATTGCAAGTATAAATAGCTAGCCATTTTCACCTCATTCCTTGCTCAGTTCTTTCCTTTCTCTAAAATCTGCTCTAAGTGAAGTTTGCTTCCCTTTGGAGGCCTCATACATGAGCTCTTGAGGGTGCTACAACACAAGTAAGTGCCTTCTTCTATCTTGTTAATTTCTTTTGACATTTTAAGCCAAACGTCAAATAGTTTGACTTTCTGTTTGACTTTCGGTTTTGACCATGAATTGGTCAAAGCAAAGTTCAATTGAACTTTGCAACGTGATCATAATCACGATGGTTATGATCCATAGCGATCATACCTACTGATTACCACGTTTAGTAGTCGTAGTGACGAGTCAAAGTTTTGGTCAATAATGCGCAAAGTGCGCATTATACGACGGAACTATTTTCCGGTATGAAAACACTTTGTTTTAATAACAAATCAGTTTTATAAACTTAGTTAGACATGTTTAACATGTTTAACTCGTCACTTTTAGTTTAGTGCTTGTTTAGGGTCGTAAGTCAAGCGGTCTTGACCACCGCTTTGAATTAGTTTTATAAACTTAGTTAGACATGTTTGGTCAACTTTAGGATCCGACCAAGCCCATTATTATGACCATAGTATTATAGGGAATAACCCTCTGAGGTTATACCTTATGGTCATACCGTTTGGTTTGTCAAATGAGAAGTCGAATATGTATTCCTTATAATGCCGAAAATACCCTTTTTGCACTTAAATTAGTTTTGAACATATAAGAGCATTGTTTTCACATCTAAATTGATTATACAGCTTATATAAACTAAATTTGGTATATTAGACTTGTCATAGGACATATTTAACCATCTGACACCCATAGTTACGTTTATGACCCGTTAAAGTGGCAAAAACCACTTTAGCGAGCCGTAACGAGCCAAAACACTTTGAAATGCTTACAGTTCAGAATGTTTGGTATTATAAATCATATTATACAAGATCCAACTCTTGTTTGGTTTATATACCTCATTCTATCTGATTTCTCGTTTTCATGTTTTGACACACTAACATGTAGTTATCTGATACACTAGGAACCACTTCAATAGTTGAACTCTTCATCCTTTCATCTTTGTTATGTCATTTGAACAGGATCTATACGTAATCCCAGGCGAGTACTTAGCTCCCCTCTTTTACGTTTTTCAAATGTTTTTGGGTTGATTCATATGTGTAATAAATTTTTCACAATGTATGGCAATTATGTGTTTACTAAGTGCATTTTTGTGTAATATTCCTTTTATGAAAGACATGACAATTGGGGACACAAGACGAATCCTTGTAAAATCCTCTATCTTTATAGTTAGATTGTTGTAGGGTACTTGAAGTACAGTCTTAAATCTTCTATCTTCATAGGAAGATTTCTAAGAAGTGCTTTACATGCCAATGACGATGGTTATTGTTTATGTGTAGAGATTCTTGGTGATTTAGATAAGGAAACTAGAGTAATATAATAAGGACATGATGGATACGCTACTGGTACTTCCTATATATAGGTGTACTGTCGCACCCCGACCGATGGCGGAAACATCGGGATGAGACGAAAACAAGATTGTAAGAGACTTCATAACGCTATTTGCGACAAGTATTTGTTTATTGGTTTTACAATGGTTAAGATAATATACAACGAGTTTAAATCGATTGCAACAAATGATCAAATAATAACTTTCATTTCATTTATGTTAATCTAGTACATGATTTGGAAACGAAATACGACAAATTGAAAGTAGGTTCAATATAACAAGCGTTAACGTTTAGGTGTGTTTCTAGGCAATCCTACTAGATTCCTTGCAACTTTACCGATATCCTCAACCTGCAATACATGTTAATGCATAGATCAATACAAAAAGCATTGGCGAGCATACAAGTTTGAGTATGAGTATAGGAAAGAAAACGTTTTAAGCAACGTCACACGAATAACCAATATACTAAATTAATGAAAACATGACATGCGATTTACAAGTATAACATATAGGATAACAAGTATAATTGCGAGTATAACACGTAGGATGGCAAGTACAACACGTAAGTTTGTATAATTGATTTTAAGTACATGTATTGTCCCCAAAGTAATAAAGCGTAAAAAGGGGATCGAGTATGCTCACATTCGCAACGCATTCCTTGGTATTCCCGTGAGAAGTTGAAGAGTGTGTAAGAAGGCAACGAGGTCCTCGTACATGGGTAAACGTAAGTAGTGAAATATTAGAATATTTATGCAACGAGGTCCTCGTATATGTATTCATATATATATTTTATTAAAATTTAATCGGATCCGATAGCCTCGTTTTTTATTATTTAATGCGTTTGGTTCTACGGATTTTGGCGAAAAACGGGCAGAGTTTCCTCTGTTTTTGGATGATCCTAACAACTAATGTGTCGATTATAATTTCCAAAACTCAACCATAAACGAGACAATATAAATATGTATATATCTTTTGTAAAGTTGTCGTTTACTAAAACACATTAAGTAACGAAATATCAATATATTTTCCAGGTCCAACGATCCGATCACAATACTTATTAAATCTTCGTCAAATGCCAAGAACGTGGATAAGCACTAATGTATCGGTGCAAGCTCGGTTCACATTAAGTATATATATAAAATAAGGTTATATAAAACAATATAAATAGAATTCGCATCATGAAACTTTTACCTAGTCTCGCGTTAAACTGTTGACCGGGTTTGATCCGAGTTGACTGAAGTTGACTTATTGACCACAGTTGACCGGCTTTGACCTTGTTGACTGGTTTGATTGAACCGAAATGAACCAAACTTAGTGATGGACATGAACAGGGACTCGACTTAACCAAAACTGACCCAGTGACCGGGTTTAAACTGTGACCAACTGACTGAGTGATGATGGTCCGAGGAAACCTGAACCGTGCTAGAAATCTTACCCGAAACTTAACCAAGGCCCGAACCATTACTTGTGTTGTCTCATAACCCGGACACCCAAACTTAGTTCTGACCGAAACTCGAGACTAGACGGTGGTGAAATCAAAGTTGACCTGGGGTCCAAGTCGACCCGTGGCTTGACATATTGAACTAAATCGAGGCCTCAATCGGGTCGAGAACCGTTGTGGCATCGTCGGACCCCCACGACAATCGTCACCTCCGTCAGTCATCACTATCATCACCGGCGAGAGGACACCGACCCTCTTGTCGCCGCTGTTGCCGTTAACCGACACCGCCGCCACCAACAATGGGGTCAGCGGCTTCTCGAGGAGATAGAGAGAAGGAGGGTTGGTGTAGTGAGGTGATAGAGGAAGAAGGGGGCGTTTGGGTGATGGGTGCGGACGAAGAACACGTCCGGAGTCTCGCCGGAGACACCTCCGGTCACCAGAGATGGAACGAAGGGGGAAAGGGGGTGTTTGCGTCTGTGTGGGTCAGCGTGTGTGTCTGTGTCTGGTATATGTGTGGTGTTGTGTGTGTGATTTTTATATATTTAGGTTAGGGTTTATGTGTTAGGCTCAAGGCCTGAAGGTCAGGTTCTTGCGTTAGAGAGTGGCCTGTCTACATTTTTAATTTCCGTTCATACCCGAACTTCATAGCGCATCGTGTACTATCGCATGTTATCGTTTTAAGATATTATTATTATTTATTATTTTTATTATTATTATTATTATTTAAAATGAAATAAGCAATAATACTAATGATAATAAAAATTGATAAATAAATAAATTTAGTGAAACGATACACGTATTTCCTAAAAGTATGGAAGTGCGGAAATACGAAGCGTTACATGTACTTATTTTATTACCCTTCATAGCCTTATCCGAATCAACATTAGGATTTAGGATTTTGTGATACAATGAGACAGGACATGTGACTAAACAAAATCCCTAATGCATCTATCTATCTTTATAGTTAGATACTCGTGGGATATTTAAAGTACTATTTGGTAGTCCTTTATTGGATTTTGTGTACTTAAAAAAAAGCGTATGAGACAAGACGATTGTGACAAGACATGTGACTAAACAAATTCCCTAAATGCATCTATCTATCTTTATAGTTAGATACTCGTGGGATGTTTAAAGTACTAATTGGTAGTCCTTTATTGGATTCTGTGTACTCTAATGCATATGAGACATGACGATTGTGACAAGACATGTGACTAAACAAAATTCCTAATGCATCTATCTATCTTTATAGTTAGATACTTGTGGATGTTTGAAGTACTAATTGGTAGTCCTGTATCAGATTCGGTGTACTTTAATGCGTATTTGACAAGGCAATGCGACAAGACAATGTGACCAAGTTGACGATTACGAGTTTATATGGTTCGTGGTGATTTAGATAACGAAACAAGTGTAATACCTTAAGAACATGGTAGATACGCCGCTGCTACTTCCTATATATAAGTGTTCTTATTGTATCACCCTTGTAGCATTATCCAAATCACTTTTGGATTTTGTGTTCAATTGATTCAAATGTTCGATATTCAATTCCTCGAAGAATCTTTATATTTCTAATATGTAAGATTCTTAGAAGGATAATCAAAGTACCATTGTAAATCCTTGATTGGATTTCTGATAGTTCTTATACAAGTTTATTAGCGATTTTAATATTGTTGTTATTAATCTTTATGTGGATTTCTAATAACATACTCACAAGTTTTATGACCGAATTCAAGGCGATTACAATGAACAAAGTACAAATATCAATGGCATAAAAATTACTTAGTATTAATCATGTTGCTATATACAAAGTTATTTTTTCCCAAGTTTCATAATCAAGTTAATGTATTGCAATATTAATCTTTTTGCCATTCTTTGGCTTCAAAGAGTCCATTTTCAATAGACAACTCTCGTAGTTGTCGAAGTATTGCAACACTAAACTTTTTGCCATTAACATGGCTAACAAGACTATGTACTCACCAACATTGTTTGTTGATGTCTCTTTTCACATATGTTTCAGGTGGTTGATCATTCATGTGTGCTACACATAGGAATGCATTTGGGCTTTAGACTTCTTTAAACCAAAGATAAATTTCTTGTATTCTTTGTATTGTAAAACAATGTTAATAATAGTGAAACAATTTAGTATCAGTTGTGGCTGAGCAATTTGTAACGTGACTCCTCGATATTTCCGCCGCGTGTTGTTTTATTACGCGATCAGGGTGTTACACGAATAGAGTTAATGAATGTACTCGTCTTGGTCAGTGTATTCAATAAACAATTAACATATAATCACATAATCACATAATCATAAAATCTTTAACTGATCTGAGTAACACTCTGATGAATAATGTAATATGAACACTTATATATAGGAAGTACCATCGGCGTATCCACCATGTTCTTATCGCATCATACCCATCCGTTACCTAATCACTCTAGATTTTATGCCACCATACTTAACAAGGCTTACTATGATTCTCATGCGTCGAACCACATAATTAAGTGTGCACCCATAGTTATTCGTTTCATCGCATGGTCCACATAGCTCATCTTGTTAAGTGAGGGAAAATAAATAATAAGGTCGAAGCAACATCTAAATCAAATAAGCATCGTCATAACACAACATCTATTGAACCAGAACGTGTTTCATACTAGCAACGATACCACTACTTGTTTTGCATACAACAAAATTAGTAGCAGGTATTTCATTCTAGTACAGATGTTAATATATGTTTCACACTAACCAAACTGGTAGTATGCATTTACTAAGCATGGATTGTCATAAACAATGTAAGTATGTCGTGACAATGTTTTGAGACCATGTGCTAGGTATGTTAGGTTAACATACTAAGCGAAAAGTGTATTTGTAAATAGTGTACTAAGTATGCGAGGTCAACATATGAAGCAAAATCTATTTGTAATCATGTACTATACATAATAGATAAACAAACCATGCATTTAATATAATGAAAACAAAATAGTAGTGATAGGCACATAGTATTTGTAGAGATTGTTTTGTAGAGATTGTATGAATGCACTAGTGTGCAATCATAATATGCTAAACTGCGAGATTTAGTTCCTAATAATAAATAACAGAATCCTCAAAGTCAGTATTTAGTTGTATATTACACAAAGTGTAATCACATTGGAATTTTTAAATGGAATACGAATAACAAGAATGATGAAAAACTTCTTGAAATTTATATTATCATTACAAATACAGTTGAAATATGTTCATTATCTTTGGGTAATAAATAGGAATGTAAAGGTTCAAATGATCATAAGTGCTTGACCATCAGCTTGAGCCACCTTGACATTGTATATTCGTCCATTTGTGTTGGCAAGCTTAGAACAATTTCGCTTGAAATGATTCAAATCACCACGATTGAAACATGCTCCAGCTGGATAGCGAGGGCGTGTTTGATTAGGGGTTGTTTGGTTGCACACTGGCGACATGGAGAATTTGATGGCTGGTGATAGTTGCAATGATTGCGATGAGGTTGCTTTCCATGATAAATTCCCCTAATGGGTACCGATTTTAGTGGAATTGGTGCGGCAATCGTATAATTCTTTGAAGCCTTACGCTTCTTAAGATTTTTGGAAGGTTCACCCTTTGTTTCATTTGGTTTCTCTTATGTATTTTCAACAGTTTGTTTCTTATTTCCCTTTTGAAAAAGTTTCCCTTTTCTAACTTGGGAGTCAGTTAGGGTAGCGGCTAGTTCAATAGCCTCCGTAAACGTTGCGGGTTTGCTGCCAGTGACAATATCTTGAAGTGGATCACGTAGGCCATCAATATATTTCTCAATGGCCCGATCCAAGGGTGTGACCCTAGTGGGGCAGAGTAGGCTCAACCCTTCATACCTATCAGTGTAGGCATGATTTTCACCCCTATCTTGTTTGAGGTAATAAAATTCGGTTTCAAGTACCCTTGTTTGGCTCTGTGGGCAGAATTCTTTCTTCATAAGATTTTTGAATTCTTCCCACGTTTGTGCCACTGCTACTTCTACTCCTCTGTCTCTCATGACTCCGTTCTACCAAGTGAGTGCTCTCTTTTGGAAAACACTCGAGGCAAACTCTACCTTGCGCTCACTAGGACACTGAACATGGTGGAATGTGCATTCTATACTCTCAAAACATTGTAGGATCCCAGTTGCTCCTTCAGACCCATTAAACTTGAGTGGTTTAGCCGAGTTGAATTGTTTGTAATTGCGGGGTGTGATAATATTGTTTTTATTGTTGTAGATTTAATTAACTTGGGTCACAATATTTGGGAGTACAGCAGCTAAATGTTGAGCAATCATTGCCGCCATTTCAATGTTCCAAGTGACGTCACGGTGAGGAGGCATCTCGAAGAAATAGATATAGTGAAATCAAACAAGTGAGATTTCATGGACTTGTTATAAATTAAAACACCATAGTGAACTGAAAATCTTAACTTGGTATTCGTTCAAAAATCTTGTTCTTGTATTTAGGGAAAATAATGTTGTGAATTTTGCTTTGAAATAAGAATTGCTTGAATATAAACTTTTGTTATATTTTTGGATGAGAAAATACAAACCAAGTTAATGGTTTGTGTTATAAATTCTTTACCTTTTAATAATTTATTATTTTTAAGATAAAAATATTTTTAATTGAATTTTTAAAATAAAGAAACTTTATGTGTAAAAATTTAAAAATTCTCATCCAAAAGATAAAAAATTTTGTGATTATTACAAAGTGTCGTGAGGTGAAATGGAATTTGTTTTGAATGTGTTGAATATAATAGTTATATATTACCGAAGGTAATATGATGGAGTAGTATCGCAAAGGTAGTAGTGTTTGGGGATTGTTTGACATGGTCAAAGTGGATGGGTTTTCATAATGTTTCAAGAAGACATGCTTAAGCCTATAAGTGGACACTCACCCTAACAGTACCCAGGTAAGAGTGACTGGTTCGATAATGCGGATTTGTACGAACACTCTAGCCTTAGACAGAAAAGTCGGGGTACGGGCATCCACCCTTCTAGATTGTATGTGTTCATATTATTAAAACCCAAGATTTTGATGAAAATGTCTGAGGAAAACATTTTTAGAAACCTTTTGATAAAATGTTTGAGATGAATAGATCGAGAAACATTTTGATGAAAACATTTGAGAAAACATTTTATGAAATATTCCAATGAAATGTTTTGAGAAAAAAAATTTGAGGAATACTTTAAGGCATAAAGCCAAAGGGTTTTAGATAAATCATCAAAGGTTAGATGATTTGTAAATCATAGAGTAGTTGTGGCACGAGTAAGGATGAGGATGGAGATCCTAATACTACTCATGTTTGGGTCCCTAGGAAGGTTATAGACTAGGTTAAAGGCATTCTAATAACCTAGTTCCCTATAACCAGTGCTCTGGTACCAATCTGTAACACCCCAATCGCGTAATAAAACAACACGCAGCGGAAATATCTGGGTGTCACGTTACAAATTGCTCACCACAACTGGTACTAACTTGTTAATGTTGTTTTACAGTACAAAGAACACATGATATTGTTTTGATTAAAGAAGTCTAAAGTCCGGATGCGATCCTATGTGTAGCATGCTTGAATAATCGAAACCTGAAACATATGTGAAAATACATCAACAAAGAATGTTGGTGACTACATAGTTTTGTTGGCCAAATTAATGGCAAAAGGTTTAGTATTGCAATGCTTTAACAACTACAAGAGTTGTCAATTGAAAATGGACTCTTTGAAGCCAAGGAATGGTGAAAAGGTTTAGTATTGCAATACATTATCTTGATTGTGGAACTTGTGACAAAAGAGTTTTGTAAATTGCAATATGATTGTTACTAGGTAATTTTTATGCCATTGAAAATTGTACTTTGGTCTTTGTTACAATATTGAAACCGGTCGTAAACTTGTGCGAGTATTATTAGAAATCAAATCAATGATTTAAAATAATACTTTGAATATCCTTCTAGGAATCTAACTTATAAATATATGGAAAGATTCTACAAGGATTTGGATATTGAACTTTTGAATCAATTGAACACAAAATCCTAAAGTGATTCGGATAACGCTACAATGGTAATACAATAAGAACACTTATATATAAGAAGTACCAGTGGCGTATCTACCATGTTCTTATGGTATTGCACTAGTTTCGTTATCTAAATCACTACTATTCACATAACCACATAATCAACAAGTTGGTCATCAACTTGTACATACGCATTAAAGTACAAAAAGAATCCAATCAAGGACATCAATTTAGCACTTTAAACATCCTACAAGAATCTAACTATGAAGATAGATAGATGCTTTAAGGACTTGGTTTGGTCACACTGTCTAGTCTCATTGTCTTTTCACATACGCCTTAAAGTACACAAAGAATCCAATCAAGGACCTCAATTTAGCACTTTAAACATCCTACAAGAATCTAACTATGAAAATAGATAGATTCTTTAAGGATTTGGTTTGGTCACATTGTCTTGTCACAAAATATAATTCCTAATGGTGATTCGGTTAAGGCTACGAAGGGTAATACAATAAGCACACATATATATAGGAAGTACCAGCGGCATATCCACCATGTTCTTATTGTATTTCTCTAGTTTCGTTATCTAAATCACCAACAATCTCTACACATAAACAATAACCATCGGCGTGTAAAGCATTTCTTAGAAATCTCACTATGAAGATAGAAAGATTTAAGACTATACTTCAAATATCCTACAAGAATTTGACTATGAAGACAGAAAGATCCTACAAGGATTTGGTTTGTGTTCTCAATCGTCGTGTTTTGCACAATAGGAATAATACACAAAAAGTACTTAGTAAACACATATATGCCATACATTTGAGTAAAATTGGTTACACATATGAATCACCCCAAAACATTTGAAAAACATAAAAGAGGGGAGCTATATACTCACCGTGGTGTGTCACTTTTAGGCTAGAAAACTACTTGGGGTAGAGATGGGAAAACATCAAGTGAGGTGGTGGATTGAAGGTAGGATAGCCAAGGCTTCCAAGTAATCACACCTTTACCAAAACACAAGCTTTGTCAAGCTTGAATGGTTTCAACACTTGTGGGTTAAAAACCTTTCAAAAAACAGAAAGTTTAGAGGCATTTTACACCTCCTAATTTGTATGAAACAACCTTAGATAGCTCACTAATCATGGGCTTGATTAGAGGCACAAGTAGCACAAGTTTGTTTAAATAAAGTTTACAAGTTCATCTTCCAAAACAGAAAGTTTAGTCTTAAAGGTATTGTTCCACCTTGGTTTTCCATGGAAAACCTATGGTAACATCCCTATAGTCTTTACAAACTTTGCCGAGGAAGAAAAGATGAAGAAAACATGAAAATAATGAAGTTATAAAAAAGATAAAAATGAGCAGAATTTTAAGTGCACTTTGGTCCTTGTTTTGGATGAGTATTCACCTTAGTTTGCCCAAGCAAACTTGTCAAACCCTACTTAAAGGTTATCCAAGGGTTTTAGAAGAAGAACAAGAGAAAATCATAGAGGAAGTGAGCTAGAACTCACTTTGAATGGACTAAACTTTCTGATGTAAGAGCTGAAAATCAGCTGAGTTTAGGGAGTGTTTGAGAGGTTTTGAGTGTTGTAAAAGTGGGAGTATGGCTGGAGATAAGGTGGTACTTATAGGAGAAGGATTAGAGTTTAAGTGGTTGAGCTTTGGACAAGATTATGGGGAGTTTAGACTTGAAACAAGTCCACTAAACCCATTCCAAAGTTGTCTAAAGGGGCTGCCATTTTTTTGTTATTTAATATTATATATTAGGTTAATAGATGTTATATATTATATACATAACATATATTATCATTTGGTAACCTATTTTAGGTGTTTGGTCATTATAATTTCATGGTTAGTACAAAAAAAAAGAATACATTTTCAAGTGATCAAAATATCGAAATGTGAATTGATTAAAGAGTAACAAATAATTATAAGTCTCACGTATGAATTAACCAATTGTCTTGCAAGGATGGAGCGTTTAAGAATTACAAATATATGATAAGGATTTACGAGTTAACTTGCGTTTATACATCATGTAATAAACAGGTGTAAGAGTCAATGTATAAATATGTATGAATGACACGGATTTTATATAAAATATCATTTCTATTACAATCAAAGTCTCTGAATTACAATGATTTAAAATACGATACGATTACAAGGAAATGAGCTTCCAAAAATAGAATTACGATACGAACATTCTAAAAATGGAAAGTTGAGAAAAGCTAGGCGTTACAGTCTCCCCTCCTTCAGGAAATTTCGTCCCGAAATTTAGGAAGATGCAACGGATAAATGCGGCTACTTGGTCTTCATATCGCTTTCGAGTTCCCAAGTAAACTCAGCGCCACGTTTTCCTTCCCATCGAACCTTCACGATCGGAATTCGACTGCGCCTTAATTGTTTGGTTCCTTGATCCATGATCTCGATGGGTTTCTCCATGAAGTGTAAGGTTTCATTGATTTGAAGCTCTTCAAGCGAAACTTGGAGTCCTTCTTCAGCTAGGAATTTCTTGAGATTCGAGACATGAAACATTGGGTGAACGTTGACGAGTTCTTGAGGTAGATCCAGTCGATACGCTACCTTGTCAATCCTTTCGAGAATCTTGAAAGGACCTACAAATTGAGGAGCGAGTTTGCCTTTCTTACCAAATCGAACTACACCCTTCCAAGGGGATACCTTAAGAAGTACATGATCACCTACGTTGAATTCTAGAGGCTTGCATTTTTTATTAGCATAACTCTTTTGTCGGCTTCTAGCTTTGAGGAGATTATCACGAATCTGTAGGATCTTGTCTGTCGTCCCTTGTATAAGTTCGGGACCGGTGATTTGAGTTTCTCCTATCTCGTGCCAACAAATAGGCGAATGACACTTACGACCATACAATGCTTCAAATGGTGCCATTTGAATACTAGCGTGATAACTGTTGTTGTATGAGAATTCTATCAAAGGTAAGTGAGAATCCCAGTTTCCACTAAAATCGATTACGCATGAACGAAGCATATCCTCTAGAGTTTGGATAGTACGCTCGGTTTAACCGTCGAACTGAGGGTGAAAAGCGGTACTAAGATTAAGACGAGTACCAACAGCAGTTTGAAATGTTTGCCATAGTTGGAGGTAAAACAAGTGTCGCGATCACAAATGATGTCAATGGGGATACCATGACGACAAATTATCTCCTTCGTGTAGACACGAGCCAATTTCTCGACCTTGTAATATTCACGAATGGGGAGGAAGTGAGCGGATTTGGTCAGACGGTCAATGATAACCCAATACTATCATGACCAAAAAGAGTGCGAGGAAGTTTAGTAATGAAGTCCATAGCAATGCTCTCCCATTTCTAGACAGGAATCTCTGGTTGTTCGAGTAGGCCAGAGGGACGTTGATGTTCGGCTTTGACCTTAGATCACGTAAGACATTTCAAGATGTAGAGCATGATATATTCTCTTCATGCCAGGCCACCAGCAGGATGTACGAAGGTCGTAATAAATCTTGTCAGCGCTAGGATGAACGGAATATCGAGACTTGTGGGCTTCATCCATCAAGGTGTTTCAAAGGTTGCTACGATCAAGAATCCAAATATGATTGAGGTAGTAAAGAATTCCATCGGGTTTAGACTCGAGTGGTTTTTTGTCACCACACTTCAACTCATTATTGAGTTTACCATCATTACTGGCTGAGTATTATGCCTCACGAATCAGCTCGTAAAGTTTTCCCAAGGTTTGGTAGCAACGAATACTCTTTACATGAGTTTTACGACTAAGTGCATCGGCTACAACATTCGCTTAGCAAGGGTGGTAGCGAATATCACAGTCGTAGTCGTTTAACAATTCTACCCAACGACGTTGATGCATTTTGAGTTCCTTTTGATCGAAGATGTGTTGGAGGCTCTTATGGTCGGTGAAGACCGTACACTTAGTACCATAAAGGTAGTGTCGCCAATCTTTAATGGAAAGGACAGCACCAAGTTCAAGGTCGTGCGTAGTATAGTTCTTCTCATGGATTTTGAGTTGCCTCGACGCGTAAGCGATAACCTTGTCCCGTTGCATAAGACGCAAACAAGACCTTGGTTTGAAGCATCCCAATACATGACAAAATCGTCGTTTCCATCGGGAAGTGCGAGGATAGGAGCATTACAAAGCATATCCTTAAGGGTTTGGAAGTGAGAGGAACGGCAATTTTGGAAAAGATCGAGATGAAGCGACGATAGTAACCATCGAGACCAAGAAATGAACGGATTTCTGACGAAGACTTAGGAGCAATCCAATTCTTCACAGCTTCGATTTTCGTAAGATCAACGTGAATACCGAGTTCATTGACGACATGACCAAGGAATTGAAGCTCCTTTAGCCAAAATTCACACTTGGAGAATTTGACGTAAAGATGTTCGGTTCGAAAAAGCTGAAGGATAAGGCGCAAGTATCGCTCGTGCTCTTCTTGTGTCTTGGAATATATGAAGATATCGTCGATGAAGACGATGACGAATCAATCGAGGAAGGGTTTACACACACGATTCATCAAATCCATGAACACCACAGGCGCGTTGGTCAAACCAAAAGGCATGACCACGAACTCGTAGTTCCCATAACGTGTACGAAATGCGGTTTCGGGTATATCTTCTTCGAGGACTCGAAGTTGATGATAACCAGAACGGAGATCGATTTTCGAGAAACAGGTCACGTCTTGAAGTTGATCGAAGAGGTCGTCAATACGAGGAAGTGGATATCGGTTTTTGAATGTAAGCTTGTTAAGCTCACGATAGTCAATGCACATCCGAAAGGATCCATCTTTCTTCTTGACGAACAGAACGGGTGCACCCCAAGGAGAAGTACTAGGGCATATGAAGCCTTTATTAAGAAGTTCTTGAAGTTGGCTAGATAGCTCTTGCATCTCCGTGGGTGATATGCTATGTAGTGTTAGACATAACTACTTGGGGTGGAAAAGTGCTTAGGTGTTGGATGTAGGATAGGACACTTGTGCACAGTCAAGGTTTCACTTGTGGGCTTAGTATAATATTCAATCGAATGTACAAAACAATTTGTTCAAACATATTTCTGGAACAAATAAAAATAGTGAAACTCGCCAACTGTTTGTAGTTGACCTTTTCCAAACTTAACATGCTTTTCAGGTGACTTGAGACTTGTGTGCTATTACAAGAACTGCTCTACAACTTAATACATTTATAGAAGCATACGGATTAGAAGATTAATGTGATCTGCAAGATAGTTGAGTATGGAATCAACACGTGTCTGTGCCATGTGTTTGTTGCTCCCTGAGTGCGCTTTTTCTACCAGTCAGGGTGTGAAACTATTAACCTTTCATGTTTTACTTGCATTTTTATGGTAATTTGGGCCATTTGTGCCTTTTCAATCCTAGTTCAATTTCGATCTTTCAAACCTTTTCTGGAAGTGAAATCGTGAACCGGTATGCAAACGTAATCATTTTAACGCGACATACACTCCGGGACAAGGACATAAGCTATAATATCCTAAAGGCCCTTTACATAACTTAGAAATAAGTTTTGAAGGGTTCGGTATGGCAAAAACATACTTATTCGAACTCAGGGACTATTTGCGACAAACTATGAAAGTCTGCCAAGTCTCGTATTTTCCAATATGAACCTTATTTACACATCCAAAAAATTTGTAATCAATAAAATCTTGTATTTTATTGATAAGAACGCAAAAATATTAATTGTTGCAAAATTTCGGTACCCTACAACCGAACGAACCGACATCCATGGTATTTTTGGGCATAATTCAAGTTACATATACTTTAACATCCTTATAGAGCCTAAAAATTATGTTAACGGGTGTTAGAAGTGACAAAATGCGACAAAACAAATCCAGGGGCCAAATCTGCCAATTTTTGAAACTTCTGCCCCTGCTAGGGCCTTACGGACCGTAAGACCATAGTCCATACGGTCCGTATGGGGTCCCCAGCTCAGCAGAATCATGGTTGCAACTTGGCAGCTTCTCTTTCAAAGCCTTGGGCTCCAAGGTCGCGATTTTACCAGTGATTTACGTCCATTTGACATGTGTTTAGACACCCATCTGATCTTAACACCTCAAGGGACACTTGGCATGATCATATGAGCAATTGAACACTATAAATAGCCATTAAGTTCATCTCATTGTTTGCTCATTTCCATTCTTTCTATCTAATTAGTCATTCCTGGAGTTTGCTTCTTCTTAGAGGCCTCGTACTGAGTATTCTTGTCTTCCTAGAACACACGTAAGTGTTCTTTCTTAGTCTTGTTCATTATTTTAGCTTGTTGTGAGCTAAAAGTCAAACAGTTGACATTCTGTTTGACTTTTGGTTCTGACCATTTTTGGTCAAGTCAAAGTTCAATTGAACTTTTCAACGTGATCATAATCACCAAGGTTGTAATCCATAGCAACTGCACCTTCTGATTATCACGTTTCCTAGTCGAACTGACGACAAAGTTTCGGTATAAGATGCGCATAATGTGCATTTTACGATGAAACTATTTTTGGGTATCAAAACTCTAAGTTTTGATACCAAATCAGTCTTGCAACTTAGTTAGACATGTTTTGACATGTCTAACTCGTCACTTCTAGTTTAGTGCTTAATTAAGGTCATACGTCAACCGGTCTTGACCACCGCTTTGACTTTCGAATCCGACCCGGTTGCTCGATCTTAGGATCCGACTAAACACATGTATGTGACCATAGTTTCATAGGAAATAACCTACTGAGGTTATACCTTATGATCACATCGTTTGGTTAGTGTTATGATAAGTCGCTCTAATGTTCGTAAAAATGACCAAAATGCCCTTTGTGTGCATAAATTCATTTTAAGTATATGTAACCAAATTTTTAACACCTAAACTGATGTTACAACATTATCAAACATGTTTTGGCATATAAGACATATCATAAGACACATTTAACCATCCTAACTTATAATTACGCTTATGACACTTTAAAGTAGCGTAAACTATCTTAAGGAGTCATAACGGGTCAAAAGCACCTAGGATCCTTTCCAAATCAGAATGTCAAGCATTTAAAACCATATCATATGAGTCCCAACACTCATTTGGTTTATAAGACTTCATTCTATCCAACCTTCCGTTAAAGTCTAGACATGCTAACATAGTTATCCAACACTTTAGGACGCCCTTGAGCTTTGTTTATTCCTTTGATTCAAGGACACTTTTGAAATCCCAAGTGAGTACATAGCTCCCCTGTTTTATGTTTTGTAAATGTTTTGGGGTGACTCATATGTGCAAAATCAATTTCAAGTTTTCAAAAACAAAGTCTGTGGTTTATATATATAATACGATTTCAATAATGTGAACAACTTGTTGGTGCGTTATCCATAACACTAATGACATTCATTAGCTTTGGCCGAGCTGATCAGTAGTATGTTATGGTACCATAGGACTGACAATCCCATTATCAGACTGTCCACTGGATTTGGTGGAAGTTTGGGTAATGATAGAAATTGTTTCTGATTAATAAATCATGTGTTGATTTGTTAGTCTAGTTAGAGAGACCCTTTTGTGGTCTATTAAAGATACCTTTTGATGGTATAGTCAACAAAGGCTTGAATGCGTTCATTAAACAACGACCAAAAGTTTTCACAATTAAAACACGGACGTTTAGTTGATAACACCGAAAATATATTGATGACATGGACGATTGGTTTATAACACGGACGATTTATTGATGACACGGACAATTGGTTTATAACAAGGACGATTTATTGATGACACGGATAATTCGTTTATGACATGTACAAATGGTTCATAACACGGACGAATGGTTTATAACACGGACGATTGGTTCATGGTAAGTGATTTTGATAACAAAACGGGTGTAATATGATAAAAGCATGGTAGATACACTGTTGGTACTTCCTATATATAAGTGCTTTTATCGTATTACATATCATGGCGTTATCTGAATCACTTGGACAAATGTTTTCAAATGATGTCATACAACGATTTTCACTTAAAGATATAAACCATATAAAGTTTTCTTTTAAATCAATTTATTACTCGGTTTTAAAAAAGAAACGTTTTGGTCAAGATTCATGGCTACAAGGTTTTCTTTTACTTTTATCAACTTGTTAAGTTGGTTAAATATATCGCAATATCAAACACTTTTTGATTTCAAGGTTCACACTCGTCGACTCTCGAAGTCAGACGAGGTATTGCAATATGGATACAAATCCATGAATTTGACACACTCACAAAACCTATATACTCGCCGACATTTTTATGTTGACTCTCTTTTCACATATGTTTCAGGAAGACAATGTTTGATGATATGATGCATGCTTCACGTAGGATTGGACGCGGGCCTTAGTGACTTAAAACATGTGTTTATATTTTGTTTCTGTTTATCCCAAGACAATGTAAACATTTAACGTAATAAAACAAAACTTTAAATACCATGTGTTGCGAACCAATTTCCTGTAAAGTGACTCCTAGATGTTTCTGTCGCGGTTTGTTGTTTTACGCGATTGGGGTGTTACAGAGATTGGTATAAGAGCTCATGGTTAAAGGGAATTAGGTTATTAGTAATTATTTGGCCTAGTCTATAACCTTCCTAGGACCCTAACGCAAGTTATCTTGTGTTTAGATTTTAATACAATACCATCACCTATCCTTAGGTGATAACCAAAAACAAAGCATAATACATCCTTGAAAGTCAAAATTTTTCCAAAACTTCTCAAGAAATCATCTATCCTTAGATGATTTGTTTTTGGGCTTTTGCCTTCAAAGTTTTCAAAATTTCGTCAAATTTTGGGCTTTAATAATGTGAACATATGCAATCCGGAAGGGTGGATGCCTGTACCCTGAGTTTTCTGTCTAAGGCTTAAAGCTTCTAAGAATTTACCAGTGATTGCTCCAATTCAACTTAATCAAGTGGGACCTAAACAGGTGGCTCTGCCACCCGCTAAAAAGCCATACAGAGGAAAAGCACCTCTGTGCAATCATTGTAACCTTCATCACTATGCCATTGTCCTTTGCCAAAAATGTTCAAACTGTGGATGATTTGGTCATACAGCCAATGTCTATCATTTAGCCACTACGACAAACCAAGTTATGGTAGTTCCTACTCAACTTATCACAACCCCTCGTGTAATACCTGTTTATCCTAACTACCCACATGGAATCCACTAAATTGTGGCTATCCTAATCACTTCAATTAACGTAGGCTGGTAAATGATGACTCAAAGTATGGACACATGATTTACACTAGCAATGTCAAGGCTTGCGCTGATGTCAAAATAAATAAAAAAGTTTTATGTTTTCTGTTTAATATCCAAGAACTTTGAAACACTTTGGTTATTTTATAAATAAACCTTGTTGTTCCAATTTTATTTACAAAACTAGTATGATTACATGTATGTGTGACATACCGCTAAAATACCGACACCAAGGATATGGTTCCTTGCAAATCAAACTACTATCGTAGTTTCTACGACTTTTGAGATCGCTCGCGATCTCTATGTAAATCATAGGTACTCGATTCCCCTGAGAAACAAAGAACAAGGCACACGTTAAAATCCTTAATGGATACTCAAAGTACTACCTTATAATCCTTAACAAGATTTCTCAGGGTATTTTCACAAGTCCTTGCTTGGTCTTATACAACACGTCTATGTACAAGTTTTGATACGAAACAAAACACAAATCCTAAATCCCAAATCCATGATTGATCTTCCTATGTAAATAGTTAGATCTCTAGATCCAAAAGTACTACCCTAAATCCTTGATGGGCTTTTCTATGTAAATAGTTAGACCCTTGGATTTTAAGGTACTATCCCAAACATTATTTGATTCACATGTTTTCTTGAATTTAATTGTTTAATTTTCCCCACACATAACAAAATGAACCATGAGGACTATGCAAAGAATTGAGTAATTATGGGTGCACACATAATTATAAAAATTCGGTGCATAGAAACCATAATAAGTTTTGTCATGTGTGATTTCATAAGACCTATAGTGATACATTTAAACCATACATTCACGACATTCACCTTCCAATCAAATTTTCTCTTACACTTTCCACTTCCAACTTCGAACACACACATCAGTTTCCTATAATAGTCTACATAGGGAACCTCTATAAACATCCTTCTGCCTGATTATTCAATACTCTAACACTTTTCCTTTTCAAATTCACACTCTTTTCAAATT
Source organism: Scalesia atractyloides (assembly GCA_947069175.1). Classification (NCBI taxonomy): domain Eukaryota; kingdom Viridiplantae; phylum Streptophyta; class Magnoliopsida; order Asterales; family Asteraceae; genus Scalesia; species Scalesia atractyloides. The sequence continues at coordinate 36,314,388 of CAMTDV010000015.1, forward strand.
CATGAGCTCTAAAGGCAAAACTGTAACATTGGTGAAAAATTCCGAACATTCAAAAACGTTTTTCTTTTGGAAGTAATTCATTGACCGATACTTAAACGTAATTCGTTTAACGTCACATACACACAGGGACAAGGAAATAAGCTACACATACCCTAAATACCCTTTACATAACTTAGATATAAGTTTTGAAGGTTTAGGTATGAGAAAAACACGTTGATACAAGTTCAGGACTATTTCCCAAAAACTGCGAAAGTCTACCAATTCCCGTATTTAAGATACGAACCCCATATTCAAATCCAAATATTCTTCTATTCAAAATCTTATATTTTATTGATGAGAATGCAAGAATGTCAATCGTTGCGTAATTTCAATAATTTTCATGTTCGTTAAAATGTTTTACGTAATTTTGCGAAACTCTTAACCGTGCAACCGAACAAACCGACATGCACAACATTTTCGGGCAAAATCCAAGTTTCATACGCCTTAACACCTTTATAGAACCTAAAAATTAGTTTAAAAGTGACAAAACATGACGAAACAAGTCCAGCGGCCAAATCTGCTATTTTGCCAAACTTTTGCCCTTGCCACCCTCCATACGACCATAAGAGGGCACCCTATGCGGTCCGTAAGGAGTGCCAAGACAGCAAAACAAGAGCAACCATGGTTTTCCTTTTCTTGACTTTCTATTTGACTTTCGGTTTTGACCATTTTTGGTCAAGTCAAAGTTCAATTGAAGTTTGCAGCGTGATCGTAATCACGAAGGTTATGATCCCTTGTGATTGCACGTTCAGATTACTACGTTTACTAGGTGAAGTGACGAGTCAAAGTTTTAGCCAAAGATGCACATAAAGTGCATTTTACGACGAAACTATTTTCGAGTATCAAAACTCCAATTGTTGATGCCAAATCAGTTTTATAACTTAGTTAGACATGTTTTAACATGTCTAACTCGTCACTTATAGTTTAGTGCTTTATTAGGGTCGATAGTCGAGCGGTTTGACTACCACTTCTAGTTTAGTGCTTTAATTATAGGATCCGACCACGACCTTTATTATGACCATAGTATATTAGGGAATAACCTACTGAGGCTATACCTTATGGTCATATCGTTTGGTTAGTCAAATGTTGAGTCGATTATATGTTCTTTAAAATGCCGAAAATACCCTTTTTGCGCATAAATTAGTTTTGAACATATAAGAACATTGTTTTGACATATAAATTGATTATACAACTTATATAAATTAGTTTTGACATATTACATGTTTAACCATCCGAACCCGTAGTTACGTTTACGAACCGTTAAAGTGGCATAAACCACTTTAGCAAGCCGTAACAAGTCAAAACACTTTGAAACACTTCCAAATCAGAATGTTAATGTCACACCCTAATTTGCAGCGGAAGAAAAACGCGTGATGCAACAAACAACTCTGGTATAAGCACATTGTTTATAAAGACACTACATTTTATTTATTACCAAATGTTGTTTACATACTACATGTATGTTACAACTGCGTGTTCCCACGAACCACATAAGTCTGCTAAGCCGCACGCGTCTACATCAGTATTCGTCTATAAACACGTCTTCAACAACATACACGGATCACACCCGTCTCAAGTACCTGAAGAACATGTTACAATTTTGAAAACATGAACTATAAAGAGTTGGCGAGTTTCACTGTTTTGGTTGTTTCATAGCAAAATGCGTTAACAAGTTTAATTGCACATATTCCAGATCCCATATGGAATTACATGAGTTCACAAGTGAAACCTTGACCACAATAATCGTGTCGTGTCACGTTCAACACCTTAGCACACCGGGTCGTGTCACGTTCGACACCTCAGCCACAGACTGCGTCACGTGCAGTTCAACGGCCCAGGATCAATTATGCCTAACAACATAACATAGTTTAGGACGCGTGCAGTTGCCTAGCTGCTGACACACCAGTCCGGCGGCAACTGGGTTTGTCAGACCAATAGTACTATCAGCTGACCACGGCTTACGTTAATCACTTGCATTGGGGATAGTTCGTGTGTTAGGTAATTCACATCATAACAAGTTGTTGCAATTAACACAGTTTGTAACATGAAATTCACCCCAAAAAACAGTAAAACAGTTTAAAAGTGGGGGAGTGAAACTCATAGTGATAGTAGTAGTATCCATCAAAGAGTGATTATTCAACTGGAACAGCTTTAATAGCACGCATGCAAGTAGGGACTCAAATCAGCATCTAAGTTGGTAATGGTTATAACTTGGATCCGGTTATGATTTTTCACCCCGGATTGAACCTATAGGATACTGGTACGGTGATGGATGTTAGGGTAATATCAGTTTTTAGTTTGGCTTCTCGGCACCGGTTCGCATGCCAGCCCAAGTCAGTTGTTTGATATGTTCGAATAATGGTACAAGAATACTAATAGTACCCACATGTTGTCATTTAAGAAAGATTAACTTTTCATTAAGGGAGTTTGGGTGTTTGAGGAGTCTAGGTTGCCCGAAATTAAGTTTCCGCTTTCGCCGTCAGGGATTCTCCAAAACTGGCATTGGGCACGCCCCTAATGTCCAATCGACCCTGGAATCTCTCGGAATACTTCCGGTGTTCCAACTATAGTAAATGTTGGGTTTGGTCAGTTCCCGGTTCCGGCAGGTTCGTTACACGGTAAACTGCCGAAACTAGTTTAAAATAAAGCGTTTCTAACTACGTAAATTTCCCTTTAATACATAAGTTGATAAAAATCTAAATCTGGAAATTTTTATACAATTCAGAAAAATATATAGATTATGAGGAAAATAATTCGGGAATTTATTTAGCCATTTTAGCTCCTCAAATAAATTATTTGTAAAACAGTATTTAACTGAATAGTTTACATTGCTTATCATTTGATGTACAAAAGTTCCCAAAAATATTCCAGAAAGCTTCTTATATGTCCAGTAACTCCCTGTAAAAATTTGGGATTTTTCCGATTTCGTTTCGGTGCGTTTCCGGCTATCGAAAACTCCCAGAAACACGGATTTTTAATCCAAATAAAAATTCGACCAATGGACTCACAAACATCCCAGAACATTTCCTATATGTTGCTTGGTGTTCCTGTAATGTTTGGTGATTTATAGACTTCGTTTGGTATTTTTCCCAAATTTCTTTCAGAAAAATAGTCAGAAATTTGCCAAAAATCATAGAAAATTCCAAAAATTCTTAAATTTTACGTGGACATTCCTGTCAATACCCTACATCATCACACCAATTTTTCATCTCAATCCAAGCATCCCGGACCAAGATATGTCCAAAAAATATTCTACCTATGCTAATCGAAGGTTTCGGGTGTTATACCTAGCACAAGCTCCGTTCCCGTGTGTTTTTATCGAGTCCAGAAGGGTGTGGTTGCTATATTTAGTACCTACACATCAAGCACAATCCAAACATGCCATAACCCATGTCAGTCAATCCTTGTTTCACTGAATTTCGGTTAATCACTTTGTTATTCGCTTTTGGTTGATTAAGGGTCGATTAGGGTATCAAAAGCCGAAGTTTTGTGATCGTGGCTATCATATAACATCAGGGAATCCATGAGGTGTTCTTCTTCAGCCAAGAACCATGTTTTAATCATCCATTAACATGGATTAAAAAGAGTTTCCATAGTCTAGTTCATGTTTAATCAAGAAAACATCATCAAAACTTAATAAACTTGAAAAATACCTTTAATTTGGCTGAATTTAGGTGATGATCAACTGTGTTCTTGAGAGTTATGAGCAAATTTTTAGGTGAAAGTTTAAGAAATAATATATATATATATATATATATTTATATATATATATTTATATATATAGGGGGCGGTCGCAAGGTAGGGTACCACCCCCTGCTTTGTCATGCTTCATTTTTCGCGTTAAAAATATGATGTTTATCTTCGTTCTTGCATTTAGGTTCATTTTTGGGTCCCACACGCGTCCCTGATTTACCAAACGGGATCCTTTTTTCGCGTTTTTAGTGTTAAAAGACTCGGTTTTAAAAACCATGCATAACCGTCTTGAAACCTGAACATGGTTACGTTTTAATCATAATGGCCTCGTATTAGGGTAGTTTAAGGGTCTTTAGGCTTGATTGACTGTTTGTTGCATGTTTGGTTGTCTTTCATTGCTCTCAAAACGAAGGCGTTTCCCTACCTGGGAAATTCCTTGTTTTGTGTGCCCATTCTCCGAATGTCTTCAAATCTTAGATCATAGTCTATGGCTCGTAACTAAGTTGTTTTGTGCACTCAGAATCTGGAACGGCCCTATCGTTCGCTTAATAATCGCTGTCAAACATTTAGTGCGTTGTTAAACAGAAAGCCCTCGTTTAACATGTTTGCAACGGACTGGGATACCAACTTCGCACCGTTTGACCCTGTGATTCTTATGTATATCATAACATGCTCTCAGATTCATCCGAGACCTAATCGGTATCGTTTTATAAAGCATCTAAGTTGCACCCCTAATTAGGGTTTATGCGTAGCTACGGTTTTATTTCTAATCGAAGCTGTGGAGTGGGTATGGTGTATCTGATTTCCTCAGGACTGTGGCACACCTCTGCCACACTGTATAAGTCTTATGTTTACTAATACGTATTCCCAGAGTCTTCAGTTCATTCACGACTCTGGCTTGCCACGTAGGTGACGCATAACGTCAACTTACCGTTTTTCTAGTAATTACCTTGCATATACTCCTATTATAGTCGGTGTAATATGTTCTAGAATTCGTATCATCACACGTAATCACAACAAGTATCATGATATACATATCACGTCCGATTACCGCGGACTTGTATCGATCAAAGTTTACCGGGATTTTTCACAGTTGTCACAATCTCCCCCAGTTAAAAGAATTTCGTCCTCGAAATTTCGTTTAGTAATGTAGGACCGATCCTCAATGCATATGAACCTAGATTTGATCTCTATTGTCCATAATAGCGGAAATATTATGAAAAGTTTACCAAATAACAAGAATTAGTCAATTAAACGTCAATTTTATTGATATAATGTCAAGTCTCCAAATTGACAGAGCTTCGCCTCAGAAATGCCAAAGTTACAAATGAAGAACACTAGCTAGCTATTTATAGATTTGCAAGTCCGCTGGTGGGTAGGGAAGTTCGGGCGAACTTGACAATGACAAGTTCGGCCGAAATTAACTTTACATAGTAACCATTAGCGAACTGACCTTAACAAACATAAATACTTCATTTTTGTCGGAACATCCACTTGAGCACGGGAACCTAAATTTGTTATCTATTTTCTGATTAGGCGGAAACTAATGACAAGTTAACCAAATAACAAGAATTACTCATTTGAATGTTGTTTTCATTGATCTAAAGTTCAATACATTCAAGAACCGGATCTGACAGAGCTTCGCCGTCTCTGTGCCAAAATCTCTCCTCGTTACAAAATGAATCACCAAGGGACCTATTTATAGGAAGAGAAGTTCGCTAGTGAGTGAGGAAGTTCGGGCGAACTTGACTTAGTCAAGTTCGGCCGAACTTGATATCCCAAAAACATCCACAAGCGAACTTGACTCCAAACTCACATAATTATGCCTAGATTCTAACAGATTAAGCCGTATTCACTCAGACTCGATACATAATGACGTAGGCAACAGACATATGCACCAATAGACTCCCCCTTGGATGTTGCCGCAGTCATTGACTTTTAAATTCTTCTGAGTCTTCCGATCTTTAGTTCTTGTATAAACTTTAACATCTCTGGATCTTTATATCCTCTACCTCTTTCTTTGAGCTTTTTCTTGATAAAACTTTAATCAACATGCTCCCCCTAGCTTTAAGCTTTAGTATCAGACTCCCCTTTGCTTTGATCTTTAGACTTCAAAGTCCCCCTAGCTTTGAGCTTTCTGAAATCTTTGGACATTGTTTTATCCAGCTCCCCCTCAAACTTTACTACCTGTCTAAATAAATTCTGACATATAAACATTTCAGATTCATTATTTTGAAATTTTGTACTATCAACATTTCAAACTTTAATCTTCACTTCAATCTTTTCAAAAACGTTAATTTTTTCAAGTTCAACTTAATGACCTTGAATACATTTTACATTTAAGACCTTCAATATTCACATTTTTATTATTTGATTTGTAAAAATCTACACAGTTGATCAAGTCCAATGTTAATGACCTTGATTAATCAAATATATCAACCAAGTCCAAATTAATGACCTCAGTTTGAAAAATTATTATGAACAAACTGATTTTAATGTTTCAAATTAATGAACTTTTAAACATTCATCTGATTTTCTTACCAGACTTCAAAGATCCATTCTCCATCATTGGCTCATTGAAACTAATGTAGAAACAAAATCTTTTTGTATTTTAGAAAATTTATGCTAAAACACACTGAAAATCTTATTGACTTTTATCTTGAAAAGCAAGTAAAGTATTTACATAATTTTTAACAAGTAATGTAAACTATGTACAAACATATTTACAGACATATTTTTGTGAATTCGTGTCTAAAGATCATATCAGTTGATTGAGACATATCACCAGTACCGTTGACCTTTTTGAAGACTTTAAGTTTTAAACTCGTTTACCTAGATTGTCGATATGATTGTCCACTTAAACTTTACCACGTTTCTCAATTGTTCCAAGATATGTTAAGATATGAATTATTAAACTTGACTAGACTGTGTTTCCCACTTCTTGAAAATACTCCCGAATCCAGATTCCCTAGATTTCATCTTACATGTGAATATAGCGTAACTGATATCTGTATTTGGGTTGTGCGAGACCTTGAGAGCTCAGGTTTGTACTACCGTACAGACAAAGATATGAAGGCTCGTCTTTAGGGGTCCACCTTAAGGAATCTTTTAAGCATTGAAAATGATTAGATCTTTCGATTCTTTTCAAATTTTGCATGCTAATTTTGGGTTTTTAGCAAAAGCATTATAGAAGTTCTAGGCTATTGCTTCCGCAAAATCAGAAGAACTTGTATAATACCCCAGATATCAACTATCTATAGGGACCTCGTATCTCAGAATCAGGAAACCCTTCAATCGAAATTTTTGAGTACTAAGTCCATATATTGGAAAGATGTTAATCCACAAGTTTAAGCAGTTGCTAAATTTAGTTTATATCCCGGAAACAATTTACCTAACATTTAAAGTCTATCGACACATCCACAGTAAGACTCGTTTATCACTTTTAAACTTTACAATTCTTTAGCATACTGTGATAGTCCACTGATGTACTATCATTTCCTTTTTGACAACCAAATTCTTTTTGTGTTTTTCAATGTTTTTGTACATTTTGAATTTTTAATGTTTTTGAATTTTCAACTTTTTCATATGTTTTTTATTTTTCTAAAAATTTTCAAATTTTCTTACTCCCCCTAAAATCAAAAACATATTTTTGGATTTTAGGTTTTAATAAATTCTTCTAAAAATGTAACAAAGCAATCTTTTTTTCATTTTCTGCATCATCACCTGTCAGCAGAACAAACCATTAAACTTTGATAACATCAACTTGTAGAAACCACTTGTAAGAACCACTTGTAGGAAATCAAATTTTAAATGATTTTTCAATATAACAATCAGCGTTCTATTTAACGGTGTGGATTTTCTCAAATTTTTAAATTTTTCTTTTTTTTATTTTTTTTCTTTTTTTCAACCACTTGTAATTTCAAGAACGACAAAGACTATGACTTTCTAGATAAATTAAAATACTCAGGGAGCTCCGCTATCCTGTATTAAACTTTGAGAGTGGATCTTGGGACTCCTGCATAACAAAGTAACTATTTGAAAAATGAAACCCGAACCTTTTTGGTTTTGGGTTTGTACTGATAGGCATCATAAACCTCTTCAAATTCATCATCAAAATCAAAATCATCATCAAACATATCATCCGATGTTGATTCTGAAAACGTTTTTACCTTTTCTTTCTTTGTCTGTTTGATTACTGACTCAGTTGATTTGACATTTTCAGTTTAATCAGCAACAAACTTTGGTTTTTCAGATGATAAAAACTTTTTCTTAGCAACCCAGGATTGTAGCTTGTATCTAGCTTTGTTGATATAGAACCTAGAATCTTTGTTTTCATTTAATTTTGAAGTTTCACCTTTTTCAAAAATTGAGTTTTCAAACCTTGAACTCGTTTTAGGTTTCACTTCGTCTTTAGATTCATAGTTTCTATTTAACTCTATGACAGATTTCACAATCTCTGGTTGTTTTTGCTTTTCATCTTTTGATTTGGTTTTTCTTCGTGGAAATACAGGCTTTAAATTCAGACACTTGAGAGCAATGTGACCAACAGTATTGCATTTAAAGCAAGTCCGATTATCAGAAACATTTAAACTAGTGGGTTTCAATCCACTTGTGGACTTGGTTTTAGCCTTGTCCCGAAGTTCTTTCTCCTTTTTGAATTCATCATTCGAATTCTTACCGATCATACCTTCTTCTTGAACCTTATTCGTTCCATATACAAACTTCATGTGTTTACCTTTGTATTGGTGAAATGACGACTTCTGATTCTTTCTCGGTTCTTCTTCACTTTCCTCTAAACCCATCCTGCTCTCATGTTCTCAGGAAAATCACAACCAAACTTTCGATAATTGTTAGCATTCCTTTTGGGTTTTGAGTAAAATCTTTTCTCGTTTTTTCTCAAGATCATCTGATGAAACTTCTACAAGTTTGAAAAATTTATCAAGTTGATTCCTTAATTTTGTACATGACAACATTAGGATCATCACTTAGATTATGTTCTGATGATGTATCATCATCTTCAGATTGTGATTCCGAGTTTTTAAAACTTGATTTGGCACTTTTAGAGTTGTCGTCATCAGAATCATTTCCCAACACATTTTTAACCACATTTTTTACCACCGCTTCGTTGTCATCATTTGATTTCGTAAAGTCTACGTCAATGTTTTCAGGCAATTTATTTTTCTTTTCTGATAAAATGAGTAAATTAAATGTCTTTTCAATCTCATCATCTTTCTTGCAGGAATAACTTGCAAGAAGTGGTGAACACTTCCGTATTCTTGATTTATCACCATTTTCCTCTGATTTAATCGTAGGTAAAATGTGATCAATGACATATGCGTTTGTGGTGTAGCTCTTTAGAAGCTGTCTTACCCGTTCCGTTTCTATCTTTATGTCATGAAGCTCACGCTTTGTCTCAGAAATTGTGTTAATGTACATGTTAATCGCCTTTGGTTTTTCAATTACAGTTGCATTTAACATTTTACATTAGCATTTAGTTCACGATTAGCATTTTCAACATATTTATATTTGCTTGATATTTTGTCATAAGCTTCTTTTATGGTTCTGTAATCATAACGAAAGTTTTCATTGTGTACAGTCAATTCTCTTATGACTTTGACTTTATCAAGACATGGTTCACAAGGACTTGTGCACTTTGTGCAAGGTTTTTCAATCACCACAATTTTCACAACTTCCTTTTCAGGCATTTTTACCTCAGCTTTTACCTTTTCTGCCTCTGATTTCAAAGCTTCTTACCTTTGTATCTCAAGGTAAGCTAATTCTTCTTCCTCAGCTCTCTGCCTATAACCTTCCAGAATGGCATTTTCCAAAGCAGCATCGACATATGATGTATCAGATTCATCCACTAACTCTCCTACCATAGCAACACCAGTTTTCTTTCCGATGTATATGTTCCATTCAAAACCATCTTCTTCATGATTAGCAACAAGAGCCTGTTCGGATTTCTTTGCAGGTTTATTTTCCACTTCGACTTGTGTTCTCTTTGGATATGGCTTGTATTGAAGAGCTTTCTTGTAGTACTCATTGTTGCTGCCGAAAGGGTTTTGATTTCCTCTTGCTTCTTGATTGCTGCATTCTCGTTTGAAGTGTCCTTTTTGTCGACACCTGAAGAATGTCACTTTAGACTTGTCAAATCCAAGTTTGTTATTTGAATTACCAATGTCCCTTCTAGTAGGCGCCACAAATTCCGAAACTCTTCTGATAGTGGATGAAAGGCTCCATTTGATATCCATTAGCTCCAATTCTTCTTCGTCCACCTGATCATAATCTTCGGCGGTCATCTCTGGATTACCGATCTTTCCAGCAACAAGACTTTCATATGATTCGAGAACGGTAGCAAGAAGTGCTATGTGCTATTTAGCCACTTTTTCTAGAAAAACATTCTTCAAATCAACGGCTATGTTGCATTGGAAAGCATTTGAATCAGAACTAGCTTGGTTTGTCTGATTTTGGAATGATGAACTTGAACTTGAACTTGTAAATCCAGCATATGGAGAACTTTGACTTGAGAAGAATTTGTATTTGCACTAAATGCTGTTTGAATTTTCGGACTATGAATTGGAGTATCTGGAATACCTCCTTTGTAATAGACACCGACATCTTGAACAACATTAGCATTCTTTGATTTTGCAATCTTCATCAATTCCATTTCATATCCTTCCAATTTGTCTATGAAGGATGACAACTTGAAATGTCTCCAAGATGGACTATTCTTCTAAAATCGTCAGATATGTTGTCCATTCTCCTTCTGGAAGTGCATCAGCCAACTTTTCGATTTGCTCTTCATTAGATCTTTTGATATTGTGTCTCCGCATATGAACCATGAGGTGACAGTATCTATCGATCATCTGCTTCATTGTTTCACGTTTTATCATCGTGAAGATCTCGAATTCTTTCTTGATTAAAGCCTTTCTGCTTTTGATCATTTCATCATTTCCTGTTAGTACAGTATGTCTATGTCTTAGTGTTGTATCGAGTCTGTATAGAATAGGCTAGCAAAATGGAGTATTTATAAGTTTTTAGGACAAGTTCGCTCATGGTTTGTTTATGTAGTCAAGTTCGCCCGAACTTGCAAGATGTCCAACGAACTTGTACTAGTATATATAGCTAGCTTGTGAATTCATTTGCAACATTCAGAGATTTTGTCACGACAGAGGCGAAGCTCTGTCCAAGTGCTTCCAGGATCTGTAACGTTGAATATTAATGAAAGGATGATTAAATAGAAACAAATGAGTGTATCCAATGTCGCCTAAGCAAACGGATTCCGCACGTTTACCTTAGATTTGTCAGATTAGTGCCCGACCGATCTGTACAACGGTCCTTCAATTGGTATCAGAGTAGGATTGGCCTAATTTGAAGACGTTGGACATAGAACATCTCATCGTCTACTCATTTCTTCTATTTTAACTTTTCTTGGACAATTCACAGACAAAATAGACTGATTTTCAAGTATAATACATAAAATCCATAATAGATAAACCCTTGAAAAGATCAGAGCTTAAAACAAACGAATTCATGTTGAAAAAATGAAAAAAAATCATGTTTTATAACTCAAGTTCGCTCGAACTTGATTGAAAAACTCATTTTTCAATGACTTTTCATCAAGTTCGCCCGAACTTGATTGGTTTTTCAGTGAAAATTGTATTCAGTTCGCTCAAACTTGCATTATTTCTTTTGATTTTTATCAAGTTCGCTCGAACTTGATCAATTTCATTGAAATTTATATCAAGTTCGCCCGAACTTGCAATTTTTTTTTGAAATCCAACATAAGTTTGCTCGAACTTTTGAATTTTTCATAAAATCTCAACAAGTTCGCCCGAACTTGTTTAAGTAGCTGTTTTTAACAAGTTGTGACAAGTTCGACCGAACTTGTCACGGTTTTCTAGAAAAACAGCTTTCTCGGATATTATATATCGTTAGATTCGTATTGACGAGACGAGTTTAAAGCTCTAATCTAGTAAAAACTATTTTCTGAAAAATTTTAAACGTTTTTAGCAAACCGATACGTTAATAGTTTCGGTTAAAAAGTCAAATTTTTATTAAAATTGTCTGTTTTCTAATCATTTTTCAAGTGCTTTGAATGAAAGATAAATTTGGAAAACGAAATGGGGTCCGAGAAGCCGCCAAAGTTGATAGTATGGACGAGTATGATGTTTCGAAAGGAAAATTTGAGAGCTGGGTCCAAGCTACGCATTTTGGCAGTTGGGTGGCGATCTAAACATGATATGTAGTTCCAAGAGATGATAATCAGAATATTCTAGAGAAGTGCAAGTATTCTACGCAACAGAAAAAGGCGTATTTTGCTGATAAGAAAATGATTAATCTGATTCAACAATCTGTTAATGAACATATCTTGATACTACTGCCTGAGTACAAGACTGCAAAAGAACTCTAGATATCTCTGAAAATAAATATCAGGTGAAGAGAGAAAAGAATGTAGTGCTTAAGAACTGTGAAGCTCAACTTTGAAGTTCATCTGCAAATGGATCTGCAAGTTCTAAACCAGTCTGTCCAGTGTATGATGTAAATAACTATCGAGCAGATAATGCCAAACTCTTGAATGAGACTGAGAGTTTGACATTAGAAAATAAAAAAAATTAAAAAAAATGAAAAGAATTTTGAAAAAAATAAAAATTTTAGAAAAAGAAAAATTACAAATGGTAGTAGATTTTCAAAATGAAATAAAAATGTTTAAAAATGATAAAATTGTTTTTGAAAAATTAAATATAGAAAATCAAATAGCATAAATTCTCATATTGAGAAAATAGCTTAACTTGAAAAAGAAGTTGAGACTGTTATAAATAAAGCTGCTATTTCAGCAAAATTATTGAAAGGATTTGTGACTTCATCATTAAAGTTAGAACATATATGTTCAAAACCAATCAATGATAATAAAAAGAAAATACCAATAAGTGACAATGTCATAAATTATGACGATGTCATAATTGAGGATTGTGATGATAATAGCGATGATGAAAATGATAAAAATGATAAAAAGGAAATATTTTTGAAAGTAAAAGAGAAATTTCAAGAAACTGTTCTACAATCTGCTGAAAAAGGTGAATGCTCAACGCAAAAACCTTCTAAGCAGAATGGAGAACAAAAACAACATGAAAAACAAAATTCTAAAAATTTCAAAACAAAAATAAAAGCTCATTGGTACGGTCATCTAATCATTATAAAAACTAACAAAAAATTGAGAATAAGTGGTGCAGGTCGGACCACAGTGCTTCAAAGTCAAATCAATTTTACAGAAGAAGCAGGAAAGATGACTACTACACGTCAAATCAATGTGTTGATTTGGGTGTTTGGTCTGAATGGAGAGAATGGTACGATAACAGAGTGTGTTACAACTGTGGATTTGGTGGACACATTGCTGTTAACTGCCTGAAAAAGAGATTTGATACGAGAAGATGCTATAAATGTCAAATCAAAGGTCATATTGCCAGGGATTGTCCGACTAATCTGAAAAGAAGATCGGATAAATCTCATGGGGAGAAAAGACCAGAAGAGAAGAAAATAGAGAAGAAAAATGAGAAAACAGAAGAAAAGCCCAAAGAACAAAAAGTCAAGTTATCACAAGGGCAAAAAGACAGATTGAGAAAAAAGAGGAAAAAAGTTATACAGTATTTGGAATAATTTGAGGACAAAAGAGAGAACAGTGAAGAGTAGTGAAGAATAATTTGATAATTCAAACAGTTAGAAAATCAATGAAAGTAAAATTTTCAAATAAAGTTTCTATCAAAATGTTTGAATATCAAAAAGAGTGTGAATGTTTGTTTACTTCAGATGTTAATGAATTTGGTAAACTTAAATCCAGAATGGATTGGGTTCCAATTCAAAACTGATTAAAGTTTGTTTGAATGTGCAGGATAACCAAGCTTCAAGCCAATCGTCATTTCAGAAGCAGTGGTTGTTCATGCATAGAGACAAGAGACAGGAGTGATATTCCACACAAACAAAATGGTAGTCTCGCGTTCACATTCGTAAAATGTCATTAAATGGTTAAAATGGAAGATTTGTATTTTCGATATTAATAAGATGTTTTCAATTTTAGGGGGAGAAAAAAAATTAAAAATTGTAAAAAATTCCTGTAAAATTGAAAAACATCGTTTCAAAATCATTTTAGATAGATAAAATCATTGAAAAAACCAAAAAAAATAGAAAATCTCAAAATATCAAAAACAATAACAAAATGAAAAATGATTAGATTACTTGGGCGAAAAAAGGAAATGATAGTAAATCAGTAGACTATCAGTACATGCTAAAGATATGTATTCTTTAAAAGGGTTAAACAATCTCACTAAAGATGTGTCAGTAGGCTCAACTAGACTAGTAGTTTTGCGATAATGATATAAATCTAAATGAAATAGCCTAGTTCTAGTGGGAAACACGGTTGAAAGCATAGTACTTAGTTTTGACCTTCGAGACTGTGTACCTAGTCGGTAATCGCTGAATGCTGAAAAGCATAAAACCGGTTAGTTTGTGAACTTTCACATCTTTCTGAAAAAATCACTATGATTGTGTTTTCATTTTCAAAAGATTTAAACTTGTTTTATTTCTTTATTTTTTTTAAGCATTGGACATCCTCTGCGTATACGAAAGTATCGAACTGGATGTTAGTGCCTAAACATTTCTGCTTTATTTTCCTTGGTGTTTCGTTTAAATCTTGGATCACCTCTGCGTATATGAGAATATCGATCTGGTGGTTAAGATCTAAACTATTTCAACTTGTTTTTTATTTCTTATTTTAGTTAAACATTGGACTTTCTCTACGTATCGAAAGATCGACCTGATTGTTAATGTTTAAACATTCTGCATTATTTTCACACATATCACAGTTGATAAAAGTTTAAAAGCATTACTTGAGTTAGTGTATTACATGATGAGGGGATATTAATGTACCTTAACGTAGCAGTAAGCATTACGAAAGTTTTTAGATTGAGTTTAAGTGGACAACAATACTGACAATTCATGTGAATTGTTTAAACTGAGTGTTTCATCTAGATCAACGATGTAGTTGATATGTCTTTGTTTTCTGATATGATCCTCTAGCACGTTTTCTCACAAAAATATAAACTGTAAATATTACATTTTAGTTTGTTTTCATTTCTTCATTCAAAATTCAAAATCCAAAAAGAGTTTCTTTAAAATCTTCCATTGAAACTTGATAATGTTGAATGTGAGCCGGACCAACGAGACTGTTAAAAAACTATTTGTGTGTGGATACTTGTGATTGTTCTTAATCGTCAAATCTTAGAGATTCGGAGCATCATTTGAGGGGGAGCTAGATACTCATGATGAATGAAGATAACAGAAAGCTCAAAGCAAGGGGGAGCATGGATGTTAAAGTTATTCAAGATATAAAGATCAAGAGAACATTAAAGACTCAGGAACTTAATTGAAGAATGATGACTACGGCAACATCCAAGGGGGAGTCTGTTGATGTATATGTCTTTTGCCTATGTCATCATAAGCTAACGATAAATGATTTGGAAGACTGACCAAGACAAAGACTATATCCAAGGGGGAGTCTGTTAGTACAGTATGTCTATGTCTTAGTCTTGTATCGAGTCTGTATAGAATAGGCTAGCAAAATGGAGTATTTATAGGTTTTTAGGACAAGTTCGCTCATGGTGTGTTTATGTAGTCAAGTTCGGCCGAACTTGCAAGATGTCCAGCGAACTTGTACTAGTATATATAGCTAGCTTGTGATTTCATTTGTAACATTTAGAGATTTTGTCATGACAGAGGCGAAGCTCTGTCCAAGTGTTTCCAGGATCGGTAACGTTGAATATTAAAGAAACGGTGATTAAATAGAAACAAATGAGTGTATCCAACGTCGCCTAAGCAAACGGATTCCGCACATTTACCTTAGGTTTGTCAGATTAGTGCCTGAACGATCCGTATAACGGACAGAATTCCATAATTCTTGCGAAGTATCATATTCTGGTAATAATATCAAGATATCTTCCTTCACTGATTGTTGTATCAAGTTGATCATTTTCTTCTCAGCAACATAATTATCTTTGTCATTATTTGAAAACTTGTTCAGCGGAAGATCTTGATCATGCTCATCCTTTGGCCATTTGTAACCATCCTCAACTGCAACCCAGCTGTTGAATTGATTCGCATGTATCCAATTCACAAACTTTTCTTTCCACCCTACAAATTCATCCATGCTCGTTAGCTTTGGCGGTTTCGATGTAGTACCCATTTCATTGTCTATATTCATCTGATTTGCCACAAGAACATTAGCATTTGATGAAGAAGCCATCTGCGAAATGAATACATTTTGGAAATCTTCTATTTTGTCAATTTGAAGACTTATCTGAGAATATGATAAAAAACACACGAAAATTGATTAGCAAGAGACAAATTAGGTCGAAATTGTGTGAAAAACAATCACAAGTTCGGTCGAACATATATGACAAGATTCAGATTTTATCACACTACCTCAAGTTCGGTCAAACTTGATGTAGATTTTGAGAAAAATTAAACTTCGAGCGGACTTGTAAAAAGATTTCAAGAAACAAGTAATTTCGGTTGAACTTATGTGAATTATCAAGAAGATTATCAAGTTCGGGCGAACTTGTGACAAAAATTCAATGAGATTTGATCAAGTTCGGTCGAACTTGATCAAAAATATTGAACTTCTTCAAGTTCGAGCGAAGTTATTACAAATTCTTGAAAATTCTCTCAAGTTCGGTCGAAGTTGACTAAAATTACTAAACTTTTACTCAAGTTCGGTCGAACTTGATGTTAAGTTCGGATGAAACTTGTTTCCAAAACATGGTTTTTCCAACTTTTTGATATCAAAACGCTTGAATTTGATGTCCAAACTCTTAGGGGTTTATCACAACTGTATTTTACATGACATATTCAATTTTTAGCTGATTTTGTCCATAAAATCATCAAATATGTGAAAATATTAAGAAAAATGATAGAATGGAGATGAAATAGAGAGATTCTTGTCTTGATTCCAGCAAATTTAGGTATCCAGGCTCTGATACCACTTGTAGGAACGTCCACGAATAGCACGGGAACCTAAATTTGTTATCTATTGTCCGATTAGGCGGAAACTAATGACAAGTTAACCAAATAACAAGAATTACTCATTTGAATGTTGTTTTCATTGATCTAAAGTTCAATACATTCGAGAACCGGATCCGACAGAGCTTCGCCGTCTCTGTGCCAAAATCTCTCCTCGTTACAAAATGAATCACCAAGGCACCTATTTATAGGAAGAGAAGTTCGGGCGAACTTGACTTAGTCAAGTTCGTTCGAACTTGACATCCCAAGAACATCCTCAAGCGAACTTGACTCCAAACTCACATAATTATGCCTAGATTCTAACAGATTAAACCTTATTCACTCAGACTCAATACATAATAACGTAGGCAACAAACATATGCACCAACAATTTTGCTAGCCAATTCAACTGTAATCTATACAGACTCAATATAAGAATAAGACATAGACATTCTGCACCAACAAACTCCCCCTTGGATATTGTCTTCGTCTTGTATCAGTCTTCAAAACTCTATCTTCAAATAAACATTAACAAACACGACGAAGAAGTTCTTGTAAGGCTTCTTTCGTCGTTCTTGCTTCGGATCTGGCGTCTGATCTATAGGAGGCACTTTGTTCATATACTGAAATCTTCTAAGCCTTGCCGCCTTACCTTTCTCGTGTATAGCTTCTAGACGCTTTTCTTCCTTTAAAAACTAAACCCTTTGATACTGCATAGCCTGTTCTTTTTCACGTTCCTCAAATACTATTTTACTGTAGAACAAGCATTTGATATCTTCTCTTGAACAGTTAACAAGCCACATCGGGTCTAGAATAAA
Source organism: Scalesia atractyloides (assembly GCA_947069175.1). Taxonomy (NCBI): domain Eukaryota; kingdom Viridiplantae; phylum Streptophyta; class Magnoliopsida; order Asterales; family Asteraceae; genus Scalesia; species Scalesia atractyloides. Next base: position 36,331,988 of record CAMTDV010000015.1, read on the forward strand.
GATCGTTCTCCATAATCCTCTCATGCCCTGAAACCCCAATATCTCAACTCTTTCCTTCGTAATATCCAAGTGTTCTTCAAATCTTAACACAATAACAGCTTCACATGTGGTTGGATCTATCTGCCACCACTTGAACACTGGATAGAAATTTTGTTCAATCGGCATCAACGGCATGTTTCTCATAGCTCTCGGTCGTTTCATTATCAACGTTATATCCTTTTCCCCTGTTTTCTTGTTCTTTTTGATTCGGCGACCCGGAATAAATGGCTTCCAATATTTGATTCGCTTCAAACTTGATCATTTTCCAAAGTAACTGATCAGTATACTTCATATGATATGTGACATTCACAGTTTTCAAAAGCTCCTCCACATCCCAATACGATAGAGTCTTGAAATCAGCCAGATATTTGAAATATTGCACTCCAAATTCCCTTTTGATTGCATATACGTTCAGCTCTTTAAACCAACCCCAACTGAGAATATCTCCCAACAAAACATCTTTGTCTCTGGTAAAGAATGCTAGAGGACGTCGAAACTTAGGTTCGCGTGGCATCTCTTTAAACCAGGATTTCTTTGCTTGAGCTATTTCTTCCTTTGTCATCGGTTTAGGAACTTTGCCTTCTCGTATAGATTCTTCAATCTTTTCTTTCAACATGTCTTCGTCAAGTTGCTTGTACATCTCCTCAAATATAGGAAAACTATCAGTGTTAGGACCGACGCACTTTGCAGTTTGATCTGTTTCATCATTCGAACACCGATCTTCTACGATAACTCTGTTATACTCATCAGCTTCAAACCTTCGTATATACTGATAATCATTTGGCTCAAACGTGTTAACATTCAACACATCCTCTTCAAATTCGAATTCAAGAGTTTCAGCATCAACTTCGATCAATTTCACCAAATCTTCCTTTGTATAATTGTGCACATACTCGCCTTCCTCAACATTATGTTCCAGCATAAGCATTAAAAGGCTTTGCAGATCTATCAACATCAGTCATTTATACATCATCAGTTGGCCCTGTTTGCCCTGACTCCCCCTCAATTTGATCATCCATGACATTCGCTTCATCGTTTAGAAGATCATTGAAATCGAAGCTTTCATTTACTGTCGCATCCACCACTTTAATCCCAGTACCACTCGGATCATCATCTTCATCAGCATTATTCCAATCTTCATAATCAAAATCATCTTTTTTATCATCAGCATCTTTATCCTCATCTTCTGCTTCTTCATCGTCCTTTTCTTCAGACGCAATCTCTGGATCAGAAGGCTTGACAGATTCGTCAACCTTAGCAATATCGGACTCAGAAGCATTTTCAACTTCATTAATAGACTTTTCTGCAGTTTTAGAAGACTTAGGTGCTTCGCCTTCAACACTTTTTCCTTTGCCACTCGCTGCAAGTTCTTTCTCAGATCTTTCTTTCGCTTCCTGTTTGTCTAAACGATCATACTCACCAATAAAATCAATATTCAAAGCATTAGATAATACTTTCTGCATCCTTGTAAACCTTCGATCATTTAGGGCTTGAATCGTTTTCATCTCAGCAATCTTTATTTGCAGCTTCTCATTAGCATCTTGCAAACTTTCAATTAGGGCTTTGAAGAACTCTTTTTCGTTTTCCAACACTTTTACTTTATCATCCTATAACTCTTTCTCAACTGCACTTTAATTCATTCTTTTGATCAACTCAGCCTTTTCTTCTTCGTTCTTGGCTACTTTATCTTCCAAGATCTTTACACGCTTTTCGAGAAGTTCAACATTAGTATCAGGAAAGAAATCATTCAGATCTTGAAGACTAATTGGCTCATTATGCATATCACCAAACAGATTTGCTTTTGAAGATTTTGGCGTCGACTTTGGAGTAGCAGCCTTTGGTGTTGTTTTTGGTGTAGAACCTTTAGGTTGAGCAGACTTTGGATCTGGAGATTGCATCACCGGAATATCTAACAATACAGTCTCAGGAGGTTCTTGTGTAACTCCTGGACGTTCAGCTTCAGATGTAATATCAACAGGAGGTTCTTGTGTAAACGGTACTTGTGTGACTCCTCTCTCCTGTGCGCCAGAAGGTTCTTGTATAACTTCTGCGCTTTTCAGCTTTCCTATGTATCTACGACTAGCAGGTTTCTGAGATTTCTTTGGTTTCTTCCTGCCTTTTGTCTGAGGAGACCCTGTAGTCTTTGTCGTTGAAACAGTAGCAGACTTCAGACGTTTAGCCTTTTTCTTGGGTCTTTTCTCATCAGACTCTTTTTCTTGATTCAGATCAAAATCAACATCAAATTCTTTTTCCTTTTCAGCTCTCTTTTCAGCTTCTGACTTTTCTGGCTCTTTCACAGATGTTTCATCAGAATGTTCATCATTCTCTGAGGTAGCTGAAATAACATCATCTTCCTGAGTCGTTTTCTCAACTTCTTGACTCTCTGTGACAATTGCTGCACTAGAACCAGCTTCAGCTTGAACATTTTCTGGTTCATCTTCATCCACAAGCATTGTCTCAACTTGCTTTGTTGCACAACTTTAGCCTTTAGGAACCAATCACTGCGAGCTTTTGGCTTGAAATCTTTAAACCATTCTTTCTCATCATTCAACCCTTTCTCGTCACCACTACCATCTTTTCTCCATCTGTTGTCAGCCGGTGTAATATAATTTTCATCTTTGATCGCCCCAAATACTGGCTTTGCTACTGGTGCTAACGCTTGCTTCTAGAACTTTATCAGCTTCTTAATAGTAGTATCATCAAGGTGACTCAGATATAAGACATCATTCGGATCACGTGCAATGTTTGTGAACTTCTCGTCGATTAACATCTGCACGAACCTTGGATATAAACACAATCTCGAATCATCCATATTCTTTGACATATGTGTAAACACAAGCTTTGAATAATTGAACGGCTTTTTCAGAATTAACGTCGTTGCCATACAGGCCATATAATCTTGTACATCATCAAGGCCTGCTTTGTGGTGACTTCCCCTTTCTTCAATATCGGTTTGTTAACGCTGCCCTTGTAACCCATTATGTAAAAACAACCTCGAACCATCTTCTCGTCCAAGAAAAAATCAGATCGTCTTTGTCATCATTGAACTGTAGGATCCTGCGAATATCATCTTCTGTAACCTTGATCTCTTTGACTTCGTTTCCCACATGCACAGATGAAATAATGCTATTTTTATCATCACTGAGGCTTGCGTTCATCCAGAAATGATAAGTGTGTGATCTATACGACACTGTGCGCTCCGTAATAGCTCTGTGGATAGGACATTCCTTCAGAAACTTCAGAATACTCTCGTACTCCTTCAGCGACGGACATATCGCTTTATCAAGCGTGATACACGTATTACGGAATTTAGAAAAATCCATAGAAATCACCTTCGCTGGTACTTGAACCTGAAAAACGACGCAAAACAATTAGCACGCTTTATGCGAAGAAGTTACAAAAAATTTTCAACACATTTTCATCAAGTTTAGGCTAACTTGATGTGTGTAAAACAATCTGATTTTAGTCAAGTTCGCCCAAACATGCACTACAGACATGCTCAAAAGACTTTTATAAGTTCGGGCGAACTTATACTTAATACTGATTTAAGATTTTAAAATTCAAGTTCGAGCGAACTTCCATTTTCTTTATAAGATTTTATTAAAAAAAACTAAGTTCGGTCGAACATGCATCTTGAATAGATTTATCTAAGTATCAATAACAAGTTCGGTCGAACATGTCAACAAGTTCGGCTGAACTTGTTGTCATCTTCAACAAAACCACTGCAACTTACAACCATTATCATTTTGATCAGATCTAAAGCAATTCCTTGGTCGGTTTTGATTGTTTGTTTCAATTTTAAGTTCAATTTATCCATTAAAGGCCTAGATCTACAAGATTTTATCATTTTTAGATCTATGTAACTGATTACGGTTCAATTCACGATCCAAATAACAAACTCTCACCTCTTCCATTGATAGTGGTGTGTAAATCTCCATGATCAACTCAAATTTTGGCAGAGTAACGGCGTAAATTTGTCAATTACACACAATCGTTCAAATTCTCTAAGTTCGCTCAGAGGGTTTTTAGATGCAAGTAATGAATTCGGCCGAACTTCCTGGGTATTTATACCTTGGCAAGTTCGCGCGAAATTGCAAGCCCAATGATAAAGGCCCATATAAGTTCGGGCGAACATAACTTTTAAACAGCCATCAATCGCAAGTTCGGTCGAACTTGCTGTCAGATGATCTTTTAAGCAGTTAAGCAAGTTCGGGCGAACTTGCCTAACCTTAAATTCAAAATTTTCATTTTTTTGCAATTTAGTCCCTGAACTTTTCAACTTTTACCAGTTATGAAAATCCACTCAGTTGACCAAGTCCAAGTTAATGACATTGGTTAACCGATTTGTCTGCCGAGTCCAAGTTAATGATCCCGGTTTGACCCGTTATGAACAAACTGTTGATATTTTCAAAATCAAAGTTTCAAATTAATGAACTTTCGTTGTTTTTGGCTTTTCAGATTTTACAGATTAGCTCCCAGCCCGTTGTCAACGAGATTCCCACCAGACTTCGAAGATCCATTCTCCAACATTGGTTTGCTAAAAACAATGTGGAAACGAAATCTTTTTGTATTTTTGTAAGTTTATGCTAAAACACACTGAAAATCTTTTTGGTTTTTAGTCTGTAAAGTTGATAAACAATGTACATAACAAAGTTAACTATGTAAAAACATATTTACAGACATATTTTTGTGAATTCGTGTCTAAGAATCATATCAGACATATCACCAGTACCGTTGGCCTTTAGATAACTTTAAATTTTAAACTCGTTTACTTAGATTGTTGGTATTTTGTCCACTTAAACTTTACCACGTTTCTCAACTGTTTCAAGATATGTTTAAGATATGATTTATGAAACTTGACTTATCTGCGGTTCCCACTTCTTGAATATACTCCCATATCAAGATTCCCTAGATTTCATCTTACAGGTGAATATAGCATAATTGATATCTGTATCAGGGTTATTCGAGACCTTGAGAGCTCAGGTTAGTACTACCGTACAGACAAAGAGATGAAGGCTCGTCTTTAAGGTGTGTTCCAATTAAGGAAACTTTTCAGCACTGTAAATGATTAGATCTTTTGATACTTTTCAAGTTTGCATGCAGTTTAGAGGTTTATTGCGAAAGTATTATATAAGTTCTAGGCTATTGCTTCCGCAAAATCAGAAGAACTTGTATAATACCCCAGTTATCAACTATCTATAAAGACCTCGTATCTCAGAATCAGGAAATCTCTCAAACGAAATTTCGGAGTACTAAGTCCATATATCCAAGATGTGTTAATCCACAAGATTAAGCAGTTGTAAAATTCAGTTTATATCTCGAAAACAGTTTATTGAACGTTTTAAGCCTATCAACACATTCACAGTAAGACTTGTTTATCACTTTTAAATTTACATTTCTTTAGAATATTGTGATAGTCCACTGATGTACTATCATTTCCTTTTCTACAACCAAATTCTTTTTTTGTCTTTTTCAATGTTTTTGTACTTTTTGCATTTTTCATATGTTTTTGAATTTTAAAATTTTCAAATGTTTTTTTTGTATTTTCTCTAACATTTCTCCCCCTAAAATCAAAAACATCTTTTTGTATTTTAGTTTTTAATAAAATTCTAAACTAGAAAGATATAGACAAACCAATGTGGATCACGCGAACTCATCGTCCGATCCATATTCAACCTCAGCGTCCGCACCTGTCAGCAAATTTTTCATACCATTAATTCTTAACAAGTATTTAAATCGTGATAAAGAAAATGGTTTGGTATAAAAATCAGCCTTTTGCTCGTCGGTGTGGATTTTTTCTATTCGCACCAACTTCTTTTCGTAGCAGTCACGAATGAAGTGATAACGAATTTCAATGTGTTTTGATCGTGAGTGATGAACTGGATTTTTGGTTATATCAATGGCTGCCTTAATAACAACATACAGTGGAGTGTCGAGAAATTTCAGACCATAATCTCTCATCTGCTGTTGTATCCACCGAATCTGTGAACAACAGGTAGAGGCCGAGATATACTCAGCTTCACAGGTAGAGAGAGCGACCGTAGTCTGTTTCTTACACTGCCAGGTTACCATTCTTGTTCCGAAGAACTGGCATCCCACTGTAGTCAATTTTTAATTCAATTATCTACACCAACATCAGAGTCAGCGTATCCTGCAAGATCGAAATTATCATTCTTTGGGTACCACAAGCCGGTGCTTGGGCATCCCTTCAAGTATCTGAAGATTCGCTTCACGATCTGCATGTGTGATATTCTCGTGCTTGACTGAATCTGGCGTATAGGCAGGTAGGATACATGATATCTGGGCGCGATGCCGTCAGATACATCAGCGATCCTATCATTGATCTGTAGAGCGTCTCATCAACTTTTGTTCCAGTTTCGTCAATGCAAATCCCGTGATTAAGAGCAAGAGGAGTAGATAACGGCTTCGAGCTTTCCATATCAAACTTCTTCAAGATGTTGTGCACATACTTGGTCTGATGAATGAAAATACCGTCAGGAAATTGATCTACTTGCAATCCGAGAAAGAATTTCATTTTGCCCAACGAAGACATTTCGAACTTCTTCTTCATGATGCCCTCAAACTCCTTGCAAAGACTATCATTTGTTGATCCAAATATGATGTCATCCACATAGATTTGAACGATAATTAGATGACCACCAACTTCTCTGGTGAAGAGAGTACTATCCACAGTTCCTCTGACAAAGCAGTTTCCCACGAGATGTTGCGATAACGTCTCGTACCAAGCTCTCGGGGCTTGGTGTAAACCGTAAAGTGCTTTATCAAGAAGATATGCTTTCTTTTTGTTGAGTGGATCGACAAACCCCGATGGTTGTCCGACGTACACCTTCTCGCGTAATTTTCCATACAGAAAAGCTGATTTGACATCCAACTGATAGACTTTAAATCCTTTCCATGCTGCGAAAGCAATGAATATTCGAATAGATTCTAAGCGAGCTACTGGTACGTAGACTTATGTGTAGTCTATCCCTTCCTACTGGTGAAATCCCTTGACAACAAGCCGAGCTTTGTTTCGAACTATAACCACTCGATCGTCTCGCTTGCATTTAAAGACCCATTTAGTATCAATCGCTTTCTGATTTTCAGGTAGGTCTACAAGCTTTCACACTCCTAACTACTCGAACTGTAACAGTTCCTCTTGCATTGCTTGTACCCAGTTTTCATTGCCTAAAGCTTCAGAAACACTATTTGGCTCTATATGGGATATGAAACACGAATAGTAGCAATACTCTTGAATTGGAGCAACACGAGTATAGAAACAGCTCAAAGCTTTGTTTATTTGACTCCGTGTTCTCACACCAGCTTGTAATTCGCCTATTACAGAATTTGACGGATGATAAGAATATGATCTTGGCATCACTTCGCCTAGAACAACCATAATATTCTCTTGATTTGTGATATGTTGATCTACCACTACTTCAACTTCAGGAGCACTACTCGGGCTTGCATATTCATTCAATAAACTTGTAATCTGCTCTACTTCTTCATCTGAAGAAGATTCTCCATCGGCATCGAATGTTGGAGCCTCGTCTGAGTCTGAACTCTGTGCTTCAGAAAGATTAGGATTCACTGTAGTATTGATTGGTTCCGTAGTCTTTGTCACTGTTGGTGCATATGTCTGTTGCCTATGTCATTATGTATCGAGTCTTAGTGAATAGGGCTTAATCTGTTAGAAACTAGGCATATTTATGTAGTTTGGAGGACAAGTTCGCTCGAGATGGTTCTTGAGAAGTCAAGTTCGGCCGAACTTCTACCCTAACCAGCGAACTTGTCAATCCTATAAATAGGTGCCTTGGGATTTCATTTGTAACTTGGAGAGATTTTGGCACGGAGACGGCGAAGCTCTGTCGGATCCGGTTCTCGAATGTATTGAACTTTAGATCAATGAAAACAACATTTAAATGAGTAATTCTTGTTATTCGTTTAACTTGTCATTAGTTTCCGCCTAATCGGAAAATAGATAACAAATTTAGGTTCCCGTGCTAATCATTGACGTTCCTACAAGTGGTATCAGAGCCTGGATACCTAAATTTGCTGGAATCAAGACAAGAATCTCTCTATTTCATCTTCATTCAATCATTTTCCATAACATTTTCAAATACTTGATGATTTCATGGACAAAATCAGCTAAAAAGTGAATATGTCATGTAAAATACATCATAGATAAACCCTTGAGAGTTTAGACATCAAATTCAAACGTTTTGATATCAAAAAGTTGCAAAAACCATGTTTTGGAAACAAGGTTCAGCCGAACAAAACACTAAGTTAGACCGAACTTGATTGAAATTCTTTGAGTTTTTAATCAAGTTCGACCGAACTTGATTAGTTTTTCAAGATTTTGAGCTTAAGTCCGCTCGAACTTTTTTATTTTTGCTTGAAGTTGTATCAAGTTCGACCGAACTTGATATAATTCTGGTGAAGATTCATTTAAGTTCGCCCGAACTTAGTTTTCTCTTGAAATTCAAGCTTAAGTCCGCCCGAACTTGTAGTTTGTTCTTAAAACTCACTCACAAGTTCGACCGAACTTGTGATTAATCAAAATCTGATTTTTCCTTCATTTAAGTTCGACCGAACTTGTGAAAGCTGAAATCAAACAGTTGTTTTCACACAAGTTCGACCGAACTTGTCCGCTTCTAATCAAATTTCGAGTGTTTTTTATCGTATTATCAGATAAATCTTCAGATTGTCAAAATGGAAGATTTTCACAACATGTTTGTATCTCATATGGCTCTTCATCAAACGCTATGTTCTTACGGCGAACCAGATGAATATCGACAACGAAATGGGTACTACGTCGAAACCGCCAAAGCTAATGAGCATGGATGAATTTGAAGGATGGAAAGAAAAGTTTGTGAATTGGATACAAGCGAATCAATTCAACAGTTGGGTTGCAGTTGAGGATGGTTACAAAAGGCCAAAGGATGAGCGTGATCAAGATCTTCCGCTGAACAAGTTTTCAAATACCGACAAAGATAACTATGTTGCCGAGAAGAAAATGATCAGCTTGATACAACAATCAGTGAAGGAAGATATCTTGATATTATTACCAGAATATGATACTTCGCAAGAATTACTCCATTTTGCTAGTCTATTCTATACAGACTCGATACAACACTAAGAGATAGACATACTGTACTAACAGGAAGTGATGAAATGATCAAAAGCAAAAAGGCTTTAATCAAAAAAGAATTGGAGATCTTCACGATGATTAAAGGTGAAACAATGAAGCAGATGGTCGATAGATATTGTCACCTTATGGCCCAGATGCGAAGACATGATATCAAAAGGTCTAATTAAGAACAAATCGAGAAGTTGGCCGATGCACTTCCAGAAGGAGAATGGACAACGTATCTGACGATTCTGAAGAATAGTCCATCTTGGAGACATTTCAAGTTGTCATCCTTCATAGACAAATTGGAAGGACATGAAATGGAATTGATGAAGATTGCAAAATCAAGGAATGCTAATGTTGTTCAAGATGTCGGTGTTTAGTACAAAGGAGGCATTCCAGATACTCTGATTCAAAGCCCGAAAATTCAAACAACATTTAGGCAAATACAAATTCTTCTCCAAGTCAAAGTTCTCCATATGCTGGATATACAAGTGCAAGTTCAAGCTCATCATTCCAAAATTAGACAAACCAAGATGGTTCTGATTCAAGTGTTTTCCAATGCAACATAGAAGTTGATTTGAAGAATGCATTTCCTGAAAAGGTGGCTAAACAACACATAGCACTTCTTGCTATTGTTCTTGAATCATATGATAGTCTCGTTGCTAGAATGATTGGTAATCCAGAGATGACCGCCAAAGATTATGATAAGGTGGACAAAGAAGAATTGGAGCTAATGGATATCAAATGGAGCCTTGCATCCATTATCAGAAGAGTTTCCAAATTTGTAATTCAAGCAACAAGCATGGATTTGACAAATCTAAAGTCACATGCTTCTGGTGTCGACAGAAAGGACACTTTAAACGAGAATGCAACAATCAAGAAGCAAGTGGAAACCAAAATCCTTTAGGCAGCAACAATGAGTACTACAAGAAAGCTCTTCAATACAAGCCATATCCAAAAAGAACACAAGTCGAAGTTGAAGAGAAATCTGCAAAGAAAGCCGAACAAGCTCTTGTTGCCAATCATGAAGAAGATGGTTTTGACTGGAACAGATACATCGAAAGAAAACTGGTGTTGCTATGATAGCAGAGTTAGTGGATGAATCTTATACATCATATGTCGATGCTGCTTTGGAAAATGCCATTCTGGAAGGTTATAGGCAGAGAGCTGATTAAGAAGAATTAGCTTATCTTGAGATGTAGAAACAAGAAGCATTAAAATCAGAGGCTGAAAAGGTAAAAGCTAAGGTGAGTATGTCTGAAAAGGAGGTTGTGAAAGTTGTGGAGGTTGAAAAACCTTGCACAAAGTGCGCAAGTCCGTGTGAACCATGTCTTCATAAAGTCAAAGTCATAAGAGAATTGACTGTGTACAACGAAAAGTTTCGTTATGATTACAGAACCATAAAAGAAGCTTATGACAAAATATCAAGAAAATATAAATATGTTGAACATGCTAATAGTGAACTTAACGCTAATGTAAAAAATGTTAAATGCTACAGTAATTGAGAAACAAAAGGCAATTAACATGTACATTAACACAATTGCTGAAACAAAGTGTGAGCTTCACGTCATGAAAATGGAAACAGAATGGGTAAGACAGCTTTTAAAGAGTTACACCACAAACGCATATGTCATTGATCACATTTTACCTATGACTAAATCCGAGGAAAATGGTGAGAAATCAAGTGTAAAGAGTACGGATGTGTTCCTTCACCACTTCTTGCAAGTTATTCCTGCAAGAAAGATGATGAAATTGAAAAGGCATTTAATATTCTTATTCATTCGGATAAAAGAAATATATTGCCTTAGAACATTGATGTAGAATTTACAAAATCAAATGATGACAATGAAGCGGTGGTTAAAAATGTGTTGGAAAATGATTCTGATGACGGCAGCTCTAAAAGTGCCAAATCAAGTTCGAAAAACTCGGAATCACAATCTGAAGATGACGATACATCATCAGAACATGATCTAAGTGATGACCTAATGTTATCATGTACAAGATTAAAGAATCTGATAGATTATACTTCGATGATAGTTTTCCGATTCGGAATGTGAAAGAGGATCAACTTGATAAATTTTTCAAACTTGTAGAAGTTTCATCAGATGATCTTGAGAAAAACGAGAAAAGATTTTACTCAAAACCCAAAAGGAATGCTAACAATTATCGAAAGGTTGGTGGTGATTTTCCTAAGAGTAGGAGAGCAGGATTGGGTTTGAAAGAAAATGAAGTTGAGCCGAGAAGGAATCAAAAGTCGACAATTCATGAATACAAAGGTAAACATGAAGTATGTGTATGGAACAAATACGGTTCAAGAAAAAGGTATGATCGGTAAGAAATCGAACGATGAATCCAAAAAGGAGAAAGAACTTCGGGACAAGGCTTTACTACTGATAATCGGACTTTCTTTAAATGCAATATTGTTGGTCACATTGCTCGCAAGTGTCTGAATCTAAAGCCTGTGTTTCCTTGAAGGAAATCCGAATCAAAAGATGAAAAGCAAAAACAACCAGAGATTGTGAAAAATATCACAGATTCAAATAGAAAATATGAATCTAAATGCGAAGTGAAACCTAAAACTGTGTCAAAGTTTGAAAACTCAATATTTGAAAAAGGAGAAACTTCAAGGTTTAAGGAAATTAAAGATTCTAGGTTCTATATCAAGAAAGCAAGAAGCAAACTACAATCATGGGTTGCTAAGAAAAGGCTTTCATCATCAGAAAAATTAAAGTCTGTGGCTAATAAAACTAAAAATGTCAAAGCAACCAAAACAGAAATAAAAAATGATCTTTCAATGTTAAATTTTTCAAAATGAACAAAGAAAGAAATAGATGAAATGTTTTCAGAATCGACATCGGACGAAATGTTTGATGATGATTTTGATTATGATGATGGTTTTGAATATGATTATAATGCTTATCATGTTAAAACCCAAAACCAAAAAGGTTTTGGTTTCATTTTTCAAATAGTTGCTTGTGTGCAGGAGTCCCAAGATCCACAATATCAATGTTGATACAGGATAGCGGAGCTCCATGAGTATTTAACTTATCTAGAAAGTCATAATATTTGACATTTTTTTAAATTACAAGTGGTTGAAAAAGATAAATTGAAAAGAATGTTTTTCAAAATTTGTGAAAATCCACACCGATGAACAGAACACTTATTGTTATACTAAAAAATCATTTAAAATTGATTTCCTACAAGTGATTTTTACAAGTGGTTTTTACAAGTTGAGGTTAAAAAAGTTTAATAACTTGTTCTGTTGTCAAGTGATGATGCAGAAATTATAAACAAAAGGATCGGACGACGAGTTCTCGGGATCCTCATTGGTTTGTTACATTTTTAGAAGAATTTCTTTAAATCTAAAATCCAAAAAATTTGTTTTTGATTTTAGGGGGAGTAAGAAAATTTGAAAATTTTTAGAATTCAAAATGTACAAAAATATTGAAAAAGACAAAAAGAATTTGGTTGTCAAAAAGGAAATGATAGTACATTAGTGGACTATCACAGTATGCTAAAGAAATGTAAAGTTTAAAAGTGATAAACAAGTCTTACTGTGGATGTGTCGATAGGCTTAACATGTTCAGTAAATTGTTTTCGAGATATAAACTAAATTTCGCAACTGCTTAAATTTGTGGATTTACACATCTTGATATATGGACTTAGTACTCCGAAATTTCGACTGAAGGTTTTCCTGATTCTGAGATACGAGGTCTTTATAGATAGTTGTTATCTGGGGTATTATACAAGTTCTTCTGATTTTGCGGAAGCAATAGCCTAGAACTTCTATAATGCTTTTTGCTAAATACCCCAAATAGCATGCAAAATTTGAAAAGAATCGAAAGATCTAATCATTTGCAATGTTTAAAAGATTCCTTAATTGGAACACACCTTAAAGTCTAGCCTTCATCTCTTTGTCTGTATGGTAGTACTAACCTGAGCTCTCAAGGTTTCGCACAACCCGGATACAGATATAAATTACGCTATATTCACATGTAAGATGAAATCTAGGGAATCTGAAATCGGGAGTATATTCAAGAAGTGGGAACCATAGTTAAGTCAAGTTTCATAAATTATATCCTAATATATCTTGGAACAATTGAGAAATGTGATGAAGTTTAAGTGGACAAACATATCAACAATCTAGGTAAATGAGTTTAAATCTTAAAGTCTTCAAAAAGGTCAACGGTACTGGTGATATGTCTCAAACAACTGATATGATCCTTAGACACGAATTCACAAAAATATGTCTGTATATATGTTTGTACATAGTTTAGTTTAAATGTTAAAAATTTCTGTAAATACTTTACTTGCTTTTCAAAGATAAAACCAAAAAGATTTCCAGTGTGTTTTAACAAAAATTTCTAAAATACAAAAAGATTTTGTTTCTACATTAGTTTCAATGAACCAATTTGGGAGAACGGATCATCGAAGTCTGGTAAGGTGCTGAATTTCGTTCATAAAAAGTTCATTAATTTGAAACTTTAAAAACTGAAGAAAACATCTGTTTTTAAAGTTTCATCAGTTTGTTCATTACGGGTCAAATTGAGGTCATTAATTTGGACTCGGGTTGATATATTTAGTTGATCAAGGTCATTAACTTGGACTTGATCAACTAAGTGGATTTTTACAAATCAAATAATAAAGATGTGAAAGTTGAAGGACTTAAATGTAAATTGTATTCAAGGTCTTTAATTTGAACTTGAATCAACTAAAGTTTTTTAAAAGATTGAAGTGAAGATTAAAGTTTGAAATGTTGAGGTTACCAAAATTTCAAAATAGTGAATCTGAAATGTTTATTTGAATGTCAGAAAGTATTTAGACAGGAATTAAAGATTGAGGGGGAGTTGATAAAGCGAAGATTGAAGATTCCTGAAAGCTTAAAGCTAGAGGAAGCTTGAAGGATAAAGCTTAAAGCTAGGGGGAGCATGTTGATTAAAAGTTTTATCAAGACCAAGCTCAAGAAAAAAGAAGAGGATATAAAGATCAAGACGTTAAAGTTTATTCAAGAACTAAAGATCAGAAGACTCAGAAGATTTTAAATTGTCAAAATGACTGCGGCAACATCCAAGAGGGAGTCTGTTGGTGCATATGTTTGTTGCCTACGTCATTATGTATCAAGTCTGAGTGAATAGGGCTTAATCTGTTAGAGACTAGGCATATTTATGTAGTTTGGAGGACAAGTTCGCTCGAGATGGTTCTTGAGAAGTCATGTTCGGCCGAACTTGACTAAGTCAAGTTCGCCCGAACTTCTACCCTAACCAGCGAACTTGTCAATCCTATAAATAGGTGCCTTGGGATTTCATTATTAACTTGGAAAGATTTTGGCACAGAGACGGTGAAGCTTTATCGGATCCGGTTCTCGAATGTATTGAACTTCAGATCAATGAAAACAACATTTAAATGAGTAATTCTTGTCATTTGGTTAACTTGTCATTAGTTTCCGCCTAATCGGACAATAGATAACAAATTTAGGTTCCCGTGCTAATCGTGGACTTTCCTACAGTCACTTGTTCTGTTTGAGTTTCTTGATCACCGCTATTACTTGAACTAGCACCAGAAGAAGATGATCCCAACATGGGTTGATTAACCACAATTGGTCTGACGATTTGCTCTTAATTTGCTGATTGATGAAGATAATATAACGCTGCAATTTCTTCATCGGATGGTTCTTCAGGAAAATCAAATGATTTCCACAAGTCTTGATAGTTGAATAACCATGCATCGGCTTTTCTCTGAACAGGATCCGTATAGTTAAAACAATCAACATGTTGCGCTTCAATGACTCTTCTCAATGAGGGAACATAAACTCTTCGCAATGGACTTGCATATCCGACAAAGAAACCTCGAGTGATTTAGCTCTAAATTTGCCATCTTGATCGACTATAGTACATGGTGCTCCAAATGGTTCTAAGAACTTCAAATTTGGTTTCCGTCGGTTGACCATTTCAAAACAGGTCTTCTTCATTGGTTTGACTGTTAAGACTCTGTTAAGTGTGTAATAAGTTGTTGCAACTGCTTCACTCCAGAAGCTGACTGGAAGCTTTGAGTCTGCAAGCATGGTTCTTGCAGTTTCGATTAAAGTTCTGTTCTTCTTTCAGTGACACCGTTTTGTTGCGGAGTGTAGGGAACACTAAACTCGTGCAAAATCCCTTTAGCGTTGCAGAATTCCCTCATTTTTGTGTTTTTGAACTCAGTGCCGTTGTCACTTCTAATGCATCTCACCGAAAGATGGTAGAGGTTCTCAAGTTTCTTGAATAGAACTACTAAGTTTTCAAACGTGTCTCATCTTTTGATCCTTAGAAGAATACCCACGAGTATCGGGAATAATCGTTTGTGACTACCAAGCAGTAGAGATCTCCAGAGATGCTTCTAACATTCACTGGACCATAGAGATCCATATGAAGTCTTTAGAGCGGTAACTTTATTGAATTGAGAATTTTTCTTGGATGAGATTTCTTGATCTGCTTTCCTTTTTTACACTCAAGGTAATTATCTGACATATGAAAACTTTTCAGATTCACAACTTCCACCAAATCATTATGCACCAAATGATTCATCTTTCTCAGGTGAATGTGGCCCATCTTTGTGTGCCATAAGATTGACTCCTTCTCAGTAGCTTTCAAGACAAAACATTTTGCCGTTTTTGAAGAAGTAGTAGCATTTCCCATCTCAAGAACATACAAATCATTCTCTCTCCGTGCATGCATGAGTATCCACCCATCTAGTATTTTGAAACCCGGTTTGATGATCATGCATTCTTTATCATTGAAGTGGACGGTAAATTTCTTATCACAAATTTGAGAAATACTCAGAAGGTTGTTCTCAAGCTCTGCAATGTAGTTCACTTGATCAAATGAAACAACTCCGTTTGAGAGCTTTCCCTCAGCGACAATCCTTCCACCTTGGTTTCCAGCAAATCCAACATATCCGCCGTTGATAGCTTTTATGTCGAACAAGAGCGCTTTCATTCCTGTCATATGTCTGGAAGCTCCACTATCCAGAATCCACTTGGAAAGTATCGATCTCTGGAGCCCCTGTACATTTCAACAATTAGTTAAACAGCGTGACCCAAGCCTTTTTGGTCTTGGGTTGAATTGGATAACCATTATCGTAATCAAATTCACATTCGTCAGCATAATCAAATTCATATTCATCACCTGGATTTTCTATAATGTTTATATTTCAAAACTTCACTTTCTTTTTATCTTTCAATCTGTTACCACTTGTAATTTTGACAGTTTCAGACTTGATTTCAGATTTTAATTCTTTCATGTTATCACTAGTCTTAACAGGCTCAGACTTAGTGATTTCAGATGTTGGCAACTTCCTTTTCGCAATCCAGGCTTGTGATTTTATGTTAGCCTTTTTGATATACAACTTGTTTTCGTTTGTTTTTGAAGTTTCACCTTTTTTGAAAGTTGAATTTTCAAATTTCTTTTCAAAAATTTGTTTCATTTCTTCATTGTCAACATTTCTTTTTAGTATTCTTATTTGCCCAATCTCTGGTTGCTTTTGTTTTTCAACATCTGAACTTTCTTTCCTTTGAAGATAAGTCGATTTAGATTTCGGACACTTTCGTGCAATATGACCAACTTCGTTGCACTTGAAACAAATCCGATTATCATGTGAATGTCCACTAATGGATTTTACACCACTTAGGACTTTCGCCTTATCTCGAAATTCTTTCTGTTTCATAAACTCGTCGTTTGATTGTTTCCCAATCAAACTCTCCTCGTGAACCGTGCTTGTCCCATAAACAAATTTCATGTTTTTATCTTTGTATTCATGAAATGGTGAGATTTTCTTTTTCGGTTCATCAGATTCCTCTCATCCCAACCCAGCCCTCCGGTTTTCTAGATGATCACCACCATTTCTCCGGTAGTTATTGTAATTTCTTTTGGGTTTTGAATAGAATTTCTTTTCATTTTTCTCCAGGTCAACTGATGTGACTTCAACCAGATTAAACAATTTATCCAAATGATCTTCTTTGACGTTCCGAATCGAAAAACTGTCATCAAAGTATAATCTATCAGATTCCTTATCATGTCTCGTCATTTTCAGAATTTGTGTCAGAACTGTTCAAACTGGAGGTGGTGCTATCGAAGCTGCCATCATCAGAATCGTTCAGAACATTTTCAACCATCTTTTTTACTGCCGCATTATGATCATCTGATTTAATATAGACTACATCAATGTTCTCCGGCAACTCATTTTTCTTTTCAGATAACAACTCAATGTTGAGTGCCTTATCCATCCCATCAACAGTTTTGCGACAATACTTCTCGCAAAGGGGTGGAGGAACATTGTTGTATTCTTTACCAGTTTTCTTTTTAGATTTATTCACAATTTCTTTCGACGAGATCGTGGGAAGTATGTGATCAATGGCATACGCGTTAGTTGTGTAACTTAAAAGTTGTTGAACACGTTATGTTTCAATTTTCATGTCCTGGAGTTGGTGTTTGGTTTCAGCAATGATGTTAATATAAATGTTTATTTCTTTTTGTTTATCCATTACTGTACCTTTCAACATCCTTATGGTATCATGTTGTTCAATATTATTTCTATCGAGCCTGCCATAATCATCTTTCATTTTGTCATACGCTTCCTTCATTGTACGATAATCGTATTTGAAATGTTCGTTATGTACATTGAGTTCAGCGATGATATGTGATTTTCGGCGCATTCAGCACATGGCTTGGTACATTTTGTGCAAGGTTTTACAACCTTCACAACTTGCACTTTAACAACTTCCTTTACCTCTGGACCTACCTTGGTTAGATTCGCCATTATAGCTTTATCTCAAAGTCCTTGAGGTTTTCAGCAGTTACTTCTTGAACAACATCAGTACTTTCTTCATTCGACTTCTCCTCGATCACTTGCTCCTGAGAACTTCCATCAAAGTGTCCTGCAAAACTATCACACGAGTTAGGAGATAATATTCCTTGGTTCTTCATGTGAAGACACTCCTCTTCCTCCTGTTGTTGCTTCATGTGAAGATACGCCTCTTCCTCATGTTGTTGCTTCATGTGAAGATACTCATCTTCCTCTGGTTATTGCAGATATTGTTCCAATACAATATTCTCTAGAGTTGCTGCTTCTTCGGCATATCTTTCTTCAACAATCTCAGCCATTAGTGCAACTCCGGTCTTCTTACCGATATAAGAATTCCAGTCGAAGCCATCACTTTGTTCGAAGCAGCCATTGCTTTATCAGTGTTACTGTTGTTTGGCTTTTCCTTGATCTCAACTTCTGTCTTCTTTAGGAAAGGCTTGTATTGAAGAGATTTCTTGTAATACTCGTTGCCTCCACCAAATGGACTTTAATTTCCTGTTGCTTCAGGGTTTTTGCATTCTCTCTTGAAATGCCCTTTCTGTCGGCATCTAAAACAAGTGACCTTCGATTTGTCGAACCCTAGTTTGTTGCTTGAATTTCAGATATCTCGGCCAGTTAGTGCAACAAACTTTGTGACTCTTCGAATGATAGAGGCTAGTGACCACTTGATATCCATCAGCTCAAGCTCTTTTTCATCCACCTGATCGAGTCTTCGGCGGTCATTTCGGGATTGCCGATTTTTCCAGCTACAAGACTTTCGTAAGATTCTAGAACAGTGGCAAGAAGTGACATATGTTGTTTTGCAACTTGTTCAGAAACAACATTGTTTAGATTTACAGCAATGTTACACTTGTACACATTTGGATAAGAATTCGTTTGTTGATTCTGATTTGCTTGACTCTGATAAGCAGCATTTGACCCTGTGCTTGAGAACGAAGAGCTCTGTGGACTTTGATCATATTGAGGATAGATTGGTTCTGATTCTGTGGAGAAGAATTCATGTTTGCACTGAACCCTTTATGTATCTTTGGGCTTGAAATACTGTCTTGCATTCCATTCTTGTTATACAGACCAACATCTTGAACAATGTTAGCATTCTTTGACTTTGCGATCTTTAGAAGTTCCATTTTGTGACCGTCTAATTTGTCGATGAATGTAGACAGCTTAAAGAATTCCAGTTATGACTTTCTTTCAGAACAGTGAGATACGTAGTCCACTCTCCATCAGGTAACGCATCTGCAAGCTTATCGATGTACTCTTGTTCTGTCTTCTCGAGACTGTGTCTTCTCATTTGGACTTTCAGATGACTGAAACGCTCAATCAACTGCTTCATTGTCTCTCCCTTCAACATGTTAAAGATATCGAACTCCTTCAGGATGAGAGCTTTCTTACTCTTGATCATCTCTGCGCTTCCTTGGTATTTATTTTGCAGTGATAGCCAAAGATCTCTCGCAGTTGTATATTCTGGCAACAAGACAAAAATATCCTCTTTAACAGATTGTTGAATGAGGCTGATCATCTTTTTCTCAGCAATGTACTCATCTTTCTGAATTGAGGAGTAATTGTACTTCTCGAGAAATTGCTGATGTTCATCTAACGGAACAGTAACCTCTCTCAATAGACACCCAGCCTTGGAAATGCATGGCTTGAACCCAATATGGAAATCCATCCCTCATATTCGTCCATGCTTATTAACTTTGCCGGTTTAACGGACGTGCCCATCTCGTTGTCGAGAGTGACTTGTTGAATCACGTTGGCATTCGATGTACCCACTCCGGACATATACGCTCTCTGAATATCATCCATTGCGAATAACGAGACATTTACTCTGAAAACACGTTAAAACTTTTGAAAATGTTAGATTTACTACAAGTTCGGTCGAACTTGTAGTGAAATGAATAAATTCAGGCTTTTATCCACAAGTTCGGTCGAACTTATGGATTTTGTTTTTGAAAATATTCTTGAACAACCTCGAGCGAATTTGCAATATGAAATTTATAAGAAACACACAAGTATGGGCGAACTTAGCCTAAGATTTCCTGATTTTTATCAAGTTCGGTCGAACTTGATAGAATATCAATGAATTCTTGTTAAGTTCGAGCGAACTTAACTGAAATTTCTTCAAAAAATCACTCAAGTTCGAGCGAACTTGGTAAAAATTCGCTCAGAAAGTGATTTTTTACCTCAAGTTCGGTGAACTTGGCTAACAAGTTCGACGATGAGGGTTTTGAAAAACATGATTTTTGCACAATTTTGACAACAATTCGATTGATTTTAGACTCCAAACTCTCAGGGGTTTATCTATAGAGTATTGAACATGTCATATTCAAAATTGGACAGAATTTGACCGTGAATTCGTCATTTTTGTGTAAAAGTTAAGAAAAATAGAAGAATGGAGTAGCAATAGAAGTGTTCTTGTCTTGATATCAACCAAATCAGGCTATTCTAGCTCTGATACCACTTGTAGGACCGATCCTCAATGCATAGGAACCTAGATTTGATCTTTATTGTCCATAATAGCGGAAATATTATGACAAGTTTACCAAATAACAAGAATTAGTCAATAAAACGTCAATTTTATTGATATAACGTCAAGTCTCCAAATTGACAGAGCTTCGCCTCAGAAATGCCAAAGTTACTAATGAGGAACACTAGCTAGCTATTTATAGACTTGCAAGTCCACTGGTGGGTAGGGAAGTTCGGGCGAACTTGACAATGTCAAGTTCGGCCGAACTAAACTTTACATAGTCACCATGAGCGAACTTGACCTTAACAAACATAAATACTTCATTTTGCTAGCCTATTCAACTCTAATCTATACAGACTCGATATAAGACTAAGAAATAGACATTCTGCACCAACAAGTAATCCGTTAGAAAGCTCAGTATTTATATTCATGTCAGTCATCCGACAGAAAAGTATGTTTTCGCTTTTCGTTTAGTATCACCATCGTATGGGGATGATAATTGTGCTACATAGTAGTGGTGTAATTTTTCCATCCACGATTCCTACATATTGTTAAGAGTACGTTTGTCATCACTTTCAATCTGAAAGTGAGAGTGTTGTTGGACTCACAGTAGAACAGGAGTCACGTATTCCGCTTGCAGATAATTGCATTTATTATGTTTTCTTCGCAATCATTATCTTCACCATTCAGACACCATTGGTTTCATTTACGATTTCGTTTAATGGTTCTTGAACACCCCCTATAGAGGAGGGGTTTGGATACCATCCCAGGTTCTGTTGCGAACTTCGCAATGGTGAGCACCAGGCTCAGCTTGTTTGTGTAAAGGAAATAAATTTGGTTTCACTGAGTTGTGAGCGACAGTCTTCCCTTGCTGTCGTGTACGTGGGTATCTTCGGTTAATACTAACCAACCATGAAAGTCCCTACTCTATGGTAGATAATAAGAAAGAGAAAGGCTTTCGAGAGCCTAAGGATGCCATAAGGCGAGCATGTACACGAGTAACAACGAATCTGCACATTTACACCAATGGTGTGCCCGAACTACTCACCAGTAGTCGGATTACGTCGTAAGGATATGAAATTTCTACACTAATAATTCAAGTTTGCGTTAAGTATCGGGAGCCTGGCTCCAGCTGTTGTACAATTGTTTATTTCTTCTCCAGAAGGAAATAACTTAGTAACTTCGATAACATCGATGTGATTCTCAGGGAGATAATCGTATAAAAATTCCCATATACCGGGAATGATAGAGTGTGCACCCAATGCGGTTTTTAATTTAAGTAACACCACGTCTAGAACGCTAATATATCACGTAGAAATATTTGAGGTGTGATGAGTGTCTAATGATCACAAGTATCACCATGATGCCCCTAATTATGGAACCAGAATTGACCGTAGACGTGCAGGTAATTCTGTAAAAGATGACTAAGTAACGAGTCATCGAATC
Source organism: Scalesia atractyloides (assembly GCA_947069175.1). Classification (NCBI taxonomy): domain Eukaryota; kingdom Viridiplantae; phylum Streptophyta; class Magnoliopsida; order Asterales; family Asteraceae; genus Scalesia; species Scalesia atractyloides. Next base: position 36,353,908 of record CAMTDV010000015.1, read on the forward strand.
AAGATTTCCCATCAACAGAGTACCCCGCGCAGGGTTGGAACATAGCCACGCTCTACTAACGTTTCATAACGATATCGTTAATGGAAACAACAAGAGGTAATCATTTCCCCTCATGTTCTCGAAGGATTACCTAATGCATAGGCGAATCTTGCCCATACTAGTCACAAGATGGTTTATCACAACTTGACTCTCGGTCTCGTGGTTTTTTGAGTCAAACTCGGACTTGGTATGATCTGAAACTGTTTATTAGTATAGGAAGATATGATGCTTTCCATCTTGGCACCTCCGCCACTAAGATCACCGATTAGACGTAAGGGTTTTGTCGAGTTCTCTCACGCAAAACCATCTCGGTTTAGAATCTTGTTGTTTTATGAAACAATGGGCTAAAGCCCGAATCCATAGTCACCCTAGTTCCGATAGGGACATTTGACCACTGAATCTGATTTTTTTTTCATGTTAGTCTCATCTCCGTAATAATGTGAAGAAGAAAAGAAGACCCGGCCACCGAGTTGGTCAAGACTAGGGTCCTTGAGTTTCTCAACCCTTTGTCTTAGGATTAGTCAGTTCTGTTTCTCAATAGGGCAGGGAAGAAATATGTGCTTCCGAGAAATGTAGTAACATAGATCCATAGTCGCTCAGCAACCTCTTGAAATAACAGAAGCAGCTTTAAGAAAAGCTGAATGAAAACCATAACTAATTGAGGAAAGCCTAGCACTCTGACGGCAAAGATATGAATAGAGGTTATTAATGCCATTTCGCAGCTAGTCGGTGCATCCAACCAAGCACCGATTTACACTTTGGTCGTTTGGTTTGACTTGGTATCGCACATCGAGGTATCTACAATTCGTATCGTATGTTAAGTAACTGTCCAAGTCCCGGTGATTCGGTGTTTTATTCTTATTTAGGTATATAATACGTGCTTATTAAAGGAATTCCCCCTCTGGATGGACATGATATCCGAGGGACGCATTCGGAAGATTCATTAGTCAAAGGAATTCCCTTCATCTAGAATGATTGGGACTACAAGATTTATGGTTTAGCTTTCCCCAGGTTGGCTCAGCGCGCAAAAGACGCCAATTACGATATTCGGACCACTCATGACTACTCCTTTTCAATAAGAGTTAGGTTTTGACCGTGTTACTTCATGCGGGGTAGTTCCTAATTCTTAGAATTAGGTGGTACGAATACACATGTATATATATATATATATATAGTATAATACTTAAGAGTTCTCCCCTTCTTGTTTCTTTAGGTAGCACAGGAATTTTCGTGACTCGAAAATAACGAAGAATCGGGTTTCTCAGTAACATCGCATTTCACGAATACTTATTTAAATCGATCAAAATGAAAATCAATTGAAGGTACCAACTAGTCGAAGGAAGACGAGGGTTATGTCAACAATATTCCCCTGATCTAGAGAATATACTCCTCGTATACTCACGAGGACAAGCCACACCGTTTAACGTATAACTCTTGGTTACTCACAAGAGTAGGGTACCGTTCACTTTGTATCCAATCGACGGATGAAAGTCAGTGTATCTCATGCATCATCCTCTTACACATGTAGGAGACTGTTACCAAATAACACCTTTACAATGCCCGAAGGGAATTTCAATCATTCCCTATGAATCGTGAATAACATCGTGTATAAATATTTGGATCCTCGGATGTTTCAAGGAAGAGGATGAGACATATGGTGTTCTCCGGTTATTATTATCATAGAGTTGGGGTGTCAATATATTTTATATACATATAAGTATATGAGTTGGTCCCTCACGACCAATCGCACGGTCGTCGTAGGTATTGCGACGCGAAAAGCCTTAACCGAAGGAATCAAAGAACCATGTATCCCCTTATGCGATTTCTAGAACGAATGCACCACCCTCATACGGATGATATGGATTCGAGATATAATATTTCAGGGGTACGGAAAGTGAAAGAATTCAGGTCATGACCCCGTGTATATAGCTTGGGCGTCATTCCCTTTCGTCCGGGTTCTACGGTACCATTCCTTCTCAAGGTTGTTTCGTCGCCCTGCTTAGGAATGGTAATACTCTACCGACTACTCCTACGACCATTATCGAAATGAATACTTAGTATGGCCGTCACAAAAATATTACTGAAAAAGAACCGAAAGAACCGGTGGTTTAGAGTCTGGAGGTTTAGATAAGAGTTGTCACATAGGTTAGTCACTGGATTACTGTACTCAAATACTACTCAAATGCGACCTCATCTTTCACTGGAACATTTTTACTAAGTTATGCAAGGTTGAAAACAACCAAACATTTGATACATAGAAATTTTATATGGTTCTTTTAAATACCGTCCTTCGAATTAGATATATATATGTATATAATAAAATAATGGTCCGACAAAAAAATTCGCTTTGTGTCATTTTGTTTGTTCAATATGCATTAAGAGGTAGCTTCGTTACAGGTCCTTCGTACTACTCATTCATTATTACTTCGAGTTACTGGGGATTTACCTTGTATTAGTTTGAACTAAATCGATAGGATTCAAGGTTGTATGCCACTTGGTTCTATCACTGAAATACATGTCGTAATTCCATAGGAAGCTAACGTACCGCAACATGGCTGAATATTGATTAAAAGGATAGGGTGTATCAAATTAGTAACTACATGTACCAGACCTCAACACTTTTCAACAGTATTATAAGGAGAATTGAATTTATTTGAAGCAATGAATCGGATTACTTCATGATTATAGTTTTCTTACTTCGTATTGTGGTTACGTCACCCCCAACCGAGATTTACCAAATTGACACTTGGATTGGACTGCGGATAATGTTGTATATTTATAAATAAACGTATACATATGAGTGTCCTGCTAATACGAAGTATTAATGGTTACGAGGAATATGGACAAAAATGTTTTCGCCTCCCCGAGTCTTATTACAATCAGATCCGCATCAACACAACTCCTTGCCGGACTTTGATTACATCAGATAAGTTTCTCCATTTATGTGTTACCCCTAAATCCCCTTGGGTTATCAATACCGATGCTAATTACATGTCCTTACTAAGAATTAGAGATTGTATCACTAGCAAACAACAGCTAGTAAAGGAAATATATGCTTCAACCGAATAGCTTCATAGATGACGGTCGGCGACATAAGTATAGTTTGTTCGTCGTAATGTAATGATTTCGAATATATGACTGTACGTTCTAGCAAATACTGCCAAAAGAAATAAATTACGTTGAATTGTCTTACCAAAGACAGAAACATTGTTAACTATCATGAATTAATCATTGGGTAAATCGATGTGGGTAAGCTATCACTGGGTATACCCAACTTGTTCAGTACAGAGTACTACCAAGGTGCAGTACCCCTAGAAAGTCATACTACGTATTCGAAAAAGGACCTTCCCAGGATTAACCCAAAGGTCATTATATGTCGACCCAAACTACCTTTCATTTAGAATCGCCGCAAATGTGTATAGATATCATAGTTACGACAATTGTGGCATCATCTATCACATTAAACAGGGTCGAAGTCTCAACACTGCATTGCCCTAAACATAACTGAACGGATCGCAACATGAAGCCCGTCTGCCCTGACTAACGGTACCTTGATAATGTAGCCGGGTGTTTATATACAGGAAGTACCGTAGCATATCAACCACACCCATATACATGATCAATGTTCCGTTCACCAAGATATTCGGGCTTCATATTACTTTCCGCGAATAACAAACTGAATCCAAAATAATCATTAATCGTAAAGAACACAATGTAATCGACGGTCACACGAAACAAGGTTCCACAACGCAAAGCGTTTCAAAGGAATCTGTATTATCACAAAATTTATACCCAATGGAACCGAATGACAACGGGAAGGGTACCTTATTCACGCATTCCATGCCATCTCCATAACCCGGAGAGTATCATACTCATATATAACATATACCGAAACATGTGCTAAGGAGTACCACTAAGAATCATAGTATCACACAACGTGAAGGCTAATGCCAATATTGTAAGTAGAAGAGGAATCCAGCGGACAATCAAATGAATCGTTGATCCAAGGAAGAGAAAGTTTCATAAGATGTTTGAACTCTGCAATTGTATAACAATCGAATGTGAAGCAACGAGAAGTGGAGTAAGGATCCGTACACGTCCTCCCAGTCTATCAGAACGACCTGCGTATTCTTTATGTATCTATATTCTTTTTTAAGTATCATTCTGGTACATAATCATCGTTATAGTAGCTATAAGGATAGAGTTGGTGAGATCGTATCGTAATAAAGACTTGAGTTCTCACATCATAACATATATGTACCAACACTGTATGAGTGATAGGAATCCAACTCTAGTGTATATTAAATATGTGATCAGTAGGAATGTGGAATGGACTGTAATACCAGTTTTATGCCTATCCCGAAGGCATATGTAGTAACGTATTATCCACCAATCCCAATTCATGTACATCCACGCAAAAATATCCACACATTATCACCTTGGTACATGTATGCATCACTCCACGTATTTAAGTGTGTTTATTACCGCGAGTTTCCCAACACTGCCTCATATGAGCAAGTCTGTTATTACGTTTCAGACCATAATAACCCACTTGCCCAACAAGGCCATCCTGGTACTTGCCAGTAGGATACTTTACAATGTTTCACTACTACTTTTAGTAGAGGTTAATTTTTCCAATGATGTCCACTATGGTCCGAGCCTGTAGTTATAGTCTAGGTTTCCTTAAAGGCACCTAATTCTCTATAACCAATGGCTCTGATACCATCTTCTATCACACCCTGATTTACAGCGGAAGAAAAACGCGGGATGCAACAGACACCTCTGGTACAAGCACATTGTTTATAAAGACACTACATTTTATTCATTTCCAAATGTTGTTTACACGAACCACATAAGTCTTCTAAGCCGCGTGCGTATATATCAGTATTCGTCTATAAACACGTCTTGAACAATATACACGGATCACACCTGTCTCAAGTTACCTGAAAAACATGTTACAATTTGGAAAACATCAACTACAAAGAGTTGGCGAGTTTCACTGTTTTGGTTGTTTCATAGCAAAATGCATTAACAAGTTTAATTGCACGTATTCCAGATCCCAGATAGAATTGCATGAGTTTACAAGGGAAACCTTGACCACAATAACCATGTCGTGTCACGTTCGACACCTCAGCACACCGGGTCCTGTCACGTTCGACACCTCAGCCCACAGACTGCGTCACGTGTAGTTCAACGCCCCAGGAGCAGTTATGCCTAACAACTTAACATAGTTTAGGACATGTACAGTTGCCTGGCTGCCGACACACCAGTTCGGCGGCAACTGGGTTTGTCAGACCAATAGTACTATCCACTACCCACGGCTTACGATAATCACTTACATTGGGGATAGTTCGTGTGTTAGGTAATTCACATCATCACAAGTTGGTTCAATTAACACAGTTTGTAACATGTAATTCACCCCAGAAACAGTAAAACACTTTGGGGGAGTAAAACTCACAATGAGAGTAGTAGTATCAATCAAAGAGTGATTATTCAACTGGATCAGCTTTAATAGCACGCATGCAAGTAGGGACTCAAATCAGCATCTAAGTTGGTAATGGTTATAACTTGGATCCGATTATGAGTTTTCACCCTGGATTGAACCTATAGGACACTAGTATGGTGATGGATGTTAGGGTAGTATCAATTTTTAGTCTGGCTTCTGGGCACCGGTTCGCGTGCCAGCCCAAGTCAGTTGTTTGATATGTTCGAATAATGGTACGGGAATACTAATAGTACCCACATTTTTTCATTTAATAAAAATTAACTTTTCATTAAGGGAGTTTGGGTGTTTGGGAGTCTAGGTTGCCCAAAATTGAGTTTCCGCTTTCACCGTCCGGAATTCTCCCGAACTTGCATTGGGCACGCCCTTGGTGTCCAATCGACCATGGAATCTCCTGGAATACTTCCCGTGTTCCAACTATAGTAAATGTTGGGTTTGGTCAGTACCTGGTTCCAGTAGGTTCGTTACCCGGTAAACTGCCGAAACTAGTTTAAAGTAAAGCCTTTCTACCTCCGTAAATTTCCCTTTAATACATAAGTTTGATAAAAATCTGTAAATTTTTATACAAGTCTGTAAAAATATATAAATTATGAGAAAAATAATTCGGGAATTTATTTAGCCATTTTAACTCCTCAAATAAATTATTTGTAAAACCGTATTTAACCGAATAGTTTACATTGCTTATCATATGATGTCTAAAAATTCTCAATATATACCAGAAAGCTTCGTATATGTCCAGGAACTCCCTGTAAAAATTTGGGATTTTTCTGATTTTGTTTCGGTGTGTTTCCGGCTACCAAAAACTCCCAGAAACACGGATTTTTAATCCCAATCAAAATTCAACCAATGGACTCCCAAACTTCCTAGAACATTCCCTATATACTCTTTCGTGTTTATGTAAATTTTGGGGATTTATAGACTCCGTTTGGCATTTTTCCTGAATTTCTTTTGGTAAAACAGTCATAAATTCGCCAAAACTCATAGAAAATTCCAAAAATTCTAGCATCACGGAGATTCCTGTCAATACCCTACATGACCACACCAATTTTCAGCTCAATGCAAGCATCACAGACCAAGTTATAGTCCAAACAATATTCTGCCTATGCTAATGAAGGTTTCGGGTGTTCTACCTAGCGCAAGCTCCTTTCCCGTGTGTTTTTCTCGAGTCTAGAAGTGTGTGGTTGCTATATTTAGTACCTACACATCAAGAACAATCCAAACATGCCATAACCCATGTCATTCAAGCCTTGTTTCACTATTTTTCGGTTAATCACTTTGTTATTCGCTTTTGTTCGATTAGGGTATCAAAAGCCAAAGTTTAGTGATCTTGGCTATCATATAACATCATGGAATCCCTGAGGTGTTCTTCTTCAGCTAAGAACCATGTTTTAATCATCCATTAACATGGATTAAAAAGAGTTCTCATAGCCTAGTTCAGGTTTAATCAAGAAAACTTCATCAAAACCTTAATAAACTTGAAAAATACCTATCATTTGGCTGAATTTAGGTGATGATCAGCTGTGTTCTTGAGAGTTATGAGCAGATTTTGAGGTGAAAGATGAAGAAATAACAATATATATATATATAAAAGCGGGGGCGGTCGCAAGGTAGGGTACCCCTACCCCACCCCCTGCTTTGTCGTGCTTCGTTTTTCGCGTTAAAAAGATGATGTTTATCTTCATTCTCGCATTTAGGTTCGTTTTCGGGTCCCACACACGTCCCCGATTTGCCAAACGAGACCTTTTTTCAAGTTTTTAGTGTTAAAAGACTCGGTTTTAAAAACCGTGCATAACCGTCTCGAAACCCGAACACGGTTATGTTTTAATCATAATGGCCTCATATTAGGGTAGTTTAAGTGTCTTTAGGCTTGATTGAGCGTTTGTTGCATGTTTGGTTGTCTTTCAATGCTCTCAAAACGAAGGTGTTTGATGTTATTAGATTAGGCGGTTCTAGACGGAAGTTAGTGGATAAACGTAAACCGATTCGGTAGAATGTTATTACAGAAAGGAGTAGAAACAGAATACAGCGGAAGTCTTCATTCATACCATAAGAGCATATAAGTCCAGCTACCAGAGTTCCTAGAGAGAATCCGGCAGCACCTCCCCGTAGGGATGCAAAAAATTAAATGACAAATGGACACACACACATATATAGGGAGCCAAGTTCGCTCGGATGTGCTATAGTCAAGTTCGTGCGAACTTGACTAAAGACACATCAAGTTCGAGCGAACTTGACCAATACAGGTCAAGTTCGTGCGAACTTGATCCCTTTTACACTGAAATCTCCGTATTTCGGTCGTGTGTTCGATTCTAACCTATACAATATTCAACACACGCTCTATCTAGCCTAGTCGACAAGTGACGAACACCAGGTGCACCAAAAGATTCCCCCTTGTTCGTTACTGTCGAATCTTGGTCTTCAAATTTGAGCCGTGTTTGAATATTCTGCAACTTCAATCAAGGTATCTGCCGATGTCGTTGAAACGCGTCAACAAATTCCCCCTTAATTGATGATCCGGGTTTGCATTATCAACGTTAGATTCCCCCTGAAATCTACAGTTCAGATATTTGTTTGCATAGTTTCCAACCTCCTCTGATTTACTTGACCGAATAGATTATCTTGAATAGACACCAATTTGAAGCTCATCAATGCAGCTTCTCCATTTCAACTTTAACCACATCCGCATTCAGTTTAACGCATATCTCCCATGCTCGATCTTCCGATCTTCAAAACTCAACCGGCAATTGATAGAAACTTCAAAATACCACACCGGTAAATTTCAAATCAATGTTTACCCGCAAAAATCTGAAATCCCAATTTCCGTAATCACTCCTGATCAGCAAATCGGTAATATTTATCAATCAGTAAATCATCATCGGAACCAAATAATCTGGTAACACTTCGACTCTGAGAAACATTCGTACGCGGTCAAAATCACATTCTTCTTCTTCAGTCACAATGTCATATATATACCTATCTACGGTAGACCAGCGCCACTTAATCATCAAACATCATCATCCAACGGCGATTAGTCCAAAGAGAAGAATGATTCATATGCTTGAAGACTAAAAATAATGGCCACCAAAGGTTATCATCAGATTTCCTTGGTAATTTTGAAACCATCCGTCTTCGGAGCTAGTCATTAATTCCTAAGATCATCACCGAACGTTTTGAACGTCCTCAGTTCCTCACAGGTATTAACGACTGCTAATCCAGCTAACTGTTCCTTCACCGGAGATCAGGACTCTAACCCTTAAGCATCACTCTGTTTCATGAACTGAAACCTCGGAACTTCCTGTGATCAAGAATCCCAAATGGATAATCTCTTTCGTCAGCAACTGGTACACTTCTTTGTCTGGAAGATCCGATCCCATAAATCATCTTCCTTAATCATGGTACCACGTACAACCCGGGGCAACTGAAACTACAAAGCATCCTTATCTCCTGGCGGTTAGTCCAGTCAATAATTCATGTGCAAAGCAGAGTTAAAGATAGGTAGTCGTGTGTGCTTCCAAACCATACGCGCGACTCAGGTGTCAATCCACAACCATGACCGCAGAATCTGATAAACAACTCTTCCAAGACTCAGTTATGTAACCACCTGCTTTCAAACTAGGCATCAACTTGATCAATTTACTAATTTGATTCTTGTGGAATGTTTAAAGTACTAAATTGAAGTCCTTGATTGGATTCTTTGTCTACTTTAATGTGTGTATATAAGTTGATCACCAAGTTGACGATTATGTGTTTATGTGATTAGTATTGATTTAGATAATGAAACGAGTGTATTACCATAAGAACATGGTGGATACGTTGTTGGTACTTCCTATATATAAGTTGTCTTATTGTATTACCCTTGTAGCGTTATCCGAATCACTTTAGGATTTTGTGTTCAATTGATTCAAATGTTTAATATTCAAATCCTTGTAGAATTTTACTATTTTAAGTATATTAGATTCTTAGAATGATATCCAAAGTACTATTATAATGCTTGATTAGATTTCAAATAATACTCTCACAACTTTATGACCGATTTCAATATTGTAACAAAGACCAAAGTACAATTTATCATGGCATAAAATTACTTAGTAATAATCATGTTGCCATATACATAACTCTTTTTGTCACAAGTTTCAAAATCAAGATAATGTATTGCAATGCTAAACCTTTTTGCCAATTCTTGGTTTCAAAGAGTCCGTTTTCAATTGACAACTCTAGTAGTTGCCAAAGAATTTCAATACCCAAACCTTTTGCCATTAATTTGGCCAATAAAATCTATGTATTCGCTGACATTCTTTGTTGATGTCTTTTTCATATATGTTTCATGTTATTGATTATTCATCCGGGCCTTAGACTTCTTTAAACAAAAGACAATTTCATGTATTCTTTGTATTGTAAAACAATGTTAAAAATAATGAAACCATTTATTACTAGTTGTTTTGAGCAATATGTAACGTGACTCCCTGATATTTCCACTGCGTGTTGTTATATTACGCGATTGGGGTGTTACAAAAACATCAATATTCTTTCGGTTTGCTTGAACAACCAAAAGTGTCGGTTTAGAAGTGAGATAACATTGCCATAGATCGCACCACTAAAATCACCGCACACATCTAAAAGTCATGATGCCATTTAGGTAATCATTGACCATCTGACTATGTCAGCACACTTTTTGTCGATTCGTGAGGATTACCTTTGATAGCAAACTTGCTAAGATTTATGTCAATGAGATTGCATCATGTCATCGTGTTCCTTCGAACATCATAAAAAATCATGCCACTCGTTTTTTTATCTCATTTTTTGAAAACCATGCAATTTTCCATGAGAACTAAACTAAATCTAAGCACTGTTTACCATCCTCAAACGGAAAGACAAACCAAAAAGAACAATCCAAACACTTGAAAACATACTTAGAGCTTATGTGATTTAACTTGGATGATAGTTGAGATTCGCATATACCTTTGATCGAATTCTCCTACAACAATAATTATCACTCCAGCATCAACACGGCACCTTTAGAAGTTCTATACGGTCGAAAATGTCGCTCACTTGTCTGCTAGAATGAGGTTCGTGAAGCTCAGCTCACCGGACATGAACTCATTCTAGAAACCACAGACAAAGTCAAGAAAATTCGCGATAACCTTCTGACAGCTAGAAGCCGTTAAAAGAGTTATGCGGACAAATGACGCAATCCCTTGGAATTCCAAGTCGGTGATCATGTCCTTCTCAAGGTATCCCCTTAGAAAGGTGTAGTTAGATTTGGAAAGGAAGGAAAACTTGCACCTCGATATGTTGGACCATTTAAGATTGTTGAGAAGATTGGAAAGGTAGCCTACAAACTTCAGCTGCCTCTTGAACTTAGAAATGTTCATCCAACTTTCAATGTGTCCAATTTGAAAAAGTGTTTTGGTGATGAAAACCTCCACATCCCTCTTAATGAAATTCATGTTGTTAGCACGATACACTTTGTCGAGTAACCTGTGGAAATATTGGACCGTGAAGTCAAGAAGCTCAAATGCAAAAGCATACCAATTATTAAAGTTCGCTAGGAATCCAAATGTGGCCCATAATTTATTTGGGAACGAGTGGATCAAATTGTGACATTTCATGTTTTCAATGCTTGTTCAATCTCGATCTTTCAAACCAATTCGGGAAGTGAAACTGTAAACTGCTACGCAAACGTAATCAGTTTAATGCGCCGTACACTCTGAAACAATGACATAAGCTAAACATACCCCAAATATCTTTTACATAACTTAGAAATAAGTTTTGAAGGGTTTGGTATTGCAAAAACAAGTTTATTCAAACTCAGTGGCTATTTTGCAAAACCTGCGAATGTATGTCAATTCGCGTATTTCTTAATACGGAACACGTACGCACATTAAAAAAATTTTGTAATCATTAAAATCTTGTATTTTAGTGATGAGAATGCAAAAATATCATTCTTTACGCAATTACGGTCGATTTTGCATTAATTAAAGCGTTCGTCATAATTAAGCGAAAAACGCAACCGTACAACCGAACGAACTGACATCCATGACATTTCCGAGCATATTTCAAGTACCCTATCCTTTATCATCCTTATATAGCTTAAAAATGAGGTTAACGGGTGTTAGAGGTGCCAAAACGCGACGATACAAGTCCAGGGGCCATTTCTGTAATTTTTCAAACGTTGCCCCAGACTATGCCCTTACGGACCATAAGGAGGGACCCATACGGTCCATAAGCAGGTGCCAGATGCAGAATATTTGCTTGGCCTCCATGTTCTGCCATGTTGTGCCACCTCTTGACACCTAGCTCGAAATTGCCACACTCCATCTACTTCTAACACATCACTAGACACTTGTTAACATCCTAGAATCATCCCTAACATGGCATGATCTTGTGATCATGTTTCAAGTATAAATAGATGTGTTCATGCTCCATTTCATTTGCTCACTTCCATCTTTCTCTCCTATCTTCTATATTGGAGGTTCTTGATCATTTTGGGAGCTTCCTAGAGTTGAAGACCTCTCCTTGGACCACTAGTAAGTGCTCCATTCCAGTCTTCTTTTATTTTTAGCTTGTTATGAACTAAAAGTCAATAGTTTGACTTTCGGTTCTGACCATAATTGGTCAAGTCAAAGTTCAATTGAACTTTGCAACGTGATCGTAATCACAAAGGTTATGATTTCTAGCGATTGCATCTTCTGATTACCATGTTTACTAGTCGAAGTGATTCGGTCAAAAATGCACATTTTGTGCATTTTACGATGGAACTATTTTTGAGTATCAAAACACTAAGTTTTGATACCAAATCAGTTTTGCAACTTAGTTAGACATGTTTTGACATGTCTAACTCGTCACTTCTAGTTTAGTGCTTATTTAAGGTCGTAAGCCGAGAGGTCTTGACCACCTCTTGGACTTTCGAATCTGACTTGTTTCATCAATCTTAGGATCCAACCAAACGCATATCTGCGACCATAGTTGTATAGGGAATAACCCTATGAGGTTATACCTTATGGTCACTGAAGGTTCATGATCAGGCGGTTCTAGACGGATGTTAGTGCATAAACTTAACGTAACAGTTTCGGTAGAATGTTATTAAGAATAAAGTAGAAACAGAATGCAGCAGAAGTCTTCATTCATACCGAAAGAGTATACATCATTAAGTCCAGTTGCCGGAGTTCCTGGAGAGAATCCAGCAGCACCTCTCGTAGGGATGCCAAAAACTCAAATGACAAATGAACACACACCACCTATTTATAGGGAAACACACAAGTTCTCTTGACATGTGCAAAAGAGGACAAGTTCGGGCGAACTTGTCTGCCACATGTCAAGTTCGAGCGAACTTGACCTCCACAGGTCAAGTTCCGGCGAACTTGTTCCCTTTTACACTGTAAACTCCGTATTTTGGTCGTGTGTTCGATTCTAACCTATACAATATTCAACACACACTCAATCTAGCCTATTCGACAAGTGACGAACACAAAAATGCATCAACAGATTCCCCCTTGTTCGTTACTGTCTAAGCTTTATCTTGATCTTAGAAACTATGAGCCGTGTTTGAATATTCTGCAACTTCAATCAAGGTGTCTGCCAATGTCGTCGAAACCCGTCAACAGATTCCCCCTTAATTGATGATCCGGTTTGCATTATTAACTTTCAATACCACTGAAATCTGCAGTTCAGATCTTTTTGTGTGGTTTCTGACTCCTCTAATTTACTTGACCGATAAATTTCTCGAATAACCATCAACTCGAAGCTAATCAATGCAGCAGCTTCTCCATTTTGTCGATAACCGCATCCGAGTTCATTTTTTGAATAAGCGTTGAGCATCGAGAGTTTATTCCGCACACTCCTAAAGTATCAAAAACTCAATCGGAAATTGATAGAAACTTCGAATCACCGCATCAGAAAACTTCAAATCAACGAATTCCCTCAAAAATCTGAAATCCCTATTTCCGTAATCGCAGTTAAGTACCCTTCAGAAATATTTGATCAGCAAATCGGTAATCTGCTCAGTCAACAAATCTTCATCGGAAACAGATAATCTGGTAAAACATCGAATCTGAGAAACATACGTCCGTGACCAAAATCACATTCTTCCTCTTCAGTCACAATGACAGAAATATAGCTATCTCCGGTAGACCAGCACCACTTAATCACCAAACATCATCATCCAACAGCGGTTAGTCCAAAGAGAAAAATGATTCATCTGCTTGAAGACTAAAAATAATGGCCACCAAAGGTTATCATCAGATTTCCTTGGTAATTTTGAAACCATCCGTATGCGGAGCTAGTCGTTAATTCCTAAGATCATCACCGAACGTTTTGAACATCCTCAGTTCCCCACTGGTACTAACGACTGCTAATCCAGCTAACTGTTCCTTCACCGAAGATCAGGACTCTAACCCTTAAGCATCACTCTGTATCATGAATTGAAAACTTGGAACTTCCTGTGATCACCCGATGAATCTCGATCCTCTACATTTCCCGATAATCTACAATCGGTAACCATCCGGATACTGTTGCAGCAGTCATGAATTTCAAAAATGCTGGAATCTTCAATATTAAAAAAAATTTATTCCCCCTCATTTTTGCAAATGCTGACCATACTAAAATTTTCGCTGAAATTCCCCCTGAAATCCGGAACTTTCAGTATTTAACAAATGTGGATATAACGTTTAGGCCCATTACTAGTCACGACACCTAAATGACCAACATTTTGCACCGGTATCAATGACTCTCTCGTTATCTTCAAAATTTTGTGACCGTATCACCAAATCTGTACTCTGAAGCTCTAGACGGTGTCCCCGAACATCCCGGTTCGGCCTTTGAAAACTCAAAAAAAATTCTATTGCCATTTTTTTCCTGGACACTCATCTCATCAATACGATCAACAAAATTTTTCCATTCCTTTGTTTTTTTAGGCTCCTTGACTAGTTCGGGCAAACTTTTATGACAAGTACGGGCGAACTTAGTCAGTATGTGACAATTTCGGGTGAACTTAGTCAGTTTGTGACAAGTTCGGGCGAACTTGGTTGGCCACCACGAAGTTCGGGCGAACTTGCTTGAAATAGACAAGTTCGGGCAAACTTGTGCTTAATTTCAAAGAAAATCAGTCAAGTTCGGGCGACCTTGATAAGAAATCTTGAAAATCCTTGTCAAGTTCGGGCAAACTTGGTCCCCCAAATCAGCCTTTTTCACATTTTTCGATCCAGAATCCTTGTTTCTTCGAATTGCGAGATGAATCCACCATAGATCTGGTCAAAAATCACTTTCTAACAGTCATATCCATTCAATTTTACTTTTCATCCGTGGATTGTGTGTTTATTTCAAGTTTTACGTCCAAAACCCCTCCTAATGTCCATAAATATCCAAATTCATGAGCGTAGGTGATAACCATAGCTCTGATACCAATTCAAGGTATATGATCAGGCGGTTCTAGACGGAAGTTAGTGCGTAAACTTAACGTAACCGCTTCGGTAGAATGTTATTAAGAATGGAGTAGAAGTAGAATGCAACAGAAGTCTTCATTCATACCGAAAGAGTATACATCCTTATAAGTCCAACTGCCAGAGTTCCTGGAGAGAATCGGTAGCACCTCCCCGTAGGGATGGCAAAAACTCAAATGACAAATGAACACACACCACCTATTTATAGGGAAACACACAAGTTCACTTGACATGTGCATAGGAGGACAAGTTCGGGCGAACTTGTCTACCATATGACAAGTTCGGGCGAACTTGTCTGCCACATGTCAAGTTCGAGCGAACTTGACCTCCACAGGTCAAGTTCGGGCGAACTTGTTCCCTTTTACGCTGTAAACTCCGTATTTTGGTCGTGTGTTCAATTCTAACCTATACAATATTCAACACACACTCAATCTAGCCTATTCGACAAGTGACGAACACAAAAATGCATCAACAGTCACGTCGTTTGGTTAGTGTTATGATAAGTCGCCTTGATGTTCTTCAAGAATGACCAAAATGCCCTTTTTGCGCATAAATCGATTTTAAGCCTATTAACAATGTTTTGACATATAAACTGATGTTACAACATTATTAAACATTTTTTGGGATATAAGACTTATCATAACACAAATCTAACCATCCAAACCTATATTTACACAAATGACCCTTTAAAGTAGCATAAACTACCTTAACGAATCATAAGGGGTCAAAAGCACTTAGGATTCATTTAAATCAGAATGTTGAGTTGTTAAACCATTTCATATGAGTTCCAACAATCATTTAGTTTACAAGACCTCATTCCATCCGATCCTCTGATTAAAGTCTCGATATTAACATAGTTATCCGATATTAGGACACGCTTGGATCTTTGAACTCTTGAGTTTGTTTGACCATGGAAACAAGGACACTCTTGCAATCCCAAGTGAGTACATAGTCCCCTCTTTTACGTTTTTCAAATGTTTTCGGGTGATTCATATGTGCATATCACTACTTTCGGTTTTCATGACATTATACATGTTTTGTTTTCATTCTAGTACAAACGACACATGGTTTCAAAGACATTTTACATGGTATATTGACTTAGTATACCTACACATGGTTTCAAAGACATTTTACTTGGTATATTGACTTAGTATAACTACACTTGGTTTTAAAGACATTTTACATGGTATGTTGACTTAGCATACCTAGTACACGATTTCAAAGATATTTTGCTTGGTATATTGACTTAGCATGCCAAGTACATGGTTTCAAAACATTTTCATAACATGCTTACATTGTTCAAGACATATTGGTGTGTTGAATATACAATGATACATTCATTAACATTGAGGCTGATTGGTAGTATGTAATGGTACCAGAGGTTTGACACCCCATTCCTGCTTTCTAATTGTTTGGAAGTATCCATTGGGGAATGACAAAATCCGATGAACGCTTGATAAAACTTTGTCATCATAAGTGTTTATCCGATAGTTAACAAGGCTTGAATGTATTCGCCAATAATCCTAATATATGTTTTTACAATAAAAGCAGTGGTTTATAAAACAAAACTTTTGGATTTAAACTAAACCTTTTTTTATTCTAAAACATTGTTTTATACACGACACTTTGGTTATATAAAGACGTTGATTTTTACATGACAAAGACGATTGGTTTATAACAAGGACGATTCGTTTATAACACGGACGATTGGACGATTGATTTATGGTAGGTGTTTTAGATAACGAGGCATGTGTAATATGATAAAAGCATGGTAGATACGCTGTTGGTACTTCCTATATATAAGTGCTTTTATTATATTACGTATCGTAGCGTTATCTACATCAGTTCAAACAAACTACAAGGCAAGACATTTAATAATCATCGTTATTAAGTTAACCTTGCATCATTTATTTTATATCATTTGATTTTCATATGATTACATAAAAGAAACACTTCTATCACGATTCATGGCTATTTTTGAATTAGTTAAACTTTTCTTTAAAACATTCAAAGCCATGAAACATCATTACAAAACCTATGTTACTCACAGGCATTTTTATGTTGACGTACCTATTTTCACATATGTTTCAGGTTTACTTATGTGATGATTGTCGCCGCATGCTAGACATATGATGGACTCGGGCCTTAGTGACTTTAAAACCTGAAAGACAATTTGTTTGTATTTCATTTCCGTTATTCCAAGACAATGTAATTCGATAATTCAATAAAACAAAACTTTAAGCACCATGTGTTGTGAAACAATTTGTAACGTGACTCCCCAAGTGTTTCCGCCGCGTGTGTTGTACTACGCGATTTGGGGTGTTACATATTGGTATCAGAGCCATGGTTATATGGAATTAGGTTATTAGTATTGCTTTGACCTAGTCTATAACCTTCTTAGGATCCTAACGTGAGTTTTTCTTACATTTAGATTCTTAATACAATACCATCACCTCTCCTTAGGTTATTACCAAAAACAAAACATAATTCTTTCCCTAGAGTCAAAAATTTTCCAAAATTTCCCAAGAAATCATCTATCCTTAGCTAATTTATTTTTAGGCCTTTTGCCTTCAAAGTTTTCAAAATCTCGTCAAAGTTTGGGCTTTAATAATGTGAACATGTGCAATCTGGAAGGGTGAATACCTGTACCTTGAGCTTTCTGTCTAAGGCTAGAGTGTTCGTACAAATCCGCATCATCAGACCAGTCACTCTTACCTGGGAACTCTTGGGGTGAGTGTCCACTTATAGGCTAAAGCATGTCTTCACGATACATTATAAAGACCCATTTACTTTGATTAGTCACTATTTCATTTGTTTTTTTAAGTAACGAACAAATGATCACAATCCTTATACTTCGTCGATATTTATAACATTCATTTTAACTATCCTTTATAAATCTAATTCATTCTCTCTTATATTTCCCCTCTCTTTTAGGATGCCTCCTCATCGCAACACTACTCATGACGCCGATATGGCGGCTATGATTGCTCAGCAAATAGCTGATGTGCTTCCAAATCTCGTGACTCAAATGAATCAAGCCAACAACAACAATAACAACAACAATGCATCATGTAACTACAAACAATTTAACTCAGCTAAACCGCTCAGGTTTAGTGGTTCTGAGGGAGCTACTGGGCTCCTACAATGGTTTGAGAGTCTCGAGAGCACATTCCGCCATGTTCAGTGTCCCAACAAGCGCAAAGTAGAGTTTGCATTGAGTGAATTCCAAAAGAGAGCACTCACGTGATAGAACAGAGTTATGAGAGATAGGGGTGCGAATGTTGCAATGGGTCAAATGTGGGAAGAGCTTCGAGCTCTTATGATGAAGGAATTTTGCCCACGTCACGAGCAAAGGGCACTAAAAAACGAATTCCGCGATCTGAACAAGATAGTGGAGAACATCATGCCTACACCGACCGTTATGAGGAATTGGGCTTGTTATACCCCACAATGGTTACGCCTTTGGATAAGGCAATCGAGAAGTACATTGATGGCCTTCCTGATCCAGTTTAGGATATAGTCACTGGTAGCAACCCCACTACTGTGAGACAGGCTATCGAATCAGCTGCTACCCTAACTAAATCTCAAATCAGGAAAGAGAAATTGTTCCGTAAAGACGACAAGGAAAAGGCTGCTAAAACCATACAAGAGAAACCCAAAGAAACCAAAGTTGAACCTTCTAAGAAATCGAAGAAGCGTAAGGCTTCACAAAACTTCACTGTGGTTACTCAACCCAACCAAGCTACTCCCAACCAACCAGCACAAACCCCTGCTAGGAAACCATACAATGGAACCCCACCTTTGTTCAACTAATGTAACCTCCATCATGCCAATGTCCGTTGTCGAAATGCTTAAATTGTGGGCGTTTTGGACATACGGCTAACGTTTGCTAAATTGTTGCTACACAAAACCAAGTTGTTAACAACCCTGCTCAGGAGCATGCTCTTAACGCTGGAGTTAACGAGCCTCGTGCCAACAATGATGCATTTATAAACAACTAGAAGTTACATTTCGATTTCTTTTGTTATCTAAGACTCATATACACTTCTCAATTATTATGAAATGATATTTCATTTATAAACTGATATGCTTGAGCATATATGTGTAATGTATGTCTATATATCAAATTACAAAGTTCTCATTCTTTACGAAATTGAACGACTCTCGTAATGCATCTCATTGTGAACACACATTCTTTATCGAACCTATGAAACCATCCATCCATGAAACTTGTGAGACGCACGCACTATTCCAATTTTTGAAAACAAAGCATTCTTCTTTGACCATGTCCAAAATCCACCACTTGGCAAGATAAGCTATCCGGACTATGCAACGAATTAAGTAATTATGGGTGCACATATAATTATGAAATTCGATGCATGGAAACCCTAGTGAGTCCTGTTAAGTGTGATAACATAAAATATAGAGTGACTAAATAACGAGACGAGTGTCATACAATAAGAACATGATGGATACGACGCTGGTACTTCCTATATATAAGTGTTCTTATTGTATTACCTGTCGTAGCGTTATCCAAATCACTTGAGGATTTTATGTTATCCATGACCAATATGTGTTATCTTAGACAAGAATCCAAAACTACCTATATTCATTTCCACTTTTGACGAAGTATCCATTGAGGAAAATGAATTATCCATTCATTTTCGCTTCTGAAGAAATATCCACTAGGAAATGAATAATCCAATCATAATCCTTCATTTCCACTTCTGATGAAGTATCGACCGAGGAAAATGAATTATTCATTCATTTTCGCTTCTGAAGCAATATCTACTGGGAAATGAATAATCAAATCATAGTCCTTCATTTCCACTTCTGACGAAGTATCCACTGAGGAAAATGAATTATCCATTCATTTTCTCTTTTGAAGAAATATCCACTAGGAAATGAATAATCCAATCATAATCCTTCATTTCCATTTCTGATGAAGTATCCACTGAGGAAAATGAATTATCCATTGATTTTCGCTTCTGAAGAAATATCCACTGGGAAATAAATAATCCAATCATAATCCTTTATTTTCACTTCTGACAAAGTATCCACCGAGGAAAATGAATCATCCATTCTTTTTCACTTCTGAAGAATATCCACTAGGAAATGAATAATCTATTCTTAATCCTTCATTTCCAGTTCTAAAGAAGTCCTACTGAGGAAAATGAATTATCTATTCATTTTCACTTCAGAAGAATATCCATTGGGAAATTAATAATCTATTCATAAATCCTTCATTTTCACTTCTGAAGAATATCCACTGGGAAATGAATAATCCATTTTTAATCCTTCATTTCTAGTTCTAACGAAGTACCCACTGAGGAAAATAAATTATCTATTCATTTTCACTTCTGAAGAATATTCATTGAGAAATGAATAATCTATTCATAAATCCTTCATTTCCACTTCTGAAGAAGCACCCACTGAAGAAATAAATAATCCATTTATTTCCACTTCTGAAAAAACATCCACGGAGAAATGAAAGACAAGCTAAAACCTTATAGAATCTTCTATCTCAATAGTCAGATTCCTAAAAGGATACTCGTAGTGTTATTGATTTATATGGTTTTACCACAAATCAGCCTCTCATTCCCACATCCAGCATTACTTGAGGAAGTATACTTCTTGCATTACTTGAGGAAGTACCTACTAAGGGAAAGGATAAGTTATGCGTTACATGGAATTTTATAATGGGTTATTCTATGCAACTGGATAAAAACCCTAGATTCCATACAAGAAATTTGCTTAGCACAAACTCATGAAAACAGTCTCCTACAAATATATTCTAGATTTATGCAAAAAGAATCCTACGAATAAATTTCAAGATGAAATTTCCTAAAGGAGGGGAGACTATGACATTTCACGTTTTCAATCCTTGTTCAATCTCGATCTTTCAAACCACTTCTGGAAGTGAAACCGCAAACTGCTACGCAAACGTAATCAGTTTAACACGACGTACACTCCAGAACAATGACACAAGCTAAACATACCCCAAATATCCTTTACATAACTTAGAAATAAATTTTGAAGGGATTGGTATGCAAAAACAAGTTTATTCAAACTTAGGGGCTATTTTGCGAAATCTGTGAAAGTATGTCGTTTCGCATATTTCTTAATACGGAACACGTACACACATTCAAAAATTTTTGTAATCATTAAAATCTTGTATTTTAGTGATGAGAATGCAAAGATATCATTAGTTACGCAATTACGGTCGTTTTCGAATTAATTAAAGTGTTCGTCGTAATTTAGCGAAAAAAACGCAACCGTACAACCAACAAACTGACATCCATGACATTTTCGAGCATATTTCAAGTTCCCTATGCTTTATCATCCTAATAGAGCTTAAAAATGAGGTTAACGGGTGTTAGAAGTGCCAAAATGCGATGATACAAGTCAAGTGGCCATTTCTTTAATTTTTCAAACTTTGCCCCCATACCATGCCCTTACGGACCGTAAGGAGGGACCCATACGGTCCGTAAGCAGGTGCCAGCTGCAGAATATTTGCTTGGCCTCCAAGTTCTGCCACGTTGTGCCACCTCTTGACACCTAGCTCGAAATTGCCACACTCCATCTACTTCTAACACATCACTAGACAATTGTTAACATCCTAGAATCATCCCTAACACTTGGCATGATCTTGTGATCATGTTTCAAGTATAAATAGATGTGTTCATGCTCTATTTTATTTGCTCACTTCCATCTTTCTCTCCTATCTTCTACATTGGAGGTTCCTTATCATTTTGGGAGCTTCGTAGAGTTGAAAACCTCTCCATGGATCACTATTAAGTGCTCCATTCCAGTCTTCTTTCATTTTTAGCTTGTTATGAACTAAAAGTCAAACAGTTTGACTTTCTGTTTGACTTTCGCTTATGACCTTAATTGGTCAAGTCAAAGTTCAATTTAACTTTGCAACATGATCGTAATCACGAAGGTTATGATCCCTAGCGATTGCACCTTCTGATTACCACATTTACTAGTCGAAGTGACGAGTCAAATTTTTGGTCAAAAATACATATTTTGTGCATTTTATGACGGAACTATTTTCGAGTATCAAAACACTAAGTTTTGATATCAAATTAGTTTTGCAACTTAGTTAGACTTGCTTTGACATGTCAAACTCGTCACTTCTAGTTTAGTGCTTATTTAGGGTCGTAAGTCGAGCAGTCTTGACCACCGCTTTGACTTTCAAATCCGACCCGTTTGATCGATCTTAGGATCTGACCAAAAACATAATTGTGACCATCGTTGTATAGGGAATAACCCTTCGAGGTTATACCTTATGGTCACGTTGTTTGGTTAGTGTTATGATAAGTCGCCTTTATGTTCTTTAAGGATGACCAAAATACCCCTTTTGCGGATAAATCGATTTTAAGCCAATGTAACCAACGTTTTGACATATAAACTAATGTTACAAACATTATTAAACATGTTTTGGCATATGAAACTTATCATAACACATATCTAACAATCCGAACCTATATGTACGCAAATGACCCGTTAAAGTAGCATAAACAATCCTAATATATGTTTTTACATAAAAGCAGTGGTTTATAAGACATAACTTTTGGATTTAAACAAAATCTTTGTTTATTTAAAAACATTGTTTTACATACGACACTTTGGTTATACAAAGACATTGATTTAGACATGACAAAGACGATTGGTTTATAACAAGGACGATTAGTTTATAACACGGACGACTGGACGATTGGTTTATGGTAAGTGTTTTAGATAAAGGGGCGTGTGTAATATGACAAAAGCATGGTGGATACACCGTTAGTACTTCCTATATATAAGTGTTTTTTTATTATATTACGTACCGTAGCATTATCTAAATCACTTCAAACAAAACATAAGACACGACACTTTTTTTTTACACAAGACATGACATATTTTGGATATTAAGTTAACCTTGCATCATTTCTTTTATATCATTTTATTTTCATATGATTATAAAAAGAAACACTTCTATAACGATTCGTGGCTATTTTTGAATTAGTTTAAATTTTCTCTAAAACATTCAAAGCCATGAAACATCATTGCAAAACCTATGTTACTCACATGCAATTTTATGCGGACGTACCTATTTTCACATATGTTTCAGGTTTACTTATATGATGATTGTCGCCGCATGCTACACATAGGATGGACTCGGGCCTTAGTGACTTTAAAACTTGAAAGATAATTTTTTTGTATTTCATATCCATTATTCCAAGACAATGTAATTTGATAATTTAATAAAACAAAACTTTAAGCACCATGTGTTGTGAAACAATTTGTAACGTGACTCCCCAAGTATTTCCGCCGCGTGTGTTGTGTTACGCGATTTAGGGTGTTACACAAATAAAAAGAAAAATACCCACATCTATTTTCACAAGTTTCCTCTAATAAAATTTCGGGATGAAATTTCTAGAGTAGAGGAGACTATGACATTTGTGCCTTTTTAATCCTTGTTCAATTTTGATCTTTCAGACCTTTTCTAGAAGTGAAATCGTAAACCGGTTGGCAAACGTAATCAGTGTAACACGACATACACTCCAGGACAAGGACATAATCTAAACATACCCTAAATACCCTTTACATAACTTAGAAATAAGTTTTGAAGGGTTCGGTATGGCAAAAACATGCTTATTGTAGCTCAGGGACTATTTGCGACAAACAACAAAAGTCTGCCAAATTCTCGTATTTTTTGTTATGAATCATGTTTACACATCCAAAAAATTTTTGTAATCAGTAATATCTTGTATTTTATTCAAAAGAATGCAAAAATATCAATCGTTGCAGATTTTCGGTCGTTTTCATGTTCGTTAAAGCGTTTTACGTAATTATGCAAAACGCGTAACCGTACAACCGAACAAACCGACATCCATGACATTTTTTGGCATAATTCAAGTTACATATACATTAACATCCTCATAGAGCTTAAAAATTAGGTTAACGGGTGTTAGAAGTGATAAAACGCGACGAAACAAATCCAGGGGCCACATCTACCAATTTTTGAAATTTCTGCCCCTGCTAGGGCCTTAAGGACCGTAAGACCATAGTCCATACGGTCCGTATGGGGTCCCCAGCTTAGAAGAATCATGGCTGTTAACTTGGCATCTTCTCCTCGTCCATTTGACATGTGTTAAGACATCCCTCAGATCTTGACACCGCAAGCGACACTTGGCATGATCATATGAGCAATTGAACACTAGAAATAACCATCAAGTTCATCTAATTCTTTGCTCATTTCCATTCTTTATCTCTAATTACTCATTCCTGGAGTTTGCTTCTTCTTAGAGGCCTCGTACAGAGTATTCTTGTCTTCCTAGAACACAAGTAACTGTTCTTTCCTAGTCTTGTTCATTATTTTAGCTTGTTTTGAGCTAAAAGTCAAACAGTTGACTTTCTGTTTGACTTTCGGTTCTGGCCATTTTTGGTCAAGTTAAAGTTCAATTGAACTTTGCAACGTGATCGTAATCACGAAGGTTATAATCCCTAGTAATTGCACCTTCTGACTACCACGTTTCCTAGTCGAAGTGAGGAGTTAAGTTTCGGTCAAAGATGCGCATAATGTGCATTTTACGACGAAACTATTTTTGGGTATCAAAAATTTTTGATACCAAATCAGTTTTGCAACTTAGTTAGACATGTTTTGACATGTCTAACTCGTCACTTCTAGTTTAGTGCCTATTTATGGTCCTAAGTCGAGCGGTCTTGACCGCCACTTTGACTTTGAATCCGACCCAGTTGGTCGATCTTATGATACGACCAAACACATGTATGTGACCATAGTTGCATAGGGAGTAACCTACTGAGGTTATACCTTATGGTCACGTTATTTGTTTAGTGTTATGATAAGTCGCCTTTATGTTCTTTAAGGATGACCAAAATGCTCCTTTTGCGCATAAATCGATTTTAAGCCAATGTAACTAATGTTTTGACATATAAACTAATGTTACAACAATATTAAACATTTTTTGGCATATAAAACTTATCATAACACATATCCAACAATCCGAACCTATATGTATGCAAATGACACGTTAAAGTAGCATAAAAAAATCCTATATGTTTTTACAATCAAAGCAGTGGTTTGTAAGACATTACTTTTGGATTTAAACAAAACCTTTGTTTATTTAAAAAAATGTTTTATACACGACACTTTTGTTATACAAAGACATTGATTTATACATGACAAAGACGATTGGTTTAAAACACGGACGACTGGATGATTGGTTTATGGTAAGTGTTTTAGATAACGAGGCGTGTGTAATATGACAAAAGCATGGTGGATACGCCATTGGTACTTCCTATATAAGTGTTTTTATTATATTACATACCCTAGCATTCTATAAATCACTTCAAACAAAACATAAGACATGACAATTTTTTTTACACAAGACATGACATATTTTGGTTATTAAGTTAACCTTGCATCATTTCTTTTATATCATTTGATTTTCATATGATTATATAAAAGAAACACTTCAATAACAATTCATGGCTATTTTTGAATTAGTTAAACTTTTCTTTAAAACATTCAAAGCCATGAAGCATCATTACAAAACCTATGTTACTCACATGCAATTTTATGCGGACGTACCTATTTTTAAATATGTTTCAGGTTTACTTATGTGATGATTGTCGCCGCATGCTACACATAGGATGGACTCGGGCCATTGTGACTTTGAAACTTGAAAGATAATTTGTTTGTATTTCATTTCCGTTATACCAAGACAATGTAATTTGATAATTTAATAAAACAAAACTTTAAGCACCACGTGTTGTGAAACAATTTGTAAAGTGATTCCCCAAGTATTTCCGTCGCGTGTGTTGTATTACGCGATTTGGGGTGTTACACAAATAAAAAGCAAAATACCCACATCTATTTCACAATTTTCCTCTAACTAAATTTCGGGACGAAATTTTTTAGAGTAGAGGAGAATGTGACATTTGTGCCTTTTCAATCCTTGTTCAATTTCGATCTTTCAAACCTTTTCTGGAAGTGAAATCATAAACCGGTACGCAAACGTAATCAGTTTAACGCGACATACACTCCAGGACAAGGACATAATCTAAACATACCCTAAATACCCTTTACATAACTTTGAAATAAGTTTTGAAGGGTTCGGTATGGCAAAAACATGCTTATTCTAGCTTAGGGACTATTTGCGACAAACAACGAAAGTCTGCCAATTCTTGTATTTTTTAATATGAATCATGTTTACACATCCAAAAAAATTTGTAATCAATAATATCTTGTATTTTATTCACAAGAATGCAAAAATATCAATGGTTGCAAATTTTCGGTCGTTTTCGTGTTCGTTAAAGCGTTTTACGTAATTATGAGAAACGTGTAACCGTACAACCGAACAAACCGACATCCATGACATTTTTGGGCATAATTCAAGTTATATATACATTAATATCCTCATAGAGCTTAAAAATTAGGTTAACGGGTGTTAGAAGTGATAAAACGCGACGAAACAAATCCAGGGGCCACATCTACCAATTTTTGAAATTTCTGCCCCTGCTAGGGCCTTAAGGACCGTAAGACCATAGTCCATACGGTCCGTATGGGGTCCCCAGCTTAGAAGAATCATGGCTGTTAACTTGGCATCTTCTCCTCGTCCATTTGACATGTGTTAAGACATCCCTCAGATCTTGACACCGCAAGCGACACTTGGCATGATCATATGAGCAATTGAACACTAGAAATAGCCATCAAGTTCATCTTATTCTTTGCTCATTTCCATTCATTCTCTCTAATTACTCATTCCTGGAGTTTGCTTCTTCTTAGAGGCCTCGTACAGAGTATTCTTGCCTTCCTAGAACACAAGTAAGTGTTCCTTCCTAGTCTTGATCATTATTTTAGCTTGTTTTGAGCTAAAAGTCAAACAGTTGACTTTCTGTTTGACTTTCGGTTATGACCATTTTTGGTCAAGTCAAAGTTCAATTGAACTTTGCAACGTGATCGTAATCACAAAGGTTATAATCCCTATCGATTGCACCTTCTGACTACCACGTTTCCTAGTCGAAGTGACGAGTTAAGTTTCGGTCAAAGATGCGCATAATGTGCATTTTACGACGAAACTATTTTTGGGTATCAAAACTCTAAGTTTTGATACCAAATCAGTTTCGCAACTTAGTTAGAAATGTTTTGACATGTCTAACTCGTCACTTTTAGTTTAGTGCTTATTTATGGTCGTAAGTCGAGCGGTCTTGACCACCACTTTAACTTTTGAATCCGACCCGGTTGGTCGATCTTAGGATACGACGAAACACATGTACGTGACCATAGTTGCATTGGGAGTAACCTACTGAGGTTATACCTTATGGTCACGTCATTTGTTTAGTGTTATAGTAAGTCGCCTTTATGTTCTTTAAGGAAGACCAAAATTCCCCTTTAGCGCATAAATCGATTTTAAGCCAATGCAACCAATGTTTTGACATATAAACTAATGTTACAACATTATTAAACATGTTTTGGCATACAAAACTTATCATAACACATATCTAACCATCCGAACCTATATGTACGCAAATGACCCGTTAAAGTAGCATAAAAACTCCTAATATATGTTTTTACAATAAAAGAAGTGGTCTGTAAGACATTACTTTTGGATTTAAAAAAAAATTTGTTTATTTAAAAACATTGTTTTATACACGACACTTTGGTTATACAAAGACATTGATTTATACATGACAAAGACGATTGGTTTATAACAAGGACGATTGTTTTAAAACACGGATGACTGGACGATTGGTTTATGGTAAGTGTTTTAGATAACGGGGCGTGCATAATATGACAAAAGCATGGTGGATACGCTGTTGGTACTTCCTATATATAAGTGTTTTTATTATATTACATACCCTAGCATTCTCTAAATCACTTCAAACAAAACACAAGACACGACACTTTTTTATTTACACAAGACATGACATATTTTGGTTATTAAGTTAACCTGGCGTCATTTCTTTTGTATCATTTGATTTTCATATGATTATATAAAAGAAACACTTCTATAACGATTCATGGTTATTTTTGAATTAGTTAAACTTTTCTTTAAAACATTCAAAGCCATGAAACATCATTACAAAACCTATGTTACTCACATGCAATTTTATGCGGATGTACCTATTTTCACATATGTTTCAGGTTTACTTATGTGATGATTGGCGCCGCATGCTACTCATAGGATGGACTCGGGCCTTAGTGACTTTAAAACTTGAAAGATAATTTGTTTGTATTTCGTTTCCGTTATTCCAAGACAATGTAATTTGATAATTTAATAAAACAAAATTTTAAGCACCATGTGTTGTGAAACAATTTGTTACGTGACTCTCCAAGTATTTCCGCCGCATGTGTTGTATTACGCGATTTGGGGTGTTACACAAATAAAAAAGCAAAATACCCACATCTGTTTTCACAAGTTTCCTCTAATTAAATTTCGGGACGAGATTTCCTAGAGTAGAGGAGACTATGACATTTGTGTCTTTTCAATCCTTGTTCAATTTTGATCTTTCAGACCATTTCTGGAAGTGAAATCGTAAACCGGTACGCAAACGTAATCAGTTTAGCGCGGCATACACTCCAGGAAAAGGACATAATCCAAACATAACCTAAATACCCTTTACATAACTTAGAAGTAAGTTTTGAAGGGTTCGGTATGGCAAAAACATGCTTATTCTAGCTCAGGGACTATTTGCGACAAACAACAAAAGTCTGCCAATTCTTGTATTTTTAATATGAATCATGTTTACACATCTAAAAATTTTTGTAATCAATAATATCTTGTATTTTATTCACAAGAATGCAAAAATATCAATCGTTGCAAATTTTCGGTCGTTTTGGTGTTCGTTAAAGCGTTTTACGTAATTATGCGAAACGTGTAATCGTACAACCCAACAAACCGACATCCATGACATTTTTGGGCATAATTCAAACATGAACATCCTCATAGAGCTTAAAAATTAGGTTAACGGGTGTTAGAAGTGATAAAACGCGACGAAACAAATCCACGGGCCAAATCTACCAATTTTTGAAATTTCTGCCCCTGCTAGGGCCTTACGGACTGTAAGACCATAGTCCATACGGTCCGTATGGGGTCCCCAACTCAGAAGAATCATGGTTACAACTTGGCAGCTTCTCTTTCAAAGCCTTGGGCTCCAAGGTCGCGATTTTACCAGCTATTTACGTCCATTTGACATGTGTTAAGACATCCCTCGGATCTTAACACCTCAAGGGACACTTGGCATGATCATATGAGCAATTGAACACTAGAAATAGCCATCAAGTTCATCTCATTCTTTTCTCATGTCCATTCTTTCTCTCTAATTACACATTCCTTGAGTTTGCTTCTTCTTAGAGGCCTCGTATAGAGTATTCTTGCCTTCCTAGAACACAAGTAAGTGTTCTTTCCTAGTCTTGTTCATTATTTTAGCTTGTTTTGTGCTAAAAGTCAAACAGTTGACTTTCTGTTTGACTTTCGGTTCTGACCATTTTTGGTCAAGTCAAAGTTCAATTGAACTTTGCAACGTGATCGTAATCACGAAGGTTATAATCCTTAGCGATTGCACCTTCTGACTACCATGTTTCCTAGTCAAAGTGACGAGTTAAGTTTCGGTCAAAGATGCGCATAATGTGCACCAAATCAGTTTCGCAACTTAATTAGACCTGTTTTGGCATGTCTAACTCGTCACTTCTAGTTTAGTGCTTATTTATGGTCGTAAGTCGAGCGGTCTTGACTACCACTTTGACTTTTGAATCCGACCCGGTTGGTCAATCTTAGGATACAACCAAACACATGTATGTGACCATAGTTGCACAGGGAGTAACCTACTGAGGTTATACCTTATGGTCACGTCGTTTGTTTAGTGTTATGATAAGTCGTTCTTATATTCTTGAAAATGACCAAAATGCCCTTTTTGCGTATAAATTCATTTTAAGCATATGTAACCAAAGTTTTGACATATAAATTTCTGTTACAACATTATCAAACATGTTTTGGCATATAAGACTTATCATACGACACATTTAACCATCTGAACATATAATTACGCTTGTGACATGTTAAAGTAGCGTAAACTATCTTAACGAGTCGTAAAGGGTCAAAAGCACTTAGGGTTCTTTCCAAATCAGAATGTTAAGCTTATAAAACCATATCATATGATTCCCTACACTCATTTGGTTTGTAAGACTTCATTCTATCCAATCTTCCGTTAAAGTTTAGACATGCTAACATAGTTATCCGACACTTTAGGACGCCCTTGAGCTTTGTTTATTCCTTTGATTCAAGGACACTTTCGCAATCCCAAATGAGTACATAGCTCCCCACTTTTATGTTTTGCAAATGTTTTGGGGTGACTCATATGTGCTAAGTCATTTTCAAGTTTTCAAAAACAAAGTCTATGGTTTATATATACAATACGATTTCAATAATGTGAAAAACTTGTTGGTGCGTTATCCATAACACAAATGACATTCATTAGCTTTGGCCGAGCCGACCAGTAGTATGTTATGGTACCATAGGACGGATAATCCCATTATCGGAACTATCCACTGGATTTGGTGGAAGTTTGGGTAATGATAGAAACTGTTTCTGATTAACAAATCATTTGTTGATTGGTTAGTCTGGTTGAACAGACCCATTAGTGGTCTATTGAAGATACCCTTTGGTGGTATAGTCAACAGAGGATTGAATGCATTCATTAAACAACGACCAAAATTTTTCACAATTAAAACACAGACGATTGGTTTATAACACCGACGATTTATTGATGACACGGACGATTGGTTTATAACACAGACGATTTATTGATGACATGGACAATTGGTTTATAACACGGACGATTTATTGATGACATGGACAATGGGTTTATGACACGTACAAATGGTTCATAACACAGACGAATGGTTTATAACACGGACGATTGGTTCATGGTAAGTGATTTTGATAACAAAACGGGTGTAATACGATAAAATCATGGTGGATACGCCGCTGGTACTTCCTATATATAAGTGCTTTTATCGTATTACATATCGTTGCGTTATCCGAATCAGTTGGAAAAATGTTTTCAAATGATGTCACGCAACGATTTTCACTTAAAGATATAAATTATACGAAGTTTTCTTTTAAATCGATTTATTACTCGGTTTTACAAAAGAAACGTTTTCGTCAAGATTCATGGCTACAAGGTGTTCTTTTACTTATATCAACTTGTTAAGTTGGTTAAATATATCGCAATATCAAACTCTTTTTGATTTCAAGGTTTACACTCATCGGACCTCAAAGTCAGATGAGGTATTGCAATATAGATACAAAGCCATGAATTTGATACACTTACAAAACCTATGTACTCACCGGCATTTTTATGTTGACTCTCTTTTCACATATGTTTCAGGAAGACAATGTTTGTTGATATGATGCATGCTTCACGTAGGATTAGATGCGGGCCTTAATGACTTAAAACATGAAAGAAAATTTTTTTATATTTTGTTTATGTTTATCCCAAGAAAATGTAAACATTTAACTTAATAAAACAAAACTTTAAATACCATGTGTTGTGAAATAATTTCCTGTAACGTGACTCCCCGATGTTTCTGTCTCGGTTTGTTGTTTTACGCGATCGGGTTGTTACATAATTTATCTACCACATTCTAATATATATTTATTTTACCTAATCATGTTATAATTTTTCGTTATTTGATATTTACGTTCATTTTATGATGTTGATTTTATATTTTACATGTAATTAAACAATTGCTAATTGGAGAAATTGTTTTTTACATAGTTTAATATAAGACATATATGTACCTTTGAAAAAAAATGATTAATCTAAGCATGGTTTAATGATGTACACTTGTTATGAACATAGGTGTGATAACGTACATATGTGTGCGTACGTGTTAAGAATATGATTTGTTAATGTACATATATGTATATACGTGTTGAGACTATTATATACACATATGTACAATTTCGAACAATCATCTCAGATACTTGCTACACACATATGTACCATGTTGAGAAACCATATTATTAACTTCTTTTTAGAAGTATATTATGAATGTACATATATGTACATTACAAATCAGACATGTACACTTAAAGAAGATGATTGGATGGAACAATATTTGTTAATGTACTTATATATATATATATATGTCTAATCTACATTATTAAATTGTGAATACGTATAATACATATATGTACATTCACTTCTACAACATTTTTAATCATGTTTTAAATAGAACAATATTTTATAATGGTTATATTTTTTAAAATTAAAAAAATAGTTAATTGGAGACAGAAAACATTAAGAAGAATGTAATTAAGTATTTAATTGGAGTGATAACTAATTAATATTTAATATTTACCTTTATACCCTTTTCATTTATTTTTCACACATAAATAATTACAAAACTTTTATTATAAAAATTTCCAAGATCTAAACAATTAATGGCTCAGATTGATTCACCCAGTTCACCCTCAACCTAGTGTTCACTCTAGAGCCTTATATATATATATATATATATATATATATATATATATATGAATGCATGTATGAAAACACGCCAATATAACAAAAAATAAAGACATTTTGAGAAACCACTAATTTATGTGAATATCATAAGTTTTGGAGAAACTTAGGAATTTTGGAATATTTGGTCAATAAATCGTTCTTACTTGAAATTAGGACGTGTCGATCAATTTGTTGTGGAAATAGTTGCATTATTACAAACGCACCTAAATGTGAGTATCACTATCCATCTTTTTACCGATTTATATAATGTTTTTAGGGAAGAACATGCCTTAAAAGGGATATGATATATTTTTATATGAAACATGCCTTTAAACGAGTTATTAATATATTTTTTAGGAAAATATGGTTCGAAAATGAATGTGTTGTGTTTTCTAGGAAAACATGGTTTTGAAATGTGGATGATATAAAAAGGTTTTCGAGGAAAATGGGAACGGATTGAATATAAATTGTTTCGGGGAGAAACAAGGAGGATTACAGAGTTTGGAATATATTTAATAAAAAGTAATATTAATAGATGATAATAAATAACATTGTTTTGTATATATAATTTTCTAAAATATAGCAGCATGAATGCTCTTCGTTTCTTCGTTCACAAACCCCGTACATTTGCTTCGTTTTATGTAAAAATGTATTTTTTCCTGGCATTGGATTTTAAATATGGTTGGGTTTGAATTACAAAGATTAGTCTCAGAAGGAGCTCATAATGATCCTAAAGATTGTTAGCTTGGCTTCTCATTATTTGGATGCTACTTATTACGATTGTTATTATGCACTTTTTGTGTAGTGTGCACACTATAATAAATCATTAAAGTTATTAAATGCCTGTTTAAATATGTATTGATGTTAGAGAAAAAAGTTTTTTTTTTTGTTATTGATCCAAGTTTTATCTCACTAATCGTGTAGATTTCAATTCTCAAAGCAAGTCAGGTCATTTATATTTATATTTATTTTAGGTAACTTTTTTAATCATTTGTTCGTAGTAAAACGAATCCTTAAGTAGGTAGATAGTTCTTTAATGGTTGGTTAGATATCAATAATTACATAACATTTAGTCTTAAAGGTGGCATAACTTATCTATGTGCTAACTACCGATATAGGAACATGGGGCTAAGCAAAACATAAATAACAAAGAATGAGAATATAGAGAAATAAGAATTTTGTAGAGAGAGAAAGGGAAGGAGGGGGCGTCAGTGGCCTCCCGCCGGACACCCTAATCCGACAATACCAATGTCGACAATTGTCAATAGAAAACCGTGTTTATTTTCTGCAAGCAAGCACCAGAGACTGCCTTTTCATAGGCTCTCCAAAAAACGGCCATTAACTCTCATTGATGTTTGATTTGCAGAAAAAAATGGTATCAATCTCCGAAGAGTCCTTGATAGGTCATCCGGAGTGAGGAACCTAATGTTTATTCTTCTCTACAAAGATCTCTTATACGTTAGACTTTGTTTTGATAGGTAAGCGACATTTATAAAGGTAAGCGATTTTTCCTTTCAATTACTTATAGTCTTGATTTACAAAGATGAAGTGCTCTTGAATCATTGTGATGATAATATAGCTAAAGAGTTGCTTAATTTAAACTTTAACATGGTACACTTGATACAAATCTTGGAAAACACATTTAAGTGCTTTAATCTCATGTGACAGACATGTATCTATCTCATGTTTGTAACTATTCCAGATAGGACGCATACAATATTCATACGGTGGGAAGAAGCAATTGTTAAATATGTGAAAAACGAGGGATACAATGTTTGTAACTGTTCTCATGCCTTTACATCATATTTGAGCCTTAGAGTTGGAAAAATAATGTGGTTCAATTGCCTAAAACTTCCTTTTTAGATGAGATTCGTGATAAACCTTTAACCAAATTTTTATTGGCCAGATTGCTCAAGGTTTTAAAATTTACGTGAGCTAATCTTCTGTGTGACATCCAACTACTTCCTTTATTATCTTTTGAAAACAGACATGATTGAGGGTTCTTAATTCTTTCACTAAAGTCAAAGTAGTAGATTGATTTTTTTTTCTGATTCTTTTTCCACATAAATAAACTCTATTATCCTCTAAGCCGATTAATAAGCAAATATCAGGTAAGAGTGTTACTTTGAAGCCTTTGTCACAAAACTGTCCACAACATAGAAGATTATATTTCAAACCTTCCACATCTGCAACCTTTTAAATTGTGAGTGTACCACATGTTATATTACCATATCCTTGAACTCTTCCCTTTACCCTATTTTCAAATTTTTCTAGTTTCACCTAACTTTTCTTTGTAATTGTTGAGCAAGCTCCTATCCCCGATCATGTGTTTGGAGCTACCTGAGTCACAGTACCAGATCTGCTTCATATGAGGGTCTTGAAATGAAGTGGTTAGAAATTTTTAGGTACCTAGACTTTCTTAGGTACTCTGTCATATGCGCAGGTATTTCTGATTCTCTTACAATTCTCATTTGATGAACCGTAACTATTAGATTCACTGTCCAATGATGAGTCATTGATAGTCAATTTGTTTTTGGGCATGTGTTGTTGAATTAGTCTCAAAATTTCAATACACAGACAATTCATTTCATCAGATTTTCCTATTATTGTAGACTTAGATGAAAGGATAATTCCCTGGTTGACTTTAATTGAATTACTTGTTTCTAGGGTTGTATTTAGATCACTAGATATGTTGCTTTTAGAGTTTTCCCCCTTGGTAAAATTTCTTCTCAATTTCGTCTTTCCTTTAAAAGTGTTTTCTTGATTTTGGAAATTGATTTAGAATAAGAGGTTAGGAAGTCAGATTTTCCTGACAAACTAGTTTCTACATCATTTTCTGATGAGAATTTATTAGAATTTGTTTTAGAAGCTTTTATAAAGACAATTGGATTATGAGAGTTTCTTTTTACGTATCCTAACTGATGTGGGTGAAATATATATATATATATATATATACATATATATATACATAGGATTCGGTTCAAGAGAGAACTAATCTCAGTTGTAAGAACCATGAGAACTCCTATCATCCAATAGCATATTTATACATCACGCATAATCGAATTAAATTAAAAGGGTATTTTAGTCTTTTATTTCCTATGCCATATCTTTTCTCTCTCTTCTATTTAAAAGTTTGTCACATCTTTTCTCTCTCTTCTATTTAAAACTCACATTTCACATTTTTTCTCTTTCTTCTATTTAAAATTCAAAACGAGACATCTATTGAGTCGTGATTTTCTGGTGAATTCGTTTGGCAAGATCCTCAAATTTCGTAAACCAGAAATCGGGGTGTCGGGGGTGTAAAAAGATGTTTGGCGTAAAATAAAAATTTGTAAAAAAGTTTTTTGTAAAAATAAAATATTTTTGTTTGGCGTAAAATATTTTTTGTTTTTTGTAAAAAAGTTTAACCCGTAAAATAATTGTTTTTTTCTAAAAAAAATTGATTTAAAGTTTTAAGCCGCGCGTAAAAAAAAAGTTTAAAACCGGCGCGTAAAAAAAGTTTAAAACCACGCGTAAAAAACTTTTATACCGGCGCGTAAAAATTTTAAAACCGTGCGTAAATAAAGTTTAAAACCGGCGCGTAAAAAAAGTTTAAAACCGCGCGTAAAAAAAGTTTCTAAAACGGCGCGCAAAAAAGTTTGAAACCGCGCATTAAAAAGTTTAAAACCGCGCGTAAATAAAGTTTGAAATCGCACGTAAAAAAAAGTTTAAAACCGGCATGCAAAGAGAAACCGGTACGTTAAAAAATTTTAAACTGTACGTAAAAAAAGTTGTATACCGGCGCATAAAAAAGTTCTAAACCGGCGCGTAAAAAAGTTAAAAACCGGGGCGTAAAAAGTTTAAAACCGGAGCAAAAAAAGTTTGAACCCTACGTAAAATAATTTCTTACTGCATGATTAAAAAATAAAATTAATTAAATCAAAAACATTAAATAAAGTACAGTGATTACCACTTTAATTACAATCATTAAAGAGGTTAGTATAAATACCAATTTACCATTATTCCACTAAAAACAAAAACTCGTTAATTAAAGCACAATGATTACAACTATTTTATTGTCTTTTAATCCCATCAATTAAAACACTTTTGATCAATGACTTATATTGGTTCCTACGGTTCTTACAACTCAAGGTGGTTCTCATTTTACCCATCCCCTATATACATACATACATATATATACATACACATATATAGATACATACATATATATATATATATATATATATATATATTATGAAGATATTTCTTTCACACATATTTAATTTTAATAATAGCTTTTACCCTAAAACTAAACCAGACACACGAAAGGCAAGTGTACCTGTCGAATAGTAATAGAACTTTTAGGTAAGAACTGGATATCAATCTATGGACGCGGTTTCTCTATACTAAACTTTTGCTACTATGGAGTTGTTTCACTTAACAAGTTTGGGTTTCCTAAATTATCATGAAAGTAATAAAAATACTAAATTAACAAACTTAACAATATCTATCGGGACGTTGCCTAATCTAAGTATCCACTAATGATCATGTGAGGAACTAATGGAAGCACTATGATGACACAAACTCTCAATTAACTAAGTCCCGATGAAGCTCCCCTAGTTTTATAATTATTTCAGAAAATCAAAACGAAATACATTCTAATTACCTAAATTTCATTCTTTATTAAGCTCGTTTGTAAAGTTGATGTTAATCTTTAAACAAGAGTTACTCATTTGTCAAAACTCCTAACTCGACAACTTAGGGAAAACTAATATGAACAACACGCTAATCACCTTAAATTGCTTTTAAATTGATAATATCCTAGTGTAGTGCTTGATAAAAACCACAAGCATGATCATGCTAGATAACAATGTTGACCTAAATCATCATACTTACACAATTACATGCTCAAGAATTCAAACTAACACTTTCATGATCTTTTCAAATCCAAGTGCAAGAGTACATACACATGCACAAATCATCATCCATTTCATGTTAACAATTACCATTCTTAGTCTCATGTCTTGAATCAAACTAACAAATAACAAGATTCAACAACTATAATCTACACATGGTTTTCCAACATGTCATGGATAAACTACAATCAAACATTCATGAACTACAACCTTAAGCATGCATATGACATCGAAGAACACTACTAGTAAACTACCATGAAGATTAACGAGAACTTATCATCACATCTACTTCCATATCGTCACATAATAAAAAGCTTTAACATAGTTTAAGCAACTACAAGTGTTTAGCCTCTAAGACTCATCAAAACTAGCACAAATTCTTCAACTATTACAAAGTATGACATGAGATTAAAATTGCTAACCAAGTTAAAAGCTATAGTTAAAGGTGGATGATCAAGTATCCAAGTGTTTTGGTCTTGTTGGATCTAGTGGACCTACAAAAGAACAGATGATTGGAGAGCCAAAATAGTCTATATCATATGATCATAAATAACATTGCTTTGAAGATTTGTTCCTCCCAATGGCAATAACATCCACATTCACATCTGCTGCTCTAACTTATGTTAAGCTAAAGTATGTTTTACAAGAACTGTTGAAGACTAGAGTCTGTTGATACCAAAGTCCACCAGAGAGATCCCTTGCTATAGAAGATAAAGACTGTTGAATCCAAGATCTGTTGGACCAACAGAGGTTAAAGCTCACCAGAGGTTTCTTCAACATATGTTGGATCAAAAGATTTTATGTGTATTATCAATGTAACAATGTTTTAGCTAGCAGATGTTAAGAGTTTGTTAGGTCGTTAGATGTCGCTGTCTAGATGACGTCAGCTTAGATTCCTCAGATGTTTGCTTTGTACTATAAATAGAACAGTGCTTGTACTGTTCTATCATCACTTCTTCTTGACGTTTTTTGTACGAACAAAATAGAGTGATCAGGCTGAGGGGTAGTTTGTAATTCTCATGCACACACGTAAATCATAATTTGTAAAAGCATGTTGATGAAAACATTCTCTTCATTGTTGTGATTCAAAAGTTATATTTCCACTGCACTTATCATCTTTTTTCTTATCATCTTTCATTGATTTCCATCTTAAACTTTCACAACAATTTAAACTCAGATCCTAACAAATCTTCCCCTTAGCTCCTCCTTGGCTCCAACTTCCTTCCAAGTGCAGAATTTTGAGGGAAAAACTTAACTTTAAGACCCAACTCTCTTGCAAATGAGCTGCATTCAGTTTATAAACTGCCCGATGTTTGGCATGATCGTGTTGGGTGTTGGCACGGTCATGCTTGGTATGTGTTATTCTTGTTTTCTGTCTGTCATTCTTGTTCGTTACAATTTTCGGAAAAATCTCGCTCAAAAGGTCCGAGGCGAGATCGTGCTGGTAAATGTTCACTGCTAACATTGATGGCGTGCTCTTGAACTGACTGTGCTTGGGCTAATTTGGCCGGGCACGATCATGTCTGCGGTTGGCATGATCATGCTAGTCCGTGATTTCTTCTGATTTGGTTGGTGCTGGTGCGTACTGATGATGGTGCTGGAGATGGTTAACCGGGCACGATCGTGCATGGGTTGGCATGATCATTCCATATTTGACAGTTTGCTGGACTAATCCATTTCATTAGTTTCCACCAATTTCCTCTCATCCCGGCTACAATGTTGCTCTGATTTTGGAACCTATGATGCAAGAATTGCAGGAGACTCATCAATTTTAGGAACTGCTTCAACTTCAAGAAGGGGTATATGTGGACCTCTTACAATGGATTGAAAAAGATCTCGATCATTTCCATTAAGGAAATTGATCATCCTGATTTTCCATTTGGGGTAGTCCTCTCTGACTAGAGTTGGAGGCTTGGACACAAACCCAATATTGAAGGCGTTATTCCAGGATTAGAAGTTTGCCATTTGAGTTAAAGTTTTACGCTTTTGAAAACAGACTATACAACATAAATGTATACTTGAGCAATTGATCGTTTGAAAATGTGTTATTCAATCCGCTTTGATACTAATTGTTGATCCCAGATAAATAATCTATAACTTAATGGCAATTGATTTCAACTATAATGAAAATTATGTTCAGAATTGGAAATAAAACTTTCAAGAAACCAAAGTATAGAATATTCCAGTTTATATCACTTTGAAAAGATTACAAGGTGATTGTGAGCTTATTGGCTAATACAAACAAATACATAAAGAATTATATGTACGTGCATCATGACAGGGCAGTGGAGTATGTAAGATGTGTTTAATGTTATGCACGACTCATTTGTTTTTTGATGATTATATTCTCTATATATAAAGAATGTTATGCATAAATAAATAATAATTTATTCATGTAATTGACCTGTGGAAAGAGAGTTTTGGCATATTAATTATATCCGTCATTCTCCAATAGCCAACTTGGGATATGTGCATACCTTATCAGGTATGGCAATTACTCACCACAGATTTCATCATCGGTTATCTGATGATATGACCCAGTCTTCTTCTTTGCTTGGAGGAGACCATCTGATCCATCTTTTATGCTAAATCTTCGTTGTAGTTATCATTTGTCAGATTCCTTCTTTTTATTTTGACTGGTTATGCATCATATGCTATCAATATGATCAGATTCTTCATCATTTTTCTTGACCACTTACACAAATGATAAAGATAATTCTAACAACGTGTGATTATAATAGATAGAGGCTAAGCCCTTATGAACCGGTGTGACAAAATATCTGCGAATGCCTCCAAGTATCTTTGCAGGTTCCACATTTACCGGAATATCTTAAAGGTGCATTGCAAGAAAGCCTTTACTTCCAAGGACCGGTAAAAATTTATATATGCATGGGTGGTTGTGTGAACTCATGCCAAGGTAACTCAGCCCGTACCTCGACTAGCGCTTGCATTCCGTGCGTGGGCAGGGTCCCTTCAGAAGACAGGTCGACCTTTCTTTAGGTTAAGTGATGTGTAGCTAATCTCGCCATTATATCAGATCTGGGGAAGACAATGTCTCCGCTTATGCTCGTGCACTCCTTAAAGCAAACTCCTTTGGCTCTCTATGTCCAAGTAAGTCATCTTACTCTCATACCTTTACTTTAAAGAAGGGACATGTCCAACGACTGCTTCCTCCTGGGCTTAATCCTCAATTGAAAGCGATCTCCATTGGCTTTCAGCCTTTATTTCAGATGGGACAGAAAAGCATCAATTATTAATCCATTGTTATGCCCTAATTCTTAGTGTTTTTTTCCTGCTCGGGCCCGTCGTACTTCCTTTGACTGCTCCTGATATATAGTGGAAACATTTTGTTATATCCCACAGCTTTGGCAGATCACTTAGCCCCGTTCATCTTAGGTGCACTAGCACTCGATCAGTTATTGCGCACTCTTTCAGGGTGGCTGCATCTGAGAAAACCTGTTGGATGCTCCAATGGAAAATAAATAAGCGGTGCCATGCGATACGATATATGTAGGGTGGTTGTCTTAGTCTCCCACACAGGAAATACACTGGTATAACTTCAACAATTTTTATGAACGAATCGTTGCAGCCAAGCGTAAAAATAAGTTTTTCTACAACCTACATACACGTACGCACACAATGTCGAATAATTACGTATGTAAATATTTATTGGTTAAGAGTTTAAATTATTTGCCGAAGTTAAGTTATAATCGATCACCAACACATACTTATACATTCTTTTTAGGTTTTTGGTTTTCAATGGATATTTTTCTTTGTAATTTATCGTTGATATGTCTGTAATTACTAATAGATTACGACTAGGCCGGGTAATAAAACCCATTTGGGTTATTTTGGGTCATTTTAAAAATGAAGACAAGTCATAATGGGCTGGGAAATAATTAAGAAAGTGTCACGATGGTTTTAAGATATCTATCCTAAATAATTGTTGTCAAGATGGGTATTTCTCTTGGGTAAGGATAGGTATTACTCTTGTGTAAATTGGTAACCCTAAAAGCCCATCACTCTATCAGAGCTCCAGCGACTTCACACAGTGTACACCCCCACTCACCTCACCAATCGCCGTCATCAGATGTTATTCAATTGAAATGCTTTTTTTTCTTCGTTTAGGCTTTGATGGTGACCTCCATCAATCTTCGTTTGGGTAAGCTGATACAATTTTTTTTAAACGTGCTATGGATTTTGATTTTAAGTCAGGGGAACAGAAAGGGGTGGATTGTCAAAAAAGGTTATTTAAGATCACAAGTTTGTTTGTGATGTATATTATATAATTTATATTTGATAAAAATTGCAGAATTTTTATAAAATTAAAGTGTATTTTGGTCTCTATAATTTGCCTAACAATAACCATGTTTGTTCGGTACTCAACTAAATTTGTTCATACTATTTTTTTAAATGATTTAAACAAATAAAAACACCATACTATTTTTTAAGTGCAGCGGAAATATAACTTTTGAATATGTTTATTATAGATTGATTGGATTAGGATTTAGGAGATGATAGTGATAAGTTATATATAACTATATAACATTAAAAAGGAACTGGTATATAACTATGTAATATAATATTTGAAAAGGAAAAGATAAAAAGAGTGTGACATTTGTGGCGATCTGATCGTATAACGATTCCGAACAAATTATCATTCAATGATTTTATTTACGAGATTTGTATTTTTATCATGATGATTACACGTATTCAATTCTTGCAAAATTCCGAACTCTTAAACAACTCCTGGAAGTGAAATCGCAAACTATTACGCAAACGTAATCAGTTTAACGCGACGTACACTCCGGAACATCGACATAAGCTAAACATACCCTAAATACCCTTTACATAATTTAGAAATAAGTTTTGAGGGCTTCGGCATGACAGAAACAAGTTTATTCAAGCTTAGAGGCTATTTTGCAAATTCTGTGAAACTATGCCGATTTGCGTATATCGTTATCCGGAACATGTATGCACATCCAAAAATTTTTGTAATCATTAAAATCTAGTATTTTAATGATTGGAATGCAAAAATATCATTCGTTACGCGTTTACGATCATTTGCGCGTTCGTTACGATTTCCGTCGTGATTAACCAAAAACCGCAACCGTACAACCAAACAAACAGACATCCGTGACATTTCTGGGCTTATTCCAAGTTCCCTAAGCTTTATCGTCCTTATAGAGCTTAAAAATGAGGTTAACGGGTGTTAAACGCGTCAAAAACACTTCAAAAATGCTGTAGGGACCATTTCTGTCATTTGTTGAAACTTTGCTGATTTTGAGCTCCCCCACGTGGCGCGAGGGACACCTATGCACCAGTCACGTGGCGCGGGGGACACCAGTTTTCAGCAATTACTTGGCAGCTTCTTGTTCATTTGACTTGACACCTATAACTCGTTTTTGCCACACTTCTCCTGGTTGTGACACCTCACTAAACACTTGTAATGATCCTATAACATCTCCTAACACTTGGAATGATCTTGTTACTTCAAAAAAACTATAAATACCCTTGATCTTCAACCAAATTCTTTGCTCATTCCTTCCCTTTCTCTCTATAACTCTAAGTGGAGAACTTCCACTTTGTTGGAGATCTCCCAACTGAGTTTTCTAAGTCTTTTTCTTTAACCTTGGCTGCCTTGAGCACAAGTAAGTGTTCTAACTTAGCATTGTTCATTCATTTTAGCTATTTCAAGCTAAAAGTCAAACAGTGTTTGACTTTCAGCTTTGACCATTAATTGGTGAAAGCAAAGTCCAATTGGACTTTGCAACGTGATCGTAATCACGATGGTTATGATCCTTAGTGATCGTGCCTACTCATTACCACGTTTACTAGTCGAAGTGACGAGTCAAAGTTTCGGTCAATAATGCGCAAAATGCGACGGAACAATTTTCGGGTATCAAAACACTTTGTTTTGATACCAAATCAGATTTCTAACATAGTTAAACATGTCTTAACATGTTTAACTCGTCACTTTTAGTTTAGTGCTTATTTAGGGTCATAAGTCGAGCGGTCTTGACCACCGCTTTGACTTTCGAATCCGACCCGTTTGGTCGATCTTAGGAGACCAAACACATATATGAGACCATAGTTGTATAGGGAATAACCCCCCTGAGGTTATACCTTATGGTCACGTCGTTTGGTTATTGTTATGTTAAGTCGTCTATTATACCCTATAAATGACCAAAATGCCCTTTTTGCGAATAAATCAACTTTAAGCATATGTGACCAATGTTTTGACATATAAACTGATGTTGCAACTATATTAAACTTATTTTGGCAGATTAGACTAATCATAACACATATCTAACCATCCGAACATGTATTTACGTAAATGATCCGTTAAAGTAGCGTAAACTACCTTAACGAGTCATAACGGGTCAAAAGCACTTAGGAATCTTTTCAAATCAGAATGTTAACTTTGTTAAACCATTTCATATGAGTTCCAACACTCATTTGGTTTACAAGACCTCATTCTATCCGATCCGCCGATTAAAGTCCCTATATTTACATAGTTATCCGATTTTAGGACACGTCTGATTTCTCGGACTTTTGAGCTCGTTTGACCTTTTATTCGAGGTTACTTTGCAACCCCAAGTGAGTACATAGACCCTTCTTTTTACATATTTTGCGGTGACTATGTGAGTACATAGCTCCCCTCTTTTATGTTTTGCAAATATTTTGGGGTGACTCATATGTGCTAAATTGTTTTCAAGTTTTCAAATTACAAATGCTATGGTTTATATAAACACGAAGATTTCAATAATGTGAACGAACTTGTTGGTGTGTTGTATACATGGCACGAATGATATTCATTAGCTTTGGCGAAGCCGACCAGTAGTATGTTATGGTACCATAGGACTGACAATACAGTTACCAAGTTTCCCGGTGTTTGTGGGGAAGTTTGGGGAACGAACGAAACTGTTTACTTTAATAAACCCTTTGGTGGTTTTTTATTACAATTTAAAGATACCCTTTGGTGGTATATGTCACACCCCGACCCGCAGCGGAAAAGGTGATCGGGGCATAATTGGGTTATCATCAAAGCTCATGACATTTATTATAACGTTTCATATTCATTAATACATTTTAATGGGAAATATACAATCATAATTACATCATGTCTTAAACATCAATCTAGGCTTCATTGTTTTCTTCTAAGGCATTTCCTATGTTTTCCTTGCTTCATCCTGTTCACCTGTATCATGTGTAAAAATGGTTTTTGGATCAAGAAAAAGTTGGCGAGTGAATCATATGAAAAACATTTGAACAGGTTTATTTAATTGATTATAAAATAAAGTGCACAACCATACATGAGTAAAAATAGATGTAAACTTATTCGTCAATCATTTAA
Source organism: Scalesia atractyloides (assembly GCA_947069175.1). NCBI lineage: Eukaryota > Viridiplantae > Streptophyta > Magnoliopsida > Asterales > Asteraceae > Scalesia > Scalesia atractyloides. The sequence continues at coordinate 36,398,662 of CAMTDV010000015.1, forward strand.
TATTATATAATGCACACATGAACAATAATGGATTCTTTTGAGGCACGCGTTGCTCAACTCGTCTCCCACGAGGAACTGATGGGCCTAATGAATGATTTGCATATACTTGACCATATGAAATACGTAACTACAAACAATATAAACTAAATAATACACACACGAACAATAATGGATTTGTTTTGAGCCACGCGTTGCTCAACTCGTCTCTCACGAGGAACTGATGGGCCTAATGAATGAATTGCATATATGTTGACAATATGAAATACATAAGTACAAACAATATATATAATCTAAGTTTAGATCACAATATGGTATGGCACAAGTTTAAATAAACGAGTTAATTTTGGTGACACATGACACACCCCAAAACGTGTAATTAAAAAGGGGAGTTGTAAGATTCACTCACATTGGGTGCGTTCGGTTGATGTTGTTGAATGCGCACGAAGTTGGTTTTAACCACTAGTGAAACTAACCTAGATAATAACATAATGGTTTGGTAAATAATGGGATTTTATTAATCAATTTTAGTAGGATGATTGGATATATTTTTGTGAGTTTAAGGCTATTTTCTAACCTTAACAATGTTATTTTTAAGTATTTTTAATTGATTTTTAAATAAAATAAATAAATCAAAATAATAAAAAAAAAGTTGACTTTTTGCGACAGTTGACCGTTGACCGTTGACTTGTTGACCGGTCAGGCTGTGAAATTGTTTGCGCCGGGTGAGGCTCGAACCCGAGACCTCCCATTCGCGTGCACGCAGCTCTACCAACTGAGCTACGTGTCTAACCCGAAATATTTCTGTTTTTAATTATATTTATATACTAATTGAATTAAACTGAAAATCATTTATTTTTAAAAACGATTTAATGCGTCGAACCGGTGCTCTCCACAGGTCTCGAACCCGGGACCTGTGACTTAGGTTAACACACAGTCCACCGCTGGACTGTGTGTCTAACTTGTTAAATAAACTGATTTTTATTATACTTATATACAAACTACCTTATTTCGTTTCTGCCTTATATAAAAAGTTTGATATTTGTTCGGACCGGTGTGGTAGTCCGGACTCGAACTCGTGACCTGTGTTTTAAACGCGCACACAGTCCACCACTGGACTGTGTGTCTATCTTGGTTATTATTCCGGTTTTTATTAAACTTAACATCTATAAGTGGTGACTCCGGTTCGGTTAGAAAAAGGGACATTTTTATTAAGGCGAGTGTGCTTGGGACAAGAATCGAACTGGAGACGTTTGCGTGTTTATGTGCACACAGTCCACCGCTGGACTGTGTGTCTAACCCGAGATATATCTTGATTTTAATTAAACATATATCTACTGAAACTTCATCTTCTTCATTAATCTTAACCAGAATCGGAAGTCCGACTGGTTCGAAGTTTTTATCAAGTTCGTTAGTGTCTGGTGGTTAATTACATGTGAGATTAATAAAAAGAATGAAAGATTAAGTGTTAGATATACCGAACAGTGGCTCCTCTGTTTCGCCGGCGAAACTCCGGTGACAGCTAACTATTCCGGCGACGTGTGTCTTGCGGCAGAGGGTCTTCAGCGAGCTTGAGGTGAGTGTAGGTGGCTTCAGTATGAGCTCTGGGGGTTCAGTAAGGCTCAAAGGTGAAAGGCTCGGTTTTCCGGCGAGTTACAGAACTTTTCCGGCGAGTGGAATTTCGTCGGGTAAAGGTGTGATTGTGAGCGAAAAAGCTAACAGAGGTTAGAGGGGGTATTTATAAGGCAGGTCATCGATGAATTTGGTCCGATTTCCGTCTTGATTCGTCGGTCATTACGTTTTCCGGCGGTTATAACTTGTGTCGCGGGTTCAGACGTCGGTTATAACCGATGTCTTAGTTAAAGCTTCGGTTAAAACTGAAGTAACCGTCCAATCTTGGCGAAATAGTCGGGATTTCTGACGACTGCAATTGGGCGCTTTCGGTATTTGAATTCGAGATTTATTTTATGTATTAATTGTTTCCAATATTCAACAAGAAACATAAGTGGCGCAGTGGTTGGAGGGTTGAGTGTTAAGGCGTTGTGCTGAATGGCTGGCTGACTCGGTTCGAAACCCGGCAGCATCTTTTTATTTTTAAAACCACAATTTTTAACAGTTTTTCAAAAATAAATTATATATTCCAATATACTTATTAATTATGTATCGTTTAAAATTAATTTGGGCATTAAATAAGCAACGAAATTTTTAACTGATTGTTCGGTTAATAAACGGAGCGGGTTTGGTAAATCCGGTTTTTGACGGATGTTACAGTATCCCCTGCTTTTTAGAAATTTCGTCCCGAAATTTAAGTAGTGATATATTTGACTAAAAATGATGGTGTTTAGTTTGACAGTTACATACTTAGAAAAAAAAGTAAGAGTTTAAGTTTTTTTTTTGTTTGAGGCGGTAACGTTCCTTGTAAGGGTTAAGTACCCTGTTACAGGAATCGCTTTTTGTTGCCTATGGTAAAAATATTGATAAGCAGAGTTGATTCGCTAACTATGATATCATGCGTAAGAGTTTTGATATGTTTGGAAGGATAGGGTTATATCCTAAAACAAAATTTCTAATACTACAACCTACATGGAACTTCTCATAACCGTCTAACAATGACTCTGATCCTTTGACAAGAATACTTATATATAGGAAGTACCAGCGGCGTATCCACCATATTCTTGTCAAATTTTCATTGGTTTTATCAGTAAGTTATGATTGGTCCTATGATATGACTCTAGAACATAAATAAACACAGCAACCAATATCGGAGTCCAAATTCTGATAGCATACATGTTTGAATGGTGACAGTTCCTCTCTCGTTTGTTATGATGGAGAGGTTAGTTTATGTAGAAATAGAACACAATCCAATTTCTTTAAATGGCGAGATGATATGAATGTAACACAAATTTCAACCAAGACAATACTAAATCCTACATGGAACTTCTCATAACCGCCTGATAATGCCTCTGATCCTTTGACAAGAATACTTATATATAGGAAGTACCAGCGGCGTATCCACCATATTCTCATCAAATTTTCGTTGGTTTTATCCACAAGTTATGATTAGTTACCAAGAAATTACTAAATCCTACATAGAACTTCTCATAACCGCCTGACAATGCTTCTGATCCTTTGACAAGAATACTTATATATAGGAAGTACTAGCGGCGTATCCACCATATTCTTGTCAAATTTTCATTGGTTTTATCAGTGAGTTATGATTGGTTCTATGATATAACTCTAGAACATAAATAAACACAACAACCAATATTTGAGTCCACATTCTGATAGCATACATGTTTGAATGATGACAACACCTCTCTCGTTTGTTGTGATGGAGAGGTTAGTCATTGTGGAAGTGAGACATAGCTCAACTTCTATAAATGATGAAATTGAATACACTGAAATGTATAATGAACAAACTTCAACCAAAACATACTAAATCCTACATGGAACCTCTCATAACCGCCTGATAATGCCTCCGATCCTTTGACAAGAATACTTATATATAGGAAGTACCAGCGGCGTATCCACCATATTCTCGTCAAATTTTCATTGACTTTATCCGCAAGTTATGATTAGTTCTATGTGACTCTACATCAAACACAACAACAACAACAACAAGATCATATTGCATGTACTGAAAATGAAAAATGTATGTGCGATCAAGGCTCAATCAAACGGAGCCGATCGTATTGCATGTACTGAAAATGAAAAATGTCTGTGCGATCAAGGCTCAATCAAACGGAGCCGATCATATTGCATGTACTGGAACTAATAAATTTAATCTAAACAATAATCACTCAAACAGTTTATGAACGGAACCTCTCATAACCGCCAGATAATGCCTCTGATCCTTTGGCAAGAATACTTATATATAGGAAGTACCAGCGGCGTATCCACCATATTCTTGTCAAATTTTCATTGACTTTATCCATATGTTATGATTAGTTCTATGTGACTCTACAACAATCACAACAACCACATGATCGTATTGCATGTACTGAAAATGGAAAAATGTCTGTGCGATCAAGGCTCAATCAAACGGAGCCGATCGTATTGCATGTACTGAAAATAATAAATTTAATCTAAACAATAATCACTCAAACAGTTTATACACGGAACCTCTCATAACCGCCAGATAATGCCTCTGATCGTTTGGCAAGAATACTTATATATAGGAAGTACCAGCGGCGTATCCACCATATTCTTGTCAAATTCTCATTGGCTTTATCCTTAAGTTATGATTGGTTCTATGTGATTCTAAAACATAATCTTGATTTTCGGTGAAGAGGACTAGTTGGGTGTTTTCGTTTGGGCCGTCATTGTCTTCGACAGGATTGGCGTTGATGTTGAAAACTCTTCCTCTTGCTGGTGGCCTAGAGATTGGGTTTTCTTAATTTGCTTGGTTAACTGGGTTTGATTGAGCTTGAGCGTTTATGATGTTAACCAATCGAGGGCACGTGTTTCTAAAGTGGGTAGGGTCGCCACAATTGAAACAAGCTCGAACATATGGGAACATGGGGTATTGGGGTTGTTGATAGGTTTGGATCATGTTTTGAGTAGGGGGAGAGATTTGGTTTTGAGGGGTGCGGCAAACCTTGCTCAAATGACCATAGCGTCCACAATTTGCACATAGTCGACAAGGTAAGGTAAATGGATGGTGATAAAAACAGGTGTTACATCGAGGGTGAGGTCCAAGGTATGGTTTCTTATTTGGGTAAGTTGAGTTGGGTGCTATTTGCGTGATTGGGATAGCTTGGATTGGTATGGCTTGTAAAACTGGTTGATTACGTTGGGTAGTAGCGAAAAGTTGCCCGTTTCTTTTTCTCTTAAAAGTGGGTTGAGAAGGGGATTCGGTTTGGGTGGAGTTTGAAGTTTCAGTCGATGCCTTATCCTTCTTCTTCTTCTCCTCCTTGAAGTCTTTGTTCCGGATTTGGTTTTCGGTGAGCTCTGTAGCTAACTCCATAGCTGCTTCCAAAGTTGCAGGCGTGGTACTTATTACAGAGTCTTGAATCTTTGACGGAAGACCTCGAATGTAGTGCTCGATCAAACGGTAGAGGGGAGTGAACAAGTTGGGAACCATTTGATTTAACTCGAGGAACCTTTTGTTGTATGTGGTGGGGTCGCCTTCCTTTTGCTTCAACGAATAGAACTCATCTTCTAATTTCTTGATTTCGCTCCTTGGGCAAAACCGTCTTGTCATGATTTCCTTCAACTCTTCCCAAGTCAAAGTCATAGCGTCTTCAACGCCTCGTTTGGCCTTCTCTGTATTCCACCAAGTAAGTGCTATTCCATATAAACGACCAGTAGCATATCGCACTTTGCGAGCATCGGGGCAATCGCAATTTAGAAAAGTTTTCTCCATTTCTTCAAACCAATGGAGGAGAGCGGTGACACCTTCAGTCCCTTTCGTATTTTGGAGGGTCGCAGGATTTGAAATGCTTGTAGGTGCATTTAGTGGTAATTGGGGGAGGATTGACAACATTTTGATCTTCTTGGTTGACAGGATTAGCGGTCAGTGCTTGTTGGACTTGGATTACAATGTTGGGTATTACGGCAGCCATTTGTTGAGCGATTAGGGCAGCCATGCGCTCGCGAGCTTACCTGCTCTCATCTTCCTACGGGCGAGGCTAGAAGACATCTACAAGGAATACATGTCAAGAGTATGAGTTGGATGTTTTTGGGATCATGGGTCGCACTTAGGAATGAACATTCATAAAATAAATATAGAAAAATAAATCTACTACATCCATAGGATGTCTTGGGCTTTACTCGTCATTAGGCCTTGCATGCCGCCATACTTCACCTTAGTAATCATGTGGGCCCCATGAATACCGGGTTTTTCATATGGTTCGCATGTGTTAGCCTGGTTACGTACACTAAAACCCAGAGAAAATCGAGAAATGTGTATATAACGTATGATATTCGGAATGTGTCCAGGTATAGACACGGTGACACCTCAAAGTGGGTTAGTTCGAACGATGTTTGATGTGGCATGCTTTGGCCTAATAGGTCATTCGTACTCTCATCGTTAGTCCCCAGGTAGGCAAACTGGTCCGTTATATTGGATTTATACGAATGCCAACCTAGACAGCACGTTCCGACTACCGGTACTTGTACCCTTCCAGTTACTACATGCCCGTCGCATAACTCACTTTGATGGGATTTGAAAATTGCGACAAAATCTTTGAATAATGAAAGTATGAAGATGATTTGAATATATGAACATTGAAATATGTATGATGAATGTGTATGTAAGTATGTATGTTTGACTGTAAGTATAAACAAATATGAAACAAATAAACATCATAAGTTTGTATGTAACCACCTAAACAATTAAAATTTAGGCAACTATAGTATAGGCTCTAAGGGTCTAATAACCTATCCTATATCCCTATAGTCATGGCTCTGATACCAATCTGTCACACCCCGACCCGCAGCGGAAAAGGTGATCGAGGCATGATTGGGTTATCATCAAAGCTCATGACATTTATTATAACGTTTCATATTCATTAATACATTTTAATGGGAAATATACAATCATAATTACATCATGTCCTAAACATCAATCTAGGCTTCATTGTTTTCTGCTAAGGCATTTCCTATGTTTTACTTGCTTCATCCTGTTCACCTGTATCATGTGTAAAAATGGTTTTTGGATCAACAAAAAGTTGGCTAGTGAATCCTATGAAAAACATTTGAACATGTTTATTTAATTGATTATAAAATAAAGTGCACAACCATACATGAGTAAAAATAGATGTAAACTTATTCGCCAATCATTTAATATTATATAATGCACACATGAACAATAATGGATTGTTTTGAGGCACGCGTTGCTCAACTCGTCTCCCACGAGGAACTGATGGGCCTAATGAATGATTTGCATATACTTGACCATATGAAATACGTAACTACAAACAATATAAACTAAATAATACACACACGAACAATAATGGATTTGTTTTGAGGCACGCGTTGCTCAACTCGTCTCTCACGAGGAACTGATGGGCCTAGTGAATGAATTGCATATATGTTGACAATATGAAATACATAAGTACAAACAATATATATAATCTAAGTTTAGATCACAATATGGTATGGCACAAGTTTAAATAAACGAGTTAATTTTGGTGACACATGACACACCCCAAAACGTGTAATTAAAAAGGGGAGTTGTAAGATTCACTCACATTGGGTGCGTTCGATTGATGATGTTGAATGCGCACGAAGTTGGTTTTAACCACGAGTGAAACTAACCTAGATAATAACATAATGGTTTGGTAAATAATGGGATTTTATTAATCAATTTTAGTAGGATGATTGGATATATTTTTGTGAGTTTAAGGCTATTTTCTAACCTTAAAAATGTTATTTTTAAGTATTTTTAATTGATTTTTAAATAAAATAAATAAATAAAAATAATAAAAAAAAGTTGACTTTTTGCGACAGTTGACCGTTGACCTGTTGACTGGTCAGGCTGTGAAATTGTTTGCGCCGGGTGAGGCTCGAACCCGAGACCTCCCGTGCACGCAGCTCTACCAACTGAGCTACGTGTCTAACCCGAAATATTTCTGTTTTAATTATATTTATATACTAATTGAATTAAACTGAAAATCATTTATTTTTAAAAACGATTTAATGCGTCGAATCGGTGCTCTCCACAGGTCTCGAACCCGGGACCTGTGACTTAGGTTTACACACAGTCCACCGCTGGACTGTGTGTCTAACTTGTTAAATAAACTGATTTTTATTATACTTATATACAAACTACCTTATTTCGTTTCTGCCTTATATAAAAAGTTTGATATTTGTTCGGACCGGTGTGGTAGTCCGGACTCGAACTCGTGACCTGTGTTTTAAACGCGCACACAGTCCACCACTGGACTGTGTGTCTATCTTGGTTATTATTCCGGTTTTTATTAAACTTAACATCTATAAGTGGTGACTCCGGTTCGGTTAGAAAAAGGGACATTTTTATTAAGGCGAGTGTGCTTGGGACAAGAATCGAACTCGAGACGTTTGCGTGTTTATGTGCACACAGTCCACCGCTGGACTGTGTGTCTAACCCGAGATATATCTTGATTTTAATTAAGCATATATCTACTGAAACTTCATCTTCTTCATTAATCTTAACCAGAATCGGAAGTCCGACTGGTTCGAAGTTTTTATCAAGTTCGTTAGTGTCTGGTGGTTAATTACATGTGAGATTAATAAAAAGAATGAAAGATTAAGTGTTAGATATACCGAACAGTGGCTCCTCTGTTTCACCGGCGAAACTCCGGTGACAGCTAACTATTCCGGCGACGTGTGTCTTGCGGCAGAGGGTCTTCAGCGAGCTTGAGGTGAGTGTAGGTGGCTTCAGTATGAGCTCTGGGGGTTCAGTAAGGCTCAAAGGTGAAAGGCTCGGTTTTCCGGCGAGTTACAGAACTTTTCCGGCGAGTGGAATTTCGTCGGGTAAAGGTGTGATTGTGAGCGAAAAAGCTAACAGAGGTTAGAGGGGGTATTTATAAGGCAGGTCATCGATGAATTTGGTCCGATTTCCGTCTTGATTCGTCGGTCATTACGTTTTCCGGCGGTTATAACTTGTGTCGCGGGTTCAGACGTCGGTTATAACCGATGTCTTAGTTAAAGCTTCGGTTAAAACTGAAGTAACCGTCCAATCTTGGCGAAATAGTCGGGATTTCTGACGACTGCAATTGGGCGCGTCGGTATTTGAATTCGAGATTTATTTTATGTATTAATTGTTTCCAATATTCAACAAGAAACATAAGTGGCGCAGTGGTTGGAGGGTTGAGTGTTAAGGCGTTGTGCTGAATGGCTGGCTGACCCGGTTCGAAACCCGGCAGCATCTTTTTATTTTTAAAACCACAATTTTTAACAGTTTTTCAAAAATAAATTATATATTCCAATATACTTATTAATTATGTATCGTTTAAAATTAATTTGGGCATTAAATAAGCAACGAAATTTTTAACTGATTGTTCGGTTAATAAACGGAGCGGGTTTGGTAAATCCGGTTTTTGACGGATGTTACAGTATAGACGAGTCAACACAGGTTTGAATGTATTCACCCAAACGACCAAAAGTTTTCACAATTAAAATAAGGACGATTTGTTTACACGGACGATGAACAATTGGTTTATGACACGAACAATGGACGAATGATTTATGACATGAACAATGGACGATTGGTTTATGGTAAGTGATTTAGATAATGGTACGTGTGTAATGTGATAAAAGCATGGTGGATACGCCACTGGTACTTTCTATATATAAGTGCTTTTATCATATTACATTCGTGGCGTTATTTGCATCACTTGGAACAAAGGTTTTCAAACAATGACACGCAACGATTTTCAATTAAAAATATAAGCCATACAAAGTTTCTTCAAGACGATTTACTACTCGAATTTACAAAACAAATATTTTGGTTTAGATTCATGGCTACAAGTCTTTTATAAACTATAACTAACTCAATTTAGTTGGTTAGTTATCGTTGCAATACCAAATACCTTTTTGATAACACGGTTTTCAATCAACGACTCTAGTAGTCTGACAAGGTATTGTAAATACATATTCAAGGCCATGAATTTGACACACTCACAAAACCTATGTACTCGCCGGCATATTTTTGCTGACTCGTTTTCACATATGTTTCAGGGAACAATGCTTGATGTTGATGCATGCTCACTTAGGATCAGACGCGGACTTAGTGCCATACATTTGAAAGACAATAGTCTATTTAGTTTGTTTGGTTTCCAAGACAATGTAACTATGAAATTTCAATATTCAATAAAAACATAACTTTAATTACCACGTGTTGTTGGAAAAATCTGTTAACGTGACTCCCCGACGTTTCCGCCACGGTTTGTTGTTTTTACGCGATCGGGGTGTTACAAAGAGTGTGTGTGGATCTGTTGGTCCGCAATAACCTGTTTTCGATCTACACTTGTTTGTAGTAATGGTGATTAACAAATGACTAACACAAAGAATTTATGTCGACCTTTAAATCGTTTAGCTAAACATGTTTGCCTAAATTGATCTTGGTTGGTTTGTAGGTTGAAAATTTATTATCATTGTTGAACTTGATTATATTTTACTTTGAAAATTTAATATCATTCGATTATTATTGAGTCTATGGAGAATTATCAATAGAGTATATGTGTTTATCTATTTGTAGGAGACACAAATTATATCGAATAATACCGAGTACCAAGATGAAGTTACTTCATTCAGTTCGAGTAAGGACCATTCAATAGTTTGGAATTATTTTGAGAAAATACCACTCGGACCAGATGAGGTTAAGAAGCGAGTTGTAATGGTTGTGGAAAGGTGTTTAATGCTAACAACGGAGGATGCTGCAAAGAAGAAATGAGTGCTCGTTTTGAATTTATGACGTATGTTGTTTTTTTTTCTTGGTGCGACTTTTTGGCCAAGTTTTTGTTTAGAAATTTGAAATTGAACGAACTAGTTTTGCCAGCCTTAATGTATTTACGAAGGTAGGTAAAATTCATTCCAAATATATGTTGACCATTATGCCAATCTAGGATCTAGCACTTGAACCATAGTTTTCTAAAATACTTCAGTAGCTTTCAATGAATTTATACAGCATAGAATATTCTTAAGTATATTCTAAAGTAAAAGGGTAAAGAACTGGGCTGGTTATATGCACACATCTTCACTTCCAATTATCCTTAACCAATAACAAAAGGATGTGGGACAAACCCACCTCTCACTTGTATAACTATTTGCCTGTTATTTTATTTTGTATTTGAGTTCTAAATCCAACATATATACCAGCTTATGTTCATATGTAATGTTTATTTTATATTTGAGTTTTTGAATCATGTTTTTTTTAAATTTGATTTTTTTAAATTTTTTGATTTTTTTAAATTTATTTTGAGTTTTTTTAATTTTTTAATTTTTAAATTTTTCTAATGTTTTTTTATTTTTTAAATATTTTTTTATTATTTTCATTTTTTAAAATTTATGATTTTATTTGGTTTTTTTAAATTTTATTTATTTATTTATATTTTTAGCCTATCATGCCCAAACCCATATTGACAAAAACTCATCTCGACCTAAACCCATCCTAACCCATTCCTTAATAAACTCATCCTAACTCACACTCATCCTAATCGATACCCATACTAACCCATTACCTAAACCTGCCTAATCCACCTATTTTGCCACCCTTACGATTGTAGATGGTAGCCTAGAAAATAGTCATTTTTCTAATGTTGTCATGCTAAAGGTAACAAGCCTTTTTGAGATATTATTAAATGTCATATTTTTTTACTTAAAAAACTATCAATTATTATTATTAGGTGTATTATATTACAACGTTGTCAACTTGTTTCTAACTAGTAAATCTCCCCGGGTGATGTGACGGGTCCAAATGTAAAGTAATTCGAATTTATGCAGTAAAGATCTGAACCGCTTCTAAATAATATGTACATAAAAATAAGTACGGAAACGTATTATACATGGGTTGACTTTTTTGCGAAAGAAATTTACGTCGAACACCAACCTGATCTTATACCGATACGTACAAAAAATAAGTAAAAAATTGTGTTATTTTAAGTTAAAAATGGTACCACGCGTTGCGATGGGAACGAAACGTAAAATAAGCCAAATTTATAAAGTCTAATGAAAACATATTATATTTGACCAGACTTGTTTTAAAACTAAACTTATGCCAAAACGTATATTAACTGAAAATTTACCAAAAAAATGAAAAACAAATTATATCTGAGCATACTCACTTTCAAAGAAACGTAATCAACTTGAATTTATAACAACACGTACATAAATACAAACATGTAAAAGATAATTATAAAGTTTTTAGAAAGTTGGAGGGTTGTAACTGCCAATACTAAATGTTGAAAAGTAAAGGATAAAATAAAAAAGAGTAAACTGCTATTTTGGTACCCGAGGTTTGGGCAGTTTTGCCACTTTAGTCCAAATCTCAAACTTTTTGCATCTGGGTCCCTGTGGTTTCAATTTTGTTGTCATTTTGGTCCAAAAATAAAGTAGCTCAGATTTCTCAAAAAAATGTTTTTTGTTCTTTTCTGAAGGGCATTTTGGTCATTTTAAGCGTTAATATATATATAAAATAAAATAAAAACCTCAAAACCGTGCACTCTCTCTCTAAAAAGGACAAAAAACCAGACAATTTTTTGGAAAATCTGAGCTGACTTTGCTTTTGAACCAAAATGGCAACAAAATTTAAACCACAGGAACTCAGATGCAAAAAGTTTGAGATTTGGACTCAAGTGGCAAAACTGCTCAAACCTCAGGGACCAAAATGGCAGTTTACTCAATAAAAAAAACTTATTAAAAGACAAAAAAAACCGTAATCAACCTAAATTTATATCGGTACACACATAAATATAAGCAGGGAAAAAATATTATATAAATTTAAGAAAGTTGAAAGGTTGTAAATGCAAATACTAAAGGTTGAAGGCTAAAAACTATAATAATAAAAAAAACACAACCAATAGCAAGCTGCCATGTATATGAATCTTGTAATTTTAGGATATATAATCAGTAGTTAATTTGATTATAGGTAATCTGACGCACATCTTTTGCCACAGATTACTGACAAGACTTCCAAGATCAAACTTATACCATATTACCGGCTGATTATATATTATATTGCCACTGTTAAATGTAACTATTGTTTAAGTAAATTTTGGCCGTTTAAAATCTTCATCTTTTAATCTGGGCCGTTTAACTCCCTAGATTCCTTCTATAAGCGGCAGTTCATTTCCACCATCTCTCCCACGATCCGGCAGTTAGCGACGGTTTTACTAGATCATCGCTCCCTGTCTCACAGTTTGCACACGTTCTCCACTTTTCCCCCACCACGTTTTCCGATTTCTCCTCTCAACTACACTAGGCCACCATTATATAAACCCTCCACCACCCACCATTGCGAAATTCGTTCTATCCATCCTTCTTCACCCATTACCACTATTTCACCCTGCAATCGTCGGTTTACATGAATGTCCATGATCAGGCAGTTCTAGACGGAAGTTAGTGGATAAACGTAAACCGATTCGGTAGAATGTTATTACAGAAAGGAGTAGAAGTAGAATACAGCGGAAGTCTTCATTCATACCGAAAGAGTATACATCCTTATAAGTCCAGCTGCCGGAATTCCTGGAGAGAATCCGACAGCACCTCCCCGTAGGGATGCCAAAAACTTAAATGACAAAATGAACAACACACCTATATATAGGGAGACAAGTTCGTTGGAGTGGAGGTTAGTTCGGGCGAACTTGACACAACATGCACTCTCAAGCGAACTTCGCCCTGCTATGGTCAAGTTCGGGTGAACTTGACTAAAGGCACATCAAGTTAGGGCGAACATGACCAATACAGGTCAAGTTCGGGCGAACTTGATCCCTTTTACACTTAAATCTCCGTATTTCGGTCGTGTGTTCGATACTAACCTATACAATATTCAACACACGCTCTATCTAGCCTATTCGACAAGTGACGAACACAAAGTGCATCAACATTACATACCTTCTAGAGAGATGCTACAAGTACTGTTGAAGAGGGCTTTGAATATTCATGTGGATTTGTCGAGTTCGTAGCCGGTGACGCCGACTGGAAGAATGCCCTCTGTGAATCCGTGCGCAATTAACAGGTTTCATCTCATCTCACCTCTATAGATGTAATGATCTGCTTTTATCATGTATATTCAATTGATATTAGGTTGAATTTTTCTTTTCATATGTATGATTCTGAATGTTTAGAAATGAGATAACCTGATAATCATTGCCAATTTCTTTTCAATTATCATAGCCCCATTTCTCGCTTCGGTTGCCATCGAATTCCACAAGGACACCATGTAGGACCGATCCTCGATGCTAAGGAACCTAAATTTGATATCTACCGACCATAATAGCGGAAATATTACGTCGTGTTTACCAATAGACAAGATTTAATCAGTTAATCGTCAGTTTTATTGATCAAACTTTCTGGTTACAAACTGACAGAGCTTCGCCTCTACAATGCCAAAGTTGCAAATGAGGATCACAAGCTAGGTATTTATAGACAAGCAAGTTCGCCCCTGGGAGATACAAGTTCGCCCGAACTTGCTACTGCAAGTTCGGCCGAACATGCTTACATGATACTTCATGGGCGAACTTGGCTATTATAAACATAAATACTTCATATACCTAGCCTATTCAGCTCTATACTATACAGACTCGATATAAGACTAAGACATAGACATTATGCACCAACAAACTTCCCTTGGATATCGTCTTCGTCTTGTATCAGTCTTCAAAAACTCTGTCTTCATATAAAAATTAACGCACACGACCGAAGAAGTTCATGAACGGTTTCCTTCGTAGTTCTTGCTTTGGATAAGGCGTTTGATCAGTTGGCGGTGGTCTTTTAAAGTTAGCCATTCTCAGAGAACTTTGCCTAACCGCTTTTTCCATTCTTTCTCTAATCGCCTCATTCTGTTTTCCTCCTTTAAAAACTCAACTCTCTCCAGATCCCTCCATTTCATTTGCCATATCTTTCCAGAATTTACTTCGCGTGCATAACAAACGTTCACAACCTTTTGAAACTACATCGCTTGTATCTTTTCTCGTTCTTCAAAAACAATCTTGTTATAGAACAAGGTTTTGATGTCTTCTCTTGAGCAGTTCACAAGCCACATAGGATCTAGAATCCTTATTGTCCTCCATAAACCCCTCATGCCCTGATAACCCATCACCTCAACACTTTCCTTTGAAATATCCAAATGTGCTTCAAACTTCATCACAATAACTGCTTCACAAGTTGATGGATCTATTTGCCACCACTTGAACAATGGATAGAAGTTTTGCTCAATCGGCATAAGTGGCATATTCCTCATGGCTCTTGGACATTGCATGATTAACGTTATGTCTTTTTCACCAGTTTTCTTATTTATCTTAACTCTGCGACCAGGAATAAAAGGCTTCCAATAATCCAACCTTTAACCGCTTCATACATAATCATTTTCCACAATAATTGATCAATCGGCTTCATGTGATATGTAACATTCACCGTCTGTACCAACTCTTCTACATCCCAATACGGTAATGTCTTGAAATCAGCAAGGTATTTAAAGTATTGCACTCCAAACTCCCTTTTGATTGCATACACGTCAAGCTCTTTAAACCATCCCGAGCTCAAAATATCACCCAAAGAAACGTCTTTGTCTCTGGTAAAGAATGCAAGAGGACGTCGAAACTTGCGTTCATGTGGCATCTCTTTAAACCAAGACTTTCTCGCTTGAGCTATCTCTTCTTTGGTCGTGGGCTTAGGTACTTTACCCTCTCGAACTGATTCAACAATCCTTTCCTTCAACATATCTTCATCAAGCTGCTTGTACATCTCTTCAAAAGTAGGAAAACTATTTGAATTAGAACCGACGTACTTTGCTTTCTGATCTGATTCGTCATCTGAAGACCAATCTTCCACAATTACTCGATTGTATTCATCAGCTTCGAATCGTCTTTGAGATTGATAATCCTTTGGCTCGAAAGGATTTACAGTCATCACATCCTCCTCAAAATCAAACTCTAACGATTCAGCTTCAACTTCGATCAATCTAGCTAAATCCTCCTTCGTGTAGTTATGTACATATTCACCTTCCTCCACGTTGTGTTCTAACATTAACATTAAAGGCTTCGCGGGAATAGCAGCAACTGGCTTTGCAGAACGATCAACATTTTCCATATCTATATCATCATCAGTTGGCCCTTTCTGCCCTGACTCCCCCTGACTTTTATCTTCCATTCTGTTCGATTCATCATCCATTAGGGCAGTAAAATCAAAATCATCAGAGATTTTGGCTTCAGAAACTCTAATACCAACATTACCCTGATCATCATTATCATCATCATCATCACCAACATTCCAATCCTCGTAACTTCCTTCCTCTTCATCCTCTTCATCCTCTTTATCATCTTTCTCAGCTTCTTCATCGTCTTTTTCCTCAGAAGCAATAATAGGATCAGAAGGCTTGACAGATTCGTCAACCTTAGAAATATCAGACTCAGAAGCTTTCGAAACATCTTCAACTGGTTTGTCTGTAGCATCAGAAGACTTAGAAGCTTCACCTTCAACTCCTTTACCTTTGCCACTCTCAGCTAATTCTTTTTCAGCTCGTTCCTTAGCTTCCTGTTGATCTAGACGATCATATTCAGCGAAGCCGATACCCAGTGCATTAGATAACACTTTCTGCATCCTGGAGAATCTTCGATCATTTAGGGCTTGAACAGACTTCAGATCAGCTATCTCAGTTTGCATTCTTTCATTTGCATCCTGCAAACTTTCGATCAACGCTTTAAAGTACTCTCGCTTATTCTCTAACACCTTCACTTTGTCATCCAACATTTCCTTTTCGACAGCGCTTTGATTCATCTTGTTAATCATTTCAGCTTTTTCTGCTTCATTATGCGCTACTTTTTCTTCTAACGCCTTCACGCGCTTTTCCAGAACTCTACTAAAATTACACGTGCTGGAACCTGTGCCTGAAAAATGACGCAAAACAATTAGCATGTTTATCGAGAAAAAACACAAAATTTTCTAACACTTTATCAAGTTCGGGAGAACTTGATATATGTGTTACAATTTTCTGATTTCTTCAAGTTCGCCCGAACATGTTCTAAACACATGTTCAATAAAGAAAGATAAGTTCGGGCGAACTTACACATTTAACAGTTCAGATTTCATTAACATAAGTTCGAGCTAACATCCAATACATTTTATTTTCAATTTTTTTCAGGAAGTTCGATCGAAGATGTACTTGGATCATTTATTCATGTTTGATTCTTATTCAAGTTCGGCCGAACTTGACAACAAGTTCGGCTGAACTTGTCGTCTTCTCCAAATTTTGAACAATCTGTTAACCATGTAAACAACAGTTTTATTCCAATCAAAATCAGTTACAGGGTTGATTTTACTTGTAGATTCAGGATTTATGTTCAATTTTAACCAACAACACCTAGATCTATCAGATTTTAAAGTTCCAGATCTATTTGGTTCGATTCTGGTTAATTCATGGATCAAAGATAAATCTCTACCTCACACATTGTTAATGGTGTGCAAATCACCAAGAACAATCAACAATTGGGCAGCGTAACGGTGCTAAATTGTCAATTTCGCTCAAAAACTCTCAGAGTTCATGTTCGTTACAGAGAGTTTGAAGGCTGTTGAATGAGTTCGACCGAACTTGATTGGTATTTATACCAAGTCAAGTTCGGGCGAACTTGTTAAGCCCAACAAACAAGCCCAACAAAATTCGAGCGGACTTCACCTTTAAACAATATAGTTATTACTTTAGCAAGTTCGGTCGAACTTGCTGTTTGTTAAACTTGATATTATTTAGCAAGTTCGGCCGAACTTGCTAAACACAATTTCAAAACTTTTTCAAATTTTACAATTTTAACCCCTGAACTTTCCAACTTTTACTAGTTATGAAATTCCACTCAGTTAACCAAGTCCAAGCTAATGACGTTGATTAACCGATTTTTCTGCCGAGTCCAAGTTAATGACCCCGGTTTGACCCGTTACGAACAAACTGTTGATATTTTCAAAATCAAAGTTTCAAATTAATTAACTTTTTATCATTTTGACTTTTCAGATTTTACAGATTAGCTCCCAACCCGTTGTCAAAGAGATTCCCACCAGTTCTAGCATCTTACCAGACTTCGAAGATCCGTTCTCCAACATTGATTTGCTGAAAA
Organism: Scalesia atractyloides; assembly: GCA_947069175.1. Classification (NCBI taxonomy): domain Eukaryota; kingdom Viridiplantae; phylum Streptophyta; class Magnoliopsida; order Asterales; family Asteraceae; genus Scalesia; species Scalesia atractyloides. Next base: position 36,416,403 of record CAMTDV010000015.1, read on the forward strand.
CAATGTAGAAATAAAATATTTTTGTATTTTTGTAAGTTTATGCTAAAACACACAAAAAATCTTTTTTGATTTTAATCTGTAAAGCTGAAATTTTATGTACAGAACAATGTAAACTATGTACAAACATATTTACAGACATATTTTTGTGAATTCGTGTCTAAGGATCATATCAGTTAATTGAGACATATCACCAGTACCGTTGACCTTTAAATGACTTTAAGTTTTAAACTTATTTACCTAGACTGTCAATATGTTTGTCCACTTAAGCTTTACCACATTTCTCAACTGTTTCAAGATATGTTAAGGTAAGATTTATGAAACTTGACTTAACTGTGGTTCCCTACTTCTTGAATATACTCCCGTATCCAGATTCCCTAGATTTCATCTTACAAGTGAATATAGCGTAATTGATATCTGTTTCTGGGTTATGCGAGACCTTGAGAGCTCAGGTTAGTACTACCGTACAGACAAAGAGATGAATGCTCGTCTTTAAGGTGTGTTCCACTTAAGGAATCTTTTTAGCACTGCAAATGATTAGATCTTTCGATTCTTTTTAATATTGCATGTAGTTTGGGGATTTTTGGTGAAAGTATTATAAAAGTTCTAGGCCATTGCTTCCGCAAAATCAGAAGAACTTGTATAATACCCAGATATCAACTATCTATAAAGACCTGGTATCTCAGAATCAGGCAATCACTAAGTCCATATATCCAAGATATGTTAATCCACAAGTTTTAGCAGTTTCTAAATTTAGTTTATATCTCGAAAACAGTTTACTGAACATGTTAAGCCTATCGACATATTCACCGTAAGATTCGTTTATCACTTTTTAAACTTTACAATTCTTTAGCATACTGTGATAGTCCACTGATGTACTATCATTTCCTTTTATGACAATGAACTCTTTTTGTCTTTATCAATGTTTTTGTACATTTTGAATTTTAAAATTTTTCGAATGTTTTTGTATTTTCTCTAACATTTCTCCCCCTAAAATAAAAAACATCTTTTTGGATTTTAGTTTTTAACTAAATTCTAAACTAGAAAGATATTTACAAACCAATGTGGATCACACGAACGTGGTCGATCCGTATTCAACCTCAGCGTCCGCACCTGTCAGCAAATTTTTCATACCGTTAATTCTCAGCAAGTATTTAAACCGTGATAAAGAAAATGGTTTGGTATAAAAATCAGCCTTTTGTTCGTCGGTGTGGATTTTTTCTATTCACCAATTTCTTTTCGTAGCAATCACGAATGAAATGATAACGAATTCAATGTGTTTTGTGTGTGAGTGATGAATCAGAAATTGCAGACCATAGTCTCTCATCTTCTGTTGAATCCACAGAATCTGTGAACAATAGCTGGAGGCCGAGATATACTCAGCTTCACAGGTAGAGAGAGTGATCGTAGTCTGTTCCTTACACTGCCAGGTTACCATTCTTGTTCCGAAGAACTGGCATCCCGCTGTAGTTGATTTTGAGTTCAACTTTTCTACACCAAAATCAGAATCAGCATAGCCTGTGAGGTCGAAATTGTCGTTCTTCGGGTACCACAAGCAGGTGCTTGGGCATCCTTTCAGGTATCTGAAGATTCGCTTCACGATCTGCATGTGTAAGATCCTCGGGCTTGACTGATATCTGGCACATAGGCAGGTTGGATACATAATATTTGGGCGCGATGCCGTCAGATACATCAGCAATCCAATCATCGATCTGTATAATGTCTCGTCAACTTTGGCTCCAGTCTCGTCAACGCAAATGCCGTGATTTAGAGCAAGAGGCGTAGATAGAGGCTTCAAGCTTTCCATTCCAAACTTCTTCAAGATGTCGTGAACATACTTAGTCTAATGAATGAAAATACCATTCGGAAGCTGATCTACTTGCAAACCAAGAAAGAACTTCATTTCGCCCATCGAGGACATTTCAAATTTCTTTTTCATGATTCCCTCAAACTCCTTGCAGAGACTATCGTTTGTAGATCCAAAGATGATGTCGTCAACGTAGATTTGAACTATAATCAAATGACCATCAACTTCTCTGGTGAAAAGAGTACTATCCACAGTTCCTCTGATAAAGCCGTTTCCGACGAGATGTTGCGATACGTCTCGTACCAAGCTCTCGGGGCCTAGTGTAGACCTAAAGAGCTTTATCCAGTAGGTACGATTTCTTCTTGTTGAGTGGATTGACAAACCCTGGTGGTTGTCCAACGTACACCTTCTCGCGTAATTCTCCATACAGAAAAGCCGATTTGACATCCAATTGATAGACCTTAAATCCTTTCCATGATGCGAAAGCTAGAAAGATTCGAATAGATTCCAAGCGAGCTACTGGTGCGTAGACTTCCGTGTAGTCTATCCCTTCCTGCTGGTGAAATCCCTTGACAACAAGCCTAGCTTTGTACGAACAATAACCCCTCTATCATTACGTTTACACTTAAAGACCCATTTTGTATCAATTGCTTTTTGATTTTCTGGTAGGTCTTCAAGCTTCCACACTCCTAACTTCTCAAACTGCAATAGTTCTTCTTGCATTGCTTGTACCCAGTTTTCATCGGCTAAAGCTTCATTATCTGTCTTTGGCCCAATCTGAGAGATGAAACATGAATAGAAGCAATAGTTCTGGGTTAGAGCAACGCGAGTGTAGAAACAACTGAGTGCTTTGTTAACTTGCCCTCGAGTTCTAACACCAGTTTGAAGTTCTCCGATTATATTTGTTGACGGATGATAGGAATATGATCGCGGCAATTCTTCACTTGGAACATCTACTGAGTTTTGCTGATTCGTGATGTTGAGATCGACGACCAATTCAACGTTTGGAGAGCTTGATGAAGCTTCATTTCTATTGTTCGGGACTGCAGATTGATTAAGAAGACTTGTTATCTGCTCCACTTCTTTATCTGAAGAAGATGATTCGCCATCAGCATCAAATGTTGGTGCTTCATCTGAGTCAGAATTTTGATTCTGAGGCATACTGGGCTCCGTTGTTGTATTCACTGGTTCAATAGAGGCATTTGTTGGAGGAATAGCAGGTGTTGTTAATGTTTCAGAAACATTTTCAGCCGAAACACCATTATTGCTTGAAGGATCCAACGTGGGTTGATTAACCAAAATTGGGCGAACAATTTGTTCTTGATTCGCTGACTGGTGAAGGTAGTATAACACTGCAACTTTTTCGTCAGACGGTTCTTCGGGCAAGTCAAATGACTTCCAAAGGTCTTGATAGTTAAACAACCACGCGTCACCTATCCTTTGAATAGGATCCGAATTGAAACAATCAACGTGCTGTGCTTCAATAACCTTTCTCAATGAAGGAACATATACTCTTCTCAACAGACTTGCATATCCGACAAAGAAACCCTCAAGAGATTTAGCTCCGAATTTTCCATCTTGGTCTATTAAGGTACATGGTGCACCGAATCGCTCTAAGAACTTCAAATTTGGCTTCCGTCGGTTTATCATCTCAAAACATGTTTTCTTTGTTGGTTTGACAATAAGAACCCTGTTTAGCATGTAGCAAGCCGCAACAACCGCTTCACTCCAGAAGCTGATTGGAAGTTTAGAATCTGCAAGCATGGTTCTCGCAGTTTCAATCAAAGTTCTGTTTTTCCGTTCAGCTACTCCGTTTTGCTGTGGAGTATAGGGAGCACTAAACTTGTGCAGAATCCCTTTTGCGTTGCAAAATTCCTTCATTTTGTTATTCTTAAACTCTGTGTCGTTGTCACTTCTAATGCGTCTGACTGGCAGATGATAAAGGTTCTCGAGTTTCTTGAATAGAATAACCAAGTTCTCGAACGTTTCGTCTTTTGATTCTTGAAAGAATACCCACGAATATCTCGAATAGTCATCTGTCACGACCAAGCAATATAAGTCTCCTGAGATGCTTCGAACATTTACAGGAACAAATAAGTCCATGTGGAGACGTTCTAAAGACAACTTGATTGAGTTTAGAATTTTCTTCGGATGAGATTTCTTGATCTGCTTTCCCTTTTTGCATTCTAAGCAATGATCAGACATCTGAAAACTCCGAAGATTTACGCCTTCTACAAGATCATTATGAACCAAGAAATTCATTTTTTGCAAATGAATATGCCCCATCTTACGATGCCAAAGAATAGAATCCTTTTCAGTAGCCTTTGACACAAAACATTGTGCTGATTTTGATGAAGTGGTAACGACACCCATATCAAGAACATATAAATCATTCTCCCGAGGTACTCGCATCAGAATCCACTCATCTGGTATTTTTAATCCCGGCTTCAAGATGATACACTCTTTGTCGTTGAAATGGACCGTGAACTTCTTGTCACAAATCTGCGATATACTTAGAAGATTGTTCTCAAGTTCTGTAATATAGTTCACACGATCGAATAAAACGACGCCATTGGAGAGTTTTCCCTAGGCGACTATCCTTCCACCCTGGTTTCCTGCAAATCCAACGTATCCACCATTGATAGCTTTAATGTCGAATAGCAACGCCTTCATTCCCATCATATGCCTGGACGCTCCACTATCCAAAATCCACTTAGACAGAACGGATCTCTGGAGCCCCTGCACATTTAACAATCTATTTAAAAAACGAGACCCAAGCCTTTTTGGTCTTTGGTTGAATTAGATAACCATCATCAAAATCAAATTCACATTCATCAGCATAATCGAATCCACATGCATCTATAGAATAAACTTCCCATTCTTTATCTGAATTTTCTATGATGTTTATGCTTGAAAACCTTACCATCTTTTTATCTTTTGAATTGTTACCACTTGTATTTTTGACATTTTCAGTTGTGGTTTCAATTGGATTTCTGATTTTGATTCTTTCATGTTATCACTAGTCTTAACAAGCTCAGTCTTAGTGATCTCAGATGTTGCTGACCGTTTCTTTGCAATCCAGGCTTGAGATTTGATGTTAGCCTTCTTGATGTAAAAATTGTTTTCATTAACCTTTGAAGTTTCTCCTTTTTTGAAACTTGAATTTTCAAACTTAGGTTTGACTTCAGCTTTTGATTGATTTCTTTTCAAAATCTTTACAGGTTTTACAAACACTGGTTGCTTTGGTTTCACAACATTTGAACTTCTTTTCTTCGAAGATAAGCCGGCTTTGATTTCGGACAGTAACTTTCAATATGACCAATTTCGTTGCACTTGAAACAAGTCCGAGAATCATGTGGATGTCCTTTAGTGGGTTTTACACCACTTGCAATTTTGGCTTTATCTCGAAGTTCTTTTGTTTCTTGAACTCATCATTTGATTGTTTCCCGATCAAACTTTCCTCATGAACCGTGTTCATCCCATATACGAAATTCATGTTTTTATTCTTGTATTCATGAAATGGTGACGGTTTCCTTTTAGGTTCATTTGATTCCTCTAATCCCAACCCAGCTCTCTGGTTTTCCAGATGATCACCATCATTCCTTCAGTAGTTGTTTCTTTTAGGTTTGGAATAGAATTTCTTTTCATTAATCTTCAGATCATCTGATGTGACTTCCACGAGTTTAAAGAATTTGTCTAACAATTCTTCCTTCACATTCTGAATCCGAAAACAGTCATCAAAGTATAATCTATCAGATTCCTTAATCTTGTACACGACAATATTAGGATCATCACTTAGATCATTCTCCGATGATGTATCGTCATCTTCGGACTGTGAATCTGAATTCTTTGAGCTCAAGTCGGCGCTTTTAAAGCTGCCTTCATCAGAATCGTTCAAAACATTTTCAACAACCTTTTTAACCACATCATTGTCATTATTTATTTTAGTATAGATTACATCAATGTTCTCTGGCAACTCTATTTTCTTTTCAGATAACAACTCAATGTTAAGTTCCTTATCCATCCCATCAGCGGATCTGCGACAATACTTCTCGCAAAGGGGTGGAGGAACATTGTTTATTCCTTACCAATTTTCTTTTTAGGTTTCTGTTCCGATGGAATTGTCGGAAGGATGTAATCAATGACATATGCATTACATGTGTAACTTCTCAAAAGTTGTTGAACACGTTCTGTTTCAATTATCATGTCCTGGAGTTGTTGCTAGTTTCAGCAATGGTGTTAATATAGATATTAATCGCTTTCTGCTTATCCATTACTGTTCCTTTTAACATTCTTATTGTATCATGTTGTTCGATGTTATTTCTATCAAGCCTTCCATAATCATTTTTCATTTTATCATACGCTTCCTTCATTTGCGATAATCGTATTTCAAAAGTTCATTATGCACATTGTTTTCAGCGATGATTTTTGATTTTTCGACACACCCAGAACATGGTTCGGTACATTTTGTACAAGGTTTTTCAACATCTACAATGTGTATTTTGACAACTTCTTTTACCTCTGGACCTACCTTGGTTAGATTTGCCATTAAAGCTTTATCTGCCATGTCCTTGAGGTTTTCGACATTCACTTCTTGTGTAACATTGATGATCTCTTCATCAATTGTTTTCTCCTCAACCACTTGTTCTTTAGAGCTTCCATCAAAATGACCTGCAAAACTATCACACGAGTTAGGAGATAAAATTCCTTGTTTCTGTATGTGGATTACTCTTCTTCTTCTCTTTGTTGATGCAAGTATTGCTCTAGCAAAATCTGTTCTACAGCCGCTGCTTCTGCCGCTGCCGCTGTTTCCTCTGCAGAAGTATCTTCAACTATCTCAGCCATCAACGCAACTCCGGTCTTCTTACCAATGTAAGAATTCCAGTCGAAACCATCATCTTCGTTTGATGCTACCATAGCTTTCTCATTGCTGCTGCTATTTGGTTTCTCTTGGATTTCAACCTGAGTCTTCTTTGGAAATGGCTTGTATTGAAGTGACTTCTTATAATACTCATTGCCTCCTCCGAAAGGATTCTGATTTCCCGTTGCTTTAGGATTCTTGCACTCTCTCTTGAAATGTCCCTTTTGGCGACATCTGAAGCACGTCACTTTTGGTATGTCGAAGCCCAACTTGTTGCTAGAATTTCCGATATCTCGGCCAGTAAGAGCAACAAACTTTGTGACTCTTCGGATAATAGATGCTAAACACCACTTGATATCCATCAACTCAAGTTCTTCTTCACCCACTTGGTCATAATCTTCTGCCGTCATTTCGGGATTTCCAATTTTACCGGCTACAAGACTTTCGTATGACTCCAGAACAGTGGCGAGAAGAGACATATGTTGTTTAGCAACTTGTTCCGAAACAACATTGTTCAAATTCACTACGATGTTGCACTTGTATACATTCGAATCAAAATTTGTTTATTGATTATGATGCTTGACTTTGATAAGATGAATTCGAACCAGTGCTTGAGAACGAACTCTGTGGACTCTGATTATAATGAGGTTGTGATTGACTCTGGTTCTGTGGAGAAGCATTCATGTTTGAACTAAACGCTGTCACAATTTTCGGACTTGAAATGTTGTCTTGCATTCCACTTTTGTAGTATAACCCAACGTCTTGAACTACATTAGCATTCTTTGACTTTGCAATCTTCAGAAGCTCCATTTCGTGGCCTTCGAGTTTGTCGATAAACGTTGACAACTTGAAGAATTCCCACTTATCACTATTCTTCAGAACCATCAAATAAGTAGCCCATTCACCATCTGGTAGTGCGTCAGCAAGCTTGTCGATATCTTCTTGTTCAGTCTTCTCGAGACCATGTCTTCGCATTTGAACTTTAAGATGACAGAAGCGCTCGATCATTTGCTTCATGGTCTCACTCTTTAACCTGGTGAAGATATCGAACTCTTTCAGAATACGTGCCTTTTTACTTTTGATCATTTCGGCACTGCCTTGATACTTCTTCTGTAATGACAACCAAAGATCTCTTGCTGTAGTATACTATGGTAGCAAAATCAGGATATCTTCTTTGACAGACTGTTAGATGAGAGTGATCATCTTTTTCTCAGCAATGTACTCTTCTCTCTATGCTGTCGAGTAATTATACTTTTCAAGGACTTGCTGATGTTCATCTACCGGAACAGTGTAGCCTCTTTCAATCGACACCCAGCCAGCGAAGTGCATGGCTTGAACCCAATAGGTAAATTTCTCCTTCCATGCTCATTAGCTTGGGCGGTTTAACAGTCGTTCCATCTCGTTATCAAGATTGACTTGATGAATCGTGTTGGCATTCGACGAACTAGCTCCGGACATAAAAGCTCTTTGCATATCATCCATCGTGAAACACGAGAAGTGTATACTGAAAATATTCAAAAACTTTGAAAACAATTAGCATTATTACAAGTTCGATCGAACTTGTAGTAACAATGAAGAATTCTTGAGTTTATCACAAGTTCGGTCGAACTTGTGATATTTGTTTTGAAAAATTTACTTATCTTCGGTCGAACTTATGACACAAACCAATCAGATCTTCGAGTGAACTTGCTGTCAAAGTTTTGATGAAACACAAGCAAGTTCGGGCGAACTTACCCAATAATTCCTTGATATTGCACAAGTTCGATCGAACTTGCTATAAAATCAGTGGAAAATTGATAACTTCGAGCGAACTTGGCAAGAATTTCCTCAAAAATACCACAAGTTCGAGCGAACTTGCTAAAAAAATCACTTGAAAAGTGATGTTTTAGACCAAGTTCGGTCGAACATGATTAATAAGTTCGATCTTGATGGTTTTCCAAAACATGGTTTTTTCAAAATTTTGACATGAATTCGGTTGAATTTGGTCTCCAATCTTTCAAGGGTTTATCTTTGTTGTATTTTACATGATATACTCAAATTTGAAAAGATTTTGACCGTGAATTCTTTATTTTATGTTTAAAAGTTAAGAAAAATAGAAGAATGGAGATGAAATAGAAGTGATCTTGTCTTGATACTATCAAATCAGGCTGTTCTAGCTCTGATACCACTTGTAGGACCGACTCTCGATGCTAAGGAAGCTAAATTTGATATCTAACGTCCATAATAGCGGAAATATTACGTCGTGTTTACCAATAGACAAGATTTAATCAGTTAATCGTCAGTTTTATTGATCAAACGTTCTGGTTACAAACTGACAGAGCTTCGCCTCTACAATGCCAAAGTTGCAAATGAGGATCACAAGCTAGGTATTTATAGACAAGCAAGTTCGCCCCTGGGAGATACAAGTTCGCCCGAACTTGCGCTACTGCAAGTTCGGCCGAACATGCTTACATGATACTTCATGGGCGAACTTGGCTATTATAAACATAAATGCTTCATATACCTAGCCTATTCAGCTCTATACTATACAGACTCGATATAAGACTAAGACATAGACATTATGCACCAACACACCACCGCCTCCCAACTGTGAGATCGAACAAAGGTACTCCAATTGATTTCAAGTTTTTTTTTTGGGGGGGGGGGGGTTTAGCAATTTATTTGCGTTTTTATTGCTTTAATTTATTTGTTGATTTTTTTAGTCTCTTTGGACAGTGTTCAGTAGCATCGTTTCGGTTTCCTTTGTTTGGTTTTTCGATTTCATTTGAAGGGTACTCTGTTTTGTAGAATTTGGGATCACATTAGATCTAAATTTTGTCGTGAAAATGTTTTTTTTTTCTGTTCTACTATTTCTTTTTATGAGACTTGAGTAGTGAGCCTTTTTTTGTTCTTTTAAATGTTAACCACAATCACATAAATAAGTGTTCTTTTTAATGTGTTTGACAGTTAAGGTTACATCTGCAACAGTATCACCTAGCCTTCAAAGTCAAGATGGGATTTTATGGTCATCGAGAGAGGTACCGTGTTCATATTTAAATGTTTCTGTAGAATCCTTTATATATATTTGTATTAAGTTGAAGCTAATCATTATAATCCATCCAACTCATGATTGAGGATATTTTTTGTGATATGCATATACTTCGGATTCTGGATGGAAAAAATATAATGTTACGGTATGTCAACCTAGTGGGGGCACATCAAAGTGGACATATTGGTGAAGATCCTCTTGTAATAAAAAATAATCTTATGTCTTTTGTCCAGACTCAGTGTTGGCAGGGTACTCCAACTTAAAAGTATTATCAACCAAAGATGGAACATGGGTGTGTATTTGCTTCCAAAATTTTGTTTTTGATTCATTCTTAATGTTGATAGTGCAATCCGTCTGTTTCTATTGTTTTTTTATCTATCACTAAATAAAATTCAGGTACGTGATTACATATATGTTGCAGATTTTAGCTAATGGGCATATGTTGCGTTTAGAAAACTCACAGTCCTAAAACAGGTAAGTATTCTTGTCATGTTTAATTATTTCATATATATTATATTAATATTTAGTAGACACAATTACAAATAATCACAGCTATGTGGCAAATTGTAGTTAATTAAATGATATGTATGTCATTAATTTGGATTTTGCTGATGGGGCAAACATTGAGCAACTGTAAGGTTATTAGTATGAGACCTGGAGGTCATGCGTTTGACTCATGGATATAGTCTTTTGAAAAGTGTGAGGTGTTTTGATACATTTGTTCTGAAAGTTGAGTCACAAGATGTTTCAAAGCTTTTAGATCTGGAAAGTTAAGGTGTAAGATGAGAGCTTCATATGCCAGAGGTGTTTTAAAACTCTTATTTGTTCACATATTAACCTTTAATAATTCTCTAAAACCTGTATTTGAGCGACATATACATGGAATGTTGTATCAATCTTGATGATAAATTCTCTAAAGCAAGCTCCCCACATTCAATCTTGAGATATATTTTGTTTTTAAGTGGATCCTTGTAGTTATGTGTACTTGAAATATTGATTGGGCCTCTTCATTCCTGTTAGGATTCTTGATCAACGAAATAATGCTACGGCCACATGGTTGGTCATTGCCCTTTAGGCGTCGTATGGGTTTACCGAAACCACAGGTGGAGTCCCATGAATTGCAGGTTCGTATGGGATCATGATAGTATGCACCGTTGGGCGGCAACTGTGAAGCAAAGATAATTGACCAAAACGCGGGGCCGGGTTGCCTTCTATGAACCATGGTGAATTATGGGTTAGAGGCCCATTCGTTATGAAAGGTAAAAGCTATGTTTTTATTAAGTCAAACTACATCCTTTTACTGTGAAGTATTTGTAGAATAACCTAAAACAAAATTTAAACAAAAATCCGGTTTTCATATGTCAACATGATGTAAATTAGAGCCAACAATTTTGACACTATTACATATGAAATTAGTGATTTATGTCATGATTGATCTCTGATGGAGTGATGGTCAATCGGATAAATTAAAAAAAACTTTGCTATAAGTGGATACGTGTGGGTTAGGTCGAAAGTCGCTAAAGAGTGTTTTCAGTACATAACCTTCTGAATCAGTTTATTATAAACACTCCATTGTAAATGTATGATTTTTTTTTGTAATGACTTGTTATATAAAAAAATTGGACAATAGTGTTCCAAGGTCAACACAAGGCGCCTCGGCAAAAAAATTGACCTGGACCTTTTTGTTATGGCAATCAGGGTATGTTGAGTAGTTTTAGATACAATGGTTGACTCGGATGGATGGCTAAGAAGTAAGAACCGGTGATCTTTGTTACTTTGACAATGAAGGATTTTTATTCATTATGGATTGGTTGGAAGAGCTGATCAAGTACGGGTGGTGATTTCTGTAGCCCGATTCACGTTTAGATCGCTCTACGGTTTGTATCGGTGGTGAATCTGTATCCGAAAACGAGCCACTGATCTATCTTTTATTTTACTTTTTGATTTGATCAGGTGATTCGAGGGTCATACTCCTATCATATGGTATTAGAGCCGAAGTGATCCGTTTCGACTCGTACTTTTTCTACATTCATATATCCAATTTTCAAAAAAAAATAAAAAATGCATCAAATTTGGAATTTGTCATATCATCTTCTTTTGTGGTTCTCACTTTTGTTTCATTGTAAAGCTTGAGCAAAGAATTATTACTGCAATTCAAGTCCACACCATGTTCCGTAGTGCACCCGTCCATTTTGAATTTAAAGAGTTCAAGACCTCTGATGAACTCAATTCAGCATTATGATGATGGACCTCGATACGACGAAGATGGAATAATCCCGGATGAAGACGAGTGTTTGTTTGTGAAGCGAGCAATTAGCAGGATTTCAAATGAAGCGGAGGGCCTTCAATGCGGAACTGAATTTTGCACCCTCTTCGGATCAGAATTCTATGGATCAAGAACTGCACACAAGCTACTCCTATTTGTGCTCAATAAAGCAAGAAACTGTCCCTCATGATCTGCACATGATTCTTAGTTGTGATGGTGAAGAAGGAGCTATGCAAATTTTAAGATTAGTTGAAGTCGTGTTTGTTAACAGTTTCCATGCAACAAAAATTTATTTCCAAGTTGTACAACACCCATTGCGAAGTCCGTTTAGATTTGGGTTTCGTTTCAAGATATGCACAGCTGAATACGTACCGAAAATACCTCCTGAACCGCCCTCGATGAGAGATACAATGTTTGGTGCGGATACGATTGTCCAAGTTTGTGGATAAACTTTTTCCAAGATGGAGAGAATGATAGAGATTCGGTCCTTATTTTTCTAGAATTTCCTCATGTTTTAATATTTGCAAGTTTTATTTTATTTCCATGTTTATTTCATTTGTTTTGTTTTGTGTTTTTTTTAACCCATGTTTAGAAGTCATGGGTGTAGTGGGTTGGTTAGTTGTAGAAAAGTGTTGTAATGTTTTTTTGTTTATTTAAACAACTGATGGAATGAAAAGTGTATGCATTCATAAGACTGCTGAGTGTGGGCGGCAGTTGCTTCAACGCCAGTTTTCTCACCCCGGCATGGGGCGGGGGCAAGGTGAGCTAGCTGGCTTTGATTGGCTGGTCCAATATGATTGGTTTTGGTTGGCTACTTTAGGCTGGCCACGCCAAGCTAGCCACGCCCCTCCACACCCTACTTTTTGGGTTGACATGGTGGAGCCCACCTCCGCCACGGTATAAATGGTTACATGGGTGATGGATGGGTCAATCAGTGTATAGCCAGATGTGTGGATCGACTTTGTGAGTAATTTAGAGTTCTTGAATATCTTTTTTTTTTACAATAGTCCCTCTGTTGCATATAGTTTTTTTCTGTAAAAAGTGTTGTTTCAGAACATGGCATTTGATTTTGATTGTTCTTTGACTGTATTAAATAACATTAGTTCCTGATTTTTTTGTTTAATGCATAGAAACAAATACTTATGTCGTTATAACGTTAAAATACCTGGCCTCCGGACAGGTATATAGCTAGTTAACAATGGTTGGCAATCAACGGTACTTTTGAAAATTTACAGATTATGATGGTTAAATAATGGTTCAACTAACTCCGTTTATTTATTTTATTTTATTTTTGAACGGTGAGAATCTTTAACTTGTGAGAGATCTCACACCCTCCTAAACAGAGGGCCCTAACCCCACTCTGGCCAAACTATTATCACGACCCGCATAAATCCAGCCTCAAAATTCAGCATTCTAGAACTTTCCGGGGTGATCTAGTCGCATCAAGAGCTGTCCGGAAGACTCCGGAACAGCCCGTATTGTTCCAGTAGCATGGAGGCACTAATAAGCATGAAATATCAGCCAAGAAGGGACTAGAATTTGCTGGAAATGGCTAGTTACTTCAACCATAAAAATCTGCCAAGAACACCCTAGAAACTTTGTGAAATATCATGATATTATGTAAGAAATATCTAGACATTTAGGCTTGATATTTTGTAAAGAGTATTCTAGATATAGAATACTCTAGATAACCTTGCAACAACTATAAATAGGGATCATGGGAGCTCATTTGAGGCATCCCCACATACTTATAAACATCATAACTCTTGTAAGCTCTTTTTGCATAATACAAAGCTATTATCTTGTATACTTGTGTTCAAGTATTACAAGCAACATCTTGCGATCCACCGTTCCCTTTAGCAACTTTCATAACCAAAACCCAACGACACTATGTCGGCTAGGCTTACTTGGACCGTGTTCTAAGGCCGCATGCAAGTTGAATAACTAACTCCGTGAGAAGTGGTATCAGAGCAACGTTTCAATCCATCCAAGATGGCTGAAGAAAAGACTCAACTTACAACCATGGCTACTGGAGAAGAGACCCATGGGCACGATGACACTCGGAAAGGAGGAAGAAAGTACCGAGACATGTCAAAGGACGTGGTCGCAAGCTTAGAAAAACGTGTGGAAGACGTGGAGACATCGATAGCCGAATTCAAGACGCATGTTGAAGAATTCAAGGCCGAGGTCGACATCTTCCAAGCAAACACTAACGAGTCGCTGGAACAAGTAGGTTGCGAGCTCGGCGAATTAAGAGACGACATCAAACTTGCTATGCAGGTCATGCAAGCTGAATTGAAAGAGTTGTTTATGAAGGAGTTGGGGCAAGTACAAAGCAATCTTGAGAGCAAGTTTGCGGAAAAATTCAATGAGTTGCAAATGGAGCTAAACATTTGCAAACAAGCACTAGCAAACCGAGGTGACGCCATCATTTCTTCAAAGTCTGAAGTCCCAAAGCCATCTCCGTTTGTTGGCAAATGGGAGGCACGAGCCGTAGACGACTTCATCTGGGAGATTAAGCAGTACTTTGAAGCTATATACATCGTTGACGATGGCAAGAAAATCAAGATGATGACCTTATACTTGAAGGAAACCGCAGCTCTATGGTGGCGACGGAAGCACATGGATATTGAAAAAGGTATGTGCACCATCAACACTTGGGCTGATTTTGTAAAAGAAATTTAAAAGCAGTTTTATCCGGAAAATGTCGAACACAATGCAAAGATTCGGCTACGAAATCTTAGGCAAAAGGGTAGCATCAAAGAATATATCAATGAATTCGCTACCCTTGTGCTTGAGATTTTGGACTTGTCGCCCAAGGATGCTCTCATTTACTTTGTCGATGGCTTACAACAATGGGCCAAGACCGAACTTGAACGACGAAATGTTCAAGACTTATCATCGGCAATCTTTGTTGCTGAAAACTTGCACGACCGTAATGAAAATCGTTCGGCAAGATCAGCAACTTCAGAGACGGGCGATGCGAAAGGTGGGGGAGCAAAACCCACCAACCAAAATCGATACCGGAAGAATGATGAATGGGCATTAACATTATATAACAAAGGAAAAGCCATGAACAAAGGCTGCTTCCTTTGCGATGGGCCTCATGATGCACGAGACTGCCCAAAGAAAGCTAGATTAACGGCCCTTATAAGGACCGGCGATGATGAACCTGAGGAAACCGAAGAGATTCGCCTAGGTGCAATGCAACTTCAAGTTTTAAATACTATGACCACAATGGAAGGAAAACCATTGGCGATAGCAAATCAAGCTAACCCGACAACAGTCATGGGCAATAAAAAGGGAAGAGGTCTTCGCTTTGTCAATCTAGAAATCAAAGGAGAAACCTTAGAAGCACTGGTCGATACCGGTGCTAGCCATAACTTCATGACAACAAACGAGGCAAGAAGACTCGGCTTAAGAATCACAACTCAAGAAGGCTGGATCAAAGCCGCTAACGGAGATCCCATACCGATCGAAGGTGTTGCTTGGGGCGTAAAAGCCAAAATCGGGACATGGGCAGGAAAGTTACACTTCTCAATTGTTCCAATCGAAGACTACAATATTGTGCTCGGGATGGATTTCTTTCGAGAACAAAAGGCCATGCCAGCACCATTTATGAACACACTCTACATCATCAAAGGCGATGAGGTACACATTGCACCCTTGAAGTATAAGAACTGAGGCAAAATATTATCTCCGATACAACTCATGAAAACTCATGAGGTATTCGGACATCGCAACAAGGACGTTCCGAATTTAGGTAGGGGAGGATGTCACGACCCGCATAAATCCAGCCCCAAAATTCAGCATTCTAGAACTTTCCGTGGTGATCTAGTCGCATCAAGAGCTGCCCGGAAGACTCCGGAACAACCCGTATTGTTCCAGTAGCATGGAGGCACTAAGAAGCATGAAATATCAACCAAGAAGGGACTATAATTTGCTAGAAATGGCTAGTTACTTCAACCATAAATATCTGCCAAGAACACTCTAGAAACTTGGTGAAATATCATGATATTATGTATAAAATATCTAGACATTTAGGCTTGATATTTTGTAAAGAGTATTCTAGATATAGAATACTCTAGATAACCTTGCAACAACTATAAATAGGGACCATGGGAGCTCATTTGAGGCATCCCCACATACTTGTAAACATCATAACTCTTGTAAGCTCTCTTTGCATAATACAAAGCTATTATCTTGTATACTTGTGTTCAAGTATTACAAGCAACATTCTTGCGATCCACCGTTCCCTTTAGCAACTTTCATAACCAAAACCCAATGACACTAAGTCGGGTAGGCTTATTTGGACCGTATTCTAAGGCCGCACTCTAGTTGAATAACTAACTCTATGACACTATGTTGTTTTAAACCGAGCTCACGCTGTCGTCAAAGTTTGGCTAACGACGTTCCCCGGGAAACCATACCACCCATTGCCAGTTGCAGGGGATTGCGCCGCTACAAGAGAGAATCTCTCTGGCGTACCGCACGATGGACTAAAACCCGGGGTGGCTCGAGCTCGAACTCTTGACCTTGGGTCTGAGAGAACTAAACTTCATTGCCTTTATCCACCGAATGTGGCACTAGTGGGATTGAACTTGAGTCTGCAAAGAAAAACTACGTCTTTCCAACCACTAACTGGGTTAGGTCAAGTGTTAAACGTTGTGGAAAATAACTCAAGTAGACAAGTTAACCTTGAAAGTTAGAGAAATAGACCTACATATTTAGCCATTAAAAACAAGATAAGTTGATTTCATATAAGGTCCGCTGGTTAAAATGGCTTGAAAAAAAACCCTTCAAAGCACAGTGGGGTAAAAGAAAAAGACACGTGCAAAATACGATGTGGGTTAAAATCAGCCACCGAATGAAACATTGCAAACTAAATAGTCGTAGAAAAAAATGTAGGGCTAAATCGCCGACGGCTAATTTTGCCCACATGCACTTTACATGTGATTCAATTTGATTGACTATTGGCCCATTTATACTTCACCATATTTGTCTATTTTTTGATGGTCGAATATCCATCACATTCATCTAACTGTCAAGGTCAACTTGTTCATTCTATTTATTTTCCCTGCACTTTGGTTTATACGTTCTCTTTCAACTAGTCAATCAAAGGTTCATGTTTAGACAAGATCAACTGCATTATTTTATGACCCTTTATAAGCACCACTTGCAGGTCATGTTTAGACACGATCAGCTGCATTTTTAGGACCCTTTATAAGGAGTAAGGACCACTTGCAAAGCTTGTAAAAGTGTTCCTAGAATAACGTTTTTTTTGTGTTGGATACTCATGGGTGAATGCTTGTGGTCACACTAATAAACATGCACCACAAAAAGGCCAACAAAAAGTCTCTAACCAGCAACTAAATTAATACAAAAACACATATAGAAGGTTGAATATCATATAGTTGTAGGAAAACAAAGATAAAACATCACATTTGTGTTTTCGGTCGCTAGTTTGATCTTCTCCTTCTTTATTCTCTTACACTATTTTATACTTTTATTTCCTCTCAACCACTTTTATTAGCCGTTGAAGGCTCTGATGCGGTGGAGCTTGATCGGCATGCCTTGTTTGGGCACAGGGAAGGGAACATACTCTATGCCATTACCTTCTCCAATCACTTCCCATCTGCAACCAAGTTTCCAAACAAAAGGTTTTAGGGTTTGTTGTGTTTAAAGATCTTTTGCCATAAAAATGCATTACATCCGTACTTACCTGAGGTGCTAACTGTGGAATTATTTTTGTATACTATGTACCTAGATTGTTCATTAAAAAAATAAATGTACCTATTAAAATCTCACTCGTAGAGTAGGGTTTGAGAGGTAAGTTAAAGACAAACCTTACCTCTCTCTCTCAGAAAATAAATGGGTGCTCTAGATGAGTCCTCCCTCCAATCAAAAACCCATTTTTATATGTATAAAAGAAAATAATATAAAATATATAATACCAGTAGATGAGTAATCAGTATAATATATATAGATTGATAATTTGATTCAGTAAAAAGGTTGTAGAATCAAGTATTCTTGCCTGAAGGAGGTAGTCAAGTGGTGGATGAGGATAAGCATCTCAACCTTAGCTAGCTCATTTCCTGGACATGAGTGAGCTCCAATCCCAAACGGCATGTAAGTGTTTGTGCGAGGTGCTACCTATATTATATGCAATCAAATTAAAATCAACAGTGTATCCTACTAAGCATATTCATTCAATAAATAGATAAAAGCATCATGATGATAAAGTATGTTCCAACCTCGAATCGTGAAGGATCAAACTTGATAGGCTCAGGGAAAAATTCCGAGGAGTAATGGATGGTTCTAAAGAGAGGAAGAACCTTCCAACCACGCGGGATGAGAAAACCATCTATTTCCACATCTTCAACTGCTTCTCGAAACAAGAACGAGAGTATGCTTGCGGCTCTCAACGTCTCTTGTATCACTCGAGAAGTAAATGGCATGCGTCTAGTATCTTCCCATGTAATCCCACGCTTTGTTGCCTGCCTCTCACGCCAGATTTCTTCTTGTTCAATCTACATGTTAAATAATCATTTGGTAAATATATGAACCAAATAAGCTAGCTAGCTTTGTTACAGTATTTATATAAAAATCTACTTTTTACGTTGAGATTTAATCTATCGATTTTAGTTACTATAGATTCCCATAAAGCACAATCCGTCAGATTTTATTCATCCAATCCCAACTTTTCAGTGGATGTTTTGATTACCATTTTTTACTGTAAAAAAAACATTGGTTCTTAACTGGTTTTAAATTGAGCATGATAAGATTTAACTACCTTGACAGCATTCAAGAGATGAGGATATTCATGCAAGTACTTGAGAAGCCATTTAGGACACTTGCAGTCGTATCATGAGCTGCAAATATGACTCCCATTATATTATCTGCTATCTGCGAATCACTCAGTTGGTCTTTCTCCTTTAATTCCAAGAATACTCCTAGCAATCCTCCACCATACTCCCCAATCTCCCTTCTTTTCTGTATCATCTTCCTCAATCTCTCATTAAGAACTTTCCTAGCCTGTAATTCATGGTGTTAATGAAAAGCTCCACAAAAATATATACGCAACGTGCAGTATAATAATGATTTTCCATATACATACAGGCTGGGAAACTATATATTCAGTTTGTTAGAAAATAGATGATCCATGAAGTTGAGAAGTAATTAAGTACATTAGTTATAAATTTTAAGCAAGGTAATCAATAGGTAGACATATCTTTTTTTTTTGTTTTTTTACAAATAAGTATTATGTTTGTTATAAAATACACGGAAAACACTAAGGCATGCTAGAGTAAGTTGTTTAAACACTCAATACATGTAGTTTTATTGTAGGCTAATGTTAAAATTGCATAAATCTCCTTAATTTCTTGCAGAAGTTAGGTAAGTTACACGTTTGCAATAAACTGACGAGTAATGCTATATGAAAACCAATTCAGTGTTATAGAAACAAACTAGTAATGCTATATGAATACCAATTCACTCTGATAGAAAATGATCAGTTCTTCATGATAATATCCTCACATAATCCAGTCTCTAGAATACGGGTTCCAACAAGCATGAGGATTCACCGAAAAAAAAAATAACATACAGGTTCTCTCACTGAATAATAAATAAATATAAAAAATTTAACCATAGAGATTCTCTCACGGAATAATAAATAAATATAAAAAATTTAACCGAACTCAACTAGAAATAAGATTACTCAAAAACCGTACAAACCCAAGCGCACATGAAGATACTAGACGTCCACATACACATACTTATAATCGAAGAATGATCATCGACACCAATAAAATCACATCATATACATTGAGGGAGGTTTATTTCTTTTCAATAATATGTTGAGAATTGAAAACACCGCAAAATGCATTTTATATATATTGCGTTGAATATGATACAAAAAGCGGGTATGTAACCACCTTTGTTTCTTCTACCACTATCTTTTGATTATCTTTTATATATTAAGTATAAGTGCATTGTGCGGTTCTTAAATTTCTTAACATATAATTGGTTATCAATTATATCAAACCACTACTAGAAAACTGCTACTATTCCTATGTCAATTTCTGTGGGAAATCCGTGATTTTCCACGAAAACGGGTTGTAGGAATTCTACTCGTGGGTAATTTTTTTCTGACGTGTTTCCTACGGATTTTCCTACTCTTTTCTCACACAAATGTTTCGTTGGAATTCTCCTACTTATTTCTCACGGAATTAATTTTCTTAACTTTCCGACGCATTTCCCACGGAATATTTATTTTTAAAATTTTGTGTTTAAATCAATTATATTTATATTTATTATATAATATTTATTATAGTTTAATTTTCTTACACAATTCCTACGAATTTTTTTCCTCCTACATAATTCCAACGGAATTTATTCGTTTTCCGACACTCTTCCTACGGATAGTAATAAATAAATTCAAAAATAACATATATTTTTATAAATAATAAAACTTTATATTTTAATATCAATAATTTAATTGATTACGAATATTTTAATTCTTTTTCTTTGGAATCCTACGCATTTCCTACTAATTGTTAAAATGAAAACGAATTCTGTCTGAGTTCCGTAAGAAATTTCCGACACTTTTCTTACGGATGCCAATTCCTACAAATTTCCGACAAATGGTGAAAATGAAAACGAATTCCGTCAGAAATACGTGGGAAATTTCGGACACTTTTCCTACGGATAACAATTTGTGGCTTTATTGTCACAAAACTAAGACCCTTTCTTGTTCGTAGGAATTTCGTGGAAAAAGTGTCAGAATTTTCGTTTGTAGGAAATACGTAGGAAATTTTGGTAGGAATAGTAGGAGTTTTCTAGCAGTGAACAAAACATGTTGCTGAATGTAATTTTATAACTAAAAACAAAATGTTGGTAGACAAGTGTACTTGAAGACAAAAATGAAGTAATGTCAGAATATAATACCAATATATCTACTTAAAGAATATGCGATATGACCTCGGCGTGGATTACTGTCGCTATTAGAAGTTAATGGATGATCATGTTCTCACCTTCATTGCTTTCTTGAATGCAGTTCCAGGAAGGTTCAAAGGCATGGAATTATATCCTTCCTCTAAGCAATGATACAAATGCTTCAATCCCTTAATTTCATTCCCCTCTACCTCCTTCACAAATATTGATATCATTGCTACTTCATATGAATACTGTATATCACAGGCAAATCAAAACATTCATCAGATCAGTACGTGCGTTCATGGTATTTTTTCCGGTAGCCATGCAAATCGTAGCATGAACCTGTTGGAATTAATCGTTTATTTATCGGGTCACGGTTCGGGTCGTTGGTTAATATTTTAGCTTGTTTGAGTTTAGTTAGTTGCATGCATGAATGAGCATGGCTTCAAGAATCACGTGAGCTGCATGGCTGGAGTTTTGAAGACATGTATTTGTGGTTTTATATTTGAATGATTTGATAGTTTAAGTTAGTGGGCTTGGTAGTTGGTTTGACCGGTTTCATTAGGAGTATACGTTGAGAGTGGTGTGCATCATGGTTAAAAACGTGGGTCATATTGTACCGAGCCTATAGGTAGGAATGGCTATTTTATTCCTATTTTTCTGCATCTGCACGTTTCCTTGTAAGGCTATTTATAGCCCAGTAGTTTATTCAATGAAGTGTGGCTTTTCTTTGTTTACTTTCTGGTATCGTACAGTTCTTTTATCTTTCAAATTTGAGAGTTACATAAGTCTTTTATTTTCTCTTTTGCAATCAGTTCGTGAGCTTGTTGAGTGAGAATTATAAAGCTTGATAACCAACATTTGGTATCAGAGCCTAGGGCTCGGGTGTAGCAGGTTTGAGAGTCGTATTCCGAGAACAGAAGGGAGCAGCCCCTATTGGCTGCAGGGCTTAAGAAGAGAAAGAACGAGACAACACCAAATATCAATTTGATGGTGTTAGCAAGTAGGATGATGAGGGAGATGATAGGCAATTAGAGGTGACGTCAAGAAAGTAGATTACATGCGATCCGAAGAAAGAAAAGAAAGAGAGACCGTGTAATCATCAAGAAGGAATTGTGGAGTTAATTCACATTGAAAAGGAAGCAAGTGGTGGAGTTAATTCTAGGAAGCACCACAAAATTCATAGTGGCGGCTGACATCATCAAAGGAATCAGGCAAGAAAGGATTTTATTTTTTTTAAGGCACATACCTTCACCAAGGTTCTAAGCACGAGATATTTTTGTTTGTTTTATTTTGGGGGATTCAAACCTACAAGAAGTGGTTAGTTTTTTAGACAAATATGAAGAAAGCCACCTCAAGTGGCAAGATCATGGTCTGTTCGAAGCAAGTTTGCTGGTTGTGTGGTTTTTTTGTTGAAGCAGCCAAGAACGAGAAATAAGAAGCAAGGCAACTAGTTTTTTAATGAATGAAGCAAAAAAAAAATAAAAATAGCCCGACATCGGTCTTGATTAAATGCAGCGGTACGAATAGGAAAGAAGTGATCACAACAAAGAGTTGCAAATGTATGGTCTTTGCGGGCAAGCAAGTTAGCAAGAGTGTAAGTTGGTTCCTAAAGCAAGTTGCAAAGTTATTTTCCTAGCAAGTGATAACAAGCAAGATTGAGCAGAAAGTTTCAACATGTTAGCAAGTTTGAATCTTTATGGTTCAGAAAGGAAATCCAATCTGGATTAAGCAAGCAAGAAAGATAGAAGAAGCGCCCCAAGAAAGAAGAAAGAAGGAAAGAGGCTGGCGTCGCTTTGCAAGAAAGAAAGAAGGTCTCGCTAGAAAGAAAGAAGGCCTCGCAAGAAAGAAAGAAAGAAAGAGACTGGTGTCACAAGAAAGAAAGAAAGAGCAAACACCAGTCTGAATGAAGAAAGAAAGAAAGGGTATCGATTAGAAAGAAAGAAGAATACCGATAGCCAAAAAAACGAAAGAAAGAATCGAACCTTAACGGTTCGTATGGCAAGAGCAAGACCGGAACCTATGTGGTTCAATCAACGAGCAAGGAAGAAACGGGTCAAAATGTCAAGAATAAAGTGGTGGAGTTAATTCAAATTGCCTATCATCTCCCTCATCATCCTACTTGCTAACACCATCAAATTGATATTTGGTGTTGTGTCTTTCTCTCTCTTCTTAAGCCCTGCAGCCAATAGGGGCTGCTCCCTTCTTTTCTTGGAATACGACTCTCAAACCTGCTTCACCGTCTTCACCAGAGCCCTAGGTTCTGATACCAAATGTTAGGTTTTGAAGGTTTTAATCACACAGAGAAAACTACGTACAAAGAATGTGTTTTCAAAACCCTAATTTCATTCATGCTAAAACTTACATTATATAGAATAATAATATACCCACTAACTAATAATTAGGGCCACTAACCCATTAACCCACTAACTTAATCTTGCTAAACACTTTAACATAAAAAAAACACATGACTAATTAAAAATACTTGACCATATAAAACATACTTCTACCGACCCGACTTGACCCGTCAAGATTAATCCAACAGAACCAACAAGTAATCATACCTTCTTCATCTCATGCAAGGTGTTGATGGTGTCCATACGCTCCCAAGCCGCAAGAAGACGGAGGACGATGCCCTCGATCTTGTGAACCTGACCTTTAATGGCGGAAGGCAGAAATGAAGATTGGATCAATTTCTTTACGTGAGAATGGTATGAACCTTGGTGGAAGAAGACAGCCTGAGGGCCTATCAGCATCTCTTTGGTTGAAGGATATGTTGGTTTGAAGAGATGAGACTGAGTCACCAAGATTATTTTGGCTATCTCAGGGTTTGATATCATCACACATGGGCATCCCAATATGTGACTCTTGAATATTTTCCCATAACTACATGACAAAAAAGTTGAATCATTGAGATATTATCTAACGAAAGAGTAATATTAACGATTAACCAAATTGATCTCACACATTACATTACGAGTTATATTTAAAATTTGTTTGCATAAAAATACATAGTAGTAAATTCGCAATCTTCCTAATGACGGGATCGATTCTAATAAAATTTCTAACGAAAATGCATTTATTATTACGTTAGTGTTATTTATTTATTTATTTACAGTCTAAACATATACGTACATGCGTTAAAAATATGGTTGGTTAAAAAGTTAAATCTAGTTTTGCTTGTTTAAATTGTGAGATGTGGGTTGATGAAATATTTGTCATATGTTGTAATTTTGCTGGTTCGGTTCTATTTATATGATCTCCATCATTAACAAAAAGAACACTTCAGTAAATTACATAAATATCATTAGTTTTGTTTTTGAATTTTTCTTTTCCAAAAACTAAATTACTATTAGATTGTTCTTAGCATTAATTATCAAGCCTTGGAGCTTATCAAGTCTATATTATATAAATAAATGGTTATAAATTAAAGTTACCCAGAAATGTTTTGATTTGGGATAATACACCTAATTAAAACTAAACGAAAAAACAAATTATAATCACTTGGCAATTTTTATCTTAATCACATTTGCAAACATATCATTTGGATAAACCAAATAACCCACTACTTGGGGAAATTAATTAATATCATATTTAACTTTCTCCAAAGAACTTTGAACATAACAAAAACCTCATTTGACGCTCGAAGAAGAAAGTGTTCGGATTTTGTGTGTAGAGGCTGAGAGTTTCACCCACGTATGGCCAACCCATCGAACTCGGCGGTAGCCGCCGGTGTCCGCTTTTCGGCCCGCCACGCCGCCAGCGGATTAAGTTAAACACCAGCCCCACCAAAAGGAGGAAAGCTAGAAAGGGTGGCAGCAGGAAATGTAGTGCTGGTGGTAGAATGACAGACATCATAGGCGGAGATTAGGTGGAGATCGGTGGTTATGGTAACCGGATGATATTAATATTTTACAAGTTATAGGGTTTGAAAGGTGACTGGAGGTGGTGGTGGTATTTATACTTATTTTGGCCATGGTGGATAGGGTTGGAGAGTTTTATTAGGGACAAATATCACCACCAGAATAAAACATCACATACAATTGCATTAAATGCCGTTTCATAGCATTCAATTCACTAAGATTATAGATATTATATGCAAGCCATGTAACGGCTATTAAATTATAGGTACATTAAATTTAAATCTCCTTAGGTGATATATGTAGAAGGTTCCCAGAAAACGTGAGAAATGTGCCAAGTGTTCCTAGGCTGGTAGATGCCCATTCATTAGTTTAATATCATATTTTTATTTATATTCTTATAATTATAATTAATTGAAACATAAATTTAGCTTATCAAAGATATGGTGATAACCTTCCACATATAATTTCTTATATCTATCTATATTTAATTAAATAATACTCTTTTAATCAATTTTCATTATTCTTTTTTTCTCTCTTCTACTTAAAAAAATTATACGAGATTAATAGTAAGTTAGTAAATATATGAATTAGTTGAAGTTTAATACTTTTTAGATGCGGAATAAAGATAAGGCTTATGATCTAGAAGTAGAAAGGAAAATTTTTATATCTTTTTTTTATAATTTTAGGATAAGGATAAAAAGAAAGACTCAAATATGAATGCTTTTATATGACAATTCTTCGATGGATATGGATAAAAGAACACACTCACTTTTTCATTATAAATATAACAAAAATAAATTAATGTAATGTAAAACACAAAAGCGTATTTGTCAAAAAAATAAAATAATAACAATAATAACTAATGTCTTTCTTTATATATATATATATATATATTTGAGGGTTCAAATAATAAGAAATTCTTTGTGAGAAAAAAAAAAGAAATTTCAACTAATATGAATGATTTATTAGACTTCATTTAATATTTATTTAATATTTATACTTAATTTAACTATAAGGGTATATTGAAAAACTTTTATACATTATTAATTGGTAGTTTTATCTTTAATAACTAACTATATTAAATTTGTAACTTATTTTTAAGACACATATTTTTCTCAAAAATAAAAATAAAAATTCATTTATATTGATAAATACGAAGAGTGTAGGATAAATTACGAGTTGTGTATGATAAATTTCAATATGAATAGGATAATTTTGGAAATGTGTAGGATAACTTTTAAAATGTGTAAGAAAATTTAGTGTGTAGGATAATGGTCTTTATGACTAATTAGTTAGTCATAAATTAGATAAGAAAAAAACTATTTAATATTTTACAATTGTACCCTTTTGTTTTTTTTCTTCTCAATAAAATTTTCTTCTTAAATGAGCCTTTCCATATATATATATATATATATATATATATATATATATATATATATATATATATATACATACATATATATATAGAGGAGGGTTATCTTAAAAACGCTAAATATTGCGAGAACCGTGAGAACGAATAAAAAAACCAATCAAAACAATTTTATTTAATACAACATCAAAATAAGAATTTACAACATCAAATAATTCATTTCTCCCCTCAAAATCACTCTTATTAGATTTTTTACACATGTGTAAATATAACAAATTTACACATGTGTAAATGACAAACTTACACATGCGTAAAAAAATTATTTACGAATTCACGTTAATTTAAACGTGTAAATTAAATTTCTAACATTGTATTTGAATAATAATGATAAGTGTAAAAATAAATTTTAAATTTAAATTGTTTTTTACCAAGTTTTCGTGGTTTTTCATTAGTTCTCACGGTTCTCGCGATATTTAGCGTTCTCATTTAAACTCTCCAATATATATATATATATATATATATATATATATATATATACATGGTTAGGATCATGTGAGAAGCACTAGGCTGATTGAGAAACTTGAGAAGCATTATGGACCACACATTTTGTTTAAGCTTTTCGTAATATACACATATGCATAGTTTAAAATTGACTATATACATATGTGTATAATTCAATATACATATATGTATATAGTCAATTTTAAACTATACATTTGTGTATATTAGAAAAGCTTAGAGAAAATGTGTGGTCCAGAATTCTTCTAAAGTTTCTCAAATAGGGTGGACTTCTATTAGGATCCCTACCTTATATATATATATATGTTATCTTGAGAACGCTAATTTTTTTAATACAAACCTCATTGTAATTAAAATACAACATAAAAAAAAACAATTTACAACATTAAATAATTTATTTTTCTCTCAAAACTACTCTTATTAGAATTTTTTTACCCAAGTGTAAATATAACAAATTTTTACACATGTGTAAATTTTCTTTATTTACAAATTCACGTAAATTTTGACGTGTAAATTAAATTTCTAACATTGTAGTCGAATAATAATGGTAAATGTAAAAAAAATTAAATTTGAATTGTTTTTGACCATGTACTCACGGTTTTTTCATTCATTTTCACGGTTCTCACAATATTTAGCGTTCTCAAGATAACCCTCCCCTATATATATATATGTATATAGGGCTCGGTTCTTATGAGAACCACCATAAGTTGCGAGAACCGTGAGAAATTTTTGTTCCTGCACGAGTTGGGGAAAAATATTTTTGTACAAATGTAGTTGAAAATATTATAAGCGCATCTGTAAAAAAGTAAAAAAAAAATTGTCGAGTCGGTAGTTTTGACTGATGTAAGTTTTGTTTACGCGATAGCGTAAATTTTCATAAAGATAATTTTTTACGCCTCATGTAAATGTGTGTATGCATAATTTTTTCTTTTGCTGAAACAAGTGATCATTTTTATGAATTTTGAGAAAAAAATAAATTCTGAAAAACCTTTTGAATGGCCTAGTTCTCACGGTTCTCACAACTCAAGGTGGTTCTCATTTTAACCACATCCCTATGTATATAAGTTTTGTTTACGCGATAGCGTAAATTTTCATAAAGATAATTTTTTACGCCTCATGTAAATGTGTGTATGCAGAATTTTTTCTTTTGCTGAAACAAGTGATCATTTTTAAGAATTTTGAGAAAAAAATAAATTCTGAAAAACCTTTTGAATGGCCTAGTTCTCACGGTTCTCACAACTCAAGGTGGTTCTCATTTTAACCACATCCCTAGGTATATATATATATAATATATATATATATATATATATATATATATATATATATATATATATATATATATATATATATATATATATATGGTTTTAGAATCCTGTAAAAAGGACATTTTTTTGAGAAATGTGAGAAGACATAAGATTTCACATGTAGGCATCATGTTTTAGACTTAGGCATGATGTTTTGGGCTGTTTTGGCAAGAAAAACACCAAAAATAACAATTTAAGATACAACGCAATGAATTTTAGACTTAAAACTTAAAACACCACTCCAAGAACGTTAAGTAGTGTGTTTTAAGTGCTAAGTAGTATGTTCTAAATTTTGACGTCCATAATACGTTGCATTGTGTTTTAAATTCTTATGTTTGGTGGTTTTCTTACGAAAACAATCTAAAACATCATGTCTCAGTACAACACATGATGCTTACATGTCAATTCCTACATCTTCTCACACTTCTAATAAAAAAGATGCTTTTTACAGGAACCTCATCTTGTATGTGTGCGTATGTGTGTATATATATAATACAATACTTGTATTATTGCATTGACTTTTTAAGTGGAGATGACAAAAAGTACGGATATCATCTTCTTTTGACAAATTGCAACTTTATTTGAATCCAATCGATGAGATTTAATAAAATAAAATATTGCATTAATTTTTTCATGCAAAAATCTAAGTTCTGGATAAAACTCTATAACTTTTCATCAACTAGAACATTCCTTTTCCTCAATAAATAGAGAAGCCAAATGCTTTGCAAACCATTCTCAACTCTCTTTACAACATATCCTATTTTCCATCAAAAGTAATAAGAAAACATGGTTCTAGTAACCGAAACCAAACACCACACCGACACCACTTTTCATTCACCATTATCCCTACTAAACTATTAGAAGTTATAACCACGAAAAACTTACTAACCGAAACCACTTTAGGTGATGAAATACCAACTCCGATGATCATCACGGATCTTCCGACGACGTCTCTCGTAATCCAAAAGCGTTTTTAACTAATTTAACCATAAAGTAACTCTTTATTTTTGAAACTCTGAGATTAATCTAGAAGAATATTAGTTTTGGATAAAAGATGATGAAGAAGAAAATAAACTAGTAAACTGAGTACATAAGATAATTAATGAATTTGTTTGTTTACAAGGGCTCGGGTAGCCCAGCTAGTTCAAATTATGGTTTACAACCTAGAGGTCACAAGTTCGAATCCTGCCAAAAACATTTATTTTTATCAGATAATTTCTAATATAATGCATCAGATAGATCTGATACAATATCCGAGTAACATCAAATTTCTAATGAAACATCAAATTTCGTAAAATTATCAGATTTTATATTAAATGCAACCGATTTTTTATCTAACACATCAGATTCCATAAATCAAACATAAATTACTAAGTGGTACACTAGTTAAGACTTTGACTTATAACCTAAAGGTCTTGAGTTCAAATATTGCAACAAATATTCTTTTTAGTACATCAGATTTATACTTAAACACATCGGATTTGTCTTTAAACACATTTGATTTACATTTAAACCCGTCAGATTTCTGGTTAAACCCATCAGATTTCAAAATATAAATCAAAGGGTGGTGCAGTCCAACTAATTAAGTCTTAGGACTTAGAAACTAGAAGTCATGGGTTCCAACCTTGTTGGTGACATTATTTTTGTTAGATTTTTCTCTTATATGAATCAAATTTCCAACTAAGGATTTTTAATAGCATTAGATTTCTAATTTAACTAATCAGATTTTATAAGATAAACATAAAGGATTAAGTGGCTCACTGGTTAAGCTTTAAGACTTATAACCTTTACGTCAGAAGTTCAAAATCTTTTGACTAACATTTATTTATAACTAATGTTTATTATAACCTAGATTTAATATTTTCTTACTTATTATATTTTTACGATTATATAACGAAAAATAACACTACGTTTCATTCCAAAATACAAAGATACACATATTATATATATATATATATATATATATATATATATATATATATATATATATATATATATATATAATATTCTTTAATCTATGCAAAATGAATCTATATAAGTCATTACTTAAACCACTAGAGATGGTTTAAATAAGATCCCTCAATAAACAAAGTATACATAGTTTATATGCACTAGCACAACCTTATCAAAATTTTGACACGATGTAGGTTTATACGAACACGATTAGACCAAGATCTTGTTAAATAACAAATCAAGCAACAAGGTACGGATCCTTAACCACTCTCATTTTGTTATCTGGTTCGTTTGTGATAAAGCTTTGTCTATATTGTGTGTGTGTATATATATATACATATATATATCTCGAAAACTCCAACGTAAAGTGCCTTGGCATCAATATCTGAGCTCCCTTCAAACTTGAGTGCATTTTTAAAACGATAACAAGATGACTTAAGATCTTCATCTTTAATATTCCTCAACTTATGTGGAAACAAAAAACCAAATAACCCATCATACCATTTGAGTTGGTCAAATCGTTTCTGTCACACCGCAAACAATGGCGGAAACATCAGGATGCGGCACTAAGCGACGAGATTGCTCGAGAGATTCCACAACGACTAAATTGCAACAATATAAATTAATTTCATTTCATGGCAGACTAATGTCATACAAACCAAGTACCCATTGTTCAAATATGAAGTACATTTGATAGATAATAGTCTATACGCGTATCTAGGATAGCCTAATCTTGATTCGAGATAACCTGCGTTTAACCTACAACATATGTTAAAATAATGTCAATACAAAAATGTATTGGCAAGCATACAGGTTTTGATATAATAACATAGTAGATAAAAGTGTTACAAATTTCCACATACATAAACATGATACCACACAACATATAAACTAATGTCAACAATTACACATGCTAAGTCCCGTGTAGCAGCGAAGGAGAGGTGTAAAGCCCTTAACTAGACCCCGTTGGGTGCGAGCCAAACTATAGTACCATACTAGCTAAGGTGGAAGTTAACAAGTAAAAGTCGTAGCATATATGTATCAAACATCACGTGTAAATATGTATAACAAATATTCACGTGTGATAAATCACTTTAGTACGTGTAGTGTGTTTTGTTATGAACGTATGTTACACCCAAAAAGTGCGTTAAAGCGAAAATGGGTCAATTATACTCCATTGAGTGCTTAAATAGTTAAGCACAAGCGAGATGGAGTGAAGAGAGCGTTAGATCAGCCTGTAAGCGGGAACAGGAGTGTATCAATCTTCCATAGTGCTGAAACAGTCGAAGCGGAGTCGGTGGGAGAAACATGCAGTTCGTACGAGTTGTGCCTCGTGCAAACTGGGTCAATTCTGTCACACCCCGACCTGCAGCGGAAAAGGTGATCGGGGCATGATTGGGTTATCATCAAAGCTCATGACGTTTATTATACGTTTCATATTCATTAATACACTTTAATGGAGAATTACAATCAATATTACAACATGTCCTAAATATCAATCTAGGCTTCATTGTTTTCTTCTAAGGCATTTCCTATGTTTTCCTTGCTTCATCCTGTTCACCTGTATCATGTGTAAAAGGGTTTTTGGATCAACAAAAAGTTGGCGAGTGAATCCTATGGAAAACATTTGAACAAGTTTATTTAATTGATTACGAAATAAAGTGCACAACCACACATGAGTAAAAATAGATGTAAACTTATTCCTCAATCAATTTAATATTAAACAATACACACATGAACAATAATGGATCGTTTAGAGGCACGCGTTGCTCAACTCGTCTCTCACGAGGAACTGATGGGCCTAATGAATGAATTGCATAACCATGATAATATGAAAGACATAACTACCAACAATATAAACTCAATAATATACACCTGAACAATAATGGATTGGTTTTGAGGCACGCGTTGCTCACTCGTCTCCCACGAGGAACTGATGGGCTTAATGAATGAATTTCATATAAGTTGACAAAGTGAAATATATAATCACAACAATATAAACAATCTAAGTTTAGATCACGATATGGTATGGCACAAGTTTAAATAAACGAGTTAATTATTTTGTGACACATGACACACCCCAAAACGTGTAATTAAAAAGGGGAGTTGTAAGATTCACTCACCGTGGGTGCGTTCGGTTGATGATGTTGAATGCACGCGAAGTGGTTTTAACCACGAGTGAAATTAACCTAGATAATGGCATAATGTTTCGGTAAGTAAACGGGTTTTATTAATCCATTTTAGTAGGATTGTTGGGTGTATTTTTGTGAGTTCAAGGCTATTTTCTAACCTTAAAAATGTTATTTTTAAGTATTTTTAATTGATTTTTAATTAAAATAATTAAATAAAATTAATAAAAAAAGTTGGCTTTTTTTTACCGTTGACCGTTGACCATTGACCGTTGACTGTTGACGTTGACTGGTTCGTATGCGTTTATGTGTGCGCTGAGTGAGGCTCGAACCCGAGACCTCCCGTACGCGTGCACGCAGCTCTACCAACTGAGCTACGTGTCTAACCCGAAATATTTCTGTTTTTAATTATATTTATATATTAATTAGATTAATCCGAAAATCAATTTATTTCTAAAAAGATTTTATTGAATCGGACCGGTGCGCTCCACATGTCTCGAACCCGGGACCTGTGGTTTAGGTTAACACACAGTCCACCGCTGGACTGTGTGTTTAACTTGTTATATAAACCGATTTTTATTATACTTATATACAAACTGAACATTTCCATTTCTGTCTTATTTAAAAAGTTAGATAATTGTCCAGATCGATGCAGTAGACCGGACTCGAACTCGTGTCCTGTGATTAAACATACACACAGTCCACCACTGGACTGTGTGTCTAACTTGGTTATTATTCCGGTTATTAATAAACTTAACATGTACCGCGGTGACTCCGGTTCGGTTAACAAAAAAAAGGACATTTTTATTAAGGCAGCATGCGTGGGACAAGATTCGAACTCGAGACGTTAGTGTGTTTAATGTGCACACAGTCTACCGCTGGACTGTGTGTCTAACCCGAGTTATAACTTGATTTTAATTATACTAATACACAACTGGAACATCGTCTTCTTCGTTAGATTTTAACCAGAATCGGAAGTCCGACTGGTTCGATGTTTTAATCGTGTTCGTTAGCGTTTTTCAGTTAATTACAGGTGAGATATAAATAAAAAGAAAAAGAAATTAGGCGTAAGGTATACCGACTGGACTCCTCTGTTTCTCCGGCAGAACTCCGGCGACAGCAACAGGTTCCGGCGTCGTGTGTCTTGTAGCAGAGAGTCTTCAGCAAGCTTGACAAGGATGTGGGTGACTTCGGTATAAGCTCAGGGGTTCAGTAAGGCTCAGAAGTGAAGGGTTCGGTTTTCCGGTGAGGTACAGAAATTTTCCGGCGAATGGAATTACGTCGGGTAAAGGTGCGGTTTTGAGCGAAAAAGCTTGCAGAGGTTTGAGGGGTATTTATAAGGCAGGTTATCGATGAATTTGGTCCAATTTCCGACTTGATTCGTCGGTTAGAATTTCTCCGGCGGTTATAACTTGTGTCGCGGACTCAGACATCGGTTATAACCGATGTAGGTTTAAACGTTTACGTTATAACTGAAGAAGTCGTAAATTATTGGCGAGTTAGTCGGGATTTCCGACGACTGAATTTTGGGAGCCGGTTTTTGAATTCGGAAAAACATGTTATGAATTAATTGATTCTAATAATTAACAAGAAACGCTAGTGGCGTAGTGGTTGAGTGTATGTGTGTTAAGTCTTTGACCCGGCTGACTGACCCGAGTTCGAAACCCGACAGTGCCATATTATTTTTAATTCATTATTTTTAACAATTTTTCAAAAACAAATTATATATCTCAATATAATAATTAATTATGTATCGTTTAAAATTAATTTGGGCATTAAATACGCCACGAAATTTTAAACTGATTGTTCGGTTAATAAACGGAGCGGGTTTGGTAAAATCCGTTTTTGACGGATGTTACAGTATCCCCTGCTTTTTAGAAATTTCGTCCCGAAATTTAAGTAGTGATATATTTGACTAAAAGAATGATGGTGTTTAGTTTGATAGTTACATACTTAGAAGAAATGTAAGAGTTTAAATTTTTGTTTGAGGCGGTAACGTCCCTTGTAAGGGTTGAGTACCCTATTACAGGAATCGTTTTTTTTGTTGCCTACTGTAAAAGTATTGATAAGCAGAATTGATTTGTTAAATATAATATCATGCATAAGAGTTTGGATATGTTTGGAAGGATATGGTTATATCCTAAGGCAAAACTTCTAATACTACAACCTACATGGAACTTCTCATAACCATCTAACAATACCTCTGATCCTTTGACAAGAATACTTATATATAGGAAGTACCAGCGGCGTATCCACCATATTCTTGTCAAATTTTCATTGGTTTTATCAGTAAGTTATGATTGGTTCTATGACTATAGAACATAAATAAACACAACAGCTAATATTTGAATCCACATTCTGATAGCATATATGTTTGAATGGTGACAGTTCCTCTCTCGTTTGTTATGATGGAGAGGTTAGTTTATGTAGAAATGGAACACAATCCAATTTCTTTAAATAGCGAGATGATATAAATGTAACACAAATTTTAACCCAGGGCAATACTAAATCCTACATGGAACTTCTCATAACCGCCTGATAATGCCTCTGATCCTTTGGCAAGAATACTTATATATAGGAAGTACCAGCGGCGTATCCACCATATTCTTGCCAAATTTCCATTGGTTTTATCCACAAGTTATGATTAGTTACCAAGAAACTACTAAATCCTACATAGAACTTCTCATAACCGTCTGACAATGCCTCTGATCCTTTGACAAGAATACTTATATATAGGAAGTACCAGCGGCGTATCCACCATATTCTCGTCAAATTTTCATTGGTTTTATCAGTGAATTATGATTAGTCCTATGTGACTCTACAACCAATACAACAAAATACTGAAAATGAAAAAAAATGTCTGTGCGATCAAGGCTCAATCAAACGGAGCCGATCGTATTGCATGTACTGAAAATGAAAATGTCTGTGCGATCAATGCTCAATCAAACGGAGCCGATCGTATTGCATGTACTGAAAATAATAAACTTAATCTAAACAACAATCACACAAACAGCCTATACATGGAACCTCTCATAACCGCCTGATAATGCCTCCGATCATTTGACAAGAATACTTATATATAGGAAGTACCAGCGGCGTACCCACCATATTCTTGTCAAATTCTCATTGACTTTATCCGCAAGTTATGATTAGTTCTATGCGACTCTACAACAAACAAAACAACCACAAGATACTGATAATGAAAATGTCTGTGCGATCAAGGCTCAATCAAACGGAGCCGATCGTATTGCATGTACTGAAAATGAAAAATGTCTGTGAGATCAAGGCTCAATCAAACGAAGCCGATCGTATGTGGGCACGCCAGGTTCAACCTCATAATGAAATGGGGAACATGCTCAACGCTCATAATGTAATGGGGAGCGGCGGCCTATGAAATTACATGTACTGAAAATAATAAACAATAATTACTCAAACAGTTTACACATGGAACCTCTCATAACCGCAAGATAATGCTTCTGATCCTTTGACAAGAATACTTATATATAGGAAGTACCAGCGGCGTATCCACCATATTCTTGTCAAAGTTTCATTGGCTTTATCCTTAAGTTATGATTGGTTCGATGTGATTCTAAAACATAAAGAAAAACATAAAACTAAACGATTGGAGTTGAATCTTGATTTTCGGTGAAGAGGACTAGTTGGGTATCTTCGTTTGGGCCGTCATTATCTTCAACAGGATTGGCGTTGATGTTGAAGACTCTTCCTCTTGCTGGTGGCCTAGCGGTTGGGTTTTCTTGGTTTACTTGGTTAACTGGGTTTGATTGGGCTTGAGTGTTGATGATGTTAACCAATCGAGGGCACGTGTTTCTAAAGTGGGTAGGGTCGCCACAATTGAAACAAGCTCGAACATATGGGAACATGGGGTATTGGGGTTGTTGATAGGTTTGGCCATGTTTTGAGTAGGGGAAGAGATTTGGTTTTGAAAGGTGCGGCAAACCTTGCTCAAATGACCATAGCGTCCACAAGTTGCACATAGACGACAAGGTAAGGTAAGGGGATGGTGATAAAAACAGTTGTTGCATCGAGGGTGAGGTCCAAGATATGGTTTCTTATTTGGGTAAGTTGAGTTGGGTGCCACTTGAGTGATTGGGATAGCTTGGATGGGTATGGCGTGTGAAATTGGTTGATTTCGTTGAATAGCAGCGAAAAGTTGCCCGTCTCTTTTTCTCTTAAAATTGGGTTGAGAAGGGGATTCGGTTTGGGTGTAGTCGAAGGTTTCAGTCGATGCTTTATCCTTCTTCTTCTCCTCCTTGAAGTCTTTGTTCCGGATTCGGTTCTCGGTGAGCTCTGTAGCTAACTCCATTGCCGCTTCCAAGGTTGCAGGCGTGGTACTTATTACAGAGTCTTGAATCTTTGACGGAAGACCACGAATGTAGTGCTCGATCAAACGGTAGAGGGGAGTGAACATGTTGGGAACCATTTGGTGTAACTCGAGGAATCTTTTGTTGTACGTGATGTGGTTGCCTTCCTTTTGCTTCCATGAATAGAACTCATCTTCTAATTTCTTGATTTCGCTCCTTGGGCAAAATCGTCTGGTCATGATTTCCTTCAATTCGTTCCAAGTTAAGGTCATAGCATCTTCCACACCTCGTTTGGCCTTCTCTGTATTCCACCAAGTAAGTGCTATCCCATATAAACGACCGGTAGCATATCGCACTTTGCGATCATCAGGGCAATCGCAATTTAGAAAAGTGTTCTCCATTTCTTCAAACCAATGGAGGAGAGCAGTGACACCTTCAGTCCCTTTGTATTTTGGAGGGTCGCATGATTTGAAATGCTTGTAGGTGCATTTAGTGGTATTTGGGGGAGGGTTGATAACGTTTTGATTTTCTTGATTGACAGGATTAGCAGTAAGTGCTTGTTGGACTTGGATTACAATGTTGGGTATTACGGCAGCCATTTGTTGAGCGATTAGGGCAGCCATGTGCTCGCGGGCTTTTCCTGCTCTCATCTTCCTACGGGCGAAGTTAGAAGACATGTACAAGGAATACATGTCAAGAGTATGAGTTGGATGTTTTTGGGTTCATGGGTCGCACTAGGAATGAACATTCATAAAATAATTATAGAAAAATAAATCTACTTCATCCATAGGATGTCTTGGGCTTTGCTCGCCATTAGGCCTACATGCCGCCATACTTCACCTTCGTAATCATGTGGGCCCCATGAATACCGGGTTTTTCATATGGTTCGCATGTGTTAGCCTGGTTGCGTACACTAAAACCCAGAGAAAATCGAGAAATATGTATAAACGTGTGATATTCGGAATGTGTCCAGGTGTAGACACGGTGACACCTCAAAGTGGGTTAGTTCGAACGACGTTTGGTGTGGCATGCTTTGGCCTAATAGGTCCTTCGTACTCTCATCGTTAGTCCCCAGGTAGGCAAACTGGTCCGTTATATTGGATTTATACGAATGCCAACCTAGACAGGACGTTCCGACTACCGGTACTTATACCCTTCCAGTTACTACATGCCCGTCGCAGAACTTGCTTTGATGAGATTTGAAAATTGCAACAAAATCTTTGAATAATGAGAGTATGAAAATGAATTGAATATATGCATCATTGATATATGTATAATGAATGTGTATGTAAGTATGTATGTTTGACTGTAAATATAAACAAATATGAAACAAATAAATATCATAAGTTTGTATGTAACCACCTAATCAATTAAAATTTAGGCAGACTATAGTATAGGCTCTAAGGGTCTAATAACCTATCCTATATCCCTATAGTCATGGCTCTGATACCAATCTTTCACACCCCGACCCGCAGCAGAAAGGTGATCGGGGCATGATTGGGTTATCATCAAAGCTCATGACATTTATTATACGTTTCATATTCATTAATACACTTTAATGGAGAATTACAATCAATATTACAACATGTCCTAAATATCAATCTAGGCTTCATTGTTTTCTTCTAAGGCATTTCTTATGTTTTCCTTGCTTCATCCTGTTCACCTGTATCATGTGTAAAAGGGTTTTTGGATCAAAAAGTTGGCGAGTGAATCCTATGGAAAATATTTGAACAAGTTTATTTAATTGATTACGAAATAAAGTGCACAACCACACATGAGTAAAAATAGATGTAAACTTATTCCTCAATCAATTTAATATTAAACAATACACACATGAACAATAATGGATCGTTTAGAGGCACGCGTTGCTCAACTCGTCTCTCACGAGGAACTGATGGGCCTAATGAATGAATTGCATAACCATGATAATATGAAAGACATAACTACCAACAATATAAACTCAATAATATGCACATGAACAATAATGGATTGGTTTTGAGGCACGCGTTGCTCACTCGTCTCCCACAAGGAACTGATGGGCTTAATGAATGAACTTCATATAAGTTGACAAAGTGAAATACATAATCACAACAATATAAACAATCTAAGTTTAGATCACGATATGGTATGGCACAGGTTTAAATAAACGAGTTAATTATTTTGTGACACATGACACACCCCAAAACGTTTAATTAAAAAGGGGAGTTGTAAGATTCACTCACCGTCGGTGCGTTCGGTTGATGATGTTGAATGCACGCGAAATTGGTTTAAGCACGAGTGAAATTAACCTAGATAATGGCATAATGTTTCGGAAAGTAAACGGGTTTTATTAATCCATTTTAGTAGGATTGTTGGGTGTATTTTTGTGAGTTCAAGGCTATTTTCTAACCTTAAAAATGTTATTTTTAAGTATTTTTAATTTATTTTTAATTAAAATAAATAAATAAAAATAATAAAAAAAGTTGGCTTTTTTTGACCGTTGACCGTTGACCATTGACCGTACTGTTGACGTTGACCGGTTCGTATGCGTTTATGTGTGCGCTGAGTGAGGCTCGAACCCGAGACCTCCCGTACGCGTGCACGCAGCTCTACCAACTGAGCTACGTGTCTAACCCGAAATATTTCTGTTTTTAATTATATTTATATATTAATTAGATTAATCCGAATATCAATTTATTTCTAAAAAGATTTTATTGAATCGGACCGGTGCGCTCCACAGGTCTCGAACCCGGGACCTGTGGTTTAGGTTAACACACAGTCCACCGCTGGACTGTGTGTTTAACTTGTTATATAAACCGATTTTTATTATACTTATATACAAACTGAACATTTCCATTTCTGTCTTATTTAAAAAGTTAGATAATTGTCCGGATTGATGCAGTAGACCGGACTCGAACTCGTGTCCTGTGATTAAACATACACACAGTCTACCACTGGACTGTGTGTCTAACTTGGTTATTATTCCGGTTATTAATAAACTTAACATGTACCGCGGTGACTCCGGTTCGGTTAACAAAAAAAAGGACATTTTATTAAGGCAGCATGCGTGGGACAAGATTCGAACTCGAGACGTTAGTGTGTTTAATGTGCACACAGTCCACCGCTGGACTGTGTGTCTAACCCGAGTTATAACTTGATTTTAATTATACTAATACACAAATGGAACTTCGTCTTCTTCGTTAGATTTTAACCAGAATCGGAAGTCCGACTGGTTCGATGTTTTAATCGTGTTCGTTAGCGTTTTTCAGTTAATTACAGGTGAGATATAAATAAAAAGAAAAAGAAATTAGGCGTAAGGTATACCGACTGGACTCCTCTGTTTCTACGGCAGAACTCCGGCGACAGCAACAGGTTCCGGCGTCGTGTGTCTTGTAGCAGAGAGTCTTCAGCAAGCTTGACAAGGATGTGGGTGACTTCGGTATAAGCTCAGGGGTTCAAGTAAGGCTCAGAAGTGAAGGGTTCGGTTTTCCGGTGAGGTACAAAAATTTTCCGGCGAATGGAATTACGTCGGGTAAAGGTGCGGTTTTGAGCGAAAAAGCTTGCAGAGGTTTGAGGGGGTATTTATAAGGCAGGTTATCGATGAATTTGGTCCAATTTCCGACTTGATTCGTCGGTTAGAATTTCTCTGGCGGTTATAACTTGTGTCCCGGACTCAGACGTCGGTTATAACTGATGTAGGTTTAAACGTTTACGTTATAACTGAAGAAGTCGTAAATTATTGGCGAGTTAGTCGGGATTTCCGACGACTGAATTTTGGGCGCCGGTTTTTGAATTCGGAAAAACATGTTATGAATTAATTGATTCTAATAATTAACAAGAAACGCTAGTGGCGCAGTGGTTGAGTGTATGTGTGTTAAGTCTTTGACCCGGCTGACTGACCCGGGTTCGAAACCCGGCAGTGCCATATTATTTTTAATTCATTATTTTTTAACAATTTTTCAAAAACAAATTATATATCCCAATATAATAATTAATTATGTATCGTTTAAAATTAATTTGGGCATTAAATACGCCACGAAATTTTAAACTGATTGTTCGGTTAATAAACGGAGCGGGTTTGGTAAAATCCGTTTTTGACGGATGTTACAAATTCGTACGAACTATGTCAGTTCGTACGAGTTGTCTAGCTCGTACGAGTTAGGCCTTGTGCGATCTGGTCTGTTTCTTGTCCAAAATTGAGTGTTTTTTCACGTCTTTCTTCTGGAAATCGATTGTTCATCCATACAACCTTAAGTTACTGTTCAAACCTAGAGCCGAAGAGGTCTTTTGAGCGAGTTAGTCACTGGCGGGAACTTGGACTGGATCGTACGAACTGAGCCAGTTCGTGCGAGCCAGTCCAGTTCGCACGAGTTGACTGTCTTACGTCTTCGTGCATGCGGAAACTAGAGTTTTCGCTATTGACAACTGATTGTATTTTCGAGTCCATTTCATGACGTTTTGTCGAGTTGTGCAACTATCTAATGACCGAAACATTTGTTGATTTTGTCTGATTTAGTGCAAAAATCAAGTTAAAAAAAATTCCTTAGGATTAGACACTTGGTGAGCTCGAAATAACAAGATTTCTGACTTGGGAAGCCAAAGCTAGGCCCAATGTACTCGCTTATGTGTGAATCCAAGGTAGAAGCATAAGTTTTAAGTAAAAATATGAAGATTTTCGTAAACAGAAGGAGTTTGGATGAAATCGAGGTTAATCTTGTGCAAAATCATTGTAGAATTCATTGTGGTTTGTGTAAAATGAGTTGTTACTTACTTGGAAATAAGAGAAAACGAGTAGGGAGATCTAGTGTGAGTTGACAGCTAGAGGTGTGCATGTGGGAGGAGTCGGGTATTTATAGGAGTAGAGTGGGTGGGGTTTCAAAGGCAATTCGTACGAGCTGGCAATTCTGTACGAATTGGCCACTTAATACGAAGCGATCCAATTCGTGCGAGTTGGCTTGTTTGGCGTGTTTTGTTTTCGGTTCACATGCTGGCTGTTCGTTTAATGTTTTCGTTCGTACTAGTTAGTTAGTTTAAGTATGTGAAGCGTTTTAGCGAGACATTAAGCGTTTCGTTGCGTGTTAGTGTATTAAGCGTTTAAATGAGAAAAATGAGCGAGATAGTTTGCGTGTCAAGTGTTAATTCCTGAGTTTTGTGAATGTTGCGTTGGTGCGTAAGCGAGCGAGTAGTTAGATAATTACGTGATATAATGGTACAAGCGAAGGCGTTGTAAGTGAAAGTGTCGTGAAGTGCGACGTATCGTGTTGAAATAAGTGATGTAGTGCGAAAGTATGCGATGTAGTGTAGTAAGCGATGTAGTTCACATTATGATCCGAATCTCTGGTGCTAGGCATAACGAGAGTAACGAGCGCGAAAGTGCGGGTTGTTACAGTTTCTCTAAAGAAACTATAGCTTGATCAACAATATATAAGAAATAATTTACTCTGAAATTCTCTTCAATTGTATATGCAACTTCTTCGCTACTTGAATTCTCATCTTTTCTTTTTTCCTTTTAGGTGTACGTTTTTGTATAAATATCAGATCAATATCCATTTCACTTGCAATCTCTCTAACTTCATCAATCGCTTTTGAAAAACCTTTTTCTCTACACTCCTTAAAGTACTTAATCAAATTGTTTATTTCATGAATAGCAATTTCATGATAAACATCCTTCGCTTGTAATTTTTTCTCACACGTTCTTCCCTGTCTTCTACTTCCACACATTCTTGTTCTTATTCCTGTTTTACTTCCCCATGTTCTACTTCTACTTCAACATCTTTTTATTGATTTTCAACATTAACTATAGGTAGATTAGGCACCAAAAACTTTTGTATAGCACCAGCTTGAGACTTCACTAATTCTTCCGCTCGTTTCCTCTTTTGACATTTTTGCAACCCGGATGCTTGTTTAGGAGCTATTAGTGCTTAAAAAAATAGATGTTCAATTAAAAAGAATAACTGATGTTTCACAATCACAGTTTCAGATATTAATCAAGAATTCCATACTCAACAACACTTAATCAATACGACAATACTCAATAGTCAATTCAATACGATACTGGCAGCATGGTTCTGATGTTAAAAACAATTAATAGACTAACAGTTCAACAAAAATACATAATAAGTTAATCACACTAAACCAATGGACCTTTTGAGTTATGAATCTTCTAATGTTATGTTTGGAAATTCGGAACCAGCGTCTGATGTGTGATCTTGTTCGCAACATCCACCTGGCTTGATCATGATGTTGTTATTGTTCGCAGTTGCATGCCAGCAGCGAAGTTCTAATGATGTTCGATTGTTCGTCGTCTGATACTCTGATGAGTTGTTTGTCTCGTCCTTTCAGATTCCAGGAGTCCAGGAACAGAGTCTTCTTGTGTTGTAACTATTTGAAATCATATTAGTATTTGGCCAATAAACCTAATGTGAAGTGGGCTAAATTATGAACCATTAAAAAGTATTTGATAATGAGCCTATATTGGAATTGGTAGTGTTTACAATTTCTTTTAAAGTAACATATATATATATATATCAAGTTCTTTTAAAAATCATGTGCCCCTTGAAATTACGGGCTTTGTGCGGAGGTTTTCCCCGCACACCATCATAGCCGGCTCTGGCTTGAATTCAACATTTTATGAAAATGGGAAAATTGAAGGTGGTTGTGGTGAAGTTAGTTTGAGTAACCATTCGGATTTGCGTGT
The DNA here is from genome assembly GCA_947069175.1 of Scalesia atractyloides. NCBI lineage: Eukaryota > Viridiplantae > Streptophyta > Magnoliopsida > Asterales > Asteraceae > Scalesia > Scalesia atractyloides. The sequence goes on from CAMTDV010000015.1 coordinate 36,459,431, forward strand.
ATATCCGTCCATATTGTCTAATATATGCGACATAACCGCTATGAAGTTAAATCAATTACTTGTCAATTTTCTTTAGTAATAATGGCCATAACTTAAAGAGGTAAAGAAAAAATGATTGAGGAAGTTAACCGCTAAACTTCTATATAAATAAAGAAATGGGTCAGTAAGAAGCTACAACATTCAACACAAAAGAACGTTAATAAATTACATCTCAAATATTGAAATCACACAACCTTAAGCGTTTCTTCCAATGTTTTAAACCTTGAAGATTGATGAAATGGTCCAACATTCCTTTGATCAAGGGTCCAAACCTGTATATGGCATTTTAAGCCAAAAAAAAAGTTCCACCATAAAGAGTGAGCGATAGTGCATGTAATGAGAAGCTGATCCCTGTGTTCGTTCACAATCCCACAACCAACACAATACGTATTCAATATCAGCACGCCTCGGGAAGCTAGACCCTTTAAAGTGGGAAACTTATTTAGAGAAACTTTCCACCCAAATAAATAACTTTAGATGACACCCAGATATTCCAAGAAATACGAACTCCGGCACCCCCATCATTTCCACGCTTCGATAAAGACTTTCTAATGTTGCCATAGATCCATTCCCTCTGGGATCGAGAGTCTAACCCCATTAATCAGTGCCATTACCAATATGGCTGTTGTACAGAATCAGTACCAACTGCCCAAACTAGTCTCATTCATGCTAAAGCAAAGTAGCCGATTTCCCTTCCTACTCCCTTCTAACTAACCCACTATAAACCACATAACAATTAACCACCTCTGCGGATCTATTTGCATCCTTTGAAAAACAAATCCGGGAATCTAATGCATAAAGGTCCACCGTCTAACCAGCTGTCATACAAGAAACGCATGTTAAACCCGTCTCCAATTTGCCCAACGATATGATCCAGTAAAGGAAGATTCTTGTGTAAAAAACATTGTCAATCGAGCCAATGTCTTTCCAACCCCTATAGATATTTTAACAGGGACAAACAATGTCAAACTTGGACTTCTGTGAATGGCTTGCCCGACCTTAACCTAAATAGCTAAAGGGTCTTCCCAAACCTTTTATCACCCAATTTTTGTTTTCCGATATTGTTCAAGCAATCTTTCCAAACAACTCTTCTCTCATTTTCTAGCTTAGAAAGAGTTCTACTGTCAATGTCTCAATTTCTTGCAAGGCTTTAGGAACCGAATTTGAATACGCTTCTTCTAACTATTAAGATTCTTAAGGTCCTTAAATGTTAACACATCATTTAGGAACCGAATTTGACTACACCACCACCCAGAGAATGATACCTCCAACCAAACACTCTAACTCGACCCTACAAAGAGTTAAGACGGGTCTCGTGGCATGCACAAAATGCTGTACGCAATGGTACCGTTCGCTCCACGGTCTGCCCTATGAGTGGCAAGACTCGTGATGTGTGGATGACTTGCCATCCTCAAAAGCTGGAGACACTCCCTCCTCATCAGTACATCTCTAAACCTGATCTGCTAACCAACACTATTGCCTAGGAAAATAGTTCCGAGTACCTTTGTTGGTTGCTTGACAAGTTTTTCAACGGTCTTCGGTGGAGGACTCGAATCTCTCGTAGACAATTTCCTCTTCTTAAGAGGTCCAACTGTCTTGCTTCGAGTGAAAATCACATGGGCACCTCTAGAACATGAGTAAGTGGGTCGGAATGAAGGGCGTGGCTCAGCCTCCTTTGGCTCCTCATCACAGGCAGTCTCCACAATTGGCTTCTTCCTGACGTGTCTCTTGACATCATAGGTATCTTCGGCAGGAGCCTCGGTAGTAGGAGTCTTTATGATAAGAGTCTCTACATCGGGAGTCTTAGTAGCTTGCACGGTCTCACTAGGATCCTCGTCTTCAGATTCCCCTATCCAACCAGGGCCTTCAACGGGAGTACGCAATCTTGCGAAGTCATAAAGCAAGGGAGGTGGTGGAGATGTGGGTGAGGCGGAGGCGATCTCCATCTCATTATATGAGGAAACGATGATAGCGTGTAATGTGGACAACATTTGTAACATGGTATCATATGTACTAAATAAACAACTTTGCATAAAAGTAAACACGTATGCATATTATGATTAGATGTCTCATAAGATTCTCATAAGTCAAACATGGCATACTTATGTGTTCCCTAAGGGCTTCGTGGGTTTGAAAGTGTTTCCACTTTTACTTTCTTAGGTTATAGTCCAGATTTTTCTCATTTCTTAAAAAAATATTGTGAAAACCTCTAGTTCGCTATAACCATTGGCTCTAACACCAACTTCTGTCACACCCCAAAAATCACAGCTGAAGACAAGCATGATGGTGACGGAGGTTGGAAATCAACAATTATAGTTCACATATAGATAATTATAAAAAATAGACAAAATAGTTTTAAAGTTATTACAATCATCCCAAATTGTATAGTTTAGATTGTTCATGTAGTTCCTTCTTGTGGACCATGACACAAGCTTTATTATTGTCCATTTTTGAGAGTTTCCCTAACCCTACATCAAACTCTGAAGCCACTTATGTACCTAAAAATCACAGTTAAAATGTCAACACAAAGTTGGTGGATTTATTCTTGTTTCCATTTTGAAAAAATGACAACGTCAGACTAACATGTAACATCATAAGCTAGCTAGGAATACAAAATAATGTTCACAACCAAGAGCCCGTAATCAAAATAAAATCTTAAGCATTTACCTTATTTTTGTTTTCAACATATATTCCTTGCCTTTTTGGATCGGAGCGACCGATCGACAAGCTTTGGGGTTTGTCAAAACCCGATAGATCCACCGATATATCCTATGTCCTCCCTCCAAGAGGTTAATGATTACTGCAGTGGGAAAATGGCCATGCATAAACCTTCGTTAGGGTAACTTGAGGTCCTAGGCCAACATAGGTTACATTTCCTTTGTCGTCTATTGATCATATTAACTCAAAATATCATTCGTATGTTATCAATGACTAGTTGTTAGTAGTTTCAATGCTTTGAAGGTTCTCTTTACTTTGGATTCTTAAGTGTTTGAAACTTATTCATCTTATATATTACTATCAACAAAGCTCAAACTAAGTTTTGAGATTCCAGGATCCGGTGGTTCTAGACAGAAGTTTGGGTAAAATAGGACTAATTCTGTAGAATGTTATTAAGAAAAGAATAAAAGCACAATAATAGTCATAATAAGCTTCCATTCATTCATACCGAAAGAGTATATATCTGGTCAAGCCTACGAAATTCTGGAGCGTTTCTCCAGCGTTTCTCAGCGAGCTGAGATTTTTACTTCGTACGAATTGGCTTCACTTCGTATGAAGTGACTAACTTCGCACGAAGTGACTAACTATGTACGAAGTGGCCCACTTCGTACGAAGTGACACTTATACACCATTCTCATTCGCACTTAAGTCATGTGTTAGTATCTAATCTATAAAATATTCAACACACGCTCTATCTAGTATATTCGCACAGTGACAAACATAATATGCATCAACAATTTCCCCCTTGGACGTCACTGTCGAAGCTTGATCTTGAAATACGATAGCCGTGTTTGAATATTCTGCAACTTCAATCAGGTATCTTGAAATCTTCAGATAATTTCCCCTTGATTTATGATTCGGCTTCGCATTATCTACATTATGCATAATTCCCCCTAAAATGAATCTTCAGGTGTTTGTTTGCACGATTTCCGACCTCCTCTGATTTTCTTAATCGACAATTTTTCTCGAATAATCACCAACTTGAAACTCATCAATGTAGCTTCTCCGTTTCGACTTTAACCACATCCGCGTTCGGTTTTAGCGCACTCCTCTGCTCGATCCTCTGATCTTCAAAAACCCAACCGGTAATTGAAAGAAACTTCGAATCACCACACCGGTAAACTTCAAGTGTGTGAATACCCGCAAAAATCTGAAATCCCGTTTTACGTAATCACATTTAAGCATAGTCTTGAAAGATAGATCATCAAAACAGTAATCTTCTCAATCAGCAAATCTTCAACGAAATCAAATCATCTTTTAACACATCCGATCTGAGAAACATTCTTCCAGGATCAAAATCACATTCTACCTCTTTAGTCACAATAACACATATATAGCCATCTCCGCTAGACCGGTAACAACTTAATCAACAAACATTATCATTTCCCGGCGGTTAGTCTGAAAAACAATTCCTCTGCTTGAAAATTAACTGTTTTGACACTTTACATGTAATATCTTAGAATTATCGACAACACACTGCATCTCCTGATGCTTATCCTGCTAACCCACTTGACGAAAATCGGAACTCTAACCCTTGGACATCAATCTGTATCACGATCTAAACATTCAGAACTTCTTGTGATAAAGAACTACCAAATCTAGATCTTCTACATCCCCGGATAATCTAAAGTCGGAACCACCCGAATACTGTTGCACAGTCATGAATTTCAAAAATGCTGGAATTTGAATATATTTACATGTAAAAATTTTATTCCCCCTCATTCAAATTCGGACATCACTATATTCTTCACTGACTTCCCCTCAAATCTGGCAAATTCAGTTTTCAGCAAATGCGGATGTTACGTTATGGCCCATTAATAGTCACGATAGCAAATGATAATCATTCTACATAGGTATCGATGACTACCCCACTATCTTCAACTTTTTGTGATCGTATCATCAAATCTATTCTCTGAAGCTCTCGACGGTGTCACCGAACATACCGTATTCGACATTAAAATCTCGAAAAAATTTCCATAATCAAATTGTTTTTTGACACTCGTCACATCAATACGATCAACAAAATTTTTCACTTCGTATGAGGGTAATTTAATTTCGTACGAAGTGACTTCTCTCTTCATGCGAAGTGAATCTGATCACACTTTTCGATCCAAAATCTTTATTTCTTCGAATTTCATGAGGATTCTTCTACAGATCTGGTCGAAATTCATTTTCTAACCATCATATGGTTTCAATTTTAATTTTTTTCCGTGGATTGTCCGTTTATTTGATGATTTACGACTAAAACCACCTAAAGTCCATAATTCATGAGCGTAGTTGATTAAATCAACTGTTAGATCAATTGAATCGGTACCGTAGCTCTGATACCCATTGAGATTCCAGGATCTATCGGTTCTAGACGAAAGTTTGGGAAAAATAGGACTAATTCGGTAGAATGCTACTAAGAAAGGAGTAGAAGAAGAATAATAGTCATAAGTCATAAGCTTCCATTCATTCATACCAAAAGAGTATACATCTGGTCAAGCTGGCAAAATTCTGGAGAAATTTCGCCAACGTTTCCCCTCTGGTAACTCCAAATTTCACTTCTCAAAAACACACAACACCTGTATATATAGACTTGACTCACCTCATAGGAACTGAGATTTACTTCATAAAAGTGGCTTCACTTTGTACGAAGTGACTAACTTCATTTCATAACACTAAAATTTGCAAATCTTCTAGTGAAACGTGTTCATCAGATACAAATCTGAAGACAAAGGTGAAGTCAGAAGAAAAGTAGTGGAAAAGAAAGTTATTCATCAAACAATTGCGAAACCAAATAAAATTTGGAAAGAACAAGTTTCAGATGAAGTATCTACCAAGTGGAAATTTTGGTACAATTTGATGATAAACGAGACCGTGAAGTGACTATTGTTTCTTATGTTGATAAATCTGGTCAACCCAAATCTATATGGATTAGGTTCCAATTCAAGACTAATTAAGTTCATTTACGTGTGCAAGTTGACCAAGCTTCAAGCAAACGCATTTTCAGAAGTAGTGGTTGTTCGTGCAGTAGAAATGAGATGAAAGGTTTTGTGTTCCACACAAATAGAATGCTAGTCTCGTGTTCATATTTTTAAAAAGTTGTTAAACGGTTAAAATGGAAGATTTTTATTTTCGATTTAGAAAATATGTTTTCAATTTGAGGGGGAGAAAATTTTTATTCAAAATTTATGTAAAATTGAAAAGCATCATTTCAAAATCATTTTAGATAGATAAAAATTTTCAAAAAGCTAAAAACAATAGAAAATTTAAAAAATGTAAAAAACAATGAAAAATGAAAATGGTATTACTTGTGCGAAAAGTGGAAATGATAGTACATCAGTGGACTATCAGTGCACGCTAAAGATATGTATTCTTTTAGATGGTTAAACAATCTCACTAAAGATGTGTCGATAGGCTCAGCTAGACTAGTAGTTTTGCGAAAATGATACAACTTAAATAGAAAAAACCTAGTTCTAGTGGGAAATGCCTACTTAGTTTTGTCCATCGTGACTGTGTACCTACTCGGTAATCACTGAATGCTGAAAAGCACAAAAACCGGTTAGTTTGTGAATTTTCATAACATACTGAAAAAGTCACTATGATTGTGTATTCCATTTTCAAAAGATTTAAACTTGTTTTATTTCTTTATTTTATTTAAGAATTGGACATCCTCTACGCATACGGAAGTATCGAACTGGATGTTAGTGCCTGAACGTTTCTGCTTTATTTGACTTGGTGTTTTGTTTAAATCTTGGATCACCTTTGCGTATATGAGAATATCGAACTAGTGGTTAAGATCTAAACAATTTCAACTTGTTTTTATTTCTCATTTTGTTTGAACATTAGACTTTCTCTGCGTATCGAAAGATCGACCTGACTGTTAATGTTTAAACTGTCACACCCTGGTCGTAGCGAAAACGCAATTGTGTGACTAGTAGGTAATCATTGCATCCAATCGTGTAAACAAATATAAATCAACAACGATGCCATATATATTGATTTGCAACAAAAGTTTACAAGTTCCCAAAACAAGATTATAAATGCCCAACAAGATTGCAACGTTATCCCAAAATATAGTTTTTAAGTTACACTAACATGTGAACATAATATTGTTTTCAACATAGAATCATGTTGAGGTTTTGACTCCTATATACCCATACGAAGTTGGGATATAAGAGCGAAATCCTCCAAAAAGGCATTCACTGTCATGTTCATTCATATTTCCCGCAGTCTTTCACCGGCTCAAGTCTTGCGTCTTGAAATACATGTAATTTTTTAAAAGTAAATAAAAGTTGGCGAATTCATGTAGTTATTGTTTTCGTATGAAACGTCATGTTTGTAATCCAGTAATAAAATCTTAGTATGTTATTACCATTCATGGAGTTTAAGGATCCATTAATGTGCTATAAGTAAGTAACCAACCCGAGATAACTTTAACATCATTGGGATCACAAAATCACTCCTGAGGGTATACCACCCAGGAGTGTAGCGCGCTTCAAACTCAATAGATCTATACCTTTTGCACCTTGGTCACTAAGTGATTAATGGTAACTATTTTCATCATCATCCTTACGCACATTGACGGTGTTATAATCTAACCCCATAGCTAACATACCGTTTGTTAGGTCATGTATTTTCCCTCGATTGTTTTAAAAACAAAACTTTGAAACATTTGAAAGGAGGGACATGAACTCACTGTTTTGCATTCCGTAAGTCGTGCTATTGAAACTCGAGCGTCTGTACACGTGTATAACCTACATGTGTACTAACTTCATTAGACACTTAGGTCTTGTTGGACCTCGTACAAGTTGTTCATCTTAAATTCTTATTACGTATTTATTTATTACACTAGATTATTAGACCCGTGTACTACACGGGCTTATGGATATAAATTTTTAAATTATTTAATTTTGTATTCTCTTCATAAACTTACATAAGTGGATTTTTACCATAGATGACGCAACATTGGTCATGTGTAAAAACCGATTCTGTTAGAAACAAACCAACTTTACATAGAAATTGTCCAATACTTTTATTTATCGTCATGACAAAACAGATGGCAAGATAAACTGTCTTGTTTTCAATTTAAACGGAATCCTTCTATTAGGCGGTATTAAATGAAATCTAGGGATAGTTCAAGTTCCAGTATTACTAGTTCCTCAATAACCTGTGACAGGGTAACACCCCAAAAACGTCACAGCGGAAATACAAACATAATGGTGACGGAAGTTGGTGCCCATAAATATCTTAGTGGACGATGCATCGTTAATTTAGGACATATTACTTAATTAAAACATTGTTTTCAAGTTTAAACATAAACCACAACCATAGTGTAGTTAAGTTGTCTAGATCCTTATGGATCTTAATACAGTCGGTCCCAAATAAGTTTTAAAAGTTTACCAAAGTATATTAATAAACAAAACATGCATCACAACCACAAGACCGCCAAAGATTCCCGAAGCCATGCTCAAGTACCTGAAGAACACATTAAAATCAAGTGTCAACACAAAGGAGGGTGAGCTCACATATTCAAATTTAAAAAAAGGAAAACTTTCTAATTATGTGTTTATTATCAAAACATCCAAATAATATTATCGAAAGTTTATTTATTTCCTTATAAAATCCATGGGTCAGCCGTCACAAGCGTTTCCCCGAAATCTTCAATCTAAAGCATCTTCCAAAGTTTTACATATTAAATTGATAGCGTCAAATGTTCAGACTCGTATGTTTGCAAGACATTACGAACTATATATTAACGATAAGGATATAATCAAGACTAGACTATAATAGAATATCAATTCGTCGTTTGACTTGACCGGAGCGACCGATCACGACGGGGTAGTCAACCCGATAAATCTACCCACAATTCCATGTGTTCAATACTTAAATGATTAAACAACAATACTTTCGCATGCGCCCATTCTAGTGTACATTGAAAAATGCGTATTTTAGCTATTCGGTAACGTTTTCGGGCGTCGGAAGTCACGTATGACTAACAAAACACCAAACAAATTAGTATAAGTTAAAATACTTATATTTATATAAAAAATGTCAGTTTAGTTACTCATCTAAAATAGTTTCGTAAAAACCTCTTAAAAAGGCGAACTTTAGCGTTTTTATCGCATAGTTTTGTGTCAAACGTTACCATAACCATCCGAACTCGAAACGACTTCATATTTTAACATAATACATGTTATATACTGAATAAAATGATGGTCATAATCAGATTAGTGCAGTTTTTGTACAGGTCACATAAATCATGCGATTTCACACATTTTACAACTTTTTAAGCACTAAGTACTACATGTAAAGCTAGTAAACATATGACCAAGCTTCATGCTACTTTAATACATCAAACAACCTCATTTTTAAGGTTTATGTTCTGATAAAAACTCATTTTTATCATAACATAGTTTATTCATCATTTCATGATCACTAATCATCATGCATACTTAAGTACAAGCACTTAATGCACACATAACATATCATCATCAACATGCATGACCTTAAATGCATCTAGACATGACTTTATTTCATGTTCATATATTCAAGATCATCATCATCTTCATATGATTATCTTCATCTAATCATTCAACATAAATGCAAGTATCACATTTATGAACTAACAACAAACATTTGTATGCATGCATATTTATATATATATATATATATATATATATTATATATATATATATATATATATATATATATATATATAGATATATATGTATATTCTCATGCTTCCAAGTTCCACTTTTTCGTAATCACCAAAAATATTTTAGAACATTCTTTTAAATCATGCATGTATTTCACCTTTCAAGAATCCTATCAAACAAAGTTCTATCAAAATCAAAACTCAAAATCTCATATGTATATATACACATACATACATATGGCCCTACATACATACATACACTTATCCATTTTCATTTTCTTTGAAAACCCATTTGTTATTGTTTTTAAGTTAGTGTTTATATCCAAGAACAAGAGAAACTTCCATGGCCATCATCATCACTATGAATCAAGAACAAGATTTAAAAGATAACATGTTATACCTTCAAGATTCTTAGTGGGTTTTGATGAAATGATGGTATGGAGTTTACACCTTCTAGTAAACACTTTTAAAACCCTTTTGGATCTTCAAATGGACTTGAAACAAGATTGCATGAACTTGAATCTTCAAGACTTCAAAATTTTGAAATGGTAATGTGTGTGTGTGGTTTCGGCCGAGAATCAAGAGAGATAGATAGATGAGGATTTTGTTGGATGTTGTATGGATTAAATGGAGTGTGCAAGTACTAGAAATGAATGTCTTATCTTCCCAAGGTCTACACTTGTCAAATTAGAAGCAAAATCAAAAAGGTAGGCAGCCATATAGCCACCACCTATCCCCACACGCACACAAATATTTATTACATACACATATATATGTTTTACATAGGTATTTAACTGGTCACTGTGTATTTTATCTAGCGTTTTAATTGCTTTTTAACATGTTTTAAATTATTTTTAATGCTCTATAAAAATAAACACATGAAAATATTACTGAACAATATTTTATTTGCCTGGACTGGCTACGTTGTCGGTATTTGGCAGTACGCACTTAAATTCGCAAAATAGGGATTTTAAGTGTTTTAATTTATTTTTATCATTCTATTAAAATAAAATTGTCAAATTATTACTATAATATTATTAGTTGCCCTAGACTGGCTGTGTTGGCAGTATTTTGTCAGTACGCGCAGTATCGCGTAGTACGCGCTTAAACTCGAAAAATACAGTTTCTTAGTGTTTTAATTTATTTTTCCTCACGAATATGATTAAGTGTATAATTTCAACCATAGCGGACTATTTTTAAGATTTTAACATTAATCGGGCGGTCACTGACGTTCGTTTCGCATTTTATCTGTTACCCGATAAGTGTTTATCTCAATATTGGCAACATAATTTTTATCAAACATTGAATTTACCAACACATCAAATACCATATATAAACATCATAAATAATCAAGTACAACCTTTTATTCATTCATGACACGCGTTACATTTGTACGGTACAGCCTAAATAGCCGGGGTCACAGTCTCCCCCTGTTTAAGGAATTTCGTCCCCGAAATTCTTACCTACAGGTTTCGTTTTCGCACTAGACTTAAAGAGATGCGGATATTTCCGTTGCATCTTGTCCTGTCGTTCCCATGTGAACTCGGGTCCACGCTTAGAATTCCAGCGAACCTTGACCAACTTAATCCTACTCCTCTTAAGCTTCTGAATTTTCTCATCCAGAACTTCTACCGGTTCCTTGATAAATCTCAGTTTATCGTCTACTTGAACCTCATCAGGGGGTATAATTAGTGTCTCATCTGACATACACTTTCTCAGGTTGGACACATGAAACACGTCATGAACTCCATTCAAATCCTGTGGCAGCTTAAGCCTATACGCGACTGATCAAACTCGAGAGAGGACTTTGAAAGGACCTATATAACGCATGCTAAGCTTTCCCCCTTTCCCAAATCTCACAACAACTTTCCAAGGTGACACCTTCAGCAGAACACGATCTCCGACTTGAAACTGCAACGGTTTCCTTCGGTTGTATGCATAACTTTTCTATCGATCGGCGGCAGCTTTCAACCTTTCCTTGATCTGGACAACCTTGTTAGTGATTTCCTGGATAAGCTCAGGCCCGGTTAGTTGCCTTTCGCCAACCTCTGCCCAACAAAGGGGTGATCAACATTTTCTTCCGTAGAAAGCTTCAAACGGAGCGGCTTTGATACTAACGTGGTAACTATTGTTGTAAGAAAACTCTGCCAACGGCAAATGAGTATCCCAACTTCCACCAAAATCTATCACACACGCTCTCAACATGTCGTCTAACATCTAAATGGTTCTCTCACTATGACCATCCGTTTGAGGATGATACTCAGTACTCATGTCCAAACGAGAACCCAACGACTCTTGGAGAGATCGCCAAAATCTGCAGTCAAATCATCCATCTCTATCGGAGATAATTGACACAGGCACTCCATGTCGGCCTACAATCTCGTTGAGGTATAACTGCGATATCTTCTCCGTCTTGTCTGTTTCCTTAATGGGCAAGAAATGAGCAGACTTCGTCAATCGATCCACAATTACCCAAATGGTGTCATGTCCACGTGACGTACGGGGTAATTTGGTGATAAAGTCCATTGCAAGATGCTCCCACTTCCATTTAGGAATTTATGGTTGCTACAGAAGCTAAGACGGCCTCTGATGCTCAGCCTTAAGCTCTGAGCATGTCAGAAATTTACTCATATACACCGCAATATCTTTCTTCATATTCGGCCACCAGTATAACTCCTTAATATCCTGATACATCTTGGTATAACCTAGGTGAATAAAATATCCGGACTTACGAGCCTCGTTCATAACCACTTCACGTAGGCTACCTCTAAGCGGAACCCAAATCGCTTCATGAAGTACATTACTTCATCCGCTTTTGGTATCAATTCAAATTCCAAACCTCTTAAACCTTCTCTTCTCAGGTTCTCATCTCTCAAAGCTTCTTGCTGTGCATTACGAATTTGATTGGTCAAATTCGTTTGTGTGGTCAAACCCAAAGCACGCACACGCAAAGGCTTCTCCCGCTGCTTCCTACTGAGCGCATCAGCAACAACATTTGCTTTCCCTTGGTGATAACGAATATCACACTCATAATCATTGAGTAACTCTACCCAATGTCGTTGTCGCACGTTGAGTTCCTTCTGATCACAGATATGCTGGAGGCTCTTATGGTCTGTGTAAATCGTACACTTCGTGCCATACAGATAATGTCTCCAAATCTTCAAAGCGAACACAACAAATCCCAACTCTATTGTGTAGTTCTTCTCATGCACTTTCAGTTGTCTGGATGCATAGGCTATCACTTTGTACTTCTGCATAAGCACGCAACCAAGGCCCAAACATGACACATCGCACTATACAACAAAACCGTCATTTACCTCAGGCAGGGAAAGTATAGGTGCACTACACAACTTTTCCTTCAACAAACTGAAAAGCTTTCTCTTGCTTCTCTGTCCAATCAAACTTCTTATCCTTCTGGGTCAATAGCGTTAATGGTTGCGCTATTCTGGAAAAATTCTCAATGAATCTTCTATAATACCCAGCAAGTCCTAAGAATTGTCGCAGCTCTGAAGGAGCCTTTAGCGCTTCCCAATTCTCGATCGCCTCAATCTTCGACGGGTCTACATGTGTACCTTTCTCATTTATGACATGTCCGAGAAAATGCATCTCTCGAATCCAAAATTCACATTTCGAGAACTTGGCGTACAACTTCTCTTTCTTCAACAGCTCCAAAACGATCTTCAAATGTTGCTCATGATATTCTTTGGTTCACGAATAGATTAGTATATCGTCAATGATTACTATCATGAATTTGTCCAAATAGGGTTGCATACCCTGTTCATGAGATCCATGAACACTGCAGGCGCATTAGTTAGGTCAAAAGGCATGATTAAGAACTCATAATGGCCGTAACGTGTTCTAAAAGCAGTCTTTGGAACGTCTTCCTCAACGATCTTCAACTTGTGATAACCTGAACGCAGGTCTATTTTCGAGTAGTAGCTTGATCCTTGAAGCTGGTCGAACAAATCATCGATTCTCGGTAGAGGGTTCAGCTTGTTTAACTCTCTGTAATCAATACACATTCTGAAGGAACCATATTTCTTCTTCACGAACAACACTGGTGCTCCCCAAGGTAAAAAGCTTGGTCGTATGAAACCTTTGTCTAATAGCTCTTGAAGCCGATTGGACAATTCTTTCATTTCTGACGGTGCTAATCTGTAAGGAGATTTTGCAATCGGTGCAGCACCAGGTACAAGATCGATTTTAAACTCGATCTGTCTCGCAGGGGGTAATCCAGGCAAGTCTTCAAGGAAAACTTTCGGATAATCGCGAACTACAGGAATTTCTTCAATCTTCCCACTTTCGGCCTTCGTATCCACTACGTTAACCAGGAACGCATGATAGCCTTTACGCAACATCTTGTGCATCTTCATAATACTAACCACTTCTGATACTCGACTCGATGGGTTACCATGGAACAACTAAAGCTTAACCACCACCAGGACGAGGTATCCGCACTTGTTTCTCCAAACAAATGATCTCAGTTTCGTTTTTGGATAGCCAATCCATCCCAACAACTACATCAAAACTACCCAGCTCCACTGGTACTAAATCAATACTAAAACAATTATCGCATAACCGAATTCTACAACCACGAATGACTTCGCTAGTCTCTATCAATTTACCATTTGCTAATTCTATCGAGTACTTTTTACTTAGCTTACTTGTTTGAGAACATAGAGATGGTTCAAAGTTTTCGAAACAAAACTTAAGTCAGCACCAGTATCAAATAGTACGAATGCAGAATGGTCATCGATTAGGAACATACCGGTAACAACCGCATGATCATCCCGTGCCTTCCCAGCATTAAGCTCAAAAGCTCTGCCCCTGGCATTCTGACCCTTCACATTCGGACAGTTCCTCTTGAAGTGTCTCTGCTCCCGCATTCATAGCATCCCTCGAGCTTAACTCCCTCCGACGTACTCTTAGAATAGCACTCGTGAGTAACATGTCCGGTTTGACCACATCTGGCACACTTTCCTTGTTCATCACCGTGAGTCTTATTCGTTGAACCACTTCCGCCATCCCTGGCATTATCCTTCCTCGAACCACTAGAACTAGACACATATACTTATCCGGAATCGCATTTCCTCTCACGCTTCACATCGGAATCCTTTCTGGAGCACTCAGACTTTCGCTTCCACGAATCCCTAGATTTAGGCACAGAACGCTTTGATCGGTCAGATTTCCCATCTGCCTTGACTTTTCCGGACGACTTCCCAGTCTCCTCCTTCTTGTTAAGGCTAATTTTGCGAGAAACATCATCTGCTAATGATTTCGCTAGAGTGGTAGCTTCCAGATAGGTAGTGGGCTTCGCTGATGTAACCATACTGTGAATTTGTTGCGACAATCCCCAAATATACCTCTCTATCTTAACATATTCAGGAGTGACAATTCGTGGAACCAATCTAGCCAAATCATTGAACCGAGAAGTATAAGCTCTGACATTCAGGCCTTCCATGGTTTAATTCCAGAAGTCAGTCTCAATCTTCTGCATCTCACTACGCGGGCAGTATTCCTTAAGAAGCATCTCTTTTAGTTCGTTCCAGGTAAGACCGTAAGCAGCGTCTTCACCCAAAACTTGAACTTGAGTGTTCCACCAGGATAAAGCTTATCATGAAATGAACCCGAAGCATACCTAACCCTTTGATCAGCAACACAACCGCTGATGGCCATCACAGACTCTATCTTCTCGATCCATCTAGCGATTTCAAGAGGCCCCTCAGTACCAGTAAATGATCGTGGGTTACAGCCCTGAAATGTTTTATACGTACATCCATGCATTGTTCACAAGGTTAATGAAAAATTAAGATTTCGCTCTGATTATATCATAACACAGGAACTACTAAAACTTTTCCGATCATTATATAACCTTGCGGGTTTCCAATCTGTATACCACCATCACCATGCCAAGGAGCACCACGTCCACGTCCTTGCCCAATATTCTGGTTGGCTTTGCGCTGTTCCAAGGCAGTATTAACGTGTTGGGCTATGAGTTGGGCCAACTCTTCTGGGGTGGTAGGTAGTCCAGTACCCTTTCTCGCTTTTGGCGGCATCTTGTCGTTTCTGTTGAGAATAATAGTGGACTAAACAATACACATGCATCCACATAATAATGAGAATAATTTAACAAAAATAGAGCCCATGTCGTTGATATTTATCACGGAAATTACAAAGCTTGTTCATAGTACAACGGCCAATCAAAATTTGGTGTGACATAATCAACCACCAATAACAAGTCTAGGTGAAATTTCCTCCTAAATATCCAAAAATTTGGCATGCAGGCCAATATAAGGGTTTATCAAATGAGACATACAACGCAAACAACATAAACAACAAACTACAATCACTTCTTCAAACCAACAAACTCTAGAAGCTTCCTCACAAGCTCCTCCAACTCTACTATCCTCTAGTGCATCTGATCTATAGCACTGTCATCCAAATCCTTAAGCTCGTCAAACCAATCTATCTGCCCCTCTAAGTCCTTCACCTTTCCCTTGGTCGCGTCTAGGTCTCCGTGTATAGCCCCCAACTGACGGCCGCAATGTGAGCATCGATCAACCCATACTCCTTTCTGCTTCTTTGAAGCAGACTCCATGGCAGCTCTAGAGGTTGAGGCGGTGTCTCCGACAGGTCGAGTCCTCTTCCAATGTCGGAAATAGACTAGTGTAGGTGCAGTGGAGACTCGTGACATGGTAACTGAACAGACGACTCAGACGTGACGCGTGGAGGGATCTCAGGTACTGGCTCAACAGTGACAGTGGGTAGAGCTACTATGGGCTCTAAAGGTAGAACCGTAACAGTATTGGCGTCCACCACTGGTGCAATCCCGAACGATCTTCCAATCAAACGGGTACCTCTACCCAGCTCATCAACTATAGGCACTCTGTCGGATGACTGTCCGATCTCGAAACCGAGGGTGGAACAGAGTTATCATCGTCTATCCAACCGTTACTAGTATGTGCGTAACGGGGTCGACCTGGCTGGCAAATGCAGCAGGCCCATCATAAAACGTTGAGGCAAATTCGGCAATGTTAACAATCTGAGGGGTAACGTAGGGTATCTATGGCAAAACGTATCTAGGTGAAGTCACGAATTCTGGCTTGCTATCTGAGTCATGAATCTCGATGACCTCGTGCTCGTGCGACATCTGTGACATATATAACCTTACAAAGTAAGCATGTGTTCAAAAGAAAAATATGTAGGAACGTCCATGAATAGCTCGAGAACCTAAATTTATTATCTAATGTCCAATTAGGCAGAAACTAATGACATGTTAATCAAATAACAAGAAATATTCATTTAAACGTTGTTTTCATTGATCTAAAGTCATATACATTCGAGAACCTGATCCGACAGAGCTTTGCCGTCTATGTGCCAAAATCTCTGAAGTTACAAATGAAATCACCAAGGCACCTATTTATAGATCTCCTAGTTTGCTGGTGAGAATGGAGTTCGGGCGAACTTGACCTAGTCAAGTTCGGCCGAATTCGACAACCCTAAAACCATATCAAGCGAACTTGGTGTCATTCTCACTTAAATACGCCTCATTTCTAACAGATTAAGCCCTATTCACTCAGTCTCGATACATAATGACATTAATGAGAAAGGCAACACACATATGCACCAACAGACTCCCCCTTGGATGTTGCCGTAGTCATCTTGATGTAGACATCCTTTTAATATAAGCACAAAACAGACTCCCCTTGACATCTTCCTCTTGGATAACGTTTGTGTCATAGTCTTTTCTTGAATGCCCCGTAGCCATTAGACTTGATTAAGCTCCTGAGTCTTTATCTTTTTCCTTGAATAAAACTTTAAGATCCAAGCTCCTACTAAGCTGCGAGCTATGCTCCCCCTTGCTTTGAGCTTTATTATAAATCATGTTTCGTCCTACTCTTCCTAAAACTTTGCTTCCTGTTCCAAAGTTCTTAAGCATACTAGTAAACGTTTCAGATGTACTTGTAAGAACGTGTCTTTCTTTTAAAAACTTTTTAGTTATCAAGTTCAAGTTAATGACCTTGAATTACTTTTAACATTTAAGACCTTGACCATTCTCATGATTTTCAATTATTAAAATCCACTTAGTTGACCAAGTCCAAGTTAATGACCTTGATTAACCAATCTTGTCTAACGAGTCCAAATTAATGAACTCCGTTTGACTTGATAAGAGTACACTGTTTTTTCTTCAAATGTAAAGTTTCAAATTAATGAACCTTTTGAATATTTCAAAACTTACAAGACTTCAAAGATCCGTTCTCCAACATTGGCTAGTTGATAATCTTTTTGGATTTTAAAAAGTAAGTAAAGTATTTACAGAACTTTTAACAAGTAAAGTAAACTATGTACAAACATATTTACAAACATATTTTTGTGAATTTGTGTTTTGTTTGAGACATATCACCAGTACCATTGACCTTTAAATGACTTTTAGTTTTAAACTCGTTTACCTAGATTGTCGATATGTTTGTCCACTTAAACTTCACCATGTTTCTCAATTGTTCCAAGATATGTTAGGTAAGAATTATGAAACTTGACTTAACTATGGTTCCAACCTCTTGAATATACTCCCGAATCCAAATTCCCTAGATTTCATCTTACAGGTGAGTATAGCGTAATTGATATCTGTATCTGGGTTGTGCGAGACCTTGAGAGCTCAGGTTAGTACTATCATACAGACAAAGAGATGAAGGCTCGTCTTTAAGGTGTGTTCCGTGTATGGAATCTTTTTAGCATTGCATATGATTATATCTTCGATACTTTTCAAGATTGCATGCATTTTGGAATTTATTGCAAAAATATAATAGAAGTTCTATGTGACATCCCGGCTTTTCAGGTATCTTAAACGCTCTACTTCATGGTTATTCATTCCTACGCTAATTTAATTCGGAGAATTAAATTACACGCTCGCAATAACTACGCTAACTTTGTGAATTTATTGGGTGAATTATGTGCTATGTGTGATTAGACGTTGTATATTTTGTAGATTATTGTATCACGCCTTGAATCGCGATTATTAGTTATATAAAAAAATAATAATAAATAAATAGCCGAACCGAACCGAGCAGTGAAACGTGTCGACCTCACCTCCTTGCGGCCCAAGGAACTAACCTAAACTTGAGGCCCAAGCTACTTACACAAACCGCCCCCCCCACCCCTTTCTCCTTCTTTTCCCTTGTGCTATATATGTGCATGTATGCATGAGTTGTGTTTTAAAAAAAAACAAGAAAACCTAGTCCTAAGAGAACCGACGGCAGCCCCCCCCCCTCTCTCTCACGACCGCAAGCCTCCAACCTTCCGGATTGATTCCAATCTTGTCCCGGTTCGCTAATCATCATCGTTTCAAGGTTAGGGTTTAATTGTTTTTGCAAATCATATTAGGGTTTGTGTAATCTTGATCATGATTATGGTAATGGTAGGATCATTGGTTTGAAAAGTGTTATGATTTATGATTAGTTCGGATAATTGTGCGAGTTTTTGCGATTGTGATGTTATGATGAATACAAAAATCATTGGCTGCGTTTTAGCGATAAAGATCATGTTATATGATTAGGGTTTGCATGAATATTGATATACATGATGATATTTGACAAATAAACCTGTTCTTGATCATTATTATTAAGCGTCTTGATCGTTTAAGCATGTTCTAATGCGATAAAAGTAGAAAACAGGTTGCTGAATGGCATTTACAGCCAATTTCAGTTGGCTGTAACCTGATCATTATTTATCGAAAAGTGGATTTTCTGAAACCTAAAACGTGTATTTTTGAAAAACGCTTCTAATGGCGTTGGATTCATATTTTTCTGAGGTTGTTTGCTATTTTTAAGTGGTCATTTAGTGCAGCAGCTGAAGCTGCACAAATTCTGCAAACTTTGCTAGTTTTTATTGAGTAGGATCTCATAGTCTGTAGAGGGTTGGGTCATGAAATTTGTACAGTAACTAGAGACTGGAATTTTTGGAAAACTCCCACTGAAATTTTGTTAATTGGATGAACGATAATTTTTAAATAATTTTTCCCGTGGACTCCAGTAAGAAAGCGACGAATCTGACTGCAGCCTAGTATATAAATATTTATAAATAATTGGTAAAGCGTTAGGACTTGAAAAGTTTACATAAAATTCTACAGTTAAGTTGACACCCCCCGTAAAAAATTGGAATTTTTGGAACGTTGGAACTATTTTATAAAAATCCTCGAAAACAGCCCAGTTATGAGCATACAAGCTGAAACATGATAATTTGCGTTTGTGTGTACCAAAATGTTGTATGAGTTAATCTGTGTTGATGACAAGTTGGTTTGATCATTATTTTGGTATGATGATACTTTGCATGCATGATTGTGTTTTCAAATTGGTTATTACATATGCTGCACTGTGTGTTAGTTATGCGTAGGGTTTTGTATCAGTGTGTTCACACACTAACTTTAAATCGGTTGACATGTTAGGACGCGATTAGCGGTCCCATCATTTGCTACTTTTGTGTTACTCTAACCGAGCAATTAAGAGTTCACAGTCCCTATTTTATCCGGTTTTAAACAACACGGGGAGAAACATGTATACACTCTATAACTCTATCTTTTACGTTATGCGAAATTAACGTCGTTAAACTACTCGGTAACTAAGTTAATGTTAATGTACGTTATTGTCACTAAGCAGCTATATCACGGAAGTCCTCAACAAACTCTCAGATCGTTAGTATTGGGTTAGATAGCGGGGAAATTATAAGTAGTACTACTGGGCCTGACAAGCCCCACCAGAGCTAGTCGCGCTAGCCGACGGGTATGGTCAACGGGTAATTAATTTGGCCTAACTTTCGCCATGGTCAGTGATAGGCCTGGCAACACTGAGGCACAACAGTCAGCTTCGATCGCGAACTCTTATGTGACGTAACTTTAGGCTCGCTACCTACATGTTAACATTGAACTTAATTACGAACCAACATTATTATTCCGGGTTAGGAATAATGGAACCAACATTATTATTCCGGGTTAGGAATAATGGAACTATATCGTTATCCTGGGTTAGGGATAACGGGGGAAACAAAACTTTTAACCGAACTTGTGAACTTATAAAAACCTGTGAACTCACTCTTCTTTAATGTTGACACTTGTTTCTTTACATGTTTCTCAGGACGCTAGGAGCGCTAGGTGCACTCACTTGCATTTGATCAAGACATTTTTATCGAGTCTTATTTACAAATATTGTTGGGATTTTTGGTTTTGGCGTTTTTGTTGGCGCCCGTTACTTTACTTTACTCTAATGCTTCCGCTCAACTTTGAAACTAATGCTTCCGCTAAACTTTGAAACTAAGATAATTTGAAAATAACTATGAATGGTTAAACAAATGTTTTTAGAAAATGTTTAAATAAATCATATAGAGTCGTTCGATATTACTAGTGTCTCAGATTCTGGTTTGAACACACGCCTCGCGGTAAAACTCCACAAGTGGAAATTGAGGGTGTGACAGATTGGTATCAGAGCCTCTAGCTATAGAGAACCAGGTTTGCATTAAAAGTAGACCTAAACTATAGCTGTTACACGACACTAGACTTAGTTGGCACCGAACTGTTATATCTTGTTATGTGTTATACTACAAATGTTTTATGTCAGATATATATGTATATTGTGATGCACGCAACTCGTAACTAACTACACAACCCAACAGGCAATGTCATCATCATCATCCGACAAATCTCGACAACCAAGGGCGCCGGGGAAGGCACCCATGGTCAAACGTCACCACCTCATGGCGTGGAGACACGCTCAGCTGCTAGGAAAAGATTCGCTCTAGGAGGGGAGTCGTCCTCCCGTCGAGCACCGCTATACCGGTCAAGTCGTTAGAAGTAGGGGACGACCTACTTAGGGATATGTTAAGAAAACAACATGAACAACTAGAGAGAATGCAGGACACTATCGAAGCACAGTGATGGATGATACGCCAACTAACTGGTAAAACTGGAAGGCTCGAGGAAGAGCAACATGAGAATAGGAAAGTTCGAAACATTTTAGCTAAGAATCTTCGTGCTGAGCAGCTGAGGGCTGACTGGCTCGAAGACAGAGTTCTTGAGTCCAGTTGGAGGATTCAAGAACTGGAGTAGAATCAAGTACCTGTCTCAGTACTCGCACCAGCACCGGCCCCTCCAGCCCGGTAGAGGAAGAAGAGGAAGATCCAGAGGAAGACCCGGAGGAGGATCCGGAGGAAGAAGAGCCGGATAAGGACCCGACTGTTGAAGCTGAAAACGCCGCAGAGGATGACGACAACGATAGCGATTTGGGAGATGGAGACGTAGAAGACTGACTCGTCTCGCCAATCCCCACTTTGTTTTCTTTAGTTTGTTCGTTTCCACTTATGTTTGAACTTGAAATTTTATAATTAAACTGAGATGTTTGGTTGGTATTTTGTGAGACGTTGCAATTTATTTAATCGAATGTTCCTTTTGATTGTTTAATTTGTTGGGTTGACATAACTTGTGCGATGATTGAAGTGTGGAATATGATAACTATATTGGATATATATACTTATCGGTGTGTTGTGTTGTCTTGCGAAGATCTGAAATGGCAACTGGACGTCGCGGAAACCTCAACATGTCACCTGAAGAATTAGCCGCAATGATCCAAGAACACGTAAATGCTGCTCTGGCAGGTGTTCAAAACCCACCGGCAGGTAACCATTATTAAATTTTCATGGGAAAATCTAATAGTTGGGCTAGTAGACTTTCTCGCTGACTACCTATCCTCTGTCTTCAGGAGGGGGGTCTTAACCCCTACAAGATGTTCCTCGATGCGAAACCGAGCAAGTTCACGGGTGTTGAAGGACCCATAGGACTGGTCCATTGGATTGAAAAGTCTGAATCGGTGTTCGAGATGTGCAATTTCCTTGAAGCCAATAAGGTCAAGTATTCTGCCTCAACGTTGGAAGATGGGGCTTTAACCTGGTGGAACGCACAAGTCCAAACGCGTGGACTTGTTGCGGCGAACGCAATGGTCTGGACCGAGTTTAAGGCCCTAATCAAGGAGGAATACTGTCCGCGGGACAGAGTTCAGCAGTTGGAGCAAGCGTTATGGAACCACAAGATGGTAGGGTCTGAAATTGAAGCGTACACGGCCAAACATCATGATCTGGTGTTCCTATGTCCCGATCTGGCTAACACAATAGAAAAACGACTTGAGTTTTATCTTGGGGGTCTGGTCCCTGAGATCCAGGGCATGGTAATCTCTAGAAACCCTACGACGGAGCATCAAGCGATTAGGCTGGCGTATAAACTCACCGATAAGGCGGTGGAGCAAAGGAAATTGCCACCTCGGGGTGCAACCGAAGTCGTCCCTGATAACAAAAGAAAATTTGAAGACTCACCTGCTCGATAGTCTTCGTCAGCCCAGCCACAACAAGTAAACCAGAAGGGGTCCAACAATTTCAACAACAATCGGGGTCACAATAATCAGTCTGCCAACAACACCCAGAACTCAAGCGGCTATGCGGGTCGAAAGCCGCAATGTAATCGGTGTAACCTCCATCATCACGACCCTTGCGCCGGAAATCGCTGCCAACGATGTGGCAAAGCGGGACACACGGCAAAGGATTGTCACGGGGAAATCATGTCTCGACAAAATCAAAATCAGCACCAGGTTCAACAGCAAGGTATTAACCGGGGGTGCTATCAGTGCGGTAGCACTACCCATTTCAAGCAAGACTGCCCGCAGCTTCGCAACAACAACAACAATGGTGGGAACAACAACCACAACAACAACAACAACAACAATAACAACAATGGCAACAATGGAAACGGTGGCACAGGAGGTGCCAAAGGTCGTGTATTCACGCTGGGCCGCGTAGAGGCCAGAAATGACTCGAACGTAGTCACCGGTAAGTTTCCCCTTAACGATCATTTTGCTACTGTACTTTTTGATACGGGTGCGGATAAGAGTTTCATATCTGAGTCTTTTAGGAAGAACCTAAATCTCACGCCTAAACCCTAGAGACCCCTTACGTCATAGAACTAGCCGATGGTAAATCTGTAGATGTGACCCATTTAGTAACCGGCTGTCAACTTAAACTCGCGGGTAACACCTTTGCCATTGATCTGATGACAACTACCCTGGGTAGTTTTGACGTGGTAGCCGGAATGGACTGGCTATCCGGCGTTCGAGCTGAAGTCTTGATGGTGCAAGGCGAGAAGGCAGGCGCCGTCACAAACATCATCTCTTACATGCAAGCTCAAAAGTATCTTCGGAGAAAGAACTCCTTCGCTTTGCTCACACTGGTCACTGAGCAGCCTAAGGACGATAAGCGGATTGTAGATATCCCCGTCGTCCGTGACTTTTCCGATGTGTTTCCAGAGGAGTTACCTGGTCTTCCACCACATCGAAAAGTGGAGTTTGAAATCGAATTGGCGAACCATGCGGCTCCTATCGCCAAGGCCCCGTACCACCTAGCTCCAGCAGAGCTGCAAGAGCTGTCTACCCAACTTCAGGAATTGTTGGAAAAAGGATTTATCCGACCCAGTACTTCGCCATGGGGAGCTCCGGTCCTCTTTGTCAAGAAAAAGGACGGGACCTTCCGCATGTGCATCGACTATAGGGAACTCAATAAGGTTACCGTCAAGAACCGATACCCATTACCTCGCATCGACGATCTCTTCGACCAGCTTCAAGGGTCAAGCTACTACTCCAAGATCGATTTACGGTCCGGTTATCACCATTTACGCGTCAGGGATGAGGATATCTCCAAGACGGCATTTTGTACTTGGTATGGCCATTATGAGTTCCTGGTCATGCCCTTCAGTCTCACCAACGCACCCGCGGTGTTCATGGACCTCATGAACCGCGTGTGTAAGCCGTATCTCGACAAGCTTGTTATCGTGTTCATCGATGATATACTCGTCTACTCTAAGGGTGAAGAAGAACATGCTGAGCATCTACGATTATTGCTGGAACTACTTCAACAGGAGAAACTATATGCCAAGTTTTCGAAGTGTGATTTCTGGATTCGGGAAGTTCAGTTCCTCGGGCATATCGTGAATGAAAAGGGTATACACGTTGATCCCGCCAAGATCGATCCTATCAAGAACTGGGAAGCACCAGGACACCGACAGAGATCCGCCAATTTTTGGGTTTGGCTGGTTACTACAGACGTTTCATCGAGGGATTTTCAAAGATCGCACAACCGCTTACCACTCTCACCCAAAAGGGCACTAAGTATGCTTGGGGTGACAAGCAGGAAGCAACAGTTCAATTACTGAAGCAGAAACTTTGCAGTGTACCCATTTTGTCCTTGCCAGAAGGGACATATGATTTTGTGGTATATTGTGATGCTTCCATTCAGGGATTGGGATGCGTACTTATGCAACGTGATAAGGTCATCGCATATGCATCCCGACAGTTGAAGGTTCACGAGAAAAACTACACAACACATGACCTGGAATTGGGAGCAGTTGTGTTTGCACTTAAGATTTGGAGACACTATCTATATGGAACAAAGTGCACAATCTACACGGATCACAAGACCCTCCAGCATATCTTTGACCAGAAGGAGTTGAACATGCAACAGCTTCGCTGGGTCGAACTCCTGAATGATTATGAATGTGCCATTCGGTATCACCCGGGTAAAGCCAACGTGGTAGCTGATGCCCTCAGTAGGAAGGAGCACTTGAAACCTCGTCGGGTACGAGCACTACAGTTCACCATTCATGTGGGGTTATCCGAACAGATACACGACGCACAGCTAGAAGCAGTTAAGGAAAAAAACATCAAGGCCGAATCTGTGTGAAAGATGGAACGCGATTGGGAAGTAAACCCAATGGTGCCCGGTATTTCATGAATCGTATATGGGTACCTCTCTACGGAGACCTCAGGAAGCTAGTTATGGACGAAGCTCACAAATCCCGATACTCTGTCCATCATGGTTCAGATAAAATGTATCAAGACCTTAAAGCCGCGTACTGGTGGCCCAACATGAAATTGATATAGCCACCTACGTGAGTAAGTGTTTGACCTGTGCGAAAGTCAAGGTGGAATACCAGAAGCCATCAGGGCTACTTCAACAACCTGAGATCCCAGTGTGGAAATGGGATCCGATCTTGATGGACTTTATCATTAAACTCCCACGAACTCCGGGTGGTTGCGATACCATCAGGGTAATCGTGGATCGTCTAACTAAGTCCGCACACTTCCTAGCGATCAAAGAAACAGATAAGATGGATAAGTTGACTCGCATCTACATTAAGGAAGTAGTTTCTCGGCACGGGGTGCCAACGTCCATCATCTCAGACAGAGATGCTCGTTTCACGTCCAACTTTTGGCAGTCACTTCAGAAAGCGTTGGGTACACACTTAGATATGAGCACAACTTATCACCCTCAGACGGATGGTCAAAGTGAAAGGACCATTCAGACCTTGAAAGACATGCTTAGGGCATGTGTGGTAGACTTCGGGAATAGTTGGGAAATCCATCTGCCTTTAGTGGAATTCTCGTATAACAACAGTTACCATACGAGTATTCTGGCAGCACCATTTGAAGCATTATACGGTCGCAAATGTAGATCACCGGTCTGTTGAGCAGAAGTCGGTGAGAGTCAACTCACAGGTCCTGAGTTGATACTTGAGGCTACTGAAAAGATTGTGCAAATCAGAAACCGCATGGCAGCAACACGAGATTGACTGAAAAGCTACGCTGATCAACGACGCAAACCGCTCGAATTTCAAGTAGGCGACCGCGTCCTACTGAAGGTGTCACCCTGGAAGGGTGTAATACGTTTTGGGAAACGAGGCAAACTAAACCCACGGTACGTAGGCCCATTTGTGATCTTGAAGCGTATCGGGCCCGTAGCTTATCAATTAGACCTTCCTACCGAACTCAGTGGAGTTCACAACGTTTTTCACGTGTCCAATCTGAAGAAGTGTCTATCAGATGAGACCCTAGTTATTCCATTGGATGAGATTCAAGTGGATGAGCAACTGCATTTTGTGGAACAACCTATCGAGATCATGGATCGTGAGATTAAGACTCGAAGGCACAACAAGATACCTATTGTCAAGGTTCGTTGGGACTCTAAGCGTGGACCGGAGTTCACGTGGGAAAGAGAGGACCAAATGAAAAGCAAATACCCACACCTTTTTGCAGCTGAGCAGCAATCTAACGTTACCACCAACTAAATTTCGTGACGAAATTCTTTCAACATGGGAATGATGTGACAGCCTGGAAATTTCTTGTACCATTGCTAACAAACTGAATCTTTGCGCATTGCATTCTAAACCGCGTTTACTCAATTTTCGGGACGAAAATTCTTTCAACATGGGGATAATGTGACATCCCGGCTTTTCAGGTATCTTAAACGCGCTACTTCACGGTTATTCATTCCTACGCTAATTTAATTCGGAGATTAAATTACACGCTCGCAATAACTACGCTAACTTTGTGATTTTATTGGGTGAATTACGTGCTATGTGTGATTAGACATTGTATATTTTGTAGATTATTGTATCACGCCTTGAATCGCGATTATTAGTTATATAAAAAAAATAATAAATAAATAGCCGAACCGAACCGAGCCGCGAAACATGTCGACCTCACCTCCTTGCAGCCCAACGAACTAACCTAAACTTGAGGCCCAAGCTACTTACCCAAACCGCCCCCCCACCCTTTCCCCTTCTTTTCCCTTGTGCTATATATGTGCATGTATGCATGAGTTGTGTTTTAAAAAAAACAAGAAACCCTAGTCCTAAGAGAACCGACGGCAGCCCCCCCCTCTCTCACGATCGCAAGCCTCCAACCTTCCGGATTGATTCCAATCTTGTCCTGGTTCGGTAATCATCATCGTTTCAAGGTTAGGGTTTAATTGTTTTTGCAAATCACATTAGGTTTTGTGTAATCTTGATCATGATTATGTTAATGGTAGGATCATTGGTTTGAAAAGTGTTATGATTTATGATTAGTTCGGATAATTGTGCGAGTTTTTGCGATTGTGATGTTATGATGAATACACAAATCATAGGCTGCGTTTTAGCGATAAAGATCATGTTATATGATTAGGGTTTGCATGAATATTGATATACATGATGATATTTGACAAATAAACCTGTTCTTGATCATTATTATTAAGCGTCTTGATCGTTTAAGCATGTTCTAATGCGATAAAAGTCGAAAACAGGTTGCTGAATGGCATTTACAGTCAACTTCAGTTGGCTGTAACCTGATCATTCTTTATTGAAAAGTGGATTTCTAAATCCTAAAACATGTATTTTTGAAAAACGCTTCTAATGGCGCCAGATTCATATTTTGCTGAGGTCGTTTGCTATTTTTAAGTGGTCATTTAGTGCAGCAGCTGAAGCTGCACAAATTCTGCAAAATTTGCTAGTTATTTATCAAGCCGGATCTCATAGTCTGTAGAGGGTTGGGTCATGAAATTTGTACAGTAACTGGAGACAGGAATTTCCGGAAAACTCCCACTGGAATTTTGTTAATTGGATGAACGATGATTTTTAAATAATTTTTACTGTGGACTGCAGTCAGAAAGCGACGAATCTGACTGCAGCCTAGTATATAAATATTTATAAATAATTGGTAAAGCGTTAGGACTTAAAAAGTTTACATAAAATTCTAAAGTTTAGTTGACACATCTTGTAAAAAAATTGGAATTTTTGGAATGTCGGAACTATTTTATAAAAATCCTCGAAAACAGCCCAGTTATGAGCGTACAAGCTGAAACATGATAATTTGCGTTTGTGTGTACCAAAAAGTTGTATGAGTTAATCTGTGTTTATGACAAGTTGGTTTGATCATTATTTTGGTATGATGATACTTTGCATGCATGATTGTGTTTTCGAATTGGTTATTACGTGTGCCGCACTGTGTTAGTTATGCGTAAGGTTTTGTATCAGTGTGTTCACACACTAACTTTAAATCGGTTGACATGATAGGACGCGTTTAGCGGTCCCATCATTTGCTACTTTTGTGTTACTCTAACCTAGCAATTAAAGGTGAGTTCACGGCCCCTATTTTATCCGGTTTTAAACAACAGGGGGAGAAACATGTATACCCTCTATAACTCTCTCTTTTACGTTATGTGAAATTAACGTCGTTAACCTACTCGGTAACTAAGTTAATGTTAATGTACGTTATGGTCACTAAGCAGCTATATCACGCAAGTCCTCAACAAACTCTCGGATCGTTAGTATTGGGTTAGATAGGGGGGAAATTATAAGTAGTACTACTGGGCCCGACAAGCCCCACCCGAGCTAGTCTCGCTAGCCGACCGGGTATGGTCAACGGGTGATTAATTTGGCCTAACTTTCGCCATGGTCAGTGATAGGCCTGGCAACACTGAGGCACAACAGTCAGCTTCGATCGCGAACTCTTATGTGACGTAACTTTAGGCTCGCTACCTACATGTTAACATTGAACTTAATTACGAAACAACATTATTATTCCGGGTTAGGAATAATGGAACCAACATTATTATTCCGGATTAGGAATAATGGAACTATATCGTTATCCCGGGTTAGGGATAACGGGGGAAATAAAACTTTTAACCGAACTTGTGAACTTATAAAAACCTGTGAACTCACTCTTCTTTAATGTTGACACTTGTTTCTTTACATGTTTCTCAGGACGCTAGGAGCGCTAGGTGCACTCACTTGCATTTGATCAAGACATTTTTATCGAGTCTTATTTACGAATATTGTTTGGGATTTTTGGTTTTGGCGTTTATGTTGGCGCCCGTTACTTTACTTTACTCTAATGCTTCCGCTCAACTTTGAAACTAATGCTTCCGCTAAACTTTGAAACTAAGATAATTTGAAAATAACTATGAATGGTTAAACAAATGTTTTTGGAAAACATTTAAATAAATAATATAGAGTCGTTCGATATTACTAGTGTCTCAGATTCTGGTTTGATCACACGCCTCGCGGTAAAACTCCATAAGTGGAAATTGAGGGTGTGACATTCTAGGCTATTGCTTCCGCAAAATCAGAAGAACTTGTATAATACCCCAGATATCAATCATCTATAAAGACATCGTATCCCAGAATCAGTCAACCCTTCAAATGAAATTTCGAAGTACTAAGTCCATATATCCAAGATGAGTTAATCCACAAGATTAAGCAGTTGTAAAATTTAGTTTGTACCCCAGAAAACAATCTACTGAATGTGTAAAGCCTATCGACATATCCACAGTAAGACTTGTTTATCACTTTTAAACTTTCCAAATCTTTTAGCATACTGTGATAGTCCACTGATGTACAATCATTTCATTTTGACAACAAATTCCTTTTGTCTTTTTTATGTTTTTGTACTTTTTTAAATTTTCAATCTTTTTGAATTTTCAACTTTTTCATATGTTTTTGATTTTTCAACAATTTTTAATATTTTCTTACTCCCCCTAAAATCAAAAACATATTTTTTGATTTTAGATTTAAAGAAATTCTACTAAAAATGTAACAAACCAATGTGGGTACCGTGATCTCGTCGTCCGATCCTTTTTCTCAATCCTGTATCTGTAATTGTTTAACAAACAATCACTAGACTCATTTATCACTTGTAAAAGCAGTTTGAACTTGTAAGAACTTTGAAATCAGTTTTTCTGTTCAACAGTGTGGATTTTCATAATTTTGACTTTTCAAATTTTTTCCTTTTAATCACCACTCGTAGTTTTGACTTTTAGTTTCAAAAACTTTTCTCCTTAACTACTCCCCCTCAAAATGACAAAGATATGACATTTCTGGATAAGTTAAAACTGATCTGGAGCTTCCTTAATCCTGAATCAACTTTGATGAAGTGGATCTAGGAACTCCTGCACATGAAAGTAACTACTTGAAAAGAGAAACCCAAGCCTTTTTTGTCTTGGGTTAAATTTGATAATCAACGTAATCAAATTCGTAACCATCATCATAATCAAAATTTTCATCAAATAGTTCATTCAATTTCAATTTTGAAACTTTTTTCGACCTTTTCTTATTCTGTCTGTTTTTGAAAATCATTTTTCAACTTTGAAAGATCGTTTTTAAAGTGACATTATTAGTCTTAGCGGTAACAGACTTTCCATTTTTAGACAATTTCCTTTTCGCAACCCAGGACTGTGACATGAATCTTGCTTTCTTGATATAAAATCGTGAATCAACGTTTTTGTTTGATTTTGAAGTTTCACCTTTCTCAAAAACTGAATTTTCAAACTTTGATTCATTTTGGGTTTTATTTCAGAAACAGATTCATTTTTGGATTTTACAATCTCTGGTTGTTTCTACTTTCTTCTTTTGAAACATTTTTGCTTCGTGAAAATATAGGCTTTAGATTCAGACACTTTCGAGCAATATGACCAATTGTATTGCATTTAAAGCATGTCCGAGTATCATGAACCTGTCCACTAGTGGGTTTTACTCCACTTGCAGACTTAGCCTTGTGCCGAAGTTCCTTTTCTTTCTTGAAATCATCATTTGACTTCTTACCTATTAAGCTTTCCTCCTGAACCGTGCTTGTTCTGTAAACAAACTTTAAGTTCTTACCTTTGTATTCCTGGAACGTTGTCTTCTGATTCTTCTTCGATTCATCTTCAGCTTCTTCCAAACCTAAACCTGCTCTCCTGTTCTCAGGAAAATCACCACCGTTTCTACGGTAATTGTTAAAATTCCGTTTCGGTTTAGAATAAAACTTCTTTTCATTTTTCTCGAGATCATCTGATGAAACTTCCACAAGTTTAAACAATTTATTGATTTGATCTTCTTTCAAATTCTGAATCAGAAAGCTATCATTGAAATATAATCAATCAGAATCCTTAACTTTGTACATGACAATGTTAGGATCATCACTTAGATCATTTTCTGATGCTATATCATCATTTTCGAACTGTGAATCAGAACTGTTATCGTCAGAATCATTTCCCAAAACTTTCTTTACCACATTTTCTACCACTGCTTTAATATCATCATTTGATTTCGTAAAGTCTACGTCAATGTTCTCAGGCAATTAATTTTTCAATTCAGTTAAAAGTAGTATATAAAAAGCTTTTTCTACTTCATCATCCTTTTTGCAAGATAGTTTTCAAGGAATGGTGAAACACTTCCGTATTCTTTACGCTTTGGTTTACCATCATTTTCCTCCGATTTGATCGTAGAAAGAATGTGATCAATGACATAAGCGTTTGTCGTGTAGCTTTTCAAAAGCTGTCTTACTCGTTCTGTTTCTATCTTCATGTCATGAAGCTCACGTTTTGTTACAGTAATAGTATTAATGTATATGTTAATTCCCTCTTGTTTTTCAATCACTGTTGCTTTTAATATTTTTTTCATTAGCAGCAATTTCAAGATTAGCTTTTTCAACATTATCATATTTGCCTTTTATCTTGTCATAAGCTTCTTTCATGTTTTTCTTATCATAACGAAAAATTTCATTATGTTCATTTAATTCTCTTATGACTTCGACCTTTGCAATACAAGGTTACAAGGATTTGCGTACTTTGTGCAAGGTTTTTCAACCTCCAAAACTTTCACAACTTCCTTTTCAGACATTGTTACATCAGCTTTTACCTTTTCGGTCTCTGCTTTCAAGGCTTCTTATTTCTGCAACTCGACATAAGCTATTTCTTCTTTCTCAGTTCTCCGCATGTATGCTTCCAATATTGCATTTTCCAAAGCAGCATCAACATACGAAGTTTCTGGTTCATTTACAACCTTTGCCATCATAGCCACACCAGTTTTCTTTCCGATGTATCTGTTCCAGTCAAAGCCATCTTCTTTATGATTAGCAACAAGAGCTTGTTCGGATTTCTTTGCAGATTTATCTTCTACTTCAATTTGCGTTTTTTTTATATGGTTTATATTGAAGAGCTTTCTTGTAGTACTCATTGTTGCTTCCGAAAGGATTTTGGTTTCCACTTGCTTCTTGATTACTGCATTCGCGTTTGAAGTGTCCTTTTTGTCGACACCTGAAGCATGTGACTTTTGACTTGTCAAATCCAAGCTTGTTGCTTGAATTACCAATATCTCTCCCAGTGAGTGCTACAAACTTTGTAACTTTTCTGATAATGGACACAAGGCTCCATTTGATATCCATCAGCTCAAATGATTCTTCATCTACCTGATTATAATCTTCTGCCGTCATTTCTGGATTACCGATCTTTTCAGCAACAAGGCTTTCATATGATTCGAGAACGGTAGCGAGAAGTGCTATGTGCTGTTTAGCCACTTTTTCTGGAAATAAATTCTTCAGATCAACTGCAATGTTACACTGGAAAACATTTGAATCAAAAGTAGCTTGACTTGTCTGATTTTGGAACGAAGAGCTTGAACTAGCACTAGAATAGCCAGAATATGGAGAGCTTTAATTCGGAGAAGAATTTTCATTTGCACTAAAAGCCTTTTGAATTTTTGGGCATTGAATTGGAGTATCTTGAATACCTCCTTTGTAATAACCCCAACATCTTGAACAACATTGGCATTCTTTGATTTAGCCATTTTCATCAACTCCATTTCATGACCTTCTAATTTATCGATGAAAGATGACAACTTGAAATGTCTCCAAGATAGACTATTTTTCAGAATCGTTAAGTATGTCGTCCATTCTCCTTCTGGAAGTGCGTCGGCCAACTTCTCGATTTGCTCTTAGGTAAATCTTTTGATGTCATGTCTTCGCATCTGGACCATGAGGTGACAGTATCTATCAATCATTTGCTTCATAGTTTCATTTTTAATCATCGTAAAGATCACGGATTCTTTCTTGATTAAGGCCTTCTTGCTCTTGATCATTTCATCACTTCCTTTGAATTTGTCACAGAGAGAGTGCCATAATTCTTGAGAAGTATCAAACTCTAGTAATAATATCAAAATATCTTCCTTTACTGATTGTTGAATCCAGCTAAATCTTCTTCTCAGCGACACACTGTGCTTTGTCACCTGGTGAAAACTTGTTCAACGGAAGATCTTGATCACGCTCATCTTTTGGCCATTTGTAGCCATCCTCAACTGCAACCCAGGTGTCAAATTGATTTGCTTGTATCCAATTCACAAACTTTACTTTCCATCCTTCAAACTCATCTACACTCATTAGCTTCGGCGGTTTCTGAGTAGTACCCATTTCATTGCCGATATTTAACTGGTTCACCGCAAGAGTATTTACATTTGATGAAGAAGCCATTTGTGAAACAAACACATTGTGGAAATCTTCCATTTTGGCTTATTTGTGAATTTGATAAAAAACACTTGACAATTGATTAGTAACAAACAATTTTATCAAAAAACTGACGTTTTAATCGACAATCGGTACGTTAAAAACGTTTAAAATTTTTCCAAAAACAATTTTTACCCAATTATATCTTTAAAATCGTCTCGTCGATACGATTCAAACGATATATAATGTTCGTTACGTTTTTTTTAAGGAACCTTAGACAAGTTCGGTCGAACTTGATGTGGGGTTTGATAAAAATCACACTTGTGGAGCGGACTTGTGAATATTTTCAAGAAACAGGTAAGTTCGGTCGAACATATGTAATACTTCAAAAACTTTATCAAGTTCGGACGAACTTGTAAAAGGATATCAATGAAACTTGATCAAGTTCAGGCGAACTTGATAAAAAATATTGAGATTTCCTTCAAGTTCGGGCGAACTTATCAAAAATTCTTGAAAAATCTATCAAGTTCGGTCAAACTTGATTAAACTCAGTGAAATTTTAATCAAGTTCGGTCGAACTTGATGTTAAGTTCGGCTGAATCTTGTTTCCAAAACATGGTTTTTTCAACTTTTTGGTATCAATTCGATTGAATTTGATGTCCAAACTCTGAAGGGTTTGTTATTAGTGTGTTTTACATGGCATATTCAAAAATCACCCAGTTTTGACCATGAAATCATCAAGTATGTGAAAATGTTAAGAAAAATGATAGAATGGAGTAGAATAAGAGAGATTCTTGTCTTGATTCCAGCAAATTTAGGAATCCAGGCTCTGACACCACTTGTAGGAACGTCCACGAACAGCTCGGGAACCTAAATTTGTTATCTAATGTCCAATTAGGCAGAAACTAATGACATGTTAATCAAATAACAAGAATTACTCATTTAAACGTTGTTTTGATTGATCTAAAGTCATATACATTCGAGAACTAGATCTGACAGAGCTTCGCCGTCTCTGTGCCAAAATCTCTGAAGTTACAAATGAAATCACCAAGGCACCTATTTATAGATCTCCAAGTTCGCTGGTGAGAATGGATGTTCAGGCGAACTTGACCTAGTCAAGTTCGGCCGAACCTGACAACCCTAAATCCATCTCAAGTGAACTTGGCGTCATTCCACTTAAATACGCCTCATTTCTAACAGATTAAGCCCTATTCGCTCAGTCTCGATACATAATGACATTAATGACAAAGGCAACAAACATATGCACCAACAAAATAACACATAAGGCCCAAATAAACAGATTAACGCGTAAGCACAATAACACTCAATGTTTTCCATACACGATAAAAATCCATGTTTATTTAAAAATTTTGGCTTCGCGAATTTTGGACTTAAATCTCAAAATTCTTTGGTTGAAGTCTAGAGTTTTCCCCTAAAAACATCTAGTTCGCTACAACCATTAGCTTTGATACCAACTTCTGTAACACCCCAAAAACGTCGCAGCGGAAATATAAACGTAATGGTATCTTAGTGGACGATGCATCGTTAATATTGGACATATTACTTAATTAAAACATTGTTTCAAGTTTAAACATAAACCACAACCATATAGTAGTTTAGTTGTCTCGATCCTTATGGATCTTAATACAGTCGGTCCAAAATAAGTTTTAAAAGTTGTCCAAAGTTTATTAATAAACAAAACATGCATCACAACCACAAGACACACCAAAGATTCTCGAAGCCATGCTCAAGTACCTGAAGACCACGTTAAAATCAAGTGTTAACACAAAGGAGGGTGAGCTCACATATTCAAATTTAAAACATGGAAAGCTTTCTAATTATGTGTTTATTATCAAAACATCCAAATAATATTTTCGAAAGTTTATTTATTTCCTTAGTAAAATCCATGGGTTAGCCGTCGCAAGCGTTTCCCTAAAACCTTCGATCTAAAGCATCTTCCCAAGTTTTACATATTAAATTGATAGCATCAAATGTTCAGACTCGTATGTTTGCAAGACATTACGAACTATATATTAAAAGTAAGGGTATAATCAAGACTAGACTTTAATAGAATATCAATTCGTCGTTTGACTTGACCGGAGCGACCGACCACGTCGGGGTAGTCAACTCGATAGATGTACCAACAATTCCACATGTTCAATACTTAAATGATTAAACAACAATACTTGCGCATGCGCCCATACAGGCCATCTATATCGCTTGCCTCATGAACAATATATATATATATATATATCCTCCTAAAATGATAAATTTAATATTTCATGTTTTACGAATTCCATGAAGTTCCCACCAAAACGTAAACCATACCTGGTACTTACTCTCTTGAGACCGAGCCAATTCCTGTTTCATCCCCGAAACATATTTATTTACAAAACCGTTTCTACCCGAAACATATTAATATCATCAAAATCATATATTCTTCATGAAAATATACATTTTATATAAGCAAAGGTATGTGTTATTCAAAAACATCTTTAATACTTTTAAGGCGTGTTCTTCCCCAAAAACATATACAAAACAGTAAAAAGATGGGGTTTAGTGACACTCACCTTTGGGTGCGTAATTAAATTAGAATGATCACACAATTTAATTCTACACGTCCAAATATACGTAGGAACGGTTTATCAAACAATATATTACAAAATTCCTATGTTTCTCCAAATCTTGAAATTTTCACATAACTTTGAGATTTTCTCGAAAAGTCATTATCTTTGATTAGGTTGGCATATGAGTTCATATATATATATATACACTTTAAGGTTTTGCGACTTGAACAATTTTATTGGTGACCTTTAATGTTGTACATGTTAACACTCTCCCGTTTATAAGTACTATATATCTACGATTTGCGTGTCGTAATATATATACATAAACGTGCACATTTACACAATATCATAATGCGCGAAATCTCGTTTACTTATACATTTTATCATTTTAAAGCATGCATACATGAAATAACTTTTTAAGTTAGCCTATGTATCAATTTTCATGCTCGACAAATAAGTTACACATTTAACGCAATTTTACCGCTTTAAACTCACAAGTGTACATGCATAGTCTAAATTCCCGCTATCATGTCAACACTTATCATATTATCATATACACATATTTAAATCATATAACACATTTAAACATATAAGATTCACCCATGAACAACCCATTCTGGTGTACATTGAAAAAATGCGTATTTTAACGATTCAACGTTTTCAGGCGTCAGAAGTCACGTATGACTAACCAAACACCAAACAAACTTAATATAAGTTAAAATACTTATATTTATATCAAAAATATCAGTTTAGTTACTGATCGAAAATAGTTTCGTAAAAACCTCTTCAAAAGGCGATTTTTACCGTTTTTATCGCATAGTTTGCATCAAACGTTACCATAACCATCCGAACTCGAAACGACTTCATATTTTAACATAATACATGTTATATACTGAATAAAATGATGGTTATAATCATATTAGTGCAGTTTTTGTGTAGGTCACATAAATTATGCGATTTCACACATTTTACAACTTTTTAAGCACTAAGTACTACATGTAAAGCTAGTAAACATATGACCAAGCTACATGCTACATGAATATATTTTTAAGGTTTATATTCTGATTAAAACTCATTTTTTATCACAACATAGTTTAATCATCATTTCATGATCACTAATCATCATGCATGTTTAACTACAAGCAATTAATGCACACATAACATATCATCATCAACATGCATGACCTTAAATGCATCTTGACATGACTTTATTTCATGTTCCTATATTCAAGATCATCATCATCTTCATATGATTATCTTCATCTAATCATTCAACATTAACGCAAGTATCACATTCTTTCACATTTATGAACTAACAACAAACATTTGTATGCATGCGTATACATACATATATATATACATGGCTCACACATACATATATATATTCTCATGCTTCCAAGTTTCACTTTTTCATAATCACCGAAACATTTTTAGGACATTCTTTTAAATCATGCATGTATTTCACCTATCAAGAATCCTATCAAACGAAGTTCTATAAAAATAAAAACTCAAAATCTCATATGTATATATACACATACATACATACGGCCCTACATACATACATACATACACTTATCGATTTTCATTTTCTTTGAAAACTCATTTGTTATTGTTTTTAAGTTAGTGTTTATATCCAAGAACAAGAGAAACTTCCATGGCCATCATTCACTATGAATCAAGAACAAGATTTGAAAGATAAAATGTTATACCTTCAAGATTCCTAGTGGGTTTTGATGAAAATGATGGTCTGGAGTTTGCACCTTCTGGTAAACACCTTTAAAACCCTTTTGGATCTTCAAATGGACTTGAAACAAGATTTCATGAACTTGAATCTTCAAGACTTCAAAATTTTGAAATGGTAATGTGTGTGTGTGTGTCGTTTCGGCTGAGAATCAAGAGAGAGAGAGAGATGAGGATTTTGTTGGATGTTGTATGGATTAAACGGAGTGTGCATGTATTAGAAATGATTGTCTTATCTTCCCAAGGTCTACACTTTTTTTAAAAGGTGGGCAGCCATATAGCCGCGACCTATGCCCATACTAACACAATTTATTAATACATACACATATATATGTTTTACACAGGTATTTAACTAGTCACCGGGTATTTTATTTAGCGTTTTAATTGCGTTTCAACGCATTTAAATTATTTTCAACGCTCTATAAAAATAAACACACCAAAATATTACTGAACAATATTTTATTTGCCTGGACCGGCTACGTTGTCGGTATTTGGCAGTATGCGCGCTGTGTTGCGTAGTACACACTTAAATTCGCAAAATAGGGATTTTAAGCGTTTTAATTACTTTTATCATTCTATAAGAATAAACTTGTCAAATTATTACTATAATAATTATTATTTGCCTTGGACTAGCTGTGTTGAAAGTATTTTGTCAGATACGCACAGTATCGCGTAGTACGCCCTTAACTCGAAAAATAGAGTTTCTTAGCGTTTTAATTTATTTTTCCTCACGAATATGATTAAATATATTATTTCAACCATAACGGACTATTTTTAGGATTTAAACATTAATCGGGGGGTCACCGACGTCCGTTTCGCATTTTATCGGTTACGCGATAAGCGTTTATCTTAATATTGCCAACATAATTTTTATCAAACTTTGAATATTCCAACACATCAAATGCCAAATACAACATTTATTCATTCATAACACGTGTTACATCTGTACGGTACAACCTAAATAGCCGGGTGTCACAGACAGGACCTGTAGTCGAGTTCCAATACATAAACCATTCTTTTTCCTTTGATCAATATTTCTTTATAACGTTATTGGAACACTAACCCTTTGTAATCAACAACGGTTTGGCAAGCCTAAAAATATAAATCCATTTCAGAAATCCGGTGAGTATAGACTTGCATCATTATTATGAAAATATATTATCCTTAAACCTGCATTCTCTTCATAAACTTACATAAGTGAATTTTTTACCATAGATGACGCAACACTTGGTCATGTGTAAAAAACGATTCTATTAGAAAGAAACCAACTTTACATATAAATTGTCCTATACTTTTATCTATCCTCATGACAATACATAGGGCGAGAGAAAACTGTCTTCTAGGGATAAACGTTCAAGTTCCAGTATTACTGTCGGATAACATGAGTACCTCAATAACCTGTGACAGGACCTGTAGTCGAGTTCCATTACATAAAACATTATTTTTTCTTTGATCAATATTTCTTTATAACGTCATTGGAACACTATCCCTTGGTAATTATCAATGGTTTGGCAAGCGTAAAAATATATATCCATTTAGGAAATCCAGTGAGTATACACTTGCATCAAAAAAATATTGTGAAGATATTCTATCCTTAAACCCGTTTATTACACGGGTCTAATAACATTAAAAGTGTTTTCAAAGCATGGAAGTAAACCGGTTTTCAAATATCGGATTAACCTATTCTTTACCATTTTTATTATTATAATATAAAATAATAATAGATGTTTTAAATATATAGTAAAAAATCTTTTTAATGAATAAGAAGGTGTTGTCACAATAACATTATTTGAAATTTTTTATTACAAATTAAATTGTGACTAATAACTAACTATATGTGTTAGATAAATCAAAAGTAAATAATCAATATCTAGATACGATAAAAAATTTATTAGTATTAAGTCGATAAATACTTTTTTATTTTTTGTATTAATTAATTAATAATAAATATTAGTGAATTGAAGTAGAGAATCTCATGTGGCATTAAGTAGGATCTGGTTTTAGTATAAGAATGTCATGTGGCATTAAGTATACCTTTTTGTTAGTATTAGAAGATTAGAAGATTAGAACACTTTTATTGTTTTTATGGTGTTTGTAGTTTGTTTGTTTGATTATTATTTATATATATATATATATTGTCTTGTATTTAATCGTGTATGAATGAGTCTCACAGTTCGTATGTCCTCGTGCCGTGCATACGTGTCATTGGCCTAGCCCATGTATTTATTCCGTTGCATAAAAGATTGTATGATGAAAGCTAATCTCTCCTTGATTGTGTTACAAAGTTTTAAATTTCATTCCGCTGCAAAGTATTGTATGTTTTATCTTATTTTGATATTAATTTGTTTAAAAACAATACAATCAAGTTAAACTCAAATCTTAACAATTGGTATCAGAGCCTTGGTCAGTCAAATTCAATCTAACAATCAATTTGACATAAAAGATCAGCTCAATTTCATTGATATTGTGTTGTTCGTATTTGTTGAAAAACACCGTAAGAATCTAATTATGTTAGTTATTCAATTACTCTGTAAAACAACCAAGATGTTACTAAACACACAAGTTCCACATGACACTAACAGTGTACCGTTTCATATGATTTCAGTGATTGTGTTGGAATTTGTGATGATTCCATGATTAATTGTTGCTAAGGATTCATCTAATGTCATTAAAAGACTTAGATGAACCCAAAACCTTAGGAACAAGATCTATATATATGGAACAAAAGTTACGAGAAGCCTTTAAAAGGTGAAAATCAAAATTGTGTTGATATTTAGAAAACCAGATCAAAAGTAATGTGAAATTCAGCACAAGCCTTTTACAAAAATGACCAAGTTTCTCAAAACATTACTGTAAATGATTCTGGCTTGGTTATTCTTTCTCTAGAAACCTTCCAGTAAATGATACAACATCTACCTATGGAAATGTTAAAAGAGAACAGAAGAAAAATTTCACAAATCTCAAAAGTGTGTTTATCTCAAAACTTTCGATGTCGAAAGAAAAGAGTATAAACATAAAACACTTGAGAGTACACAGGCTAGTACTACAAAATGAAAACCTAGATAAATCTCCATCTCTGCTCAAACATCTGTTACCAAACAAGCTAAGTGCATCCACAGTTTACAGGAAGGTTCAGGTAATTGATGTATCTCAAGTTAACAATTGTTCAAAGAGGGGCTTTGGAAATCCATCAGGTCTAATTGGTTCATTTATCAAGAAATTTTTACTTAATTTATAATATTAAAGATTTCATTTATATATCAGGTCATGTATTACTCCTTTAAGTTTTTTTTAAAGTAATACATATTGAGCTTTTACTTGTTTTAGATAGTTAAAGCTCAATCCCTGTCAGGAAGTAGAACCCTTAAATTTTTAAATAAAGGGAATATACTTCCACTGATAATGAATCAAAAGGATTCTGTATGATGGTCAAGGTTAAATTATAAAATAAGTCAAAATAAATTGAAGTAGTTTGACAACCTGGTTCTACAGACAAAGTAGATTGTGGTTACCATCTGGGATACTCAACCACTACCAAGGCCTATAAAGTGTTTTACACAAGGACTAGTGTGTGGAAGAGGCTTTGACTGAAAAGTTCAATAAACTTTTATCATTGAAAATCCTAGTAGGTCATGTGAAATTTTTGTCAAGACTAACCTTGCAGGTATTCATAATCTTCATCACAAGACTGTGGATATGCTATTATGATCTAAAAATACAAAATCTCATTCACCAAAAGAGCAGAAGGTGTTTCAAAGCAGCCTACCATCCCACGACTAAATACAGTGTAAATCAGACATCACCTTGTGAGGGATTACTATGAAAAGGTTTGATTTCTCTGCATCATGTTCTAACGAGAGATCAACTGGCAGATGTTAAAATAAAAAGCATTAGAAACATCCACCTTCAAAAGTCTGCTCTCTAAGTTTGAAATGCTAAACATGGATTAAAACAAGTTTTCTTGTATTTCATGTGTAAATAGCATCAAAATGTTTTCAGATAATCAAAACAAAACCTTAAAAATGGTAAAATTTGAAATTTTCTCAATAAATCTTTAAAGTCTGATGAAACCATTGTTCTATCTTCAAAACTCTGATTGGCATATATATCCACTGACAAAGTGAATCCTCTGTCTTGACTATCCTAGTCAAACCTCTGTGTTGACCTTATCTACTGTTTCACAACCACTGACAAAGTTACAATTTTTACTGTTCACAACCACTGATGACACACATCAGTGGTTTCCCAAAACAACTGTCATCCATTCATAGTCAGAAGATACACGTGGATAGATAATAGTCATCAGATCTAGCCACATGTCAGATGTTAACCGTCTGATTTTTTAAACTACTTTTACCTAAATAAAACCCTGATAAAACCCCCAAATGTGTTTCTATCACCAAAATCAAATTCAAAATTTCTCAAAAGCGATTACACATTTCTTCAGTGTCGCTAAAAAATTTCCTTATTCTTAAATCCGATCATGGTTCTTGTCATCAAACATCCACACAATTACCTCTGTACATTCGAAAAGACGAAGAAAAATACAAATTTTCACTTTATCATCGATATCTTGTCTTCATCAAAGTATAAAACTTTGCTTACCTGTAACGCACCAATTTATCAAGACACCCTACGAGATTTCTGGGCTTATGCTAAACTTGAAATTCAAAATAAAAATCCTTAGGCAATCATCAAAAGTAGGAGCTATCATGGTTCCAATAACTCCATAAACCATCTCAGAAGTTTTCCAGATGGACGATCTAGCAGGTAAAATCTATTTCCCTAAGGATGAGTATCAAGTCGATTTGATTAATAGAGGTTATACAGGAAAATTAACAAAAGCTACTATGGAAAAAAAGAGAATTTCCACCTCCTATGAAATTCCTGTTTCATACCCTGCTCACCTGTGTTTCATATAAAACAACTGGTTTTAACGAAATACCTTTGAAAACTCAATACTTGGGGTATGCTATTATGTCTAAAACTGATTACAGTTATTCTCAAGCATTGTTTAATGATTTAGTAACAAATCTGGAAAATGTGAAAAACAATAAATCACAAGCTTTCTTGTTATTTCCAAGATTTTTAAGTTATTATTTACAACAGAAAATTCCAAAAGAGGATGCACAAGCTCTTTTTCAAGGTATATCTTTTCAAATAAACAACTTAACGTATGAAACATGTACTCGCCTTATGTTGTTGGTGCATATGTCTGTTGCCTACGTCATTATGTATCGAGTCTGAGTGAATAGGGCTTAATCTGTTAGAAACGAGCCGTATTTAAGATAGTCTAGGGTCAAGTTCGCCCATGATAGTAGGTGAGAAGCCAAGTTCGGGCGAACCTTACCCAATGGCATGTCCCTCACCAGCGAACTTGTAACACTATATATAGGTGCCTTGGGATTTGTAACAGAAGAAGTTGGATATTTTGGCACAGAGATGGCGAAGCTCTGTCGGATCCGGTTCTCGAATGTATTGAACTTTAGATAAATGAAAACAACATTTAAATGAGTAATTCTTGTTATTTGGTTAACTTGTCATTAGTTTCCGCCTAATCGGACAATAGATAACAAATTTAGGTTCCCGTGCTAATCGTGGACATTCCTACAAGTGATTTTAGTCAAGTTCGACTGAACTTTATATATTTTTCAGGATTTTTGTAGAAGTTCGACCGAACTTGAAGATTTATTTAACGGGTT
Source organism: Scalesia atractyloides (assembly GCA_947069175.1). Taxonomy (NCBI): domain Eukaryota; kingdom Viridiplantae; phylum Streptophyta; class Magnoliopsida; order Asterales; family Asteraceae; genus Scalesia; species Scalesia atractyloides. The sequence goes on from CAMTDV010000015.1 coordinate 36,502,929, forward strand.
TACACAAGTTCGACCGAACTTAGGTAATTTTTGTTGAAATTTTCATATAAGTCCGCTCGAACTTGATAAAATTCTTGAAATATTACATAAGTTCGACCGAACTTATCTGTTTCTGGATAATCTTTACTAAGTCCGCTCGAAGTTGTAAGTTTTCTCATCATTACACATCAAGTTAGATTAAACTTGAGGTGTGTGTGATAAATTTGAAAGTTGATATCTAAGTTCGACCGAACTTATCGAAATCTGAGATCAAAAATTGTTTTCACACAAGTTCGACCGAACTTGTCCGTTTCTAATCAAATTTCGAGTGTTTTTGATCTTATTATCAGATAAGTCTTCGGATTGTCAAAATGGAAGATTTCCACAACGTGTTCGTATCTCAAATGGCTTCCTCATCAAACGCTAATGTTCTTGTGGCGAACCAGATGAATATCGAAAAACGAAATGGGTACTACGTCGAAACCGCCAAAGCTAATGAGCATGGATGAATTTGAAGGATGGAAAGAAAGTTTGTGAATTGGATACAAGCGAATCAATTCAAAAGCTAGGTTGCAGTTGAGGATGGTTACAAATGGCCAAAGGATGAGCGTGATCAAGATATTCCGCTAAACAAGTTTTCAAATGCCGACAAAGATAACTATGTTGCGGAGAAGAAAATAATCATCTTGATACAACAATCAGTGAAGGAAGATATCTTGATATTACTGCCAGAATATGACACTTCGCAAGAATTATGGAATTCTCTTTGTGAAAAATTCAAAGGAAGTGATGAAATGATCAAAAGCAAAAAGGCTTTAATCAAGAAAGAATTCGAGATCTTCATGATGATTAAAGGTGAAACAATGAAGCAGATGATCGATAGATACTGTCACCTCATGGTCCAGATGCGAAGACATGATATCAAAAGATCTAATGAAGAGCAAATTGAGAAGCTGGCTGATGCACTTCTAGAAGGAGAATGGACAACGTATCAGACAATTCTGAAGAATAGTCCATCTTGGAGACACTTCAAGTTGTCATCTTTCTTAGACAAATTGGAAGGACATGAAATGAAATTGATGAAAATTGCGAAATCAAAGAATGCTAATGTTGTTCAAGATACCGATGTCTATTACAAAGGAGGTATTCCAGATACTACGATTCAAAGCCCGAAAATTCAAACAACATTTAGTGCAAATATAAATTCTTCTCCAAGTCAAAGTTCTCCATATGCTGGTTATACTAGTGCTAGTTCAAGCTCATCTTTCCAAAATCATACAAGCCAAGCTGGTTCTGATTCAAATGTTTTCCAGTGCAATGTAGCAGTTGATTTGAAGAATGTATTTCCTGAAAAGGTGGCCAAACAGCACATAACACTTCTTGCTACTGTCCTCGAATCATATGAAAGTCTCGTTGCTGGAAAGATTGGTAATCCAGAGATGGCCGCCGAAGATTATGATCAGGTGGATGAAGAAGAGTTGGAATTGATGGATATAAAGTGGAGCCCTTGCATCCATCATCAGAAGAGTTTCTAAATTTGTGGCGCTCACTGGAAGGGACAATGGTAAATCAAGCAACAAGCTTGGATTTGACAAATCTAAAGTCACATGCTTCAGGTGTCGACAGAAAGGACACTTCAAACGGAATGCAACAATCAAGAAGCTAGTGGAAACCAAAATCCTTTCGGCAGCAACAATGAGTACTACAAGAAAGCTCTTCAATACAAGGCATTAGAAGATAAATCTGCAAAGACAACCGAACAAGCTCTTGTTGTTACTCATGAAGAAGATGGTTTTGACTGGAACAGATACATTGGAAAGAAAACTGGTGTTGCTATGATGGCAGAGGTAGTGGATGAATCTGAAACATCGTATGTCGATGCTGCTTTGGAAAATGTCATTCTGGAAGGATATAGGCAGAGAAGAAGAAGAGTTAGCTTACCTTGAAATGCAGAAACAAGAAGCTTTAAAAGCAGACACAGAAAAGGTAAAGGCTAAGGTAAGTATGTCTGAAACGGAAGTTGTGAAAGTTGTGGAGGTTGAAAAATCTTGCATAAAGTGCGCAAATCCTTGTGAACCATGTCTTGATAAAGTCAAAGTCATAAGAGAATTGACTGTACACAACGAAAACTTTCGTTATGATTACAGAACCATAAAGGGAGCTTATGGCAAAATATCAAGCAAATATAAATATGTTGAACATGCTAATAGTGAACTTAACGCTAATGTAAAATGTTAAATGCTACAGTAATTGAGAAACAAAAGGCAATTAACATGTACATTAATACAATTGCTGAAACAAAGCGTGAGTTTCATAGCATGAAAATAGAAACGGAACGGGTAAGACAGCTTCTAAAGAGCTACACCACAAATGCATATGTCATTGATCACATTTTACCTACGATTAAATCGAAGGAAAATGGTGAGAAATCAGAGCGTAAAGAGTACCGATGTGTTCCTCTACCACTTCTTGCAAGTTATTCATGCAAGAAAGATGATGAGATCGAAAAGGCATTTAATATTCTTATTCATTCAGATAAAAGAATTAAATTGCCTGAGAACATTGACGTAGACTTTACGAATTCAAACAATGACAATGAAGCGGTGGTTAAAGATGTGGTAAAGAATGTGTTGGGAAATGATTCTGATAAAGGCAGCTCTGAAAGCGCCAAATCAAGTTCGAAAAACTCGGAATCACAATCTGAAAATGATGATACATCATCAAAACATGATCTAAGTGATGATCCTAATGTTGTCATGTACAAGATTAAGGAATCTGATAGATTATACTTTGATGATAGTTTTCCAATTCGGAACGTATAGAGGATCAACTTTATAATTTTTTCAAACTTGTAGAAGATTCATCAGATGATCTTGAGGAAATAAGAAAAGATTTTACTCGAAACCCAAAAGGAATGCTAACAGTTATCGAAAGTTTGGTGGTGATTTTCCTAAGAACAGGAGAGCAGGATTGGGTTAGGATGAAAGTGAAGAAGAAACAAGAAAGAACCAGAAGTCGCCATGGCATGAATACAAAGGTAAACACATGAAGTTTGTGTATGGGACATATACGGTTCAGAAAGAAGGTATGATTGGTAAGAAATCGAATGATTAATTCAAGAAAAAAAAGAACTTCGGGACAAGGCTAAGACCAAGTCCACAAGTGGAGTAAAACCCACTAGTGGAAATGGTTCTGATAATCGAACTTGCTTTAAATTCAATAATGTTGGTCACATTGCTAGCAAGTGTCTGAATCTAAAGCCTGTGTTTCCACGAAGAAAAATTGTGTCAAAAGATGAAAAGCAAAAACAACCAGAGATTGTGAAAAATGTCACAGAGTCAAATAGAAACTATGATCTAAATGCAAAGTAAAACCTAAAATTGGATCAAAGTGTGAAAATTCAACATTTGAAAAAGCTGAAACTTCAAAACTAAAAGAAAACAAAGATTCTAGGTTCTATATCAAGAAAGCGAGTAGCAAACTACAATCCTGGGTTGCTAAGAAAAGGCTTTCATCATCAGAAAAACCAAAGTCTGTTACTGACAAAACTGAAAATGTCAAAACAAACGAGTCAGTGATTAAACAAACGAAAAAAGAAAAGGTAAAAATGTTTTCAGAATCGACATTGGATGAAATGTTTGATGATGATTTTGAATATGATGAAGAGTTAGAATATGGTTATGATGCTTATTAGTACAAACCAAAAATATAACAGGTTTGGGTTTCATTTTTTAAATAGTTGTTTCATGTGTAGGAGTCCCAAGATCCACTCTATCAAAGTTGATACAGGATAGCAGAGCTCCATGAGTTTTTAACATATCTAGAACGTCTTAATCATTGTCGTTTTTGAAATTACAAGTGGTTGGAAAAAGAAAATTTTAAAAGAATGTTTAAAAGTTTGAGAAAATCCACACCGTTAAACAGAACACTGATTGTTATATTGAAAAATCATTTAAAAATTGATTTCCTACAAGTGGTTCTTACAAGCGGTTTCTACAAGTTGATGTTATCAAAGATTAATGGTTTGTTCTGCCGACAGGTTATGATGCAGATGATGAAAAATGGGACGACGAGTTCTCGTGATCCACATTGGTTTGTTATATTTTTTAGAAATAATATTTCTTTAAACCTAAAATCCAAAAATATGTTTTTGATTTTTGGGGAAGTAAGAAACCTTTTAGAAAAATAAAAAACATATGAAAAAGTTGAAAAATCAAAAACATTATAAAATTCAAAATTTACAAAAACATTGAAAAAAAAATACAAAAAGAATTTGGTTGTCAAAAAGGAAATGATAGTACATCAGTGGACTATCACAGAATGCTAAAGAAATGTAAAGTTTAAAAGTGATAAACAAGTCTTACTATGGATGTGACGATAGGCTTTAAACATTCAGTAGATTGTTTCCGGATATAAACTAAATTTTACAACTGCTTAATCTTGTGGATTAACACATCTTGGATATATGGACCTAGTACTCCGAAATTTCGATTGAAGGGTTGCCTGATTCTGTGATACGAGGTCTTTATAGATGATTGATATCTGGGGTATTATACAAGTTATTCTGATTTTGCGGAAGCAATAGCCTAGAACTTTTATAATGCTTTTGCTATAAACCCCTAAAAGTTGCATCCAATCTTGAAAAGTATCAAAAGATCTAATCATTTGCAATGCTTATAAGATTCCTTAAGTGGAACACACCCTAAAGACGAGCCTTCATCTCTTTGTCTGTATGGTAGTACTAACCTGAGCTCTCACGGCCTCGCACAACCCAAATACAGATATCAATTATGCTATACTCACCTGTAAGATGAAATCTAGGGAATCTGGATTCGGGAGTATATTCAAGAAGTGGGAACCATAGTTAAGTCAAGTTTCATAAATCATACCCTAATATATCTTGGAACAATTGAGAAACGTGATGAAGTTTAAGAGGACAAACATATCGACAATCTAGGTAAACGAGTTTAAAACTTAAAGTCATCAAAAAGGTCAATGGTACTGGTGATATGTCTCAAACAACTGATATGATCCTTAGACACGAATTCACAAAAAATATGTCTGTAAATATGTTTGTACATAGTTTACTTTACATGATAAAAGTTATGTAAATACCTTACTTACTTTTAAAGATAAAACCAAAAAGATTTCCAGTGTGTTTTAGCATAAAATTTCTAGAATACAAAAAGATTTTGTTTCTACATTGTTTTCAACGAGCCAATGTTGGAGAACGGATCTTCGAAGTCTGGTAAGAAAATCTGACGATTGTTTAAAAGCTCATTAATTTGAAAATTTAAAATCAGATTGTTCATAACGGTTTTTCAATATGAGGTCATTAATTTGGACTTGGTTGATATATTTGGTTAATCAACGTCATTAATTTGGCCTTGATCAACTAAGTGGATTTTTACAAATCAAATGATAAAAATGTGAAAGTTGAAGGATTTAAATTTAAAATGTATTCAAGGTCATTAAGTTGAACTTGAAACATTCGAAGTTTTGGAATAGATTGAAGTGAAGATTAAAGTTTGAAATGTTGATTGTACAAAATTTGAAAACAGTGAATCTGAAATGTTTATTTGAATGTCAGAGTTTATTTAGACAGGTAGTAAAGTTTAAGGGGGAGCTGGATAAAACATTGTCAAAAGATTTCAGAAAGCTCAAAGCTAGGAGGAGTTTGAAGTCTAAAGATCAAAGCAAAAGGGAGTCTGAGACTAAAACTTAAAGCTAGGGGGAGCATGTTGATTAAAAGTTTTATCAAGAACAAAGTTCAAAGAAAGAGAAAGAGGATATAAAGATCATGATGTTAAAGTTTATGCAAGAACTAAAGATCGAAAGACTCAGAAGATTGTAAATGTCAAAATGATTACGGCAACATCCAAGGGGGAGTCTGTTGGTGCCTATGTCTGTTGCCTACATCATTATGTATCGAGTCTGAGTGAATAGGGTTTAATCTGTTAGAAACGAGGCGTATTTAAGATAGTCTAGGGTCAAGTTCGCCCATGATTGTAGGTGAGAAGCCAAGTTCGACCGAACTTGACTAGGTCAAGTTGGGCGAACTTACCCCATGGCCTGTCCCTCACCAGCGAACTTGTAACACTATATATAGGTGCCTTGGGATTTCATTTGTAACAGAAGAAGTTGGAGATTTTGGCACAGAGACGGCGAAGCTCTGTCGGATCCGGTTCTCGAATGTATTGAACTTTAGATCAATGAAAACAACATTTAAATGAGTAATTCTTGTTATTTGGTTAACTTGTCATTGGTTCCTACATATGGCTAAAGAGTCAAAAGTTTCTATAACACAGGTAGGGGAGTCTGAGCAAAATTTGGATGAGTCCACATCTACTCATCAGACCTCAGCTGTGGAGCCCACTGCTCTTGGTGACCACAGTAGCCTAACTGCAGCCGTGCATCCCCCACCAAAAATCACCAAAAAACCAAAAAGATATCCACCAAGCCCACCAAACCTACCAAAAAGGATCTTCTGGAAGATGAGATCCCAGAAGTTAATCCTGTGACAACACAAATGTCGCAAGAAACCACTATTGCTACCTCCTCACAACAGTTGGAAAGATCTCCACCCATGATTCCTCTCAAAAGGAATATGTTGTAAGCAAAGGGACACCACAACTTGAAACATTACCCTCATTTGAGAGTATGTTGAACTGTCCTTCTCTCGGGGCAAATTCTTTTTCCCCATCGCTCCCCACAGCTCAAATAACATCAACAAAAGTATTTCTGTTTGAGGTCATTGAAAGTCAGACACAAAACAGCCCCTCTCACCAACACATTACTGATAGAAAAACTTCCACAATGGCTATGTCTGATAAAATTCAATTGGCTATCCCACAAATAGTTGAGGAGGTTACACCATTTGAATTTCATGAAATTCTTGTTGGCAGTTCAAGTGGAGCAGCTACTAAAGATGTTGCATCCACTGGTCTACATCTGGATAGTAGCTTCATAAATAAGACTCCCTTGAAGGCAATTTCTACTGAGGCTACCTTGGTAACCGCTGCTGGTGTTAAAACCACTGTTAAGTTTGCTAAGGAAATCTCTGTTATAGAAAGAAGTCCTCAGTACCAAGAAAAAGGGGCATCAGCTAGTGAGAATTTGGAGACTTCTCCTATCTCTAAGGTTGATACAACCACCTCTGGTGGGAAATCAGATGATTGCATTAAATTGGGTGATGATTTAAAATATAATGACTTGATGGAGAGAGTTACAAAAATTGAGGCATCTGTGGCAGACATCAAAAATATACTGCAACAGATGTTACAATCTTTGAAGTCTCAAAACACTGCTCAACCCTCTGTTCCTCAAACCACCGAAATATTGAGACAGTTATATCCTCTGCTTCAACAACAACACCAGCATGCTGACCACCAACATGAAATACAAGTGCCAATGCTCAGAAACATGGTTGAGGAAAGATATAAAAATACTCAGGCCGAGCTTAAGAGTATTAAAGAAACCCTCATAAAAATGCCTGACACTACCCATGCACCTATCTTCGAAAGAGTTGATGATGCGAAAAAGGGGGAGAAAAATGAGTTTATGAAAAGGCCCTCAGTAAATTCTATTGAAACATCTGTCAAAGAAAAGAAAAAGGGAGTTGATGAAACCCTGGAAATTGAAGCAGATGATAAAGGTGCAAAAAAGAGGACCATTCAAACTCAAATGAGAAAAAGGAGAGGAGTTTGACAAAGGAGCTAAAGGAGTTGAAAGAATTAGAGATAAAAGTTGTTGGTATCAAAAAGTTAACCAATGACAGTCCAATGTCCTCATCTCAACAACCACCTAACAAAAAGTAGAAAACAATGCCATCACCATTATTACCATCTTCCACTGCAAAAGATGTTGATACTACCAAAGGTACAACAGATGTTAAGACAACATTGGTTTATACAATAACTTCTCAATTTCCATCAAAATCAATACTCACTCCTATAACTCAAATTCCTACTAAAACTCCTTCACCAAAATTAGTTTATACAAGAAAAAGAAAGGTCACGGTGAATGATGATGATATACCTGCACATACTCCTTTATCATCTTCACCATTTATTCAAACAAATCCAGAACCTTTCATCCCTCTCTCATCACCAACATCAATCCCACTTACTCAATCACCCACTGGTCATAACCCTTCTAGAAACATACCACTGGAAACAATATATCCTTTGGAGCTGGCTGCAGTTCAAAACGAAATGATACAATTTTATACAAAGGTTAATCCATCCAAAAGAACCTTTCCATCTCTTCATGGCTACAAAATTCTAAAAACAATGATGAGTATCTGAAATTGAAAGCCAAACAAGCTAAAAATATAGCAAAAGAAGAGGGAAAAGGGAAGGGTAACACCTACTTGTCAAGACTAGACAGCATGAGCTAAGCAAAGTCAGAAAACTAGAAGATTATGCAAGAGACTTAAACAAGATGATGTCAAACTTACCACCTGATGCAGACCTTCAAAAGGATCTAAGGAAAGATCTCATACAACTTATCATGAGAAACAAACCATATTAAGCATATGAGCATCAGTTCAAAGATTGGCCTATCACAACTCTAAAACAAGAAGCAAACAGATGTGAAAGGATGAAGAAAGATCCTCAAATGAGGAAGAATGCACTAGACTGGAACAGGTTTAAAGATTACAGTGTAGATCTTGCCTTGGAAGCATCCATCCAAGCGTTAAATCAAAGAAAGAGGCAGTTACAGATGGATGGGGAAGATAAACAAAGGGAAGCTGACATCAATAAACAGGCCAACAAAAATCAACCTTTGCAAGAATTGGATGATGGTTCATTAAAGCCTCAAGCTCAACCTGCAGAAACTGTCAAAAGGCTATCAAGTAGTTCACCATTCCCAAACTCATCACAAATAAAACTTCTCCCAAGAAACCCATTGAACTCAAAAATACTAAAATGGATGTCTGACAAAAAGACCATGTATTGACTTTGCTCAAGTCCAATGGGAATGTTGAAAATATATCAAGGGATGATGCACTAAACCTTGGTGTAGCTGACCTCCAAGATCTTTTTGAACTTCAACTGTGTAGCGATGAAGATGATGAAAATTCCCAGAACTTTGAACTACTGTTCAAAGGACAAATCAGGGAAAACTGATGAGAGAATAAAGATCATAAAACAGGAGGAGTTTTGTCATCATTTGTTCTAGGGGGAGATTGTAGGGATTGAACCCTACAAAAGAACAGATAATAGAAGGCCAAAACAGGTCTGTACAAAATGATCCAGGACCAGCAGTACTTTGATTCACTTCTCCTTTCAATGGCAATATATCTAACATCTGATGGTTCTAATATTTGCTCAGTGCTAAGCTCTGTTGTTTTATAAAGACTGTTGAAGACCAAACCACTGATAAAGTCAAAGGTCTATTGGAAGTCAAAGGTCTGATCACCCTTTGAAGAACATCTGATAAAGCTTCATCAGTGGATAGCATCATGAGTGTCATATAATCAGTGTTTTATCAACGTAACAAAGGATAGCATTAGCAGTGGTTAGAGTTTGTTAGGGTTGTTAAATGTCATTGTCTTGGTGACGTCAGCAACGATGCCAAAGTGTTGGAACTCATATGAAATGGTTTACCAAAGTTAACATTCTGATTTGGAAAGATTCCTAAGTGCTTTTGACCCGTTAAGGTAGTTTACGCTACTTTAATGGATCATTTACGTAAATATGAGTTCGGATGGTTAGATATGTGTTATGATAAGTCTTATATGCCAAAACATGTTTAATAATGTTATAACATCAGTGTATATGGCAAAACATTGGTTACATAGGCTTAAAATCGATTTATGCCCAATAAGGGCATTTTGGTCATTTGTAAAGGCATAACTAGCGACTTAACATAACACTAACCAAACGACGTGACCATAAGGTATAACCTCAGAGGGTTATTCCCTATAAAACTATGGTCACAAATATGTGTATGGTCGGATCCTAAGATCGACCAAACGGGTCGGATTCGAAAGTCAAAGCGGTGGTCAAGACCGCTCGACCTGCGACCCTAAGTAAGCACTGAACTAAAACTGACGAGTTATACATGTCAAAACATGTCTAACCAAGTTATAAAAATGTTTTGGTATCAAAACTTAGTGTTTTGATACCCGAAAATAGTTTCGTCGCAAAATGCACATAATGCGCATTTTGACCGAAACTTTCACTCGTCACTTCGACTAGTAAACGTGGTAATCAGTAAGCATGATCGCTAAGGATCATAACCATCGTGATTACGATCACGTTGCAAAGTTCAATTGAACTTTGTCTTGACCAATTAATGGTCAAAGCCGAAAGTCAAACAATGTTTGACTTTTAGCTTGAAATAAAAAAAAAACAAATAAACAATACTAGAATGGAACACTTAGTTGTGATCCAATGATGAAGGAAGGACTAGAAAACTCTGATGGGAGACCTCCAACAATGTGCTAGTCTCCACTTAGAGTTATAGAGAGAAGAAGAAGGAATGAGCAAAGAATGTGGTTGAATGAGCTTGCTATTTATAGCAATTCAAGTGCCACAAAATCATTCCAAGTGTCCCATGTGTTGGCATGATCCTAGGGTGGTCCAACAAGTGTCATTTGCATTTGAGGAGTGGCAAAAATCGTTTTGCTTGATGTCCAAGGGAGTTAACAAGGAGCTGCCAAGTTTTTGCTGAGCTGGGGGATCCTTACGGACCGTATGGGCCATGGGCGTACGGTCCGTAAGCCCATTAGCTGGCAGAAACTTTGGGAAATTGGCAGAACAGGCCCCTGAACCCGTTTTGTCGCGTTTTGGCACTTCTAACACCCGTTAACCTGATTTTCAAGCTTCATGAGGATGATAAAGCATACGGAACTTGAAATATGTCTGGAAATATCACGGATATCGGCTCGTTCGGTCGTACGGTTGCGGTTTTCGGTTAATTACGATGAAAATCATAACGAATGCGCAAATGACCGTAAATGCGCAACGAATGATATTTTTGCATTTCAAATCACTAAAATACAAGATTTTAATGATTACAAAAATTTTTGGATGCGCGTACATGTTACGGATTAAGAAATACGCGTAACGACATAGTTTTGCCGAACTTTTAAAATAACCCATGAGCTTGCGTAAGCGTGTTTTTGCCATACTGGAGCCCTCAAACTTATTTCTAAGTTATGTAAAGGATATTTAAGGTATGTTTAGCTTGTGTTATTGTTTTGAAGTGTACGTCGCGTTAAACTGATTAGGTTTGCGTAACAGTTTGCGATTTCATTTCTAGAAGTCGTTTGAGAGTTTGAAATCGTGCAAGAATCGAATATGTGCAAATGTCATGATAAAAATACAAATCTTGGAAATGAAACACAAAATTTTCATTGATTGATAATTCGTTCGGATATTGTTACATGATCAAATCACCACAAATGTCACACAATTCATCAACTTTGTATATGAAACCAGTTTATATTGTCAAATAGACTTCAAAGAGAATTTTGTACAGACCAATAAATATATTCACAAAAAGTAAATGTACATAATACATAATTCAAAGCTAACTTATTAGAATAATGTTAAGTACCTGAAGTCACTTACCTTATAATTAAGAAGTTGACTATCAGATTTTTCACTCATATCAGCTATGTCCCAACATTAATTTTTTGCTAGCTTCTTATGTGAGCTGCAAATATGACTCATAAATAACTAATGAAATAAATTGTACTAAATGAGCTGCAACAGATTTCAAGTTATATGTTGGTATTGTGAAAGCATGTTTTCCTTCAAGGATAAAAACTTGATCTGGTTGATGAAATAACTCATGCTAATATTATCATGGCTGTTGTGAAAGCCTATTATCCGACAAGGATAAAACTGAAGGTACTTTGAACCTATTAGACGGTTTTTTTATTAATGTATCCTATATGTATTACGTAACATATGAGATTATTCTTAATTGTTATATTGTATACTTTTTATTATTGAGTAGTTAATGTGGATTTGTAGTTTAGAACATTGATATTTTGAATATTATGAGTTACAATTGAGTCCAGTCACGAATCTTATAAGGTGAAATCCATGTTAAATACCTACATTGTGAGTGAATATGTGATGATATAATATTGAGATATGTTATTAAGTTATTGACTTGCATAAAATCTTGGTAAGAAATTCCGCCCTAATCCGGCACGACCGAAACAAGGCCGAAATTTTATTATATAGCAAGAGACAAACAACCATTAAAAGTATTATTACCCCATGAAACGTTTCATGGGTCTGCCACTGCCCACTCAATCTAATCTCTGTCTATCTCTCTCTAACCTCTGTTCTTCACCATCCTACTTCAATCCTCACCCTCACCACTGTTTTTGTTTCCCCCTCTATACACAAACTTCTGTTTATCCCCTTATGCACATATTTCTCCTCCACAAAACCAACTAATTCGATGGCATCCATTTTTAGTCGGCACCATCGCCATCATCATTTCTGCTTCCAGCCGACCATCAACACCTTCGTACGTCACTGTCGTCGTACTAGTGGAATTTCATATCTGAAGTGTTCAGATCTCCCCCATCCTCTGTTATTCATGTCAATCCATATGTACTCTTTGAATATTTATGAGTTACGATGCAGTCACCAATTTGATCATTTGAAACATATGTTAAATACCTACATTGTGGATGAATATATAAAAATATAATGTTTATATATTTTATTAAGTTAATTACTTGCATAAAATTCATTGTAAGAATTTCCACCCTGATCGAACCGAACCTAACCGAAAAATTATTACATAGCAATAGACAAACACCCCTTAAAAATATTATTACCCCATGAAATTTCTTGGGTACGCCACTGCCCACACCAATCTAGTCCTCTTTCTTTCTAACCTGTGTTCTTTACCATCCTACTTCAATCATCACCCTCACCATTGCTCTTTGTTTCTTCCTCTACACACATTTTTGTTCATCCCCTTATGCACTCCTCTACAAAACACACTAATTCGTTGGCCTCCATCTTCGGTCGGCACAATCACTATCACCATTTGTGCTTCTGTTCGGCCACCAACACCTTCGTGCATCACCGCCGTCGTGCTTGTGGTGTTTCATATATGCGGTTGAATATGTGATAATGTAATATTATGATCAAATTGGTCGGCACCATTGTGACAATTGTGAAAAATCCCGGTAAACTTTGATTGGTACAAGTCCGTGGTAACCGGACGTGATATGTATATCATGATATTGTGTGATTATATGTGATGATATGAATTCTGGAAAATGATACACCGACTATAATGGGAGTATATGCATAGTAATTAACAAAAACATTACAGTGACATTATGCGTCACCTACATGACAAGACAAAGTCGTGAATGAACTGACAACTCTGGGAATAAGTATTAGTAAACACGCATGACTTGTGTGCTATGCTAAGCGATATTTGTAATGCCTCGGAAGAATCCGAGAGCACATCATGGTTGACATGACACTAGTAAGGACCAACGATGCGAGGTTGGCATTAGCCTTGAACAACGTGTTAAACGGAGACTTGACGTTTAACAGCGCAGTAAACCTTCAATATTGATTATTAGGTTATCGGTGGCATCATTTAAGATTTCGAGTTCACGAAATAACTTAGTTTTGTGTCATAGACTATGATATAAGGTTTGAAAATAATCAAATCCCGGGCACGCAAAACGAAGCAGCTCCCGGTAGGGGAAACGCCTTGGTTCGGGCATAGCATAAGGCAACTAAATGTGTAAGGAACGATCGATAAAGCTAAAAAACGCTTAAACGAATGTCATATGAGACTTTTATGATTACAACGTAACCATGATCGGGTTTCGAGACAATTATGCCCAATTTTTAAAACCGAGTCTTTTGACAGTAAGAACGCGAAAAACGGTGCCCGTTTCGCAAATCGAGAACGCGTCCGGGACCCAAAAAGGAACCTAAATGCAAATAGAAGATAGACATCATCTTTTAACACAAAAAGATGAAGCACGAGGTGGCCCACATGGACCCCCCATTTTTATATATATATATATATATTCATTTTTTTTTCATTTTATTCCAAAATTCTCCCAAGAAGCTCTAAAAAATTATGCAATTCATCACCTTCTTCAGCTAATCTTGATCATAAACCTCAACAAATCAAAGGTATAAACCTTAGTTTTTATGGTTTTGATCATGTTTTCTTAATTAAACGTGATTTCTAGCGAAAAAAACTCATTTTAATCCAAGATTTTTGAAGGTTTAAACATGTTTATGGGCTGAATAAGAACACCTTGGTATTCCCCTGGTGTTATATGGCAGCCATTGTCACAGATCTTTGGAGTTTGATACCCTAATCAACACCTATTCAACAAAAATCGCTTAACTATTCGATTTACCGAAAAAACAATGAAACAAAGCTTGATTGACCTAAGTTCTAGCATATTTGGGTTGTACTTGATGTGTAGGTACTGAATATAGCACCCACCCACGATCCGTACAACAGACCTACAAGAACTTGACCTGTATTGGTCAAGTTCGCTCGAACTTAATGTGTCTTTAGTCAAGTTTGCCCGAACTTGACCATAGCACATCCGGGCGAAATTGAAGATTCGTGATCAGGCGGTTCTAGAAGGAAGTAAATGCGTAACGTGTCAATTTCGGTAGAATATTATTACAGAAAGGAGTAGAAGTAGAATGCAGCGGAAGTCTTCTATTATTCATTCATACCGAAAGAGCATCCATCTTTATAAGTCTAGATGTCGGAGTTCCTAGAGAGAATCCGGCAGCACCTCCCCGTAGGGATGCCAAAAACTTAAATGACAAATGTACACACACATATATATAGGGAGCCAAGTTCGCCCGGATGTGCTATAGTCAAGTTCGGGCGAACTTGTCCTTCACAGGACAAGTTCGGGCGAAGTTGACTAAAGGCACATCAAGTTCGAGCGAACTTGACTAATACAGGTGAAGTTCGGGCGAACTTGATCCCTTTTAAACTGAAATCTCCGTATTTCGGTCGTGTGTTCGATTCTAACCTATACAATATTCAACACACGCTCTATCTAGCCTATTCGACAAGTAACGAACACCAGGTGCACCAACAGATTCCCCCTTGTTCGTTACTGTCGAATCTTGGTCTTCAAATTTGAGCCGTGTTTGAATATTCTGCAACTTTAATCAAGGTATCTGCCGATGTCGTCGAAATGCATCAACAAATTCCCCTTTAATTGATGATTCGGGTTTGCATTATGAACGTTAGATTCCCCCTGAAACCTCCAGTTCAGATATTTGTTTGCATAGTTTCCAACCTCCTCTTATTTACTAGACCGACGGATTATCTTGAATAGACACCAACTTGAAATTAATCAATACAACTTCTCCATTTCAACTTTAACCACATCCGCGTTCAGTTTTAGCGCATATCTCCCATGCTTGATCTTCCGATCTTCAAAACTCAACCGTCAATTGATAGAAACTTCAAAATACCACACTGGTAAACTTCAAATAAGTGTTTACCTGCAAAAATCTAAAATCCCAATTTCCGTAATCACTCCTGATCAGCAAATCGGAAATCTTTTTCAATCAGTAAATCATCATTGGAACCAAATAATCTGGTAACACTTCGACTCTTAGAAACATTCGTCCGCAATCAAAATCACATTCTTCTTCTTCAGTCACAATGTCAGGTATATAGCTATCTTCGGTAGACCAGCGCCACTTAATCACCAAACATCATCATCCAACGGCGGTTAGTCCAAAGAGAAGAATGATTCATATGCTTGAAGACTAAAAATAATGGCCACCAAAGGTCATCATCAGATTTCCTTGGTAATTTTGAAACCGTCCGTCTTCAGAGCTAGTCATTAATTCCTAAGATCATCACCGAACGTTTTGAACGTCCTCAGTTCCTCACTGGTATTAACGATTGCTAATCCAGCTAAGTGTTCCTTCACCGGAGATCAGGACTCCAACCCTTAAGCATCACTCTGTATCATGGACTGAAAACTCGGAACTTCCGGTGATCACAGAATCCCAACGAATCTCAAGTCTCTGTATTTCCTGGTTAATCTGTAGTCGGAAACCACCCGAATACTGTTGCAGTGTCACGAATTTCAAAAATTCCAGAATCTTCATATGAGATGAAATTTTTATTCCCCCTCATTTTTGCAAATTCTGACCATACCAATTTTTTTCACTGAAATTCCCCCTCAAATCCAGAATTTTCAGTATTTAACAAATGTGGAATTTACTTTAAGGCCCATCGGTAGTCTTCAACCCTAATGATCACCAAATTG
Source organism: Scalesia atractyloides (assembly GCA_947069175.1). Classification (NCBI taxonomy): domain Eukaryota; kingdom Viridiplantae; phylum Streptophyta; class Magnoliopsida; order Asterales; family Asteraceae; genus Scalesia; species Scalesia atractyloides. The sequence goes on from CAMTDV010000015.1 coordinate 36,519,187, forward strand.
CTTTGGTATCAATGACTACCCTCTCATCTTCAACCATCTCTAACCTCATCATCTCAGCCTCTCTCTAAGGCCTCCGACAGTGTCCCCGAATAGTCAGTATCGGACGTTAAAATTTCGAAAAAATTTCTATCACCATTTTTTTCTTTTGACAAGTTCGGGCGAACTTTTATGACAAGTTCGGGCGAACTTAGTTGGCCACCACCAAGTTCGGGCGAACTTGCATGAAATAGACAAGTTAGGGCGAACTTGTGCTTAATTTCAAAGAAAATCAGTGAAGTTCGGGCGAACATGAGAGAAATCTTGAAAAACCTTGTCAAGTTCAGGCGAACTTTACCTCTACAGGTCAAGTTCGGCTGAACTTGGTCTCCCAAATCAGCCTTTTCATATTTTTCGATCCAAAATCCTTATTTCTTCAAATTTCGAGATGATTCCACCATAGATCTGGTAGAAAATGGTTTTCTACAATCCTATCCGTTCAATTTTAGATTTTGTCCGTGGATTGTAAGTTTATTTGATGATTTACGTCTAAAACCCCTCCTAATGTCCATAAATGTCCAAATTCATGAGCGTAGGTGATAACCGTAGCTCTGATACCAATTGAAGGTTCGCGATCAGGCAGTTCTAGACGGAAGTTAATGCATAACGTGTCAATTTCGGTAGAATGTTATTACAAAAAGGAGTAGAAGTAGAATGCAGCGAAAGTCTTCTATTATTCATTCATACCGAAAGAGTATACATCTTTATAAGTCCAGCTGCCGGAGTTCCTGGAGAGAATCTGGCAGCACCTCCCCGTAGGGATGCCAAAAACTTAAATGACAAATGAACACACACATATATATAGGGAGCCAAGTTCGCCCGGATATGCTATAGTCAAGTTCGGGCGAACTTGTCCTTCACAGGACAAGTTCGGGTGAACTTGACTAAAGGCACATCAAGTTTGAGCGAACTTGACCAATACAGGTCAAGTTCGGGCGAACTTGATCCCTTTTACACTGAAATCTCCGTATTTCGGTCGTGTGTTCGATTCTAACCTATATAATATTCAACAGACGCTCTATCTAGCCTATTCGACACGTGACGAACACCAGGTACACCAACAATTTATGTAACTAGAGGACAAGTTTGCTGGAGAATGATATTGTATTGTCAAGTTCGGCCGAAATTGCCTTGGCAAGTTCACCCGAACTCATCCCTCCACCAACGAACTTGTAACTCTATAAATAGCTAGCTAGTCTCTGTCATTTGTAACTTCGGCATCTTAGAGGCGAAGCTCTGTCAATTTGGAGACTTGACGTTATATCAATAAAATTGACAATTAATTGACTAATTCTTGTTGTTTGGTAATCATGTCGTAATATTTCCGCTATTATGGACATTAGATATTAAATCTAGGTTCCTATGCTATCAGGATCGGTCCTACAAGTGGTATCAGAGCTAGAATAGCCTGATTTGATTGATATCAAGACAAGAACACTTCTAATTCTACTCAATTCTTCTATTTTTCTTAACTTTTACACAAACATGAAGAATTCACGGGCAAATTCCATCCAATTTTCAATATGACGTGTTAAATACATCATAGATAAACCCCTGAGAGTTTGGAGTCTAAAATCCAACGATTTGGTGTCAAATTGTTGCAAAAATCATGTTTTTCAAACACACTTCTATCGAACTTATTAGCCAAGTTTGGCCGAACTTGAACTAAAAAGTCACATTTTCAGTGAGTTTTTATCAAATTCGCTCGAACTTGAGGAGTTTTTGAAAGAAATTTAGCTATGTTCGCTCGAAGTTGCTAAAAGTTCATTGATATTGTATCAAGTTTGACCGAACTTGATAAAATTCAAGAAAATTTAGTTAAGTTCGCCCGAACTTAAGAAATTCTTATAAAGTTCAAACTACAAGTACGCTCGAAGTTAAATCTCAGGAAATTTTCAAAACAAATCACAAGTTCGATCGAACTTGTGATTAAAATCTACAATTCTTTATTTCACTACAAGTTCGACTGAACTTGTAGTAAATCTAACAATTTTCAAAGTGTTAACGTGTTTTCAGCGTACGTGTCTCGATATTCACGATGGATGATATTCAGAGAGTGTTTATGTCAGGAGTGGGTACATCCAATGCCAATGTCATACAACAAGTCAATCTAGACAACGAGATGGGCACATCCGTTAAACCGCCAAAGTTAATGAGTATGGACGAGTACGAAGGATGGAAGGAGAAATTTACCTATTGGGTTCAGGCCATGAATTTACAAGGCTGGGTGTCGATTGAGAGAGGTTATACTGTTCTGTTAGACGAACATCAGCAAGTTCTAGAGAAGTACAAGTATACTACAATACAGAAAGATGAGTACATTGCTGAGAAAAATATGATAAGCCTCATTCAACAATCTGTTAAAGAGAATATTCTGGTCTTGTTACCCAATGTACGACTGCGAGTGATCTTTGGCTATCACTGCAAAAGAAATACCAAGGAAGCGTAGAGATGATCAAGAGTAAGAAAGCTCTCATCCTAAAGGAGTTCGATATCTTTAACATGTTAAAGAGTGAGACAATGAAGCAGATGATTGAGCGTTTATGTCATCTGAAAGTCCAAATGAGGAGACACGGTCTTGAGAAGACGGAACAAGAGTACATCGATAAGCTGGCAGATGCATTACCTGACAGAGAGTGGACTACGTAGATCATGGTCTTGAAAGAAAGCCATAACTGGGAATTCTTTAAGATGTCTACGTTCATCGACAAACTAGAAGGTCATGAAATGGAACTTCTGAAGATCGCAAAGTCAAAGAATGCTAACATTGTTCAAGATGTTTGTCTGTATTTTAAGAACGGAATGCAAGACAGTATTTCAAGCCCAGAGATACAGACAACGTTCAGTGCAAACATGAATTTTTCTCCACATAATCAGAACCAATCATATCCTCAATATGATCAAAGTCCACAAAGCTCTTCGTTCTCAAGCACATGGTCAAATGCTTCTTATCAGAGTCAAGCAAATCAGAATCAACAAACAAATTCTTATCCGAATGTGTACAAGTGTAATATTGCTGTAAATGTAAACAATGTTGTTTCTGAGCAAGTTGCAAAACAACACATGTCACTTCTCGCCACTGTTCTAGAATCATATTAAAGTCTTGTAGCTGGAAAGATCGACAATCCCGAAATGGCCGCCGAAGACTACGATCAGGTGGACGAAGAGGAGCTTGAGCTAATGGATATCAAGTGGTCAATAGCTTCTATCATTCGAAGGGTCACAAAGTTTGTTGCACTCACTGGCTGAGATATCGGAAATTCAAGCAACAAGCTAGGGTTCGACAAATCGAAAGTGACTTGTTTTAGATGCTGACAGAAAGGGTATTTTAAGAGAGAATGCGAAAACCCTGAAGCAACGGGAAATCAGAGGCCATTTGGTGGAGGCAACGAGTATTACAAGAAATCTCTTCAATATAAGCCTTTCCCAAAGAAGACACATGTTGAAATCCAAGAGAAACCGAACAGTAACAACACTGAGAGGCAATGGTTGCTGCAAATGAGGATGATGGCTTCGATTGGAATTCTTATATCGGTAAGAAGACCGGAGTTGCATTGATGGCTGAGATCGTTGAAGATACTTCTGCCGAAGAAGCTGCAACTCTAGAGAATATTTTATTGTAACAGTATCTGCAACAACAGGAGGAAGAGGAGTATCTTCACATGTAGAAACAAGGCATATTATCTTCTAACTCTTGTGAGAGTTTTGCAGGTAACTTTGATGGAAGTTCTCAAGAGCAAGTAATCTAGGAGAAATCGAATGAAGAAGTTACTGATGTTGTTCAAGAATTAACTGCTGAAAACCTCAAGGACTTTGCCAATAAAGCTATGATGGCGAATCTAACCAAGGTAGGTTCAGAGGTAAAGGAAGTTATCAAAGTACAAGTTGTGGAGGTTGTAAAACCTTGCGCAAAATGTATCGAGCCATGTGCTGAATGCGCCGAAAAATCACAAACCATCGCTGAACTCAATGTACATAACGAACATTTCAAATATGATTATCGTACAATGAAGGAAGCGTATGACAAAATGAAAGATGATTATGGCTGGCTCGATAGAAATAATATTGAACAACACGATACTATAAGGATGTTGAAAGGTACAGTAATGGATAAACAAAAAGCAATAAACATTTATATCAACACCATTGCTGAAACCAAACAACAACTCCAGGACATGAAAATTGAAACAGAACATGTTCAACAACTTTTTAGAAGTTACACAACTAACGCATATGTCATTGATCACATTCTTCCCACTATTCCATCGGAAGAAAAACCTAAAAAGAAAATTGGTAAAGAACACAACAATGTTCCTCCTCCCCTATGCGAGAAGTATTGTCACAAAACGGTTGATGAGATGGATAATGCACTCAACATTGAGTTGTTATCTGAAAAGAAAAATGAGTTGCCGGAGAACATTGATGTAGTCTATACTAAATCAGATGATGACAATGCGGTAGTGAAAAAGGTGGTTGAAAATGTTCTAAATGATTATGATGATGGCAGTGTAGGACCGATCCTTGATACCAAGGAACCTAAATTTGATATCTAACGTCCATAATAGTGGAATTATTACGTGTTTACCAATCGACAAGAATTAATCAGTTTTATTAATCAAACATCAAGAGTACAAACTGACCGAGCTTCACCTCCAAAATGACAAAGTTACAAATGAGAGACACAAGTTAGGTATTTATAGACTTGCAAGTTCGTCAGTGAGTTGTCTAAGTTCGCCCGAACTTGGCTATACATGATGTCATGGGCGAACTTGCTTCAACAAAACATAATATTTCATACGACTAGCCTATTCAGCTCTATTCTATACAGACTCGATATAAGACTAAGACATAGACGTTATGCACCAACAAACTCCCCCTTGGATATAGTCTTTGTCTTGTATCAGTCTTCAAAAACTCCGTCTTCATATAAACGTTAACGTACACGACCGAAGAAGTTCTTAAACGGCTTCTTTCATCGCTCTTGCTTAGGATCCGACGTCTGGTCAGTAGGAGGCACTTTGTTTATGTGCTGAAACCTTTTAATACTTGTCTTCCTAGTTCTCTCATGAATTGCTACGAGATGCTTCTCCTCTTTTATAAAACTCTACTCTTTCTAGATCTCTCCAGTTTGTTTGCCACATCTTTCCTTATTAACTTCGTGTGCATAGCAAACATTAACAACTTTCTGAAACTGCATCGCTTGTACCTTTTCACGTTCTTCAAATACGATTTTGCTATAGAACAGGTTTCGATGTCTTCTCTGGAGCAGTTAACCAACCACATCAGATCAAGAATCCTGATTGTCCTCCATAACCCCCTCATACCCTGGTATCCCAATACTTCAACTCTTTCCTTTGAAATATCCAAGTGTTCTTCAAACTTTAAAACAATAACTGCTTCACAAGTCGATGGATCTATCTGCCACCACTTGAACAATGGATAGAAGTTCAATCGGCATCAGCGGCATGTTTCTCATTGCACTTGGTCGCTTCATTATCAATGTAATGTCTTTTTCACCCGTCTTTTTGTTTATCTAGATTCTGCGACCAGGAATAAATGGCTTCCAATATCTAAATCCTTTAACCGCTTCAAACTTTATCAACTTCCACAACAGTTAATCAATCATTTTCATGTGATATGTAACTTTAACTGTCTGAACTAACTCTTCCACATCCCAATAAGGTAATGTCTTGAAATCAACAAGGTATTTGAAGTATTGCACTCCAAATTCCCTCTTGATTGTATAAACGTTCAGTTCTTTAAACCAACCCCAACTCAAGATATCTCCCAAAGAAACGTCTTTGTCTCTGGTAAATAATGTTAGAGGACGTTGAAACTTATGTTCGGGAGGCATCTCTTTAAACCAGGGTTTCTTCGCTTGAGTAATTTCTTCTTTGGTCATTGGCTTTGGTACTTTTCCTTCACGCAAAGATTCCTCAATCTTTTCTTTAACATATCTTCATCGATTTGCTTGTACGTCTCCTCAAAAGTAGGAAAACTTTCAGAGTTAGGATCGACATACTTCTCAGTTTGGTCTGTTTCGTCATCAGAAGACCAATCTTCAACGATCACTCTATTATACTCATCAGCCTCAAATCTTATCACATACTGATAATCGTTTGGCTCAAGTGTGTTAACATTCAACACATCTTCTTCGAAATCAAACTCTAAATCTGCATCATCAACTTCAACTAACTTTCCAGATTTTCCTTTGTATAGTTGTGTATAAACTCGCCTTCCTCCACGTTATGTTCAAGCATTAACAATAAAGGCTTCGTGGGTACTATAGCAACTAGCTTAGCAAATCTTTCAACATTCAACAAATCAATATCATCAGATGGCCCTTTCTGCCCTGACTCTCCCTTACTCTTATCATTCATCTTGTTCGATTCATCATTCATAAGATCAGAGAAATCACACCAGTAACTTTTGCTTCAGTAATTTTCATTCCAACACCACCCTGATCATCATCATTGTCATTGTCTTCAGCTACATTCCAATCCTCATATTCCGAATCATCTTTTTCTTCATCATCTTTATCCTCTTTTTCAGCGTCTTCATCGTCCTTTTCAGAAGCAATAAAAGGATCAGAAGGCTTGACAGATTCATCAACCTTTGGAATATCTGACTCAGAAGCTTTAGAAACATCTTCAACAGATTTCTCAGCAGCTTCAGAAGATTTAGAGGCTTCACCCTCAACATTCTTCCCTTTACGACTCACTGATAGTTCTTTCTCAGACCTTTCTTTGGCTTCTTGTTGATCCAGACGATCATACTCTTTGATGAAATCAATCCCCAGAGAGTTAGATAAATTTTTTTGCAACCTGATGAATCTTCTATCGTTTAGTGCTTGGATTGACTTTAGATCTGCAATCTTTGTTTGAAGCTTTTCATTTGCATCTTGCAAACTCTCGATCAATGCCTTGAAATATTCTCGTTCATTCTTTAACACTTTCACATTGTCGTCTAAAATTTCTTTCTCTAGAGAGCTTTGATTCACCTTCTTAACTAACTATGCTTTCTCTTCTTCATTCTTGGCAACTTTCTCTTCCAAGATTTTCACACGCTTCTCTAAAAGTTCAACATTAGTCTCAGGAAAGAAATCGTTTAGATCTTGCAGACTAATCGGATCATTATACATATCACCAAATATATTAGGCCCTGGAGATTTTGGTGTTGAATTTGGAGTAGCAGCCTTTGGTGTAGACTTCCTTGGAGTAGAACTTTCAAGATTCAAAGTCGTTGGAGCAACAGGCAATTGAATAATCGGTACTTCAAGCAATCCAGTCACAGGAGGTTTTTGTATAACTCCTTGACTTTCAATCTCAGCATGAATAACAATAGGAGGTTCTTGTGTGGCTTCTGTCTCCTGTGCGCTAGAAGGTTCTTGTGTCACTTCTGCGCTTTTTAGCTTTCCTTTATATCTTTTTCTTACAGCTTTTTGAACTTTCTTTGATTTCCTCTTGCCTTTTGTCTGAGGAGACCCTGTAGTCTTTGTCGAAGAAGTAGTTGCAGACTTTACACGTTTAGCTTTTTTCTTTGGTCTTTCCTCATCAGAATCTTTCTCTTGATTTGGATCAAAATCAACATCCATTTCTTTCTCTTTTTCAGCTGCAATATTAGCTTCAGATTTTTCTGGTTCTTTGTCAGAATCATCATCTTGTTCAAAAGTAGCAGATATTACATCATCTTGTGTAACTTTCTCAGTCTCTTGACTTTCAATAACTACTGCTGCACTTGAACCTGCTTCAGTTTGAACATTCTCAGGTTCATCTTCATCAACGAGCATAGTTTCAATTTTCCTTGCAGCTCGTTTCTTTTTCGGCTTTTCAACCTCGGCCTTTAAGAACCATTCACTTCTCGCTTTCGGCTTGAAGTCTTTAAACCATTCCTTTTCAGCATTAAGCTCCTTTTCATCATCCCTGCCGTCTTTTCTCCATTTGTTTTTAGGCGGCGCAACATAATTTGGATCTTTAATAACCCCGAAAACTGGTTTTGCAACATGAATTGAAGCTTGCTTCTGAAACTTGATTAGCTTCTTCACAGTTGTTTCATCAAGATGAACTAGATAAAGTACATCATTCGGATCACGTGCTATATTCTTGAACTTCTCATCATTCAACATTTGCATGAATCTCGGATATAAACATAACCTCGAATCCTCCATATTTTTTGACATATGTGTAAATACAAGCTTCGAATAGTTGAATGGGTTTTTCAGAATCAGTGACGTTGCCATACAGGCCAAATAATCTTGCACGTCGTCTAATCCCGCCTTGCGATGACTAGATGTGTGAATAATAGCATGCATAAGGAGTTTGTAGGGGTTAGGCACTTCCCCTTTCTTCAATGTTGGTTTGTTAACGCTCCCTTTGTATCCCATTCTAAAGAAACAACCACGAACCATCTTTTCATCGAGATAAATTGGATCGTCTTTGTCATCTTTGAATTGTAACACTCTGCGTATGTAACAGTGATCGGTTTGACTTCATTGCCGACTTTCACGGTCGAAATAATCGACTTCTGATCATCACTTAAACTCGCGTTCGTCCATAAATGAAATGTAGGAGATCTATATGACACTGTGCGTTCCGTGATAGCCCGATGAATAGGACTTTCTTCCAAAAACTTCAAAATACTCTCGTACTCTTTCAAAGATGGACATATCATTTTGTCGAGCGTAATACAAGTGTTGTGTGTCTTAGAAAACTCTATCGAGATTGCACGAGCTTGAACTTGAGCCTGAAGAGCGACGTAAAACAATTAGCACGCTTGTCGAGAAAAATCAAAAAAATTAACACATCTATCAAGTTCGGGCGAACTTGATGTGTTATAACATTCTGATTCTGTCAAGTTCGCCTGAACATGTAAAACATACATGTTCAATTATAACTATAAGTTCGGGCGAACTTATAACATGTAACATCATTTGTTATAGCTGAAGTTCGATCGAACATGAAGTTTCAAAAACATTTCAATATCCAAGTTCGGTCGAACATGTTACTGGTTCTCTTTATTCATTTTAGTTAACAAGTCCGGTCGAACTTGATAACAAGTTCGGCCAAACTTGTCATCTTCTTCAAACACAAACCTGTTAAACATGCAATCAACCATTTCAATCCAATCAAACACATTTACACGGTCGATTTATGATTTTAAATTCAATTTTGTCCAATAACATCTAGAACTACCATTTTAAAGATTTCAGATCTGTTATGTTCGAATAGGTTCAATTCACGGTTCAAAAACAAAATATTCACCTCAGACATTGTCACTCGTGTGCAAATCACAAAGAACAATAAAAAACGGGCAGTATAACGACGTATTTTTGCCAAAATCGCAACTTCGCTCTTAAACTAAAGTTCGCTCAGGGTTTTTGTTTTTGCAGAAGTGAGTTCGGCCAAACTTACTTAGGTATTTATACCTAGGTAAGTTCGGGAGAACTTGCAAAGCCCAACAATGTGAGCCCATTAGAAATCCGGGCGAACTTGATAACCATCAGCCATTTATCTACAAGTTCGGTCGAACTTGCTGTTTTGTTAAACATGTTTTTGTTTAGCAAGTTCGGCCGAACTTGCCAAACCACAAATTCAAACTTTTTTCAATTTTACATTTTAACCCCTGAACTTTCCAACTTTTACCAGTTATGAAAATACACTCAGATGACCAAGTCCAAGCTAATGACCTTCGTTAACCGATTTTTTTGCCCAGACCAAGTTAATGACCCCGGTTTGACCCGTTATGAACAAACTGTTGATATTTTCAAAATCAATGTTTCAAATTAATGAACTTTTTATTGTTTTGGCTTTTCAGTTTTAACAGATTAGCTCCTAGCCCGTTGTCAAAGAGATTCCCACCAGTTCTAGCATCTTACCAGACTTCGAAGAACTGTTCTCCAACATTGGTTTGCTGAAAACAATGTAGAAATAAATATTTTTGTATTTTTGTAAGTTTATGCTAAAACATACTGAAAATCTTTTTGGATTTAATCTGTAAAGCTGAGAAACTATGTACAGGACAATGTAAACTATGTACACACATATTTACAGACATGTTTTTGTGAATTCGTGTCTAAAGGATCATATCAATTAATTGAGACATATCACCAGTACCGTTGACCTTTTAATGACTTTAAGCTTTAAACTCGTTTACCCAGATTGTCGAAATGTTTGTCCGTTTAAACTTTACCACGTTTCTCAACTGTTTCAAGATATGTTAAGGTAAGATTTATGAAACTTGACTTATCTGTGGTTCCCACTTCTTGATTATACTCCCATATCAAGATTCCCTAGATTTCATCTTACAGGTGAATATAGCGTAATTGATATATGTATCTGGGTAATGCGAGACCTTGAGAGCTCAGGTTAGTACTACCGTACAAACAAAGAGATGAAGGCTCGACTTTGAGGTGTGTTCCACTTAAGGAATCTTTTTAGCACTACAGATGATTAGATCTTTCGATACTTTTCAATATTGCATGCAGTATAGGGTTTTTTGGCGAAAGTATTATAGAAGTTCTAGGCTATTGCTTCCGCAAAATCAGAAGAACTTGTATAATACCCCAGATATCAACTATCTATAAAGACCTTGTATCTCAGAATCAGTCAATATCACAAATGAAATATCGGAGTACTCAGTCCATATATCCAAGATGTGTTAATCCACAAGATTAAGCAGTTGTAAAATTTTGTTTATATCTCGAAAACAGTTTACTGAACGTGTTAAGCCTATCGACACATCCACCGTAAGACTCGTTTATTACTTTTAAACTTTCCATTTCTTTAGCATACTGTAATAGTCCACTGATGTACTATCATTTCCTTTTTGTGACATCAAAATATTTTTGTCTTTTTCAATGTTTTTGTACATTTTTAAAATTTTTCATATGTTTTTGTATTTTCCCAAATATTTCTCCCCTAAAATCAAAAACATATTTTTGGATTTTAGATTTTTAAGAAATGCTAAACTAGAAAGATATTTACAAACCATACAAACCAATTCGGATTACGTGAATTCGTCATCTGATCCGTATTCAAGCTCAGCTTCCGCACATGTAAGCAAATTTTTAATACCGTTAAGCCGCATTAGATATTTAAATCATGTTAATGGAAATGCTTTGGTATAAATATCAGCCCTTTGATCGCCGGTGTGGATTTTTCTATTCGTACCAATTTCTTTTCGTAACAGTCATGAATGAAATGGTATCGAATTTAAATGTGTTTTGTTCGTGAGTGATGAACCGGATTTTTAGTTATATCGATGGCTGCTTTGTTATCTACAAATAAAGGCGTGTCAAGAAACTGCAGACCATAATCCCTCATCTGTTGCTGAATCCAGAGGATTTGAGAGCAACAGCTGGAAGCAGAAATGTATTCCGCTTCACAGGTTGAGAGAGACCGTGGTCTGTTTCTTACACTACCACGTTACCAAACGTGTGCCAAAGAACTGGCATCCTGCAGTTGTAAATTTCGAGTACAGTTTGTCCACTCCGAAGTATGAGTTAGCTTATCCAATGAGATCAAAATTGTCGTTCTTGGGGTACCACAGGCCGGTGCTTGGGCAACCTTTCAAGTAACGGAATATTCGCTTGACTATCTGCAAGTGTGACATTCGAGGACTTGACTGATATCTCGCACATAAGCATGTAGGATACATGATGTCCGGGCGCGATGCCGTTTTTATACATCAATGAACCTATCATCGATCGATACAGTGTTTCATCAACTTTCATTCCCGTCTCGTCTACGCAAATCCCATGGTTCAGTGCCAACGGTGTCGAAAGCGGCTTCGAAGAATCCATATCAAACTTTTTTAGAATGTCGTGCACATACTTAGTCTGATGAAAGAATATCCCGTCCAGAAGCTGATCCACTTGAAGACCTAAGAAGAACTTCATTTCGCCCATCGAGGACATCTCAAATTTCTTCTTCATGATGTTTTCAAACTATTTGCACAGACTGTCATCCGTAGAACCGAAAATGATATCGTCCACATAGATTTGTACTATTATCAGATACGATCCAACTTCTCTGGTAAACAAAGTGTTGTCCACTGTACCTCGTGTAAAGCCATTTCCTACGAGATGTTGCAATAACGTCTCGTACCAAGCTCTCGGGGCTTGGTGTAAACCGTACAAGGCTTTGTCCAGGAGATATGCTTTGTTCTTGTTTAGTGGATCGACGAACCCTGGTGATTGGCCGACATACACTTGTTCACGAAGTTTACCGTAGAGAAATGCATATTTTACATCCAACTGGAACACCTTAAATCCTTTCCAAGCTGCGAACGCTAGGAAAATGCGGATAGATTCTAACCGCGCAACTGGTACGTATACCTCCGTATAATCTATTCCTTCCTGCTGGTGGAATCCCTTGACAACTAGCCGGGCTTTGTTTCTGGCTATAACCCCCCGATCGTCTCTTTTACACTTGAAGACCCACTTTGTATTAATAGCTTTCTGCTTCGATGGCAAATCTACAAGCTTCCAAACACCCAACTTCTCGAACTGTAAAAGTTCCTCTTGCATTGCTATCACCCAATTCTCGTCAGCTAGAGCCTCGTTAACTGTCTTTGGCTCTATTTGAGAAATGAAACATGAGTAGTAGTAATTCTGAGTTGGTACAACTCGGGTGTAGAAACAACTAAGTGCTTTGTTGATTTAATTTCGTGTACGCACACCAGTTTGTAGTTCTCCTATAATATTCGTTGAAGGATGGTACAAATATGATCGCGGCATTTCTTCTGTTGGAACATCAACTGAGCTTTGCTGATTTGAAACAATCAGATCACTGTTCACATCAACATCAAGATGTACTTGTTGAAGCTTCGTTCTGATTTCTCGGACTAGCAGATTGATTCAACAGGTTAGAAATCTGCTCAACTTCTTCATCCGATGAAGTTTCATCATCAGCATCAAATGTCGGTGCTTCATCTGAATCAGAATTCTGATTCTGAGGCATACTGGACACTATTGTGTTTCCTGGTTCATTAGAAGCATTCACTAGAGGTGTAGCATGTGTTACTTCTGTTTCAGAAGTATTTTCAACTTGAACACCACTGCTATTGCTTGGACTTGCTCCGGAAGATGAAGAATCCAACGTGGGTTGATTAACCACAATTGGTCTAATGATTTGTTCTTGATTCGCTGACTGGTGAAGATAATATAATGCTGCAACTTCTTCGTCAGACGGTTCTTCCGGCAAGTCGAATGACTTCCAAAGGTCTTGGTAGTTAAATAGCCACGCGTCACCTCTCCTTTGAATAGGATCCATATAGTTGAAACAATCCACGTGCTGTGCTTCAATAACCTTTCTTACCGAAGGAACATATACTCGTCTCAGCGGACTCGCGTATCCGACAAAGAAACCCTCAAGAGATTTAGCTCTGAATTTGCCATCATGATCTATTATGGTACATGGCGCACCGAATGGTTCTAAGAACTTCAAATTTGGCTTTCGTCGGTTTATCATTTCAAAACATGTTTTCTTTGTTGATTTGACAGTGAGAACTCTCTTTACCGTGTAGCAAGCTGCAGCAACCGCTTCACTCCAGAAGCTGATTGGCAGTTAAGAATCTGCAAGCATGGTTCTTGCAGTTTCAATCAAAGTTCTGTTTTTCCGTTCAGCTACTCCGTTTTGCTGTGGAGTATAGGGAGCACTAAACTCGTGTAGAATCCCTTTTGCGTTACAGAATTCCTTCATTTTGTTATTCTTAAACTCGGTGTTGTTGTCACTTCTAATGCGCCTGACCGGCAGATGATAAAGATTCTCGAGTTTCTTAAACAGAATCTCCAAGTTCTCAAACGTTTTGTCTTTTGATTCCTGAAAGAATACCCACGAATATCTCGAATATTCATCTGTCACGACCAAGCAATATAAGTCTCCTGAGATGCTTCGAACATTTACAGGACCAAATAAGTCCATGTGGAGACGTCCTAATGGCAACTTGATTGAGTTTAGAATTTTCTTCGGATGAGATTTCTTGATCTGCTTTCCCTTTTTACATTCTAAGCAGTGATCAGACATCTGAAGGCTCCGAAGATTTACACCCTCTACAAGATCATTATGAACCAAGTGATTCATTTTTCTTAAATGAATATGCCCCATCTTAGGATGCAAAGAATAGAATCCTTTTCAGTAGCCTTTGTCACAAAAGATTGTGCGGATTTTGATGAAGTGGTAGCGACACCCATATCAAGAACATATAGATCATTCTCTCGAGGTGCTCGCATCAGAATCCACTCATGTGGTATTTTGAATCCCGACTTCAAGATAATACACTCTTTGTCGTTGAAATGCACCGTGAACTTCTTGTCACAAATCTGCGATATACTCAAAAGATTATTTTCCAACTCTGCAATATAATTCACGCGATCGAATGAAACGACGCCATTGGAGAGTTTTCCCTCGGCGACTATCCTTCCACCCTGGTTACCCACAAATCCAACATATCCACCATTGATAGCTTTTATGTCGAATAGCAACGCTTTCATTCCCGTCATATGCCTGGATGCTCCACTATTCAAAATCCACTTAGAAAGTACGGAACTCTGGAGCCCCTGCACAATTCAACAATCTATTTTAAAAGCGAGACCCAAGCCTTTTTGGTCTTGGGTTGGATTGGATAACCATCATCAAAATCAAACTCACACCCATCAGCATAACCGAATCCACACTCATCTGCATAATCAAATTCACATTCATCATCTGGATTTTCTATGATGTTTATGTTTGAAAACTTTACTGTCTTTTTATCTTTTGAATTGTTACCACTTTTAGTTTTGACATTTCAGATGTGGTTTCAATTATGATTTCAGATTTTGATTCTTTCATGCTATCACTAGTCTTAACAAGCTCAGACTTAGTGATCTCAGATGTTGTCGACCGTTTCTTTGCAATCCAGGCTTGAGATCTAATGTTAGCTTTTTTGATGTAAAACTTGTTTTCATTAGCTTTTGAAGACTCACCTTTTTCGAAAATTGAATTTTCAAATTTCTTTTCAAGAACTTGTTTCATTTCATCTTTGTTAACATTTCTTTTTAAAATTCTTATTTGCCCAAACTCTGGTTGCTTTGGTTTTACAACATTTGAACTTTCTTTCCTTTGAAGATAAGCAGGCTTTGATTTTATACATTGGCATGCAATATGACCAATTTCGTTGCACTTGAAACAAGTCCGAGAATCATGTAGATGTCCTTTAGTGGGTTTTACACCACTTGTTTTAGCACCACTTGCAATTTTGGCTTTATCTCGAAGTTCTTTCTGTTTCTGGAACTCATCGTTTGATTGTTTCCAGATCAAACTTTCCTCATGAACCGTGTTCGTCCCATATACAAAATTCATGTTTTTATTTTTGTATTCATGAAATGGTGACGTTTTCTTTTTAGGTTCATCTGATTCTTCTAATCCCAACCCAGCTCTCCGGTTTTTCGGATGATCACCACCATTCCTTCGGTAGTTATTTCTTTTAGGTTTGGAATAAAATTTCTTTTCATTGATCTCCAGATCATCTGATGTGACTTCCACGAGTTTAAAGAATTTTTCTAACAATTCTTCCTTCACGTTCTGAATCGGTAAACTGTCATCAAAGTATAATCTATCAGATTCCTTTATCTTGTACATTACAACATTAGGATCATCACATAGATCATTCTCCGATGATGTATCGTCATCTTCGGACTGTGAATCAGAATTCTTTGAACTCGAGTCGGCGCTTTTAAAGTTGCCTTCATCAGAATCATTCAAAACATTTTCAAACACTTTCTTAACCACAACATTGTCATCATCAGATTTAGTATAGATTACATCAATGTTCTCTGGCAACTCAGTTTTCTTTTCAGATAGCAACTCAATGTTGAGTGCCTTATCCATCCCATCAGCGGATTTGCGACAACACTTCTCGCATAGGAGTGGAGGAACATTACTGTATTCTTTACCAATTTTCTTTTTAGGTTTCTATTCAGATGGAATTGTCGGAAGGATGTGCTCAATGACATATGCGTTACAAGTGTAACTTCTCAAAAAGTTGTTAAACACGTTCTGTTTCAATTTTCATGTCTTGGAGTTGTTGCTTAGTTTCAGCATTGGTCTTAATATAGATATTAATAGCTTTTTGCTTATCCATTACTGTCACAACCTCAATTTCCACTTGCGGAGTTTTTCCGAGAGGCGTGTGAACAAACCAGAATCTGAAACACTAGTACGTCGAACGACTCTATATGATTTTATAATACGTTTTCCAAAAATCATTTGCTTAACCATTCATCGTTGATTTTATATTGTCTTAGTTAGTTACCAATGTTTAGCGGAAGCATTAGTTTTTTAAAGTTGGGCGGAAGCATAAAGTAAAGTAAAGGAATGGGCGCCAACATAAACGCCAAAACTAAAGAAAAACCGAAAACAATGTTTGTAAATGAGACTCGATAAAAGATGTCTTGATTAATGCAAGTGAGTGCACCTAGAGCTCCTAGCGTCCTGAGAAACATGTAAAGAAACAAGTGTCAACATTAAAGAAGAGTGAGTTCACAGGTTCTCATAAATTAGTTTGTTCGGTTATAATTTGTTTCCTCCGTTATCCCTAACCTGGGATAACGATTTAGTTCCATTATTCCCAACCCGGAATAATACTGATAGTTCCATTATTCCTTACCCGGAATAATACCGATAGTTCCATTATTCCTAACCCGGAATAATAACGTTGTTGGTTCCATTATCCCTAACCCGGGATAATATTGTTAATTCGTAATTAAGTTCAATGTTAACATGTAGGTAGCTAGCCTAAAGTTATGTCACGTAAGTGTTCACGATCGAAGCTGACTGTTGTGCCTCCGTGTTGCCAGGCCTATCACTGACCATGGCGAAGTTAGGCCAAATTATTCACCCGTTGACCATACCCGGTCGGCTAGCGCGATTAGCTCGGATGGGGCTTGCCGGGCCCAGTAGTACTACTTATAATTTCCAAGCTATCTAAACCCAATACTAACGATCCGAGAGATTGTCGAGGACTTGTGTGATATAGCTGCTTAGTGACCATAACGTACATTAACATTAACTTAGTTACCGAATATTCTAATGACGTTAATTTCGTATAACGTAAAGAGATTGAGTTGAAGAGTGTATACACGTTTCTCCCCCTGTTGTATAAAACCGGATAAAGTTAGGGGCCGTGAACTCACCTTTAGTTGCTCAGTTAGTGTAACACAGAAGTTGCAAATGATGGGACCGCTAATTGCGTCCTAACAAGTCAATTGATTTCAAGTCAGTGTGTGAACACACCAATACAAATCCTACACATAATTAACGCACAAAGCGGTACACACAATCAAAATTCCTAACACTCAAACATGCATGCAAGTATCCTCATATGAACATAGTGATCAAAACAATTTATCATGAACACAATCCAATCCATGCAACACTTTGGTGCACACATTCGCAAGTTATCAAGTTTCAGCTTACATACTCATAATTCGGCTGTTTTCGAGGATTTTTATAAAATAGTTCCAATGTTCCAAAAATTCCAATTATTTTACAGGAGGTGACAACTATACTGTAGAATTTATATGAATTTTTCAAGTCCTAATACTTTACCAATTATCCATAAATATTAATATACTAGGCTGCAGTCAGATTCGTCACTTTCTGACTGCAGTCCACGGAAGAATTTATTTAAAAATCACTGTTTGTCCAATTAACAAAATTCCAGTGGGAGTTCCCCGGAAAATTCTATATCTAGTTGCTGTACAAATTTCATGATTCGACTCCCTACAGATTATTAAATCCAACTCGATAAACAACTAACAAAATTTCAGGATTTTTACAGCTTTAGTTACTGAACTTAATTGGCCACTTAAAAATATCAAACGACTTCAGAAAAATATGAATCCAGCGCCATTAGAATCGTTTTTCAAAACTCTACGTTTTAGACTTCAGAAAATCCGTTTTTCGACAAATAATGACCGAGTTACAGCCAGTTGAAGTTGGCTGTAACCACCATTCAGCAATCTGATTCAGCACTTTATCACAATCTAACTCGCTTAAACCGTCGATACATTGAACATATGCGATCAAGAACAGAATTTCAAATCATATACTATCATATATATCATACCCATGCAAACCCTAATCATAACCTATAGTTTTTATCAATCAAAACGCAGCCTATGTTTCTAGATTTCCGAAAACATCAAACTTGCAAACTATGATAAATCAATCGATTAACAACATAACACTACATTCAACATGATCAAGAGTTTATGATTCTATTATAACTTTGCAAATAATGATAACCCTAACCTTTAACAATGGTGATTAACGAACCGGGAGCGAGGTGGGACTTGATTCGGATTGAAGGAAGATCGCGACCGAGAAGGGAGGCTTGTTCGCGACCGAGAGATGAAGCCAAGCTGTTTGCGATCGAGATGATGAAGGAAACGGCTGCCGTCGGCTGTTTCACAACTAGGGTTTTTGTGTGTTTTTGTTTTGTGAAACCAAACTCATGCATGTATGTGTATATATAGCGCAAAGGATGAAGGTAAAGGGAATGGGTTTGCGGTTTGGGGTGCACGCGGCCGAGAGGGTTTGGGTGGGGCGGTTTGGGTTTAAAACTTGATCCCCAAGTTTGGTTAACTCCTTGAGTCGCAAGGAAATGAGGCCGGCTCGTGTCGCGGTTCGGTTCGGTTCGTCTATATATTTACTATATATATTTTATAACTAAAACAATCACGAAATCGAACATCACATAATAATTCACCAACTCATAAACGTTTAATACACATAGCACATAATTCGTTTGACAAGTTCATGAGATTATCGTAATTATTTCGAGCGTGCAAATTTAAGTCTCCGAATCAATTTAACGTAGGAACGAATAACCGTGAAGTAGTGCGTTTAAGATATCCGAAAAACCGGGATGTCACAATTACTGTTCCTTTCGACATCCTTATTGTATCATGTTGTTTGATATTATTTCTATCGAGCCTTCCATAATCATTTTTCATTTTTCATACGCTTCCTTCATTGTGCGATAATCATATTTTAAAAATTCATTATGCACATTGTTTTCAACGATGATCTTTGATTTTTCGGCACATTCAGAACATGGTTCGGTACATTTTGTACAAGGTTTCTCAACCTCTACAACTTGTACTTTGATAACTTCATTTACCTCTGGACCTACCTTGATTAGATTTGCCATCAAGGCTTTGTCGGCAATATCCTTGAGATTTTTGGTATCCACTTCTTGAGTAACATCAATGACCACTTCATCAGTTGATTTCTTCTCGGGAACTTTCTCCTGAGAACTTCCATCAAAGATATCCGAAAAACCGGGATGTCACATTATCCCCATGTTGAAAGAATTTTCGTCCCGAAAATTGAGTAAACGCGGTTTAGAATGCAGCGTACATGTTTAGAGTGCCACGCACAAAGATTTAGTTCATTAATGATGGTACACGAAAATACAAGAAATTCCCAAGTGCCATGCACAAAGATTCCCAAGTGCCATGCACAAGGATTTAGTTAACAATGGTACGCGAAATTATGAGAAATTTCCAGGTTGTCACATCATCCCCATGTTGAAAGAATTTTCGTCCCGAAAATTTAGTTACTGGTATCGATAGTTTGCTGCTCAGTTGCGAAGAGGTGTGGGTATTTGCTTTTCATTTGGTCCTCTCTTTCCCACGTGAACTCCGGTCCACGCTTAGAGTCCCAACGAACCTTAACGATCGGAATCTTGCTGTGCCTTCGAGTCTTGATCTCACGATCCATGATCTCGATAGGCTGTTCCACAAAGTGCAGTTGTTCATCCACTTGAATCTCATCCAATGGAATGACTAGAGTTTCAACTGATAGACACTTCTTCAGATTTGACACGTGAAATACGTTGTGAGCTCCACTGAGTTCGGCAGGAAGGACTAATTGATAAGCTACGGGTCCAATACGTTTGAAGATCACAAACGGACCTACGTACCGTGGTTTAGTTTGCCCCGTTTTCCGAAGCGGATTACACCCTTCCAGGGTGACACCTTCAGTAGGACGCGGTCGCCTACTTGAAATTCGAGCGGTTTGCGTCGTTGATCAGCGTAGCTTTTCTGTCGATCTCGTGCCGCCGCCATACGGTTTCTGATTTGTACAATCTTTTCAGTAGCCTCAAGTATCAACTCAGGGCCTGTAAGTTGACTGTCACCGACTTCTGCCCAACAGACCGGTGATCTACATTTACGACCGTATAATGCCTCAAACGATGCTGCCGATATACTCGTATGGTAACTGTTGTTATACGAGAATTCCACTAAAGGCAAGTGGATTTCCCAACTATTTCCTAAGTCTACTACGCATGCCCTAAGCATGTCTTCCAAGGTCTGTATGGTCCTTTCGCTTTGACCATCAGTCTGAGGGTGATAAGCTGTGCTCATATCTAAGCGTGTTCCCAACGCTTTCTGAAGTGACTGCCAAAAGTTGGACGTGAAGCGAGCATCTCTGTCTGAGATGATGGACGTTGGCACTCCGTGCCGAGAAACTACTTCCTTAATGTAGATGCGAGTCAACTTCTCCATCTTATCTGTTTCTTTAATAGCTAGGAAGTGTGCGGACTTAGTTAAACGATCCACAACTACCCATATGGTATCGCAACCACCCAAAGTTCGCGGGAGTTTAGTGATGAAATCCATCGAGATCTGATCCCATTTCCACACTGGGATCTCAGGTTGTTGAAGTAGCCCCGATGGCTTTTTATACTCTACCTTGACTTTTGCACAAGTCAAACACTTACTCACGTAGGTGGCTATATCAGCTTTCATGTTGGGCCACCAATACGCAACTTTAAGGTCTTGATACATCTTATCCGAACCAGGATGGACAGAGTATCGGGATTTGTGGGCTTCGTCCATGACTAGCTCTCTGAGGTTTCCGTAGAGAGGTACCCATATGCGATTCATGAAATACCGGGCTCCATTGGGTTTTACTTCCCAATTGCGTTCCATTTTTTTCCCACCGATTCGGCCTTGATGTTTTCTTCCTTAACTGCTTCTAACTGCGCGTCGCGTATCTGTTCGGGTAACCCCGAATGAATAGTGAGCTGTAGTGCTCGTACCCGACGAGGTTTCAAGTGTTCCTTCCTACTGAGGGCATCAGCTACCACGTTAGCTTTACCCGGGTGATACCGAATGGCACACTCATAATCGTTTAAGAGTTCGACCCAGCGACGCTGTCGCATGTTCAACTCCTTCTGATCAAAGATGTGTTGAAGGCTCTTGTGGTCTGTAAAGATTGTGCACTTCGTTCCATAGAGGTAGTGTCTCCAAATCTTAAGTGCAACACTACTGCTCCCAATTCCAGGTCATGTGTTGTGTAGTTATTCTCATGAACCTTCAATTGTCGGGACGCATACGCGATGACCGTGTCGCGCTGCATGAGTACGCATCCCAATCCCTGAATGGAAGCATCACAATATACTACAAAATCATCTGTCCCTTCTGGCAAGGAAAGAATGGGTGCACTACAAAGTTTCTGCTTCAGCAATTGAAATGCTGCTTCCTGCTTGTCACCCCAAGCATACTTGATGCCTTTCCGGGTGAGGGTAGTAAGCAGTTGTGCGATCTTTGAAAATCCCTCGATGAAACGTCTGTAGTAACCAGCCAAACCCAAAAATTGGCGGATCTCTGTCGGTGTCCTGGGTGCTTCCCAGTTTTTGATAGCTTCAATCTTGGCAGGGTCGACGTGGATACCCTTTTCATTTACGATATACCCGAGAAACTGAACTTCCCGAATCCAGAAATCACACTTCGAAAGCTTGGCATATAGTTTCTCCTGTTGAAGTAATCCTAGCAGTAATCGTAGATGTTCAGCATGTTCTTCTTCACTTTTAGAGTAGATGAGTATGTCATCGATGAACACAATGACAAACTTGTCGAGGTATGGTTTACACACACGGTTCATGAGGTCCATGAACACCGCGGGTGCGTTGGTGAGACCGAAGGGCATGACCAAGAACTCATAATGGCCATACCGAGTACGAAATGTCGTCTTAGCGATATCCTCCTCCCTGACGCGTAACTGATGGTAACCGGACCGTAGATCAATCTTGGAGTAATAGCTTGACCCTTGAAGTTGGTCGAAGAGATCGTCGATGTGAGGTAACGGGTATCGGTTCTTGACAGTAACCTTGTTGAGTTCCCTGCAGTCGATGCACATGCGGAAGGTCCCGTCCTTCTTCTTGACAAAAAGGACTGGAGCTCCCCATGGCGAAGCGCTTGGTCGGATAAATCCTTTTTCTAACAGCTCCTGAAGTTGGGTAGATAGCTCTTGCAGCTCGGCTGGAGCTAGGCGGTATGGGGCCTTGGCGATAGGAGTTGCATGGTTCGCCAATTCGATTTCAAACTCCAATTGTCAATGGGGTGGGAGACCAGGTAATTCCTCTGGGAATACATCGGAAAAATCACGGACGACGGGGATGCCTTCTATACGTTTCTCGTCCTTAGGCTGTTCGGTAACCATGGTTAGCCAGTCCATTCCGACTACCACGTCAAAACTACCCAGGGTAGTTGTCATCAGATCAATGGTAAAAGTGTGACCCGCGAGTTTGAGTTGACAACCGGATACTATATGGGTCACATCTACAGAATTACCATCGGCTGATTCTATGACATAAGGGGTCTCTAAGGGTTTAGGCGTGAGATTTAGGTTCTTCCTAAAAGACTCAGCTATAAAGCTCCAATCCGCACCCGTATCAAAAAGCACAGTAGCAAAATGTTCATTAAGGGGAAACTTACCGGTGACCACGTTCGAGTCGTTTCTGGCCTCTCCGCGGCCCAACGTAAATGCGCGACCTTTGGCACCTTCTGTGCCACCATTTCCATTATTGTTGTTGTTATTGTTGTTGTTATGGTTATTGTGGTTGTGGTTGTTCCCACCATTGTTGTTGTTGTTACGAAGCTGTGGGCAGTCTCTTTTGAAGTGGGCAGTGCTACCACACTGATAGCATCCCCGGTTAACACCCTCCTGCTGGCCCTTTGGTTGATTTTGGTTTTGTCGGGACATGATTTCCCCGCGACAATCATTTGCCGCATGTCCCACTTTGCCACATCGTTGGCAGCGATTCCCGGCACAAGGGCCGTGATGATGAAGATTACAGCGATTGCACTGCGGCTTTCGACCTACATAGCCGCTTGCGTTCTGGTTGTTGTTGTTGTTGTTGCTGGCAGGCTGATTTTGGTGGCCTCGGTGGATGTTGAAATTATTGAACCGTTTCTGGTTCCCCTGTTGTTGCTGGGATGACGAAGACTGTCGAACAGACGAATCTTCAAACTTTCTTTTATTATCAGGGGCAACTTCAGTTGTACCTCGAGTTGGTAACTTCTTTTGTTCCACCGCCTTATCGCTGAGTTTGTGCGCCAACCTGATTGCTTGATGCTCAGTTGCAGGTTACTAGCCATTACCATACCCTGAATCTCAGGGACCAGACCTCCAAGGTAAAACTCGAGTTGTTTCTCCACAGTGTTGGCTAGATCGGGACATAGAAATACCAAATCGTGATGTTTCGCTGTGTATGCTTCGATTTCAGATCCCACCATCTTGTGGTTCCATAAGGTTTGCTCCAACTGTTGCACTCTGTCGCGCGAACAGTACTCCTCTTTGATTAGGGCCTTAAACTCGGCCCAGGCCATTGCATTTGCAGCAATAAGTCCACGCGTTTGGACTTGTGCATTCCACCAAGTTAGTGCCCCATCTTCCAGTGTTGAGGCTGCATACTTGACCTTGTTGGCCTCTAGACAGTTGCACATTTCAAATACTGATTCAGATTTTTCGATCCAGCGGACCAGTCCTATGGGTCCTTCTGCCCCCGAGAATTTGCTTGGTTTCACGTCGAGGAACATCTTGTAGGGGTTAAAACCCCCTCCTGCTGACAGAGGACAGGTAGTCAGCGAGGAATTCTACTAGCCCAACTATTAGATTTTCACATGAAAATTTAATAATGGTTACCTGCCGGTTGGTTCTAAACACCCGCTAGAGCTGCATTTACGTGCTCTTGGATCATTGCAGCTAGTTCTTCGGGCGTCATGTTAAGGTTTCCGCGACGTCCAGTTGCCATTTAGATCTTCGAAAGACAACATAAACACACACCGATAAGTCTATATATCCAATATAGTTATTCTACTCCGTACTTAAATAATTATCAAGTTATGTCAGCTCAAATATATTAAATAGTCAAAAGAAGTACTTGATTTAAATAAAGTTTCAACGTCTTACAAAGTGCCAACCAAACGTATCAGTTTACTATAAAGTCTCAAGTTTGAACATAAGTGGGAAAATAAATAGACTGAAGGAAAGTAAATAAAATAAGCGAGACATGTCAGTCTTCTACGTCTCCATCCCCCAAATCACTATCGTTGCCGTCATCCTGCGCGGCATTCCCGGCTTCTACAGCTGGGTCCTCCTCCGGATCCTCCTCTGGATCCTCTTCTGGATCCTCTTCCGGATCCTCCTCTGGATCCTCTTCCGGATCCTCCTCTACCGGCACTAGAGGGGCCGGTGCTGGTGCAGGTACTGGTGCAGGTGCTTGATTTTGTTCTAGCTCCTGAATTCTCCAACTAGATTCCAGGACTCTGTCTTCGAGCCAGTCGGCCCTTATCTGCTCAGCACGCAGATCTCTGGCTAAAGTTTTACGAGCTATCTTACTCGTATGTTGCTCTTCCTCGAGCGAGCCAGTTTTACTTGTCAATTGTCGTATCATCCATCCCTGTGCTAGGATGGTCTCATGCATTTTTTCTAATTGTTCTTGTTGTTTCTGTATCATATTTCTAAGTAGGTCATTCCCTACTTCTACCGAGTTAACCGGTTCGACCGGCACAGCGATGGTTGGGCGTGATGACGACTCCTCCCCCAGAGCGAGCCTTTTTCTCGCAGCTGAGCGTGTCTCCACGCCATAAGATGGTAAGGGTTCCACCATAGGTGCCTTTCCTGGCGCCCTTGGTTGCGAAAGTTTGTCGGACGATGATGATGATGATGACATTGCCTGTTAGGTTGTGTAGTTAGTTACGAGTTGCATTCATTTCTTACTATGTATTCACATTTTACATAGCACAGTGATGGTACATCACATAATAAGATATAACAATTCGGTGCAAACTACGTTTAGTGTCGTGTAATCAGCTATAGTTTAGGTCTACTTTTAATGCAAACCGGGTTCTCTATAGCTAGTGGCTCTGATACCAATCTGTCACACCCTCAATTTCCACTTGCGGAGTTTTTCCGAGAGGCGTGTGAACAAACCAGAATCTGAAACACTAGTACGTCGAACGACTCTATATGATTTGATAATACGTTTTCCAAAAATCATTTGCTTAACCATTCATCGTTGATTCTATATTGTCTTAGTTAGTTACCAATGTTTAGCGGAAGCATTAGTTTTTAAAGTTGGGCGGAGGCATAAAGTAAAGTAAAGGAATGGGCGCCAACATAAACTCCAAAACTAAAGAAAAACCGAAAACAATGTTTGTAAATGAGACTCGATAAAAGATGTCTTGATTAATGCAAGTGAGTTCACCTAGAGCTCCTAGCGTCCTGAGGAACATGTAAAGAAACAAGTGTCAACATTAAAGAAGAGTGAGTTCACAGGTTCTCATAAATTAGTTTGTTCGGTTATAAGTTTGTTTCCTCCGTTATCCCTAACCTGGGATAACGATTTAGTTCCATTATTCCCAACCCGGAATAATACGGATAGTTCCATTATTCCTTACCCGGAATAATACCGATAGTTCCATTATTCCTAACCCGGAATAATAACGTTGTTGGTTCCATTATCCCTAACCCGGGATAATATTGTTGATTCATAATTAAGTTCAATGTTAACATGTAGGTAGCTAGCCTAAAGTTATGTCACGTAAGTGTTCGCGATCGAAGCTGACTGTTGTGCCTCCGTGTTGCCAGGCCTATCACTGACCATGGCGAAGTTAGGCCAAATTATTCACCCGTTGACCATACCCGGTCGGCTAGCGCGATTAGCTCGGGTGGGGCTTGTCGGGCCCAGTAGTACTACTTATAATTTCCCCGCTATCTAAACCCAATACTAACGATCCGAGAGATTGTCGAGGACTTGTGTGATATAGCTGCTTAGTGACCATAACGTACATTAACATTAACTTAGTTACCGAATAGTCTAATGACGTAAATTTCGTATAACGTAAAGAGATTGAGTTGAAGAATGTATACACGTTTCTCCCCCTGTTGTTTAAAACCGGATAAAGTTAGGGGCCGTGAACTCACCTTTAGTTGCTCGGTTAGTGTAACACAGAAGTTGCAAATGATGGGACCGCTAATTGCGTCCTAACAAGTCAATTGATTTCAAGTCAGTGTGTGAACACACCAATACAAATCCTACACATAATTAACGCACAAAGCGGTACACACAATCAAAATTCCTAACACTCAAACATGCATGCAAGTATCCTCATATGAACATAGTGATCAAAACAATTTATCATGAACACAATCCAATCCATGCAACACTTTGGTGCACACATTCGCAAGTTATCAAGTTTCAGCTTACATACTCATAATTCGGCTGTTTTCGAGGATTTTATAAAATAGTTCCAATGTTCCAAAAATTCCAATTATTTTACAGGAGGTGACAACTATACTGTAGAATTTATATGAATTTTTCAAGTCCTAATACTTTACCAATTATCCATAAATATTAATATACTAGGCTGCAGTCAGATTCATCACTTTCTGACTGCAGTCCACGGAAGAATTTATTTAAAAATCACTGTTTGTCCAATTAACAAAATTCCAATGGGAGTTGCCCCGAAATTTCTATATCTAGTTTCTGTACAAATTTCATGATTCGACTCCCTACAGATTATTAAATCCAACTCGATAAACAACTAACAAAATTTCAGGATTTTTACAGCTTTAGTTACTGAACTTAATTGGCCACTTAAAAATATCTAACGACTTCAGAAAAATATGAATCCAGCGCCATTAGAATCGTTTTTCAAAACTCTACGTTTTAGACTTCAGAAAATCCGTTTTTCGACAAATAATGACCGAGTTACAGCCAGTTGAAGTTGGCTGTAACCACCATTCAGCAATCTGATTCAGCACTTTATCACAATCTAACTCGCTTAAACCGTCGATACATTGAACATATGCGATCAAGAACAGAATTTCAAATCATATACTATCATATATATCATACCCATGCAAACCCTAATCATAACCTATAGTTTTTATCAATCAAAACGCAGCCTATGTTTCTAGATTTCTGAAAACATCAAACTTGCAAACTATGATAAATCAATCGATTAACAACATAACACTACATTCAACATGATCAAGAGTTTATGATTCTATTATAACTTTGCAAATAATGATAACCCTAACCTTTAACAATGGTGATTAACGAACCGGGAGCGAGGTGGGACTTGATTCGGATTGAAGGAAGATCGCGACCGAGAAGGGAGGCTTGTTCGCGACCGAGAGATGAAGCCAAGCTGTTTGCGATCGAGATGATGAAGGAAACGGCTGCCGTCGGCTGTTTCACAACTAGGGTTTTTGTGTGTTTTTGTTTTGTGAAACCAAACTCATGCGTGTATGTGTATATATAACGCAAAGGATGAAGGTAAAGGGAATGGGTTTGCGGTTTGGGGTGCACGTGGCCGAGAGGGTTTGGGTGGGGCGGTTTGGGTTTAAAACTTGATCCCCAAGTGTGGTTAACTCCTTGAGTCGCAAGGAAATGAGGCCGGCTCGTGTCGCGGTTCGGTTCGGTTCGTCTATATATTTACTATATATATTTTATAACTAAAACAATCACGAAATCGAACATCACATAATAATTCACCAACTCATAAACGTTTAATACACATAGCACATAATTCGTTTGACAAGTTCATGAGATTATCGTAATTATTTCGAGCGTGCAAATTTAAGTCTCCGAATCAATTTAACGTAGGAACGAATAACCGTGAAGTAGTGCGTTTAAGATATCCGAAAAACCGGGATGTCACAATTACTGTTCCTTTCGACATCCTTATTGTATCATGTTGTTTGATATTATTTCTATCGAGCCTTCCATAATCATTTTTCATTTTTCATACGCTTCCTTCATTGTGCGATAATCATATTTTAAAAATTCATTATGCACATTGTTTTCAACGATGATCTTTGATTTTTCGGCACATTCAGAACATGGTTCGGTACATTTTGTACAAGGTTTCTCAACCTCTACAACTTGTACTTTGATAACTTCATTTACCTCTGGACCTACCTTGATTAGATTTGCCATCAAGGCTTTGTCGGCAATATCCTTGAGATTTTTGGTATCCACTTCTTGAGTAACAACAATGACCACTTCATCAGTTGATTTCTTCTCGGGAACTTTCTCCTGAGAACTTCCATCAAAGTGACCTGCAAAATTTTCACAAGAGTGAGGAGATAAAATTCCTTGCTTCTGCATGTGGATATACTCCTCTTCTTCACGTTGTTGTTGTAGATATTGTTCCAGCAGAATATTCTCCAAAGCCGCTGCTTCTTTTGAAGATGTATCTTCAATAATTTCAGCCATTAATGCAACTCTGGTCTTTTTACTGATATAAGAATTCCAGTCGAAACCGTCATCTTCGTTTGATACAACCATAGCCTTCTCAGTGTTGCTGCTATTCGGTTTTTCTTGGATTTCAACCTGAGTCTTCTTCGGGAAAGGCTTGTACTTAAGTGTCTTCTTGTAATACTCGTTGCCTGCTCCGAATGGACTTCGATTTCCCGTTGCTTCAGGGTTTTTGCACTCTCTCTTAAAATGTCCCTTTTGGCGACATCTGAAGCACGTGACTTTCGTCTTGTCAAAACCTAGTTTGTTGCTTGAGTTTCCGATATCTCGGCCAGTGAGAGCAACGAACTTTTTAACCCTTTGGATAATCGAAGCTAAACTCTACTTAATATCCATCAACTCGAGTTCTTCTTCATCACCTTGGTCATAATCTTCTACCGTCATTTCGGAATTTCCAATTTTACCGGCTACAACACTTTCGTATGGCTCCAGAACTGTGGCAAGAAGCGACATACGCTGTTTAGCAACTTGTTCTGAAACAACATTGTCCAAATTCACTGTGATATTGCAGTTGTATACATTCAAATCAGAATTTGTTTGTTGATTCTGATTTGCTTGACTTTGATAAGATGAATTTGAACCAGTACTTGAGAATGAAGACTGTGGACTTTGATCTTATTAAGGATATGACTGATTCTGATTCTGCTGCGAATTGTTCGAAGAATTCAAACTCGCATTGAATGTTGTCTGAATTTTTGGACTTGAAATGTTGTCTTGCATTCCACTCTTGCAGTACAACCCAACATCTTGAACTACATTAGCGTTCTTTGACTTTGCAATCTTCAAGAGTTCCATTTCATGGCCTTCGAGTTTATCGATAAATGTTGATAGCTTGAAGAATTCCCATTTATCAGTTTCCTTAAGAACCATTAGATAAGTAGTCCACTCTCCATCTGGTAGAGCAACTGCAACCTTGTCGATGTACTCTTGTTCCGTCTTCTCGAGACCGTGTCTTCGCATTTTGACTTTAAGATGACAGAAGCGTTTAATCATCTGCTTCATGGTCTCACCCTTCAGCATGTTGAAGATATCAAACTCTTTCATATTGAGCGCATTCTTGCTCTTGATCATCTCCGCGCTTCCTTGATACTTCTTCTGAAGAGAAAGCCAGATACCTCTTGCAGTTGTGTATTCTGGTAGCAAGACGAGAATATCTTCTTTTACAGATTGTTGGATAAGACTGATCATCTTTTTCTCAGCAATGTATTCTTCTTTCTGTACAGCCGTGTAATTGTATTTTACCAACACTTGTTGATGTTCATCCACCGGAACAGTGTAACCTCTTTCAATCGACACCCAGCCTGCAAAGTGTATGGCTTGAACCCAATATGTAAATTTCCCCATCCATGCTTCATACTCGTCCATGCTTATTAGCTTAGGCGGTTTAACAGTTGTGCCCATTTCGTTATTAAGATTGACTTGATGGATCACGTTGGCATTTGACGAACTGGCTCCAGACATAAAAGCTCTTTGAATATCATCCATTGTGAATAACAAGACGTGTACACTGAAAATACTCAAAAACTTTTGAAAATATTAGTTCTACAACAAGTTCGGTCGAACTTGTAGTTGAAATGAAGAATTCATAAATTATTCACAAGTTCGGTCAAACTTGTGAATATTGATTTGAAAAAATTCCTTTTAACAACCTCGGTCGAACTTGTTGATGATTTTGTAAAGATTTTGTAAGTTCGAGTCAACTTAACAAATAAAGTTTATAAAAAACTAGCAAGTTCGGGCGAACATAGCTAAAAATCCTTGAATTTTATCAAGTTCGGTCGAACTTGACAACAATTCAATAAAAATTTAGCAACTTCGAGCGAACTTAACTAATTTTCTTAAAAAGTTCACTCAAGTTCGAGCGAAGTTGGTAAAATTTTCTTAAAAACACCTCAAGTTCGAGCGAACTTGGTAAAAAATCACTGAAAAAGTGAGTTTTTATCACAAGTTCGGCCGAACTTGGTTAACAAGTTTGATGACAGCTTTTTGCAAAACATGGTTTTTCAAAATTTTGACATCAATTCGATTGATTTTGGGCTCCAATCTTTCAAGGGTTTATCTTTGTTGTATTTTATATAATATATTCAAAATTAAAAAGATTTTGATCGTGAATTCTTCATCTTTGATGAAAAAGTTAAGAAAAATAGAAGAATGGAGATGAAATAGAAGTGTTCTTGTCTTGATACTATCAAATCAGGTTGTTCTAGCTCTGATACGACTTGTAGGACTGATCCTCGATGCTAAGGAACCTAAATTTGACATCTAAAGTCCATAATATCCGAAATATTACGTCGTGTTTACCAATAGACAAGAATTAATCACTTTAACATCAGTTTTATTGATCAAATGTCAAGAGTACAAACTGACAGAGCTTCGCCTCCAAAATGCCAAAGTTACAAATGAGAGACACAAACTAGGTATTTATAGACTTGCAAGTTCGCCAGTGAGGTGTCTAAGTTCGCCCGAACTTGCCTTAGCAAGTTCGGCCGAACTTGGCTATACATGATGTCATGGGCGAACTTGCTTCAACAAAACATAAATACTTCATACGACTAGCTTATTCAGCTCTATTATATACAGACTCGATATAAGACTAAGACATAGACATTATGCACCAACAGGCAGCTTCGAGAGTGCCACCTCGAGTTTGAACAGTTCTGAGACAAATTCCGAAGATGACGATACATCATCGGAAGATGATCTATGTGATGATCCTAACATTGTCATGTACAAGGTTAAGGAATCTGATAAATTATACTTTGACGACAGTTTTCTGATTCAGAACGTCAAAGAAGATCAATTGGATAAATTGTTTAAACTGGTTGAAGTCACATCAAGAGACTTGGAGAAAATGAAAAGAAATTATATTCTAAACCCAAAAGAATTACAATAACTACCAGAGAAAGGGTGGTGATCATTCGGAAAACCGGAGAGCTGGGTTGGATCTAGATGTGGAAGAAGAACCGGTTAAGAAAATGTCACCATTTCACGAGTACAAAGATAAACACATGAAATTCGTTTGTGGGACAAACACAGTTCATGTGGAGAGTTTGATTGGAAAGCAATCAAACGACGAGTTTAAGAAACAGAAAGAACTTCGAGATAAGGCGAAAGCCACAAGTGGTGTAAAATCGACTAGTGGACACTCACATGATAATCGGATTTGCTTAAAGTACAACGAAGTTGGTCATATTGCACGGAAGTGCCCGAAATTAAAACCGGCTTATCTTCGAAAGAAAGAAAGTTCAAATGTTGTGAAACCAAAGCAAACAGAGTTTGTAAAACCCGTCATGATTTTGAAAAGAAACAAATCAAAACCTGAAGAGAAACTTAAATCTGAAAAGAAGTTTGCAAATTCAACTTTAAAAAAAGGTGAATCTTCAAAAGTAAACGAAACAACCTTTTACATCAAAAAGGCTAACATAAAATCACAAGCCTGGATTGCAAAAAGGAAGTTGCCAATATTTGAAGTCACTAAGTCTGAGCCTGTTAAGACTAGTGATAACATGAAAGAATCAAAATTTGAAATCAATAAGTCTAAACCTGTTAAGACTAGTGATAACATGAAAGAATCTAAATCTGAAATCAAAATTGAAAATGTCAAATGTTTGAAAGATAAAAAGAAAGTGAAGTTTTCAAAGATAAACATCGTAAAAATCCAGATGTTGAACATGAATTTGATTATGCTGATGAGTGTGAATTCGATTACGATGATGGTTATCCAATTCAACCCAAGACTAAGAAGGCTTGGGTCGCACTGTTTAACTAATTGTTGAAATGTGCAGGGGCTCCAGAGATCCGTACTTTCCAAGTGGATTCTGGATAGTGGAGCTTCCAGACATATGACAGGAATGAAAGCGCTCTTGTTCAACATAAAAGCTATCAATGGCGGATTTGTTGGATTTGCTGAAACCAAGGTGGAAGGATTGTCGCCGAGGGAAAGCTCTCAAACGGAGTTGTTTCATTTGGTCAAGTGAAGTACATTGCGGAGCATGAGAACAACCTTCTGAGTATTTCTCAAATTTGTGATAAGAAGTTTACCGTCCACTTCAATGATAAAGAATGTATGAACATCAAACCAGGTTTCAAAATACCAGACGAATGGATACTCATGCGTGCACCAAGAGAGAATGATTTGTATGTTCTTGACATGGGAAATGCTACTACTTATTCAAAAACCGCACAATGTTTTGTCTCGAGAGCTATTGAGAAGGAGTCAATCTTATGGCACAGAAAGATGGGCCACATTCACCTAAGAAAGATGAATCATTTGGTGCATAATGATTTGGTGGAAGGTGTGAATCTGAAAAGTTTTCATATGTCAGATAGTTGTCTCGAGTCTAAAAAGGGAAAGCAGATCAAGAAATCTCATCCAAGAAAGATTCTCAATTCGATAAAGTTGCCGCTCGAAAGACTTCATATGGATCTCTTCGGTCCATTGCATGTCCGAAGCATCTCTGCAGATCTCTACTGCTAGGTAGTAACAGACGATTATTCCCAATACTCGTGGGTATTTTTCCAAGAATCAAAAGATGATACGTTTATAAACTTAGTGATTCTTTTCAAGAAACTTGAGAACCTGTACCATCTTCTGGTGAGACGCATTAGAAGTGAGAACGGTACTGAGTTCAAAAACACAAAAACGAGGGAATTATGCAACGCTAAAGGGATTTTGCACGAGTTTAGTGCACCCTACATTCCGCAGCAAAACGGTGTCGCTGAAAGGAAAAACAGAACTTTAATCGAAACTACAAGAACCATGCTTGCAGACTCAAAGCTTCCAGTCAGCTTCTGGAGTGAAGCAGTTTCAACAGCTTATTACACACTTAACAGAGTCTTAACAGTCAAACCAACGAAGAAGACCTGTTTTGAGATGATCAACTGATGAAAACCGAATTTGAAGTTCTTAGAACCATTTGGATCGCCATGTACTATAATCGATCAAGATGGCAAATTTGGGGCGAAATCACTCGAAGGTTTCTTTGTCGGATATGAAAGTCTGCTACGAAGAGTGTATATTCCCTCGTTGAGAAGAGTAATTGAAGCACAACATGTTGATGTTTTAACTATACGGATCTTGTTCAGAGAAAAGGTGATGCATGGTTATTCAACTATCAAGACTTGTGGAAATCATTTGATTTCCCTGAAGAACCATCCGATGAAGAAATTGCCGCTCTTTATTATCTTCATCAATCAGCAAATCAAGAGCAAATGGTCAGACCAATTGTGGTTAATCAACCCACGTTGGGATCATCTTCTTCTGGTGCTAATTCAAGTAATAGCGGTGGTAAAGAAACTCAAATAGAACAAGTGACACCGACTACAGAACCAGTCAATACTACAGTGAATCCTAATCTTTCTGAAGCACAGAGTTTAGACTCGGATGGGGCTCCAACATTTGATGTCGATGGAGAATCTTCTTCAGATGAAGAAGCAGAGCAGATTACAAGTTTAATGAATGAATCTGCAAGCCCGAGTGGTGCTCCTGAAGTTGAAGTAGTGGTAGATCAAAATATCACAAATCAAGAGAATACTGTGGTTGTTCCAGGCGAAGTGATGCCAAGATCATATTCTTATCATCCGTCAAATTCTATAATAGGAGAATTACAAGCTGGTGTGAGAACCCGGAGTCAAATAAACAAAGCTTTGAGTTGTTTCTATAATCGTGTTGCTCCAATTCAAGAGTATTGCTACTATTCATGTTTCATATCTCAGATAGAGCCAAAGAGTGTTTCTGAAGCTTTAGGCTATGAAAACTGGGTACAAGCAATGCAAGAGGAGCTGTTTGTAGGTCCGTTATACGACCTTTTAATAACTTTAAGTTTTAAACTTGTTTACCTAGATTGTCGATATGTTTGTCCGCTTAAACTTTAACACATTTCTCAATTGTTCTAAGATATGTTAGTTCGAATTATGAAACTTGACTTAACTGCGGTTCCCACTTCTTGAATATACTCCTGTATCAAGATTCCCTAGATTTCATCTTACAAGTAAATATAGCATAATTGATATCAGTATCTGGGTTGTGCGAGACGTTGAGAGCTCAGGTCAGTACTACCGTACAGACAAAGAGATGAAGGCTCGACTTTGAGGCGTGTTCCAATTAAGGAATCTTTTAAGAACTGCAATTAATTAGATCGTTCGATACTTTTCAAGTTTGCATGCAGTTTGGGGGTTTATAGCAAAAGTATTATAGAAGTTCTAGGCTATTGCTTCCGCAAAATCAGAAGAACTTGCATAATACCCCAGATATCAACTATCTATAAAGACCTCGTATCTCGGAATCAGGAAATCTCTCAAACGAAATTTCGGAGTACTTAGTCCATATATCCAAGATATGTTAATCCACAAGTTTAAAAAGTTGTAAAATTTAGTTTATATCCCCGAAACAATTTACTGAACGTGTTATGCCTATCGACACATCCACAGTAAGACTTGTTTATCACTTTCTAAACTTTACATTTCTTTAGCATACTGTGCTAGTCCACTGATGTACTATCATTTCCTTTTTGTGACATCGAATTCTTTTTGTATTTTTCAATGTTTTTGAACTTTTTGCATTTTTCATATGTGTTTGAATTTTAAAATTTTAAATGGTTTTGTATTTTCTCTAACATTTCTATCGACACATCCACAATAAGACTTGTTTATAACTTTTTAAACTTTACAAATATTTAGCGTACTGTGATAGTCCACTGATATACTATCATTTCCTTTTTGCGCACAAGTAATCTCATTTTTCAATGTTTTTGACATTATTGAGATTTTCTATTGTTTTTGGAAACATTTTAAAATGATGTTTTTCAATTTACAGGAATTTTTTTTACAATTTTTAAAATTTTTCTCCCCCTAAAATTGAAAACATCTTTATTAAAATCGAAAATAAGAATCTTCCATTTTAACCATTTAACGACTTTTTACGAATGTTAACGCGAGACTACCATTTTGTTTGTGTGGAATATCACTCATGTCTCTCTGTATGAACAACCACTTCTTCTGATATGACCTTTGGCTTGAAGCTTGGTTATCCTGCACATTCAAACAAACTTTAATCAGTTCTGAATTGGAACCCAATCCATTCTAGATTTAGGTTTACCAAAATCATTAACATCTGAAGTAAACAAACATTCACACTCTTTTTTATATTCAAACAGTTTGATAGAAACTTTATTTGAATTATCAAATTTTTCTCCATTTCTCTCTCTTTTGTCATTAGGTTTGTATCTGATGAATTCGTTTTACTTGACTGTGAGTAAAATGATTCATTAGAACTTTTATCTGATTTTTTAGACGTATCCAAGGACAAAATCTTTTCCAAATGCTCTCTAACTTTTTTCCTCTTTTTTCTCAATCTGTCTTTTTGCCCTTATGATAACTTGACTTTTTATTCTTTGGGCTTCTCTAAAGTTTTCTCATTTTTTCTTCTCTGTTTTCTTCTCCTGTGGTCTTTTCTCCCCCTGAGATTTAACTGATCTTCTTTTCAGATTAGTCGGACAATCCCTGGAAATATGACCTTTGATTTGACATTTATAGCATCTTCTCGTATCAAATCTCTTTTTCAGGCAGTTAACAGCAATGTGTCCACCAAATCCACAGTTGTAACACACTCTGTTATCATACCAATCTCTCCATTCAGACCAAACACCCAAATCAGCACTTTGATTTGACATGTAGTAGTCATCTTTCCTGTTTCTTCTGTAAAATTGATTTGACTTTGAAGCATTGTGGTCCGACCTGCACCACTTCTTCTCAAATTTTTGTGAGTTATAATAATGATTGGATGACCGTAACGATGAGCTTTTTTTTTTTTTGAAAATTTATAGAATTTTGTTTTTCATGTTGTTTTTGTTCTCCATTCTTCTTAGAAGGTTTTTATGTTGAGCATTCACCTTTTTCAGCAGATTGTAGAACAGTTTCTTGAAAATTTTCTTTTAGTTTCAAAAATCTTTGCTTTTTATCATTTTTATCATTTTCATCATCGGTATTATCATCACAATCCTCAATTATGACATCGTCATAATTTGTGACATTATCACTTATTAGAATTTTCTTTTTATTACCATTTATCGGTTTTGGACATATATGATCTAACTTTAATGAGGAAGTCACAAATCCTTTCAATAATTTTGCTGAATTAGCAGCTTTATTTATAACAGTCTCAACTTCTTTTTCAAGTTATGCTATTTTCTAAATATGAGAATTTATTGCTATTTGATTTTCTATATTTGATTTTTCAAAAACAATTTTATTATTTTTAAACATTTTTATTTCATTTTGAAAATCTACTACCATTTGTAATTTTTCATTTTCTAAAATTTTTATTTTGTTTTCAAAATTCTTTTCATTTTCTTTTAATTTTTTATTTTCTAATGTCAAACTCTCAATCTCATTCAAGAGTTTGGCATTATCTGCCCGATAGTTATTTACATCATACACTGGACAGACTGAAAGTTGAGCTTCACAGTTCTTAACCACTACATTCTCTTCTCTCTTCACCTGATATTTATTTTTCAGAGATATCTAGAGTTCTTTTGCAGTTTTGTACTCAGGCAATAGTATCAAGATATCTTCCTTAACATATTGTTGAATTAGACTAATCATTTTCTTTTTAGCAAAATACTCCTCTTTTTGTTGCGTAGAATACTTGTACTTCTCTAGAATATTCTAATTCTCATCTCTTGGAATGACATATCCTGTTTTAATCGCAACCCAACTTTAAAAGTGCATGGCTTGGACCCAGTTCATGATTTTTTCATTCCAGGCTTCATACTCATCTATACTCATCAACATTGGCGGCTTCACGGACCCATTTCGTTTTCCAAATTTATCTGTTGTTCAAAACACTTGTAAAATGATTAGCAAATAAACAATTTTAATAAAATTTGACTTTTTAACTTACAATATCAACGTATCGGTTTGCTAAAAAAGTTTAAAATTTTTTCGGAAAACTATTTTTATTAGATTAGAGCTTTAAACTTGTCTCGTCGATACGATTCTAACGATATATAATGTACGTTCTAAAAACGTTTTTTTAGAAACCCTTGACAAGTTCGGGCGAACTGGTAATGGACAAGTTCGGGCGAACTTGTATATTACTTAACAAGTTCGAGCGAACTTGTGTGATTTTTCAAGAGAACTTAAAAGTTCGGGCGAACTTGTATGAATTTTTAAGAGGCTTTACAAGTTCGGGCTAACTTGTAATATATTTCAACAATATTTAATCAACTTCGAGCGAACTTGATAAATTTGTTTGAAAAATAAGCAAGTTCGAGCGAACTTACCAAAAATCTTGAAAAATCAATCAAGTTCGGGCGAACTTGATGAAAAATTGTGAATTTTTCAGTCAAGTTCGAGCGAACATGAGTTATTCGACATGGTTTTTTGCAAATTTTTACATGAATTCGTTTGTTTTAAACTCTGATCTTTTCAAGGGTTTTACTATTATGGATTTTACGTATTATACTTGAAAATCAGTCCATTATGTCCGTGAATTAGTCCAAGAAAAATTAAAAATAGAAGAAATGAGTAGAAAATGATATGTTCTATGTCCAATGTCTTCAAATTAGGCCAATCCTGCTCTGATACCACTTGTATGTCCGTTATACTGATCGTTCGGTCACTAATCTGACAAACCTAAAGTAAACGTGCGGAATCCGTTTGCTTAGGCGACATTGGATACACTCATTTGTTTCTATTTAATCACCATTTCATTAATGTTCAACGTTACAGGTCCTGGAAATACTTGGACAGAGCTTCGCCTCTGTCATGACAAAATCTCTGAAAGTTACAAATGAAATGTCAAGAATCCTATTTATAGGAGTGCAAGTTCGCTGGAGGAGTGCAAGTTCGGGCGAACTTGCTTAGTTAAGTCGGCCGAACTTGACTACAACATATATATTTCAAGCGAACTTGACCCTTTACATACATAAACTTCGACATTTCGCTCCTAAATACTGAGTCGATATTATACAATGACGTAGGAAACAAACAAATGCATCAACACTGTTACAGTTCGAGAAGTTAGGAGTGAGGAAGCTTGTAGACCTACCTGAAAATCAGAAAGCGATTGATACTAAATGGGTCTTTAAATGCAAGCGAGACGATCGAGGGGTTATAGTTCGAAACAAAGCTCGGCTTGTTGTCAAGGGATTTCACCAGCAGGAAGGGATAGACTACACGGAAGTCTACGCACCAGTAGCTCGCTTAGAACCTATTCGAACATATCTTGCATTTGCAGCATGGAAAGGATTTAAAGTCTATCAGTTGGATGTCAAATCAGCTTTTCTGTACGGAAAATTACGTGAGAAGGTGTACGTCGGACAACCACCAGGGTTTGTCGATCCACTCAACAAAAAGAAAGCATATCTTCTTGATAAAGCACTTTGCGGTTTACACCAAGCCCCGAGAGCTTGGTACGAGACGTTATCATAACATCTCGTGGGAAACGGCTTTGTCAGAGGAACTGTGGATAGTAGTCTCTTCCCCAGAGAAGTTGGTAGTCATCTAATTATAGTTCAAATCTATGTGGACGACATCATCTTTGGATCAACGAATGATAGTCTTTGCAAGGAGTTTGAGGGCATCATGAAGAAGAAGTTCGAAATGTCTTAGATGGGCGAAATAAAATTCTTCCTCGGATTGCAAGTAGATCAACTTCCAGACGGTATTTTCATTCATCAGACCAAGTATGTGCACGACATCTTGAAGAAGTTTGATATGGAAAGCTCAAAGCCGTTATCTACTCCTCTTGCTCTTAATCACGGGATTTGCATCGACGAAACTGGAATCAAAGTTGATGAGACGCTCTACAGATCAATGATAGGATCGCTGATGTATCTGACGGCAGCACGCCCAGATATCATGTATCCAACCTGCCTTTGCGCCAGATATCAGTCTAGCCAGAGAATATCACACATGCAGATCGTGAAGTGAATCTTCGGATACCTGAAGGGATGTCCAAGCACCGACTTGTGGTACCCAAAGAATGATAACTTTGATCTTGCAGGATATGTCGATTCTGATTTTGTTGTAGATAAATTGAATTCAAAATCGACTACAGCGGGATGCCAGTTCTTCGGAACAAGAGTGGTATCCTGGCAGTGTAAGAAACAGACTATGGTCACTCTGTCTACCTGTGAAGCTGAGTATATCTCGGCCTCCAGCTGTTGTTCACAGATTCTGTGGATACAACAGCAGATGAGAGACTATGGTCTGTAATTTCTCGACACTCCGCTGTATGTTGATAATAAGGCAGCCATTGATATAACCAAAAATCCGGTTCATCACTCATGCACTAAACACATTGAAATTCGTTAACACTTCATTCGTGACTGCTACGAAAAGAAGTTCGTGCGAATTATGAAAAATTTGCTGACAGGTGCGGACACTGAGCTGGAAGACAGATCGGACGACGAGTTCGCGTGATCCACATTGGTTTGTCGATATCTTTCTAGTTTAGAATTTTCTTAAAAACTAAAATACAAAAATATGTTTTTGATTTTAGGGGAAGAAATGTTAGAGAAAATACAAAACCATTTAAAATTTTAAAATTCAAACACATATGAAAAATGCAAAAAGTTCAAAAACATTGAAAAATACAAAAAGAATTCGATGTCACAAAAAGGAAATGATAGTACATCAGTGGACTAGCACAGTATGCTAAAGAAATGTAAAGTTTAGAAAGTGATAAATAAGTCTTACTGTGGATGTGTCGATAGGCTTAACACGTTCAGTAAACTGTTTTCGAGATATAAACTAAATTTTACAACTGCTTAATCTTTTGGATTAACATATCTTGGATATATGGACTTCCGAAATTTCGTTTGATAGATTGCCTGATTCTGAGATACGAGGTCTTTATAGTTAGTTGATATCTAGGGTATTATACAAGTTCTTCTGATTTTGCGGAAGCAATAGCCTAGAACTTCTATAATACTTTTGCTATTAAACCCCTAAACTGCATTCAATCTTGAAAAGTATCGAAAGATCTAATCATTTGCAGTGCTGAAAAGATTCCTTAAATGGAACACACCTTAAAGACGAGCCTTCATCTTTTTGTCTGTACGGTAGTACTAACCTGAGCTCTCAAGGTCTCGCATTAACCCAGATACAGATATCAATTACGCTATATTCACCTGTAAGATGAAATCTAGGGAATCTTGATACGGGAGTATATTCAAGAAGTGGGAACCGCAGATAAGTCAAGTTTCATAAATCATAACTTAACATATTTTGGAACAGTTGAGAAACGTGGTAAAGTTTAAAGTGGACAAACATATCGGCAATCTAGGTAAACAAGTTAAAAACTTAAAGTCATCTAAAGGTCAACGGTACTGGTGATATGTCTCAATTAACTGATATGATCCTTAGACACGAATTCACAAAAATATGTCTGTAAATATGTTTGTACATAGTTTACATTGTTTTGTACATAGTTTATCACCTTTACAGATTAAAACCAAAAAGATTTACAGTGTGTTTTAGCAAGATTTTATTTCTACATTGTTTTCAGCAAACAAATGTTGGAGAACGGATCTTCGGAGTCTAGTAAGGTGCTAAACTGGTGGGAATCTCATTGACAACGGGCTGGGAGCTAATATGTAAAATCTGAAAAACCAAAACGATGAAAAGTTCATTAATTTGAAACTTTGATTTTGAAAATATCAACAGTTTGTCCGCAACGGGTCAAACTGGGGTCATTAACTTGGACTCGGCAGACAAATCGGTTAACCAAGGTCATTAACTTGGACTTGGTCAACTGAGTGGATTTTCATAACTAGTAAAAAGTGGAAAGTTCAGGGACTAAATTGTAAAAAGTGGAAAATTTTGAAATTAGGGTTTGGCAAGTTCGGCCGAACTTGCTAAACTAAGAAAAGTTTAACAATTAAACAAGTTCGATCGAACTTGTGAGATGGACTATTATGAAAAAGGTTAAGTTCGCGCAGACTTCATGGGCTTTTGATTCATTGGGCTTGCAAGTTCGCCCGAACTTGCTTGGGTATTTATATCCAGCACGTGCGATCGAACTCATTACTTGCACCATTAACTCTCTGAGCGAACTTGATAGAATTTGAGCGATTGTGTGAATTTGGCAAAATCATACCGTTATACTGCCGAAATTTTTAGTTGATATTGGTGATTTGCACACGATTATCAATGGAAGAAGTGTGTAATCAATCTTTGATCTGTTATTTAGACCGATTTGATGAACTAAGATCTAAAAATGCTAAAATCTGATAGACCTAGGATATATTGAACCAAATTGAACTTAAAATCATGATCTACTACATAAATCGACCATGGATGACTGATAAATTTGATCTACAACATTTTCATCAAGTTCGACCGAACTTGTTAATAAAACATTGATAAATTTGATAAAACCACAAGTTCGATCGAACTCAGTATAAAATCTAAAATTTTGTTTTTGAATATAAGTTCGTTCGAACATATAAGATGAATTGAATTTGTGATTTAGTGTAAGTTCGCCCGAACTTATGATTGAATCATTGAACATGTATTTGAGACATGTTCGAGCGAACTTGTCTAAACTACTTGCAAAACCCACATCAAGTTCGCCCGAACTTGATGAAAATGTGTTGAAAAAATTTTGTAATTTTCTCATAATGTGTGCTAATT
Source organism: Scalesia atractyloides (assembly GCA_947069175.1). Classification (NCBI taxonomy): domain Eukaryota; kingdom Viridiplantae; phylum Streptophyta; class Magnoliopsida; order Asterales; family Asteraceae; genus Scalesia; species Scalesia atractyloides. The sequence continues at coordinate 36,561,463 of CAMTDV010000015.1, forward strand.
GGTTTTCTTTGTTTTTCAGGCTCAAGTACCAGCGCGGGTGATTTCTATGGATTTCTCTAAATTCCATAACACGTGTATCACGCTTGACAAGGCAATATGTCCATCGCTGAAGGAGTACGAAGGCATCCTAAAGTTGTTAAAGGAGTGTTCTATTCATCGAGCTATCACGGAGCGCACTATATCTTATCGTTCGGACACTTATCATTTTTAGATGAACGCGAGTCTCAGCGAAGATAAGAAGACTATTATTTTATCTATGCAAGTGGGGAATGAAGTAAAAGAGATTACCGTCACAGAGGATGATACTCGAAGGATCTTGCAGTTTAATGATGACAAAGACGATCCTATATTCTTAGACGAGAAGATGGGTCGAGGTTGTTTTTACAGGATGGTTTACAAGGGCAGTGTGAATAAGCCGACTCTGAAGAAAGGGGAAGTTCCTAACCCCTATAAGCTCCTGATGCATGCTATTATTCATACTTTCAGTCACCGTAAAGCGGGCCTAGACGTTGTGCAAGACTACATGGCCTGTATGGCAATGGCGTTGATTTTGAAAAAGCTGTTCAATTATTCAAAGCTTGTGTTTACGCATATGATGAAGAATATGGATGATTCAAGGTTATGTTTATATCCAAGATTCCTGCAGATACTAATCGATGAGAAATTCAAAAACATTGCACGTGATCCGAATGACGTCTTATATCTCAGTCACATTGATGAAACTATTGTCAAGAAGTTGATAAAGTTTCAAAAGCAAGATTCAGCACCTGTGGCAAAGCCAATTTTTAGGGCAATTAAAGATGAAAACTATATTGCGCCGGCTGACAACAAGTGGAGGGAAGACGTTAGCGGTGGAGAAAGAGTTGAATGATGAGAAAGAATGGTTTAAAGCTTTCAAGCCGAAAGCTCGCAGTGATTGGTTTCTTAAAGCTGAAGTTGAAACGCCTAAAAAGAAGCGAGCAGCTAAAAAGGTTGAAACGATGCTGATTGACAAAGATGAACCTGTTAATGTTCAAGCTGAAGCTGGTTCTAGCGCAACGATTGTTACTGAGAGTCAAAAAGTTGAGAAAACTACTCAAGAAGATGAGGTTATTTCTGCTACCTCTGAGAATAATGATGATTCTGATGATTCTCTTGAAAGCGTAAAAAGTTGTTGATGCCGAAGCTGAAAAAGAAAAGCTAACTAAAGGCGATGCTGATTATGTGCCTGAGTTTGAAAAAGATTATGAGGAAGAAAGGCCAAAGAAAAAGCCTAAGCGTGTGAAGTCTGCTACAGTATCAATGACAAAGACTACAGGGTCTCCATCAACAAAAGGCAAAAAGTCAAAGAAATCTCAAAAACCAGCTAGTCGCCGATACAAAGGAAAGCTGAAAAGCGCAGAAGTTACACAAGAACCTTCTTGCGCACAGGAGAAAGGAGTTACACAAGAACCTCCTACACAAGAACCTCCTGTTGATATTACATATGAAGCTGAACGTCTAGGAGTTACACAAGAACCTCCTGACACTGTATTGTTAGAGATTCCGGTGATGCAATATCCAGATCCAAAGTCTGTTCAACCTGAAGAATCTACACCGAAAACAACACCAAAGGCTGCTACTCCAAAGTCAACACGAAAATCTCCAAGATCAAATCTGTTTGGTCATATGCATAATGAGCCAATTAGTCTTCAAGATCTGAATGATTTCTTTCCCGACACTAATGTTAATCTTCTCGAAAAGCATGTGAAGATTTTAGAAGAGAAAATTCAACAGAATGAAGCTGAGGAAGCTGAACTGATAAAGAAAATGAATCAAAGCGCAGTAGAGAAAGAGTTGTTGGAAGATAAAGTCAAAGTGTTGGAAAATGAAAGGGAATTTTTCAAAGCCCTAATTGAGAGTCTGCAAGATGCTAATGGGAAGCTACAAACAGATATTGCTGATCTGAAAGCAATTCAAGCTCTAAACGATCAAAGGTTTACAAGGATGCAGAAAGTATTATCTAATGCTCTGAGTATTGATTTCATTGCTGAATATGATCGTGTAGACAGGCAAGAAGCAAAAGAGAGAGCAGAGGAAGAGCTTGCTGCTAATGGTAAAGGTAAAGGTGTTGAAGGTGAAGCACCTAAATCAGCTGAAGCTGCTGAAAAGCATGTTGATGAATCTGAAAAATCTTCTGAGTTTGATATTCTTAAGGTTGACGAATCTGTCAAGCCTTCTGATCCTGTAATTGCATCTAAAGAAAAGGACGATGAAGAAGCAGAAGATAAGGATAAAAAAATGATGACGACAAGAAAGATGATTATGATTATGAAGATTGGAATAATGCGGATGATGATGATGATCAGGGAGGAGTTAGTATGAAAATCAATGATGCAAAAGTCTCTGATGACTTTGATTATTCTTCTCTAATGGATGATGAATCAAACAAGATGGATGATCAAATTGAGGGGAGTTAGGGCAAACAGGGCCAACTGAAGAGATTGATGTGTCTGATGTTGATAGATTTTCAAAGCCTGTTGCTGCCGTACCCACAAAGCTGTTGATTTTGATGATGGAACACATCGTAGAGGAAGGCGAGTACGTGCACAATTAGACAAAAGAAGATTTGGCAAAGTTGATCGAAGTTGATGCTGAATCACTTGACTTTGATTTTGAAGAGCAAGTGATGAATGTTAACACGTTTGAGCCGAATGATTATCAGTATATACGAAGGTTTGAAGCTGATGAGTACAACAGAGTGATAGTAAAAGATTGGTCTTCAGATGATGAAAGTAATGAAACTTCAAAGTGCGTTGGTCCTAACACTGATAGTTTTCCTACTTTCGAGGAGATGTACAAGCAATTAAATGAAGATATGTTGAAAGAGAAAATCGAAGAATCGATACGTGAAGGTAAAGTTCCGAAACCAATGACGAAGGAGGAAATAGCTAAAGCTAAGAAGTCCTGGTTCAAAGAGATGCCGCGCGAACGTAAGTTTCGACGTCCTCTAGCATTCTTTACCAGAGATAAAGATGTGTCGTTGGGGGATATCCTATGTTGGGGGTGGTTCAAGGAGTTGAATGTGTATGCTATAAAACCTGAGTTTGGAGTGCAATACTTCAAATACTAAGCAGATTTCAAGACACTACTGTACTGGGATGTGGAGGAGCTTGTTCAAACTGTGAATGTCACATATCATATGAAATTTATTGATCAATAATTATGGAAGATGATCAAGTTTGAAGCGACAAAGGGGTTTAAGTATTGGAAGCCGTTTATTCCAGGACGTCGCATCAAAACAAATAAGTAGACAGGGGAAAAAGATATAACGTTGATTATGAAATGACCAAGAGCGATAAGAAACATGCCGTTGATGCCGATTGAGCAAAATTTCTATCCAGTGTTCAAGTGGTGGCAGATAGATCCAACCACATGTGAAGTTGTTATTGTTTACGATTTGAAGAACATCTGGATATCACAAAGGAAAGAGTTGAGATATTGGGGTTTCAAGACATGAGGGGGTTGTGGAGAACAATCAGGATACTAGACCCGATGTGGCTAGTGAATTGCTCGAAAGAAGACATCAAGTGCTTGTTTTACATCAAGATAGTTTTTGAAGCATGTGAGAAGAACAAGCCTTGCAATATCAAAGGGTCGTTAATGTATGCTATGCTCGAAAAGTTAACTCTGGAAGGATGTGGGAAACCAACTGGAGAGAGCTAGAGCGAGTGGAATTTCTGAAAGAAGAGAAACGTCTAGAAGCTATACACGAGAAAGGCAGGACGGCAAGGCTTATAAGGTTTCAGTACATGAACAAAGTGCCTCCTACAGATCAGACGCCAGATCTGAAGCAAGAACGACGAAAGAAGCCTTACAAGAACTTCTTTCGTCATGTTCGTTAATGTTTTTTTGAAGACAGAGTTTTTGAAGACTGATACAAGACGATATCCAAGGGGGACACTATTGTTGCAGAATGTCTATGTCTTAGTCTTATATCGAGTCTGTATAGATTAGAGTTGAATAGGCTTGCGAAACGAAGTATTTATGTAACTAGAGGACGAGTTCGCTGGAAAATGATATTGTATTATCAAGTTCGGCCGAATTTGCCTTGGCAAGTTCGCCCGAACTCATCCCTCCACCAACGAACATGCAACTCTATAAATAGCTAGCTAGTCTCTCTCATTTGTAACTTTGGCATCTTAGAGGCGAAGCTCTGTCAATTTGGAGACTTGACATTTTATCAATAAAATTGACCATTAATTTACTAATTCTTGTTGTTTGGTAATCATGTCGTAATATTTCCGCTATTATGGACATTAGATATCAAATCTAGGTTCCTATGTTATCATACAATACTCATCAGCTTCAAATCGTCGTATGTACTGATAATCATTTGGCTCAAACATCTTAACATTCATCACTTGCTCCTCAAAATCAAAATCTAGAGTTTCAGCATCAACTTCAATCAACTTAGCCAGATCTTCTTTAGTGTAGTTATGCACATACTATCCCTCTTCAACAGTATGTTCAAGAATAAGTATCAACGGTTTTGTTGGAACTGCGGCAACAGGATTAGCAATAGTGATAGCATTAGACATTTCAATATCTTCAGTAGGCCCTGTTTGCCCTGACTCCCCCTCAATCTGTTCATTCATGGCATTCGCTTCATCGTTTAGAAGATCAGTGAAATCAAAACTTTCATTCACTGTCGCATCCACCACTTTAATTCCTGTACCACTAGGATCATCATCGTTACCTCCATCGTGGTCAGAATTATCCTTATAATCATCAGTCGGTGGTTCATCATCTTTATCTTCATCATCCGCTTCATCATCGTCTTTTTCTTCAGTAGCAGATACAGGATAAGAAGTTGATAGGGAAGAAATTTGAAAAGTTTTCATATGTCAGATAGTTATCTCGAGTGTAAAAAGGGAAAGCAGATCAAGAAATCTCATCCAAGAAAGATTCTCAATTCGATAAAGTTGCCGCTCGAAAGACTTCATACGGATCTCTTCGGTCTAGTGAATATCCGAAGCATCTCTGGAGATCTCTACTGCTTGGTAGTAACAGACGATTATTCCCGATACACATGGGTATTTTTCCATGAATCAAAAGATGAGACGTTTGAAAACTTAGTGATTCTTCTCAAGAAACTTGAGAACCTATACCATCTTCCGGTGAGACGCATTAGAAGTGCCAACGGTATTGAGTTCAAAAACACAAAAATGAGGGAATTCTGCAATGCTAAAGGGATTTTGCACGAGTTTAGTGCACCCTACAATCCGCAGCAAAACGGTGTCGCTGAAAGGAAAAACAGAACTTTAATCGAAACTGCAAGAACCATGCTTGCAGACTCAAAGCTTCTAGTCAGCTTCTGGAGTGAAGCAGTTGCAATGGCTTGTTACACACTTAACAGAGTCTTAATAGTCAAACCAATGAAGAAGACCTATTTTGAGATGATCAACCGACGGAAACCGAATTTGAAGTTCTTAGAACCATTTGGATCTCCATGTACTGTAATCGATCAAGATCGCAAATTTGGGGCTAAATCACTCGAAGTTTCTTTGTCGGATATGCAAGTCTGCTACGAAGAGTGTATATTCCCTCGTTGAGAAGAGTAATTGAAGCACAGCATGTTGATTGTTTTATCTATACGGATCCTGTTCAGAGAAAAGGTGATGCATGGTTATTCAACTATCAAGACTTGTGGAAATCATTTGATTTGCCTAAAGAACCATCCGATGAAGAAATTGCCGCTCTTTATTATCTTCATCAATCAACAAATAAAAAGCAAATCGTCAGACCAATTGTGGTTAATCAACCCACGTTGGGATCATCTTCTTCTACTGCTAGTTCAAGTAATAGCAGTGGTCAAGCAACTCAAATAGAACAAGTGACACCGACTACAGAACTAGTCAATACTATAGTGAATCCTAATCTTTCTGAAGCACAGAGTTCAGACTCGGACGAGGCTCCAACATTCGATGCCGATGGAGAATCTTCTTCAGATGAAGAAGCAGAGTAGATTACATGTTTAATGAATGAATCTGCAAGCCCGAGTGGTGCTCTTGAGGTTGAAGTAGTGGTAGATCAAAATATCACAAATCAAGAGAATACTGTGGTTGTTCCAGGCGACGTGATGCCAAGATCATATTCCTATCATCCATCAAATTCTATAATATGCGAATTACAAGCTGGTGTGAGAACACGGAGTTAAATAAACGAAGCTTTGAGCTGTTTCTATACTCGTGTTGCTCCAATTCAAGAGTATTGCTACTATTCATGTTTCATATCTCAGATAGAGCCAAAGAGTGTTTCTGAAGCTTTAGGCGATGAAAACTGGGTACAAGCAATGCAAGAGGAACTGTTGTAGGTCTGTTATACGACCTTTTAATGACTTTACGTTTTAAACTTGTTTACCTAGAGTGTCGATATGTTTGTCCACTTAAACTTTAACACATTTCTCAATTGTTCTAAGATATGTTAGTTCGAATTATGAAATGTAGGACCGATCCTCGATGCTTAGGAACCTAAATTTGATATCTAACGTCCATAATAGCTGAAATATTACGTCGTGTTACCAATAGACAAGAACTAATCAGTTAATCGTCAGTTTCATTGATTAAACGTTTAGATTACATACTGACGGAGCTTCGCCTCTAAAATACCAATGTTACAAATGAGACACACAAGCAAGGTATTTATAGGTTAAAAGTTCGGCCCAACATGTGTAAGTTCGCCCGAACTTGCCTATGCAAGTTCGGCCGAACATGCTTAAACATGTTATCGCATGGGCGAACTTGGCTAAGACTCTTCATAAATACTTCTTAACCTAGCCTATCCAGCTCTATACAATACAGACTCGATATAAGACTAAGACATAGACATTATGCACCAACAGACTCCCCCTTGGATATCGTCTTCGTCTTTTATCAGTCTTCAAAACTCTGTCTTCATATAAACATTAACGTACTCGACCAAAGAAGTTCTTGTACGGATTCTTTCGTCTCTCTTGTTTCGGATCCGGCGTTTGATCAATTGGCGATGGACTTTTAAAGTTAGCCATCTTGAGCGAACTTTGTCGTACCGTTTTTTCCATCTTTTCTTTAATTGCCTCACTTCTAGTTTCTTCCTTTAAGAATTCAACTCTTTCCAGATCCCTCCCCTTTGTTTGCCACATCTTCCCTGAATTCACTTCACGTGCATAGCAAACGTTGACAACTTCCTGTACTGCATCGCTTGTACCTTTTCTCATTCTTCAAAAACAATGTTGCTGTAGAAAAGGCATTTTATATCTTCTCTCGAGCAGTATACCAACCACATAGGATCGAGAATCCTTATCGTCCTCCACAATCCTCTCATACCTCGATAACCCATCACTTCAACTCGTTCCTTAGCAATATCTAAGTGATCTTCAAACTTTAATACAATCACTGCTTCACAAGAAGCTAAATCAATCTGCCACCACTTGAATAACGGATAAAAGTTCTGTTCGATCGGTATAAGTGGCATATTCCTCATAGCTCTAGGACGTTTCATGATTAACGTTATGTCCTTTCTCCTGTAACCTTGTTAATCTTATTCTTCGCCTCGGAATAAACGGCTTCCAGTGATTCCGACCTTTTTCAGCTTCGTACTTTATCATTTTCCATTACAATTGATCAACTATCTTCATCTGATAAGTAACATTCACTGTTTGCACTAGCTCTTCCATATCCCAATACGGCAAAGTCTTTAAATTAGCAAGTTATTTAAAGTATTACACTCCAAACTCTCTTTTGATTGCATATACGTTGAGCTCCTTAAACCATCCCCAACTCAATATATCTCCCAAAGAAACATTTTTATCTCTGGTGAAGAATGCTAGTGGACGTCGAAACTTATGTTCACGAGGCATCTCCTTGAACCAGGTCTTTCTCGCTTCAGCTATCTCCTCTTTAGTCATTGGCCTAGGAAATTTTCCTTCACGTAGCTCTTCAGCAATTCTATCTTTTAACATATCTTCATTTAGCTGTTTATACATTTCTTCGAATGTAGGAAAACTTTCTAAATCCTGACCAACATACTTATCTTTCTGTTCTGTTTCATCATCTGAGGACCAGTCTTCAACAATCACACGATTATACTCATCGGCCTCAAACCTTCTTTCGTACGATGCTCTTTTCGCTCAAATGTATTGACATTCATTATCTCTTCAAAATCAAACTCAAATTCTCAACTTCAGCTTCAACTAGCTTCGCCAGATCTTTTTCGAATAATTATGTACAAACTCACCTTCTTCAACATTATGTTCCAACATCAATATCAAAGGCTTCGTAGGTACTGCAGTCACAGGCTTCACAAAACGATCAACATCTAATAGATCAATATCATCTGAAGGCCCTTTTTGCCCTGACTCCCCCTGGCTTTTATCTTCCATTCAATTAGATTCATCATTTTCAGACGTAGCAGAAATTACTTCTTCTTGAGTCGACTTCATTGTTTCTTGACTCTCATTAACAACTGCTGTGACATCCCGGTTTTTCGGATAACTTAAACGCAATACTTGTCGAATAAATTATGTGCTACGTATTAAACATTTATAAGTTGGTGCGTTATTATGTGATATCCGAGTTCGTGTTTTATGTTAGTTATAATGTATAGACGTAGTAAATAAACAAATGAATCGAGCCGAACCGCGACATGAGCCGGCCTCTTTTCTTGCGACTCAAGGAACTAAACTTGGGGATCAAGTTTTAAACCCAAACCATCCGGTCGCGAGCAAACAACTCAAACCGACCCACCCAAGTCCTTTCGGCCGCGAGAACAAACCCAAACCGCAACCCATTCCCTTCCCTCATCTCTTGCGCCTATATATACAAGCACATGCATGCTTTCTTCACAACACAAAAACCCTAATATCTAAAGAAGCCGACGGCAGCCTTGCTACACTCCCCTCGGTCGCGAGACCAGCCCCTTGTCCACCTCCTCGATCGCAAACAGCCCTCTTGTCCCTTGATCGCGAGCAGCCCTCCTTTCAGTCCCTCGACCGCAAGCAGCTTGTTACAACTCCATCTTCATCCTCGGTCGCGATTCTTTTGATCATTGGTTCCTCATCTCACTCACGGCTCATTGATCTTGTTAATAAAGGTTAGGATTATAATTGTTTGCAAGATCATATTCGGATTATATGCTTGAATGTAGTGTTATGTTAGCCGAATTATTGATGATGTTTGCAAGTTGATGTTTGTTCGAAATCTGGAAACATAGGCTGTGTTTTGTTAATAAAAACTAGAGATTATGATTAGGGTTTGCATGGATATGATATATGTATTGATCTATGATTGGAAAAATCAGTTCTTGATCGCCTAGGTTCATTGTATCGACGGTTATTGCGAATTAGTTGTGATAAAATGCTGAAACAGGTTGCTGAATGATAGTTACAGCCGACTTCAACTGGCTGTAACTCGGTCATTAGTTGTCGAAAAACGGATTTTCTGAAGTCTAAACATAGAGATTTGAATAACGAATCTAATGGCGCTGGATTCATATTTTTCTGAAGTCGTTTGATATTTTTAAGTGGCCAATTAAGTTCAGTAACTAAAGCTGTGGAAATCCTGAAATTTTGTTAGTTGTTTATCGAGTTGGATTTTATAATCTGTAGGGAGTCGAATCATGAAATTTGTACAGCAACTAGGTATGGAAATTTCCGGGCAACTCCCACTGGAATTTTGTTAATTGGACGATCGTGATTTTTTAAATAAATTCTTCCGTGGACTACAGTCAGAAAGCGACGAATCTGACTGCAGCCTAGTATATTAATATTTATGGATAATTGGTAAAGTATTAGGACTTGAAAAATTTATATAAATTTCTACAGTATAGTTGTCACCTGCTGTAAAATAATTGGAATTTTTTGAACGTTGGAACTATTTTATAAAAATTCTAGAAAACAGCCGAATTATGAGTATGTAAGCTGAAACTTGATAACTTGTGAATGTGTGCACCAAAGTGTTGCATGGATTAGATTATGTTCATGATAAATTGTTTTGATTACTATGATCACATGAGGATACTTGCATGCATGTTTGAGTGTTAGGAATTTTGATTGTGTGTATCACTTTGTGCGTAAATTAAGTGTAGAATTTGTATTGGTGTGTTCACACACTGACTTGAAATCAATTGGTTTGTTAGAACGCAATTAGCGGTCCCATCATTTACAACTTCTGGGTTACACTAACCGAGCAACTAAAGGTGAGTTCACGGCCCCTAACTTTATCCGGTTTTTAAACAACAGGGGGAGAAACATGTATACACTCTTCAACTCAATCTCTTTACGTTATACGAAATCAACGTCACATAACTATTCGGTAACTAAGTTGATGTTAATGTAACGTTATGGTCACTAAGCAGCTATATCACATAAGTCCTCGACAATCTCTCGGATCGTTAGTATTGGGTTTAAATAGCGGGGATATTATAAGTAGTACTACTGGGCCCGACAAGACCCATCCGAGCTAGTCGCGCTAGCCGACCGGGTATGGTCAACGGGTGAATAATTTGGCCTAACTTCGCCATGGTCAGTGATAGGCCTGGCAACACGGAGGTACAATAGTCAGCTTCGATCGCGAACACTTACGTGACATAACTTTAGGCTAGCTACCTATATATGTTAACATTGAACTTAATTACGAATCAACTATATTATCCCGGGTTGAGGATAATGGAAACAACAACTATATTATCCCGGGTTAGGGATAATGGAAACAACAACTTTATTATTCCGGGTTTGGAATAATGGAACATCATTATTATTCCGGGTAAGGAATAATGGAACCATCAGTATTATTCCGGGTTGGGAATAATGGAACCAAATCGTTATCCCGGGTAAGGGATAACGGGGGAAACAAACTCATAACCGAACAAACGAATTTATGAAAACCTGTGAACTCACTCATCTTAAATGTTGACACTTGTTTCTTTACATGTTTCTCAGGACGCTAGGAGCTCTAGGTGCACTCACTTGCATTGATCAAGACATCTTTTATCGAGTCTCATTTACAAACATTGTTTTGGGTTTTTCATTTGTTTTGGCGTTTGTGTTGGCGCCCGTTTCCCTACTTATTTTATGCTTCCGCTCAACCATAAAAACTAATGCGTCCGCTAAACATTGGTAACTAACTAAGACAATATAAAATCTACGATGAATGGTTAAACAAATGATTTTTGGAAAACGTATTATCAAATCATATAGAGTCGTTCGACGTACTAGTGTTTCAGATTCTGGTTTGTTCACACGCCTCGCGGTAAAACTCTGCAAGTGGAATTTGAGGGTGTGACAGATTGGTATCAGAGCCTCTAGCTATAGAGAACCAGGTTTGCATTAGAAGTAGACCTAAACTATAGCTGATTACACGACACTAGACTTAGTTTGGCACCGAACGGTTATATCTTGTTATGTGATGTACCACAACTATGTTATGTGAAATATGAATGCATAATTGAAACGAATGCAACTCGTAACTAACTACACAACCTAAAGGCAATGTCATCATCATCCTCATCATCATCCGACAAACTTACGCAACCAAGGGCGCCAGGAAAGGCACCTATGGTGGAACCCTTACCATCTTATGGCGTGGAGACACGCTCAGCTGCTAGGAAAAGACTCGCTCTAGGGAGGAGTCGTCCTCACGCCCGACCACCGCTGTGACGGTCGAACCGGTTAACTCGTTAGAAGTAGGGAACGACCTACTTAGAGATATGATAAGAAACAACAAGAACAATTAGAAAGAATGTAGGAAACCATCCTAGCACAGGGATGGATGATCCGACAACTGACAGGTAAAACTGGCTCGCTCGAGGAGGAGCAACATACGAGTAAGATAGCTCGTAACACTTTAGCCAGAGATCTACGTGCTGAGCAGATAAGAGCCGACTGGCTCGAAGACAGAGTCCTGGAATCTAGTTGGAGAATTCAGGAGCTAGAGCAAAATCAAGCACCTGCACCAGCACCGGCCCCTCCAATGCCGGTAGAGGATCTAGAGGAGGATCCAGAGGAGGAAGACCCAGCTGTAGAAGCTGGAAACGCCGCGGAGGATGACGGCAACGATCCGATTTGGGGGATGGAGACGTAGAAGACTGACACTTCTCGCTTATTTTTTTTTTACTTTCCTTCAGTCTATTTATTTTCTACTTAGATCTAAAATGGCAACTAGACGTCGCGGAAATCTCAACATGACGCCTTAAGAATTAGCCGCAATGATCCAAGAACACGTGAATGCTGCTCTGGCAGGTGTTCAAAACCCACCAGCAGCAGGAGGGGTCTTAACCCCTACAAGATGTTCCTCAACGCGAAACCAAGCAAATTCTCGGGGGCAGAAGGACCCATAGGACTTGTCCACTGGATCGAAAAATCTGAATCGGTATTTGAAATGTGCAACTGTCTGGAGGCCAACAAGGTCAAGTATGCAGCCTCAACACTGGAAGATGGGCACTAACTTGGTGGAATGCACAAGTCCAAACGCGTGGACTTATTGCTGCAAATGCAATGGCCTGGGTCGAGTTTAAGGCCCTAATCAAAGAGGAGTACTGTCCACGAGACAGAGTGTAACAGTTGGAGCAAACATTATGGAACCACAAAATGGTGGGATCTGAAATCGAAGCATACACAGCGAAACATCACGACTTGGTATTTCTGTGTCCCGATCTGGCCAACACTGTGGTTAAACGACTCGAGTTTTACCTTGGGGGTCTGGTTCCGGAGATTCAGGGTATGGTAATGGCTAGTAACCCTGCAACGGAGCATCAAGCAATCAGGTTGGCGCACAAACTCACCGATAAGGCGGTGGAACAAAAGAAGTTTCCAGCTCAGGGTACAACCGAAGTTGCCCCTGATAATAAAAGAAAGTTTGAAGACTCGTCTGTTCGACAGTCTTCGTCATCCCAGCCACAACAGGGGAACCAGAAACGGTTCAATCATTACAACAGCCACCGGGGTCACCAAAATCAGCCCGCCAACAACAACAACAACAACCAGAACGCAAGCGGCTATGCAGGTCGAAAGCCGCAGTGCAATCGCTGTAATCTTCATCATCACGGCCCTTGTGCCGGGAATCGCTGTCAACGATGTGGCAAGGTAGGACATGCGGCAAAGGATTATCGTTGGGAAATCATGTCTCGACAAAACCAAAATCAACCCCATGGTCAACAGCAGGGTGTTAACCGGGGATGCTATCAGTGTGGTAGCACTGCTCATTTCAAAAGAGACTGCCCACAGCTGCGTAACAACAACAACAATGGTGGGAACAACCACAACCACAATAACCACAACAACAGCAATAACAACAACAACAACAATGGAAATGGCGGCACAGGAGGTGCCAAAGGTCGCGCATTTACATTGGGCCGCGGAGAGGCCAGAAACGACTCGAACGTGGTCACCGGTAAGTTCCCCTTAATGAACATTTTGCTACTGTGCTTTTTGATACGGGTGCGGATAGGAGCTTTATATCTGAGTCTTTTAGGAAGAACCTAAATCTCACGCCTAAACCCTTAGAGACCCCTTATATCATAGAACTAGCCGATGGTAAATCTGTAGATGTGACTCATATAGTATCTGGCTGTCAACTCAAACTCGCGGGTCACACCTTTACCATTGATCTGATGACAACTACCGTGGGTAGTTTTGACGTGGTAGTCGGAATGGACTGGCTATCCGACGTCCAAGCTGAAGTTCTCTGCTTCGAAAAATCTATCCGTATTCCGCTCTCTAGCGACGAAATCTTGACGGTGCAAGGCGAGAAGGCAGGCGCCGTCACAAACATCATCTCTTACATGCAAGCGCAGAAGTATCTCCAGAGAAAGAAATCCTTCGCTTTACTCGCACTGGTTACCGAACAGCCTAAGGACGAGAAACGTATAGAAGACATCCCTATCGTCCGTGATTTTTCTGATGTATTCCCAGAGGAATTACCTGGTCTTCCACCCCATCGACAATTGGAGTTTGAAATCGAATTGGCAAACCATGCAACTCCTATTGCCAAGGCTCCATACCACCTAGCTCCAGCCGAGCTGCAGGAGCTGTTAGAAAAGGGATTTATCCGACCAAGCGCTTCGCCATGGGGAGCTCCAGTCCTTTTTGTCAAGAAGAAGGACGGGACCTTCCGCATGTGCATCGACTACAGGGAACTCAACAAGGTTACTGTCAATAACCGATACCCGTTACCTCGCATCGACGATCTCTTCGACCAACTTCAAGGGTCAAGCTACTATTCCAAGATTGATCTACGGTCCGGTTATCACTAGCTACGCGTCAGGGAGGAGGATATCGCTAAGACGGCATTTCGTACTCGGTATGGCCATTATGAGTTCTTGGTCATGCCTTTCGGTCTCACCAATGCACCCACGGTGTTCATGGACCTCATGAACCGTGTGTGTAAACCATACCTCGACAAATTTGTCATTGTGTTCATCGATGACATACTCATCTACTCTAAGAGTGAAGAAGAACATGCTGAACATCTACGATTACTGCTAGGATTACTTCAACAGGAGAAACTATATGCCAAGCTTTCGAAGTGTGATTTCTGGATTCGGGAAGTTCAGTTTCTCGGGCATATCGTAAATGAAAAGGGTATCCATGTCGACCCTGCCAAGATAGAAGCTATCAAAAACTGGGAAGCACCCAGGACACCGACAGAGATCCGCCAATTTTTGGTTTGGCTGGTTACTACAGAAGTTTCATCGAGGAATTTTCAAAGATCGCACAACCGCTTACTACCCTCACCCAAAAAGGCATCAAGTATGCTTGGGGTGACAAGCAGGAAGCGGCATTTCAATTGCTGAAACAGAAACTTTGCAGTGCACCCATTCTGTCCTTGCCGGAAGGGACAGATGATTTTGTAGTATATTGTGATGCTTCCATTCAGGGATTGGGATGCGTACTCATGCAACGCGATAAGGTCATCGCGTATGCGTCCCGCCAACTGAAGGTTCACGAGAAAAACTACACAACGCATGACCTGGAATTGGGAGCAGCAGTGTTTGCACTTAAGATTTGGAGACACTACCTCTATGGAACAAAGTGCACAATCTTCACAGACCACAAGAGCCTCCAACACATATTTGATCAGAAGGAGTTGAACATGCGACAGCGTCGCTGGGTCGAACTCTTGAACGATTATGAGTGTGCCATTCGGTATCACCCGGGTAAAGCTAACGTGGTAGCTGATTTCCTCAGTAGGAAGGAACACTTGAAACCTCGTCGGGTACGAGCATTACAGCTCACCATTCATTCGGGGTTACCCGAACAGAAACGCGATTCGCAGTTAGAAGCAGTTAAGGAAGAAAACATCAAGGCCGAATCGGTGGGAAAAATGGAACGCGATTGGGAAGTAAAACCCAATGGAGCCCGATATTTCATGAATCGCATATGGGTACCTCTCTACGGAAACCTCAGAGAGCTAGTCATGGACGAAGCTCACAAATCCCGATACTCTGTCCATCCTGGTTCGAATAAGATGTATCAAGACCTTAAAGCTGCGTATGGGTGGCCCAACATGAAAGCTGATATAGCCACCTACGTGAGTAAGTGTTTGACTTGTGCAAAAGTCAAGGTAGAGTATCAAAAGCCATCGGGGCTACTCCAACAACCTGAGATCCCAGTGTGGAAATGGGATCAGATTTCGATGGATTTCATCACTAAACTCCCGTGAACTTTGGGTGGTTGCGATACCATCTGGGTGATTGTGGATCGTTTAACTAAGTCCGCACACTTCCTAGCTATTAAAGAAACAGACAAGATGGAGAAGTTGACTCGCATCTACATTAAGGAAGTAGTTTCTCGGCACGGAGTGCCAACGTCCATCATCTCAGACAGAGATGCTCGCTTCACGTCCAACTTTTGGCAGTCACTTCAGAAAGCGTTGGGAACACGCTTAGATATGAGCACAGCTTATCACCCTCAGACTGATGGTCAAAGCGAAAGGACCATACAGACCTTGGAAGACATGCTTAGGGCATGCGTAGTAGACTTCGGGAATAGTTGGGAAATCCACCTGCCTTTAGTGGAATTCTCGTATAACAACAGTTACCATATAAGTATATCGGCAGCACCGTTTGAGGCATTATACGGTCGTAAATGTAGATCACCGGTCTGTTGGGCAGAAGTCGGTGACAGCCAACTTACAGGCCATGAGTTGATACTTGAGGCTACTGAAAAGATTGTACAAATCAGAAACCGCATGGCGGCGGCACGAGATCGACAGAAAAGCTACGCTGATCAACGACGCAAACCGCTCGAATTTCAAGTAGGCGACCGCGTCCTACTAAAGGTGTCACCCTGGAAGGGTGTAATCCGCTTCGGAAAACGGGGCAAACTAAACCCACGGTACGTAGGTCCGTTTGTGATCTTGAAACGTATTGGACCCGTAGCTTATCAATTAGACCTTCCTACCGAACTCAGTGGAGTTCACAACGTTTTTTTTCACGTGTCAAATCTGAAGAAGTGTCTATCAGATGAAACTCTAGTCATTCCATTGGATGAGATTCAAGTGGATGAACAACTGCACTTTGTGGAACAGCCTATCGAGATCATGGATCGTGAGATCAAGACTCGAAGGCACAGCAAGATTCCGATCGTTAAGGTTCGTTGGGACTCTAAGCGTGGACCGGAGTTCACGTGGGAAAGAGAGGACCAAATGAAAAGCAAATACCCACACCTCTTCACAACTGAGCAGCAAACTAACGATACCAGTAACTAAATTTTCGGGACGAAAATTCTTTCAACATGGGGATGATGTGACAACCTGGAAATTTCTCATACTTTCGCGTACCATTGTTAACTAAATCCTTGTGCATGGCACTTGGGAATCTTTGTGCATGGCACTTGGGAACTTCTTGTAACTTCGCATACCATCGTTAACGAACTAACTCTTTGTGTGTGGCACTCTAAACATGTACGCTGCATTCTAAACCGCGTTTACTCAATTTTCGGGACGAAAATTCTTTCAACATGGGGATAATGTGACATCCCGGTTTTTCGGATAACTTAAACGCAATACTTGTCGAATAAATTATGTGCTACGTATTAAACGTTTATAAGTTGGTGCGTTATTATGTGATATCCGAGTTCGTGTTTTATGTTAGTTATAATGTATAGACGTAGTAAATAAACAAATGAATCGAGCCGAACCGCGACACGAGCCGGCCTCTTTTCTTGCGACTCAAGGAACTAAACTTGGGGATCAAGTTTTAAACCCAAACCATCCGGTCGCGAGCAAACAACCCAAACCGACCCACCCAAGTCCTTTCGGCCGCGAGAACAAACCCAAACCGCAACCCATTCCCTTCCCTCATCTCTTGCGCCTATATATACAAGTACATGCATGCTTTCTTCACAACACAAAAACCCTAATATCTAAAGAATCCGACGGCAGCCTTGCTACACTCCCCTCGGTCACGAGATCAGCCCCTTGTTCACCTCCTCGATCGCAAACAGCCCTCTTGTCCCTTGATCGCGAGCAGCCCTCCTTTCAGTCCCTCGACCGCAAGCAGCTTGTTACAACTCCATCTTCATCCTCGGTCGTGATTCTTTTGATCATTGGTTCCTCATCTCACTCACGGCTCATTGATCTTGTTATTAAAGGTTAGGATTATAATTGTTTGCAAGATCATATTCGGATTATATGCTTGAATGTAGGGTTATGTTAGCCGATTTATTGATGATGTTTGCAAGTTGATGTTTGTTCGAAATCTGGAAACATAGGCAGTGTTTTGTTTATAAAAACTAGAGATTATGATTAGGGTTTGCATGGATATGATATATGTATTGATCTATGATTGGAAAAATCAGTTCTTGATCGCCTAGGTTCATTGTATCGACGGTTATTGCGAATTTGTTGTGATAAAATGCTGAAACAGGTTGCTGAATGATAGTTACAGCCGACTTCAACTGGCTGTAACTCGGTCATTAGTTGTCGAAAAACGGATTTTCTGAAGTCTAAAACGTAGAGATTTGAATAACGAATCTAATGGCGCTGGATTCATATTTTTCTGAAGTTGTTTGATATTTTTAAGTGGCCAATTAAGTTCAGTAACTAAAGCTGTGGAAATCCTGAAATTTTGTTAGTTGTTTATCGAGTTGGATTTTATAATCTGTAGGGAGTCGAATCATGAAATTTGTACAGCAACTAGGTATGGAAATTTCCGGGCAACTCCCACTGGAATTTTGTTAATTGGACGATCGGTGATTTTTAAATAAATTCTTCCGTGGACTACAGTCAGAAAGCGACGAATCTGACTGCAGCCTAGTATATTAATATTTATGGATAATTGGTAAAGTATTAGGACTTGAAAAATTTATATAAATTTCGAAAGTATAGTTTTCACCTGCTGTAAAATAATTGGAATTTTTGGAACGTTGAAACTATTTTATAAAAATCCTAGAAAACAGCCGAATTATGAGTATGTAAGCTGAAACTTGATAACTTGTGAATGTGTGCACCAAAGTGTTGCATGGATTAGATTATGTTCATGATAAATTGTTTTGATTACTATGATCACATGAGGATACTTGCATGCATGTTTGAGTGTTAGGAATTTTGATTGTGTGTATCACTTTGTGCGTAAATTAAGTGTAGAATTTGTATTGGTGTGTTCACACACTGACTTGAAATCAATTGGTTTGTTAGGACGCAATTAGCGGTCCCATCATTTGCAACTTCTGTGTTACACTAGCCGAGCAACTAAAGGTGAGTTCACGGCCCCTAACTTTATCCGGTTTTTAAACAACAGGGGGAGAAACATGTATACACTCTTCAACTCAATCTCTTTACGTTATACGAAATCAACGTCACATAACTATTCGGTAACTAAGTTGATGTTAATGTAACGTTATGGTCACTAAGCAGCTATATCACATAAGTCCTCGACAATCTCTCGGATCCTTAGTATTGGGTTTAAATAGCGGGGAAATTATAAGTAGTACTACTGGGCCCGACAAGCCCCATCCGAGCTAGTCGCGCTAGCCGACCGGGTATGGTCAACGGGTGAATAATTTGGCCTAACTTCTCCATGGTCAGTGATAGGCCTGGCAACACGGAGGCACAACAGTCAGCTTCGATCGCGAACACTTACGTGACATAACTTTAGGCTAGCTACCTATATATGTTAACATTGAACTTAATTACGAATCAACTATATTATCCCGGGTTGAGGATAATGGAAACAACAACTATATTATCCCGGGTTGAGGATAATGGAAACAACAACTATATTATCCCGGGTTAGGGATAATGGAAACAACAACTTTATTATTCCGGGTTTGGAATAATGGAACATCATTATTATTCCGGGTAAGGAATAATGGAACCATCAGTATTATTCCGGGTTGGGAATAATGGAACCAAATCGTTATCCGGGTAAGGGATAACGGGGGAAACAAACTCATAACCGAACAAACGAATTTATGAAAACCTGTGAACTCACTCATCTTAAATGTTGACACTTGTTTCTTTACAAGTTTCTCAGGACGCTAGGAGCTCTTGGTGCACTCACTTGCATTGATCAAGACATCTTTTATCGAGTCTCATTTACAAACATTGTTTTGGGTTTTTCATTTGTTTTGGCGTTTGTGTTGGCGCCCGTTTCCCTACTTATTTTATGCTTCCGCTCAACCATAAAAACTAATGCTTCCGCTAAACATTGGTAACTAACTAAGACAATATAAAATCTACGATGAATGGTTAAACAAATGATTTTTGGAAACGTATTATCAAATCATATAGAGTCGTTCGACGTACTAGTGTTTCAGATTCTGGTTTGTTCACACGCCTCGCGGTAAAACTCCGCAAGTGGAAATTGAGGGTGTGACAACTACAGTGCTAGATCCAGCCACTGCCTCAACATTCTCAGTCTCCTCCTCATCAACAAGCAAAGTTTTAGCTTTCTTTGATGCTCGCATCTTCTTTGGTTTATCAGCTTCATCTTTCAAAAACCATTCACTCCTTGCCTTTGGTTTGAATTCTTTAAACCACTCTCGTTTAGCTTTAAGCTCATTCTCATCGTCGCTATCTTCTTTTCTCCATTTATTTCCAAGTGGCGATACATAATCTAAATCTTTAATGCTCCGATACTGGTTTGGCTATAGGAGCTGAAGCTTGTTTCTGAAACTTGATAAGCTTCTTCACTGTGGTTTCGTCGAGATGAACCAAATAAAGAACATCATTTGGATCTTGAGCAATGTTGGGATACTTCTCATCGATCAGCATCTGAATAAATCTTGGATACAAACACAATCTTGAATCCTCCATATTCTTCGACATGTGTATGAACACCATCTTAGAAACATTAAACGGCTTCTTCAAAATAAGCGTCGTTGCCATGCTAGCCAAATAATCTTGAACATCATCTAAACCGGCTTTGCGATGGCTGAACGTGTGAATAAGAGCATGCATCAAAAGTTTATAGGGGTTTGGCACTTCCCCTTTCTTCAGCGTTGGTTTATTCACACTTCCCTTATAACCCATGCGGAAAAAGCATCGGCGAACCATCTTCTCATCTAGATGAATCAGATCATCTTCTTTATCCTTAAGCTCCAAAATCCTTCGGATATCGCCTTCAGTAACTGTGATCTGCTTTATCTCATCACCAACTTGTACTGTAAAAGAGATCGTCTTCTCGTCAGCGTTTAGACTCGCGTTCATCTAGAAGTAACAATATGAGATCGATAAGAAACGGTGCGCTCAGTAATTGCACGGCGAATATGACTATCTTCAAGAAACTTCAAAATGCTGTCATATTCTTTCAGCGATCGACAAATAGACTTGTCAAGTGTGATGCATGTATTATGAGTTTTGGAAAACTCAACTGAGATAACACACGCTGGAACCTGTGCATGAAAAACGACATAAAACAATTAGCACGTTTTTCGAGGAAAAATCACAAAATTTTTTCTAACACTTTAATCATGTTCGGCCGAACTTGATTAGTATTAAACACACTGATTTTACCAAGTTCGGCCGAACATGTAACAAACATGTTCAAACTTTTTTCAAATGCAAGTTCGGGCGAACTTACAGTTTTTATTAATCAATTTTTCCTAAGTTCGGCCGAACATGTATGAGACACATGTTATTATTAAAGAACAAGTTCGGGCGAACTTACAATACAAACAAATCAATTTTTGTTAACATAAGTTCGGTCGAACATGTTTAGATAAAAAATATTTCAACACTCAAGTTTGGTCGAACATGTTTCTGATTCATTCAGTTGTGTTTTGGACAAGTCCGGTCGAACTTGACAACAAGTTCGGCCGTCGTCTTCTTCAACAAATCAACCAAAATCAAACATACAAAAGTGCATTTCAGTTCAATCAAAAACAATTTCACGGTCGATTTTAAGTATAGACAAAGATCTATGTTTAATTTTGTCCAATAACACCTAAAACTATCAGATTTTAAGTTTTTAGATTTGGTTTGTTTATTAACAGTTCTATTCATGGATTATTCTCAAATTAGTACCTCTGCCATAGTAATTGGTGTGCTAATCACCAAAAACTAACTTCAATCGGATAGTATAACGGCTCAAAAGTACCAATTTCTCACAAATTATCTCAAAACGCTCAAGTTCGCTCAAAACATTCTGATAACAGATAAATGAGTTCGGCCGAACTTGAATGGTATTTATACCATGTCAAGTTCGGGCGAACATGCTAAGCCCATCTCAAAATCCCAGACTAAGTTCGAGCGAACTTATTGTAAAACTAATAATCGGCCATCTGCAAATTCGGTCGAGCTTGCTGATTGTTAAGCTTGAATTGTTTAGCAAGTTCGGCCGAACTTGCCAAACCTCAAAATTTCAAACTTTTTTTCAAAATTTTCATTTTTCACCTTGAACTTTCCAACTTTTTATCAGTTATGAAAATCCACTCAGTTGACCAAGTCCAAGCTAATGACCTTGGTTAACCGATTTGTCTGCCGAGTCCAAGTTTGTGACATCCCGGTTTTTCAGGTATCTTAAACGCACTACTTCACGGTTATTCATTCCTACGCTAATTTGATTCGGAGAATGAAATTACACGCTCGAAATAACTACGCTAACTTTGTGAACTTATCGAATGAATTACGTGCTATGTGTTATTAGACGTTTATAAGTTTTGTGAGTTATTATATCATGTTTTGATTTCGTGATTATTAGTTTATAAAAAAAATATATATTAAATAAATGGCCGAACCGAACCGAGCCGCGAAACGTGTCGACCTCACTTCCTTGTGGCCCAAGTAACTAGCCTAAACTTGAGGCCGGAGTTACCCACCCAAATCCTCTTGTGCGGCCGCAAGCCCACCTCACCCTTTCTCCTTTTCTTTTTTTCCCTTGTTTGTATAAATAGGCATGCATGGGTTATGTTTCAAAAGAAAAAAAAAACACACACACAAAGCCTAGCTCCAAAGAGCCGACGACAGCCCTCTCACTCTTTCTCTCGATCGCAACCTCCTCCAAAACCCGAAGTGATTCCAATCTCGTTCAAGGTTCGTTAATCTTCATCGTTGCAAGGTTAGGGTTTTCATTATTTCGCAAATCACATTAGGGTTTATGAACTGCGGATCATGCTTTTATGTAATGGTAGAATCATTGTTATGAAAGTGTTATGACGTTTAGTTCGATTAATTGTGCGAGTTTTGTGATTATGATGTTTAGTTGGATACAAGTATCATAGGCTGCGTTTTGTGATAAAAATCATATTATATGATTAGGGTTTGCATGAGTATGATGTACATGATGATATGTGACTAATAAATCTGTTCTTGATCATTTATATTTAACGTCTCGATCGTTTAAGCGTGTTCTATTGCGATAAAAGTCGAACATAGGTTGTTGAATGGTGTTTACAGCCAACTTCAATTGGCTTTAACTTGGTTATTATTTATCGAAAAGTGGATTTTCTGAAGCCTAAGACGTATGTTTTTGAAAAACGCTTCTAATGGCGCTGGATTCATATTTTTCTGAGGTCGTTTGATATTTTTAAGTGGTCGTTTAAGTGCAGTAACTGAAGCTGTGTAAATTCTGAAAATTTGCAGTAACTGAAGCTGGGTTGGGTCACGAAATTTGTACAGCAACTGGAGATGGAAATTTCCGGGGAACTCCCACTGGAATTTTGTCAATTGGATGAACGATGATTTTTAAATAAATTCTCCCGTGGACTGCAGTCAGAAAGCGACGAATCTGACTGCAGCCTAGTATATAAATGTTTATGAATAATTGGTAAAGTGTTAGGACTTGAAAAATTTACATAAAATTCTACAGTTTAGTTGACCCCTTCTGTAATAAAATTGGAATTTTTGGAACGTTGGAACTATTTTATAAAAATCCTTGAAAACAGCCTAGTTATGAGCGTACAAGCTGAAACTTGATAACTTGCGAATGTGTGTGCCAAAGTGTTGTATGAGTTGATTTGTGTTCATGATAAGTTGGTTTGATCACTATTTTGGTATGATAATACTTTGCATGCATGATTCTGTTTTCGAATTTGTTATCATGTGTGCCGCATTGTGTGTTAGTTATGTGTAGGGTTTGTATCAGTGTGTTCACACACTAACTTTAAATCGATTGACTTGTTAGGACGCAATTAGCGGTCCCATCATTTGCTACTTCTGTGTTACACTAACCGAGCAATTAAAGGTGAGTTCACAGCCCCTATTTTATCCGGTTTTAAACAACAGGGGGAGAAACATGTATACACTCTACAACTCTATCTCTTTACGTTATACGAAATTAACGTCGTTAAACTATTCGGTAACTAAGTTAATGTTAATGTACGTTATGGTCACTAAGCAGCTATATCACGGAAGTCCTCGACAAACTCTCAGATCGTTAGTATCGAGTTAGATAGCGGGGAAATTATAAGTAGTACTACTGGGCCCGACAATCCCCACCCGAGCTAGTCGCGCTAGCCGACCAGGTATGGTCAATGGGTGAATAATTTAGCCTAACTTTCGCCATGGTCAGTGATAGGCCTGGCAACACGGAGGCACAACAGTCAGCTTCGATCGCGAACACTTATGTGACATAACTTTAGGCTCGCTACCTACATGTTAACATTGAACTTAATTACGAACCAACAACATTATTCCGGGTTAGGAATAATGGAACCAACAACAATATTATTCCGGGTTAGGAATAATGGAACCAACAACAATATTATTCTGGGTTAGGAATAATGGAACCAACATCATTATTATTCCTGGTTAGGAATAATGGAACTATATCGTTATCCCGGGTTAGGGATAACGGGGGAAACAAACTTTTAACCGAACTAATGAACTTATAAAAACCTGTGAACTCACTCTTCTTTAATGTTGACACTTGTTTCTTTACATGTTTCTCAGGACGCTAGGAGCTCTAGGTGCACTCACTTGCATTGATCATTACATCTTTTTATCGAGTCTCATTTACGAATATTGTTAGGGTTTTCTTTCGTTTTGGCGTTTGTGTTGGCGCCCGTTCCTTTACTTTACTTTAATGCTTCCGCTCAACTTTAAAACTAATGCTTCCGCTAAACATTGAAACCAAACTAAGACAATTTAAAAATAACTATGAATGGTTAAACAAATGATTTTGGAAAACGTATAAACAAATCATATAGAGTCGTTCGATGTTACTAGTGTCTTGGATTCTGGTTTGTTCACACGCCTCGCGGTAAAACTCCGCAAGTGGAAATTGAGGGTATGACAGAGTGGTATCAGAGCCTCTAGCTATAGAGAACCAGGTTTGCATTAAAAGTAGACCTAAACTATAGCTGATTACACGACACTAGACTTAGTTTGGCACTGAACTGTGATATCTTGTTATGTGTTGTACTACAACTATGTTATGTAAAATATAAATGCATATTGTGATAAACGCAACTCGTAACTAACTAAACAACCCAACAGGCAATGTCATCATCATCATTTGACAAACCTTTACAACCAAGGGCACCGGGGAAGGCACCTATGGTCGAACCCTCACCACCTCATGGCGTGGAGACACGCTCAGCTGCTAGAAAAAGACTCGCTCTAGGAGAGGAGTCGTCCTCACGCCCAACCATCGCTATGCCGATCGAACCGGTTAACTCGTTAGAAGTAGGGAACGACCTACTTAGGGATATGATAAGAAAACAACAGGAACAACTAGAGGGAATGCAGGAAACTATCCTAGCACGGGGATGGAGGATACGACAATTAACGGGTAAGACTGGAGAGCTCGAGGAAGAGCAATATGAGAATAAGATAGCTTGTAACACCTTATCTAAAGATCTTCGTGCTGAGCAGCTGAGGGCTGACTGGCTCGAAGACAGAGTTCTTGAGTCCAGCTGGAGAATTCAAGAGCTAGAACAGAATCAGGCACCTTTACCAGTCCCCGCACCAGCACCGGCCCCTCCAGTGCCGGTAGAGGAAGAAGAGGAGGATCCAGAGGAGGATTCGGAGGAAGACCGCGGAGGATGACGGCAACGATAGCGATTTGGGAGATGGAGACGTAGAAGACTGACTCGTCTCGCTTATCCCATTTGCTTCCTTCAGTCTATTTATTTTTTCTACTTATGTTTGAACTTGAAATTTTATAGTTAAACTGATATGTTTGGTTGGCATTTTGGGAGACGTTGAAATCTTATTTAATCGAATATTCCTTTTGATTGTTTAATTTATTTGGGTTGACATAATTTGAGGGATTATTTAAGTATGGAGTAGGATAACTATATTGGATACATATACTTATCGGTGTGTGTTTATGTTGTCTTGCGAAGATCTAAAATGGCAACTGGACGTCGCGGAAACCTCAACATGACACCCGAAGAATTGGCCGCAATGATCCAAGAACACGTGAATGCTGCTCTGGCAGGTGTTCAAAACCCACATGCAGGTACCATTATTAAATTTTCATGGGAAAATCTAATAGTTGGGCTAGTAGACTTTCTCGCTGACTACCTATCCTCTGTCAGCAGGAGGGGGTCTTAACCCCTACAAGATGTTCCTCGATGTGAAACCGAGCAAATTCACGGGTGCAGAAGGACCCATAGGACTGGTTCGTTGGATTGAAAAGTCCGAATCGATGTTCGAGATGTGCAATTGCCTTGAGGCCAACAAGGTCAAGTATGCTGCCTCAACGTTGGAGGATGGGGCACTAACTTGGTGGAACGCACAAGTCCAAACGCGTGGACTTTTTGCTCCAAACGCAATGGCCTGGGTCGAGTTTTAGGTCCTAATCAAAGAGGACTACTGTCCGCGGGACAGGGTTCAGCAGTTGGAGCAAGCATTATGGAACCACAAGATGGTGGGATCTGAAATTGAAGCATACACAGCGAAACATCATGATCTGGTGTTCCTATGCCCCAATCTGGCCAACACCGTTGAAAAACGACTCGAGTTTTACCTTGGGGGTCTGGTCCCCGAGATCCAGGGCATGGTAATGGCTAGCAACCATGCGACTGAGCATCAAGCGATCAGGCTGGCGCACAAACTCACCGATAAGGCGGTGGAACAAAAGAAGTTGCCATCTCGGGGTGCAACTGAAGTGGTCCCTGATAATAAAAGAAAATTTGAAGACTCGTCTGCTCGACAGTCTTCGTCAGCCCAGCCACAACAAGGGAACCAGAAACGGTTCAATAATTTCAACAGCAATCGGGGTCACAATAATCAGCTCACCAACAACACCCAGAACACCAGCGGCTATGTGGGTCGAAAGCCGCAATGTAATCGTTGTAACCTCCATCATCACGGCCCGTGTGCCGGAAATCGCTGCCAACGATGTGGCAAAGTGGGACACGCGGCAAAGGATTGTCGCTGGGAAATCATGTCCCGACAAAATCAGAATCGGCACCCGGGTCAACAACAGGGCATTAACCGGGGGTGCTATCAGTGTGGTAGCACTGCCCACTTCAAACGAGACTGCCCACAACTTCGCAACAACAACAATGGTGGGAACAACAACAACCACAACCACAACAACAAAAATAACAACAACAACAATGGAAATGGTGGCACAGGAGGTGCCAAAGGTCGTGCATTTACGCTAGGCCGCGGAGAGGCCATAAACGACTCGAATGTGGTCACCGGTAAGTTTCCCCTTAACGAACATTTTGCTACTGTACTTTTTGATACGGTTACGGATAGGAGTTTTATAGCTGAGTCTTTTAGGAAGAACCTAAATCTCACGCCTAAATCCCTAGAGACCCCTTACGTCATAGAACTAGCCGATGGTAAATCTGTAGATGTGACCCATTTAGTATCCGGTTGTCAACTTAAACTCGCGGGTCACACCTTTTCCATTGATCTGATGACAACTACCCTGGGTAGTTTTGACGTGGTAGCCGGAATGGACTGGCTATCCGACGTCCGAGCTGAAGTCCACTGCTTCGAGAAATCTATCCGTATTCCGCTCTCTAACGATGAAGTCTTGATGGTGCAAGGCGAGAAGGCAGGCGCCGTCACAAACATCATCTCTTACATGCAAGCACAGAAGTATCTTCGGAGGAAGAACTCCTTCGCTTTTCTCACACTGGTCACCGAACAGCCTAAGGACGAGAAGCGTATATACGATATCCCCGTCGTCCGTGATTTTTCCGATGTATTTCCAGAGGAGTTACCTGGTCTTCCACCACATCGACAAGTGGAGTTTGAAATTGAATTGGCGAACCATGCAACTCCTATCGCCAAGGCCCCATACCGCCTAGCCCCAGCCGAGCTGCAAGAGCTGTCTACCCAACTTCAGGAATTGTTAGAAAAAGGATTTATCCGACCCAGTACTTCGCCATGGGGAGCTCCGGTCCTTTTTGTCAAGAAGAAGGACGGGACCTTCCGCATGTGCATCGACTACAGGGAACTCAATAAGGTCACTGTCAAGAACCGATACCCATTACCTCGCATCGACGATCTCTTCGACCAACTTCAAGGGTCAAGCTACTACTCCAAGATTGATCTACAGTCCGGTTATCACCAGTTACGCGTCAGGGAGGAGGATATCTCTAAGACGGCATTTCGTACTCGGTATGGCCATTATGAGTTCTTGGTCATGCCCTTCGGTCTCGCCAACGCACCTGCGGTGTTCATGGACCTCATGAACCGCGTGTGTAAACCGTATCTCGACAAGTTTATCATTGTGTTCATCAATGACATACTCATCTACTCTAAAGGTAAAGAAGAACATGCTGAACATCTACGATTACTGCTGGAATTACTTCAACAGGAGAAACTATATGCCAAGCTTTCAAAGTGTGATTTCTGGATTCGGGAAGTTCAGTTCCTCGGGCATATTGTGAACGAAAAGGGTATCCACGTCGATCCCGCCAGGATCGATGCTATCAAGAACTGGGAAGCATCCAGGACACCGACAGAGATCCGCCAATTTTTGGGTTTGGCTTGTTACTACAGACGTTTCATCAAGGGATTTTCAAAGATCGCGCAACCGCTTACCACCCTCACCCAAAAAGGCACGAAGTATGCTTGGGGTGACAATCAGGAAGCGGCATTTCAATTGCTGAAGCAGAAACTTTGCAGTGCACCCATTCTGTTCTTGCTGGAAGGGACTGATGATTTTGTGGTATATTGTGACGCTTCCATTCAGGGATTGGGATGCGTACTCATGCAACGTGATAAGGTCATCGCGTATGCGTCCCTACAATTGAAGGTTCACGAGAAAAACTACACAACACATGACCTAGAATTGGGAGCAGTGGTGTTTGCGCTTAAGATTTGGAGACACTACCTATATGGAACAAAGTGCACAATCTATACAGATCACAAGAGCCTCCAACACATCTTTGACCAGAAGGAGTTGAACATGCGACAGCGTTGCTGGGTGGATCTCCTGAATGATTATGAATGTGCCATTCGGTATCACCCGGGTAAAGCTAACGTGGTAGCTGATGCCCTCAGTAGGAAGGAGCACTTGAAACCTCGTCGGGTACGACCACTACAGTTCAGCATTCATTCGGGGTTACCCGAACAGATACGCGACGCGCAGTTAGAAGCAGTTATGGAAGAAAACATCAAGGCCAAATCTGTGGGAAAGATGGAACGCGATTGGGAAGTAAAACCCAATGGTGCCCGATATTTCATGAATCGTATATGGGTACCTCTCTACGGAGACCTCAGAAAGCTAGTCATGGACGAAGCTCACAAATCCCGATACTCTGTCCATCCTGGTTCGGATAAGATGTATCAAGACCTTAAAACCACGTACTAGTGGCCCAACATGAAAGCGGATATAGCCACCTACGTGAGCAAGTGTTTGACTTGTGCGAAAGTCAAGGTGGAGTATCAGAAACCATCGGGGCTACTTCAACAACCTGAGATCCCGGTGTGGAAATGGGATCAGATCTCGATGGACTTCATCACTAAACTCCCGCGAACTTTGGGTGGTTGCGATACTATCTGGGTGATCGTGGATCGTTTAAGTAAGTCCGCACACTTCCTAGCGATCAAAGAAACAGATAAGATGGATAAGTTGACTCGCATCTACATTAAGGAAGTAGTTTCTCGGCACGGAGTGCCAACGTCCATCATCTCAGACAGAGATGCTCGTTTCACGTCCAACTTTTGGCAGTCACTTCAGAAAGCGTTCGGTAAACGCTTAGATATGAGCACAGCTTATCACCCTCAGACGGATGGTCAAAGCGAAAGGACCATTCAGACCTTGGAAGACATGCTTAGGGCATGCGTGGTAGACTTCGGGAATAGTTGGGAAATTCATCTGCCTTTAGTGGAATTCTCGTATAATAACAGTTACCATACGAGTATATCGGCAGCACCGTTTGAAGCATTATACGGTCGTAAATGTAGATCACCGGTCTGTTGGGCAGAAGTCGGTGACAGTCAACTCACAGGCCCTGAGTTGATACTTGAGGCTACTGAAAAGATTGTACAAATCAGAAACCGCATGGCAGCGGCACGAGATCGACAGAAAAGCTACGCTGATCAACGACGCAAACCGCTCGAATTTGAAGTAGGCGACCGCGTCCTACTGAAGGTGTCACCCTGGAAGGGTGTAATCCATTTTGGGAAACGAGGCAAACTAAACCCACGGTACGTAGGCCCGTTTGTGATCTTGAAGTGTATCGGGCCCGTAGCTTATCAATTAGACCTTCCTACCGAACTCAGTGGAGTTCACAACGTTTTTCACGTGTCAAATCTGAAAAAGTGTCTATCAGATGAAACCCTAGTCATTCCATTGGATGAGATTCAAGTGGATGAACAACTGCACTTTGTGGAACAACCTATCGAGATCATGGATCGTGAGATCAAGACTCGAAGGCACAGCAAGATACCGATCGTCAAGGTTTGTTGGGATTCTAAGCGTGGACCAGAGTTCACATGGGAAAGAGAGGACCAAATGAAAAGCAAATACCCACGCCTCTTTGCAGCTGAGCAGCAAGCTAACGTTACCACCAACCAAATTTTCGGGACGAAAATTCTTTCAACATGGAGATGATGTGACAGCCTGGGAATTTCTTGTACCATTGCTAACAAACTGAATCTTTGTGCGTTGCATTCTAAACCTGTGCGTTGCATTCTAAACCGAGTTTACTCAATTTTCGGGATGAAAATTCTTTCAACATGGGGATAATGTGACATCCCGGTTTTTCAGGTATCTTAAACGCACTACTTCACGGTTATTCATTCCTACGCTAATTTGATTCGGAGAATCAAATTACACGCTCGAAATAACTACGCTAACTTTGTGAACTTATTGAATGAATTACGTGCTATGTGTTATTAGACGTTTATAAGTTTTGTGAGTTATTATATCATGTGTTGATTTCGTGATTATTAGTTTATAAAAAAGAATATATATTAAATAAGTAGCCGAACCGAACCGAGCCGCGAAACGTGTCGACCTCACTTCTTTGTGGCCCAAGTAACTAGCCTAAACTTGAGGCCGGAGTTACCCACCCAAATCCCCTTGTGCGGCCGCAAGCCCACCTCACCCTTTCTCCTTTTTCTTTTTTTCCCTTGTTTGTATAAATAGGCATGCATGGGTTATGTTTTCAAAAGAAAAAAAAAACACACACACAAAGCCTAGCTCCAAAGAGCCGACGACAGCCCTCTCACTCTTTCTCTCGATCGCAACCTCCTCCAAAACCCGAAGTGATTCCAATCTCGTTCCCGGTTCGTTAATCTTCATCGTTGCAAGGTTAGGGTTTTCATTATTTCGCAAATCACATTAGGGTTTATGAACTCTTGATCATGCTTGTATGTAATGGTAGAATCATTGTTATGAAAGTGTTATGATGTTTAGTTCGATTAATTGTGCGAGTTTTGCGATTATGATGTTTAGTTGGATACAAGAATCATAGGCTGCGTTTTGTGATAACAATCATATTATATGATTAGGGTTTACATGAGTATGATGTACATGATGATATGTGACTAATAAATCTGTTCTTGATCATTTATATTTAACGTCTCGATCGTTTAAGCGTGTTCTATTGCGATAAAAGTCGAAAACAGGTTGCTGAATGGTGTTTACAGCCAAATTTAATTTGCTGTAACTTGGTTATTATTTATCGAAAAGTGGATTTTCTGAAGCCTAAAACGTATATTTTTTAAAAACGCTTCTAATGGCGCTAGATTCATATTTTTCGGAGGTCGTTTGATATTTTTAAGTGGTCGTTTAAGTGCAGTAACTGAAGCTGTGTAAATTCTGAAAATTTGTTAGATGTTTATCGAGTCGAATCTCAAAATCTGTAGAGGGTTAGGTCACGAAATTTGCACAGAAACTGGAGATGGAAATTTCCAGGAAACTCCCACTGGAATTTTGTCAATTGGATGAACGATGATTTTTAAATAAATTTTCCCGTGGACTGCAGTCAGAAAGCGACGAATCTGACTGCAGCCTAGTATATAAATGTTTATGAATAATTAGTAAAGTGTTAGGACTTGACAAATTTACATAAAATTCTACAGTTTATTTGACACCTTCTGTAAAAAAATTGGAATTTTTGGAACGTTGGAACTATTTTATAAAAATCCTCGAAACCAGCCTAGTTATGAGCGTAAAAGCTGAAACTTGATAACTTGCGAATGTGTGTGCCAAAGTGTTGTATGAGTTGATTTGTGTTCATGAGAAGTTGGTTTGATCACTATTTCGGTATGATAATACTTTGCATGCATGATTGTGTTTTTGAATTTGTTATCATGTATGCCGCATTGTGTGTTAGTTATGTGTAGGGTTTGTATCAGTGTGTTCACACACTAACTTTAAATCGATTGACTTGTTAGGACGCAATTAGCGGTCCCATTATTTGCTACTTCTGTGTTACACTAACCGAGAAATTAAAGGTGAGTTCACGGCCCCTATTTTATCCGGTTTTAAACAACAGGGGGAGAAACATGTATACACTCTACAACTCTGTCTCTTTACGTTATACGAAATTAACGTCGTTAAACTATTCGGTAACTAAGTTAATGTTAATGTACGTTATGGTCACTAAGCAGCTATATCACGGAAGTCCTCGACAAACTCTCGAATTGTTAGTATCGGATTAGATAGCGGGGAAATTATAAGTAGTACTACTGGGCCCGACAAGCCCCACCCGAGCTAGTCGCGCTAGCCGACCAGGTATGGTCAACGGTTGAATAATTTAGCCTAACTTTCGCCATGGTCAGTGATAGGCCTGCCAACACGGAGGCACAACAGTCAGCTTCGATCGCGAACACTTATGTGACATAACTTTAGGCTCGCTACCTACATGTTAACATTGAACTTAATTACGAACCAACAACATTATTCCGGGTTAGGAATAATGGAACCAACAACAATATTATTCCGGGTTAGGAATAATGGAACCAACATCATTATTATTCCGGGTTAGGAATAATGGAACTATATCGTTATCCCGGGTTAGGGATAACGGGGGAAACAAACTTTTAACCGACCTAATGAACTTATAAAAACCTGTGAACTCACACTTCTTTAATGTTGACACTTGTTTCTTTACATGTTTCTCAGGACGCTAGGAGCTCTAGGTGCACTCACTTGCATTGATCAAGACATCTTTTTATCGAGTCTCATTTACGAATATTGTTTGGGTTTTTCTTTAGTTTTGGCATTTGTGTTGGCGCCCGTTCCTTTACTTTACTTTAATGCTTCCGCTCAACTTTAAAACTAATGCTTCCGCTAAACATTGAAACCAAACTAAGACAATTTAAAAATAACTATGAATGGTTAAACAAATGATTTGTATAAACAAATCATATAGAGTCGTTCGATGTTACTAGTGTCTCGGATTCTGGTTTGTTCACACGCCTCGCGGTAAAATTCCGCAAGTGGAAATTGAGGGTGTGACAAAGTTAATAACCCCGGTTTGACCCGTTACGAACAAACTGTTGATATTTTCAAAATCAAAGTTTCAAATTAATGAACTTTTCATCGTTTTAACTTTTCAGATTTTAACAGATTAGCTCCTAGCTATTGTTAAAGAGATTCCCACCAGTTCTAGCATCTTACCAGACTTCAAAGATCCGTTCTCCAACATTGGTTTGCTGAAAACAATGTAGAAATAAAATCTTTTTGTATTTTTGTAAGTTTATGCTAAAACACACCGAAAATCTTTTTTTTTTAATCTGTAAAGCTGAAATATAATGAAATAAGCAATGTAAACTATGTACAAACATATTTACAGACATATTTTTGTTAATTCGTGTCTAAGGATCATATCAGTTGATTGAGACTTATCACCAGTACCGTTGACCTTTATATGACTTTAAGTTTTAAACTCGTTTACCTAGATTGTCGATATGTTTGTCCACTTAAACTTTACCACATTTCTCAAATGTTTCAAGATATGTTAAGATAGAATTCATGAAACTTGACTTATCTATTGTTCCCACTTCTTGAATATACTCCCTTATCCAGATTCCCTAGATTTTATCTTACAGGTGAATATAGCGTAATTGATATCTGTATCTGGGTTGTGCGAGACCTTGAGAGCTCAGGTTAGTACTACCGTACAGACAAAGAGATGAAGGCTCGTCTTTAAGGTGTGTTCCACTTAAGGAATCTTTTCATCATTGCATATGATTATATCTTTCGATACTTTTCAATATTGCATGAAATTTGGGGGTTTAAAGTGAAAGTATTATAGAAGTTCTAGGCTATTGCTTCCGCCAAATCAGAAGAACTTGTGTAATACCCCAGATATCAACTATCTATAAAGACCTTGTATCTCAGAATTGGGCAATCTTTCAGACAAAATTTTGGAGTACTAAGTCCATATATCCAAGATGTGTTAATCCACAAGATTAAGCAGTTATAAATTTAGTTTATATCTTGAAAACAGTTTGCTGAACGTGTTAAGCCTATCGCCACATCCGCAGTAAGACTCGTTTATTACTTTTTTAAAACTTTACTTTTTTTAGCATACGATAGTCCACTGATGTACTATCATTTCCTTTTATGACACTGAATTCTTTTTGTCTTTTTCAATGTTTTTGAACATTTTGAATTTTTATATGTTTTTGGATTTTAAATTTTTTGAATGTATTTGTATTTTCTCTAACATTTCTCCCCTAAAATCAAAAACATCTTTTTGGATTTTAGTTTTTAATAAAATTCTAAACTAGAAAGATATTTACAAACCAATGTGGATCACGTGAACTCGTCATCCGATTCGTATTCAACCCCAGCATCCGCACTTGTCAGCAAATTCTCAACAAGTATTTCAACCATGATAATGAAAATTGTTTGGTATAAAAATCAGCCTTTTGTTCGTCGGTGTGGATTTTTTCTATTCGTACCAATTTCTTTTCGTAGCAATTACGAATTAAATGATAACGAATTTCAATGTGTTTTGTATGTGAGTGATGAACCGGATTTTTAGTTATATCGATGGCTGCCTTGTTATCAACATACAGCGGAGTGTCTAGAAATTGCAGACCATAGTCTCTCATCTGTTGTTGAATCCACAGAATCTATGAACAACAACTGGAGGCCGAGATATATTCAGCTTCACAGGTAGAGAGAGCGACCGTGGTCTGTTTCTTACACTACCAGGATACCATTCTTGTTCTGAAGAACTGGCATCCCGCTGTAGGTTATTTTGAGTTCAACTTATCTACACCAAAATCGGAATCAGCATAGCCTGTGAGATCGAAATTGTCGTTCTTCGGGTACCATAAGCCGGTGCTTGGGCATCCTTTAAGATATCTGAAGATACGCTTCATGATCTGCATGTGTAAGATCCTCGGGCTTGACTGATATATGGCGTATAGGCAGGTTGGATACGTAATATCTGGGCGCGATGCCGTCAGATACATCAGTGGTCCAATCATCAATCTGTATAACGTATCATCAACTTTGGCTCTAGTCTCGTCAACGCAAATGCCATGATTGAGAGCAAGAGGTGTAGATAGAGGCTTCAAGCTTTCCATTCCAAAGTTCTTCAAGATGTCGTGAACATACTTAGTCTGGTGAATGAAAATACCATCTGGAAGCTGATCTACTTGCAAACCAAGAAAGAACTTCATTTCGCCCATCGAGGACATTTCGAATTTCTTTTTCATGATTCCCTCAAACTCTTTGCAGAGACTATCATTTGTAGATCCAAAGATGATGTCGTCAATGTAGATTTGAACTATAATCAGTTGGCCATCAACTTTTCTGGTGAAAAGAGTACTATCCATGGTTCCTCTGATAAAGCCGTTTCCGACGAGATGTTGCGACAACGTCTCGTACCAAGCTCTCGGGGCTTGGTGTAGACCGTAGAGTGCTTTATCTAGTAGGTACGCTTTCTTCTTGTTAAGTGGATCGACAAACCCCAGTGGTTGTCCAACGTACACCTTCTCGCGTAATTTGCCATAGAGAAAAGCTGATTTAACATCTAATTGATAGACCTTAAATCCTTTCCATGATGCGAAAGCTAGAAATATTCGAATAGATTCCAATGGAGCTACCAGTGCATAGACTTCAGTGTAGTCTATCCCTTCCTACTGGTGAAATCCCTTGACAACAAGCCTAGCTTTGTTACAAACAGTAACCCTTCTATCATCACGTTTACACTTAAAGACCCATTTTGTATCAATTGCTTTCTGATTTTCTGGTAGATCTTCAAGCTTCCACACACCCAACTTCTCAAACTGCAATAATTCTTCTTGCATTGCTTGTACCCAGTTTTCATCTGCTAAACCTTCATTAACTGTCTTAGGCTCAATCTGAGAGATGAAACATGAATGGAAACAATAGTTCTAGGTTGTTGCAACACGTGTATAGAAACCAATGGTTGCTTTATTAATTTTCCCTTGAGTTCTAACACAAGTTTGAAGTTCTCCGATAATAATTGTTGACGGATGATAGGAATATGATCGCGGCAATTCTTCACTTGGAACATCTACTGAGTTTTGCTGATTAGTGATGTTGAGATCAACAACCAATTCAATGTTTGGAGAGCTTGATGAAGCTTCATTTCTGGTGTTCAGGAATGCAGATTGATTAAGAAGACTTGTTATCTGCTCCACTTCTTCATCTGAAGAAGATGATTCCCCATCAGCATCAAATGTTGGCTCTTCATCTGAATCAAAATCTTGATTCTGAGGCATACTAGGCTCCATTGTTGTATTCATTGGTTCAGTAGAGGCATTTGTTGGAAGAGTAGTGGGTGAAGATAACGTTTCAGAAACATTTTCAGCCGGAACACCACTATTATTTGAACTTGCGCCAGAAGATGATGGATCCAACGTGGGTTGATTTACCACAATTGGTCGAACAATTTGCTCTTGATTCCCTGACTGGTGAAGATAATATAACGCTGCAACTTCTTCGTCAGTTGGTTCTTTGGGCAAGTCAAATGACTTCTAAAGGTCTTTATAGTTAAACAGCCACGCGTCACCTTTCCTTTGAATAGGATCCGTGTAATTGAAACAATCCACGTGCTGTGCTTCAATAACCTTTCGCAATGAAGGAACATATACTCTTCTCAACGGACTCGCATATCCAACAAAGAAACCTTCAAGAGATTTAGCTCCAAATTTACCATCTTGGTCTATTACGGTACAAGGTGCACCGAATGGTTCTAAGAACTTCAAAGTTTGCTTCCGTCGGTTTATCATCTCAAAACATGTTTCTTTGTTGGTTTGACAGTGAGAACCCTATTTAGCGTGTAGCAAGCCGCAGCAACTACTTCTCGCAGTTTCAATCAAAGTTCAATTCTTCTGTACAGCAACTCCATTTTGCTGTGGAGTATAGGGAGCACTAAACTCGTGCAGAATCCCTTTTGCGTTGCAGAATTCCTTCATTTTGTTTTTCTTAAACTCTGTGCCGCTGTCACTTCTAATGCGTCTGACCGGCAGATGATAAATGTTCTCGAGTTTCTTGAATAGAATAACCAAATTCTCGAACGTTTCGTCTTTTGAATCTTGAAAGAATACCCACGAATATCTCAAATAGTCATCGGTCACGACCAAGCAATATAAGTCTCCTGATATGCTTTGAACATTTACAGGACCAAATAAATCCATGTGGAGACGTTCTAAAGGCAACTTGATTGAGTTTAGAATTTTCTTCGGATGAGATTTCTTGATCTGCTTTCCCTTCTTGCATTCCAAGCAATGATCAGACATATGAAAACTTCAAAGATTTACGCCTTCTACAAGATCATTATGAACCAAGAAATGCATTTTTCGCAAATGAATATGCCCCATCTTATGATGCCAAAGAATAGAATCTTTTTCAGTAGCCTTTGATACAAAACATTTTGCTGATTGTGATGAAGTGGTAGCAACACCCATATCAAGAACATATAAATCATTCTCTCGTGGTGCTCGCATCAGAATCCACTCATCTTGAATTTTGAATCTCGGCTTCAAGATAATACACTCCATATCATTGAAATGAACTGTGAATTTCTTGTCACAAATCTGCGATATACTCAGAAGATTGTTCTCAAGCTCTGCAATATAGTTCACACGATCAAAAGAAACTACGCCATTGGAATGTTTTCCCTCGGCGACTATCCTTCCACCTTGATTTCCTGCAAATCCAACATATCCACCATTGATAGCTTTAATGTCGAATAGCAATGCCTTCATTCCTGTCATATGCCTGAACGCTCCACTATCCAAAATCCACTTTGAAAGTACGGATCTTTGGAGCCCCTGCAAAATCCAGAAATTAGGTGAAGAGCTCTACCCAAGCCTTCTTGGTCTTGGGTTTTACAGGATAACCATCTACAAAAGCATATTCAAACTCATCAACATCATCAAAATCAAATTCGTCATCTGTTTCAACAATGTTAATGTTTGAAAATTTCACTTTTTTCTTATCTTTTACAGATTTGACATTATCGTTTTTAATTACTGTTTTAATTTCTTTCACATTCTCACTTGTCTTTACCTGCTCAGACTTAGTGATTTCAGTCTTTGATTCTTTTGTGTTGTCATACTTTACCAGCTCAGACTTAACAACACCAGATGTTGTTGACCTTTTCTTGGCAATCCAGGTTTGAGATTTGATATTAGTCTTTTTGATGTAAAACTTGTTATCATTAGACCTAGAAGTTTCACCTTTTTCGAAAATGGAATTTTCAAAAGCTTTTCAAACTTTGGTTTAACTTCTGATTTTGATTCATTTTGTTTCAAAATCTTTACAGGTTTTACAAACACTGGTTGCTTTGGTTTCACAACATTAGAATCTCTTCTTCGAGGATAAGCCGGTTTTGATTTCGGACAATGTCGTGCCATATGACCAATTTCATTGCACTTGAAACATGTCCGATTATCAAGTGGATGTCTTTTAACTGGTGGTTTTACCCTACTAGAGGTTTTCGCACCACTTGTAACCTTGGCTTTATCTCGAATTTCTTTCTCCTTCTTGAACTCATCATTTGATTGCTTACCAATCAAATTCTCCTCATGAACTGTATTCGTCCCATATACAAACTTCATGTTTTTGTTTTTATATTCATGAAATGGTGACGGTTTCTTTACAGATTCATCAGTTTCTTCTTCTAAACCCAACCCTGCTCTCCGGTTTTCCGGATGATCACCACCGTTTCTTCTGTAATTGTTTCTTTTAGGTTTGGAATAGAACTTTTGTTCATTTATTACTAATTCCTCGGATGTGACTTCCACTAGTTTAAAGAATTTATCAAGCAATTCTTCTTTCACATTCTGAATCGGGAAGCTATCATCAAAATATAGTCTATCCGAATCCTTAATTTTGTACATTACAATATTAGGATCGTCACTTAGACCATCTTCTGACGACTTATAGTCATTTTCAGATTGTGAATCAGAATTCTTTGAACTCGAGTTGGCGCTTTTGAAACTGCCATCATCAGAATCACTTAAAACATTTTCAACAACTTTGTTAACCACAGCGTTATCATCATCAGATTTAGCATAGACTATATCAATACTCATTTTTCCTTTCAGAAAGTAATTCAACATTGAGTGCCTTGTCCATCCCGTCTGCAGATTTAACACAGTATTTTTCGCGAAGGGGTGGAGGAACATTGCTATATTCTTTGCCCGCTTTCTTTTTACGTTTTTCTTCCGATGAGATTGTTGGAAGAATATGATCGATAACATACGCGTTAGTGGTATAACTTCTTAACAATTGTCGAACTCTTTCAGTTTCCATTGTCATATCTTGAAGTTGTTGTTTGATTTCAGCAATGGTGTTGATGTAAATGTTAATTGCTCTTTGTTTATCCATTACTGTACCACTCGACATTCTTATATTATCATGTTGTTCGGTGTTATTTCTGTTAAGTCTGCCATAATCATTTTTCATTTTGTCATACGCTTCTTTCATTGTGCGATGATCATATTTTAACAAATCGTTATGCAAAATGTTTTCAGCGATGACCTTTGATTTTTCGGCACATTCGACACAAGGTTTAGTACATTTTGTACAAGGTTTCTCAACCTCTACAACTTGTACTTTGACAACTTCTTTCTCGATAACCTTTACCTCTGGACCTACCTTGGTTAGATTTTCCATTAAAGCTTTATCTGTCGTGTCCTTGAGGTCTTCGACTCTCATTTCTTGAGTGATATTAACAATCACTTCATCAATCTTTTTCTCCTCAACCACTTGTTCTTTCGTGCTTCCATCAAAGTGACCTGCAAAACTGTCACAAAAATTAGAGGATAAAATTCCTTGTCTCTGCATATGGATATATTCCTCTTCTTCCTGCTGTTGATGCAAGTATTGTTCCAGAATAGCTTGTTCGAAAGCTGCAGCTTCTGTTGCTGCCGCTGCCTCCTCTGCAGAATTTTCTTCAACTATCTGCCATCAAAACAACTCCGGTCTTTTTTCCAATATAAGAGTTCCAGTCAAAACCGTCATCTTCTATGGATGCAACCATGGATTTCTCCGTGGTACTACTATTTGGCTTTTCTTGGATCTCAATCTGAGTTTTCTTTGGGAATGGTTTATATTGAAGCGCCTTCTTGTAATATTCATTCCCTCCTCCGAAAGGACTTTGATTTCCGGTTGCCTCGGTGTTCTTACACTCTCTTTTAAAATGTCCCTTCTGTCGACATCTAAAACACGTGACTTTGGATTTGTCAAAACCCAATTTGTTGCTGGAGTTTCCTATGTCACGGCCCATGAGTGCAACGAACTTTGTCACTCCCCTGATGATTGAAGCTAAGGACCATTTGATGTCCTTAAGTTCGAGCTCTTCCTCGTCTACCTGGTCATAATCTTCTACGGTCATCTCAGGGTTTCGGATCTTGCCGGCATTAAGACATTCATAAGACTCTAAGACTGTAGCGAGTAGTGACATATGCTGTTTTGCAACTTCTTTTGAAACAACATTGTTCAAGTTCACTGCGATGTTGCATTTGTAAACATTCAGATCAGAACTTTGCTGTTGGTTCTGATTTGCTTGACTTTGAAATGTTGAACTTGAACCAGCGCTCGAGTAAGAATTTTGTGGACTTTGTCATACTGAGG
This sequence comes from Scalesia atractyloides, assembly GCA_947069175.1. NCBI lineage: Eukaryota > Viridiplantae > Streptophyta > Magnoliopsida > Asterales > Asteraceae > Scalesia > Scalesia atractyloides. The sequence continues at coordinate 36,602,335 of CAMTDV010000015.1, forward strand.
CTGTGAATGATTCTGGTTCTGTGGAGAAGCATTCATGTTTGCACTAAAAGCAGTTCCAATTTTTTGACTCAAAATGTTATCTTGCATTCCGGTTTTATAGTCCAAACCAATGTCTTGAACAACATTAGCGTTCTTTGACTTCGCTATCTTCAGAAGCTCCATTTCGTGTCCTTCAAGTTTTTCAATAAATGTTGACAACTTGAAGAAATCCCACTTATCACTATTCTTCAGAACCATCAAATACGTAGTCCATTCACCCTCTAGTAATGCGTCAGCAAGTTTGTCGATGTATTCTTGTTCCGTCTTCTCAAGACCGTGTCTTCGCATTTGCACTTTGAGGTGACATAAACCCTCAATCATTTGCTTAATGGTCTCATTCTTTAGCATGCAGAAAATATTGAACTCTTTCAGAATGAGAGCCTTCTTGCTTTTGATCATTTCGGCACTGCCTTGGTATTTCTTTTGTAATGACAACCAAAGCTCTCTTGCTGTAGTATACTCTGGTAGCAGAATCAGAATATCTTCTTTGACAAACTGTTGGATGAGACTGATCATCTTTTTCTCTACAATGTATTCGTCTCTCTGAGCTGTCGAGTAGTTGTACTTCTCAATAACTTGTTGATGCTCATCTACCGGAATAGTGTAGCCTCTTTCGATTGACACCCAGCAAGTGAAGTGCATGGCTTGAACCCAGTATGTAAATTTCTCTTTGCATGCTTCGTATTCGTCCATGCTCATCAGCTTGGGCTGTTTGACGGTCGTTCCCATTTCATTATCCAGATTGACTTGATTAATCACGTTGGCGTTTGACGAACTAGCTCCGGACATATAAGCTCTTAGTTGATCTTCCATTGTTAATCACGAAACGCATACGCTGAAAAACTTTCAAAACTTTGAAAAAATTAGTTCTACTACAAGTTCGGTCGAACTTGTAGTGACAAATGAAGAATTCTTGAATTTTCTAACAAGTTCGGTCGAACTTGTTAGGTTTACGTTGAAAAATTTAGTTTAGGCACTAATCTGACAAACCTAAAGTAAATGTGCGGAATCCGTTTGCTTAGGCGACATTGGATACACCCATTTTTTCTATTTAATCACCGTTTCATTAATATTCAATGTTACAGATCCTGGAAACACTTGGACAGAGCTTTGCCTCTGTCGTGACAAAATCTCTGAAAGTTACAAATGAAATGTCAAGACTCCTATTTATAGGAGTGCAAGTTCGCTGGAGGAGTGCAAGTTCGGGCGAACTTGCTTAGTCAAGTTCGGCCGAACTTGACAACAACATATATATTTCAAGCGAACTTGACCTTTTACATACATATACTTCGACATTTCGCTCCTAAATACTGACTCGATATTAGCGATGATGTAGGCAACATACATATGCATCAACACTGTTACAGTTCGACAAGTTAGGAGTGAGGAAGCTTGTAGACCTACCTGAAAATCAGAAAGCGATTGATAGTAAATGGGTCTTTAAATGCAAGCGAGACGATCGAGGGGTTATAGTTTGAAACAAAGCTCGGCTTGTTGTTAAGGGATTTCACCAGCAGGAAGGGATAGACTACACAGATGTCTACGCAGCAGTAGATCGCTTAGAATCTATTCGAATATTTCTAAGATCCATTTGCAGATGTACTTGAAAGTTGAGCTTCACAATTCTTAACCACTACAGTCTCTTCTCTCTTCACCTGATATTTATTTTTCAGAGATATCCAGAGTTCTTTTGCAGTTTTGTACTCAGGCAATAGTATCAAGATATCTTCCTTAACCGATTGTTGAATCAGACTAATCATTTTCTTTTCAGCAAAATACTCCTCTTTCTGTTGCGTAGAATACTTGTACTTCTCTAGAATATTCTGATTCTCATCTCTTGGAACGACATATCCTGTTTTGATCACAACCCAACTTGGAAATTGCATGGCTTGGACCCAGTTCACGAATTTTTCATTCCAGGCTTCATACTCATCTATACTAATCAACATTGGCGGCTTCACAGACCCCATTTCGTTTTCCAAATTTACCTGTCGTTCAAAACACTTGAAAAATTATTAGCAAGCAAACAATAACAAAATTTGACTTTTTAACTGACAATATCAACGTATCGGTTTGCTAAAAACGTTTAAAATTTTTTCGAAAAACTGTTTTTATCAGATTAGAGATTTAAACTCGTCTCCTCCATTTCGTGACCTTTGAGTTTATCAATAAATTTTTATATTTTTTTAGAAACCCTTGACAAGTTCGGGCGAACTTGTAATGGACAAGTCCGGGCAAACTTGTATATTACTTAACAAGTTCGAGCGAACTTGTGAGATTTTTCAAGAGAACTTACAAGTTCGGGCGAACTTGTAGGAATTTTTAAGAGGCTTTACAAGTTCGGGCGAACTTGTAATATTTTTCAACAATATTTAATCAACTTCGAGCGAACTTGATAAAATGTGTTTGAAAAATAAGCAAGTTCGAGCGAACTTACCAAAAATCTTGAAAAATCAATCAAGTTCGGGCGAACTTGATGAAAAATTTTGAATTTTTCAGTTAAGTTCGAGCAAACTTGATGTCAAGTTCGAGCGAACATGAGTTATTCGACATGGGTTTTTGCCATTTTTGACATGAATTCGTTTGTTTTAAGCTCCGATCTTTTCAAGGGTTTTACTATTATGGATTTTACGTATTATACTTGAAAATTAGTCTATTTTGTCCATGAATTGTCCAAGAAAAGTTAAAAATAGAAGAAACGAGTAGAATATGAGATGTTCTATGTCGAATGTCTTCAAATTAGGCCAATCCTTCTCTGATACCACTTGTAGGTCCGTTATACGGATCGTTCTGGCACTAATCTGACAAACCTAAAGTAAACATGCGGAATCCGTTTGCTTAGGCGACATTGGATACACCCATTTTTCTATTTGATCACCGTTTCATTAATATTCAATGTTATAGATCCTGGAAACACTTGGACAGAGCTTTGCCTCTGTCGTGACAAAATCTCTGAAAGTTACAAATGAAATGTCAAGACTGCTATTTATAGGAGTGCAAGTTCGCTGGAGGAGTGCAAGTTCGGGCGAACTTGCTTAGTCAAGTTCGGCCGAACTTGACTACAACATATATATTTCAAGCGAACTTGACCTTTTACATACATATACTTTGACATTTCGCTCCTAAACACTGACTCGATATTATACGATGATGTAGGCAACATACATATGCATCAACACTGTTACAGTTCGAGAAGTTAGGAGTGAGGAAGCTTGTAGACCTACCTAAAAATCAGAAAGCGATTGATAGTAAATGGGTCTTTAAATGCAAGCGAGACGATCGAGGGGTTATAGTTTGAAACAAAGCTTGGCTTGTTGTTAAGGGATTCACCAGCAGGAAGGGATAGACTACACAGATGTCTACGCAGCAGTAGCTCGCTTAGAATCTATTCGAATATTTCTTGCATTTGCAGCTTGGAAAGGATTTAAAGTCTATTAGTTGGACGTCAAATCAGCTTTTCTGTACGGAAAATTACGCGAGAAGGTGTACGTCGGACAACCACCGGGTTTGTCGATCCACTCAACATAAAGAAAGCATATCTTCTTGATAAAGCACTTTACGGTTTACACCAAGCCCTGAGAGCATCACGCCCAGATTTTATGTATCCAACCTGCTTTTGCGCCAGATATCAGTCTAGCCCGAGAATATCACACATGCAGATCGTGAAGCGAATCTTCAGATACTTGAAGGGATATCCAAGCACCGGCTTGTGGTACCCGAAGAATGATAACTTCGATCTTGTAGGATATGCTGATTCTGATTTTGGTGTAGATAGGTTGAATTCAAAATCGACTACAGCAGGATGCCAGTTCTTCGGAACAAGAATGGTATCCTGGCAGTGTAAGAAACAGACTATGGTCGCTCTCTCTACCTGTGAAGCTGAGTATATCTAGGCCTCCAACTGTTGTTCACAGATTCTGTGGATACAACAGCAGATGAGAGACTAGGGTCTGTAATTTCTCGACACTCCGCTGTATATTGATAATTAGGCAGCCATTGATATAACCAAAAATCCGGTTCATCACTCACGCATTAAACACATTGAAATTCGTTAACACTTCATTCGTGACTGCTACGAAAAGAAGTTCGTGCGAATTATGAAAAATTTGCTGACAGGTGCGGACACTGAGGTGGAATACAGATCGGACGACGAGTTCGCGTGATCCACATTGGTTTGTCGATATCTTTCTAGTTTAGAATTTTCTTAAAAACTAAAATACAAAAATATGTTTTCGATTTTAGGGGAAGAAATGTTAGAGAAAATACAAAACCATTTAAAAATTTAAAATTCAAAAACATATGAAAAATGCAAAAAGTACAAAAACATTGAAAAATACAAAAAGAATTCGATGTCACAAAAAGGAAATGATCGTACATCAGTGGACTAGCACAGTATGCTAAAGAAATGTAAAGTTTAGAAAGTGATAAACAAGTCTTACTGTTGATGTGTCGATAGGCTTAACACGTTCTAGTAAACTGTTTTCGAGATATAAATTAAATTTTACAACTGCTTAATCTTGTGGATTAACATATCTTGGATATATGGACTTAGTACTCCGAAATTTCGTTTGATAGATTGCCTGATTCTGAGATACGAGGTCTTTATAGTTAGTTGATATCTGGGGTATTATACAAGTTCTTCTGATTTTACGGAAGCAATAGCCTAGAACTTCTATAATACTTTTGCTATTAGACCCCTAAACTGCATGCAATCTTGAAAAGTATCGAAAGATCTAATCATTTGCAGTGCTGAAAAGATTCCTTAAATGGAACACACCTTAAAGACGAGCCTTCATCTCTTTGTCTGTACGGTAGTACTAACCTGAGCTCTCAGGGTCTCGCATTAACCCAGATACAAATATCAATTACGCTATATTCACCTATAAGATGAAATCTAGGAAATCTTGATACGGGAGTATATTCAAGAAGTGGGAACCGCAGATAACTCAAGTTTCATAAATCATACCTTAACATATTTTGGAACAGTTGAGAAACGTGGTAAAGTTTAAAGTGGACAAACATATCGGCAATCTAGGTAAACAAGTTTAAAACTTAAAGTCATCTAAAGGTCAACGGTACTGGTGATATGTCTCAATTAACTGATATGATCCTTAGACACGAATTCACAAAAATATGTCTGTAAATATGTTTGTACATAGTTTACGTTGTTTTGTACATAGTTTATTAGCTTTACAGATTAAAACCAAAAAGATTTTCAGTGTGTTTTAGCATAAACTTACAAAATACAAAAAGATTTTATTTCTACATTGTTTTCAGCAAACCAATGTTGGAGAACGGATCTTCGAAGTCTGGTAAGGTGCTAAACTGGTGGGAATCTCATTGACAACGGGCTGGGAGCTAATCTGTAAAATCTGAAAAACTAAAACGATGAAAAGTTCATTAATTTGAAACTTTGATTTTGAAAATATCAACAGTTTGTTCGTAATGGGTCAAACCGGGGTCATTAACTTGGACTCGGCAGACAAATCGGTTAACCAAGGTCATTAACTTGGACTTGGTCAACTGAGTGGATTTTCATAACTAGTAAAAAGTGGAAAGTTCAGGGACTAAATTGTAAAAAGTGGAAAATTTTGAAATTAGGGTTTGGCAAGTTCGGCCGAACTTGCTAAACTAAGAAAAGTTTAATAATTAAACAAGTTCGATCGAACTTGTGAGATGGACTATTATGAAAAATGTTAAGTTCGCCCGGACTTCATGGGCCTTTGATTCATTGGGCTTGCAAGTTCGCCCGAACTTGCTTAGGTATTTATATCCAGCAAGTGCGACCGAACTCATTACTTGCACCCATTGACTCTCTAAGCGAACTTGACAGAATTTGAGCGATTGTTTGAATTTTGCAAAATCATACCGTTATACTGCCGAAATTTTTAGTTGATATTGGTGATTTGCACACCATTATCAATGGAAGAGGTATGTAATCAATCTTTGATCTGTTATTTGGATCGATTAGATGAACTAAGATCTAAAAATGCTAAAATCTGATAGATCTAGGATATACTGAACTACATTGAACTTAAAATCATGATCTACAACATAAATCGACCATGGATGACTGATAAATTTGATCAAAATCATATGTTTTGGTTCAGTAGGTTGTTGAAGAAGATAACAAGTTCGGCCGAACTTGTTAATAAAACATTGATAAATATGATAAAACCACAAGATCGATCGTACTCAGTATAAAATATGAAATTTTTTTTTGAATGTAAGTTCGTTTGAACATATAAAATGAATTGAATTTGTGATTGAGTGTAAGTTCGCCCGAACTTATGATTGAATCATTGAACATGTATTTGAGACATGTTCGGGCAAACTTCTCTAAACTGCTTGCAAAAACCCACATCAAGTTCGCCCGAACTTGATGAAAATATGTTGAAAAAATTTTGTAATGTGTGCTAATTGGTTTGCGTCGTTTTTCAGGCTCAAGTACCAGCGCGGGTGATTTCTATGGATTTCTCTAAATTCCATAACACGTGTATCACGCTTGACAAGGCAATATGTCCATCGCTGAAGGAGTACGAAAGCATCCTAAAGTTGTTAAAGGAGTGTTCTATTCATCGAGCTATCACGGAGCGCACTGTATCTTATCGTTCGCACACTTATCATTTTTGGATGAACACGAGTCTCAGCGAAGATAAGAAGACTATTATTTCATCTGTGCAAGTGGGGAATGAAGTAAAAGAGATTACCGTCACAGAGGATGATATTCGAAGGATCTTGCAGTTTAATGATGACAAAGAAGATCCTATATTCTTAGACGAGAAGATGGTTCGAGGTTGTTTTTAGAGGATGGTTTACAAGGGCAGTGTGAATAAGCCGACTCTGAAGAAAGGGGAAGTTCCTAACCCCTATAAGCTCCTGATGCATGCTATTATTCATACTTTCAGTCACCGTAAAACGGGCCTAGACGTTGTGCAAGACTACATGGCCTGTATGGCAACGACGTTGATTTTGAAGACGCCGTTCAATTATTCAAAGCTTGTTTTTACACATATGATGAAGAATATGGATGATTCGAGGTTATGTTTATATCCAAGATTCGTGCAGATGCTAATCGATGAGAAATTCACAAACATTGCACGTGATCCGAATGACGTCTAATATCTCAGTCACCTTGATGATACTACTGTCAAGAAGTTGATAAAGTTTCAAAAGCAAGATTCAGCACCGGTGGCAAAGCTAGTTTTGGGCAATTAAAGATGAAAACTATATTGCGTCGGCTGACAACAAGTGGAGGAAAGACAGTAGCGATGGAGAAAGAGTTGAATGATGAGAAAGAATGGTTTAAAGCTTTCAAGCCGAAAGCTCGCAGTGATTGGTTTCTTAAAGCTGAAGTTGAAAAGCCTAAAAAGAAGCGAGCAGCTAAAAAGGTTGAAACGATGCTGATTGACGAAGATGAACCTGTTAATGTTCAAGCTGAAGATTTTAGAAGAGAAAGTTCAACAGAATGAAGCTGAGAAAGCTGAACTGATAAAGAAAATGAATCAAAGCGCAGTAGAGAATGAGTTGTTGGATGATAAAGTCAAAGTGTTGGAAAACGAAAGAGAATTTTTCAAAGCCCTAATTGAGAGTCTGCAAGATGCTAATGAGAAGCTACAAACAGAGATTACCGATCTAAAATCAATTCAAGCTCTAACGATCAAAGGTTTACAAGGATGCAGAAAGTATTATCTAATGCTCTGAGTATTGATTTCATTGTTGAATATGATCGTTTAGACAGGCAAGAAGCAAAAGAGAGAGTAGAGAAAGAGCTTGCTGCTAGTGGTAAAGGAAAAGGTGTCGAAGGTGAAGCACCTAAATCATCTGAAGCTGCCGAAAAGCATGTTGACGAATCTGAAAAAGCTTCTGTGTCCGATATTCTTAAGGTTGACGAATCTGTCAAGCCTTCTAATCCTGTAATTGCATCTGAAGAAAAGGACGATGAAGAAGCACAAGATAAGGATAAAAAAATGATGACGACAAGAAAGATGATTCTGATTATAAAGATTTGAATAATGCGGATGATGATGATGATGATCAGGGAGGAGTTAGTATGAAAATCAGTGATGCAAAAGTCTCTGATGACTTTGATTATTCTCTAATGCATGATGAATCAAATAAGATGGATGATCAAATTGAGGGGGAGTCAGGGAAAACAGGGCCAACTGAAGAGATTGATGTATCTGATGTTGATAGATTTGCAAAGCCTGTTGCTGCCGTACCCACAAAGCCGTTGATTTTGATGTTGGAACACATCACAGAGGAAGGCGATTACGTGCACAATTATACGAAAGAAGATTTGTCAAAGTTGATCGAAGTTGATGCTGAATCACTTGACTTTGATTTTGAAGAGCAAGTGATGAATGTTAACACGTTTGAGTCGAATGATTATCAGTATATACGAAGGTTTGAAGCTGATGAGTACAACAGAGTAATAGTAAGGGATTGGTCTTCAGATGATGAAAGTAATGAAAATGCGAAGTACGTCGGTCCTAACACTGATAGTTTTCCTACTTTCGAGGAGATGTACAAGCAATTAAATGAAGATATGTTGAAAGAGAAAATCAAAGAATTGATATGTGAAGGTAAAGTTCCGAAACCAATGACGAAGGAGGAAATAGCTGAAGCTAAGAAGTCTTGGTTCAAAGAGATGCCGCGCGAACATAAGTTTTGACGTCCTCTAGCATTCTTTACCAGAGATAAAGATGTGTCGTTGGGGGGATATCCTAAGTTGGGGGTGGTTCAAGGAGTTGAATGTGTATGCTATAAAACGTATGTTTGGAGTGCAATACTTCAAATACTTAGCAGATTTAAAGACACTACTATACTGGGATGTGGAGGAGCTTGTTCAAACTGTGAATGTCACATAACATATGAAATTTATTGATCAATTATTATGGAAGATGATCAAGTATGAAGCGACAAAGGGGTTTAAGTATTGGAAGCCGTTTATTCCATGACGTCGCATCAAAGCAAATAAGAAGACAGGGGAAAAAGATATAACATTGATTATGAAACGACCAAGAGCGATGAGAAACATGCCGTTGATGCCGATTGAGCAAAATTTCTATCCGGTGTTCAAGTGGTGGCAGATAGATCCAACCACATGTGAAGCTGTTATTGTGTTAGGATTTGAAGAACATCTGGATATCACAAAGGAAAGAGTTGAGATATTGGGGTTTCAAGGCATGAGGGGGTTATGGAGAACAATCAAGATACTAGACCCTATGTGGCTAGTGAATTGCTCGACAAAAGACATCAAGTGCTTGTTTTACAGCAAGATAGTGTTTGAAGAACGTGAGAAAGAACAAGCCTTGCAATATCAAAGGGTCGTTAATGTATGCTACGCTCGAGAAGTTAATTCTGGAAGGATGTGGGAAACAAACTGGAGAGAACTAGAGCGAGTGGAATTTCTGAAAGAAGAGAAATGTCTAGAAGCTATACACGAGAAAGGTAGGGCGGCAAGGCTTAGAAGGTTTCAGTACATGAACAAAGTGCCTCCTACAGATCAGATGCCAGATCCGAAGCAAGAACGACGAAAGAAGCCTTACAAGAACTTCTTTGGTCGTGTTCGTTAATGTTTTTTGAAGACAAAGTTTTTGAAGACTGATACAAGACAAAGACGATATCCAAGGGGGACTCTGTTGGTGCAGAATGTCTATGTCTTAGTCTTATATGGAGTCTGTAAAGATTAGAGTTGAATAGGCTAGCGAAACGAAGTATTTATGTAACTAGAGGACAAGTTCGCTGGAAAATGATATTGTATTGTCAAGTTCGGCCGAACTTGCCTTGGCAAGTTTGCCCGAACTCATCCCTCCACCAACGAACTTGCAACTATATAAATAGCTAGCTAGTCTCTCTCATTTGTAACTTTGGCATCTTAGAGGCGAAGCTCTGTCAATTTGGAGACTTGACGTTATATCAATAAAATTGACGATTAATTGACTAATTCTTGTTGTTTGGTAATCAAGTTGTATATATTTCCGCTATTATGGACATTAGATATCAAATCTAGGTTCCTATGCTATCAGGATCGGTCCTACAATACTCATCAGCTTCAAATCGTCGTATGTATTGATAATCATTTGGCTCAAACGTCTTAACATTCATCACTTGCTCCTTAAACCAAAATCTAGAGTTTCAGCATCAACTTCAATCAACTTAGCCAGATCTTCTTTAGTGTAGTTATGCACATACTCTCCCTCTTCAACAGTATGTTCAAGCATAAGTATCAACGGTTTTGTTGGAACTACGGCAACAGGATTAGCAATAGTGATAGCATCAGACATTTCAATATCTTCAGAGGCCCTGTTTGCCCTGACTCCCCCTCAATCTGTTCATTTATGGCATTCGCTTCATTGTTCAGAAGATCAGTGAAATCAAAACTTTCATTCACTGTCGCATCCACCACTTTAATTCCTGTACCACTAGGATCATCATCGTTACCTCCATCATGGTCAGAATCATCCATAGGATCATCAGTCGGTGGTTCATCATCTTTATCTTCATCATCCGCTTCATCATCGTCTTTTTCTTCAGTAGCAGATACAAGATCAGAAGGCTTGACAGATTCGTCAACCTTAGAAACATCAGACTCAGAAGCTTTCTCTACATTCTGATCAATAGGCTTATCGGCAACTTCAGAAGATTTAGGTGCTTAACCTTCAACACCTTTGCCCTTACCACGAGTTGCAATTTCTTTTTCAGCTCTTTCTTTTGCCTCTTGCCTATCCAGAAGATCATATTCAGTAATGAAATCAATACCAAGAGTATTAGATAATACTTTCTGCATCCTTGTAAACCTTCTATATGTAAGGGCTTGAATCGTTTTCAGCTCAGCAATCTCTTTCTGCAGCTTTTCGTTTGCATCTTGAAGACTTTCAATCAAAGCTTTGAAAAATTCTCGTTCACTTTCCAGCACTTTTATCTTGTCATCCATCATTTCTTTTTATACTGAACTTTGATTAACTTTCTTGATTAGCTCTGCTTTCTCTTCTTCATTCTTTTGTACTATATCTTCCAATTCTTTGACACGCTTTTCCAGAACATCAATGTCTGTGTCAGGGAAGAACTCATTGAAATCTTGAATATCTATCGGCTCATTTGGAATATCACCAAATAAATTTTCCTTTGAAGCTTTCGGTGTTGATTTAGGAGTAGCTTTCCTTGGAGTTGATCTCTTTGTAGTTGATTTCGGTGTAGAGCCTTCAAGTTGAGCTGCTTTTGGATCTGGAGATTGTATCACTAGAACTTCAAGTAAATTAGACTCGGGAGGTTCTTGTGTTGCTCCTAGCCTTTCTGCCTCTGATGAAATGATAACAGGAGGTTCTTGTATAACTCCTGGACGTTCAGCTTCAGATGAAATAACAACAGGAGGTTCTTGTGTAACTCCTTTCTCCTGTGCACCAGAAGGTTCTTATGTGACTTCTGCATTTTTAAGCTTTCCAATGTAACGACGAATTGGTGGTTTCTGAGCTTTCTTTGACTTTTTACCCTTAGTCTTTGGTGAACCTGTGGTTTTTGTTGTTGAAACCACTGCAGATTTTGCACGCTTTGCCTTTTTCTTTGGCCTTTCCTCATCAGAATCTTTTTCAAACTCAGGCACATAATCAGTATCGCCTTTAGTTAGCTTTTCTTTTTCAGCTTCGGCATCCACAATCTTTTCCCGCTTTTCAAGAGAATCATCAGAATCATCATCATTCTCGGAAGTAGCTGAAATAACATCATCCTCTTGCGTAGTCTTTTCCAGTCTCCTGACTTTCTATAACAACTGCTACACTCGATCCAGATTCTGCTTGAACATTTAAAGGCTCGTCTTCATCCACAAGCATAGTATCAACTTTCTTAGCCGCTCGCTTCTTTTTCTTTTCGACTTCAGTTTTTACTACTTTGGCTTAAACGACTTGAACCACTCTTTTCTGCATTTAATTCCTTCTCGTCACCACTTCCATCATTCCTCCATTTGTTATCAGGCGGTGCAACATAATTTTCATTTTTTACCCCCCAAATATCGGTTAGCAACAGGTGCTGAATCCTGTTTTAGGAATTTGATCAACTTCTTTATTGTACTATCATCGAGGTGACTGAGATATAGAACATCATTTGGATCACGTGCAATGTCTATAAACTTCTCATCGATTAGCATTTGCACGAATCTTGGATATAAGCATAATCTCGCGTCTTCCATATTCTTTGACATGTGCGTGAATACAATCTTTGAGTAGTTATATGGCTTCTTCAGAATTAACGCCGTTGCCATGCAGGCCATGTAGTCTTAAACATCGTCAAGGCCCGCCTTTCTGTGGATAAAAGTGTGTATAATCGCGTGCATAAGAAGCTTGTAGGGGTTAGGCACTTCCCCTTTCTTCAACGTTGGTTTATTCACACTACCCTTGTAACCCATCCGATAGAAACATCCTCGGACCATCTTCTCGTCTAAGAATATCGGATCATCTTTATCGTTGTTAAACTGTTGAATCCTGCGAATATCATCTTCAGTAACCGTGATCTCTTTCACTTTGTTTCCAACTTGAACAGACGACGTGATAGTCTTCTTGTCTGTACTGAGCGAAGCATTCATCCATAAATGATATGTATGCGATCTATAAGACACTGTACGCTCCATGATAGCTCTGTGTATCGGACTATCCTTCAGAAACTTCAATATGCTTTCGTATTCCTTCAGCAACAGACATAATGCCTTGTCAAGCGTGATATAGGTGTTATGGAATTTTGAGAAATCCATAATGATCACTAGCGCTGGTTCTTGAACCTGAAAATCGACGCAAAACACTTAGCACACATTACGAGAAAAATGTTACAAAATTTTTCAACCATTTTCATCAAGTTAGGGCGAACTTGATGTGGATATAACATATTAATTTGTCAAGTTTGCCCGAACATGCATAACAACATGTTCAACAAACCAAACCTAAGTTCGGGCGAACTTATGATCAACAAATTTCAATTTTCTAAACACTAAGTTCGGGCGAACTTCCAGATAATTCTTCAAATTCAGTTTTTCACAGAAGTTCGGTCGAACTTGTATTTTGATCAGTTTTATTCACGTTGTTAATAGCAAGTTTGGTCGAACATGATATATCTTCTTCAACAAAACTTTGCAACATCTAAAACTGACCATTCTAATCAAATCCATCTTAGAAACACAGTCGATTTATGTTTATTATTAATGTTATAAGTTCAATTTGACCATATATCTCCAAGAACTAGCAATATTAACATGTTCAGATCTAAGTCCATCATTTAAGATCCAATTAATGGTTTAAATATTGATTACACACCTCGTCCACTGAAGATGGTGTGTGAATCACCACAATCAACCGAATTTTGAGCAGAGTAACGGTACAATCTTGACACTTTTAACAAATCGCTCAATGTGTGTTAAGTTCGCTCAGAGACTAGTGACAGTTGATAATGAAGTTCGGCCGAACTTGCAAGGTATAAGTACCTTAGCAAGTTCGGTCAAACTTGCAAGCCCAAAACACAAAGCCCATGAAGTCCGGGCGAACTTACACTTTCTCAACCATCTATACAATAAGTTCGGTCGAACTTGCTTCAAACTGAAAACTTTGAAACTTAAGCAAGTTCGGCCGAACTTGCCTAAAACCCATTTCAAATTTTCATGTTTTTGAAATTAAGACCCTGAACTTTTCAACTTTTAACAGTTCCGAAAATCCACTCAGTTGACCAAGTCCAAGCTAATGACCTTGGTTAACCGATTTGTCTGCCGAGTCCAAGTTAATGATCCTGGTTTGACCCGTTACGAACAAACTGTTGATATTTTCAAAATCAAAGTTTCAAATTAATGAACTTTTCATCATTTTTGCTTATTAGATTTTATGGATTAGCTCCCAGCCCGTTGTCAATGAGATTCCCACCAGTTTAGCACCTTACAGACTTCGAAGATCCGTTCTCCAACATTGGTTTGCTGAAAACAATGTAGAAACAAAATCTTTTTGTATTTTTGTAAGTTTATGCTAAAACACACTGAAAATCTTTTTGGATTTAATCTGTAAAGCTGATAAACTATGTACAGAACAATATAAACTATGTAAAAACATATTTACATACATATTTTTGTGAATTCGTGTCTAAGGATCGTATCAGTTAACTGAGACATATCATCAGTACCGTTGACCTTAGATGACTTTATGTTTTAAACTTGTTTACCTAGATTGTCGATATGTTCATCCACTTAAACATTACCACGTTTCTCAACTGTTCCAAGATATGTTAAGGTATGATTTATGAAATTTAACTTATCTGCGGTTCCCACTTCTTGAATATACTCCCGTATCAAGATTCCCTAGATTTCATCTTACAGGTGAATATAGCGTAATTGATATTTGTATCTGGGTTAATGCGAGGCCTTGAGAGCTCAGGTTAGTAGTACCATACAGAAAAAAGAGATGAAGGCTCGACTTTAAGGTGTGTTCCATTTAAGGAATCTTTTCAGCACCGCAAATGATAAGATCTTTCGATACTTTTTCAAGATTGCATGCAGTTTAGGGGTTTATTGCGAAAGTATTATAGAAGTTCTAGGCTATTGCTTCCGCAAAATCAGAAGAACTTGTATAATACCCCAGATATCAACTATCTATACATACCTCGTATCTCAGAATCAGGCAATCTCTCAGACGAAATTTCGGAGTACTAGGGCCATATATCCAAGTTGTGTTAATCCACAAGATTAAGCAGTTGTAAAATTTAGTTTATATCTCGGAAACAATTTACTGAACGTGTTAAGTCTATCGACACATCCATAGTAAGACTTGTTTATCACTTTTAAACTTTACATTTCTTTAGCATACTGTGATAGTCCACTGATGTACTATCATTTCCTTTTTGTGACATCGAATTCTTTTTGTCTTTTTCAATATTTTTGTACATTTTTAAAATTTTTCATATGTTTTGTATTTTCACAAATATTTCTCCCCCTAAAATCAAAAACATATTTTTGGATTTTATATTTTTAAGAAATACTAATCTAGAAAGATAAATAACAAACCAATGCGGATTACGTGAACTCGTCGTCAGATCCGTATTCAACCTCAGCTTTCGCACCTGTCAGCATATTTTTAATACCGTTAAGCCTCATTAGATATTTAAATCTTGTTAAAGAAAATGCTTTGATATAAAAATCAGTCTTTTGTTCGTCGGTGTGGACTTTTTCTATTCGCACCAATTTTTTTCGTAACAGTCACGAATGAAATGGTAACGAATTTCAATATGCTTAGTATGTGAGTGATGAACTGGATTTTTGGTTATATCGATGAAACTGCAGACCATAATCCCTCATCTGTTGTTGAATCCATAGGATTTGAGAACAACAGCTGGAAGCAGAAATGCATTATGCCTCACATGAGAGAGAGACCGTGGTCTATTTCTTGCACTGCCACGTTACCAAACGTGTTCCAAAGAACTGGCATCCTGTCGTTGTAGATTTCGAATTCAGTTTGTCCACCACGAAGTCTGAGTCGGCGTATCCCGTTAGATCAAAATTGTCGTTCTTTGGATACCACAAGCTGGTGCTTGGACATCCCTTCAAGTAACGGAAGATTCGCTTGACTATCTGCATGTATGACACTCGAGGACTAGACTGATATCTCACACATAAGCAGGTATCATACATGATGTCTGGACGAGATGCCGACAGATACATCAGAGATCCTATCATCGATCGATAGAGTGTGTCATCAACTTTGGTTCCTGTCTCGTCTATGCAAATCCCATGATTTAGTGCCAGCGGAGTTGAAAGCGGCTTCGAGCTATCCATTTCAAACTTCTTGAGAACGTCATGAACATACGTTGTCTGATGAATGAATATGCCGTTTGCTAACTGATCGACCTGTAATCCCAGGAAGAATTTCATTTCACCCATGGAAGACATCTCGAATTTCTTCTTCATGATCTTTTCGAAATCTTTGCAAAGACTATCATCCGTAGAACCGAAAATGATATCATCCACGTAGATTTATACAATGATTAGATGAAATCCGACTTCTCTGGTAAACAATGTACTGTCCACTGTGCCTCTCGTAAAGCCGTTTCCCACGAGATGTTGCGATAACGTCTCATACCAAGCTCTCAGGGCTTGGTGTAATCCGTATAAGGCTTTGTCTAGGAGATAAGCTTTGTTCTTGTTCAGCGGATCGACGAACCCTGGTGGTTGGCCGACGTACACTTGTTCTCGAAGTTTACCGTAGAGAAACGCAGATTTTACATCCAACTGGTACACCTTAAATCAATTCCAAGTTGCGAATGCAAGGAAAATGCGGATAGACTCTAATCGTGCAACCGGTTCGTATACTTCTGTGTAGTCAATACCCTCTTGCTGGTGGAAATCTTTGACAACAAACTGAGCTTTATTTCTGACTATTACACCCCGATCATCTCTTTTACACTTGAAGACCCACTCCGTATCAATAGCTTTCTTCTTTGGTGGTAAGTCTACAAGCTTCCAAACACCCAATTTCTCAAACTGTAAAAGTTCCTCTTGCATTGAAACATGAATAGTAGCAGTAGTTTTGAGTTGGAGCAACTAAGGTGTAGAAACAACTCAGTGCTTTGTTAATTTGGCTTCGTGTATGCACACCAGTTTGTAATTCACCAATGATATTCGATGAAGGATGGTAAGAATATGATTGCGGCATTTCTTCTGTTGGAACATCAACTGAGCTTTGCTGATTTGAGATGTTCTTCTCAACGGTCACTTCAACATTAGGAGCACTAGATGATGCTTCGTTCTGATTTCTCGGACTAGCAGATTGATTCAACATATTAGATATCTGCTCGACTTCTTCATCTGGTGAGGTTTCACCATCAGCATCAAATGTTGGCGCTTCATCTGAGTCAGAATTCTGATTCTGAGGCATGCTTGGCACTGTTGTTTCATTTCCTGGTTCGAAAGACACATTTGATGGAGTAATATCCGGTGTTACTTCTGCTTCAGAAACATTTTAAACATGAACACCGCTATTGCTAGGACCTGCTCTGGAAGACGAAGGATCCAACGTGGGTTGATTAACCACAATTGGTCTAATGATTTGTTTTTGATTCGCCGACTGTTGAAGATAATATAACGCTGTGATTTCTTCTTCAGAAGGTCCTTCCGGCAAGTCAAATGACTTCAAAATGTCTTAACGCCTCTTCTTTGAATAGGATCCGTATAGTTGACGCAATCAACGTGCTGTGCCTCAATTACCTTTCTCAATCAGGGAATATACACTCTTCGTAGCGGACTCACATATCCGACAAAGAAACCTTCAAGCGATTTGGCTCCGAATTTACCATCTTGATCTATTACAGTACATGGCGCACCAAATGGCTCCAAGAATTTCAAGTTTGGCTTCCATACCTTAATCATTTCAAAACAGGTCTTCTTCGTTGGTTTGACAATTAGAACTCTGTTTAGCGTTTAGCAAGCCGCTGCAACTGCTTCACTCCAGAAACTGACTGGAAGCTTTGAGTCTGCAAGCATGGTTCTCGCAGTTTCGATTAAAGTTATGTTCTTCCTTTCAACTACACCGTTCTGCTGCGGAGTGTAGGGTGTAGTGAATTCTTGCAGGATCCCTTTAGCGTTGCAAAATTCTCTGATCTTATTATTCTTAAACTCTGTGCCATTGTCACTGCGAATGCGTCGTACAGGGAGATGATAAAGGTTTTCTAGCTTCTTGAAAAGAATCACCAAGTTTTCGAATGTTTCATCTTTTGATTCTTGAAAGAAAACCCATGAATAACGCGAATAGTCATCTGTTACGACCATGTAGTATAAGTCTCCTGAAATACTTCGAACGTTGACAGGACCAAATAAATCCATGTGGAGACGCTCAAGCGGCAACTTGACTGAGTTCATAATTTTCTTCGGATGTGATTTCTTAATCTGCTTTCCCATTTTACATTCTAAGCAGTGATCAGACATATTAAAGCTCCAAAGATTTACACCCTCTACTAGATCATTATGAACCAAGAAATTCATTTTACGCAAATGAATGTGCCCCATCTTACGATGCCAAAGAATAGAATCTTTCTCAGTAGCCTTTGTTACAAAACGTTGCGCTGATTTTGATGAAGTGTTAGCAACACCCATATCTAAGACATATAGATCATTCTCGCGCGGTGCTCGCATCAGAATCCACTCATCAGGTATTTTGAAACCAGGTTTTAAGATCATACACTCTTTGTGATTGAAATGCACCGTGAACTGTTTGTCACATATGCTCAGAAGATTACATTCTAGTTCTGCAATGTAGTTCACGCGATCAAACGATACATCGCCGTTGGAGAGTTTTCCCTCGGCGACGATCCTTCCACCGGGATTACCAGCAAATCCAACATATCCGCCATTGATAGCTTTTATGTCGAACAACAGAGCTTTCATTCCCGTCATATGCCTGGACGCTCCACTATCCAAAATCCACTTCGAAAGAACGGATCTTTGGAGCCCCTAAACATATTAAAATCTAGTTAAAGAGCGCGACCCAAGCCTTTTTTGTCTTGGGTTTTGTATAGAAAGCTTGGTAATCATCTTCATAATTTCCATCTGAGCCTCCACTGTCGTTTACATTTTCAAAAGTTACTTTCTTTTTACCTTTTGAATTATTACCACTTGTAGATTTGACAGTTTCGGATTTGGTCTCAAACTTTGATTCTTTCTTATTATCCGTCTTAACAAGCTCAGACTTGATAACATCAGATGCAGTTGTCTTTTTCTTAGCAATCCAGGCTTGTGATTTAATGTTTACCTTTTTGATTTAAAACTTGTTTTCATTTTCCCTAGAAGTTTCACGTTTTTCGAAAGTTGAGTTTTCAAATTTTAGGTTTAACTTTAGGTTTTGATTCGTTTCGTTTCAAAATTGTTACAGGTTTTACAAACTCTGGTTGCTTTAGTTTCACAACATCTGAACTTTCTTTTCTTCGAAGATAGGCCGGCTTAGACTTCGGACACTTCCTTGCAATATGACCAACTTCGTCGCACTTGAAGCAAATCCGATTATCATGTGAATGTCCACTAGTGGATTTTACACCACTTGTGACTTTCGCCTTATCTCGAAGTTCTTTCTGTTTCTTAAACGTGTCGCTTGATTGCTTCCCAATCAAACTTTCCTCATGAACTGTGTTTGTCCCATAAACGAATTTCATATTTTTATCTTTGTACTCGTGAAATGGTGACATTTTCTTAACCGGTTCCTCTTCCTCATCTAGATCCAACCCAGCTCTCCAGTTTTCTGGATGATCACCACCCTTTCTCCGGTAGTTATTGTAATTCCTTTTCGGTTTAGAATAGAATTTCTCATTTTTTCCAGGTTCTCTGATGTAACTTCAACCAGTTTGAATAGTTTATCCAATTGATCTTCTTTGACATTCCGAATCGGAAAACTGTCATAAAAGTATAATCTATCAGATTCCTTAACCTTGTACATGACAACGTTAGGATCATCACATAGATCCTCTTCCGATGATGTATCGTCATCTTCAGAATTTATGTTAGAACTTTTCAAACTCGAGGTGGCGCTCTCAAAGCTGCCATCATCAGAATCGTTTGGAACATTTTCAACTACCTTTTCCACTACCGCATTGTCATCTTCTGATTTGGTAAAGAGTACATCAATGTTCTCCGGCAACTCATTTTTCTTTTCAGATAACAGCTTAATGTTGAGTGCGTTATCCATCCCATCAGCAGTTTTGCGACAATACTTCTCGCATAGGGGTGGAG
Source organism: Scalesia atractyloides (assembly GCA_947069175.1). Lineage (NCBI taxonomy): Eukaryota > Viridiplantae > Streptophyta > Magnoliopsida > Asterales > Asteraceae > Scalesia > Scalesia atractyloides. The sequence goes on from CAMTDV010000015.1 coordinate 36,622,109, forward strand.
GAACATTGTTGTATTCTTTACCATTTTTCTTTTTAGATCTTTTATCATTTTCTTCCGACGAGATCGCAGGAAGAATATGATCAATGATATATGTTTTAGTGGTATAACTTCTTAAAAGTTGTTGAACACGTTCTGTTTCAATTTTCATGTCCTGGAGTTGTTGTTTAGTTTCGGAAATGGTGTTAATGTAAATGTTTATTGCTTTATGTTTATCCATCAACGTTCCTTTTAACATCCTCACAGTATCATGTTGTTCAATATTATTTCTGTCGAGCCTGCCATAATCATCTTTCATTTTGTCATATGCTTCCTTCATTGTACGATAATCATATTGGAAATGTTCATTATGTACATTGAGTTCAGCGATGATTTGTGATTTTAGCACATGGCTCGGTGCATTTTGTACAAGGTTTTACAACCTCCACAACTTGCACTTTGACAATTCCTTTACCTCTGGACCTACCTTGGTTAGATTCGCCATTATAGCTTTATTGGCAATGTCCGTGAGGTTTTCAGCATTCACTTCTTGAACAACATCAATAATTTCTTCATTAATCGACTACTCCTTCGATCACTTGCTCTTGAGAACTTCCATCAAAGCTTTCTGCAAAACTAGAAGATGAATCAGGAATTAAAATGCCATGTGTCTTCATGTGAAGACACATTTCCTCTTCTTCGTGTTGCAGCAGATACTGTTCCAGTAGAGCATTTTCCATCGCTGCTGCTTCTTTGGCGGAAGTATCTTCAACGACCTCAGCCATCAATGCAACTCCTGTCTTCTTTCCAATGTAAGAATTCCAATCAAAACCATCATCTTCATTGGTAGCGACCATTGCCTTCTCGGTATTGTTGGATGATTTCTCTTGAATATCCACTTGGGTCTTTTTCGGAAATGGTTTATACTAAAGCGACTTCTTGTAGTATTCGTTTCCACCTCCAAATGGACTTTGATTGCCCGTTGCTTCAGGATTTTTGCATTCTCGCTTGAAATGCCCTTTCTGTCGGCATCTGAAGCAAGTGACCTTCGATTTGTCGAACCCTAGCTTGTTGCTTGAATTTTCGATATCTCGGCCTGTGAGTGAAACAAACTTTGTGACCCTTCAAATGATAGAATCTAGTGACCACTTTATGTCCATAAGTTCAAGCTCTTCTTCATCCACCTAATCGTAGTCTTCAGCGGTCATTTCAGGATTGCCAATCTTTCGAGCCACAAGACTTTCATATGATTCTAGAACAGTGGCGAGAATTGCCATGTGTTTTTTTGCAACTTGCTCAGAAACAACTTTGTTTAGATTGACAACAATGTTACACTTGTACACATTTGGATCAAAATTCGTTTGCTGATTCTGATTTGTTTAACTCTGATAAGAAGCATTTGACCATGTGCTTGAGAACGAAGAACTTTGTGGACTTTGGTTATATTGTGGTTGATTCTGTGGCGAAGAAGTTATGTTTGCATTAAATGTTGTTTGAATCTTTGGGCTTGAAATGTTGTCTTGCATTCCGTTCTTGTAATACATACCAACATCTTGAACAATGTTAGCATTCTTCGACTTTGCAATCTTTAGAAGCTCCATTTCATGACCTTCAAGTTTGTCGATGAATGTAGACAACTTAAAGAATTCCCAATTTGGACTTTCTTTCAAAACCATGAGGTATGTAGTCCATTCTACGTCAGGTTACGCATCTGCAAGCTTATCGATGTACTCTGGTTATGTCTTCTCAAGACCGTGTCTTCTCATTTAGACTTTTAGATGATAGAAATGCTCAATCATCTGTTTCATTGTCTCGCCCTTCAACATGTTAAAAATGTCGAATTCCTACATGATGAGAGCTTTCTTACTATTGATCATCTCTGCGCTTCCTTGGTATTTCTTTTGCAGTGATAGCTAGAGTTCTCTCGCAGTCGTATATTCGGGCAATAAGACTAGAATATCCTCTTTAACAGATTGTTGAACGAGACTGATCATCTTTTTCTCAGCAATGTACTCATCTTTCTGTATTGTGGAGTACTTGTACTTCTCCAGAACTTGCTGATTTTCGTCCAACGGAACAGTATAAACTCGCTCGATAGCTACCCAGCTTTGAAAATGCATGGCCTGAACCCAATAACTAAACTTTTCCTTCTATCCTTCATATTCGTCCATGCTCATTAACTTTGGCGGTTTAACAGACATGCCCATTTCGTTGTCTAGGTTGACTTGATTTATGACATTGGCATTAGATGTACCCACTGCTGTCATAAACGCTCTCTGATAATCATCCATCGCGAATATCAACACACGTCTGCTGAAAACACGTTAAAACTTTGAAAATTATTAGAAAACCTACAAGTTCGGTCGAACTTGTAGTGAGAAATGAAGAATTTCAATTTTAATCACAAGTTCGGTCGAACTTATGACTTTTCTTTGAAAAAATTCATGAGACAACCTCGAGCGACTTGCAGTTGAGATTTGAAGATAATTTGGTAAGTTCGAGCGAACTTAGCTTAAGATTTATTGATTTTTATTAAGTTCGATCGAACTTGATAAAAATATCAATGAATTCTTTAGTAAGTTCGAGCGAACTTAGCAAACTTCTCTCAAAATATCCTCAAGTTCGGTCGAACTTGATAAATACTCACTCAAAAAGTGAATTTTTAAGGTAAGTTCGGTCGAACTTGGCTAACAAGTTCGATCATTATGAGTTTTGAAAACATGGTTTTTGCAACAATTTGACACCAATTCCTTTGATTTTAGCCTCCAAACTCTCAGGGGTTTATTTATGATGTACTTAACATGTCATATTCAAAATTGGACAGAATTTGCCCGTGAATTCCTCATTTTTGTGTAAAGTTAAGAAAAATAGAAGAATTGGGTAGAATTAGAAGTGTTCTTGTCTTGATATCAATCAAATCGGGCTATTCTACCTCTGATACCACCTGTAGGACCGATCCTGATATCATAGGAACCTAGATTTGATATCTAATGTCCATAATAGCGGAAATATTACGACATGATTACCAAACAAACAAGAATTAGTCAATTAATCATCAATTTTATTGATATAACATCAAGTCTCCAATTTGACAGAGCTCCGCCTCAAAGTGCACAAAGTTACAAATGACCAAGACATGATAGCTATTTATAGGAGGAGAAGTTCGCTGATTGGAGATGAAGTTCGGGCGAACTTGCCTAAGCAAGTTCGTCCGAACCTGTCATTACATGCTTATCTCCAGCGAACTTGACCATTCTACATATAAATACTTGATTTCGCTAGCCTATTCACGTCTAATCTATACAGACTCGATATAAGTCTAAGACAAAGACATTCTACACCAACAAATTCTCGTGTTTTTAAAGCGACGACAGACCCGTAACGAATGTTAGTGATGACCTGGTTAATATTTAGAAGCCCATGAATGTGCCTAACATGTTAATATAAGGTGGAAATATAAGTCATTGGGGGAAATTTAGAAGAAAAGTGCATACGCCTTAATTGGTGGTTTCTGTCTAAATTGTCCGGAAATTTGCTTGTGTGACAGACATTTAGCAGTCCTGAGCAAACACAGACACCACTAAACATCCGACATTATTCTAATTAGTAAAATTATGATGGAATTAATATATGAAAATTAGTCCAAAATTAACAAGTTCAATCAAGTGAATTAAGGCCCCAAACTTTTATAAAAGTTGCAAAACTTTTATAAAATGTACAAGAATGATATTTTTACAAAAAATAAAATAAAACCTACCTCCCACTTATAAAATTCGTTCATGGGGCCCCAAACCACATAGAAATTCTACAAAATCCTCTAAAGATCCCTCTAAAATCATTAAAACCTCTTACCCACTTAACCTAAACTCACACCCTTCCTCCTAATCATTATTCCCTCTTCCCAACACCTTCTCTCTCTCCCTTCTCTCTCCTTAAAACCGTTCACACCCCCTTCCCCTTCATTTGCATTGTTTCAATTTCATTCAACTCTCAAAAACCCCCCATACACCTTCATATACACATACTTGAAGCTCTTGAAGAATTCTTTGAAGGATCCAAGCATCCATAAAAGAGCAACAAGGAAGAATCAGCCCCAAGAAGTCTTCATACTCTTAGAAACCCTAACTCATTCATACAAGGTAATCCATCTCTAAAAAACCCTAATATTTGAGATTGTAGTTTGTATAAAAGTGAAGTTGTTCATCAAACAAGAGGGTTTTGTTAAATGAACTAATCAAATCAGTAAGTTCAGGGTTTTAATAAGAATATTTGAAGGTTTTAATGTGTGTAAATGATTCATGATTGAAGAGTATGTGAATGGTAGCGTTTATGGGTTAAAATGATGCTTAAAAGGGTGTTAAAAGGGACATGCAAGATAATAAATTAGGGGTTTTGTGTAATCTGAGTTTGATGTTATATTTGAAGTAATTTATGCCCTAAAAATGTGTGATGATAGATTTGGATGAAAAACCCTAACTTAGGAGCATGTATTATGCTTGATTTAGGTGAAAAATGTAGGATTTTGGCATGCATGTATAGATAAATGGTGAACTAAAAATATGGTGATATAATGGTAATATTTTGTGTGTTATATTCTGGTCACATCTAAACTGTATGATAACCATGATTTGGAAGCTTACAATCTAGTAAATCATGCTTAAAATGGTGTAAAAAGTGATTATAACTAGGGCAATAAAGATGATTTATGTGGAACTACAAAGATGATGCTAAAAACCTGATGTTTTATCTACAATAACCAGATTATAAGTTTGGAATATGATCAACATGATTCGGATTGCTTATATTGTCATTATAGGCTTAAAAAGGCGTAAAAATGGCGATTTTTGGTATGATCTAAGCATGCAATGTAAATCTGATTTAAAACAGAAAATTTAGACATATAATATCATGTTATAACAGGTCTTAAAGTGTATATTATGATGTGTCCATGTTTGATATGTTCTATGTGAAAGTATGAGTCGAAAACACTAAATCTACGCTTAAAATGGACATAACTATGCATGTGTAAACTTTATGACATAAACTTGTTTTGAATGATAAGATGATGTATAACATGAATATCTTGATAATATAAAGTGTATTTTGGTCTTACATGATGAATATGGAATGATTAATACAAGATAAATAGCTAATACAAACGCATGATACGTATGGTGTTACTATGAGGAAACTATGTGGTTTTGTTAAAACATGATTGTGTGATAATAATGGTATGTATTATGATTGTTTAAATGAGTTATGTGGCTTGTGTGATTGGATGAAGTATTGGGTGATTATAATAAGAAGTGCTTAAGTATGGATTTGATTTACATAAAATCGTAACAATAAAACATGGTGTACATAAGTGGGTGTTAGTGTGTGTCGTTGAGTGGATATATAGAGGGAAACAATATTTCATTTGGAATAATTGTGTTGATGCATATGTCTGTTGCCTACGTCATCGTATAATATCGAGTCAGTATTTAGGAGCGAAATGTCGAAGTTTATGTATATTTAGGGACAAGTTCGCTTGAAATGGTAGTGTTGTAGTCAAGTTCGGCCGAACTTGACTAAGCAAGTTCTCCCGAACTTGCACTCCCACCAGCGAACTTGTGTTAGTATAAATAGGAGCTTTGATGTTTCATTTGTAAGATTCAGAGATTTTGTCACGACAGAGGCGAAGCTCTGTCCAAGTATTTCCAGGATCTGTAACGTTGAATATTAATGAAACATTGACATAATAGAAACAAATGAGTGTATCTAATGCCGCCTAAAAAAACCTATTCCGCATGTTTACCTTAGGTTTGTCAGATTAGTGCCCGAGCGATCCATATAACGGACCTACAAGTGGTATCATAGCAGGATAGGCCTAATTTGAAGACATTAGACTGAAATCGTCTCATCTTCTACTCATTTCTTTTATTTTAACTTTTCTTGGACAATTCACGGATAAAATGGAAAGTATAATACGTAAAATCCATAATAGATAAACCCTTGAAAAGATCAGAGCTTAAAACAAAGAATTCATGTCAAAAATTGCAAAAAAACCATGTCGAATAACTCATGTTCGCTCGAACTTAACATCAAGTTCGCCCGAACTTGACTGAAAATTTACATTTTTCATCAAGTTCACCTGAACTTTATTTATTTTTCAAGGATTTTAGCCAAGTTCGCTCGAACTTGCCTGATTTTTATCAAATTTAATCAAGTTCGCCCGAACATGATCAAAAGTTGATTGAAATTCTCTCAAAGTTGCCCGAACTTGTTGATTTCTTTGGATTTTCTTACAAGTTCGCTCGAACTTGTATTCTGAGTGATACAAGTTCGCCCGAACTTGTTAAATAGATCAGTTTCACACACTGTGACAACTTCGACCGAACTTGTCCAAGGCATGAAAATCCCAAAAAACGTCTCGGACATTATATATCGTTAGATTCGTATTGACGAGACGAGTTCAAAGCTCTAATCTGGTAAAAAAAGTTTTTCAAAAAATTTTAAACATTTTTAGCAAACCGATACGTTGATATTGTCAGTTAAAAAGTTAATTTTTTCTAAAAATTGTCTGTTTGCTAATCATTTTTCAAGTGTTTTGAACGACAGATTAGTTTGGAAAACGAAATGGAGTCCATGAAGCCTCCTATGTTGATGAATATAGATGAATATGATGTTTGGAAAGGAAAATTTGAGAGCTGGGTCAAAGTTATGTATTTCTGTAGTTGGGTCGTGATTGAGACAGGTTATGTCATTCCTAGAGATGAAAATCAGCAAATTCTGGAGAAGTGCAAATACTCTACTCAACAAAAAGATGATTGTTTTGCTGAAAAGAAAATGATTAATCTGATACAGCAGTCGGTGAAAGGAAATATCTTGAATCTGCTACCAGAATGTGATACGGCACAAAAGCTATGGAATGCTCTACGTGCTAAATATCTGGAGCGTGCTGAGATGATTAAAAGCAAGAAGGTAAAGTCAGAGGTAAAAATTGTTGATAAAGAAGTCGTAAAGGTACAAATTGTGGAGGTCGAAAAACCTTGCACAAAGTGTACTGAATCTGTGTGCTTAAATTGTCAAAATTCAAATCTGTTAATGTCAAACTTTTGAAAGATTTGGAATGTTTGTCATTAGAAACAAAAAGTTAAAAGAAAATGAAAAGAATTTTGAAAATCAAATAAAAATTTTAGAAAATTAAAAATTACTAAATGTGAAATACTTTCAAAATAATATAAAAATTTTAGAAAATGATAAATTTGTTTTGAATAAAAATGTTATTGAAAAACAAAATATAATAAACTCGCATCTTGAAAAATTAGAAAACTTGAACATGATGTTGAGATTGGAAAAAATAAAATTCATGATTTAGAAAAACAATTGAAAGGTTTTGTGACTTCATCTGTAAAGTTAGATCAGATATGTACTAAACCGTTAAATAAGAATAAAAAGGAAATTCCAACAAGTGAAATTTCAGAAATTATGACGATCTCATAATTGAGGATTGTGATGATAATACCGATGATGAAATGATAAAAAGAAATTTTTTTGAAACTAAAAGAAAAATTCCAAGAAACAGTTCTACAATCTGCTGAAAATGGTGAATGCTCATCGCAAAAAACTTCTAAGCAGAATGGAGAACAAAACAACAATGAAAAACAAAATTCTAAAATTGTTCAAAAAAAAAATAAAAGCTCATCGATATGGTCATCCAATCATTATAAAAACTCACAAAAATTTGAGAATAAGTGGTGCAAGTCGGACCACAGTGCTTCAAAGTCAAATCAATTTTACAAAAGAAGCAGGAAAGATGACTACTACATGTCAAATCAATGTGCTGATTTGGGTGTTTGGTCTGAATGGAGAGATTGGTACGATAACACAGTGTGTTTCAACTGCCGATTTGGTGGACACATTGCTGTTAACTGCCTGAAAAAGAGAGTTGATACGAGAAGATGCTATAAATGTCAAATCAAAGGTCATATTTCAAGGGATTGTCCGACTAATCTGAAAAGAAGATCGATTAAATCTCAGGGGGAGAAAAGACCAGAGGAGAAGAAAAATGAGAAAACTTTAGAGAAGCCCAAAGAACAAAAAGTCAAGTTATCATAAGGGCAAAAAGACAGATTGAAAAAAAGAGGAAAAAAGTTAGAGAGCTAAAAAATCAGATAAAAGTTCTAATGAATCATTTTACTCACAGTCAAGTCAAACGAATTCATCAGATACAAATCTGAGGACAAAAGAGAGAGCAGTGGAGAAAAATTTGATAATTCAAACAGTTAAAAAGTCAAAGAAAGTAAAATTTTCAAAATAAAGTTTCTATCAAACTGTTTGAATATCAAAAAGAGTGTTAATGTTTGTTTAGTTCAGATGTTAATGATTTTGTTAAACCTAAATCCAGAATGGATTGGGTTCCTATTCAAAACTGATTGACGTTGTTTGAATGTGCAGGATAACAAAGCTTCAAGCCAAACGTCATTTGAGAAGCAGTGGTTGTTCATGCAAAGAGACAAGAGACAGGAGTGATATCCACACAAACAAAATGGTAGTCTCGCGTTCACATTCGTAAAAAGTCGTTAAATGATTAAAATGGAAGATTCTTATTTTCGATTTTAAAAAGATATTTTCAATTTTAGGGGGAGAAAAAATTTTAAAAATTGTAAAAAATTCTTGTAAATTTGAAAAACATCATTTCGAAATCATTTTAGATAGATAAAATGATTGTAAAAGCCAAAAACAATAGAAAATCTTAAAATATAAAAAACATTGAAAAATAAAAAATTAGATTACTTGTGCGCAAAAAGTAAATGATAGTACATCAGTGGACTATCACAGTACGCTAAATGTAAAGTTTAAAAAGTTATAAACAAGTCTTACTGTGGATGTGTCGATAGGCTTTACACGTTTAGTAAATTGTTTCAGGGATATAAACTAAATTCTACAACTGCTTACACTTGTGGATTAACATATCTTGGATATATGGACTTAGTACTCCGAAATTTCGTTTGAAAGATTGCCTGGTTCTGAGATACGAGGTCTTTATAGATAGTTGATATCTGGGGTATTATACAAGTTCTTCTAATTTTGCGGAAGCAATAGCCTAGAACTTCTATAATACTTTCGCAATAAACCCCTAAACTGCATACAATCTTGACAAGTATCGAAAGATCTAATCATTTGCAGTGCTGAAAAGATTCCTTAAATGGAACACACCTTAAAGTCAAGCCTTCATCTCTTTGTCTGTATGGTAGTACTAACCTGAGCTCTCAAGGCATCGCATTACCCTGATACAGATATCAATTACGCTATATTCACCTGTAAGATGAAATCTAGGGAATTTTGATACGGGAGTTTATTCAAGAAGTGGGAATCACATATAAGTCAAGTATCATAATTCTTACCCTAACATATCTTAGAACAATTGAGAAATGTGTTATAGTTTAGGTGGATAAACATATCGACAATCTAGGTACGCAAGTTTAAAACTTAAAGTCATTAAAAGGTCAACGGTACTGGTGGTATGTCTCAAAAACTGATATGATCTTCTAGCACGTTTTCTCACAAAAATATAATCTGTAAATATTACATTTTAGTTTGTTTACATTTCTGCATTCAATATTAAAAATCCAAAAAGATTTTCTTTCAAAATCTTCCATGGTAACCTAATAATGTTGAATGTGAGCCGGACCAACGAGACTGTTAAGAAACTGTTTGTGTGTGGATACGTGTGATTGTTCTTAATCGTCAAATCTTAGAGATTCAGAGCATCATTTGAGGGGGAGCTAGATAAAAATGTTGATTAAAGATACAAGAAAGCTCAAAGCAAGGGGGAGCATGGATGTTAAGGTTATTCAAGATATAAAGATCAAGAGAAAATTAATGACTCAGGAATTTAATTGAAGAATGATGACTACGGCAACGTCCAAGGGGAGTCTGTTGTTGCATATGTCTGTTGCCTACATCATCGTATAATACCGAGTCAGTATTTAGGAGCGAAATGTCGATGTCTATGTATATTTAGTGACAAGTTCGCTTGAAATGGTAGTGTTGTAGTCAAGTTCGGCCCAACTTGACTAAGCAAGTTCGCCCGAACTTGCACTCCCACAAGCGAACTTGTGTTAGTAAAATAGGAGCTTTGATGTTTCATTTGTAAGATTCAGAGATTTTGTCACGACAGAGGCGGAGCTCTGTCCAAGTGTTTGTAGGATCTGTAACGTTGAATATTAATGAAACAGTGACATAAAGAAACAAATGAGTGTATCCAATGTCGCCTCAACAAACGGATTCCACACGTTTACCTTAGGTTTGTCAGATTAGTGCCCGAATGTTCCGTACAACGGACCTACAAATTGAACACTAAGAAAATAGGAAAAGTATAACCATAAGGGTCGTAGTCACCAACGGGATATCCAAGTAACGGGTCAAAACGCAAAAATATTATGTAAAGTCTAAAGGGTTGAATGAACAACTTCGTTAGTAGACTTGAATTTAATCTGAAAGTGAACCTTGTATATAGGGCACTAGTAGGTGAATACCTAATCATTTCGGGCTTTTGTCCCAACATTTAACGCACCCAAAGGTGAGTTCACGACCCCTTTTTAAATTATGTTTTGCATTTCGGGGAGAAACACGTAAAGTATTTTGAGTTAATATGATCAAAAGAAGACAAAGGAAATGTAATCTATGTTGGCCTTGAGTAAGGGCCTTAAGTTACCCTAACAAGGGTTTTATCCGGACATTTTCCAGCCACTATAATCATTAACCTCTTGGTTGGAGGGCACATGATATATTGATAGATCTATTAGGTTTTGACAAACCCCAAGCTTGTCGATCGGTCGCTCCAATCATTAAAGACAAGGAATATATGTTGAAAAGAAGAATATGGGAAACGAATAAGGTTTCATTTTGATTATGGGCTCTTGGTAGCAAACATCATTTCGTATTCCTAGCTAGTTTACGATGTTACATGTCGATCTAACGTTTTCATATTTTTCAAAATGGAAATCAAGAATAAATATTATGATATTTAAAAGTAAGTAAAACACGTGAATTCGCCAACTTTGTGTTGATATTTTGAAACGTGTTTTTCAGGTACATAAGTGGCTTCGGAGTTTGAAGTGGGTTTAGGGCAACTCAAAATGGACAATAATAAAACTTGTGTCATGAGTCCACGAGATGGAACTTTAACATGAACACTTTAATCAATACATTTTTGATGATTGTAATAACTTTTAACTATTTTTGTCTATTTAAATAATTGTCTATATTTGCCTTATAATTGTTGGTTGCCAGCCTCCGTCATCACCATGTTTGTCTTCCGCAGCGATTTTCGGGTGTGACATAACAAAATGTCTTGTTTTATATAAAACAATTTCCCTTTTTGTATAAAACGAGTGTGGTTTGTCAGCGGATACATTCAAGCCTTGTTGATTGTCAGACAAACCCTTAAAAATAAAGGTTTATCAAATATGTTACATAGTTTCTGTCATTCCCAGAGGAAACTTCTAAACAGACCTAGGAGGAGGGAATAGGGTTGTCAATCCGATGACACCATAACATACTACTGTTTGGCTTGGCCAGTGTTAATGAACTTATCATTTTCATGTTCAATGCACCATCAAGTTTCGTACAATGTAAAGCATGTTTTGTATATAAACCATATGTAAATAAGTTTTATAGATGTAGAAAATAGTTAGAATGTATTAATCACCCTAAGACAATTTAAAAACTGAAAAGTGGGAAACTATGTACTCATAGGTTGCTTAGATGTCTTGCTTAATCGTGTATGCAAAGCTCAAGTGCTTCCTAATATTTCTGTAGGACCGATCCTGATAGCATAGGAACCTAGATTTGATATCTAATGTCATAATAGCGGAAATATTATGATATTATTACCAAACAACAAGAATTAGTCAATTAATCGTTAATTTTATTGATATAACGTTGAGTCTCCAATTTGACAGAGCTCCGCCTCAATGATGCCAAAGTTACAAATGAAGCAAACATTCTAGCTATATATAGGGTTGGAAGTTCGCTGGAGAGAGTTGAAGTTCGGGCGAACTTGACTAGGTCAAGTTTGGCCGAACTTGACATCACATGATGATCTCAAGCAAACTTGACCTAAATACACATAAATACTTCGTTTCGCTAGCCTATTCAACTCTAATCTATACAGACTCAATATAAGACTAAGACATAGACATTCTGTACCAACAGACTCCCCCTTGGATATCGTCTTCGTCTTGTATCAGTCTTCAAAACTCTATCTTCAAAATAAACATTAACGAACACGACCGAAGAAGTTCTTGAATGGCTTCTTTCGTCGTTCTTGCTTCGGATCTGGCGTCTGATCTGTAGGTGGCACTTTGTTCATGTATTGAAACCTTCTAAGCCTTGCCGCCCTACCTTTCTCGTGTATTTCCTCAAGACGATTCTCTTCCTTTAAGAATTCAACTTGTTCTAGCTCCCTCCAATTTGTTTCCACATCTTTCCTGAATTCACTTCACGAGCATAGCAAACATTCACAACCCTTTGATACTGCATGGCTTGTTCTTTCTCACGTTCTTCGAATACAATCTTGTTGTAAAACAAGCATTTGATATCTTCTCTTGAGCAGTTTACCAACCACATTGGATCTAGAACTCGGATCGTTCTCCGTAAACCTCTCATACCCTAAAACCCAAGTATTTCAACCATTTCCTTCGTGATATCCAGATGTTCCTCAAATCATAATACTATAACAACTTCACATGTAGTAGGATCAATCTGCCACCACTTAAACACCGGAAAGAAATTCTGTTCAATCGGCATTAAGGGCATGTTCCTCATCGCTCTCGATCGTTTCATAATCAACGTTATATCTTTTTCTCCTGTCTTTTTGTTTGTTTTGATGCGACGGCCTGGAATAAATGGCTTCCAATATCTAAATCCCTTTGTCGCTTCAAACTTGTCATCTCTCATAATAACTGATCAATATACTTCATATGATAAGTTAAATTCACGGGTTGAACAAGCTCCTACACATCCCAGTACGGTAAGGTCTTGAAATCCGCTAAGTATTTGAATTATTGCACTCCAAACTCACGTTTAATAGCATACACATTTAATTCCTTGAACCACCCCCAACTTAGGATATCCCCCAACGACACGTCTTTATCTCTGGTAAAGAATGTTAGAGGACGTCGAAACTTACATTCACGCGGCATCTCTTTAAACCAGGACTTCTTAGCTTGAGTTATTTCCTCCTTCGTCATTGGTTTCAGAACTTTACCTTCTCGAATAGATTCTTTGATTTTCTCTTTCAACATATCTTCATCAAGTTGTTTGTACATTTCCTCAAACGTAGCAAAACTATCAGTGTTAGGACCAACGTACTTCCCAGTATCATATCTTTCATCATCCGAAGACCAATCCTCTACTATCACCATGTTATACTCATTTGCCTCAAACCTTCTCTGATAGGGATACTCATTAGGTTCAAATGTATTTACGTTCAGCACTTGCTCCTCAAAATCAAAATCTAGAGATTCTGCATCAACTTCAATCAACTTTGCTAGATCTTCCTTCGTATAGTTGTGCACATACTCTCCCTCTTCAACATTATGTTCAAGCATAAGTATCAACAGTTTTGATGGAATTGCAGCAACAGGATTAGCAATAGTGATTACATCAGATATTTCAATATCTTCAGTAGGCCCTGTTTGCCTAAACTCCCCCTCAATTTGATTATTTGTCACACCCCGACTCGCAGCGGAAGACAAATTCAGGGTGCTGCAGACACGTGGTAATTCTCCATAGTTTAAAAACATGATATCATAAATAGAGAGAACCTCGGTTACAACATATTGTCAGTATCATATTACATACCATAAGTTTCGGTACAGTACTACGTGCTATTATAGCTCTTATTCTGCTACAGTTCACTACTAAAGCCATCCACACGCACATTCATTACTCTTGCTTTGTTTTACCTGAAATGCATGTTAGTTTTGAAAAGGGTCAGCTAAACGCGGCGTGAGTTCCACTGGTTTAATTGTTGTGTAACAATATATGTTAACAAGTTATATTGCACGGGTCATAATCACAATGACGGTCATAGTCATATTCGCATATGGAATTACACGAGGACACAAGTGAAACCTGACTGTTTTCCCCCGGGTCGTGTCACAGAGACACTCCCGATCCACCCACTGCGTCACGTGCATTCCAACGCCCCTTAGCAATTATGCCTAACAACACAACCAAATTAGGACACGTGCAGACCTGGTTGCCGACATTATGTCGGGCCCGGCCTGGGTTAGTCAGATAAATAGTACTATTAACTGCCCACGGCTTACGCTAATCACTTGTAGAGGGGAGGTAGTTCGTGTGTTAGATAATTCACATCAAAAGTTGGTGCAATTAACAAAGTTTTGTAACATGCCAGTCATCTCAGAAAGATTATCACAATTCAAAAGTAGGAGAGTAAAACTCACTCCCAGGTTGGTGAAATCAACACAGTGCATAACATGGAAGTCCCCAGAAAACAGGAAAATAGTTTAAATGTGGGGAAGTGAGAACTCACTCCCAAATTGGGGCAAGGATCACAGTTTGTAACAAGTTCATGTGTTAGGGAAGTGAAATTCCCTTCCTAAGTTTGTTTAATCAACAAAGTTTGTAACATGCATTCCACCCTAAGTAAAACAACAAAACATTTAAAAGCGGGATAGTGAACTCACAATGCCAATAAGGGTCTCAATACACGAGTGGTCGAATAGTTGGATCAACTTTAATGACACCCATGCAAGCATGGACTCAAATCAGTATCTAAGCTGGTATTGGTTATAACTTGGACCTGGTCAGGAGTTTTTACTCCGGATTGAGTCTATAGGACACTGGTATGGTGATGGACGTCAGGGTAGTATTAGTTTTTAGATTAGTTTGGCCAATGTTAATGAACTTATCATTTTCATGTTCAATGCACCATCAAGTTTCGTACAATGTAAAGCATGTTGTGGATATAAACCATATGTAAATAAGTTTTATAGATGTAGAAAATAGTTAGAATGTATTAATCAAACCAAGACAATTTGAAAAATGAAAAGTGGGAAACTATGTACTCATAGGTTGTTTAGATGTCTTGCTTAATAGTGTATGCAAAGCTCAAGTGCTTCCTAACATTTCTGTAGGACCGATCCTGATAGCATAGGAACCTAGATTTGATATATAATGTCATAATAGCTGAAATATTACGACATTATTACCAAACAACAAGAATTAGTCAATTAATCGTTAATTTTATTGATACAACGGTTGAGTCTACAATTTGACAGAGCTCCGCCTCAAAGATGCCAAAGTTACAAATGAAGCAAACATTCTAGCTATATATAGGGATGGAAGTTCGCTGGAGAGAGTTGAAGTTCGGGCGAACTTGACTAGGTCAAGTTTGGCCAAACTTGACATCACATGATGATCTCAAGCAAATTTAACCTAAAAACACATAAATACTTCATTTCGCTAGCCTATTCAACTCTAATCTATACAGACTCAATATAACACTAAGACATAGACATTCTGTACCAACAGACTCCCCCTTGGATATCGTCTTCGTCTTGTATCAGTCTTCAAAACTCTGTCTTCAAAATAAACATTAACGAACACGATCGAAGAAGTTCTTGAATGGCTTCTTTCGTCGTTCTTGCTTCGGATCTGGCGTCTGATCTGTAGGTGGCACTTTGTTCATGTATTGAAACCTTCTAAGCCTTGTCGCCCTACCTTTCTCGTGTATTTCCTCAAGACGCTTCTCTTCCTTTAAGAATTCAACTTGTTCTAGCTCCCTCCAATTTGTTTCCACATCTTTCCTGAATTCACTTCACGAGCATAGCAAACATTCACAACCCTTTGATACTGCATGGCTTGTTCTTTCTCACGTTCTTCGAATACAATATTTTTGTAAAACAAGCATTTGATATCTTCTCTTGAGCAGTTTACCAACCACATTGGATCTAGAATTCGGATCGTTCTCCGTAAACCTCTCATACCCTGAAACCCAAGTATTTAAACCATTTCCTTCGTGATATCCAGATGTTCCTCAAATCGTAATACTATAACAGCTTCACATGTAGTAGGATCAATCTGCCACCACTTAAACACCGGATAGAAATTCTGTTCAATCGGCATTAAGGGCATGTTCCTCATTGCTCTCGGTCGTGTCATAATCAACGTTATATCTTTTTCTCCTGTCTTTTTGTTTGTTTTGATGCGACGGCCTGGAATAAATGGCTTCCAATATCTAAATCTCTTTGTCGCTTCAAACTTGTCATCACTCATAATAACTGATCAATATACTTCATATGATAAGTAAAATTCACGGTTTGAACAAGCTCCTACACATCCCAGTACGGTAAGGTCTTGAAATCCTCTAAGTATTTGAAGTACTGCACTCCAAACTCACGTTTAATAGCATACACATTTAACTCCTTGAACCACCCCCAACTTAGGATATCCCCCAACTACACGTCTTTATCTCTGGTAATGAATGTTAGAGGACGTCGAAACTTACATTCACGCGGCATCTCTTTAAACCAGGACTTCTTAGCTTGAGCTATTTCCTCCTTCGTCATTGGTTTCGGAACTTTACCTTCTTGAATAGATTCTTCGATTTTCTCTTTCAACATATCTTCATCAAGTTGCTTGTACATTTCCTCAAACGTAGGAAAACTATCAGTGTTAGGACCAACGTACTTCCCAGTTTCATCTCTTTCATCATCCGAAGACCAATCCTCTACTATCACCATGTTATACTCATTTGCCTCAAACCTTCCCTGATAGGGATACTCATTAGGTTCAAATGTATTTACGTTCAGCACTTGCTCCTCAAAATCAAAATCTAGAGATTCTACATCAACTTCAATCAACTTTGCTAGATCTTCCTTCGTATAGTTGTGCACATACTCTCCCTCTTCAACATTATGTTCAAGCATAAGTATCAACAGTTTTGATGGAAATGCAGCAACAGGATTAGCAATAGTGATTGCATCAGATATTTCAATATCTTCAGTAGGCCCTGTTTGCCCTGACTCCCCCTCAATTTGATTATTTGTCACACCCCGACTCCCAGCGGAAGACAAATGCAGGGTGCTGCAGACACGTGGTAATTCTCCATAGTTTAAAAACATGATATCATAAATAGAGAGAACCTCAGTTACAACATACTGTCAGTATCATATTACATACCATAAGTTTCGGTACAGTACTACGAGCTATTATGGCTCTTATTCTGCTACAGTTCACTACTAAAGCCATCCACACGCACATTCCTTACTCTTGCTTTGCTTTACCTGAAATGCATGTTAGTTTTGAAAAGGGTCAGCTAAACGCGGCGTGAGTTCCACTGGTTTAATTGTTGTGTAACAATATATGTTAACAAGTTTAAGTGCACGGGTCATAATCACAATGACGGTCATAGTCATATTCGCAGATGGAATTACACGAGGACACAAGTGAAACCTGACTGTTTCCCCAGGTCGTGTCACAGAGACACTCCCGATCCACCCACTGCGTCACGTGCATTTCAACGCTCCTTAGCAGTTATGCCTAACAACACAACCAAATTAGGACACGTGCAGACCTGGTTGCCGACATTATGTCGGGCGCGGCCTGGGTTAGTCAGATAAATAGTACTATTCACTGCCAACGGCTTATGCTAATCACTTGTAGAGGGAGGTGGTTCGTGTGTTAGATAATTCACATCAAAAGTTGGTGCAATTAACAAAGTTTTGTAACATGCCAGTCATCTCAGAAAGAATATCACAATTCAAAAGCAGGAGAGTAAAACTCACTCCCAGGTTGGTGAAATCAACACAGTACAAAACATGCAAGTCCCCAGAAAACAGTAAAATAGTTTAAATGTGGGGAAGTGAGAACTTACTCCCAAATTGGGGCAAGGATCACAGTTTGTAACAAGTTCATGTGTTAGAGAAGTGAAATTCCCTTCCTAAGTTTGTTTAATCAACACAGTTTGTAATATGCATTACACCCCAAGTAAAACAATAAAACAGTTAAAAGCGGGGTAGTGCACTCACAATGCCAATAGGGGTCTCAACAAACGAGTGGTCGAATAGCTGGATCAACTTTAATGACACCCATGCAAGCATGGACTCAAATCAGTATCTAAGCTGGTAATGGTTATAACTTGGATCTGGTCAGGAGTTTTTACTCCGGATTGAGTCTATAGGACACTAGTATGGTGAAGGACGTCAGGGTAGTATTAGTTTTTAGTTTGGCTTCCGGACACCAGTTCGCGTGCCAGCTAAAGTCAGTAGTTTAACGCATTCGGGTAATGGTACGGAAATACCAATAGTGCTAACACGTTGTTATTTAAGGGAGTTTGAGTGTTTGGGGAGTCTAGGTTGTCCAAAATTGAGTTTCCATTTTCACCGTCGGGAATTCTCCCAAGTTGTCTTAGGACACACCCCAAGTGTCCAATTTTCCCGGGAATCTCCCGGAACGTTCCCCGTGTCCCAAATGTAGTGTTTGGCGGGTTGGGCCAGTTACCGGTTCCGGCAGGTTCGTTACACGGTAAACTGCCAAAAATGATTTAAATAACTTATTTTTAATCCAAATAAATTCCCATTTAATCTAAAATTGGATTAAAAATCTATAAAAATTTATATAACTCAGTAAAAATCAGTAGATCATGATATAAATTTCTGGGAATTTAGTTTTGTAATTTTCTTATTTGAATAAATTATTTATAAACCATTTTTAACCACATAATTAACATAAAATACTTTCGGAAGCTCAAACATTCCGAAAACATTTCTGAACCTTCTATACGTGTCCAGGAACATCTCCAAAAATTTTGAAAATTTTCCGATTTCGTTTCGGTGCGTTCCCGGCTACTGAAAACTCACAAAAACGCGGATTTTTAACCCAAATCAAAACTCAACCAATGGAGTCTAATTTTCCCAGATCATTTGCCATATTTTCCTTAGTGTCTCTGTAAAAGTTGATGATTTATTGAACCCGTTTGATATTTTTTCCTAAATTCTTTTGGTAAAAGAGTTAAAATTAACCAAATATCATAGAAAATTCCAAAAATTCTAAAATTTTACGTGGACCTTCCTGAGAATACCCTACATCACCATACCAAAGTTCAGCTCAATCCAAGTTACACGGACCAATTTATAGACAAAACAATTGTCTGCCTAGCCTAGATTCGGTTTTCGGGTGATATGCCTAGCGTTCTTCCGTTTCCAAGCGTTTATCTTGATCCCAGAAGTGTGTAAAGGCTATATTCAGTACCTACACACCAAGTACAATATTAATATGTTAGAACTTAGATCAATCAAGCTTTAATTCATTGTTTTTCGGTTAATCGAATAGTTAAGCGATTTTTGTTGAATAAGAGTTGATTAGGGTATCAAACCCCATTGATTAGCAACCATGGCTGCCATATAACACCAGGGATATATGTGGTGTTCATATTCAGCTCAAAACATGTTTAAAACTCCAAAATTCATGGATTAAAAAGCGTTTTTTCGGCTAGAAATCATGTTTAATCAAGAAACCATGCTTGAAACCTTAATGATTTGAGTTAATACCTTTGATTTGAGTTCGTTTATCGATGAATTCAGCTGATGAAGAAGGGTTTGAGAGCAGATTATGAGTGGTTTTTGTTGAAATTTTTTATTAAAATTAAAAGAAAAAGAAATAAAAAACTATTTATAACCATGGGGGGGTGGTGGTGGCATAGAGGTGGGCCCCTAGGACCACCTCGTGCTTCGTTTTACGTGCGTAAGGATGATGTTTATCTTCTGGATAAGAATAGGTTCGTTTTGGGTCCGACGCGCATTCTCGATTTGCGTAACGGACTCCGTTTTGCGCGTACTTAGTGTCAAAATACTCGGTTTTAAAAATTATGCATAACCATCTAAAAATCCGAACCCGGTTACATTTTAATCATAAAAGTCTCGTTTGACGTTCGTTTAAGTGTTTTTAAGCTTGATCGATCGTTCCTTGCATATTCGGTTGCCTTATGTTATTCCCGGAACTAATGCGTTTCCCCAACCGAGAGTTGCTTCGTTTTACGTGCCCGGGCTTTGCTTATTGTTAAAACTTATGTCGCAGTCTATGGCACAAATCTAAGTTATTCCTGGAACTCGGAATCTTAAATAAGGCTACCAATAATCTAATAATCAACGTTAAAGGTTTAATGCGCTATTAAACGTCAAGTCTCCGTTTAACACGTGGTTCAAGGCTAAGGACACCAACCTCGCATCGTTGGTCCTTAGTAGTGTCATGTCAATCATGATGTGTTCTCAGATTCCTCCGAGATATAACATATAGCGTTAGCGCAACACACAAATCATGAAATTTCACAAGGTTTACGCACAATTATAGTTTTAGTCATGCTTTAAGTTTAGGACCAACTAAGGTGTACCTGGTTTCGTCATGGGTATCACATCATTCAACTTGTTTGATTCATCATCCATCAGAGAAGAAAAATAAAAGTCATCAGAGACTTTTGCTTCACTAATTTTCATACCAACTCCTCCCTGATCATCATCATCATCAGCATTATTCCAATCTTCATAATCAGAGTCGTCTTTATTATCGTCAGCATCTTTATCCTCATCTTCTGCTTCTTCATCGTGTTTTTCTTCAGAAGCAATTACATGATCAGAAGGCTTGACAGATTCGTCAACCTTAGCAATATCGGACTCAGAAGCTTTTTTAGATTCATCGACAGGCTTATCGGCAGCATCAGAAGATTTAGGTGCTTCACCTTCAACAACTTTGCCCTTACCACTAGCAGCAAGCTCTTTTTCAGCTCTTTCTTTCTCTTCTTGCCTATCCAGACGATCATACTCAGAAATGAAATCAATACCCAGAGTATTAGATAATACTTTCTGCATCCTTGTAAACCTTCGATCATTTAGGGCTTGAATCGTCTTTAGCTCAGCAATTTCTGTCTGCAGCTTTTTGTTTGCGTCTTGCAGACTCTCAATCAAAGCTTTGAAAAACTCACATTCACTTTCCAACACCTTTATCTTGTCATCCATCATCTCTTTCTCAACAGAGCTTTGATTTACTTTCTTTAACAGCTCAGCTTTCTCTTCTTGTTGATGCATATGTCTGTTGCCTACGTCATCATATAATATCGAGTCTGTATTTAGGAGCGAAATGTCGAAGTTTATGTAAATAGGTTAACAAGTTCGCTTGAGTTGTGATGGTTTAGACAAGTTCGGCCGAACTTGTCTATGCAAGTTCGCCCGAACTTGCTCTTTTTACCTATAAATAGGTAGCTTGTGATTTCATTTGTAACTTTCACAGATTTTGTCACAACAGAGGCGAAGCTCTATCCAATTGTTTCTAGGATCTGTAACATTGAATATTATAAAACGATGATTAAATAGAAACAAATGAGTGTATCCAATGTCCCCTAAGCAAACGGATTCCGCCCGTTTACCTTAGGTTTGTCATATTAGTGCCCGAACGATCCGTATAACGGACCTACACTTCTTCATTCTTTGCAACTCTATCTTCCAATTCTTTGACACGCTTTTCCAAAACATCAATGTCTGTGTCAGGGAAAAACTCATCTAGATCCTGAAGATCCACTGGTTCATTTGGAATATCACCAAATAGATTTGACTGTGAAGCTTTCGGTGTTGATTTAGGAGTAGCTTTCCTTCGATTTGATCTCTTTGGAGTTGATTTCGGTGTAGAGCCTTCAGGTTGAGATGCTTTTGGATCTGGAGATTGTATCACTGGAACTTCAAGTAAAATAGACTCGGGAGGTTCTTGTGTAGCTCCTGGCCTTTCTGCCTCTGACGAAATGATAACAGGAGGTTCTTGTGTAACTCCTGGACGTTCAGCTTCCGATGATATAACAACAGGAGGTTCTTGTGTAGGAGGTTCTTGTGTAACTCCTTTCTCCTGTGCACCAGAAGGTTCTTGTGTAACTTCTGCGCTTTTTGGCTTTCCCGTGTATCGTCGACTAGCTGGTTTCTGGGCTTTATTTGTTTTCATGCCCTTAGTCTGTGGAGAACCTGTAGTTTTTGCTGTAGAAACCACTGCAGACTTTGCACGTTTTGTTCTTTTCTTAGGTCTCTCCTGGTCAGACTCCTTTTTAAGATTAGGATCAAAATCAGCATCAGTCTCTTTGATCTTTTCAGCTTCAGTCTTTGCTATTGTCTTCTTTGTAATCTTCTCGAGAGAATCATCAGAATCATCGTCATTCTCGGAAGTAGCAGAAATAACCTCGTCCTCCGGAGTAGTTTTCTCAACTTCTTGACTCTCAGTAACAATTGTTGCACTCGAACCAGCTTCAATTTGCACATTTTCTGGCTCATCTTCATCTATAAGCATCGTATCTACTTTCTTTGCTGCTCGCTTCTTTTTAGGCTTTTCGACTTCGGCTTTTAGTAACAATTCACTTCGAGCTTTTGGCTTAAACGACTTGAACCACTCTTTTACTGCGTTCAATTCCTTCTCATCACCACTACCATCATTCCTCCACTTGTTATCAGCCGGCGTAATATAATTTTCATATCTAATCGCCCCAAATACTGGCTTTGCCACCGGTGCTGAGTCTTGTTTCTGGAATTTGATCAACTTCTTTACTGTAGTATCATCGAGGTGACTGAGATATAGAACATCGTTTGGATCACGTGCAATGTCTGTAAACTTTTCATCGATGAACATCTGCACGAATCTCGGATATAAGCATAATCTCGAGTATTCCATATTCTTCGTCATATGTGTGAAAACAAGCTTAGAATAGTTGTACGGCTTCTTCAAAATTAACGTCGTTGCCATGCAGGCCATGTAATCTTGAACGTTATCGAGGCCCACCTTTCTGTGGCTAAAAGTGTGTATAATCGCGTGCAAGAGGAGCTTGTAGGGGTTAGGCACTTCCCCTTTCTTCAACGTTGGTTTATTCACACTACCCTTGTAACCCATCCGATAGAAACAACCTCGGACCATCTTCTCGTCTAAGAATATCGGATCATCTTTATCGTCATTGAATTGCAAGATCCTTCGTATATCATCTTCAGTAAGTGTGATCCCCTTAACTTCATTTCCGACTTGAACAGATGAATTAATGGTCTTTTTATCTTCGTTGAGACTCGCATTCATCCAGAAGTGATAGTGTGAGAACGCTAAGACACTGTGCGCTCTGTAATGGCTCTATGTATCGGACAATGTTTTAGAAACTTCAAAATACTATCGTACTCCTTCAGTGACAGACATAATGCTTTGTCGAGCGTGATACAATTATTATTACACTTAGAAAAATCCATAGAAATCACCCGCGCTGGTACTTGAGCCTGAAAAACGACGCAAAACACTTAGCATGCATTTCGAGAAAAATCACAAATTTTTTCAACATATTTCATCAAGTTCGGGCGAACTTGATGTGTGTATAACCATAAGATTTAGTCAAGTTCGCCAGAACATGCACTATAAACATGTTCAACAAAAACAAACATAAGTTCGGGCGAACTTATGTTCAACAAATATCAATTTTCTACACACTAAGTTCGGGCGAACTACACAGGAAATTCAACTTTCAAATTTTAACAGAAGTTCGGTCGAGCTTAAGTCCATATCAGATTTATTCATTGTTTAGATAGCAAGTTCGGTCGAACATGTGAACAAGTTCGGCCGAACTTGTTGTCTTCTTCAACAAATTTGCAACTCCAATTCGTATGGTTCTGATGAAATTTATCACTCATTCATGATCGATTTATGTTGTTAATCACGTTTTTACATTCAATTTACCATATAAACCCTAGATCTATCATTATTAACAATTTAAGATCTTAGATGTTCAGTTAATGTTCAATTAGTGGTCCATTGATTCTCACCTCTTCCATTGATAATGGTGTGCGAATCACCACAATCAACTAAAAATTTGGCAGAGTAACGGTGCTAAAATGACAATTTCACAAAAAAACGCTCACAAGTCTCAAGTTCGCTCAGAGGAATGTGATCAGTGATAATGAAGTTCGGCCGAACTTGCAAGCCCAATATAGGAAGGCCTAAGTTAAGTCCGAGCGAACTTACCTTATAACAACCAGCCATCAAAGCAAGTTCGGTCGAACTTGTTTAAATGTAAAACTTTTATTTGTTTAGCAAGTTCGGCCGAACTTGCCAAACCCAATTTTCACAATTTTTAAGTTTTTTCAATTAAGTCCCTGAACTTTTCACTTTTTACCAGTTCTGAAATCCACTCAGTTGACCAAGTCCAAGTTAATGACCTTGGCTAACCGATTTGTTTGCCGAGTCCAATTTAATGACCCCGGTTTGACCCATTACGAATAAACTATTGATATTTTCAAAATCAAAGTTTCAAATTAATGAACTTTCTCATCGTTTTGGCTTCTCAGATTTTACAGATTAGCTCCCAGCCTATTGTCAATGAGATTCCCACCAGTTCTAGTACCTTACCAGACTTCGAAGACCTGTTCTCCAACATTGGTTTGCTGAAAACAATGTAGAAACAAAATCTTTTTGTATTTTTGAAAGTTTATGCTAAAACACACTGAAAATCTTTTTGGATTAATCTGTAAAGATGATAAACTATGTACAGAACAATGTAAACTATGTATAAACATGTTTACAGACATACTTTTTTGTGAATTCATGTCTAAGGATCATATCAGTTAATTTGAGACATATCACCTGTACCGTTGACCTTTAGATGACTTTAAGTTTTAAACTCGTTTACCTAGATTGTCGATATGTTTGTCCACTTAAACTTTACAACGTTTCTCAACGGTTCCAAGATATGTTAAGGTACGATTTATGAAACTTGACTTATCTGTGGTTCCCATCTCTTGAATATACTCCCGTATCAAGATTCTCTAGATTTCATCTTACAGGTGAATATAGCGTAATAGATATCTGTATCTTGGTTAATGCGAGGCCTTGAGAGCTCAGGTTAGTACTACCGTGCAGACAAAGAGATGAAGGCTAGACTTTAAGGTGTGTTCAATTTCAAGGAATCTTTTCAGCACTGCAAATGATTAGATCTTTCGATACTTTTCAAGATTGCATGCAATTTAGGGGTTTATAGCGAAAGTATTATAGAAGTTCTAGGCTATTGCTTCCGCAAATCAGAAGAACTTGTATAATACCCCAGATATCAACTATCTATAAAGACCTCGTATCTCAGAATCAGGCAATCTCTCAAACAAAATTTCGGAGTACTAAGTCCATATATCCAAGATATGTTAATCCACAAGATTAAGCAGTTGTAAAATTTAGTTTATATCTCGAAAACAGTTCACTGAACGTGTTAAGCCTATCGACACATCCACATTAATACTTGTTTATCACTTTTTAAACTTTACATTTCTTTAGCACACTGTGATAGTCCACTGATGTACTATCATTTCCTTTTTGTGACACCGAATTCTTTTTGTCTTTTTCAATGTTTTTGTACATTTTTGAAAATTTTCATATATTTTTTAATTTTAAAATTTTCAAATGTTTTTGTATTTTCTCTAACATTTCTCCCCCTAAAATCAAAAATATATTTTTGTATTTTAGTTCTTAATAAAATTCTAAACTAGAAAGATATAGACAAACCAATGTGGATCACGCGAACTCGTCGTCCGATCCGTATTTAACCTCAGCGTCCGCACCTGTCAGCAAATTTTTCATACCATTAATTCCCAACAAGTATTTAAACCGTGATAACGAAAATGGTTTAGTATCAAAATCAGCCTTTTGTTCGTCGGTGTGGATTTTTTCTATTCACACCAATTTATTTTCGTAACAATCACGAATGAAATGATAACGAATTTCCATGTGTTTAGTGCGTGAGTGATGAACCGGATTTTTTGTTATACTAATGGCTGCCTTATTATCAACATAAATCGGAGTGTCGAGAAATTGCAGACCATAGTCTCTCATCTACTGTTGTATTCACAGAATCTGTGAACAACAGCTGGAGGCCGAGATATACTCAGCTTCATAGGTAGAGAGAGCGACCGTAGTCTGTTTCTTACACTGCCAGGTTACCATTCTTGTTTCAAAGAATTGGCATCCCGCTGTAGTCGATTTTGAATTCAACTTATCTACACCAAAATCAGAATCAGCATATCCTGTCAGATCGAAGTTATCATTCTTCAGGTACCACAAGCCGGTACTTGGACATCCCTTCAAGTATCTGAAGATTCGCTTCACGATCTACATGTGTGATATTCTCAGGCTGGACTGGTACCTGGCACAAAGGCAGGTAGGATACATGATATCTGGATGCGATGTCGTCAGATACATCAGCGATCCTATAATTGATCTGCAGAGCATCTCATCAACTTTGGTTCCAGTGTCGTCGATGCAAATCCCGTGATTAAGAGCAAGAGGAGTAGATAACGACTTCGAGCTTTCCATATCAAACTTGTCCAAAATTTCATGCACATACTTGGTCTTATGAATGAAAATACCGTCTGGAAGTTGATCTACATGCAATTCGAGGAAGAATTTCATTTCGCCCATCGAAAACATTTCGAAATTCTTCTTCATGATGTCCTCAAACTCCTTGCAAAGACTATCATTCGTTGATCCAAAGATGATGTCATCCACATAGATTTGAACTATAATTAGATGACTACCAACGTCTCTGGTGAAGAGAGTACTATCCACAGTTCCTCTGACAAAGCCGTTTCCCACGAGATGTTGCGATAACGTCTCGTACCAAGCTCTCGGGGCTTGGTTTAAACCGTAAAGAGCTTTATCAAGAAGATATGCTTTCTTTTTGTTGAGTGGATCGACAAACCCTGGTGGTTGTCCGACGTACACCTTCTCGCGTAATTTTCCGTCCAGAAAAGCTGATTTGACATCCAACTGATAGACTTTAAATCCTTTCCATACTGCGAATGCAAGAAATATTCGAATAGATTCTAAGCGAGCTACTGGTGCATAGACTTCCGTGTAGTCTATCCCTTCCTACTAGTGAAATCCCTTGACAACAAGCCGAGCATTTTTTCGAACTATAACCCCTCGATCGTCTTGCTAGCATTTAAAGGCCCATTTAGTATCAATCGCTTTCTGATTTTCAGGCAGGTCTACAAGCTTCCACACTCCTAACTTCTCGAACTGTAACAGTTCCTCTTGCATTGCTTGTAACCAGTTTTCATCGCCTAAAGCTTCAGAAACATTCTTTGGCTCTATCTGGGATATGAAACATGAATAGTAGAAATACTCTTGAATTGGAACAACACGAGTATAGAAACAACTCAAAGCTTTGTTTATTTGACTCCGTGTTCTCACACCAGCTTGTAATTCGCCTATTATAGAATTTGACGGATGATAAGAATATGATCTTGGCATCACTTCGCCTGGAACAACCATAATATTCTCTTGATTTGTGATATTTTGATCTACCACTACTTCAACTTCAGGATTACTTCTCGGGCCTGTAGATTCATTCATTAAACTTGTAATCTACTCTGCTTCTTCAAGAAGAAGATTCTCCATCGGCATCGAATGTTGGAGCCTCGTTTGAGTCTGAACTCTATGCTTCAGAAAGATTAGGAATCATTGTAGTATTGACTAGTTCTTTAGTCGGTGTCACTTGTTCTGTTTAAGTTTCTTGACCACAGCAATTACTTGAACTAGCACTAGAAGAAGATGATCCCAACGTAGGTTGATTAACCACAATTGGTCTGACGATTTGCTCATGATTTGCTGATTGATGAAGATAATAAAGAGCTGTAATTTCTTCTTCGGATGGTTCTTCAGGCAAATCAAATGATTTCCACAAGTCTTGATAATTGAATAACCATGCATCACCTTTTCACTGAACATGATCTGTATGGTTAAAACAATCAACGTGTTGCACTTCAATTATCTTCTCAACGAGGGAATATAAACTCTTTGCAATGGACTTGCATCGATTATAGTACATGGCACTCTAAATGGTTCTAAGAACTTCAAATTCGGTTTCCATCAGTTGATCATTTCAAAACAAGTCTTCTTCAATGGTTTGACTGTTAAGACTCTATTAAGTGTGTAGTAAGTCGTTGCAACTGCTTAACTCCAAAAACTGACTGGAAGTTTAGAATCTGCGAGCATTGTTCTTGTAGTTTCTATCAATGTTCTATTCTTCCATTCAACAACTCCATTTTGTTGCGGATTGTAGGGAGCAGTGAATTCGTGCATAATCCCTTTAGCGTTGCAGAATTACCTCATTTTGGTGTTTTTGAACTCAGTACCGTTGTCACATCTAATGCGTCTCACCGGAAGATGGTACAGGTTCTCAAGTTTCTTGAAAAGAATCACTAAATTTTCAAACGTCCCATCTTTTGATTCTTGGAAGAATACACACGAGTATCGGGAGTAATCGTCTGTGACTACCAAGCAGTAGAGATCTCCAAAGATGCTTCAGACATTCACTGGACCGAAGAGATCCATATGAAGTCTTTCAAGCGGCAACTTTATCGAATTGAGAATCTTTCTTGGATGAGATATCTTGATCTGCTTTCCCTTTTTACACTCGAGGCAATTATCTGTCATATGAAAACTTTTCAGATTCACACCTTCCACCAAATCATTATGCACAAAATGATTCATCTTTCTTAGGTGAATGTGGCCCTCTGTGCCATAAGATTGACTCCTTCTCAGTAGCTTCCGAAACAGAACATTGTGCCGTTTTGAAGAAGTAGTAGCATTTCCCATGTCAAGAACATACAAATCATTCTCTCTCGGTGCACGCATGAGTATCCACTCGTCTGGTATTTTGAAACCCGGTTTGATGATCATGCATTCTTTATCGTTGAAGTGGACAGTAAACTTCTTATCACAAATTTGAGAAATACACAGAAGGTTGTTCTTAAGCTCTGCAATGTAGTTCACTTGATCAAATGAAACAACTCCGTTTGAGAGCTTTCCCTCGGCAACAATCCTTCCACCTTGGTTTCCAGCAAATCCAACATATCCGCCGTTGATAGATTTTATGTCGAATAAGAGCGCTTTCATTCCGGTCATTTGCCTGGAAGCTCCACTATCCAGAATCCACTTGGAAAGTACATAACTCTGGAGCCCCAGCACATTTCAACAATTAGTTAAACAGCGCGACCCAAGCCTTCTTGGTCTTGGGTTGAATTGGATAACCATCGTCATAATCAAATTCACACTCGTCAGCATAATCAAATTCATATTCATCATCTGGATTTTCTATGATGTTTATGTTTCAAAACTTAACTTTCTTTTTATCTTTCAAGCACTTGACATTTTCAATTTTGATTTCAGATTTTGATTCTTTCATGTTATCACTAGTCTTAACAGGCTCAGACTTAGTGATTTCAGATATTGGCAACTTCCTTTTTGCAATCTAGGCTTGTGATTTTATGTTAGCCTTTTTTATGTAAAACTTTGTTTCGTTTGCTTTTGAAGATTCAGCTTTTTTGAAAGTTGAATTTGCAAACTTCTTTTCAGATTTAGGTTTATCTTCAGATTTTGATTCATTTTTTTTCAAAATCGTGACCTGTTTTACAAACTCTGGTTGCTTTGGTTTCACAACATCTAAACTTTCTTTCCTTCGAAGATAAGCCGGTTTTGATTTCGGAAACTTGCGTGCAATATGACCAACTTCATTGCACTTGAAGCAAGTCCGATTATCATGTGAGTGTCCATTAGTGGATTTTACACCACTTGTGGCTTTTGCCTTATCTCGAAGTTCTTTCTGTTTCTTAAACACATCGTTTGATTGGTTCCTGATCAAAATTTCCTCATGAACCGTGTTCGTCCCATAGACAAATTTCATGTTTTTATCTTTGTATTATGAAATGGTGACATTTTCTTTTTAGGTTCATCAGATTCCTCAAAACCCAACCCAGCTCTTCGGTTTTCCGGATGATCACCACCATTTATTCGGTAGTTATTGTAATTTCTTTTGGGTTTTGAATAGAATATCTTTTCATTTTTCTCTAGGTCTTCTAATGTAACTTCAACAAGTTTGAACAGTTTATCCAATTGATCTTCTTTAACGTTCTGAATCGGAAAACTGTCATGAAAGTATAATCTATCAGATTCCTTAACCTTTTACATGACAACGTTAGGATCATCACATAGATCATCTTCCGATGATGTATCATCATCTTTGGAATTTGAGTCAGAACTATTCAAACTCGAGGTGTCACTCTCAAAGCTGCCATCATCAGAATCGTTCAGAACATTTTCAACCACCTTTTTCACTACCACATTGTCATCTTCTGATTTAGTAAAGACTACATCAATCTTCTCTGGCAACTCATTTTTCCTTTCAGATAACAACTCAATGTTGAGTGTCTTATCCATCCCATCAACAGTTTTGCAATAATACGTCTCGCATAGGGGTGGAGGAACATTGTTGTATTATTTACCAATTTTCTTTTTAGGTTTTTCTTCCGATGGAATAGTGGAAAGAATGTGATCAATAACATATGCATTAGTTGTGTAACTTCTTAAAAGTTGTTGAACACATTCTATTTCAATTTTCATGTCCTGGAGTTGTTGCTTGGTTTCAGCAATGGTGTTGATATAAATGTTTATTGCTTTTTGTTTATCCATTACTGTACCTTTCAACATCTTTATAGTATCATGTTGTTCAATATTATTTCTATCGATCTTGTCATAATCATCTTTCATTTTGTCATACGCTTCCTTCATTGTACAATAATCATATTTGAAATGTTCATTATGTACATTGAGTTCAACGAGGATTTTGTGAGTTTTCGGCGCATTCAGCACATGGCTCGATACGTTTTGTGCAAGGTTTTACAAGCTCCACAACTTGCACTTTGACAACTTCCTTTACCTTTGGATCTACCTTAGTTAGATTTGCCATCATTGCTTTATTGGCAATGTCCGTGAGGTTTTCAGCAATCGCTTCTTGAACAACACCAATGATTTCTTCAACATTCGATTTCTCTTCGACAGCTTGCTCCTGAGAACTTCCGTCAAAATGACCTGCAAAACTATCAAATGAGTTAGAGGATAACATGCCTTGTTTCTTCATGTGAAGATACTCCTCTTCCTCCTGTTGTTGTAGATACTGTTCCAATATTCTCTAGAGCTGCTACTTCTTTTGAAGAAGTATCTTCAACAATCTCACACATCAATGCAACTCCGGTCTTCTTACCGATATATGAATTCCAATCGAAGCCATCATCCTCATTTGAAGCGACCATCGCCTTCTCAGTGTTGTTACTGTTTGGTTTCTCTTGGATTTCAACCTATGTCTTCTTTGGGAAAGGCTTGTGTTGAAGAGATTTCTTGTAATACTCGTTGCCTCCACCAACTGGACTCTGATTGCCCGTGGCTTCAGGATTTTTGCATTCTCTCTTGAAATGCCCTTTTTATCGGCATCTAAAATAAGTGACCTTCGATTTGTCGAACCCTAGCTTGTGCTTGAATTTCTGATATCTCGGCCTATGAGTGCAACAAACTTTGTGACCTTTCGAATGCTAGAAGCTAGTGACCACTTTTTGTCCATCAGTTCAAGCTCTTCTTCGTGCACCTGATCGTAGTCTTCGGCGGTCATTTCGGGATTGCTGATTTTTCCAGCTACAAGACTTTCATATGATTCTAGAATAGTGGCGAGAAGTGACATGTGCTGTTTTGCAACTTGCTCAGAAACAACATTGTTTAGATTTACAGCAATGTTACACTTGTACATATTTGGATCAGAATTGTTTGTTGATTCTGATTTGCTTGACTCTGATTAGACGAATTTGAACTTGTGCTTGAGAACGAAGAGCTCTGTTGACTTTGATCAAATTGTGGATATGATTGGTTCTGATTATGTGGAGAAGAATTCATGTTTGCACTAAGTTCTGTCTGAATTTTCAGGCTTGAAATGTTGTCTTGCATCCCGTTCTTGTAATAAGACCAACATCTTGAACAATGTTAGCATTCTTCGACTTCGCGATCGTCAGAAGTTCCATTTCATGACCTTCGAGTTTGTCGATGAATGTAGATATCTTGAAAAATTCCCAATTCGAACTTTCTTTCAGAACCATCAGGTAAGTAGTCCACTCTCTGTCAGGTAACGCATCTGCAAGCTTATCGATGTACTCTTGTTCCGTCTTCTCGAGATCGTGTCTTCTCATTTGGACTTTCAGACGGCAGAAACACTCAATCATCTGTTCCATTGTCTCGCCCTTCAACATGTTAAAGATATCGAACTCCTTCATGATGAGAGCTTTCTTACTCTTGATCATCTCTGCGCTTCCTTGGTATTTCTTTTGCAGTGATAGCCAAAGATCTCTCGCAGTCGTATATTCAGGCAACAGGACCAGAATATCATCTTTAACAGATTGTTGAATGAGGCTTATCATCTTTTTCTCAGCAATGTACTCATATTTCTGTATTGTGGAGTACTTGTACTTCTCCAAAACTTGCTGATGTTCGTCTAACGGAACAGTATAACCTCTCTCAATTGACACCCAGCCTTGGAAATGCATGGCCTGAACCCAATAAGTATATTTCTCCTTCCATCCTTCATACTCGTCCATGCTCATTAATTTTGGCGGTTTAACGGACGTGCCCATTTCGTTGTCAAGATTGACTTACTGTATCACATTTGCATTGGATGTACCCACTCCTGACATAAACGCTCTCTGTAGATCAACCATCGCGAATATCGATACACTTACACTGAAAATACGTTCAAACTTTTGAAAAACCATTAGGTTTACTAAAAGTTCGGTCGAAATTGTAGCTTGAAAATGAAGAATTTCAGTTTTAATACACAAGTTCGGTCGAACTTATGTATCCTGATTTGAAAATATCCCCGAGCAACCTCGAGCGAACTTGTAGTTTGGGATTTATAAGAAACTCGCAAGTTCGGGCGAGCTTATCTAAACTTTCTTGAATTTTATCAAGTGCGGTCGAACATGATAAAATATCAATGAATTTTTAGTAACTTCGAGCGAACTTAGCTTAAAATCTTTCAAACACTCCTCAAGTTCGAGCGAACTTGATAGAAATTCACTCAAAAAGTGAGTTTCTAAGGCAAGTTCGGCCGAACTTGGCTAACAAGTTCGATCCATGTGTGTTTAAAAAACATGGTTTTTGCAATAATTTGACATCAACTTTCAGGGGTTTATCTATGATGTATTTAACATGTCATATTCAAAATTGGACATAATTTGCCAATGAATTCTTCATTTTTGTGTATAAGTTAAGAAAAATAGAATAATGGAGTAGAATTAGAAGTGTTCTAGTTCTAGCTCTGATACCACTTGTAGGACCGATCCTGATAGCATAAGAACCTAGATTTGATATCTTATGTCTATAATAGCGGAAATATTACGACATGATTACCAAACAACAAGAATTAGTCAATTAATCGTCAATTTTATTGATATAACGTTGAGTCTCCAATTTGACAGAGCTCCGCCTCAAAGATGCCAAAGTTACAAATGAAGCAAACATGATAGCTATATATAGGGTTGGAAGTTCGCTG
This sequence comes from Scalesia atractyloides, assembly GCA_947069175.1. Taxonomy (NCBI): domain Eukaryota; kingdom Viridiplantae; phylum Streptophyta; class Magnoliopsida; order Asterales; family Asteraceae; genus Scalesia; species Scalesia atractyloides. Next base: position 36,655,518 of record CAMTDV010000015.1, read on the forward strand.
GAGGGAGTAGAAGTTCGGGCTAACTTGACTAGGACAAGTTCGGTCGAACTTGACTTCACATGATGATCTTAAGCGCACTTGATCCAAATACACATAAATACTTCGTTTCGCTAGCCTATTCAACTCTAATCTATACATACTCAATATAAGACTAAGACATAGACATTCTGCACCAACAATTTCGGATAATTATATAGTTAGTGTGTATTGTGGATTAAATGGGAGATTGGATAGAATGCAGTTTATTAACCAAACGAACGAAGGATCTCGTATAATATGGTTTATAATATCTTACATTCTGATTGGATGGTGTCTAAAGGTGTTTTGACCCATTACGGCCTGTTAAAAAGGTTTACGACATTTTAACAGGACGTATGGTCGAATGAGTCCTATGACGAGTCCGATATGTCAAAACATGTTTGATAATATTGCATGATCAGTTCTTATGGTTAGAACATGGACCATATTGTCACACCCCAACCGAGGGCGGAAACATCATAGTGAGATGAAAACAAGATTGCAAAAGACTTCATAAAGACTATTTATGACAAGTATTTAAAGTAACCAATTTCATTTCATGTTAAAAGAAGTACATTGATTCAAAGGAAATTACGACAATTAGAACATAACAAATTCAACAAGAAAACATAATTTTAAATAAGTGTGTATCTAGTCCATCCGACTTGATTTATTTTCAATCGCATCAACATCAAGCTCCTGTTATATATATTAAAGTAACATGTCAACATAAAAGTATTGGATAGTATACAAGTTTGAGGTACTAACATATGTATAAAAAGAATTTAACAAAATCCACATGGAAATAACGTATACTAAGACATAACATAACATAAACTAGGATGCATCACCTACTTGTCAACCCAAAGATTCCACTAGCGTAATCTTGTCGTCGCAACGACAAGACCGCTTTTGTATTACTTAACATGACCACAAGAATTCGAGCATTGTGCTACTTCTATAGCGCTATACATGTTAAGGGAGGCTTGTACGAAGTTAATGACAAAGTATTGCGCAAGAATGGCTTTCTAGCATGTATGTATTTCTAGAGTATAAATGAATAAAGCGTGTTTGTCTGATTCCCTTGTATGATTAAAGTATTTACGTATAAGTGTTTGTGTGAGTTTTAGTATGTAGCGATTTCACAAAATGAGTTAGATGAGCTTCTTAAGTTTGGAACACCGAAGTTACCCTAAAGGGAAACGAAGGTGTGTGAGTTGCGGTTTTTGTTAACGGATTAGATTCGAAATTTAACGCATAATTTATATATAGTTTATGGATGAATATAAAGTAAGGAACCATGAAAATGTTCATGCAGGGAGGTAGGATGATAAACATCCATTAAACCTCATTATATAATTCACCAAAGCACAAAGTCATCGTTGTAGTTGATGAATCGGTTGGTCATGAATAAAGTAAGATAAATACAACCAACTAAGTGGCTAAGTAGCCAAGTAAGAACAACCCGGGAGTGTCAACCAAATATGGCAAATGTTGGAGGCGAGGCGGGGTTATCTTACTTTGATTCTTGAAAGCTACTTAGGTATTCTTGCCACTAAAACAAGTAAGGTGGCTGGAATCATGGTTGGAATGCCAAGGCTTTCATTGTTCACACCTTCACCAAAACACAACTCTTTCAACATTGAAGGTGGAAAGCTTGGATGGTTCCAACACTTTTGAAGTCACTTGGGACTTATTGGGCAGAATTCTATGAAGGTTTTGAGACTTGTTTTTTGTGGAAATCAACCACAACACAAACACTAAGTTTCAAGAAAAATATACATTAAATGAAAAGATACATCAAAGCAGATTTTTTATACCACTTTGGACCTTAAATGTGCTGAGGTTCCACCTTAGTTTGCCATGGAAAACTTGTGAAAACCTTCCTAGAGGTTGTCCAGTAGTTTGAAAGAAGAAATGAAGAAGAAGAATGAAGAAAAGTGAGTGAAAACTCACTTAGAACACCTAAGTGTTTTGTGTTGTAGGTCCGTTATACAGATCGTTCGGGCACTAATCTAACAAACCTAAGGTAAACGTGCGGAACCCGTTTACTTAGGCGACATTGGATACACTCATTTGTTTCTATTTAATCACCGTTTCATTAATATTCAACGTTACAGATCCTGGAAACACTTGGACAGAGCTTCGCGTCTGTCGTGACAAAATCTCTAAAAGTTACAAATGAAATGTCAAGACTCCTATTTATAGGAGTGCAAGTTCGCTGGTGAGATGCAAGTTCGGGCGAACTTGCTTAGTCAAGTTCAACCAAACTTGACTATCCACACAACATTCCAAGCAAACTTGACCCTTTACAAACATAAACTTTGACATTTCGCTTCTAAATACCGACTCGACGTTATACAATGACGTAGGCAACATACATATGCATCAACAGACTCCCCCTTGGATGTTGCTGTAGTCATCATTCTTCATATAAGTTCCTGAGTCTTTAATGTTCTCTTGATCTTTATTTCTTGAATAACTTTATCATCCATGCTCCCCCTTACTTTAAGCTTTCTGTTATACTCAATCAACATGTAAATCTAGCTCCCCCTCAAATGATGCTCCGAATCTCTAAGATTTGACGATTAAGAACAATCACACGTATCCACACACAAACAGTTTCTTAACAGTCTCGTTGGTCCAGCTCACAGTCAACATTATTAGGTTTCCATGGAAGATATGAGAAAAAATCTTTTGGATTTTTAATATTGAATGCAGAAACACAAACATATTAAAATGTAATATTTACAGTTTGTATTTTTGTGAGAAAACATGCTAGAGGATCATATCAGTTTACTGAGACATATCAGCTGCACCGTTGATCTAGATGAAACACTTAGTTTAAACAGTTCACATGGATTGTCGGTATTGTTGCCCACTTAAACTCAATCTAAAAACTTTCGTAATGCTTGCTGATACGTTAAGGTACATTAATTTGCACTAAGTTCTTATGGACCCCACGATCTTAGCATATCCCCTCATCATGTAATACACTAACTCAAGTAATGCCTTTAAACTTTCATCAACTGTGATATGTGTGAAAATAACGCAGACTTTTTAAACATTAACAATCAGGTCGATCTTTCGATACGCAGAGAAAGTCCAATGTTTAAACAAAATAAGAAATGAAAAACAAGTTGAAATTGTTTAGATCTTAACCACCAGATCGATATTCTCATATACGCAGAGGTGATCCAAGATTTAAACGAAACACCAAGTAAAATAAAGAAGAAACATTTAGGCACTAACATCCAGTTCGATACTTTCATATACGAAGAGGAAACCCAATGCTTAAGCAAAATTAAAGAAATAAAACAAGTTTAAATCTTTGCAAAATGAAATACACAATCATAGTGACTTGTTCAGTAAGATGTGAAAGTTCACAAACTAACCGGTTTTTATGCTTTTTAGCATTCAGCGATTACCGAGTAGGTACACAGTCACGAAGGACAAAACTAAGTACCATGCTTTCAACCGCGTTTTCCACTATTTAAGCTTTTCAATTTAGGTTTGTATCGTTTTCGCAAAACTACTAGTCTAGCTGAGCCTACTGACACATCTTTAGTGAGATTGTTTAACAATTTAAAAAAATACATATCTTTAGCATGCACTGATAAACCACTTGTGTACTATCATTTCCTCTTATTGCATAAGTAATTTCATATTTCATTTTTCAATGTTTTTACATTTTGAGATTTTCTGTTGTTTTTAAGCTCTGATCTTTTCAAGGGTTTATCTATTATGGATTTTACGTATTATACTTGGAAATTAGTCTTTGTCTGTGAATTGTCCAAGAAAAGTTAAAAATAGAAGGAATGAGTAGAAGATGAGATGTTCTATGTCCAATGTCTTCAAATTAGGCCAATCCTGCTCTGATACCACTTGTAGGACCGATCCTCGATGCTTAGGAACCTAGATTTAATCTCTATTGTCCATAATAACGGAAATATTACGACAAGTTTACCAATAGACAAGAATTAATCAATTAAGCGTCAATTTTATTGATTAAACGTCAAGAATCCAAATTGACAGAGCTTCGCCTCAGAGATGCCAAAGTTACAAATGAGGACAACAAGCTAGCTATTTATAGATCAACAAATTTGCCAGTGGAGGATGTAAGTTCGCCCGAACTTGACTATACATGCAAACCATGGGCGAACTTGACCACTATTTACATAAATACTTCGTATTGCTAGCCTATTCAACTCTATTCTATACAGACTCGATAGAAGACTAAGACATAGATATTATGCACCAACAGACTTATAGGACCGATCCTTGATGCTTAGGAACCTAGATTTGATCTCTATTGTCCATAATAGCAGAAATATTATGACAAGTTTACCAATAGACAAGAATTAATCAGTTAAGCGTCAATTTTATTGATTAAACGTCAAGATTCCAAATTGACAGAGCTTCGCCTCAGAGATGCCAAAGTTACAAATGAGGACAACAAGCTAGCTATTTATAGATGAACAAGTTCACCAGTGGAGGATGTGAGTTCGCCCGAACTTGCGTTAGAAAGTTCGGCCGAACTTGACTATACATGCAAACCATGGGCGAACTTGACCACTATTTACATAAATACTTCGTATTGCTAGCCTATTCAACTCTATTTTATACAGACTCGATATAAGACTAAGACATAGACATTAAGCACCAACAGACTCCCCCTTGGATATCGTCTTCGTCTTGTATCAGTCTTCAAAACTATGTCTTCGAATAAACATTAACGCACACGACCGAAGAAGTTCTTGTAAGGCTTATTTCGTCGTTCTTACTTTGGATCCGACGTCTGATCTGTAGGAGGCACTTTGTTCATAAACTGAAATCTTCTAACACTTGCTTTTCTACCTTTCTCATGAATAGCTTCAAGACGCTTCTCCTCCTTTAGAAACTCAACCCATTCCATATCTCTCCAGCTTGTCTGCCACATCTTTCCTGAATTTACTTCATGCGCATAGCAAACATTCACAACTCTATGATATTGCATAGCTTGTTCTTTCTCACGTTCTTTGAATACAATCTTGCTGTAGAACAAGGTTTTGATATCTTCTCTGGAACAATTAACAAGCCACATTGGATCTAGAATCCTGATCGTTCTCCACAATCCTCTCATGCCTTGAAATCCAAATATCTCAACTCTTTCCTTTGAAATATCCAAGTGTTCTTCGAATCGTAACACAATAATAGCTTCACAAGTAGTTGGATCTATATGCCATCACTTGAACATTGGATAGAAGTTTTGCTCAATCGGCATCAAAGTTATGTCTTTTTTCCCTGTCTTCTTGTTTGTTTTGATTCGGCGACCTGGAATAAACGACTTCCAATAGTTAAATCCTTTTACCGCTTCATACTTGATCATATTCCATAACAACTGATCAATGTACTTCATCTGATATGTAACATTCACAGTCTGAACCACCTCCTCAACATCCCAATACGGTAAAGTCTTGAAATCAGCAAGATACTTGAAGTATTGCACTCCAAATTCCCTTTTGATTGCATATACGTTCAGCCCTTTAAACCAACGCCAACTGAGAATATCCCCTAATGACACATCTTTGTCTCTGGTAAAGAATGCTAGAAGACATCGAAACTTACGTTCGCGCGACATTTCTTTGAACCAGGACTTTTTGGCTTGAGCAATTTCCTCTTTTGTCATCGGCTTTTGAACTTTACCTTCACGAACTGATTGCTCAATCTTTTCTTTCAACATATCTTCGTCTAGTTGCTTGTACATCTCCTCAAATGTAGGAAAACTATCTATTAGGACCGACGTACTTCGCAGTTTGATCTGCTTCATCATCAGAAGACCAATCTTCAACAATCACTCTATTGTATTCATCAGCTTCAAATCTTCTAACGTACTGATAATCATTCGACTCAAACATTTTAACATTCAACACATCCTCTTCAAAGTCAAACTCTGGATTTTTAGCATCAACTTCAATTAACTTGACCAGATCTTCCTTCGTATAGTTATGCACATACTCGCCTTCCTCTACATTATGTTCAAGCATCAACATTAAAGGCTTTGTGGGAACTGCAGCAACAGGCTTTGCAAATCTTTCAACATTCGCCATATCAACATCATCTGATGGCCCTGTCTGCCCTGACTCCCCCTGAATCTGATCATCCATCTTATTAGATTCATCGTCCATTAGAGAAGAAAAATCAACGTCATCAGAAACTTTTCCTTCACTGGTTCTAATACTAACTCATCCCTGATCATCATCATCATCAGCAACATTCCAATCTTCATTCTCAGAATCATCTTTATCCTCTTTCTCTGCTTCTTCATCGTCCTTATCTTCAGAAGCAATGATAGGATCAGAAGGCTTGACAGATTCGTCAACCTTTGGAATATCGGACTCAGAAGCTATCACAACTTCATCAACAGACTTCTCTGCAGCTTCAGATGATTTAGAGGCTTCACCCTCAACACCTTTACCTTTTCCACTTGCATCTAAGTCTTTTTCAGATCTTTCTTTAGCTTCCTGACAATCCAGATGATCATACTCAGAGATGAAATCAATCCCAAGTGTGTTAGATAACAATTTATGCATTCTTGTGAATTTACGATCATTTAGGGCTTGGATTGACTTAAGATCAGCAATCTCTTTTGAAGCTTCGCATTGGCATCCTGTAAACTTACGATCAACGCTTTAAAGAATTCGAGTTCATTTTCTAACACTTTTACTTTATCATCTAACATTTCTTTCTCAACTGCACTTTGATTCATCTTATTGATCAACTCAGCTTTCTCTTCTTTATTCTTGGCCACTTTTTCTTCCAAGATCTTTACACGCTTTTTGAGAAGATCAACATTCGTTTCTGGAAAGAAATCATTTAGATGTTGAAGACTAATTGGATCATTATGCATATCACCGAACAAATTTATCCTTGGAGTAGACTTTGGAGTAGCAGTCTGTGGTGTAGTCTTCTTTGGAGTAGAACTTTCAAACTGCGTAGTCGTTTGAGCAACAGGAGACTGAATAATAGGCACTTCCAATAAACCAGTCACAGGAGGTTCTTGTGTGACTCTTGGACATTCAGCTTCACTTGTAACAATTACAGGAGGTTCTTGTGTAACTCCTATCTCCTGTGCGCCAGAAGGTTCTTGTGTAACTTCTGGGCTTTTTAGCTTACTCTTATATCTTATACTAACTGGCTTTTGAGCTTTTTTCGTTTTCTTTCTATCCTTTGTCTGAGGAGACCCTGTAGTCTTTGTTGATGAAATAGTAGCAGTCTTCACACGTTTTGCTTTTTTCTTGGGTCTTTCCTGATCAGACTCCTTCTCAAGATTCAGATCGAAATCAGCATCAATCTCTTTTTCCTTTTCAGCTCTAATTTCAGCTTCTTACTTTTCTGGTTCTTTCACTGGAGTTTCATCAGAATCTTCATCATTTTTTGAAGTAGCAGAGATAACATCATCCTCTTGAGTCGTTTTAACTATTTCCTGACTCTCAACAACCACTACTGCACTTGATCCAGCTTCAGTGTGACATCCCTGCTTTTAAGGTATCTTAAACGCGCTACTTCACGGTTATTCATTCCTACGCTAATTTAATTCGGAGAATTAAATTACACGCTCGCAGTAACTATGCTAACTTTGTGAATTCATTAGGTGAATTACGTGCTATGTGTTATTAGACGTTTGTAGAATTGTTATATCACGTTTTGGTTTCGCGATTATTAGTTTTATAAAAAAAATAAATAAATAAATAAATAATAAGTAAATAGCCGAACCGAACCGAGCCGCGAAACGTGTCGACCTCACCTCCTTGCGGCCCAAGGAACTAACCTAAACTTGAGGCCCAAGTTACTCACCTAAACCGCCCCCCCCTTTGCGGTCGCACGCCCCCCACCCCTTTCCCCTTTCTTTTCCTTGTGCTATATATTGGCATGTATGCATGAGTTAGTGTTTAAAAAAAAACAACAAGGAACCCTAGCACTAAGAGAGCCGACGGCAGCCCCCCCCCCTTCTCTCGATCGCACAAGTCTCCAACCCCGGATTGATTCCAATCTTGTCCCGGTTCGCTAATCTTCATCGTTTCAAGGTTAGGGTTTTAATTGTTTTGTAAATCACATTAGGGTTTGTATAATCTTGATCATGATTATGGTAATGGTAGGATCATTGGTATGAAAAGTGTTATGATTTATGATTAGTTCGGATAATTGTGCGAGTTTTTGCGATTGTGATGTTATGATGAATACAAAAATCATAGGTTGCGTTTTAGCGATAAAGATCATGTTATATGATTAGGGTTTGCATGAATATTGATGTACATGATGATATTTGACAAATAAACCTGTTCTTGATCATTATTGTTTAGCGTCTTGATCGTCTAAGCATGTTCTATTGCGATAAAAGTCGAAAACAGGTTGCTGAATGGCATTTACAGCCAACTTCAATTGGCTGTAACCTGATCATTATTTATCGAAAAGTGGATTTTCTGAAGTCTAAAACGTGTATTTTTTAAAAACGCTTCTAATGGCGCCGGATTCATATTTTTCTGAGGTCATTTGCTATTTTTAAGTGGTCATTTAAGTGCAGCAGCTGAAGCTGCGTAAATTCTGAAAAATTTGCTAGTTGTTTATCGAGTTGGATCCCATAGTATGTAGAGGGTTGGGAATTTATACAGTAACTGGAGACGGGAATTTCCGGAAATTCCCACTGGAATTTTGTTAATTGGATGAACGATGATTTTTAAATAATTTTTCCCGTGGACTGCAGTCAGAAAGCGACGAATCTGACTGCAGCCTAGTATATAAATGTTTATAAATAATTTGTAACGTATTAGGACTTGAAAAGTTTACATAAAATTCTACAGTATAGTTGACACCTCCTGTAAACAAAATTGGAATTTTTGGAACGTTGGAACTATTTTATAAAAATCCTCGAAAACAGCCTAGTTATGAGCGTACAAGCTGAAACATGATAATTTGCGTTTGTGTGTACCAAAGAGTTGTATGAGTTGATCTATGTTTATGACAAGTTGGTTTGATACCTTGCATGCATGATTGTGTTTTCGAATTGGTTATTATGTGTGCCGCACTGTGTGTTAGTTATGCGTAGGGTTTTGTATCAGAGTGTTCACACACTAACTTTAAATCGATTGACATGTTAGGACGCAATTAGCGGTCCCATCATTTGCTACTTCTGTGTTACACTAACCGAGCAATTAAAGGTGAGTTCACAGCCCCTATTTTATCCGGTTTTAAACAACAGGGGGAGAAACATGTATACATTCTATAACTCTATCTTTTTATGTTATGCGAAATTAACGTCGTTAAACTACTCTGTAACTAAGTTAATGTTAATGTACGTTATGGTCAGTAAGCAGCTATATCACGGAAGTCCTCGACTAACTCTCGGATCGTTAGTATTGGGTTAGATAGCGGGGAAATTATAAGTAGTACTACTAGGCCCGACAAGCCCCACCCGACCTAGTCACGCTAACCGACCGGGTGTGGTCAACGGGTGATTAATTTGGGCTAACTTTCACCATGGTCAGTGATAGGCCTGGCAACACGGAGGCACAACAGTCAGCTTCGATCGCGAACTCTTATGTGACGTAACTTTAGGCTCGCTACCTACATGTTAATATTGAACTTAATTACGAACCAACATTATTATTATTCCGGGTTCGGAATAATGGAACCAACATTATTATTATTCCGGGTTAGGAATAATGGAACCAACATTATTATTCCGGGTCAGGAATAATGGAACTATATCGTTATCCCGGGTTAGGGATAACGAGGGAAACAAAACTTTTAACCGAACATGTGAACTTATAAAAACCTGTGAACTCACTCTTCTTTAATGTTGACACTTGTTTCTTTACATGTTTCTCAGGACGCTAGGAGCGCTAGGTGCACTCACTTGCATTGATCAAGGCATTTTTTTTATCGAGTCTCATTTACGAATATTGTTTGGGATTTTTGGTTTTGGCGTTTATGTTGGCGCCCGTTACTATACTTTACTTTAATGCTTCCGCTCAACTTTGAAACTAATGCTTCCGCTAAACTTTGAAACTAAACTAAGACAATTTGAAAATAACTATGAATGGTTAAAAAAATGTTTTTGGAAAACGTTTAAATAAATCATATAGAGTCGTTCGATATTACTAGTGTCTCAGATTCTGGTTTGTTCACACGCCTCGCGGTAAAACTCCGCAAGTGGAAATTGAGGGTGTGACAGATTGGTATCAGAGCCTCTAGCTATAGAGAACCAGTTTTGCATTAAAAGTAGACCTAAACTATAGCTGTTACACGACACTAGACTTAGTTGGCACCGAACTGTGATATCTTGTTATGTGTTATACTACAACTGTTTTATGTAAGATATATATGTATATTGTGATGCACGCAACTCGTAACTAACTACACAACCCAACAGGCAATGTCATCATCATCATCCGACAAATCTCGACAACCAAGGGCGCCGGGGAAGGCACCCATGGTCGAACCCTCACCACCTCATGGCGTGGAGACACGCTCAGCTGCTAGGAAAAGACTCGCTCTAAGAGAGGAGTCGTCCTCCCGTCCGACCACCGTTATGCCTGTCGAACCGGTCAACTCGTTAGAAGTAGGGGACGACCTACTTAGGGATATGTTAAGAAAACAACAGGAACAACTACAGAGAATGCAGGAGACTATCGAAGCACAGGGATGGATGATACGTCAACTAACTGGTAAAACTGGAAGGCTCGAGGAAGAGCAACAGGAGAATAGGAAAGTTCGAAATATTTTAGCTAAAGATCTTCGTGCTGGGCAACTGAGGGCTGACTGGCTCGAAGACAGAGTTCTTGAGTCCAGTTGGAGGATTCAAGAACTGGAGCAGAATCAAGCACCTGTCCTAGTACCCGCCCCAGCACCGGCCCCTCCAGCGCCGGTAGAGGAAGAAGAGTAGGATCCAGAGGAAGACCCAGAGGAGGATCCGGAGGAAGACCCGGAGGAGGATTCGGAGGAACAGGAGCCGGAACAGGACCCGGCAGTTGAAGCTGAAAACGCCGCAGAGGATGACGGCAACGATAGCGACTTGGGAGACGGAGACGTAGAAGACTGACTCGTCTCGCCAATCCCCGCTTTGTTTTCTTTAGTCTGGTTGTTTTCCACTTATGTTTGAACTTGAAATTTTATAATTAAACTGAGATGTTTGGTTGGTATTTTGTGAGACGTTGCAATTTATTTAATCGAATGTTCCTTTTGATTGTTTAATTTGTTGGGTTGACATAACTTGTGTGATGATTGAAGTGTGGAATATGATAACTATATTGGATATATATACTTATTAGTGTGTGTTTGTGTTGTCTTGCGAAGATCTGAAATGGCAACTGGACGTCGCGGAAACCTCAACATGACACCTGAAGAATTAGCCGCAATGATCCAAGAACACGTGAATGCTGCTCTAGCAGGTGTTCAAAACCCACCAGCAGGTAACCATTATTAAATTTTCATGGGAAAATCTAATAGTTGGGCTAGTAGACTTACTCGCTGACTACCTATCCTCTGTCTTCAGGAGGGGGTCTTAACCCCTACAAGATGTTCCTTGATGCAAAGCCGAGCAAGTTCACGGGTGCAGAAGGACCCATAGGACTGGTCTGTTGGATTGAAAAGTCTGAATCGGTGTTCGAGATGTGCAATTGCCTTGAGGCCAATAAGGTCAAGTATGCTGCCTCAACGTTGGAAGATGGGGCATTAACCTAGTGGAACGAACAAGTCGATACGCATGGACTTATTGCGGCGAACGCAATGGCCTGGGCCGAGTTTAAGGCCCTAATCAAAGAGGAGTACTATGTGCGGGACAGAGTTCAGCAGTTGGAGCAAGTGTTATGGAACCACAAGATGGTAGGGTCTGAAATTGAAGCGTACATGGCAAAACATCATGATCTGGTGTTCCTATGTCCCGATCTGGCTAACACCATCAAAAAACGACTTGAGTTTTATCTTGGGGGTCTGATCCCTGAGATCCAGGGCATGGTAATGTCTAGCAACCCTGCAACGGAGCATCAAGCGATCAGGCTGGCGCACAAACTCCCGATTAGGCGCTGGAGCAAAGGAAGTTGCCATCTCAGGGTGCAACTGAAGTTGTCCCTGATAACAAAAGAAAATTTGAAGAATCACCTGCTCGACAGTCTTCGTCAGCCCAGCCACAACAAGGAAACTAGAAACGGTCCAACAATTTCAACAACAATCGGGTCACAATAATCAGTCTGCCAACAACACCCAGAACTCAAGCGGCTATGCGGGTCGAAAGCCGCAATGTAATCGTTGTAACCTCCATCATCACGGCCCTTGCGCCGGAAATCGCTGCCAACGATGTGGCAAAGCGGGACACGCGGCAAAGGATTGTCGCGGGGAAATCATGTCTCGACAAAACCAAAATCAACACCAGGGTCAGCAGCAAGGTATTAACCGGGGGTGCTATCAGTGCGGTAGCACTGGCCATTTCAAGCGAGACTGCCCGCAGCTTCGCAACAACAATGGTGGGAACAACAACAACAACAATAACCACAACAACAACAACAACAATAACAACAATGGAAATGGTGGCACAGGAGGTGCCAACGGTCGTGCATTCACGCTAGGCCGCGGAGAGGCCAGAAGCAACTCGAACGTGGTCACCAGTAAGTTTCCCCTTAACGATCATTTTGCTACTGTACTTTTTGATACGGGTGCGGATAAGAGTTTTATATCTGAATCTTTTAGGAAGAACCTAAATCTCACGCCTAAACCCCTAGAGACCCCTTACGTCATAGAACTAGCCGATGGTAAATCTGTAGATGTGACCCATTTAGTAACCGGCTGTCAACTTAAACTCGCGGGCCACACCTTTACCATTGATCTGATGACAACTACCCTGGGTAGTTTTGACGTGGTAGCCAGAATGGACTGGCTATCCGACGTCCGAGCTGAAGTTCTCAGTTTCGAGAAGCTATCCGTATTCCGCTCTCTAACGACGAAATCTTGATGGTGCAAGGCGAGAAGGCAGGCGCCGTCACAAACATCATCTCTTACATGCAAGCTCAGAAGTATCTTCGGAGAAAGAACTCCTTCGCTTTGTTCGCACTGGTCACCGAGCAGCCTAAGGACGAGAAGCGGATTGAAGATATCCCCGTCGTCCGTGACTTTTCCGATGTGTTTCCAGAGGAGTTACCTGGTCTTCCACCACATCGACAAGTGGAGTTTGAAATCGAATTGGCGAACCATGCGACTCCTATCGCCAAGGCCCCATACCGCCTAGCTCCAGCAGAGCTGCAAGAGCTGTCTACCCAACTTCAAGAATTGTTGGAAAAAGGATTTATCCGACCCAGTACTTTGCCATGGGGAGCTCCGTTCCTCTTTGTCAAGAAAAAGGACAGGACCATCCGCATGTGCATCGACTACAGGGAACTCAATAAGGTTATCGTCAAGAACCGATACCCATTACCTCGCATCGACGATCTCTTCGACCAACTTCAAGGGTCAAGCTACTAGTCCAAGATTGATCTACGGTTCGGCTATCACCAGTTACGCGTCAGGGAGGAGGATATCTCCAAGACGGCATTCCGTACTCGGTATGGCCATTATGAGTTCTTGGTCATGCCCTTCGGTCTCACCAACGCACCCGCGGTGTTCATGGACCTCATGAACCGCGTGTAAGCCGTACCTCGACAAGTTTGTCATCGTGTTCATCGATGATATACTCATCTACTCTAAGGGTGAAGATGAACATGCTGAGCATCTGCAATTATTGTTGGAACTAATTCAACAGGAGAAAATATATGCCAAGTTTTCGAAGTGTGATTTCTAGATTCGGGAAGTTCAGTTCCTCGGGCATATCGTGAATGAAAAGGGTATACACGTTGATCCCGCCAAGATCGATGCTATCAAGAACTGGGAAGCACCCATGACACCAAAAGAGATCCGCCAATTTTTGGGTTTGGCTGGTTACTACAGACGTTTCATCGAGGGATTTTCAAAGATCGCACAACCGCTTACCACTCTCACCCAGAAAGGCACTAAGTATGCTTGGGGTGACAAGCAGGAAGCAACATTTCAATTGCTGAAGCAGAACCTTTGCAATGCACACATTTTCTCCTTGCCGGAAGGGACAGATGATTTTGTGGTATATTGTGACGCCTCCATTCAGGGATTGGGATGCGTACTTATGCAACGTGATAAGGTCATCGCATATGCATCCCGACAGTTGAAGGTTCACAAGAAAAACTACACAACACATGACCTGGAATTGGGAGCAGTTGTGTTTGCACTTAAGATTTGAAGACACTATCTATATGGAACAAAGTGCACAATCTACACGGATCACAAGAGCCTCCAGCATATCTTTTACCAGAAGGAGTTGAACATGCGACAGCGTCGCTGGGTCGAACTTCTTAACGATTATGAATGTGCCATTCGGTATCACCCGGGTAAAGCTAACGTGGTAGCTGATGCCCTCGGTAGGAAGGAGCACTTGAAAACTCGTCGGGTACGAGTACTACAGTTCACCATTCATTCGGGGTTACCCGAACAGATACGCGACGCACAGCTAGAAGCAGTTAAGGAAGAAAACATCAAGGCCGAATCTGTGGGAAAGATGGAACGCGATTGGGAAGTAAAACCCAATGGTGCCCGGTATTTCATGAATCGTATATGGGTACCTCTCTACGGAGACCTCAGAAAGCTAGTTATGGATGAAGCTCACCAATCCCGATAATCTGTCCATCCTGGTTCGGATAAGATGTATCAAGACCTTAAAGCCACGTACTGGTGGCCCAACATGAAAGCGGATATAGCCACCTACGTGAGCAAGTGGTTGACTTGTACGAAAGTCAAGGTGGAGTACCAGAAGCCATCAGGGCTACTTCAACAACCTGAGATCCCAGTGTGGAAATGGGATCAGATCTCGATGGACTTTATCACTAAACTCCCGCGAACTCCGGGTGGTTGCGATACCATCTGGGTAATCGTGGATCGTCTAACTAAGTCCGCACACTTCCTAGCGATCAAAGAAACAGATAAGATGGATAAGTTGACTCGCATCTACATTAAGGAAGTAGTTTCTCGGCATGGGGTGCCAACGTCCATCATCTCAGACAGAGATGCTCGTTTCACGTCCAACTTTTGGCAGTCACTTCAGAAAGCGTTGGGTACACGCTTAGATATGAGCACAGCTTATCACCCTCAGACGAATGGTCAAAGTGAAAGGACCATTCAGACCTTGGAAGACATGCTTAGGGCATGTGTGGTAGACTTTGGGAACAGATGGGAAATCCATCTGCCTTTAGTGGAATTCTCGTATAACAACAGTTACCATACGAGTATTCAGGCAGCACCATTTGAAGCATTATACGGTCGCAAATGTAGCACCGGTCTGTTGGGCAAAAGTCGGTGACAGTCATCTCACAGGTCCTGAGTTGATACTTGAGGCTACTGAAAAGATTATGCAAATCAGAAACCGCATGGCAGCAGCACGAGATCGTCAGAAAAGCTACGCTGATCAACGACGCAAACCGCTCGAATTTCAAGTTGGCGACCGCGTGCTACTGAAGGTGTCACCCTGGAAGGGTGTAATCCGTTTTGGGAAACGAGGCAAACTAAACCCACGGTACGTAGGCCCATTTGTGATCTCGAAGCGTATCGGACCCGTAGCTTATCAATTAGACCTTCCTGCCGAACTCAGTGGAGTTCACAACGTTTTTCACGTGTTAAATCTGAAGAAGTGTCTATCAGATGAGACCCTAGTCATTCCATTGGATGACATTCAAGTGGATGAACAACTGCATTTTGTGGAACAACCTATCGAGATCATGGATCGTGAGATCAAGACTCGAAGGCACAGCAAGATACCGATCGTCAAGGTTCGTTGGGACTCTAAGCATGGACCGGAGTTCACGTGGGAAAGAGAGGACCAAATGAAAAGCAAATACCCACACCTTTTTGCAGCTGAGCAGCAATCTAAGGTTACCACCAACTAAATTTCGGGACGAAATTCTTTCAACATGGGGATGATGTGACAGCCTGGGAATTTCTTGTACCGTTGCTAACAAACTGAATCTTTGTGCGTTGCATTCTAAACCGCGTTTACTCAATTTTCAGGACGAAAATTCTTTCAACATGGGGATAATGTGACATCCCGGCTTTTCAGGTATCTTAAACGCGCTACTTCACGTTTATTCATTCCTACGCTAATTTAATTCGGAGAATTAAATTACACGCTCGCAATAACTACGCTAACTTTGTGAATTCATTGGGTGAATTACGTGCTATGTGTTATTAGACGTTTGTAGAATTATTATATCACGTTTTGATTTCGCGATTATTAGTTTTCAAAAAAAAATAAATAAATAAATAATAAGTAAATAGCCGAACCGAACCGAGCCACGAAACATGTCGACCTCACCTCCTTGTGGCCCAAGGAACTAACCTAAACTTGAGGCCCAAGTTACTCACCCAAACCCCCCCCCTTTGCGGTCGCACGCCCCCCACCCCTTTCCCCTTTCTTTTCCTTGTGCTATATATTGGCATGTATGCATGAGTTAGTGTTTAAAAAAAAAAAACAAGAGCCGACGGCAGCCCCCGCCCCCCCTTCTCTCGATCGCACAAGTCTCCAACCCCGGATTGATTCCAATCTTGTCCCGGTTCGTTAATCTTCATCGTTTCAAGGTTAGGGTTTTAATTGTTTTGTAAATCACATTAGGGTTTGTATAATCTTGATCATGATTATGGTAATGGTAGGATCATTGGTATGAAAAGTGTTATGATTTATGATTAGTTCGGATAATTGTGCGAGTTTTTGCGATTGTGATGTTATGATTAATACAAAAATCATAGGTTGCGTTTTAGCGATAAAGATCATGTTATATGATTAGGGTTTGCATGAATATTGATGTACGTGATGATATTTGACAAATAAACCTGTTCTTGATCATTATTGTTTAGCGTCTTGATCGTTTAAGCATGTTCTATTGCGATAAAAGTCGAAAACAGGTTGCTGAATGGCATTTACAGCCAACTTCAATTGGCTGTAACCTGATCATTATTTATTGAAAAGTGGATTTTCTGAAGTCTAAACGTGTATTTTTTAAAAACGCTTCTAATGGCGCTAGATTCATATTTTTCTGAGGTCATTTGCTATTTTTAAGTGGTCATTTAAGTGCAGCAGCTGAAGCTGCATAAATTCTGAAAAAATTGCTAGTTGTTTATCGAGTCGGATCTCATAGTCTGTAGAGGGTTGGGTCACGAAATTTGTACAGTAATTGAAGATGGGAATTTCAGGAAAACTCCCACTGGAATTTTGTTAATTGGATGAACGATGATTTTTAAATAATTTTTCCCGTGGACTGTAGTCAGAAAGCGACGAATCTGACTGCAGCCAAGTATATAAATGTTTATAAATAATTGGTAAAGTGTTAGGACTTGAAAAATTTACATAAAATTCTACATTAGAGTTGACACCTCCTGTAAGACAATTTGAATTTTTGGAACGTTGGAACTATTTTATAAAAATCCTCGAAAACATACTAGTTACGAGCGTATAAGCTGAAACATGATAACTTGCGTTTGTGTGTACCAAAGTGTTGTATGAGTTGATCTGTGTTTATGACAAGTTAGTTTGATCACTATTTTGGTATGATGATACCTTGCATGCATGATTGTGTTTTCGAATTGGTTATTATGTTTGCCGCACTGTGTGTTAGTTATGCATAGGGTTTTGTATCAGAGTGTTCACACATTAACTTTAAATCGATTGACATGTTAGGACGCAATTAGCGGTCCCATCATTTGCTACTTCTGTGTTACACTAACCGACCAATTAAAGGTGAGTTCACGACCCGTATTTTATCCGGTTTTAAACAACAGGGGAGAAACATGTATACATTCTATAACTCTATCTTTTAACGTTATGCGAAATTAACGTCGTTAAACTACTCGGTAACTAAGTTAATGTTAATGTACGTTATGGTCACTAAGCAGCTATATCACGGAAGTCCTCGACAAACTCTCGGATTGTTAGTATTGGGTTAGATAGCAGGGAAATTATAAGTAGTACCACTGGGCCCGACAAGCCCCACCCGAGCTAGTCGCGCTAGCCGACCGGGTATGGTCAACGGGTGATTAATTTGGCCTATTTCGCCATGGTCAGTGATAGGCCTGGCAACACGGAGGCACAACAGTCAGCTTCGATCGCGAACTCTTATGTGATGTAACTTTAGGCTCGCTACCTACATGTTAACATTGAACTTAATTACGAACCAACATTATTATTATTCCGGGTTAGGAATAATGGAACCAACATTATTATTCCGGGTTAGGAATAATGGAACCAACATTATTATTCCGGGTTAGGAATATGGAACTATATCGTTATCCCGGGTTAGGGATAACGGGGGAAACAAAACTTTTAACCGAACATGTGAACTTATAAAAACTTGTGAACTCACTCTTCTTTAATGTTGACACTTGTTTCTTTACATGTTTCTCAGGACGCTAGGAGCGCTAGGTGCACTCACTTGCATTGATCAAGACATTTTTTTATCGAGTCTCATTTACGAATATTGTTTGGGATTTTTGGTTTTGGCGTTTATGTTGGCGCCCGTTACTTTACTCTACTTTAATGCTTCCGCACAACTTTGAAACTAATGCTTCCGCTAAACTTTGGAACTAAACTAAGACAATTTGAAAATAACTATGAATGGTTAAACAAATGTTTTTGGAAAACGTTTAAATAAATCATATAGAGTCGTTCGATAATACTAGTGTCTCAGATTCTGGTTTGTTCACACGCCTCGCAGTAAAACTCCGCAAGTGGAAATTGAGGGTGTGACATTCAGCTTGAACATTTTCTGGTTCTTCTTCATCAATAAGCATCGTATCGACTTTTTTTGCTGCTCGTTCTTCTTAGGCTTATCCACTTCAGCCTTTAGGAACCAATCACTGCGAGCTTTTGGTTTGAAACCTTTCAACCATTCTTTCTCATCATTCAGCTCTTTCTTGTCACCACTCCGTCTTTCCTCAATTTGTTGTCCGACGGTGCAATATAGTTTGAATCTTTGATAGCTCCAAATACTGGTTTAGCAACTGGTACTGATGCTTGCTTTTGAAACTTTAACAACTTCTTCACAGTTGTATCATCAAGATGACTTAGATATAATACATCAGTTGGATCACGTGCGATGTTTGTGAATTTCTAATCTATCAGCATTTGCACGAACCTCGGATATAAACATAGTCTTGAATCTTCCATATTTTTCGACATATGTGTGAAAACAAGCTTTGAATAGTTGAAGGGCTTCTTCAAAATCAGTGTCGTTGCCATACAGGCCATGTAATCCTGAACATCATCTAGTCCTGCTTTGCGGTGACTGAAAGTGTGAATAATTGCATGCATCAGGAGCTTGTAGGGGTTTGGCACTTCCCCTTTCTTCGGTGTCGGCTTATTAACACTCCCCTTATAACCCATCCTGTAGAAACATCCTCTCACCATCTTTTCATCCAAGAAAATCGGATCGTCTTTATCATCGTTGAACTGTAAGATCCTTCGAATATCTTCCTCTGTGACAATAATCTCTTTGACTTCGTTCCCGACTTGAACAGATGAAATAATAGACTTCTTATCATCGCTGAGCTCTGCGTTCATCCAGAAATGGTGTATATGAGATCTATACGACACTGTGCGCTCCGTGATCACTCTATGAATAGGACACTCCTTAAGAAACTTCAGAATACTGTCATAATCTTTCAGCGATGGACATATCATTTTGTCGAGCATGATTCAAGTATTATGAAACTTGGAAAAATCCATAGAAATTACCCTTGCTGGTTCTTGAACCTGAGAAACAACACAAACCAATTAGCAAGCTTTACAACAAAAAGTTACAAAAATTTTCAACATTCTCATCAAGTTCGGGCGAACTTGATGAGTGTTATAACATTCTGATTTTATCAAGTTTACCCGAACATGTCCAACACATGTTCATTATTTATTTAATAAGTTCGGGCAAATTTATAAAATATTCTCAAATCAATTTATATCGAAGTTCGGTTGAACTTATGCTTTAGTCTGTTTCATTTTGATTAATTATAAAGTCCGGTCGAAGTTGATAACAAGTTTGGCCGAACTTGTCATCTTCTTCAAACCAAAACTTGCACAAACATATCATAATCATTTTAATCCAATTCAGCAAGTATTCATGGTGGATTTTAAGTGTTTAACAAGATTTTAAGCTCAATTCGTTCATTAAACCGCTAGATCTATCATATTTTATTAATTCAGATCTAGATTCATCATTTACGGTCCAATTTATGGTTCAAACACGATTCATTACCTCGGCCATTGAAGATGGTGTGCTAATCACCAAAATCAATCCAAATGTGGGCAGAATAACGATGCAAATTTGTCAATTTCACGAAATCGACTTAAGTTCGCTCAGAGGATTTAGGAAGCAGATGAATGAGTTCGGCCGAACTTGCACGGTATTTATATCATGGCAAGTTCGGGCGAACTTGATAAACCCATGCCATAAGCCCAATCAAGTCCGGGCGAACTTCTTCTATAACAACCAGCCATCACAAGCAAGTTCGATCGAACTTGCTTAATTGTTAAACTTGATTCAGTTTAGCAAGTTCGGCCGAACATGCCAAACTTAAATTCAAACTTTTTTTTCAAATTTTGCAATTTAACCCCTGAACTTTCCAACTTTTACCAGTTATGAAAATCCACTTAGTTGACCAAGTCCAAGCTAATGACCTTGGTTAACTGATTTGTCTGCCGAGTCCAAGTTAATGACCCCGGTTTGACCCGTTACGAACAAACTGTTGATATTTTCAAAATTTAAATTTTCAGATTAATGAACTTTTCATCGTTTTGGCTTTTCATATTTTACAAATTAGCTCCCAGCCCGTTGTCAAAGAGATTTCCACCAGTTCTAGCACATTACCAGACTTCGAAGACCCGTTCTCCAACATTGGTTTGCTGAAAACACTGTAGAAACAAAATCTTTTTGTATTTTTGTAAGTTTATGCTAAAACACACTTTAAATCTTTTTGGTTTTAATCTGTAAATCTAATAATCTATGTATAGAACAAAGTAAACTATGTACAAACATATTTACAGACATATTTTTGTGAATTCGTGTCTAAAGAGTCATATCAGTTGTATGTGACATATCACCAGTACCGTTGACCTTTTAATGACTTTAAGTTTTAAACTCGTATACCTAGATTGTCGATATGTTTGTCCACTTAAACTTTACCACATTTCTCAATTCAAGATATATTAAGGTTAGATTTATGAAACTTGACTTATCTGCGTTTCCCACTTCTTGAATATACTCGCGCATCAAGATTCCCGAGTTTTCATCGCACATGTGAATATAGCGTAATCGATATATGTATTTTGGTAATGCGAGACCTTGAGAGCTCAGGTTAGTACTACCGTACAGACAGAGAGATGAACGCTCGACTTTAACGTGTGTTCCATTTAAGGAATCTTTTCAGCACTGCAAATGATTAGATCTTTTGATACTTTTCAAGATTGCATGCAGCTTAGGGTTTATTGCAAAAGTATTATAGTATTTCTAGGCTATTGCTTCCGCAAAATCAGAAGAACTTGTATAATACCCCAGATATCAACTATCTATAAAGACCTCGTATCTCAGAATCAGGCAATCTCTCAAACGAAATTTCGGAGTACTAATCCATATATCCAAGATATGTTAATCCACAAGATTACACAGTTATAAAATTTAGTTTATATCTCGAAAACAGTTTACTGAACGTGTTAAGCCTATCGACACATCCACAGTAATACTTGTTTATCACTTTTAAACTTTCCATTTCTTTAGCATACTGTGATAGTCCACTGATGTACTATCATTTTCTTTTTATGACACTGAATTCTTTTTGTCTTTTACAATGTTTTTGTATTTTTTGCATTTTCAAATGTTTTTGGATTTTATAATTTTCAAATGTTTTTGTATTTTCTCTAAGATTTCTCCCCCTAAAATCAAAATTTATAGACAAACCAATGTGGATCACGCGAACTCGTCGTCTGATCCGTATTCAACCTCAGCGTCCGCACCTGTCATCAAATTTTTCATACCATTAATTCTCAATAAGTATTTAAACCATGATAAAGAAAATGGTTTGGTATAAAAATCAGTTTTTTGTTCGTCGGTGTGGATTTTTTCTATTCGCACCAACTTCTTTTCGTAGCAGTCACGAATGAAGTGATAACGAATTTCAATGTGTTTTGTGCGTGAGTGATGAACCATATTTTTTGTTATATCAATGGCTTCCTTATTATCAACATACAACGGAGTGTCGAGAACTTGCAGACCATAGTCTCTCATCTGCTGTTGTATCCACAGAATCTATGAACAACAGCTGGAGGCCGTGATATACTCAGCTTCACAGGTAGAGACAGCGACCGTAGTATGTTTCTTACACTGCCAGGTTACCACTCTTGTTTTGAAGAACTGGCATCCCGCTGTAGTTGATTTTGAATTCAACTTATCTACACCAAAATCAGAAACAGCGTATCCTGCAAGATCGAAATTATCATTCTTTGGGTACCAAAAGCCGGTGCTTGCGCATCCCTTCAAGTATCTGAAGATTCGTTTTACGATCTGCATGTGTGAAATTCTTAGGCTTAACTAATATCTAGCGTATAGGCAGGTAGGATACATGATATCTGGGCGCGATGCCGTCAGATACATCAACGATCCTATCATTGATCTGTAGAGCGTCTCATCAACTTTGGTTCCAATTTCGTCAATGAGAATCCCGTGGTTAAGAGCAAGAGGAGTAGATAACGGCTTCGAGCTTTCCATATCAAACTTCTTCAAGATGTCATGCACATACTTGGTCTGATGAATGAAAATACCATCTGGAAGTTGATCTACTTGCAATCCGAGGAAGAATTTCATTTCGCCAATCGAAGACATTTCTAATTTCTTCTTTATGATGCCCTCAAACTCCTTGCAAAGACTATCATTCGTTGATCCAAAGATGATGTCGTCCACATAGATTTGAACTATAATTAGATGACTACCAACTTCTCTGGGGAAGAGACTACTATCCACAGTTCCTCTGACAAAGCCGTTTCCCACGAGATGTTATGACAACGTCTCGTACAAAGCTCTCGGGGCTTGGTGTAAACCGTAAAGAGCTTTATCAAGAAGATATGCTTTCTTTTTGTTGAGTGGATCAACAAACCCCGGTGGTTGTCCGACGTACACCTTCTCACGTAATTTTCCATACAGAAAAGCTGATTTAACATCCAACTGATAGACTTTAAATCCTTTCCATGCTGTGAAAGCAAGGGATATTCGAATAGATTCTAAACGAGCTACTGGTGCGTAGTCTTCTGTGTAGTCTATCCCTTTCTGCTGGTGAAATCCCTTGACAACAAGCCGAGCTTTGTTTCAAACTATAACCCCTCGATCGTCTTGCTTGCATTTAAAGACCCATTTAGTATCAATTGCTTTCTGATATTCAGGTAGGTCTACAAGCTTCCACACTCCTAACTTCTCGAACTGTAATAGCTCCTCTTGCATTGCTTCCACACTCCTAACTTCAGAAACACTTTTTGGCTCCATCTGGGATATGAAACATGAATAGTAACAATACTCTTGAATTGGAGCAACACGAGTATAGAAACAACTCAAAGATTTGTTTATTTGACTCTGTGTTCTCACACCAACTTGTAATTCGCCTATTATTAAATTTGACGGATGATAAGAATATGATCTTGGCATCACTTCGCCTGGAACAACCATAGTATTCTCTTGATTTGTGATATACTGATCTACCACTACTTCAACTTCAGGAGCACTACTCGGGCTTGCAGATTCATTCAATAAATTTGTAATCTGCTCTGCTTCTTCATCTGAAGAAGATTCTCCATCGGCATCGAATGTTGGAGCCTCGTCCGAGTCTGAACTCTGTGCTTCAGAAAGATTAGGATTCACTGTAGTATTGACTAGTTCTGTAGTCGGTGTCACTTGATTTGTTTGAACTTCTTGACCACCGCTATTACTTGAACTAGCTTTAGAAGAAGATGATCCCAACGTGGGTTGATTAACCACAATCGGTATGACGATTTGCTCTTGATTTGCTGATTGATGAAGATAATATAACGTTGCAATTTCTTCATTCGATGGTTCTTCAGGCAAATCAAATGATTTCCACAAGTCTTGATAGTTGAATAACCATGCATCACCTTTTCTCTGAATAGGATCCGTATAGTTAAAACAATCAACATGCTGCTCTTCAATGACTTTTCTCAATGAAGGAACGTAAACTATTCGCAGTGGACTTGCATGTCCGACAAAGAAACCTTCATGTGATTTAGCTTTAAATTTGCCATCTTGATCAATTACAGTACATGGCGCTCCAAATGGTTCTAAGAACTTCAAATTCGGTTTCCGTCGGTTGATCATCTCAAAACAGGTCTTCTTCGTTGGTTTTACAGTTAAGACTCTGTTGAGTGTGTAACAAGCCATTGCAGCTACTTCACTCCAGAAACTGACTGGAAGCTTTGAGTCTGCAATCATGGTTCTTGAAGTCTCTATAAGCGTCCTATTCTTCCATTCAACGACACCGTTTTGTTGCGGAGTGTCGGGTGCACGAAACTCGTGCAAAATCCCTTTATCATTGCAGAATTCCTTCATTTTGGTGTTTTTGAACTCAGTACCGCTGTCACTTCTAATGCGTCTCACCGGAAGATGGTACAGGTTCTCAAGTTTCTTGAAAAGAATCACCAAATTTTCAAACATCTCATCTTTTGATTCTTGGAAGAATACCCACTAGTATCGGGAATAATCGTCTGTAACTACCAAGCAATAGAGATCTCCAGAGATGCTTCTGACATTCACTGGACAAAAGAGATCCATATGAAGTTTTTCGAGAGGCAACTTTATCGAATTGAAAAAAAATTTTCGGATGAGATTTCTTGATCTACTTTCCCTTTTTACACTCGAGGCAATTATCTGACATATGAAAACTTTTCAGATTCACATCTTCTACCAAATCGTTATGCATCAAATGATTCATCTTTCTAAGGTGAATGTGGCCCATCTTTCTATGCCATAAGATTGACTTCTTCTCAGTAGCTTTCGAGACGAAACACTGTGCCGTTTTTGAAGAAGTAGTAGCATTTCCCATATCAAGAACATACAAATCATTCTCTCTTGGTGCACGCATGAGTATCCACTCGTCTTGTATTTTGAAACCCGGTTTGATTATCATGCATTCTTTATTGTTGAAGTGCACGGTAAACTTTTTATCACAAATTTGAGAAATACTCAGAAGGTTGTTCTCAAGTTCTGCATTGTAGTTCACTTGATCAAAAGAAACAACTCCGTTTGAGAGCTTTCCCTCGGCAACAATCCCTCCACCTTGGTTTCCAGCAAATCCAACATATCCGCCATTTATAGCTTTTATGTCGAACAAGAGCGCTTTCATTCCTGTCATATATCTGGAAGCTCCACTATCCAGAATCCACTTTGAAAGTACGGATCTCTGGAGCCCCTGCACATTTCAATAATTAGTTAAACAGCGCGACCCAAGCCTTCTTGGTCTTGGGTTGAATTGGATAACCATGATCGTAATCAAATTCACACT
Source organism: Scalesia atractyloides (assembly GCA_947069175.1). Classification (NCBI taxonomy): domain Eukaryota; kingdom Viridiplantae; phylum Streptophyta; class Magnoliopsida; order Asterales; family Asteraceae; genus Scalesia; species Scalesia atractyloides. The sequence goes on from CAMTDV010000015.1 coordinate 36,681,159, forward strand.
CGTCAACATAATCAAATTCAAATTCATCATCTGAATTTTCTTCGATGTTTATGTTTGAAAAATTCACTTTCTTTTTATCTTTCAAACTGTTACCACTTGTAGTTTTGATAGTTTCAGACTTGATTTCAGATTTTGATTCTTTCATGCTATCACTAGTTTTAACAGTCTCAGACTTAGTGATTTCAGATGTTGTTGACCTTTTCTTAGCAACCCAGGCTTGTGATTTTATGTTAGCCTTTTTGATGTAAAACTTTGTTTCAGTTGCTTTTGAAGATTCTCCTTTTTTGAAAGTTGAATTTTCGAATTTCTTTTCAAAACTTTGTTTCATTTCTTCTTTGTCAACATTTCTTTTTAAGATTCTTATTTGCCCAATTTCTGGTTGTTTTGGTTTTTTGAAAATTTTTATCTATCTAAAATGATTTTGAAATGATGTTTTTCAATTTTATAGAATTTTTTTATTTTGACAATTTTAAAATTTTTTCTCCCCCTAAAATTGAAAACATCTTATTAAAATCGAAAACAAGAATCTTCCATTTTAACCATTTAATGACTTTTTACGAATGTGAAAGCGATACTACCATTTTGTTTGTGTGGAATATCACTCCTGTCTCTTGTCTCTCTGTATGAACAACCACTGCTTCTGAAATGACCTTTGGCTTGAAGCTTGGTTATCCTGCACATTCAAACAAACTTTAATCAATTTTGAATTGGAACCCAATTCATTCTGGATTTAGGTTTACCAAAATCATTAACATCTAAAGTAAACAAACATTCACATTCTTTTTAATATTCAAATAGTTTGATAGAAACTTTAATTGAAAATTTTATGATTTTTTAACTGTTTGAATTATCAATTTTTTCTCCACAGACGTATCAGAGGACAAAATCTTTTCCAAATACTCTATAACTTTTTTCCCTTTTTTTCTCAATCTGTCTTTTTGTCCTTGTGATAACTTGACTTTTTGTTCTTCGGGCTTCTCTACAGTTTTTTTCATTTTTCTTCTCTGTTTTCTTCTCCACTGGTCTTTTCTCCCCCTTGAGATTTAACCGATCTTCTTTTCAGATTAGTCGGACAATCCCTAGAAATATGACCTTTGATTTGACATTTATAACATGTTCTTGTATCAAATCTCTTTTTCAGGCAGTTAACAGCAAGGTGTCCACCAAATCCACAGTTGTAACACACTCTGTTATCGTACCAATCTTTCCATTCATACCAAACACCCAAATCAGCACATTGATTTGACGTGTAGTAGTCATCTTTCCTGCTTCTTCTGTAAAATTGATTTGACTTTGAAGCATTGTGGTCCGACCTGCACCACTTATTCTCAAATTTTTGTGAGTTTTTATAATGATTGGATGACCGTACCGATGAGCTTTTATTTTTGTTTTGAAAATTTATAGAATTTTTTTTTCATGTTGTTTTTGTTCTCCATTCTGCTTAGAAGGTACTTGCATTGAGCATTCACCTTTTTCAGCAGATTGTATAACAGTTTCTTGAAATTTTTCTTTTAGTTTCAAAAATATTTCCTTTTATAATTTATATCATTTTCATCATCGGTATTATCACTACAATTCTTAATTATGACATCATCATAATTTGTGACATTGTCACTTATTGGAATTTTCTTTTTATTATCATTGATCGGTTTTGGACATATATGTTCTAACTTTAATGAGGAAGTCATAAATCCTTTCAATAATTTTGTTGCATTAGAAGCTTTATTTATAACAATCTCAACTTCTTTTTCAAGTTGAGCTATTTTCTCAATATGAAAATTTATTGCTATTTGATTTTCTATATTTAATTTTTCAAAAAGAATTTTATCATTTTTCAACATTTTTATTTCATTTTGAAAATCTACTACCATTTGTAATTTTTCATTTTCTAAAATTTTTATTTTGTTTTCAAAATTCTTTACATTTTCTTTTAATCTTTTATTTTCTAATGTAAAACTCTCAATCTCATTCAAGAGTTTGACATTATCTGCCTGATAATTGTCTACATCATAGACAGGCAGACTAGTTTAGAACTTGAAGGCTCATTTGTGGATATACTTGAAACTAGAGCTTCACAGTTCTTAACCACTACACTCTCTTGAAACTTATTCTTCAGAGATGTCCATAATTCTTTCGCAGTCTTGTATTATGGTAAAAGTATCAGGATGTCTTCCTTAACCGATTGCTGGATAAGATTAATCATTTTCTTTTCAGCAAAATAATCATCTTTCTGTTGAGTAGAGTATTTGCACTTTTCCAGAATTTTCTTATTCTCATCTCTAGGAACGACATAATCTGTCTCAATCGCGACCCAACTGCGGAATTGCATGGCTTGGACCCAGCTCTCAAATTTTCCTTTCCAAACTTCATACTCGTTCATACTCATCAACTTTGGCGGCTTTACAGACCCCATTTCGTTTTCCAAACTAATCTATCGTTCAAAACACTTGAAAAAAATGATTAGCAAACAGACAATTTTAGTAAAATTTGACCTTTTAATCGACAATTTTAACGTATCGGTTTACTAAAAACGTTTACAAGTTCGAGCGAACTTATGTTAGATTTCAAGAAAAAATTGCAAGTTCGGGCAAACTTGTAAGAATTTCAAGAGGCTTTACAAGTTCGGGCGAACTTATATTTTTCAACAATGTTTAATCAAGTTCGGGCGAACTTGATGAAATTTTTTTGAAAAAGAAGCAAGTTCGAGCGAACTTACCCAAAAATCTTGAAAAATCAATCAAGTTCGGGCGAACTTGATGAAAACTTGTGAATTTTTCAGTCAAGTTCGAGCGAACTTGATGTCAAGTTCGAGCGAACATGTGTTTTCAAGCATGGTTTTTTCAAGTTTTCGACATGAATTCGTTTGTTTTTGGTCTCCAATCTTTCAAGGGTTTATCATTGTTGTATTTTACATGATATATTCAAAATTGAAAAGATTTTGACCGTGAATTCTTCATTTTTTGAGAAAAAAGTTAAGAAAAATAGAAGAATGGAGATGAAATAGAAGTGTTCTTGTCTTGATTACTATCAAATCAGGCTGTTCTAGCTCTGATACAACTTGTAGGTCCGTTGTACGGATCTTTTGGGCACTAATCTGACAAACCTAAGGTAAACGTGTAAGAATTTCAAGAGGCTTTACAAGTACGGGCAAACTTGTAATATTTTCCAACAATATGTAATCAAGTTCGGGCGAACTTGATGAAATTTGTTTGAAAAATAAGCAAGTTCGAGCGAACTTACCCAAAAATCTTGAAAAATCAATCAAGTTCGGACGAACTTGATGAAAACTTGTGAATTTTTCAGTCAAGTTCGAGCGAACTTGATGTCAAGTTCGAGCGAACATGTGTTTTCAAGCATGGTTGTTTAAAATTTTCTACATGAATTCATTTATTTTGGTCTCCAATCTTTCAAGGGTTTATCTTTGTTGTATTTTACATGATATATTCAACATTGAAAAGATTTTGACCGTGAATTCTTCATTTTTTGAGAAAAAAGTTAAGAAAAATAGAAGAATGGAGATGAAATAGAAGTATTCTTGTCTTGATTACTATCAAATCAGACTGTTCTAACTCTGGTACCACTTGTAGGTCCGTTGTACGGATCGTTTGGGCACTAATCTGACAAACCTAAGGTAAACGTGCGGAATCCGTTTGCTTAGGCGACATTGGATACACTCATTTGTTTCTATTTAATCCCCGTTCATTAATATTCAACGTTACAGATCCTGAAACACTTGGACAAAGCTTCGCCTCTGTCGTGTCTGAAAGTTACAAATGAAATGTCAAGACTCCTATTTATAGGAGTGCAAGTTCGCTGGTGAGATGCAAGTTTGGGCGAACTTCCTTAGTCAAGTTCGGCCGAACTTGACTATCCACACCACATTCCAACCGAACTTGACCCTTTACAAACATAAACTTCAACATTTCGCTTCTAAATACTGACTTGACGTTATACAATGACGTAGGCAACAGACATATGCATCAACATGTGCCTTGCTTGGAAGACTTGAGCGAATTTGAAGTATGACAGAAGATTTGGTGTGTGGATAGTATTTATAAAGGTTTTGGGAGTTAATTTAGGTGTATTTTCATTTTTAGTCCTTGTACTTGTATTTTTTGTTATTTTATGCTATAAAGTTGTATGCAAGCATGTTATAAGTATGTAAAACGTATGAATGTGATTATGAGAAAATACATATTTGATGTATGTCTTGGTGTTAAATTAACACACGTATTTCGAGATTGATTACGTATTATGCATATATGATTAAACAAGGTTGATATAAAAATACGATTTCCATTATGATCAATGTCTCGAGATTTCAAGGATTGAAATGAAAGAAGAATACAAGTTTCTAATAGAAATAGGAATAAAACATTCTAAATACGGAAAATACAGAAAATGGGAGCCTTACACATATGGTTTTATAAAAGCATTTTATGCCAAAGGGGCATTTTTGACATGTTTAAAGTATTATAGTTGACTCGTCATTTGACTCACCAAACGGAATGACCATAAGGTATAACTTCAGAGGGTTATTTCCTAAATTACTATGGTCACATATTTTGGCTTGGTTGGATCCTAAAGTTGACCAAACGGGTCAAATCCGAATGTCAAACCAGAAGTCAAATCGCTCGACTTTCGATGAAGAATTAAACGCTAAACTAGAAATGACAAGAAAGACATGTTAAAACATGTTTTATAATGTTATACAAACTGATTTGCTGTCAAAACTTTTTGTTTTAACACTTAAAAACTCATTCACCATAAAATTCAATTCATGCGTTTTTTTCCTTTTAAAAAAAACACGTTTGACTCATTATTTCACATGCAAAACGTGATGATCAGAGGGTGTAATCGCAAAGGATTAACACCTTCATTATTACGATCACATAGCAAAGTTCATTTTGATCTTTGACTTGACTAAAATGGTCAGAACTGAAAATCAAAGAAACAGTCAATTTGCTTGACTTTTGGCTCATAGCTGGCTATTGACATGAAATAGAGTGGGAGAAACGCTTACAAGTGTTTGGAAGAAGGATTAGAACTCTAGATAGGAGGCCTCAATTGTGAAAGCAAGCTCCAAGAGAGTTCTTGAGAGTGAAAGAAAAGAATGGTGTGATTGTAGGTCAAGAACAAGTGCCTATTAATACTAATCTTGGATCAAGGAGGTAATGACAAGTGTTTGATTAGGTTTTAGGGTTAGTGTCCTAACATGTGTCCTAACCGGATTAGAGGTGGCAAAATACATGCTAGATGTCAAAATTTTAGCATAGGTGGCCAAAATTTTGCATTTTTGACAACTTGGCCCTTGGACTTGTATTATAACTTGTTTGTCATTGTTAACCCTTAACACATTGTTTAGGTTGTGTAAAACATATAAAGACATATGTAACTTGGATTTTGTTTCAGAAATATTATGATTATCGTTTTGCTCGATCGTATGATTACGTATTTCGTATATAAAATATAAATTTTCTTAAACACGGAAACGATTGAAAGTGTACAACGGTTAAAATTTTGCAAATGTTACACTGCCACCAACACCTTCGTGCATCACCGTCTTCGTGCTTATGGAGATTCATAACTGCGTGTATAGATCTCCCCCATCTGTATCATTCATCTCAATCCATATCTACTCTTGAGATATGTTATTGAGTTATTGTACGAATAGGCTAGATAGAGCGTGTGTTGAATATTGTATATAATAGATACAAACACGCGACCCAGTATGAGCGGAACGGGGTTTATAGTGTCACTTCGTACGAAGTGGTCACTTCATACGAAGAGGAGTCACCCCATACGAAGTGTAGCCGCTTCGTACGAAGTCTATGTCCAGCTCGTACGAGTTGCTCATGAGGTCTATAAATAGTGTCGAGTGTTCATTGTAATGTAAGTTTTGGAGCTCCTAGAGGGGACACGCTAGCGAAATTTCTCCAGAGATTTCGCCAGCTTGCCAAGATGTATACTCTTTCGGTATGAATTTACATATGCTTCCGCTGATTTTGTTTCTACTCCTCTCTTAATAACATTCTACCGAATCGTTTATGTTTTGCCCAAACTTCTGTCTAAAACCACTGGATCACGGACTTTCAATTGGTAACAGAGCTACGGTTATCACCTACGTTCATGAATTATGGACTTAGGAGGGTTTTAGACGTAAATCATGAAATAAATGGACAATCCATGGACAGAATGTAAAATTGAACATATAGGATTGTTAGAAAATCGTTTCGACCAGATCTATGGTGGAATCATCTCGATATTCAAAGAAATAAAGATTCTAGATCGAAAAAGGCGTCTAGCACGTTTGTGGCAGGTGACCACCTCGCACGAGGTAACACACCTCCTATGAAGTAATGGCCAACTCGTACGAGGTGATGACCACCACGTACGACGTGATCTTACACCTCGTACAAAGTGTGCAATGCCTAAAAAAAATTTGTCCAGAGGTGATGACCAACTTGAAAATTTTTGTTGATCGTATTGACGAGACGTGTGTCCAGAAAAACTTTGTGATAGAATTTTTTTTGAGATTTTTATGACTGATACGAGATGTCCGGGGACACCGTCTAGAGCGTCAGATTATAGATTTGATAATATGGTCACAAAATGTTGAACATATTGGGGTAGTCACTGATACAGATGTAGAATGTTGATCTTTTGGTACAGTGATTACTAATGGGCCTAAACGTTAAATCCGTAGTTAAAGAAAACTGATTTTCCAAATTTGAGGAGGAATTTCAGTGAAACTTTTTTGGTACAGTCAGAATTTGCAAAAAATGAGGGTGAATAAAAATTTCACGTATATTTGAAGATTCTGACATTTTTGAAATTCATGACGTTGCAACTGTATTCGGGTGGTTCCGATTGCAGATTATTTGAAGATACAAAGTGTCTTGGATTTTTCTGTAAAAGATCAAAGTCTACTCTGAGTTCAATAGTGATGATATCAAGTTGATGTCTACTTTTCGTAAAAGTGGGGTGCATGACTGAGTCTTGGAGGAGCTGTATATCGGATTCTAAGCTCATGGTCGCGGATTGACGCCATGGTCTTCGTATGGTGGTGGAAGCATACACGACTGCTTATCATTAACTCTGCAAGGCAAATGAATTGTTTTCAGGAGTAATCCAGGAGGTGATGATGTTTTGTAGTTTTAGTTGCTCTGGGTTGTATGAGGAATCGTGACTAAAGAAGATGATATAATGGATATTTCAGACAAAGAAGTGTACCAGTTGCTAACGAAATAGACCATACACTTAGGATCGTTGTGAAAGACAAATATTACGTTATTGGTCTTGAACGAAGAAGAAGAGCTTACTGCGTATTGACAGATGATTTGATTCCGATGATGATTTGCTAATTGAGTAGATTACCGATTTTCTAATCAATCTTTCAGGAGTATGCTTAAATGTGATTATGGAAAGTAGGATTTCAGTTTTTCGCGGGTATTCATTGATTTGAAGTTTGCGGTGTAGTAATTCGAAGTTTCTATCAATTGGCTATTGGGTTTTGAAGATCAAAGGATCAAGCATAGGGGGTGTGTTAAATCGAACACAGATGTGGTTAAAGTTGAAATGGAGAAGCTTCATTGTTTAGTATCAAGTTGGTGTTTATTCGGGAAAATTTGTCAATTAAGCAAATCAGAGGAGTTTGGAAACCATGCAAACAAAGATCTGAACTGGAGATTTCAGGGGAATTTAATGTTGATAATGCAAACCCGGATCATCAATTAAGGGGGAATTTGTTGACGCGTTCTATCACATCGACAGATACCTTGATTGAAGTTGGAGAATATTCAAACACGGCTCTGAGATTTCAAGATCAAGATCAATCTTCGACAATGACATCCAAGGGGGAAATTGTTGATGCACTTTGTGTCGTCACTATGCGAATTGGCTAGATAGAGCGTGTGTTGGATATTGTATAAATTAGATAGGAACACGCGACCCAAGTACGAAGTGGTCACTTCGTACGATGAGGAGTCACCTCGTACGAAGTGTAGCCACTTCATACAAAGTCTATGTCCAGCTCGTACGAGTTGCTCATGAGTTCTATAAATACTGTTGAGTGTTCACTGTAATGTAAGTTTTGGAGATCCTAGAGGGGAGACGCTGGCGAAATTTCTCCAGGATTTCGCCAGCTTGTCAAAATGTATACTCTTTCAGTATGACTGAACATATGCTTCTGTTGATTCTGTTTCTATTCCTTTCTTAATAAAGTTCTACCGAATTGGTTATTTTTGCCCGAACTTCCGTCTAGAACCGCCGGATCACAGACTTTCATCTGACCAACCCGAACCAGACCAGAAACATTATTTATAGCAATAGAAAAATAACCCTTAAAACTATTATTACCCGATGAAAGGTTTAGTTGGTCCGCAACTGCCCACTCCAATCTATTCTATAACCTCTGTTATTCACCATCCTACTTGAATCCTCATCCTCACCATTGCTCTTTGCTTCTCCCTCTATACACACACACACGCTTCTATTTTTCCCTTTAGGCACACGCACTTTTGTTTATCCTCCACAAAACACACAGATTTGTTGGTCTCCATCTTCGGTTGGCACCATCACTATTTGTGCTTCTGGTTGGCCACCAACACCTTCGCGCATCTCCGCCATCGTGCTTGTGGCATTTCATATTTGAAGTGTTAGGATCTCCCCCTATCTCTATTATTCATCTCGATCCATGTCTACGTGTGTTGGGATTGAACCCTACAAAAGAACAGATGATAGAAAGCCAAAACATATCTGCTTGTATGATCCAGAATAAACAGAGTGTAGATTCACTCCTTTCAAAGACCAGCTACCAAACCGCTACTAGTTCAAAAAACTACCTTGTACCAAAGCTCTGCCAGTTATAAAGACTGTTGTATCACCAAACCTCGGATGGGTCAAAGATCTGCGAGAAGTTAAAGGTCTGCTGGAAGTGAAAGGTCTGATCATCCTTTGAAGAACATCTACAAATATTTCATCAGAGTTTATGCCTATCAGTGGTTAGGGTCATCAGTGCTTTGCTATCAGTGTTTAGGTTAGGCAGTGGTTAGAGTTTGTTATTGTTGTTAGATGTCATTGTCAAGATGATGTCAGCATAGACTATTAGTGGTTAGGATTGTACTATAAATAGACAGTGCTTCTACTGTTCTATTCAGCTTTTCACACTTGCACTTTCTTGTACAACTTTTCTGTGTGTGGCTCCGTCTGAGGGGTAGTTTAGTGATTCATACATGTAAGTTACTTTGTAATCATTTCAATCTATTGAGTAATTAAAACATGTTATGATGAAAACTATTCTCTCGTTGATTGTGTTATAAAGTTTTAACTATCCTTCCGCTGTAAAGTTTCTTATGACTTATCATTCTGTTATCAAATTGGTTAAAACAATACAATCAATCCAAACTCAGATCCTAACAATTGGTATCAGAGCTTGGTCGGTCGAATTGATCTAACCGTCAATTTGACGTAAAAAGGATCAGTTCGATCTCGTTGATATTGTGCAATTCTTAATTGTTTAAAACGGAGTCGAAATTCTGTGGAAATTCACGATTCATGTGGTTTTATTGTTTGTGTTCGAGTCTATGTTGATTTCGGGGTTATTTGATGAAGAGGATCCATATCAGTCTCATATAAGTGACTGAGATGAAATTTTAAATCATAAATTTTTCAAAAGAATTGCTGGAAATCTATCAGATCTAATTGACTCACATATCAGGAAATGTTCTACGAGTTTTATAGTAGAAATTTCATGTCACGTCTTGTATTGCTCTACTGAATTTTTGTTGAAGATAATACACCTTGAGTTTTGCTTGTTTTTTATAGACAAAACTTTAGTACCTGCCGGAAGTAGAACCCTATTTTTAGAAAGGGATGATACTTCCTCTGATAGTGAATCAAGAGGACTCTGGATGATAACCAGTTCAAACCAGATTCAAGTGTCCTTGAAAACATGTCCCTACAGACAAAATAGTTGTACCCTCTGAGATATTCAACCTCTGCCAAAGCCTGTAAAGTGTTTGTACACAAGGACAAGCATGTGAATGAAGCTTTGAGTGAAAAAGGATAAAATCTTATGTCATTGAAAAATCTCAGAAAGACATTTCAAATGGTCTGTCAAAACTAACCTTGGAAATTATCAAAATTTTTATCAAACACATTGACCTCAGACGTCACTTTGTGAGGGATTGCTATGAAAAACGTCCGGTTTCTTTACAACATGTCCATACCAAAGATCAACTAGCAGATGTGTTGACAAAAGCACTTGACGCTTCCACATTTGACAGCTTGATTTCTAGGCTTGGAATGCTAAACATGGATTATAAACAAATTTTCTTGTGATCCATGTGTAAATAGAAATAAAATGTTTTTAGAAAATCATAAATTCATCCTTAAAAATAGTTAAAATTGAATTTTTTAATAAATCCTTAATGTCTGTTCAAAGCTCTGATAGCCTAAAAACACTGTTGGATTGAAAAACATATCCACTGATGTGAAACCTCTGATAGTATTAAACAATTGCCACAACCACTGATAAGTTACTCTATCAGTGGTTACCCAAACAACTGTCTTCCATTGTCCAACAGAGGTTACACGTGGACAGATGTTATATGACAGTCATTGCATCAGATGCCACATCATCATCATTTTTTGAAAATCCTATAAAACCCTATTTCATCCACAAACAGAGTCTTCACTTCTACTGTGCCATTTCAAAATTCTCATAACTATTTCCTCTGATAATCATGGCTCCCAAAGCGAAATCAGCACAGGAACCACCGAAACACACTCTCAACATCAAAAATCCACTTAATTACCTCTGTACTCTTGAGAAGACGAAGAAGAATACTGAATTTCATGAAATCATTGATATATTGTCTTCTTCAAAAAAAAGTACAAGACTCTGTTAACCTGTAACACACCGATTTATCAGAATGCCCTCCGAGATTTCTGGCCAAATGCTGAGATTGAGAGTTTGAACCAAAAACCTTGGGCAATCACGTCAAAAGTGGGAGGGATTTTGGTTCCAATAACCCCACAAACCATCTCAGAGGTTTTTCAAATGAGTGATCTAGAAGGTAAAACTTCTTTTCCTAAAAGTGAGTATCAAATTGTTTTGAAAAACAAAGGGTATACAGGAGATTTATCAAAAGCTACCATGAAAAAGGAAAATTCCCACCTCTTATGAAATTTTTGTTTCATACTCTGCTCTCATGTATGTCAAATAAAACAACTGTTTTTGATGAAATACCATTGAAAATTCAATACTTGGGGTATGCCATTATGTCTAAAACTGATTACAATTACTCTCAAGTATTATTTAATGATTTGGTAACAAATCTAGAAAATATGAAAAACAAAAGGGAAAATGTTTTTCTGCTATTTCCTAGATTTCTAAGTTATTATTTAAATTAGAAAATCCGAAAAGAGAGTGCACATGTTCTTGTTCAAGGTGTGCCTTTCAAATAAACAGTTTATCATCTGAAACATATACTCGCCTTATGGCCAAAGAGTCAAAAGTTTCAAAAACACAAGCAGGGCGTCTAAGCAAAATTTAGATGAGTCCACATCTGCTCCTCAGATCCCAGCTGCTGAGCCCACTGCTCTTGGTGACCACAGCAGCAAAACCACTACTGTGCAACCCACACCAAAAACCTCTAAAAAGACAAAAAAGAAACCTTCAAAACCCACAAAACCTATCAAAAAGGACCTTCTGAAAGATGAGATCCCAGAAGTTAATCCAGTGACAACACAAAAGTCATATGAAACCATCGTTGCTACTTCCTCACAACAGATGGTAAAAAGATCTCCACCCAAAACCATAACTCCTCATGATTCCTCACAAAAGGAACATGTTGTAAGCACAGGGATCCCAAACTGATAACATCACCCTCATTTGAGAGTATGTTAAAATGTCCATCTCCCAGGACAAACCTGCTTTCCACACCACTCTCCACATTTCAAATCACTACAACCACCACATCACTGTTTGAAACCTTTGATAGTCAGTCACAAAAAGGCCACTCTCACCAACACATCACTGATAGCAAAACTTCCACAATGGTTGTGTCTGATAAAAATCAACTAGTTATCCCACAAACAGTTGAGGAGGCTACATCACTTGGATTTCATGAAATCCTTATTGATAGTTCAACTGGAGCAGCTACTACAGATGTTGAATCCTCTGATTTACATCTGGACAGTAGTTTTGTATATAAGTCTCATTTGAAGGCAACCACTATTGAGGCTACCCAGGTAACCTCTGCTGCAGTGGGAAGACCCCAGTACCAAGAAAAGGGGGCATCTAAGGTTGAAGCAAGTGATAAATAACATGCTCATGATACCCTAGATAAAACTACCATCTCTGGTAGGAGCTCAGGTGATCCTATTAACTTAAGAGATGAGCTAATACATAAGGAATTGACGGATAAAGTCACAAAGATTAAGGCATCAGTGGGAGATAACAAAAATGTGCTGAAACAGATGTTACACTCTGCAAAATCTCAAAACACTACTCAATCCTCTGCTCAAGCCACCAGAATTGCAACACAAGTGTATCCTCTGCTTCAACAACACATTCAGCATGCTAATCAGTTATATGATTCAAAATTGCAAACATTCAAAGAAGAAGTTGAGGCAAGGTATAAAGACACACAGGAAGAGCTTAAAGTGAAGAAAATTCTCATTCCTGGAACTACCCTGCACCTATCTTCGCAAGAGTTGATGATGCCATAAAGGGGGAAAAAATGACTCTGTGGAAAATATCTCAGTAACTTCTGCTGAAACATCTGTCAAAGAAAAGGAAAAGGGAGGTGATGAAATCCTGAAAATTCAAGCAGATGATGAAGATACGCAAATGAGGATCGATCAAAGTCATGTCAGGATAAAAGAGAAAGAGATGAAGGATACCACTGCTGGTCCCAAAACCACTGATGGTATTAAAAGGCCAACTACTGACAGTTCAATGTGATTGCCTTCACCATCTCAGCAACCACCTGTCACAGCAGTAGATGCTAGAAAAAGAAGAAGAATGGCTACAGTGAAAAATGATGACATACCATCTTCACTTGTTGTCTAAAAAAATCCAAAACCAAAACCAGTTACCACCCATTCATAACCACAACAAATTAGCTTTGCTGAGTCACTCAAAGGTCAAAATCCAAAAAGAAATATCCCTATGGAGACATCATATCCTTTAGAGTTGGCTGAAGTAAAAGGAGAGATGCTACAATTCTATACAGAAGTTGATCCATCCAAAAAGACCTTCCCATCTCTTCATGGCTATAGAAATCCCAAAACCATTGAGGATTATCTAAACCTGAAGACTAGGCAAGCCAAAATCATAGCAAAAGAAGAGAGTGAAGGAAAGGGTAATGCTTACTTGTCAAAAAGGGAACAACTAGAGCTTAAAAAGGTAAAAAAGTTAGAAGAGTATGTAAGAGAGTGAAATGAGAAAATGACTGTGGATTCTCCAAAAGATGATCCTCAAAAGAAGCAAAATGCAAACCTCATCAGATTTATTATGAAAGAGAAACCCTATTAAGCTGAGGAGAACCAGTTTAAAGAGTGGTCCATTCAAGCTCTCAAACAAGAAGCAGATATAATTGATAGGATGAAGAAAGACCCTCAAATAAGACAGAATGCACCAGATTGGAAAGATGTTAAGAACCTAAGTGCAGATCTGGCCTTAGAAACAACCATTCAAGCCCTGAACCAAAGGAAGAGGCAACTGTAGATGGAGAAGCAAGAACAGCAAAGGGATGCTAACAAACATAAGCAGGCTATCGCAAAGGAACCTTTGCCTGACTTGAATAAAGAACCATTGAAGCCTTTAGCTAAATCTAAAGATCTATTTCAAAGGCTTCAAAAAATTCACCTTTTCAATTCTCATCACAAATAACTCCTCTCCCAAGAAACCCATTGAACTCAAAAATACTAAAGTGGCTCTCTGATAAACAGACCCATGTATTGACTCTGCTCAGGTCCAATGGGAAAGTTGTGAGTATATCAAGGAATGATGCACTAAGCCTGGATGTAGCTGACCTTCAAGATCTTTTGGAACTACAACTGTGCAGGGATGAGGATGATGAAGATTCCTTGAACTTTCAATCATAATTCAAAGTACAAATCAGGGAAAAACTGATGAGACATAAAGATCATGAATAAAGAAGAGTTTTGGCATCATCTGTTCTAGGGGAGATTGTTGGGATTGAACCCTACAAAAGAACAGATGATAGAAAGCCAAAACAAATCTGCTCTATATGATCCAGAAAAAAAGAGTTTAGATTCACTCCTTTCAAAGACCAGCTACCAAACCGCTGCTAGTTCTAACAACTGCCTTGTGCCAAAGCTCTGCCAGTTATAAAGCCTGTTGTATCACCAAACCTCGGATGGGTCAAAGATTTGCTAGAAGTTAATGGTCTGCAGGAAGTCAAAGGTCTGATCATCCTTTGAAGAACATCTGCCAATATTTCATCACAGTTTATGCCTATCAGTGGTTAGGTCATCAGTGCTTTGCTATCAGTGTTTAGGTTAGGCAGTGGTTAGAGTTTGTTATTGTTGTTAGATGTCATTGTCAAGATGATGTCAGCATAGACTATCAGTGGTCAGGATTGTACTATAAATAGACAGTGCTTCTACTGTTCTATTCAGCTTTTCACACTTGCATTTTCTTGTACAACTTTTCTGTGTGTAGCTCGGTCTAAGGGGGAATTTAGTGATTCATACATGTAAGTTACTTTGTAATTATTTCAATCTATTGAGTAATTAAAAGATGTTATGATGAAAACTATTCTCTTGTTGATTGTGTTATAAAGATTAAACTATCCTTCCGCTGTAAAGTTTCTTATGACTTACCATTCTGTTATCAAATTGGTTAAAACAATACAATCAATCCAAACTCAGATCCTAACAACATGTTCATCCTTCGTATCGTTTACATTTTTCTAGCGATCCACGTACCGCCATCTGATTGAAATCTGGTTGGTTATGGTTTAATGAGTTGGTGTTGGCAATTCATCGATATCTCTCTCTATATACGTATGTGTGTGTATATATATATACACACATAATAGATGGTCATTGAATTGAAAGTGTTTGGTGGTACAGACTCGAACCATTGCAAGGTATGGAATTTGCCGCACGTTGGTTGTAAGAACAACAAAAGTGGGATTTATAGTCCAAATAGGAACTTTCGCCCATCAGGCTATCCTTTTGGGTTCAGTTGTCTAGTTTGGTTTTTAACATTGGTATCAAGGCCAAACTTGAAGTGGTGGCTCACTGAGTGGTGGCTCACTGAGTGGTGGCCTGGAGAGAACAACCTGTGGCCAACAAGGCTCGGAATAGTGGCCGACGGAGTGGTTATCTGGAAAAAGCTAGCCACAACCAAAAAGTCAATAGGGTCTTTAGATATCATTTCGCACCTAAATTTGACAATTTGTGATTCTAACGGTTTCTTGAAGGTATTTTGGACCTATTCGGCTGTTACCTTTTTTTATTTTAATTAGTAACGAAATTTTTCCATACTACGTAAAGACCAGTGTATTTATATTATTTGTTACTTTTAATTTCTTATGAATTTTTTTTATTAATGTATCCTATATTTATTATGTAACATATGACAAATTTTGTTACTATTGTATAGTATACTTTTTATTATCGAGTGAAGTTTAGAAGAAATTTTGAATATTTATGAGTTACCATTGAGTCTAGTCACTAATTTAATCATATGATATCCATGTCATGTTCAATACCGACATTGTTAGTGAATGTGTGATGATATAATATTGAGCTATATTATTGAGTTATTGACTTGAATAAAAATCATCGTAAGAAATTCTCCTCTGATCCGACCCGGACCGAACAGGACCGGGAATGCCACTGCCCACTCTAATCTTACCTCTCTCTCTCTAACCTCTGTTCTTCACCATCCTACTGCGATCCTCACCCTCACCATTGCTATTTGTTTCTACCTTTATCCACACACTTCTGCTTATCCCCTTATGCATACACACTTTTGTTTCTCCTCCACAAAACACACTATTCCCTAGCCTCCATCTTCGGTTGGCACCATCTCCATCACCATTTGTGCTTCTCGTCAGCCACCAATACCTTCATGCATCACCGCCTTCGTGCTTGTGGCATTTCATATGAAGTGTTCAGATCTCCCCCATTTTTGTTATTCATCTCAATCCATATCTACTCTTTGATATTTTTGAGTTACGGTTGAATCTAGTCACTAATTTGATGACAAGAAATCCTTGTTAAATACCTACATTGTGGGTGAATATGTGATAATAATATTGAGATATGTTATTGAGTTATTGATTTGAATAAAAGTCATCATAAGAATTTCCGCCCTGCTTCGACCCGACCCGAACCGGACCGGAAAATTTTTATATAGAAATATTCAAACAAGTCTAAAAAATATTATTACCCCATGAAAAACGTTTCATGGGCCCGCCACTGCCCACTCCAATCTAATCACTCTCTCTGACCTCTGTTCTTTACCATCCTACTTTAATCCTCAGCCTCACCGTTGCTCTTTTTCGCCCCTCTATACACACACTTCTGTTTATCCCCTTATGCATTCACGTTTTGTTTCCCCTTGTCACACTCCGATTTCCGGTGAGCCCGGTCGGTGGGTTTATGCGTGAAGATTGACAACAGTTTCACAATAAGCAGCGGAATATAGAATGGTAAAGTAGTAAACATAAGATATTGAAATTTATTAAATAAAATTTATAATAAGTGCTCATACAAGTCCCACAAGGTAGGATCGGAAATAAAACATGCTTTAGACATCGTAGTCCTTTAAGTAGTGGAGTCGCAATTTCCGAAGCTCTTTCTTTGACCGAACCATTCCAACCTATTGGGATTGAACCCTATGAAAGGAATAGATGATACAAAGCCAAATAACACTATCCGAGCTTTGGTTAAACTATCAGAGGTTACAACCTCTGATGTACATACACTGCTTTCCCTAAAGACTGCTCCTCCTATCATCTGCCTTCACAAAGGTTCGAAGGTCTGCCAGAGTTCCAAGGGTCAAAGGATAGAGATTAGAGTTTAGTCTTATTTTAGTAAATCAATGTAACAGTGCTAAGCACTGATAGTTAGTATTAGAAGTGTTTTCAGTTAGTTACAATTGGTTTCCTGTCACTATCAACCATGACGTCATCAAAGATGCTCAGTGGTTAGATAGTTAGTATAAATAGGTAACTTCTGTAACATCTTAAACTTGTCTATTAAAAGATCAACTTTCGCATATCATCTTCTCTGCATGTTCTTATTACCAAACTGTAATTGCAAAGGCTGAGGGGGAGTTTGTGAATCACATGCAAGTTAATCAACTTGAAACCATGATGATGATGAAAACAAACGACCATTGCTTGTGGTAAAAGTTTCCCATCTTATTCCGCTGCAAATCTCTTTTAATTCAATCATTTTCCATTTTTTAAACAAAAACTACAAGTAATTCAAACTCAGATCCTAACAATTGGTATCAGAGCTTGATTCATTAAATTCGATCTAACAATCGATTTGGTTCGAACAGATGAGCTCTCTTGCTAATCAGTTTGGTTGTTTTTAGCTTTATATTGAGTTTTATTACGTTCAAAGTTTCTAAAACAAAATCTGTAAAAATCAACTGAAAATGTCTCAAAACACACAGGATGCCAATTCTGGATCCTTGTTCAAACCGCCGATGCTCAAAAGAAATGAATATTTCATTTGGCAACGACGGATGGGTCACATCCTTGCTCAGCAAAATACCGGTTGCTGGAGATCTATTGCCTATGGACCTCACGCTCCAATGGTTCCAAGCACAGAGGATCCAACTAAACAAGTGCCAAAAAATCTTGAAAACTTTTTGGAGCAGGATTTCCAGAAAATTGAATTGGATGCTAAGGCATTTAGCATAGTTGCTTCGGCCTTACCCAATAAAATTTATGCTGGTCTACTCCATTGCAATAGTGCAAAGGAGTTATGGGATTCACTTAAAGAGCAATTCGGTGGGACTGAGGAAGTGATAAAAAGTAATAGAGAAGTTCTAAATTAGCAGTATGAAATGTTTTGTTACATGAAAGGAGATCTCTAACACAACAGTTCGAACATTACAGCTATCTCATCAGTGAACTTAGACTGGTTAACGTGGTTCTCTCTAATTCGACTGTTAATAGTCGTTTCCTTAGATCGTTACCAGATAAGTGGGAGACTGTAGCTTATGTAACAAGAAAGTCTGTTGGGTTTAAAGAAATGTCGTTGACACAACTTCATGGGATACTCCTCACCTATGAGAGAGAGAGTTAAACAAGAAAAAGAAGTTGCAAGATTCTGGCAAAATGACTGATGATTACTCATTGGGTAATACAACTCTTTTTGGCCAAGAAGAGGGATCTGGTAGCAGTAAGGACCAAAGTTATGATCACTACATAGATATTACATGTGGTGGGAACTTTGGATCTGAAACATATGCACCCAACTATGCTTTTACTGCTAGTGGGGAAAGCCAAACCTCTGACAATCTATCCTTTGAGCTGAATGATTTACAACACATTGAACCTTCTGATCTTGAGGAAATGGATATTTTTCACCAACTGGCCATATTGAGTGTTAGGGCTAGTAAATTCTATAAGAGAACTGGTAAAAAATTCCCAGGTTTGCATGGGGGGTTGAAGGTTGGGCTGGATAAATCAAAAGTCGAGTGTTATAAGTGTAATAGGATAGGACACCTTGCCAGAGAAAGCAGGTCTCAAAATTCTGGACCAATAGTGACTCATCCTGGCCCTAGACCTCAGCACACACAAAGCACTGCTCATTATTTCCAATATGCCCCTGCTCAACATGTTCAAAACACTGCCCACTTTGCACATCCTGCTACCATTGTTCCAGTGCATTATGTTCAATCCACTGCTCCACAAATTCAATATGTTCAGGCACCATCACATCCTCAAGTGCTTGTACAACAAGCACCCATTGTTACACAACCTGCTCAAACCACTGCTAGTCCAGCAGAGGTTGGTCAACAAAGTTTTTTCACACAAAGTTATGTTGACTGGAGCAGCTTGCCTGAGGATTTGACTAATGAAAACTTTGCTTTAATGGCCAAAAATGATGTTGAACAAGAATTTTGTTTAATGGCCTTAGAGATAATTGCTGAAAGTGTTGAATCTATGGAGATAGTGTCAAAAAGTGATGAAGTTCAAGTTTGTGATGAAATAGTGGTTTCAAGTGAAGAAAAAGAAAATACTGCTGATAAGGAAAAGAACTCTCCTACTGACCCATTGAATGTTGATGTGTGTGAAGATGAGTGTGATTGTGCCCTCATGGCTGCTACAAAGGTATCACCTCAGATCCTTAAAGATCTATGTTCTGACAAAGCACCATTGCTTTTGCAAACATCAAGAAGGTGAATGAAAACCTGAGAAACAAAATTTTAGAAGATGAACTTAATTTTGAAAAACTGATTAAAGAGTTAAAATCAAAGTTAAGTGAAAAAAATTCTGAAATGAGTAGCCTGAGACATGAATCAAACATAACCAAGGACCAACTCCAAACTATGGTAGAAAAATACCAAGTTTGTTAAAAGGAGTTAGAAGACCCCCAAATCACTTGTGAAAAATGGGTTGAGTCCTGTAAAGGTTATGAGATTATGCTTGATGCTCAGATCAAGAGCAATATTAAGTTTGCTGTAGGTTTTAGAACCTATGACCAAATTGAGAAAAATGTTGCTGAAATTGATTCTGAGTTGGTTGAAGTAGTCCCCAAAAATTTGGCTAGTGAAGAGATAAAAATCACAGATAAAGCTGGAAACAAAATTGTTTTGGAAAAATCATAGGTTTCAACAAAAGATAAAGAAATTGAAAAATATTAGTTTAAACCAACCTGGTCAGATGAATGTGATATCTAAGAAAACTTTAAGCCAATGGACTTCACAACCACTGATGGTATGAAAGTCCCAAAAGCACTGGTGATCCCTATCAAAGATGTACCAGCAGAGGTTATAACCACTGCTGATAAAAAGTCTGATAGGAAAAGAAGAGTAAATATTAAAAACCTGTTTTGTGAATTTTGTGAAAAAAGAAATCATGTGGCTGCAGATTGTTTTCTTTTAAAAGCCTATGACATTAACAAAACTTGTGTTATCAAAAACTGTTCAAAATGCACCATCTGCAACAAAACAAATCACTTAACTCAATAGTGTGCCTATCTCAAAAACTATGAACAAAATGTAAAAGAGATCAAGGCAAAAGCACTAGAAAGAGAAAGTTCAACTTCTACAGGAAATAAATCTAAGCAGAGTTTTGAACAAATTGAAACATCTATTACAAAAGCCTTAAACAAAACCTCTATTCAAAGAGAGGCGCAAGTGACAGATGCCCCACAATCAAACTCATTTCCAAGAGGGTATGGCCAACCTGCTTATAAAAAGGTTCCTCATTCTTATGAAGATTACAAAAAGCCTTTAAAGCAAAGAGTAAACAGGCACCCTTATGGATACAATCATCTGATAGGAAATGGTCAAGAGCAGATGTTACAAGAAAATTTCAAAACCACTGACCATTGTCCTAGACTTCAGGCTAGACCATCTGTGACCCCATCCAAAGCCATTTTTGCTTTGGAGACCAATCTTAACTGATCTATTTACTTGATGTGCAGGGACCCTCTACTTGCCTTGATAGCTTATGGTATGTAGATAGTGGAGGTTCCAGGCACATGACAAGATGTAGAGCCCTTCTCAAGGACTTCATGGCTCATAGGGGGTGATATATCTTTTGCAAATAAGTCAAAGGAAAGGTTTTAGGGTCTGGGTCGGTTCTGGCTGGTAAAATCAAGTTTGAAAATGTGAATTTAATTGACAATCTGAAATTTAACCTGCTGAGTGTCTCACAAATGAGTGACAGAGGATATGGATCCTTCTTCACTAAGAAAACTTGTCAAATTGTGGGACCAGAGGTTGTTAAAAAGATTGATCAAATCATTGCTGAGAGCAAAGCACAACTCACTGCACATAGAAGTGGGAATGTGTATGTGGTAGATATGCTAAAAGATAATCCTATGTCTGGAACATGCTTATTCTCAGTTGCTTCTAGCAAAGAGACTGAGTTATGGCATAGAAGACTTGGACACACAAATCTTAAAACTATCACAATACTCTCAAAACAAAGTCTTGTAAGAGGTTTGCCTCACAAGCAATTTCATGTGATGAACATTGTGTTTCCTGTTTAAAAGGCAAACAACATAAAAGTTCTATCAAATCAATTGAAGAGTCCAAAACATTGTGTTTCCTGTTTAAAAGGCAAACAACATAAAAGTTCTATCCTGTTTAAACTGCTACACATGGACTTGTTTGGCCCAGTGTAAATCATGAGCTTAAAACACAAAAGGTATTGCCTAGTGATAGTAGATGATTTCTCTAGGTTTACATGGACCTTCTTTCTCCACTCTAAGGATGAAACTGCAGGCATTTTGCAAAACTTTGTCAAACAAGTAGAAAAGCAATTTGATCTTCAAGTAAAAATCTTTAGGAGTGACAATGGAACAGAGTTTAAAAATAGGGAGTTGGATGTTTTTTGTGAGTCAAAAGGAATTGTTAGACAATATAGCATTCTAAGAACTCGAGAGCAAAATGGGGTGGTTGAAAGGAAAAACTGAACTTTAATTGAATCAGCAAGAACTATGCTATCAGATTCTGGTTAACCCTTGTCTTTCTGGGCAGAGGCTGTAAACAATGCTTGCTATGTTCAAAACAGAGTTTTGATTAACCCAGGCATCAAAAGACTGCCTATGATATTTTGTATAAAATCAAACCTCTGATTTCCTATTTTAAAGTTTTTGGTTGTCCATGCTTCATTTTGAACATAAAAGATTCTATCTCTAAGTTTGCAGCCAAAGTTGATTGTGTTATTTTCTGGGATACTCAACCACTGCTAAAGCCTAAAGAGATTTTAACTCTAGGACCCGGTGTGTTGAAGAAACTTTGAATGTGAAGTTCAATGAACTTTCATCATTGAAAATCCCAGCAAATCCTGCAAAACTTTTTGATTTAGAAAAATTCACATTTGCTGATGTTTCTATCAAGCTAGATAATACAGGTATACCACAGCCATCTGAGGAAGATCAAGATCAAAGATATGACTGTGTGGTTCCACAAACAAAAGTCTATTCTACCAATAGAGGATCAGGTTCTACAAGCTCTTGTGTAAACTCTGCCACTTCTGGGTCAACAGTGGTTGATCCTCAACCCTCTGCCAGTTCCCAAAATCAAACATCTGTTGATAAAAGTCCTACATTTGGGCAACAAAATCATCAGAATGTTACCTCTATACCTCCAATATCTCCACCTCCATTCTCATCAGTGGCTGATACTTCAAATTCACCAGCAGAGGTTAGCTCAGATGATACACATCTGCAGCCATCACTTCAAAATGCTATTGTTCCATACCAAGGTGATCTGATTTATCTCAAAAGCCATCCAGCAGATCAAGTTATTGGCAACATCAAATCTGGGGTGGTCACATGGAGCCAATCCCAAAATATTTGTCTTTTTGTTGGCTTTCTATCACTCATACAGCCAGTCAAGTACTAAGAGGCACTGAAAGACAATAGCTGGGTAGAAGCCATCTAAGAAGAACTCCTTCAGTTCAAAGACAACAAGTTTAGGAGCTTGTGCCACTGCCAAAAGATGTAAGTCCAATTGGCACAAAGTGGGTTTTCAAAAAGAAAACTGATAAAAGGGGTATTGTTGTCAAAAACAAAGCAACGCTCGTGGTTCAAGGCTACAGACAGGAAGAAGGTATAGACTATGATGAGACTTTTTCTCCTGTAGCAAGGTTGGAAGTTATTCGCCTGTTCTTAGCTTTTGTTGCTAACCACAACATAAAGGTATTTCAAATGGATATAAAGAGTGCATTTTTGTAAGGAAAAATCAAAGAAGAGGTGTATGTCTGTCAACCTCTAGATTTTGAAGATGCATTCCATCCTGATCATGTATACAAGCTCAACAAAGCATTGTATGGCTTGAAACAAGCACCAAGAGCCTGGTATGAAACTCTATCCACTTTTCTCTTATCCATAGGGTTTACTATAGGTAAAATAGATATAACCCTATTTTTAAAATGGAAAGGAAAAGATTTGATGCTTGTCCAAATTTATGTGGATGACATCATTTTTGGATCCACAAGCACTACTATGTGTGAAGAGTTTCAAAAACTCATGCAGCAGAGTTTGAGATGAGTGCAATGGGTGAGCTCCAATGTTTTCTTGGTCTCCAAGTCAAACAATTGCACAATGGTACATTTATCCATCAAAACAAGTATGGGAAAGAACTGCTTAAAAGGTTTGATATGGATGATTGTAAACCATGTAGCACACCCATGGCAACCTCCAAGCTAGTCACCGTTGATGGTAAAGATGACCTTGTTGATCAAACTCTTTATAGAAGCATGATTGGGTCTTTATTGTACCTAACTGCATCCAGCTAATGGGAATATTGAGCTTTCAGGTTTTTCAGATAGTGACTTTGCTGGTGCAAAACTACAAGGAAGTCCACATCAGGAGGATGTCAATTCCTAGGTGATTGTCTAGTGTCTTGGCAAAGCAAAAAAGCAGGTTGCAGTTTCAACATCCACTGCTGAGGCAGAGTATATTTCTCCTGCTAGCTGCACTGCTCAACTCTTGTGGCTTTAAAACAAGTTGCTGGATTTAGGTGTAACGGCACTAAAGACTCCACTCAAATTGGACAGTCAAGCTGCTGAAAACATCAGTAAAAATCCAGTTTCTCATTCAACTACAAAGCACATTGACATCAGACATCACTTTGTGAGAGATTGCTATGAAAAAGGTTTGATTTCTTTGCATCATGTCCATACTTCAGATCAATGGGCAGATGTTTTAACCAAGGCATTGGATACATCTACCTTTGAAAAATTGATCTCAAGAATTGGAATGCTAAACATGGATTAAAAACAAGGTTTCTTGTAAATTCATGAGTAGATAGCATAAAAATGTTTTTAGAAAATCAAAAACTCATCCTTAAAAATAGTTTAAATTTAATTTTTCAATAAATCTTTAAAAGTCTGATCATAACATCTGATTGCTCAAAACCTCTGATAGGCTTCAAAATCTTATCCACTGTTAAAGTGTATCCTCTGATTTCCATTTTTACCGCCTTTTCAAAACACTGATAGCTATCCACAGATAGTGTTAAAAATCAATATTATCCAATCCCTGTCCTAAAACATGGTTTGCCACCTCAACGGTTACTTTTCTCATCAGAGGTTACACGTGGACAGATGTTATCCATCAGATGTTGCAACAGATGCCATGTCATGTTAACTTTTTCAAAACCCTTTAAAACCCCTGTTCTATCCTTTATCAGTGGTTACCCTAAACTGGGTCGATTTCAGAAATCTCAAAACAGTTTTTCTCTCTAACACCATGGCTCCTAAATCAAAATCTTCGAAGAAATCCACACAAGAAATTCCACCCTTCACTCTCATAATCAAAACCCCACATAATTATATCGCCATACTTGAAGAAACCGACGACAATACATGTTATCATCTAATGATTTGAATTTTGAAAAAGTCGAAATTCAAGCACATGTTAAGAGGCAAAGCCCCAATTTACATTGATTCTCTTAGAGATTTTGGAAAAAATGCAAAGGTTCACTCATCAGTTACTTGTGTTCCTTACACAATAATCTCAAGAGTAGGGGGAGTGTTGATGCAAATTAGCCCCCAATCGATCTCTCAAGTTTTCAAGTTAAATGACATACAATACCTTGTGTCATTTCCTCAAAATGAGATCCAAGCAGAGTTTTTGGAAAGAGGTTATGAAGGCCAGATGAAAGGTATGACAATTTTTAAACCTAACTTTCCTGCTGAGATGAGATTTTTCTTTCACATAATTCTTACTTGTCTCTCAGCAAAAACCACTAGTTTCAATGAAATCCCATTGAACATGCAATATCTAGGGTATGCAATTTTAACTGACACAGATTTAAACTACTCCTAGATATTGTTCAATGATCTTGTGAACAATTTTAAAAATATTGAAAAAAGAAAAGCCTTTTTGATGGATCCATGTTTCCTGAGTGTTTACTTACAGGATAAAATTAAAGGTCCTGAAAGTAAACAAGGCGCTGTGATTAACCCAGGCCGCCTTAATCATGAAACTTTCACCAGAATAACAAACCAAGATAAAGTTGTGAAAACACAAATAGAGGAGGTTGGGCAAGTTTTACCTGAACAAAATGTTCAAACTCAACCTCTTGCTACTGAGCCCACTGCTCTTGGTGATTAGGGCATCACAACCGCTGTCCTGAAACCCACACCAAAAATTTCCAAAAAAAAAACCAAAACAATCTCCAAAAGCCCACCAAACCCGAAAAGGGTCCTCTGGAAGATGAGATCCCAGAGGTTAACTGTGACATCCCGGGTTTTTCGGATAACTTAAACGTAATACTTGTCGAGTGAATTATATGCTATGTATTAAACGTGTACGAGTTAGTGAATACGTGATGTGCGATTATGTGATTGTGTTAGTTATAAAATAATCATGGCAAATATGTACATGAACCGAACCGCGACACGAACCAACTTCAAACTCCTTGTGACTCTAGGAGTTAACCAAGTTTTAAACTTTAAACCCAAGTCTCTTCGTCGGCCATGCTTTCTATCCAAAACCCAAGACCATATCCGCGAACCAACCCAAGTCCTCGGCCACGAGAACAAGCCCAAACCGCAAACCCATTGCGAGATCAATTGTGAGAACAAAGATCAAACCTAAACCGACCCACCCAAGCCCTCGGCCGCGAGACACCAAACCGTAACCTTGTTGTCTCCTTGCGCTATATATACACACACTCATGCATGCTCTTTCACAACTCCAAAACCCTAAAAGCAAAACAGCCGTCGGTAGCCAATTGGTCATCTCTCCGATCGCAAAACAGTCCATCCCTTCCACTTGATCACCTTTTCGATCGCAAACAACCTCGTCCCTTCATCATATCAATCGTGATCAGCCTTGTTACATCCCATTCGGTCGCGAGATCAGCCCATTGTTCACTTCCTCGATCACAACAGCCTACATCATCATCATCTCTCGGTCGCAAGCATCCTTGATCACCGGTTCCTTATCTTACTCACGGTTCGTTTACCCTATCGTTAAAAGATTTGAATTTATCATTTGTTACAAGATCATATTCGGATACATGTGTTTTGATTTTGTTGTTTTCGGATTTGTATGATTGAATGAAGTGATTGTGTTGTTTCGGATTGTTAATGCTAGATTAAAGGTTGGATGTTTGTTTGAAATCTGAAAAGTATAGGCTGTGTTTGTTTGTAAAAACTAGAGATGTTGATTAGGGTTTGCATGGATATGTTATATGTATTGATCTATGATTAGAAAATCAGTTCTTGATCGCCTAGGTTAATCATATGAGCGGTTTATGCGAGTTTATGGTAACAAGATGCTGAAACAGTTTGCTGAGTAATAGTTACAGCCGACTTCATCTGGCTGTAACTCGGTCATTAGTTGTCGAAAAACGGATTTTCTGATGTCTAGAACGTAGAGATTTGAATAACGAATCTAATGGCGCTGGATTCATAATTTTCTGAAGTCGTTTGATATTTTTAAATGGCCAAATAAGTTCAGTAACTAAAGCTGTGAAAATCCTGAAATTTTGTTAGTTGTTTTTCGAGTTGGATTTTATAATCAGTAGGGAGTCGAGTCATGAATTTTGTACAGCAACTAGGTATGGAAATTTCCGGGCAACACCAACTGGAATTTTGTTAATTGGACGATCAGTGATTTTTAAATAAATTCTTCCGTGGACTGCAGTCAGAAAGCGACAAATCTGACTGCAGCCTAGTATATTAATATTTATGGTTAAATGGTTAAGATTTAGGACTTGGAAAATTTATATAAATTCCTACAGTATAAATGGCACCTGCTGTAAAAATATTGGAATTTTTGGAACTTTGGAACTATTTTATAAAAATCCTAGAAAACAGCTGAATTATGAGTGTTAAGCTGAAATTTGATAACTTGTGATTGTGTGCACCAAATTGTTGCATGGATTGGATTATGTTCATGATAAGTTGTTTTGATCACTAAGTTCACATGAGGATACTTGCACGCATGTTTGAGTGTTAGATATGTTGTTTGTGTGTATCACTTTGTGCGTAAATTAAGTGTAGAATTTGTATTGGTGTGTTCACACACTGACGTGAAATCAATTGGTTTGTTAGGACGCAATTAGCGGTCCCATCCTTTACGAATTCTTTGCTACACTAACCGAGCAACAAAAGGTGAGTTCACGGCCCCTAACTTTATCCGGTTTTTAAACAACAGGGGAGAAACATGTATACACTCTTCAAACTCAATCTCTTTACGTTATACGAATTTAACGTCACATAACTATTTGGTAACTAAGTTAATGTTAATGTAATGTTATGGTCACTAAGCAGCTATATCACTTAAGTCCTCGTCAATCTCTCGGATCGTTAGTATTGGGTTTTAATAGCGGGGGAGTTATAAGTAGTACTACTGGGCCCGACAAGCCCCATCCGAGCTAGTCGCGCTAGCCGACCGGGTATGGTCAACGGGTGAATAATTCGGCCTAACTTCGCCATGGTCAGTGATAGGCCTGGCAACACGGAGGCACAACAGTCAGCTTCGATCGCGAACACTTACGTGACATAACTTTAGGCTAGCTACCTATATATGTTAACATTGAACTTAATTACGAAACAACTATATTATCCCGGGTTGAGGATAATGGAAACAACAACTTCTTATTCCGGGTTGGAATAATGGAAACAACAACTATATTATCCCGGGTTGAGGATAATGGAAGCAACAACTTATTATTCCGGGTTTGGAATAATGGAACCAACACGTTATCCCGGGTTAGGGATAAGGGGGAAAACAAACTATAACCGAACAAACGAATTTATGAAAACCTGTGAACACACTCATCTTTAATGTTGACACTTGTTTCTTTACATGTTTCTCAGGACGCTAGGAGCTCTAGGTGCACTCACATGCATTGAACAAGACATCTTTTATCGAGTCTCAATTACAAATGTTGTTTTGGGTTTTTCATTTGTTTTGGCGTTTGTGTTGGCGCCCGCTTCACTATTTATTTTATGCTTCCGCTCAACCACTTAAACTAATGCTTCCGCTAAACTTTAGTAACTAGCTAAGATAATCTAAAATCTACGATGATTGATTAATCAAATGATTTTTGGAAAACGTATTATCAAATCATATAGAGTCGTTCGACGTACTAGTGTTTCAGATTCTGGTTTGTTCACACGGCTCGCGGTAAAACTCCGCAAGTGGAAATTGAGGGTGTGACAGATTGGTATCAGAGCCACTAGCTATAGAGAACCAGGTTTGCATTAGAAGTAGACCTAAACTATAGCTGATTTCACGACACTAGACTTAGTTTGGCACCGAATTATTATATCTTGTTATGCGATGTACCACAACTGTGTTATGTGGATTATGACTTAATAATAAGAAATGAAAACAACTCGTAACTAACTACACGACCTAACAGGCAATGTCATCATCATTATCGTCATCATCATCCGACAAACTTACGCCACCAAGAGCGCCAGGAAAGGCACCTATGGTGGAACCCTTACCATCTTATGGCGTGGAGACACGCTCAGCTGCGAGGAAAAGGCTCGCTCTGGGGGAGGAGTCGTCATCACGCCCAACCATTGCTGTGCCGGTTGAACCGGTTAACCCTGTAGAAGTAGGAATTGACCTACTTAGAATCATGATACATAAACAACAAGCACAGTTAGAAAGAATGCAGGAAACCATCCTAGCACAAGGATGGATGATCCGATAACTGACAGGTAAAACCGACTCGCTCGAGGAAGAGCATCATACGAGTAAGATAGCTCGTAACACCTTAGCCAGAGATCTGCGTGCTGAGCAGATAAGAGCCGACTGGCTCGAGGACAGAGTCCTGGAAAATAGTTGGACCATTCAGGAGCTACAGCAAAATCAAGCACCTGCACCAGCACCGGCCCCTCCAGTGCCGGTGGAGGAGGATCCGGAAGAGGATCCAGAGGATGATCCAGAAGAGGATCCAGAGGAGAACCCTGAAGAGGATCCAGAGGAGGATCCGGAGGAGGACCCAACTGAAGAAGCTGGAAATGCCGCGCAGGATGACGGAAACGACAGTGACTTGGGGGATGGAGACGTAGACGACTGACACGTCTCGCTTACTTTTTTTACTTTCCTCCAGTCTATTTATTTTCCCACTTGTGTTTAAATTTGAGACTTTATAGTGAATTCATATGTTTGGTTGACACTTTGTAAGACGTTGAATATTTCATTTAATCAAGTATTTCTTTTGACTATTTAACATATTGAGTTGACATAACTTGATAATTATTAAAGTACGAAGTAGGATAACTATATTGGATATATAGACTTATCGGGGTGTGTTTGTGTTGTGTTTCGAAGATCTAAATGTTAACTGGACGACGTGGAAACCTTAACTTGACGCCCGAAGAGCTAGCTGCCATGATTCAAGAGCACGTGAACGCAGCTTTAGCGGGTGTTCAGAACCAACCGGCAGGTAACCATTATTAAATTTTCGTGTGAAAATCTAATCGTTGGGCTAGTAGAATTCCTCGCTGACTACCTATTCTCTGTCAGCAGGAGGGGGCTTTAACCCCTACAAGATGTTCCTCGACGCGAAACCAAGCAAATTCTCGGGGGCGGAAGGACCCATTGAACAGGTCCGCTGGATCGAAAAATTTGAATCCGTATTTGAAATGTGCAACTGTCTAGAGGCCAACAAGGTCAAATACGCAGCCTCAACACTGGAAGATGGGGCACTGACATGGTGGAATGTACAAGTCCAAACACGTGGACTTATAGCTGCGAATGCAATGGCCTGGGCCGAGTTCAAGGCCCTAATCAAAGAGGAGTACTGTCCACGAGACAGAGTGCAACAGTTGGAGCAAGCCTTATGGAACCACAAGATGGTGGGATCTGAAATCGAAGCTTACACCGCAAAACATCATGACTTGGTATTTATGTGTCCCGATTTGGCCAACACTGTGGGGAAAAGACTCGAGTTCTATCTTGGGGGTCTGGTTCCGGAGATTCAGGGTATGGTAATGGCTAGTAACCCTGTAACTGAACATCAAGCAATCCGATTGGCGCATAAACTCACCGATAAAGCGTTGGAACAAAAGAAGTTGCCAGCAAGGGGTACAACTGAAGTTGCCCCTGATAACAAAAGAAAGTTTGAAGACTCAACTGTTCGACAGTCTTCGTCATCTCATCCGCAACAAGGGAACCAGAAATGGTTCAATCATTACAACAGCCACCGGGTCACCAAAATCAGCCCGCCAACAACAACAACAACAACCAGAACGCAAGCGGCTATGCAGGTCAAAAGCCGCAGTGCAACCGCTGTAATCTCCATCATAACGGCCCTTGTGCCGGAAATCGCTGCCAACGATGTGGCAAGATGGGACATGCGGCAAAGGATTGTCGTGGGGAAATCATGTCCCGACAGAATCAAAATCAACCCCAGGGTCAGCAGTAGGGTATTAACCAGGGATGCTATCAGTGTGGTAGCACTGCTCACTTCAAAAGAGACTGCCCACAGCTGCGTAACAACAACAACAATGGTGGGAACAACCACAACCACAATAACCACAACAACAATAATAATAACAACAATAATGGAAACGGTGGCACAGGAGGTGCAAAAGGTCGCGCCTTCACATTGGGCCGCGGAGAGGCCAGAAACGACTCGAATGTGGTCACCGGTAAGTTTCCCCTTAATGAACATTTTGCTACTGTGCTTTTTGATACGGGTGCGGATAGGAGCTTTATATCTGAGTCTTTTAGGAGGAACCTAAATCTCACGCCTAAACCATTAGAGACCCCTTATGTTATAGAATTAGCCAATGGTAATCCTGTAGATGTGACCCATATAGTATCCGGCTGTCAACTCAAACTCGCGGGTCACACTTTTACCATTGATCTGATGACAACTACCCTGGGTAGTTTTGACGTGGTAGTCGGAATGGACTGGCTATCCGACGTCCGGGCTGAAGTTCTCTGCTTCGAAAAATCTATCCGTATTCCGCTCTCTAACGACGAAATCCTGACGGTACAAGACGATAAGGCAAGCGCCGTCACCAACATCATCTCTTACATGCAAGCACAGTAGTATCTTCGGAGGAAGAACTCCTTCGCTTTACTCGCACTGATTACCGAACAGCCTAAGGACGAGAAACGCATAGAAGACATCCCTGTCGTTCGTGATTTTTCTGATGTATTCCCAGGAGAACTACCTGGTCTTCCACCCCATCGACAATTGGAGTTTGAAATTGAATTGGCGAACAATGCAACTCCTATCGCCAAGGCTCCATACCGCCTAGCTCCAGCCGAGCTGCAGGAGCTGTCTACCCAACTTCAGGAGCTATTAGAAAAAGGATTTATCCAACCAAGCATTTCGCCATGGGGAGCTCCAGTCCTTTTTGTCAAGAAGAAGGACGGGACTTTCCGCATGTGCATCGACTATAGGGAACTCAACAAGGTTACTGTCAAGAACCGATACCCGTTACCTCGCATCGACGATCTCTTCGACCAACTTCAAGGGTCAAGTTACTACTCCAAGATTGATTTACGGTCTGGTTACCACCAGCTACGCGTCAGGGAGGAAGATATCGCCAAGACGGCATTTCGTACTAGGTATGGCCATTATGAGTTCTTGGTCATGCCCTTCGGTCTCACCAACGCACCTGCGGTGTTCATGGACCTCATGAACCCCGTATGTAAACCATACCTCGACAAGTTTGTCATTGTGTTCATCGATGACATACTCATCTATTCCAAAAGTGAAGAAGATCATGTTGAACACCTATGATTACTGCTAGGATTACTTCAACAGGAAAAGCTATATGCCAAGCTTTCGAAGTGTGATTTCTGGATTCGGGAAGTTCAGTTTCTCGGGCATATCGTGAATGAAAAGGGTATCCACGTAGACCCTGCCAAGATTGAAGCCATCAAAAACTGGGAAGCACCCAGGACACCGACGGAGATCCGCCAATTTTTGGGTTTGGCTGGTTACTATACGTTTCATCGAGGGGTTTTCAAAGATCGCACAACCGCTTACTACCCTCACCCAGAAAGGCATCAAGTATGCTTGGGGTGACAAGCAAGAAGCAGCATTTCAATTGTTGAAGCAGAAACTTTGCAGTGCACCCATTATGTCCTTGCCGGAAGGGACAGATGACTTTGTAGTATATTGTGATGCTTCCATTCAGGGATTGGGATGCGTACTCATGCAACGTGATAAGGTCATCGCGTATGCGTCGCGACAACTGAAGGTTCACGAGAAAAACTACACGACGCATGACCTGGAATTGGGAGCAGTAGTGTTTGCACTTAAGATTTGGAGACACTACCTCTATGGAACGAAGTGCACAATCTTTACAGACCACAAGAGCCTCCAACACATCTTTGATCAGAAGGAGTTAAACATGCGACAGCGTCGCTGGGTCGAACTCTTGAACGATTATGAGTGTGCCATTCGGTATCACCCGGGTAAAGCTAACGTGGTAGCTGATGCCCTCAGTAGGAAGGAACACTTGAAACCTCACCGTGTACGAGCATTACAACTCACTATTCATTCGGGGCTACCCGAACAAATACGCGACGCCCAGTTAGAAGCAGTTAAGGAGGAAAACATCAAAGCCGAATCGGTGGGAAAAATGGAACGCGATTGGGAAGTAAAACCCAATGGAGCCCGGTATTTCATGAATCGCATATGGGTACCTCTCTACGGAAACCTCAGAGAGCTAGTCATGGATGAAGCTCACAAATCCCGATACTCTGTCCATCCGGGTTCGGATAAGATGTGTCAAGACCTTAAAGCTGCGTATGGGTGGCCCAACATGAAAGCCGATATAGCCACCTACGTGAGCAAGTGTTTGACTTGTGCAAAAGTCAAGGTAGAGTATCAAAAGCCATCGGGGCTACTCCAACAACCTGAGATCCCAGTGTGGAAATGGGATCAGATCTCGATGGATTTCATCACTAAACTCCCGCGAACTTTGGGTGGTTGCGATACCATCTGGGTAATTGTGGATCGTTTAACTAAGTCTGCACACTTCCTAGCTATTAAAGAAACAGATAGGATGGAGAAGTTGACTCGCATCTACATTAAGGAAGTAGTTTCTCGGCACGGAGTGCCAACATCCATCATCTCAGACAGAGATGCTCGCTTCACATCCAACTTCTGGCAGTCACTCCAGAAAGCGTTGGGAACACGCTTGGATATGAGCACAGCCTATCACCCTCAGACTGACGGTCAAAGTTAAAGGACCATACAAACCTTGGAAGACATGCTTAGGGCATGCGTCGTAGACTTTGGAAATAGTTGGGAAATCCACCTGCCTCTAGTAGAATTCTCATATAACAACAGTTATCATACGAGTATTTCGGCAGCACCGTTTGAGGCATTATACGGTCGTAAATGTAGATCACCGGTCTGCTGGGCAGAAGTCGGTGACAGTCAACTCACAGGCCTTGAACTAAACTTGAGGCTACTGAAAAGATTGTACAAATCAGAAACCGCATGGCGGCGGCACGAGATCGACAGAAAAGCTACGCTGATCAACGACGCAAACCGCTCGAATTTCAAGTAGGCGATCGCGTCCTACTAAAGGTGTCACCCTGGAAGGGTGTAATCCGCTTTGGAAAACGGGGCAAACTTAACCCACGGTACGTAGGCCCGTTTGTAATCTTGAAACGTATTGGACCCGTAGCTTATCAATTAGACCTTCCTGCCGAACTCAGTGGAGTTCACAACGTATTTCACATGTCAAATCTGAAGAAGTGTCTAGCAGATGAAACTCTAGTCATTCCATTGGATGAGATCCAAGTGGATGAACAACTACACTTTGTGGAACAGCCTATCGAGATCATGGATCGTGAGATCAAGACTCGAAGGCACAGCAAGATTCCGATCGTTAAGGTTCGTTGGGACTCTAAGCGTGGACCGGAGTTCACGTGGGAAAGAGAGGACCAAATGAAAAGCAAATACCCACACCTCTTCGCAACTGAGCAGCAAACTAACGATACCAGTAACTAAATTTTCGGGACGAAAATTCTTTCAACATGGGGATGATGTGACAACCTGGAAATTTCTCATACTTTTGCGTACTATTGTTAACTAAGTCCTTGTGCATGGCACTTGGGAACTTCTTGTAACTTCGCGTACCATCATAAACGAACTAACTCTTTGTGCGTGGCACTCTAAACATGCACGCTACATTCTAAACCGCGTTTACTCAATTTTCGGGACGAAAATTCTTTCAACATGGGGATAATGTGACATCCCGGGTTTTTCGGATAACTTAAACGTAATACTTGTCGAGTGAATTATATGCTATGTATTAAACGTGTACGAGTTAGTGAATACGTGATGTGCGATTATGTGATTGTGTTAGTTATAAAATAATCATGGCAAATATGTACACGAACCGAACCGCGAGACGAACCAACCTCAAACTCCTTGTGATTCTAGGAGTTAACCAAGTTTTAAACTTTAAACCCAAGTCTCTTCGTCGGCCATGCTTTCTATCCAAAACCCAAGACCATATCCGCGAACCAACCCAAGTCCTCGGCCACGAGAACAAGCCCAAACCGCAAACCCATTGCGAGATCAATTGTGAGAACAAAGAACAAACCCAAACCGACCCACCCAAGCCCTTGGCCGCGAGACACCAAACCGTAACCTTGTTGTCTCCTTGCGCTATTTATACACACACTCATGCATGCTCTTTCACAACTCCAAAACCCTAAAAGCAAAACAGCCGTCGGTAGCCAATCGGTCATCTCTCCGATCGCAAAACAGTCCATCCCTTCCACTTGATCACCTTTTCGATCGCAAACAACCTCGTCCCTTCATCATATCAATCGTGATCAGCCTTGTTACATCCCATTCGGTCGCGAGATCAGCCCATTGTTCACTTCCTCGATCACAACAGCCTACATCATCATCATCTCTCGGTCGCAAGCATCCTTGATCACCGGTTCCTTATCTTACTCACGGTTCGTTTACCCTATCGTTAAAAGATTTGAATTTATCATATGTTACAAGATCATATTCGGATACATGTGTTTTGATTTTGTTGTTTTCGGATTTGTATGATTGAATGAAGTGATTGTGTTGTTTCGGATTGTTAATGCTAGATTAAAGGTTGGATGTTTGTTTGAAATCTGAAAAGTATAGGCTGTGTTTGTTTGTAAAAACTAGAGATGTTGATTAGGGTTTGCATGGATATGTTATATGTATTGATCTATGATTAGAAAATCAGTTCTTGATCGCCTAGGTTAATCATATGAACGGTTTATGCGAGTTTATGGTAACAAGATGCTGAAACAGTTTGCTGAGTAATAGTTACAGCCGACTTCATCTGGCTGTAACTCGGTCATTAGTTGTCGAAAAACGGATTTTCTGATGTCTAGAACGTAGAGATTTGAATAACGAATCTAATGGCGCTGGATTCATAATTTTCTGAAGTCGTTTGATATTTTTAAATGGCCAAATAAGTTCAGTAACTAAAGCTGTGAAAATCCTGAAATTTTGTTAGTTGTTTTTCGAGTTGGATTTTATAATCAGTAGGGAGTCGAGTCATGAATTTTGTACAGCAACTAGATATGGAAATTTCCGGGCAACACCAACTGGAATTTGTTAATTGGACAATCAGTGATTTTTAAATAAATTCTTCCGTGGACTGCAGTCAGAAAGCGACAAATCTGACTGCAGCCTAGTATATTAATATTTATGGTTAAATGGTAAAGATTTAGGACTTGGAAAATTTATATAAATTCCTACAGTATAAATGGCACCTGCTGTAAAAATATTGGAATTTTTGGAATGTTGGAACTATTTTATAAAAATCCTAGAAAACAGCTGAATTATGAGTGTTAAGCTGAAATTTGATAACTTGTGATTGTGTGCACCAAATTGTTGCATGGATTGGATTATGTTCATGATAAGTTGTTTTGATCACTAAGTTCACATAAGGATACTTGCACGCATGTTTGAGTGTTAGATATGTTGTTTGTGTGTATCACTTTGTGCGTAAATTAAGTGTAGAATTTGTATTGGTGTGTTCACACACTGACGTGAAATCAATTGGTTTGTTAGGACGCAATTAGCGGTCCCATCCTTTACGACTTCTTTGCTACACTAACCGAGCAACAAAAGGTGAGTTCACGGCCCCTAACTTTATCCGGTTTTTAAACAACTGGGGGAGAAACATGTATACACTCTTCAAACTCAATATCTTTACGTTATACGAATTTAACGTCACATAACTATTCGGTAACTAAGTTAATGTTAATGTAATGTTATGGTCACTAAGCAGCTATATCACTTAAGTCCTCGTCAATCTCTCGGATCGTTAGTATTGGGTTTTAATAGCGGGGGAGTTATAAGTAGTACTACTGGGCCCGACAAGCCCCATCCGAGCTAGTCGTGCTAGCCGACCGGGTATGGTCAACGGGTGAATAATTCGGCCTAACTTCGCCATGGTCAGTGATAGGCCTGGCAACACGGAGGCACAACAGTCAGCTTCGATCGCGAACACTTACGTGACATAACTTTAGGCTAGCTACCTATATATGTTAACATTGAACTTAATTACGAAACAACTATATTATCCCGGGTTGAGGATAATGGAAACAACAACTTATTATTCCGGGTTGGAATAATGGAAACAACAACTATATTATCCCGGGTTGAGGATAATGGAAGCAACAACTTATTATTCCGGGTTTGGAATAATGGAACCAACACGTTATCCCGGGTTAGGGATAACGGGGAAAACAAACTATAACCGAACAAACGAATTTATGAAAACCTATGAACTCACTCATCTTTAATGTTGACACTTGTTTCTTTACATGTTTCTCAGGACGCTAGGAGCTCTAGGTGCACTCACATGCATTGAACAAGACATCTTTTATCGAGTCTCAATTACAAATGTTGTTTTGGGTTTTTCATTTGTTTTGGCGTTTGTGTTGGCGCCCGCTTCACTATTTATTTTATGCTTCCGCTCAACACTTAAACTAATGCTTCCGCTAAACTTTAGTAACTAACTAAGATAATCTAAAATCTACGATGATTGGTTAATCAAATGATTTTTGGAAAACGTATTATCAAATCATATAGAGTCGTTCGACGTACTAGTGTTTCAGATTCTGGTTTGTTCACACGCCTCGCGGTAAAACTCCGCAAGTGGAAATTGAGGGTGTTACATTAACCCAGCGACAACATCAAATTCACAAACCACTGCTGCAACTTATTCACAACAGATGGTTCAAAGATCTCCTACCGGCTTTGAAACTCCTCCTTCTTCCTCACAAAAGGAAAAGGTTGTAGACACAGGTACACCACTTTATGAAGCTCTAGATCCACTTGGCTCTATCTTCCACAGCCCTTCTCCCAGGGCAATGTCGCTTTCTACACAGCCACTTTCACTAATACCTTCACTTCCACCCATAATTGTACCATTGCTGAATGCAATTGAATTAGTTCAAACACAAACCAGCACTTCTCAACAACCTATTACTGAGAATATACTTCATCAAGAGGCTGGGTCTGATTCTTTATTCATTGCTAGCACATCAGCAAATGAAGAGGCTACATGTCACACCCTCAATTTCCACTAGCGGAGTATTATCGCGAGGCATGTGACCAAACCAGAATCTCAGACACTAGCAATATCGAACGACTCTATATGATTTATTTAAACGGTTTCCAAAAACATTTGTTGTAAACATTCATAGTCATTTTCAAAGCATCAAGGTTTCAAATTTTAGCGGAAGTATTAATATAAAGTAAAGGGCGCCAACATAAACGCCAAAACCAAAATCCCAAAAATTATTCGTAAATAAAGACTCGATAAAAATGTCTTGATCAAATGCAAGTGAGTGCACCTAGCGCTCCTAGCGTCCTGAGAAACATGCAAAGAAACAAGTGTCAACATTAAAGAAGAGTGAGTTCATAGGTTTTTATAAGTTCACAAGTTCGGTTTAAAAGATTGTTTTTCTCCGTTATCCCTAACTCGGGATAACGACATAGTTCCATTATTCCTAACCTGGAATAATTATGTTGGTTCTTAAATAAGTTCAATGTTAAC
Source organism: Scalesia atractyloides (assembly GCA_947069175.1). Lineage (NCBI taxonomy): Eukaryota > Viridiplantae > Streptophyta > Magnoliopsida > Asterales > Asteraceae > Scalesia > Scalesia atractyloides. Next base: position 36,719,369 of record CAMTDV010000015.1, read on the forward strand.
ATGTAGGTAGCAAGCCTAAAGTTACATCACATAAGAGTTCGCGATCGAAGCTGACTGTTGATGCCTCTGTGTTGCCAGGTCTATCACTGACCATGGTGAAAGTTAGGCCAAATTAATCACCTGTTGACCATTCCCGGTCGGCTAGCGTGACTAGCTCAGGTGGGGCTTGTCGGGCCCAGTAGTACTACTATAATTTCCCCGCTATCTAACCCAATACTAACAATCCGAGAGTTGGTTGAGGACTTCCGTGATAAAGCTACTTAGTGACCATAACATACATTAACATTAACTTAGTTACCGAATAGTTAACGACGTTAATTTCGCATAGCGTATACATGTTTCTCCCCCTGTTGTTCAAAACCGGATAAAATAGGGGCCGTGAACTCACCTTAAATTGCTCGGTTAGAATAAACGCAAAAGAAGCAATTGATGGAACCGCTAATCGCGTCCTAACATGTCAACCGATTTAAAGTTATAGTGTGAACACACTGACACAAAACCCTACGCATAACTAACACACAGTACGGCACACGTAATAACAAATTCGAAACCATAATCATGCATGAAAAGTATCACCATGCAAAATAACAATCAAACCAACTTGTCATAAACACAGGATAACTTATACAACACTTAGGTACACACAAACGCAAGTTATCATGTTTCAGCTTGTACGCTCATAACTGGGCTGTTTTTGAGGATTTTTATAAAATAGTTCTAACGTTCCAAAAATTCCAATTTTTTTATAGGAGGTGTCAATTAGACTTTAGAATTTTTTTAAAATTTTCAAATCCTAAATCTTCACCAATTATTTATAAACATTTATATACTAGGTTGCAGTCAGATTCGTCGCTTTCTGACTGCAGTCCACGAGAAAAATTATTTAAAAATCATCGTTCATCCAATTAATAAAATTCTAGTGGGAGATTTTCAAAAATTCCTGTCTTCAGTTGCTGTATAAATTTCGTGACCTAACCTCATACAGACTATGAGATCCAACTCGATAAACAACCTGCAAATTCTGCAGAATTTACGCAGCTTCAGCTGCTGCATTAAATGACCATTTAGAAATAGCAAACAACCTTAGAAAAATGTGAATCAGGATCCATTTGAATCGTTTTTCAAAAATACACGTTTTAGGCTTCAGAAAATCCACTTTTCGATAAATAATGATCAGGTTACAGCCAACTGAAGTTGGATGTAAATGTCAATCAGCTTACTGTTTTCGACTTTATCGCATTAGAACATGTGTAAACGGCCATGACGCTTAGTTGTATTGATTAACAGCAGGTTAACTTGTCAAATATCATCTAGTATATCAATATTCATGCAAACCCTAAGTATATATCATGATCTTTATCGATAAAACGCAGCCTACGATTTTAATATTCAAACATATCATCACAACCGCAAAGATTCGCATATTCATCCGAACTAATCATACACCACAACATTTTTTCATAACAATATCATATAAACACATAATCATGATCAAGATTAACAAAACCTAGTGTGAATCGCAATACAATTAAACCCTAACCTTGAAACAATGACAATTAGCGAACCGGGACAAGCTTTGAATCGATCCGAGGGGTGTAGAGTTTGCGCGACCGAGAGAGGGGGGGCTGCCGTCGACTTCACTAGAGTGTTAATTTTTTCTTTTTTTTGAAGATTTCCCACAACAAGCATGTGTACGTAATTAAAAGGGGGTCGCGATAGGGGGCGGTTTGGGTTAGTTCCTTGGGCCGCAAGGAAGTCTGGGCCACAAGGGGGTGTTGGTGGCAGGTTGGGTTTGCTTGGTCGCGAAGTCGAAACGTTTCACAGGCTTGGTTCGGTTTATAAATACAAGTTACTAAAATATTATTCGCGACACGGAGTTTATAAAATATTAAATCACGTATTTGGAGTGAGACGCAATAGATTCACAAACGTCAAATAACACATAGCACGTAATTCAGATACAACCCGTTAGAATTTCCAAACATTGTGTATTCTCTGAATACTAACGTTAGCGTAGTTATTGCGAGCACGTAATTTAATTCTCCGAATTAAATCAGCGTAGGAATGAATAACAATAAAGAAGCGCGTTTAAGATACCTGAAAAGCTGGGATGTCACATTATCCCCATGTTGAAAGAATTTTTGTCCCGAAAATTGAGTAAACGCGTTTTAGAATGCAACGCACAAAGATTCAGTTTGTTAGAACGGTACAAGTAAATCCCAGTCTGTCATATTATCCCCATGTTGAAAGAATTTCGTCCCGAAATTCAGTTGGTGGTAACGTCAGATTGCTGCTCAGCTAAAAAAGGTGTGGATATTTGCTTTTCATTTGGTCCTCTCTTTCCCACGTGAACTCCGGTCCACACTTAGAGTTCCAACGAACCTTGACGATCGGTATCTTGTTGTGCCTTCGAGTCTTAATCTCACGGTCCATGATCTCGATAGGTTGTTCCACAAAATGCAGTTGCTCATCCACTTGAATCTCATCCAATGGAATGACTAGGGTCTCATCTGATAGGCACTTCTTCAGATTGGACACGTGAAAACGTTGTGAACTCCACTGAGTTCGGCAGGAAGGTCTAACTGATAAGCTACAGGCCCGATACGCTTCGAAATCACAAATGGGCCTACGTAACGTGGATTTAGTTTGCCTCATTTCCCAAAACGAATTATACCCTTCCAGGGTGACACTTTCAGTAGGACGCGGTCACCTACTTGAGTTGACTATCACCGACTTCTGCCCAACAGACCGGTGATCTACATTTGCGACCGTACAATGCTTCAAACGGTGCTGCCTGAATACTCGTATGGTAACTGTTGTTATACGAGAATTCCACTAAAGGCAGATGGATTTCCCAACTGTTCCCGAAGTCTACCACGCATGCCCTAAGCATGTCCTCCAAGGTCTGAATGGTCCTTTCACTTTGACCATTCGTCTGAGGGTGGTATGCTGTGCTCATATCTAAGCGTGTACCCAACGCTTTCTGAAGTGACCGCCAAAAGTTGGACGTGAAATGAGCATCTCTGTCTGAAATGATGGATGTTGTCACCCCGTGCCGAGAAACTACTTCCTTAATGTAGATGCGAGTCAACTTATCCATCTTATCGGTTTCTTTGGTCGCTAGGAAGTGTGCAGACTTAGTTAGACGATCCACGATTACGCAGATGGTATCGCAACCACCCGGAGTTCGCGGGAGTTTAGTGATAAAGTCCATCGAGATCTGATCCCATTTCCACACTTGGATCTCAGGTTGTTGAAGTAGCCCTGATGGCTTCTGGTATTCCACCTTGACTTTCACACAAGTCAAACACTTGCTCACATAGGTGGCTATATCCTCTTTCATGTTGGGCCACCAGTAAGCGGCTTTAAGGTCTTGATACATCTTATCCGCACCAGGATGGACAGAGTATCGGGATTTGTGAGCTTCGTCCATAACTAGCTTCCTGAGGTTTCCGTAGAGAGGTACCCATATACGGTTCATGAAGTACCGGGTACCATTGGGTTTCACTTCCCAATCGCGTTCCATCTTTCCCACAGATTCGGCCTTGATGTTCTCTTCCTTAACTGCTTCTAGTTGTGCGTCGTGTATCTGTTCGGGTAACCCATAATGAATTGTGAACTGTAGTGCTCGTACAGGAGTTCGACCCAGCGACGCTGTCGCATATTCAACTCCTTCTGGTCAAAAATATGCTGGAGGCTCTTGTGATCCGTGTAGATTGTGCACCTTGTTCCATATAGATAGTGTCTCCATATCTTAAGTGCAAACACAACTGCTCCCAATTCCAAGTCATGTGTCGTGTAGTTCTTCTCGTGGACCTTCAACCGTCGGGATGCATACGCGATGACCTTTTCACGTTGCATGAGCACACATCCCAATCCCTGAATGGAAGCGTCACAATATACCACAAAATCATCTGTCCCCTCTGGCAAGGACAAAACGGGCGCACTGCAAAGCTTCTGCTTCAATAATTGAAATGATGCTTCCTGTTTGTCACCCCAAGCATACTTGGTGCCCTTCTGAGTGGGAGTGGTACGGGGTTGTGCGATCTTGAAAAATCCCTCGATGAAACGTCTGTCGTAACCAGCCAAACCCAAAAATTTGCGGATCTCTGTCGGTGTCCTGGGTGCTTCCCAGTTCTCGATAGCATCGATCTTGGCGGGATCAACGTGTATACCCTTTTCATTCACGATATGTCCGAGGAACTGAACTTCCCGAATCCAGAAATCACACTTTGAAAACTTGGCATATAGTTTCTCCTGTTGAAGTAGTTCCAGCAATAACCCCAGATGCTCAGCATGTTCTTCTTCACCCTTAGAGTATATGAGTATATCATCGATGAATACGATGACAAACTTGTCAAGATACGGCTTACACACACGGTTCATGAGGTCCATGAACACCGTGGGTGCATTGTTGAGACCGAAGGGCATGACCAAGAACTCGTAATGGCCATACCGAGTGCGAAATGCCGTCTTGGAGATATCCTCCTCCCGGACGCGTAGTTGGTGATAACCGGACCGTAGATCAATCTTGGAGTAGTAGCTTGACCCTTGAAGCTGGTCGAAAAGATCGTCGATGCGAGGTAATGGGTAGCGGTTCTTGACGGTAACCTTATTGAGTTCCCTGTAGTCGATGCACATGCGGAAGGTCCCGTCCTTCTTCTTGACAAAAAGGACCGGAGCTCCCCATGGCGAAGTACTGGGTCGGATTAATCCTTTCTCCAACAATTCCTGAAGTTGGGTAGACAGCTCTTGCAGCTCTACTGGAGCTAAGCGGTACGGGGCCTTGGCGATAGGAGTCGCATGGCTCGCCAATTCGATTTCAAAATCTACTTGTCGATGTGGTGGAAGATCGGGTAACTCCTCTGGAAACACATCGGGAAAGTCACGGACGATGGGGATATCTTCAATCTACTTCTCGTCCTTAGACTGTTCGGTGACCAGTGCGAGTAAAGCAAAAGAGTTCTTCTTCCGAAGATACTTCTGAGCTTGCATGTAAGAGATGATGTTCGTGACGACGCCTGCCTTCTCGCCTTGGACCATCAAGACTTCGTCTTTAGAGAGCGGAATACGGATAGCTTTCTCGAAACAGAGAACTTCAGCTCGGACGTCAGATAGCCAGTCCATTCCGGCTACCACATCAAAACTACCCAGAGTAGTTGTCATCAGATCAATGGTAAAGGTGTGACCCGTGAGTTTAAGTTGACAGCCGGTCACTAGATGAGTCACATCTACAGATTTACCATCGGCTAGTTCTATGACGTAAGGGGTCTCTAGGGGTTTAGGTGTGAGATTTAGGTTCTTTCTAAAAGACTCAGATATAAAACTCTTATCCGCACCCGTATCAAAAAGTACAGTAGCAAAATGATCGTTAAGTGTAAACTTACCGGTGACCACATTCGAGTCGTTTCTGGCCTCTCCACGGCCTAGCGTGAATGCACGTCCTTTGGCACCTCCTGTGCGACCATTTCCATTGTTGTCATTGTTGTTATTGTTGTTGTTGTTGTTGTTATTGTTGTTATTCCCACCATTGTTGTTGTTGCGAAGTTGCGGGCAGTCTCGCTTGAAATGGGCAGTGCTACCGCACTGATAGCATCCCCGGTTATTACCTTGCTGCTGACCCTGGTGCTGGTTCTGATTTTGTCATGACATGATCTCCCCACGACAATCCTTTGCCGCGTGTCCTGCTTTGCCACATCGTTGGCAGCGATTTCCGGCGCAAGGGCCGTGATGATGGAGGTTACAACGATTACATTGCGGCTTTCGACCCGCATAGCTGCTCGAGTTCTGGGTGTTGTTGGCAGACTGATTGTTGTGACCCCGATTGTTGTTGAAGTTGTTAGACCGCTTCTGGTTTCCTTGTTGTGGCTGGGCTGATGAAGACTGCCGAGCAGGTGAGTCTTCGAATTTTCTTTTGTTGTCCGGGACAATTCAGTTGCACCCCTAGGTGGTAACTTCCTTTGCTTCACCGCCTTATCGGTGAGTTTATGTGCCAGTCTAATCGCTTGATGCTCCGTCGTAGGGTTGCTAGACATTACCATGCCCTGGATCTCAGGGACCAGACCCCCAAGATAAAACTCAAGTCGTTTATCGACGGTGTTAGCCAAATCGGGACAAAGGAACACAAGATCATGATGTCTTGCCGTGTACGCTTCAATTTCTGACTCGAACATCTTGTGGTTCCATAACGCTTATTCCAATTGTTGAACTCTGTCCTGCGGACAATATTCCTCCTTGATTAGAGCTTTGAACTCGGTCCAGGCCATTGCGTTCGCCGCAGCAAGTCCACGAGTTTGGACTTGTGCGTTTCACAAGGTTAATGCCCCATCTTCCAACATCGAGGCAATATACTTGACCTTATTAGCTTCGAGGCAATTGCACATTTCAAAAACCAATTCAGACTTTCGACCCAATGCACCAGTCCTATGGGTCCTTCAACTCCCGTGAACTTGCTCGGTTTCGCATCCAGGAAAATCTTGTAGGGGTTAAGACCCCCTCCTAAGGATAGAGGATAGGTAGTCAGCAAGAAAGTCTACTAGCCAAACTATTAGATTTTCCCATGAAAATTTAATAATGGTTACCCGCTGGTGGGTTAGGAACACTTGCCAGAGCAGCATTCACGTGTTGTTGGATTAAAGCGGCCAATTCTTCAGTTGTCATGTTGAGATTTCCGAGGCGACCGGTTGCCAATTCAGATCTTCACAAGACAACACAAACACACACCGATAAGTATATATGCAATATAGTTATCATATTCCATACTTAAATGATCACAAAATTTTTGTCAACCCAACAAATTAAACAATCAAAAGGAACATTCGATTAAATAAATTGTAATGTCTCACAAAATACCAACCAAACATATCAGTTTAATTATAAAATTTCCAAGTTCAAACATAAGTGGGAAAAAACAAACTAAAGGAAACAAAACGGAGATTGGCGAGATGAGTTAGTCATCTATGTCTCCATCTCCCAAGTCGCTATCACTGTCGTCTTCCTCTTCAACGTTTTCAGCTTAAACAGCCGGGTCCTGTTCCGGCTCCTCTTCCTCCGGAACCTCCTCCGGGTCTTCCTCTGGATCCTCCTCTTCGTCTTCTACCGGCGCTGGAGGGGCTGGTGCTAGTGCGGGTACTGGGATAGGCGGTGCTTGGTTCTGCTCCAGTTCGTGAATCCTCCAACTAGACTCAAGAACTCTGTCTTCGAGCCAGTCAGCCCTCAGCTGCTCAGCACGAAGGTCCTTAGCTAAAATGTTTCGAACTCTCCTATTCTCATCTTGCTCTTCCTCGAGCTCTCCAGTTTTACCAGTCAGCTGATGTATCAGCCATCCCTGTGCTTCGATAGTCTCCTGCATTCTCTCCAGCTATTCCTGTTGTTTCCTTAACACATCTCTAAGCAGATCGTCCCCCACTCCTAAAGAGTTGACCGGTTTGACCGGTATAGTGGTGGTCGGACGGGAGGACGACTCCCCTCCTAGAGCGAGTCTTTTCCTAGCAGCTGAGCGTGTCTCCACGCCACGAGGTGGTGAGGGTTCGACCATGGGTTCCTTCCCCGGCGCCCTTGATTGTCGAGATCTGTCGGATGATGATGATGACATAGCCTGCTGGGTTGGTGTAGTTACTTACGAGCTGCGTATATCACAATATATATATATATATATATATATATATCACATAGAACAATTATAGTATAACACATAACAAGATATCACAGTTCGGTGCCAACTAAGTCTACCGTCGTGTAACAGCTATAGTTTAGGTCTACTTTAAATGCAAACTTGGTTCTCTATAGCTAGAGGCTCTGATACCAATCTGTCACACCCTCAATTTCCACTAGCGGAGTATTACCGGGAGGCATGTGATCAAACAAGAATCTCAGACACTAGCAATATCGAATGACTCTATATGATTTATTTAAACGTTTTCCAAAAACATTTGTTGTAAACATTCATAGTCATTTTCAAAGCATCAAAGGTTTCAATGTTTAGCAGAAGCATTAATGTAAAGTAACGGGCGCCAACATAAACGCCAAAACCAAAATCCCAAAAATTATTCGTAAATAAAGACTCGATAAAAATGTCTTGATCAAATGCAAGTGAGTGCACCTAGCGCTCCTAGCGTCCTGAGAAACATGCAAAGAAACAAGTGTCAACATTAAAGAAGAGTGAGTTCACAGGTTTTTATAAGTGTGGTTTTAACATGGATCCAATATTAGATTCTGGCGTGTTTTGTGACATTTCTCTTGTTTTCAATAGATTTGTGTTTTAAAAACTTTTCTAGTAATAAAACTCCGTATTCAAGCAAAACTATCAAACGAATTAGCACAAAGAGCAGATCTGTTCAAATCAATTTGTCTAATAATCAAAATCGATTGACCAAGCTCTGATGCCAATTGTCAGGATCTAAGTTTGAATCACTTGTAGTTTTTGTTTCTAAATATGGAAAATGGATTGAATAAGAAAGATATGCAGCGGAATTAATGGAAAACTTTTACTACAAGCAATTGGTCGTTTTGTTTTCATCACCATCATGCTTTCAACTTGATAAACTTTGCATGTGATTCACAAACTCCCCCTTAGCCATTTACAATCGTTTGATAGTAAGAAATGAAGAAGATAAAGTGCGAAATGATCCTTTTCAGGAAGACAAGTTTAACAGTTACAACGGTCACCTATTTATACTAACAATCTAACCACTGAGCATCCTTTGTGACGTCATGGTTGATAGTGACTGCTAACAAAAATGTAACTAACTAAAACACTGCTATACTAAACTATCAGTGCATAGCACTGTTACATTGAATAAAATAAAAACTAGTCTAAGTATTGATCTCTATCCTCTGATCTTGTTTCTTCTATCAGACCTTTGCCTCTTGAACGGTCAGATGATAGGAACAGTTGTTTAGGGAAAGTAGTGTAGAGGTAGGTCAGAGGTTGTATCCTATTATAGTTGAACCAAAGCTCGGATAGTGTATTTGGCTTTGATATCATCTTGTTAGGGTTCAATCCCAACAAAAACATTTGAAAACATAAAAGAGGGGAACTATGTACTCACTTGGGATTGCGTATAAGCCTTGTATGAATGTATAAACTATGACACCCGGCTATTTAGGCTGTACCGTACAAATGTAACACGTGTCATGAATGATAAAAGGCCGTATTTGATTATTTATGTTGTTTATATATGGTATTTGATGTATTGGTAAATCCAAAATTTGATAAAAATTACGTTGGCGATATTAAGATAAACGCTTATCACGTAACGGTTAAAATGCGAAACGAACGTCCGTGATCTCCGGATAATGTTAAAAACCCAAAAATAGTCTGTTATGAGTTAAATAATATATTTAATCATAATCGTGAGGAAAAATAATTTAAAACGCTAAGAAACTCTATTTTTCGAGTTTAAGCGCGATACTGCGCGTATCTGACAAAATACTGTCAACACAGCCAGTTTAGGGCAACCAACAATTATTATAGTAATAATTTGACAAGTTTATATTTATTGAATGATAAAAAATAATTAAAACGCTTATAATCCCTATTTTGTGAATTTAAAATATTGGTTAGTAATATTGCGCGCATACTGCCAAATACCGTCAATGTAGCCGGTCCAGGCAATAAAATATTGGTTGGTAATATTTTGGTGTGTTTATTTTTATAGAGCGTTGAAAATAATTTAAAACGCGTTAAAACGCAGAAAAAACGCTAGATGAAACACTTGGTATCCAGTTAAATACCAGTTTAAAGCCTATGTATGTATTATATATGTATATATGCGAGTGTATAGGTGTGTGTAGTGGATACATGGCAGCCCTACATCACTCTTTTCCTTCTCTCTCTTCCAAGTGTTAGCATTGGAAACATACACAATCATTGCAACTTTTATAAAATCTTCCATAATCCACCAAATCCAAGAAAAACCATTTGAAATCAAATTCACTCTCTCTCTCACTAATAATCTCGACCGAAACACCCCTCACACACTTACATTCTCAAATTTTAATCCATTTCAAGAAGATCCAAGTTCATATCAAGGTGTTTCCAAGTAGTTTTGAAGGTTCAAAGGTGTTTCCAAGCAAGAATCGAGCTCCATACAATCATACTTAGCTAAAAAACCCATCAAAAACAAGAAGGTATAAAATTACTTTAAAAATTTTGTTCTTAATTCTTGACGAGTTTGATGAAGATGAAGGTTTTTCTTGTTCTTGGATTTAAACATAAACTTGGAAACTAAAACAAATGGGTTTTCAAAGAAAATAAAATGGACATGTATGTATATGTGGGTGTAGCCGTGAGTGTATATATATATACATATGAGATTGAGTTTTGATTTTGTTGATTGATTCTTGTTAATATGATTCTTAAAAGTTGATGCATGCATGATTAGAAGTTTTCATATGAAAGTTATGAAATTAGAAAAGATGAATGTTGTCAAAAGTTGAGTTTTGAAATCAAATATATGTATATGTATATATATGGTCGTGGGTATATATATGCATATATCAATGCAAATTCATTTTTGTTGATTAAATCATTAAAGTGTAAGAATATATATATATATATATATATATATAAGTCTTGTATTTATGGTAAATGATTAGATGATAATCATATGAAGGTGATGATCTTGATTATATGAACATGAAATAAATATTTTCTAGATGTATTTAAGTTCATGCAAGTTGAAAATAATATGTTATGGATGCATTAGGTGCTTGTACATAAGCATGCATGTGAACATATTGCCATGACATGATGAATAAAGTGTGTTTTGAAAAAAATAAGTTTTGATCAGATAATAAAGCATAAAAATAATGTTATTTGAAGTGTAAAATGGTATGGAACTTTGACATAAACTTTACTAGCTTTGCATGTTGTACTATGTGCTTAAAAGTGTTGTAAAATGTGTGAAATCGCATGATTTATGTGCTTTTCACAAAAACTGCACTAAACTGATTATAACCATCATTTTATTCAGTATATAACATGTATTGTGTTAAAATATGAAGTCGTTTCGATTCGGATGGTTATGGTAACGTTTGACGCAAAATTATGCGGTAAAAATGGTAAAAATCGCCTTTTTAAAAGGGTTTTTATGAAACTGTTTTAGATCAGTAAGTAAACTGATATTTTTTATATAAATATAAGTATATTAACTTATATTAAGTTTATTGGGAGTTTGGTTGGTCATACGTGACTTCCGACGCCCGAAAACATTACCGAATCGCTAAAATACGCATTTTTCAACATACACTAGAATGGGTTGTTCATGGGTGAACCTTGTGTGTTTAAATGTGTTATGTGATATAAATTGTGAATATGATAATATGTTAAGTTTTGACATGATAGTGGGAATTAAGACTATGCATGTACGCTTGTATGTTTAAAACGGTAGAATCGGTAAAAATCCCGTTAAATGTGTAACTTATTTATCGAGCATGAAAATTGATACATAGGTTAATTTAATAGGTTATTTCATGTATGCATTCTTTAAAAATGATAAGTGTATGAGTTAACGAGTTTTCGCGTGTTATGATGTCGTGAAAAATGTGCACGTTTATGTATATATATTACGACGCGCAAATCATAGATATATAGTATTTATAAACTGGAGTGTAATGGATAAAACATTAAGGTCACCAATAAAATTGTTCAAGTCACAAAATCTTAAAAATATATATATATGAACTCACATATATATTAATATGCCAACATAATTAAAAATAATAACTTTTCGAGAAAAACTCAAAGTTATGTGAAAATTCTAAGTATTGGAGAAACTTAGGAATTTTGTAATATATTGATTATTAAATCGTGCCTACGTATGTTAGGACATGTAGAATCGAATTATGGGATCGCACTATTTTAAATACGCACCCAAAGGTGAGTGTCACTAAACCCCCTCTTTTTACTGTTTTGTATATGTTTTGGGGGAAGAACACGCCTTAAAAAGGAATAAAGATGTTTTTGAATAAAACATACCTTTTCTTATATAAAATGTGTATATTCATGGGAAATATATGATTTGATGATATCAATATGTTTTGGGTAGAAAGGGTTTTGTGAATGAATATGTTTCGGGGATGAAACGGGGATTTTATGGTGTTTTAGAGAAAAGGACCGTGTAGATTTAAAATGATTAAATATAAAGTTGTGACGAATTGGCTCGGTCTCAAGAGAGTAAGTATCGGGATTAGGCTTACGTTTCAGTGGGGACGTCAGGGATTCGTACAACTCGTCATATATTAAATTTATCATTTTAGTAGGATATATATATTGTTCATGAGGCAAGTGATATAGATGGCCCTTATGGAAGCATGCGCAAGTATTACTGTTTAATTATTTAAGTATTGAACACGTGGAATTGTTGGTAGATCTATCGGGTTAACTACCCCGTCGTGATCGGTCGCTCCGGTCAAGTCAAACGACAAATTGATATTCTATTATAGTCTAGTCTTGATTATACCCTTATTGTTAATATATAGTTCGTATTGTCTTGCAAACATACGAGTCTGAACATTTGATGCAATAAATTTAATATGTGAAACTTGGGAAGATGCTTAGTTCGGAGGTTTCGGGGAAACGCTTGCGACGACTAACTCATCGATGTTATTAAAGGGAAATAAAATTGACTTTCGAAAAATATTATTTGGATGTTTTGATAATAAACACATAATTAGAAAGTTTTCATTGTTTTAAATTTGAATATGTGAGCTCACCCTCCTTTGTGTTGACAGTTGATTTTAACGTGTTCTTTAGGTACTTGAGCATAGCTTCGGGAATCTTTGGCGTGTCTTGTGGTTGTGATGCATTTTTGTTTAATAATAAACTTTGGACACTTTTAAAACATATTTGGGATCGACTGTATTAAGATCCATAAGGATCAAGACAACTTAACTATTTTATGGTTGTCGTTTGTGTTTAAATTTGGAAACAATGTTTTAATTAAGTAATATATCCAAATTAAAGATGCATCGTCCACTAAGATATTTATGGGCACCAACTTTCGTCACCGTTACGTTTGTATTTCCGCTGCGACGTTTTTGGGGTGTTACAGAAGTTGGTATCAGACCCAATGGTTGTTAGCGAACTAGATGTTTTCATGGGAAAACTCTAGACTTCAACCAAAGAATTTTGAGATATAAGTCCAAAATTCGCGAAGCCAAAATTTTTAAATAAACAAGGATTTTTATCATGTATGAGAACCATTGCGTGTTATTATGCATACGTGTTAATCTGTTTATTTGGGCCTTATGTGTTATTTTTCATTTGAACACACACTTACTTTGTACGGTTATATATGTCACAGATGTCACACGAGCACGAGGTCATCGAGATTACTGACTCTGAGAGCGAGCCAGAATTCGAGACTTCACCTAGATCCGTATTACTAGAGGTACCCCTATGATTCCACAGTTTGTTGAGGCGGCCAGATTCCCTTCGTCCTTCCATGTTAACCTTGCTGCGTTCGTAAGCCAGGTTGACCCTCGTTATGCTTTTACAAGCAATGGTTGGATCGAAGACGATGATGATGCTCCACCCTCGATCTACGAGACAGGGCAATCATCAGGTATCGTGCCAGTTATCGAATGACGTGGATAGAGGTGTACCGTTGATCGGAGGATCTTATAGTATCGCACTAGCAGTAGACGCTACCATTGTTATGGCTCAGCCATTAGAGCCATTGGTCATGTCATCTACTGTCGTTGCTGAGCCCACTACCGAGATCCCTCCACCTGTTGTTACCGAGTCATCACTTCCATCGATCGAGTCGCGCGCTCCTATTGTACCCCTTTTGGTCTACTTTCGATGTAGGGAGAGGATACGACCTGTCGGTGACATCGCTTCAACACCCAGAGCTGAGACAACATCTACTTCGAAGAAGCAGAAAGGAGTGTGGGTTAACCGATGTTCTCATTACGACCGTCAGTTGGGGGCCATATGCGGAGATCTGGAGGCGACCAAGGGAAAGGTGAAGGATTTAGAGGGGTAGATGGACTGGTTTGATGAGCTGAAGGATTTTGATGATAGTGCTATGGATCAGATGCACTGGAGGATAGTTGGGCTAGAGGAGCTTGTGAGGAAGCTTCTAGAGTTTGTTGGCATGAAGAAATGATGGTTGTTTGTCATTTATGTTGTTTGTTTGTTTTGTATGTCTCTTTGATAAACCCTTATATTGGCTTGCATGCAAAATTTTTGGATATTTAGGAGAAAATTTCATCTAGACTTGTTATTGGTGGTTGATTGTGTCTCACCAAATTTTGGTTAGTCGTTGTACTATGAACAAGCTTTGTAATTTCCGTGATAAATATCAATGATATGGGTTTTCTTTTGGTTAAATTATTCTCATTATTATGTGGATGCATGTGTATTGTTTAGTCCACTATTATTTAATGATTGAAATTTTTAACAATGTCTTATGTTGATATTATTATTGCAATAATAGAAACGACAAGATGCCGCCAAAAGCGAGAGAGGGTACTGGACTACCTACCACCCCAGAAGAGTTGGCACACCTCATAGCCCAACACGTTAATACTGCCTTGGCACAGCGTGAAGCCAACCAGTATATTGGGCAAGGACGTCGACGTGGTGCTCCTGGGCATGGTGAAGGTGGTGTACATATTGGAAACCCGCAAGGTAATATAATGATCGGAAAAGTTTTAGTAGTTCCTGTGTTATGATATAATCAGAGTGAAATCTTGATTTTTCATTAATATTGTGAACAGTGCATGGATGTACGTATAAAACATTTCAGGGCTATATCCCACGATTATTTACCGGTGCTGAAGGGCCTCTTGAAATCACTAGATGGATCGAGAAGATGGAATATGTGATGGCCATCAGCGGTTGTGCTGCGATCACAGGGTTAGGTATGTTTCGTGTTCATTTCTTGATGAAGCTTTATCCTGGTGGAACACTCAAGTTCAAATTGTGGGCGAAGACGCGGCTTATGGTCTCACTTGGAATGAACTAAAAGAGATGCTTCTTAAGTAATACTGCCCGCGTAGTGAGATGCAGAAGATTGAGACAGACTTCTGGAACTTGACCATGGAAGGCCTGAATGTCAGAGCTTATACGTCTCGGTTCAATGACTTGGCCAGATTGGTTCCACGAATGGTCACTCCTGAGTACGTTAAGGTAGAGAGGTATATTTGGGGATTGTCGCCACAAATTCGTAGTATGGTTACATCAGTGAAGCCCACTACTTATCTGGAAGCTACTACTCTAGAGAAATCATTAGAGAATGATGCAGCTCGCAAAAGTAGCCTTAACAGGAAAGAGGAGACTGGAAGTCGTCGGGAAAAGTCAAGGTAGATGGGAAATCTTACCGATCAGGGCGTTCTGAGCCTAGATCTGGGAATCGCGGAAGCGAAAGTCTGTGAGCTCGAGAAAGGATTCCGATGTGAAGCGTGAGAAGAAACGCGATTCGGGGAAAGCATATGTGGCTAATTCTAGTGGTTCGAGGAAGGATGATGCCAGGGATGGCGGAAGTGGTTCAATGAAGAAGACTTACGGAGATGAGCAGGGAAAGTGTGCCAGATGTGGTCGAACTGGACATGTTACTCGCGAGTGCTATGCTAAGAGTACGTCGGAGGGAGTTAAGCTCGAGGGATGCTTTGAATGCGGAGAGCAGGGATACTACAAGAGGAACTGTCCGAATGTGAAGGGTCGGAATGCTAGGGGCAGAGCTTTTGAGTTGAATGCTGGGAAGGCACGTGATGATCCTGCGGTTTTTACCGGTACGTTCCTAATCAATGACCATTCTGCGTTCGTACTATTTGATACTAGTGCTGAATTGAGTTTTGTTTCGAAAAACTTTGAACCATTCCTGTGTTCTCAAAGAAGTAAGCTAATTAAAAAGTACTCGATAGAATTAGCAAATGGTAAATTGATAGAGACAAGCGAAGTTATTCGTGATTGTAGAATTCGGTTATGCGATCATAGTTTTAGTATCGACTTATTACCAGTGGAGCTGGGTAGTTTTGACGTAGTCGTTGGGATGGATTGGCTATCCAAGAACAGAGCTGAGATCATTTGTTCGGAGAAACAAGTGCGGATACCTCGTCCTGGTGGTGGTGAAGCTTTAGTTATTCACGGTGACCGATCGAGTCGAGTAAGAGTTGTTAATGTTATGAAGAGCACAAGATGTTGTGTAAAGGCTATCCTGCGTTCTTGGTTAACATAGTGGATACGGAAGCCGAAAGTGGGAAGATTGAAGAAATTCCTGTAGTTCGCGATTATCCTGAAGTTTTCCTTGAAGACTTGCCTGGATTACCCCCTTCGAGACAGATCGAGTTTAAGATTAATCTTGTACTTGGTGCTGCACCGATTGCAAAATCTCCTTACAGATTAGCGCCATCACAAATGAAAGAATTGTCAAATCAGCTTCAAGAGCTATTAGACAAAGGTTTCATACGACCAAGCTTTTCACCTTGGGGAGCACCTGTGTTGTTCGCGAAGAAGAAAGATGGTTCCTTCAGAATGTGTATTGATTACAGAGAGTTGAACTAGCTAACTATCAAGAATCGGTACCCATTACCAAGAATCGACGATTTGTTCGACCAGCTTCAAGGATCAAGCTACTACTCGAAGATAGACCTGCGTTCAGGTTATCACCAGTTGAAGATTGTTGGGAAAGATGTTCCGAAGACTGCATTTAGAACACGTTACGACCATTATGAGTTCTTAGTCATGCCTTTTGGCTTAACTAATGTGCCTGCAGTGTTCATGGATCTCATGAATAGGGTATGCAAACCCTATTTGGACAAATTCCTGATAGTATTAATTGATGATATACTAATCTATTCGCGAACCAAAGAAGATCATGAACAACATTTGAAGATGATTCTGGAGCTGTTGAAGAAAGAGAAGCTGTATGCCAAGTTCTCTAAATGTGAATTTTGGATTCGAGAGGTGCATTTTCTAGGTCATGTCATAAATGAGAAAGGTATACATGTGGACCCGTCGAAGATTGAGGCGATTAAGAATTGGGAAGCGCCAAAGACTCCGTCAGAGGTGCGACAATTCTTAGGACTTGTTGGGTATTATAGAAGATTCATTGAGAATTTTTCCAGAATAGCGCAGCCATTAACGCTATTGACCCAGAAGGATAAGAAGTTTGATTGGACAGAAAAGCAGGAGAAAACTTTTCAGTTGTTGAAAGAGAAGTTGTGTAGTGCACTAATTCTATCCCTGCCTGAGGGAAATGACGGTTTTGTTGTATACTGCGATGCATCACGTTTGGGCCTTGGTTGCGTGCTTATCTAGACAACTGAAAGTGCATGAGAGGAACTACACAACTCATGATTAAGAGTTGGGAGCTGTTGTGTTTGCTTTGAAGATTTGGAGACATTATTTGTATGGCACGAAGTGTACGATTTACACAGACCATAAGAACCTCCAGCATATCTTTGATCAGAAGGAACTCAACATGCGACATCGGTGTTGGGTAGAGTTACTCATGATTACGAGTGTGATATTCATTACCACCAGGGAAAAGCAAATGTTGTTGCTGACGCGCTCCGTAGGAAGGAGCGGGAGAAGCCTCTGCGCGTTCGTGCTTTGGGTTTGACAATACAAACAAATTTAACCGATCGAATTTGTAATGCATAGCGAGAAGCTTTAAGAGATGAGAACGTGGGTAGAGAAGGTTTGAGAGGTGTGGAATGTGAACTGATACCAAAAGCGGATGAAGTGATGTAGTTCATGAACCGAGTTTGGGTTCCACTTAGAGCTAACCTACGTGAATTGGTTATGAACGAGGCTCATAAGTCCAGATATTCGATTCACCCAGGTTCTACAAAGATGTATCAGGATATTAAGGAGTTATATTTGTTGGGTTTCTGAATATGTTTATCAAAGTTATTTTATCCATATAAAATAAAACACGCAGTGGAATAATTATTTAAACATGTTACTTGTGTTGATACAAAACTCATTTTGTATGTAAAACCAAAACCCAGATCCATATATGAACATGCATGCTATCAAAAATACAACCATAGGGTGTTTAGAATGCTACCTTTCAATGTAGTTAGGAAATGAAAAAGAATGATGATTCTCGAGTGGTAATCTTCAAAACGAAGACCTCAAGCTTGCATACCCCAAGCCACCAACAAACACCTTATGTTGATAGGATTTTACACTTAAAAATCAAACTTCTTAAACTCTCTTGGAACCTTACTATGGCCGAAAATTAGAGAGCCAAAATGAGAAGTTCTTGCACTTGAAAATGTTAGTCTTGTTATGTGAGAGAATCACCCACCATATGCATATGATCTTGTAGGAGATTTATGAGATTTTTGCATGCAAAATGATTGGTGGAGATCCACCTTGGGAAGACCCAAAGTGGACGGCCCTATGGGTCTTTATATATAAAAAAACTTTTTTTATTTATTTAAATCTTGTATTTATATTTTATAACTTTTATAAAATATAACATAACATATACATGACTTTATGCAACATCACATAACTATTTATAATGTTATTCAACCCTTTAAATAACAATATAAAATATTCTCTCAAAATAAATTATCCATATAATTTATTAGTTTCTCAAGTGCAATTATTTCGAAAACCAATTTCTAAATATTGTAAGTGTTACTATTTATTTGTTTGATCATATCATAAATAAATATCATACGTGTTTGTCTAGCTTGTTATTGGGTATGACCCGACTTGGATAATAACGTACTAGCCACATCAATTTAATATGTGTCTTGGGCATACCGATTCCAACAATCTCCCACTTGAACAAGATACATAGAAGATTGATGCAAGTAGCAAATACCGCCTAACAACGGTTTACTACCCCTAATACGTATGACGAAGTGCCATTCAATAACATCATCTCCTTCAAGTCCCTTACTTGAACATGATTTAGGTGAAACGATCATTTATCCTTTCGTTACAGATGTCATGTCAAATCCAGAGACATAGAGTGATCATTCTCTGTTGATTTAACTTTAGCAGGCCTTAGACATCTTACTCTCAACAAATAAGAGGAACAAATCCCATCCTGACTACATACGTCTCTCACAATCACCTTGTACCACACCTGAGCTTAGCCTTACGTACTGCCATATTACTGACAGCAAAGAACCAACTCAAAGTACAATATTTGGTGAATATCAAGACCCAATATGTATCTTAGGTAAGAGGATACAATGATATTCGCCTTTACTCAAAATTACTTATGATCAATCTCAAAGATTCCATGCAGTAATATTTGAGAGCGGGTCAGTCCAATATTTGTATCCCACAAATATCTATGAACTTTGGCAGCAACACTTTGCTCTATATTCATACCTAATGAATATCCACCAATCCGAGTTCATAATAGTCTTACCTTCATATTTGTTCCCACAAATATGATCGACTACGGACATTTAGAATAATTAACTTATTCATGGATTTAAACATGCTAAAATGGAACATAACTCAAAATGCCATAATCATTAAAATGAGTCAAAATAACAATTGTTCCAATATCCAAATCCAAAGTAGATCAATTCCAATCACTAGAATATCGAAGTCCTAAGGCACAAGTATGACCCTCATGCTTTTGCCGTTCAAGGAGCTTCGTGAGTGGACCCGCAATGTTTTGATCGGTGTGAACTTTGCGAATACATATCTTTCCCTTTTCAACTTCATCCCTTATGTAGTTGAATCTCCGCTTAATGTGCCTAGTCTTTTGATGTACACGAGGTTCCTTAATTTGTGCAATTGCACCCTCGTTATCACAAAACATTTCTAGGGGATCCTGAATGGTAGGGACTACCCCTAGGTCGGTGATGAATTTCTTCAACCATGTAGCTTCTTTGTGCTGCCAATGAAGCGGTGATGTATTCTAATTCTGTAGTGGACAATGCTACAACATCCTGCTTCGAGCTCTTCCAAGAGACTGCAGCTGCATTCAAAATGAAGACAAACCCAGATTTTGATCGAGAATCATCTCAATCAGTTTGGAAACTCGCATCCGTGTAACCCTTTACAACGAGTTCCTCTTCACAAGATCCATATATTAGAAACATATCCTTGGTCCTTCTAAGGTTTTTCAATATGCTTTTAACAGCCATCCAATGACTGTTACTTGGAATTTGCTGGTATCTACTTATCATGCTTAAGGCACGTGACACGTCCGGTCTAGTGCATATCATTGCATACATGATGGATCCTATATCAGACGCATATGGGACTCCTTTCATTCTCTCTTGCTCATCCTTTGAGCTTGGACATTGAGACGCATTCAATATCGTTCCCTTTTGAATAGGTACCAAACCTTTCTTAGAGTTCTCCATCTTGAACCTTTTCAAGACTTTGTCAATGTATGCACTTTGGTTCAAACCTATCAAGTGCCTTGATCTATCCCTATAGATCTTTATTCCCAAAATATAGGTGGCTTCACCAAGATCCTTAATGGAAAAAACAACTTCCAAGCAAGGTTTTAACACCTTCCATGGTTGGAATATCATTTCCAAATAGTAGAATGTCATCGACATACAGTACTAGGAAAGTGATGGTGCTCCCACTAGCCTTCTTGTACACACAAGGTTCATCGACGTTCTTGATGAATCCAAAATTCCTAATTTCTTCATCAAAACGATGATTCCAACTTCTAGATGCTTGTTTCAATCCATATATTGATTTCTTTAACTTACATACTTTGTTAGGATGTTTTGGATCGACAAAACCTTCAGGCTGAACCATATAGACATCTTCATTAAGATATCCATTGAGGAAAGCCGTTTTGACATCCGTTTGCCAAATCTCATAATCGTAATATGCAGCTATGGCAAATAATATCCTAATTGACTTTAGCATCGCCACGGGCGAGAAGGTCTTATCATAATCAACCCCTTGAGTTTGAGTGAAACCTTTTGCTACAAGTCTCGCTTTATAAGTATCCAAGTTATCATGCATATCAGGTTTCTTCTTGAAAACCCACTTACTTCCAACTACTTTGGAGTTAAGAGGTGGTACAACCAATTCCCGTACTTGGTTGTCATACATGGATTGCATCTCGACGTTCATTGCTTCAAGCCACTTGTCACAATCGGATTGTGACATTGCATCATGGTATAAGGTTGGTTCATCTGAATCTACCACGTAGCATCCATCCATGAAAAATCCATATCTTTCAGGTGGTTGACTAATTCTACCAGATCTGCGAACGTTTTGTGTATATTGATCAACCATTTGATCCTCTTCAACAACCTCTTGTTGAGTGCTAGTATCAACCAAACGTGTATCATCTTGTGGTTTTTGATCCTCATCAAGTTCCACTGTTCTACTACTAGTTCCTTCCATAAGGAACTTAGCCTCCAAGAACTTACCTTTCGAGCAACAAATACCTTTTGCTCTGTTGGATCGTAAAATTAATATCCTATATCATCTTTAGGATATCCTACAAACATACACTTAGTAGATCGTACTTCCAATTTGTTTGGGGTGTATTGCTTCACATAAGCTTCAAAACCCCATACCTTCAAATATGATAATGATGGAGCCTTTCCATGCCATATTTCAAAAGGTATTTTCTCCACTTTCTTGGTTGGGGCCATATTCAGTATACGGGCCGCGGAGAGCAAAGTGTAACCCCAAAATGATAGAGGCAATGTGCTTCTAGCCATCATAGATCGAACCATATCCAATAGAGTTTGATTCCTCCTTTCAGACACACCATTATGTTGTGGTGTTCCAGGTGGAGTAAGTTATGAGATAATCCCATAACTCCTAAGATGATCTTGAAAAGCATCACTAAGGTATTCACCTCCTCTATCGGTACGAAGGACTTTGATTGTTTTCTTGAGTTGATTTTCTACTTCACTTTTGAAATCTTTGAACATTTCAAATGCTTCATCTTTGTGTCTTATCAAGTACACATAACCATAACGACTATAGTCGTCAGTAAAACTAATGAAGTATCTTTCACCATTCCTAGTCATTGGCTTAAAAGGACCACATACATCTTAATGTATGATACCTAATAAGTCTTTTGCCCTTTCAAAGGTGCCACTGAAGGGTGCCTTAGTCATTTTGCCTTGTAAACAAGATTCACATACATCAAATGAATCATCTCCATTTGTTTCCAAAAGACCATTCTTTCGAAGTGTTTGCATGCGATTTTTGTTTATATGTCCAAGGCGACAACACCAAAGATATGAATCACTCAAATCTAATTTGAGTTTCTTGGTGGTTGCTTGGTACATTGAACTATCAAATGTATTATCATGAACCAATTCATAAATACCATTTGAAGGCATAGCTTTAAAGCAAAACATGTCATTCATCAAAACATAAATGTCATCGTTTAAAAACTTTAAATTAAAACCATATTGTAGCAAGACGGAAACTGAAATAATGTTCCTAGTCAAACTAGGAGCATACAAAATATTTTTCAAGATGATTTCCAAACCACTTGGAAGTTTTAAAACATAGTCTCCTCGGGCTTCAACTTGAACCTTTGCTCCATTGCCCATGAAGAGACTAATGTCTCCCTTCTTGTAATGTTTATTTCTTTTGAACCCCTACAACAAATTGCTAATACGAGTTCCACACCCGGTATCCAATACCCATGTGTTTGAAGAAATAACATTAAGGTCAATATGTATCATAAATATTGTACCTGAGGTTTGCCCCGCATCCCTCTTGTTTTTCAACTCCTTGAGATAGGCTAGACAATTTCTTTTCCAATGTCCTATCTCTCCACACTCAAAGCATGGGTCAGTCGAAGCAACCTTTTGCTTTTTTTCCTTTGGTTTCGTCGGTTCCGTTTTAACCTTTCCTTTCCCTTTCCCTTTCCCTTTCCCTTTCCCTTTCCCTTTCCCTTTCCCTTTGACGTGACCCTTCCTTTTAGCAAAACTTGCCTTGGAGTCGGGGTGGGGCCTCTTCTTGTTGCCTCCCTCATTGATCGTTAGAACGGGTAAAGCCTTTTTACCCATGCCCGCCTTGGCAGTTTTGAGCATTGCATGAAGCTCACCGATGCTCTTGTCCCATCCGTTCATGTTATAATTCATGACAAAAGTCTCAAACTTCTTTGTTAAAGAGTTGAGGATCAAATCCATAGCCAACTCTTTAGAGACGGGACAATTAAGCCTTTCGAGGCGATCAACGTGGCTTTTCATCTTCAGGACATAAGATGAGACCGATTGGGTTTCCTCCATACGACATGCATGAAGCGCCCGAACCGTTTCGAAGCGTTCTACCCTTGCTTGTTGAAGGAACATTTCCTTCAATTGGGTAATCATGTCGTATGCCCCATGATGTTCAAAATCCTTTTGAATCTCGGGAATCATAGTTCCCAACATGAGGCAAGAGGCTTGCATGGAGTCCTCGGTATACTAAACCCAATCGTTATAGGCCTCCTCATCTTCCACGTTAGGTTCATCGGGAATAGGATCGTCCAACACATAAGATATCTTTTCTTGCATGAGAACGATTCTCAAGTTTTGATACCAATCCATGAAGTTGTTATGGTTGAGACGATCCTTTTCAAGGATGGTTCTTAGTGATAGGTTACGGACGGTTTGGGTAAATGTGTTTGCATTGTTAGCGGCCATCTACAAAATTTTAACAAAGTTTAATTTTAGTATTTTCGATATAATTAAAATTTAATTATTAATACCCTTTTGTGTCTCATAGACAATTAATAATTAAAATCTAGAATCCAACGTTACATTTAAATATTGGTTAGGTGACCTTTATCCCATTATTTAAATTAACAAGGTAGTCAACGTTTGACAATTGCAACCCTTTGCAATTTCTAGCCATATGGGATCGGTTAAACATCTTAATATTTAGTTGGCATGTTTAATCCCATCAACACCTTTGTACGCCATGCTTCGGTGACCCTACGCACATGGTTTCCAAATCAAATCGTCCTACTTACACACACATGTAAGTTTACACATACAAGTGGTTAGGTGACCTTTATCCCACAAATATGGTAAGCCTACCTCAAACACACAAGTTCCTTCAAATGTGGTTAGGTGACCTTTATCCCACAAAGAATTCCTAAGTGATTCGAGTGTTGAATAAAAGGATGGTGTTTGACTTGTTTTATAAAAGGGATCTAATGTTTTCAAAAATTCTAGTTTTAGAAAACTTTATGTACCATACATTTACATGCATTCAAATTCATGGTACCTTAGTGAAAACCAATTTTCAAGGTTCTTTTAATAAAACCTATTTTATTATAAAATAATTAGTTTTTAATAAAACCATTTTATTAACCACTTTAATGATTTTTAAAGAACCAATTTTAAGCTTGTTATGGATTATAAGTTGTTAAGCATGCATATCCAAATATCATCTAAACAACCATAAATAAAACAACCATACAAGCATAACAAACAAAATAGGTGCATAACCATAGCCAACTATTTTTTGCAACACTTGTTAGCCAAAACAAGTGAGCCAAAAGGTCCTTCCTAAAGGGTGAATATTGACACCAAAAGGGTGTCGTTGAACTCCCACTTGAACCCGCATCCAAATGCTTCAAGTCTTCCTTTTATGTTATGATGTCTCTACTTTCTTTGGGCTTCCAAATGAACTTTAAATCAGCTCCAAACTCCTTTGGGCTTCAAAAATGTGTTTTGATTATTGGGCTAAAATTCCGTTATGAACCATCAAGTTCTTTACGCCCAAAATTGGCCAAAACCAAAACCGCATTTTTGTGTGCATCTTCTTTTACAATAAAGTATCCTAATACATTTTTCCTAGTAAAATAAAATGCAACTAATCTATTTATTTTACATGCCAAATGAAAAATAAATAAATTACATTTTTTCACAAATGGAAGAACAATGATAATAATTATTACAACCCCATTGAAATAATCAAATAAATCACAACACAATCATTCAACATATTTAAACACAAGGTCATGGCTAGGTTATGAACACCAAAAATATATATCCACATATATATTTAAATTCAAGAGCAAAAAATGGTTTCCCTTTTGTATCCAAATTTTCGGCCAAGAGAAAAACCGAAAAGATGGGTTTTTGTCCAAACAAACAAATCATCCATATGACATAATTTTCAAGATACCTTTATGCATGTTAGTAAAAGTGTCTTGAAAAACAAGGGAAATCCATGTTTAAAATTTCGGTCATGGGTTTAACCAAAACCAAAAACCCGAAATTTTAAATCCTATGAAGCATGCATTCATATAAGCGGCTCTGATACTACTGTTGGGTTTTTGAACATGTTTATCAAAGTTATTTTATCCATATAAAATAAAACACGCAGCAGAATAATTATTTAAACATGTTACTTGTGTTGATACAAAACTCATTTTGTATATAAAACCAAAACCTGGATCCATATACGAACATGCATGCTATCAAAAATACAACCATAGGGTGTTTAGAATACTACCTCTCAATGTAGTTAGGAAATGAAAAGAATGATGATTCTTGAGGGGTAATCTTCAAAACGAAGACCTCAAGCTTGCATACCCCAAGCCACCAACAAACACCTTATGTTGCTAGGATTTTACACTTAAAAATCAAACTTCTTAAAGTCTCTTGGAACCTTACTATGGCCGAAAATTAGAGAGCCAAAATGAGAAGTTCTTGCACTTGAAAATGTTAGTCTTGTTATGTGAGAGAATCACCCACCATATGCATATGATCTTGTAGGAGATTTATGAGATTTTTGCATGCAAAATGATTGGTGGAGATCCACCTTGGGAAGACCCAAGGTGGACGGCCCTATGGGGTCTTTTATATAAAAAAACTTTTTTTATTTATTTAAATCTTGTATTTATATTTTATAAGTTTTATAAAATATAACATAACATAATACAAGACTTTATGCAACATCTCATAACTATTTATAATGTTATTCAACCCTTTAAATAACAATATAAAATATTCTTTCAAAATAAATTATCCATATAATTTATTAGTTTCTCAAGTGCAATTATTTAGAAAACCAATTTCTAAATATTGTAAGTGTTAATATTTATTTGTTTGATCATATCATAAATAAATATCATAGGTGTTTGTCTAGCTTGTTATTGGGTATGACCTGACTTGGATCATAACGTACTAGCCACATCAATTTAATATGTGTCTTGGGCATACCGATTCCAACAATAATGGTGGCCGAATATGAAGAGAGATATTGAAGTGTATGTAAGTAAATGTCTGACATGCTCAAAGGTTAAGGCTGAACATCAGAGGCCGTCTAGGCTTCTGCAACAACCAGAGATTCCTAAATGGAAGTGGGAGCATCTTGCTATGGACTTTATCACCAAATTACCCCGTACGTCACGTGGACACGACAGTATTTGGGTAATTGTGGATCGATTAACAAAGTCTGCTCATTTTCTAACCATTAAGGAAATAGACAAGACGGAAAAGATATCGCAGTTGTACCTCAACGAGATTGTAGCCCGACATAGAGTGCCAATGCCAATTATCTCTGATAGAGATGGACGATTTGACTCCAGATTTTGGCAATCTCTTCAGGAGTCGCTTGGCTCTCGTTTGGACATGAGTACTGCGTATCATCCTCAAACGAATGGTCAGAGTGAGAGAACCATTTAGACGTTAGAGGATATCTTGAGAGCGTGCGTGATTGATTTTTGTGGAAGTTGGGATACTCATTTGCCGTTGGCAGAGTTTTCTTACAACAATAGTTACCACGCTAGTATCAAAGCTGCTCCATTTGAAGCCTTGTACGGAAGGAAGTGTCGATCATCCCTGTGCTGGGCTGAAGTTGGCAAAAGGCAACTAACCGGACCTGAGCTTATCCAGGAAACCACCAACAAGGTTGTCCAGATCAAGGAAAGATTGAAAGCTGCCGCCCGATCGACATAAAAGTTTTGCACACAACCGAAGGAAACCGTTGCAGTTTCAAGTCGGGGATCATGTTCTGCTGAAAGTGTCACCTTGGAAAGGTGTTGTTAGATTTGGGAAAGGGGGAAAAGCTAAGCCCACGGTATATAGGTCCTTTCGAAATCACATCTCGAGTTGGATCAGTCGCGTATATGATTAAGCTGCCACAGGATTTGACTGGAGTTCATGACGTGTTTCATGTTTCCAACCTGAGAAAGTATCTGTCAGATGAGACACTAATTATACCCCCTGATGAGGTTCAAGTAGACGATAAATTGAGATTTATTGAGGAACCGGTTGAAGTTCTAGGTGAGAAGATTCAGAACCTTAGAAGGAGTCGGATTAAGTTAGTCAAGGTTCTCTGGAATTCCAAGCGTGGACCCGAGTTCACATGGGAATGAAAGGACCAGATGCAACGAAAATATCTGCATCTCTTTAAGTCTAGTGCGAAAACGAAACATGTAGTGTAAGAATTTCGGGGACGAAATTCCTAATAAGGGGGAGACTGTGACACCCGGCTATTTAGGCTGTACCGTACAAATGTAACACGTCTCATGAACGAATAAAAGGTTGTA
This sequence comes from Scalesia atractyloides, assembly GCA_947069175.1. Classification (NCBI taxonomy): domain Eukaryota; kingdom Viridiplantae; phylum Streptophyta; class Magnoliopsida; order Asterales; family Asteraceae; genus Scalesia; species Scalesia atractyloides. The sequence continues at coordinate 36,746,797 of CAMTDV010000015.1, forward strand.
TTTGATTATTTATGATGTTTATATATGGTATTTGATGTGTTGGTAAATCCAAAGTTTGATAAAAATTACGTTGTCAATATTAAGATAAACGCTTATCGCGTAACGTTTAAAATGCGAAACGAACGTCGGTGACCGCCGGATAATGTTAAAATCCCAAAAATAGTCCGTTATGAGTTAAGTAACATATTTAATCATAATCGTGAGGAAAAATAATTTAAAACACTAAGAAACTCTATTTTTCGAGTTTAAGCGCGTACTGCGCGATACTGCGCGTATCTGACAAAATACTGTCAACACAGCCAGTTCAGGGTAACCAACAATTACTATAGTAATAATTTGACAACACTTAAATTAAAACGCTTAAAATCCCTATTTTGGGAATTTAAGCGCGTACCGCGCAACACAGCACGCATACTGCCAAATACCGACAACGTAGCCGGTCCAGGCAAATAAAATATCGGTTAGTAATATTTTGGTGTGTTTATTTTTATAGAGGGTTGAAAATAATTTAAAACACATTAAAACGCTAGATGAAACACCCGGTATCTAGTTAAATACCAGTTTAAAGCCTATGTATGTATTATATATGTATATATTCGTGTGTATAGGTGTGTGTAGTGGATACATGGCAGCCCTACATCACTCTTTTCCTTCTCTCTCTTTTAAGTGTTAGCATTGGAAACATACACAATCATTGCAACTTTTATAAAATCTTCCATAATCCACCAAAATCAAGAAAAACCATTTGAAATCAAATTCTCTCTCTCTCATACTAATAAGCTGGGCCAAAACACCCCTCACACACTTACATTCTCAAATTTCAATCCATTTCAAGAAGATCCAAGTTCGTATCAAGGTGTTTCCAAGTAGTTTTGAAGGTTCAAAGGTGTTTCCAAGCAAGAATCAAACTTCATACCATCATACTTAGATAAAATCCATAAAAAACAAGAAGGTATAAAATTACTTTAAAAATTTTGTTCTAGATTCTTGATGAGTTTTGATGAACATGAAGGTTTCTCTTGTTCTTGGATTTAAACATAAACTTGGAAACTAAAACAAATGGGTTTTCAAAGAAAATAAAATGGATATGTATGTATATGTGGGTGTAGCCGTGAGTGTATATATATATATATGAGATTTAGTTTTGATTTTGTTGAATAATTCTTAAAAGTTTGATGCATGCATGATTAGAAGTTTTCATATGAAAGTTATGAAATTAGAAAAGATGAATGTTGTGAAGAGTTGAGTTTTGAAATTATATATATGTATATGTATATATATGGCCGTGGGTATATATATGCATATATGCATGCATGTACATTTTTGTTGATTAAATCATTAAAGTGTAAGAATATATATATATATATATATATATATATATATATAAGTCTTGCATTTATGGTAAATGATTAGATGATAATCATATGAAGGTGATGATCTTGATTATATAAACATGAAATAAATACATGTCTAGATATATTTAAGTTCATGCAAGTTGAAAATAATATGTTATGGATGCATTAGGTGCTTGTACATAAGCATGCATGTGAACATATGGCCATGAAATGATGAATAAAGTGTGTTTTGAAAAAAATAAGTTTTGATAAGATTATAAAGCATAAAAATAATGTTATTTGAAGTGTAAAATGGTATGGAACTTTGACATAAAGTTTACTAGCTTTGCATGTTGTACATGTGCTTAAAAGTGTTTAAAAATGTGTGAAATCGCATGATTTATGTGCTTTACACAAAAACTGCACTAATATGATTATAACCATCATTTTATTTAGTATATAACATGTATTGTGTTAAAATATGAAGTCGTTTCGATTTCGGATGGTTATGGTAACGTTTGACGCAAAACTATGCGGTAAAAACGGTAAAAATCGCCTTTTTAAAAGGGTTTTTATGAAACTGTTTTAGATCAGTAACTAAACTGATATTTTTGATATAAATATAAGTATATTAACATATATTAAGTTTATTTGGTGTTTGGTTGGTCATACGTGACTTCCGACGCCCGAAAACGTTATCGAATCGCTAAAATATGCATTTTTCAACATACACTAGAATGGGTTGTTCATGGGTGAACCTTATGTGTTTAAATGTGTTATGTGAATATGATAATACGTTAAGTGTTGACATGATAGCGGGAATTAAGACTATCCATGTACGCTTGTATGTTTAAAACGGTAGAATCGGTAAAAATCGCGTTAAATGTGTAACTTATTTATCGAGCATGAAAATTGATATATAAGTTTACTTAATAGGTTATTTCATGTATGCATGTTTTAAAAATGATAAGTGTATGACTTAACGATATTTCACGTATTATGATGTTGTGAAAAATGTGCACGTTTATGTATATATATTACGACGCGCAAATCGTAGATATATAGTATTTATAAACGGGAATGTAACGGATAAAACATTAAGGTCACCAATAAAATCGTTCATGTCGCAAAATCTTAATATATATATATATATATATATATATATATATATATATATATATATATATATATATATATGAACTCATATATATATTAATATGCCAACATAATTAAAAATTTTCAAGAAAATCTCAAAGTTATGTGAAAATTCTAAGTATTGGAGAAACTTAGGAATTTTGTAATATATTGATTATTAAATCGTGCCTACGTATGTTAGGATGTGTAGAATCGAATTGTAGGATCGCGCAATTTTAAATACGCACCCAAAGGTGAGTGTCACTAAACCCCCTCTTTTTACTGTTTTGTATATGTTTTGGGGGAAGAACACTCCTTAAAAAGGATTAAAGATGTTTTTGAATAAAACATACCTTTGCTTATATAAAATCTATATTTTCATGGAAAATATATGATTTGATGATATCAATATGTTTCGGGTAGAAACGGTTTTGTGAATAAATATGTTTCGGGGATGAAACGGGGATTTTAATGTGTTTTAGAGAAAACGACCATGTAGATTTAAAATGCTTAAATCTAAAGTTGTGAAGAATTGGCTCGGTATCAAGAGAGTAAGTATCGGGATTAGGCTTACGTTTTGGTGGGGACGTCGGGGATTCGTACAACTCGTCATATATTAAATTTATCATTTTAGTAGGATATATATATTGTTCATGAGGCAAGGATATAGATGGCCCTTATGGGCTCATGCGCAAGTATTACTGTTTAATCATTTAAGTATTGAACACGTGGAATTGTTGGTAGATCTATCTGGTTGACTACCCCGTCGTGATCGGTCGCTCCGGTTAAGTCAAACGATGAATTGATATTCTATTATAGTCTAGTCTTGATTTTACCCTTATTGTTAATATATAGTTCGTATTGTCTTGCAAACATACGAGTCTGAACATTTGATGCAATAAATTTAATATGTGAAACTTGGGAAGATGCTTAGTTCGGAGGTTTCGGGGAAACACTTGCGACGGCCGACTCATGGATTTTATTAAGGAAATAAAATTGACTTTCGAAATTATTATTTGGATTTTTTGATAATAAACACATAATTAGAAAGTTTTCCTTGTTTTAAATTTGAATATGTGAGCTCACCCTCCTTTCTGTTGACACTTGATTTTAACGTGTTCTTCAGGTACTTGAGCATGGCTTCGGGAATCTTTGGCGTGTCTTGTGGTTGTGATGCATGTTTGTTTAATAATAAACTTTGGGCACTTTTAAAACTTATTTGGGACCGACTGTATTAAGATCCATAAGGATCAAGACAACTTAACTATGTTATGTTTGTGGTTTGTGTTTAAATTTGGAAACTATGTTTTAACAAAGTAATATGTCCAAATTAACGATGCATCATCCACTAAGATATTTATGGGCACCAAATTCCGTCACCATTACATTTGTATTTCCGCTGAGAAGTTTTTGGGGTGTTACATAAACAAAGCCCAATAGATAGAGGAATCAAGTACCCTAACATCGGGTAATTATGTTAAAGTATGAGACGTAATCGGGGGATTCAGATAGAATGAGGTCTTTTAAATTGGACTTTGCTTTGACCAATTCATGGTCTAAACCGAAAGTCAAATAGAAAGTCAAATTGTTTGACTTTTGGCTGAAAATAGCCAAAAGCAATGAAAAAGACTAAGGATGAGAACTTACTTGTGTTTAGGAACACCTAAGATCTCAGAGAACTCAGTAGGAGGCTTCCTTTTGATCAGGAAACAAACTCCAAGAGTGTGGGAGGTGAAAAGAAAGAAATGAGCAAGGGTGAAGGTTGAATGATGGACCTATTTATAGTTGAGGATGATCAAGGAGATCATTACAGGTGTTAGGGCTTGTTCTATGATCATTCCAGGTGTTTAGGGAGGTGTCAAGACTAGGGGAAGTGTGGCAATTTTGAAAGATTAGTGTCCAAGGAAGTAAACAAGAAGCGGCTAAGTTTCTGCTGAGCTAGGGGGTCCTTACGGACCGTAAGGGTTATGGGCTTACGGTCCATAAGCCCTTTAGCTGGCAGCAACTTTTGAAAATTGGCAGAACAGGCCCCTGAACTCGTTTCATCGCGTTTTTGGCACTTTTAACACCCGTTAACCTGATTTTTATTTTTATAAGGACGATAAAGCTTAGGGAACTTGAAATATGTCCAAAAATGTCCCGGGCGTCGATTCGTTCGGTCGTACGGCTGCGGTTTTCAGTTAATTACGATGAAAATCGTAACGAACGCGCAAATGACCGTAAATGCGTAACGAATGCTCTTTTTGCATTCCAATCACTAAAATACAAGATTTTAATGATTACAAAAATTTTTGGGTGTACGTACATGTTCCTCATTAAGAAATACGCGTAACGGCATAGTTTAGCAGATTTTGCAAAATAGCCCCTGAAGTTGAATAAGTATGTTTTTGCCATACGGAACCCTTTAAAACTTATTTCTAAGTTATGTATAGGATATTTAGGGTATGTTTAGCTTATGTCATGTTCCAGAGTATACGTTATCTTAAACTGATTACATTTGCGTAACAGCTTGTGATTTCACTTCAAGAAGCGATTCGAAAGATCGAAATTGTACAAGGACTGAATTGTGTGAATGTCACATGTAATTATACAATTCTCGAGAATGAAACACAAGATCTCATTGGATTCAAAATTGTTCGGAATTGTATGATGGTCGTAAAGGCATAAATGTTACAGTCTCCCCTACTTTAGGAAATTTCGTCCCGAAATTTAAATTAGAGGAAACTTGTGAAAACAGATGTGAGTGTATCGCTTTCAAATGATCCTACATTCCCTGAGCAAATCTCTAGGCCACGTTTGGATTTTTAGCGAACATTTTTAATTGTACTCTTCTATTGTTTGTATGAATGAGTTCAGATTTGAAATTCTAAACTTCGGTCTAATAAGTAGGTGTACCACACCTTCGATTGTACTGAGCCTCCGAAGAGAGCCATGTAAATGTCAAAGTGAAATTCTTGTTTGTACAAGAACTAAAAAGAGCGTGAACTTGAAATGGAGTCGGATTTCCAAAAAATGAACAGGAGAACGTTTATAGAGGTTTCCCATGAAGACTAGTATAGGAAACTTGTGTGTGCTCGAATTTGGAGTCAGAGAGTGAAAGATTAAAACAACATTGGTCAAGGTCCAGAACTTCTAGTAACTTAAATAATGCCACGCTTGCAATGTAATAAAGAACACTTATATATAGGAAGTACAAGTGGCGTATCCACCATGCCCTTATTACATTGTTCCCATTTTGTTTATTCTTATTACTATAGGTTCTTACACATGACAAAACTAGTTGTGGTTTCTATGCACTAAATTTTTTAATTATGTATGCATCCGTAATTACACAATTCCTTGCATAGTCCGCACAGTTCATTTTGTGATGTGTAGCAGAAAAATCAAACAAATAAACATATAATGACTCGTCTTAGACCAAAAAAGTGCCTTTTTAACTAGATCAATGAATAATCTTTTTAAATAGACACTAAAGAGTCTTTTAACTAGATTATCACATGATCTCTTTAATTAGAATAGTACTTTGGAATCCAAGGATCTAACTATTTGCATAGAAAAGCCCTTAAGGATTGAAGATAGTACTTTGGATATCCTTCTAAGGATCTAGCATAGGAAAATATGGAAGGTTCTATAAGGATTTGGATTGTAATTGTTTTGAATCAAATAACCATTAACTTCTACATACGAATTAAAGCACACAAAGAATCCAATCAAGGACTCCGGATTGCACTTTAATCATCCACAAGGATCTAACTATGAATATAGGAAGATCCTATAAGGATTTGGGATTTGTATAGCGAAAATGTTTTGGAAATCATGTATAGATGTACTACAAAATCAAAGTATGTGTAATGTCATGAAAATACAAAGTAGTCATAGGCACATCGACATATTGCATAAGTCCAATTAACGACTTATGAAAAGTACCCTTAGGTATCTGTGACATCCCGGTTTTTCGGATAACTTAAACGCAATACTTGTCGAATAAATTATGTGCTACGTATTAAACGTTTATAAGTTGGTGCGTTATTATGTGATATCCGAGTTCGTGTTTTATGTTAGTTATAATGTATAGACGTAGTAAATAAACAAATGAATCAAGCCGAACCGCGACACGAGCCGGCCTCTTTTCTTGCGACTCAAGGAAATAAACTTGGGGATCAAGTTTTAAACCCAAACCATCCGGTCGCGAGCAAACAACCCAAACCGACCCACCCAAGTCCCTTCGGCCGGGAGAACAAACCCAAACCGCAACCCATTCCCTTCATCTCTTGCGCCTATATATACAAACACATGCATGCTTCCTTCACAACACAAAAACCCTAATATCTAAAAAGCCGACGGCAGCCTTGATACACTCCCTTCGGTCGCGAGCAGCCCTCCTTTCAGTCCCTCGACCGCAAGCAGCTTGTTACAACTCCATCTTCATCCTCGGTCGCGATTCTTTTGATCATTGGTTCCTCATCTCACTCACGGCTCATTGATCTTGTTATTAAAGGTTAGGATTATAATTGTTTGCAAGATCATATTCGGATTATATGTTTGAATGTAAGGTTATGTTAGCCGATTTATTGATGATGTTTGCAAGTTGATGTTTGTTCGAAATCTGGAATCATAGGCTGTGTTTTGTTTATAAAAACTAGAGATATTGATTAGGGTTTGCATGGATATGATATATGTATTGATCTATGATTGGAAAAATCAGTTCTTGATCGCCTAGGTTCATTGTATCGACGGTTATTGCGAATTAGTTGTGATAAAATGCTGAAACAGGTTGCTGAATGATAGTTACAGCCGACTTCAACTGGCTGTAACTCGGTCATTAGTTGTCGAAAAACGGATTTTCTGAAGTCAAAAACGTAGAGATTTGAATAACGAATCTAATGGCACTGGATTCATATTTTTCTGAAGTCGTTTGATATTTTTAAGTGGCCAATTAAGTTCAGTAACTAAAGCTGTGAAAATCCTGAAATTTTGTTAGTTGTTTATCGAGTTGGATTTTAAAATCTGTAGGGAGTCGAGTCATGACATTGGTACAGAAACTAGGTATAGAAATTTCCGGGCAACTCCCACAGGAATTTTGTTAATTGGACGATCAGTGATTTTTAAATAAATTCTTCCGTGGACCACAGTCAGAAAGCGACGAATCTGACTGCAGCCTAGTATATTAATATTTATGGTTAATTGGTAAAGTATTAGATCTTGAAAAATTTATATAAATTTCTACAGTATAGTTGTCACCTGCTGTAAAATAATTGGAATTTTTGGAACGTTGGAACTATTATATAAAAATCCTAGAAAATAGCCGAATTATGAGTATGTAAGCTGAAACTTGATAACTTGTGAATGTGTGCACCAAAGTGTTGCATGGATTGGATTATGTTCATGATAAATTGTTTGATTACTATGTTCACATGAGGATACTTGCATGCATGTTTGAGTGTTAGGAATTTTGATTGTGTGTATCACTTTGTGCGTAAATTATGTGTAGAATTTGTATTGGTGTGTTCACACACTGACTTGAAATCAATTGGTTTATTAGGACGCAATTAGCGGTCCCATCATTTGCAACTTCTGTATTACACTAACCGAGCAACTAAAGGTGAGTTCACGGCCCCTAACTTTATCCGGTTTTTAAACAACAGGGGGAGAAACATGTATACACTCTTCAAACTCAATCTCTTTACGTTATACGAAATTAACGTCACATAACTATTCGGTAACTAAGTTGATGTTAATGTAACGTTATGGTCACTAAGCAGCTATATCACATAAGTCCTCGACAATCTCTCGGATCGTTAGTATTGGGTTTAAATAGCGGGGAAATTATAAGTAGTACTACTGGGCCCGACAAGCCCCATCCGAGCTAGTCGCGCTAGCCGACCGGGTATGGTCAACGGGTGAATAATTTGGCCTAACTTCGCCATGGTCAGTAATAGGCCTGGCAACACGGAGGCACAACAGTCAGCTTCGATCGCGAACACTTATGTGACATAACTTTAGGCTAGCTACCTATATATGTTAACATTGAACTTAATTACGAATCAACTATATTATCCCGGGTTGGGGATAATGGAAACAACAACTATATTATCCCGGGTTAGGGATAATGGAAACAACAACTTTATTATTCCGGGTTTGGAATAATGGAACCAACATCATTATTATTCCGGTTAAGGAATAATGGAACTATCGGTATTATTCCGGGTTGGGAATAATGGAACTAAATCGTTATCCCGGGTTAGGGATAACGGGGGAAACAAACTCATAACCGAACAAACGAATTTATGAAAACCTGTGAACTCACTCATCTTTATTGTTGACACTTGTTTCTTTACATGTTTCTCAGGACGCTAGGAGCTCTAGGTGCACTCACTTGCATTGATCAAGACATCTTTTATCTTGTCTCATTTACAAACATTGTTTTGGGTTTTTCTTTGGTTTTGGCGTTTATGTTGGCGCCCGTTCCTTTACTTTACTTTATGCTTCCGCTCAACTTTAAAAACTAATGCTTCCGCTAAACATTGGTAACTAATTAAGACAATATAAAATCTACGACAAATGATTTTTGAAAACGTATTATCAAATCATATAGAGTCGTTCGACGTACTAGTGTTTCAGATTCTGGTTTGTTCACACGCCTCGCGGTAAAACTCCGCAAGTGGAAATTGAGGGTGTGACAGATTAGTATCAGAGCCACTAGCTATAGAGAACCAGGTTTGCATTAGAAGTAGACCTAAACTATAGCTGAATACACGACACTAGACGTAGTTTGGCACCGAACTGTTATATCTTGTTATGCGATGTACCACAACTGTGTTATGTAGATTATGACTTCATAATAAGAAATGAAAACAACTCGTAACTAACTACACAACCTAACAGGCAATGTCATCATCATCATGATCATCATCATCATCATCCGACAAACTTACTCCACCAAGAGCGCCAGGAAAGGCACCTATGGTGGAACCCTTACCATCTTATGGCATGGAGACACGCTCAGCTGCGAGGAAAAGGCTCGCTCTGGGGGAGGATTCGTCATCACGCCCAACCATCGCTGTGCTGGTTGAACCGGTTAACTCGGTAGAAGTAGGGAATGACCTACTTAGAAATATGATACAGAAACAACAAGAACAATTAGAAAGAATGTAGGAAACCATCCTAGCACAGGGATGGATGATCCGACAACTGACAGGTAAAACTGGCTCGCTCGAGGAAGAGCAACGTACGAGTAAGATAGCTCGTAACACTTTAGCCAGAGATCTGCGTGCTGAGCAGATAAGAGCCGACTGGCTCGAAGACAGAGTCCTGGAATCTAGTTGGAGAATTCAGGAGCTAGAGCAAAATCAAGAACCTGCAACAGCACCGACCCTTCCAGTGCCGGTAGAGGAGGACCCGGAAGAGGATCCAGAGGAGGATCCTGAAGAGGATCCAGAAGAGGATCCAGAGGAGGATCCAGAGGAGGATCCGGAGGAGGACCCAGCTGTAGAAGCCGGAAATGCCGCGCAGGATGACGGCAACGATAGTGATCTGGGGGATGGAGACGTAGACGACTAACACGTCTCGCTTATTTTATTTACTTTCCTTCAGTCTATTTATTTTCCCACTTATGTTCAAACTTGAAACTTTATAGTAAACTGATACGTTTGGTTGGCACTTTGTAAGACGTTGAAACTTTATTTAATCAAGTACTTCTTTTGACTATTTAATATATTTGAGCTGACATAACTTAAGAATTATTAAAGTACGAAGTAGGATAACTATATTGGATATATAGACTTATCGGGGTGTGTTTATGTTGTCTTTCGAAGATCTAAATGGCAACTGGACGACGCGGAAACCTTAACATGACGCCCGAAGAACTAGCTGCAATGATTCAAGAGCACGTGAACGCAGCTCTAGCGGGTGTTCAGAACCAACCGGCAGGTAACCATTATTAAATTTTCAGGAGAAAATCTAATAGTTGGGCTAGTAGAATACCTCGCTGACTACCTGTCCTCTGTCAGCAGGAGGGGGATTTAACCCCTACAAGATGTTCCTCGACGCGAAACCAAGCAAATTCTCGGGGGCAGAAGGACCCATAGGACTGGTCCGCTGGATCGAAAAATCTGAATCAGTATTTGAAATGTGCAACAGTCTGGAGGCCAACAAGGTCAAGTATGCAGCCTCAACACTGGAAGATGGGGCACTAACTTGGTGGAATGCACAAGTCCAAACGCGTGGACTTATTGCTGCAAATGCAATGGCCTGGGCCGAGTTTAAGGCCCTAATCAAAGAAGAGTACTGTCCGCGAGACAGAGTTCAACAGTTGGAGCAAGCCTTATGGAACCACAAGATGGTGGGATCTGAAATCGAAGCATACACAGCGAAACATCACGACTTGGTATTTCTATGTCCCGATCTGGCTAACACTGTGGAAAAACGACTCGAGTTTTACCTTGGGGGTCTGGTTCCGGAGATTCAGGGTATGGTAATGGCTAGTAACCCTGCAACTGAACATCAAGCAATCCGATTGGCGCACAAACTCACCGATAAGGCGGTGGAACAAAAGAAGTTGCCAACTCGGGGTACAACTGAAGTTGCCCCTGATAATAAAAGAAAGTTTGAAGACTCGTCTGTTCGACAGTCTTCGTCATCCCAGCCACAACAGGGGAACCGGAAACGGTTCAATCATTACAACAGCCACCGGGGTCACCAAAATCAGCCCACCAACAACAACAACAACCAGAACGCAAGCGGCTATGTAGGTCGAAAGCCGCAGTACAATCGCTGTAATCTTCATCATCACGGCCCTTGTGCCGGGAATCGCTGCCAACGATGTGGCAAGGTGGGACATGCGGTAAAGGATTGTCGTGGGGAAATCATGTCCCGACAGAACCAAAATCAACCCCAAGGCCCACAACAGGGTGTTAACCGGGGATGCTATCAGTGTGGTAGCACTGCCCACTTCAAAAGAGACTGCCCACAGCTCCGTAACAACAACAACAATGGTGGGAACAACCACAACCACAATAACCACAACAACAACAATAATAACAACAATAATGGAAATGGTGGCACAGGAGGTGCCAAAGGTCGCGCATTTACATTGGGCCGCGGAGAGGCCAGAAACGACTCGAACGTGGTCACCGGTAAGTTTCCCCTTAATGAACATTTTGCTACTGTGCTTTTTGATACGGGTGCGGATAGGAGCTTTATATCTGAGTCTTTTAGGAAGAACCTAAATCTCACGCCTAAACCCTTAGAGACCCCTTATATCATAAAACTAGCCGATGGTAAATCTGTGGACGTGACCCATATAGTATCTGGCTGTCAACTCAAACTCGCGGGTCACACCTTTACCATTGATCTGATGACAACTACCCTGGGTAGTTTTGACGTGGTAGTCGGAATGGACTGGCTATCCGATGTCCGAGCTGAAGTTCTCTGCTTCGAAAAATCTATCCGTATTCCGCTCTCTAACGACGAAATCTTGACGGTGCAAGGCGAGAAGGCAGGCGCCGTCACAAACATCATCTCTTACATGCAACCGCAGAAGTATCTTCGGAGGAAGAACTCCTTCGCTTTACTCGCACTGGTTACCGAACAGCCTAAGGACGAGAAACGTATAGAAGATATCCCTGTCGTCCGTGATTTTTCCGATGTATTCCCAGAGGAATTACCTGGTCTTCCACCCCATCGACAATTGGAGTTTGAAATCGAATTGGCGAACCAAGCAACTCCTATCGCCAAGGCTCCATACCGCCTAGCTCCAGCCGAGCTGCAGGAGCTGTCTACCCAACTTCAGGAGCTGTTAGAAAAGGGATTTATCCGACCAAGCGCTTCGCCATGGGGAGCTCCAGTCCTTTTTGTCAAGAAGAAGGACGGGACCTTCCGCATGTGCATCGACTACAGGGAACTCAACAAGGTTACTGTCAAGAACCGATACCCGTTACCTCGCATCGACGATCTCTTCGACCAACTGCAAGGGTCAAGCTACTACTCCAAGATTGATCTACGGTCCGGTTACCACCATGATGATGTTTGCAAGTTGATGTTTGTTCGAAATCTGGAATCATAGGCTGTGTTTTGTTTATAAAAACTAGAGATATTGATTAGGGTTTGCATGGATATGATATATGTATTGATCTATGATTGGAAAAATCAGTTCTTGATCGCCTAGGTTCATTGTATCGACGGTTATTACGAATTAGTTGTGATAAAATGCTGAAACAGGTTGCTGAATGATAGTTACAGCCGACTTCAACTGGCTGTAACTCGGTCATTAGTTGTCGAAAAGACGGATTTTCTGAAGTCTAAAACGTAGAGATTTGAATAACGAATCTAATGGCGCTGGATTCATATTTTTCTGAAGTCGTTTGATATTTTTAAGTGGCCAATTAAGTTCAGTAACTAAAGCTGTGAAAATCCTGAAATTTTGTTAGTTGTTTATCGAGTTGGATTTTATAATCTGTAGGGAGTCGAATCATGAAATTTGTACAGCAACTAGGTATACAGCAACTAGGTATGGAAATTTCCGGGCAACTCCCACTGGAATTTTGTTAATTGGACGATCATATGATTTTTAAATAAATTCTTCCGTGGACTGCAGTCAGAAAGCGACGAATCTGACTGCAGCCTAGTATATTAATATTTATGGTTAATTGGTAAAGTATTAGGACTTGAAAAATTTATATAAATTTCTACAGTATAGTTGTCACCTGCTGTAAAATAATTGGAATTTTTGGAACGTTGGAACTATTATATAAAAATCCTAGAAAACAGCCGAATTATGAGTATGTAAGCTGAAACTTGATAACTTGTGAATGTGTGCACCAAAGTGTTGCATGGATGGATTATGTTCATGATAAATTGTTTTGATTACTATGTTCACATGAGGATACTTGCATGCATGTTTGAGTGTTAGGAATTTTGATTGTGTGTATCACTTTGTGCGTAAATTATGTGTAGAATTTGTATTGGTGTGTTCACACACTGACTTGAAATCAATTGGTTTATTAGGACGCAATTAGCGGTCCCATCATTTGCAACTTCTGTGTTACACTAACCGAGCAACTAAAGGTGAGTTCACGGCCCCTAACTTTATCCGGTTTTTAAACAACAGAGGGAGAAACATGTATACACTCTTCAAACTCAATCTTTTTACGTTATACGAAATTAACGTAACATAACTATTCGGTAACTAAGTTGATGTTAATGTAACGTTATGGTCACTAAGCAGCTATATCACATAAGTCCTCGACAATCTCTCGGATCGTTAGTATTGGGTTTAAATAGCGGGGAAATTATAAGTAGTACTACTGGGCCCGACAAGCCCCATCCGAGCTAGTCGCGCTAGCCGACCGGGTATGGTCAACGGGTGAATATATTGGCCTAACTTCGCCATGGTCAGTGATAGGCCTGGCAACACGGAGGCACAACAGTCAGCTTCGATCGCGAACACTTACGTGACATAACTTTAGGCTAGCTACCTATATATGTTAACATTGAACTTAATTACGAATCAACTATATTATCCCGGGTTGGGGATAATGGAAACAACAACTATATTATCCCGGGTTAGGGATAATGGAAACAACAACTTTATTATTCCGGGTTTGGAATAATGGAACCAACATCATTATTATTCCGGTTAAGGAATAATGGAACTATCGGTATTATTCCGGGTTGGGAATAATGGAACTAAATCGTTATCCCGGGTTAGGGATAACGGGGGAAACAAACTCATAACCGAACAAACGAATTTATGAAAACCTGTGAACTCACTCATCTTTAATGTTGACACTTGTTTCTTTACATGTTTCTCAGGACGCTAGGAGCTCTAGGTGCACTCACTTGCATTGATCAAGACATCTTTTATCGAGTCTCATTTACAAACATTGTTTTGGGTTTTTCTTTGGTTTTGGCGTTTATGTTGGCGCCCGTTCCTTTACTTTACTTTATGCTTCCGCTCAACTTTAAAAACTAATGCTTCCGCTAAACATTGGTAACTAATTAAGACAATATAAAATCTACGACAAATGATTTTTGAAAACGTATTATCAAATCATATAGAGTCGTTCGACGTACTAGTGTTTCAGATTCTGGTTTGTTCACACGCCTCACGGTAAAACTCCGCAAGTGGAAATTGAGGGTGTGACAGTATCCAACCAAGGATTTAAAGTGGTACTTCGAGTATTTGTTAAGAGTTATGACTTGTACCTTGTACTTTGTTTCTTACAAGAAACGAGTACATAGGATTTTTATGGAGATCGTGAGGGATCACAAAATAGAAGAAACTAGGAGAGTAGTTTGATTTGCAAGGAACCATATCCTTGGTGTTGGTATTGTAGAGGTATGTCACACATACACGTAATCATACTAGTTTTGTAAATAAATTTGGAATAACAATATTATTTATAAACCACCGAAATGTTTCAAGATTTTTGGATATTACAAAGTGAAAATGTAAAACGTTCACAGCTGCATCATCATTAGTACGAGTCTCGTTAGCATCTATGTTAAATGCTCATCCACGGGCTGGATTTACATTAACAAGCTTCGGGCAATTATTTCAATAGTGAGTAAGATCACCACAGTTGTAGCACGATCCAGGTGGATATGGTGCTTGAGCAGTAGCAGGGTTTGCATTTGCTTGATTTTGGGTGTTTGTAGAAAAACGACATGCATTGACCAAATGTCCCAATCGTCCACAGTGGGTACATTTGTGACATGGTATTTTATTTAGATGATGACGATTGCATTTTTTGCACAGAGGTGCGGTGCCGGCATAAGTTTTCCAAGCACGAGGCTATGCTGGTTGGTTTGGAGCAACTTGATCGTTCTGACAACTATAGCGAAGTTTTGTGAAGCCTTACGCTTCTTTGACTTGTTAGAGGATTCAGTCTGGTTTTCCTTTGGTTTTTTCTTGGGTAATCTTGTCCGATGGTTTCTTGTCGCCTTTACGAAAAAGTTTACCCTTCTTGATTTGAGATTTAGTCAGGGTAGCGGATAGCTCAATGGCCTGTCTAACTGTAGCGGGATTGCTACCAGTGACTATGTCCTGAATTGGGTCAGGGAGGCCATCAATGTACTTTTCAATTGCCTTATCCAAAGGCGAATCACGGTAGGACATAACAGACTTAGTTCCTCATAATGATCAGTGTAGGCTCGATGTTCACCACTATCTTGTTTCAAATCGTGGAATTCGTTCTCAAGTGCCCTCTATTCATGACGTGGGCAGAACTCTTTCATCATAAGAGCTCTAAGCTCTTCCCATGTCTAAGCCAGTGCTACGTCAGCACCTCTATCCCTCATAATCCCGTTCCACCATGTGAGTGCTCTCTTTTGGAAAACACTCGAAGCAAACTCTACTTTTCACTCGTTCGAACACTGAACATGGCGGAAAGTGCTTTCGATACTCTCAAACCATTGTAGGAGCCCAGTAGCTCCCTCAGACCCAGTGAAGTTGAGTGGTTTCGCCGAGTTAAATTGTTTAGAGTCACACGGAGTATGTGCATTGTTGTTGTTACTGTTTTGATAAGCTTGATTAAGTTGGGACACAAGGTTTGGGAGTACAGCAGCCATTTGCTGAGTGATTAAAGTCGTCATTTCGGCGTCTTGAGTAGCGTTGCAACAAGGAGGCATTCTAAAAGAGAAAGGGAATCATGAAAGAAATCGAGTGAGATTGATATTGGATAGTCAAAATGAATTGTTAAAAATATCGATGAAGTATAAGGATTGTGATCATTTGTTCGTTACTTAAAACAAACAAACGACACAATGATAAATCAAAGTAAATGGGTTTTTATAATGTATCGCGAAGACATGCTTTAACCTATAAGTGAATACTCACCCAAGAGTTTCTAGGTAAGAGTGTCTGGTCCGATAATGCGGATTTGTACGAACACTCTAGCCTTAGACAGAAAATTCAGGGTACATGCATTCACCCTTCCAGATTGCATGTGTTCACATTATTAAAGTCCAAACTTTGACGAGATTTTAAAAACTTTGAAGGCATAAACCCCAAAACAAATCATCCAAGGATAGATGGTTTCTTGTGTAATTTTAGAAAAAAAATTGACTTTCGAAAGATGTATTATGTTCTGTTTTTGGTAATCACCTAAGGATAGGTGATCGTAGTGTCTTAGAAATCTAAACGCAAGTAAACTAGCGTCGAGGTCCTAGGAAGGTTATAGACTACGTCAAAGCATTACTAATAACCTAATTCCCTATAACCAGTGCTCTGATACCAATCTGTAACACCCCAAATCATGTAAAACAACATGCGGCGGAAACACATGGGGAGTCACATTACAAATTGTCTCAACACATGGTATTTAAAGTTTTGTTTTATTGATTTATCGAATTACATTGTCTTGGAATATCGGAAATGAAATACAATTAAATTGTCTTTCAAATTTTAAAGTCGCTAAGGCCCGAGTCCATCCTATATGTAGCATGCAGCGACAATCATCATGTAAATAAACCTGAAACATATGTAAAAATCGGTACGTCAGCGTAAAAATGCCTGTGAGTAACATAGGTTTTCTTATGCAGATTCATGGCTTTGGATTTTTTAAAAGAGAACATATATTTTCAAAAATAGCCATGAATCCTCGCAAAAAAATTAGTATTTAGAATACTTTGCCTTTTTGATAAAAAGAGTTTGTAGTATATACGAGATATACTATGGTTTTGAAATAACAATATAGATAGTATATCAAACTATATACCTTATTTTCAAAATAGTTGAATTACTAATATATTAAAATATACTTTTGAAAAGCTAGATTTGGTAGTATATAAAATGTTCTTTGGTTTGAGAACAAGTGAATCGGTAGTATATCAAAATATACTTTGGTAAACAATAAGAGTATCGATAGTATATCAAAATATACTTTTGTTTAAGAACAAGAGATTCGGTAGTATATCACACTATGCTTTGGTAAATAATCACATTGATAGCATATCAAACTATGCTTTGGAAGTATATCGAGATATACTTAATTGTGATTTGGTAGTATATCAAAATATACTTTGGTTTAGGGAAATCAATAAAAGATAAGTTTTTATGGTTTAATTAGAAAACCTTTGTAAAACATACATTGTGGTCGTTTGGCAATACATTCAAACCTGAGTATATCAAACTATACTTTGGTGACTATAGATTTACCATGAAGGCAAAATCTATTTGGTTTAAACTTGGTTTCTGACATTCCATACAACAGGAATGGGGTGTCAAATCCTATAGCGCCATATCGTACTAGCAATCGGCTTGATCATTGGTAATGAATGTATAAAAGAAATACGCACCAACAATAGTATCACAAACTTTGAAAATCATTGTTTTAGCCATAGGTAACAGTTTCGATTCGTTATAGGATAAGTATAACGTACACGAAATCGTATAGCTTTGAAATCGTGAAAAAGTGAGTAGGCACATATGAATCACCACAAAACATTTGAAAAAATTAAAGAGGGGAACTATGTACTCACTTTGGATTGCGTATACGCCTTGTTTGAATGTGTAAACAAAGCCCAAAAGATAAAGGAATCAAGTTTGTCCTAACATCGGGTAATTATGTTAATGTACGGCACGTAATCGGGAGATTCGGATAGGATGAGGTCTTGTAAGCCACATGAGTGTTGGAACTCATATGAAATGGCTTATCAAGGTCAACATTCTGATTTGGAATGAATCCTAAGTGCTTTAGACCCGTTATGACCCGTTAAGGAAGTTTACGCTACTTTAACGTGTCATTTGCGTAAATACATGATCGGGTGGTTAGATATGTGTTATGATAAGTCTTATATGCCAAAATAAGTTTAATATGATTGCAACACCAGTTTATAAGTTAAAACATTGGTCACATATGCTTAAAGTTGATTTATGTGCAAAAAAAAGGTATTTTGGTCATTTATAAAAGTCTAACTAGTGACTTAACATAATATTAACCTAACGATGTGACCATAAGGTATAACCTCAGAGGGTTATTCCCTATACGACTATGGTCACAAATAGGTGTTTAGTCAGATCCTAAGATTGACCAAACTGGTCGGATTCGAAAGTCAAAGCGGTGGTCAAAACCACTCGACTTAGGACCCTAAATAAGCAATAAACTAAAAGTGACGAGTTAAACATGTTTAACTAAGTTAGAAAACTGATTTGATATCAAAACAATGGGTTTTGATAACCGAAAATAGTTCCGTCGTATAATGCGCACTTTGCGCATTATTGACCGAAACTTTGACTCGTCACTACGACTAGGAAACGTGGTAATCTGTAGGCATGATCGCTAAGGATCATAACCATCGTGATTACGATCACGTTGCAAAGTTCAATTGGACTTTTCTTTGACCAATTCATGGTCTAAACTGGTTTGTCAAAAAGAAAGTCAAACTATTTGACTTTTGGCTTAAATTAGCCAAAAGCAATGAAAAAGACTAAGGATGAGAACTTACTTGTGTTTAGGAACACCTAAGATCTCAGAGAACTCAGTAGGAGGCTTCCTTTTGATTAGGAAACAAACTCCAAGAGTGTGGGAGTTGAAAAGAAAGAAATGAGCAAGTGTGAAGGTTCAATGATGGACCTATTTATAGTTGAGGATGATCAAGGAGATCATTACAGGTGTTAGGGCTTGTTCTAGGACCATTCCAGGTGTTTAGGGAGGTGTCAAGACCAGGGGAAGTGTGGCAACTTCGAAAGATTAGTGTCCAAGGATGTAAAAAAGAAGCTGTCAAGTTTCTACTAAGCTAGGGGGTCCGTACGGACCATAAGGGTTATGGGCTTACGGTCCGTAAGCCCTTTAGCTGGCAGCAACTTTTGAAAATTGGCAGAACAAGCCCCTCAACTCGTTTCGCGCGTTTTTTGCACTTTTAACAACCGTTAACCTAATTTTTAAGCTTTATAAGGAAGATAAAGCTTAGAGAACTTGAAATATGTCCAAAAATGTCTCGGGTGTCGATTCGTTCAGTCATACAGTTGCGGTTTTCGGTTAATTACGACGAAAATCGTAACGAACATGCAAATGACCGTAAATGCGTAACGAATGATATTTTTGCATTCCAATCACTAAAATACAAGATTTTAATGATTACAAAAATTTTTGGGTGTACGTACATGTTTCACATTAAGAAATACGCGTAACGCCATAGTTTCGCAGAATTTGCAAAATAGCCCCTGAAGTTGAATTAGTATGTTGTTGCCATACCGAACCCTTCAAAACTTATTTCTAAGTTATGTAAAGGATATTTAGGGTATCTTTAGTTTATGTCATTGTTCCGGAGTGTACGTTACGTTAAACTGATTACATTTGCGTAACAGCTTGCGATTTCACTTCAAGAAGCGATTCGAAAGATCGAAATTGTACAAGGACTGAAAAGTGTGAATGTCACATGTAATTATACAATTCTTGGGAATGAAACACAAGATCTCATCGGATTCGAAATTGTTCGGAATTGTATGATGGTCGTAAAGGCACAAATGTTACATACAGGAATGCACTTTGTTGTCCATTTGAAACGCTTTGATGTTGTGGTTAGCAACTAAAGCTAAGAACAGTCTGATGGCTTCTAAACTTGTTACAGAAGCAAAGGTTTCATCATAGTCAACGCCTTCTTCCTGTCTGTAGCCTTGAACCACGAGCCTTGCTTTGTTCTTCACAACAATACCCCTTTCATCTGTTTTTTTCTTGAAGACCCACTTTGTGCCAATTGGACTGACATCCTTAGGTAGTGGTACAAGTTCCCAAACTTTTTTTCTTTTAAACTGAAGGAGCTCCTCTTGCATAGGTTCTACCCAACTTTGTCTTTTAGGGCCTCTTGATACTTGACAGGTTGTGTGAGTGATAGAAAGCCAACAAACAGGCAAATGTTTTGGGATTGGCTTCTTGTGAGCATTCCCTCATTTATGTTGCCAATAACTTGATCCAATGGATGGCTTTTGAGGAAAATCAAATCACCTTGATATGGAACAATTGCATTTTGAGGTGAAGCTTGCAAATGTGTATCATCTAGGCTAACCTCTGCTGGTGAATTTGATGGTCCAGCCTTAGACTGGAATGGAGGTGGTGGTATAGGTGGTATTGATCTGAGAGTTTGTTGATTTTTATCCACATTTTATGGACTTTTATAATAGTATTTTGATTTTGAGAGCAAGCAGAGGATTGGGTATTAACCACTGTTGAACCAACAGAGTTTTCACCATTGTTACTAACATCTGCTCCTCTTCATAAAGGACTGATCTTGAAGTTTGGAAGTATGCAATCATATCCTTGCTCTTATGATGATGATTGTGGTGTACCTGCAGAGTTAGTCTTGACAGAAACATCTTCAAATGTAAATTTATCTAAATCAAACAGTTCAGCAGGATTTTCTGGGATTTTCAAAGATGAAAGTTCATTGAACTTCAGATTCAGAGTTTCTTTAGCACACTTAGTCCTAGAGTTAAAAACTCTGTAGGCTTTGGAAGTAGTTGAGTATCCCAGAAAATAACCATAATCAACTTTGGCTGCAAACTTAGAGATAGAATCTTTTAAGTTCAAAATGAAATAAGGACAGCCAAAAACTTTGAAATAAGAGATCAGAGGTTTGATTTTGTAAATCAATTCATACGCAATCTTTTGATGCCTGGGGTTAGTCATAACTCTGTTCTGAACATAGCAAGCAGTGTTTACAGCCTCTGCCCAAAAAAACAAGGGTAAACCAGAGTCTGCTAGCATAGTTCTTGCAAATTCAACCAGAGTTCTATTTTTCCTTTCAACCACCCCATCTTGTTCTGGAGTTCTTGGGACACTAAATTGCCTAGCAATCCCTTTTGACTCACACAAGGCATCCAACTCCTTGTTTCTAAACTCTGCCCCATTGTCACTCCTAAAGATTTTTATAGGAAGGTCATATTGCTTTTCAACTTGTTTGATAAAATTTTGCAATATACCAGCAGTTTCATCGTTGGAGTGTAAAAAGAATGTCCATGTAAACCTTGAAAAATCATCAACTATGACTAAACGAATATTTCTTCATTAAACTCATGATTTTTATAGGGCCAAACAAATCCATGTGTAGTAATTGTAAACATTGGGTTGTTTTAGACTCTTCAATTGACTTGTAAGAACTTTTATGTTGCTTACCTTTTAAATAGGAAACGCAATGTTCTTCATAAGTAAATTGTTTTTGTGGTAAACCTCTGACAAGACAATTTTTAGAGAGTGTGGTGATTGTTTTCAGATTTGTGTGCCCAAGTCTCCTATGCCATAACTCTGTCTCTTTGCTGGAAGCAACTGAGAACATGCATGCACTAGACATAGGGTTATCTTTCAAAATATCAACCACATACACATCGCCACTCCTATGAGAAAAAAGTTGTGCTTTGCTCTCAGGAATGATTTGATCAATCTTTTTGACAACCTCTGGTCCTATAATTTGACATATTTCCTATATAAAGAACGATCCATATCCTTTATCACTCATTTGTGAGACACTCAAAAGATTGAATTTTAGATTGTCAATTAAGTTAACATTTTCAAATTTGAGATTTCCAGCCTGAACACATCCTGACCCCAACACCTTCCCTTTTGAATTGATACCAAAGGATATATCACCCCTCCATGAGCCAAGAAATCCTTGAGAAGGGCTTTACATCCTGTCATGTGCCTGGAGCCTCCACTATCTACATACCATAAACTATCAAGGCAAGTAGAAGCTCCTTGCACATAGGTAAACAATTAGTTTAGATAAGATTCCAATGCTAGAAGGGCTTTGGATGGGGTTACAGATTGTCCATTCTCAAATCCAGGAATATGGTTAGTGGTTTGAGTTTTGCTTTGTATCCACTTTTGTGAACCATTCCTTGTCATATGTTGGTAACATAAGGATATATGTTCACTTTGGGCTTTGAAGGTTTTTTGTAACCTTCATAACTCAAATGAATCTTTTTAATAAACAGGTTGTCCGTATCCCCTTGGGTACTTGTTTGCAGGTGGAGCATCTGTCACTTGTACCTTTCTGGGAACAGAGGTTTTGTTCAATGCTTTTGTGACAGATGTTTCAACAAGTTCTAAGGTCTGCTTAGATTTATTTCTAGCAGAGCTTGAACTTTCTTTCTCTAGAGCTTTTGCTTTGATCTCTTTTACCTTTTGATCATAGGTTTGAAGATAGACACACTCATGAGTTAAATGATTTGTTTTACCACGCAAAAAACATTTTGAATCATTTGGGATCACATGTGTTCTGTTTATGTCATATGCTTTTAAAAGAAAACGGTTTTCAGTGACATGATTTCTTTTGTTGCAAAATTCACAGAACATATTTGATCTTTTCCCTTTTCTTTTATCTGATATCTTCTCAGCAGATGTTGTAACCTCTGCTGGAAGATCTTTGATGGGAATGATTCTAGCCTTTGGTGCTTTGACACCTTCAATGGTTGAGAAATCCATTGCCTTGAAATTTTCCAGAATATCACATTCATCAAACCATGTGGGTTTGAATTGATATTTCTCAATTTCTTTAAAAGTTGATGATCCTTCATTTTTTTTTCAGAGAAATTTTGTTACCATTTTTATCAGTGATTTTTATCTCATTTCTAGCCAAATTTTTAGGAACCACTTCAACCTTTTCAAAATCAATTTTTGTAACATTTTCAAAACCTTTAGAAGATTCTACCCATTTTTCACATGTGATCTGGGTAGCTTCTAACTCCTTTTTGCAAACTTAGTATTTATCTACCATAGTTTGGAGTTGGTCCTTGGTTATGCTGACTTCATGCTTCAGGCTACTTATCTTAGAATCTTTTGAAATCAATTTTGTTTTCAACTCTTTGATAAGTTTTTCAAAGTTGAGTTCATTTTCTAAGATTTTGTTCCTAAAGTTTTCATTAACCTGTTTAATATTAGCAAAAGCTATTATACATTTTTCTGAACAGAAATCCTTAAGGATCTGAGGTGATACCTTGGAAGTAGCTATGAGAGCACAATCACAATCTTCTTCACACACTTTTGTATCCCATGGGTCAGATAGAGAAGCTTTTTCTTCATCAACAGTGTTTTGTGGAACCACTGGTGTAACCACTGCTTCATCACAACTTTGAACCATATCAGTTTTTGACACTTGTTCCTCAGACTCATCACCTTCAACTACAGTCTCTAAGGCCATTAAATAAGTATTTTCATTTTCAAAATCATTTTTAGCCATTAGAGCAAAGTTTTCATCAGATAAATCCTCAGGCAAACTACTCCAATCAACAGAGCCTTGTGTAAATAAGCTCTGTCGGTTAACCTCTGCAGAAGCAGTGTTTTGAGTAGTTTGAGTGACATGTGGCGCTTGTTGCACATGCACTTGAGGTGGTGCTTGGACATACTGATTCTATGGAGCAGGTGATTGGATGTAATGGACAGGAACAGTGGTAGCAGGATGTGCATAGTGAGCAGTGTTTTGCATTTGTGGTGTAGGGGTATGATGGGAATAATGAGCAGTGCTTTGAGTTCTAGGGCCTGGGTGAGTCACAATTGGACCTGCAGTTTGAGATCTACATTCCCTAGCAAAGTGTCCTAACCTATTGCACTTATAACATTTAATTTTTTATTTATCCAATCCCACTTTTAACCCCCCATGCAATCCAGGAAACTTTCTACCAGTCCTTTTGTAAAATATACTTGCTTAACATTCAGAAGTGCCAGCTGATGTAAAATATCCATTTCTTCCAGATCAGTAGGTTCAAAATGTTGTAAGTTATTCATTTCAAAAGACATATTGTTAGAGTTTTGGCTTTCTCCATTTGCAGCAAAAGCAAAATTGGGTGTGTAAGGATCAGATGTAAAATTGTGTCCAGAAGTTATATCAATACAATGATCATAAACCTGATCCTTTCCACTGTCAGAACCCTCTTCATGACTATAAAGAGCAGTGTTACCCAGAGTATAGTCGTCAGTTTCTTTCCCTTACTCTTGTAACTTCTTTTTCTGTCTCAACTCTCTCTCATATGTGAGGAGTTGACCATGAAGTTGAGTGAGGGTCATCTTTTTAAACCCAATAGATGTTCGAGTAACAGATGTTCAAACTGTTGTGTTAAGGACTCACCTTTTACGTGACAAAACGATTCATACTATTGATTCTGAACTTCTCAATTATTTTCAATCACCTCCTAAGTTCCACCGAATTATTCTTTCAGTGCATCCCACAACTCCTTTGCACTATTGCAGTGGAGTAGTCCAGCATAGATTTCATTAGGTAGTGCGGAAGCAACAATGCTAAACGCTTTTGCATCCAACTCTATTTTCTGGAAATCCTGCTCATAGTAGTTTTCAGGATTTTTTGGCACTTGAGTGTTGGGATCTTCTATGCTTGGTACCAATAGAATATGTGGTCCAAACACCACGGATCGCCAACATCCGGTGTTTTGCTGAGCTAAGATGTGACCCATCCGACGTTGCCATATGAAATATTCATTTCGTTTCAACATCGGTGGTTTGAACATA
Source organism: Scalesia atractyloides (assembly GCA_947069175.1). Taxonomy (NCBI): domain Eukaryota; kingdom Viridiplantae; phylum Streptophyta; class Magnoliopsida; order Asterales; family Asteraceae; genus Scalesia; species Scalesia atractyloides. The sequence continues at coordinate 36,771,719 of CAMTDV010000015.1, forward strand.
GATCCAATGTTGGAATCTAATGTGCTTTGAGACATTTCTGCTTGTTCACAACAGATTTGTGTTTTAAAAACTTTGAACGTAATAAAAATCTGTTTTCAAGTAAAACTATCAAACTAATTAGCAAGGAGAGCTGATCTTTCATATCAAATTAAATTTAATCAAATTTTGATTGACCAAGCTCTGATACCAATTGTTAGGATCTGAGTTAGATATACTTGTAGTTTTGTTTCTAATAATGGAAATATGATTGAATTGTAAAGTAAATGCAGCGGAATAAGATGGAAAACTTTTACTACAAGTAAAGGTCGTTTGTTTTCATCATCATCATGCTTTCAAGTTAAGAAACTTTGCATGTGATTCACACACTCCCCCTCAGCCAATTACAATAGTTTGATAGTATAGAAAACTCAGAGAAGATGATTGGAGAATGATCTTTTAATAGACAAGTTTACCTATTAAAATGCTTCACCTATTTATACTAACTATCTAACCACTGAGCATCTTTTGATGACGTCAGGGTTGATAGTTGCATTTAACAAACAAATAACTAACTAGAAACTCTGCTATCTATCATCTGATAGTGCAAAGCACTGTTACATTGATTATTAAACAAATAAAAGTAAAACACTCATCTCTATCCTCTGCATTTTGTTGTAGCAGATGATGTAAAGGTAGCAGACCTTAGGAAGACAGAGTTTAGGTGATCAGTTGTTGTAAGCTCTGATAGTTGGACCAATCCTCAGAGAGTGTATTTGACTTTGTATCATCTGTTCTTTTGCATAGGGTTCAATCCCAACAGAAAGTTCTGACTGAATCATGCTAAATCTGAAACTTGTATAGACATAAGTTTTAAGTGTTTTACAAAATCCCTAACATTTATCTTCGAAGCTTTCATCATCGGATAGTGCACTTACAACATAAAGTCACCATCTCGGGCTAGTTTGCTTCCATCTGAAAATTATTAGAAGGCTTAATGGCGATGAAAGTGGTAGCTAGAAATGGTGCCAGGAGTGGGGGAAGATGGTGGTGGTTGGTTGCGTTGAAGAAGGGAGTTAAAGTAATATTTACTGTTTTTAATATAGTATTTCTACTAATATGATATTTTAATTTTCTCGAGATAGCTTATAAAAGATAAAAATGTACTTCATTTAATGCTAAAAATGGATGATGTTAATGAATCGGTAAACGTGGTAAGATGTTGAAACCACAAAGACCTTATATAAAAAACCTCTTTAATCAAGTAATAAAACTAAGCAAAACCGAAAGAAAAAAATCACACTTTACTTTATCATCCATCGTTTTATACTTTTGAGCTAATTACAATTTGCCTCCCTGTGGTTTGGTTCACATTTGAATTTGCCTCCCGCTTATAAAAATTTTTGTACTTTACACGCGTAATGTCTGTACGTTGCAATTTGCACCCATGTGGTTTGTTTGACCATTTGACTTGTGGTTTTTTGTCCATTTGACTGAGGGTAAAATGGTAATCTCACCACCTGTTCTTCACTATAACCCCATAAATGCAGAGTTTAGAAAATCTCAGCCAATTGTAATGTCAATTTTGTATAATGTGACCAGTCTCAGCCAATCTACTAAATGCATACTTTGTATAATGCGAGCGAATTTCATAAATGCAAACTTTGTATATCTTCTTATTATTCGTCTCATGTCAATCTCATAAATGCAAACTTTGTACAATGCGACCTACCAAAATGACTTTAGAATATATGTAAATTTATGTTGGGTCGCCCTATAGTACTAAATGCACTGGGTCCGGTTTTTTCGCGTATTTGTGATTCGCTGAACGACTGCTAGTACAAGAATCGCACCGACGACATGTTACGAAGTCTCATCATTTTTGTTCGTTTCTTTCTTGGATTCTGTTGTTTGGGAGTTACCTAGGTGATCGGACGGTTATCGGAGAAGTGGATGTTGGTTGGAATATCTCTTGGTTGTCTGGTGAAAAAGGGCAGAGTTGAAGGTACGATAAAGTGCTATTGTGATTTTGACTGCAAAAAGTCAAAATTGAACAACAAAATTTTGGTTTGAATTCAATACTAGGGGATTATTTTAACATTCATCATCATCATCTATAGCTTTGTGTTTGTAAATTTTGGTGAATTCAAGTTCAAACCGGTGAATTGTCAAAGACGCCATTAATGGAGTCTATTTCAAAGTTTATTAATGGAGTCTATTTCAAAGTTTAAGGTCGATAAATGCATTCTCAAAATCAATTTCAAATCAATAAGTAATTTCGACTTCGACAGAAACAGATATCGGTGAATTATGAAGATCAACCGTCGAAATAAAAGCGGTCGGAGATAGTGGATGGGTTTAGTTTGATCTTGTTAGGGTTGTTCCTTGTTTACCAGAATTGGGGGTTCTATATCGCTACTCGTTTTACCGGCGTGGCAGTTCATCGCGGTTTGGGTTTTGATGTGGCGCGGCGGTTCACGGCGGTTGAAGAGGCGGAGGTGTAACAACCTGATGTTTCGGATTGTCATCCGAATCCCGATATTTCCGTTTATTTCTGTTTCGAACCCGTTTTATACTCTGAGATTCATTATAATGGTTAAACTTTTTGAAACGCATTTTAAATCGCTTGTTTATCGCAATTAAATCGCCTAATACTCTCAACTCTTAACGCAAACTCAAAATCGCAGTTAATTATGCAATGTTGCATGTTATTAATGCTTGTGTTTATTATCTGATTTACTCTCGCTAAAACGCTCTCACTCACACAAATCGCTCAATCACATTATTCTATTAACGCAACGTTTAACGCGTCGCCAAAATGCTTATCATAACTATTTAATACGAACAAATCATCAAACAAATCACCGAACAAATAGCCAACGAACGAATTTGGAAACAGTTCCTAGCCAAGAGGGCAAGTTCATGCTAAGTTGTCCAAACAACTTCGCACTAACTTGACCAAACTAGGAAACTGTTTAAAGCATTGATTTTTACACTAAAAGCGGACTAACCGACGTGTGTTTCGTTCACTAAGTAGTGGAACGAGGCATTGTAAGAAATACACTTGAAATGGATTCGAAATCACGTTTGTTTCAAGCGAAAACTCAGACCCGGAAGCACGAAAACGCAAAACAGCCAACTTTTGCAAACTAAATTGTCCCGTACGAAGTACTGCTTCGTACGAACCAGTCCAAGTTCCCTTAAGTGGCTAACTGCTCTAAAAAACCTCCCCAGCGTTGGTTTCGCTCAGTAGCTTAAGGTTGGAAGGATGGACACTCGATTTCCTCAACGAAAGATGCGAAAACACACGATTTTGGACACCGAGACAAACAACTTCGCACGAACTTAACCAAGCTGGGAAATTGGCAAGTTCGTGCTAAGTTGTCCAGACAACTTAGCACGAAGTTGTCACCTGACTTAAGTCTGGTACAACTTCGCACGATGTAGTATGTTACATCACTGCACTTCGTTTCAACCGTTTCCAACACTTCGGAAGACTGATGCACTTCTGTTCTCACTTACAGGCTGTTCCGGCGCTCCATTCAATCCATAGCAGATTGTGTTTACTTGCTAAGCACGAACTGTGAGTTTACTTGAACCCTTTTTCGCTTAAAACGCACTTTTAGGTGTTACATGTGTTCTCTATATCAAAACACGCTACGCACAACGCTAAACTCTTTTAACACCAACCGCTCTCACATGCTATACGTGAATCGCTGAATGTTTGTTTGCTAAGTGTAAATAATGAGGACTTGCCGACCACCCTTAGCAACGAATGTACTATAGTTTGGACTCAGCACTCGATTGGTTCGGGGGTTGTTAAGGCTCGCATATTCGCCCTATGTGCGTGTTCGCTGTTGTGAACACGTATCGCGCATACTCCACCACGCAGTCATGTTGGTTAGCTTGTACCATTATTGTTGCCATACTTAGATTCGCCTCTCTACGTGTCACATGCTGGTTATGCGTAAACGCTTCATCACTATTATTATGCTATTAAACCTGTGTACTCACCTTTACTTATTGTATTGACTTGTATTTTAACGTATGTAACAGGTTAATGGATTACGCTGCAATTAGACTTGGACTATCTCTAGAAACTTGTAATAAAAACATAGATGTCGAATTGTTTTGTTTGAGAATGTTGTAATCCATATGACTTTTGATATGAATGTTTAGTTCGATTGTATGGGAAATTGAATGTTATTAAATATTGTCATATTAATAGCCGTTGTGGAAATTCTTGAGCAATCTGTTCGCTTAGTGCCGCGCCCCGATGATTCCGCCATCGGTTGGCGTGTGACAGGGGGATGGTGTATGTGGGTTGTAGTGTGGCGGTGAACGGATGGGGTGAGGAACCAATGACCAAACAATAAATATTTGAATTTATTAATTTTTTAACTGATTTCTTAATAATATTAATAATAAAAGGGTAATTTGATCTTTTCACCTATTTGTCAAATGATCAAATTGGTGCATACGATTAGATTTTGCAAGCACGATGAGACAAAGTGTAAGTTATGGACAATAGGAGTATGGAGTATAATAATTGTTTGTAAGCGAAAAGGAAATTAAAAAGTGATCAAACAAGATGGAGACAAATTGTAATCAATTCTATGTTTTTTAAGATTCAATACGCAAATAATACATGTGTGGACGTTCTTGGTCCACGCATCAACTAAATTAATGGACCATAAAACTTATGTACTAGAGACCTAGTCTACATATGGAACATGTAGATGAATTTCCTTTAAGGTTTAGAAAATATTTTGTATAATATATATTATTTTTTTTTGCTATTTTGCAACTTAAATTATTAGACGATATATTAAATAATAAAAAAAAAAATTTCTTTAAGAGCCTCCTATATTGTATGGGTTGAATAAATATAATTTTATATATCAACTAATAAAAAGTTATATTTTTATAAACTCTTAACAGATATAGTGGATACGTGCTCGATATGGTGATTGAGGATACATTCTTGAAAAGAAGATACTTTATTCAAAAGCAAATCAGCAGACATTTGAGTAATACAATGTTGGGACAAATTTCAATAATTTGTAATAAAGTCGATATAATATTTTTTAGTAATAAAAAAATAATATATTATACAAAGTTTTTCGAGCCGGTGCTGATTAGTTGTTGTATAAAAACAAGTCTGTTCTACTAAAGGAATCTAAATTATATGTATATATGTATATGTAGCTTCATATGTGTGTGTGAACGCCTAGTGATTTTGAAGATAACTAACTTGGGTGAATATTATCTGTAGGAACGTTCACGATTAGCACGGAAATCTAAATTTGCTATCTATTGTCTAATTAGGCGGAAACTAATGACAAGTTAACCAAATAACAAGAATTACTCATTTAAATGTTGTTTTCATTGATCTAAAGTTCAATACATTCGAGAACCGGATCCGACAGAGCTTCGTCGTCTCTATGCCAAAATCTCTCTCTTTTACAAATGAAATAACCAAGGCACCTATTTATAGAAGGGGAAGTGCGCTGGTGGAGAAACATGTTCGGGCGAACCTGACCTAGTCAGGTTCGGCCGAACTTGTCATCTCACACACACTGACCAGCGAACTTGACCTCCTAAAAAAATAAATACACCTAGTTTCTAACAGATTAAGCCATATTCACTCAAACTCGATACATAATGACGTAGGCAACATACATATGCACCAACAGACTCCCCCTTGGATGTTGCCGTAGTCTTTGACTTTTATAATCTTCTGAGTCTTTCGATCTTTAGTTCTTGAATAAACTTTAACATCTTGATCTTTATATCCTCTTCCTTTTTCTTGAGCATTGTCTTGATAAAACTTTAATCAACATGCTCCCCTTTTCTTTAAGCTCTCCCCCTTGCTTTAAGCTTTCCAATATCTTCAAACTTTGCTTTATCAACTCCCCCTCAATCTTTAATTTCTGTCTAAATATCTTCTGACATTCAAATAAACATTTCAGATTTAAAAATCTGTTATAAAATCTCAAGGTTTGAATCTTTTCTTCTTTCTTTTCAAATTTTAGATATTCAAGTTCAATTTAATGATCTTGAAAACTTTTAACATTTAAGAACTTTGTTCACTTAAAAATTTTCAATTATGAAATCCACTTGGTTGACCAAGTCCAAGTTAATGACCTTGATTAACCAATTTCATTTACCGAGTCCAAATTAATGACCTCACTTTGAAACCGTTGTGTAATAAACCAATGTTTTCTTTAAATGTAAAGTTTCAATTTAAAGAACTTTTTAACATTTTCAATCATTTTGGTTTTTCACAGATGTCATCAAGATTTTCACCATTATAGCACCTTACCAGACTTCGAAGAACCGTTCTCCATCATTGACTCGTAGAAACTAATGAAGAAACAAAATCTTTTTGAATTTTAGAAAGTTTATGCTAAAACACACTGAAAATCTTTTTGATTTTGATCTGTAAAATAATCAAAGAAAGTAAACTATGTACAAACATATTTACAGACATATTTTTGTGAATTCGTGTCTAAGTATCATATCAGTTGATTGAGACATATCACCAGTACCGTTGACCTTTTTTGAGACTTTAAGTTTTAAACTCGTTTATCTAGATTGTCGATATGTTTGTCAATTTAAAAACTTCATCACGTTTTCTCAATTGTTCCAAGATATGTTAGGTATGATTTATGAAAACTTAACTTAATTGTGTTTCCCACTTCTTGAATATACTCCCGAATCCAGATTTCCTAGATTTCATCTTACAGGTGAATATGGCTTAACTGATATCTGTCTGGGATATGCGAGGCCTTGAGAGCTCAGGTTAATACTACCGTACAGACAAAGAGATGAAGGGTCGTCTTTAGGTGTGTTCCATTTAAGGAATCTTTTCAGCATTGCAAATGATTAGATCTTTTGATTCTTTTCAAGTTTGCATGCAGTTTTTAGGGGTTTATAGTATAAAGTATTATAGAAGTTCTAGGCTATTGCTTCCGCAAAATCAGAAGAACTTGTATAATACCCCAGTTATCAACTATCTATAAAGACCTCGTATCTCAGAATAAGGCAACCCTTCAATCGAAATTTCGGAGTACTAAGTCCATATATCCAAGATGTGTTAAACCACAAGTTTATATCTCGGAAACAATTTACTGAGCATGTAAAGCCTATCTACATATCCACAGTAAGACTTGTTTATCACTTTTAAACTTTACAATTCTTTGGCATACTGTGATAGTCTACTGATGTACTATCATTTCCTTTTTGACACAAAATTCTTTTTGTCTTTTTCAATGTTTTTGTACATTTTGAATTTTTCATATTTTTGAATTTTCAACTTTTTCATATGTTTTTTATTTTTATTATTATTTTTTAATTTTCTTACTCCCTCTAAAATCAAAAACATATTTTTGGATTTTAGATTTTAAGAAATACTATTCTAAAAAGATAACAAACCAATGTGGATCACGAGAACTCGTCGTCTGATCCTTTTTCCAACATGTGCATATGTTCCTGTTCAAAGACAGAACCATTAAAAATTTCATTTAACATGAAAGCATAAATGGTTATAAAATCAGTGTTTCGTTCAATGGTGTGGATTTGTACAATTTAATTTTGACAAATTTTCTTTTTCAACTTCTCCTTTTTCAAAATGATTAAGATTTTGACTTTCTGAATAAGTTAAAAAACATGGAGCTCCGATATCCATATATAACTTTGACAAAACGGATCATTTGGAACTCCTGCACACAAAGCAATTATTTGAATAAGGAAACCCAAACCTTTTTGGTTTTTGGTTTGACATGATAAGCATCATAAACACTTTCAAAATCATCACCATATTCAAAATCATCATCAAACATTTCGTCCAATGTCGATTCTGAAAACGTTTTGATCTTTTCTTTCTTTGTCTGTTTGATTACTGACTCGGTTGATTTGACATTTTTAGTTTTGTCAACAACAGACTTTGTTTTTTCAGATGATAAAAACTTTTTCTTAGCAACCCAGGATTGTAGCTTGCTTCTCGCTTTCTTGATATATAATCTAGAATCTTTATTTTCATTTAATTTTGAAGTTTCACCTTTTTTAAAAGTTGAGTTTTCAAATTTTGAACCAATTTTAGGTTTCACTTCTCATTTAGATTCATAGTTTCTAATTGACTCTGTGACAGGTTTCACAATCTCTGGTTGTTTTTGCTTTTCATCTTTTGACACAGTTTTTCTTCGTGAAAACACAGGCTTTAGATTCAGACACTTGCGAGCAATATGACCAACAATATTGCATTTAAAGCAAGTCCGACTATCAGAAGCATATCCACTAGTGGGTTTTACTCCACTTGTGGACTTTATCTTAGCCTTGTCCCAAAATTCTTTTTCTTTCTTGAATTCATCATTTGATTTCTTACCGATCATACCTTATTCTTGAACCATATTTGTCCCACACACAAACTTCATTGTTTACTTTTGTATTCATGAAATGGCGACTTCTGGTTCTTTCTCGGTTCTTCTTCACTTTCCTCCAAACCCAATCCTGCTCTCATGTTCTCAGGAAAATCACCACCAAACTTTCGATAATTGTTAGCATTCCTTTTGGGTTACGAGTAAAATCTTTTCTCATTTTTCTCAAGATCATCTGATGAAACTTCTACAAGTTTGAAAAATTTATCAAGTTGATCCTCTTTTACGTTCCGAATCGGAAACCTATCATCGAAGTACAATCTATCAGATTCCTTAATCTTGTACATGACAAAATTAGGATCATCACTTAGATCATTTTCTTATGATGTATCGTCATCTTCAGATTGTGATTCCGAGTTGTTCGAACTTGATTTGGCGCTTTCAGAGCTGCCTTCATCAGAATCATTTCCCAACACATTTTTAACCACATTTTTTACCATCGCTTCATTGTCATCATTTGATTTTGTAAAGTCTACGTCAATGTTCTCAGGCAATTTATCTTTCATTTCTGGTAAAAGTAATATATTAAATGTCTTTTCAATCTCATCGTCTTTCTTGCAAGAATAACTTGCAAGAAGTGGTGGAGGAACACTTCCGTATTCTTTACGCTTTGATTTATCAACATTTTCCTCCGACTTAATCGTAGGAAGAATGTGATCAATGACATACGCGTTTGTGGTGTAACTTTCAGCAATTGTCTAACCCTTTCTGTTTCTATCTTTATCTCATGAAGCTCACGCTTTGTTTCGCAATAGTATTAATGTACATGTTAATTGCTTTTTGTTTTTCAATTACTGTGGCATTTAACATCTTTACATTAGCACCGAGCTCAAGATTAGCTTTTTTGACATTTATATTTGCCTTTTATTTTGTCATAAGCTTCTTTCATGGTTCTGTAATCATAACAAAAATTTTCGTTGTGTACAGTCATTTCTCTTATGACTTTGACCTTTTCAAGACAAGGTTCACAAGGACTTGCGCACTTTGTGCAAGGTTTTTCAACCTCCACAACTTTCATAACTTCCTTTTCAGACACACTTACCTTAGCTTTTACCTTTTCTGCCTCTAATTTCAACGCTTCTTGTTTTTGCATCTCAATGTAAGCTATATCTTCTTCCTCTACTCTCTGCCTATAACCTTCCAGAATTGCATTTTCCAAAGCAGCATCAACATATGATGTCTCATATTCATCCACTACCTTTGCCATCATAGCAACACTAGTTTTCTTTCCAATGTATCTGTTCCAGTCAAAACCATCTTCTTCATGAGTAACAACAAGAGCTTGTTCGGTTGTCTTTGAAGATTTATCTTCTACTTCGACTTGTGTTCTCTTTGGATATGGTTTGTATTGTAGAGCTTTCTTGTAGTACTCGTTATTGCTGCCGAAAGGATTTTGGTTTCCACCTGCTTCTTGATTGTTGCATTCACGTTTGAAATGTCCCTTTTGTCAACACCTGAAGCATGTGACTTTTGACTTATCAAACCCGAGCTTGTTGCTTGAATTTCCAATATCCCTTCTAGTGAGTGCCACAAACTTGGTAACTCTTCTGATGATAGATGCTAGACTCCACTTGATATCCGTTATTTCCAATTCTTCTTCGTCCACTTGATCATAATCCTCGGCAGTCATTTCTGGAGTACCGATCTTTCCAGCAACAAGACTTTCATACGATTCAAGAACAGTAGAGAGAAGTGCTATGTGCTGTTTGGCCACTTTTTCAGGAAATACATTCTTCAAATCAACTGCTATGTTGCACTGGAAAACATTTGAATCAGAACTAGATTGGTTTGTCTGATGCGACTGATTGTTCTGATTTTGGAATGAAGAGTTTGAACTAGCACTTGTACATCCAGCATATGGAGAACTCTGATTTGGAGAAGAATTCATATTTGCATTAAATGCTGTTTGAATTTTTGGACTTTGGATTGGAGTATCTTGAACACCTCCTTTGTAATAGACACCGACATCTTGAACAACATTAGCATTCTTTGATTTTGCAATCTTCATCAACTCCATTTCGTGACCTTTTAATTTGTCGATGAAAGATGACAATTTGAAATGTCACCAAGATGGACTGTTCTTTAGAATCATCAGATATGTTGTCCATTCTCCCTCAGGAAGTGCATCGGCCAACTTCTCAATTTGCTCTTCATTAGATCTCTTGACATCATGTCTTCGCATCTGAACCATGAGGTGACAATATCTATCGAGCATTTGCTTCATCGTCTCACCGATCATCGTGAAGATCTCGAACTCTTACTTAATCAAGGCTTTTTTGCTTTTGATCATTTCATCACTTCCTTTGAATTTTTCACAAAGAGAATGCCATAATTCTTGCGAAGTATCATATTCTGGCAATAATATCAAGATATCTTCCTTCACTGATTGTTGTATCAAACTGATCATTCTTTTTTCAGCAACAGAATTTTCTTTGTCAGTCGGTGAAAACTTGTTCAGCGGAAGATCTTGATCACGTCATCTTTTGGCCACTTGTAACCATCTTCAACTGCAACCCAGCTGTTGAATTGATTTGCTTGTATCCAATTCACAAACTTTTCCTTCCACCCTTCAAACTCGTCCATACTCATAAGCTTTGGCGGTTTCGACGTAGTACCCATTTCATTGTCGATATTCATCTTGTTTGCCACAAGAATATTAGCATTTGATGAAGAAGCCACTTGAGAAACGAACACGTTATGAAAATCTTCCATTTTGTCAACCAGAAGACTTATCTGAAAATACGATCAAAAACACTCAAAACTGATTAGTATTTGACAAGTTCGGTCAAACTTGTGTGAAAATCAGTTTTTGATTTCAGTTTTCAACAAGTTCGGTCGAACTTAGATGACACTTTTTCAAATTTTATCACAAATAGTTAAGTTCGGTCGAACTTAGCTGAAGATTTTTAATCTTAAATTGTTTCGAGTGGACTTGTGAAGGTTTCAAGAGAAAAACAGGTAAGTTCGGTCGAACTTATGTGAAATTTCAAGAAATTTACTCAAGTTCGTGCGAACTTATATGAGAAATTCAACAAAATTTATTCAAGTTCGGTCGAACTTGTTTAAAAAGTTGGATTATCTCTCAAGTTCGAGCGAATTTCAATAAAACTCTTGAAAATTTTATCAAGTTCGGTGGAACTTGATTAAAATCAGTGAAATTTTAATTAAGTTCGGTCGAACTTGATGTTAAGTTCGACCAAGACTTGTTTCCAAAACATGGTTTTTTCAACTTTTTGGTATCAATTCGATTGAATTTGATGTCCAAACTCTCAGGAGATTACCACAAGTGTATTTTACATGACATGTTCAAAAATTAGCCAACTATCCATGAATTCTTTAAATATGTGAAAATGTTAAGAAAAATGATAGAATGGAGATGAAATAGAGTGATTCTTGACTTGATTCCAACAAATTTAGGTATCCAGGCTCTCATACCACTTGTAAGAACGTCCACGATTAGCACGGGAACCTAAATTTGTTATCTATTGTCCAATTAGCCGGAAACTAATGACAAGTTAACCAAATAACAAGAATTACTCATTTAAATGTTGTTTTCATTGATCTAAAGTTCAATACATTCGAGAACCTGATCCGATAGAGCTTCGCCGTCTGTATGCCAAAATCTATCTCTTTTACAAATGAAATAACCAATGCACCTATTTATAGAATTGGAAGTTCGCTGGTGAAGAAACATGTTCGGGCGAACTTGACCTAGTCAAGTTCGGCCGAACTTGACATCTCACACACACTGACCAGCGAACTTAACCTCCTAAAAACATAAATACACCTAGTTTCTAACAGATTAAGCCCTATTCACTCAGACTCGATACATAATGACGTAGGCAACAGACATATGCACCAACATTATCTCTAGAGAACTTTTAGTCAATTTCAATATTTTATATTCATAAGAGACAGGATCAAGCAGATTGATTTTATCTAATAAAAAAGTTATATATTAAAAAAGCTATTAATATACTATTTGTTTTACTAATATAAGATAAAGAGAAAAAAAAGATGGGAAAATCAAAAAAATATATAACCCAATGAGTGACACGTATCCCCATTAATTTACTTTATTATATAGTAAGATATAGATATAGAAGTATATATATATATAGGGTAAGGTTCATGTGAGAACCACTTTTATTGTGAGAACCGCGATAACCACCTTTATTGCAAAATAAAATCTAAAAAAACAAAAAGCACACAAATTTTTTTTTATTTTTTAATTTTAGATAATACAAATGGTTATATTTCGTTACAAAAAAACTACTTTTTTTCGAGTAACAGTTATCCATGCACATGTGCATATGTATCATAACTTCGACAAATTCAGTAATACGTTATCACTAGTAGACAATTGCACTTTAATTTACAATACCATCCATAATACACTCAATTTTACATTAAATGCACATGTGCATCATTATGTATAAAAATTATATACCGTGTCTTGGTACAAAAACTTTGTAATTTTGAATGATGAAGTAGGCTCATATATATGTTTTTTGGTTAGTTATATCTATTGGTTGATGGGTTCATTATAGTTATCACTTTATGATGTAATATGTTGATTGGATGGTATAAACGGTGTTGATATACATGTAATAAAGTGAAAATATTGGTATTGGTATTGTATTATAAATGGTAGGAGGTAATGGTATTGTATTATGGATGGTAGGAGGTAATGTAAGTGTATTATGGATGGTATGGTAGATGAAAGAGAAAGTGTATTCTAAGTAGTGTACCAAAACACCTTATTTCATGTTGATACATATAAATGCACATGTGCATTTTTTTATATTGGTACGTAAAAAGTAGTGTATTACACATGGTAGTGTAAATGAACGTATAATTGTCTAATGTTTATAATGTATTACGGAATTTGTCAAACAAATGATGAAAATGCACATGTGCATGTAGTGTATTAGGGAAATGTATGATAGATGAACGACAAAAATGTATTCAAATAAGTGTAACAAAACAGCTTATTTCATGTTGATTATATATATATAATGCACATGTGCATTGCTAATATTGGTAACGTAAAAAGTAGTGTATTACACGTGTAGTGTAAATGAAAGTACAAAAATGGTTATATTCGTTACAAAAAAACTACTTTTTTTCGAGTAACAGTTATCCATGCACATGTGCATATGTATCATAACTTCGACAAATTCAGTAATACATTATCACTAGTAGACAATTGCACTTTAATTTACAATACCATCCATAATACACTCAATTTTACATTAAATGCACATGTGCATCATTAATATATATATATAAAAAGATATTTAACAAATAAAGAATGAAATATAGCATTTTGTTGGAACATATAATTACGCCGGCTTAATAGAACTCACAATATAAAAAAGAATTTGATGATAACGTGTTTGATTAAAAAAATGAAAAACAGCTTAAGTAATCGTCTACATAATAATTTTGCTGTAAAGAAATTCAACTTCTTGAAACAAAAAATTTGAACTTAAAGTATCATGTAGATAACTATAAAACACATATGTAATGAGATAATTGTAATTACGTGTCATGAAACAAGTTAAAACACTAGTGTATGAGATAATTGTATGTACGCATAATAATGATCAGTACAAAAATGTTAAATTTAAAGTTGTATTTCGATTGCAATTAATTACAAACACATATAACGACATGTATCAAAATCTATAAACACAATCAAACCAGTCAGACACACATCGTACAGGTAGACACAATAATCATAATCAACAATGCATCACATATATACCTTTTAAGAAGACTGGTATAAAAGTATCAAATCTGAAAAGATATATTAAATAAGCGGAATAAAAATTACAATACCATCCATAATACACTCAATTTTACATTAAATGCACATGTGCATCATTATGTATAACAATTATATACCGTGTCTTGTTACAAAAAACTTTGTGTATTTTGAATGATTAAGTAGGCTCATAAATATGTTTTTTGGTTAGTTATATCTATGGTTGATGGCTTCATTATAGTTATCAATTTATGATGTAATATATTGATTGAATGATATAAATTGTGTTGATATACATGTAATAAAATAAAAATATTGGTATTGGTATTGTATATAAATGGTAGGAGGTAATGGTATTGTATTATGGATGGTAGGAGGTAATGGAGGTGTATTATGGATGGTATGGTAGATGAAAGAGAAAGTGTATTCAAAGTAGTGTACCAAAACACATTATTTCATGTTGATACATATAATGCACATGTGCATTTTTAATATTGGTAACGTAAAAAGTAGTGTATTACACATGGTAGTGTAAATGAACGTATAATTGTCTAATGTTTAAATGTATTACGGAATTTGTCAAACAAATGATGAAAATGCACATGTGCATGGTAGTGTATTATGGATGGTATGATAGATGAACGACAAAATGTATTCAAATAAGTGTAACAAAACAGCTTATTTCATGTTGATATATATATATAGATGCACATGTGCATTGCTAATATTGGTAACGTAAAAAGTAGTGTGTTACACGTGTAGTGTAAATGAAAGTACAATTGTCTAATGTTTGTAATGTATTACGGAATTTGTCAAAGAAATGACGAAAACGCACATGTGCATAGATAGATGGTACTCAAATTTTTTTATTTTTTTTGAATTTTTTTTTATTGTTGAGTAAATATAGCGAATTTTTTCTAAAAAAATATTTAAAAAAAAATGGTAATTTTTTTGTATTTTTTTAAGTATTACTGTTTGTGTTCACACTGGTTCTTGCGGTTTCTCGCAATAAAGGGTGTTTTCTAACGGATCCTTGTCCTCTATATATATATATAAAAGATATTTAACAAATAAAGAATGAAATATAGCATTTTGTTGGAAACACTATAATACGCCGGCTTAATAGAACTCACAATATTAAAATAAGAAATTTGATAGATAACGTGTTTGATTAAAAAAATAAAAACAGCTTAAGTAAATCGTCTTACATAATATATTTTGCTGTAAAGAAATTCAACCTTCTTTGAAACATACATAAAATTTGAATTTAAAGTATCATGAGATAACTTAAACACACATATGTAATGAGATAATTGTATTTACGTGTCATGAAACAAGTTAAACACACGTTTGTAATGAGATAATTGTATTTACGCATAATAATTGATCATACAAAAATGTTAAATTTCTAAAGTTGTATTTCCGATTGCAATTAATTACAAACACTATATAACCGACATGTATCAAAAATCATTATAAACACAAATCAAAACCAGTCAGACACACAATCGTACCAGGGGTAGACACAATATCATAATCAACAATGCATCACATATATACCTTTTAAGAAGATTGGTAATAAAAGTATCAAATCTGAAAAGATAATATTAAATAAGCGGAATAAAAATTTACAATAACATCCATAATACACTCAATTTACATTAAATGCACATGTGCATCATTATGTATAACAATTATATACCGTGTCTTGTACAAAAAACTTTGTGATTTTGAATGATTAAGTAGGCTCATAAATATGTTTTTTGTTAGTTATATCTAGTGGTTGATGGCTTCATTATAGTTATCAATTTATGATGTAATATTTGATTGAATGTATAAATTGTGTTGATATACATGTAATAAAATAAAAATATTGGTATTGGTATTGTATATAAATGGTAGAAGGTAATGGTATTGTATTATGGATGGTAGGAGGTAATGGAGGTGTATTATGGAATGGTATGGTAGATGAAAGAGAAAGTGTATTCAAAGTAGTGTACCAAAACACATTATTTCATGTTGATACATATAGATGCACATGTGCATTTTAATATTTGGTAACGTAAAAAGTAGTGTATTACACATGGTAGTGTAAATGAAAGTACAATTGTCTAATGTTTACAATGTATTACGGAATTTGTCAAAGAAATGATGAAAATGCACATGTGCATGGTAGTGTATTATGGATGGTATGATAGATGAACGAGAAAATGTATTCAAATAAGTGTAACAAAACAGCTTATTTCATGTTGATATATATATATAGATGCACATGTGCATTGCTAATATTGGTAACGTAAAAAGTAGTGTGTTACACATAGTAGTGTAAATGAAAGTACAATTGTCTAATGTTTGTAATGTATTACGGAATTTGTCAAATAAATGACGAAAATGCACATGTGCATGGATAGATAGTACTCAAATTTTTTTTTTGAATTTTTTTTTATTGTTGAGTAAATATAGCGAATTTTTCTAAAAAAATATTAAAAAAACAAAAAAAAATTGGTAATATTTTTAGATTTTTTTTAAGTATTACTGTTTATGTTCACACTGTTCTCGCGGTTCTCGCTATAAATGGTGGTGTCTAACGGATCCTTGTCATATATATATATATATATAATATATATATATATTTAACAAATAAAGAATGAAATATAGCATTTTCTTGGAAACACTATAATACGCCGGCTTAATAGAACTCACAATATTAAAATAAGAAATTTGATAGATAACGTGTTTGATTAAAAAATAAAAACAGCTTAAGTAAATCGTCTTACATAATATATTTTGATGTAAAGAAATTCAACCTTCTTTAAAACATACATAAAATTTGAATTTAAAGTATCATGAGATAACTTAAACACACATATGTAATGAGATAATTGTATTTACGTGTCATGAAACAAGTTAAACACACGTTTGTAATGAGATAATTGTATTTACGCATAATAATTGATCAGTACAAAAATGTTAAATTTCTAAAGTTGTATTTCCGATTGCAATTAATTACAAACACTATATAACCGACATGTATCAAAAATCATTATAAACACAAATCAAAACCAGTCAGACACACAATCGTACCAGGGGTAGACACAATATCATAATCAACAATGCATCACATATATACCTTTTAAGAAGATTGGTAATAAAAGTATCAAATCTGAAAAGATAATATTAAATAAGCGGAATAAAAATTTACATAACATCCATAATACACTCAATTTTACATTAAATGCACATGTGCATCATTATGTATAACAATTATATACCGTGTCTTGGTACAAAAAACTTTGTGATTTTGAATGATTAAGTAGGCTCATAAATATGTTTTTTGGTTAGTTATATCTAGTGGTTGATGGCTTCATTATAGTTATCAATTTATGATGTAATATGTTGATTGAATGGTATAAATGGTGTTGATATACATGTAATAAAATAAAAATATTGGTATTAGTATTGTATATAAATGGTAGGAGGTAATGGTATTGTATTATGGATGGTAGGAGGTAATGAGTGTATTATGAATGGTATGGTAGATGAAAGAGAAAGTGTATTCAAAGTAGTGTACCAAAACACATTATTTCATGTTGATACATATAGATGCACATGTGCATTTTTAATATTGGTAACGTAAAAAGTAGTGTATTACACATGGTAGTGTAAATGAAAGTACAATTGTCTAATGTTTACAATGTATTACGGAATTTGTCAAAGAAATGATGAAAATGCACATGTGCATGGTATGTATTATGGATGGTATGATAGATGAACGAGAAAATGTATTCAAATAAGTGTAACAAAACAGCTTATTTCATGTTGATATATATATATAGATGCACATGTGCATTGCTAATATTGGTAACGTAAAAAGTAGTGTGTTACACATAGTAGTGTAAATGAAAGTACAATTGTCTAATGTTTGTAATGTATTACGGAATTTGTCAAATAAATGACGAAAATGCACATGTGCATGGATAGATAGTACTCAAATTTTTTTTTTGAATTTTTTTTATTGTTGAGTAAATATAGCGAATTTTTCTAAAAAAATATTAAAAAAACAAAAAAAAATTGGTAATATTTTTAGATTTTTTTAAGTATTACTGTTTATGTTCACACTAGTTCTCGCGGTTCTCGCTATAAATGGTGGTGTCTAACGGATCCTTGTCCATATATATATATATATATATATATATATATATTTAACAAATAAAGAATGAAATATAGCATTTTCTTGGAAACACTATAATACGCCGGCTTAATAGAACTCACAATATTAAAATAAGAAATTTGATAGATAACGTGTTTGATTAACAAAATAAAAACAGCTTAAGTAAATCGTCTTACATAATATATTTTGATGTAAAGAAATTCAACCTTCTTTAAAACATACATAAAATTTGAATTAAAGTATCATGAGATAACTTAAACACACATATGTAATGAGATAATTGTATTTACGTGTCATGAAACAAGTTAAACACACGTTTGTAATGAGATAATTGTATTTACGCATAATAATTGATCAGTACAAAAATGTTAAATTTCTAAAGTTGTATTTCCGATTGCAATTAATTACAAACACTATATAACCGACATGTATCAAAAATCATTATAAACACAAATCAAAACCAGTCAGACACACAATCGTACCAGGGGTAGACACAATATCATAATCAACAATGCATCACATATATACCTTTTAAGAAGATTGGTAATAAAAGTATCAAATCTGAAAGATAATATTAAATAAGCGAATAAAATTTACAATAACATCCATAATACACTCAATTTTACATAAATGCACATGTGCAACATTATATACAAATATATACCGTGTCTTGGTACAAAAAACTTTGTGATTTTGAATGATTAAGTGGCTCATAAATATGTTTTTTGGTTAGTTATATCTAGTGTGATGGCTTCATTATAGTTATCAATTATGATGTAATATGTTGATTGAATGTAAAATGGTGTTGATATACATGTAATAAATAAAAATATTGGTATTAGTATTGTAATAATGGTAGGAGGTAATGGTATTGTATTGGATGGTAGAGGTAATGGAGTTATTATGAATGTAGTAATGAAAGAAAAGTGTATCAAGTAGTGTACAAAACACATTATTCATGTTGATACATATAGATGCACATGTGCATTTCTAATATTGGTAACGTAAAGTAGTGTATTACACATGTAGTGTAATGAAAGTACAATTGTCTAATGTTTACAATGTATTACGGAATTTGTCAAAGAAATGATGAAAATGCACATGTGCATGGTGTGTATTATGGATGTATGATAGATGAACAGAAAATGTATTCAAATAAGTGTAACAAAACAGCTTATTTCATGTTGATATATATATATAGATGCACATGTGCATTGCTAATATTGGTAACGTAAAAAGTAGTGTGTTACACATAGTAGTGTAAATGAAAGTACAATTGTCTAATGTTTGTAATGTATTACGAAATTTGTCAAAGAAATGACGAAAATGCACATGTGCATGGATAGATAGTACTCAAATTTTTTTTTGAATTTTTTTTATTGTTGAGTAAATATAGCGAATTTTTCTAAAAAAATATTAAAAAAAACAAAAAAATTGGTAATATTTTTAGATTTTTTTAAGTATTACTGTTTATGTTCACACTGGTTCTCGCGGTTCTCGCTATAAATGGTGGTGTCTAACGGATCCTTGTCCTATATATATATATATATATATATATATTTAACAAATAAAAAATGAAATATAGCATTTTCTTGGAAACACTATAATACGCCGGCTTAATAGAACTCACAATATTAAAATAAGAAATTTGATAGATAACGTGTTTGATTAACAAAATAAAAACAGCTTAAGTAAATCGTCTTACATAATATATTTTGATGTAAAAAATTCAACCTTCTTTAAAACATACATAAAATTTGAATTTAAAGTATCATGAGATAACTTAAACACACATATGTAATGAGATAATTGTATTTACGTGTCATGAAACAAGTTAAACACACGTTTGTAATGAGATAATTGTATTTACGCATAATAATTGATCAGTACAAAAATGTTAAATTTCTAAAGTTGTATTTCCGATTGCAATTAATTACAAACACTATATAACCGACATGTATAAAAAAATCATTATAAACACAAATCAAAACCAGTCAGACACACAATCGTACCAGGGGTAGACACAATATCATAATCAACAATGCATCACATATATACCTTTTAAGAAGATTGGTAATAAAAGTATCAAATCTGAAAAGATAATATTAAATAAGCGGAATAAAAATTTACAATAACATCCATAATACACTCAATTTTACATTAAATGCACATGTGCATCATTATGTATAACAATTATATACCGTGTCTTGGTACAAAAAACTTTGTGATTTTGAATGATTAAGTAGGCTCATAAATATGTTTTTTGGTTAGTTATATCTAGTGGTTGATGGCTTCATTATAGTTATCAATTTATGATGTAATATGTTGATTGAATGGTATAAATGGTGTTGATATACATGTAATAAAATAAAAATATTGGTATTAGTATTGTATATAAATGGTAGGAGGTAATGGTATTGTATTATGGATGGTAGGAGGTAATGGAGGTGTATTATGATGGTATGGTAGATGAAAGAGAAAGTGTATTCAAAGTAGTGTACCAAAACACATTATTTCATGTTGATACATATAGATGCACATGTGCATTTTTATATTGGTAACGTAAAAAGTAGTGTATTACACATGGTAGTGTAAATGAAAGTACAATTGTCTAATGTTTACAATGTATTACGGAATTTGTCAAAGAAATGATGAAAATGCACATGTGCATGGTAGTGTATTATGGATGGTATGATAGATGAACGAGAAAATGTATTCAAATAAGTGTAACAAAACAGCTTATTTCATGTTGATATATATATATAGATGCACATGTGCATTGCTAATATTGGTAACGTAAAAAGTAGTGTGTTACACATAGTAGTGTAAATGAAAGTACAATTGTCTAATGTTTGTAATGTATTACGAAATTTGTCAAAGAAATGACGAAAATGCACATGTGCATGGATAGATAGTACTCAAATTTTTTTTGAATTTTTTTATTGTTGAGTAAATATAGCGAATTTTTCTAAAAAAATATTAAAAAAACAAAAAAAATTGGTAATATTTTTAGATTTTTTTAAGTATTACTGTTTATGTTCACACTGGTTCTCGCGGTTCTCGCTATAAAATGGTGGTGTCTAACGGATCCTTGTCCTATATATATATATATATATATATTTAACAAATAAAAAATGAAATATAGCATTTTCTTGGAAACACTATAATACGCCGGCTTAATAGAACTCACAATATTAAAATAAGAAATTTGATAGATAACGTGTTTGATTAACAAAATAAAAACAGCTTAAGTAAATCGTCTTACATAATATATTTTGATGTAAATAAATTCAACCTTCTTTAAAACATACATAAAATTTGAATTTAAAGTATCATGAGATAACTTAAACACACATATGTAATGAGATAATTGTATTTACGTGTCATGAAACAAGTTAAACACACGTTTGTAATGAGATAATTGTATTTACGCATAATAATTGATCAGTACAAAAATGTTAAATTTCTAAAGTTGTATTTCCGATTGCAATTAATTACAAACACTATATAACCGACATGTATCAAAAATCATTATAAACACAAATCAAAACCAGTCAGACACTCAATCGTACCAGGGGTAGACACAATATCATAATCAACAATGCATCACATATATACCTTTTAAGAAGATTGGTAATAAAAGTATCAAATCTGAAAAGATAATATTAAATAAGCGGAATAAAAATTTACAATAACATCATAATACACTCAATTTTACATTAAATGCACATGTGCATCATTATGTATAACAATTATATACCGTGTCTTGGTACAAAAAACTTTGTGATTTTGAATGATTAAGTAGGCTCATAAATATGTTTTTTGGTTAGTTATATCTAGTGGTTGATGGCTTCATTATAGTTATCAATTTATGATGTAATATGTTGATTGAATGGTATAAATGGTGTTGATATACATGTAATAAAATAAAAATATTGGTATTAGTATTGTATATAAATGGTAGGAGGTAATGGTATTGTATTATGGATGGTAGGAGGTAATGGAGGTGTATTATGGATGGTATGGTAGATGAAAGAGAAAGTGTATTCAAAGTAGTGTACCAAAACACATTATTTCATGTTGATACATATAGATGCACATGTGCATTTTTATATTGGTAACGTAAAAAGTAGTGTATTACACATGGTAGTGTAAATGAAAGTACAATTGTCTAATGTTATAATGTATTACGGAATTTGTCAAAGAAATGATGAAAATACACATGTGCATGGTAGTGTATTATGGATGGTATGATAGATGAACGAGAAAATGTATTCAAATAAGTGTAACAAAACAGCTTATTTCATGTTGATATATATATATAGATGCACATGTGCATTGCTAATATTGGTAACGTAAAAAGTAGTGTGTTACACATAGTAGTGTAAATGAAAGTACAATTGTCTAATGTTTGTAATGTATTACGGAATTTGTCAAAGAAATGACGAAAATGCACATGTGCATGGATAGATGGTACTCAAATTTTTTTTTGAATTTTTTTATTGTTGAGTAAATATAGCGAATTTTTCTAAAAAATATTAAAAAAACAAAAAAAATTGGTAATATTTTTGGATTTTTTTAAGTATTACTGTTTATGTTCACACTGGTTCTCGCGGTTCTCGCTATAAATGGTGGTGTCTAACGGATCCTTGTCCTATATATATATATATATATATATATTTAACAAATAAAGAATGAAATATAGCATTTTCTTGGAAACACTATAATACGCCGGCTTAATAGAACTCACAATATTAAAATAAGAAATTTGATAGATAACGTGTTTGATTAACAAAATAAAAACAGCTTAAGTAAATCGTCTTACATAATATATTTTGATGTAAAGAAATTCAACCTTCTTTAAAACATACATAAAATTTGAATTTAAAGTATCATGAGATAACTTAAACACACATATGTAATGAGATAATTGTATTTACGTGTCATGAAACAAGTTAAACACACGTTTGTAATGAGATAATTGTATTTACGCATAATAATTGATCAGTACAAAAATGTTAAATTTCTAAAGTTGTATTTCCGATTGCAATTAATTACAAACACTATATAACCGACATGTATCAAAAATCATTATAAACACAAATCAAAACTAGTCAGACACACAATCGTACCAGGGGTAGACACTATCATAATCAACAATGCATCACATATATACCTTTTAAGAAGATTGGTTTCTCGAAATTATGAAAAATAATATTAAATAAGCGAAATAAAAGTATCAAATCTAAAAAGATAATATTAAATAAGCGGAATAAAAGTTTAAATTTGTTAGTATAATATTTTCAATAGAAAACAGAAATGTTAATGATATTAGAGAATTAAAAAGTTTGATAGATAGTTACAGAGCTTGAACGTTACTAGTGGCCGGATTCTTGTAATCCAAATATGTGGGGTAAAACTTTTAAAAATTCAATATTTTACACAACAAAATTCAAAAAAATTAGACTAAAATTAATACTAAGAACAAAAATCTGTGAAAATCATAACACCCCCATGCCACACTTAAGCAACGTCCCTGTTGATAGAAACCGTCTTTTATTTAACGTCATAAGTGTTTGCATTTCTTCTTTTAACTCTCTAGAGTTATAAAACTTCTTATAACCAATAATAGTAATTCTGTCACTATGTCAACAATAAGGGTTTTTTTCTCATAATGGTGTTCATGGGTAAAATATTTACCAAAATGGTGTTGTTGCAAAAGTATTTACTAAAATAGTGTTTTTAAAGATTTATTTGTTCGTCACTCCTAATCTTATTGGATAATTCAAATTCTTTGAATAACTATTAATTGAATCATGATATTATGTTTCTCACCTAACTTATTTTCTTTAAGAATCTTAAAAAAAGCCTATTTTTTTATAAGACCATGTGTAGTGGGAGTGAAAGATAATGTCTCCACCCTTGGGCATTTTCTGCCATGTGGTAGTCCAGTCAGCAAGAGACATTATTCAGAAAGTGTCGTAGTGGTGATAACGCCCAATAACGTCCCGTCAATCATTACACAACTATTTCTTTCGTCGATACTTTGTAAACGCCGATGACCAAGATCCCGAATATCTTGGAGACGTCTGTTCATCTCCTCGAATTCACCCTTTAGCTCCAAATTATCGGAAGACGACTCTAACGGTATTTTCCCGTTTTTCTTCCCTCTTCTTCTACCTTCCGGCCTCTCCAACTCTTCTACTTCGTCCTCGTCATCGTCCAAATTAATATTTAAATCGACCATGCGCGCATCGGAAGTCGGTGTTTCCGGGTCGACCGAGGATGATGTTTTCGACCGTTTAGCCTTACGTCTACTACTAGACGTCATGGTTAGAACGTTAGCCCACTTTGGACTTTTTCAAAGAAGCTCCTTGTTGATGCACTATTGTGTTCCTCACTTGTCGAATAGGCTAGATAGAGCGTGTGTTGAATATTGTATAGGTTAGAATCGAACACACGACCGAAATACGGAGATTTCAGTGTAAAAGGGAACAAGTTCGCTCGAACTTGACCTGTATGGGTCAAGTTCGCCCGAACTTGATGTGCATTTAGTCAAGTTCGCCCGAACTTGACTATAGCAGGCCAAGTTCGCTTGAGATTGTTATGCAATGTCAAGTTCGGGCGAACTTGCTTAGGCAAGTTCGCCCGAACTTCCATACACTCCAGCGAACTTGTCTCCCTATATATAGGTATGTTGTTCATTTGTCATTTAAGTTTTTGGCATCCCTACGGGGAGATGCTGCCGGATTCTCTCCAGGAACTCCGGCAACTGGACTTATAAAGATGTATACTCTTTCGGTATGAATGAAGACTTCTGCTAAATTCTGTTTCTACTCCTTTCTGTAATAACATTCTACCGAATCGGTTTACGTTTATCCACTAACTTCCGTCTAGAACCGCCTAATCATGGACCTTCAATTGGTATCTGAGCTACGGTTATCACTTACGCTTATGAATTTGGACATTTATGGACATTAGGAGGGGTTTTGGACGTAAATCATGAAATAAACCTACAATCCACGGACAAAATCCAAAATTGAACGGATAGGATTGTTAGAAAACCATTTTCGACCAGATCTATGGTGGATTCATCTCGAAATTCGAAGAAATAAGGATTCTGGATCGAAAAATGTGAAAATGGGCTGATTTGGGGGATTAAGTTCGCCCGAACTTGATCAAGTTCGCCCGAACTTGATCAAGTCCGCCCAAACATAACTCAAGTTCGCCCGAACTTGGTGATGGGTGACCAAGTTCGCCCGAACTTGGTCCAATGCTTAAAAAAAGCATGGAAAAATTTTGTTGATCGTATTGATGTGATGAGTGTCCACGAACATTATATATCGTTAAAATCGTATCGACGAGACGATTTTAAAGATATAATCGGGTAAAAATTGTTTTCGAAAAATTTTTAAACGTTTTTAACGTACCGATCGTGCTAAATTTGTCTGTTGCTAATCAATTCAAAGTGCTTTTGATCATATTTTCAGATAAGTCTTCAGGTTGTCAAGATGGAAGATTTTCACAATGTGTTCGTTTCTCAAATGGCTTCTTCATCAAATGCTAATACTCTTGCGGCGAATCAGATGAATATCGACAATGAAATGGGTACTACTCAGAAACCGTTGAAGCAAATGAGTATAAATGAGTTTGAAGGATGGAAGGAAAAGTTTGTGAGTTGGATACAAGCAAACCAATTCGACAATTGGGTTGCAGTTGAGGATGGCTACAAATGGCCAAAAGATGAGTGTGATCAAGATCTTCCGTTGAACAAGTTTTCACCAGGCAACAAAGCACAGTATGTCGCTGAGAAGAAGATGATTAGCTTGATTCAACAGTCAGTAAAAGAAGATATCTTGATATTATTGCCAGAGTTTGATACTTCTCAAGAATTATGGCACTCTCTCTGTGACAAATTCAAAGGAAGTGATGAAATGATCAAGAGCAAGAAGGCCTTAATCAAGAAAGAATTTGAAATTTTCACGATGATCAAAGGTGAAACTATGAAGCAAATGATTGATAGATACTGTCACCTTATGGTCCAGATGCGAAGACATGATATCAAAAGATCTAACGAAGAACAAATCGAGAAGTTGGCCAATGCACTTTAGAAGGAGAATGGACGACATATCTGACGATTCTGAAAAATAGTCCATCTTGGAGACATTTCAAGTTATCATCTTTCATCGACAAATTAAAAGGTCATGAAATGGAATTGATGAAGATTGCTAAATCAAATAATGCAAATGTTGTTCAAGATTTCGGTGTCTATTGCAAAGGAGGTATACAAGATACTCCGATTCAAAGCTCGAAAATTCA
Organism: Scalesia atractyloides; assembly: GCA_947069175.1. NCBI lineage: Eukaryota > Viridiplantae > Streptophyta > Magnoliopsida > Asterales > Asteraceae > Scalesia > Scalesia atractyloides. Next base: position 36,798,393 of record CAMTDV010000015.1, read on the forward strand.
AACGACTTTTAGTGCAAATGCAAATTCTTCTCCGAATCAAAGCTCTCCATATTCTGGCTATTCTAGTGTTAGTTCAAGCTCCTCATTCCAAAATCAGACAAGCCAAACTAGTTCCGATTCAAATGTTTTCTAGTGTAACATAGCAGTTGATCTGAAGAATGTATTTCTAGAAAAGGTGGCTAAACAACACATAGCACTTCTCGCTACCGTTCTCGAATCATATGAAAGCCTTGTTGCTGGAAAGATCGGTAATCCAGAAATGACGGCAGAAGATTATGATCAGGTAGACGAAGAAGAATTGGAGCTGATGGATATCAAATGGAGCCTTGCGTCATCAGAAGAGTTACCAAGTTTGTGGCCATCACCGGGAGGGATATTGGTAATTCAAGCAATAAGCTTGGATTTGACAAGACGAAAGTTACATGCTTCAGGTGTCGACAAAAAGGACACTTCAAACGCGATGCAGTAATCAAGAAGCAAGTGGAAACCAAAATCCTTTCAGAAGCAGCAATGAGTACTACAAGAAAGCTCTTCAATACAAGCCATATCCAAAGAAAACACAAGTTGAAGTAGAAGACAAATCTGCAAAGAAATCCGAACAAGCTCTTGTTGCAAATCATGAAGAAGATGGTTTTGACTGGAACAGTTACATCGGAAAGAAAACCGGAGTTGCTATGATGGCAGAAGTTGTGAATGAAGCTGAAACTTCATATGTTGATGCTGCTTTGGAAAATGCAATATTGGAAGCATACATGCGGAGAACTGAGGAAGAAGAAATAACTTATGCCGAGATGCAGAAACAAGAAGCCTTGAAAGCAGAGGCCGAAAAGGTAAAAGCTGAGGTAAGAATGTCTGAAAAGGAAGTTGTGAAAGTTGTGGAGGTTAAAAAACCTTGCACAAAGTGCGCAAATCCTTGTGAACCTTGTATTGCAAAGGTTGAAGTCATAAGAGAATTAACTGAACATAATGAAACTTTTCGTTATGATTACAGAAACATGAAAGAAGCTTATGACAAGATATAAGGCAAATATAAAAATGTCGAAAAAGCTAATCTTGAAATTGCTGCTAATGAAAAAATATTAAAAGCAACAATGATTGAAAAACAAAAAGCAATTAACATGTATATCAACACTATTGCTGAAACAAAACGTGAGCTTCATGACATAAAAATTGAATCAGAACGTGTAAGACAGCTTTTGAAAAGCTACACCACAAATGCTTATGTCATTGATCACATTCTTCGTACGATCAAATCGGAGGAAAATGACGGTAAACCAAAGCGTAAAGAATACAGAAGTGTTCCTTCACCATTCCTTGAAAATTATTCTTGCAAAAAGGATGATGAAGTTGAAAAGGCATTTGATATACTATTTTATCTGAATTGAAAAATCAATTGCCTGAGAACATTGAAGTAGACTTTACGAAATCAAACGATGACATTAAAGCAGTGGTAGAAAATGTGGTAAAGAGTGTTTTGGGAAATGATTCTGATGATAACAGCTCTGATTCATAGTCCGAAAATGACGATATAACATCTGAAAATGATCTAAGTGATGATCCTAACGTTGTCATGTACAAAGTTAAAGATTCTGATAGATTATATTTCGATGATAGCTTCCCGATTCGGAACGTGAAAGAAGATCAACTTGATAAATTTTTCAAACTTGTAGAAGTTTCGTCAGATGATCTCGATAAAAATCAAAAGAAATTTTATTCTAAACCCAAAAGGAATACTAACAATTATCAAAAGTTTGATGGTGATTTTCCTGAGAACAGGAGAGCAGGATTGGGTTTGGAAGAAGAAGAAGAAGGTGAATCGACGAAGAAACCGAAGACAACGTTCCAGAAATACAAAAGTAAATACATGAAATTTTTGTACGGAACGAATACAGTTCAAGAAGAAGGTAAGATTGGTAAGCAATCTAATGATGAATTCAAGAAAGAGAAAGAACTTCGGAACAAGGCTGAGATCAAGTCCACAAGTGGTGTGAAACCCACTAGTGGAAATGCTCCTGATTCACGGACATGCTTTAAATGCAATACAATTGGTTATATTGCTCGAAAGTGTCTGAATCTAAAGCCTATGTTTTCGCGAAGGAAAAATGTTTCAAAAGATGAAAAACAAGAACAACAAGAGATTGTAAAACCCAAAAATGAATCTGTTCCTGAAATAAAACCCAAAAATGAATCAAAGTTTGAAAACTCAGTTTTTGTAAAAGATGAAACTTCAAAGTCAAACAAAAACGATGATTCACGGTTTTATATCAAGAAAGCAAGATTCATGTCACAATCTTGGGTTGCGAAAAAGAAGTCCTCTGAGAAAGGAAAGTCTGTTGCTGCTAAAACTGAAAATGTCAAATCAAAATAAGCAATTATTAAAATGATCTTTCAAAGTTGAAAAATGATTTTCTAAAACAGACAGAAAAAGAAAAGGTCGAAAAAGTTTCAATATTATCATTGGATGAAATGTTTGATGAAAATTTTGACGATGGTTATGAATTTGATTACGTTGATTATCAAGTTCAACCTAAGACCAAAAAGGCTTGGGCTTCTCTTTTTAATTAGTTATTTTCATGTGCAGGAGTTCCTAGATCCACTTCATCAAAGTTGATTCAGGATTGAGGAAGCTCCAGATCAGATTTAACTTATCCAGAAATGTCATATCTTTGTCAATTTGAGGGGGAGTAGTTAAGAAGAAAAGTTTTTCAAATTACAAGTGGTTGTTAAAAGGAAAAATTTTGAAAAATCAAAATTATGAAAATCCACACTGTTGAACAGAAAAACTGATTTCAAAGTTCTTGCAAGTTTAAATTATTTTTACAAGTGGTGAATGAGTCTAATGATTGTTTGTTAAACAATTGCAGATACAAGATTGAGAAAAAGGATCGGACGACGAGGTCACAGGATCCGCATTGGTTTGTTACATTTTTAGAAGAATTTCTTTAAATCTAAAATCCAAAAATATGTTTTTGATTTTAGGGGGAGTAAGAAAATTTTAGAAATTGTTGAAAAAGCAAAAACATATGAATAAGTTGAAAATTCAAAAATATTGAAAAATTCAAAAAGTACAAAAACATGAAAAAGACAAAAAGAATTTATTGTCAAAAAGGAAATGATAGTACATCAGTGGACTATCACAATATGCTAAATATTTGTAAAGTTTAAAAGTGATAAACAAGTCTTACTGTGGATATGTCGATAGGCTTTTACACGTTCAGTAGATTGTTTCCGGGATATAAAACTAAATTTTACAACTGCTTAATCTCGTGGTTTAACACATCTTGGATATATGGACTTAGTACTCCGAAATTTCGATTGAAGGGTTGCCTGATTCTGAGATACGAGGTCTTTATAGATGATTGATATCTGGGATGTTATACAAGTTCTTCTGATTTTGCGGAAGCAATAGCCTAGAACTTCTATAATGCTTCTGCGAAAAACCCCTAAACTGCATGCAAACTTGAAAAGTATCGAAAGATCTAATAATTTGCAGTGCTGAAAAGATTCCTTAAATGGAACACACCTTAAAGACGAGCCTTCATCTCTTTGTTTGTACGGTAGTACTAACCTGAGCTCTCAAGGCCTCGCATAACCCGTATACAGATATCAGTTACGCTATACTCACATGTAAGATGAAATCTAGGGAATCTGGATTCGGGAGTATATTTAAGAAGTGGGAAACACAGTTAAGTCAAGTTTCATAAATCATATCCTTAACATATCTTGGAACAATTGAGAAACGTGATGAAGTTTAAGAGGACAAACATATCGACAATCTAGGTAAACGAGTTTAAAACTTAAAAGTCTTAAAAAGGTCAACGGTACTGGTGATATGTCTCAAACAAACTGATATGATCCTTAGACGCGAATTCACAAAAATATGTCTGTAAAAATGTTTGTACAATAGTTTACTTTACTTGTTAAAAGTTCTGTAAATACTTTACTTACTTTTTAAAATCCAAAAATATTTTCAACGAGCCAATGTCGGAGAACGGATCATCAAAGTCTGGTAAGAAAAAGCTCATTAATTTGAAACTTTAAAATTGACACAAACATCAGTTATTCACAACGGTTATAGCCAAGGTCATTAACTTGGACTTGGTAAACAAAATTAGTTAATCAAGGTCATTAACTTGGACTTGATCAACTAAGTGGATTTCATTTCAATAATTGAAGGTTGAAGGTTTTAAACGTAAAATGTTTCAAGATCATTAATTTGAACTTGAAATAACTGAAAAATGAAGATTAAATTTGAAGTACAAGTTTTGTACAGATGGTATGTAATATATTTGAATTCCCAAGTACTTTGAAACAGGAAGTAAAGTTTTAGGGAGAGCAGGATGAAACGTAATTGAAGATAAAGCTCAAAGCTAGGGGGAGCACAACTCACAGCAAGGGGGAGCTTGGAGATTAAATTGTTATCAAGAAATTGAAGATAAATATGAAAATTGATGATAAAAAAGTTTATACTTATTCAAGAACGAAGATAAAGACTCAGAAGCTTATTTGAAGTCTAATGACTACGGGGTACTCAAGAAAGACTATGACATTGGAGATATCCAAAGAGAAGTTGTATGGGGAGTCTGTTGGTGCTTATATCAAAAGGGATATCTACATCAAAATGACTGCGGCAACATCCAAGGGGGAGTCTGTTGGTGCATATGTCTGTTGCCTTCGTCATTAACATCATTATGTATCGAGTCTTAGCGAATAGGGTTTAATCTATTAGAAGCGAGGCGTATTTATGTATGTAATAGGACAAGTTCGCTCGTAATGGTGCTTGGAAGGTCAAGTATGGCCGAACTTGACTTTAGTCAAGTTCGGGCGAACTTACATTCTCCACCAGCAAACTTGTTTGAAAGTTTGTAGCCTAGTTCGCTTGAAGATGGACTTGGGAAATCAAGTTCGGGCGAACTTACAGTCTCATCAGCAAACTTGTTTGGCCAAGTTCGCCCATGTTGTTAACATGTAATGCATGTTCGGCCAAACTTGCTTATGCAAGTTCGGGCGAACTTGTGTCTTTTATGGCCGAATTTGTGTTCCTATAAATAGGTGCATTGGGTTTTCATTTGTAAGAGTTAGAGATTTTGGCACAGAAACGGCGAAGCTCTGTCGGATCTGTTTCTCGAATGTATATGACTTTAGATCAATGAAAACAACGTTTAGATGAGTAATTCTTGTTATTTGATTAACATGTCATTAGTTTCCGCCTAATTGGACATTAGATAGCAAACTTAGGTTCCCGAGTTGTTCGTGGACGTTCCTACACTCTCAACATTTAAGATATGTGAAAACACCTCTCGTTTTGTCTTACTCTTGCATTGCTCTCGTGAGCACACGGACGTCGCCTTCACCACTCGTCCTTGTATCGTTAGCTCGTTGGTAAACTTCTTCGAATTGGTGACATTTGTTGTTGATGTCGGTCCATTTGCCTGATACCGAACCGGGTCGCGATACCTTTTCCCATCGCGTTGAAAAACAGTTCACAGATTCTATTCCAGAAGTGTGGACCTGTTTGATAGTTGGCTACAAAAAAAAATTAGTTACACGTTAAAAAAATAAAAAAGTTCGAATCATATTTCTAATACTTACCAACTTCGGGGTCTTCAAAAACGTCAACCCACGCCCGAGCCAAAGCATACTCCTCATCCTTCGTCCAAATAACGTAACTATGTTTACGACGAGGAGCGGTCGGGTCCTTTATCTTATGTGACCTTTTACCGCGTTTAGATGTGTCGGGTTGCGGTTGGGAATCCGGTTGCGTCTCCGGCACCGTCTCGACCTCGGGCTCGCCTTGTTCTTGTGTGGCTTGCGATCCGCCGGGTGGAGCAAAGCCGAAAGGGTTTGGAAAGAAGGGGTTCGCGCCGCTCAAGTAAGCCGCGTAAGATAATAAGTTCGGGTCCATCTCTTGAAAGTTAATATTTTGTTGCGGTTGGGTGAAATTTGGGTTCCCGGGTTGTGACGGAACACCAAGCGGGGGTCGGAAGGGATTCATTAGGATGAGTTTTTTTATAAAAAATTGGATGAAAATGTGGTAAAAGTTGAGAAAAAGGTTGAGGGATATTGAGTTTTTTTTATAAAAATTAAGGGGAATGGTGGGTATTTATATATAGGTTAAAATAAAAAAAATAAATAAAACTAAAGTTACCGTTTGGAGCCAACGGTCGAAATTTTGTTTTGTCTTTTTCTCGTTCAACGCGTGATTTGAATCACGCTAATTCAATTTTTTGAGAAATGACGCCCATTAGCGCCCATGTGTAGTGGGGGTGGCGGCGTCTTGGAGCGCGATTGAGAGAAAAAAAGCGCAAATCGCACTTGACTATGGGTGGTCTAACTCAAGTTCAAATTTTTTAGTCAGTCATTTTATTGTTAGCTTTTTTAAATCAAGTTTTAATGTCACACGACGTTTATTCCCTCTATTAAAATAAGATAAATAAAATTTACAGTTTAAGGTAAATAAAATTGTTTTTCTTTTAGAATGAAACTGTTAATTAATATTTTTTTTATCAAGTCGATGTGTTAACAGTTAACTATCCCACTAATATGTATGTGGATACCTGTAATGTGGTAACTTTGACAAAAAGTAATGCAACAAAATCAATAGGTTGTGTAGAAGAAAAAAAATAACACTAATAATATTCTGAAAATGAGTTCAATTATTTTTTAACAAATCTATCAACTAGAGTTTTAATATAATATTCAGTTTTTTTATTAATTATATAGTTATGAGAGTATAAGTCTGTATAAATAAAGTTCATGAGATCACATGAAGGTTTTTTATTATATAAGTAGGGTTTTTTTTTTTAAAAACTTTTTTTAAGATTTAATAAAAATAAGTTAAGTGAAAGACACATGATTACATTACAGGTATTCAAATTATTAGAGACTTCGAGTTATCCAATGAGATTAAGAATGAGAAACAAAATAATCTATTAAAAACAATATTTTAGTAAATATCTAATGAGATTAAGAATGAGAAACAAAAGAATCTATTAAAAACACTATTTTAATAAATATTTTTTCACCATCACCATTTTCGTAAATAATTTACCCACTAACACCATTATGAGAAAAACACTTCACACGCTTAAAATCTTTGTTTTATTTTATCATACCTAATCTATTTATGTATGTGTGTAAGGGTTTAATCGAGGATGATTCCAAATGAGAGGTTCAAAAGAAACACATATCACTTGTTTGTATTGTTTTAGATGATATACATATAAACAAATGAGGGAATGAAATGCGAAAAAAAGGTTTTATCATTTACATTTTCATAATTTTCTCATTGGCTTGATATAGTCATCAACCTCTTCCTATTTATCTCGCTTGACCCCTTCTTGGCGTCCCTGTATCTCTTTCACGTCTTACTATGTGAACCACATAACAATCCTTCTCTCATTCATCTATATTGTTTTGCCACTAACTTTATCTCTTGTTCGAATCAACTAAAACTCGTTTTGTCACCACCCCATTAGGGCTTATTACTTTTTAAACCTTATCACTACTGCCCCTATCGAAAAAAATGGTAATACGGTTTCTGTCGTACAAATGATTTCTTTTGATGTGTGTGCATATATAGATAGATAGAGATGGAGTTTAAATTATATCTTAGCTAGTTAAATCTCTATTACGAACATAAATATATAGTCATTACATTATATCATAATAGAAAAAAAAATCCAATAATTTCAGTTGATATAAAAAGTGGGGCACCCTAAAATTATTGTGTTATTTCTTACACTGTTATTCCATGTGTCTCCTTATACCCCACATGAATGTCCTGTTTTACATATGGGTTATATCAATGACAGTATTTCCTTAGTCCGTTAAAACTTATATAGTAAAATTTTGCAAATTGTCGTTCGGTCTATTAAATTATTTTTCATCTTTTTGGTTTACTCACCACGTGATTCTTATGTCCTTAAAAAGACACAAAGCATGGTAGGGTTTGTTAGAGAGTCGCTCAGCTTTTAGAAACATTGTATTTAATTTGAACTTATATTTTTGTATTTATACTCCTTGCATCAAAATCAAAATGTACGCAACTTGACATTGATTATAATCTTTTTGACGACCACACATACAAAAAAATGTGGGTGGGCCACATATAAAAAAAACATGAAACTATATTTAAACGGTCCACAATTATTTAATAACTTCAAAAAGGTATGAACTTGCAACTTAAACATAGTAGATATCAATTGATAGTCATTGAATAAAGGGTAACTCACAACCAGCGTCCTCACAGACCCGTCCCATGGCCAAGTAAACAGTAGATAACGGACATAATGTCCGGATATGAAACTGGGACCGCTTGATTTATGCTTTACGTCCCGACCATTAAGCAATCATCACGGAAAGTAGTTGTCGAATCAAAAGCCACTTTGAACAAAAAGGTTGATAGAATGTAGATGCTAACGAAAATAATTACGATCTAAGAATCGTCATGATGCTTTTTCCAGGAAACGAGCATGGTGATGCAACGCTTGAGAATGTAGAATCTCGACTTGTGCTCTTTGGTGAAGCTGCTGCATTTGCTTGTGAAGTTTGCAGATTTAGCTCTGGGAAGAGATTGAGATGATTTAGATGATGATTTTGAAGTGGTTTTGGTTGAGAATGATTTCAGTGAGGAGCTTCGATAGAGCACTGATGACGATGATGAAGACGAAGATGACAGTGATGAATGGCTGCATCCATCCGCCTTTGACATCTTCCATTTCTTCTCCATATTCACTATTTAGAGAGACAGAGAGGGCGATGTCATGATGTTTTTATATAGACAATAACAAAATGATATATATAAAAAGACTAACAAGATGCTACATTAGTGTACAATGTACAATGGAAGTGCTCCTCACTTACAAGCTAAATTGATAGATGTCGGGAGATATATATATACACATATAAATATATATTCCGGATAACATACATGTGTGTGTATATATTTCTTATTTATTATGAATTACAACTCAAAACTAACAATAAACGTGTCATAACGACTTAAATCAGTTGCGTATAATTATTCTTTAGGGCTCAAAAAATCAGAAACCATTTCTGTTGAATTTAAATCAATGGATCACCACTATCTTTATAATTACGAATGGAGTAATATCCGTAATCAACTACGGGGTTGAGGGTTGGGCTGGGGTGTGGGATGGTGGTTTAGATATGGGACATGATTCGCGTGATACACCACCTCCTCTCAATCGATGCACGGTAAGTATGAATATTTCTATATCAACTATGAGCCTTCTTAAATTAATTAGGGGAATTTGATTGGTGGTGGCAAATGGTGGATCGTGGTGGGTCCTGGACAACACCATACAAGGTCGTGGATGAGGATGATGGATGAGGATGAAGTGATGTGACGCTGACACAGAGTGTGGTGGTGTTGGTGGATTAGGAACATGATCACCACACCACAAGCCTTATAATGAATAACTAATTAAAATCTATGATTGATCACTAATATTGATTATATATATTAATTCATAATATACAATGAATGGTGTCTCTTTTGTCTTTATTCATAACTAGTATTGGAGCCGTACTTCGTGGCGGGGTGCTAGCGAGGATGCATTTGTTATATGATATATAAATAGGTTGTTCTAGACCATGCACACTTTAATTTGAACGGCAGTAAAAATAAGTAATCAATACGGTTAATTAACATATCTAACGTTTAAAGTTAACTTTAACTATAATAATATAAAAAATTATAATCAAATTTGGTACCAGGTATATTGATGGATTAACATAGACTGTATAGGCTTTAATCTAAATTATGGTAAAAATAAGCAAGCAACCCAATTAAATTAACGTATCTAAAGTAGTTAGCTTTAATTATAATAAAGTACTAATAATAATTAAAATAAAAAAAGAATTAAACTTATAAAAAAGACATAATATTTGTTAAAAAAGTAAACCATCAACTTTATGAACTACTTTTCACAATTGATATTGTTATAGTATAGAATATACAAATTGGTTTACATTTCAACGTATATTTTTTCTTAAAATACATCAGGTCAAATGTAATATGTTTTTGTCCTTATTTTTATATGCATTTTCAGCTGATCACTTAGTGTTATAAATTCGTATATTTGTTTCACGTTTTTTCCTCGATTTCACCAATGAATCCCAAACAAACTTATCACCAACTAACTGTTCAGGATTCTATCGCCTGATTCTCCTAAGAACTTCATAGGAAATCATTTAGTAGTGTTTTTTTAATGGATATATTTACAATTTTCAAAGTCGAGAATAAAAAAATTCAAAATATGTAATACTATATCTTTAAAAATCTTAATTCTAATAGAGGATTTCAATTAATATTACGTGTTATTTTCTCCTTTAATTTTATTATTATTATTATTATTATTATTATTATTATTTTATTGTTATATCCAATATATTAAAACACAGCAAGACATAAATACGTAATACATAGAAAGATTTCATTATCTTTTCTTATTTAATAAAAATATAATATAAATTCTTTATGTTTTTCTTTTTAATTATTTATAGTAGAATTTAGGATTAGCCGTATCATTTACAAATAACATGCCCATGTTTAATATATTTATTTTTAATATTAGATACATTAATAATATTAGATTTATTAATGAATAATATTAAATTTAATATTAATCATTAAGATTTTCTTCAACATGTTATTCATAATAGATTATTAATTATTTATTAAAAAATGAATTTGTATTCAACAATTTATTATCATGGCTCAATAAATTAATGCATTTTATTTTTATGGTTGAATTTTATATATTTCCATGTATGTAAAGTAATAACTACTTAAATCTCGCGCACGTTACGGCGGGAATTTAGTCTCGATTAGTATCGCTTTGGTTCGTTACAATACTGATACTCGGTATAGAAGCCGAAAGAAAAAACTAAAGATATAAATTCATTAAACATCAGAGTACCGTACGATATGGCGGGAATTTAGTATTGATTAGTATTGTGTTGGTTTGTTACGATACCAATACTAAATTTGTGGTAATTTTATAAAGAGCTTAAACTTTAATTCCTTGTGAAAAAAAAACATAAAATAATATCAAAGTGAAAACCTATGAGCTCAAATTAATATTTAAAATTTAGCAATATAGAAATTCCTCATGTGTAGCTTTTTATTTCAAATGATCTATAATTCAAGTTGTGTAAATGGTAAATCTTAACATATGTATTTATTGGTAATTAGCCATACTTAATTGTGATATTGGCCTTAAATTGTGCGAGTTTAAAATTTATTTCATTATCATTATGTTTTCCTTTAAATTTAAATAAAAATGTCATTTTCCTTATTATGAGTGATTTTAAACATTTTTATTGTCGTATTGATATATTTTTTTTACTTACATGAGATTTTTTTTTAATTCAACTCGTTTAATACACGAGTTTATAACATAGAACATAATATATGTTTATATAATGACAACCTATCTAAAAAGATACAGGCGAAATAGTCTTTACTGGTACCTACGTTAGGCTCAATGAACTTTATCATGAAGTAACTAGCGATATCCCTCTTAAAATGAAGAAAATAAAAGAGGACTGTTTCATTTTAAAGATGATGTAGCATGACAATTGTAAATAAAAATTCCCTTTATATGATTTAAACCTTATATTTTTAAACATGACAAACCTTTCAGTAGTTAGTTTAAACGGCTCCTAAAAGTGACAACTGGCACACAAATAGTAAGATTACAAGTAATCTAAGTACTCTTAAAAATTTATTTAAACAACATATATATATATATATATATTTTCTTTATATGATTTAAACATACGACAAACCTTTCAGTAGTTAGTTTAAACGGCTCCTAAAAGTGACAACTTGCACAGAAATAGTAACATTACAAGTAATCTAAGTACATATATATAAAATTAATTTTATATATACCCTTAAAAATTTGAAAATTTTCATATATAACAAACTAAAACTATCATATATATTCTTATCAGGTAGTTAAAATATCAAATGTACTCAATTTATTAAAAACAATCCAATAAATGATGATTTTAATTTTTCTAACTTCAAGATTTCATATATGATCATCATTTAAATTCATGTACTTATATAACACATTTTTAGGTAAAATTTATTTTTCCCCATTTTTGGTTTTATTTTTTCCCATAAACAATAGTGTACTCCAAATATAATATTTAAGCTAAATAAGTTAAGAAAGAAATGAGTACACATAATATTTGAAGTTAAAGATTACATATGAGATTTTAAAGTTCTATGAAAAATAAGAGTAAAAATGTCATTTATTAAATCATTTTTAATGATTGGGTATATATGATATTTGAATTACTTTGTAAGCGTAAATATGATATTATAATTTTGTATGGGTATATATATATATATATATATATATATATATGACATTTTGCAAGTTTTCAGGGTTGTAGATGTATATATATGTATAAAAAAATCAAAAAACACTCAAAATTTGTTTTTAATATTTTTTTTAAAATATCGCTATATTTCGTTACAAAAAAAAAACTTTTTTTTCGATTAACAGTTAGCATATGTATTATAACTTCGACAAATTCCGTAATACATTATCAGTAGTAGACAATTGCACTTTAATTTACAATATCATCCGTAATACACTACTTTCTACATTACCACTATTCAAAATGCACATGTGCATCATTATGTATAACTATTATATAACGTGTTTTGGTACAAAAAGTTTATGATTTTGAATGATAAAGTAGACCCATATACATGTGTTTTGGTTAGTTATATCTAGTGGTTGATGGTTTGGTTATAGTTGTCACTTTATGATGTAATATATTGATTGGATGGTATAAATGATGTTGATATACATGTAATAAAGTGAAAATATTGGTATTGGTATTGTATTATAGATGGTAGGAGGTAATGGTATTGTATTATGGATGGTAGGAGGTAATGGAAGTGTATTATGGATGGTATGATAGATTAAAGAGAAAGTGTATTCAAAGTAGTGTACCAAAACACGTTATTTCATGTTGATACATATAGATGCACATGTGCATTTCTAATATTGGTAACGTAAAAAGTAGTGTATTACACATGGTAATGTAAATGAAAGTACAACTGTCTAATATTTGTAACGTATTACGAAATTTGTCGAAGAAATGATACATATACACATGTGCATGGTAGTGTATTATGAATGAAATGATAGATGAAAGAGAAAGTGTATTCAAAGTAGTATACCAAAACACTTTATTTCATGTTGATACATATAGATGCACATGTGCATGTCTACTATTGGTAACGTAAAAAGTAGTGTAATCGTGGGTTTGTTGTTCATCTGGCTGCAGGCTTTTTTTGTTTTTTTTTTTTGTCGTTATGCTTGTAGAAAACACGATGAAAAAGGTTGGAATGTGACATTATAAACAGGACAAACCCGAACAATGTACCGTTGTACATTTTAATCCGCATAACACTTACGGTTTCAATTAAATATGTATAAGTAAAATGATACTATTTTATAGTGCTTACTTCTGTTCAACCTGCTTATCCTTTAAAATAAAATATTTTGGACATATAGCAATATCTTTTGCATACACATGTGGACAACATCTAATTCAAACAAGCGTGTTTTAGCCTAAGAAAGGTTTCTCTTTATTACGGCCACATAACAGTTCATTATGTATAAAAATTTATTAGATGGAGAAAACTAATAAAATATTATTTTAATATAACCAATTAGATAAAACAAGTGAGCTTGTTTGATGTTAATTTACCACCTGCTAACCCATGTAAGTGTGTGCACCCAGCAAAGTAAATACACAAACATACAGAATACGAACAAAGCTCACATCAAACTTGTATGCGCAAGGTTTCGAAATTTTATCTATTCGCCGGAAAATTGGTGAACAATCTTAATCAAACGAAAATCAGAGTGAAAATGTTGGAATATTATTAAGTTGATAATAATGACAACAACGTAGAGAGTCTTGAGCATTTGAAATGTACACTAATGCATCATCTACTTGTACATTTTAATCCGCACAACAATACTGATTAAGACAACTATCGAAACATCGACAAAAATGAGTAGGTCATCACGATACCTTTGGATTCCATGAAAGCATTATAGTTTATAAGATATGACAAGAATACGTAAAAGAATTATAAGTTTGTTATGAAAAGAGAAAAGTGTAACTAATTATCCATAATTTTGTTAAAATAAAAGGATTTAAGTGTAATAATATAAGGGACTAAAATATAATTAGTGTTAAAAAGACTAAGTTACTCTCATTTAGGGGTGTTTATATAAATAAAGAGGGAAGAAGTTCTTATTTTTTAGGTATCATAAAATACTCCTCCCTTATGCATTATAATATAGTGTGTATATATATATATATATATATATACAGGGTGAAGATCATTTAGGAATCACCATTTATGGCGAGAAACACGAGAACCAGTGTTAATATAACCAAAACTACATGAAAAACTAAAACAATACCCAATTTTTTTGTTTTTAAATTTCCATTAGATTTGCAACTTTTTATTAATAAATTGTTTTTGATTTTTTTTTTAATAAAAAGTTGTGATTGGGTGTAGCTTTAGGGTTTAGTATTAGTATTTTGTATTTAGCTTTGATGGGTAGGTTGGTGGGGGTTTAGGTTTTTTGTGGGGTGAGGGGTTAGGTCTTTAGGGGGTTTGTGGTGGGGTATAGATCTTTTTTGGTGAGGATGGGTGGGTGTTTATGTTTTTGGGCGGTGGTGGGGTGGGGGTTCATTGTTTATTTTAGGTTTATTTTGTTTGTGTTTACATTAGCTCTCATAGTTATTGCCTTAAAGTTGGTTTTCGTATGAACCCTACCACACACACACACACACACACACACACACACACACACATATATATATATATATATATATATTGGAGAGTTTCAATGAGAAGAAATTTCAAAAAATAATAATGCTTCATTTAATATTTATATTTAATTTATTGTAAGAGTATATTTGTGATCTTACATAGATCATTAATTTGTAATCTTCCTTTTTAATAGGTAAATACATTAAATTTATAACTTATATTCAAAATATATATTTAAAAAAATTAATTTAAAGTGTAGGATAAATTACAAGGTGTGTGATAAATCACGAGTTGTGTATGATAAATTTCGACATATTGAAAATAAATTTCAAATTTTTAGGATAAATTTCGAAATGTGTAGAATAAATTTTAATGTGTGTAGTCAGAAACTTTTAATGTGGAAGATAATAGTCTTTATGACTAACAAGTTAGTCAAATATAATAATAAATAAGTTAAGAGAAAAACTATTTAAAATTTTATAATTATACCCTTTGTTCTTTTTTACTCCATTAAAACTTTTAAATGGTATCCCGTCTATGTTAGAACTGAGTTTGATACTTAGTGAACAAATATTGATGATTAACAATAAAATTCACTAGTCATAAGTCATCACCAACTATTGTTTTTCATTATTTAACAAGAATTCAAATGTTTGACAAATCAATTGACTCTACAGACTTCCCCTCAACCGATTACTTAGCAAATCGGTTTGTACAAGAGAAAAGGTGATGTGTGTGACAAATAGATCACTAACAGGTGTGATCTATTTATACTCTATACGAAAGCTCTGTTTAGTGAATAGCTGACGTTACCCTAATAGTGACATCTATCATTCCTAACAGAAAAGATTCCACATACGTTGCAAACATTTATGCAAATCCTATCATCTTTTCTAACTAGTCTAAACACTTATACAAGATAAATACTATTACATTGGGAAATCAATATCTAAGCTATCCTCTGTTGAAGTTTTCCAAACATCCGTTTGGCCATACAAATGTTTGGTCTTCTTCATCAGACCTTTGGGTTCAACAAACTTTACCATTCACATATGTTGTTTCTTCTTGAATAGCGGTTCCAAGTCTTGATCATATGTTTGCTTTGTTCTTGAAAAAATGTTCTGATTAGGTGTTCAAGATTCACTATGTTTGGAGAGAGTCTTGTTCAATATTTTGCTTATTTCTTAATCAGTGGATCATGTTTTCGCTCTACAATATCATCTATTCTTTTGTAGGTCCAACAATCTCCCCTAGAACAAATGATGCCAAAACAAATGTTTATTAGATCAACTTTTATTCCTCTTTATCATGCTTTTGATTTGAGCTTTTAATTGTTTCTCAAATCTTTCAGATACCATGGCATCAGCATCCCTTTCGAGTGGAATATCCGGTAGATCTTGCAGATCTTCAATTTTTACGCTTACCACACTTTTCATTGAAGCCTTTTTCACTTCCCCATTTGCCCTAACTATCATCAATTTGTGGCTGGCTTTGTTTGAGGACCACTTTAGACAATTAGAGGCAGTAGTGGTTTCTGGGAGTGATGTAATTGGAAGAGGAAAGGGAATATGAATTCCCAAGATTTGCCCTAACAGTTCTGCTGGATTGTCATCAGGATGCCCACATATTATCACATTCTTGATTCCTTCCTTTATAATATCATCTTCAAATGACCTATCCTTTTGTCTTTTGAGATGGCTTCTCACCAATGTAGAGACATGTTTTGCAGATAAAAGATCTGATACAGCAGCCTTAGAACTGATAGGTAAATGTTCACAATTTGGGTTTTTGGGGACAGAGGAATCTTTTGCTCATAAAGCTTATAGTTTCTTGCAAGTTTCCATGATTGTTGGCTCGTCCCACCTAGCCATGGATTGCATTGATCCATACTTTGCAGCCACCATCTCCTCCTCCATTCTTCTAAGTTCAACTGCATTTTGGCCACCTGGTTTTCTACCTACAACCCAATTGGGAGGAGTGGGCTTGATACTTGGATTGAGCTTTAACATATCAATCCTGGTAATTTCTTCTAGAAGGACTTCTACATACCAAATAGAGAATTGAGCTTTTGCTGCTATATAAGGCCTGTCTACATTATGAAATCTAGATAATCTTTCCTTAGTTCCTTTTTGAGGTTAGGGTTGCTAACTGGTCCATTGGAAGCCTTTTGACTGGCATCTTTAGCAAAGTCTTCAAGTCCATTCACCTTAGTGAATTCTGCAAACATGATTTGTTGAGCCTCCTTGTCACTTTTCCCTTTACTTTTGTAAGCAGCTATCTTTTCGGCCTGTTTGACTTTCAATTCATGATACTCTTGTACATTTTTAGGCTTTTGATATCTTTTGAAGGATGGAAATGAAAGTTGGATATGTTAGTTGTGAAGTAGAAAGATTGTATCTCTTGTGATACATTTTCTAACCCCAATGGGTCAATGGCTTTGGAAGAAGATTATCATGCTCCAATAGCTGAATCTGGAGGACGTATAAGAGTCTCACAAATTTCAAAGGCAAACAGAGATAAATAAATAAAAAAGAAGAAAAAGACGAAGTTAGTACAACAGGCAGTAAAAGCTGAGATTTTGGAATTATTGCAACATGCGGAAACTTCTTATTCTAATTGGGAAGGTCTAAGAAATAAACATTTTGGAAATACTGAGATGAAGAGGAGCAAGAAAGCGTTTTAAAAAAAGAGTTCGATATTTTTACTTCTATCACAAGCGAGACTCTACAATAATTGATTGAAAGATATTGCTTTCTCGTAGCCGGGATGAAACGTATGAATATTATACTTTACTAGATTCTGACTAGGGAACTTTTGTGTTGGTCTGAAATCAAATCGATTAGAAGTATATTGAAATTGAATTGGACAAACACTTAGAGAAATTGGAGGCACATGAGCTAGAGTTGAAGAAGATTAACAAGATGAAAGATGCTAATATTACTCAGGATGTTGGACTTTATTAAAAAGGCTCAGATCCTATGATTACTACCAGTCATAAAATTTAGATAAAATTTAGTGCAGAAACAAGAGGTGGAAATTGTTTTGTCAGCAACAGAAATAGGTCAGGTTATATGTAGTCACCAGAATCGGTTTACAGTAGTGGAAGCTCGAACAGTACAACAAAGTAGACTTCACAACATTCTCAAAATCAAACTTATCAAAATCCAAATCAGTCATCTGAATCCTTACATTGCAATATTGCCATAAACTTTCAGAATGTGCAAGGCTTGTCAGCTGCAAATGCAAAAGAACGCATGACGATGTTGGCTTCAGTTCTAGAATCGTATGAGTCATTAGTTGCAGGAAGAATTGGCAATTCCAACATGACAAAGGAAGACTACGATCAGATTGACACATAAGAACTAGAGTTGATAGACATTCGTTGGTGTATGTCTAGTGTGATAAGAAGAGCTCAACGTTTCATGGAGATTATAGGCAGGAACTGCATGACGGGCCCAGATACAAAATTGGTATTTGATAAATCTAAAGTTACATGTTTTAGATGCAAAGAACAAGGTCATTTCAAGAGAGAATGCATGAATAAGGGAGTGATGTGTAGGAACGTCCACGATTAGCACGGGAACCTAAATTTGTTATTTATTGTCCGATTAGGCGGAAACTAATGACAAGTTAATCAAATAACAAGAATTACTCGTTTAATTGTTGTTTTTATTGATCTAAAGTTCAATACATTCGAGATCCGGATCCGACAGAGCTTCGCCGTCTCTGTGCCAAAATATCTCTCTGTTACAAATGAAATCACAAGGCACCTATTTATAGGATCATAAGTTCGCTGGTTTGGAGTTGAAGTTTGGGCGAACTTGACTTAGTCAAGTTCGGCCGAACTTGACTTCCCCATTACCATCTCAAGCGAACTTGTCCTAAAACACTCTTAAATACGCCTCGTTTCATCTATACTATACAGACTCGATACAAGACTATTCTATATACATTATGCACCAATAGACTCCCTATTGGATATCTACTTTGTCTTGTTCGGTCTTCAGAAACTCTTGTTTATTCCAGACTCGTTCTCATGTAATGACAAAGGCAACAGACATATGTACCAACAGACTCCCCTTTGGATGTTTCCGCAGTCATCTTCTTTCATAGACATCTTTGACAATAATCATCCTCGTCAGTCTTCAAGTGTCATAGTCTTCTTTGAACCCTCGTAATCATCAGACTTTAAATAAGTTCCTGAGTCTTTATCTTTATCCTTGAATAAGCATTAAACTTTATGAACTTCAAACGTTCTCTTTTCTCCACTTTAACTTGATAAAACTTTAATCTCCAAGCTCCCCCTAGGTTTGAGCTTTATCTTCAATCCAGTTTCATCCTGCTCCCCCTAAAACTTTACTTCCTGTTTCAAAGTACTTGGGAATTCAAATAAATCTTTCAGATTCTAACTTTGAAATTTTGTACCACTTGTATTTCATACCACCTGTACAATACTTGTTCTTCAAATTTTAATCTTCAATTTTTAGTTATTTCAAGTTCAAATTAATGACCTTGTAAAATTTAACATTCAAAACTTTTTTCAATTCATTTAATTTTTCAATTATTGAAATGAAATCCACTTAGTTGATCAAGTCCAAGTTAATGACCTTGATTAACTAATTTTGTTTACCAAGTCCAAGTTAATGACCTTGGCTAAACCCGTTGTGAACAACTGATGTTATCTTCAATTTTAAAGATTCAAATCAATAAACTTTTTCTTACCATACTTCGATGATCCGTTCTCCAACATTGGCTCGCTGAAAATCTTTTTGGATTTAAAAAGTAAGTAAAGTATTTACAGAACTTTTAACAAGTAAAGTAAACTATGTACAAACATATTTACAGATATATTTTTGTGAATTTGCATCTAAGGATCATATCAGTTTTATTGAGACATATCACCAGTACCGTTGACCTTTTTGAGACTTTAAGTTCTAAACTTGTTTACCTAGATTGTCGATATATTTGTCCAATTAAACTTCATCATGTTTCTTAATTGTTCCAAGATATGTTAGGATATGATATATGAAACCAAACTTATCTATGGTTCCCACATCTTGAATATACTCCCCTATCAAGATTCCCTAGATTTCATCTTACAGGTGATTATACCGTAACTGATATCTGTATTCTGGTTGTGCGAGACCTTGAGAGCTCAGGTTAGTACTACCGTACAGACAATGAGATGAAGGCTTGTCTTTCAAGTGTGTTCCACTTAAGGAATCTTTTCAGCATTGCAACAGATTAGATCTTTCGATTTTTTTCAAGTTTGCATGCTATTTTGGGGTTTTTAGCAAAAGAATTATAGAAGTTCTAGGCTATTGCTTTCGCAAAATCAGAAGAACTTGTATAATACCCCAGATATCAATCATCTATAAAGACCTCGTATCTCAGAATCAGGCAATCTCTCAAATGAAATTTCGGAGTACTAAGTCCATATATCCTGTTAATCCACGAGATTAAGCAGTTTTAAATTTAGTTTATATCCCGGAAACAATCTATTGAACATGTAAAGCCTATTGACACATCCACACTAAGACTTGTTTATTACTTTTAAACTTTACATTTCTTTAGCATATTGTGATAGTCCACTGATGTACTATCATTTCCTTTTTGACAACAAAATTCTTTTTGTCTTTTTTCAATTTTTTTGTACTTTTTGAATTCTTCAATGTTTTTGGATTTTCAACTTTTCATATGTTTTTGATTTGACTAAATTGTTTTTTTTAAATTTTCTTACTCCCCCTAAAATCAAAAACATATTTTTGGATTTTAGATATTAACAAATTCTATTCGAAAAATGTAACAAACCAATGTGGATCGCGTGACCTCGTCGTCCGATCCTTTTTCTCAATTCCTGTATCTACAATTGTTTAACAAACAATCATTAAACTCATTTACCACTTGTAAAAGCAGTTTGAACTTGTAAGAACTTTGAAATCAGTTTTTCTGTTCAACTATGTGAATTTTCATAATATTGACTTTTTTCAAAATTTTCTTCTTAAACAACCCCCCTCAAAATGACAAAGATTTTAACATTCTGGATAAGTTAAAAATTATGAAGCTCCTCAATCCGGAATCAACTTTGATAAGCTGGATCTTGGAACTCCTGCACATAAAAAGATTTAGTTAAAAAGTTCAACCCAAGCCTTCTTGGTCTTGGGTTTTGGATATAACTCCTCATACACCTCTTCGTAATCACTTTCGTATGCTCTTTGATAAGCATATTCAACATCACAACCTTCAAACTCACAATCAACTTTACTTTTATCTTTCTTGATTGATTTGACATTTCAGTTTTACCACACATAACCTTCACTTTTTCAGGTGATTTCTTTTTAGCAATCCAAGCTTGAGAACTAACTCTAGCTTTCTTGATATAAAACCTAGAATCATTGTTTGACTTTGAAGTCTCACCCTTTTGAAAAACTGAATTTTCAAATTTTGATTCATTTTTAGGTTTTATTACAAGATTGGATTCAACATTTCATTTCATTTCTTTGATATCAACATTTCTTTTTACAATCCTGATTTGATCATTTTCAGATTGCTTTTGTTTTACCTCTCTTGAAACTTCTTTTCTTCGGGGATTCACAGGCTTAGACTTCGGACACTTGCGAGCAATGTGACCAACTTCATTGCATTTAAAGCAAGTCCGAGTATCATGAACATTTCCACTAGTGGGTTTTACTCCACTTGTGGACTTGGTCTTAGCCTTGTCTCGAAGTTCTTTTTCTTTCTTGAATTCATCATTTGATTTCTTATCGATCAAGCTTTCTTCTCGAACTGTGCTCGTTCCATACACAAACTTTATGTTCTTACCTTTGAATTCCTAGAATGTTGACTTCTGATTCTTCTTCAGTTCATCTTCAGCTTCTTCCAAACCTAAACCAGCTCTCCTGTTCTCAGGAAAATCACCACCGTTTCTACGGTAATTGTTAAAATTCCGTTTCGGTTTAGAATAAAACTTCTTTTCATTTTTCTCGAGATCATCTGATGAAACTTCCACAAGTTTAAACAGTTTATCGATTTGATCTTTTTTCACATTCTGAATCGGAAAGCTATCATTGAAATATAATCTATCAGATTCCTTAACCTTGTACATGACAACGTTAGGATCATCACTTAGATCATTTTC
Organism: Scalesia atractyloides; assembly: GCA_947069175.1. Classification (NCBI taxonomy): domain Eukaryota; kingdom Viridiplantae; phylum Streptophyta; class Magnoliopsida; order Asterales; family Asteraceae; genus Scalesia; species Scalesia atractyloides. The sequence continues at coordinate 36,820,382 of CAMTDV010000015.1, forward strand.
TGATGATGTATCGTCACTTTCAGATTGTGAACCAGAACTATTTGAACTTGAGTTGGCGCTTTTAAAGCTGCCATTATCAGAATCATTTCCCCAAACATTCTTTACCACATCTTTTACCACCGATTCATTGTCATCGTTTGATTTCGTAAAGTCTACGTCAATGTTTTCTGGAAATTTATCTTTCTTTTCTGAAAGAAGTAAAAGATTAAATGCCTTTTCAATATCATCAACTTTCTTGCAGCAGTAACTTGCAAGAAATGGTGGAGGAACACTTCCGTAAACTTTACGCTTTGAATTATCAACATTATCCTCCGACTTGATCGTAGGAAGAATGTGATCAATGACATATGCGTTTGTGGTGTAACGTTTTAGTAATTGTCTGACTCTTTCTGTTTCAATTTTCATTTCATGAAACTCACGCTTTGTCTCAGCAATTGTATTAATGCACATGTTAATTGCCTTTTGTTTTTCATTAACTGTGGCATTTAACATGGTGACATTAGTGTTGAGTTCACTGTCAGCTCTTTCGACATGTTTATATTTGCCTGATATTTTGTCATAAGCTTCTTTTATAGTTCTGTAATCATAATGAACGTTTTCATTATGTTCAGTCAATTCTCTTATTACTTTGACTTTATCCAAACAAGGTTCACAAGGACTTGCGCACTTTGTGCAAGGTTTTTCAACCTCCACAACTTTCACAACTTCCTTTTTAGACATGCTTACCTCAACTTTTACCTTTTCGGCTTCTGCTTTCAACTCTTCTTGCTTTTGCGTCTCAAGGTAAGCTATTCCTTCTTCCTTTGTTTGTTGCATGTATCTTTCCAGAACTGCATTCTCCAGGACAGCATCTTCCTCAGCTCTCTGCATTAATGCTTCTTGAATAGCATTTTCGATAGCAGCATCCACAAATGATGTCTCAGATTCATTCACAACCTCTGCCATCATAGCAACACCAGTCTTCTTTCCGATGTATTTGTTCCAATCGAAATCATCGTCTTCATGATTGGCAACAAGAGCTTGTTCGGCTTTCTTTGTAGGTTTATCTTCAACTTAAACTTGTGTTCTATTCGGATATGATTTGTATTGCAGCGCTTTCTTGTAATATTCGTTACTGGTTCCAAAAGGATTTTGATTTCCACTAGCTTCTTGGTTATGGCATTCTCGCTTGAAGTGCCCTTTTTGTCGACATCTGAAACAAGTAACTTTCATTTTTTCGAAACCAAGTTTATTGTTTGAATTACCAATATCCCTTCCAGTGAGGGCTATAAATTTTGAAACTCTTCGGATAATCGATGCTAAGGACCATTTGATGTCCATTAGTTCCAACTCTTCCTCATCTACCTGATCGTAATCCTCAGCTGTCATTTCAGGATTTCTGATCTTTCCAGCAACAAGACTTTCATCCGATTCCAGAACTGTAGCAAGAAGTGCTATGTGCTGTTTTGCAACTTTTTCAGGAAACACATTCTTTAAATCAACTGTTATATTGCATTGGAAAACATTTGAATTAGAAGTAGATTGGCTTGTCTGATGAGATTGACTTTGAGAAGAAGAATTTTAACCAACATATGAATAACCAGTGTTTGGAAAATACTGATTTTGTGACGATTGATCTGATGTATTCATGTTTACACTAAATACCGTTTGGATTTTTGGACTTTGAATCAGAGTATCTGGAACACCACCTTTGTAATAAACTCCGACATCCTGAACAACATTAGTGCTTTTGGATTTTGCAATCTTCATGAATTCCATTTCATGACCTTCAAGTTTGTCAATGAACGATGACAACTTAAAATGTCTCAAAGATGGACTATTCTTTAAAATCATCAGATACGTTGTCCATTCTCCTTCTGGAAATGCATCGGCCAACTTCTCAATTTGCTCTTCGTTAGTTCTCTTGATATCTTGTATTCGCATCTGGACAATGAGGTGACAATATTTATCAATCATTTGCTTCATTGTCTCTCCTTTGATCATTGTGAAGATCTCGAATTCTTTCTTTATCAAAGCCTTTTTGCTTTTGATCATTTCATCACTTCCTTTGAATTTTTCGCAAAGAGAATTCCATAATTCTTGAGAAGTATCATATTCTGGTAATAATATCAAGATATCTTCTTTGACAGATTGTTGTATCAAGCTGATCATCTTCTTTTTAGCAACATATTTCTCTTTGTCAATCGCTGAAAACTTGTTCAGTGGAAGATCTTGATCACGTTGGGCCATGTATAACCATCTTCAATCGCAACCCAGCTGTTGAATTGATTTGCTTGAATCCAATTAACAAACTTTTCTTTCCATCCCTCGAACTCGTCCATACTCATCAACTTTGGCGGTTTCTAAGTAGTACCCATTTCATTATCGAGGTTCATCTGGTTAACCGTAATTGAATTTGACGTTGAGGCTTGTGCTACTCCAGCTGCAAAAGTGTAATGGAAATCTTCCATTTTGAAAATCGAGACACGTACGCTGAAAACACTTGAAACTTTGAAAAATATTAGAACTAACTACAAGTTCGGTCGAACTTGTAATTGAAAGATGAAACTTTTCAGTTTTAATCCAAGTTCGGTCGAGCTTGGATAAAGAATTTCAAAGATTTTGATTTTGAGTGAACTTGTGTAAGATTTCAAGACAAACACTTAACTTCGGTCGAACTTAGGTAATATTTCAATGAGTTCGTCAAGTTTGGGCGAAGTTTTGAATAAAATTCAATGAGATTCGATCAAGTTCGGTCGAACTTAACCAAAACTATTGAAATATCCTTCAAGTTCAAGCGAACTTCTCACAAAAATCTTGAAAATCCTATAAAGTTCGGTCGAATTTGATGAAAATCAGTGAGATTTTAATCAAGTTCGCTCGAACTTGATGTTAAGTTCGGCCATGGCTTGTTTCAAAAACATGGTTTTTCCAACTTTTTGATATCAAATTGATTGAATTTGATGTCCAAACTCTTAGGGGTTTGTTAACAGTGTGTTTTACATGACATATTCAAAATTGAACATAATTTGTCCAAGAATTCTTCAATTTTGTTCAAAAGCTAAGAAAAATAGAAGAATGGAGATGAAATAGAGAGATTCTTGTCTTGATTTCAACAAATTCAGGTATCCAGGCTCTGATACCACTTGTAGGAACGTCCACGATTAGCACGGGAACCTAAATTTGTTATCTATTGTCCGATTAGGCAGAAACTAATGACAAGTTAATCAAATAACAAGAATTACTCGTTTAATTGTTGTTTTCATTGATCTAAAGTTCAATACATTCGAGATCCGGATCCGACAGAGCTTCACCATCTCTGTGCCAAAATATATCTCAGTTACAAATGAAATCACAAGGCACCTATTTATAGGATCATAAGTTCGTTGGTTTGGAGTTGAAGTTTGGGCGAACTTGACTTCCCCATTACCATCTCAAGCGAACTTGTCCTAAAACACTCTTAATTACGCCTCGTTTCATCTATACTATACAGACTCGATACAAGACTATTCTATAGACATTATGCACCAATAGACTCCCTCTTGGATATCTACTTTGTCTTGTTCGGTCTTCAGAAACTCTTGTTTATTCCAGACTCGTTCTCGTGTAATGGCGAAGGCAAAAGACATATGCACCAACATGATGGACGACAATGTAAATCCTTTTGGAAGAGATTATTATTACCAAAGGGCAATTCATCACATAAATTCTCAACAAAACCCGTTTCAACCAAACACTAGAGCAATTCCGAGAAAAGAAGGTTCATCATCGAAGTCTAAATATACAACGTTGGTAGTGGCAAAGAGTGATGAAGCTTTCAATTGAAATGAAGCTATAAAAAGGATGGGGGCTAGCTCTTCTAGCTAAAATTGTAGAGGTTGAAGAAATTAGTGAAAAGGTAGAGGATGAGAAAATTGTTGATGTGGTAAAGACAAAGAATGAGTTAAGTGGTGATGAAATTGTTGCTGAACAAGTTGTAGAAGCCATAGTTGATGCTGATAGTGAGGTAAGGTTTGACGAGGAAGTTCCATGTTAAACCTGATTTTAAAACAATCCTGACAGAAAATGTCAAAGAGGAGAACATTTACTCTATTCCTGATGATGGTTTTAAATCCATATTTCCTCATGACCTGTTTAATAGTTTTGCAGGTTTCTCCGGTGAGGAAGCAGTTTTTAAAGAACTACATTATGATGAAACAAAAAATGAGTATGTTGAGGTGATAGATGTAAGCAAAGAGATGAATGCTGGAACCTTAGAAGAGATCACACACAAGGCAATGATGGCCAATTTAAAATAGGTGAATTCAGTTGACTCTAAAAATGAATCCATTAAAATTGAATCTTTGGATAAACCAACAAAATCCTTACTTTGTTCAAAATGTTCAATTCTTTGCGGTAAATGCGCTGAAAAGGATGTCGATTATCGTATGCTTAAACAACATACTGATAATTTGTTGGAGGATTTATAGAGAATTAAGGAAGTTTACAACAAGTTTCAAAAGACTGAGAAAGAATTTAGAGAAGTCATTAAAAAGGATCAGCAAAGTATCTTAATGTTAAAAGTAGCTTTGTCTGATAAACAATTAGTAATAAACAAATACATTGATGATAAAGCTGCATTAAAACAAGAAATCCAAACGGTAAAAATTGAAGCTGAAAGAGTTGATAAAAGATTGACTAGTTATGTAGCAGCTTATGTGCTTGACCACATTCTTCCTAAACCTATGGGTAAGGATGAACAGACTATAGAGAATATATATGGGTATAACGATCACAGTATCGGGTAGGGTTCCATTTTCGACGTGGAGCAATTACTCCGAAAGGTCACCAGACGATGTTGAAAAAGCTATTAATGTGGAATTAAAAACTCCACTTGTAGTTGATCCTAAGGATGGGTTACCTGTACCCGTTGATGTAACATACGAACAATCTAAAAATAGTTCGGATTGTGATTCTTATTTGTGTCACAATGTGTTTGAAAAAGTTGAATCTATGGTAAGAAAGTTTGTCAAAAGTTTAGAGTGTGAATGGAAGTTTGATAAAAGGTCACAATTTCAAAAGAAGGAAAATGTCTTGATTGATCTTGAAATTATTTCAGCATATAAAATGATTGGATCAGACAAGATATATTTTAACAATGGATTTCCAATTAAAAATGTGAATCAAGATCTAATCGAAAAAGCTCATAAACCTGTTGAAGTGGATTTTCACAAAAATGGAATAAAAAGTTTTTCTCAAAAGAATCATTACCAAAGTGCTAATAATTGACAAAATTATCAATTAAATGGATACAAGAGTTATCAGGGTAATGGTAGAAGAGAAACTAGATTCAGAAATAAAAACTTTCAGAAGAAATCTTGTTTTCAGAAAAATGTTGAATTTGTTTCTGAAACTAGCTCAGAGAGGGAAAGAAGCAAAATTCAGAAATCAGTCAAACCAATAGTTTTAGAACAAAAGAAGAGACGTGAACAAGCTGAAGGTTTTTAGAAATCTTATACAAATACACGAAAGTGTTATACTTGTCATAAAATTGGACGTATTTTGTATTGGTTTCCGAACAAATTTCAAATGTATGTTCAAACCAAACCTTCAGATGTTAGAGTACTTCAACGAGAAAGGGATTCCCCACGAATTTAGTGCATCATATAATCCACAGCAATATGGAGTTGCTGAGACGAAGAATCGTATCTTGATCGAAACAACACGTACCATGTTAGCCGTTTCTAAGCTACCTATCCGTTTTTGGAATGAAGCGGTAGCATCTGCATGTTATACCCTGAATCTCATTCTAACTGTTAAAAAGTACGAAAATACATATTTTGAGCTATTGAGTAAGAGAAAATCCAATCTTCAATGGTTAGAACCATTTGGGTCGCCTTGCACGGTAATAGATCCTGAAGGAAAATTTGTGGCGAAATCGTTAGAGGGTTTCTTCGTGGGATATGCAAATCCAATGTGACGTGTTTATCTTCGTAGCATTAACCGCATCGTGCAAGCTTAGCATGTAGACTGTCAGAAATGCACCGCTCCAACTCAAAAAACTTGAGATGACTGGATGTTTGACTATGAGAGTCTTTGGAAATTTTCAATTTAACCGATGAACCAAATGAAGAGGAACTTGCTTTACTGTATCAACATCAACAAGTTTTCTCTCAAAATCAAATTCCAAAGACCTATAGTGATTACAACACAACAGTCTGAAGGTGTGGTTGTAGAAACAGATCAAGCAGTCAAAATGAACAAGTAACTAGTAATTCAGAAGCACATGTTATAAATGGTGTGATTTCGACCATCGATCAATCAGATGATGATTCTGAACTAAAACCTATGTATGACAATGATGGTGGTTCAATATCTGGTGAGGAAATTAATTTTGAACCGGAGGCTCAACAACAATATTCTGTTGTTCAAGGTTGTACATCGAATGTCTTATAGAATGACGCTGAACAGAATGTTACTAATTTCGAGACAGGGGCAGTTGTTTCTAATGAAGTCATGCCAAGAATTTGTCGTATCATTCGTCTGAGAATGTAATTGGTGATTACAAAGCGGGGTAAAATCAGATCTACCAGGGATATGAGATATTTTTATATTCAAGTGACACCACTGCGAAATTAGTTTTCTCATCAATGTTATATTACTAAAGAAAGCTAAGTAAATGCTATGCAGAAAGAGCTACAGTAGTTCGAGAAATTGGGTGTCTAGAAATTGGTAGATTTGCCCAATAATCATAAAAATTAAGATCAATACAAAGTGGGCTTTTAAATGCAAACGTGATGATCAAGGGGTAATAGTTCACAACAAATCCAGGTTCGTTGTAGAAGGTTTTTGTCACCAAGAAGGCATTGATTGCACAAAAATTTATGTCATGTCTGCATTCCTATATGAAAAAGTACAACAGGAGGTATACATAGGACAACCATTGGGGTTTGCCGATCCGTATAATAAAGATAAGGTGTATCTTCTTGATAAAGCACTCTATGGTCTGCATCAAGCTCCACGTGTTTGGTATGAGACATTGTCTCAGCATCTGCTAGACAACAACTTTATCAGAGGAACTATCGATTGCACCCTCTTTACGCGAGAGACGGCTGATGACTTGCTGATCATACAAATTTATGTTGACGATATTATCTTCGAGTCTACGAAAGACATGCTTTGTAAGGAATTTGAGTTCGTGATGCGAAAAAGGTTTGAAATGAGTTCAATGGGATAAATGAAGTTTTTTATAGGATTACAGGTTGATCAACTATCTTCGGGGATTTTCATTCATCAAACAAAGTATGTCAATGATATACTAGCAAAGTTCAAGATGACCGAATCTTCAATCCCCAACACACCATTAGCTCAAAATCATAACATTAATCCTGATTCAACGGGAGAGAAGGTTGATGAATCAAAATAGTGCAGCATGATCGGTTCCTTGATGTACTTGATAACGTCGCATCTAGATATTATGTTTCACACTTGTTTGTGCGCTCGTTATCAATCTAGTCCTCGTGCTTCTCATCTAATAGCCTTAATGGGAATTCTTTGATATGTGAAAGGATGTCCTGGTAAAGGATTCTGGTATCTAAAGGAAGATGAGTCCGTCTTGAAGGCTTATTCTCATTCAGACTTTGGCAGCTGCAAAGTGTACACAAAATCTACAATAGCCGAATTTCAATTTTTGGTAGTCGGTTGGTGACGTGGCAATGTAAGAAGCAAACGATCGTTTCTCTTTCTACATGCGAAGCAGAATGCGTAGCGGCCTCTAGTTGCTGCTCCTAGGTTCTGTGGATACAACAACAAATGAGAGACTACGGTTTGCAGTTTCTTAACACCCCTATTCACGTAGATAATGGGGCATCTATTTCCATAGCTAAAAATCCAGTACACTATTCTAAACCAAAACATATAGAAAATTAAATACCACTTCATTCGTGAATGTTACAAAACGAAGTTGATACAAAATTTTAAAATTCACATCGATTTTCAAAAGGCAGATCTTTTTACCAAAGCATTTGACAAAGCTAGATTTGAGTTTTTACTGAAAATTACTGGTATAAAAGAATTAGAATCAAAGGGTGAATCGGTTGGTACTGAGATTTCTGAAACTTCAAAGAAGTAAATGATAGTACATTAAAAATTTAAAGTTTCTTTTCTTTCTAATAATTTAAAATGTGTTTTTAATTTTTAGGGGGAGAATTTGGGAGAAAGATAAAAAAATATTGAAAAATTTCAAAAAGACAAAACAGTAGCAAGATAAAAATGAGTTTTTGTTGCAAACAGAGGAAATGATAGTACATCAGTGGACTATCAGAACATAATAAAGAATTGAAAAGTATTAAAGGGGATAACAATCTCACTAATCAATGTATCAGTAGGCTCATAGTTAATCAAAAGGGTTGCATAACTGATACAAACATAACAAAACAATTAATTAAGTGTGACTAACATTTCATTGGCATATGGTTTTGGTATCGTAATCTCATTTGATAGAGTTGCCAAGATACAGAGATACTAGGTATTTATATTAGTTTAACATCTGGGGTATTATATAAGTTCTTTTGTCTACATGGTGGTGTTAACCTAGAACTTCTATAATACCTTATAAACAACGCTTAAAGCGTAAACTCTCAAAAGCTAAATGATTATCGAAAGATAATAATTTGTGCTCAAAAGATACCTATGAGGTACACCGCTTTTAAAAGTTGAACTTCAGACTCTTTGTCTGTACGGTGGTACTAACCTAAGTTACGGAAGCTTTCTCATTCCCCTACAGATGTGAATTGAATATATTCACCTGTATGATGATATTCTTTTGCATATCCGGATACAAGAGTATGTCGTGTAATGGGAATCACTAGTTATATTGTTGTAATATTACCAAAGCGTATCATATTAAGCAATACTTGAGATATAAACTAGTTAAGTTTAAGTGGATAAACGATACTGATAATTGGGGTGAATATTTTGAAGCTGAGTATGTATTAAAGCTTAACCTTGTCTCAAAGATACTGATATGATCCCCTAAAGCACAACTCACAAAAATATGTCTGTTTGTAAATAGTTTACAATTTTTCATTCAAAAATCAAAAAGATTTTTAGGGCGTTTTAGCATAAAGTTGTAAACAGTAAAAAATATTTTATTTCAATTTTTTTATTACCAATTGTGGGATACTAATCAAATTGATTTATGAAGTTGGGTTTTACAACAGAGATAAAACCTTTAATTTGTTTAGAATATGTTCATCCCCTCACATTGCTCAAACGCGTAGATTACTAATATGCATGGAAGATTGTTACTTTGAAATTTTGTGAAAGATTTGATTAAATATGGAACAAGAGTTGTTCAACATGTGCATGGCTATTGGGAGTTCATAAAAAAAACTTAAATCTTGACAATGAAATGGGTACCACGAATAAGCCGCCTAACTGCTAAGAATGGAAAATTGCATGAGGTGGGCTAATGTAACATTTGTCAAAAACGGGTTTTCCAAACCCGCTCCGTTTGTAATCGAATATCAAGTTACAAATGTCTCGTTGCGTATTTATGTCCAATTTACTTTTTAATGATGCATAATTAGTAAACAAACTAAACTATAAAAGTTATAATTGATAAAAAGTAAAAATAAAAAATTAAAAAGAAAATGAGGCTGCCGGGACTCGAACCCGGGTCAGCCGGGTTTTGAACTCCAAAGACTTAACACACCCACATATAACCACTCCGCCACTTGTTGTTTTCTGTCAACTCTAGGAAACAAATAAATCTTATAAACAACCATAAATCAACCGGTTACGCCAACTGTAACCAAAATCGGTCACCAAACGTCCAAAGACGTTTGATTAATCGCGGTTTACTGAGTTTAACCGATACACCGACAATTCCAATCAATTTTGCTTTGAATGAAACTTGAATTCTGGAGTGAATCGGTTTAAATAACCGAAAATTTCAATTCTGGAATTACTTCAACCTTTGTCCTCTCTCGCGACTCAAAAGCACTCTGCAAACCTCCAATTACATTTCCGCACAACTTTCAGTTCGCCGGAGAAGCTATTTGGACTCGCCGGACTTTCGCCGGAAAACCGTATTTTCCATCAAATCAGTAAGTCTCGCAATTCTTTCGTTGTCTATCAATTGTTAAGCTATTGCTAACTCAAACCTTTCAATCGGAATCAAATTCAGACGTCGTTATCGGATAATTCCTGCTCGCCGGAAAACCTCTGAAAGCTCTTATCTTCCGCTGTAAAACGGTATGGACATTCAAACCTTCTGTTAACTCTTGTTTAGTACTTCAATTCCACAATTAGCTAATCAAAACGGTTAATTTGTTCGCTCAGTTGAAGTTCATAAAAACAGAGCCGACGCCTTGCCGGAATTCTGAGATAAATCATTCCTCCGGTATGTTTACTTCCAACACCGTCTCTGCCATTCCATTTTAGTCTTATGAATGTTTGTTAATCGTTTTAAAGCAAGAAACAGTTGAGTAAATAGTTGCCTGTAAATTCAGCGAAGAAGATGAAGTGTGATAACATTATAAGATTAATTAAAATTGGTATTATAAACGGGTTAGACACACAGTCCAGTGGTGGACTGTGTGCACATACAAAACACGCCGCTAGTTCGATCCTTGATATGCACACACACCCTCTGTAATTAAAATGTTATTTTTTTCTAACCGAACCAGATGAACTCACGTTAGATGTTAAGTATAATAAAAATCTAAATATTAACCAAGTTAGACACACAGTCCAGCGGTGGACTATGTGTACCGTTATAGCACAGGTCCCGGGTTCGAGACCTGTTGGTGACACCGGTTCGATGGTTTTAAACATTTTTGAAAATAAAAGAATTTTGAATAAACTGAGTTAGTATATAAATATAATTAAAAACAGAATTATTTCGGGTTAGACACGTAGCTCAGTTGGTAGAGCTGCGTGCACGCGTAGGGGAGGTCTCGGGTTCGAGCCTCACCCGGCGCATACATCTACACAATAAAACTGGTCAACAAGTCAAACGGTCAACGGTCAATGCAAAAGTCAACATATTTTTATATTTTTATTTATTTAATTTAATTTAAAAATCAATTAAAAATACTTAAAAATAATGTTTTTAAAGATAGGAAATAGCCTTAAACTCACAAAAATATATCTAAAAATCCTATTAAAATTATTAATAAAATCCACTCATTTACTATATTTTCCGTTATTATTTAGGTTAGTTAATTCTCGTTGTTCAATTCTTCCAACTCGTGCGCATCTCACCATCTCCAACCAAACGCACCCAATGTGAGTAAATCTTTACAAATTCCCCATTTTAATCACGTTTTTAGGGTGTATCATGTGTCTTGCCATTTATTATATTTAAATAATTGTGCATACATCATATCATGAACAAATGTGTATTCAGCTTGTTACAACTGTTTGTGTGGTTATTGTTTAGATTTAATTTATTATTTTCAGTACATGCAATTTCATAGGCCGCCGCTCCCCATTACATTATGAGCGTTGAGCATGTTCCCCATTACATTATGAGCGTGAACCTGGCGTGCCAACATACGAACGGCTCCGTTTGATTGAGCCTTGATCACACAGACATTTATCGTTTTCAGTACATGCAATACGATCGGCTCCGTTTGATTGAGCCTTGATCGCACAGTTTCATTCATGTTATATATTTATGCAAGTTGATATGTTATGGTATGCTGTTGGTTTGTTATTGTATGTTATAGTTTGTGGTTGTTATTGCTACTGTTTGATTTTGTACATTTGCTCACATATGACTATTGCACAACTTTTCCTTAATAAAAATAATATGAAATCAATGATAAATGTTTATCTAACAAGGTTCACTCGCCAACTTATGTTGACCCAAAAACTCCCATTTTTACACATGATACAGGTGAACCAGCTGCAGCAAGAAACACCTAGGATTGGATTAGAAGAATAAACTGATTTAGAGCTTGGATTGTTTAGTTTGGTTATTTTCCTCTGTATTTGTATGGACATGTTTGGATTGTTGAGAATGTAATTTTGACATTAATAAATATGAAACATATTAGTAAATATCATGAGCTTTGGTGATAACCCAATTATGCCCCTACTCTTATTCCGCTGCGGGTCGGGGTGTGACAGATTGGTATCAGAGCCATGACTATAGGGATATAGGATAGGTTATTAGACCCTTAGAGCCTATACTATAGTTGATTAGAAATTTTTAAGATTTTTGTGTGTTACATGCCAAATTTCATGATGTTTATATGTTTTATGTTAAATGTTACATTCAATGTTATGCAAGCATGTTCATAAGTATATATTATCATATAATGCCTATCATGAATCATATTCTCATAACATATCATATCAATGAAAGCACACATCACATCATTTTCATGATTATTTTTACAATGATTTTTGTATTTTCAAATCCCATCAAAGTGAGTTCTCATGACGGGCATGTAGTAACTGGAAGGGTACAAGTACCGGTAGTCGGAACGTCCTGTCTAGGCTGGCATTCGTATAAATCCAAAATAAAGGACCAGTTTGCCTACCTGGGACTAACGATGAGAGTACGAAGTACCTATTAGGCCAAAGCATGCTATACCAAACGTCGTGTGAGCTAACCCCACTTTGAGTTGTCATTGTGTCTACACTTGGACACATTCCGACCATACATCTCGCAAACATATTTCGTGGTTTTCATTCGGGTGATGCAAGTGTTAAAACGCCAATACTAATGTGAATCCTACCAAGCCAATAGACATGGGGGCCCACATGACTATACAGGTAAAGGTATGGGGGACATTTGAGGCCCAACATGAGCGAACCCAACACATCCTATGGATGTAGTTGCATTATTGATATTTATGTTATTTTCATTTTCTTTAAGACACATGACACCTAAAAAGACTCCATAAACTCATAATCTTCTTATGTATGTTCCTGTAGATGTCGGCTAGACAACAACGAGGGGGTAAAAGATCAGGAAGGTCTCACGAACGCTTGGCCACTCTAATCGCAAAACAAATGGCCGCGGTGCTTCCTGACATTGTGGTTCAAGTACAACAAGCTCTCGCCACAAATCCCACTAATCCTCCTCAGCAAGAAAACCAGGACATCGGCAACCCGCCTACCAAAAAGTGTTCATATAAACATTTTAAGTCTTGTGATCCTCCTAAATTTGAAGGGACTGAAGGTGTCACTGCTCTCCTCCACTGGTTTGAGGAAATGGAAAACACCTTCCTCCACTGCGATTGTCCCGATGATCGCAAGGTTCGATACGCGACCGGACGACTATTTGGGGTAGCTCTTACCTGGTGGAATACTGAAAAGGGGAAGAGGGGAATTGATGATGCAATGGCCTTAACGTGGGAGGAGTTAAGGGAAATTATGACGAGGCGATTCTGTCCTAGAAGCGAGATTAAGAAGCTAGAGGACGAATTTCATTCTTTGAAGCAAAAGGAGGGAGATCATACTTCCTACAACAAGAGGTTCTTAGAGTTGAACCAAATGGTCCCTAACTTGTTCACCCCAGTTTACCGCTTAATCGAGCATTATATTCGAGGTCTTCCCTCGAAAATTCAAGATTCAGTTCTCAGCACTTCACCAGCAACACTTGAAGCTGCTATGGAACTAGCCACTGAACTGACCGAGAATCGAATTCGCAACGGTAAGTTTAAAGAAGAGAAAAAGAAAGCCCCTGTTGAGGGCCAAACTTCAAACCATTCCACCTCCTCCTCTAAGTTTGCTAACAAGAGGAAGCGTAACACCAGAAATTCGCTGTCACACAAACCAATTTCCCTATTCCTGCTGCGCCCATTACCCAAGTTGCCCCTTCACCTGCACCATACAAAAGACAATACTCTGGCCCACTACCAAAATGCAACCGTTGCCAATACCACCGTTTTCCTGATCATCCTTGCCAACATTGCACCGGCTGTGGTTGCGCAGGTCATACTGTTCAAACCTGTCGCATGCCTCAGCGAACGAACCGCCACCAACCTTCAACCCAAACCCACCAACAAATAATGGGTCAAGCCCAACAACCCCTACTATTACCACCTACCCAACATTTAGCCCAAACATACTACCAACGTAACTATCCCATGGTACAACCTATGCGGGCTTGCTACAATTGTGGAGACCCAAGCCATTTTAGAAACACTTGTCCAAGGTTGGTGAACATTATTCATGCTCAAGCCCAAGCCAATCCGGTGAATCAAGCGAACCAAGCTCCTCCACCTGCAAGAGGAAGAGCTTTCAACATCAACGCTAATCAGGCTAGAGCTGACAGCAATGTGGTTAACGGTACGTTCCTTATCAATGGTAGTTATGCATCCATGTTGTTTGATACTGGCGCGGATAAAAGTTTTGTGTCTTTAGAGTTTGAACCCATCCTAAACCAAAATCGTGGTAAGCTCATGGAATCCATAACAGTAGAAGTTGCTGACGGGAAACCGGTCTCATTAAACTCTATTATACGCAACTGTACACTCACCTTAAACGACCACGACTTTCCAGTTGACCTTATTCCTATGAAGTTGGGAAGTTTTGATATTATAATTGGTATGGACTGGCTCAGTCAACATCCGGCAGAAGTTGTATGCCGCGAAAAGTTTATACGCATTCCTCTTCCAAACGGTCAGACTCTACGACTCTTTGGAGAAACCCCATCGAAAGGGCTCAGATTAATGTCGTGTCTTCAAGCTCCAAAATTTCTTCGCAAGAATTATGTCGCATTTTTAACCCATGTCGTCAAAAAGGGAACCATGGAGAAGAAACTCGAAGACATCCCTGTAGTAAAAGATTTCCCGTAAGTTTTTCCTGACGACATTTCAGGACTTCCTCCGGTAAGAGAAGTTGAATTTCGCATCGATCTCGTACCTGGTGCTACACCAGTTGCAAAGTCTCCTTATAGGTTAGCCCCCTCTGAAATGCAAGAGCTAGCCAGTCAATTGCAAGAGTTGACTGACAAGGGATTCATACGTCCTAGCTCCTCGCCTTGGGGTGCACCTGTCCTTTTTGTAAAGAAGAAAGATGGATCGTTTCGCATGTGCATCGACTACAGAGAACTCAACAAGTTAACAATCAAGAATCGCTATCCATTACCTCGCATTGATGATCTTCTTGACCAACTTCAAGGCGCCAGCTATTTTTCAAAAATCGACCTTCGTTCTGGTTATCATCAACTCAGAGTGCATGAAGAAGACGTCCCAAAGACCGCTTTCCGAACTCGTTATGGTCATTATGAATTCATGGTCATGCCATTTGGTTTAACCAACGCTCCAGCTGTCTTCATGGATCTAATGAACAGAGTCTGCAAACCCTATCTCGATCGTTTTGTTATAGTCTTCATCGAAGACATCCTCATTTATTCAAAGTCTAAGTCTGATCATGAACGGCATCTTCGACTCATCCTTACACTCTTAGAGAATGAAAAGCTTTACGCCAAATTCTCCAAATGCGAATTCTGGTTAAAAGAGGTACAATTCCTTGGACATGTAGTCAATGACAAGGGAATACATGTCGACCCCTTAAAGATCAAAGCGGTACAAGAATGGCAAGCGCCACGTACACCAACTGAAGTAAGATCATTCCTTGGTCTGGCTGGTTATTATCGCCGTTTCATTTCAAACTTCTCTCGCATTGCTGTACCACCCACGGCTTTAACTCATAAGGGAAAACCTTTCATATGGGGACCCAAACAAGAAGAAGCCTTCCAAACCCTTAAACAAAAACTCTGTGATGCACCAATCCTCACTCTTCCTGAAGGTTGTGATGACTTCGTGGTTTATTGCGACGCGTCAGGGCAAGGACTAGGCTGTGTTCTAATGCAAAGAGGAAAGGTTATAGCTTAATGCTTCGAGACAACTCAAGACTCATGAGAAGAACTACACCACCCATGACCTAGAACTTGGAGCCGTTGTGTTCGCTCTTAAGATATGGAGACATTATCTCTACGGTACTAAGTGTGAAATATACACTGACCACAAGAGTCTTCAACATATCTTCAACCAAAAGGAGTTAAACATGAGGCAACGAAGATGGGTCGAACTTCTAAATGACTACGACTGTGAAATTTGGTACCACCCTGGCAAGGCAAATGTGGTGGCTGATGCACTCAGTCGAAAGGGTTATGCGAACTCCATTCGTCTTCTATGTTCGCAAATCATAACTGACATTAAAGATCAAATTCGAGAAGCCCAACATGTTTCAGTAACGGAAGACGACGTACGAAAGGAGCTGTCCTGTGGAGCTGAACTTAAAATTGAAACTAAATCTGACGGTATTCTGTACTATCTAGATCGCATATGGATTCCTGACCACAACAACCTTCGTGAATTTCTTATGAATGAGGCTCAAAAACACGATACTCTATACACCCAGGAGCCGATAAGATGTATCAAGACCTTCGATACACCTATTGGTGGTCTGGAATGAAAAAGGATATTGCTGTTTTTGTTTCCAAGTGCCTTACATGTTCCAAGGTGAAAGCTGAACACCAAAGACCCTCAGGACTTCTGGTCCAACTTGAAATACCTGTATGGAAGTGGGAAAACATAACCATGGACTTCATTACCGGGTTACCTCGCACTTCTGGTGGGTATGACACTATATGGGTAATCATTGATCGACTTACAAAATCAGCTCACTTTATTCCTATCCCCGAAGATTTCAAGAACGAAAAGCTAGCTCGTATTTATATCAGCGAAATCGTAAGCAGTCATGGTGTACCGTTAAGCATTATTTCAGATCGTGATGGTCGTTTCACTTCACGAACATGGCAAGCAGTACAAGCCGCTTTGGGTACGCGATTAGATCTCTGTACCGCTTATCATCCTCAAACTGATGGATAATCTGAACGCACCATTCAAACTCTTGAAGATATGCTTCGAGCATGTGTCATAGACTTCAAGGGAAATTGGGACGCTCACCTACCATTAGTTGAATTTTCGTACAACAACAGCTATCATTCAAGCATCGGCATGGCACCTTTTGAAGCCTTATATGGTCGTAAGTGCAGATCTCCAGTATGTTGGCACGAAATTGGGGAAGCTTAAATCACTGGTCCAGAATTGATTCAAGAAACCACAGACAAGATCCATCAAATTCGAAACAATCTTCTAGCGGCTCAAAGTCGTCAAAAGAGTTATGCAGATAAACGACGGAAGCCTTTGGAGTTTAACATTGGTGATCATGTACTTTTAAAAGTATCACCGTGGAAGGGAGTAGTTCGTTTTGGTCAAAAAGGCAAGCTAGCACCACGCTACGTAGGACCTTTCAAGATACTCGAAAGAGTAGGACCTGTAGCATACAAGCTTGATCTACCAGAAGAACTCAACAGGATTCATCCCACATTCCACGTATCAAACTTGAAGAAGTGCCTCGCTGATGAAAACCTCCACATTCCTCTGGAAGATATTCAGATTGATGAATCTATGCATTTTATTGAAAGACCTGTAGATATCATGGATTTCGGAGAAAAACGTCTTTGACGAAGTCGCATTCCAATTGTTAGGGTACGCTTGGAGTCGAAATGGGGACTTGAGTTTACTTGGGAACGTGAAGACTCAATGCGCGAAAAATACCCGCATCTTTTTCCTACTACTACTACTTAAATTTCGGGATGAAATTCCTAAAAGTAGGGGATACTGTAAAATTTGTCCAAAACGGGTTTTCCAAACCCGCTCCGTTTGTAATCGAATATCAAGTTATAAATGTCTCGTTGCGTATTTATGTCCAATTTACTTTTTAATGATGCATAATTAGTAAACAAATTAAACTATAAAAGTTATAATTGATAAAAAGTAAAAATAAAATAATTAAAAAGAAAATGAGGCTGCCGGGACTCGAACCCGGGTCAGCCGGGTTTTGAACTCCAAAGACTTAACACACCCACATATAACCACTCCGCCACTTGTTGTTTTCTGTCAACTCTAGGAAACAAATAAATCTTATAAACAACCATAAATCAACCAGTTACGCCAACTGTAACCGAAATCGGTCACCAAACGTCCAAAGACGTTTGATTACTCGCGGTTTACTGAGTTTAACCGATACACCGACAATTCCAATCAATTTTGCTTTGAATGAAACTTGAATTCTGGAGTGAATCGGTTTAATAACCGAAAATTTCAATTCTGGAATTACTTCAACCTTTGTCCTCTCTCGCGACTCAAAAACACTCTGCAAACCTCTAATTACATTTCCGCACAACTTTCAGTTCGTCGGAGAAGCTATTTGGACTCGCCGGACTTTCGTCGGAAAACTGTATTTTCCATCAAATCAGTAAGCCTCGCAATTCTTTCGTTGTCTATCAATTGTTAAGCTATTGCTAACTCAAACCTTTCAATCGGAATCAAATTCAGACGTCGTTATCGGATAATTCCTGCTCGCCGGAAAACCTCTGAAAGCTCTTATCTTCCGCTGTAAAACGGTATGGACATTCAAACCTTCTGTTAACTCTTGTTTAGTAATTCAATTCCACAATTAGCTAATCAAAACGGTTTATTTGTTCGCTCAGTTGAAGTTCATAAAAACAGAGCCGACGCCTTGCCGGAATTCTGAGATAAATCATTCCTCCGGTATGTTTACTTCCAACACCGTCTCTGCCATTCCATTTTAGTCTTATGAATGTTTGTTAATCGTTTTAAAGCAAGAAACAGTTGAGTAAATAGTTGCCTGTAAATTCAGCGAAGAAGATGAAGTGTGATAACATTATAAGATTAATTAAAATTGGTATTATAAACGGGTTAGACACACAGTCCAGTGGTGGACTGTGTGCACATACAAAACACGCCGCGAGTTCGATCCTTGATACGCACACACACCCTCTGTAATTAAAATGTTATTTTTTTCTAACCGAACCGGATGAACTCACGTTAGATGTTAAGTATAATAAAAAACTAAATATTAACCAAGTTAGACACACAGTCCAGCGGTGGACTGTGTGTAACGTTATAGCACATGTCCCGGGTTCGAGACCTGTTGGTGACACCGGTTCGATGATTTTAAACATTTTTGAAAATAAAAGAATTTTGAATAAACTGAGTTAGTATATAAATATAATTAAAAACAGAATTATTTCGGGTTAGACACGTAGCTCAGTTGGTAGGGCTGCGTGCACGCGTAGGGGAGGTCTCGGGTTCGAGCCTCACCCGGCGCATACATCTACACAATAAAACCGGTCAACAAGTCAAACGGTCAACGGTCAACGGTCAATGCAAAAGTCAACATATTTTTATATTTTTATTTATTTAATTTAATTTAAAAATCAATTAAAAATACGTAAAAATAATGTTTTTAAAGATAGGAAATAGCCTTAAACTCACAAAAATATATCTAAAAATCCTATTAAAATTATTAATAAAATCCACTCATTTACTATATTTTCCGTTATTATTTAGGTTAGTTAATTCTCGTTGTTCAATTCTTCCAACTCGTGCGCATCTCACCATCTCCAACCAAACGCACCCAATGTGAGTGAATCTTTACAAATTCCCCGTTTTAATCACGTTTTTGGGGTGTATCATGTGTCTTGCCATTTATTATATTTAAATCATTGTGCATACATCATATCATGAACAAATGTGTATTCAGCTTGTTACAACTGTTTGTGTGGTTATTGTTTAGATTTAATTTATTATTTTTAGTACATGCAATTTCATAGGCCGCCGTTCCCCATTACATTATGAGCGTTGAGCATGTTCCCATTACATTATGAGCGTGAACCTGGCGTGCCAATATACGATCGGCTCCGTTTGATTGAGCCTTGATCGCACAGACATTTATCATTTTCAGTACATGCAATACGATTGGCTCCGTTTGATTGAGCCTTGATCGCACAGTTTCATTCATGTTATATATTTATGCAAGTTGATATGTTATGTTATGCTGTTGGTTTGTTATTGTATGTTATAGTTTGTGGTTGTTATTGCTACTGTTTGATTTTGTACATTTGCTCACATATGACTATTGCACAACTTTTCCTTAATAAAAATAACATGAAATCAATGATAAATGTTTATCTAACAAGGTTCACTCGCCTACTTATGTTGACCCAAAAACTCTCATTTTTACACATGATACAGGTGAACCAGCTGCAGCAAGAAACACCTAGGATTGGATTAGAAGAATAAACTGATTTAGAGCTTAGATTGTTTGGTTTGGTTATTTTCCTCTGTATTTGTATGGACATGTTTGGATTGTTGAGAATGTAATTTTGACATTAATAAATATGAAACATATTAGTAAATATCATGAGCTTTGGTGATAACCCAATTATGCCCCGACTCTTATTCCGCTGCGGGTCGGGGTGTGACAGCTAATAATTTTGAGAACTACGTACAAGCCAATCATTTTGATGCCTGGATGGCTTTGGAAGAAGATTATCATGCTTCAATAGCTGAATTCGGATGAAGTATAAGAGTTTCACAAATTCCAGAAGCAGAAAGATATATATATATATATATATATATATATATATAATATATATATATATATATATATAATATATATATATATATATATATATATAAAAGAGAAGAAACTGATGGATTTACTACAACAGACAGTAAAAGCTAAGATTTTAGAATTATTGCAGCATTTGGGAACTTCTCATTCTATTTGGGAATTCTTCGAAATAAACATCATGGAAATACCGAGATGTGGAGGACCAAGAAAGCGTTGTTAAAGAAAGAGTTCGATATTTTTACTTCTGTCAAAGGCGAGACTCTACACCAATTGATTGAAAGATATTGCTTTGTCAACAGCTGACTAGTTTGGCATCATTCCCCTTCAGGTCTTTTCTCTTATGCTTCCTATTGGCATTTTCCCATAATGGGTCGGGATATATGCAGTCACCACAATCGGCTTACAGTAGCGGAAGCTCGAACTGTACACCGCAGCAGACTTCACAATATTCTCAAAATTAAACTTATCAACATCCAAATTAATCATCAGAATCCTTACATTACAACATTTCAATAAACTTTCAGAATATGCAAGGCTTGTCAGCTGTAAATGCAAAATAACACATGACAATGGTGGCTTAAGTTCTAGAATCGTACGAGTCATTGGTTGTAGGGAGAATCGGCAATTACAACATGACCAAGGAAGACTACGATCAGATTGACATGGAAGACTTTGAGTTGATAGACATTCGTTGGTGCATGGCCAGTATGATAAGACGAGCTAAGTGTTTCATGGATATTACAGGCAGAAACTGCATGGGGGGCCAAATACAAAATTGGGATTTGACAAAACAAAAGTTACCTGTTTAGATGCAAAGAACGAGGTCATTCCAAGAGAGAATGCATAAACAAGGAAGTGAAGGACGACAATGTAAATCCGTTTGGGAGAGATTATTACCAAAGAGCAATTCATCACGAAAATTTTCAAAACAGCCCATTTCAACCAAACACCAGAGCTACTCCGATCGAAGAAGGTTCATCATCGAAATCTAAAGATAAAGTATTGGTATTGGCATAGAATGATTAAGGTTTTAATTGGAATGAAGCTATAACAATGGATGGGGGGCTAGCTCTTATGGCTAAGATTCTAGAGATTGAAGAAGTTAGTGAAAAGACAAAGAATGAGCCAAGTGATGATAAAGTGATTGATAAAGAAGAATGTGTTGTTGAAAAGGTTGAAGAAGTTTTGGCTGATGCTGTTAGTGAGATCAGATTTGACGAGGAAGTTTTAATTAAACCTGATTTTGAAGCAATACCGACAAAAAATGTTGAAGAGGAGAAGATTTATTCAATTCCTAATGATGTTTTTAAATATATATTTCCTCCTGATGTGTTTAATAGTTTTCTAGGTTTCTTCGCTGATGAAGCAGTTTTTAAAAACCTACATTATGATGAAACAATAATGAATATGTTGAGGTGATCGATGTAAGGAAAGAGATGGATGCTAAAACCTTGTAAGAGATCACACAAAAGGCAATGATGGCCAATTTAAAGGAAGTGAATTCAACTGACTCTAAAAATAAATCCATCAGAACTGAATCTTTGGATGAATTAACAACAACCTTACTTTGTTCAATATGTTCAATTTCATAATTGTCTAGTTTCACGACACAGCGAAAACGACGATATAATATGCAATGTAATGATATGTCTTGAAATTTGCTAGAATTTATACGAGTCAATCATTCACAAATTAAGTCTAATGTACATAATTAAATGCATAAATAGTGATTTAGTAGTATGGAATTACAATGTATTTTTTTGGTTGTCACAGTATGTCAAATTCGCAAGGAATCAGGGACGTAGAATAATTGGTGAATGTACTCGTGGAAATGGAAAAATTTCGTTTGACAAAGTGAATTACATTTCGGAGTTAGAAAACAATTTGTTATCTGTTCCTCAAATATATGACAAGAACTTTACCGTTCATTTCATGGACCGAGAATGTATAATGTTGAAGCCAGAGTTTATAATACCAGAGGAGTGGATCTTCATGCGTGCACCGAGGGAAAACTATCTTTATGTTCTTGAAATGTGCATAGCAATTACGACTACAAAAATGCACAATGCTTCGTCGCAAATGCTACAGAAAAGTAGTGTATGTATGGCATCGAAAGATGGGACACATTCATCTGTGATAAATGAATTACCTGGTAAACTTGGTTGAAGGTGTTAATGTAAAGATTCCATATGACTATGTTAGTTGCAAGAAAGGTAAATAACACAAGAAGTCGCACCCGAAAAAGTTGTTGAATTCCATCAAATTGCCGCTAGAGAGGTTGCATATGGATCTCTTTGGGCCGGTGAACGTGAAAAGTGTTACTGGATATCTATATTGCTTTGTCATGACAGATGATTTTTCACGCTTCTCTTGGGTTAGGTTCTTGGAATCTAAAGACGAAACATTTGATTCACTGATGATCTTGTTGAAAAAGCTGGAGAACCTATACTATTTGCCTATCAGAAGAATCCGTAGTGATAATGGAATAGAGTTCAAAAACAACTAGATGTTTGAGTACTATAACGAGTATGGGATTCTCCACGAATTTAGCGCACCATATACACCACAACAAAATGGAGTAGCCAAGAGGAAATCGTACCTTGATCAAGACAACACATACTATGCTAGCCAATTCTAAGCTATATATCAGTTTTTGGAACGAAGCGGTAGGATCTGTTTGTTATACTCTGAATCGCGTTCTAAACGGTTAAAAAGTATGAAAAGACATGTTTTTAGCTATTGAACAGGCGAAAACCCTTTCTTCATTGGCTAGAACCATTTGGGTCGCCCTACATGGTAATAGATCCAAAAGGAAAATTTGGTGTGAAATCATTAGAGGGTTTTTTATGGGTTGTTGAAAGTCCATTACGACATGTTTATCTTCTGAGCATAAACTTCATCGTGCAAGCTCAACTGAAGAATTTCAAAAATACACCGCTCCAACTTAGAAACTTGGAGATAAGTGGATGTTCAATTATGTAAGTATTTGGAAATCGTTCAATTTACTCGACGAGCCAAATGAAGAAGAACTTACTTTACTCTATCAACATCAACAAGTTTTCTCTCAAAATCAAATTTCAAGATCTATAGTGATTACAACACAACAGTTTGAAGGTGTGGTTGCAGAAACACGATCAACCAGTCAGAATGAACCTGGATCTAAAAAATCAAAAGCGTCTGTTTGAAATGATGTGATTACGACCTTCAATCAGTCTGATGATGATTCTGAACCAGAAGCTATGTAGGACGATGATGGTGGTTGAACATCTGGTGAGAAAATAAATTTTTAACCGGAGGCTCAACAACAAAATTCTGGTGTTCAAGGTTCTATGTCGAATGTCTTACAGAATGACGTTGATCTGAATGTTACTAATTTGGAGACAGATGCAGTTGTTTCCAATGAAGTCATGCCAAGAAATTTGTCATGTCATCTGTCTGAGAACGTTATTGGTGAATTACAAAGCGGAGTAAAAAGAAGGAATCGGATTTACCAGGGATTGAGTTTTTTCTATATTCAAGTGGCACCATTACAAAACCAGTTTTCTCATCAATGTTATAATTCTAAAATTGAGCCGAAATGTTATAAGGAAGCTCTTACTAAAGAAAGCTGGGTAAATGCTATGCAGGATGAGCTACAACAGGTCGAGAAATTGGGAGTCTGGAAATTGGTATATTTGCCTGATAATCTTAAAAATATCAATACAAAGTGTGCTTTTAATTGCAAACGTGATGATCGAGGAGTAATGGTTTGCAACAAATCCAGGTTAGATGTAGAAGGTTTTTGTTAGAAAGAAGGCATTGATTACACAGAAGTTATGCTCCGGTAGCAAGGCTTGAAGCTATTCAGATATTTTTTGCATTCACTTCATCGAAAGGCTTCAAGGTTTATCAGCCGGATTGCAAGTCTGCATTTCTATACAGAAAAGCAAAAGAGAAGGTATACGTAGGACAACCGCTGGGGTTTGTCAATCCGTATAATATTGATAAGGTGCATCTTCTTGATAAAGCGCTCTATTGTCTACATCAAGCTCCGCGTGCTTGGTATAAGACAATGTCTTAGCATCTGCTAGACAACAACTTTATCAGAGGAAATGTTGATCACACCCTATTTATGTGAGAGATGGATGGTGACTTCCTGATCATACATATTTATGCGGATGATATTATCTTCGGGTCTACGAACGACACACTTTGCAAGGTTTGAGGCCGTGATGCGAAAAAAGTTTGAAGTGAGTTCAATGGGCGAAATGAAGTTTTTTCTGGGATTATAGGTTGATCAGTTATCCTCTGGGATCTTCATTCAATGTTAATAATATACTAACAAAGTTTAAGATGATAGAATATTCAACCGCCAGCACGCCATTAGCTCGAAATCATAACATCAATCCTAATCCAACGGGAGAGAAGGTTGATGAAACACAATATCGCAGCATGACTATTTCTTTGATGTACTTGAAAGTGCCGAACCCGTATATTATGTTTCCCACTTGTTTATTCGCTCGTTATCAATCCAGTCCTCGTGTTTCTCATCTCATAGCTGTAAAGCGAATTCTTCGATACTTGAAAGGATGTCCTGGTAAAGGATTGTGGTATCCAAAGGAAGACGAGTTAGTCTTGAAGGCTTATTCCGATTCAGACTTTGGCAGCTGTAAACTGAACGCAAAATCTACAACAGTCGGATGTCAATTTTTTTGTACCCGATTGGTGACGTGGCAGTGGTTTTGGTACCGTAATCTTGATTGATAAAATTGCTAAGATATTAAGATACTAGGTCTTTATATTAGTTTAACATCTGGGGTATTATACAAGTTCTTTTGTCTACATGGTGGTGTTAACATAGAACTTTTATAATACTTTATAAACGACGAAAGCGTAAACCCTCAAAAGCTAAATGATTATCGTAAGATAAGAATTTGTGCTCAATAAGATACCTATGTGGTACACCACTTTTAAAAGTCGAATCTTTGTTTGTACTGTGGTACTAACCTCAGTCACTTAAACTTTCGCATTCCCCTACAGATATAAACTGAATATATATATTCACTCGTATGATGGTATTCTTGTGCATATCTGGATACGGGAGTATGTCGTGTAATGGGAACCACTAGTTAATTTGTTCTAATATTACCTAAGCATATCATATTAAGCAATACCTGAGATTTATTCAAGTTGAGGTTAAGTGGATAAATAATACTGATAATCAACATGAATTGTTTGAAGCTGAGTCTGTTTGTAAATAGTTTATGATTTTCACTTCAAAACCAAAAAGATTTTCAGTGTGTTTTAGCATAAAGTTGTAAAAAGCCAAAAATATTTTATTTTCAACATATTTTTTATTAGCGATGATGGGATACTAAATCTTTTCTTCAAGTTGATGAATGGGCTTTTGTACAACTGGCTGGGGGCTAATCAAAATGGTTTGTGAAGTTGGGATATTACGTCAGAGATAAAACCAAGGTCATTAAATCGAACATAGAGCCAAGGATATTAATTTGGACTTGGATATTGATTTTTTTTAGAAAAAGACCAAAATGTTAAACTAGGGTTATAACTTGGACTTGGTTAAACAAACTTGTGAATCAGATTGAAAAATGAGATTAAAATGAAATTTGTTTAAAACTGGTTCACATGCACATGAATTCTCTCAAACGCATGAAGGTCTTTTCAAGCGCATGTGAGTTATAAAACGTATGAGTGAATAGAAGTGGTTGAAGGATGAACAGATGTCTCATAGGCACGTTTGAGTTCATACGCGCGGATGAGCTTAATCGTCTGGTATAAAACTGCTTAGAGAGTAATTTTCAAAAACATCAATGATTTGTTGATTGGTTGTTTCATAAGTGTGTATCAAATGTTTGTGATCATTTTTGAATAAGATACAAGGTACTATAACCATAAAATCATCAAAAATATGGGATTTTATTAACGAAATCCTAACTGTTTAGTGAACATAATGAAACTAAATAAAAAATGATTGAATCTGAAGTACAAGAGATTCATACTGAAGATGTTCGGACCGAAGATACATCTAGTGTTCAGGGGGAGATACGTGGAGATGTGAATGCCGGTGAGGATACTACAGGAATCATCACGGATGCAATACCACTCACATCCGTTCCTACTAGTCCAACAGCCTAGGATTTGTTTGAGTTTGATGATATTGAAGAGGGAGAGTATGTACATAGTTATATAAAGGAAGAACGTGCAAGGTTGTGTGGTATTAGTGAAGAGGAATTTATATTTAATTTTAAAGAAGAGTTGGTAGAAACGGAGAATGATGACAAGTAAGAAGCTTACGTATTCCAACCAATTCCTGATGCTGATGAGTTTGATAGTGTGGAGATTGAACACGAATTTGATGATGAAGAAGTTCGTTATACTAGTCATGTAAATGAAGAATTTCCCACATTCACTTAGATGTATGCTGATGAGGCAGAAGATATAGTGAAAAGAATGGTGGAAGGGAGAGTTAAGCAAGGTAAGTCTCCTCAGATTGACAAACGAGAGACGTTATTTAATCGACAGTATCTGATCGACATAAATGGTTTTGAACTATCCTTCATGAAAGGAAGTTTCAAAGACCGTTATCTTTCTTCGCTAAGAACAAAGACATCTCGCTGGGAGATATTATTAGTTGGTGCTGGATACCTGAGTTAAAAGTGATAGTGATACGTAGAGAATATGGAGTCAAGTATTCTAAAACATAAATCATATCACAAGCATTACTTGGTAGGATTTGACAAAGTTATGTAGAACGAGATTGATTAATTATGAGCTAAGCGAGTGTTCAGAGGTTCATTAAACAACAAGAGAAGAATCATTTTAAATGGTGGAAGCCTCAGCAACCAAAACATATAGTGATGAAGGATGTGAGAGATCCTGAAACTGGAAAAATAAAGGTTATACTGAAGTACAAATGTTCGAAGACTATCAGGAATATGTCATTGACGGAAATGGAACAGAACTTTCACGTTGAATTCAAGTTGTGGCGCTATGATGAAAAGATTGGGGAAGCAGTTATTGTGCTATGCAAGGATGGTAATCGGAGATCTATCAGATTGTATGATCCGTTGTGGATTGTTAACATGTCGGAAAAAGCTATTGAGATACTGTTATACAACATGATATACTATTAAAGTGTTGATTGAGATCAAGCTATGCAGTTTCAGAGAGTGGTGAAAGTCTGCTATGCTTACAATATACATTCAGGCAGAATGTGGAATACTAAATGGAGATCGATTGAGAAAAAGGAAGATACTAAAGAGAAGAAGCGAGAACAATGGATTGAAAATTGACGTAAGAAAGCTTCTTTTCAAGATATAAATATGATGTGGGCTCCTCAAACAGATCAAACACCAATTGAAGGATTTGAAAGGCGAAGACAGAAGTAGATGAAAAATTTATTTGGAAGCAAAGGTGAGAGACTAACAAAGACAAGACTGCGACATCATCCAAGGGGGAGTCTGTTGATACATAATGTCTAATGCCTATGTCTTAGTT
The DNA here is from genome assembly GCA_947069175.1 of Scalesia atractyloides. Classification (NCBI taxonomy): domain Eukaryota; kingdom Viridiplantae; phylum Streptophyta; class Magnoliopsida; order Asterales; family Asteraceae; genus Scalesia; species Scalesia atractyloides. The sequence continues at coordinate 36,848,315 of CAMTDV010000015.1, forward strand.
GAGTCTAGATTTAATGTACAGGACAGTGAATTGTGTGGTTTAATGTTGATTTTGATTGTGAAGTATGCTCATACGCACGTATGAGCACATACACGCGTATGAACATCCTCGCGCATGCGGACTCACTAATTATGGAATGACAAAAATTATTGTGTGTTATGTTGATAAGCATGTTGTGTTTTATATTCATAGTTCTACAATGGTGTGTTTGAATTTTTATAGATTATTAGGGTTTGAATATGGTGATTTACTAATCTTCACTCTATTATCTGTAGGGTTTTAGGTGTGTTTCATGGCTGAAACTATAGTGTTTTATGACTTTTTACACTTTTTTAGTAAATTTGGACTTTTTAACTGAACCCCACCCTATATATATACATACCTATTTATGTATATATATATAGAGAGAGAGAAACGGGATCAGTTGAAAACTGTTGGAAGTGTGAAAAAGGTGAGAACTAATCCTGGTCTAATACGTGGCAGTGGCGCTAAATGATATGCAAGAGCATGATTCTCATTGTTCATGTTCCCCTAAATAAGTCGTGTTATATGCAACAGATGTGGCGTTTTGTTCTTTATGCTTGTTTCAATGGCGTTTTTTTCATAGTAATATTTGAAAATGGCGTTTATATTTCAATGGACTTCTTCATATATCATTTTTTTTGCATAACATGTGATTTGGAAGGTATGTAACAAACCATAGAAGATCGCACACACACACATAAACGCCAAAGAAAAAGAACACCTTTCAGTAAATAAATTAGTTGAGGATAAATTCAATATGATAAAGATGTAAGGTGTCCAATCATTAAATTTGGCGTTTGTCTGTTAAAGCTATAAGGCGTCCATTCAGTTACTATTTGTAGTTACTGTTTGTTCAGCTTTATCTGTTTAGAAACAAGTAGATGCAATAGTCTAAATCAAATACATTGGTCAACATGAAAATTAAAAAAATGAAAGCAATTTATGGCTTTTAAGTTAATCTACATATTCATCCATTCTTTGTTCTATTCTCTTGCACCCTGTTTTATACAATTCAATAATTTTTTGGAGTTTTTTAATAATATCCGATTTAAGGAAATTATTATAGTTTTGGTGTTTGGCGTTTGTGGCATTTTGGCGTTTTATAACTAATTAGATAAATAAAGTATTTTATTAGCGAAAAAGTACAGAACCAACTACAGAAAATGACACAAAAAAAGAAAAAAAATAATATCCTCATCTAATTTCTCATCCAAATCTTCATTGTCATCGGTCTCTTTTTCTCATCCAAATCTTCACTGTCATCAGTCTCTTCTTCTTGAAAAATTTGTCCCCAAAACCTTTGAATTCCTTAGAAAGATGCCGATTCCTACACAGCTCGACGCCCGGCTCTAGCCAAAGCTGGTCATTCAGTAAAATATGGTGTTTGTTTTTGGTGTGATCTATGGTTGTTGATTGTTTGTGTGGATGGATTTTTTTTGTGTGTGATTGTGAGTGGGTTTTTTCGCTTGGTTCATCTATGATTTGTGGGTTTTTTGTTGTTGTTAAACCCTCGTTTCTTCGTCTTCATACAGCTCTTTATCCTTATCTTCATCCCACTCTACACTGTTATCGGTCTTTTCTTCTCATCCAAATTCACACTGTCATCAGTCTCTTTTTCTTGAAGATTTTATCCATCTCATTCAGCAAAATGTTATTGAGTTAATCCTCAGTTTAAGAATGTTGTCCAACTCATTCAGTGAAACTTTATTAAGAACAAAGATGAATCTACAAGAAACGATGTTTGCCATATGTGGTTGTCGAACTTTTTGGCGTTTTAAATTGAATGGTATTTAGTAAAATATGTCGTTTTTTTTTGGTGTGACGAATGGAAGTGCCCGAGATGTTGTTTATATAAGATGTTTTTGGCGCGTAGTTTGGGTAGGAATTTTTTATAATAAATTTTAGTAATAAAGTTTCCGTCGTTTTAGTTATTGTTTGTTCAGCTATATCTTCTAAAGCCGCAACGCGTTCCATCATTAAATTTGTATTTTGTATTAGTGGCATTCAGATGAAGATGGCAAAATACAACTAATTAACTTTTGGCAAAATAATATCATGGCGTTTGAAACACAAAGATGGCATTTTGAAACATATATTAGACAAGCACATTTTAAATAATATTCATGGCGTTTAGAAACAAGTAGATGCAATTGTCTAAACCAAATAAATTAGTCAACATGAAAATAATAAAATGAGAGCAATTCATTGCGTGTAAGTTAATCTACTTATTCATCCATCCTTCGTTCTATTCTATTGCACCCTATTTCATACAATTCAGTAATCGTTGGAGTTTTTTTTATAATATGTGATTTAAGGAAATTATTATGATTTTGGCGTTCGTGACAATTTTAGCGTTTTATATTTAATTAGAGAAATAAAGTATTTATTAGCGGAAAAGTACATAACAAACCACATAAAACGACACACACAGAAAAGGAAAAAAAATAAAACTAGTCGTCAGAAGGTATTTCATCCGAGAAGTATCCATTGCCCCTCTTCTTCCAATTCTCATCCAAATCTTCAGTTTCATTGATATCTTCATCTTGAAGATTTTGACACCTCCATATGAACTTGTCGTGCAAAAACACCAATTTTAGGGTCATGTCTGTGTTCAAACATGTTGAGTTGCATAACTTCTGTAGGAACCCAAGACTTTGTTTGGTCATGATGTTTTCAATCGTGCAGTCTTTCTGCCCCCGTTGTAACATACAACAGTCACTAACTCTGTGTGTTCATCAAAACACCAAGATTCGATGACTGTGTCGACGTATCGATTTGCATTGTTCGATCCAATTTTTCTGGTAACTTTTCTTATAACTGTCTGTGATTTCTCATAGAGGTTATCAAGGGGAACAACAAGTGCTAGGATCCCCCTTTGAACTTCTTCATCCAAGTTAAGTATGGCTTTTGTGGTTTTCACAAACACCCTACTTCTGTTTTCAAAGAGGATTACAAATCTATTGATTCTAGTTATGAATCTCCATGAACGATGTTTGCTATTTATCCTTTGTCTGAGTTATTTTTTGAAATTTGGTGTTTTTTAGTATGATCAATGGAAGGGATGGTAACGCCATTTATATAATGATGTGTTTGGCGTGTAGTTTAGGTGGGAATATTTTTTTTATAATAAATGTTAGTAAGAAAGTTTCGATTACTGTTTGTTTCCCTTTATCTCTTAAAGCCGTAACACGTTTCATCAGTAAGTTTGGCGTTTTATATGAATGATGTTTTAGATAAAGATGGCGTTTCATCTGGAAAGGACTGACTTATGGCTCGTAGATTAAGGCGGGATTTTGATGGCGTTTTACGTATGAGTTTGGTGTTTTTTATTAAAGTAGTCAAATGACCCTTTTACCCTTAATGAAGCGCGTCCACGTAATAACGTTGGTGTTATTTACAAAAACGCCACCGCCCTAATCTAATGGATGAGTGGCGCTCTCACCATTTTCACACTTAAAGGTGTTTTCCCTAAATCCTGCCCCTGTATATATATATATATATATATATATATATATAGGGGTTGGTTAACATACAATATTCCTTAACGTATGATGCGTACTAGATAAAATTATGCACGTTAAAAAACTCAAAAACCCTAATCACGCATGTTGAAAACCATAATCACGCATGTACAAAATCAGAAATTACGCATGGGGCAAAAACCTAATCACCTATGTTCTAAACTAATTACGCATGTTATAATTTCATCTTGTACGAATTGTACGTTAAGGGATATTGTATTTTACACTTTCACTATACATATATATACACACAGACACACATATAGGGAAAGGCTAAAATGAGAACCAACTTTAGTTATGAGAACCATGAGAACTAGGCCCTCTAAAAGCCTTTTCCAAAAAAAATTCTCAAAAATCTTTTAAAAAAATCACTTTTTCAGCAAAAAAAAATAAAAATTAAAAAAATGGCGCATGCAAAAATTTAGATCAAGTGTAAAAAAAAGATCGTCATAACTAAATTTACATCAGCGTAAACAAAACTTACATCAGGCGTAACAACGACTCGACAATTTTTTTTACAGATGTGTTTATATTATTTTCATATACATATCTGCCAAAAATTGTGGCCCAACACGTTCTGGAAGTTGGAGTTCTCATGGTTCTCACAACTCATGGTGGTTCTTAATTGAACCCAAGTCCTATATATAGGATAAGGATCCGTTAGGAACCAACCTTTTGCGAAAACCGCGAGAAACAATGTGAACACAACCAACAATACCTAAAAAATAGAAAACACACAAAAATAAAAAAATAAAAAACTTTTTTAGTGCTCACAAATAGGTTCTCGTAGTTCTCGCAATAACAATGGTTCTCAAATGAACCGTACTCGATATATGTATACACACATATAGGGTACCATATATATGGTTAGGTTCATTTGTGACAACATCGATAATTGTGAAAACTAGTGAACTAATCTTAGCAATTGATTATCAATACACAAGTATAAATCAATGGCTAATGTATTTTATGATTTGATGATCTAAATCAATGGCCAGGCTTTGTTCACTCAATTCACAAATACACTAGTGTAGACTTTAGAACCCCACCTTATACATATACATATATGTTCAAGATCAAGGGGAAACCACTTCAAGTTGTGAGACTTTAGAGAACTCGGCATTCCCGTGCGAGTTTTGCTCCCATTTTTTCACACCATAGTTTAAAATGTTTAGAAAGATTGCCGTAAAAATATTCGGAGTGGTGTTTTTTCGGCCTCTTACAACAGTTGTAAAAGCTATGACATAAGTATGAAATCACTTTTTAAAGCATTTATAGTTGTCGTAAATTATAAAAAAACTTGTTTTTTTTTGGGAAAAGTTGATTTTTAGGATATTTGGTAAAAAAAATTTAAAACCTTTTGAAAAAGAAATTTCGTAATTTTTTTTTATTTTACCGTAACCCTAGAGAAGTTCACCATACTTGAGAAACTCGAGAAGCATTCTAGACCACACATTTCTCTAACCTTTTAGTAATATAAATATAAGTATAACTTAAAATTGACTATATACATATGTTGTGTATATAGCCAATTTTATACTATACATATGTGTATATCACGAAAAGCTTTAAGAAAATGTATGGTCAGAATGCTTCTCAAGTTTCTCAATTAGGCTAATGCTTCTTACATGATCCTAACACTATATATATATATATATATATATATATATATATATATATATATATATATATATATATGTGTATAGGAGAAAGATCCGTTATGAACCATCCGTTATTGCGAGAACTGCAAGAACCACCAAAAAATAACTAAAAAATCTAAAAAACACCTAATTTTTTTTATATTCTCTTTTGAAAAATTCGCTATATTTGTCAACAATAAAAAAAATAAAAAAAAACAAAATTTTTGAGTAACAGTTATCCATATACATTTTTTATCATTTCTTTGGCAAATTTCGTAATATATTACAAACATTGGACACTTGTACTTTGATTTACACTACCACGTGTAATACACTACTTTTTACGTTACCAATATTAGAAATGCACATGTGCATCTATATGTATCAACATGAAATAAGATGTTTTGGTACACTACTTTAAATACACTTTCTCTTTCATCTATCATTCCATCCATAATGCACTACCATGCATATGTGCATATGTATCATTTCTTCGACACATTCTGTAATACATTACAAATATTAGACAATTGTACTTTCATTTACACTACCATGTGTAATACACTACTTTTTTACGTTATGAATATTAGAAATGCACATGTGCATCTATATGTATCAATATGAAATAAGGTGTTTTGGTACACTACTTTGAATACACTTTCTCTTTCATCTATCATACCATCCATAATATACTTCCATTACCTCCTACCATCCATAACACAATACCATTACATCCTACCATCTATAATACAATACCAATACCAATATTTTCACTTTATTACATGTATATCAACACAATTTATACCATTCAATCAACATATTACATCATAAAGTGACAACTATAACTAAACCATCAACCGCTAGATATAACTAACCAAAACACATGTATATGTGTCTACTTCATCATTCAAAATTATAAACTTTTTGTATCAAAACACGTTATATAATGGTTATACATAATGATGCACATGTGCATTTTGAATATTGGTAATGTAAAATGTAGTGTAAACGGATGGTATTGTAAATTAAAGTGCAAATGTCTACTACTGATAATTTTTTACGAAATTTGTCGAAGTTATGATACATATGCACATGTGCATGGATAACTGTTACTCAAAAAAAAGTTTGTTTTTTTGAAAACGAAATATAGCGATTCATGCACATGTGCATATGTATAAAAAAAAACAATAAAAAAATTGCTATATCTCGTTTCCAAAAAAAATCAAACCAGTCGCTACGTTTTGAAGATTTTGATCATGGCGAAACAAAACCGAAGACCGGTTTTGACGGCTTTACGATTTGAAACCGAACCGTGATCACCCCTACAATATATCACACTAATAAACTAATGGTAAATGAGTATCCTATTGTAAATCGCATACGTCGCCGTATCGCACGGGTAAAAAGCTAGTGTGTGTGTGTATATATATATATATATATATATCATGTTCTATAAAATATCAAGCTTTATACATAAGAAAAAAAGCAACAAGTCTAAATTTTAGAAATGAAATTTTGTAATGTGGTTATCAAAAATAGAAAAGTAAAATACCCCACCATGAATATCAAAGAAAAACCGAGTTTATGAAATCGTTCAAAGAAAACAGTATTTGAATGCATCATTATTGTAGTTTTTTGCCTTTCAATGTAAGATGTAAAAATATCAGCAATGCCTAGTTGATTGTTGTTTTTCAATTATGGTATATTGTGTTTTTTTTTATTTTTGAAACATGAAATCTCCTTAACATAGCTTGATTTGGTATATGTTGTTTTATTTATTTTTCAATAACTCCGGGTCCCTAAAATAAAACTTGTTTACGTATCCTCATTATACACTTGTTTACATAAAAACCAAACTTTGCTTTAGCCACTTTTTCGATAGCTTTTGGAAATATGGTTGAGTGGTTGACATATTTTATTTTTCTTCTTCGTTAATTCGCACTTTTCATTTTTGTTCACACTGATAAATATAAAATAATTTCCACCCTTAAAAGCGTTATAAGCAATTATATGTTTTCATGAAACATGAACAGACAAAATATGTTTTAGAATTTTGGTCGTTTAATGTGTTTTATTAAGAAACCAATATATCACATCCTAGTATACTAGGACAATATTTTTGCTTTTCAAACTTTGGTGTATAGTATCTTAATTAAGGTCAAGCCCATCATAAATTTTAAATAATACTTTTTTGAATTTAAAGAAAATAAATTATAAAATAGAAATAATTAAAAAAAAGTTATCATAGAAACAATATGAATTGACTTCTATAAATATGAACCACAAAATTGAAAGTCACGAATAATTTTTTTTAATAAAAACAAATGATTACCAACGAATCCACGTCTTTGTTTGTCGGATGAGTCATGTGCGGTGCACAATTAACGTCAGAGGGAAACATGGGGTGTACATGTGGGCTAAAAATTGGAGCTGGCTCGAGACATAATAGACCCATGGTGTCTAACCGTGGGACCAGAGTGAGCACTTGGGTGAGGCTGGTGTCTAACCGTGGGACCAGAGTGAGCACTTGAGTGAGGCCTATGCATCTTAGCCAATCTTAAACTAGAGCAAACACGTACATTATCAAACCGTAGGAAGGCCACAAAAAAAAGATCAAATGTTATAAGATCGCCAGTGAATAACAACCAAAATACACATCTATGATTAATGTCGTTAAACCATGGCCTACTAGTCTATGACATTGACCTTCGTTCAGGAGTCGCAACGTTGTCACTGAAATAATATGGAAATTGTTGAGTTGCAAAGACTTTTCGTTAGCGGATAGTTTGACCGTTGATATAGAGGCTGATTGTGATAAAAGAACAAGTGCATTTGGAGATATCATACAAAAAAGCTTGAGTAAACTCGTCAAATTTAAGAAATCAATGGGAGATTATGAATTAGCTTAGGTCTAGAATTAGTAGGCATGGCCCTAATGTTTAAGAAAAAAAGTTATTGCTTTAGGCCTATACTTACTACCTCTCAAATGTTTTAGGGTTTTAGTATGGGATGAGAGTAACACTTTTACATCTTCAATGTTTGATTTGTGAATCGAAAGATTTGTCAAATTGAATCTAGTTCTATATGCATACTTTTATCGTATTTTATTTGTTAAATTTTATGATTTATATAAAAAATGTTGTTGAAAATTGGATTTCTCAAAATCAAATCACTTCGGCAAATGATTTAGGAAACAATAGTAGCGAAAACGAAGTACGATTACGAATTAAACGTAAAAATAATTTTAATTAGGGTGGAAGCTCCCGTGATAGGCGTGCAGGTTGACAGGTTCCACGGGAATACCATCCCAAGTTCCCTCGTATATCTAGATGGGATCATTTTCGGGTTCATGAACAAGGGGTGTGTTGATGCTGGTGAACGTTGGAGAATGACATTCTATCCATTAAACATTGGAAAATAAATACCCCCTTTTTTACTATAAATCCTCACACAAAGGCCGAATGTTCACGCTAGACAAGATGAACTAAGTACATTTTGTTTACAAGATGAAGTGTACCTGACACAAATGAGCGAGTTCAACCTATGCTACATTCAAAGGATATTTATATCTATACTTTAAAATTTCTTTAAAAAAATTGTATTTGTATTTTTAGCTCTTGATTAATAAATTTGTAACTATATTCTCCCACAATTGGACAATTGGAACTGATGAGCCTACGCAAGCGGCCCTAAAAGACTATACAAAAACGTTCAAGGTTTCACCTTCCGATTTGTTGGCACATGAGATTGCGGGAAACCATGCCAAATGGAAATGAATCTGTTAATGGGTGACGACTGAATAACAAATCGTTCGAAAAAAGAACAAAAACATCCGAGTCGGGAAATTACACAAGCTCGATGAATGCTTTTACAAGCAACAATACCGACACTAATCTAAACAACGACCTCGACAATGACACTATACCAACAAGGGCGCAACAGAAAGATGGAAAGGAATGTTTGGTGGATATCGTCTCGGATTACAAGACCATTAAAATTGCGGTAAAACAGAAGAAAAAAATGTGATTCATAAGACGATGGCGGTTAAAAAAATGAGAAGAAACAAGATGTACATGAACCACTTGTGGAATAAAAAGAAAATCCACAATTTGAAATTTGTAATGGAGTCGCATGCAAATCTTGACTAACCGTTCGTATCAAATTTACTAGAATGAATGTAAGATTTTTAGAAAGTGGGACACGCCTATCAACTTTTAGGTTTTTTTTAAATGTTTCAAGTTTATATAATTTTTTTTATCTTTAGTTTTATATTTTTTTTAATAATGTAAGCGTTTGTTTAGTTTACTTGCTTTCTTATATTTAGTTTTAAGTAATAAAAAATGTTTTTTTGAACTAAGCTGATTTTATATTAAAATTTAATAAAAACTGTCGAGAGTGGAAGGGGGTTGAAATGAGATAGGAGAATCTCCGGTAGGTTTCAAAGGTTGAATAGGTTAAACCATTAACACCATTATTATGAAAAGAACTCAAGAAAGCATTAAATGTTGATTTAGATTTAGGCCCTCAAGTATTTCAGGCCACTATAATGGGAATGAGAACATGTAGAGTAAAGTGCGATTACCGTCTCTGTTGTTTAGTTATTTTTTGTCGGTTTCATCCGATAGGTTTTTTTTTATTTTTTTATTTTTTTTTCGCATCCAGGACACTGTGGTTTCAATATCTTGTCGTTTTCATCCATTTCATTAACCCATTTGTATTTCATAGTTAAATGAGCGGATTTTATTTTGTCTTTTTTTATATTTTATAATTAAAAAAATAGAAACAAATATTAACCCATCACCCCCCCTTTTTTCTCTGGCTACCGCCAACATAGCTGGTCATCTTCTCCAGCTAATTCTAGTTCAAGTGACAAAAGAGATAAATGCATTACAATCGTAAATGTCATAAATGTAACTTGGAGAAAGTGTTGCATAAAATCAAACGATTATGTAAGCACGAGTACAAGAATTAATCCTACCATTCTTGTCGTTTTCATCCATTTCATCAACTGGTGTGGTTCCAATCGAAAACCATCCATTTCATCAACTGGTGTGTTCGAATAGAAAACTGATTGGCCAAAAAAAATAAGAAGAAACTAGAAAGCAATTTTGAGAGAGTTTTTGGACTAATTTTCATTCATATCCTTAAAACATCATATGACTTAGATTATAAGAGTGAAGTTCATGTACAAATAAAATTAACGTGCTAAACGGGCGAAAGGCATGAAAAAGCAAAAAAAAAAAAAAAACGCGGTGACATTTTCGTAAATATTTGGTTGTAGGGTAATTATCAAAATTACTCTAAAAGATCATTTGTAGAGTAATTTTGATCTTGTAGAGTAATTTTGTAAAATGTTCTTGTAGAGTAATTTTAATCTTGTAAATTAATTTTCTAAAATGTTATTGTAGAGTAATTTTGATGAAAAAACTATACCTAACAAAAAAAACCCCAAAATACCTAATCCTCACCCCCCAAAAACCTAAAAAAACCTAACCCTCCCTTCCCACACCCCCCAAAAACCTAAAAAAAAACCTAACCCCCCCCCCCATTTCCCAAAACTAAAAGCTAAAAACTAAACCATAAAGCTAAACTTTATAACTAAATGCTAACAAAAGTACTCTACCGGATCATTTTACAAAATTACTCTACAAAAGATCAAAATTACTCTACATGATCATTTGTAGGGTAATTTTGATAGTTAGTGATAATTACAAAAATGCCACCCCGTTTTTTTGTCTTTTTCTTCAGTTTGTACGTTTTGTATGTTAAGTTTATTTGTATTTGATCTTTAGTCTACATTATAAATACTAAGCTAAATAACTACCCATTGTCCTACCATCTTGACCTACTATCTATAATTTAAAACATGCTTAATTAATAAATAAACTAAATAGTAAAATAATACTTGACAACTACTGGAAGATGGGATGAGTTAGTGGGCACTTAACATTCCCGTCTGGTTGAAGACGGCTTTGTCCTCAAAGACAAAAATAAGGACCACAGTGGTCGCCACTCGATTCAGTTAGTGTCATTAGGAGTCGTCTCAATGGAGCGCCATGGTGGATGCCACTCGCGTCGCCCGACTTCACCTTTAAAAAAATAATAATCTTTTCCTTCACATTCGTATATTCTTTTCCTCAATTCTGCAAAGCTACTATCATGACATTTAAGCTCAATTTCTTCTTTAAAAAACCCCCAACATGCAAAGTGGCACCACCTATGATTTTTTATTCATGATTATTTGATTCACCAAGATATACATGAAGAGACGGTAATGTAATTATTGGTGGGGATGCAAGGACCCAGTGGCGAAGCTTGTGTCACACCCTCAATTTCCACTTGCGGAGTTTTACCGCGAGTCGTTTGATCAAACCAGAATCTGAGACACTAGTAATATCGAACGACTCTATATGATTAATTTAAACGTTTTCCAAAAACATTTGTTTAACCATTCATAGTTATTTTCAAATTATCTTAGTTTCAAAGTTTAGCGGAAGCATTAGTTTCAAAGTTGAGCGGAAGCATTAGAGTAAAGTAAAGTAACGGGCGCCAACATAAACGCCAAAACCAAAAATCCCAAACAATATTCGTAAATAGGACTCGATAAAAATGTCTTGATCAAATGCAAGTGAGTGCACCTAGCGCTCCTAGCGTCCTGAGAAACATATAAAGAAACAAGTGTTAACATTAAAGAAGAGTGAGTTCACAGGTTTTTATAAGTTCACAAGTTCGGTTAAAAGTTTTGTTTCCCCCGTTATCCCTAACCTGGGATAACGATATAGTTCCATTATTCCTAACCCGGAATAATAATGTTGGTTCGTAATTAAGTTCAATGTTAACATGTAGGTAGCGAGCCTAAAGTTACGTCACATAAGAGTTCGAGATCGAAGCTGACTGTTGTGCCTTAGTGTTGCCAGGCCTATCACTGACCATGGCGAAAGTTAGGCCAAATTAATCACCCGTTGACCATACCCGGTCGGCTAGCGCGACTAGCTCGGGTGGGGCTTGTCGGGCCCAGTAGTACTACTTATAATTTCCCCGCTATCTAACCCAATACTAACGATCCGAGAGTTTGTTGAGGACTTCCGTGATATAGCTGCTTAGTGACCATAACGTACATTAACATTAACCTAGTTACCGAGTAGTTTAACGACATTAATTTCGCATAACGTAAAAGATAGAGTTATAGAGTGTATACATGTTTCTCCCCCTGTTGTTTAAAACCGGATAAAATAGGGGCCGTGAACTCACCTTTAATTGCTCGGTTAGAGTAACACAAAAGTAGCAAATGATGGGACCGCTAATCGCGTCCTAACATGTAAACCGATTTAAAGTTAGTGTGTGAACACACAGATACAAAACCCTACGCATAACTAACACACAGTGCGGCACACGTAATAACCAATTCGAAAACACAATCATGCATGCAAAGTATCATCATACCAAAATAATGATCAAACCAACTTGTCATAAACACAGATTAACTTATACAACATTTTGGTACACACAAACACAAATTATCATGTTTCAGTTTGTACGCTCATAACTGGGCTGTTTTCGAGGATTTTTATAAAATAGTTCCAACGTTCCAAAAATTTCAATTTTTTTACAGGAGGTGTCAACTAAGCTGTAGAATTTTATGTAAACTTTTCAAGTCCTAACCCTTCACCAATTATTTATAAATATTTATATATTAGGCTGCAGTCAGATTCGTCGCTTTCTGACTGCAGTCCACGGAAAATATTATTTAAAAATCATCGTTCATTCAATTAACAAAATTCCAGTGGGAGTTTTCCGGAAATCCCCGTCTCCTGTTACTGTACAAATTTCGTGACCCAACCCTCTACAGACTATGAGATCCGACTCGATAAACAACTAGCAAATTTTGCAGAATTTGGGCAGCTTCAGCTGCTGCACTAAATGACCACTTAAAAATAGCAAAGGACCTCAGAAAAATATGAATCTGGCGCCATTAGAAGCGATTTTCAAAAATACACGTTTTAGGCTTCAGAAAATCCACTTTTCGATAAATAATGATCAGTTTACAGCCAATTGAAGTTGGCTGTAAATGCCATTCAGCAACCTGTTTTCGACTTTTATCGCAATAGAACATGCTTAAACGATCAAGACACTTAATAATAATGATCAAGAACAGGTTTATTTGTCAAATATCATCATGTATATAAATATTCATGCAAACCCTAATAATAACATGATCTTTATCGCTAAAACGCAGCCTATGATTTTTGTATTCATCATAACATCACAATCGCAAAAACTCGCACAATTATCCGAACTAATCATAAATCATAACACTTTTCAAACCAATGATCCTACCATTACCATAATCATGATCAAGATTACACAAACCATAATGTGATTTGCAAAAACAATTAAACCCTAACCTTGAAACGATGATGATTAGCGATCCGGGACACGATTGGAATCAATCCGGAAGGTTGGAGGCTTGCGATCGTGAGAGAGGGAGGGGGGGGGGCTGCCGTCGGTTCTCTTAGGACTAGGGTTTCTTGTTTTTTCTTTTAAAACACAACTCATGCATACATGCACATATATAGCACAAGGGAAAAGAAGGGGAAAGGGGTGGGGGGGGGGGGTTTGGGTAAGTAGCTTGGGCCTCAAGTTTAGGTTAGTTCCTTGGGCCGCAAGGAGGTGAGGTCGACACGTTTCGTGGCTCGGTTCGGTTCGGCTATTTATTTATTATTTTTTTTATATAACTAATAATCGCGATTCAAGTTGTGATACAATAATCTACAAAATATACAACGTCTAATCACACATAGCACGTAATTCACCAAATAAATTCACAAAGTTAGCGTAGTTATTGCGAGCGTGTAATTTAATTCTCCGAATTAAATTAGCGTAGGAATGAATAACCGTGAAGTAGCGCGTTTAAGATACCTGAAAAGCCGGGATGTCACATTATCCCCATGTTGAAAGAATTTTCGTCCCGAAAATTGAGTAAACGCGGTTTAGAATGCAACGCACAAAGATTCAGTTTGTTAGCAATGGTACAAGAAATTTCCAGGCTGTCACATCATCTCCATGTTGAAAGAATTTCGTCCCGAAATTTAGTTGGTGGTAACGTTAGATTGCTGCTCAGCTGCAAAAAGGTGTGGGTATTTGCTTTTCATTTGGTCCTCTCTTTCCCACGTGAACTCCGGTCCACGCTTAGAGTTCCAACGAACCTTGACAATAGGTATCTTGCTGTGCCTTCGAGTCTTAATCTCACGATCCATGATCTCGATAGGTTGTTCCACAAAATGCAGTTGCTCATCCACTTGAATCTCATCCAATGGAATAACTAGGGTCTCATCTGATAGACACTTCTTCAGATTGGACACGTGAAAAACGTTGTGAACTCCACTAAGTTCTGTAGGAAGGTCTAATTGATAAGCTACGGGCCTGATATGCTTCGAGATCACAAATGGGCCTACGTACCGTGGGTTTAGTTTGCTTCGTTTCCCAAAACGGATTACACCCTTCCAGGGTGACACCTTCAGTAGGACGCGGTCGCCTACTTGAAATTCGAGCGGTTTGCGTCATTGATCAGCGTTGCTTTTCTGTCGATCTCGTGCTGCTGCCATGCGGTTTCTGATTTGCACAATTTTTTCAGTAGCCTCAAGTATCAACTCAGGACCTGTGAGTTGACTGTCACCGACTTCTGCCCAACAGACCGGTGATCTACATTTGCGACCGTATAATGCTTCAAATGGTGCTGCCTGAATACTCGTATGGTAACTGTTGTTATAGAGAATTCCACTAAAGGCAGATGGATTTCCCAACTGTTCCCGAAGTCTACCACACATGCCCTAAGCATGTCTTCCAAGGTCTGAATGGTCCTTTCACTTTGACCATCCGTCTGAGGGTGATAAGCTGTGCTCATATCTAAGCGTGTACCCAACGCTTTCTGAAGTGACTGCCAAAAGTTGGACGTGAAACGAGCATCTCTGTCTGAGATGATGGACGTTGGCACCCCGTGCCGAGAAACTACTTCCTTAATGTAGATGCGAGTCAACTTATCCATCTTATCTGTTTCTTTGATCGCTAGGAAGTGTGCGGACTTAGTTAGACGATCCACGATTACCCAGATGGTATCGCAACCACCCGGAGTTCATGGGAGATTAGTGATAAAGTCCATCGAGACCTGATCCCATTTCCACACTGGGATCTCAGGTTGTTGAAGTAGCCCTGATGGCTTCTAGTATTCCACCTTGACTTTCCCACAGGTCAAACACTTGCTCACGTAGGTGGCTATATCCGCTTTCATGTTGGGCCACCAGTACGCGGCTTTAAGGTCTTGATACATTTTATCTGAACCAGGATGGACAGAGTATCGGTATTTGTGAGCTTCGTCCATAACTAGCTTCCTGACGTCTCCGTAGAGAGGTACCCATATACGATTCATGAAATACCGGGCACCATTGGGTTTCACTTCCCAGTCGCGTTCCATCTTTCCCACAGATTCGGCCTTGATGTTTTCTTCCTTAACTGCTTCTAGCTGCGCGTCGCGTATCTGTTCGGGTAACCCCGCATGAATGGTGAACTGTAGTGCTCGTACCCGACTAGGTTTCAAGTGCTCCTTCCTACTGAGGGCATCAGCTACCACGTTGGCTTTACCCGGGTGATACCGAATGGCACATTCATAATCGTTCAGGAGTTCGACCCAACGACGCTGTCCCATGTTCAACTCCTTCTGGTCAAAGATATGCTGAAGGCTCTTGTGATCCGTGTAGATTGTGCACTTTGTTCCATATAGATAGTGTCTCCAAATCTTAAGTGCAAACACAACTGCGCCCAATTCCAGGTCATGTGTTGTGTAGTTTTTCTCGTGAACCTTCAACTGTCGGGATGCATATGCGATGACCTTATCACGTTGCATAAGTACGCATCCCAATCCCTGAATGGAAGCGTCACAATATATCACAAAATCGTCCCTTCTGGCAAGGACAAAATGGGTACACTGCAAAGTTTCTGCTTCAGCAATTGAAATGCTGCTTCCTGCTTGTCACCCCAAGCATACTTAGTGCCCTTTTGGGTGAGAGTGGTAAGCGGTTGTGCGATCTTTGAAAATCCCTCGATGAAATGTCTGTAGTAACCAGCCAAACCCAAAAATTGGCGGATCTCTGTCGGTGTCCTGGGTGCTTCCCAGTTCTTGATAGCATCGATCTTGGCGGGATCAACGTGTATACCCTTTTCATTCACGATATGCCCGAGGAACTGAACTTCCCGAATCCAGAAATCACACTTCGAAAACTTGGCATATAGTTTCTCCTGTTGAAGTAGTTCCAACAATAATCGTAGATGCTCAGCATGTTCTTCTTCACCCTTAGAGTAGACGAGTATATCATCGATGAACACGATAACAAGCTTGTCGAGATACGGCTTACACAAGCGGTTCATGAGGTCCATGAATACCGCGGGTGCGTTGGTGAGACCGAAGGGCATGACCAGGAACTCATAATGGCCATACCGAGTACAAAATGCCATCTTGGAGATATCCTCATCCCTGACGCGTAACTGGTGATAACCGGACCGTAGATCGATCTTGGAGTAGTAGCTTGACCCTTGAAGCTGGTCGAAGAGATCGTCGATGCGTGGTAATGGGTATCGGTTCTTGACGGTAACCTTATTGAGTTCCCTGTAGTCGATGCACATGCGGAAGGTCCCGTCCTTTTTCTTGACAAAGAGGACCGGAGCTCCCCATGGCGAAGTACTGTGTCGGATAAATCCTTTTTCCAACAATTCCTGAAGTTGGGTAGACAGCTCTTGCAGCTCTGCTGGAGCTAGGTGGTACGGGGCCTTGGCGATAGGAGCCGCATGGTTCGCTTCGATTTCAAACTCCACTTGTTGATGTGGTGGAAGACAAGGTAACTCCTCTGGAAACACATCAGAAAAGTCACGGACGACGGGGATATCTTCAATCCGCTTCTCGTCCTTAGGCTGCTCGGTGACCAGTGCGAGCAAGTTGTTCGATCCATTGTGATTTGGTTCCTTGGTGTGGAGAGATCTCTCTGCCATAAAAGAAAAGAGAGAGCTCGTAGGCCTTATTCTGCAGATCAAAGAGCGACTTACTTAATTCCCCATTCATCCGAAATAGTATTTTAGTATAGAACAGAGGCATTATGGGCCGACTACTATGACTACATGCGCATAGCGAAGGAGTTCTTTCTCCGAAGATACTTCTGAGCTTGCATGTAAGAGATGATCTTTGTGACGGCGCCTGCCTTCTCGCCTTGCACCTTCAAGACTTCATCGTTAGAGAACGGAATACGGATAGCTTTCTCGAAACAGAGAACTTCAGCTCGAACGTCGGATAGCCAGTCCATTCCGGCTACCACGTCAAAACTACCCAGGGTAGTTGTCATCAGATCAATGGTAAAGGTGTGACCCGCGAGTTTAAGTTGACAGCCGGTTACTAAATGGGTCACATCTACAGATTTACCATCGGCTAGTTCTATGACGTAAGGGGGTCTCTAGGGGTTTAGGCGTGAGATTTAGGTTCTTCCTAAAAGACTCAGATATAAAACTCTTATCCGCACCCGTATCAAAAAGTACAGTAGCAAAATGATCGTTAAGGGGAAACTTACCGGTGACCACGTTCGAGTCGTTTCTAGCCTCTCCGCGGCCCAACGTGAATACACGACCTTTGGCACCTCCTGTGCCACCGTTTCCATTGTTGCCATTGTTGTTATTGTTGTTGTTGTTGTTGTTGTTGTGGTTGTTGTTCCCACCATTGTTGTTGTTGTTGTTGTTGCGAAGCTGCGGGCAGTCTCGCTTGAAATGGGTAGTGCTACCGCACTGATAGCACCCCCGGTTAATACCTTGCTGTTGAACCTGGTGCTGATTTTGATTTTGTCGAGACATGATTTCCCCGCCACAATCCTTTGCCGCGTGTCCCGCTTTGCCACATCGTTGGCAGCGATTTCCGGCGCAAGGGCCGTGATGATGGAGGTTACAACGATTACATTGCGGCTTTCGACCCGCATAGCCGCTTGAGTTCTGGGTGTTGTTGGAAGACTGATTATTGTGACCCCGATTGTTGTTGAAATTGTTGGACCGCTTCTGGTTTCCTTGTTGTGGCTGGGCTGACGAAGACTGTCGAGCAGGTGAGTCTTAAATTTTCTTTTGTTATCAGGGACGACTTCTGTTGCACCCCGAGGTGGCAATTTCCTTTGCTCCACCACCTTATCGGTGAGTTTATGCGCCAGCCTAATCGCTTGATGCTCCGTCGTAGGGTTGCTAGACATTACCATGCCCTGGATCTCAGGGACCAGACCCCCAAGATAAAACTCAAGTCGTTTTTCGACGGTATTAGCCAGATCGGGACATAGGAACACCAGATCATGATGTTTGGCCATGTACGCTTCAATTTCAGACTCTACCATCTTGTGGTTCCAAAACGCTTGCTCCAACTGCTGAATTCTGTCCCGCGGACAGTATTCCTCCTTGATTAGGGCCTTAAACTCGGTCCAGGCCATTGCGTTCGCCGCAACAAGTCCACGCGTTTGGACTTGTGCGTTCCACCAGGTTAATGCCCCATCTTCCAACGTTGAGGCAGCATACTTGACCTTATTGGCTTCTAGGCAATTGCACATCTCGAACACCGATTCAGACTTTTCAATCCAACGAACCAGTCCTATGGGTCCTTCAACACCCGTGAACTTGCTCGGTTTCGCATCGAGGAACATCTTGTAGGGGTTAAGACCCCCTCCTGAAGACAGAGGATAGGTAGTCAGCAAGAAAGTCTACTAGCCCAACTATTAGATTTTCCCATGAAAATTTAATAATGGTTACCTGCTGGTGGGTTTTGAACACCTGCCAGAGCAGCATTCACGTGTTCTTGGATCATTGCGGCTAATTCTTCAGGTGACATGTTGAGGTTTCCGTGACGTCCAGTTGCCAGTTCAGATCTTCGCAAGACAACACAAACACACACCGATAAGTATCTATATCCAATATAGTTATCATATTCCACACTTCAATCATCACACAAGTTATGTCAACCCAACAAAATAAACAATCAAAAGGAACATTCGATTAAATAAATTGCAACGTCTCACAAAATACCAACCAAACATCTCAGTTTAATTATAAAATTTCAAGTTCAAACATAAGTGGAAAACGAACAAACTAAAGAAAACAAAGCGGGGATTGGCGAGACGAGTTAGTCTTCTACGTCTCCATCTCCCAAATCGCTATCGTTGCCGTTATCCTCTGCGGCGTTTTCAGCTTCAACAGCCGGGTCCTGTTCCGGCTCTTCTTCCTCCGGATCCTCCTCCGGGTCTTCCTCTGGATCCTCCTCTG
Source organism: Scalesia atractyloides (assembly GCA_947069175.1). Classification (NCBI taxonomy): domain Eukaryota; kingdom Viridiplantae; phylum Streptophyta; class Magnoliopsida; order Asterales; family Asteraceae; genus Scalesia; species Scalesia atractyloides. The sequence continues at coordinate 36,867,825 of CAMTDV010000015.1, forward strand.
GGTCTTCCTCTGGATCCTCCTCTTCTTCCTCTACCGATGCTGGTGCGGGTACTGGGACAGGTGCTTGATTCTGCTCCAGTTCTTGAATCCTCCAACTGGACTCAAGAACTCTGTCTTCGAGCCAGTCAGCCCTCAGCTGCTCAACACGAAGATCCTTAGCTAAAATGTTTCGAACTTTCCTATTATCATGTTGCTCTTCCTCGAGCCTTCCAGTTTTACCAGTTAGTTGACGTATCATCCATCCCTGTGCTTTGATAGTCTCCTGCATTCTCTCTAGTTATTCCTGTTGTTTTCTTAACATATCCCTAAGTAGGTCGTCCCCTACTTCTAACGAGTTGACCAGTTCGACCGGTATAGCGGTGGTCGGACGGGAGGACGACTCCCCTTCTAGAGCGAATCTTCTCCTAGCAGCTGAGCGTGTCTCCACGCCATGAGGTGGTGAGGGTTCGACCATGGATGCCTTCCCCGGCGCCCTTGGTTGTCGAGATTTGTCGGATGATGATGATGACATTGCCTGTTGGGTTGTGTAGTTAGTTACGAGTTGCGTGCATCACAATATACATATATACTGACATAAAACAGTTGTAGTATAACACATAACAAGATATAACAGTTCGGTGCCAACTAAGTCTAGTGTCATGTAACAGCTATAGTTTAGGTCTACTTTTAATGCAAACCTGGTTCTCTATAGCTAGAGGCTCTGATACCAATCTGTCACACCCTCAATTTTCCACTTGCGGAGTTTTACCGCGAGGCGTGTCATCAAACCAGAATCTGAGACACTAGTAATATCGAACGACTCTATATGATTTATTTAAACGTTTTTCCAAAAACATTTGTTTAACCATTCATAGTTATTTTCAAATTATCTTAGTTTCAAAGTTTAGCGGAAGCATTAGTTTCAAAGTTGAGCGGAAGCATTAGAGTAAAGTAAAGTAACGGGCGCCAACATAAACGCCAAAACCAAAAATCCCAAACAATATTCGTAAATAAGACTCGATAAAAATGTCTTGATCAAATGCAAGTGAGTGCACCTAGCGCTCCTAGCGTCCTGAGAAACATGTAAAGAAACAAGTGTCAACATTAAAGAAGAGTGAGTTCACAGGTTTTTATAAGTTCACAAGTTCGGTTAAAAGTTTTGTTTCCCCCGTTATCCCTAACCTGGGATAACGATATAGTTCCATTATTCCTAATCCGGAATAATAATGTTGGTTCGTAATTAAGTTCAATGTTAACATGTAGGTAGCGAGCCTAAAGTTACGTCACATAAGAGTTCGAGATCGAAGCTGACTGTTGTGCCTTAGTGTTGCCAGGCCTATCACTGACCATGGCGAAAGTTAGGCCAAATTAATCACCCGTTGACCATACCCGGTCGGCTAGCGCGACTAGCTCGGGTGGGGCTTGTCGGGCCCAGTAGTACTACTTATAATTTCCCCGCTATCTAACCCAATACTAACGATCCGAGAGTTTGTTGAGGACTTCCGTGATATAGCTGCTTAGTGACCACAACTTGTCATAAACACAGATTAACTCATACAACATTTTGGTACACACAAACGCAAAAGCTTGTATGCTCATAACTGGGCTGTTTTCGAGGATTTTTATAAAATAGTTCCAACGTTCCAAAAATTCCAATTTTTTATACAGGAGGTGTCAACTAAACTTTAGAATTTTATGTAAACTTTTCAAGTCCTAACCCTTTACCAATTATTTATAAATATTTATATACTAGGCTGCAGTCAGATTTGTCGCTTTCTGACTGCAGTCCACGAGAAAAATTATTTAAAAATCATCGTTCATTCAATTAACAAAATTCCAGTGGGAGATTTCCGGAAATTCCCGTCTTCTGTTACTGTACAAATTTCTTGACCCAACCCTCTACAGACTATGAGATCCGACTCGATAAAAAACTAGCAAATTTTGCAGAATTTGCGCAGCTTCAGCTGCTTCACTAAATGACCACTTAAAAATAGTAAACGACCTCCGAAAAATATGAATCCGGCGCCATTAGAAGCGTTTTTCAAAATACACGTTTTATGCTTCATAAAATCCAGTTTTCGATAAATAATGATCAGTTTACAGCCAACTGAAGTTGGCTGTAAATGCCATTCTGCAACCTGTTTTCGACTTTTATCGCATTAGAACATGCTTAAACGATCAAGACGCTTAATAATAATGATCAAGAACAGGTTTATTTGTCAAATATCATCATGTATATCAATATTCATGCAAACCCTAATCATATAACATGATCTTTATCGCTAAAACGCAGCCTATGATTTTTGTATTCATCATAACATCACAATCGCAAAAACTCGCACAATTATCCGAACTAATCATAAATCATAACACTTTTCAAACCAATGATCCTACCATTACCATAATCATGATCAAGATTACACAAACCCTAATGTGATTTGCAAAAATAATTAAACCCTAACCTTGAAACGATGACGATTAGCGAATCGGGACAAGATTGGAATCAATCCGGAAGGTTGGAGTCTTGCGATCGTGAGAGAGGGAGGGGGGGGGGGGCTGCCGTCGGTTCTCTTAGGACTAGGGTTTCTTGTTTTTTTTTAAAACACAACTCATGCATACATGCACATATATAGCACAAGGGAAAAGAAGGGGAAAGGGGTGGGGGGGGGGGGGCGGTTTGGGTAAGTAGCTTGGGCCTCAAGTTTAGGTTAGTTCCTTGGGCCGCAAGGAGGTGAGGTCGACACGTTTCGCGGCTCGGTTCGGTTCGGCTATTTATTTATTATTATTTTTATATAACTAATAATCGCGATTCAAGGCGTGATACAATAATCTACAAAATATACAACGTCTAATCACACATAGCACGTAATTCACCAAATAAATTCACAAAGTTAGCGTAGTTATTGCGAGCGTGTAATTCAATTCTCCGAATTAAATTAGAGTAGGAATGAATAACCGTGAAGTAGCGCGTTTAAGATACCTGAAAAGCCGGGATGTCACAGCTTGCCCTCGAAAATTAGGGGGGGGGGGGGGGCGAAAACGTATACACCCAAAAATTTTTATACAAAAACTACATCTATACCGCCCCCACTTATACTGCCCCCCTGCAAGGACCAGCGTTGCTCATTCTAGGGTTGGTTCCGATAATGGGGCAATTTTCAGAGTTGGTTGTGGTGGTGTGGTGGCGGAAGTCTACTACAAGCACTATACAATAAATCAAGTTTAGCTAATTTAAAATATAATTATTTGAAGTTACTTAGAAATATCTCAAAAAATGTCTTTAGTGTCCAATTTCTTTAGATGTTTAGATAAGGTTTATATTTTACTATTTTTTTTAAATATAATTATCAACTAATGTTTAGGGAGGGAAGAAAAAAAGGTAGAAAGTAAAAACTTAAAAGGGAAAGTCAAAATATTAAATAAACATTTAAAACTTTTAACAAATTAAAGAAGTAAATAAATAAAGAACACGAGGGAACGTAAAAACACGAACGTGAATGAACGTAAATGAACATGTTACCAAACGTTAACGAACGCAGTCAAACGAATGAGACATGTGTTCGTGTTCATTAATTTAGTTAATCAAATGGAATATCTTGTTCGTATTCGTTCATTAACTAAACGAACACACATAAATGAACTTCCCGTCGAATGGTTTATGAATTGTTTGCTAAACGTTCGATTCGTTTACAACCGTACACCCCATAATTGTTACCAATACAACTGATATGAGACAAGTTCTATACTTTGAAATGGTTCTAGCCCGTAACAACCAACTCTCCTCAAGGGCCAACGCCATCGTTGGTCATGGCTGCCTTCTTCCTGACCATCACTTCGAGTCTCATTGGTCACGGATGGCTTCCTCCGGGCCACTTCTTTATGGGTCACTATTCCGAGCCTCTTTGGTCACGGCTGGTTCTCTCCACTTACGCCATCACTCAGTGGGCCACCACTTAGAGTTTGGCTCTAATAATAAAACTGAACCCGAAAGACTAGTCTAATGGATGAAAGGTCCTATGCGTACTATAAATCCCACATATTTTGCCAACACAAGCAATGTGCGACAAGTCTCATACCTTACAATGGTTCCAGTATGTAACATTAAACACCTTCATTTCGATGACCAGATCGTAATCGGATGGCGGTACGTGGGTCACCGAAAAAATATAGAGGATACCAGGGCTGAACATGTAGATATGGATTGAGATGAATAACAGAGATGGTGGAGAACGTAACACTACAGATATGAAACGCCACAAGCACGACGGTAGTGAGGCACGAAGGTGTTGGTGGCCGGCTAAAAGCACAAATAGTGATGGTGATGATGCTTGTAACATCCATCAAAAACCGGATTTACCAAACCCGCTTCGTTTATAAACCGAACAACCAGTTAAAAATTTCGTTGCATATTTAATGCTCAAATTAATTTTAAACGATACATAATTAATAAGTATATTAGAATATAAAATTTATATTTGAAAATGTATTAAAAATAGTGAATTAAAAATAAAATGCTGAAGCCGGGTTTCGAACCCGGGTCAGCCGAGAATCATTCAAAGCCTTAACTCACACGCGCCCAACCACTCCGCCACTTGTGTTGTTTGTCAACATATTGAAACAATTAATACATAAAATAAATCTGGAAATCAAACCCAGTTACACAGCGCGCCCAAATCCGCTGACGCCGGAAATCCTGACAAATTCGTCAAACATTGCCGTTTCTTTTGGTCATAACGTTTACATTTACAGCAATATCGGTTATAACCGAAAAACTTAATCAATTTCATTCATGACCAAAAATTTCTATTCGAAACCGAAAATACAATTCAAATCCGGGATTATACTTTGTTCATCAGTTAAGCTCACGAATCTATCCAACTTACACTCTCCATTTTTGCTCAGAAAACCTCGCCGCAGTCCCCGGAATTCTCTATAAGTTAACCGGAAATTTTCGCCGGAAAACCGAATTCATTCCATCCTTTCTTCTTACTCTAAAATAAGATCTTAGAGCTCATACTGACATCACCCACATACACCTTAAACCTCTGAATAATCTCTGTCGAAAGAAATTTCACTCGCCGGAATTCTCTGCAAGTCGCCGGAAAACCGGGACTTTCATCTACACGGTAAATACCTTGACTTTTCTGTTTCATTCCATTATTAGACAAATTCTAACATCACTCCATCACCCAGAATCAACCCCAGACGACATTGCCGGATTTTCTGTTTTCGCCGGAAAACTTCTGAAAGTTTCAGAATCTCGCTATTAGCCGGTATGATCATTTAAACCTACAGATAATCGTTACTCAGTAGTTCAATTTCACATCTAATCCATCCAAACTGTTAATTCATCCTAACAGCCGAAGGTCACCAAAACAGAGCCGACGAATCGTTGCCGGATTTCGGAAGAAGACAATCTGTTCGGTATTTTCTTTCCCCAAACCCTTCTGTTCAATACCTTTCAATTGTTCATAGTGTTTGTTAAACGAATTAAACAAGAAACAGTTGCTTTAACCGATGTCTGTGTTTTGAATGAAGAAGACGAAGTCGCGTAAGTTATAAGATTAATTAAAATCGGTATTATAAACGGGTTAGACACACAGTCCAGCGGTGGACTGTGTGCAAACAATACGCATACGTCCCGAGTTCGATCCTTGACACACGCACCTTCGCTGTAATAAAATGTTCTTTTTTTTTAACTGAACCGGATCCACAACAGTAAGATGTTAAGTATAATAAAAACAAGAATATTTACCAAGTTAGACACACAGTCCAGCGGTGGACTGTGTGCCAAACTAAACCACAGGTCCCGGGTTCGAGACCTGTGGAGAGCACCGAGTCGATACATTAAATCCTTTTTTTAAAATAAATGATTTTCGGATTAACTTAATTAGTGTATAAATATAATTAAAAACAGAAATATTTCGGGTTAGACACGTAGCTCAGTTGGTAGAGCTGTGTGCACGCGTACGGGAGGTCTCGGGTTCGAGTCCTGCCCGGCGCATACATACACACAATAGAACCGGTCAAACAGTCAACCGTCACAGTCAAACAGTCAACGCTTATGGTCAACGGTCAAAAGTCAACATTTTTTTATTATTTTTATTTATTTATTTAAATTAAAAATAAATTAAAAATACTTAAAAATAACATTTCTAAAGTTAGAAAATAGCCTAAAACTCACAAAAATATATCCAATAATCCTATTAAAATTGTTAATAAAATCCATTTATTTACCTTACTTTTTCGTTATTAATTAGGTTAGTTTTTCCTCGTCGATCAATCCTCTAAACTCGTGCGCATTCAACATCATCAACCGAACGGACCCGCTGTGAGTGAATCTTACAACTCCCCTTTTTAATTACACGTTTTGGGGTGTATCATGTGTCACTTAAACTAATTCGTTTATTCAAACTCGTGCCATACCATATTATGATTTAAACTTAGAATGTAAATATTGTTTGTAGTTATATATTACATATTGTCAAGTTGTATGCAAATTATTTGTTAGGCCCATCAGTTCCTCGTGGGAGACGAGTTGAACAACGCGTGCCTTAAAACTCATTCATTAGGCCCATCAGTTCGTAGAACAACGCTTGCCTCAAAACTCATTCATTAGGCCCATCAGTTCCTCGTGGGAGACGAGTTGAACAACGCTTGCCTCAAAACAATCTATTATTGTATGTGTGTGCATTATTTAATATTAAGTGTTTTGTGAATAAGTTTACATCTACATTTACTCATATATGGTTATGCACTTTATTTTATCAATTCAATAAACTTGTTTAAATGTTTTTAATAGGATTCACTCGCCAACTTTCTGTTGATCCAAAAACCATTTTTACACATGATACAGGTAAACAGGATGAAGCAAGGAAAACATAGGAAACGCCTTAGAAGAAAATAATGAAGTCTAGAAAGATGTGTAGAACATGTTGTAATTATGATTGTATGATCTCCTTTAAATTGTAAGAATAAATATGAAACATTATAATAAATGTCATGAGCTTTGATGAAAACCCAATCATGCCCCGATCACCTTTTCCGCTGCGGGTCGGGGTGTGACAGATTGGTATCAGAGTTTTTAACTATAGGGATATAGGATAGGTTATTAGACCCTTAGAGCCTATACTATAGTTGATTAGATTTTAATTGTTTATGTGGTTATATGCAAACTCATGACGTTTATTTCTTTCATATTTATTACATACACAAATGCATGCAAATACTTCCGATACTACATTTTGTGATACATAGTGAATTATACTTACAGTCAGACATACATAATTACATACACATTCATCATACATATTTCAATGTTCACATATTCAAATCATCTTCATACTTCCGTTATTCAAGATTTTGTCGCATTTTTCATTTTTCAAATCTCATCAAAGTGAGTTCTGCGACGGGCATGTAGTAACTGTAAGGGTACAAGTACCGGTAGTCGGAACGTCCTGTCTAGGTTGGCATTCATATAAATCCAATATAACGGACAAGTTTGCCTACCTGGGGACTAACGATGAGAGTACGAAGGACCTATTAGGCCAAAGCATGCCACACCAAACGTCGTTCGAACTAACCCCACTTTGAGGTGTTACCGTGTCCACACCTGGATACATTCCGAATATCATACGTTACATACATATTTCTCGATTTTCTCCGGGTTTTAGTGTACGCAACCAGGCTAACACATGCGAACCATATGAAAAACCCGGTATTCATGGGGGCCCACATGATTACGAAGGTGAAGTATGGCGGCATGCAAGGCCCAATTACGAGCAAAGCCCAAGACATCCTATGGATGTAGTAGATTTATTATTCTATATTTATTTTATGAATGTTCATTCCTAAATACGACACATGATCCCTAAAACATCCAACTCATACTCTTGATATGTATTCCTTGTAGATGTCTTCTAGCCTCGCTCGTAGGAAGATGAGATCAGGAAAAACCCGCGAGCGCATGGCTGCCCAAATCACTCAACAAATGGCTGCCGTAATACCCAACATTGTAGTTCAAGTTCAACAAGCCCTTACCGCTAATCCCGTCAACCAAGAAGATCAAAATGTTATCAACCCTCCCCCAAATACCACTAAATGCCTACAAGCATTTCAAATCCTGCGACCCTCCAAAATACGAAGGGACTGAAGGTGTCACCGCTCTCCTCCATTGGTTTGAAGAAATGGAGAACACTTTTCTAAATTGCGATTGCCCCGATGATCGCAAAGTGCGATATGCTACTGGTCGTTTACTTGGAATAGCACTTACATGGTGGAATACAGAGAAGGCCAAACGAGGTGTTGAAGATGCTATGACTTTGACTTGGGATGAGTTGAAGGAAATCATGACAAGACGATTTTGCCCAAGGAGCGAAATCAAGAAATTAGAGGATGAGTTCTATTCGTTGAAACAAAAAGAAGGCGACCACACCACGTACAACAAAAGATTCCTTGAGTTAAATCAAATGGTTCCCAACTTGTTCACTCCCCTCTATCGTTTGATCGAGCACTACATTCGAGGTCTTCCTTCAAAAATTCAAGACTCTGTAATAAGTACCACACCTGCAACTTTGGAAGCTGCAATGGAGTTAGCTACAGAGCTCACCGAGAACCGCATACGGAACAAAGACTTCAAGGAGGAGAAGAAGAAGGATAAAGCATCGACTGAAACCTCAAACTCCACCCAAACCGAATCCCCTTCTCAACCCATTTCCAAGAGAAAGCGAGATGGGCAACTTTTCGCTGTCACCCAACGTAATCAACCAGCCTCACAAGCCGTACCCCTCCAAGCTATCCCAATCACTCAAGTAGCACCCAACTCAACTTACCCAAATAAGAAACCTTACCTTGGACCTCACCCTCAATGTGACACCTGTTTTTATCACCATCCATCTACCTTACCTTGTCGACTATGTGCGAATTGTGGACGCTATGGTCATTTGAGCAAGGTTTGCCGCACCCCTCAAAACCAAACCTCACCCCCTACTCAAAACATGATTCAAACATATCAACAACCCCAATACCCCATGTTACCTTATGTTCGAGCTTGTTTTAATTGTGGCGACCCTACCCATTATAGAAACACGTGCCCTCGATTGGTTAACATCATAAACGCCCAAGCTTAAGCAAGCCCAGTAAACCAAGCAAATCAAGAAAACCCAACCACTAGGTCACCAGCAAGAGGAAGAGTTTTCAACATCAACGCCAACCCTGTTGAAGATAATGACGGCCCAAACGAAACCACCCAACTAGTCCCCTTCACCAAAAATCAAGATTCAACTCCAACCGTTTAGTTTTTTTACGTTTTTCTTTATGTTATCTCAATTTTCCCGTATCCCAGTTATAAATTGGAAATATATCCAAGAATCTTAATGCAAATTACTATTTCAGTTTTGTTTTATACTCATTGATTTAACATTCATATCATCATACCTCATGACATATCACAGTGTCATCATTTAAAGAAGTTGAGCTGTGTCTCACTTCTACATAGACTAACCTCTCCATCATAACAAACGAGAAAGGTACTGTCATCATTCAAACATGTATACTATCAGAATTAAGACTCAAGCTTTGATTGTTGTATTTGTTTATGTTTTAGAGTCACATAGAACTAATCATAACTTACGGATAAAGCCAATGAAAATTTGACAAGAATATGGTGGATACGCCGCTGGTACTTCCTATATATAAGTATTCTTGCCAAAGGATCAGAGGCATTATCAGGCGGTTATGTGAAGTTCCATGTAGGATTTAGTATTGTCTTGGTTGAAGTTTGTGTTATACTCACTGATTTAGCATTCATATCATCTCATCATTTAAAGAAATTGGATTGTGTTCCATTTCTACATAGACTAACCTCTCCATCATAACAAACGAGAGAGGTACTGTCATCATTCAAACATGTATACTATTAGAATTAAGACTCAAGCTTTGGTTGTTGTGTTTGTTTATGTTTTAGAGTCACATAGGACTAATCATAACTTACTGATAAAACCAATGAAAATTTGACGAGAATATGGTGGATACGCCGCTGGTACTTCCTATATATAAGTATTCTTGTCAAAGGATCAGAGGCATTATCAGGCGGTTATGAGAAGTTCCATGTAGGATTTCGTATTGTCTTGGTTGAAGTTTGTGTTATACTCACTGATTTAGCATTCATATCATCTCATCATTTAAAGAAATTGGATTGTGTTCTATTTCTACATAGACTAACCTCTCCATCATAACAAACGAGAGAGGTACTGTCACCATTCAAACATGTATACTATCATAATTAGGACTCAGACATTGGTTGTTGTGTTTATTTATGTTCTAGAGTCACATCATAGAACCAATCATAACTTACTGATAAAACCAATGAAAATTTGACAAGAATATGGTGGATACGCCGCTGGTACTTCCATATATAAGTATTCTTGCCAAAGGATCAAAGGCATTGTCAGGCGATTATGAGAAGTTCCATGTAGGTTTTAGTAGTAGAAGTTTTGTTTTAGGATATAACCTTATCTTTCCAAACATATCAAAACTCTTGCGCATGAAATCATATTTAATCAATCAACTCTGTTTATCAATATTCATTATCATAGGCATCAAAAAGCGATTCCTGAAGCAGGGTACTCAACCCTTACAAGGAACGTTACCGCCTCAAACAAAAATTTAAACTCTTACTGCTTTCTAAGTATGTAACTGTCAAATTTAACACCATCCTTTTTAGACAAATATGCCACTACTTAAATTTCGGGACGAAATTTCTAAAAAGTAGGGGATACTGTAACATCCGTCAAAACCGGATTTACCAAACCCGCTTCGTTTATAAACCGAACAACCAGTTAAAAATTTCGTTGCATATTTAATGCTCAAATTAATTTTAAACGATACATAAGTAATAAGTATATTAGAATATAAAATTTATATTTGAAAATGTATTAAAAATAGTGAATTAAAAATAAAATGCTGAAGCCGGGTTTCGAACCCGCGTCAGCCGAGAATCATTCAAAGCCTTAACTCACACGCGCCCAACCACTCCGCCACTTGTGTTGTTTGTTAACATATTGAAACAATTAATACATAAAATAAATCTGGAAATCAAACCCAGTTACACAGCGCGCCCAAATCCGCTGACGCCGGAAATCCCGACAAATTCGTCAAACATTGCCGTTTCTTTTGGTCATAACGTTTACATTTACAGCAATATCGGTTATAACCGAAAAACTTAATCAATTTCATTCATGACCAAAAATTTCTATTCGAAACCGAAAATACAATTCAAATCCGGGATTATACTTTGTTCATCAGTTGAGCTCACGAATCTATCCAACTTACACTCTCCATTTTCGCTCAGAAAACCTCGCCGCAGTCGCCGGAATTCTCTGTAAATTAACCGGAAATTTTCGCCGGAAAACCGAATTCATTCCATCCTTTCTTCTTACTCTAAAATAAGATCTTAGAGCTCATACTGACATCACCCACACTCACCTTAAACCTCCGAAGAATCTCTGTCGAAAGAAATTTCACTCACCGGAATTCTCTGCAAGTCGCCGGAAAACCGGGACTTTCATCTACACGGTAAATACCTCGACTTTTCTGTTTCATTCCATTATTAGACAAATTCTAACATCACTCCATCACCCAGAATCAACCCCAGACGACATTGCCGGATTTTCTGTTTTCACTGGAAAACTTCTGAAAGTTTTAGAATCTCGCTGTTAGCCGGTATACTCATTTAAACCTACAGATAATCGTTACTCAGTAGTTCAATTTCACATCTAATCCCTCCAAACTGTTAATTGATCCTAACAGCCGAAGGTCACCAAAACAGAGAGCTGACGAATCGTTGCCGGATTTCTGAAGAAGACAATCTGTTCGGTATTTTCTTTCCCCAAACCCTTCTGTTCAATACCTTTCAATTGTTCATAATATTTGTTAAACGAATTAAACAAGAAACAGTTGCTTTAACCGATGTCTGTGTTTTGAACGAAGAAGACGAAGTCGCGTAAGTTATAAGATTAATTAAAATCGGTATTATAAACGGGTTAGACACACAGTCCAGCGGTGGACTGTGTGCAAACAATACGCATACGTCCCGAGTTCGATCCTTGACACACGCACCTTCGCTGTAATAAAATGTTCTTTTTTTTTAAACTGAACCGGATCCACAACAGTAAGATGTTAAGTATAATAAAAACCAGAATATTTACCAAGTTAGACACACAGTCCAGCGGTGGACTGTGTGCCAAACTAAACCAAAGGTCCCGGTTCGAGACCTGTGGAGAGCACCGGGTCGATACATTAAATCTTTTTTTTAAAATAAATGATTTTCGGATTAACTTAATTAGTGTATAAATATAATTAAAAACATAAATATTTTGGGTTAGACACGTAGCTCAGTTGGTAGAGCTGTGTGCACGCGTACAGGAGGTCTCGGGTTCGAGTCCTGCCCGGCGCATACATACATACAATAGAACCGGTCAAACAGTCAACAGTCACAGTCAAACAGTCAACGCTTATGGTCAACGGTCAAAAGTCAACGTTTTTATTATTTTTATTTATTTATTTAAATTAAAAATCAATTAAAAATACTTAAAAATAACATTTCTAAAGTTAGAAAATAGCCTAAAACTCACAAAAATATATCCAATAATCCTATTAAAATTGTTAATAAAATCCATATATTTACCTTACTTTTTCGTTATTAATTAGGTTAGTTTTTCCTCGTCGATCAATCCTCTAAACTCGTGCGCATTCAACATTATCAACCGAACGCACCCACTGTGAGTGAATCTTACAACTCCCCTTTTTAATTACACGTTTTGGGGTGTATCATGTGTCACTTAAACTAATTCGTTTATTCAAACTCGTGCCATACCATATTATGATTTAAACTTAGAATGTAAATATTGTTTGTAGTTATGTATTACATATTGTCAAGTTGTATGCAAATTATTTGTTAGGCCCATCAGTTCCTCGTGGGAGACGAGTTGAACAACGCGTGCCTTAAAACTCATTCATTAGGCCCATCAGTTCGTAAGAACAACGCGTGCCTCAAAACTCATTCATTAGGCCCATCAGTTCCTCGTGGGAGACGAGTTGAACAACGCGTGCCTCAAAACAATCTATTATTGTATGTGTGTGCATTATTTAATATTAAGTGTTTTGTGAATAAGTTTACATCTACATTTACTCATATATGGTTATGCACTTTATTTTATCAATTCAATAAACTTGTTTAAATGTTTCTAATAGGATTCACTCGCCAACTTTTTGTTGATCCAAAAACCATTTTTACACATGATACAGGTGAACAGGATGAAGCAAGGAAAACATAGGAAATGCCTTAGAAGAAAATAATGAAGTCTAGAAAGATGTGTAGAACATGTTGTAATTATGATTGTATGATCTCCTTTAAATTGTAATAATAAATATGAAACATTATAATAAATGTCATGAGCTTTGATGAAAACCCAATCATGCCCCGATCACCTTTTCCGCTGCGGGTCGGGGTGTGACAATGCTGACCCAAGATGGAGGCCAATAAATTAGTGTGTTTTGGGGAGGAGAAACAAAAGTGTTTGTGCATAAGGGGATAAACAGAAGTAGAAGTATGTGTATAGAGGGACAAACAAAGAGAAATGGGGAGTATGAGAACTGAAGTAGGATGGTGAAGAAAGGTGGTTAGAGAGAAAGAGAGATTAGATTGGAGCGGGCAATGGTGGACCCAAGAAACTTTTTCATGGGGTAATAATATTTTAATGGTTGTTGGTCTATTACTATATAAAAAAATTTCTGGTTCCGGTTCGGGTCGGGTCGGATTATGGCGGAAATTCTTACAATGAATTTTATGTAAGTCAATAACTCAATAACATATCTCGATATTATATTAACACATATTCACACACAATGTAAGTATTTAACATGGATTTCATATGATCAAATTGGTGACTAGTCTCAGACGTAACTCATAAATATTCAAGAGTAAACATGGATCGAGATGATTAACAAAGATAGGGGAGATCTAAACAATGCAGATATAAAACGCCACAACAACGACCGCGATGATGCACAAAGGTGTTGGTGGCCCGCCAGAAGCACAAATGATGATGGCGATGGTGCCGACCCAAGATGGAAGCTAGCGAATAAGTGTTTTTTGTGTAGGAGAAACAAAAGTGTGAGTGCATTAGGGGATAAACAGAACTGTGTCTTTAGAGGGAGGAAAAAAGAGCAATGGTGAGGGTGTAGATTGAAGTAGGAAGTGAAGAACAAAGGTTAGAGAGAGAGAGAGAGAGATTAGATTGGAGTGGGAAGTGGAGGGTGTTGGTGTATATGTCTGTTACCTACGTCATTATGTATTGAGTCTGAGTGAATAGGGCTTAATCTGTTAGAAACGAGGCGTATTTAAGTGAGATTTAGGTCAGTTCACTTGTAATGGTGTGTATGAAGTCAAGTTCGCCCGAACATGTTCTCCCACCAGCGAACTTGTTATGCTATAAATAGGTGCCTTGGTTATTTCATTTGTAAATTTCAGAGATTTTGTCATGACAGAGGCGAAGCTCTGTTCAAGTGTTTTCAGGATCTGTAACGTTGAATATTAATGAAACGGTGATTAAATAGAAACAAATGAGTGTATCCAATGTCGCCTAAGCAAACGGATTCCACTTGTTCAACTTAGGTTTGTTAGATTAGTGCCCGAACGATCCGTATAACGGACCTACAAGTGGTATCAGAGCAGGATTGACCTAATTTGAAGACATTGGACTGAAATTATCTCATCTTCTACTCATTCTTCTATTGTTAGCTTTTCTTGGACAATTCACGGACAAAATGGACTGATTTTCAAGTATAATACGTAAAATCCATAATAGTAAAACCCTTGAAAAGATCAGAGCTTAAAACAAACGAATTCATGCCGAAAAATTGAAAAAACCATGTTTGAAATTACAACTTTGCTCGAACTTAACATCAAGTTCGCTCGAACTTGACTGAAAAACTCAAATTTTTCATCTTGTTCGCCTGAACTTGACTGATTTTTCAAGGTTTTTACCCATGTTCGCTCGAACTTGACTATTTTTTCATCCTTTTTAGTCAAGTTCGCCCGAACTTGATAAAAATTTGTTGAAAGTCTATACAAGCTCGCCCGAACTTGCTATCTCTTGAAAATTCACATAAGTTCGCACGAACTTGCTATTTTTTATAAAATCTCAACACAAGTTCGCTTGAACTTGTTAAGTCTGTGACAAGTTCGCCTGAACTTGTTCAGGGTTTGTAAAAAAAGGCATGAAAATCCCGAAAAACGTCTCGGACATTATATATCATTAGATTCGTATTGACGAGACGAGTTTAAAGCTCTAATCTGGTAAAAACAGTTTTCCGAAAAATTGTAAAAGTTTTTAGCAAACCGATACGTTAATATTGTCGGTTAAAATGTCAAATTTTTACTAAAATTGTCTGTTTGCTAATCATTTTTCAAGTGTTTTAAACGACAGATTAGTTTGGAAAACGGGGTCTGTGAAGCTACCAATGTTGATGAGTTTAGAAGAATATGAAGCCTGGAATGAAAAATTCGCGAACTGGGTCCAAGCCATGCATTTTCGCAGTTGGGTTGCGATTGAGACAGGTTATGTCGTTCCTAGAGATGAGAATCAGAAAATTCTGGAGAAGTGAAAATATTCTATCAACAGAAAGATGATTATTTTGCTGAAAAGAAAATGATTAATCCTATCCAGCAATCGGTTAAGGAAGACATCCTGATACTTTTACCAGAATACAAGACTGCGAAAGAATTATGGACATCTCTGAAGAATAAGTTTCAAGATAGTGTAGTGGTTAAGAACTGTGAAGCTCTAATTTCAAGTATATCCACAAATGAGTCTTCAAGTTCTAAACCAGTCTGTCCGGTCTATGATGTAGACAATTATCAGGCAGATAATGCAAAACTCTTGAGTAAGATTGAGAGTTTGACATTAGAAAATAAAAAGTTAAAAGAAAATGAAAAGAATTTTGAAAACAAAATAAAAATTTTAGAAAATGAAAAATTACAAATGGTAATAGATTTTCAAAATGAAATAAAAATGTTTAAAAATGAAAATATTGTTTTTGAAAAATTAAATATAGAAAATCAAAAAGCAATAAATTCTCATATTGAGCAAATTGCTCAACTTTAAAAAGAAGTTGAGACTATTAAAAATAAAGCTCTTAATTCAGAAAAATTATTGAAAGGTTTTATGACTTCCTCTTTAAAGTTAGACCATATATGTCCAAAACCAATCAATAATAATAAAAAGGAAAATCCAATAAGTGACAATGTCACAAATTATGACGATGTCATAATTGAGGAATGTGATAATAATACCGATGATGAAAGTGATAAAAATGATAAAAAAGAAATATTTTTTAAACTAAAAGAAAAATTTCAAGAAACTGTTCTACAATCTGCTGAAAAAGGTGAATGTTCATCGCAAAAACCTTCTAAGCAGAATGGAGAACAAAAACAACATGAAAAATAAAGCTCTAAAAATTTTCAAAACAAAAATAAAAGCTAATCGGTACTGTCATCCAATCATTATAAAAACTCACAAAAATTTGAGAATAAGTGGTGCAGATCGGACCATAGTGCTTCAAAGTCAAATTAATTTTACAGAAGAAGCAGGAAATATGACTAGTACATGTCAAATCAATGTGCTGATTTGGGTGTTTGGTCTGAATAGAGAGATTGGTACGATAACAGAGTGTGTTACAACTGTGGATTTGGTGGACACATTGCTGTTAACTGCCTGAAAAAGAGATTTGATATGAGAAGATGCTATAAATGTGAAATCAAAGGTCATATTTCCAGGGATTGTCCGACTTATCTGAAAAGAAGATCAGTTAAATCTCAGGGGAGAAAAGACTAGAGGAGAAGAAAACAGAGAAGAAAATGAAAAAACAGTAGAGAAGCCCAAAGAATAAAAAGTTAAGTTATCACAAGGACAAAAAGACAGATTGAGAAAAAAGAGGAAAAAAGTTAGAGAGTATTTGGAAAAGATTTTGTCCTTGGATACGTCTAAAAAATATAAAAGTTCTAATGAATCATTTTACTCCCATTCAAGTAAAACGAATTCATCGGATACAAATCGGAGGACAAAAGAGAGAGCAGTGGATAAAAATTTGATAATTCAAACAGTTAAAAAATCAAAGAAAGTAAAATTTTCAAATAAAGTTTCTATCAAACTGTTTGAATATCAAAAAGAGTGTGAATGTGTAGGATCGATCCACGATGCTAAGGAACCTAAATTTGATATCTAACGCCCATAATAGCAGAAATATTACGTAGTTTACCAATAGACAAGAATTAATCAGTTTAACATCAGTTTTATTGATCAAACGTCAAGAGTACAAACTGACAGAGCTTCGCCTCCAAAATGCGAAAGTTACAAATGAGGAACACAAGCTAGGTATTTATAGATGAATAAGCTTGGCCATGATAACTATAAGTTCGGGCGAACTAGCCTTAGCAAGTTCGGCCGAACTTGACATCCATGATCAATCATGGGCGAACTTGCATCCATTTTACATAAATACTTCATACGACTAGCCTATTCAGCTCTATTCTATACAGACTCGATATAAGACTAAGACATAGACATTATGCACCAACAGACTCCCCCTTGGATATCGTCTTTGTCTTGTATCAGTCTTCAAAACTCTGTCTTCATAATATACTTTAACGCACACGACCGAAGAAGTTCTTATATGGCTTCTTTCGTCGTTCTTGTTTAGGATCCGACGTCTGATCTGTAGGAGGCACTTTGTTCATATGCTGAAACCTTCTAATACTTTCCTTCCTAATTTTCTCATGAATCGCCTCGAGACGCTTTTCTTCTTTCGGGAATTTAACCCTCTCTAGATCCCTCCACTTTGTCTACCACATCTTCCCTGAATTTACTTCTCTTGCATAGCAAACATCACAACTTTCTGATACTGCATAGCTTGTACCTTTTCACATTCTTCAAATATGATCTTGTTATAGAACAAGGTTTTGATATCTTCTCTGGAACAGTTAACAAGCCAACTTGGATCAAGAATCCAGATCGTCCTCCATAATCCCCTCATACCTTGAAATCCCAATACCTCAACTCTTTCCTTCGAAATATCCAAGTGTTCTTAAAATCGTAACACAATAACAGCTTCACATGTGGTTGGATCTATTGCCACCACTTGAACAATGGATAGAAGTTTTGTTCAATCGGCATCAATGGCATGTTTCTCATGGCCCTAGGTCGCTTCATTATCAACGTAATGTCTTTCTCCCCTGTTTTATTGTTAGTTTTGATTCAGCGACTTGGAATTAATGGCTTCCAATATCTGAATCCTTTGACCGCTTCATACTTTATCAACTTCCACAATAACTGATCAATCACTTTCATGTGATATGTAACATTAACGGTCTTAACCAGCTCTTCCACATCCCAATATGGTAACGTCTTGAAATCAGCAAGAAACTTGAAGTATTTCACTCCAAATTCTCTTTTGATTGCATATACATTAAGTTCCTTGAACCAACCCCAGCTTAAGATATCCCCCAATGACACTTCTTTGTCTCTGGTAAAGAATGCTACAGGACGTCAAAACTTACGTTCACACGGCATCTCTTTAAACCAAGACTTCTTTGCTTGAGCTATCTCTTCTTTTGTCATCGACTTTGGTACTTTTCCTTCTCTAACTGATTCCTCTATCTTTTCTTTCAACATGTCTTCGTTTAGCTGCTTGTACATCTACTCGAAAGTAGGAAACTATCAGTATTAGGACCAATGTACTTCGCAGTTTGATCTGTTTCATCATCAGAAGACCAATCTTCCACAATCACTCTATTATACTCGTCAGCTTCAAATATTCTAACATACTGATAATCATTCGGCTCGAAAGTGTTAACATTCAACACATCCTGATCAAAGTCAAATTCTAGATCTTCAGCATCAACTTCAACTAACTTATCCAGATCTTCCTTTGTATAGTTGTGCACATACTCGCCTTCCTCCACATTATGTTCTAACATCAACAATAAAGGCTTAGAAGGTACTGCAGCAACAAGCTTTACAAATCTTTCAACGTTCAACAGATCAATTTCATCAGATGACCCTTTCTGCTCTGACTCCCCCTCAACCTTATCATCCATTCTATTAGATTCATCATCCATTAACGAAGAGAAATCAAATTCACTTGAGACTTTAGCTTCAGTAATTTTCAAACCAACATCACCCTGATCATCATCATCGTCATCATCAGCAAAATTCCCATCCTCATACTCAGAATCATCTTTCTATTCATCAACTTCTTTTTCCTCATCTTCAGCTTCTTCATCGTCCTTTTTTTCAGAAGCTATAACAGGATCAGAAGGCTTGACAGATTCTTCAACCTTTGGAATATCAGACTCAGAAGCTATAACGACATCATCAACTAACTTCTCTGTGGCTTCAGATGATTTAGGGGCTTCACCCTCAACCCCTTTTCCTTTTCCACTAGCAGCTAACTCTTTCTCAGATCGTTCTTTAGCTTCTTGCTGATCTAGACGATCATATTCTTTGATGAAATCAATTCCTAGAGAGTTAGATAAAACTTTCTGCATCCTAGAAAATCTTCAATCATTTAGGGCTTGGATTGACTTTAGATCTGCAATCTCTGTTTGAAGCTTTTCATTTGCATCCTACAAACTCTCAATCAAAGCTTTAAAGTAGTCTCGTTCATTTTCCAACACTTTCACTTTATCGTCCAACATCTCTTTTTCAACTGTGCTTTGATTCATCTTATTGATCAACTCAGCTTTCTCTTCTTCATTTTTAGCAACTTTATCTTCCAAGATTTTCACACGCTTCTCTAGAAGTTTCAACATTTGTCTCTGGAAAGAAATTGTTTAGATCTTGCAAACTAATCGGATCATTATGCATATCACCAAACAGATTAGTCCCTGAAGTTTTTGGTGTTGACTTTGGAGTAGCGGCCTTTGGTGTAGACTTCCTTGGAGTAGAACTTTCAAGATTTGAAGTCGTTGGAGCAACCGGTGATTGAATTATAGGTACTTCCAATAAACCAGACACAGGAGGTTCTTGTGTAGCTCCTGGCCTTTCAGCTTCACTTGAAACAACAACAGGAGGTTCTTGTGTAGAAGGTTCTTGTGTAGAAGGTTCTTGTGTGACTTCTTTCTCCTGTGCATCAGAAGGTTCTTGTGTAACTTCTGTGCTTTTCAACTTTCCTCTGTATCTTTTACTTACAGCTTTTTGAACTTTCTTCGTTTTCTTTCTACCCTTTGTCTGAGGAGAACCTGTAGTCTTCATTGAAATTTCTGTTGCTGAAGACTTTGTACGTTTTACCTTTTTCTTTGGTCTTTCCCCATCAGACTCCTTTTCTTGATTCAGATCGTAATTAGCATCAAACTCTCTTTCTTTTTCAGCTCTAATTTCAGCCTCTGATTTTTCTGGCACTTTCACTGGAGTTTCTTCAGAATCATCATCGTTCTCTGAAGTAGCTGAAATAACATCATCTTCTTGCGTGGACTTTTCAATCTCTTGACTTTCAACAACTACCGCAGCACTCGAAGCTGCTTCAGCTTGAATATTTTCTGGTTCTTCTTCACCTATGAGCATCGTATCAACTTTCTTTTCTGCTCATTTCTTCTTAGGCTTTTCAACTTCGGCCTTTAAGAACCAGTCGCTTCGAGATTTTGGTTTGAAGTCTTTGAACCATTCTTTTTCAGCGTTTAGCCCTTTCTCATCACCGCTTCCATCTTTCCTCCATTTGTTGTCAGACGGTGCAACATTATTTGTATCTTTAATTGCTCCAAACACTGGCTTAGCAACAGGAGCTGTCGCTTGCTTCTGAAACTTTAAAAGCTTCTTCATAGTTGTATCATCGAGGTGGCCTAGGTATAGCACATCATTTGGATCCCGTTCTATATTAGTGAATTTCTCATCTATCAGCATTTGCACAAACTTCGGATAAAGACATAGCCTTGAATCATCCATGTTTTTCGACATAAGTGTGAAAACCAGCTTAGAATAGTTAAGCGGCTTCTTCAAGATCAATGCCGTTGCCATACAGGCCATGTAGTCTTGAACATCGTCTAGACCTGTCTTGTGGTGACTGAAAGTATGTATGATTACATGCATTAGGAGCTTGTAGGGGTTTGGCACTTCCCCTTTCTTTAATGTTGGCTTATTCACGCTCCCCTTGTATCCCATTCTATAAAAACAGCGTCTGACCATCCTCTCATCAAGAAATATCGGATCTTCTTTATCATCGTTGAACTGTAGGATCCGTCGAATATCGTCTTCTGTAACTGTATGCTTGACTTCATTTCCGACTTGGTCTTTTTATCATCACTTAGGCTTGTGTTCATCCAGAAATGGTACGTGTGAGATCTATAAGACACTGGGTGCTCCGTGATCGCTCGATGAATAGGACTTTCCTTTAAAAACTTCAAGATAATGTCATAATCCTTCAAAGATGGACATATCGTCCTGTCGAGCATAATGCACGTGTTATGGAATTTTGAGAAATCCATAGCAATCACCCTTGCTGGTTCTTGAACCTGAAAAACGACGCAAAACAATTAGCACGCTTATCGAGAAAAAATTTCAAAATTTTCTAACACTTTCATCAAGTTCGGGCGACCTTGATGACTATTATAACATTCTGGTTAAGTCAAGTTCGCCCGAACATGTATCAATCACATGTTCAACAATTATCAAACCAACGTTCAGGCTAACATTCTCATTATTCAAACCATCTAAGTTCGGTCGAACTTAGAATCTCAAACATTTTCAATCTTAACACTGAAGTTTGGTTGAACTTAGTTTTAACAATTTTGTTTCATAGTTTATTTAAACAAGTCCTTTATGCAAGTTCGGTCGAACTTGACAACAAGTCCGGCCGAACTTGTCGTCTCCTTCAACCCAACAAACCTGCTCAGTCCTAAAAACAACCATTATAATCTAATTTCTGATGCATCCATGGTCGATTTTAGTTGATTATAATGATTTTAAGTTCAATTTGGTCCAAAACATTCTAGATCTAACTTTTTTTAGGTTTTCAGATTTGTTATGTTCGAATAAGGTTCAATTCACAGATCAATATTCAAATCAATACCTCAGACATTGTCGTTGGTGTGCTAATCACCAAAAACAATAGAAATTTGGGCAGAATAACGGCATGAACACGCCAAAATCAAAAATTCGCTCAATATCTCAAGTTCGCTCGGAGAGGTTAGACAACTGATAAGAGAGTTCGGCCGAACTTGCTGAGTTTAAATATTCCTGCAAGTTCGGGCGAACTTGCTGAGCCCAACTTAAAAGGCCCATCAGAAGTCCGGGCGAACTTAGTGAATAACAATCAGCAACCATCTGCAAGTTCGGTCAAACTTGCTTAATTGTTAAACTTGTTCAGTTTAGCAAGTTCGGCCGAACTTGCCAAAACACAAATTCAAAACTTTTTCAAATTTTACAATTTAACCCCTGAACTTTCCAACTTTTACCAGTTATGAAAATCCACTCAGTTAACCAAGTCCAAGTTAATGACCTTGGTTAACCGATTTGTCTCCCGAGTCTAAGTTAATGACCCTGGTTTGACCCGTTACGAACAAACTGTTGATATTTTCAAAATCAAAGTTTCATATTAATGAACTTTTTATGGTTTTGGCTTTTCAGATTTTACTGATTAGCTCCCAGCTCGTTGTCAAAGAGATTCCCACCAGTTCTAGCATCTTACCAGACTTCGAAGACCCGTTCTCCAACATTGGTTTGTTGAAAACAATGTAGAAACAAATCTTTTTGTATTTTTGTAAGTTTATGCTAAAACACAATGAAAATCTATTTGGTTTTAATCTGTAAAGCTGATAAACTATTTACAGGACAATGTAAACTATGTACAAATATATTTACATACATATTTTTGTGAATTCGTGTCTAAAGGATCATATCAGTTGTATGAGACATATCACTAGTACCGTTGACCTTTAGATCACTTTAAGCTTTAAACTTGTTTACCTAGATTGTCGATATGTTTGTCCACTTAGACGTTACCACGTTTCTCATCTGTTTCAAGATATGTTTAAGGTAAGATTTATGAAACTTGACTTATCTGTGGTTCCCACTTCTTGAATATACTCCCGTATTAAGATTCCCTAGATTTCATCTTACAGGTGAATATAGCGTAATTGATATCTGTATCTGGGTAATGCGAGACATTGAGAGATCAGGTTAGTACTACCGTACAGACAAAGAGATGAAGGCTCGTCTTTAAGGTGTGTTCCACTTAAGGAATCTTTTCAGCACTGGAAATGATTAGATCTTTTGATACTTTTTCAAGTTTGCATGCAGTTTGAGTAAGAAAAACCAGAGAACTTGTATAATACCCCAGATATCAACTATCTATAAAGACCTCGTATCTCAGAATTAGGCAATCTCTCAAACGAAATTTCGGAGTACTAAGTCCATATATCCAAGATGTGTTAATCCACAAGATTAAGCAGTTGTTAAATTTAGTTTATATCTCGAAAACAGTTTACTAAACGTGTTAAGCCTATCGACACATCCACAGTAAGACTCATTTATCACTTTTAAACTTTCCATTTCTTTAGCATACTGTGATAGTCCACTGATATACTATCATTTCCTTTTTGTGACAATGAATTCTTTTTGTCTTTTCCAATGTTTTTGTACATTTTTAAAATTTTTCATATGTTTTTTTTATTTTCCCAAATATTTCTCCCCCTAAAATCAAAAACCTATTTTGGATTTTAGTTTTTAAGAAATACTAAAGTGGAAAAATATTTACAAACCATACAAACCAATGCGGATTACGTGAATTCGTCATCCGATCCGTATTCAACCTCAGCTTCCGCACCTGTAAGCAAATTTTTAATACCATTAAGCCGCATTAGAAATTTAAATCTTGTTAGTGGAAATGCTTTGGTATAAAAATCAGCCCTTTGTTCGTCGACGTGGATTTTTTCTATTCGAACCAATTTCTTTTCGTAACAGTCACGAATGAAATGGTATCGAATTTCAATGTGTTTTGTACGTGAGTGATGAACCGGATTTTTAGTTATATCGATGGCTGCTTTGTTATCTACAAATAAAGGTGTGTCAAGAAACTGCAGACAATAATCCCTCATCTGTTGCTGAATCCAGAGGATTTGTGAGCAACAACTAGAAGCAGAAATGTATTATGCTTCACAGGTTGAGAGAGAGACCGTGGTCTGTTTCTTACACTGCCACGTTACCAAACGCGTGCCAAAGAATTGGCATGCTGCAGTTGTAGATTTCGAGTTTAGTTTGTCCACTCCAAAGTCTGAGTCAGCGCATCCCGTTAAGTCGAAATTGTTGTTTTTAGGATACCATAAGCCCGTGCTAGGACATCCTTTTAAGTAACATAAGATTCGCTTGACTATCTGCATATGTGACATTCGAGGACTTGACTGATATCTCGCACATAAGCAAGTAGGATACATGATGTCTGGACGAGATGCCGTCAGATACATCAGCGATCCTATCATCGATCGATAAAGTGTTTCATCAACTTTTGTTCCCGTCTCGTCTATGCAAATCCCATGGTTCAGTGCCAGCATTGTCGAAAGCGGCTTCGAACTATTCATTTCAAACTTTTTGAGAATGTCATGAACATACTTAGTCTGATGAATGAATATCCCGTCTGGAAGCTGATCCACTTGGAGACCTAAGAAGAATTTCATTTCGCCCATCGAGGACATCTCAAATTTCTTCTTCATGATCTTTTAAAAATCTTTGCACATATTGTCATCCGTAGAACCGAAAATGATATCATCCACATAGATTTGTACAATTATCAGATGTGATCCAACTTCTCTAGTAAACAAAGTGCTGTCCATTGTGTCTCGTGTAAAGCCATTTCCTACGAGATGTTGCAATAACGTCTCGTACCAAGCTCTCGGGGCTTGGTGTAAACCGTACAAGGCTTTATCCAGGAGATATGCTTTATTCTTGTTAAGTGGATCGACAAAACCCGGTGGTTGGCCGACATACACTTGTTCACGAAGTTTACCGTAGAGAAATGCAGATTTTACATCCACCTGGTACACCTTAAATCCTTTCCAAGTTGCGAACGCTAGGAAAATGCGGATAGATTCTAATGTCGTAACAGGTGCGTATACCTCCGTGTAATCTATACTGTAGGTCCGTTGTACAGATCGTTCGGGCACTAATCTGACAAACCTAAGGTAAACGTGCGGAATCCGTTTGCTTAGCCGACATTGGATACACTCATTTGTTTCTATTTAATCACCATTTCATTAATATTCAACATTCAGATATTTTGGCACAAAGACGGCTAAGCTCTGTCCAAGTGTTTCTAGGATCTGTAACGTTGAATATTAATGAAACGGTGATTAAGAAAAATGTGAAAAATGGGCTGATTTAGGGGATCAAGTTCGCCCGAACTTGACTTATATTGATCAAGTTCGACCGAACTTGTATCATTTTTGATCAAGTTCGCCCGAACATGATCAAGGTCGCCCAAACTTGATCAAGTTCGCCCGAACTTGATCAAGTCCGCCCGAACTTGATCAAGTCCGCCCGAACTTGATCAAGTCCGCCCGAACTTGACTCAAGTCCGCCCGAACTTGTGAGTTGGGAGACCAAGTTCGCCCGAACTTGGTAATGGGTGACCAAGTTCGCCCGAACTTGGTCCAATGCCTAAAAAAATTTATTGCTCGGTTTGATGAGACGGGTGTCCAGAAAAAAATTGGTGATAGAATTTTTTTCGAAATTTGAACGTCCGATATTGACTATTCAGGGACACAGTCGGAGGCCTTAGAGATAGGCTGAGATGATGAGGTTAGAGATGGTCGAATATGAGTGGGTAGTGATTGATTCCAAAGCAATTTGGTGATCATTAGAGTTGAAGACTACCGATGGGCCTAAAGTTAAATTCCGCATTTCTTAAATACTGAAAATTCTGGATTTGAGGGGGAATTTCATTGAAAAAAATTGGTATGGTCAGAATTTGCAAAAATGAGGGGAATAAATAATTTTAATATTATGAAGATTCCGGCATTTTTGAAATTCGTGACACTTCAACTTTATTCGGGTGGTTTCCGACTACAGATTAACCGGGAAATACAGAGATTTGAGATTCATTTGTAAATTGATCAAGTTGGTGTCTAGTTTGAAAGCAGGTGGTTACATAACTGAGTCTTGGAGGAGTTGTTTATCAGATTCTACGGTCATGGTTGTGGATTGACACCCGAGTCGCGCGTATTGTTTGGAAGCACACACGACTGCCTATCTTTAACTCTGCTTTGCACATGAATTATTGACTGGACTAACCACCAGGAGATAAGGATGCTTTGTAGTTTCAGTTGCCTCGGGTTGTACGCGGTACCATGATTAAGGAAGATGATATATGGGATCGCATCTTCCAGACAAAGAATTGTACCAGTTACTGACGAAAGAGATTATCCATTTGGGATTCTGTGATCACAGGAAGTTCAGATTATTCAGATCATGATTCAGATTGATGCTTAAGGGTTAGAGTCCTGATCTATGGTGAAGGAATAGTTAGCTGGATTAGCAGTCGTTAATACCAGTGAGGAACTGAGGACGTTCAAAACGTTCGGTGATGATCTTAGGAACTAATGACTAGCTACGAAGACGAATGGTTTCAAAATTACCAAGGAAATCTGATGATAACCTTTGGTGGCCATTATTTTTAATCTTCAAGCAGATGAATCATTCTTCTCTTTGGACTAACCGCCGTTGGATGATGATGTTTGGTGATTAAGTGGCGCTGGTCTACCAGAGATAGCTATATATCTGACATTGTGACTGAAGAAGAAGAATGTGATTTTGAGGACGAATGTTTCTCAGAGTCGAAGTGTTACCAGATTATTTGGTTCCGATGAAGATTTGCTGATTGAAAAAGATTACCGATTGCTGATCTAGAGTGATTACGAAAATCGGGATTTCAGATTATTGCGGGTAAACATAGATTTGAAGTTTACCAGTGTGGTAATTCGAAGTTTCTATCAATTGACGGTTGAGTCTTGAAGATCGGAAGATCGAGCGTGGGAGATATGCGCTAAACTTAACGTGGATGTGGTTAAAGTTGAAATGGAGAAGCTATATTGATGAGCTTCAAATTGGTGTCTATTCAAGATAATCTGTCGGTCAAGCAAATCAGAGGAGGTTGGAAACTGTGCAACAAATATTTGAACTGGAGATTTCAGTGGGAATTAGATGTTTATAATGCAAACCCGAATCATCAATTAAGGGGGAATTTGTTGACGCATTTCGATGACATTGGCAGTTACCTTGATTGAAGTTGCAGAATATTCAAACATGGCTCAAGTTTGAAGACCAAGCTTCGACAGTAACGAACAAGGGGGAATTTCACATTTTTGATCCAGAATCCTCATTTCTTCGAATTTCGAGATGAATCCACCATAGATCTGGTCGAGAATGGTTTTCTAACAATCCTATCTGTTCAATTTTACTTTTCATCCGTGGATTGAATGGTTATTTGATGATTTACGTCTAAAACCCCTCCTAATGTCCATAAATGTCCAAATTCATGAGCGTAGGTGATAACCATAGCTCTGATACCAATTGAAGGTCCGTGATCAGGCGGTTCTAGACGGAAGTTAGTGGATAAACGTAAACTGATTCGGTAGAATGTTATTACAGAAAGGAGTTGAAGCACAATGCAGCGGAAGTCTTCATTCATATCGAAAGAGTATATATCTTTATAAGTCCAGCTGCCGGAGTTCCTGGAGAGAATCTGGCAGCACCTCCCCGTACGGATGCCAAAAACTTAAATGACAAATGAACAACACACCTATATATAGGGAAACAAGTTCGCTGGAGTGTATGGAAGTTCGGGCGAACTTGACATAGTCAAGTTCGGCCGAACTTGACTTTCTAAGAGCATTCTCGAGTGAACCTGGCCTGCATTAGTCAAGTTCGAGCAAACTTGACTAAAGGCACATCAAGTTCGAGCGAACTTGACCAATACAGGTCAAGTTCGGGCGAACTTGATCCCTTTTACACAGAAATCTCCGTATTTCGGTCGTGTGTTCGATTCTAACCTATATAATATTCAACAGACGCTCTATCTAGCCTATTCGACAAGTGACAAACTCAAAATGCACCAACATATACCTTCCTGCTGGTGGAATCCCTGGACAACCAGCCGAGCTTTGTTTCTGACTATTATACCCCGATCATCTCTTTTACACTTGAAGACCCACTTTGTATCAATAGCTTTCTACTTCGGTGGCAAGTCTACAAGCTTCCAAACACCCAACTTCTCGAACTGTAACAGTTCTTCCTGCATTGCTATCACCCAATTCTCGTCAGCCAGAGCCTCATTAACTGTCTTTGGCCGTATTTGAGAAATGTGAGTAGTAGTAGTAATTATGAGTTGGTGCAACTCTGGTGTAGAAACAACTAAGTGCTTTATTGATGTGGCTTCGAGTACGCACACCAGTTTGAAGTTCTCCTATGATATTCGTTGAAGGATGGTAAGAATATGATCGCGTCATTTCTTCTATTGGAACATCAACTGAGCTTTGCTGAATTGAAACAATCAGATCACTGTTCACATCAACATTAGGAGTACTTGATGAAACTTCGTTCTGATTTCTCGGACTAGCAGATTGATTTAACATGTTAGATATCTGCTCAACTTCTTCATCCGATGAAGTGTCACCATCAGCATCAAATGTTGGTGCTTCATCTGAGTCAGAATTCTGATTCTGAGGCATGCTGGGACCTGATGTTGTAGTTTCTGGTTCATTAGAAGCATTCACTAAAGGTGTAATAGGTGTTACTTCTGCTTCAGAAACATTTTCAACTTGAACACCAATGCTATTGCTTAGACCTACTCCGGAAGATGAAGAATCCAACGTGGGTTGATTAACCACAATTGCTCTAATAATTTGTTCTTGATTCGCCGACTGTTGAAGATAGTATAACGCTGCAACTTCTTCTTCAGACGGTTCTTCCGGAAAGTCGAATGACTTCCAAAGGTCTTGATAATTAAACAGCCACGCGTCAACTCTCTTTTGAATAGGATCCGTATAATTGAAACAATCCACGTGCTATGCTTCAATAACCTTTCTCAACGAAGGAACATATAATCTTCTTAACGGACTCGCATATCCGAAAAAGAAACCTTCAAGAGATTTAGCTCCGAATTTACCATCTTGATCGATTACAGTACATGGCGCACCAAACGGTTCTAAGAATTTCAAATTTGGCTTCCGTCGGTTTATCATCTGAAAACATGTCTTCTTTATTGGTTTGACAGTAAGAACTCTGTTTAGCGTGTAGCAAGCCGCAACAACTGCTTCACTCCAGAAGCTGACTGGAAGTTTAGAATCTGCAAGCATGGTTCTCGCAGTTTCAATCAAAGTTCTGTTCTTCTGTTCAGCAACATCGTTTTGCTGTGGAGTATAGGGAGCACTAAACTCGTGCAGAATCCCTTTCGCGTTGCGGAATTCTTTCATTTTGTTATTATTAAACTCTGTGCCGTTGTCACTTCTAATGCGTCTGACTGACAGATGATAAAGATTCTTGCGTTTCTTGAACAGAATCACCAAGTTCTCGAACGTTTCGTCTTTTGATTCGTGAAAGAATACCCACGAATATCTGGAATAGTCATCTGTCAAGACCAAGCAATATAAGTCTCATACGATGCTTCGAACATTTATAGGACCAAATAAATCCATGTGGAGACATTCTAATGGCAACTTGATTGAGTTCAGAATTTTCTTCGGATGAGATTTCTTGATCTGCTTTCCCTTTTTACATTCTAAGCAATGATCAGACATATGAAAACTCCGAAGATTTACAACTTCTACAAGATCATTATGAACCAAGAAATTCATTTTTCTCAAATGAATATGCCCCATCTTACGATGCCAAAGAGTAGAATCTTTCTCGGTAGCCTTTGTCACAAAACATTGCGCTGATTTTGATGAAGTGGTAGCGACGCCCATATCAAGAACATATAAATCATTCTCTTGTGGTGCTCGCATCAGAATCCACTCATCTGGTATTTTGAAACCCGGCTTTAAGATAATACATTCTTTGTCGTTGATATGCACCGTGAACTTCTTGTCACAAATCTGCTATATGCTCAGAAGATTATACTCCAACTCTGCAATATAATTCATGCGATCGAATGAAACAACGCCATTGGAGAGTTTTCCCTCGGCGACTATCCTTCAACCCTGGTTACCCTCAAATCCAACATATCCACCATTGATAGCTTTTATGTCGAATAGCAACGCTTTCATTCCCGTCATATGCCTGGAAGTTCCACTATCAAAAATCCACTTGGAAAGTACGGATCTTTGGAGCCCCTGCACATTTCAACAATTAGTTAAAAAATCCGACCCAAGCCTTTTTAGTCTTGGTTGAATTGGATAACCATCATCATAATCAAACTCACATTCATCAGCATAATCAAATTCAAATTCATCATTAGAATTTTCTACGATGTTTATGTTTGAAAACTTCACTTTCTTGTTATCTTTTGAAATATTACCACTTGTGGATTTGACAGTGTTAGTTTCAATTTTAGATTTTGATTCTTTCGTGTTATCAGTCTTTACAGGCTTAGACTTAATAACATCGGATGTTGTTGACCGTGTCTTTGCAATCCAGGCTTGAGATTTGATGTTAGCCTTTATGATGTAAAACTTGTTTTCATTAGCTTTTGAAGTTTCACCTTTTTTGAAAGTTGGATTTTCAAACTTTTGATATGTTTTTGGTTTAACTTCAGCTTTTGATTCGTTTCTTTTCAAAATCTTTACAGGTTTTACAAACTCTGGTTGCTTCGATTTCACAACATTTGAACTTTCTTTCCTTCGAAGATAAGTCGGCTTTGATTTCGGACATTGGCGTGCAATATGACCAATTTCGTTGCACTTGAAACAAGTCCGAGAATCATGTGGATGTCCATTAGTGGGTTTTACACCACTTGTTTTGGCACCACTTGCAATTTTGGCTTTATCTCAAAGTTCTTTCTGTTTCTTAAACTCATCATTTGATTGCTTCCCAATCAAATTCTCCTCATGAACCGTACTTGTCCCATAAACAAATTTCATGTTTTTATCTTTGTATTCATGAAATGGTGATATTTTCTTTTTAGGTTCATTTGATTCTACTAATCCTAACCCAGCTCTCCGGTTTTCTGGATGATCACCACCATTCCTTCGGTAATTGTTTCTTTTAGGTTTGGAATAGAATTTTTCTTTCATTGATCTCCAGATGATCTGATGTGACTTCCACGAGTTTAAAGAATTTGTCTAATAATTATTCCTACACATTCTGAATCAGAAAACTATCATCAAAGTACAATCTATCAGAATCCTTAACCTTGTACATAACAATGTTAGGATCATCACTTAGATCGTCATCCAATGATTTATCGATCTTCGGACTGTGAATCAGAATTCTTTGAACTCGAGTTAGCGCTTTTAAAGCTTCCTTCATCAGAATCATTCAAAACATTTTCAACCACATTCTTAACCACAACATTGTCATCATCTGTTTTAGTATAGATTACATCAATGTTCTCTGGCAACTCCTTTTTCTTTTCAGATAACAACTCAATGTTGAGTGCCTTATCCATCCCATCAGCGGATTTGCGGCAATATTTCTTGCATAGGGGTGGAGGAACATTGATGTATTCATTACCAATTTTCTTTTTAGGTTTCTCTTCCGATGGAATTGTCGGAAGGATGTGATCAATGACATATGCGTTACAAGTGTAACTTCTCAAAAGTTGTTGAACTTGTTCTATTTCAATTTTCATGTCCTGGAGTTGTTGCTTAGTTTCAGCAATGGTTTTAATATATATATTAATCGCTTTTTGTTTATCCACTACTGTCCCTTTTAGCATCCTCACAGTGTCGTGTTGTTCGACATTGTTTCGATAATCGTATTACTGCCATAATCATCTTTCATTTTTTCTTACGCTTCTTTCATTGTGCGATAATCGTATTTTAAAAGTTCATTATGCACATTGATTTCAGCGATGATCTTTGATTTTTCGGCACATTCGATACATGGTTCGGTACATTTTGTACAAGGTTTCTCAACCTCTACAACTTGTACTTTGACACTTTCACTTACCTCTGGACCTACCTTTGTTAGATTTGCCATCAAAGCTTTATCGGCAATGTCCTTGAGGTTTTCGGCATTCACTTCTTGAGTAATATCAATGACTACTTCATCAGATTTTTCCTCGACAGCTTGTTCCTGAGAACTTCCATCAAAGTGACCTGCAAACCTATCAGAAGAATTAGGAGATAAAATTCCTTGTTTCTACATGTGGATATACTCCTTGTCTTCTTCTTGTTGATGCAGATACTGTTCCAGTAGAATATTCTCTAAAGCTGTTGCGTCTTTGGCAGATGTATCTTCAACGATTTGTGCCATCAATGCAACTCCGGTCTTTTTACCGATATAAGAATTCCAGTCGAAACTATCATCTTCGCTTGATGCAACCATAGCTTTCTCAGTGTTACTGCGATTTGGCTTCTCTTGGATTTCAACCTTAGTCTTCTTCAGGAAAGGCTTGTACTGAAGTGACTTCTTGTAATACTCGTTGCCTCCTCCGAATGGACTTTGATTGCCCGTTGCTTCAGGATTTTTGCACTCTCTCTTGAAATGCCCTTTCTGTCGGCATCTGAAGCACGTAACTTTTGTTTTGTCGAAGCCCAACTTGTTGCTAGAATTACCGATACCCGGCCTGTTAGAGCAACGAACTTTGTGACTCTTCGGATGATCGAGGCTAAACACCACTTTATATCCATGAGCTCCAGTTCTTCTTCGTCCATCTGGTCGTAGTCTTCGGCGGTCATCTCGGGATTACCAATTTTCCAGCTACAAGACTTTCATACGATTCTAGAACAATGGCGAGAAGTGCCATGTGTTGCTTAGCAGTTTGCTCAAAACAGCATTGTACAAATTAATAGCGATGTTACATTTGAATACATTCGAATCAAAATTTGTTTGTTGGTTCTGAATTGCTTGACTCTGATAAGACGAATTTGAACCAATGCTTGAGAATGAAGACTGTGGACTTTGATCATATTGAGGATATGATTGATTCTGATTCTGCTGCGAATTGTTTGAAGAATTCACACTCGCGTTGAATGCTGTTTGAATCTTTGGGCTTGAAATGTTATCTTGCATTCCACTCTTGTAGTACAAACCAACGTCTTGAACAACATTAGCGTTCTTTGACTTTGCAATCTTCAGGAGTTCCATTTCATGGCCTTCGAGTTTATCGATAAATGTTGACAGCTTGAAGAATTCCCATTTTTCACTTTCCTTCAGAACCATTAGGTAAGTAGTCCATTCTCCATCTGCTAGAGCGTCTGCAAGCTTGTCGAGGTACTCTTGTTCCGTCTTCTCAAGACCGTGTCTTCGTATTTGAACTTTAAGATGACAGAAGTGTTCAATCATCTGCTTCATAGTCTCACCCTTCAGCATGTTGAAAATATCGAACTCTTTCATAATGAGAGCTTTCTTGCTCTTGATCATCTCCGCGCTTCCTTGATATTTCTTTTGAAGCGATAGCAAGAGATCTCTCGCAGTCGTGTATTCTGGTAGCAAGACGAGAATATCTTCTTTAACAGATTGTTGGATAAGACTGATCATCTTTTTCTCAGCAATGTATTCTTCTTTCTGTGTCGTGGAGTACTTGTATTTCTCTAGAACTTGCTGATGTTCGTCCAACAAAAAAGTATAACCTCTCTCGATCGACACCCAACCTAGGAAATGCATGGCTTGAACCCAATATGTAAACTTCTCCTTCCATCCTTCATACTCGTCCATGCTCATTAGCTTTGGTGGTTTAACAGTCGTGCCCATCTCGTTGTCAAGATTGACTTATTGGATCACGTTAGCACTTGATGAACTAGCTCCGGACATATAAGCTCTTTGAATATCATCCATTGTGAATAACGAGACGTGTACACTGAAAACACTCAAAAACTTTTGAAAATGTTAGTTCTACTACAAGTTCGGTCGAACTTGTAGTTAAAATGAAAAATTCTCAGCTTTATTCACAAGTTCGGTCAAACTTGTGAATTTTGATTTTGAAAACTTTACTTTAACTTCGGTCGAACTTATGAATGTTTAGAAACACAACCCTGATATAACTTCGAGCGAACTTGCAGAAGAAAATTGTTGAGAATTTAGCAATTTCAGGCGAACTTAGCTAAATTTCTAGAATTTTTATCAAGTTCGGTCGAACATTATAAAAAATCAATGAAATTTAACAACTTCGGTAGAACTTCACTACAATTTCCTCAAAATTCACTCAAGTTCGAGCGAACTTGGTAAAAAGTCATGAAAAAGTGAGTTTTTAGCACAAGTTCGGCCGAACTTGGCTAACAAGTTCGATGAACATGGTTTTGTCAAACATGGTTTTTCAAAATTTTGACATCATTTCGGTTGAATTTGGTCTCCAATCTTTCAAGGATTTATCTTTGTTGTATTTTAAATGATATATTCAAAATTGAAAAGATTTTGATCGTGAATTCTTCATTTTTTTGTGAAAAAGTAATGAAAAATAGAAGAAGGGAGATGAAATAGAAGTGTTCTTGTCTTGATTATTATCAAATCAGGTTGTTCTAGCTCTGATACCACTTGTAGGACCGATCCTCGATGCTAAGGAACCTAAATTTGATATCTAACGTCCATAATAGCGGAAATATTACGTCGTGTTTACCAATAGACAAGAATTAATCAGTTTAACATCAGTTTTATTGATCAAACGTCAAGAGTACAAATTGACAGAGCTTCGTCTCCAAAATGCCAAAGTTACAAATGAGGAACACAAGCTAGGTATTTATAGATGAACAAGTTCGGCCGAACTTGACATCCATGATCAATCATGGGCGAACTTGCATCCATTTTACATAAATACTTCGTACGACTAGCCTGTTCAGCTCTATTCTATACAGACTCGATATAAGACTAAGACATAGACATTATGCACCAACAGAATGTTTGTTTACCTCAGATGTTAATGATTTTGGTAAACCTAAATCCAGAATGGATTGGGTTCCAATTCAAAACTCATTAAAGTTTGTTTGAATGTGCAAGATAACCAAGCTTCAAGCCAAAGGTCATTTTAGAAGCAGTGGTTGTTCATACAGGGAGACAAGAGACAGGAGTGATATTCCACACCAACAAAATGGTAGTCTCGCGTTCACATTCGTAAAAAGTCGTTAAATGGTTAAAATGGAAGATTCTTATTTTCGATTTTAATAAGATATTTTTAATTTTAGGGGGAGAAAAAAAATTAAAAATTGTAGAAAAAATTCCTGTAAAATTGAAAATCATCATTTTACAATGTTTCCAAAAACAATAGAAAATCTCAATAATGTCAAAAACATGGAAAAATGAAAAATGAGATTACTTGTGCGAATAAAGGAAATGATAGTACATCAGTGGACTTTTACAGTATGCTAAGGATTTGTAAAGTTTAAAAGTGATAAACGAGTCTTACTGTGGATGTGTCGATAGGCTTTATACGTTCAGTAAATTGTTTCCAGTATATAAACTTAATTTTTCAACTGCTTAATCTCGTGGATTAACACATCTTGGATATATGGACTTAGTACTCTGAAATTTCGTTTGAGAGATTGCATGATTCTGAGATACGAGGTCTTTATAGATAGTTGATATCTGGGCATTATACAAGTTCTTCTGATTTTGCGGAAGCAATAGCCTAGAACTTCTATAATACTTTATGCTAAAAACCCCAAACTGCATACAAACTAAAAAGTATCGAAAGATCTAATCAATTGCAGTGATTAAAAGATTCCTTAATTGGAACACACCTCAAAGTTGAGCCTTCAACTCTTTGTCTGTACGGTAGTACTAACCTAAGCTCTCAAGGTCTTGCACAACCCAGATACAGATATCAATTACGCTATATTCACCTGTAAGATGAAATCTAGGGAATCTTGATACGAGAGTTTATTTAAGAAGTGGGAACCGCCATTAAGTCAAGTTCATAATTCTAACTAACATATCTTGGAACAATTGAGAAATTTGTTAAAGTTTAAGTGGACAAACATATCGACAATCTAGGTAAACATGTTTAAAACTTAAAGTCATTAAAAGGTCAACGGTACTGGTGATATGTCTCAAAAACTGAATAGATCCTCTAGCACGTTTTCTCACAAAAATACAAACTGTAAATATTACATTTTAGTATGTTTACATTTCTGCATTCAATATTAAAAATCCAAAGAGATTTTTTTCTCATATCTTCCATGGTAACCTAATAATGTTGAATGTGAGCCGGACCAACGAGACTGTTAAGAAACTGTTTTTATGTGGATACATGTGATTGTTCTTAATCTTCAAAATCTTAGAGATTCGGAGCATCGTTTGAGGAGGAGCTGGATAAAACACTGTTCAAAGATTCTAGAAAGCTTAAAGCAAGAGGTAGAGCTTAAAGCTAGGGGGAGCATGTTGATTAAAAGTTTATCAAGACAAAGCTCAAGAAAGAGGAAGAGGATATAAAGATCAAGATGTTAAAGTTTATTCAAGAACTAAAGATCGGAAGACTCAGAAGATTTTAAAAGTCAATGACTACGGCAACATCCAAGGGGGAGTCTGTTGGTGCATATGTCTGTTGCCTACGTCATTATGTATTGAGTCTGAGTGAATAGGGCTTAATCTGTTAGAAACGACGCGTATTTAAGTGAGATTTAGGTCAAGTTTGCTGGTAATGGTGTGTATGAAGTCAAGTTTGGCCGAACTTGACTAGGTCAAGTTCGCCCGAACATGTTCTCTCACCAGCGAACTTGTTATGCTATAAATAGGTGCCTTGGTTATTTCATTTGTAAATTTCAGAGATTTTGTCAAGACAGAGACGAAGCTCTGTCCAAGTGTTTCCTGGATCTGTAACGTTGAATATTAATGAAACGGTGATTAAATAGAAACAAATGAGTGTATCCAGTGTCGCCTAAGCAAACGGATTCCGCACGTTTACCTTAGGTTTGTCAGATTAGTGCCTGAACGATCAGTATAACGGACCTACAGAGGACCCTAGAAACGTTTTAATGGGATAATAATACTTCTAAAGGTTGTTTGTCTATTGCTTTATATTAATTTTTCCGATTTGGGTCGGATCAACGTCAAAATTCTTACGCTGACTTTTATGTAAGTCAATAACTTAATAACATATCTCGATATTATATTCTCACATATTCACTCACAATATAGTTATTTAATTATAACACCCCGACCGCGTATAACAATTCGCGGCGGAAACTTCGGGGGTCACGTTACAAATTGCTCATAACACATGGTACTATAGGTTCAATATATTATACTGTTTTTCAACGCCAAGATTACCAATAATTGTTTTTAAATTAAAGGAAACTAAGGTTCAAGTCGATTCCTATGTGTAGCATATTTGAATAATAATCACACATATTTACACCTGAAACATATGTGAATGTAATGTCAACAATAAAGTTGGTGAGTAACATTCGTTTTGTGGTCAAATTCATAGCTACAAATTTGTATTAAAAAAGTTTAAACCAACTACAAGAGTTGATATTATAAATAAATCTTTGTAGCCATGAATCTTGACAAAATCATTCCTCGTGAAAATGGTAAAAAACAATGATCTTTATAAACTTTCCAGTTTTGACCTTCACTTTGGTTTTAGACATTTGAGGGTCCAAACAGAGGTGTTTGTCAATGTACCAAATATCGTTGAAAAGGTATTTCCATGAGCTTAATCAAAATTTAA
The DNA here is from genome assembly GCA_947069175.1 of Scalesia atractyloides. NCBI lineage: Eukaryota > Viridiplantae > Streptophyta > Magnoliopsida > Asterales > Asteraceae > Scalesia > Scalesia atractyloides. The sequence continues at coordinate 36,905,610 of CAMTDV010000015.1, forward strand.
GAGTTTACTTTGTTTGTTTAGGTTTTGACCAAGTTATGCCTGGTTAAAGTAGCAACACAAAATCTGTCCAAACAATGAGTTTTCGTCGAAAACTGATTAATTGCGCATCCTATGGGTTTGACGAAATAGTGAATAGAATGTGGTTTGTAACCATATCAGCAGGGGATCTCATGTAGCATGGTTGTATAAAACTAACATTCTGATTGGAAAGGGTTTTGAAGTGTTATGACCCGTTACAGCTTATTTCCGCTAATTAACTAGCCGTAAGTGCAAATACAGGTCCAAGTGGTCGAATGGGTCTTATGACGAGTCTAACATATCAAAACAAGTTTCTTTATTTATATGATCAGTCTTGAAGCAGGAACATATATCATATGTTTTAAAACCGTTTTTGTTCCAAAAGGGCATTTTCGACATTTTTAAAGTATATATAGTTGACTTGTCATTTGACCTATCAAATGATATGATGTCACAGCCCCCTGACCACACCCTGGGCGGGAGCCATGAGCCAGTTACAGGTTGTATCGGTGTTTATTAAATTGGCAACGGAATTTATCGTGACGATCGTAGTTAGGAAATATTTTAGAGTTTGTAAAACACCAAAGTTTAATATTAAATAAATGGGATAAAACCCATATTCCATTAAAATGTTGTTATAGGGATAAACTCTAATTGACAAATCATAAGTTTCTTCTTTTATTCAGGTAATCATGGCCACTTTATTTAAGCCTTCAGTGCTCAACAATAGGCTTCTATGACTTTCACAGTAAGTTACCTGAAACGCGTTTGAAAACATTTTTGTCACCGAAAAATACTTGTGAGTTCATTCAATTTTCATAAAAAGACATAATGTTATAATTTATAGTATCAAGGGTGATTACATTGATTTTATCTATCAAAAACTCAATCAGTATTTGTCACTCGGTGGTAGTTCCGATGTGACGGTGGTCCTATCACTTATTAGCTAAATAGTGAGGATTATCAAGTAGTGTATACAAAACACCACATACCGGTAGTAATTGCAGAACACAAAAACTAAATCAATGTAAGTATAACTGAAAAATATTTAAGGTTTTGCAAAAGCATTTGATAAAAAGAAAGAATGACTCACATTATAGTTTTAGAGTTTTTAACTTAAAGCTTCCTGGTGCTAATCCTAAGTTCCTAATAAAGATACAATGCAACACATGTTAGTGCAACAACCCAACACAAACTTTCACGATACATCACGAGATCAAAACCCCAACGTAGTTAACAAAGTATAGCCTTATTCAGGCAGCACTTTGGCATCCGTTGCTGGGTTTCAGATAAATCGGACAGGGTATCGAATCAGTGATCAGGGTTAAAACACTTACAACGGGGCATGATTTTAGGGTTTAGGGGGTTCGGTATTTGCATAGAGCTTCAAGGGAGAGAAACGATCGGTTTTTGAAATCAAAATGAGCGACTGAAACTCGTCCAACGCTGCTCTTTATATACCCATCTTGGGTTTCCCCCGCGCATCACGTCGGGAGTGGGGGACTCCCTTGCGTGGCGTGATGGGTCCTTGCTAGGGCTAGGTCAGCCTCGTCGATGGCATGGTTCTGCCACTTGTCACTAAATGGCGCCACCTATGTTGATACTCTCACACGTGTCGCGAGAGATGGGAGTGTTTCTGGCGCGTTGCGCCTGGGACACCCAGATCAGGTTTCTTTGTTTTTCATGCTGGTTTGTGTCATACAAGTTCGGGGTTGCGATCAGGGGTCCTTATAAGGTGTTTTGGGAATTGTTACATCCTCCATACTGTAACACCCCGACCGTGTAAAACAACAAACCGCGGCGGAAATGTCAGGGAGTCATGTCACAGAACTATTTTTCACAACACATGGTACATAATGTTTTGTATTATTGAATTTAATTGTTTACATTATCTTGGGAAAATACAAATAAAACATAACATTTGTCTTGCAAGTTTTAAGATAAACTAAGGTCCAAGTCCGCCCTATGTGAAGCATGCTCAAAGTCAAAACATTCGCTCTTGAAACATATGTGAAAATAAAACTTCAGCGTAAAAATGCATGTGGGTAACATAGGTTTTGTGATGATGATTCATGGCTTTGAATGTTAAAGGAAACTTTTAACTATTAGAAAAGTAGCCATGAACCATTATAAAAATGTATCTTTTATAAAATCATGTGAAAGTCAAATGATTTAAAAGAAATGATGCATGGTTAACTTAATAACCAAAATATGTTATGCCTTGTACAAAATATGTCATGTTTTGTATTTTGTTTGAAGTGGTTTAGATAACGCTACAATATGTAATATATTAAAAGCACTTGTACATAGGAAGTACCAGCGGCGTATCCACCATACTTTAATCATGTTACACATGTCTCGTTATTTAAATCACTTACCATAAACCAACAAATGAAATGTCTTGTTTAAACTAATTTCATGTGTAAACCAATGCCATGTAAAAACCCATTGTCTTGTATAACCAAAACGTCGTAACATCAGTTTATATGTCAAAAATTTGTGTTTACGATCATGTTACAAAGTTCAATTGAACTTTGACTTGACCAAAAATGGTCAGAACCGAAAGTCAACTGTTTGACTTTTAGCTCGAAATAAGTTAAAATAATGAACAAGACTAGGAAAGAACACTTACTCATGTTCTAGGAAGGCAAGAATACTTAGTAGGAGGCCTCCAATGGGAGCAAACTCCAATTTACAGTAGATAGATGAAGAAGAAGGAAATGAGCAAGTTGTGAATGAAAATCATCATCTTTTATAGTTGTAGAGGATGAATTTGATGATTACAAGTGTCAGGGATCAGTTTAGGATCTCTCAACATGTCAATAAACATGTCAAGATCATGCTAGAGCTTGGAGAACACGGATCTTGGGCTCTAAGGGTAATTAAATAGCTGTCTGCCACATTTTTCGATTACTGGGAACCTCTCGCGCCTCTCCAGAGACTAAGGCCATGTCTCTCGCGCCCCGCCAGACACTCAAACTTTGGGTTTGGCATATTTGGCATCTGGACTTGTTTCGTCGCGTTTTGTCACTTCTAACACCCGTTAACCTAACTTTTAGGCTCTATAAGGATGTTAAGGTATACGTAAGTTGAGTTATGCCCCAAAAATGTCATGTATGTCGGTTCGTTCGGTTGTACGGTTGCGTTTTTCGCTTAATTACGACGAACGCTATGACGAACACCAAAATGACCAGAATTGCGCAACAATTGATATTTTTTAATTCTCACCAATAAAATACAAGATTTTATTGATTAAAAAATATTTGGATTTGTATATGTGGTCCGTATTCAAAAATACGAGAATCGGTAGACTTTCGCAGTTTGTCGCAATGAGTCGCTGAGCTTGATAAGCATGTTTTTGCCATACCGAACCCCTCAAAACTTATTTCTAAGTTATGTAAAGGGTATTTAGGGTATGTTTAGCTTATGTTCTTGTTCCAGAGTGTACGGCGCATTAAACTGATTACGTTCGCGTAACAGTTTATGATTTTACTTCTAGAAAAGGTTTGAGAGTTTGAAATTGTACAAGGACTTAAAACGTGCAAATGTCACACGTAATTATACAACCCTAGAAATGAAACACAAGATTACATTGGATTTGAAATTGTTCAGGATTGTACAATGGTTGAAAAGGCACAAAGGTCACAGTCTCCCCTACTTTTGGAAATTTCGTCCCGAAATACGAAATTTAATTAGAGGAAACTTATGAAAAACGATGTGGGTATTTCGCTTTCATTTGATCCTCTCGTTCCCAAGTAAATTATGGGCCACATTTGGATTCCCAGCGAACTTTAACTATCGGTATTCGTCTGCGCTTGAGCTTTTTGACTTCACGATCTAATATTTCCACAGGTTTCTCGACAAAGTGCGTCATGTTATCAACACGAATTTCATCAAGAGGGATGTGGAGGTTTTCATCAGCCAAACACTTTTTCAAATTGGACATGTGGAAGGTTGGGTGAACATTTCCATGTTCAGGAGGTAGCTCAAGTTTGTAGGCCACCTTTGCGATCCTCTCAATGATCTTAAATGGTCCAACATATCGAGGTGCAAGTTTTCTTTCTTCCCAAATCTAATCAGACCTTTCAAAGTGGATACCTTTAGAAGGACGTTATCACCAGCTTGGAATTCCAAGGGCTTGCGTCGTTTGTCCGCGTAACTCTTTTGACGGCTTCTAGCTGTCAAAAGGTTATCGTGAATCTTCTTGACTTTGTCTGTCGTGTCTTGAATGAGTTTAGGTCTGGTGAATTGAGCTTCACGAACTTCATTCCAACAGAGAGGTGAATGGAATTTTCGACCATAAAGAGCTTCGAAAGGCGCCATGTTGATGCTGGAGTGACAACTGTTGTTGTAGGAGAATTCGATCAATGGTAATTGCGAATCCCAACTATCACCAAAGTCGATCACACAAGCTCTAAGCATATCCTTTAGTGTTTGGATGTCCTTTCGGATTGTCCATCTGTTTGAGGATGATAAGTAGTGCTCAGGTTGAGCTTGGTTCCCATTGCAGATTGCATGGTCTTCCAAAAGGGCGATGAGAATCGAGCATCACGATCTGATATGATGTCCAAAGGAACACCATGACGAGATACAAACTCATCAACATAGATCTTAGTAAGTTTTACCTTAATGAGATCCATTGCAATGTTTTTACATTTTACCACAAGTAAGGCATTTGGACACGTACAAAGCTATGTCCTTCTTCATACCAAGCCACCAATACTGGGTATGAAGATCCTTGAATGTTTTGTCTACACCAGGATGGATTGAATAACGAGAATTGTGGGCTTCATCCATCAATAAGGTGGGGAGATTGTTTTGACTTGGAACCCATAAACGATTCATGTAACAAAATAACCCATTGTCTTTTGTTTCAAGTTGAAGCTGAAGATGATGTGGTAATTCATTACCCATCTTGCTTCGTGTAACTCAAGTACATTGAGCTTCAAGAATGCGTGTCTGAATGTCCGATCGAACTTGAACACAATGCAGCTTGACACGTTCCTTACGACTAAGTGCATCGGCTACGACATTCGCCTTACCAGGATGGTAGCGAATCTCGTAGTCGTAGTCGTTCAGAAGTTCGACCCAACGTCGTGCCTCATGTTTAGCTCCTTCTGATTGAAAATTTTATTGAAGACTTTCATGGTCAGTGAAATCCACGCAATTCGTACCATAGAGGTAGTGTCTCAAGATTTTGAGATCAAAAACTACAACACCTAACTCAAGATCATGAGTGGTGTAGTTCCTTTCACGGATCTTCAATTGCCATGATGCATAGGCTATGACTTTGTCTCTATGCATGAGAACACAACCGAGGCCTAAGTTTGATGCGTCATAATATACGACAAAGTCGTCGTTGCCCTCAGGTAAAGACATAATAGGAGCATCACAAAGCTTTTGTTTTAAGGTCTGGAAAGCTTCATCTTGTTTGGTTCCCCACTCAAAAGGTTTATTATTTTGAGTCAAAGCAGTGATGGGAACCACAATCTTGGACAAGTTTGCAATAAAGCGGCAGTAATATCCGGCAAGACCAAGAATTGAACGAACTTCGGTAGGAGTAGTAGGTGTACTCCAATCCTCAATCGCACTGATCTTGGTGGGATCTGCATGTATACCTTGTTCGTTGACAATATGTCCCAATAACTGAACTTCCTTCATCCAAAATTCACATTTGGAGAATTTGGTGTAAGGTTGTTCTTTCTTCAGGAGTTCCACCGTTAGACGAAGATGATGTTCGTGATCGGCTCAAGACTTTGAATAGATCAAGATGTCATCAATGAATTCAATGATGAACTTGTCTAAATAAGGTTTACAAACCCTATTCATTAAGTCCATGAAAACAGGTGGAGCATTCGTCAAACTGAAGGGCATGACAGTGAACTCGTAGTGGCTGTATCGTGTGCGGAATACAGTCTTGGGAATATCCTCTTCGAGTACACGAAGCTGATGATACCCCGAACGCAGATCGATATTTGAAAAGCATGTAACACCTTGTAGCTGATCAAAGAGATCATCAATGCGAGGTGGGGATATCAATTTTTTATTGTGAGTTTGTTGAGCTCACAATAATCGATACACATACGGAAGGATCCATCTCAGATGGTGCAAGACGATAAGGAGATTTGGCTATAGGGTTGGTACCAGGTCCAAGATTTATATGAAACTCAACTGGTCGTGCTGGGGGTAAACCAGCTAGTTCTTCAGGAAATACCTCAGGATAATCCCGAACAATGGGGATATCTTGAACCGTCTTACCCTTTCCTTTATCCTCTATGATATGTGCCAGGAAGGCCACATAATTCTTTCGTAGGTATTTTTGGGCTTGGGTACAGGTCATGAGTTTAAGGCTACTAACGGGTTTTTCTCCACGAACGTCTAAGATTTTACCAGACGAAAGAGGCACAAGAACGATTTTATTAAAACAGATCACCTCATCATGATGTTTAGTTAACCAATCCATTACTACTATAACGTCAAAATTCCCAAGTTGCATTGGCGCGAGGTTAATGGGAAAAATATGGGTATTAAGGTTCAATTGGCAACTACGAATGAAAGAATCGAGTACAAGATGTTCGCCACTAGCTACCTCTACAGTCAAGGGCTTTCCTAGTTTATCTCTAGGCATTGAAAGCAAAGGTTCAAAGGCTAGGGATACCAAACTTCTGTCGGCACCCGAATAAAAAAGAATAGAAGCAGGGTAGTTGTTAACAAGGAACACACCTTTCACCACTTTGTTGTCGGCACGAGCCTCGTTAGCATTGATATTAAATGATCGTCCACGAGCTAGGTTTGCGTTTGCTAACTTTGGACAGTTATTTCTGTATTGAGTAAGATCGCCACAATTGTAGAAAGACCCAGGTGGTTAATGGGGTCGTGCAGGGTTCGCTTGCTGTTGAACAGGGTTTTGAACCACTTGATTCAGTACATGAGCAGAGCGACAAACGTTGGACAAATGACCAAATAATCCATAGTTTGTACAATGACGGCACTATAGATGGGGTTGGTGATGACTATTACACTTGTTGCACATAGGTGCAGTACCGGCATATTGCCTCTTTGCGGGAGGCTGAGCTGGTTGGTTAGGAGCAGTTTGTTTGGGTTGTGTGACAACAATGAAGTTCTTGGAAGCCTTATGCTTCCTAGACTTCTTGGAGGTTTCGACCTTGTTTCCCTTTTGTTTCTCTTGTGTTGTCTTGGTAGATGGCTTTTTATCCCCCTTGCGATGGAGTTTACCCTTTTGACTTGCGAGTCAGCTAGGGTTGCAGCCCACTTGATAGCCTGTCTGACTGTAGCAGGGTTGCTACCAGTGACAATATCCGGAACTAGGTCAGGAAGGCCATCTATGAATTTATCAACAGCCTTATCTAAAGGTGTGACCATAGTAGGACATAACAAACCCAACTCCTCATAACGGTCAGTGTAGGAACGATGTTCTCCACTATCTTGTTTCAGGTCGTGGAATTCGTTCTCAAGTGCCCTTTGCTTGTGACGTGGGAAGAATTCCTTCATCATAAGAGCTCGAAGCTCTTCCCATGTCAGAGCCATCACTACACCTGCACCCTTATCCTTCACAACTCTGTTCCACCACGTGAGTGCCCTCTTTTTGAATACGTCGAAGAAAATTCTACTTTGCGCTCATTTGGACATTGGACATGGTGGAATGTACTCTCAAGACTCTCAAACCACTCTAGTAGTCTAGTTGCTCCCTCAGAACCATTAACCTTGAGCGGTTTACCCGAATTGAATTGTTTATAGTTGCACGGAGCAGGTGCATTGTTATTATTATTGTTGACTTGGTTTAATTGAGTCACAATATTAGGTAGCACAACAGCTATTTGTTGAGCTATCATAGCCGTCATATCGACGTCCTGAGTAGCATTTAGACGACGAGGCATTCTAAAAGAGAATGAAAAAGATGAGAGAAAACGAGTGAGATTGATAAAGGAATGTCAAAACGACATGTTAAAAATATCGACGAAACATAAGTATGGTGGTCATTTGTTCGTAAAACAATGGGAGTCACGTCACAAAACTGTAACACCCCATCGCGTAATATACAACAATACACGGCATAAACATTGGGGAGTCACGTTACAAATTGTTTCACAACACATGGCATATAAATATTTGTTTTATTGAGTTAAGTTTTTACATTGTCTTGGAAATAATACAACAAGGTACAATAATTATCTTGCAAGTTTTTTTTAAAGTCACTAAGGCCCAAGTCCGCCTTATGTGAAGCATGCTCAAAGTCAAACATAAGCACCTTAAATGTGAAAATAAAACGTCAACATAAAAATGCTTGTGAGTAACATAGGTTTTGTGATTATGATTCATGGCTTTGATTGAAATGTTTGACTATTTCAAAAGTAGCAATGAATCATTATAAAGTGTTTCTTTTATGAAATCATATGAAAATGAAATGATTTTAAAGAATGAGGCATGGTTTACTTAATAACCAAAATATGTCATATCTGGTAATAAATATGTCATGTCTAAAACAATGTCTTTGTGTAAACCAAAATGTCTTGTATAAACCAATGTCTTGTGTAAAACAAAGCGTCTTGTATAAACCAATATCTTTGTGTAACCAAAATGTCTTGTATAAAACAATGTTTTGAATGAACAATAGTCTTCTTTAATAAAAAGGTTTTGTTTTATAAATCAATGCTTTTATTGTGTAAACATATATATGGTTTGTTGGCGAATACATTCAAGCCTTGTTGACTGTCGAATAAAACCTTATAAGGACAAAGGTTCATCAAATGTTCATTGGATTCTGTCATTCCCCATGGATACTTCCAAACAAACTAGGAAACGGGAATGGGGTGTCAAACCTATGGTACCATAACATACTACCAGTCGGCAGGATTAATGTTAATGAATCTATCATTGTCGAGTTCAACGCACCAAAACGTTTTAAGCAATGTAAGCATGTCGTGAAAATGTTTTGAAACCATGTGCTAGGTATACTAAGTCAATATACGAAGTAAAATTTCTTTGAAACTAATTTTTGGGCATATTAATTCAATATACCATATAAAATGTCTTTGAAACCATGTGTAGGTATACTAAGTCAATATATCATGTAAAATGTCTTTGAAACCATGTGTAGGTATACTAAGTCAACATACAATGTAAAATGTCTTTGAAACCATGTGTAGGTATACCAAGTCAATATACCATGTAAAATGTCTTTGAAACCATGTGCAATATGTACTAGATAAACAAACCATGTATAACGTCATGAAAACAAGAAAGTAGTAATAGGCATATATGAATCACCCCAAAACATTTGAAAAACGTAAAAGAGGGGACTATGTACTCACTTGGGATTGCGTATAAGTCTTGTTCAAATGATCAAATAAAGCTCAAGAGTTCAAGAATTCAAGTGTGTCCTAATATCGGATAACTATGTTAGTGAGTCGGGACTTTAATCAGAGGATTGGATAGAATGAAGTATTATAAACCAAATATCATATGATATTGTTTAATAAATTTAACATTCTGATTTGGAAAGGATCCTAAGTGCTTTTGACCTGTTATGACTCGTTAAAGTTTACGCTACTTTAACGGGTCATTAGCGCAATTATAAGTTCGTATGGTCAAATATGTCATATGATGAGTCTTATATGCAAAATATGTTCGATAATGTTATAACGTCAGTTTAGATGTCAAAATTTTGGTTACATTTGCTTAAAATCAATTTATGTGCAAAAAGGGTATTTTGATAAGTTAAAAAGATCATAAAAGCAACTCATCATATAACTAATCAAACCACAAGACCATAAGGTATAACCTCAGAGGGTTACTCCTTATACAACTACGGTCCTAAAAATGCGCTTGGTCGAATCCTAAGATTGACCAAACTGGTCGGATTCGAAAGTCAAACCGGTGGTCAAACCGCTCGACTTACGAACCAAATAAAAGCACTAAACTAGAAGTGACGAGTTAGACTTGTTGAAACATGTCTAACTAAGTTATAAATAAAATTTGGTATCAAAACTTGGAGTTTTAATTCTAGAAAATAGTTTCGTCATAAAATGCACATTATGCGCATCTTTGAACGAAACTTTGACTCATCACTTCAACTAGTAAACGTGGTAATTAGAAGGTGCAATCACTATAGTAAACGTGATTAGGACACGTTGCAAAGTTCGGTTTGAATTTTGACTTGACCAAAATGGTCATAACCGAAAGTCAAACAGAAAGCCAATCTGTTTGACTTTTAGCTCAAAATAGCTAAAATAATGAAAGAAATAGGAAGAGTACTTACTCGTGTTGAAGAACACTTTCAGAACTAAAGATCGGAGGCTTCCTAAAGATCGAAACAAGCTCCAAGAAGGATAGAAAGAAGAACTTCACACTTTGCTTTCAAGTGTTTTGAAGTGGTGTGAAGAAAATGGATGAATTAAAGTGGTATTTATAGTGTTTTAGGATTAAGGAGGTGCTGACAAGTGTTACCAAGTGTGGGTTCCTTACATGTGTCATCACCATATTAATTGTTGCAAAATGAGTGCTAGGTGGCAACATGATGGAGAAAGACGTGGTGATCAAGCAAAACAATATATATATATATATATATATATATATATATATATATATATATATATATATATATATATATATATATAGGGTAAAGTTCATGCGAGAACCACCTTTATTCTGAGAACCGCGAGAACCACCTTTAATGCAAAACAAAATCTAAAAAAAATAAAAAAACTCAAAAAATTGTTTTTATTTTTTTAATATTTTTTAATAAAAATCATTATATTTTGTTACAAAAAAAAAAAACTTTTTTTCGAGTAACAGTTATCCATGCACATGTGCATATCTATCATAACTTCGACAAATTCAGTAATACGTTATCACTAGTAGACAATTGCACTTTAATTTACATTAAATGCACATGTGCATTATTATGTATAACAATTATATACCGTGTTTTGGTACAAAAAGTATGTGATTTTGAATGATGAAGTAGGCTCATATATATGTTTTTTGGTTAGTTATATCTAGTGGTTGATGGGTTCATTATAGTTGTCACTTTATGATGTCATATGTTGATGGATGGTATAAACAGTGTTGATATACATGTAATAAAGTGAAAATATTGGTATTGGTATTGTATTATAAATGGTAGGAGGTAATGGTATTGTATTATGGATGGTAGGAGGTAATGGAAGTGTATTATGGACGGTATGATAGATGAAAGAGAAAGTGTATTCAAAGTAGTGTACCCAAACACCTTATTTCATGTTGATACATATAGATGCACATGTGCATTTCTAATATTCATAACGTAAAAATGTAGTGTATTACACATGGTAGTGTAAATGAAAGTACAATTGTCTAATGTTTGTATTGTATTACGAAATTTGTCACACTGGTTCTCGCGATTCTCGCAATAAAGGATGGTTCCTAACGGATCCTTATCTTATATGTATATATATATATATATATATATATATTACACATGCCTTGACATCTTTATATAACCTAGATATGTATTTTCACTTGTTTGCCATTTTTATCCCCTTTAACCTAATATCTAGGTTATATAAAGATGTCAAGGCATGTGTAACTTGGATTTTGTCTGGAAATGTCGTGGATGTCGGTTCGTTCGATCGTACGGTTACGCTTTTCATAATAACACACAACGCTTTATCGAACACGAAAATGAACGAAATTTCGCAACGATCGACATTTTTGCATTCTTATCAATAAAATACGATATTTTATTGAATACAAAAATATTCGGATTTGTACACATGGTTCGTATCTTGATTACAGACCAACAGACTTTCGCAGTTTGTTGAAAAATAGTCCCTAGACTTGGATAAATGTGTTTTTGTCATACCTAACCCTTCAAAACTTATATCTAAGTTATGTAAAGGGTATTTAGGGTATGTGTAGCTTATGTCCTTGTCCTAGTGTGTACGTCACATTAAATTGTTTACATTTAAGTATCAGTAAACAAACTACTTCCAAAAGAAAAGGTTTTGAAAGTTCAGACTTTTGCACAAGGGTTACAGTCTCCCATCCTTTAGGAAATTTCATCCCAAAATATATCCGTATGAGTCTGTTTTCATAAAGCTGGAATATTTCCGTAGGAGACTGTTTGCATGAGTTATGTCAAGCAATTGTCTTGCATGGAAGCTAGGGTTTTATCCAATTGCATAGAATGACCCATTATGGATTTCCATGTAAAGCATAACTTTATCATTCCCCTAGTGGATACTTCCTCAAGTAAAATGCGGGGAATGACCGGTGGCGCATTCAACTCTTTATACCTCTGAGTGACCCTGTAATGTACAATAGTTGAAGTGGTCATGTATATATCATGAAACAATCCCAAGTGACTTGTACGAGCATGTTTTGCTTCTAATAGATCAAGATTGTATCCACTTTTGAAGAAACATCCACAGAGAATTGAAAGACAAGCTAATTCCTTACAAGATCGCAGTTTGGTTATACAAGAAAATTATTAACACATGACATGGATGCTTCCAATTATATATAAATCTTGGTATATATATATATATACACCTGCGATTATTTCTAGTATGGAATGAGTCAATCATCTGCTCTGATCCCAATCTTTCTGTAACACCCCAACCACGTAAAACAACAAACCGGCGATGGAAACGTCGGGGAGTCATGTCACAGAACTATTGTTTCACAACATATGGTACATAAAGTTTTGTATTATTGAATTTGAATTGTTTACATTGTCTTGGGAAGATACAAATAAAACATAACATTTGTCTAGCAAGGTTTAAGATAAACTAAGGCCCAGGTCTGCCCTATGTGAAGCTTGCTCAAAGTTAAACATTCGCTCTTGAAACATATGTGAAAATAAAACATCAGCATAAAAATGCCTGTGAGTAACATAGGTTTTGTGATGATGATTCATGGCTTTGAATGTTAAAAGAAATGTTTGACTATTATAGAAGTAGCCATGAACCATTATTAAAATGTGTCTTTTATAAAATCATCTGAAAGTCAAATGATTTAAACGAAATGATGCATGGTTAACATAATAACTAAAATATGTTATGCCTTGTATAAAATATGTCATGCCTTGTATAAAATATGTCTTGTCTTGTATTTTGTTTGAACTGGTTTAAATAACGCTACGATATTTAATATAATAAAATCACTTATATATAGGAAGTACCAGCGGTGTATCCACCATACTATTATCATATTACACATGTCTCGTTATTTAAATCAGTTAACATAAACCAACAAATGAATTGTCTTGTTTAAACCAATGTCATATGTAAACCAATGTGTAAAAACCCATTGTCTTGTATAACCAAAATGTCGTGTATAAAACAATGTTTTTGAATGAACAAATGTTTTGTTTAATCAAAGGTTTTGTTTTATAAATCATTTTTTATATTGTGTATACATATATATATGGGTTGTTGGCGAATACATTCAAGTCTTGTTGATTATGGATAAATACTTATAAAGATAAAGGTTTATCAAATGTTCATCGAATTCTGTCATTCCCTAAGGTCACTTCCAAACAAACCTAGGAAGCGGGAACGAGATTGTCAATCCTATGGTACCATTACATACTACTGGTCGGAATGATTAATGTTAATGAATGTATGATTGTGGAGTTCAACGCACCAAAATGTCAAAAACAATGTAAGCATGTCGTGAAAAATGTTTTGAAACCATGTACTAGGTATGCTAGGTTAAATTACCAAGCACAATGTCTTTGAAAACCATGTTCTAGGTATGCTAGGTCAACATATGAAACAAAATGTCTTTGAAAATCATGTACTAGGCATGCTAGGTCAACATACGAAGCAAAATATCTTTGAAAACCATGTACTAGGTATGCTAGATCAACATACCATGAAAAATGTCTTTGAAACCATGTGCAATATGTACTAGATAAACAAACCATGTATAATGTCATGAAAACAAGAAAGTAGTGATAGGCACATATGAATCACCCTAAACATTTGAAAAACGTAAAAGAGGGGACTATGTACTCACTTGAGATTGCGTATAATTCTTGTTCGAATGATCAAATAAAGCTCAAGAGATCAAGGATTCAAGTGTGTCCTAAAATCGGATAACTATGTTAGTGCGTCGGGACTTTAATCGGAGAATTTGATAGAATGAAGTCTTATAAACCAAACGAGTGTTGGAAGTCATATGACATGGTTTACTAAACTTAGCATTCTGATTTGGAAAGGATCCTAATTGTTTTTGAACCGTTATGACTCGTTAAGGTAGTTTAAGCTACTTTAATGGGTCATTAGCGTTGTAACTTCGAGCGAACTTAGTCTAGATTCCTTCAAAAATACCTCAAGTTTGGGTGAACTTGCTAAAAAATCACTTGAAAAGTGATGTTTTAGGAAAAGTTCGGCCGAACATAACCAATAAGTTCGATCATGGGGATTTTCAAAAACATGGTTTTTTCAAAATTTCGACATGAATTCGGTTGAGTTTGGTCTCCAAATCTTTCAAGGGTTTATCTTTGTTATATTTTACATGATATATTCAAAATTATAAAAAATTTTGATCGTGAATTCTTCATTTTATGTTCAAAAATTAAGAAAAAAAGAAGAATGGAGTAGAAATAGAAGTTGTCTTGATACTATCAAATCATGCTGTTCTAGCTCTGATACCACCTGTAGGACCGATCCTCGATGCTTAGGAACCTAAATTTGATATCTAACGTCCATATTAGCAGAAATATTACGTCGTGTTTACCAATAGACAAGATTTAATTAGTTAATCGTCAGTTTTATAGATCAAACGTTCTGGTTACAAACTGATAGAGCTTTGCCTTTGAAATGCCAAAGTTGCAAATGAGAGATCTAAGCTAGGTATTTATAGCCACACAAGTTCGGCCTAGGTGATACAAGTTCGCCCGAACTTGCATAAGCAAGTTCGGCCGAACATGCTTACATGTGTTACCATGGGCGAACTTGGCAAGCTTAAACATAAATACTTCAAAACCTAGCCTATTCAGCTCTATACAATACAGACTCGATATAAGACTAAGACATAGATATTATGCACCAACAACTCCTCCTGTTATATCTCACGCGCAAGCAACATCATCTACTCATCCTACACAGTAAGATCCTCTAGTTGACACAACTTTTGATGACTATTTCTTTGATATGGGTAGTATTCCAGTGGGAGATAGGCTCACGGTTGATGACGTTTATGTTGGAAGGCTGAATGAGTTAGAAGAAAAGTTGAAGTCTGCTGATGAGAAGATAAAGATCCTTGAGTCTGATACTTCCAGGGAGAGATACTTCCAGGCTTCCAGAAAGTTGTTGTTTATGAACAAAGAATCAAAGTTCTGGAGAATGAAAGGGAAGTTTTAAAGGCAACTCTGAGCAGTTACAAGACAGAGAATCAGAGGATCATAAAAAAATGGAAGAGTATGAGGTTGAGCGTGAGTCGAACAACAGGCAGGTGGAGCTTATGAAGAAGATTCTGGTTCGTTCTCTGGGTATCTCTCTCGCTGATGAGATTGAGAAGATTGAGAGAGAGGAAGCTAGACAGAAGGTTGCTGAAAGGGAACAAGCTTCTAAAGCTCTATCTGATGCTGAAGGCCGGGGTAAAGAAAAGATTGATGATATGCCCGTGGAAAAAGCTGCTGCTTCATCAGCTCCTTTGATCGAACAATCTACGCCGGAAGCTGAATCCGTGCCAGTATCTTCTGAGAAGGTAGTCTATGATCCGTCTGCTGATGTTAGCATAGGGTTTGTGCTTCAAGGGGAAGGTATTCTGGAATCAATGACGAAAGAAAAGATAATTGCTGATAGGGAGCTAAGGAAAGAGATTGATGATTTGGTAGACGAAACGTTTGATGAGTTAGAAAAGGAAGGCTTCGAATATGTAGCCAGTTTATTTGTTAATGAAAATTAATCTGTTGATGCTTACATGAACGACTCTATTTTTGAACTAACTGATGAACAGGTTCAGGGGGAGTCGTCGATTGAAGAAACAGCGCCAAAATCGAAAGTTATCTATCTCGAGCACGATCTTGAAGAAGGGGAGTATGTTCATAACCTCTCCAAGGCTGATCTTGCAGATTTATATGGCCTACAAGAAGATTTTTTCAAGTTCGACTTTGAAGAAGAACTAAAGAACACGAGCTCAGAGCCGAATGATTATGTTTTCAAAGACATTCCTCAAGCAAACAATTATGACCATGTCATCATTGAAGATTGGGATTCGGATGATAATGAAGAAGCAAGGTATACAGGTGAAGGAACAGACGTGTTTCCTACACTTGATGAAATGACTGCTGAAATGAATGATGAATTGTTAAAGCAAAAGGTACAAGAGGCAGTGAAAGAGGGAATGGCTCCTAAACCACCAACTAAGGAAGAGATCATAGAAATGAAGAAGAAATGGTTCAAGGAGATGCCGCCTGAAAGAAAGTTCCGTTATCCATTAGCTTGGTTCAAACCAAGACATTCAGTATGAAGCTGCGTCCAAATGATCAGCGTCTATGGAAGCTTATCAAGTTTGAGGCAGAACATGGTTTCAACTTATGGAAGCCACACAAGCCGAAAACCGGGACAAAGATTGATCCAGTTACTCAAGAGAAAGATGTGACTTTGATTGTGAAAAGGCCACGTGTTATGAAGAATATGCCTTTGAAGAAAATGGAACAAGATTTTTAAAAGATCTTCAAATGGTGGCACTATGATTAGAGTACTGGAGAGACTGTGATTTGTGTTGAGCCTGACGAAGGGTCATGGGATACGTCCGAAGATCTTTCCGAGACCGTGATTATGCACAACAAAATCTATGGGCTGTGGCGAGCTATCAGAGTGTTAGATCCGATGTGGCTGGTCAATTGCTCGGAAAAAGATATTGAACGTTTATTCTTCATCAAGATCAGTTATGAATAAAAAGACAAGGAGCAGGCCATGCAGTTTCAGAAAATCGTGAATGTTTGTTATGCTAACAACATTAACTCAGGAAAAGAATGGAACATGTCATGGAGAAATCTTGAAGATAAAGAAAAGAAAAAGAAAGTTGAAAATGAAGAGAGAATTGAAGCTCGTCGAAAGCTGGCCACCCGTGAAAGGTTCAAGTTCGGGAACACCTACAACCGACCTCCTCCTACAGATCAAACGCCAATTGCTTCAGAGGAGCGTCGAAGGCCACGCAAGACATTTTTCGGTTAATTCAAGTCAGATATGTTTAAAGTATTTTGAAGAAAAGTTTTGAAAGACTGTCAAAGACTGCGACAACATCCAAGGGGGAGTCTGTTGGTGCATATATGTCTATTGCCTACGTCTAGGACCAGTCTGATGTATAGATAGGGTTTCATAGAGTCAGAAGTTTAGTTTTGAAGATTTTGTATGATTGTTAACATTTTCGTACGAAAATCTGTAAGGATTTTCGCATGAAAATTGCGTGTGAAAATCCAGCATCCTAGTCCCTAGTTGCTGTCAAGTCTTGCCTATAAATAGGTGACTTAGAATGTTTGTCTGGTAGGCTGTTTTTGGACGAATCAGTGGTGAAGCCCTGTCCGAGTCTGTAATTGTTTCAAACATTTAGTCAATACACAGATGGTTAACAGTAATCATCGCTTGTTCTTTGTTTGTTCAATCAGCTAACAATGAATTACGCCTCTGTTAGTTGAGAAAGTCTGACCGAAAAGCTCATTAAGTTGGGTCCGATCCTAAGCGTTCACACCTATGATAAGTCTTATATGCCAAAACATGTTTGATAATGTTGTAACATCAGTTTATATGTCTAAAAATTGGTTATATATGCTTAAAATCGATTTATGCACAAAAGGGGCGCTTTTGTCATTTTTAAAGAACATAAAAGCGACTTATCATAAAACTAACCAAACCTTATGATCATAAGGTATAACCTCAGTAGGTTATTCCTTATACAACTATGGTTACATATGTGCTTAGTCGAATCCTAAGATCGACCAAACGGGTCGGATTCGAAAGTCAAAGCGGAAGTTAAACTGCTCGACTAACGACCCAAATAAAACACTAAACTAGAAGTGACGAGTTAGACATGTTGAAACATGATTAAGTTATAGAAATGATTTGGTATCAAAACATGGAGTTTTGACATGTTTTGATACCCAAAAAAAGTTTCGTCGTATAATGCACATTATGCGCATCTTTGACCAAAACTTTGACTCGTCACTTCGACTAGTAAACGTGGTAATCAGAAGGTGCAATTCCTGGGGATTATAACCTTTGTGATTACGATCACATTGCAAAGTTCAATTGAACTTTGACTTGACAAAAATGGTCAGAATCGAAAGTCAAACAGTAAGTCAATTGTTTGACTTTTAGCTTGAAATAAGCTAAAATAGTGAACAAGACTAGGAAAGAACACTAACTTGTGTTCTAGGAAGGCAAGAATACTTCGTAGGATGCTTCCAGTGGAAAGCAAACACACATTTAGAGCAGATAGATGAAGAAGAAGGAAATGAGCAAGTTGTGAATGAAATGATCACCTACTTATAGTTGTAGGGGATAAATTTGATCATTACAAGTGTCATGGATCAGTTTAGGATATCTCCACATGTCGATAAACGTGTCAAGATCATGCTAGAGCTTAGAGAACACGGATCTTGGGCTCCAAGGCTATACAAACAACTATCTGCCACATTTTTCTGTTACTGGGAACATCTCGCACCCCGCGAGAGACTTAGGCTATGTCTTTCGCGCCTCGCCAGACACTCAAACTTTGTGATTTGGCAGATTTGGCTGCTCGACTTGTTTCGTCGCGTTTTGTCACTTTAACACCCGTTAACCTAACTTTTAGGTTCTATAAGGATGTTAAGGTATACGTAACTTAAATTATGCCCCAAAAATGTCATGGATGTCGGTTCGTTCGGTTATACGGTTGCGTTTTTTGCTTAATTACGACGAATTCTATAACAGACACGAAAATAACTGAAATTCTGCAACAATTGATATTTTTGCATTCTCACCAATAAAATACAAGTTATATTGATTACAAAATTATTTGGATTTGTATATGTGGTCCGTATTAAAAAATACGAGAATCGGCAGACTTTCGTAGTTTGTCGCAATTAGTCCCTAAGCTTGAATAAACATGTTTTTGCCATACCGAATCCCTCAAAACTTAGTTCTAAGTTATATAAAGGGTATTTAGGGTATGTTTAGCTCTTCTCCTTGTTCGGAGTGTACATCGTGTTAAACTGATTACGTTTTCATAACAGTTTACGATTTTACTTCTAGAAAAGGTTTGAGAGTTTGAAATTGTACAAGGACTTAAAACATGCAAATATCACACGCAAATATTGTAGGAACGTCCATGAACAGCTCGGGAACCTAAATTTGTTATCTATTGTCCGATTAGGCGGAACTAATGACAAGTTAACCAAATAACAAGAATTACTCGTTTAATAGTTGTTTTTATTGATCTAAAGTTCAATACATTCAAGATCCGGATCCGACAGAGCTTCGCCGTCTCTGTGCCAAACTCTCCAACTTCTTACAGATGAAATCCCAAGGCACCTATATATAGTGTTACAAGTTCGCTGGTGAGAAGACGACCATAGGTAAGTTCCCCCGAACTTGACCTAGTCAAGTTCGGCCGAACTTGACTTCTCAAGTCACTCTCAAGCGAACTTGCTATCTAACACTCTTAAATACACCTTGTTTCACCTATTCTATACAGACCCGATACAAGACTATTCTATAGATATTATACACCAATAGACTCCCTCTAGGATATCTACTTTGTCTTGTTCGGTCTTCAGAAACTCTCGTTTATTCCAAACTCGTTCTCGGATAATAATGAAGGCAACAGACATATGCACCAACAGACTCCCTCTTGGATGTTGCCGTAGTCATCTACTTCCATAGACATATTTGATAATAATCATCCTTGTAAGTCTTCAAGTCATAGTCTTCTTTGAATGCCTTGTAATCATCAGACTTCAAATAAGTTCCTGAGTCTTTATCTTTATCCTTGAATAAGCATTAAACTTTTATGATCTTCACACTCTCTCTTTTCTTCAATTTATCTTGATAAAACTTTAATCTCCAAGCTCCCACTAACTTTGAGTTTTATCTTCAATCACGTTTCATCCTTCTCCCCCTAAAACTTTACTTCCTGTTTCAAAGTACTTGGGAATTCAAATAAACATTTTAGGTTCTAACTTTGAAATTTTTTTCCACATGTATTCCATATCATCTGTACAAAACTTGTACTTCAAATCTTCATTTTTCAGTTATTTCAAGTTCAAATTAATGACCTTGTAACATTTTATGTTTAAAACCTTCAACCTTCAATTATTGAAATGAAAATCCACTTAGTTGATCAAGTCCAAGTTAATGACCTTGATTAACTAATTTTGTTTACCAAGTCTAAGTTAATGACCTTGGCTATAACCGTTGTGAAAAACTGATGTTTTTGTCAATTTTAAAGTTTCAAATTAATGAACTTTTTCTTACCAGACTTCGATGATCCGTTCTCCGACATTGGCTCGTTGAAAATCTTTTTGTATTTTTTAAAAAGTAAATTAAGTATTTACAGAACTTTTAACAAGTAAAGTAAACTATGTACAAACATATTTACAGATATATTTTTGTGAATTCGTGTCTAAGGATAATATCAATTTTGTTGAGACATATCACAAGTACCGTTGACCTTTTTTGAGACTTTTATGTTTTAAACTCGTTTACCTAGATTGTCGATATGTTTGTCCTCTTAAACTTCATCACGTTTCTCAATTGTTCCAAGATATGTTAAGGTAAGAATTATGAAACTTGACTTAACTATGGTTCCCACCTCTTGAATATACTCCCGAATCCAGATTCCCTAGATTTCATCTTACATGTGAGTATAACGTAATTGATATCTGTATTTGGGTTATGCGAGACCTTGAGAGCTCAGGTTAGTACTACCGTACCGATAAAGAGATGAAGGCTCGTCTCTAAAGGTGTGTTTCACTTAAGGAATCTTTTAAGCATTGCAAATGATTAGATCTTTCGGTTCTTTTCAAATTTTGCATGCTAATTTGGGGGTTTATAGCAAAAGCATTATAGAAGTTGTAGGCTATTGCTTCCGCAAAATCAGAAGAACTTGTATAATACCCCAGATATCAATCATCTATAAAGACCTCGTATCTCAGAATCAGACAACCCTTCAATCGAAATTTCGGAGTACTAAGTCCATATATCCAAGATGTGTTAATCCACAAGATTAAGCAGTTGTAAAATTTAGTTTATATCCTGGAAACAATCTACTGAACCTGTAAAGCCTATCGATACATCCACAGTAAGACTTGTTTATCACTTTTAAATTTTACAAAACTTTAGCATACGGTGATAGTCCACTGATATACTATCATTTCCTTTTTAACAACAAAATCTTTTTTTCTTTTTCATGTTTTTGTACTTTTTGAATTTTTCAATGTTTTTGAATTTTCAACCTTTTCATATGTTTTTTATTTTCAACAATTTTTAAATTTTCTTACTCCCCCTAAAATCAAAAACATATTTTTGGATTTTAGATTTAAAGAAATTCTTCTAAAAATGTAACAAACCAATGCGGATCCCGTGACCTCGTCATCCGATCCTTTTTCTCAAACCTGTATCTGCAATTGTTTAAAAAAGAATTATTAAACTCAATTACCACTTATAAAAGCAGTTTGAACTTGTAAGAACTTTGAAATCAGTTTTTCTGTTCAACAGTGTGGATTTTCATAATTTTGACTTTTCAAAATTTTTCATTTTAACAACCACTTGTAATATCAAAAACTTTTCTTTTTAACTACTCCCCCTCAAAATGACAAAGATATGACATTTCTGGATAAGTTAAATCTGATATGGAGCTCCGCAATCCAGAATCAACTTTTGATCAAGTAGATCTTGGAACTCCTGCACATGAAAGGATTTAGTTAAAAAGTTCAACCCAAACCTTCTTGGTCTTGGGTTTTGGATGTAATTCCTCATACACATCTTCATAATCACTTTCGTGTGCTCTTTGATAAACATATTCAACATCACAAACTTCAAACTCACAATCAACTTTACTTTTATCTTTCTTGATTGATTTGACATTTTCGGTTTTATCAAAAATAATCTTCACTTTTTCAGATGATTTCATTTTAGCAATCCAAGCTTGAGAATTAACTCTAGCTTTCTTGTTATAAAACCTAGAATCAATGTTTGACTTTAAAGTCTCTCCTTTTTTAAAAATTGAATTTTCAAATTTTGATTCATTTTTAGGTTTTATTTCAAGATTGGATTCAACATTACGTTTCATTTCTTTGATGTCAATGTTTCTTTTTACAATCTTGATGTGAACATTTTCAGATTGCTTTTGGTTTACCTCTTTTGAAACTTCTTTTCTTCGGGGATACACATGCTTAGACTTCGGACACTTACGAGCAATGTGACCAACTTCATTGCGTTTGAAACAAGTCCGAGTATCATGAACATGTTCACTAGTGGGTTTTACTCCACATGCGGACTTAGCCTTGTCCCGAAGTTCCTTTTCTTTCTTGAAATCATCATTTGACTGCTTACCTATCAAGCTTTCCTCCTAAACCGTGCTCGTTCCGTAAACAAACTTTATGTTCTTACCTTTATATTCCTAGAACGTTGACTTTTGGTTCTTCTTCAGTTCATCTTCAACTTCTTCCAAACCTAAACCTGCTCTCCTGTTCTCAGGAAAATCACCACCGTTTCTACGGTAATTGTTAAAATTCCGTTTCAGTTTAGAATAGAACTTCTTTTCATTTTTCTCGAGATCATCTAATGAAACTTCCACAAGTTTAAACAGTTTATCAATTTGATCTTCTTTCACATTCTGAATCGGAAAGCTATCATTGAAATATAATCTATCAGATTCTTTAACCTTGTACATGACAACGTTAGGATCATCACTTAGATCATTTTCTGATGATGTATCGTCACTTTCAGATTGTGAACCATAACTGTTTGAATTCGAGTTGGCGCTTTTAAAGTTCCCGTCATCAGAATCATTTCCAAGACATTCTTTACCACATCTTTTACCACCGATTCATTGTCATCATTTGATTTCGTAAAGTCTACGTTAATGTTCTCAGGCAATTTATCTTTCTTTTCTGAAAGAAGTAAAAGATTAAATGCCTTTTCAATATCATCATCTTTCTTGCAGCAGTAACTTGCAAGCAATGGTGGAGGAACATTTCCGTAAACTTTACGCTTTGATTTATCAACATTTCCTCCGACTTGATCGTAGGAAGAATGTGATCAATGACATAGGCGTTTGTGGTGTAACGTTTTAATAATTGTCTGACTCTTTCTGTTTCAATCTTCATTTTCAATATCTCTTTGTTCACAGAAAACCGCACACTAGTTCCACCCCATGCACAACTCATGCTGCCGGATTGATAAAGATGTGCCAGAGTTTGCTCCGTTTTCACAATATCTTGATTTTCTGGAAAGGCTGCCGACATATTATGCTCTCACACATAAGCATAACATTTATGAATCTCATGTTGACCGCTTTTGGAGCACAGCAGAGTTACAATGCGAGCCAAGGGCTATCAAAGCAGCTGCCAGAATAGGAAAAGATGATGTTCAAGTTATAATAATAGAAGACCTTATTCGAACGCTTTTGCAGCTAAGAGATGAAAGTGGCAACCCTACATGATTTACACAAAGGATGGTCAAAGGTTGTTTTTACCGAATGGGGTATAACGGCTATGTGACTTCTGCTTCTTTCAAGATCAACAGGCTATGACTGCTTACAGATTCCTAGCTCACTGCATTACACGGGCTTTAAGTCACAGGAAAGGAGGTTAGGACGACCTCGTAGATTATCACATGTGCATGATCGTAGCAGTTATTCTGAACAAATCGTACAACTTTAGCAAGATGATTTTCGAGCAAATGGTGATAAATTTGGGAAAGGGTCGATTCTTGCAATACCAAAGATTTATTCAGATGATTCTCGACCACCTACACCCCAATCTTGCGAAGAAGAAAGACTATATATTGGAGCTAGAACACATGTCTTCATCGGACCTCCACAACATCAGCAATTACCGAAAGGGAGGAAAGGCTCGAGCATTCAAGCCTATCTTTGGTACTTTTGTTAGACAAATTATGTCTCTCCGCCAGAGGGAAATGGAGAAATGAAGGTAGTGGAGATGAAAGTGAAGAGTGGAACATGATGGAAGATTTTATTGAGAAGCGAAGCACATGGTTTATCAAAGGTGAGGGAGAGAAGGGTAATTATGGTGGAAAGAAAGCAAGTTCAGCTTCCTCTGCAACAAAAAGAAAGAAAGCTTCAGAAACTTCCTACTCAGCTCCTAAGCGCCAAAAGAAACAGCCAAGTGTTGGTACAAGTTTGATTGATGAATCTGATGTTGAACAAGTAATTGTCGAGGAAACTGTGCGCACTGAGGAAACAACTCATGTTACAGAGTTAGTAAAAGACACCGCTCAAGAGATAGAAAGAATGGTTGGTGTTGATACCGAAGCAGGTGGTGGTGATGATGAAGGGCCATCATCTAGTACTGATTCTGAAGAGAGGAGGGAAGGTGAAAAGAAAGATAGAGAAAGAAAAGAGCAAAAGAGAATAGAAAGAGAAAGAAAATTGGCAGAGGGAAAGAAACGTAAGGCTACAGTAGATGATGACACTACATATGAACCATTGAGACCGAAGAAGAGATAAATGTTGTTAAGCCTGTGAAACAGAAAACTGGAAAGAGGGTTAAGCATACTGCAGCTAGAAAGCCTGAGTCTACCGCTAAGAAACTTAGAATCAAGCTAAGAAAAAAGACTGCTGAGGCTCTAGTTGCTTCATCAGTTGAAACATATTCTGAACGTCCACCATCTACTCAGCCACCTCCAACAGTCGAGCCACCAGTTGAATCTTCTCAACATGCTCCATCTCCTCCTCCAGTGTTTGAACCTCCTGTTGTATCTCCTCCACGACCACCTATTAGCACTCCTGCTGCTCCTTCTCAGCCTCAGACAACATCGTCGGCTCATCCTACACAACAACATCCTTCAGTAGACACAACCTTTGATGATTACTTCTTCGATTATGGTGTTATCCCAGGGGGAGAAGGTCTCATTGCTGATGATGTATACGTTGGGAGACTTGAAGAATTCAAAACCAAGCTAAAGAATGCCGATGAGAAGATCAAGGTGCTTGAGTCAGACATGGATAGTATCAGGGAAATCATGAGGGTAGTCACTGATGATATTGAGAAATTCTTTCAAGCTGCAAAGAAAGTTATTGTTTACGAAGAAAGAATTAAAGTGTTGGAGAATGAGAGAGAGATTCTGAAGGCAACTCTCAGGAGCCATGAAACTAAAAAACAGAGAATGATAAAGAAAATGGAAGAGTATGAAGCCGAACGAGAGTTTAACAACAAACAAATTGATTTAATGAAGAAGATTCTTGTTAGAACTCTGGGCATCTCTTTGACAGATGAGATTGAGAAGATAGAGAGAGAGGTAGCAAGGCATAAAATTGAGGAAAGGGAACGAGCTTCAAAAGCGCTATCAGATGTTGAAGGTAAAGGAAAGCACAAGATAGCAGCATCCACAAATGATGTATCAATTCATTCACAACCTCTGCCATCATAGCAACACTAGTCTTCTTTCCGATGTATTTGTTCCAATCGAAACCATCATCTTCATGATTGGCAACAAGAGCTTGTTCGGCTTTCTTTGTAGATTTATCTTTAACTTCACCTTGTGTTCTATTCGGATATGATTTGTATTGCAGCACTTTCTTGTAATATTCTTTACCAGTTCCAAAAGGGTTTTGGTTTCCACTAGCTTCTTGGTTATGGCATTCACGTTCGAAGTGCCCTTTTTATCGACATCTGAAACAAGTAACTTTCGTTTTGTCAAAACCAAGTTTATTGCTTGAATTACCAATATCCCTTCCAGTGAGTGCTACAAACTTTGAAACTCTCCGGATAATCGATGCTAAGGACCATTTGATGTCCATTAGTTCCAACTCTTCCTCATCTACCTGATCCTAATCCTCAGCTGTCATTTCAGGATTTTTGATCTTTCCAGCAACAAGACTATCATATGATTCTAGAACTGTAGCAAGAAGTGTTATGTGCTGTTTCGCAACTTTTTTAGGAAACACATTCTTTAAATCTACTGCTATGTTGCATTGGAAAACATTTGAATTAGCAGTGGATTGGCTTGTCTGATAAGATTGACTTTGAGAAGAAGAATTTGAACCAACATATGAATAACCAGTGTTTGGAGAATACTGATTTTGTGACGACTGATCCGATGTATTCATGTTTGCACTAAATGCCGTTTAGATTTTTGGACTTTGAATCGGAGTATATGGAACACCACCTTTGTAATAAACTCCGACATCCTGAACGACATTAGTGTTTTTGGATTTTGCAATCTTCATCAATTCCATTTCATGACCTTCAAGTTTGTCAATGAAAGATGACAATTTAAAATGTCTCCAAGATGGACTATTCTTTAGAATCATCAGATACGTTGTCCATTCTCCTTCTGGAAGTGCATCGGCCAGCTTCTCAATCTGCTCTTCGTCAGTTCTTTTAATATCATGTCTTCGCATCTGGACCATGAGATGACAATATCTATCAATCATTTGCTTCATTGTCTCTCCTTTGATCATCGTGAAGATCTCAAACTCTTTCTTAATCAGGGCCTTTTTGCTCTTGATCATTTCATCACTTCCTTTGAATTTTTCGCAAAGAGAATTCCATAATTCTTGAGAAGTATCATATTCTGGTAACAATATTAGGATATCTTCTTTGACAGATTGTTGTATCAAGCTGATCATCTTCTTTTCAGCAACATATTTCTCTTTGTCAATTGCTGAAAACTTGTTCAGTGGAAGATCTTGATCACGTTCATCTTTGGGCCATGTATACCCATCTTCAATCGCAACCCAGTTGTTAAATTGATTCACTTGAATCCAATTAACAAACTTCTCTTTCCATCCCTTGAACTCGTCCATACTCATCAACTTCGGGGGTTTCTGAGTAGTACCCATTTCATTATCGAGGTTCATCTGGTTAATCGCAATCGGATTTGACGTTGAGGCTTGTGCTACTCCAGTTGCAAACGCGTTATGGAAATCTTCCACTTGAATCGAGACACGTATGCTGAAAACACAATAAAACTTTTAAAATGATTAGAACTACTACAAGTTCGGTCGAACTTGTAGTTGAAAGATGAAAAACTTCAGTTTTAATCCAAGTTTGGTTGAACTTGGATAAAGGATTTCAAAAATTTTTGATTTCGAGCGAACTTGTGAGAATTAATGAGAAACAAAGATGTTCGATCGAACTTAAGCTTGACTTTTTAAGAAGAACACCAAGTTTGGGCGAACTTAGCTTGGATTTCTATGAAAGACTTCAAGTTCAAGCGAACTTAAGTGAATTTTCAACAGAATTATATCAAGTTCGGTCGAACTTGTTAAAAAATCAATAAAAATTCAATAAGTTCGAGCGGGCTTAGCTTAAAAATACTGAAATCCCTATCAAGTTCGGGCGAACATGATAAAAATCAATGATTTTTAATCAAGTTCGGGCGAACTTGAGGTTAAGTTCGGCCAACATGGTTTTGAAAAACATGGTTTTGAAAAACATGGTTTTTGTAACTTTTTGATGTCAAATCTTGTGAATTTGATGTCCAAACTCTCAGGGGTTTACCACGAGTGTATTTAACATGACATATTCAAAATTGGACAGAATTTAACCGTGAATTCTTCGTTTTTGTTCAAAAGTTAAGAAAAATAGAAGAATGGAGATGAAATAAAGAGATTCTTGTCTTGATTTCAACAAATTCAGGTATCCAGGCTCTGATACCACTTGTAGGAACGTCCACGAACAACTCGGGAACCTAAATTTGTTATCTATTGTCTGATTAGGCGGAAACTAATGACAAGTTAACCAAATAACAAGAATTACTCGTTTAATAGTTGTTTTCATTGATCTAAAGTTCAATACATTCAAGATCCGGATCCGACAGAGCTTCGCCATCTCTGTGCGAAAATCTCCAACTTCTTACAAATGAAATCCCAAGGCACCTATATATAGTGTTACAAGTTCGCTGGTGAGAAGACAGCCATGGGTAAGTTCGCCCGAACTTGACTTCTCAAGTCACTCTCAAGCGAACTTGCTATCTAACACTCTTAAATACACCTTGTTTCACCTATTCTATACAGACTCGATACAAGACTATTCTATAGATACACCAATAGACTCCCTCTAGGATATCTACTTTGTCTTGTTCGGTCTTCAGAAAATCTCGTTTATTCGAGACTCGTTCTCGGATAATGACGAAGGCAACAGACATATGCACCAACAAATATACAATTCTGGAAATGAAAAAAAAAGATTTCATTGGATTCGAAATTGTTTGGGATTCTACAATGGTTGAAAAGGCATAAAGGTCACACCTATCTTGTTTTAAATCTCGTCCTCGAGATTCACTGGGATAAGTAAGGATACTTCCGTTTCATCTCTGATTCTAGTTCCCATGTGTATTTTGGTCCTCTTCTTGAATCTCATTTCACTTTGACCAGAACTAACCTCTTGGATGTCCGCAACGATGAACGAGGATGATTCTGCTATAAAGTCTATTGTTCGAGAAGAGAATGAAGATAAAGAGATCACTATCACTGAAGCTGATATACGCAAAGTATTGGAATTCAATGACGCAGCTAGTGATCCTATG
Source organism: Scalesia atractyloides (assembly GCA_947069175.1). NCBI lineage: Eukaryota > Viridiplantae > Streptophyta > Magnoliopsida > Asterales > Asteraceae > Scalesia > Scalesia atractyloides. The sequence continues at coordinate 36,934,337 of CAMTDV010000015.1, forward strand.
ATGCTAGACGAACGAATGGTACGAGGTTGCTTTTGCCGAATGGGGTATAAGGGGCTTGTGAACGAGTCTACGCTAAAGAAAGGATCGGTTCCTAATCCATACAAGTTCTTAATGCACGCAATTATTCATACATTCAGCCATCGAAAGGCAGGCCTAGACGACGTTCAAGACTATATGGCTTGCATGGCAACAGCGTTGATTTTGAACAAGAGGTTTAACTCTTCGAAGCTGGTATTTACTCACATGAAGTACAATATGGGATCAAAGAGATTAGTGGTGTACCCGAGGTTCATACAGAAGTTAATAGAAGTTCAATTCAAGAAGATTGCAAAAGATCAGAATGATATATACTTGAGCCATCTGGATGATACTACCGTCAAGAAGTTGATTACTTTCCAGAAGCAATCGTCTGCACCAGTTACAAAGCCGATATTCGGTGCTATCGCGTCCGAGAATTACACTGCACCGCCTGAATATAAATGGAGGAAAGACGATAGTGGTGATGAAAAAGAACGAACTGCAGAATTAGAATGGATGTCGACCTTTAAAGAAAAGAGAAGCGATTGGTTTTTGAAGAAGGTAGTGGCTCAAGAGAAAAAGAAAGGCTCGCGAAAGCCGGAGAAAGTTGAAACGATGTTAATGGATGAAGGTGAGCCTGTAAATGTTCAATCTGAAGCTGGTCCTAGTACTGAGAATGTGGTGATAGAAAGTCAGGAAGCTGAAAAGACACACAGGAAGATGATGTAATTTCTGCTACATCCGGTAAAGACGATGATTGTGATGATTCTCTGGAAATTGCAACAAATATAACGATTGGTGAATCAGTTGAAGAGAAACTTGAAGAACGTGATATTGATTATGAGCCTAAGCAAGAAAAAGAGTCTGATGAGGAGAGACTGAAGAAGAAAGCAAAGTGTGTAAAGTCTTCAGTAACTGATGTATCAAAGAAGGCTACAGGGTCTCCAAGACGAAATGAAAGAAAACAAAGAAAGCTAAGAGTCATCGTTATGTTGGAAAGCCAAAGAGCACAAAAGCTACACAAGAACCTTCTGGTGCACAGGAGAAAGGAGTCACACAAGAACCTCCTATACAAGAACCTCCTGTTATAATCACAACTGAAGCAGAGCGTCCAGGAGTTACATAAGAACCTCTTGAGACTGTATTGTTAGTGATTCCGATTATTCAATCTCCAGTTCCTCCAACTTCTCAACGTGAAGGCTCCATTCCGAAAAAGTCTACACCAAAGTCAAATTCCTTGAAGGAGATCGAGGATACTTAAAGGCCCTAATTGAAAGCTTGCAAGACGCTAATGAAAGATTGATGGAAGAGATTGCAGAATTACGTTCAAAACGTGAGATGAATGATAAAAGATTCAATAGGCTACAGAGGGTGCTGACAAACAGTCTTGGTATTGATTTTGATGCTGAATACGCACGCATAGATCTGCAGGAAGCCAAAGATAAAGCAGAGAGAGAATTGGCTGAACAGCGCAAAGGAAAGATCGTGATTGAAAGTTTGCTAGAAATTACTGAGCCAATAGTTGAGTCTGCAAATGCTTCAGAGTCTACCATTATTCCAGAAACAGAAACATAAATGAAAGACGATGATGAAGCTTAAGATAAAGACGATGATGATGATAAGGCAGACGATACAAAAGACAAGTGATAATGATGGTGGTAATGATGATGATAATCACGGTGGAGTTGGTCTTAAAGTAGTCGATGTGAAAGTGAATGATGAGTTTGACTTTACATCGTTGCTTATTGAAGAATCAAATCAGATGGATGATCAAACTCAGAGGGAGTAAACAGGGGAAATGAACAGAAAGATGATGTTGATATGTCTAATTGGATTACTTCTGCAATGCCTGTTGCTGCGGTCCCCATAAAGCCTCTATTCTTATGCTTGAGCACAACGTCGAAGAAGGAGAATTTGTGCACAACTACTCTAAAGAAGATCTAGCAAAATTGATCGACGTTGATGCAGAATCCTTTGACTTTGATTTCGAAGAGCAAATACTAAATGTGAATACGTTTGAGCCGAACGAGTATCATTACAAACGTAGATATGAGGCAGACAAATACAATAGAGTTAAAGTGGAAGATTGGACCTCTGACGACAAACAAGATGAAGCTAAGAAGTATGATGGTCCTAACACAGATAGTTTTCCAACATTTGAGGAGATGTACGAACAGCTAAATGAGGATATGTTGAAAGATAAGATAGAAGAATCTTTACGTGATGGTAAGATCCCTAAACTGATGACTAAAGAGGAGATTGCGCAAGCGAAAAAGTCTTGGTTCAAAGAAATGACGCGAGAACGTAAGTTTCAACGTCCACTAGCATTCTTCACCAGAGACAAAGATGTGTCATTCGGTGATATATTGAGTTGGAGGTGGTTCAAAGAGTTGAATGTGTACGCCATCAAAAGGGAATTCGAATTCAATACTTCAGATATCTGGCAGATTTCCAGACACTTCCATACTGGGATGTTGAGGAGCTTGTTCAAACAAGGAATGTCACGTACCACTTGAAGTTCATTGATCAGTTACTATGGAAGATGATCAAGTTTGAAGCGACTAAAGGGTTTAGATATTGGAAGTCGTTTATTTCCAAGCGTCGTATCAAAACAAACAAGAAGACTAGGGAGAAAGATATCACTTTGATTATGAAAGGCCCGAGAGCAATGAGAAATATGCCCCTGATGCCGATCGAACAAAATTTTTATCCTTTGTTCAAATGGTGGCAGATTGATCCGACTACTTGTGAAGCTGTGATCGTGTTACGTTTTGAAGATCATCTGGATATTACAAAAGAAAGGGTTGAAATGTTTGGGGTTGAAGGATTGAGAGGGCTATGGAGAACGATAAGGATGCTAGACCCGATGTGGCTAGTTAACTGCTCAAAGGAAGATATAAAGTGTTTATTCTACAGCAAGATTGTTTTTGAAGAACGTGAAAAGGAGCAAGCAATGCAATATCAGAGGGTCGTTAATGTACGTTATGCACACGAGGTGAACTCTTGTAGAATGTGGGAATCAACATGGAGAGAACTTGAACGTCATGAGTTTTTGAAGGAGGAAGCAAGGATTGAACGAATACATGAAATGGGTAGGGAGGCAAGGCTTAGAAGGTTTCAGTTTATGCCTAAAGTGCCACCTACAGATCAAACGCCGATTCCAGAGCAAGAACGTCGTAAAAAGCCGATCAAAAACTTCTTTGGGCGCGTAAGGCAAAAATAGAGCTGTGAAGACTGATCAAGACGAAGACGATATCCAAGGGGAGTCTGTTAGTGCATTATGTCTATGTCGTAGTCTTGGATCAAGTCTGTATAGTTTTGAATAGTATAGAATTGAATTTGAAGGATATTTATGTATTTTGGACACATGTTCGCCCGGAAAGTACATGTAAGATCAAGTTCGGCCGAACTTGATCAAGACAAGTTCGCCCGAACTTGATCTCTCCCCAGCGAACTTGTGATCCTATAATAGGTGTCTTGTTTTCTTCATTTGTAACTTTTATGATTTTGGCACACTAACGGCGAAGCTCTGCCGGATCTGGAACTAAATGTAATTGAACGTTATGGATCAATAAAACAACGTTTAAACAGTAAATCTTGACTATTTGGTTAATCATGTCATATTGTTTCTGCCATTATGGACATTAGATAGAATTTAGGTTCCCGTGCTTACGTGGAGACGAACTAACAGCCTCTTCTATTTTGCGCTTAAGTAGATCATCATTTACTTCAGCAGACATTTCAGTAAAGGTAGGAAACACATTTGTTCTATCACCTGTATACGTTGCTTCTATATTTTCGTCGTCTGAATCCCAGTCTTCTATAATCACTCGATCATAATCGTTGGCCTATGGGACATCTTCAAATACGCAATCATCCGGTTTTGAGCTTGTATTTTTTAGTTCTTCCTCAAAATCAAACTCAAATGAATCTTCATTGATTCCCAGTATTTCAGCAAGATTGGCCTTTGAGTAGTTATGAACATACTCCCCTTCTTCGATATCATGCTCAAGATAGATGACTTTGGGCTTTGGCACTATCTCATCAACTTCGATCGACGACTCCCCCTAAACCTGTTCATCTGTTAGTTCAAAAATATAGTCATTCCTGTAAGCATCAACGATCATACTTTCATTATCAAACAAGTTAAATACAGATTCGATCCCTTCCTTCTATATCACTTCACACGTTTCATCTACCATTTCATCAATCTCTCTTTCTAACTGTCTCTGAACTATGGCATTCTCTTTCGTCATTGATTCTAAGACCCTTTCGTCCTGAAGTACAAACCTTTTCCTTACATCATCAGCTGGATGATAAACAACTATCTCCGAAGATACCGGCACGGATTCAGCGTCCGGCGCTGTTTGTTCAATCTAAGGATCCGATGTAATGACAGCTTCATGTATAGGCTGGCTCAGAATAGGAATATCATCAATCTTGTGCTTTCTTTTACCTTCAGCATCTGATAACGCTTTTGAAGCTCGTTCCTTTTCCTCAATTTTCTGCCTTGCTTCCTCTCTCTCTATCTTCTCAATCTCATCTGTCAGAGAGATGCCCAGAGTTCTAACAAGAATCTTCTTCATTAAATCAATTTGTTTGTTGTTAGACTCTCGCTCGGCTTCATACTCTTCCATTTTCTTGATCATTCTCTGTTTTTTAGTTTCATGGCTCCTGAGAGTTGCCTTTAGAATCTCTCTCTCATTCTCCAACACTTTAATTCTTTCTTCGTAAACAATAACTTTCTTTGCAGCTTGAAAGAATTTCTCAATATCATCAGTGACTACCCTCAGGATTTCCCTGATACTATCCATGTCTGACTCAAGCACCTTGATCTTCTCATCGGCATTCTTTAGCTTGGTTTCGAATTCTTCAAGTCTCCCAACGTATACATCATCAGCAATGAGACCTTCTCCCCCTGGGATAACACCATAATCGAAGAAGTAATCATCAAAGGTTGTGTCTACTGAAGGATGCTGTTGTGTAGGATGAGCCGATGATGTTGTCTGTGGCTAAGAAGGAGCAGGAGGAGTGCTAATAGGTGGTCGTGGAGGAGATACAACAGGAGGTTCAAACACTGGAGGAGGAGATGGAGCACGTTGAGAAGATTCAACTGGTGGCTCAACTGTTGGAGGTGGCTGAGTAGATGGTGGACTTTCAGAAGATGTTTCAACTGATGAAGCAACTAGAGCCTCAATAGTCTTTTTTCTTAGCTTGATTCTAAGTTTCTTAGCGGTAGACTCAGGCTTTCTAGCTGCAGTATGCATGACCCTCTTTCCAGTTTTCTTTTTCGCAGGCTTAACAACGTTTATCTCTTCTTCGGTCTCAGATGGTTCATATGTAGTGTCATCATCTACTGTAGCCTTACGTTTCTTTTCCTCAGCCAATTTTCTTTCTCTTTCTATTCTCTTCTGCTCTTTTCTTTCTCTATCTTTCTTTTCACCTTCCCTCCTCTCTTCAGAATCAGTAGTAGATGATGGCCCTTTATCATCACCACTACCTGCTTCGTTATCAACACCAACCATTCTTTCTATCTCTTGAGCGGTGTCTTTTACTAACTCTTCAACATGAGTTGTTTCCTTAGTGCGTGCAGTTTCCTCGACAATTACTTGTTCAACATCAGATTCATCAATCAAACCTGTACCAACACTTGGCTGTTTCTTTTGGTGCTTAGGAGCTGAGGAGGAAGTTTCTAAAGCTTTCTTTCTTTTTGTTGCAGAGGAAGCTGAACTTGCTTTCTTTCCATCATAATTACCATTCTCTCCCTCACCTTTGATAAACCATATGCTTCGCTTCTCAATAAAATCTTCCATCATGTTCCACTCTTCACTTTCATCTCCACTACCTTCATTTCTCCATTTCCCTCTGGAGGAGAGACATAATTTGTCTAACAAAAGTACCAAAGATAGGCTTGAATGCTCGAGCCTTTCCTCCCTTTCGGTAATTGCTGATGTTGTGGAGGTCCGATGAAGACATGTGTTCTAGCTCCAATATATAGTCTTTCTTCTTCGCAAGATTGGGGTGTAGGTGGTCGAGAATCATCTGAATAAATCTTTGGTATTGCAAGAATCGACCCTTTCCCAAATTTATCACCATTTGCTCGAAAATCATCTTGCTAAAGTTGTACGATTTGTTCAGAATAACTGCTACGATCATGCATATGTGATAATCTACGAGGTCGTCCTAACCTCCTTTCCTGTGACTTAAAGCCCGTGTAATGCAGTGAGCTAGGAATCTGTAAGCAGTCATAGCCTGTTGATCTTGAAAGAAGCAGAAGTCACATAGCCGTTATACCCCATTCGGTAAAAACAACCTTTGACCATCCTTTGTGTAAATCATGTAGGGTTGCCACTTTCATCTCTTAGCTGCAAAAGCGTTCGAATAAGGTCTTCTATTATTATAACTTGAACATCATCTTTTCCTATTCTGGCAGCTGCTTTGATAGCCCTTGGCTCGCATTGTAACTCTGCTGTGCTCCAAAAGCGGTCAACATGAGATTCATAAATGTTATGCTTATGTGTGAGAGCATAATATGTCGGCAGCCTTTCCAGAAAATCAAGATATTGTGAAAACGGAGCAAACTCTGGCACATCTTTATCAATCCGGCAGCATGAGTTGTGCATGGGGTGGAACTAGTGTGCGGTTTTCTGTGAACAAAGAGATATGAAAAAGTTAGACAAAATTTCTCATTACTGAATTTTTCGTGCAAAAAATTACAAATCATATTTTAGTATTTTATCGCAACAATTTTCGTGCGAAAATTTGATATTTTCGCACGAAAATATCCTTCGTCCTCTTCAGTTTAAACAATTTTGAACCAACTTAAAACACTTGTAATTATTGTGTTTTTTCATGAAATTGAAACTATAAACCTAGGTTAAATTAGCCGAGTTCAATTTTAAGATTTACCGGCTAGTTTATCCTAAAACTACGTGTTTAGTCCGTTTCGTCCAAATCGTTAAAGTTTATGGTTCAATCTTTATGGTATACCTTTGCCATTACAAGAGGTGTGCAAATCAACCTCCCTAATGTATCAAACAAGTCAGAAAGCGAGTACAATGAAAGATAATAGGAAATCGCCTCAGAGAATCCGCACCAAAATTACCTTCAGATTTCGTACGAAAACTATATCTCTCATCATTATATATAAGCGTTGAAATTTTCGTACGAAAATTGGCTTCTATAAACTTGCCAAATTGTCGTGCGAAAAATTTTCAATCCTTTGAAATATTTTCAACTTTCCAACTTTTTCTATTGTTTTCAGTTTTAAATATCCACATAGTTGACCAAGTCCAAGTTAATGACATTGTTTAACTGTTTTGGCTACCAAGTCCAAGTTAATGACCTTGGTTAACCACGTTTTGACCAAAAACTGTCATTTTCTTTTGAATCCCATCCCGTAATTCTTTTAGATTTCCCTCTGCATTCTGTCACTTTTTGACTTTGAAGATCTGTTTTCCATCACCGGCAGCCAAAAACTAAAGTAGAAACAGAAAATCTTTTAGAATTTTTGAATACTTCTAAACTAAAAAACCCTTAAAGTAATATGTACAAACATTTTTATAGACATATTTTTGCGAGTTTGTGTTAGAGGATCATATCAGTTTATTGAGACACATTACCAGTACCGTTGCTCTAGATAAAACTTTTAAACAAATTTTGTTTAGATTGTCGGTATAATGATCCACTTAAACCTCTACACGTTTCTCAACTGCTTCCAAGATATGTTAGGTAATTTTAGCAACATGGTCTAATATGTGTTTCCCACCTTAGAATATACTCCCGCATCGAGATTCCCTAGATTTCATCTCACAGGTGAATATATCTAACTGATATCTGTAGAGGGGTGAAATGCGAGACCTTGAGAGCTCAGGTTAGTACTTCCGTACAGAGAAAGAGATGAAGGCTCGACTTTAGGTGGTGTTCCTCTTTGGAATCTTTTCATTTTTGTACTGCAGAATGTCGTATCTTTTTATGACATTTTTCTTCATTTTTTTATTCAGCTTTGGAGTGAATAATGCGAAAGTATTATACAATTTCTAGGCCATTGCTGATGCAAAATCAGAAGAACTCGTATAATACCCTAGATATCAACTAAATATAAAGACCTAGTATCTCAGAATCTGGCATACTCTTAAACGAGATTTCGGGGTACCAAGCCCATATATCCGAGATTTTGTAAACCACAGATTTACCAGTTTATCTACTTAGGTTTATATCCTGAAGAGCAGTTTACTGAACGTGCGAAGCCTACCGACATATCCTTAGAAAGACCTGTTTAGACGCTTTTAAACAATACATTTCTTTAGCGTACTGTAATGGTCCACTGATGTACTATCATCTCCTCTTTTACACAAAACTCTTTTTGATATTTTAATGTTTTTGTATTTTTCATGATTTTTCAATGTTTTTGTATTTTCCATAGCTTTATCTCCCCTAGAATCAAAAACATATTTATGGATTTTTGTTTTTTAAGAAAGCATGTAAACTATTTACAGAAAACATTTGAGTTACCAGTGAGGATCACATCCCAACATCGTCATCCTCAAATTCAACATCATAAATATCCCCTGATGTCAGATTCTTTAAACCATTTAATTTTGAAAGATTTCAAAATCTTGCTCTATCAAAAGCTTTGGTATAAAAATCTGCCTTTTGGTCATCAGTGTGGATTTTCTTAATTCGTACCAACTTTTTCTCATGACAGTCACGGATAAAGTGGTATCGTATCTTGATATGTTTAGTGCGTGAATGTTGACAAGGATTGACTATGATATCAATAGCCGCCTTGTTATCTACGATATGGGCGTAAGAAATTACAGTCCAAAGTCTCTCATCTGTTGTTGTATCCACAATATTTGGGAACAACAACTGGATGCTGAAACGTACTCAGCTTCACAAGTAGAGAGAGCGACCGCGGTCTGTTTCTTGCATTGCCATGTTACCAAATGAGTTCCGAAGAACTGGCAGTCTGCCGTTGTAGATTTAGCGTTCTGCTTACAGCAACAAAAATCAGAGTCCGAGTAACCCGCAAGATTGAAATCGTCATGTTATGGATACCACAAGCCGGTGCTTGGGCATCCTTTGACGATCAATAGATGTGATTTTTTTCGGGCTTTACTGATATCTGGCGCAAAGGCATGTGGGGTACATGATATCTGGTCTTGAAGCTGTGAGATACATCAAGGATCCGATCATGGAGTGATATAGTGTTTCATTGACTTTCTGTCCATACTCGTCCGGACAAATGCCGTGGTTTGTGGCTAAAGGGGTAGAATTGGGTTTAGTTCCTGTCATGTCAAATCTCTCCAACACGTCATGAACATACTTCGTCTGGTGAATGAAAATACCATCTGGCAATTGTTCAACCTGAAGCCCCATTAAGAATTTCATCTCTCCCATAGCACTCATTTCGAATTTTTCTTTCACAACTTTCTCAAAGTCCTTACACAGCTGTTCATTTGTCGATCCAAAGATGATATCATCCACATAGATTTGCACAATAATCAGATGTCCATCTACTTCCTTGGTAAAGAAGGTGTTGTCTATTGTTCCTCTGGTGAATCAGTTAGCTAGAAGATTTTTGGAAAGCGTCTCGTACAAGGCTCTTGAGGCCTGGTGTAAACCATACAGTGCTTTGTTCAGCAAGTAGACCTTATCCGTGTGCAGCGGATCGACAAACCTCGGTGGTTGGCCGACGTATACTTCCTCTTTTACCTTACTGTACAGGAAAGCAGACTTCACATCCAATTTATACACTTTAAATCCTTTCCATGAGGCGAATGCCAGGAAAATCCGGATAGCTTCTAGACGTGCGACTGGGGCATAGACTTCGTTGTGGTCTATCCCTTCCTGCTGACGAAATCCTTGAACTACGAGTCGAGCTTTGTTGCGTACAACCACTCCTCTATCATCTCTTTTGCAATTGTAAACCAACCTAGTATTTATCTTTTTCTGCTTTGGTGGTAGGTCAACAAGTTCCCAGAATCCTAGTTTCTGGAACTGCAATACTTCTTCCTGCATTGCTTCCACCCAACGTTCATCTTTAAGAGCATCTCTGAAGTTTCCTGGTTCTACCTGAGAAAAAAAAAACTATCAGAAAATCTATTTTGAAGTGGAGCAACTTTAGAATAAAAGCAACTTAGACCCTTATTGATCTGATTTCGCGTTTTTACGCCAGCTTGCAGTTCTCCTATGATGTTGTCTGTCGGATGGTAGGAGACTGTTCTCGGCATTACTTTGCCTGGAACATCTACTGAAGTATCCAGATCAGTGAAATTCTGATCAGCAACTTGTTCTGATGAAGTAGCCTCATTTCAAGCACTAGTTTCAGCAGCTTGATTGTTAAGATAACTTGTAATCTCTTCTGATCCTTCATCGGAACTAGATCCTCCATCACCAAAGGTAGGATTTTGCTCAGGTTCCGCATTTGCTGGTTGTGAGGAAGATGGTTCTACAGCATCCTGAACTGGTGCAACAACTGGTTTTGGCTGAGTGTTGCTCGGACCTGCTTTCGAGGAAGGTGTTGCTGGTTGAGAAATTACCAATGGCCCCGTTACTTGCTCTTGATTAGATATCTGATGATGTTGTTGAAATAGCAAGATGAGTTCTTCCTCGGATGGTTCTTCTGGCAGATCAAACGAATTCCACAACCCGTCGTAATTGAATAGCCAAGGATCTCCAGGTTTTTGCATGGGCGTTGTGTATCTCTTGCATCCAATGTGTTGAGCAATGATAACCTGATTCATGCTTGGTAGATAAACTCTCTTTTGCGGACTTGCATATCCTACGAAAATCCTTCCAAAGATCTGGCTCCAAATTTTCCTTCCGGATCCAATATAGTACACGGTGATCCAAAAGGCTCCAAAAACTCTAGATTAGGTTTTCACTGGTTAAGAAGTTCAAAGCATGTATTTTTGTGTTTCTTAACAGTCAATACGCGGTTAAGGGTGTAACATGCAGATGCAACAGCTTCGCTCAAAAGCTAATAGGCAACTTTGAATCAGCAAGCAGCGTGCGTGCAGTCTCGATAAGCGTTCTGTTCTTTCGTTTAGCTACTCCATTTTGTTGAGGAGTATAGAGGCACTGAACTCATGATGAATACCCTTAGCATTGCAGAATTCGATCATCTTGTTGTTCTTGAACTCAGTACCATTGTCATTTCTGATTCTCTTGATAGGCAAATGGTAAAGGTTTTCAAACTTTCAAAACAAGATCATCAAATTTTTGAACGTTTCATTCTTGCTCTCTTGAAAGAAGACCCATGAGAACCTTGAGAAGTCATCGGTTACGACAGGGCAGTATAGATCTCCAGAGATACTTTTCACATTGACAGGCCCAAAGAGATCCATCTGTAGCCTTTCCAGTGGAAGCTTGATAGAATTAAGAAGCTTTCTGGGGTGTGACTTCTTATGTTGCTTCCCCTTTTTGCAGCTAATACAGTCATCAGACAGATGAAAATTTTTTAGATTCACCCCTTCCACTAGATTGTTGTGCACACCCATCTTTCTGTGCCAAAGAATTGATTCCTTTTTAGTGGCCTTTGATACAAAACACTGTCCTTCCTTTGAAGTAGTGGATGTGACGCTCATGTCTAAGACATATAAATAATTTTCACGTGGAGCGCGCATGAGTTCCACTCCTCGGGAATTACGAAAGCCGGTTTGAAAATGAGACATTCATTTTCATTGAAGTGAGTTGTGAACTTCTTATCACATATCTGTGAAATACTCAAAAGATTGTTCTCGAGCTCAGTAATGTAATTTACTTTGTCAAAAGATACCACTCCGTTGGTCAGAATTCCTTCTCCCACGATCCTGCCACAATGTGTTCCGGCAAACCCAACATAGCCTCCCCTGATGGCTTTTACGTTGTACAGCAAAGCCAACATCCTTGTCATGTGCCTAGAAGCTCCACTATCCATGATCCACTTTGAAATAATTGACCTTGGAAGCCCCTGCACAAATGGAAAACATATTACTTAAAGAGAGACCCAAGCCCTTTTGGTCTTGGGTGGGATGGCAATGTCAACCTTTGGAACATTGGCAACTTTGGTATCTTTCTTAATCTAAACCCATTGTTCAATCTTTGATTCAGTCTTTTCTTTTTATTTGACTGGGACATTGGTTGATTTTGTGGTCACAGGAGATGTTTTTGCTTTGGCTACCAAGGTTTGTGCCCTCGATAATGCCTTTTTAATGTAAAGATTAGATTCTTTCTTTCATTTTTCTTTGATGTTTCACCAACTTCAAACATAGAAATGATTTCGGTTGTTGGTTCCACATTAGGACTGGAATCTTCTTTCCTTTTTAAAATTTTTGTTGGCAAAAATTCTAGACCCTTTTTCTTCTCATCTACTGTGAACTTCTTTGTTCATGAACAAATTTTGGACGATTTTGAGAACATTGTCATGCAATATGCCCAACTTTGTTGCATCTGTAACACGTTCGACTGTCGTTTCCAACAGTGTGTTCCAAAGTTTGTTCACGAAGCTCCTTTTCCCTTTTAAATTCATCGTTGGTTTGTTTGTTAATGACTTCTTTTTTCCTCAACAGTGTTAGTTCCAAAAACAAACTTAACTTTCTTTGTAAAATTTGCCTTTCGTGATTTGTTATTTCGTTTCTTTTCAACCCCTAACCCATCTCTCTTGTTTTCAGGGTAACTTCTACCTCTTGGATGAATGATTTTGTTAGACTTCTTTGGTTTTGAGTAGAAACCAACAACTTGTTTTTCAAGATCAGATGTGTAACCTTCAATGAGTTTAAAAAAAATTGTCGGCACGATCAAACTTAACGTTCTGGACTGGAAATTCCTAACCAGTATATAGTTTATTTGATCCTTTCAGTTTATAGATCACTACATTAGGATCATCATTTAAACCATTATCTGATGCTGTTATAAAATTTTCATGAAAACTTTTCTCACTTCTAGAAGGTGAACTTGACTCTGATTTCTCATTCTGCGACTTAACACTCTCATAAATTGTGCTATCAGACTCATTTTCAAACACATTTTCAACTACTTTGGTTACCACCTCAGATTCACAATCCTTCTCAGATTTGGAATATGTTACGTCAAGATTTTTAGGCAGCTCGTTACTCCTTTCAGTGAGTAAGTTTAAGTTCAATGCCTTATCCACCCCGTCAGGATGTTTCTTAGCATAGCTATTCCACATGGGGGTGGAACATGATCGTAACATTTTCCAAGATTTTTATCATTCTTCTTACCTTCTTTTGTATTTTCTACTTTGTTAACCCTTTCAGATTTAGTTTTAGTTTTCTCTAGCAATTGTGTTAATGTGCAGATTAATGGCCATTTGCTTGTCCATCACCGTTGCTTTGAGCATTGAAAGTGTTTTGTCATCTTCTTTGACAGTTTTCTCATACTGTCGAATGGTCATGCTGAATTTATCATATGATTCTTTTGCGGTGTTATAATCATATGACAACTTATCATTGTATGTTTTAAGTTCTTTAAAAGCTTTCTATTTCTCAGCACATTGCTCACATGCTTTGGCATATTTTAAGCATGGGCTGACCATTTAGACAGTTTGAGCTTTGATTGTTTCTTTTGCTGTTTCAACCTTTTCTACCTGTTCTTCCACACTGACTATCTCATTTGTATTGGCCATGAGTGCTTTGTTGGCAATGTCAGTTAAGCTCTCTAGTGGTACAGGTTTGGTTACATCAATCATCTCCATACACTCTGCTTTTGTCTCTTTAGGGCTTGCTTCTTTGTCACCAGAATCAAAGCTACCTCCAAAAGTGTTAAGAATTGTATCAAACAAACAGGGTTTAGGAGTACCTCTGAGACATTCTTCTTCTTCCGCTGATGATCTAAAGTGGTCTGCCAGAACTTCTTCCATGTCTTCTTCTGAGACTTCTTCTGATGATTCAGGTTCTTTCATGATTTCAGCAACAAGAGCAAGATTTTCCTTCTTGGAAATGAAATTATTCTAATTGAACCCTTCATCTTCTTGAGTGACCACAAGAGCTTTGTCTTTTGAGTTCGAAGGTCCATCTTTGATTTGCGCCATTCGTTTCTCTGGCTATGGTCGATGATAAATTGCCTTCTTGTAATAATCATCCCCAAAAGGATTGTGATTTCCCTTTACTTCACGGTTTGGACATTCACGTTTGAAGTGTCCTTTCTCCCTGCATTTAAAGCATGTAACTTTGGATTTTTCAAACCCGGGTTTACCATCAAGACCTCTCAAATCGTCTCTTCGGTGATTTCCATGAAGCGCTGAGCTCTACGAACCATTGATGCCATACACCACATAATATCAATCAATTCCATCTCTTCCGGATCAATCTGGTCATAATCTTCTTTTGTCATTTTCGGATTTCCGATTCTCCCAGCTACTAAACTTTCATAAGATTCCAGAACTGTTGCAAGTAGTACCGTGTGCTGTTTCGCTATCTGCTCATTGAAATCTTGAGCATTCTGAAGGTTTACTGCGATATTGCATTGAAGAATTCGCTGGTTGGAATTGGATTGATTTTGCTGATTGTCTTGTGGTTGATTGGAGCTTTGAGATGATTATTGCCCTTGTGAAATATTTGGATTGAAGGAAGCAAACGATTGAAACCCGCTTGACTGTTTGGAAGCTGGACTAGCATTGGAGTTGGCACTGAAAGCTGTTTGAATTTTGGGACTCTGAACAGGTGTATTTGGATTTCCTTTGTAGTATAGACCCACATCCTATTGCGAGTTCGACTTGCTTTTTTCCATTTTCTGCATCTCTAGTTCATGCCCTTCCAATTTTTCGATGAATCTTGGTATACTGAGACTATCATACTCAGCTCCATTCTTCAGGATGGTTAAATATGTTGCCCAATCCCCTTCAGGTAGTGAGTCAGCCAATTTATCAACTAATTCTTCATTAGTCTTGACAATTCCCATACGCTTCATTTGTACTACCAGGTGGCATTATCTTCTATGAGCTGTTTCATTGTTTAACCTTGAAGGACGTTGAACACTTCAAATTCTTTGTTCAAGAGCGCTTTCTTTCCTTTTCTGACGTGAGTACTCCCTTGTGCCTTAATTGTAAGGCGAGCCACAATGACTGAGCATCATCGTCATGTTGTAAGAGAACTTAGATATCTTCTTTTATGGCTTGCTGAAGGAGATTCATCATCTTCTTCTCATTAACGTATTTGTCTTGTTCTTCACCAGTCAGGCGAGCTAACATTTTCTCAATACCAAGTTCATTAAGTGGTGCTTGATACTTGTTCTCAAGTGCAAACCAAATGGTTGAATTTGTTGCTTGAACCCAGTTTTTGAATCTCTCACTCCAACTTTCGTAATCTTCAATGTTCATGAGTTTCGGAGGCTTTGTAGTGGTTCCCATTTCGTTTTCGAGATTCATATTCTGAGCTGCTACAGAAGTTGTAACTGCTTGTGTGGGGAATGCGTTATGAAATTCTTTCTCCTGACATCTTAAAAATATTTTTAACAGAAAACAGATTAGAACTGGTTAACCTGAAACTAACTGAAACACAAGATAAGACTTGAAAATTTTCGTACGAAAAGATGTTTTAAGATTTCATGCGAATTTTTTATTTTGGTACAAAAATCTGATTTCGTGCGAAAATTTATGACAGTTGACACTTAAAACTTTTAAATGTTTTATCCTTCTTATTTTCGTACGAAATCTGTTGTTTCGTGTGAATTCTTATCTGCTTCGAACACTTGTTCAGAATTTCACGTTTTCTGCAATTTCAAGCATGATTTTGATGAATTTTAGGTTGTATGTTTCAGTGAACTTGTTTAGAATTGATTTTAACACGTTATACTAATAACCTAGTCCAAATTGTCCATGAAATCCTTCAGATTTAGATTATGTTCCAAGAAAGAGTAGAAGAAGAATTTCCAATTGATGAATCTTGAACTTTGAAGGTTGAATCCAGCTGAAACTTGGTTGTTTGTCCACAAATCAGACCTCAAGGCTCTGATACCACTTGTGAGTTTAGGATCGGACCCAACTCGTGAGCTTCCGGTGAGATTTGCTCAGCTAACAGAGGCGGAATTCATTGTTAGCGGAGTTAACAAACAAACAACAAGTATGATGATTACTGTTAATCCGTCTATATCTTGTATTAAACAACTTTGGAAAGATTACAGACTCGAGCAGGGCTTCACCTCTGATCAACAAAATAGCATGCTAAACAAACATCCTAAGTCACCTATTTATAGGTAAGACATGACAACACCAAGTGACTCAGGACCAAGGGATTTTTGCACGAAATTTTCGTGCGAAAATCTGCAAAAATTTTCATGCGAAAATTCTTGTTTTACACAAATACATAACTTTCAAAACATAACTTTCGACGCTGCGAAACCTTATCTATACAACAGACTCGTCCTAGACATAGGCAATAGACATATGTGCACCAACAGAATTCCTATATATACCCATGATCATCTTCATTCCAATTTGCTCATTTGATTTCTATCTTCATCTCTGCTCTAAATTGGTGGCTACCATTATTTCGGAGGCTTCCTACTAAGCATTCTTGGATCCTAGAACACAAGTAAGTGTTCTATCTTAGTCTTGTTTAGTTATTTGAGCTATTTCAAGATAAAAGTCAAACAGTGTTTGACTTTTGGCTTTGACCATGAATTGGTCAAGACACAGTTCATTTGAACTTTACAATGTGATCATAATCACGATGGTTATAGTCCCTTGCGACTATACCTACTTATTACCACGTTGACTAGTTGTAGTGACGAGTCAAAGTTTCGGTCAAAAAGCACGATTATGTGCATTTTGCAACGGAACTATTTTCATGTATCAAAACACTTTGTTTTGATACCAAATCAGTTTTCTAACTTAGTTAAACATGTTTTAACATGTTTAACTTGTCACTTCTAGTTTAGTGCTTATTTAGGGTCGTAAGTCAAGCGGTCTCGACAACCGCTTAGACTTTCGAACCCGACCCGTTTGGTCGATAATTAGGATCCAACCAAACATATATTGTGACTATAGTTGTATAGGGAATAACCTCCAGGGGTTATACCTTATGGTTACTTCGTCTAGTTAGTTGTATGATAGGTAGTTTATATGCCTTAGGAAAATGACCAAAATGCCCTTTTTGCGCATGAATTCAATCTAAGCATATGTAACCTAAATTTTGACACTTAAACTGATTGTGCAACATTATTAAACATATTTAGGCATATAACACTTATCATAGGACTAGTTAGACCATCCGAACGCACTTTTGCGCAAACGACACACTAAAGTAGCTTAAACTACCTTAACGAGTCGTAACGGGTCATAAGCACATAGGATTGCTTTCAAATTAGAATGTAGGCTTTGTTAAACCATATCATATGAGTTACAATACTCATTTGGTTTACAAGACCTCATTTTATCAGACCTCCGGATTTAGGTTCCGATTTATTAACATAGTGATTCCATACTAGGTGCCACTTGATTCCTTGACTTTCCGAGCTTTGTTAGTTCACTAGATCAAGGATACTTGCTATCTCAAGTGAGTACATAGTCCCCTCTTTTGCTTTTGCAAATATTTTGGGGTGAAACACATGTGCCTACTTGTTACTTTAATGATTTCTTGCTTTTATGACATATACTTGCTATGTTCAACTAGTACACATATAGTACATGATTTCAATTATGTTTTGCTATGTATGTTGACTTGATCATGCTAGCACATTGATTTATGAACTACTTTTGCGGCATATGTTGACTTAGCATATGAGCACATTGATTTTACATTACATTTTGCTATGTATGTTGACTGAGCATGCTAGCACATTGATTTCATGGACATTTCTACTACGCATGTTCACTTAGCATACTTAGTGCATGGTTTTTACATGACATGCTACATTGGTTATGACATTTGGTATGTTTAACGGGACAAGAATACAATTATTAACATTGATCACGCCGCTCGGTCGTCTGTAATGGTACCATAGGACTTGACAAATCTCGTTCCCCGCTTTCTAGGTTTGTTTGGAAGTAGGGAATGACAGAATGCGAATACATTTTTGATAAACCTTTGACTTGGTAAGGGTTTATCCGACAGTCTCAAGGATTGAATGTAGCAATAAACATAACTACATAAATGTTCATATCAAATAAAGCATTAGTTTTGCAAAACATGACTTTTGATTTAAAATTTGGTTTATTCAAGACATTGTTTTGTACAAGACATTTGGTTATACAAGACATATGGTTATACACGACATTATACATATGGTTTGAGTAAAGTCTTTTCTTTACTTTCCATACAGGACATATGTTATACAAGATATGGTTTATACCTAACATTGTGACATATTACACATGACATTTGACATTTGTTTGACAAGACATTTTTGGTGGTTATTTGATAAGTGATTTAAATAACGAGATGTGTGTAATATGATAAAAGCATGGTGGATATGCCGCTGGTACTTTCTATATATAAGTGCTTTCATGATATTACATATCGTAGCGTTATTTAAACCACTTCGACAAAGACAAAGACATTTTGGTACAAATAACATTTTTTTTTACAAGACATTGTTTTACAAATGGCATATTTTATACAATTCTTTTTCATTCGTTTAATTATTTAACCATACATCCTTCTTTTATATTATTTGATTTTCATATTATTTTCATATGATTTTATAAAAGAAAACATTTTATAAGGTTCATGACTACTTTTCGTTAAACTATTATTTAACTTCAAGTCATGAATCCTCATCAACAAAACCTATGTAACTCACAGGCATTTTTATGCTGACTTACCTATTTTCACATGTGTTTTAGGAGCTAATATATGAGGTTAATCATGCTACACTTAGGCGGACTTGGGCTTTAGTGACTAAAAATCAAGCAAGACAAACAAATTTATGTTATGTTTTCGTTAAATTCCAGACAATGTAAACAATTTGAATCAATAATACAAAACTTTAATTACCATGGTTCTTGAAACAATACTTCTGTTACGACACTCCCCGACGTTTCCGCCGCGGTTTGTTGTTTTACGCGGTCGGGGTGTGACATGATGTACTATCATTTCCTTTATACACACAAAACTCTTTTTGCCTTTTTCATGTTTTTGGATTTTTTGAAATTTTTTTCTCCCCCTAAAATTCAAAAATATATTTTCTTGGATTTTTTATTTATAGAAAAAAATTTAACCACCTGATGAGAATCACTTTAATTCTACATCCAATACTGCTTCACAATTTAACTTATAAACTCTCTCCCCCTCATGATGATAAAAACCTTGACACTTTTGTGTTTATAATACATTTATATCCCTGGGTTTTGTCTATTCAACAGTGAGTGTTCTGTGAAATTCTTTCAAATTTTCTTAAAAAATTTATAAAATTTTCAAGTCAACGTTATTAAAACATGTTTTCGAAAAATTTTCTCTAAATTTTTTTCAAAAATTGTAAAGTAAACATTATTTAAATTTCAAAATTTGTAAAAATGGCCTTTATATAAAACTTGATAATCCGGCTCGTCTTCAATATGTGCCACGGAACTCCATTCTCAATAATTTGCTTTCATCTTAGAATTAGTTGAATAAAGACACCCAAGCCTTTTCAGTCTTAGGCGTTGTTTCTTCAGCCTTAAATTTGATTTTCTTTTCACAATCAGGTTTATCTTGGACTTTTTCAAGTTTCGTAAAGTCCTCTAAACTTTTAATTTTCACTGATTGTGTAACTTCTTTTTCTTTACCAACCATGTTTGATTTTTCATTAAAGCTTTCTTGAAATACAATGTAGAAACTTTTTTTCATTACTTTTCGAGGATTCACCAGTTTCAAAATTTGAAAACTTAGAAATAACTGGTTTCACCATGTTTGTATCTGTACATTGTTTCCAAACCTGTTTTGGTACTTTCAAATCTTGAAAATTTTTCTTATCAATATGAACAGGTTTAGGAGTAATTTGAAAACATTTTCTAGCAATGTGTTCAGTGACTCCACATTTATGACACACCATGTTATCATACTGATCCTTTTTAGCATACCATACACTCAAATCATAACATTGCTTTGATGTGTGGTAACCATCTTTCCTTTTTCTTTTATAAGCATGATTTGACGTTGAAGCACTGTGGTTCCACCTGCACCACTTATTTTCAAATTTTTGTGAATTTTTATAGTGATTGGATTATCGTACGATGAGATTTTATTTTTCTTTTGAAAAATTTTAGAATTTTTAGAACTTTGTTTTTCCTTTTGTTTTCGTTCTCCATTCTGCCTAGAAGATTTTTGCGTTGAGCATTCACCTTTTTCAGTAGATTGTAGAACAGTTTCTTGAAAATTTTCTTTTAGTTTTAAAAATATTTCATTTTTATCCTTTTTAACACTTTCCTCATCAGTATCATCATCGCAA
The DNA here is from genome assembly GCA_947069175.1 of Scalesia atractyloides. Lineage (NCBI taxonomy): Eukaryota > Viridiplantae > Streptophyta > Magnoliopsida > Asterales > Asteraceae > Scalesia > Scalesia atractyloides. The sequence continues at coordinate 36,954,725 of CAMTDV010000015.1, forward strand.
TCCTCAATTATGACATCGTCATAATTTGTGATCTTGTCATTTATTGGGATTTCCTTTTTATTCTCATTGATCAGTTTTGGACATTTCTGATCTAGAATCAATGATGATGTCACAAAACTTTTCAACTTCTTTTTTTAAACCAACATCTTTATTTTTAGCATTCTCAACATCTTGTTCAAGTTTCCTGATTTCTTTAAGATGCGAGTTTACTATAATTTGCTTTTCAAAATCATTTTTATTTAAAACAGATTTTTCATTTTCTAAAATTTATTTTTGATTTTTCAAATCATTTTCTAATTTTATAAAATTTTTATTTTCTAATGTCAAACTTTCCACATCTCTCATAAGTTTGACATTATCAGATTTGGATTTTTCACAATTTGAGCACACAGGTTCAGAACTTGAAGTTTCATTTGTTGATGCACTTGATTCTTTGACTTCACATTTCTATGGCAACTTAGTTGACTCCTCTTGTTTACATTTTTCTTGGTGAGTATTATCAACAATTTTTTCTTTATATTCTCCATTTTTTGGAGTTTATTCTGTCTTGAATGTAACTGCAGAAAAATTTTTAGTAAAATCAACAGGATGATTCATATTTTCATCTATATAACAACCCCTCTTAATATCATATTACATAACATATTTTGCTCCAAGATATATATCGATTCTTCTGCTTATTTCAAGAACCACATCCAAACTTATTTTATCTAGCTTCTCTTCTATCTTTTTAACCAAAGCTTTCTTCTTATTTGTAATTTCTCTATCGTGGTTTTGAAGCTCAATGAAAAACTCATTAAGATAAAACTTTGAATATCTAGAATCCTTTTTCAATTCAATCAAAAGTTCATCCCACTCTGAAGGTAACGCTTCTTCAAATTTTGATATCTGTTCAGCACTTGACATTCTTATCTGGTACTATATTAAATTTTCAAGTAATATGTCATACCGTTTTTTCAACTGATTTAACGGTTCATCTTTTTTACACAAAAAATGTTCAAATCTCTTAATCCAAATATTTTTCTCTCATTTTCATTCCTCAGATACTAAAAGCCATCAAACCAATCATTTATTCTTTCAAGCTCAATATCTTCCATTTCCGACAAAAAAAATGGTTTTCAAAAGCCTTATGCAAAATTCAACCTTTTAATCAACAATTTTCACGTATCAGTTAATGTTTAAAATTTTTCCGAAAACTGTTTTTTATCCGATTATAGCTTTAAAATCGTCTCGTCGATACGAATCTAATGATATATAATGTCAGAGACGTTTTTCTGAATTTTCATGCCTTAACTTCGGGCGGACTTGTAATGGACAACTTCGCTCGAAGTTGTTCACTTTTGGACAAGTTCGGGCGAACTTGTTCACTTTTGGACAAGTTCGATCGAACTTGTTCAATAAGTTCGGTCAAAATGAGTTTCCAAAACTTGATTTTTTTGTAAATTTCGACATGATTTTGATTGGTTTTACTATTATGGATTTTACGTATTATACTTGAAAATCAGTCCATTTTGTCCGTGAAATGTCCAAGAAAAGTTTTAAAAAAAGAAATGAGTAGAAAGTGATATGTTCTATGTCCAATGTCTTCAAATTAGGCCCATCCTGCTCTGATACCACTTGTAGGTTCGTTGTACGAATCGTTCAGGCTCTAATTTGGCAAACCTATGGTAAACGTGCGGAATCCGTTTGCATAGGCGACATTGGATACACGTTCTTTACTGTTTAACACCGTTTCATTGATTAGAAGACGTTACACATCCTAGAAACACTTGGACAGAGCTTGGCCGTCCAGTACACAAAATCTCTAAAGCGTAATTTAGAGTTTATGTTTGTAAAGGGTCAAGTTCGCTTGGAATGATGTGTGGATAGTCAAGTTCGGCCGAACTTGACTAAGCAAGTTCGCCCGAACTTGCACTCCTATAAATAGGAGTCTTGACATTTCATTTCTAAGATTCAGAGATTTTGTGTACTGGAAGGCGAAGCTCTGTCCAAGTGTTTCCAAAATCTATAACGTTACACATTAATGAAACATTGATTAAACAGTAACAAACTTGTCTCCAGTGTCGCCTACGCAAACGGATTCTACACGTTTACCATAGGTTTGCCAAATTAGGACCCGAACAATCCATACAATGGACTCTCAATTGGTATCATAGCAGAATTGGCCTAATTTGAAGACATTGGACATAAAACTTTTCATCTTCTACTCTATTCTTTCATTTTTAACTTTTCTTGGACAATTCACAGACAAAATGGATTGATTTTCAAGTATAATACGTAAAATCTATCATAGATAAACCCTTGAAAGTTTCAGACCTTAATTCAATCTAATTCATGTCAAAATGCTGAAAAAATCATGTTTTACATGTCAAGTTCGCTCGAACATTATCCAAAGTTCGCTCGAACTTGAGTAAATTTTTACTGTTTTTAGCGAAATTTACATCAAGTTTGCCCGAACTTGTATGATTTTTCAAGTTTTTCTGTCAAGTCCGCTCGAACTTAGTATATTTCTGATGATTTTAGTTAAGTTCGCCGAACTTGACCAAAATCTATTGAAATCATTCACAAGTTCGCCCGAACTTGCAAATTCTCTTGAAAATCAAGAGAAGTTCGCTCGAACTTATATTTAGGGTCAAATTTTCAAAAGAATTCAACAAGTTCGCCCGAACTTCTTAAGTCTATGACAAATTCGCCCGAACTTGTCTAAGGTTTCTAAAAAAAGGCATGAAAATCCCGAAAAACGTCACGTACATTATATATCGTTAGAATCGTAATGACGAGACGATTTTAAAGATATAATCGGGTAAAAATAGTTTTCGGAAAAATTTTAAACATTTTTAACGTACCGATTGTCTATTAAAACGTCAGGTTTTGCTAAAATTGTCTGTTTGCTAATCATTTGTCATGTGTTTTGAACGACAAATAAATTTGGAAAACGAAATGGAGTCTGTTAAGCCACCAATGTTGATGAGACTAGAAGAGTATGAAGCCTGGAAAGAAAAGTTTACCAACTGGGTCCAAGCTATGCACTTTCAAAGTTGGGTTGCGATCAAAACAGGATATGTCGTTCCAAGAGATTAGAATAAGAATATTCTAGAGAAGTACAAGTATTCTATGCAACAGAAAGAGGAGTATTTTGCTGAAAAGAAAATGATTAGTCTGATTCAACAATCTGTTAAGGAATATATATTGATACGACTGCTGGAGTACAAAAATGCAAAAGAACTTTGGATATCTCTGAAAAATAAATATCGGATGAAGAGAGGAGAATGTAGTGGTTAAGAACTGTGAAGAACAATTTTCAAGTACATATACAAATGAGTCTTCAAGTTCTAAACCGGTTTGCCCAGTTTATGATGTAGATATCTATCGGGCAGAAATGCAAAACTCTTGAGTAAGATTGAGAGTTTGACATTAGAAATAAAAAGTTAAAAGAAAATGAAAAGAATTTTGAAAACCAAATAAAAATTTTAGAAAATAAAAAATTACAAATGTTAATAGATTTTCAAAATGAAATAAAAATTTTTAAAAATGAAAAATATTTTTGAAAAATTAAATATAGAAAATCAAAAAGTAATAAATTCTCATATGAGAAAATTAATCAACTTGAAAATGAAGTTGAGACTGTTAAAAATAAAGCTGTTAATTCAGAAAAGTTATTGAAAGGTTTTGTGACTTCCTCATTAAAGTTAGATCATATATGTCCAAAACCGATCAATGTTAATAAAAAGAAAATTTTAATAAGTGACAATGTCACAAATTATGACGATGCCATAATTGAGGATTGTGATGATGATACCGATGATGAATGAGCTAAAAATGATAAACATGAAATATTTTTAAAACTAAAAGAAAAATTTCAGGAAACAGTTCTACAATCTACTGAGAAAGGTGAAAGCTCAACGCAAAAACCTTCTAAGCAGATTGGAGAACGAAAACAAAAAGAAAAACAAAGTTTAAAAATTCTGAAAATTTTCAAAAGAAAAATAAAAGCACATCGGTACGATCATCCAATCATTATAGAAACTCACAAAAATTTGTAAATAAGTGGTGCAGGTCGGACAACAGTGCTTTAACGTCAAATCAAAGTTACAGACGAAACAGGAAAGATGGCTACCACACGAAAAATCAGTGTTATGTTTTGAGTCTATGGGTTTGATAGAAAACGATATGATAACAGGATGTGTCATAAATGTGGTTTAACTGGACACATTGCTAAAAATGTCTACAAATTAATCCTAAACATGTTCATATTGATAACAAAAATTCTGAAATACCAACTTAGGTTTGGAAACAATGTACAAAAATTACAAACAAGGTGAAACTAGTTATTACTAAGTTTTCAAATTTTGAAACTGGTGAATCATCGAATTGTAATGAACAAATAGTTTCTACATTGTATTTCAAGAACGCTTTAAAGAAACATCAAACATGGTTGGTAAAAGGAAAGAAAGTGACATAATCAGTGAAAATTGAAAGATTAGAGGACTTTCTAAATCTTGAGAAAGTTCCAAATAAACCTGATTGTGAAAAGAAAGTCAAAGTTAAGGTTGAAGAAATAACACCTAAGACTGCAAAGGCTTGGGTGTCACTATTCAACTACTTGTTTGAATTTTTGTGCAGGAGCTTCCGAGGAGAAAGTAAATTACTAAGAATGAAGTTCCGTAGCACACATTGAAGACGAAGGGCCGGGTTATCATGTTATATATAAAGGCCATTTTTACAAAACATGGTCCAACAATGTTTACTTTAAAATTTTGAAAATTTTTGGAGAAATGTTTTTCAAAAGAACACATTTTAATGATGTTTACTTGAAAATTTTACAAATTTTTAAGAAAATTTGGAAAATTTCACAGAACCCTCACTGTTGAACAGGTAAAACTCAGGTATATAAATGTTTTATTAACATAAAGGTGTCAAGGTTTTTGTCATCATGAGGGGGAGAGGATTTAAAAGAAATTTGTGAAGCAGTAATGGATGGAAAATTGAAGTGATTCTCATCAGTTGGTCAATGTTTTTCTATAAATAAAAATTCCAAAAATATGTTTTTGAATTTTAGGGGGAGAAAATTTTTTCAGAAAATCCAAAAACATATTATTTACAGAAAGTACAAAAACATTGAAAAAGGCAAAAAGAGTTTTGTGGATAAAAGGAAATTATAGTACATGAGTGGGCTATCATAGTATGCTAAAGAATTGTAATGTTTAAAAAGTGATAAACAAGACTTACTGTGGATGTGTGGATAGGCTTTACACGTTCAGTAAATTGTTTCCGGGATATAAACTAAATTTTACAACTACTTAAACTTGTGGATTAACATCTCTCGGATGTATGGACTTAGTACTCCGAAATTTCGTTTGAGAGATTGCCTGATTCTGAGATACGAGGTCTTTGTTGATAGTTGATATCTGGGGTATTATACAAGTTCTTCTGATTCTGCGTAAGCAATGGCCTAGAAGTTCTATAATGCTTTTGAAAAAATCCCCTAAAACTGCATTTAATTGAAAATATCGAAAGATATTACAATTGCAGTACAAAAAGATTCCGTTTTGGAACACTATCTTATAAGTCGAGCCTTCATCTCTCTGTCGGTACGGTGGTACTAACCTGAGCTCTCAAGGTCTCACATAACCCAGATACAGATATTAGTTACGCTATACTCACCTGTAAGATGAAATCTAGGGAATTGAGAAATGTGTCGAAGTTTAAGTGGACAAATATATCGACAATCTTGGTAAACGAGTTTAAAGCTTAAAGTCTCAAAAGGTGAATGGTACTCGTGATTTGTCTCAGAAACTGATATGATCCTTTAACACAAGCTCAACAAAAATATGTTTGTCAATATGTTGTATTTGAAATTCATTACATAAAAGTAAAAAAAGATTATATTATCTTTTAAGTTTTGACCACTGATGATGAAATGCTGATTTTCAAAATCTAAAACTGCTGATCAAAAGTTTGAAAATTTCAAATTGATCTGAAAAGTTTAAAAGTTTATTAAGTTGAAACTTACTTTTGAATAAACGCATCAGTTAAGTGTCAAAATGTTTAATCAAGAACATTAAGTTGAACTTGATACAGAATAAGATATTCAAGGTCATTAATTTCGACTTGAATAATTGAGAGGGTTTAAAAACTGATAAAAAGATTAAAATTTGAAATATCATGTTTAGAGATTTCAAAGTTTGAATCTTAAATGTTTTATTTGAATATTTGAGGAACTTTGAAACATGAAGTAGATTTTAAGGGGGAGCTGGATAAAACATGTTGATTGAAGATACCATAAAGCTCAAAGCAAGGGGGAGCGTGGTGATTAAAGGTTTATCAAGACAAGCATGAGAAGAAAAGAGAAAAGGATTGTAGATGCTATGAAGATCAAGGAAGTTAAAGTAATTCAAGAAATAAAGATCAAGAGAACAGTAAAGACTCAAGAACTTAATTGAAGAATGATGACTACGACAACATCCAAGGGGGAGTCTGTATTTAGAAGCGAAATGTCGAAGTTTATATTTGTAAAGGGTCAAGTTCGCTTGGAATGATGTGTGGATAGTCAAGTTCGGCCAAACTTGACTAAGCAAGTTCACCCAAACTTGCATCTCACCAGCGAACTTGCACTCCTATAAATAGGAGTCTTGACATTTCATTTGTAAGATTCAGAGATTTTGTGTATTGGACGACGAAGCTCTGTCCAAGTGTTTCCAGGATCTGTAACGTTACACATTAATGAAACAGTGATTAAACAGTAACAAACTTGTCTCCAATGTCGCCTATGCAAACGGATTCCGCACGTTTACCTTAGGTTTGCCAAATTGGGACCCGAACGATCCGTACAACGGACCCTCAAAGTTCGCTTGAACTATATCATGGACAAGTTCGGGCGAACTTGTCCTAGCCATGACAAGTTCGGGCGAACTTGTCCCTAGACATACATACTTTTCGACATTTCGCTCCTGTATACAAACTCGATATTATACGATGACGTAGGCAATAGACATATGCATCAACAAAGTTTCCTTCATTGGTAAGAAATGTGTGGATATCCTTAATCTATCCACAATCATCCAGATTGTGTCATTACCTTTTCGCGTCTTGGGTAGTTTGATAACAAAGTCCGTTGCTAGCAATTCCCTCCAAACTGGCATTTTTAATTGTTGAAGTAAACCTGAAGGTTTCTGATGTTCAGCTTTGACTTATGAGAAAGTTAAACATTTTGAAAAATAACTTGCTATGTCCTTTTTCATTCCTATCCAACAAAAATTTTTCTTTAGATCTTGATACATCTTGTTACTTCTAGGATGCATCGTATACTTGGATTTATGAGCTTCTTCTATAATTCGGTTTCATAAGTTTCCTTGGATAGGTACCCAAATTCTTTTCTTACGGAATTTCCAAATTCCATCTGTTCCTTTTTCTGAATCTTTGATCATTCCTTTTAATCCTTCAGCATCATCCTTGATACTTCGGACTTAAAGCATCAGCTACAACATTAGCTTTCCCTTCGTGATATTGGATATGATAATCAAAATCACTGAAGATTTCAATCCAACATCTTTGCCACATGTTCAGTCATTTTTTCCCGAAAATATATCTTAAACTTTTATGATCTGTAAAGATAGTAAACTTACTATCGTAAAGATAATGTCTCCAAATCTTGAGGGCAAATATTATCGCTCCTAACTCCAGATCACGTGTTGTGTAGTTTTCTTCATGCTTCTTTAGTTGTCCAGAGGCATAAGCACTCACTTTCTTTTCTTCATGCTTCTTTAGTTGTTTAGAGTCATAAGCAATCACTTTCTGACGTTGTATCAGCATACATCAAAATCCTAATTTTGATGTATCACAGTATACTATGAAATCTTCAGTTCCTTTTGGTAAAGAAAGTATTAGTGCATTAGTTAGTCTTTGTTTTAGAATCTTGAAAGCTTCCTCCTATTTGGTCCCCATTAAAACTTAACGGATTTGCAGGTTAACTTGGTTAATGGAATGGATATTCTAGAAAAATCTTGAATAAAATGTCTATAATATCCTGGCAATCCTAGAAAACATCTTACTTCTATTGGTGAATTAGGGACTTTCCATTTGGTATTTGCCTCGATCTTTGTAGGATCCACATGAATCCCTCATGATTAATTAAGTGTCCAAGATATTGTACCTCTTGTAACCAGAATTCACATTTTGAGAATTTAGCATAAAGCTTTTCTTTTCTCAATATTTTCATAAGTATCTGTAAGTGTTTAGCTTGCTCTTCCTTACTCTTGGAATAAATAAGTATATCGTCTATGAAGATAATTACAAATGTATCCAGGTATGATTTACATATCTTGTTCATCATGTCCATAAATGTCGCCGAAGCATTTGTTAGACCAAATGGCATAACTGTAAACTCATAATGTTCATACCTTGGTCTAAATGTGGTTTTAGGAATGTCCTCTTCCTGTACTTTTAGTTGATGGTATCCTGAGCGTAAATCAATTTTGGATAAATATCGGGCTCCTTTAAGTTGATCGAATAAATCATTGATCCTCGGTATTGGATATCGATTTTTAATGGTAACATTATTCAATTCTCTGTAGTCAATACACATACGCATCGATCCATCTTTCTTCTTGACGAGTAGCACCGGCGCTTCCCAAGGCGATGAGCTAGGCTGTATGAAATCTTTTTCCAATAGTTCGTCTAGTTGCTTCTTCAGTTCCAGCATCTCTGTTGGTGCTAGACGATAGGGTGCTTTGGCAATTGGTGAAGTTCCTAGTATTAGATAAATTCTAAATTCAACCTTGCGATCAGGCAGTAGTCCAGGTAGTTCTTCTGGGAAAACATCTGAGAAATCGGATACTATAGAAATATCTTTTAATTCCTTTCATTTTGTGCTAATGATTGTAGTGATTATATACACTATTCCGCTTTTCGTGCGTAGCTTACAGCCTTCATCACAGAGATGAATTTTGTTGCTGTTGTCGGCTTGTCTCCCTGAATTGTGGTTGTTTCTCCTGTTGGCGTACAAACCTCAACAAAATTTTGATCACACAAGATTCGCGGCATGATTGGCTGCCAACCAATCCTGTCACACCCCGACCCGCAGCGGAATAAAATTCGGGGCATAATTGGGTTATCACCAAAGCTCATGATGTTTACTAAGATGTTTCATATTTATTGAATTCAAATTACAAACTTAAATATCCAAAAAAAAATTCATACAATTACAAGAAAATGAAACTACATAATTATTCCAAAGCATAAACTTGTTTATTCTTCTAGGCCTTCCTAAGTGTTTCCTGTATCAGCTGGATCACCTGTATCATGTGTAAAACGGGGGAGATTTTGGGTCAACAAAAGTTGGCGAGTGAACCTTGATAAAACATTTTTACTAATTTCTTGTTTTATTTAATAAAGAAAATTCGTGCAAAAATCACATGTGAGCAAACATATATAGATAAACAATCACAAACCACTTTGGATGAGTATATGACATGAATGATGATGTATGTGAGATCAAGGCTCAATCAAACGGAGCCGATCTAATGAGGCTCCTGATGCTCAACCCTTATCCACGGGGAAGTGATGGGCCTAATGAAATGCGTGCACTGAAAATGATAAATCCAATCTACATATAATTCACACAACAATTGATACACATTTGATCATGGATATGATGTATGCACAAGTGTTTAAATAAAATAAAAGAATTGTACGACACATGATACACCCCAAAACATGATTAAAACAGGGAATTGGTAGAGATTCACTCACAGTGGGTGCGTTCTTTGACGACGATGAATGAGCACGAATTTATGATTCAACCGACGAGGAAAAACTAACCTAAATAATAACGAAATGATTCGATAAATAAGTAAATTTTATTTGAGATTAATATTTTTAATTAGTGCTCTTTAGTGGAATTTTTAGATTTATTTTTGTGAGTTTAATGAAATTTTCTAACTTTAAAATCTTATTTTTAAGTATTTTTAAATAATTTTTCAATTAAATAATTAAATAAAAATAATAAAAAATGGGATGACTTTCTGACAGTTGACCGGGTCTGACCGGTCAGACTGTGTTTATTCTATGCGGCGCGCGGGATCGAACTCGGGACCTTTCGTTTGTGTGCACGCAGCTCTACCAACTGAGCTACGTGTCTAACTCGAAATATTCTCTGTTTTAATTATATATATATACTAATTCACTTTAACCTTATTTAATTTTTATTAAAAATGATTTAATATGGCTGAACCGGTTGCAGAGACCCGGAGTCGAACTCGAAACCTCCGGTTCGAGTGCCCACAGCCCAACCAGTTGGGCTGTGTGTCTAATCCGCTTAACTACTGGATTATATTCCTCTTATATACATTCTGTGGATTGATCTGAATAGGTTTTAAAAACATTGGTTTTTTTCAGAAAGTCGGTAACATGTGCGATTAGAACTCGGGACGTGTGTATTGTATTTGCACATATACCACCACTGGACTGTGTGTCTAACCCGGTTAAATATCCGTTTTTAATTATACTAATACATATTTTCATCTTCATCTTCTTCACTTAAAAATACAGAACAGTGAAATCCGACTGTTCTGTTTAATCGACCACAACTTATACTTGATTGAAATGGAAAGAAGATTAATTGATATGGTATAACAAAACAGCGAGTTTGCTTCAGATTTCCAGCAAGATTTCGCCGGTTCTGATTTGCGATTTCCGGCTGAGTGAACTGTTTAACAGTTTCGATTATTGTGTTGAGCAATTAGATTACTAATCAAGAGATAGCAAGAAAGGTTTAGATGATTGTACCGATTAGGAGTAAGGCTTCGGTTCTCCGGTGATATTCCGGCGAGTGCGAGAATTTCCGGCGACGTGTTCTGAGTGGACTAAAGCTTCAGGAAGTGAGCGCAGTTCTGAGCGAAAGGTTTACAGGAGGTTGGAGTGGGTATTTATAAGGAGGAACAGTTGATTTGGGTTTGAATTAAGGTCAACAATCGCGATTAAAGATTTCCGACGGTTTTTGACTAAATTGATTGCCGGCAACGGTTATAACTGATGTCGAAATCAGTTTATCCGTTTCAGTCAAAGGAAAAACAGCCAAAATCGCGGAGTTTAGGTTTTTCCAGTGATTGCGAGTTCTGGGCGCGCTGATTTGCAGATTTGACTTTTCGGTTTTTATTATAAGTATTATTTGTTTCAGTATTTGTCACAAAGAAAGTGTGTGGCGGAGTGGTGTGGTGTGTGTTTGTCTTCGTGGGCGACCCGGGTTCGAAACCCGGCAGCTCCATTTTATTTTTTTATTCACATATTATTATTATTTATCAATTTTGGTTTTTTTTTTAAATTCTAAAATGTTTATTAATTATGTACTATTTAAAATAATCTGAACAATAAATACGCAACGAAATCTTATAACTGAATACTTGATTATTAAACGAAGCGGGTTTGGAAAACCCGTTTTTCGACGAATGTCACAGTATCCCCTACTTTTAGGAAGTTCGTCCCGAAATTTAAGTAGTAGTGATAACTGGAAAAAGATGCGGGTATTTTTCGTGCATTGAGTCTTCACGTTCCCAAGTAAACTCGGGTCCTCGTTTCCACTCCCAACATACCCTGACAATTGGAATACGACTTCGCCTTAAACGCTTCTCTCCGAAGTCCATGATTTCTACCGGTCTTTCAACGAAGTGCATCGATTCATCGACTTGAATGTCTTCTAGAGGAATGTGGAGATTTTCATCGGCAAGGCACTTTTCAAGTTTGATACGTGAAATGTGGGATGAATTCTGTGGAGTTCTTCTGGTAGGTCAAGCTTGTATGCTACAGGACCTACTCTTTCGAGTATCTTGAAAGGTCCTACATAGCGTGGTGCTAGCTTTCCCTTTTGGCCAAAACGAATCACTCCCTTCCACAGTGATACTTTTAAAAGTACTTGATCACCAATGTCAAACTCCAAGGGCTTTCGTCGTTTGTCTGCATAACTCTTTTGACGACTTTGAGCCACTAGAAGATTGTTTCGAATTTGAATGAACTTGTCGGTTGTTTCTTGAATTAATTCTGGACCGGTGATTTGCGCTTCCCCAATTTCGTGCCAACATACTGGAGATCGGCACTTACGACCATATAAAGCTTCGAAAGGAGCCATGCCGATACTTAAATGATAGCTATTATTGTACGAAAATTCCACTAATGGTAGGTGAGCGTCCTAGTTCCCTTTGAAGTCTATGACACATGCTCGCAGCATGTCTTCAAGGGTTTGGATGGTGCGTTCAGATTGACCATCAGTTTGGGGATGAAAAGCGGTACTGAGGTCTAATCGTGTACCCAAGGCGGTTTGTACGGCTCGCCATGTTCGTGAAGTGAAACGACCATCACGGTCTGAAATGTGCTTAAAGGTACACCATGACGGCTTACGATCTCGCTGATGTAGATACGAGCTAACTTCTCGTTCTTGAAGTCCTCGCGAATCGGAATGAAATGAGATGACTTTGTAAGACGATCGATTATTACCCATATGGTGTCATACCCACTGGAGGTGCGAGGTAACCCGGTAATGAAATCCATGGTTATGTTTTCCCACTTCCATACGGGTATTTCGGGTTGGACTAGAAGTCCTGAGGGTCTTTGATGTTCAGCTTTTACTTTGGAACAGGTAAGGCACTTGGAAACAAAAACAGCGATATCCTTTTTCATGCCAGGCCACCAGTAGGTGTATCGTAGGTCTTGATACATCTTGTCGGCTCCTGGGTGTACATAGTATCGTGTTTTGTGCGCCTCATTCATGAGGAATTCACGAAGGTTATCGCGATCAGGAATCCATATGCGGTTTAAATAGTATAGAATACCGTCGGATTTGGTTTGGATTTTGAGTTCAGCTCCACATGACAGCTCATCGCGTACGTCATTTCTGTTACAGAAACATGTTGAGCTGCTCGGATTCGATCTTTGATGTCGGTTATGATTTGCGAACATAGAAGACGAATGGAGTTCGCATAACCTTTTCGACTGAGCGCATCAGCCACCACGTTTGCCTTGCCAGGATGATACCGAATTTCACAGTCGTAGTCGTTGAGAAGTTCGACCCATCTTCGTTGCCTCATATTCAACTCCTTTTGGTTGAAGATATGCTGGAGACTTTTGTGGTCTGTGTATATGTCACACTTAGTACCGTAGAGGTAATGTCTCCATATCTTGAGAGCGAACATAACGGCTCCAAGTTCCAGGTCGTGGGTGGTGTAATTCTTCTCGTGAACCTTGAGTTGTTTAGAGGCATAGGTTATCACTTTTCCTCTTTGCATCAATACACAGCCTAGCCCTTGCCCCGATGCGTCGCAATATACCACAAAGTCATCGCAACCCTCAGGGAGTGTGAGGATAGGTGCGTCACAAAGTTTTTGCTTTAGAGTTTGGAAGGCTTCCTCTTGTTTAGGTCCCCATATGAAGGGTTTTCCTTTATGAGTCAAAGCCGTGAGTGGTACAACAATACGGGAAAAATTGGCAATGAAGCGTCGATAGTAACCAGCCAAACCAAGAAATGACCTTACCTCGGTAGGGGTACGTGGCGCTTGCCATTCCTGCACTGCCTTGATTTTTGAAGGATTAACATGAATTCCCTTGTAATTGACGACATGTCCAAGGAATTGTACTTCTCCTAACCAGAATTCGCATTTTGAGAACTTAGCGTAGAGCTTTTCAGTCCTTAAGAGTGTAAGGATGAGTCGAAGGTGTCGTTCATGATCGGATTTAGACTTGGAGTAGATAAGGATGTCGTCGATGAAGACTATGACGAAACGGTCGAGGTAGGGTTTGCATACCCTATTCATTAGATCCATGAAGACAGCGGGGGCGTTGGTTAAACCGAAAGGCATGACCATGAACTCGTAATGACCATAACGAGTCCGGAAAGCGGTTTTTGGGATATCTTCTTCGTGCACTCTGAGCTGATGATAACCAGAACGAAGGTCGATTTTTGAAAAGCAGGTGGCGCCTTGAAGTTAGTCTAGGAGGTCATCGATGCGAGGTAGTGGATAACGATTTTTAACCGTTAACATGTTGAGTTCTCTATAATCAATGCACATGCGAAACGTTCCATCTTTCTTCTTCACAAAGAGAATAGGTGCACCCCAAGGCGAGGAGCTAGGACGTATGAATCCTTTGTCAGTCAGCTCTTGCAGTTGACTGGCCAGCTCTTGCATTTCGGATGGGGCTAACCTATAAGGAGATTTTGCGACTGGTGTAGCGCCAGGTACAAGATCGATGCGGAATTCGACTTCTCTCACAGGAGGAAGTCCTGAAATGTCGTCGGGAAAGACTTGTGGGAATTCTTTCACAACTGGGATATCTTCGAGTTTCCTCTCCTTGTTTCCCTTTTTGACGACGTGAGTTAGGAATGCGACATAGTTCTTGCGGAGATATCTTCGGGCTTGAAGGCAGGACATTAGTTTGAGTCCTTTCGAAGGGGTTTCCCCAAAAATACGTAGGGTCTGATCGTCTGTGAGAGGAATGCGAATGAACTTTTCGTGGCACACCACTTCAGCGTGATGCCGGCTGAGCCAGTCCATACTGATTATAACATCGAAACTTCCCAATATCATAGGAATAAGGTCAATTGGAAAATCGTGATCGTTTAGAGTGAGGGTACAATTGCGTATAATAGAATTTAATGAAACGGGTTTTCCGTCAGCAACTTCCACCGTTAGAGATTCCATGAGAATCACACGAGTTTGGTTGAGGCTAGGTTCAAATTCTAAGGACACAAAGCTCTTATCCGCGCCAGTATCGAATAATATGGATGCATAACTACCATTGATGAGAAACGTACCGTTGACCACGTTGTTGTCAGCCCTAGCTTGGTTGGCATTCATGTTGAAAGCTCTTCCTCTGGCAGGTGGAGGAGCTTGGTTAGCTTGGTTTACCGGGTTTGCTTGAGCTTGGGCATGGATGATGTTCACTAAGCGTGGACAAGTGTTCCTGAAGTGGTTTGGGTCCCCACAGTTGTAACAAGCTCGCATGGGTTGCATCATGGGGTAGTTGGGTTGTTAGTAAGGTTGGGCTACGTGTTGTGTGGGTGGTAGAAGTAAGGGTTGTTGGGCTTGGCCCACTATCTGATTGTGGGTTTGGGTTGGAGGTTGATTGCGGTTCATTCGTTGAAGAGTACGGCAGGTTTGGATGGTGTGACCCGCACAGCCACAGCTTGTGCAATGTTGGCAGGGGTTTTCGGGAGGGTGATGGTATTGATAGCAGTTGCATTTTGGGTGTGGGCCGGTATATGGCTTTTTGAATGGTGCAGCTGGAGGAGCAATTTGGGTGATTGGTGCAGCAGTGATAAGAGGGTTGGTTTGAGTGACAGCAAAATTCTTACCGTTACGTTTCCTCTTACCAGCAAACTTTGAGGATTGGCTGGGTGGTTTGTAGTTGGGGTCTCTATGGGTGCTTTCTTCTTTTCATCTTTGAATTTGCCGTTTCGAATGCGATTTTCAGTGAGTTCTGTAGCTAACTCCATCGCGGCTTCAAGTGTTGCATGCGATGTGCTTAAAACCGAATCTTGAATTTTCGAGGGAAGACCTCGAATGTAATGTTCAACCAAGCAGTACACGGGGGTGAACAAATTAGGGATCATCTGGTTGAGCTCGAGAAATCTCTTATTATAGGAAGTGTGATCTCCTTCCTTTTGTTTAAGTGAGTAGAATTCGTCTTCCAGCTTTCTGATTTCGCTTCTTGGGCAGAAGCGTCTTGTCATGAGTTCCCTTAACTCTTCCCATGTTAAGGCCATGGCATCTTCAACTCCTCGCTTACCTTTTTCCGTGTTCCACCAGGTAAGGGCTACCCCAAACAGTCTTCCAGTTGCATAACGTACCTTACGGTCCTCGGGATAATCGCAATTGAGGAAAGTGTTCTCCATTTCTTCAAACCAGTGAAGGAGGGCGGTAACACCTTCGGTCCCTTCATACTTTGGGGGATCGCAAGATTTGAAGTGTTTGTAGGAGCACTTTTTGGAAGGAGGGTTGGCGACGCTCTGGTCTTCTTGATTGGGAGGGTTGATGGGATTTGTGGTGAGAGATTGTTGAACTTGAATCACGATGTCAGGAAGCACTGCGGCCATTTGTTTAGCAATTTGTGTGGCTAAGCGTTCATTTGATCTTCCTAACTTTCTACCTCCACGTAGTTGCCTAGCCGACATCTACAGGAACATACATAGGAAGATTGTGAGTTTAAGAATTTTCTAGGTGTCATGTGTCGTAAAAAGAATGAAAAACAACATAATTGGCAATAATTTAACTACATCCATAGGATGTCTTGGGTTTGCTCATGTTTGGGCCTCCAATGTCCCCCATACCATTGCCTGTGTAGTCATGTGGGCCCCCATGACTATTGGGCTTGGTAGGATTCACATTGGTGTCGGCGGATTAACACTCGCATCACCCGAATGAAAATCGTAAAATATGATTGCGAGATGTATGGTAGGAGGGTGTCCAGGTGTAGACACAATGACAACTCAAAGTGGGGTTAGCTCACACGACGTTTGGTATAGCATGCTTTGGCCTAATAGGTCCTTCGTACTCTCATCGTTAGTCCCCAGGTAGGCAAACTTGTCCTTTATTTTGGATTTATACGAATGCCAAGCCTAGACAGGACGTTCCGACTACCGGTACTCGTACCCTTCCAGTTACTACATGCCCGTCATGAGAACTCACTTTGATGTGATTTGAAAAATACAAAAATCATGGGTATCGTGAGGTGTGTGCTCTCATGGATATGATATGTTATGAGGGTATGATTCATGATGAGCATTGCATAATAACATGTATTTGTGAGCATGCTTGCATAACATTGAGTGTGAAAATAAACATAAAGCATATAAACATCATGAATTTTGTATGTAACGCATAAACAATTTAAAATTTAATCAACTATAGTATAGGCTCTAAGGGTCTAATAACCTATCATATATCCCTATAGTCACAAGCTCTGATACCAATCTGTCACACCCCGACCCGCAGCGGAATAAAAGTCGGGGCATAATTGGGTTATCACCAAAGCTCATGATGTTTACTAAGATGTTTCATATTTATTAACTTCAAATTACAAACTTAAATATCCAAAACAAAATTCATACAATTACAAGAAAATGAAACTACATAATTATTCCAAAGCATAAACTTGTTTATACTTCTAGGCCTTCCTAAGTGTTTCCTGTATCAGCTGGATCACCTGTATCATGTGTAAAACGAGGGAGATTTTGGGTCAACAAAAGTTGGCGAGTGAACCTTGATAAAACATTTTTACTAATTTCTTGTTTTATTTAATAAAGAAAATTCGTGCAATAATCACATGTGAGCAAACATATATAGATAAACAATCACAAACCACTTTGGATGAGTATATGACATGAATGATGATGTATGTGAGATCAAGGCTCAATCAAACGGAGCCGATCTAATGAGGCTCCTTATGCTCAACCCTTATCCCACGGGGAACTGATGGGCCTAATGAAATGCGTGTACTGAAAATGATAAATCCAATCTACATATAATTCACACAACAATTGATACACATTTGATCACGGATATGATGTATGCACAAGTGTTTAAATAAAATAAAAGAATTGTACGACACATGATACACCCCAAAACATGATTAAAACGGGGAATTGGTAGAGATTCACTCACAGTGGGTGCGTTCTTTGACGACGATGAATGCGCACGAATTTATGATTCAACCGACGAGGGAAAAACTAACCTAAATAATAACGAAATGATTCGATAAATAAGTAAATTTTATTTGAGATTAATATTTTTAATTAGGGCTCTTTAGTGGGATTTTTAGATTTATTTTTGTGAGTTTAATGAAATTTTCTAACTTTAAAATCTTATTTTTAAGTATTTTTAAATAATTTTTCAATTAAATAATTAAATAAAAATAATAAAAAAATGGGTTGACTTTCTGACAGTTAACCGGGTCTGACCGGTCAGACTGTGTTTATTCTATGCGGCGCGCGGGATCGAACTGAGCTACGTGTCTAACTCGAAATATTCTCTGTTTTAATTATATATATATACTAATTCACTTTAACCTTATTTAGTTTTTATTAAAAATGATTTAATATGGCCGAACCGGTTGCAGAGACCCGGAGTCGAACTCGGAACCTCCGGTTCGAGTGCGCACAGCCCAACCAGTTGGGCTGTGTGTCTAATCAGCTTAACTACTGGATTATATTCCTCTTATATACATTTTATGGATTGATCTGAATAGGTTTTAAAAACGTTGGTTTTATTTCAGAAAGTCGGTAACATGTGCGATTCGAACTCGGGACGTGTGTATTGTTTGGACACAGTCCACCGCTGGACTGTGTGTCTAACCCGGTTAAATATCCGTTTTTAATTATACTAATACATATTTTCATCTTCATCTTCTTCACTTAAAAATACAGAATAGTGAAATCCGACTGTTCTGTTTAATCGACCACAACTTAAACTTGATTGAAATGGAAAGAAGATTAAGTGATATGGTATACCAAAACAGCGAGTTTGCTTCAGATTTCCGGCAAGATTTCGTCGGCTCTGATTTGCGATTTCCGGCTGAGTGAACTGTTTAACAGTTTCGATTATTGTGTTGAGCAATTAGATTACTAATCAAGAGATAGCAAGAAAGGTTTAGATGATTGTACCGATTAGGAGTAAGGCTTCGGTTCTCCAGTGATATTCCGGCGAGTGCGAGAATTTCCGGCGACGTGTTCTGAGTGGACTAAAGCTTCAGGAAGTGAGCGCGGTTCTGAGCGAAAGGTTTACAGGAGGTTGGAGTGGGTATTTATAAGGAGGAACAGTTGATTTGGGTTTGAATTAAGGTCAACAATCGCGATTAACGATTTCCGACGTTTTTGACTAAATTGATTGCCGGCAACGGTTATAACTGATGTCGAAATCAGTTTATCCGTTTCAGTCAAAGGAAAAACAGCCAAAATCACGGAGTTTAGGTTTTTCCGGTGATTGCGAGTCCTGGGCGTGCTGATTTGCAGATTTGACTTTTCGGTTTTTATTATAAGTATTATTTTTTTCAGTATTTGTCACAAAGAAAGTGTGTGGCGGAGTGGTGTGGTGTGTCTTTGTCTTTGTGGGCGACCCGGGTTCGAAACCCGGCAGCTCCATTTTTTTTTTATTCACATATTATTATTATTTATCAATTATGGTTTTTTTTTAAATTCTAAAATGTTTATTAATTATGTACTATTTAAAATAATCTGAACAATAAATACGCAACGAAATCTTATAACTGAATACTTGATTATTAAACGAAGCGGGTTTGGAAAACTCGTTTTTTGACGAATGTTACAAATCCATTCCTAATACAACATCGAATCCGGCTAGATTTATTGGTAACAAGTTGGCTGTGAACTTATGTCCTAGTAATTCTATTTTTCCTTTCTTAAGGATTTCGCATATGTTGATAGAATTTCCATTTGCAGTTTCCACCGTACAATCTTGGCGAAGTTTAGTTAAAAGTTGATTGAGAAATTGACAGAAAGTATTATTTATAAAACTTTGGTTTGCACCAGAGTCAAATAATACTTTAGCATAAACATCATGAACTAGAAGCGTACTGGTAATCAAATCGGGAATTAACTTGGCTTAATTGGCTGTCAGTATAAAGGCTCTAGCATCCTTCTTGGGTCATTCAGTTGTCTTTGCTTTGTTGTTTGGTGCTGTGACTAGTTTTGGGCAGTTTGGTCCAATATGGCCTGCCTAACCGTAGTTGAAGCATATTTTAGCGTTAATTTTACATTTACACTCTTCTTCCTTATGCCCAGTATCTTGTAGAAATTGCAATATACCGTACATTTTCCTAAATGTTTCCTTTTACAGAACTTACAGGAAGGTGAAGAAGATGAGCCTGCTCCTTTCTTTTGGTAAGAATTACCAGAACGTAGTTCCTGGGTAGTCCTTTGGGCTAAATCCTTTTTCTTGTTTTCTTCTCGTGTTCGTATAGTCCATTTATCAGAGTATTAGCAAGTTCGACTGCTTGTTCAATTGTATGTGGTCTAGCCACTTTGACCATCTCTCTTATTTCACTGACTAATCCCCAGATATAACGAGAGATTAGTACCGATCCTGGTGAAGCCAGTGTAAGTACTATTCTTATATTCAATGAATTTGGTAGTAAATTCACGACAATTCACTCCAATCATCTTATAGTTTAGGAATTTATTAGCCATTTGTTCCTTTTCGTGAGGAGTATAAAATTTTCTTTCGATCTTTCCCTTAAATTCATTCTATTCCATGACATAACCCATGTCACTATCTTTTTATTGAAGAATGGTATTCCACCATTCTAATGCATCATCTTTAAAAAGTTACAAGCATACATTATTTTATCTTCTTCAGGATACTTACTAATTTTTAAAACTGCTTTAGTCTTTTCTAGCTAACGCAAAGCGGCAATGGTTCCTTCATTACCAGAAAATTTAATTGGTTTACAAGACAAGAATTCTTTATA
This sequence comes from Scalesia atractyloides, assembly GCA_947069175.1. Taxonomy (NCBI): domain Eukaryota; kingdom Viridiplantae; phylum Streptophyta; class Magnoliopsida; order Asterales; family Asteraceae; genus Scalesia; species Scalesia atractyloides. The sequence goes on from CAMTDV010000015.1 coordinate 36,975,191, forward strand.
AGAACAACCACAAGCGATGGTCTTCTTTCGTTTGGGAAATGGAGCGTTGACAAGGATGGCATTGTCTCCATTGACATTGTGACAAGGTTCAGTGTGATGAGTACGCTTACTGCCTATATTAGTATTACTGTTTATAGGCATAGGATTTTTAATAGCTTCAATGATTAGAGGTAGGCATCGGCTATTCCTTAGGCTACTATACTTTCTATAGCACTTTTATCCATGTGGTTTTCGTTATTGTTACTAGCGTGAATTTCTTGATTTACTTTATTAGACATCTGAATTGCAAACATTACCAGATATTAATATCACAGAATAATCAAAACCTACAAATATTCAACACATTTGATCAAAATCGTCGATCATTGCGACATTTTACTCTTTATATATATATATATATATATATATATATATATATATATTGCATCAATACTAAATACAACTATAAATATACATGTCGGTATTTTAGTTTATATTATGCATTGATATATATATATATATATAATATTATTATATTAGGTTTATTATCTTCAAAAATGAAAATCCCTCTCGTCGTACTTCAAGATGGGATTTTCCCTAATAGTATGGATCATGTTTCCTTCATCTATGAGTTCTTCGCCGTAATGACGAAGTTCTGCAACGTTTTCCAGGTTCATCGGCGGAAACACCGCATGTATTGGTTTGTTGTACAATGGAGGGACCAACGTAGGTTCTGATTCGATAGGTGGGTAATAGGGATCATTTATCAAATTTTGGAATGCCCAATCGTTTGTCCACCATTGCTCCATAGCATCAGGGGCTGGCACTGGTATCTTGGGAATTTCCTCTGGGTTAAATGCTGGTATTGGTTTTGGGTTCATTTGGATAGGTTTTGGGTAAAGTGGTATTGGTCCAAATGGGTGCTCTGGGTAAACTGGTAGCAATTGTGGTTTAGTGTCTGCTAACAGGTTCATGTTTATCTCATTTTCTGCGGGTTGAAAAAGGTCACAGTTTGCTAGCCTTCGCTCAAATTCTTCCCACAATGGTTTAGTAACTGGTATTTGGGTTTGTCCTTCTGCTAATGTTATAGTGGCTTCCTGATTTTTCTTTTTCCTGCTTTTCTCTTTTTTCCTTTATTAAAACCAACCCATTTTGTTGGGTGGAAAGGTTTCAGTTGGTTTAGCTTGAAAAATGAAGGGTCCTGCCACATCTGCTTCATACCCTGATACAACTCCGGATGGTCCTTCATCCATCTCCGAATCGGACATATGTTGGAAAGTACTTGACGCACTTTTGTCACTCATATTGTGAACTCAGAAATTCTCAAAATAATAAAAATCATATTATGTATATGGAAATTTAGTTTCACATATATAACAAAAGTTATTTTATATAGAGTCCTAACATTAGTGTTTAAGTTGAGGTATCAAAAGAACACCTAAATAGCTTAAATCAGTGGCTCTGATACCACCTTTTGTCACGGCCGCAGACCACACCCTAGGCGGGAACCTTGAGCCAATTACAGGTGGTATCTGTGTTTATTAAATTAGCAGCGAAATTTATCATCATGATTGTAGTTAGGAAATATTTCAGAGTTTGTAAAACACCAAATTTTAATATTAAACAAATGGGATAAAACCCATATTCCATTAAATGTTATTGTATGGATAAACCCTAATTGACAAATCATAGGTTTCTTCTTTTAATCATAGCCACTTTATTTAGGCCTTCAGTGCTCCATAGCATGCTTCTATTACTTTCATAGTAAGTTACTTGAAACGCATTTGAAAACATTTTTGTCAGCGAAAAATACTAGTGAGTTCATTCAATTTTTAAAAAAATATACATTGTTATAATATACAGTATCATGGTTGATTACATTGTTTTTGTCTATAAAAACTCAATCAGTATTTGTCACTAGGTGGCAGTTCCGATGTGACAATGGTCATATCACTCATTGGCTAACTTTCGTCCAATAGTGAAGATTATTAAGTAGGGTATACAAAACCCCACATACCGGCAGTAATTGCAGAATACAAAAACATAATCACTGTAAGTATAACTGAAAAATATTTAGGGTTTTACAAAAGCATTTGATAAAAAGAAAGAATGACTCACATAGTATTTTTGGGGTTTTTAACTTAAAGCTTCCTGGTGCTAATCCTGAGTTCCTAATAAAGATACAATGCAACACGTGTAAGTGCAACAACCCAACTCAAACTTTAACGATACATCACGAGATCAAAACCCCAACGTAGTTAACTAAGTATAGGCTTATTCAAGCAGCACTTTGGCATCCGTTGCTGGGTTTTGGATCAATTGTACAGGGTATCGAATCAGTGATCAGGGTTAAAACACTTAAAACGGGGCAAAATATTTGGTTTGAGGGGGTTTGGTAATTGAACAGAGCTTTGAGGAGAGAAACGATCGATTTTTGAGATCAAAATGAGCTACTAAAACTCGTCCCACGCTGCTCTTTATATACCCATCTTGGGTTCCCCCGCGCGTCGACCAGGGAATGGGGGACTCCCTCGCGTCGCTCGACGGGTCCTAGCTAGGGCTAGGTCAGCCTCGTCGATGGCATAGCTCTGCCACTTGTTGCGAAACGGTGCCACCTGTCTTGCTACTCTCTCGTGCGTTGCGAGAAAGGTAGTGTTTCTGGCATGTGGCGCCTGGGACACCCATATCAGTTTTCTTCATTTTTCGTGCTGGTTTGCATCGTACAAGTCTGGGGTTGTGATCAGGGGTCCTTATAAGGTGTTTAGGGAATTGTTACATATGACCATTAGGTATAACCTTAGGGGATTATTCCCTATAATACTATGGTTATATTATTTGGCTTGGTTAGATCCTAAGATTGATCAAACGGGTTGGACTCAAAAGTCAAAGTATAAGTCAAACTACTTATCTTTCGACTAGGAATGGAACACTAAACTAGAAATGATGAGTTAGACAGGCTAAAACATTCTAATAATGTTTTATAAACTGATATGATGTCAAAACCTTAGGTTTTAACATTTGAAAACTTTGTTGTCGTAAAATGCATATTTATAATTTTTTAGTTTATTTCGTAAAAGTATGACTCGTCATTTTACCTACTATACATGATGATCAGAGGGTGTAATCGAAAGGGATTAACACCTTCATTATTTTGATCACGTAGCACAGTTCATTTTGAACTCTGCTTTACCGAAACGGACAGAACCAAAAGTCAAAGCAAATGTAAATTTGGTTGAATTTTGGCTCATAACTAGCCAAATATAGGAAGTAGACTAGGAGAAACACTTAATTGTGTTTGAATGGACGATTAGAACTTAGAAAGGAGGCTTCAAGTGCAGAAGCAAGCTCCAAAGAAGTTAAGAGAAGAAAATGTGAAGGTGTGAAGAAAAATGGATGAACAAGGAGCTATTTATAGTGATCTTGAATGCATAAGAGGTTACCAAGTCTCTTAGGGAGTTGATTAGTGTCGTAACATGTGTCAGTGTAAGAGGTTGCCAAGTCTCTTAGGGAGTTTATTAGTCTCTTAACTTGTGTCAATACCGCGTTTAAGGTGGCAAGGAAGGTGCTAGATGGCATAAGAAGAAGACAGGTGGCAATACTTGGAGCCCAAACAAAACTGCTACATATGGCACCCCTTATTGGCCGTGGCTCCGTAAGGCACTCTGGCGTGCAAAATTTTATTTTTTGATAGTTTTGGCCCCTTGACTTGTATTATCAGCCTTTTGACATTTTTAAACCCTCTAACCTTTTACTTAAGATATATGAAGGGTATTTAGGGTATGGTAACTTATATCTTTGTCTCGGAGTGTTCGTTACGCTAAAATTATTATCAAATATCGTTAAAAAAATATTTATGGAATAAATATAAAAGTTTTTGAAAGCTTGAAATTTTCGTGGGGGATACAATAACATAAATTTCATATGATCAAATTGGTCACTAGACTCAGTCGTAACTCATAAATATTTAAGTGTAGATATGGATCAAGATGAATAATAGAGATAGGGTAGATCTGAGCACTTTAGATATGAAACGCCAAAAGCACGACATCGGTGATGCACGAAAGTGTTGGTGGTCAGCTAGAAGCACACATGATGATAGGGATGCTGTCGACTGAAGATGGAAGCCAACGAATTAGTGTGTTTGGTGGAGGCGTCTAACATCTAGCACATTTATATCAAATTATAACATGACACGTGTCCAAACTCTATGTGTTTCTTTCGATTGTGGAAGGAGAGGTACCAAATATGTTAAAATGGGGAAAGAAACAAAGTCCAAGTACTGGAATGGAAAAAATCCCAAAATTCTCTTTCTGGATGTCCCTTATGGATTCTAAGGGGTTTAAACAATGTAAGGCGGTGGAATACCCCTTACGGACTGTAAGGCACCTATTATGGTCCGTAAGAGGTGTAGAGATAGTAGAATGGCAACTGGCACTTCTTTGCTTCCTTGCTGCCACCAAATTAGCGGTTTTGCCACCAAATCTTCTCTTGAAGACAAGTGTTGTCAATTCAAAGTTCGAATAGAACTTTCCTACGTGATTGTAATAATGAAGATATGAATCCCCTGCGATCATATCCTTCGACAGTCACGTTAAGTAGGCGAAATGATGAGTCAAACATGCCAAACTCGTCATACTTAGTTTAATACTCGTTCTTATAGCGAAAGTCAAGCAGTTTAACGTCTACTTTAACTTTTGATTATGACCCATTTGGTCCACATTAGAACCCAAGCAAGGCCTGTTTTGTGACCATAATATTATAGGGAATACTCTCTGAGGTTATACCTTATGGTCACACCGTTTGAAATGTAAATCAACAGTCAAGTATAAAACTTTTTCAAATGTCAAAAACTGCCCCCATGACATAGAAATAGTTTTAAAACCTACAAGGCACACAATCTCACCTCGAGACTTATTATATGATGTTTTGAAATATATTTTGACATAACGGACTCGTCGTAGACCCATTTGACCATGTAATGTCGTGTTTACGCATATGACTAGTTTAATATATATATAATATATAAACTAGTCCAATTGGGTTTAAACCTTTCAAAATCACTCCAAATCAGAATAATCGCTTAAATAACCCATATCCAACGAGGCTTCGCACTCGAAAAGGTATAAACCACATTCTAACCGGTCAACGCTTAATCAAGCAAAATTGAATAAATTCTAAGTAACAGGTCAAGTAATATAACTTATCAAATGACTAGTGAACATTCTAATAGCTATATAAATCTATTTTATTCTAGACTATAGAGACTTCAAGATAATCATGCCTATGATATATAACTTGAATCACAACTTTGCTTCAAAAACTTATTTAACAGTTTAATTGCTAGCAAAGGTATTTACTCTTAGCCTATTTTTGTTTGAAAACTTGGGATATAGCTTTAGCCATCTTGGAGCGGGTATCATACAAATTAGCCAATGCTTTCATAAATATAAGAATCCGACTTAATCCGTATTGCTTGAATAACATTAAACATTGGGGTAATGGTACCATGTCCGGACGCACTGACTCATCAATGGCCATATAAAATATGCGTAGGGTAGTCCACATACACCAGAAAGACTTTATTTTAAAGATGGTGTGTACCATGATCACATACCGGCATAGATTTCTGGTACCTAGGTGTATTGACAAGCATGTAAAACCAGAGACAAGAACTCTATCTCAAGAAATACTAAATGATTACCTACGGGTTATCATAATAGATATATCAAATTATTTATGAAAATGATTTTGTAAATGATTCGGTTAGTGAAAACTAATGTCTTTTTAAAAAGATTAAACCACAAGTAACGAATCCGAAATATAGGCTATGTTAGGATCGGAGTTTGAATTACTTGTAGTTTTTGTTTCAAAAATGGAAAATGATTGAATTAAAAGAGATTTGCAGCGGAATAAGATGGAAAACTTTTACTACAAGCAATGGTCGTTTGTTTTCATCATCATCATGCTTTCAAGTTGATTAATTTGCATGTGATTCATAAACTCCCCCTCAGCCTTTGCAATTACAGTTTGGTAATTAGAAATTGCAGAGAAGATGATATGTGAAAGTTGATCTTTTAATAGACAAGTTTAAGTTGTTACAGAAGTTACCTATTTATACTAACTCTCTACCACTGAGCATCTTTGATGACGTCAGGGTTGATAGTGACAGGAAACCAATTATAACTAACTGAAAACACTGCTAATACTAACTATCAGTGCTTAGCACTGTTATATTGATTTACTAAACTAATGACTAAACTCTAATCTCTATCCTCTGACCCTTGGAACTCTGGCAGACCTTTGAACCTTTGTGAAGGCAGATGATAGGATGAGCAGTCTTTAGGGAAAGCAGTGTATGTACATGTCATCAACATCCTTCTCCAGCTCTAAACATAGTAGTTCTTGGAAGTCTTCTACTGTAAGCTCATAAGCAGCTTCCATGGATAGTTTAGTGGCTGCACCATCAGACTTGAGGAGTGTCAATTCATGGGTGTCTTTGTCGACCTTCCATTTTAGAATTTTGGGTCTGATGGTTTTCTTGAAGGAGCTTTTATTGTTGAGGTTTGAGCAGGAGCTTTTTGTGATAGATCTTTGGCTAGCTTGGCACTTCTATCATGTGTTGGATAATCAATCATGTTCTGAATCCCTTCTTTGATAAATGTATCCTCAAACTCTTTGTCAGTCTTTTCAGACATCTCTCCTTGCTTTTTCCTGTGTAGCAGGGCAAGTGTAGAATGGGCAGATATTGAGCTGGACTTTTTGGAGAGTTCAGCTCTGAGGATAGCATCTTCTTTTGAATAAACAGGCTTAAGAGGCATGGATGGATCCTTTTTCCTTCTTTCTTCCAATCTTTTGTAGGTGTCTATCACCCTCACCTCTCCCCATCACATCACTTGCTTTTTGGAACCATAATGATTCTGAATCAGTTCTTGCTTCATTCTTTTCAACTTCAAGGCACTTTCAGTCATATCTTTCTTGTATAAATCCCAGTTGGGAGGAGTTGGCTTTTTGAGAGGGTCTTTCAACATTTCTTGCATTCTGTTGATTTCTTCTCTTAGCTCATCTATGCTCCAATCCCTGAACTATGCCCTTGTTGCCTTATACATCTTCTTTTCCATAATATACTCAATGAGTTCACTTTTGAGCAGCTTATTTTCCCTTACCGATAACTGGTTGCTCAGATCTTTGACAAAGTTTTGTAAAATGGTGACTTTACTCAGTTGAAAGGACATGACAATCTGTATTTCTCTATAATTTTTACCAGCTGATTCGCTTTTGGCAATATCCTCTGCTTGCTTCCGTTTCAATTCCAGGTAATCATCAACATTTGAAGGTCTTAGATAGCCATCAAGGGATAGGATTGTTCTTTTGTCAGGGTCATCCTCTGAAAAGAAACTTAGGTTCTCTTCCCTGGCTGCTGGTAAATCAAAAAGATACAACTTTGATGCATGAGTGACTTTAAGAGTTGAAGATGTTGTAAGCACTGATGTGGAGGTCACTGGTGTTGATGATATTGGAAGAGGTGCAGAGATCTCATCATCATTGATCACTTTTGTGATTTTTCTCCTTTTGAACCTTAGAGTGGGTGATGGTGGTTGTGGGATATTTGGTTGTGTGGATAATGGATGGGTTGATGTAGGAAATGTGATCATGGTAGTGGATAGAGTTGCATCTGTTGCAACCTCTGCTGTATCAACAGATGTTGACACAACAATTGCTGTAACATCTACTTGTGTGGATGTGGGTTGTGGTTTTGAAGTTGTGATAGGTTTTTGAGAGGCAGAGGTTTTGATGGTTGGATTGGTTTCAGGCTTAGTTTTAGGAGGTGTGGATGTTGGTTGCCTGGCTTTTCTAGCAGGTGTTCTTTTTGATGAAGTACCAACCTATCCTTTTTCTTTTTGCTAATCAATCTTTTTCTCAACCAACACTCTGCTCTCCTCAATCACTGTCTTCTTGTGACTGGCCCTTGCCTTGGTCACAATTTCATCAGTTAAATCAATCTTCTTTGAACCATCAGGCCTTGGAATATTTATGGTAGTTCTGGCCTTATCATCATCTACTGTTAACTTCTTTGGACCCAAAGGTTTCTCCCCCTTTTTGGCTTCATCTGTTGAAACAAAAATAACCGTTGGAGGTGCATGGCCAGTGGTTGTGAGTAGATGTGCTTTGATGGCTTTAGTGTCTGCTGCAGTGTCTTGATACCTTGATTCAAACATGTCCTAACATCATTCATCTGATGCTTGTGTTGTAGATCCAAGTAATGTTGTTGATGTTGAAACAGAGGGTTAAGAGCTTCTTTGAGATCAACAGTGGATAGAGCAGAAAGGTTGGCTTTTGGTAGCTATCATCTGCTTCAGTAAACTTTTGATTTCATCAACAGCACTTTCTATCATTGTCACTCTCTCCGTCAAATCCTGATATTTTAGCTCATCACCTAATTTAATAGATTCATCTGAACTCCTACCAGTGGTGGTAGTTATATCTATGTCATCATGAGCAGTGGTTTTAGGAACAGCTTCAAACATAGATGGCCTTTTATCTTGGTACTGGGGACTTCCCACAACAGAGGTAACAGTTGTTGCCTCAACAGTGGTTGCCTTCAACCAAGTCTTATTAATGAAACCACTGTCCAACTGAGAACTTGGGAGTTCAACAATTGTAGTGGCTGCTTGTATTAAACTATCACCAAGGGTTACATGTAACCCAAGGGATGTAGTGTGACATCCTGGCTTTTCAGGTATCTTAAACGCGCTACTTTATTGTTATTCATTCATATGCTGATTTAATTCGGAGAATTAAATTACGCACTCGCAATAACTACGCTAACGTTAGTATTTAGAGAATACACAATGTTTGGAAATTCTAACGGGTTGTATCTGAATTACGTGCTATGTGTTATTAGACGTTTGTGAATCTATTGCGTCTCACTCCAAATACGTGATTTAATATTTTATAAACTCCGTGTCGTGAATAATATTTTAGTAACTTCTATTTATAAACCGAACCAAGCCTGTGAAATGTTTCGACTTCGCGACCAAGCAAACCCAACCCGCCACCCACACCCCCTTGCGGCCCACACTTCCTTGCGGCCCATCCTTGCGGCCCAAGGAACTAACCCAAACCGCCCCCTATCGCGACCCCCTTTTAATTACGTACACATGCATATTGTGGGAAACCTTCAAAAAAAAAGAAAACCCTAACACTCTAGTGAAGTCGACGGCAGCCCCCCCTCTCTCAGTCGCGCAAACTCTACACCCCTCGGATCGATTCCAAGCTTGTCCCGGTTTGCTAATTGTCATTGTTTCAAGGTTAGGGTTTAATTGTATTGCGATTCACACTAGGTTTTGTGTAATTTTGATCATGATTATGTGTTTGTATGATATTGTTATGAAAAAATGTTGTGGTGTATGATTAGTTCGGATGAATATGCGAATCTTTGCGGTTGTGATGATATGTTTGAATATTAAAATCGTTAGGCTGCGTTTTATCGATAAAGATCATGATATATACTTAGGGTTTGCATGAATATTGATATACTAGATGATATTTGACAAGTTAACCTGTTGTTAATCAATACAACTAAGCGTCATGGCCGTTTACACATGTTCTAATGCGATAAAGTAGAAAACAGTAAGCTGATTGACATTTACAGCCAACTTCAGTTGGCTGTAAGCTGATCATTATATATCGAAAAGTGGATTTTCTGAACCCTAAAACGTGTATTTTTGAAAAACTCTTCAAATGGCGCTAGATTCATATTTTTCTGAGGTCGTTTGCTATTTATAAATGGTCATTTAGTGCAGCAGCTGAAGCTGCGTAAATTCTGCAGAATTTGCAGGTTGTTTATCGAGTCGAATCCCATAGTCTGTATGTGGTTAGGTCACGAAATTTGTACCGTCACTGGAGACGGGAATTTTCGAAAATCTCCCACTGGAATTTTGTTAATTAGATGAATGATGATTTTTAAATAATTTTTCTCGTGGACTGTAGTCAGAAAGCGACGTATCTGACTGCAGCCTAGTATATAAATGTTTATAAATAATTGGTAAAGGTTTAGGATTTGAAAGTTTTACACAAAATTCTACATTCTAATTGACACCTCGTATAAGAAAATTGGAATTTTTGGAACGTTGGAACTATTTTATAAAAATCCTTGAAAACAGCCCAGTTATGAGCGTAAAAGCTGAAACATGATAACTTGCGTTTGTGTGTACCTAAGTGTTGTATGAGTTATCCTGTGTTTATGACAGGTTGGTTTGATCGTTATTTTGCATGGTGATACTTTTCATGCATGATTATGGTTTCGAATTGGTTATTACGTGTGCCGTACTATGTGTTAGTTATGCGTAGGGTTTTGTGTCAGTGTGTTCACACACTAACTTTAAATCGGTTGACATGTTAGGATGCGATTAGCGGTTCCATCAATTGCTTTTTTGCGTTTATTCTCACCGAGCAATTTAAGGAAGTTCACGGCCCCTATTTTATCCGGTTTTGAACAACAGGGGGAGAAACATGTATACGCTCTACAACTCTATCTTTTATGTTATGCGAAATTAACGTCGTTAACTGTTCGGTAACTAAGTTAATGTTAATGTATGTTATGGTCACTAAATAGCCTTATCACGGAAGTCCACAACAAACTCTCGGATCGTTAGCATTGGGTTAGATAGCGAGGAAATTATAGTAGTACTACTTGGCCCGACAAGCCCCACCCGAGCTAGTCGCGCTAGCCGACCGGGAATGGTCAACGGGTGATTAATTTGGCCTAACTTTCGCCATGGTCAGTGATAGACCTGGCAACACAGAGGCAACAACAGTCAGCTTCGATCGCGAACTCTTATGTGACGTAACTTTAGGCTCGCTACCTACATGTTAACATTGAACTTATTTATGAACCAACATTATTATTCCAGGTTAGGAATAATGGAACTATGTCGTTATCCCGGGTTAGGGATAACGGAGAAAAACAATCTTTTAAACCGAGCTTGTGACGATGTTGAAACGAAATGAATACTTTATTTGGCAACGTTGGATGGGTCATATTCTCACCCAACAGAACACCGATGCTGGAGATCCGTTGTATTTGGACCTCATATACCCATGATTCAAAGTACAGAGGATCCCAACACCCAGGTCCCTAAGAAACTCGAAAATTACTCTGAACAAGATTTCCTTAAAATAGAATTGGATGCTAAGGCCTTTAGCATCGTTGCTTCGGCTTTGCCCAATGAGATTTATGCGGGATTACTTCATTGTAATAGTGCTAAAGAGTTATGGGATGTTTTTAAAGAGCAATTTGGTGGTACTGAAGAGGTGATAGAGAATAATAGAGAGGTTTTAAATCAACAGTATGAGACGTTTTGCCACATTAAGGGTGAGTCATTAACCCAACAGTTCGAACGATATAGCTGTCACATCAATGAGCTCAAATTGGTAAATGTGGAATTTCCAAATTCGACTGTCAATAGTCGTTTCTTGGATCTTTACCTGAGAAATGGGAGACTGTAGCTTATGTCACTAGAATAGCTGTTGGTTACAAGGAAATGACCTTGACACAACTTCGTGGACGACTCCTCACTTATGAGAGAGAGTTGAACCAGAAAAAGAAGTTGCAAGAGTTAGGGAAAATGACTGATGACTATAAATTGGAAACAATGCTTTATATAGTCATGAGGAAGGGTCTAGTTGTGGAAAGGATCAGAGTTATGATCATTATATTGACATAACATCTGGAAACAACTTCAACTCTGATCCCAGTACACCCAATTTTGTTTTTGCTACAAATTGTGAAAGCCAGACCTCGGTCAATTTGTCCTTTGAAATGAATGACTTACAACATTTTGAACCCACTGACCTTGAAGAAATGTACATTTTGCATCAGCTGTCACTCTTAAGTGTTAGAGCAAGCAAATTCTACAAAAGAACTGGTAGAAGATTTCCAGGATTGCATGGGAGGTTGAAAGTGGGGTTGGATAAGTCTAAAATTAAATGCTACAAATGTAACAAGATGGGTCACTTTGCCAGAGAATGCTGATCACAATCTGCAGGACCAATTGTAAAACATTCTTGCAACAGACCTCAAAGCACTGCCCAGTATTCCCAATATAACCCTGCACCTCAAATACAAAACACTGCACATTGTGCACATCCTGTTGCTACAATTCCTGTCCATTATGTCCAAACACCTGCACCACAGATTCAATATGTCCACGCACCACCTCAAGTACATGTGCAGCAAATGCCACAAGTTACTCCACCTACTCAAACCACTGCTACACCAGCAGAGTGTCACACCCCAACCGATGGCGGAAACATCGGAGTGAGACGTAAACGAGATTGCAAGGGACTTCATAACGCTATTAACGACAATATTTAAACAAAACCCATATTTCATTCATTCAACGATAACATTGTCAAATTACATCATTAAGTCAATTACAACAATTTGGAAATTCAAAGACGAGTACAACGTACGCATAACAACAAAATAATACAACATTTTAGCCTAACGTCTAAATGTGTATCTAGAGCATCATCACTACTCCAATTTCATGGCAAAATCTTCATCAACCTGTAACATGTTATAAATACGAGTTCAATGCAAAAGCAAAGGCGAGTACACAAGTTTGATGATATGTAGCATAAGTATAAAAGTGTAACTCGAATCCACATGGTAATTGTAAGAAAAGTTCATACTAATCATGCAATACTAGATCAAACCCCAAGTTTCCACAAAAGTTTTAACGAGATCGAGCTTCCCTTGCCACAAAAGCGACAAGACTAAAATGAGAATGAGAATCTTAAAATAACCCCGACGGGTGGTGTGCTACTCCTATAGCGCTATATATGATAAGTTGGGCTAGCTAAGTTAATGATCAAGCATGTATCTAGGCATATCAAGTATTCATGTATAAAGATTGAGCATGTAAAGCATGAGTTTGTGATATGTGTATTTTGATAGGTAAACATGTTACAACCCAAAAGTGGTTTAAAGCGGTAATGGGTCGAGTGTACTCACGGTTTTTGCTAAGTGTTCCACTTAAGTAATCCCGGGAGCTTTGTTGTTTTGTTTAGAGAATGGCACCTTGTCCTTCTTCAAGAAGAACTTAGGCATTAGTTATGAGTGTAACGGTAGATTTGGATTATTCGAGCGAGATTACGGAAATGGAATAAAGTATTATGTATAAAAATATTCACTAAAACGTAGCACTTGTTCTTGACACTATGATAACCCGAAAAGGGGTTTATATGGTTTCATAGGTTCGAGACCTATTAGAATCGTGACAAGGAACTATGCACTTTAGTGATGAACTTAATAACTAGATAGATGATTATTTAGTCATTATCAAGGTTTCGGTTTTAGGATTATATTATAGTCCAATATAAATACATAATATTAAGATCATGTAGGAGGTGGAAGGATGAACCATCCACTTTGGTACCTCTACGTATTCATGTAAGTCAAGCATGGAGGTAGGATGATGAACATCCATTTAACCTCGTTATATGATTCACCACTACACAAGTTGTCATATAAAACAAGGAGGGTCATGAATGAGAACAATACAAGAATGAAATGACAAGAATTGTAAGCATGTCACCATAATACCAAGTAGCCAAGTGAATACAACCCGGAGAGCGCACGAGGACACATGTCAACGGCTTGGAAGGGTTGTGACACTTTAGGACTAGCAAACTACTTGAGATGATGTTGAAAATCATCAAGTGATGTGTGGTCTCAATGTTTAATATAGCCAAAGCTAACCTTGGTAGGCACACTTGAACAAGTCTAAGAACTTGCATCACTTGTGAGCTAAATTCTCTAAGAAAACATAATTATTGTGAGGTTTAAACCTCTTATTTGAATGTCTCAACCTTGTTTTTAAGCCTAACCAACAACAAGAAGTGTTGTAAGCATTCAGACATAGGTTTGAGATGAGTTTGACTCAAGTTTGATGAACATAAACAAAGTCTGAAAGAGTTTGAAAACAAACATAAAGTTTTGGACAATTTAAGGGCATTTCCAGGTCGGATTCTCCATGGAGAACCCTTGGATTCAACCCTAATGATTATCCAAGTAATATGGAAGAAGAATCAAGCAAAAAGACCAAGTTTTGAGCAAGTTATGCTCACTATGGTGAAGGTGATACAATATGCCCGAATTTCTGATTTGCAACGGTTCCTGAGATGATTGAGAGTGATTAGAGAAAGTTGTGAAAGTGTTTTAGGTGTGGTTGAACTTGGTTTATATAGAGGAGAGGTTAGGAGGTGGTTTGGGGTGTTAAATGGGTTTAGGGGGCCATTGAGTGAGCTCAAAATGTGTGGATGCATGCATATGCCACGAGTTTGAAACCTGTTTTCCCGCCCAGCATACCTTACAGACCGGGTGCGGGACAAAATATTGCATTTTGTTGTTTTGGTGTTAGGTTACGGGTTTGGACCATTTTTAAGGATATTTTATGACATTTCAAAGTGTAATAAGGTACCATAAGCATAGGTAATGTGTTATAATGTATGTGTATGCATTAAGTGATCGAGATCAAGTGTAGGTATCATGTATAAAGTATGTATCATGTTTAAACGTCGCGTATTATCAAGTATGTCACGTATTCGAGTGTGTGTATTATGTATAAGTATTGTATGAACAAGTATAACAAGTATAGGGTAAAATGTATATTTCCATCTCGATTACAACGTTTACAACGAAAAGAAGATTACGAATAGAATGATTTCCAAAAATAGAATTACACCATGAACTTATGGAAAACGCAAGGCGTTATAGTCTCCCCTCCTTTAGGAAATTTCATCCCGAAATTTAGGGAGATGCAACGAAGAGGTGCGGATACTTAGTCTTCATATCACTCTCGAGTTCCCACGTAAACTCGGCACCACGTTTCTCTTCCCAACGGACTTTTACGATAGGGATGCGACTGCGTCGTAGCTGCTTGACTCCTCAATCCATGATTTCGACCGATTTTTCCACAAAATGCAATGTCTCATTGATTTGAAGATCTTCGAGCGGAACTGGAAGTCTTCCTTCGGCTTGACATTTCCTGATATTTGAACATGAAACACGGGATGAAAATTGTTGAGCATTTGAGGTAGGTGCAGTCTATATGCTACCTTGCCAATCCTTTCCAAGATTTTGAAAGGACCTACGTAGCGAGGAGCGAGTTTGCCTTTCTTACCGAAACGGGCAACGCCTTTCCAAGGGGATACCTTGAGAAGTACATGGTCACCTATATTAAATTCCAAGGGCTTGCGTGTTTTGTCAGCGTAGCTCTTTTGTCGGCTTCGTGCTTTGAGGAGATTATCACGTATTTGTAAGATCTTGTCCGTTGTCCCTTGTATTAATTCGGGACCGGTAATCTGAACATCGCCAATCTCGTGCCAACAAATAGGCGAACGACACTTGCGACCATACAATGCTTCAAATGGAGCCATTTGAATACTAGCGTGATAACTATTGTTGTACGAGTATTCAACCAAGGGTAAGTGCGAATCCCAATTGCCGCCAAAATCGATTACGCATGACCGAAGCATATCCTCCAAGGTTTGGATAGTACGCTCGGTTTGACCATCAGACTGAGGATGAAAAGCGGTGCTAAGATTTAGCTGAGTGCCAAGGGCGGATTGAAAAGTTTGCCAAAGGCGAGAGGTGAAACGAGCATCACGATACGAGATAATATCAAGAGGAGTACCATGACGGCTAATGATTTCATCCGTGTAGATACGGGCCAATTTTTCGACTTTGTAATCTTCACGAATGGCGAGGAAGTGCGCGGATTTGGTGAGACGATCGATGATAACCCAAATGCTGTCATGACCAGACGAAGTACGAGGCAATTTCTTGATGAAGTCCATGGCTATGCTCTCCCATTTCCAGACACGAATTTCTGGTTGTTCGAGCAAACCAGAGGGACGTTGATGTTCTGCCTTGACTTTAGAACACGTAAGGCATCTGGATACGTAAAGAGCAATATCACGTTTCATTCCAGGCCACCAATAGGATGCACACAAATCGTGGTACATCTTATCAGCTCCAGGATGAACGAAGTATCGGGATTTGTGGGCTTCATTCATCAAAGTAGACTGAAGATTGAGACGACCGGGAATCCAAATACGACTATGGTAGTAAAGAGTACCATCAGGTTTAGCTTCGAGCGGGTTTTCGACTCCACGATTCAATTCACTATCAAGGTTACCCTCGTTAATGACAGTAGATTGTGCTTATCGAATCAACTCGTTGAGTTTTCCCATGATCTGGTAGCAACGAACACTCTTAACATGAGTTTTACGACTAAGTGCATCGGCCACGACATTCGCTTTGCCAGAGTGGTAGCGAATATCACAGTCGTAGTCGTTAAACAATTCTACCCAACGACGTTGATGCATGTTGAGTTCCTTTTGATCAAAGATATGTTGGAGGCTCTTATGGTCGGTGAAGACCGTATACATTGTACCATAAAGGTAGTGTCGCTAAATCTTTAATGCAAAAACAACTGAACCAAGTTCAAGGTCATGAGTAGTATAGTTTTTCTCATGTATTTTGAGTTGTCAC
This sequence comes from Scalesia atractyloides, assembly GCA_947069175.1. Lineage (NCBI taxonomy): Eukaryota > Viridiplantae > Streptophyta > Magnoliopsida > Asterales > Asteraceae > Scalesia > Scalesia atractyloides. Next base: position 36,991,731 of record CAMTDV010000015.1, read on the forward strand.
AACGCGTAAGCGATTACTTTGTCTCGTTGCATGAGTACGCAACCAAGACCCTAGTTAGAGGTATCACAATATATGAGGAAATCATTGTTTCCATCGGGGAGAGTGAGGATAGGAGCATTACAAAGCATGTCCTTAAGCGTATGGAAAGATTCCTCTTGTTCGGGGACCCCAAACAAAAGGTATATCTTTTTGAGTCAACAAAGTCTAAGGAACAGCAATCTTAGAGAAGTTCGAGATGAAACGGCGCTAATACCCAGCTAGGCCAAGAAACGAACGAACTTCAGAGGGCAACTTAGGTGCAATCTAATTCTTCACAGCTTCTATCTTTGCAGGGTCAACATGAATACCAAGTTCATTGATGGTGTGACCTAAGAATTGAACCTCTTTTAGCCAAAATTCACACTTGGAGAATTTGGCATAAAGACGTTCAGTTTGCAATAGCTGAAGAATGAGACGCAAATGTCATCCATGCTCTACTTTCGTCTTGGAGTAGATTAGGATATCGTCGATAAATAAAATGACGAAATGATCGAGAAAAGGCTTACACGCGGTTCATGAGATCCATAAACACTGTAGGTGCGTTGGTCAAACCAAAAGGCATGAGCACGAACTCGTAGTGTCCATAACGTGTGCGGAAAGCGGTTTGGGTACATCTTCCTAGGAAACCCGAAGTTGATGATAGCCAAAACAGAGATCAATCTTTGAAAAGCACTTCCGCCTTGCAATTGATCGAAGAGATCGTCAATACGAGGAAGTGGGTATCGGTTTTTGACCGTACGTTTATTGAGTTCACGATAGTCAATGCACATCCGAAAAGACCCATCTTTCTTCTTGACGAACAACACGGTAGCGCCCCACGGGAAGTACTAGGGTGTATAAAGCCTTTATCAAGAAGCTCTTGAAGTTGGCTTGATATCTCTTGCATTTCCGAGGGTGCTAAACGATAGGGAGCTTTCGCAACAGGAGTTGCGCCAGGGATAAGATCAATACCAAAATCAACAGCTCGAGGAGGCGGAGGACCAGGAAGATCCTCAGGGAAAACAGAAGGAAACTCACAAACGACTGGAACATCACTTATGCTGGGACCTTTGTCTTTCTTTTCCACAACATGGGCGAGAAAGGCAAAGTACTCCTTATGCAAGTACTTGTTCGCTTTGATGCACGACATAAGCTTGAGACCTTTAGAAGGTTTCTCCTCATAGACGTGTAGAGAATCACCTTGAGGAAGAGGGAGGCAAATAAATTTTTCGGAACAAACAACTTCGGCACGAACTCGTATAAGCCAATCCATGCCTACTATGATGTCAAAACTACCCATTAGCATGGGAATGAGGTCAATGGAGAACGAATGATCATTAAGAATCAAAGAGCAACTAGAGAGAATGGAATCAACGTAGATGGTTTTACCATTAGGGACTTCGACAGCGAAAGGATTAGGCATTTTAGATCGTTCGCACTTAAGCAAGGGTTCAAATTCTAACGACACAAAAATCCTATCGGCGCCAGTATCAAATAGAGAAGTAGCATAAATATGGTTCACAAGGAACGTACCAGTGATGACGTCATTTGAGCCTTGAGCTTGAGCGGAGGTAAGCATGAAAGCTCGCCCCTTTGCAGGCTCAGGATGCTGCTGCTGCTGGTCTTGATTCTGCTTATTGAGAAGAGGACAGACATTGGCGAGACGATTGAGATCGCCACATTTGTAACATGCTCACACAAGAGCATTTTGACGTTGGGGTTGAGTCTAGTTAGGGTTAGGGTTAGGGACAGGGGTTGGCGACATTGGCTAGAAAGATGCCCCATCCGGTTACAGTTGGCGCACTTTCGACACGGAGTATTAGGGAAATGGTGGTAGGTGCAACGATCACACCTTGGCCAAGAGCTGGTGTAGCTTCGTTTGGGTGGATCGTTGTTTTGGGTGGAGGAGATGGCATTTAAAGATGTAGGGGCAGGAGGAGTGACAACCGCATTATTTTGAACTGAAGCCTTCCGCTTCTTGTTCTTTAGGTTGTTCTTTTTGGGTTGAGGGGGAGGCGATTCGGTAGCGGTGGTGGTATTGGCGGTGGCTTGGTGCACATGCTTCGTAGGAACCTTATCAAAGGCCCCCTGAAGGATGCAGTTGTGATTAAGCTTGATGGTTATGCTAAAGGCTTCTTCGAGGGTTCTAGGGTTTGCGGCGGCTACGTGATTCATGATCACAGACGAAAGCGAACGAATAAGCTTAGCTATCGCTTTGGGAACTGTATCCACCTGTCCAGGACAGACGATCCTCAATTGTTTAAAGCGAGTGATCAGTCCTTCAGCATCGCTCCCCTGCTGGGTGAGGTTCCAGAATTCGTTTTCGAGCTTCTGGGTCTCGTGGGGAGGAAAAAACTGATCTCTCATGAGTTGCTTGAGCTCTTCCCAAGTGAGAGCGTGGGCTGCTTCGTTGCCACGCTTGTTACGTTCCTTAGTCCACCACTCGTTGGCTCTCTGGCAAAAGACCCCGGTAGCATTGAGAGTTCGAAGGTCATCAGGGCACCCGCCCTGAAGAAAAGTAAGCTCCATCACGTCAAACCATTGATCCTAGCGGTGACACCGTCCATGACAGTGAATTCTACCGGTTTACAAGCCATAAAATGCTTGAATTGGAAGGACGTTTTTGGGTTGTCGGTTTTAGAGTCGGCAGAGGATTTGGGTGTCTCGATATTGATGGTTTGAAGCTGGCTAACGATATCGGGTATGACGCGGGCCATTTGATCGGCCATTTGCTCGGTGACAAGACCGATGAGTTCTTGCTTGGAGATGGAGTCCTCATTGTTGTTGTTGCTGTTGGAACCCTTGTTGGACCTCTTGGATTTCTTGGATGAGTTAGGAGAATTCATCTAGAGGTTCAACATAGAAGAAAAGGGATGAGACTTGATCATAATATGGAAAATAAGTTGTGCATGGATAAGCGAGTGATCAGTCCTTCAGCATCGCTCCCCTGCTAGGTGAGGTTCCAGAATTCGTTTTCGAGCTTCTGGGTCTCGTGGGAGGAAAAACCTGATCTCTCATGAGTTGCTTGAGCTCTTCCCAAGTGAGAGCGTGGGCTGCTTCGTTGCCACGCTTGTTACGTTCCGTAGTCCACCACTCGAGGGCTCTCTGGCAAAAGACCCCGGTAGCATTGAGAGTTCGAAGGTCATTAGGGCACCCGCCCTGAAGAAAAGTAAGCTCCATCACGTCAAACCATTGATCCTAGCGGTGACACCGTCTATGACAGTGAATTCTACCGGTTTACAAGCCATAAAATGCTTGAATTGGAAGGACGTTTTTGGGTTGTCGGTTTTAGAGTCGGCAGAGGATTTGGGTGTCTCGATATTGATGGTTTGAAGCTGGCTAACGATATCGGGTATGACGCGGGCCATTTGATCAGCCATTTGCTCGGTGACAAGACCGATAAGTTCTTGCTTGGAGATGGAGTCCTCATTGTTGTTGTTGCTGTTGGAACCCTTGTTGGACCTCTTGGATTTCTTGGATGAGTTAGGAGAATTCATCTAGAGGTTCAACATAGAAGAAAAGGGATGAGACTTGATCATAATATGGAAAAATAAGTTGTGCATGGATAAGCATGTATAAGGTTCAAGCATGGTTCACAAAGTTTGCATGAAGGCATCAAGTATAGCATGGATAATCACGTATAAATGCGAATAAGGAATATAAATTTAGTGTGTTCCTGAGGATTAATATTGTTTTTGATTGCGATAAACGTGTGAAATGTGTAACGGTTCAAACGAATAAGGTAACAAGTACAAAATCACATAAAAATTTAGAATACATAAAAGATTGGCTCAATAAAACATGAGATTGTTTCGGGTAGAGAAACGTCGACAATTCTAAAGTGAATCGAAGATCCTTTCTAATTAGAGAAACATGTAGGTAAAATAATCGCATCAAGAAGCGAGTAACAGTATTTTACCCTTCCAGTTACTACACCTCTCTAATCGATTAGAAAATCGAAACTTTGGCGAGAGCGAAAATCAAGGAATGGGACTTAATCGACAAGGTGCGGGTTTCACCCCTAACTTGACGATTTCGTACCATAAGTGTCGTTGTTTCTTACTAAACGAGGAGCATATTCCGACTCGTTTGTAAGATCCACTAGATATGAAAGGGAAGTTTCCATCAAGATGTGGATATCACTCCTAACTTGATAGTATAACTTCATGAAAAATCGAATACACGGAATGAGGGATTTCACCAAAAATTGTAAGTCATTGGACCTATTTTGGTGCAAATCATCTCGTTTGCATCATCAGTGTCTTCAAGTCTTCAAGTGTATTGTGTAAAACCTCTTAGGAAAGACATTATGTAAATTTTAAGACCCAAAGATAAGGAAGAAGCATTGAGGAAGCATAAAGTTTTAAGCATAAGACAAGAATGGTCAAAAATGGACACTTAAACTACAGACTAGGTCGAACATGGCAATTCTACCTAACTCCCTATAGTTATGGCTCTAATACCAATCTGTCACACCTCAACCGATGGCGGAAACATCGGAGTGAGACGTAAACGAGATTGTAAGAGACTTCATAACGCTATTAGCGACAATATTTAAACAAAACCCATATTTCATTCATTCCACGATAACATTGTCAAATTACATCATTAAGTCAATTACAACAATTTGGAAATTCAAAGACGAGTACATCATACGCATAACAACTAAATAATACAACTTTTAGCCTAACGTCTAAATGTGTATCAAGAGCATCATCACTACTCCAATTTCATGGAAAAATCTTCATCAACCCGTAACATGTTAAAAATACGAGTTCAATGTAAAAGCAAAGGCGAGTACACAAGTTTGGTGATACGTAACATAAGTATAAAAGTGTAACACTAATCCACATGGAAATTGTAAGCAAAGTTCATACCAATCATGCAATACTAGATCAAACCCCGAGTTTCCACAAAAGTTTTAACGAGATCAAGCTTCCCTTACCACAAAAGCAACAAGACTAAAATGAGAATGAGAATCTTAATATAACCCCAACGGGCGGCGTGCTACTCCTATAGCGCTATATATGATAAGTTGGGCTAGCTAAGTTAATGATCAAGCATGTATCTAGGCATAACAAGTATTCATGTATAAGGATTGAGCATGTAAAGCATGAGTTTGTGATATGTGTATTTTGATAGGTAAACATGTTACAACCCAAAAGTGGTTTAAAGCGGTAAATGGGTCGAGTGTACTCATGGTTTTTGCAACGTGTTCCACTTAAGTAATACTGGAAGCTTTGTTGTGTTGTTTAGAGTATGGCACCTTATCCTTCTACAAGAAGAACTTAGGTATTAGTTATGAGTGTAACGGTAGATTTTAATTATTCGAACGAGATTACGGAAATGAGAATAAAGTATTATGTATAAAAATATTCACTAAGACATAGCACTTGTTCTTAACACTATGATAACTTGAAAAGGGGTTTATATGGTTTCATCGGTTCGAGACCTATTAGAATCGAGGAACTATGCGCTTTTGTGATAAACTTAATAACTTGATAGGTGATTATTTAGTCATTATCAAGGTTTCGGTTTTAGGATTATATTATAGTCCATAATATATACATAATATTAAGATCATGTAGGAGGTGGGAGGATGAACCATCCACTTTGGTACCTCTAAGTATTCATGTAAGTCAAGCATGGAGGTAGGATGATGAACATCCATTTAACCTCGTTATATGATTCACCACTACACAAGTTGTCATAGAAAACAAGGAGGGTCATGAATGAGAACAATACAAGAATGAAATGACAAGAATTGTAAGAATGTCACCATAATACCAAGTAGCCAAGTGAATACAACCCGGAGAGCGCACGAGGACACATGTCAACGGCTTGGAAGGGTTGTGACACTTTAGGACTAGCAAACTACTTGAGATGATGTTGAAAATCATCAAGTGATGTGTGGTCTCAATGTTTAGGATAGCCAAAGCTAACCTTGGTGGACACACTTGAACAAGTCTATGAACTTGCATCACTTGTGAGCTAAATTCTCTAAGAAAACATAATTATTGTGAGGTTTAGACCTCTTGTTTGAATGTCTCAACCTTGTTTTTAAGGCTAACCAACCACAAGAAGGGTTGTAAGCATTCGGACATAGGTTTGAGATGAGTTTGACTCAAGTTTAATTAACATAAACAAAGTTTGAAAGAGTTTGAAAACAAACAGAAAGTTTTGTACAATTTAGGGGCATTTCTAGGTCTAGATTCTCCATGGAGAACCCTTGGATTCAACCCTAATGATTATCCAAGTAATATGGAAGAAGAATCAAGTAAAAAGACCAAGTTTTGAGCAAGTTATGCTCACTTTGGTGAAGGTGATACAATATGCCCGAATTTCTGATTTGCAAGGGTTCTTGAGATGACTGAGAGTGATTAGAGAGAGTTATGAAAGTGTTTAGGTATGGGGGAACTTGGTTTATATAGAGGAGAGGTTAAGAGGTGGTTTGGAGGTGTAAATGGGGTTAAAAGACCATTGGGTGAGCTCAAAATGTGTGGATTCGTGCATATGCCGCGGGTTTGAAACCTGCTGTCCCGTCGAGCATACCTTGCGGACCGTAAGGGTCTCCCATTGCTGTCCGTAAGGACCGAGTCTGGGAAAAATTGTTGCATTTTGTTGTTTTGGTGCTAGGTTACGGGTTTGGACCATTTTTAAGGATATTTTATGACATTTCAAAGTGTAATAAGGTACCATAAGCATAGGTAATGTGTTATAATGTATGTGTATGCATTAAGTGATGGGGATCGAGTATAGGTATCATGTATAAAGTATGTATTATGTATAAACGTCGCGTATTATCAAGTATGTCACGTATTCGAGTATAGGTATCAGGTATAAAGTGTGTGTATTATGTATAAGTATTGTATGAACAAGTATAATAAGTATAGGGCAAAATGTATATTTCCATCTCGATTACAATGTTTACAACGAAAAGAAGATTATGAATACAATGATTTCCAAAAATAGAATTACAACACGAACTTTCTATAAATAGAAAGTATGGAAAACGCGAGGCGTTACACAGAGGTTAATCAAGAAAGCTTTTTCACATAAGGTTTTGTTGATTGGAGTAGCTTACCTGAGGAATTAACAGATGAAAACTTTGCTCTCATAGCCAAAAATGAATTTGAACATGAAAATATGTCTAATGGCTTTGGAGACCATTGTTGAAGGTGATGAATCTGTGGAGTAGGGTTTTAAGTCTGATGTGGTTGATTGTTGTGAAGCAGTGGTTATACCTGAAGCTACACCAGTGGATGAAGTGAATGCAGTTGATGTTGAAAAAGACTCTCTATCTGAACCATGGGTTGAGCAGGTGTGTGAGGAAGAAGAGTGTGATTATGCTCTTATGGCTGCTTCGAAGGTATCACCTCAGATCCTCAAAGATCTATGTTCTGACAAATGCATTATCGCTTTTGCAAATAGAAAACAGGTGAATGAAAACCTGAGGAGCAAAATGTTAGAAGATGAACTTAATTTTGAAAAACTTGTTAAAGAGTTAAAAATAAAGTTAAGTGAAAAAGATTCCGAAATGAGTAGCCTAAGGCATGAATCAAGCATAACCAAAGACCAGCTCCAAACCATGGTAGAAAAATACCAGGTTTGCAAACAGGAGCTTGAATCTACACACATCACTTGTGAAAAATGGGTAGAGTCTTGTAAAGGTTATGAGCTTATGCTTGATGCTCAAATCAAGAGCAACATAAAGTTTGGAATAGGCTTTAGTGATTATGACCAGACTTGTGAAAATGTTGCAAGAATTGATTCTGAGCTGGTTGAAATAGTCCCAACAAACTTGGCTGGTGAAGAAATTAAAATCACAAATAAAAATGGAAACAAAATCATTCTTGAAAAACCAGAGATTTCAGCAAAAGATAAAGAAATTGAAAAATATCAGTTTAAACGACCTGGTCAGAAGAATGTGATATTTTGGAAAATTTCAAACCAATGGACTTTTCAATGACCGATGGTATAAAAGCACCAAAAGCACTGGTGATCCCTATCAAAGACTTGCCAGCAGAGGTTACACCCACCTCCTCAAAAAGTCTGATAGGAAAAGGAAAGAAAAGGTCAAATACTTATTTAGTGAATTTTGTGAAAAGAGAAATCATGTGGCTGCAGATTGTTTCCTTTTAAAAGCCTATGACATAAACAAAACTTGTGTTATACCCAAATCTCATAGATGCACCATCTGCAACAAAACAAATCACATGAACCAAGAGTGTGCCTATCTCAAAATCTATCATCAAAAGGTAAAAGAGATTAGAGCAAAAGCTCTTGAAAGAGAATGTTCAAGCTTTTTTTAAAACAAATCTAAAAAGAACTTTGAATCAATTGAAACATCTGTCACAAAAGCTTTAAATCAAACCTCTGTTCACAGAGAACTTCAAGTGACAGATAAACCTCCATCAAACCAGTTTTCAAGAGGTAAAAGCCAGCCTAGTTATCAAAAGGTGCCTATGGTTTATGGGACTTACAAAGAGTCTTCTAAGCTAAGGGTAAATAGGCATCCTCATGGTTACCAACTGTTGATTTGAAGTGGCTCATAGCAGTGGTTACAAAAATCTGATCTAACCACTGCTCATTTACCTAAACTTGAGTCTGGATCATCTGATACCTTATCCAAAGCCATTCTGGCTTTGGAAACTCACCTAAACTAATTATTTCAAAACATGTGCAGGGAGCTTCTACTTGCCTTGACAGTCATTGGTAAGTAGATAGTGGGGGCTCCAAGCACATGACAGGATGTAAAGCCCTGCTCAGAGATTTTAAAGCTCATGGAGGGGATGATATATCCTTTGGAAATATTCCAAAAGGGAAGGTGTTGGGTTTAGGATGTGTCTCAGCTGGAAAACTCAAGTTTGAGAATGTGAATCTCATTGATAATTTAAAATTCAATCTTCTGAGTGTCTCACAAATGAGTGATAAGGGATATGGTTCCTTCTTCACAAAGGAAACTTGTCAGATAGTAGGCCCAGAGGTTGTTAAAAAGATTAATCAAATAATTGCAGAGAGCAAAGCACAACTTACTACTAATAGGGTAGAAAATGTGTATGTGGTAGACATGGTAAAAGATAATCCTAGGTCAAATGCATGTTTGTTCTCAGTTGCCTCAAAGAAGAAACAGAATTATGGCATAAAAAGACTAGGACACACAAATCTAAAAAGCATCTCCACTCTCTCAAAACAAAGTCTTGTCAGAGGTTTGCCTCACAAACAATTTACTTGTGAAGAACATTGTGTTTCATGTTTAAAAGGTAAACAACATAAAAGTTCTTACAAGTCAATTGAACAGTCCAAAACAAGTCAGTGCCTACATTTACTTCATATGGACATGTTTGGACATGTGAAAATCATGAGCTTAAAACACAAAAGGTATTACCTGGTGATAGTTGATGATTTTCCACGTTCACATGGACTTTCTTTTTACACTCTAAGGATGAAACAGCAAACATTTTGCAAAACTTTGTTAAACAAGTGGAAAAGCAATTTGATCTTCCTGTAAAAATCTTTAGGAGTGACAATGGGACAAAGTTTAGGAACAAAGAGTTAGATGCCTTCTGTGAGTCAAAAGAGATTGTTAGGCAATATAGCATCCCTAGAACTCCAGAACAAAATGGGGTTGTTGAAAGGAAAACAGAACTTTGATCGAATCAGCAAGAACAATGCTAGCAGATTCAGGTTTACCCTTGTCTTTTTGGGCAGAGGCTGTAAACACTGCTTGTTATATTCAAAACAGAGTTCTGATAAACCCCAGGCATCAAAAGACTGCTCATGAATTGCTATATAAAATCAAACCTCTGATCTCTTATTTTAAAGTCTTTGGCTGCCCATGCTTCATTTTAAATTTAAAGGATTCAATATCCAAGTTTACAGCCAAAGTTGATTGTGATTATTTTCTGGGATACTCAACCACTGCCAAAGCCTACAGAGTTTTTAACTCTAGGACCAAGTGTGTTGAAAAAACTCTGAATGAAGTTCAATGAATTCTCATCTTAGAAAATCCCAGCAAATCCTGCTGAATTGTTTGACCTATCCAAATTTACATTTGAAGATGTGTCTGTCAAGACTAACCATGCAGGTACCCTACAGTCATCAAATCAAGAGCAAGGATATGATTGCATCCTTCCAAATTTCAATATCAATCCTTCAGGCAGAGGAGCAGATGTTAGTAGCTATGGTGAAAGCTCTGCCAGGTCAACAATGGTTAATACTCAAACCTCTGCCAGCTCTCAAAATCAAAACATCTGTTGATAAAAGTCCACAACAAATGGACAAAAGTCACCTACTTTCACATCTACTCCACCAATTCCTACACCACCATTCCAATCAGAGGCTGGACCATCAAATTCACCAACAGAGGATAGCTCAGATGATACACATTTGCACGCTTCACCTTAGAATGCAATTGTCCCATATGAAGGTGAATTAATTTTCCTCAAAGCCATCCTGTGGATCAAGTTATTTACAACATCAATGAGGGAGTGCTCACTAGAAGCCAATCCCAAAACATTTATCTTTTTGCTGGCTTTCTATCACTCACACAACCTGTCAAGTACCAAGAGGCATTAAAAGACAATAGTTGGGTAGAAGCCATGCAAGAGGAGCTCCTACAGTTCAAAAGACAACAAGTATGGGAACTTATACCACTGCCAAAAAATGCAAGTCCTAATGGCACAAAGTGGGTCTTCAAGAACAAAACAGATGAAAGGGGCATTGTTATCAAAAACAAAGCAAGGCTCGTGGTTCAAGGCTATAGACAGGAAGAAGGCATAGTCTATGATGAAACATTTGCTCTAGTTGCAAGATTGGAGGCCATCAGACTGTTTTTAACTTTTCCTACAAACCACAACATTAAGGTGTATCAAATGGACATCAAAAGTGCATTCCTGTAAGGAAAGATCAAGGAAGAAGTGTATGTGTGTCAACCTCCTGGTTTTGAAGAAGCATTTCGTCCTGATCATGTTTACAGGTTAAACAAAGCACTATATGGTCTAAAAAAAGCACCCAGAGCCTGGTATGAAACTCTATCCAGTTTTCTCTTATCTATTGGTTTCACCAGAGGTAGGATTGATAAAACTCTATTTTTAAAATGGAAAGGAAAAGATTTGATGCTTGACCAAATTTATGTGGATGACATCATTTTTGGATCCACATGCACTGCCATGTGTGAAGAGTTCAGAAAACTCACGGCAGCAGAGTTTGAGATGAGTGCAATGGGTGAGTTGCAATGTTTTCTTGGTTTACAAGTCAAACAAATGCAACATGATACTTTCATCCCTCAAAATAAGTATGTGAAAGAACTACTTAAGAAATTTGATATCGATGATTATAAACCTTGCAGCACACCCATGGCAACATCCAAGCTAGTCACATTTGATGGCAATGATGACCTTGTTGATCAAACATTGTATAGAAGCATGATTGGGTCCTTATTGTACCTAACGGCATCAAGGCCAGATATCATGTTTGCAACATGTGTTTGTGCCAGATCATAATCATTGCCAAGAAATCCAGATCTTATTGCTGTAAAAAGGATATTCAAATACATAAAAGGTTCTCCCTCATTATCTGGTATCCAGCTAATGGGAATATTGAGCTTGCAGGATATTCTGATAGTGACTTTGCTGGATGTAAAACAACAAGGAAGTTCACATCTGGAGGAGCCCAATTCCTAGGTGATTACTTAGTGTCTTGGCAAAGCAAAAAGCAAGTTGCAGTTTCTACATCCACTGTTGAGGCAAAGTATATAGCTGCTGCAAGTTGTACTGCTCAACTTTTGTGGCTTCAAAATCAATTACTGGATTTTCGTATCACTGCTTTAAAGACTCCACTCAAGATTGATAGTCAAGCAGCAGAAAATATCATCAAAAATCATGTCTCTCATTCCACCACTAAGCACATTGACATCAGACATCACTTTGTGAGGGATTACTATGAAAACGGTTTGATTTCTTTACAACATGTCCATACCAAGGATTAATTGGCACATGTGTTGACAAAAGCATTCGATGCTCACACTTTTGACAATTTGATATCTAGGCTTGGAATGCTAAATATGGATTAAAAATATTTTTTTTCTGGTACATGTGTAAATAGCAATAAAATGTTTTTAGAAAATCAAAATCCATCCTTAATAATAGTTTAAAAATTGAATTTTTCAATAAATCCCCAAAGTCTGTTTAAAGCACTAATACACAAAAACACTGATCATTTAGAAAAGTCTATCCACTGTTAACAGTGAATCCTCTGATAGTTCAAAAACTTTTAAACAGTGGTTTAGCCAAACAACTATCTTCTATTCTCAATCAGAGGTTACACGTGGACAGATGTTATTTGACTGTCGTTGCATCAGATGCCAAATCATCATCACTTTTTCATAAATCCTATAAAAACCATGTTCTATCCAGAACAGATGGTTCACCAAATTGTGTCGATTTCAAAAATCTCAAAACAGTTTTCACTCAGATCATGGCTCCCATAACTAAATCCAAGGCGAAATTAAAGCGAGAATTACCACCATTCATCCTCATTATCAAATCCCCACACAATTACACTGCAATCTTAGAAGAAACCGAGGTCAACACTCGATACCACACAATGATTCGGATTCTAAGAGAGTCAAAATTTAAACAGATGCTCGAAGTCAAAGGGGTTACACTGGCCAATTGAAAGTTATGACAATCTTTAAACCCAACTCTCTAGCAGAGATAAAATTCTTTTTCCATACTCTTTTAACATGTCTCTCTGCAAAATCTACTGCTTTCAATGAGATCCCATTGAACATACAATATCTGGGATATGCAATTTTGACTGAATCAGATTTTAACTATTCCCAAGTATTGTTCAATGATTTGTGAATAATTTTAAAAATATTTCAAAAAGAAAGGCTTTCTTCATACATCCTTGATTCTTGAGTGTTTATTTGCAAGATCAGATCAGATCTGAAGCAAGTAAACAAGGCGCAGTGTCCACACCTAGCTACATAACTCATGAACTTTTTACACGACTAACAAATCTTGAAAAGGCTTCCAAAACAGAAGTAGAGGAGGATGAGCCAATTTCAAGAACAAAATGTTCAATCTCTTCTTCCTCCTACTGAGCCCACTACTCTAGGTGATCAAAGCATTATAACCACTGCTCTGAAACCCACACCTAAAATCACCAAAAAGAAACCAACAAAACTATCGAGAAAACCCACCAAACCCAAAAAGGGTCCTCTGGAAGATGAGATCCTAGAGATAAACCCTGTGACAACACCAATTTCACTAACCACTACTACTACTTCTTCACAGCAGATGGTTGAGAGATCTCCACCTGGCTATGAAACTCCTCATGCATCCTCACAGAAGGATCAGGTTGTACACACAGGGATACCAAATTATGAAGCTCTAGGACCACTTGGTTCTATCTTCTACAGCCCATCTCCCAGGGCAATGTCTCTTTCTGCACCTATTCCTTCACCAATCAAATCACTAGCACAAACCTTTATACCCTTGCTGAATGTAGTAGAACTAGAGCAGACATTATCCAACACTTCTCACCAACCTATCAATGAGAATATACTTCAACATGATGCTGGGTCTGATTCTCTATTCTTTGCTAGCCCATCAGCAAATGAAGAGGCTACATCCGTTGGGTTACATGTAACCCTTGGTGATAGTTCAACTAGAGCAGCCACTACAATTGCAAAACTACCTAGTTTTCCGTTGGACAGTGATTACATTTCTAAGTCTCTGTTGAAGGCAACCACTGCTGAGGCTACCAAGGTAACCTCTGATGTTGTGGGAAGTCCCCAGTACCAAGAACAAGGGGCATCTAAGGGTGAGGCTAGTGTTAAAACACATGCTAATGATCCTTTAGATATAACTACCACCTCAGGTAAGAGTTCAGATAATCCTATTAAATTAGGTGACGATCTAAAATACAAAGATTTGACGAAGAGAGTATCAACACTTGAAACTTCTGTTGATGAGATCAAAAATCATGTGAAACGGTTGTTAGCTATAAAGAGCTAACCCTCTGTCTTAACCACTGCTGATCTACAACAAGCCATAGACCCTCTGTTTCAACAACAAAAGCACTTCTCTGATCAACAACACAAACATCAAATGCAGGAAATAAGAAACATGGTTGAAGCTAGATTCATGGATACAAGGGCATATATTAAAGCAATAAAAGCTCATCTTCTCCAAACCACTGGTACTGCTCCACCCACAATAATTTTTGTAAACACTGAAGATGATGCCAAAAAGGGGAGAAACCTTTGGGACAGAAGAAGCTTAAAATTGATGATCAAATGGCAAAGCTAACAATGGATATTCCCAGGCCAGATGGTTCAAAGAAAAAGGATCTAACAGATGATATCTTGGCCAGGGAAAATGAGAAGCAGAAGAGAAAAGTGTATCTTGATGGCAAGGTATTGGTTGAGCAAAAAATTAAGCAACAAAAAGAAAAGGAAGAGGTCGGTACCTCAACAAAGAGGATACCTGCTAGAAAAGTAAGACAACCAACATCCACACCTTCCAAAACTGAGCCTGCTACAAATCCAACCATTAAAACCTCTCTTCCCAAAAATCAAGCACACCTACTTCAACTTCCATACCCATTTCCACCAGAGTAGATGTTACAACAACTGTTGTGTCAACATCTGTTGGCACAACAGAGGTTGTAGGAGATGCAATCTCATCCACTGCCATGGTCATTTTCACTACATCCACCCAACCTCTACCAACACCAACCAGAATACTAACTCATCCATCATCACCAGAGGTCAAATTCAAGAGGAGAAGAACTACAAAAGTTGTAAATGAAGAATAGATCTTTCCTGCTCCTACTCCTTTCATCACAACCACTGACCTCCACATCAATGCTTCCACCATCCTTAAATCCAACCACTGATCCCCTTAAATTATACCTGCAGCAAAGAAATATCCTCTTGATTTACCAGAAGTCAAGGAAGAAATTCTAAGCTTCTACTCTGAGGAATACCATGACAAAAGAACTATATTATCTCTTGATGGCTACCCAAGACCTGAAAATGTTGATGACTACTTGGAACTTAAAGTGAAACAAGTAGAGGATATAGCAAAGGGAGACTCAGCTGGTAAAAGTGACAGAGAGATACAAACCATCATGTCATTTCAGCAAAGCAAAGCTAGAACATTGCAAGATTTTGTCAAAGATCTGAGCAACAAGCTGTCAGAAAGGGAAGATCAATATCTCAAAAGTGAACTCATTGAACATATCATTAAGAACAAACAATATAAGGCAACAAAGGCACAGTTCAAGGATTGGAGTGTAGCTGAGCTGAGAGAAGAGATTAAAAGAATGCAAGAAATGTTAAAAGATCCTCTCAAGAAGCGAACTGCTCCTAACTAGGAAAAACATAAGAAAGACATGCCTGAAAGTGCTTTGAAACTTAAGAGGATGAAGGAAGAATTGATACAGAATCACTATGGTTCAAGGAACCAAGTGATAAGGTGGGGAGAAACCAGGGTGATTGATACTTACAAAATGTTAGAAGAGAGGAGGATGAAAGATCCAAACATGCCTCCTAAACTAGTTTACCCTCCATCAGATGATGTTCATAAAGCTCAACACTCCAAAAAGTCTATCTCATCATCTGTCTGTTCCATCCTTGCTTTCAATCAACTAAAAAGGCAAGAAAAGATAGATGAAGAAGACAAGAGAGTGTTTGAACACATCAAAGAGGGAATTAAAAACATGCTTGACCATCACACAGATGAAACTAGTGAAAAGCTCAGAGCAGAATTGACAAAGATAGTTCAACAAAAAGCTCTTCAAACCTCAACAAATAAAAGTCATCCTAGAAAGCCAGAAGACCTAAAAATTCTAAAGTGGAAAGTCGAAAAAGGCTCCCATGAATTGACACTGCTCAAGTCTAATGGTGATGCTGTCAAGATGAGCATGGAGGCTGCATATGAGCTAAATGCAGAAGACCCTCAAGATCTTTTGGATCTGACACTCGAAAAGGATGATGATGATGAAGTTTATCTGAATTTTGAATTACAGTTTAAAGGGCAAATCAGAGAACTTCTATTAAGGAATAAAAACCAAGAATAATCAAGTGTTTTGGCATCATCTGTTCCAGGGGGAGATTGTTGGGATTGAACCCTAACAAAGTAACAGATGATATCAAAGCCAAATACACTATCCGAGCTTTGGTTCAACTATCAGAGGATACAACCTCTTATCTACCTTTACACTGCTTTCCATAAACAACTTCTCCTATCATATGATCGTTCAAGAGGCAAAGGTCTGATAGAAGAAACAAGATCAAAGGTGTAACATTTGCAAAATTTCAACCGTTGTACCTTTCGATGGTTTCCGTGTTTAATAATTTTTTTTTACAAAATAAGTAATCTAACAAGGACCTTAGTCACAACCCCGGACACGCACGACGAAACCCAAAAAAAACAAAAACTTGGTCATCCCAGGCGCCATGCGCCAGAATCCTGGGCATCTCCCGCGACGCGCGAGAGAGTATCAGGTGACGTATCTCCGATTGTGACAAGTGTCCAGCCTATACCCTTGACGAGGCTAGTCTAGGCCTAGCTGACCTCCCCGCGCCACGTGAGAGAATCCTTGTCTCCCCGCGCGACGCGCGGAAGAGTCAACTTTCGGGTATATAAATGCCGGCCTGGGACGAGTTCAAATCGCTCAGTTCGATCGAAAATTGACATCTCTTACTCTCTCTCAACTCTATCCGAGTCCCGAAGCCCCCCTAAACCCCTAAACCTGCGAAGCTCTGCGCCGTTGTAAGTATTTTAACCCCTGATCCCTGATTCATCACCATGCCCGATTGATTTAGGACCCAACAACGCATGTCGTGGCTCTACCTGACCAAGTCCATTGTGGTTCTGCCTCATGTAGTATCATCACCATGCCCGATTGATTTAGGACCCACCAACTCATGTCGAGGCGCTGCCTGACAAAGTCCGTTGGGGTTCTGTCTGGTGTAGTAGGGCAACCCTACCCGATCGATCTAGAATCACCAACACATGTCTAGGCTCTGCCTGACTAAGTTCGTTGGAGTTCTGTCGAGTGTTGTATGGCTAAAGTGTCTTTGGTTATTTTACTAACACGTGATGCATTGTTTTATTATTAGGAACTAAGAATTTGCACTTGGAAACTTTAAATTAGAAATCCTAAAGCTACAGGCGAGTACATAGTTCCCCTCTTTTACGTTTTTAAATGTTTTGGGGTGATTCATATGTGCTAAACTAGCTTTCAAAACATACTTAATACTTATAGTTCACGCGAGTACATAGTTCCCCTTCTTTATGTTTTCTCCCGGAAAACAATTTACTAAACGTGTAAAGCCGATCGACACATCCACAGTAAGACTTGTTTATCACTTTTTAAACTTTACAAATTCTTAGCATACTGTGATAGTCCACTGATGTACTATCATTTCCTTTTATCCACAAAAATCTTTTTGTCTTTTTCAATGTTTTTGTACTTTTTGCTTTTAATATGTTTTTGGATTTTCTTAAAATTTTTTCTCCCCCTAAAATTCAAAAACATATTTTTGGGATTTTTGATTTTTAGAAAAACATTGACCAACCGATGAGAATCACTTCAATTCACCATCTATTACTGCTTCACATTTTTACATTTAAAGCACTCTCCCCCTCATGATGACAAAAACCTTGACACTTTTGTGTTTATAACAATTTTTAGAACGTGAGTTTTGCCTTGCTCAAAAGTGAGGATTCTGTGAAATTTTTCAAATTTTTCTTCAAAATATTTGTAAAAGTTTTCAAGTAGACGTTATTTAAATGTGTTTTCAAACAATTTTCTCCAAATATTTATAAAATTTAAATTAAACATTGTTGCAACATGTTTTGTAAAAATAATAATGGCCTTTATATTTAACATGATAACCCGGCCCGTCTTCAATGTGTGCCCCAGAACTCCATTCTTAGTAATTTGTGTTCACCTCAGAAGTCCTTGCACAAAAATTCAAATAATTAGTTGAATAGTGACACCCAAACAATTTTGGCCTTAGATGTTATCTCTTCAACCTTGATTTTGACTTTCTCTTCACAATCAGGTTTATTTTGGACTTTCTCAAGTTTAGGAAAGTCCTCTAAACTTTCAATTTTCATTGATTGTATAAACACTTTATCTTTCACCAACCATGTTTGATTTTTCATTAAAGCTTTCTTGAAATACAATGTACAAACTCTTTGTTCATTACTATTCAAGGATTCACCTGTTTCAAAATTTGAAAACTTAGTAATTACTGATTTTACCTTGTTTGTAGTTTCTATACATTATTCAAGACCTTAGTTGGTACTTTCAAATCTTCAAATTTTTTCTTATCAATATGAACAGGTTTAGGATTAATTTGTAGACATTTTTTAGCAATGTGTCTAGTTAAACCGCATTTATGACACACCATGTTATCATATTGA
Organism: Scalesia atractyloides; assembly: GCA_947069175.1. Taxonomy (NCBI): domain Eukaryota; kingdom Viridiplantae; phylum Streptophyta; class Magnoliopsida; order Asterales; family Asteraceae; genus Scalesia; species Scalesia atractyloides. Next base: position 37,010,198 of record CAMTDV010000015.1, read on the forward strand.
TCTTTTATATCAAACCGTACACCCAAATCATAACACTGATTTGACGTATGGTAGCCATTTTTCCTGCTTCTTCTGTACCTTTGATTTGACGTTGAAGCACTGCGGTCCGACCTGCACCACTTATTCTAAAATTTTTGTGAGTTTTGTTTTTCAAATTTGTTTGATTTATTATAATGATTAGATGATTGTACCGATGAACTTTTATTTTTAAAAGTCTTAGAATTTTTAGAACTTTGGTTTTTGTTCTTCATTCTACTTAAAAGGTTTTTGCTTTGTGCATTCACCTTTTTTAGAAGTTTCTAGAACAGTTTCTTGAAATTTCTCTTTTAGTTTTAAAAATATTTCATGTTTATCATTTTTAGGTCTTTCATCATCGATATCATCATCACAATCTTTAATTATGAAATCATCAAAATTTGTAACAATGTTACTTATTGGAATCTCCTTTTTATTATTATTGATTGGTTTTGGACATATATGATCTAACTTTAATGAGGAGGTCATAAAACATTTCAATAATTTTTCTGAATTAACAACTTTATTTTTACCAGTCTCAACTTCTTTTTCAAGTTGAGTTATTTTCTTAATATGAGAATTTATATTTATTTCATTTTCTATATTTAATTTTTCAAAAACAATTTTTTCATTTTTTAACATTTTTATTTCATTTTGAAAATCTACTACTATTTGTAGTTTTTCATTTTCTAAAATTTTTATTTTGTTTTCAAAATTCTTTTCATTCTCTTTTAATTTTTTATTTTCTAATGTCAAACTCTCAATCTCACTCAAGAGTTTGGCATTATCTGCCCGATAGTTATCTACATTATAAACTGGACAGACTGTTTTAGAACTTGAAGATCCATTTGTAGATGTACTTGAAAGTTGAGCTTCACAGTTCTTAACCACTACATTCTCTTCTCTCTTCACCTGATATTTATTTTTCAGAGATATCCAGAGTTTTTTGCAGTTTTGTACTCAGGCAGTAGTATCAAGATATCTTCCTTAACAGATTGTTGAATCAGACTAATCATTTTCTTTTCAGAAAAATACTCCTCTTTCTGTTGCGTAGAATACTTTTACTTCTCTAGAATATTCTGATTCTCCTCTCTTGGAGCGACATATCCTGTTTTGGTCGCAACCCAACTTTGAAAGTGCGTAGCTTGGACCCAGTTGGTAAACTTTACTTTCCAGGCTTCATACTCATCTAATCTCATCAACATTGGCGGCTTCACAGACCCCATTTCGTTTTCCTAACTAATCTATCTTTCAAAACACTTGAACAATGATTAGCAAACAGACAATTTTAGTAAAAATTTGACTTTTTAACTACGTTTAAAATTTTTCGGAACACTGTTTTTACCAGATTAGAGCTTTAAACTCGTCTCGTCGATACGAATCTAACGATATATAATGTCCGAGACGTTTTTCGGGATTTTCATGCCTTTTTTTAGAGACCCTTTGACAAATTCGGGCGAACTTGAATTGGACAAGTTCAGGCTAACTTGTATATTACTTGACAAGTTCGAGCGAACTTGTGAGATTTTTCAAGAGAACTTACAAGTTCGGGCGAACTTGTAGTAAATTTCAGCAAGATTTAATCAAATTGATTGAAATTTGATAAAAACCTAACAAGTTCGAGCGAACTTAGTGAAAATTCAATGAAAACAGTCAACTTGATGAAAAATCACTTAAAAAGTGAGTTTTTCAGTCAAGTTCGAGCGAATTTGCTTACAAGTTCGAGCGAACATGCGATTTCAAACATGGTTTTTTCAATTTTTCGGCAAGAATTCGTTTGTTTTAAGCTCTAATCTTTTCAAGGATTTTAGTATAATAGATTTTACATATTATACTTGAAAATCAGTCCATTTTGTCCGTGTATTGTCCAAGAAAAGTTTAAAAATGAAAGAAATCAGTAGAAGATGAGATGTTCTATGTCTAATGTCTTCAAATTAGGCCAATCCTACTCTGATACCACTTGAGGGTTCGTTATACGGATTGTTCGGGTCCTAATTTGGCAAACCTAAGGTAAACGTGCGGAATCCGTTTGCATAGGCGACACTGGATACAAGTTCTTTAATGTTTAATCACTGTTTCATTGATTAGTAGAATTTACAGATCCTGGAAACACTTGGATAGAGCTTCGCCTCTGTCGTGACAAGTCTCCTATTTATAGAAGAACAAGTTCGCTGGAGGAGATGCAAGTTCGGGTGAACTTGCTTAGTCTAGTTCGGCCGAACTTGACTACAACACTTCCTTAAGCGAACTTGACCCTATATATACATAAACTTTGACATTTCGCTCCTAAATACTGACTCGACGTTATACGATGACGTAGACAACAGACATATGAATCAACAAAGTATATTTTGATATACTACCAAATCACAATTAAGTATATTTCGATATACTTCCAAAGCATAGTTTGATATGCTATCAATGTGATATTATTTACTAAAGTATAGTTTGATATACTACCGAATCTCTTGTTCTTAAACGAAAGTATATTTTGATACATTATCTATACTCTTATTGTTTACCAAAGTATATTTTGATATACTACCGATTCACTTGTTCTCAAACCAAAGTAGATTTTATATACTACCAAATCTAGCTTTTCAAAAGTATATTTTAATATACTAGTAATTCAACTATTTTCAAAACTAAGGTATATAGTTTGATATACTATCTATATTGTTATTTCAAAACCAAAGTATATATCGAATATACTACAACCTCTTTTTATTAAAAAGGCAAAGTATTTTAAATACTAAACTTTTTGCGAGGATTCATGGCTATTTTTGAAAATATATGTTCTCTTCTTAAAAATCCTAAGCCGTGAATCTGAATAAAAAACCTGTGTTACTCACAGGCATTTTTAAGCTGACGTACCTATTTTCACATATGTTTCAGGTTTATTTACATGATGATTGTCGCTGCATGCTACATATAGGATGGACTCGGGCCTTATAGACTTTAAATTTTGAAAGACAAATTTCATTTCCAATATTCAAAGACAATGTAATTCGATAATTCAATAAAACAAAACTTTAATGTGACATCCCGGCTTTTCAGGTATCTTAAATGCGCTACTTCACGGTTATTCATTCCTACGCTGATTTAATTCGGAGAATTAAATTACAAGCTCGCAATAACTACGCTAACTTTGTGAACCTATTGGGTGAATTACATGCTATGTGTTATTAGACGTTTGTAGATTTGGTGGATTATCATATCACGCTTTGATTTCGCGATTATTAGTTATAAAAAAAATAATAAATAAATAGCCGAACCGAACCGAGCCGCGAAACGTGTCGACCTCACCTCCTTGCGGCCCAAGGAACTAACCTAAACTTGAGGCCCAAGCCATTTACCCAAACCGCCCCCCCTTGCGGTCGCGCCCCCACCCCCTCCCCTTCTTTTTCCCTTGTGCTATATATTGGTATGTATGCATGTTATAGTTTCAAAAAAAAACAACAAACCCTAGTCCCAAGGAGAACCGACGGCAGCCCCCCCCCCCTCTCTCACGATCGCAAGCCCTACAACTCCCGGATTGATTCCAATCTTGTCCCGGTTTGCTAATCATCATCGTTTCAAGGTTAGGATTTAATTGTTTTGCAAATCACATTAGGGTTTGTGTAATCTTGATCATGATTATGTGTAATGGTATGATCATTGGTATGAAAAGTGTTGTGATTTATGATTAGTTCGGATAATTGTGCGAGTTTTTGCGATTGTGATGTTATGATGAATACTAAAATCATAGGCTGCGTTTTAGCGATAAAGATCATGTTATATGAATAGGGTTTGCATGAATATTGATATACATGATAATATTTGACAAATAAACCTGTTCTTGATCATTATTATTAAGCGTCTTGATCGTTTAAGCATGTTCTAATGCGATAAAAGTCGAAAACAGGTTGCTGAATGGCATTTACAACCAACTTCAGTTGGCTGTAACCTGATCATTATTTATTGAAAAGTGGATTTTCTAAAGCCTAAAACGTGTATTTTTTAAAAACGCTTCTAATGGCGCTGGATTCATATTTTTCTGAGGTCGTTTGCAATTTTTAAGTGGTCATTTAGTGCAGCAGCTGAAGTTGCATAAATTCTGAAAATTTGCTAGTTGTTTATCGAGTCGGATCTCATAGTCTGTAGAGGGTTGGGTCACGAAATTTGTACAGTAACTGGAGACGGGAATTTCCGGAAAACTCCCACTGGAATTTTTTTAATTGGATGAACGATGATTTTTAAATAATTTTTCCCGTGGACTGCAGTAAAGAAAGCGACGAATCTGACTGCAGCCTAGTATATAAATATTTATAAATAATTGTAAAGCGTTAGGACTTGAAAAGTTTACATAAAATTCTATAGTTTAGTTGACACCTCCTGTAAAAAAATTGGAATTTTTGAAATGTTGGAACTATTTTATAAAAATCCTCGAAAACAGCCCAGTTATGAGCGTAAAAGCTGAAACATGATAATTTGCATTTGTGTGTACCAAAGTGTTGTATGAGTTAATCTGTGTTTATGACAAGTTGGTTTGATCATTATTTTGGTACGATGATACTTTGCATGCATGATTGTGTTTTTGAATTGGTTATTACGGGTGCCGCACTGTGTGTTAGTTATGCGTAGGGTTTTGTATCAGTGTGTTCACACACTAACTCTAAATCGGTTGACATGTTAGGACGCGATTAGCGGTGCCATCATTCGCTACTTTTGTGTTACTCTAACCGAGCAATTTAAGCTGAGTTCACGGCCCCTATTTTATCCGGTTTTAAACAACAGGGGGAGAAACATGTATACACTCTATAACTCTATCTTTTACGTTATGCGAAATTAAAGTCGTTAAACTACTCGGTAACTACGTTAATGTTAATGTACGTTATGGTCACTAAGTAGCTATATCACGGAAGTCCTCAACAAACTCTCGGATCGTTAGTATTGGGTTAGATAGCGGGGAAATTATAAATAGTACTACTGGGCCCGACAAGCCCCACCCGAGCTAGTCGCGCTAGCCGACCGGGAATGGTCAACGGGTGATTAATTTGGCCTAATTTTCGCCATGGTCAGTGATAGGCCTGGCAACACTGAGGCACAACAGTCAGCTTCGATCACGAACTCTTATGTGACGTAACTTTAGGCTCGCTACCTACATGTTAACATTGAACTTAATTACGAAACAACATTATTATTCCGGGTTAGGAATAATGGAACTATATCGTTATACCGGGTTAGGGATAATGGGGTAAGAAGACATTTAACCGAACTTGTGAACTTATAAAAACCTGTGAACTCACTCTTCTTTAATGTTGACACTTGTTTCTTTACATGTTTCTCAGGACGCTAGGAGCGCTAGGTGCACTCACTTGCATTTGATCAAGACATTTTTATCGAGTCTTATTTACGAATATTGTTTGGGATTTTTGGTTTTGGCGTTTATGTTGGCGCCCGTTACTTTACTTTACTCTAATGCTTCCGCTCAACTTTGAAACTAATGCTTCCGCTAAACTTTGAAACTAAGACAATTTGAAAATAACTATGAATGGTTAAACACATGTTTTTTGGAAAACCTTTAAATAAATCATATAGAGTCGTTCGATATTACTAGTGTCTCAGATTCTGGTTTGATCACACGCCTCGCGGTAAAACTCCGCAAGTGGAAATTGAGGGTGTGACATTTAAATACCATGTGTTGAGACAATTTGTAGCGTGACTCCCAAGTGTTTCCCCCGCGTGTTGTTTTACGTGATTTGGGGTGTTACAATATATGGAAAGATCAAGGAAGAAGTGTATGTGTGTCAACCTCCTGGATTTGTAGATGCATTTCATCCTGATCATGTTTACAGGTTAAACAAAGCACTGTATGGTCTAAAACAAGCACCAAGAGCTTGGTATGAAACTCTATCCACTTTTCTCTTATCCATAGGTTTTTCAAGAGGTAAATTTGATAAGACCTTGTTTTCTAAATGGACAGGAAAAGATTTGATGCTTGTCCAAATATATATGGATAACATCATTTTTGGATCCACATGCACTGCCATGTGAGAAGAGTTTAAAAAACTCATGGCAGCAGAGTTTGAGATGAGTGCAGTGGGTGAGTTGCAAAGTTTTCTTGGCCTACAAGTCAAACAAATGCACAATGGCACTTTCATCCATCAAAATAAGTATGTCAAAGAACTACTTAAAAAGTTTGATATGGATGATTGTAAACCTTGCAGCACACCTACGGAAATTTCCAAGCTAGTCAATATTTATGGTAAAGATGACCTTGTTGATCAAATACTTTACAGAAGCATGATTGGGTCTTTATTGTACCTCACTGCATCAAGGCATGACATCATGTTTGGTACATGTGTCTGTGCCAGATCACAGTCTCTACCTAGAAATTCTGATCTTATTGCTGTAAAAATGATATTCAGATACATAAAAGGTGCTCCCACACTTGGTATCTGGTATCCTGCTAATGGGAACATTGAGCTTTCAGGTTACTCAGATAGATACTTTGCTGGGTGCAGAACAACAAGGAAGTCCACATCAGGAGGTGTCTAATTCCTAGGTGATTGCCTAGTGTCTTGGCAGAGCAAAAAGCAAGTTGCAGTTTCCACATCCACTGTTGAAGCTGAAATCCTATGGCTTCAAAATCAACTTTTAGATTTTAGTATCACTACTTTAAAGACTCCTTTTGAAATTGATAGTCAAGCAGCAGAAAATATCATCAAAAATCTTATCTCTCACTCCACAACAAAACACATTGACATCAGACATCACTTTGTGAAGGATTTCTATGAAAAAGGTTTGATTTGTTTACAACATGTCCATACTAGGATCAACTGGAAGATGTTCTAACAAAAGCTTTGGATATATCTACCTTTGAAAGTTTGATTTCTAGAATTGGAATGCTAAACATGGATTAAAAATCGTTTTCTGGTGATCCATGTGTAAATAGCATCAAAATGTTTTTAGAAAATCAAAATTCCATTCTTAAAAATAGTTTAAAATTGAATTTTCAATAAATCCTCAAAGTCTGTTCAAACCACTAATAGCATTAAAACTATTCGTTTAGTAAAGTCTATCCACTGCCAAAGTGTATCCTCTGATAGTGTTAAACACTATTCACAATCCACTGCCTATATCTTCAAACAGTGTTTTCCAAACAACTGTCTTCCATTATCAAACAGATGATACACGTGGTCAGACGTTATTCGTTGGTAACATGCATCAGATACCACGTCATCATCAGTTTTTCAAAACCCTATAAAAACCCTGTTTTATCCATAACAGAGTTTCCACTTTATCGTGTTGAATTAAAAAAAAATTCTCAAAACGATCTTCTCTCAATTATGGCACCTAAAGCAAAATCCAAAGAGAAATCTAAACCAGAACCACCACCATTCACCCTCATCATCAAAACTCCTCACAATTACATTGCAATTTTTTATAAAACCAATTCAAATACAAGATATCATTCGATGATACAAATCTTGGAAGAATCGAAATTTAAGCATATGTTAACTGTCAAAGCCCCCATCTATCAAGTGTCACAAAGGCAATTTTGGGCAAATGCAGAGGTTCACTTAACATCTGAGGTGTTCATTATACTATCTTATCAAAAGTGGGTAAAACGCTAATGCAAATCAATCCACAATCCACATCTCAAGTGTTCGCATTGAATGACATGGGACATCCTGTGTCATTCCCAATAAATGAGGTACAAGCAGAGTTTCTAGAAAGGGGTTACATTGGGCAACTCAAAGGTATGACTATCTATAAACCCAACTTTCCTGCTGAGATGAGATTCTTTTTCCATACACTTCTAACTTTTCTCTATTAAAAAACAACTGGTTTTAACGAAATACCATTGAATATCTAGTATCTGTGTTATGCTATTTTAAATGGATCAAATTTTAATTTTTCCCAGATACTGTTCAATGACATTGTGACAAATTTTAATAATATTAAGAAAAGAAAAGCTTTCTTGATACATCCAAGATTTCTGAGTGTTTATCTTCATAATCAGTTACCTGAAAATGATGTTAAACAAGGTGCGGTTACTAACCTAGGCAGCCTAACTCATGAAACTTTTACAAGGATTACAAATCAATACAATGTTTCCAAAACACAAGTAGAAGAGGAAGAGCAAGTTTTACCAGAACAAAATGTTCAATCTCAACCTTTTGATACTGAGCCCATTGCTCTTGGTGATCAGGGCAATCAAACCACTGCCCTGAAACCCACACCAAAAATCTCCAAAAAGAAACCATAAAAAATTACCAAAAACCCACCAAATCCAAAACGGGTCCTCTAGAAGATGAGATCCTAGAGGTTAACCCAGTGAAAACACAAAAGTCACCATAGGATCACTTGGTTCTATCTTCTTCACATCAGATGTTAGAAAGATCTCAACCTGGCTTTGAAACTCCTCCTTCTTCCTCACAAAAGGAAAAGGTTTTAAACACAGGGACACAAAATTATGAAGCTCTAGGATCACTTGGTTCTATCTTCCACCTCCCATCTCCCAGGGAAATGTCTCTTTCTAAACCACACCCTTCGCCAACAAAATCACTACCACCTGCAATGTTGCCTTTGCTAAATGCAATAGAATTGGAACATACATTAACCATTTCTTCTCACCAACCTATTAATGAGAATATACTCCAACAAGTGACTGGGTCTGATTCTTTATTCTTTCCTAGCCCATCAGCAACTGAAGATGATACATCCCTTGGGTTACATTTAACCATAGGAGATAGTTCATCAAGAGCAGCCACTACAATTGCTAAACTTCCAAGTTTACCTTTGGACAGTAGTTACATACCTAAGACTCTGATGATGGCAACCAATGTTAAGGCTACTAAGGTAACCTCTGTTTGAGTGGGAAGTCCCCAGTACCAAGATCAAGAGGCATCTATGTTTGAAATAGGTGTTGAAAACCCTGTTCATGATGATGTAGATACAATTACCACATTTGGTAGGGGTTCAGATGATCCTATTAACTTAGGTGATGAGCTAAAATATCAGGATTTGACGGAGAGAGTTTCTTACGTTGAATCTTATGTGCTTGAAATTAAAGATTTATTGAAGCAGATGATAGCTACTAAGAGCCAACCCTCTGTCATAACCACTGATGATCTCAAACAATCCTTAGACCGCTGTTTCAACAACAAAGATACTTTGCTGACGTTCAACACAAACATCAAATGCAAGAAATGAGAAACATGGTTGATGCCAGATATATGGATACAGTTGCAGATATTAAGGCAATCAACGCTCACATTCTTCAAACCACTGGTACAACTCCTCCTACAGTTATTATCTTGGTAAACACTGATGATGCCAAAAAGGGGGAGAAAGTTGAAGAATAAGATGAAGGTAAGGGATGAGAGCAAAGTGTTGGTTGAGAAAAAGATAGCTCAACAAAGAGAAAAATAAGAGGTTGGTACTTCCACAAAGAAGAGACCAGTTAGAAAAACCAAACAACCAACATCCACACCTTCTAAAACTTAATCCGTGGCTACTCCAACCATTGAAACCTCTGCTCCCACAAAATCTCTTACACCTCCTCCAACAGCAAAACCAACTTCCACCACAACAAATGTTACAACTCCTAATGTGTCAACATCTGTTGACACAGCAGAGGTTATAGCAGATGTTAACCCATCCTCTGCCATGATCATTTTTCCTACATCCACCCAACCAATACCAACACCAACAAGAATTCCTGATCATCCACCATCACCTGCACTCAGGTTCAAGAGGAGAAAGATCACAAAGGTCATAAATGAAGATGAGATCATTCTTGCTCCACTTCCATTGTCATCACAACCTCTGACATCTACAACATCTGTTCCTCAATCTTCCATTCAAACACTTGATCAACCATTAAAGGTAGTTCCTGCAGCAGTAAAATTTCCTCTTGATTACCGGCTGTATAAGAAGAGATTAAGTCCTTCTACTCTGAAGAAAATCCTGATAAAAGACTTATCCAATCTCAGGAAGGCTATCCTAGGCTAACAAACATTGATGAGTATCTCATACTTAAAGCCAAGCAAGTAGAGGATATAGCTAAAAGAGATATAGCATGTAAAAGTGATAGAGAAGTGCAAAACTACATGCAGTTCTAGCTGAGCAAAGTCAGAGTTTTGGAAGATTTTGTTAAAGACTTGTGCAAGAAGCTGTCAGAAATGGAAGATCAGAGTTTAAAATAAGACTACCTTGAACATATCATGACCAACAAGAAATAAAAAGCTACAAGGGAACAGTTCAAGGATTAGACTGTGAGTGATCTAAAGAAAGAAACAGAAAGAATGCAAGAAATGCTGAAAGATCCTCACAAAAAGCCAACTCCTCCAGACTAGAAGAAATACAAGAAAATTTTGCCTGACAGAGCTTTAAAAATTAAAAGAATGAAGGAGAATTGATCCAAAACAATTATGGTTCAAGAAATCAGGTCATCAGATGGGGAGAGTTGAGAGTGGTTGATACTTACAAGAAATTGGAAGAAAGAAGGAAGAAAGATCCTAGCATGCCTCCTAAACCTGATTACTCATCAGAGAATGTGGTTCATAAAGCTCAACACTCGAAAAAGTCTGTCTCATCATCTGCCCCTTCCACACTTACCTTAAATCAATTAAAAAGGCAAGAGGAGATGGCTGAAGAAGATAAAAGAGTGTATGAACACATCAAAGAAGGAATCCAATGCATGATTGATTACCATACTGATGAAGCCAGTAAAAAGCTTGTAGAAGATATTTCACAGTTGGCAAATCAATCAACTCAACCAACCTCAACATAAAATGCCATCCTAGAAAGCCTTCAGACCTAAAAATTCTAAAGTGGAAAGTTGACAAAAACTCTCACGAATTCACTTTGCTCAAGTCTAATGGCGATGCTACCAACATGAGAGTGGAGGATGCATATGAGCTTTGTGCAGAAGACCTCCAAGAACTTATGGATCTGGTACTCGAAAATGATGATGATGATGAAGTGTCTCTGAACTTTGAATTACAATTTAAAGACCAAATCAAAGAATTTATGTTGAGGAATAAAGACCAAGAATAAATTAGTGTTTTGGCATCATCTGTTCCAGGGGGAGATTGTTGGGATTGAACCCTATGCAAAGGAACAGATGATACAAAAGCCAAATACACTATTCGAGGACTGGTCCAACTATCATAGCTTACAACAACTGATCACCGAAACTCTGTCTTCCTAAGGTCTGCTACCTTTACATCATCTGCTACAACAAAATGCCAATGGTCTGCTAGAAGATAAGAATAAGAGGATATATATCTGTGTTTTACTTTTATTAGTTTAATAATCTATGTAACAGTGCTTTGCACTATCAGATGATAGATTACATAGTTTCTACTTAGTTATTTGTTTGTTAAATGTCCCTATCAACCCTGACGTCATCAAAAGATGCTCAGTGGTTAGATAGTTAGTATAAATAGGTGAAGCATTGTAACAGTTAAACTTGTCTATTAAAAGATCATTCACCAATCATCTTCTCTGAGTTTTCTGTACTATCAAACTATTGTAATTGGCTGAGGGGGAGTTTGTGAATCACATGCAAAGTTTCTTAACTTGAAAGCATGATGCTGATGAAAACAAACGGCTTTTACTTGTAGTAAAAGTTTTCCATCCTATTCTGTTGCATTTACTTTACAATTCAATCATATTTCCATTATTAGAAACAAAAACTACAAGTATATCAAACTCAGATCCTAACACTTTCTTATTGAATTCTAGATTTAGACATGTGTGTGTATTTGACTTCATATCTTCTGATATGAGTACTGTTTAGAGTTTCATCCGCATTGGTTATGTATTCTGTATTTAACTGTTTCAGGCTATATTTAAGTTAGTTACGCTAGGTGACTTTTGGGCTTTTGTATGCGATTAGTGTGAGTGTTTCAAGGTGTATCATTGTAAACATTGTTTTAATCAAATAGATGAGCATTTTGAGTGAATTTATATTTCTGGATCTTTCTTATATTGTTTTACAATTGTTGATGAATTCGACACATCAATACCAGATGATTTTAGTTGTACGTGTTGTATTGTGAAGACATAGGGGACCTTACATCTATGCAGGTCGTCTCTACACACATCTAGGGGGCATGTGACTTTTATAAGGCGCTTTGGATGTGAATAAAATTTTAGTTGTGAACACAATACCAAATCTGACATCGATCTTGGGTTTTCACAAAAGAAAACCAATGGGTAATTTCAACAAGCATGAGATAGCTACCACCATCACCTTCGACGAATTTAGATCCATCTCCAACAAGCTCATATTTGAAAAAATATATGCTTCACAGTTTATTCACTTTTTCCCCATTTTAGATCGATCATAGACAACCAGTTAGGGTTGAGATCGACAAGTTGGTTAGAGTATGGTAGTACATACACGAGGTTTGTGGGTTATCAAGGCGAACTGAGTTTCTTATGGTGGGTGTCAGGAAATACGAAACCCACTTGAGTTATTTCATAATTTCCCCAAGGATAAAGGTTATAAGAAAAAAAATGGGCGGATGATGGGTTCGTTTTACAGAGAAGTGAGAGATGGATACACAGGGGGGGGGGTAATATTATAAATTATTCAGAGAAGAAGATTTGAAGATGTTTTTATTAGTTTTATTTTGTTGTGAAATGATAAGTTTATGTTTTTAATTTTTAGTTATTTTAAATAGTTACACACATAGTCATCCAAGTAGGCCCATCTAAATCTAATATTTCAATTGTTTAATAAATGGGGCAAAAAATAACCAAAATGCATATCATTGACCACTTAAAAGTGGATGGGGTAATGAATTGGATGAAAATGGAAAAATTATAGAACTAGAAGGAGCCAAATGTAAGAAAAAGTCTTTGAATGAACGTGGCGAAACTGACAAAACCACAAAGACGAATAAGATAGTTTACTCAATTTAACACATAAAATTTTATTATACGTATACTTGTGGTAAAAACAGTTAAAATATAATATTTCCTTATTTTAATTTTTAAAGGGTAACTTAGAACATGCATATAGATCGATCTTATCCGTACCATTTATAGTATACTGACATGGTGCCTGAGCGATGCTGCGGGGCGACACTTTACATTGCCATACTCGTTTTTGTTGTTATTTTATTCGTATACTATTTATCATAACATCAGTGTAGTGGATGTATGTCTGATGTAATGAGTTAGTCCATTTAATTTTGGAATGTCTGGTTCGATTATTATCCTCAACCAAACCCGGAATCGAATCAAATTTCACATGCGGAGTTCTACTGCGAGGCATGTGACAAACCAGGATCATAGTCATTAGTCATATTGAACGACCACTATATGAGTTCGAAAGTTTTCATGTTTGCTCATTCATTAAAAAAATGTTTATACAACTGAGTTGCAGAAGCGTAAATAATTACAAACCCAAAATAGCTATTGTAATAAAGTTGAGACTAAATGTTTGAAAAAATCAATGCGACTTCATAATGCATCCTAGTCCTGACGTGGGCTAACTTAGCAACCTGAGAAAGCATGTAAGAAAAAGTGTCGACAATTATGATGAGTGAGTTCACAGATAGATAAAAGGTGAGTGGTATCCAAAAAGTTTTCCATTGTTTCCAACCCAAAACAATATGTTGTAGTGATAAGCAATTACTTGTTATGGTTGTAGGTAGCTAACCTATATTACATGATGAAAGAGTTCGAAACCAAAGCTAACTGTTGTTGCCTCTTAGTGCCAGGTCTATCACAGACCATGGCGATATGTTAGCCCAATTCTACACCCGTTGACCATTATTGGTCTAGCTAGCACGACTAGCTCGAGTGGGGCTTGACAGGCCGAGTAGTACTACTCAAAATTCCCCCTGTTGTCCACCTAATACTAACGCTCTGAGGTTTGTGAGGACTTTATGTGATAAAATGCTACTTTGTGACGGTAACGATGTAACAAAAACTCTATTAATTTGAAATGTTATATTACCATAACGTTAAACATTACGTTCTCGTAATGTGGAATTACCTTAGGGAAATGTGATACATGTTTTTTCCCCCTGTGTTTTATAAACGTTAAAGAGTAGGGGGCCGTGAACTCACCTGGTGTGCAAAGCATAATGCTCTACATAGCAAACAGAGTCAAGCAATCCCTAATGCTAAAATATCCAAACTTCTTGTGCCCTACTACAAGTAAAGGACTACTTAAGGTCTAAGGCAAATCATTTCTAGTTTCACAACTTGGTTATAAAGATAGCTTATTCAACTACCTAGTCCAGATCGAAACACTATTCTATTTAGACTGTTTAACTTGACGAACCGATAGGAACTTAGTTTGGTTTACCACGAATATGTTTATATAAAATAAAATACATAAACATTACAAAGTGTTTAGAACGTGTAGCTAAAACTTTTCGTAAGAAAATCATTTTGAATTAACAAAACGGAAAGTCAATTTTATGTGCGGAAAGTTTTTTGTAGCTTAGGTATTTGTTTTGATGTAATATATACAATGTAACAACCCGACATTTCAAGTATCTTCGTTTTACCGTTTGTTTTATTTGTAACAGTTTGTACTGTGAGATTCTAATGTAACAAGGGTTAATGTTATGCTAATTACATTACTCGAACGCTCATCGCAATGCAAACTACACATGAATATAATGATGGTTATGTAATATTGTGTGTTTATTTGTATACATGTTTTATATATTTAATACTCGCTCAAACGCTCACACGCTCGCTCACTTCATTCAATTATCATGCTTATACGCAACACAACGTTTAACGTCTCACTAAAACACTTAACATAACTAACTAGTACAAACAAAAACACCAAACGAACAGCCGAGGCGTGAACTATAAACAATTCGCACAAAACTTATCAACCCGTACGAAATGACCATTTCATCCGAAATGACCATTTCGTGCGAAATGACCGTTTCGTACGAATCGACCGTTCGTATGAATGTCATCCAAACCCTTCTCATCTTTTCCTATAAATACCACACTCGTGCACACACATGCTCTCTTGCTGCCACTCGCACAGAACGCTCTCTACCATATCTCCTCTATTTTTCCAAGTAAGAAACAACTATTTTCAGGCGAACCACAACGATTTCCACAAAGATTTTACACAAGATTATATTCGATTTCATCCAAACATATTCTGTTACGAAAACTTCATCTTTTTCGTAAAACTTTCTGATTTTAACTTGGATTCACACTTAAACGAGTATATGGGGTTTAGCTTTGGCTTCCCAAGATAAGAAATCTTGTTATTTCAACTCACCATGTGTGATATTCCAAGAAAACTGTTTTAAACTAGATTTTTACACAAAAACGAACCAAAACCGACATATGTTTCGTTCACTAAACAATGGAATGAAGCGGTGTCTAAACCGCCATGAAAAGGACTCGAAATCGCATCCAATTCGGACGAAAACTCAGTTCAGGACGCATGAAAACGCAAACAGTGAACTTGCGGGAATTGGATTGGCATGTATGAATTGGATCCATTCTTACGAACCAGCCCAAGTTCCAATGAGTGACTAAACTGCTCCAAAGACCTCTCTATGACATTTGTGGTGATTCGGTCATGTAACAATTCCAAAACAAGTTATCAATTAATGAATTTGTGTTTTATTTATGAGTTTTGTTTATTTATCATGAAAATTGCACATATTCAATTCTTGCACAATTCTGAGCTTTCAAACAACTTTTGGAAGTGAAATTGCAATGTGTTGAATCGAACCCTAACAAAGGAACATATGATATCAAAGCCAAATACACTATCCGAGCTTTGGTTCAACTATCAGAGGTTACACCATCTAATCTACCTTTACACTGCTTTCCCTAAACATCCGTTCCTATCATCTGATTGTTTAAGAGGCAAAGGTCTGATAGAAGAAACAAGATCAGAGGATAGAGATCAGAGCTTAGCATAGTTTTACTTTATTCAATGTAACAGTGTTATGCACTGATAGTATTGTTAGAGCAGTGTTTTAGTTAGTTACATTTTGTTAGCTGTCACTATCAACCATGACGTCATAAAAGATGCTCAGTGGTTAGATAGTTAGTATAAACAGGTGATCGTTGTAATAGTTAACTTATCTTCCTGAAAAAGATCATTTCGCACTTTATCTTCTCCATTTCTTACTATCAAATGATTGTAATTGGCTAAGGGGGAGTTTGTGAATCACATGCAAAGTTTATCAACTTGAAAGCATGATGGTGATGAAAATAAATGACCAATTCCTTGTAGTAAAAGTTTTCCATTAATTTCGCTGCATATCTTTCTAATTCAATCCATTTTCCATTCTTAGAAACAAAAACTACAAGTAATTCAAACTTAGTTCCTGACAATTGGTATCAGAGCTTGGTCAATCGATTTTGATTTAACAGTCAAACCGATTTGAATAGATCAGCACTTTATGCTAAATTCGTTTGATAGTTTTACTTGAATACAGTGTTTTATTGCTACAAAAGTTTTTAAAACACAAATCTGTTGTAAACAAGAGAAATGGTACAAAACACGCCGGAATCCAATATTGGATCCATGTTTAAACCACCTATGTTGAAGCGAAATGAATATTTTATTTGGCAACGTAGGATGGGTCATATTCTCGCCCAACAGAACACCGGTGGAGATCCGTTGTATTTGGACCGCATGTCCCCATGGTTCCAAGTACAGAGGATCTCCACACTCCGGTCCCTAAAAAACTCAAAAATTACTCTGAACAGGATTTCCTCTAAATCGAGTTGGATGCTAAGGCTTTCAGCATCGTTGCTTCGGCTTTGCCCAATGCGATTTATGCGGGATTACTTCATTGTAATAGTGCTAAACAGATATGGGATGCTCTTAAAGAGCAATTTGGTGGTACTGAAGAGGTGATCGAGAATAATAGAGGGGTTTTAAATCAACAGTATGAAACATTTTGCCACGTTAAAGGTGAATCATTAACCCAACAGTTCGAACGATATAGCTATCTCATCAGTGAGCTCAAATTGGTAAATGTGGAACTCCCAAATTCGACTATAAACAGTCAGTTCTTGAGATCCTTACCTGAGAAATGGGAGACTGTAGCTTATGGTTACAAGGAAATGACCTTGACACAACTTCATGGACGACTCCTCACTTATGAGAGAGAGTTGAACCAGAAAAAGAAATTGCAAGAGTCAGGGAAAATGACTGATCACTATACTTTAGGAAACACTGCTTTATATAGTCATGAGGAGGGGTCTAGCTGTGGAAAGGATCAGAGTTATGATCATTACATTGACATAACATCTGGAAACAATTTCAACTATGATCCCAGTACACCCAATTTTGCCTTTGCTGCAAATAGTGAAAGCCAGACCTCTGACAATTTGTCTTTTGAAATGAATGACTTACAACATTTTGAACCCACTGACCTTGAAGAAATGGACATTCTGCATCAGCTAACACTTTTAAGTGTTAGAGCAAGTAAATTCTACAAAAGAACTGGTAGGAGATTTCCAGGATTGCATGGTCGGTTGAAAGTTGGGTTGGATAAGTCTAAATCAAGTGCTACAAATGCAACAAGATGAGTTACTTTGCCAGAGAACGCAGATCACAATCTGCGGGACCAATTGTTACACATCCTAGCAACTATTCTCAAAGCTATCCATTATTCCCAATATACCCCTGCACCTCAAATGCAAAACACTGCTCATTTTGCACATCCTGTTGCTACATGTTCATTATGTCCAAGCACCTGCACCATAGATTCAATATGTCCAAGCTCCACCTCAAGTACATGAGCAGCAAATGCCACAAGTTACTCAATCTACTTAAACCACTGCTACACCAGCAGAGGTTAATCAACAAGCTTTTTCACACAAGGTTTTATTGATTGGAATAGTTTGCCTGAGGATTTAACTGATGAAAACTTTGCTCTCATAGGCAAAAACGATTTTGAAAATGAAAATATATGTTTAATGGCTTTGGAGACCATTGTTGAAGGTGATGAATCTGTGGAGCAGGAGTTAAAGTCTGATGTGGTTGATTGTTTTGAAGCAGTGGTTATACCAGAGGTTATACTAGTGGTTGAAGAGAATGCTATTGATGTTGGAAAAGACACTCTATCTGACCCTTGGGATGAGCAGGTGTGTGAGGAAGAAGAATGTGATTGTGCTCTTATGGCTGCTTCGAAGGTATCACCTCAGATCCTTAAAGATCTATGTTCTGACAAATGCATTATTTCTTTTGCAAACATAAAACAGGTGAATGAAAACCTGAGAAACAAAATTTAGAAGATGAACTTAATTTTGAAAAACATGTTTAAGAGTTGAAAACAAAGTTAAGTGAAAAAGATTCTCAAATGAGTAGCCTAAGGCATGAATCAAGCGTAACCAAAGATCAGCTCCAAACGATGGTAGAAAAATACTAGGTTTGCAAAAACGAGCTTGAAACTACTCAGATCACTTGTGAAAAATGGGTAGAGTCGTGTAAAGGTTATGAGCTTATGCTTGATGCTCAAACCTGGTCAGATGAATGTGATATCTTGGAAAACTTCAAGCCAATGGACTTTTCAACCACTGATGGTATAAAAGCACCAAAAGCACTGGTGACCCATATCAAAGACTTGCCAGCAGAGGTTACACCCACTACTCTCAAAAAGTCTGATAGGAAAAGGAAAGAAAAGGTTAAATACTTGTTTTGTGAAAAAAGAAATCATGTGGCTGTAGATTGCTTTCTTTTAAAAGCCTATGACATAAACAAAACTTGTGTCATACCCAAATCTCCTAATGCAGCATCTGCAACAAAACAAATCACATGACCAAACAGTGTGCCTATCTCAAAACCTATCATCAAAAGGTAAAAGAGATTAGAGAAAAATCTCTTGAAAGCGAAAATGCAAGTTTTTTAGAAAACAAACAAAAATTTCAATCAATTGAAACATATGTCACAAAAGCTTTAAATCAAACCTCTGTTTATAGAGAAATTCAAGTGATAGATTGTGATATATGTGGAGATCCGATCATATAACAATGATGAGCAAGATTATCAATGAATGAAATTTATGATTTATTTGTAAATTTTATATATTTATTATGTTATTTGCACACAATCAATTCTTGCACGATTTCGAACTCTTGAATCGCTTCTATAAGCGAAACCGTAAGCCGATATGCAAACGAAACCAATTTAATACAAAGTATGTTCCGGTATGTCAGAAATAAGTTTATTCGATCACATGGGCTATTTACGACAAACTGTGAAAGTCTGCTGATTCTCGCAGCGACATATGCTCCGAACAAGGTCACAAGCTTAACATACCATAAATACCCTTTACATAGCTTAGAAATAAGTTTTGAGGGCTTCGGTATGGCAAAATCACACTTTTACAATTTCATGGGCTATTTTGTAAATTCTGCGAAACTATGCCTTTTTGCGTAATTCACCATCCGGAACATGTACGGACATCCAAAAATATTTGTAATAAATAAAATATCATATTTTTGTGATTGGAATGCAAAAATATTATTCATTACGCTTTTACGGTCACGCACGCGTTCGTTACGCTTTCGTCGTAATTAACCGAAAACCACAACGGTACGACCAAACGAACTGAAAACCAGAACATTTTTGAACATTTTTCAATTCCCTATACTTATTCCACCTTATGGAGCTTTAAAATCAGGTTAACGGGTGTTAGAAGTGCTAAAACGTGACAAAACGTGTGCAGGGGCCTGTTCTGCCAATTTTGAAACTTGGGGATCAGCTGAGGGCCATACGGACCGCATGGAGAACCCCATACGCTCCGCATGCGGTGCCTAGATCGCCAAAAACGTGGCAGCTGCTTGTTAATTTTTTCTTTGACTCACCAAACGACTTTGCCACCCTTGTTTCTGCTTTGGACACATATGGGACACTAATCTAACTTGTGGGCTAGTCACGGGACACTTTCTAAGTACCTACAACATCAAGAATCCTATAAATAAAAGGTGTTCTTGAATCTTGAACTTTTGCAACCATCCCTTTTGTCCCATTCTGCTTCAATCTGGATTTTGCAACCATCTTGGGCTTTGACTGGTGTTCTTGGTCATTCCTATAGTGTTGTAAGTATTCTCTATCATGCCTTGTTCAGTTCTTGTAGTTTAATTGGATTAAAAGTCATAAAGTTTGACTTTTGTTTGACTTCCAGAATTGATCAATTTAAAATCCAATTGAAACTTGCAATATGATGGTAATAAAGGTGATTATGATCTCTATTGATCATGCCTACTGATGCCTATCATTTCTAGTCATTTTGACAAGTCTAGGTTTGGTAAAAAATGCCATAAATGCGCATTTTATGACAGATCTAAATTCGGTCGTCAAAACAGTTTGTTTTGATGCCAAAACTCTTTTATAAACTTATTTAGACATGTCAAAACATGTCAAAATCGTCACTCTTATTTTTGTGCTCGTTTAGAGTCAAAAGTTGAACGGTTTGACCACCGTTTTGACTTTCGAATCTGACCCGTTTGGTGGATCTTCGGACCCGACCAAATACATTTTTGTGACCATAATTATAAAGGGAGTAACCCTCTGAGTTTATACCTTATGGTCATGTCATTTGGTTAGTGTTATGATAATTAGCTGTTATGTTCTTCGATAATGACTAAAATGCCATTTTCACAAATAAGTCAACTTTAAGTATATGGGACATAAAAATTTGATAAGTATTCTTATCAAAAAACATTTTCAAACATATTTAGGCATTAAAGACTCATCATAACTCATATTTAACCATCCGAATGCGTAGTTACACAAATGACGCGTTAAAGTGGCTTAAACTACCTTAACGGGTCATAACGGGTCAAAAACACTTAAAAATCTTTCCAACTCAGAATGTTAGCTTATTAAACCATGTCATATGAGTTCCAATACTCATTTGGTGTATAAGGTATCATTCTATCTAAATCCTCCGATTTCAAGTTTCGATATTTACACAATTATCCGATTTTAGGACATGCTTGATTTCTTGGACATTTGTGCTTGTTTGATCTTTGATCCAAGGTTACAATAGCAATCACAAGTGAGTACATAGTCCCCTCTTTTATGTTTTACAAATGTCTTGGGGTGATTCATATGTGCTAAAGGTTTTCGAGTTTTCAAATACAAATTACTATGGTTTATATAAACAAGACGGTTTCGATAATGTGAAAGAACTGTTGGTGCGTTATATTCATAACAAGAATGACATTCATTAACAATGGCCAAGCCGACCAGTAGCATGTTATGGTACCATAGGATCTGACAAATCCCGTTATCGGGCTATTCACTAGAATTTGGTGGATAGTTTTGGGTAACGACATAATCTGTTATTTTAACAAACCCTTTGGTGGTTTGTTAGTCGATTTAAAAATACCCTTTGGTGGTATAGACGGGTCATACAGGTTTGAATGTTTTCACGAAACGACCAAAAGTTTTCACAATTAAAAACAAGGACGAATGACGAATAGTTTTATAACACGGACGATAGACGATGGTTTTGTGACACGGACGAGTGACGATTGGTTTATAACCAAAAACGGATAACGATTTATTTATAACACGAACGATTGATAACACGGACGAAATGGAATATTGGATTATGGTAAGTGATTAGATAATGAGACGGTTTAATGTAATAAAAGCATGGTGGATACGCTGCTTGTACTTCCTATATATAAGTGCTTTTATCATATTCTATCTGTGGTGTTATTTAGATCACTTGGGCGAATATTTTCAAATGATGTCACACAATGATGTTTACATAATGATATAAACCATACAAGTTTACTACTTGGTTTATGAAAACAAATGTTTTAGTCAAGATTCATGGCAACAAGATTTCATTAACTTTAACCAACGTGTTTTAGTTGGTTAATTATATTGCAAGACCAGACACTTTTTGATACAAGGTTTTCACTACTCGACGCTAGTAGTCGTGTAACGTAATGAAATATGTTACATGCCATAAATCTGATTTACACACAAAATCTATGTACTCGCCGGCATTCTTTTATGCTGAGTCGTTTTTCACATATGTTTCAGGGAACAATGCTTGATGATACTGATGCGTGCTCATGTAGGATCGGATGTGGACCTTAGTGCTTATAGTAACAAGAAAGACAATAATTATGCATGCTTGTTGTTTCGTTGTTTAATAACTTCTAAGACAATTATGACAATATACCCTATGTTTAATATCTAATTAAAACAAAACTTCAAATACCATGTGTTGTTGAAACAATCAGTTAACGTGACTCACCAAGTGTTTCCGCCGCATGTTGTTTTACGCGATTTGGGGTGTTACAGGTTGGTATCTGAGCACTTTTTATAGGGAATTAGGTTATTAGTAATGCTTTGACCTAGATTATAACCTTCTTAGGACCCTAACGCGAGTTTACTTGCGTTTAGTTTTAAAATACAATACAATCACCTATCCTTAGGTGATTACCAAAACAAATCCACAAATTACAAATCCGTTTCGAAAATCAATCATTTATCCTTAGTTGTGGCATAAGCCTTCAAATGTTTTCAAAATATCGTTAGAGTTTGGGTTTTAATAATGTGAACACGTGCAATCTGGAAGGGTGGGTGCCTGTACCCTGAGTTTTCTGTCTAAGGTTAGAGTGTTCATACAAATCCACTTAATCGGACCAGTCACTCTTACATGGGAATCCTTGGGGTTGGTGTCCACTTATAGGCTAAAGCATGTCTTCGCGATACATTATAAAGACCCATATACCTTGATTAGTCACCGTGTGTCATTTGTGTGTTTTGAGAAACAAACAAGTGACTACCATCCTTATGTTTTGTCGATATTTTCAATGCCTCTCTTTGTTTATCCGAATGTCAATCTCACACATTTCTCATGTTTTCCTTATTCTTTTAGAATGCCTCCTAGACGCGATCAAACTCAAGACGCTGCAATAGCAGCCTTAGTCGCTCAACAAATTCCTGTCGTACTCCCGAACCTAGTAACTCAGATAAATCAAGCAAACAATGCTAACAATATCAATGCTCAGTGCAACTATAAGACTTTTAGTTCGGCTAAACAACTTAAATTCTCTGGGTCTAAAGGAGCTATGGGACTCCTACAACGGTTCGAGAGTCTGGAAAGCACATTTCGACACGTTCAATGCCCAAACGAGCGAAAGGTTGAGTTTGCATCTAGTGTTTTTGAGAAAAGAGCATTAACATGGTCGAATGGTGTGGAAAGAGACCGGGGTGCCGATGTGGCTATGGCTCAAACCTGGGAAGAGCTTCTAGCTCTAATGATGAGGGAGTTCTATCCTCGTCATGAACATAGGGCTCTAGAAAGGGAATTTGATGATCTTAAAGAAGATAGTGGCGAGAATCGTGCTTACATAGATCGATATGAAGAATTGAGCTTATATGCTCCGCAATGGTTACCCCACTGGACAAAGCTATTGAGAAGTATATCGATGGTTTGCCCGACCATGTGCAAGATATTGTTACTGGTAGCAACCCTACCACTGTTCGTCAGGCCATCAAGTTGGCTGCAACCCTGACTGAGTCTCAGGTTAGAAAGGGTAAACTGTTTCGTAAGGGTGATAAGAAACAGGCAGACAAAACCACACAAGACAAAGAAAAAACAAGAAGAAGAAATCCGAGTCGTAGAAGAAGTCAAGGAAGCGAAAGGCTTCCAGAACTTTGCAGTTGTTACTCAGCCGAATCAAGCTCCCCAGAACCATCCAGCACAGCCTCCTACAAGGAAACCATATGTTGGTACTGCACCGTTGTGTAATTGGTGCAATGGTCATCATCAAGCTCATCTAGCTTGTCGACAATGTACATCTTGTGGGAAACTTGGCCACACGACCAATATTTGTCGAACTACTCTGAATCAAGCTGCATAGAACCTAGTACATCCTCAAGGAAATGCCGCTAGACCTCCATTTCGGCCTGGTTCATGTTATAATTGTGGTGAAATGGGTCATTATAGGAACAAATGTCCAAGGATAGCCAATGTAAATCCAGGTCGAGGGCGAGCATTTAACATGAACGCCAACGAGGTTCGTGCGGACAATGAAGTTTTTAACAGTATGTTCCTTGTCAACAATCATCCTGCTTCTGTTCTTTTTTATTCGGGTGCCGATAGGAGCTTTGTGTCATTAACTTTTGAGCCTTTGCTCTCGATGTCTAGAACGAAACTAGGGAGACCCTTGTCTGTCGAAATAGCCAATGGTGAACCTCTTGTTCTTGATTCTGTTATTCGTGATTGCCAGTTAAATCTCAACAACCATTTATTTTCTATCGACCTCACACCAATGCAACTCGGAAGCTTCTATATCATTATTGGAATGGATTGGTTAACCAAGCATCATGCCGAAGTTATTTGTTATGAAAAGATTGTTCGTATACCGCTTTCGTCTGGCGAAACATTGGAAATTCATGGAGAGAAAACCGCTAATAACATAAAACTCATGACATGTACACAAGCCCAAAGGTACATGCGAAAGAATTATGTTGCCTTCTTGGCACATGTCACAGAGGAGAAAGGCAAAAGAAAAACTATTCAATACATTCCTGTTATTCGAGATTATCTTGAGATGTATCCCGAAGATCTACCTGGTTTACCACCGGTATGTCAAGTGGAATTTCGTATTGATCTTGTACCTGGTGCCAATCCGATA
Source organism: Scalesia atractyloides (assembly GCA_947069175.1). Taxonomy (NCBI): domain Eukaryota; kingdom Viridiplantae; phylum Streptophyta; class Magnoliopsida; order Asterales; family Asteraceae; genus Scalesia; species Scalesia atractyloides. The sequence goes on from CAMTDV010000015.1 coordinate 37,034,846, forward strand.
GCCAAATCTCCTTACCGTCTTGCACCCTCTGAGATGCAGGTGTTATCAAAACAACTACAAGAATTATCTGACAAAGGTTTCATTCGTCCGAGTTATTCACCTTGTGGTGCTCCTGTCTTATTTGTGAAAAAGAAGGATGGATTCTCTGAATGTGTATTGATTATCGTGAGGTCAACAAACTCACGAACAAGAATCGATATCCCCTACCTTGTGTTGATGATCTCTTTGACCAGCTGCAAGGTGCTTCATGTTTCTCCAAGATCGATCTGTGTTCTGGATATCATTAGCTTCGTGTTCATGACAGAGATATTCCCAAAACTGCTTTCCGCACACGATACGGTCACTACGAGTTCACAGGTTTGCCTTTCAGTTTGACCAATGCTCCAGTTGTATTCATGGACCAAATGAATCGGGTTTGTAAACCCTATCTGGATAAGTTCATCATTGTTTTCATCGACGACATCGTCATATACTCTAAGTCTCAAGACGAGCATGGGCAACATCTCAGATTAACAATGGAACTTCTGAAGAAAGAACAACTTTGTGCCAAATTCTCCAAGTGTGAATTTTGGCTGAAAGAAATTTAGTTTTTGGGACACATTGTAAATGAACAAGGTATTCATGTGGATCCTTCCAAAATCGCTGCGATTAAGGATTGGAAGACACCCACTACTCCCACTGAAGTTCGCTCATTTCTTGGTCTTCCTGGTTACTAGCGATGATTTATTGCGAACTTCTCAAAGATCGCGGTTCCTCTCACTGCTTTGACTCAAAAGAATAAGCCTTTTGAGTGGGGACCTAAACAAGAAGAAGCTTTGAAAACCTTGAAACATAAACTCTGTGATGCTCCTATATTGTCTTTAACCGATGGCAATGATGATTTCGTGGTTTATTGTGACGCGTCAAATTTAGGCCTCGGTTGTGTTCTAATGCAACACGATAAAGTCATAGCTTATGCGTCGAGACAATTGAAAGTCCACGAAAAGAACTACACCACTCATGATCTTGAGTTGGGTGCTGTTGTTTTTGCTCTCAAAATTTGGAGACACTATCTTTATGGCACGAAGTGTGTGGTTTTCACGGACCACAAAAGTCTCCAACACATATTCAACCAAAAGGAGCTAAACATGAGACAACGACGTTGGGTAGAGCTTCTAAATGATTACGACTGTGAAATTCGCCATCATCCTGGTAAGGCGAATGTTGTGGCTGACGCACTTAGTCATAAAGAACGTGTCAAGCTTCATTGTGTTCGAGTTCAATACAATATCCAAGCACGTATTCTTGCAGCCCAACGCACTTGTGTAACCCAAGGTTTGTTGAAAGACGAACTACCTCACCAACTCGAACTTCGAATTGAATCGAAAGATGATGGATTACTATACTACATCAACCAATCTCCATACTCTATTGATGGACGAAGCTCATAAGTCTCATTTTTCAATTCATCCTGGTGCTACAAAAATGTACAAGGGTCTCCGTACCCAGTATTGGTGGCCGGGTATGAAGAATGACATTGCCTTGTATGTATCTAAATGCCTTACTTGTCTCAAAGTCAAGGCCAAGCATCAACATCCATCTGGTTTATTGGAACAAATAGAAATACCGGTATGGAAGTGGGAGAACATTGCGATGGATCTCATCACGAAACTACCGCGCACATCTAGAGGTCATGATGCCATTTGGGTAGTCATCGATCGTCTAACAAAGTCAGCGCACTTTTTGGCAATTCGTGAGGATTACTCTGCTGACAAGCTCGCCAAGATCTATGTTGATGAGATTGTGTCTCGTCATGGTGTTCCTTTGAATATCATATCTGACCGGGATGCTCGGTTCTCATCTCATTTCTGGAAGACTATGCAATCTGCAATGGGGACCAAACTCAATCTGAGCACTGCTTATCATCCTCAAATAGATGGATAATCTGAGATGGCAATTCGAACACTGGAGGATATGCTTAGAGCTTGCATGATCGATTTTGGTAATAGTTGGGATTCGCATCTCCCGTTGGTCGAATTCTCCTATAACAATAGTTATCATGCTAGCATCAACATAGCGCCTTTTGAAGCTTTATACGGTCGAAAATGTCGTTCACCTGTCTGTTGGAATGAAGTTGGAGAGTCTCAGTTTACTGGACCCAAACTCATTCACGACAAAACCGAGAAAGTCAAGAAAATTGGCAATAACCATTTAACAGCTAGAAGCCGTCAAAAGAGTTATGAGGACAAACGACGCAAGCCCTTAGAATTCCAAGTTGGTGACTACGTCCTGCTCAAGGTATCCCCTTGGAAAGGAGTAGTGAGATTTGGAAAGAAAGGAAAACTTGCTCCACGATACGTTGGACCATTCAAGATCGTTGAAAGAATTGGGAAGGTGGCCTACCGACTTGAGCTACCTCCTAAACTCGGGAATATTCACCCAACATTCCACGTGTCCAACCTAAAGAAGTGTTTAGCCGATACAAACCTCCGCATCCCTCTCGACGAGATTCACGTTGATGACACTATGCACTTTGTTGAGAAACAGGTGGAGATACTAGACCATGAAGTCAAGAAACTCAAGCGAAGACGAATCCCGATAGTCAAAGTTCGCTGGGAATCAAAAATGTGGCCCAAAATTTAGATGGGAACGAGAGGATCAGATGAAAGCGAAGTATCCACATTTGTTTTCACGGGTTTCCTCTAATTAAATTTCAGGACGAAATTTCCTTAAGTATCGGAGACTGTGATATCTGTTGCGATCCGATCATGTAACAATGACGAGCAAGATTATCAATGAATGAAATTTATGATTTATTTGTAAATTTTGTATATTTATTATGTTATTGGCACACAGTCAATTCTTGCCAGATTTCGAACTCTTGAATCGCTTCTATAAGCGAAACCGTAAGCCGATATGCAAACAAAACCAAATTAATACAACGTATGTTCTGGAATAGTGGCGTGAGCTAAACATGTCTTAAATGACCTTTACATAACTTAGAAATAAGTTTTGAAGGGTTTGGTATGTCAAAAATAATTTTATTCGATCACATGGCCTATTTACGACAAACTGCGAAAGTCTGCTGATTCTCGCAGGGACATACGCTCCGGAACAAGGTCACAAGCTTAACATACCATAAATACCCTTTACATAGCTTAGAAATAAGTTTTGAGGTATTCGGTATGGCAAAGAAAAAGACAAGAAGAAGAAATCCGAGTCGTAGAAGAAGTCAAGGAAGCGAAAGGCTTCCTAAAACTTTGCAGTTGTTACTCAGCCGAATCAAGCTCCCCAGAACCATCTAGCACAGCCTCCTGCTAGGAAACTATATCCTGGTACTGCACCGTTGTGTAATCGGTGCAATGGCCATCATCAAGCTCATCTAGCTTGTCGACAATGTACATCTTGTGGGAAACATGGCCACACGGCCAATACTTGTCGAACTGCTCTGAATCAAGTTGCACAGAACCCAGTACATCCTCAAGGAAATGATTCTAGACTTCCATTTCCGCCAGGTACATGTTATAATTGTGGTGAAATGGGTCATTATAGGAACAACTTTCCAAGGATAGCCAATGCAAATCCAGCTCGAGGGCGAGCATTTAACATGAACGCCAACGAGGCTCGTGCGGACAATGAAGTTGTTAACGGTATGTTCCTTGTCAACAATCATCCTTCTTCTGTTCTTTTTGATTCGGGTGCCGATGCCTAGAAAAAAACAAGGGAGACCCTTGTCTTTCGAAATACCCAATGATGAACCTCTTGTTCTTGATTCTGTTATTCGTGATTGCAAGTTAAATCTCAACAACCATTTGTTTTCTATCGACCTCACGTCAATACAACTCGGAAGCTTCTATATCATTATTGGAATGGATTGGTTAACCAAGCATCATGCCAAAGTTATTTGTTATGAAAAGATTGTTCGTATACCACTTTCGTCTGGCGAAACATTGGAAATTCATGGAGAGAAAACTGCTAGTAACATAAAACTCATGACATGTACACAAGCCCAAAGGTACATGCGAAAGAATTATGTTGCCTTCTTGGCACATGTCACAGAGGAGAAAGGCAAAAGCAAAACTATTCAAGGCATTCCTGTTATTCGAGATTAACCTGAGATCTTTCCCAAAGATCTACCTGGTTTACCACCGATACGTCAAGTGGAATTTCGTATTGATCTTGTACCTAGTGCCAATCCGATAGCCAAATCTCTACCGTTTTGCACCCTCTGAGATGCAGGTGTTATCGAAACAACTACAAGAATTATCTGACAAAGGTTTCATTCGTCCGAGTTATTCACCTTGTGGTGCTCCCGTCTTATTTGTGAAAAAGAAGGATGGATCCTTCCGAATGTGTATCGATTATCGTGAGCTCAACAAACTCACGAACAAGAATCGATATCCCCTACCTCGTGTTGATGATCTCTTTGACCAGCTGTAAGGTGCTTCATGTTTCTCCAAGATCGATCTACATTCTTGATATCATTAGCTTCGTGTTCACGAGGGAGAAATTCCCAAAACTGCTTTCCGCACACGATACGGTCACTACAAGTTCACAGTTATGCCTTTCGGTTTGACCAATGCTCCAGTTGTATTCATGGACCTAATGAATTGGGTTTGTAAACCCTATCTGGATAAGTTCATAATTGTTTTCATCGACGACATCCTCATATACTCTAAGTCTCGAGACGAGCACGAACAGCATCTCAGATTAAAAATGGAACTTCTGAAGAAAGAACAACTTTATGCCAAATTCCCAAGTGTGAATTTTGGCTGAAAGAAGTTCAATTTTTGGGACACATTGTAAATGATCAAGGTATTCATGTGGATCCCACAGAAGTCCACTCATTTCTTGGTCTTCCTGGTTACTATCAACGATTTATTGTGAACTTCTCAAAGATCGCGGTTCCTCTCACTGCTTTGACTCAAAAGAATAAGCCTTTTGAGTGGGGACCTAAACAAGAGGAAGCTTTCAAAACCTTGAAACAGAAACTCTGTGATGCTCCTACATTATCTTTACCCGATGGCAATGATGATTTCGTAGTTTATTGTGACGCGTCAAATTTAGGCCTCGGTTGTGTTCTAATGCAACAAAGTCATAGCTTATGTGTCGAGACAATTGAAAGTCCACGAAAAGAACTACACCACTCATGATCTTGAGTTGGGTGCTATTGTTTTTGCTCTCAAAATTTGGATACACTATCTTTATGGCACGAAGTGTGTGGTTTTCACAGAACATAAAAGTCTACAACACATATTCAACCAAAAGGAGCTAAACATGAGACAACGACGTTGGGTAGAGCTTCTAAATGATTACAAATGAGAAATTCGCTACCATCCTGGTAAGGCGAATGTTGTGGCTGACGCGCTTAGTCGTAAAGAACGTGTCAAGCTTCATTGTCTTTGAGTTCAATCCGATATCCAAGCACGTATTCTTGCAGCCCAACGCACTTGTGTAACCCAAGGTTTGTTGAAAGACGAACTACCTCACCAACTCGAACTTCAAATTGAATTGAAAGATGATGGATTACTATACTACATGAACCGTTTGTGGGTTCCGAAACAACTCAGTCTTCGTACTCTATTAATGGATAAAGCTCATAAGTCTCGTTATTTGATTCATCCTGGTGCTACAAAAATGTACAAGGATCTCCGTACCCAGCATTGGTGGCCGGGTATGAAGAATGACATTGCCTTGTATGTATCTAAATGCCTTTCTTGTCTCAAAGTCAAGGCCGAGCATCAACATCCATCTGGTTTATTGGAACAACTAGAAATACCGGTATAGAAGTGGGAGAACATTGCGATGGATCTCATCACGAAACTACAGCGCACATCTAGAGGTCATGATGCCATTTGGGTAGTCATCGATCGTCTAACAAAGTCAGCGCACTTTTTGGCAATTCGTGAGGATTACTCTGCTGACAAGCTCGCCAAGATCTATGTTGATGAGATTGTGTCTCGTCATGCTGTTCCTTTGAATATCATATCTGACCGAGATGCTCTGTTCTCATATCATTTCTGGAAGACTATGCAATCTGCAATGGGGACCAAACTCAACCTGAGCACTGCTTATCATCCTCAAACGGATGGATAGTCTTAGATGACAATTCAAACATTAGAGCATATGCTTAGAGCTTGCTTGATCGATTTTGGTGGTAGTTGGGATTCGCATCTCCCGTTGGTCGAATTCTCTTATAACAATAGTTATCACGCTAGCATCAACATGGCGCCTTTCGAAGCTTTATACGGTCAAAAATGTCGTTCACCTGTCTGTTGGAATGAAGTTGGAGAGTCTCAGTTTACTGGACCTGAACTCATTCACGACACAACCGAGAAAGTCAAGAAAATTCGCGATAACCATTTAACAGCTAGAAGCCGTCAAAAGAGTTTTGAGGACAAACGACGCAAGCCCTTAGAATTCCAAGTTGGTGATTACGTCCTGCTCCAGGTATCCCCTTGGAAAGGAGTAGTGAGATTTGGAAAGAAAGGAAAACTTGCTCCACGATACGTTGGACCATTCAAGATCGTTGAAAGAATTGGAAAGGTGGCCTAACGACTTGAGCTACCTCCTAAACTCGGGAATATTCACCCAACATTCCACGTGTCCAACCTAAAGAAGTGTTTAGCCGATACAAACCTCCGCATCCCTCTCGACGAGATTCACGTTGATGACACTATGCACTTTGTTGAGAAATAGGTGGAGATACTGGACCATGAAGTCAAGAAACTCAAGCGAAGACGAATCCCGATAGTCAAAGTTCGCTGGGAATCAAAACGTGGCCCAAAATTTACTTGGCAACGAGAGGATCAGATGAAAGCGAAGTATCCACATTTGTTTTCACGGGTTTCCTCTAATTATGTAACATTGACGAGCAAGATTATCAATGAATGAAATTTATGATTTATTTGTAAATTTTGTATATTTATTATGTTATTTGCGCACAATCAATTCTTGCACGATTTTGAACTCTTGAATCGCTTCTATAAGCGAAACCGTAAGCCGATATGCAAATGAAACAAATTAAATACAACGTATGTTCCGGAATAGTGACTTAAGCTAAACCTTAAATAACCTTTACATAACTTATAAATAAGTTTTGAAGGGTTTGGTATGTCAAAAACAAGTTTATTCGATCACATGGACTATTTACGACAAACTGCGAAATTCTGCTGATTCTCACAGGGACAAGGTCACAAGCTTAACATACCATAAATACCCTTTAAATAGCTTAGAAATAAGTTTTGAGGGCTTCGGTATGGCAAAATCGCACTTTTACAACTTCAGGGGCTATCTTACAAATTCTGCAAAACTATGCCTTTTTGCGTAATTCACCATCCGGAACACGTATGGAAATCCAAAAAAATTTTTAATCATTAAAATATCATATTTTAGTGATTAGAATGCAAAAATATCATTCGTTACGTTTTTACGGTCGCGCACGCGTTCGTTACAGTTTTCGTCGTAATTAACCGAAAACCGCAACTGTACCACCAAACGAACCGACAGCCGGAACATTTTTGAACATTTTTCAAGTTCCCTATACTTATTCCACCTTATGGAGCTTGAAAATCAGGTTAACGGGTGTTAGAAGTGCCAAAACGCGACAAAACGTGTGGAGGGGCCTGTTCTGCCAATTTTGAAACTTGGAGACCAGCTGAGGGCCATACGGTCCGCAAGGGTTGCCCAGATCACGAAAACGTGGCAGCAGCTTGTTAATTCATTCTTTGACTCATAAAACAACTTTGCCACCCTTGTTTCTCCATTGGACACATATGGGACACTAATCTAACTTGTGGGTGAGTCATGGGACACTTGTTAAGCACCTACAACATCAAGAATCCTATAAATACCGAAGTGTTCTTGAATCTTGAGCTTCTGCAACCATCTCTTTTGTCCCATTCTGCTTCAATCCAAATTTTGCAACCATCTTGGGGCTTTCTCTAGTGTTCTTGTTCATTCCTATAGTGTTGTAAGTATTCTCTATCACGCCTTGTTCAATTCAGGTAGTTTAATTGGATTAAAAGTCACAAAGTTCGACTTTTGTTCGACTTCCAGAATTGATCATGAATTGATCAATTTAATATCCAATTGAAACTTGCAATATGATGGTAATCAAGGTGATTATGATCTTTATTGATCATGCCTATTGATTCCTATCATTTCTAGTCATTTTAACAAGTCTAGGTTTGGTCAAAAATGCGATAATGCGCATTTTATGACAGATCTAAACTTGGGTGTCAAAATAGTTTGTTTTGATGCCAAAACTCTTTTATAAACTTATTTAGACATGTCAAAACATGTCTAAACCGTCACTCTTATTTTTGTGCTCGTTTATAATCAAAAGTTGAACGGTTTGACCACCGTTTTGACTTCCGAATCTGACCCGTTTGGTGGATCTTCGGACAATACCAAATACATGTTTGTGACCATAATTATAAAGGGAGTAACCCTCTGAGGTTATACCTTATGGTCATGTCATTCGGTTAGTGTTATGATAATTAGCTGTTATGTTCTTCGATAATGACTAAAATGCCCTTTTCGCAAATAAGTTAACTTTAAGTATATGGGACATAAAAATTTGACAAGTATTCTGATCAAAAAACATTTTCAAACATATTTAGGCATTAAAGACTCATCATAAAACATATTTAACCATCTGAATGCGTAGTTACACAAATGACGCGTTAAAGTGGCTTAAACTACCTTAACGGGTCAAAAACACCTAAAAATCTTTCCAACCAGAATGTTAACTTATTAAACCATCTCATATGAGTTCCAATACTCATTTGGTTTATAAGGTATCATTCTATCAAAATCCTCCGATTTCAAGTTTTGATATTTACACAATTATCCGATTTTAGGACACGCTTGATTTCTTGGACATTTGAGCTTGTTTTATCATTGATCCAAGGTTACAATAGCAATCCCAAGGGAGTACATAGTCCCCTCTTTTATGTTTTATAAATGTTTTGGGGTGATTCATATGTGCTAAAGGTTTTCGTGTTTTCAAATACAAATTACTATGGTTTATATATAACAAGACGATTTCGATAATTTGAACGAACTTGTTGGTACGTTATATTCATAACAAGAATGATATTCATTAACAATGGCCAAGCTGACCAGTAGTATGTTATGGTACCATAGGATCTGAGAAATCCCGTTATCGGGCTATTCATTGGAATTTGGTGGATAGTTTGGGGTAACGACATAATCTGTTATTTTAACAAACCCTTTGGTGGTTTGTTAGTCGATTTAAAGATACCCTTTGGTGGTATACACGAGTCACACAGATTTGAATGTTTTCACAAAATGACCAAAAGTTTTCATAATTAAAAAAACAAGGACGAATGACGAATGGTTTTATAACATGGACGAATGACGATTGGTTTATAACCAAAAACGAATGACGATTTATTTATAACACGAACGATAGATAACACAGACTAAATGGACGATTGGATTATGGTAAGTGATTAGATAATGAGACGGTTTAATGTAATAAAAGCATGGTGGATACGCCGCTGGTACTTCTATATATAAGTGCTTTTATCATATTCTATTTGTGGCGTTACTTAGATCACTTGGACGAATATTTTCAAATGATGTCACACAACGATGTTTACATAAGGATATAAACCATACAAGTTTTCTTCAAGGATGATTTACTACTTGGTTTACGAAAACAAATGTTTTAGTCAAGATTCATGGCAACGAGATTTCATAAGCTTTAACCAACGTGTTTTAGTTGGTTAATTATATTGCAAGTCCAGACACTTTTTAATACAAGGTTTTCACTACTCGACACTAGTAGTCGTGTAAAGTAATGAAATTGTTACATGCCATAAATCTGATTTACACACAAAACCAATGTACTCGTCGGCATTCTTTTATGCTGACTCGTTTTTTCACATATGTTTCAGGGAACAATGCTAGATGCTACTGATGCGTGCTCATGTAGGATCGGATGTGGACCTTAGTGCTTATAATAACAAGAGAGACAATAATTATGCATGCTTGTTGTTTCGTTGTTTAATACTTCGAAGACAAGTATGAAAATATAACCTATGTTTAATATCTAATTAAAACAAAACTTCAAATACCATGTGTTGTTGAAACAGCCTGTTAATGTGACTCCCAAGTGTTTCCGCCGCGTGTTGTTTTACGCGATTTGGGGTGTTACACAGATGCACCTCCATCAAACAAGTTTCCAAGAGGTAAAAGCCACCCTAGTTATCAAAAGGTGCCAATGGTTTATGAAACTTACAAAAAGTCTTCTAAGCCAAAGGTAAATAGGCATCCTCAAGGTTACCAACAGTTGATAGGAAGTGGTTCATAGCATTGGTTACAAAAACCTAATCTAACCATTGCTCATCCATCTGAACTTGAGTCTAGATCAACTGATACCCCATCCAAAGCCATTCTGGCTTTGGAAACTCACCTGAACTAATTATTTCAAAACATGTGCAGGGAGCTTCTACTTGCCTTGACAGTCTTTGGTATGTAGATAGTGGGGGCTCCAGACACATGACAAGATGTAAAGCCCTGCTCATAGATTTTAAAGCTTATGGAGCGGGTGATATATCCTTTGGAAATAATTCAAAAGAGAAGGTGTTGGGGTCAGTATGTGTCTCAACTGGAAAACTCATGTTTGAAAAAGTGAATCTCATTGATAATCTAAAATTCAATCTTCTGAGTGTCTCACAAATGAGTGATAAGGGTTATGGATCCTTCTTCATAAAAGAAACTAATCAGATAGTAGGCCTAGAGGTTGTTAAAAAGATTAATCAAATAATTGATGTTGGTGCATAATGTCTATGTCTTAGTCTTATATCGAGTCTGTATAGAATAGAGCTTAATAGGCTAGTCGTATGAAGTATTTATGTAAAGTTTAGGCAAGTTCGCTCATAACCTTCATGTATAGCCAAGTTTGGCCGAACTTGCTAAGGCAAGTTCGGGCGAACTTGAGTCTCCCTAGGGCGAACTTGTACATCTATAAATACCTAGCTAGCCTCTCTCATTTGTAACTTTGGCATTTTGGAGGCGAAGCTCTGTCAGTTTGTACTCTTGACGTTTGATCAATAAAACTGATGATTAACTGATTAATTCTTGTCTATTGGTAAACACAACGTAATATTTTCGCTATTATGGACATTAGATATCAAATTTAGGTTCCTTAGCATCGAGGATCGGTCCTACAAGTGGTATCATTTAGCAAGTTCGACCGAACTTACAGTTAAATGGCTGGTTTGTTAAACATCAAGTTCGTCCTGACTTTTGATGGGCTTTTCAAGTTGGGCTTAGTAAGTTCGCCCGAACTTGCAATGGTTTAAATACCATACAAGTTCGACCGAACTCATTCACCAGTTACCAGAGAAATCAGACGAACTTGATCCTTTGAGTGTTTTGAGTGAAATTGGCAAAATCACACCGTTACTCTGCCCAAATTAAGATTGTTCTTGGTGATTTGCACACCAACAACAATGACTGAGGTATAATTTTGAACATTGAACCATATCTTGGACTTTAATCGAACAAATCAGATTTTAAAACAAAAAATGATAAATTTAGTTGGTGTTGGACAAAATTGAACATAAATTCTTGATAAACATCATAAATCGACCATGGATTTGTTTTGATTTTGATTAAAATGATCTGGTATGATTACTGTAGGTTTGTTGGGTTGAAAGAGACGACAAGTTCCGCCGAACTTGTTGTCAAGTTCGATTGAACTTGCATAAAAGACTTGTTAACAAAATTTGAACAAATAGAATCATAAACATGTTCGACCGAACTTCATAATAATGTTCTTGAAAACCTATGTGGAAGTTCGCCCGAACTTGACTTTGTGAAATCTTATAAGTGTTTAAGTATAAGTTCGCCCGAACTTATGGAGATTAATGTTGAACATGTTTTATGTGCATGTTCGGGCGAACTTGAATAAAACAGAATATTATAACACTCATCAAGTGTGCCCTAACTTGATGTAAGTGTTAGAAAATTTTGTGATTTTTTTCTCAATAAGCGTGCTAATTGTTTTGCGTCATTTTTCAGGCTCAAGAATCAGCGCGTGTAATTTCTATTGAGTTTTCTAAGTCTCACAACACGTGCATTACGCTCGACAAGACGATTTGTCCATCGCTAAAAGAATACGAAAGTATCTTGAAGTTTCTAAAGGATAGTCCTATTCACAGAGCCATAACGGAGCGTACAGTTTCATACAGATCTCATACGTACCATTTCTGGACTAATGCGAGTCTTAGTGATGATCAGAAGACGATTAATTCATCGGTGAAAGTTGGAAATGAGGTAAAGAAGATCTCTGTGACTGAAGATGATATTCGACGGATTCTGCAGTTCAAAGATGATAAAGACGATCCGATTTATCTGGATGAGAAGATGGTCAGAGGATGTTTCTTTGGAATGGGATACAAGGGGAGAGTGAACAAGCCAACATTGAAGAAATAAGAAGTGCCTAACCACTACAAGCTCCTCATGCATGCGATCATTCATACATTTAGTCATTGAAAGGCGGGATTAGACGATGTGCAAGATTATTTGGCCTGCATGGCAACGTCATTGATTTTGAAGAAGCCGTTCAACTATTCAAAGCTGGTTTTTACTCATATGTCAAAGAATATGGAGGATTCGAGGTTGTGTCTCTATCCAAGATTTGCAGATGCTAATAGATGAGAAGTATCCAAATATTGCACGAGATCCGAACGATGTGTTATACTTAGTTCATCTCGATGAGACAACAGTGAAGAAGTTAATCAAGTTTCAGAAACCAGCTTCAGCTCCTGTTGTGAAGCCAGTTTTCGGGGCAATAGTTAATGAGAATTATGTGGCACCGCCTGAGAATAGATGGAGAAATGATGGCAGTGGCGATGAGAAAGAGCTTAACGCTGAAAACGAATGGTTTAAAGACTTCAAGCCGAAGGCTAGAAGTGAATGGTTCTTAAAAGCAGAAGCTGATAAGCCTAAGAAGAGAGCGGCAAAGAAAGTTGTTACTATGCGTGTTGACGAAGATGAACCTGAGAATGTTCAACGCGAAGCAGGTTCTAGTGCAGCAGTAGTTGTTGAGAGTCAAGAGACTGAGAAAGCAACACAGGAAGATGTTATTTCAGCAACTTCTGAACAAGATGATGATTCTGATGAAGAACCTGTGAAAGAAACTGAAAAGAAAGCAACAGAAATAGCAGCTGAAAAAGAAAAAGAAATGGATGCTGATTTGATCCCAATCTTGAGAAAGTATCTGATGAAGAAAGACCGAAGAAAAAGGCGAAAAATACAGGGTCTCCTCAGACAAAGGGAAGAAAGAAAATGAAGAAAGCTCAAAAAGCTGTAAGCAAAAGATACAAAGGAAAGCTGAAAAGCGCAGAAGTTACACAAGAACCTTCTGGCGCACAGGAGACAGGAGCCACACAAGAACCTCCTACACAAGAACCTCTTGTTGTTGTTCCTGCTGAGATTGAACGTCAAGGAGTTACACAAGAACCTATTGTGACTGGATTGCTTGAAGTACTGATTATTCAAACACCGATTGCTCCAACAGCTTCAAATCTTGAAAGTTCTACTCCAAGGAAGTCAACACCAAAGGCTGCTACTCCAAAATCAACACCAAAATCTTCAGGGCCTAATATTTTTGGTGATATGCATAATGATCCAATTAATCTGCAAGATCTAAACGATTTATTTCCCGAGACGAATGTTGAACTTCTGGAAAAGCTTGTGAAGGTGTTAGAAGACAACGTTGCACAAAATGAAGTTGAAAAAGCTGAGCTTATTCAAAAGTTAAATCAAAGCAATGTTGAGAAAGAGATATTGGACGATAAAGTTAAAGTTTTGGAGAATGAATGTGAATACTTTAAAGCTTTGATCGAGAGTCAGCAAGATGCAAATGAGAAGCTGCAGACAGAAATAGCTTATTTGAAGACAATTCAAGCTCTAAACGATAGAAGATTCACCAGGTTGCAAAAAGTTTTATCTAATTCTCTGGGAATAGATTTCATCAAAGAATATGATCGTCTGGATCAACAAGAAGCCAAAGAAAGGTCTGAGAAAGAATTAGCTGAGAGTGGTAAAGGTAAAGTGGTTGAAGGTGAAACTCCTAAGTCTTTTGAAGCTGCAGAGAAGTCTGTTGAAGAGAATGTTGTTATAGCTTATGAATCCGAGATTCCAAAGGTTGACAAATCTGTCAAACTTTCTGATCCTGTTACAGTTTCTGAAAATAAGGATGATGATGAAGCTGAAGATAAGGATAAAGAAGATGAAGAAAAGAAAGATGATTTGGAATACGAAGATTTGAATGTATCTAACGATGATGATGATGATGATCAGGGTGGTGTTGGAATGAAAATTATTGAAGCAAAAGTTACTGATGATTTTGATTTTTCTAATCTTATGAATGATGAATCGAACAAGATGGATGATAAAGGTGAGGGGAGTCCGGGCAGAAAGGGCCGACTGATGAGATTGATATGTCTAATGTTGAAAGATTTGTAAAGCCAGTTGCTGCAATACCCACGAAACCTTTATTGTTAGTGCTTGAACATAACATGGAGGAAGGTGAGTTTGTACACAACTATACTACGGAAGATCTTGCAAAGTTAGTTGAAGCTGATGCTGCAGATCTAGAGTTTGATTTCGAAGAAGACGTGTTGAATGTTAACACATTTGAGCCGAATGATTATCAGTATGTGAGAAGATTTGAGGCTGATGAGTATAACAGAGTGATCGTTGAAGATTGGTCTTCTGATGATGAAACAGATCAAACTGCAAAGTACGTCGGTCCTAATTCTGAAATTTTTCCTACTTTTGAGGAGATGTACAAGCAACTCGATGAAGATATGCTAAAAGAAAAGACTGAGGAATCTTTTCGAGAAGGTAAGTACCGAAGCTGATGACAAAAGAGGAAATTGCTCAAGCAAGGAAGTCTTGGTTTAAAGAGATGCCTCGCGAACGAAAGTTTCGACGTCCTCTAGCATTCTTTACCAGAGACAAAGACGTTTCTTTGGGAGATATCTTGAGAAGGGGTTGGTTTAAAGAACTTAATGTATATGCAATCTTCAGCAATGTCTGTCCACACCGTGTCGTGAAACAAGAGCCACAACAGTAGTAGCAGCCACAACCACAGCCACCATAGCTGCGGCAACATCCACAACCACAAGCTGGCGTGGAAGAGCTTTCAACATCAACCTCAGATAGGATCAGAATGACAACAACATTTTCAATGGTACGTTCCTCGTTAATAGTATTTATGCTTCTTGATTATTTGATACTAGAGCCAATAACTGTTTTGTATCGTTTGAATTCGAAAAGCTTTTAAAATGTGAACGCGCTAAACTCCCAAAGACCTTCGATGTCGAAGTCGCCACCGGAAGAACTGTTACATTTACATCCGTTCTACATGATTGTACTCTTGACCTCAACAATCACTCTTTTACCATCAACCACAAACCTATGCCGTTAGGTAGCTTTGACATCATAGTAGGCATGGATTTTCTTCGTGAAAATCGTGCCGAAGTTGTTTGTTATGATAAGATAATTTGTTTTCCGCTTCTAAATGGTGATCGGTGAAGGACCCTCAAGATAGTTGAAGCTTATGTCGAGTATCCAAGCGAACAAGTACTTACGCAAAGAGTACCTCACTTTCCTAGCCCACATTGTGGAGACGAAGAACGAGAAGAAGACTTTGAGAGACATTCTTTGTGTGAATTTCTTAAAGTTTTTCCCGATGATTTATGTGGTTTACCCCCTACTCGTGATATTGATTTCCATATTGATCTCATTCCTGGTGCTATACCTGTCGCGACAGCTCCCTATCACCTTACACCATCCGAAATGCATGAGCTATCTAGCCAACTTCAAGAGTTGCTTGATAAAGACTTTATACGCCCGAGCACGTCACCATGGGGTGCACCCGTTCTTTTTGTGAAAAAGAACGATGGATCCTTCCGAATGTGCATCGATTATAGGAACTTAACAAGCGTACGATTAAGAACCTCTACCCTCTCTGTCGAATCGATGATTTGTTTGATCAACTTCAATGGTGCTACTTGTTTCTCGAAGATTGATTTACGTTCCGGATACCACTAGCTACGTGTACATGAGCAAGACATTCCAGAAACCGCCTTTCGTACTCGCTATGGACAATATGAATTAGTGGCCAGCCTTTTGGTCTCACAAACGCACCCGCGGTCTTCATGTATTTGATGAACCGTGTGTGCAAAGCCTTCTTGAATCATTTCGTCATTGTGTTTATTGATAATATTCTTATCTATTCGAAGTCAAGATCCGAACACGCGCGACATCTTTGTTTAGTTCTAGAACTTCTCCAAGAAAATCGTCTTTACGGCAACTTCTCCAAGTGTGAATTCTGGCTTAAGGAAGTTCAATTCCTCGATCACATGATCAACGACCAAGGAATTCACGTCTATCCCGCGAAGATAGAAGTTGTGAAGTGTCACACCCCGACCCGCAGCGGAATAAAAGTCGGGGCATAATTGGGTTATCACCAAAGCTCATGATGTTTACTAAGATGTTTCATATTTATTAAATTCAAATTACAACTTAAATATCCAAATAAAAATTCATACAATTACAAGGAAATGGAACTATGTAATTAATCCAAAGCATAAATGTTTATTCTTCTAGGCCTTCCTATGTGTTTCTTGTCTCAGCTGGATCCCCTGAAACAGGGGATATTTTGGGTCAACAAAAGTTGGCGAGTGAACCTTGATAAAACATTGTTACCAATTTCTTGTTTTATTTAATAAGGAAAATTTGTACAATAATCACATGTGAGCAAACATATATAGATAAACAAACACAAACCACTTTGGATGAGTATATGATATGAATGATGATGTATGTGAGATCAAGTCTCAATCAAACGGAGCCGATCTAATGAGGCACCTGATGCTCAACCCGTCTCCCACGGGGAACTGATGGCCTAATGAAATGCGTGCACTGAAAATGATAAATCCAATCTACATATAATCCACACAACAATTGATACACATTTGATACACGTTTGATCACGGACATGATGTATGCACAGGTGTTTATATATATAATAAAAGAATTATGCGACACATGATACACCCCAAAACATGATTAAAACGGGGAATTGATAGAGATTCACTCATATTGGGTGCGTTCTTTGATGACGTTGGATGCGCACGAATTTAGGATTCAATCGACGAGGGAAAAACTAGCCTAGATAATAACAAAATGATTCGATAAATAAATAAATTTTATTTGAGATTAATATTTTTAATTAGTACTCTTAATGGAATTGTTTTTAGATTTATTTTTGTGAGTTTAAGGAAATTTTCTAACTTTAAAAATCTTATTTTTAAGTATTTTTAAATGATTTTTCAATTAAATAAATAATTAAAAAGAAATAAAAAAGTTGACTTTTTTGACCGTTGACCGTGACCGGGTCTTGACCGGTCAGACTGTGTTTTCTATGCGCTGAGTGAGGTTCGAACTCAGGACCTCTCGTATACGTGCACGCAGCTCTACCAACTGAGCTACGTATCTAACCCGAAATATTCTCTGTTTTAATTATATATATATACTAATTAATTTTAACCTTATTTAGTTTATATCAAAAATGGTTTAATATGGCCGAACCGGCTTCAGAGACCCGGAGTCGAACTCGGGACGTTCGGTTCGAGTACGCACAGCCCAACCAGTTGGGCTGTGTGTCTAATCTGTTTAACTAATGGATTATATTCTTCTTATGTACTTACTGTGACTTGATCAGATTGGAATTCAAAAATGTTGGTTTTATTTCTGAAAGTCGGTAACGTGTGCGATTCGAACTCGGGACGTGCATATTGTATTTGCACACAGTCCACCGCTAGACTGTGTGTCTAACCCGGTTTAATTTCTGTTTTTAATTATACTAATACACGTTTGCATCTTCGTCTTCTTCGCTTAAAAATTACAGAACAGTGAAATCCGACTGTTCTGTTTAATCGATCATAACTTATACTTGTTTGAAATGGAAAGAAGATTAAGTGATATGGTATACCAAGACGGAGCGTTTTCTTCAGTTTTCCGGCAGTGTTCGTCGGCTCTGATTTTGCGACTTCCGGCTGTATGAACTGTTTTAACAGTTTTGATTATCGGTTTGAACAATTAAAGTATAAATCAATAGATAGCAGATAAGTTTAGATAGTTATACCGTCTGATAAACGAATACAGTTTTCTGATCAACGATTCCGGCGATACTATGGTACCATAACTTACTACTGGTCGGCTTGGCCAAAGCTAATGAATGTCATTCGTGTCATGTATATAACGCACAAACAAGTTCGTTCACATTATTGAAATCGCCGTGTTTATATAAACCATAGCATTTGTAATTTGAAAACATTAAAAACAATTTAGCACATATGAATCACCCCAAAATATTTGAAAACATAAAAGAGGGGAGCTATGTACTCACTCGGGGTTGAAAAATAACCTTGAATCAAAGATTAAACAAGCTCAAACGTCCGAGAAATCAAGTGTGTCGTAAAATCGGATAACTATGTAAATGTCGGGACATTAATCGGCGGATCGGATAGAATGAGGTCTTGTACACCAAATGAGTGTTGGAACTATATGAAATGGTTTAACAAAGTTAACATTCTGATTTGGAAAGATTCCTAAGTGCTTTTGACCCGTCATGACTCGTTAAGTTAGTTTACGCTACTTTAACGGACCATTTACGTAAAAACGTGTTCGGATAGTTAGATATGTGTTATGATAAGTCTAATATACCAAAACATGTTTAATAATATTGTAACATAAAATTATACGTCAAAACATTGGTTACATAGGCTTGAAATTGTTTTATGCGCAAAAAGGGCGTTTTGGTCATTTATAAAGGCATAACTAGTGACTTAACATCATACTAACCAAACAACGCGACCGTAAGGTATAACCTCAGAGGGTTATTCCCTATACAACTATGGTCACATATATGTGTTTGGTCGGATCCTAAGATTGACCAAACGGGTCGAATTCAAAAGTCAAAGCGGTGGTCAAGACCGCTCGACTTACGAACCTAAAAAAGCACTAAACTAAAAGAGACGAGTTAGACATGTCAAACATGTCTAATTAAGTTTATAAAACTGATTTGGTGTCAAAACAAAGTGTTTTGATACCCGAAAATAGTTTCGTCATATAATGCGCATTTTGCGCATTATTGACCGAAACTCTGACTTGTCACTACAACTAGTAACGTGGTAAATCAGTTGGTATGATCACTAAGGATCATAACCATCGTAATTACGATCACGTTGCAAAGTTCAATTGAACTTTGATTTGACCAATTAATGGTCAAAGCCGAAAGTCAAACAATATTTGACTTTTAGCTTGAAATAGCTAAAAGCAATGAAAAAGACTAAGGATGAGATCTTACTTGTGCTTAGGAACACCCAAGATCTCAGAGAACTTAGTAGGAGGCCTCCAAAAGGATGGAAGCAAGCTCCAAGAGTATGGGAGGAAGAAGATGGAAATGAGCAAGGAGAAATGGTGAAGATCAAGCCTATTTATACTAATCTTGGAGCTCCCAAATCATGCCAAGTGTTGATCCTGGTGTTAAGGCATGGATTAGTGTCCCTCCAGGTGTCTAATGCAGGTTAAAGGTGGCATAGATCACGACTTGGTGGCCAAGGAAGTTAACAAGAAGCTGCCACCTTGATTTTAAGAAGGTTCGAGCTGGGGACCCCTTACGGACCGTATGGGGTTTTGCCTTACAGTCCGTAAGGCCCTTGCTGGGGCAGAAGTTTCAAAAATTGGCAGAAATGGCCCCTAAACTTGTTTTCGTCGCGTTTTGGCACTTTGAACACCCGTTAACCCCATTTTTAAGCTCCATAAGGATGAATAAACATAGGAAAATTGAAATATGTTCAAAAATGTCCCGGGTGTAAGTTCGTTCGGTCGTACGGTTGCGGTTTTCAGTTAATTACGACGGGAATCGTAACGATCGCGCAAATAAACGCGTAACGAATGATATTTTTTCATTCCAATCATTAAAATACTAGATTTTATTGATTACATTTTTTTTGGGTTGTGCGTACATGTTCCGGATAACGACATACGCGAATCGGCATAGTTTCACAGAATTTGCAAAATAGCCCCTGAAGTTGCAAAAGCATGATTTTCCCATACCGAAGCCCTCGAAACTTATTTCTAAGTAATGTAAAGGGTATTTAGGGTATGTTTAGATTATTTCATCATTCTAGAGTGTACGTCGCGTTAAACTGATTACGTTTGCGTAACAGTTTGTGATTTCACTTCCAAAAGTTGTTTAAGAGTTCGAAATCATGCATGAATTGAATACGTGCAATTGTCATGATAAAAATACAAATCTCGGAAATAAAACACAAAAATTTTATTGATTGATAATTCGTTCGGAATCGTTACACGATCGGATCACCACAAATGTCACATTGTCCATTTAAACTTCAACACATTTCTCAATTGTTCCAAGATATGTTAGGTATGAATTTTAAAACTTGACTTAACTATGGTTCCCATCTCAGAATATACTCCCGTATCAAGATTCCCTAGATTTCATCTTACAGGTGAATATAGCGTAATTGATATCTGTATCTGGGTTAATGCGAAGCCTTCAGAGCTCAGGTTAATTCCACCGTATCGACAAAGAGATGAAGGCTTGACTTTATGGTAGTGTTCCACTTAAGGAATCTTTTAAGCACTGCAAATGATTAGATCTTTCGATTCTTTCAGCTTTGCATGCAGTTTTAGGGGTTTATAGCAAAAGCATTATAAAATTTCTAGGCTATGGCTTCTGCAAAATCAGAAGAACTTGTATAATACCCCAGATATCAACTATCTATAAAGACCTCGTATCTCAGAATCAGGCAATCTCTCAAATGAAATTTCGGAGTACTAAGTCCATATATCCGAGAGATGTTCATCCACAAGATTAAGCAGTTGTAAAATTTAGTTTATATCTCATAAACAATTTACTGAACGTGTAAAGTCTATCGACACATCCACTGTAAGACTTGTTTATCACTTTTTAAACTTTACAATTCTTTAGCGTACTATGATAGTCCACTGATGTAATATCATTTCCTTTGTGACACAAAATTCTTTTTGTCCTTTTCAATGTTTTTGTACTTTTTTTAAAAATTTTCATATGTTTTTGTATTTTCTCAAATATTTCTCCCCCTAAAATCAAAAACATATTTTAGTATTTTATTTTTAAAGAAAGACTACTCTAAAAGATATACAAACCAATGTGAATCACCTGAACTCGTCGTCCGATCCATATTTAACCTCTGCTTCCGCACCTGTCAACAAATATTTTTATACCGTTAAGCCTCATGAGATATTTAAATCTTGTTAAAGGAAAAGCTTTGGTATAAAAATCAGCTATTTGTTCATCCGTGTGGATTTTTTCTATTCGTACCAACTTCTTTTCGTAGCAGTCATGAATGAAGTGATAACGAATTTCTATGTGTTTAGTTCGTGAGTGATGAACAAGATTTTTAGTGATGTCGATTGCTGCCTTATTATCTACATATAAAGGTGTATCAAGAAATTGCAGTCCATAGTCCCTCATCTGTTGTTAAATCCATAGGATTTGAGAACAACAGCTGGAATTGCCACGTTACTAATCGAGTTCCGAAGAACTAGCAACCAGCCGTCGTAGACTTAGAATTCAGCTTGTCCACCCCAAAGTCCGAATCAGCGTATCCCGTCAGATCAAAGTTATCGTTCTTTGGATACCACAAGCCGGTGCTTGGACATCCCTTCAAGTAACGGAATATTCGCTTGATTATCTGCATGTGTGACACTCGAGGACTGGACTGATATCTCACCCAAAGGCAGGTAGGATACATGATATCTGGGTGAGATGCCGTTAGATACATAAGAGATCCTATCATCGACCGATAGAGCGTATCATCCACTTTGATTCCTGTTTCGTCAATGCAAATCCCATGATTCAGAGCCAGAGGAGTCGAAAGCGGCTTCGAGCTATCCATTTCAAACTTCTTCAGAATATCATGAACATACTTTGTTTGATGAATGAATATGCCTTCTGGTAACTGATCAACCTATAATCCGAGGAAGAATTTCATTTTGCCCATAGAAGACATCTCGAATTTCTTCTTCATGATCTTTTCGAATTCTTTGCAAAGACAATCATCCGTTGAACCAAAAATGATATCATCTACATAGATTTGTATGATGATTAGATGGTTTCCGACTTCCTTCGTAAACAATGTACTATCCACTGTGCCTCTAGTAAAGCCGTTTCCAACAAGATGTTGAGATAACGTCTCGTACCCAGCTCTCAGGGCTTGATGTAATCCGTATAAGGCTTTGTCTAGGAGATAAGCTTTGTTCTTGTTCAGCGGATCGACGAACACTGGTGGTTGGCCGACGTACACTTGTTCGCGTAGCTTACCATAGAGAAATGCGGATTTCACATCTAACTGGTACACCTTAAAACCTTTCCAAGCTGCGAATGCAAGGAAAATGCGGATTGACTCTAAACGTGCAACCGGTGCATAGACTTTCGTATAGTCAATTCCTTCTTGCTGGTGTAAACATTTGATAACCAACCGAGCTTTGTTTCTAACAATCACACCTTGATCATCCCTTTTACACTTGAAGACCCACTTCGTGTCTATCACTTTCTGCTAGGTGGTAAATCGACAAGTCTCCAGACTCCCAGTTTCTCAAACTGTAACAACTCTTCCTGCATCGCTATCACCCAATTCTCATCACCCAGAGCTTCATTCGCAGTCTTTGGCTCTAATTGAGATATGAAAAATGAATAATAACAATAGTCTTGAGTAGGAGCCACTCGGGTATAGAAACAACTTAATGCTTTGTTGATTTGGCTTCTTGGTCGCACACCAGTCTATAACTCTCTAATAATGTTTGTTGAAGGATGATAAGAATAAGATCGTAGCATCTCCTCGCTAGGAACATCAACTGAGTTGTTCTGATTTGAGACATTTAGATCAACATTCAAATCAACTTCAGGAGCACTAGATGTAGATTCATTTTGATTGCTCGGGCTAGCAGATTGATTCAACATGTTGGATATCTGCTCGGATTCTTCATCGGAAGAAGATTCTCCATCATCATCGAAAGTCGGAGCTTCATCAGAGTCAGAATTCTGATTCTGAGAAGTATTTGGCACTGAGGTTGCATTTTCTGGTTCAGTAGAAACATTTGTTGCAGTTGTAGTAGGTGTTATTTCTACTTCAGAAACTTGTTCAACCGGAATACCACTATTACTTGGACCTGCACTAGAAGACGAAGTAGAACCAGTGGGTTGATTAACCATAATTGGCCTTATTATATGTTCTTGGTTTGCCGGCTGTTGAAGATAATAAAGAGCTGCAATTTCTTCATCAGACGGTTCTTCCGGCAAGTCGAATGACTTCCACAAATCTTGGTAATTGAACAACCACGCATTGCCTTTCCTCTGAATAGGAGTTGTGTACCGAAAGCAATCTACGTGTTGTGCTTCGATCACTTTTCTCAAAGCAGGAACATAAACTCTTCGTAGCGGACTAGAGTAACCAACGAAGAAACCTTCAAGCGTTTTAGCACCAAATTTTCCATCTTGATCAATCACTGTGCATGGTGCACCAAACGGCTCTAGATATTTCAGGTTTGGTTTCCTTCGGTTGATCATCTCGAACATGTCTTTTTAGTCGGTTTGACAGTTAAGACCCTATTCAAAGTATAGCATGTCGCTGCAACTGCCTCACTCCAAAAGCTAACAGGGAGTTTTGAGTCTGCAAGCACTGTTCTTGTTGTTTCGATCAATGTTCTATTCTTCCTCTCAGCTACACCATTTTGTTGTGGAGTATACGGTACACTAAATTCGTGCAAAATTCTTTGGTGTTGCAAAACTCTTTCATCTTGTTGTTCTTGAATTCCGTGCCATTATCGCTTCGAATACGTCTGACAGGAAGATGATATAGATTTTCGAGCTTCTTGAAGAGAATCACCAGATTATCGAACGTTTCATCCTTGGATTCTTGAAAGAAAACCCATGAATATCGATAATAGTCATATGTCACAACCAAGCAATATAGATCTCCGGATATACTTCGTACATTTACCGGTCCAATAGATCCATATGTAGACGTTCAAGCAGTAATTTAATAGAATTCAGAATCTTCTTTGGATGTGACTTCTTCTTCTGCTTCCCTTTCTTCTATTCCAGACAGTGATCCGTAATGTGGAAGCTTCGAAGATTCACCCCCTCGACTAACTCGTTATGAACCAGAAAATTCATTTTTCTCAGATGTATGTGCCCCATTTTTCTATGCCATAAAATTGAATCTTTCTCCATGGCTTTAGTGACAAAACATTGAGCCGATTTTGATGATGTTGTAGCGTTGCCCATATCTAACACATAAAGATCATTTTCACACGGAGCACGCATGAGAATCCAATCATCCAGAATTTTGAAACCCGGCTTAAGTATCATACACTCCTTATTGTTGAAGTGAACTGTGAACTGCTTGTCGCAAATCAGTGAGATACTTAGAAGATTGTTCTCTAGCTCGGCAATGTAATTCACACGATCAAACGATACAACGCCATTTAAAAGTTTTCCTTCGGCGACGATCCTTCCTCCTTGATTACCGGCAAAGCCAACATATCCACCATTTATAGCTTTGATGTCGAAGAGAAGAGCTTTCATCCCTGTCATGTGCCTTGACGCTCCACTATCTAGAATCCACTTTGAAAGAATAGATCTCTGGAGCCCCTGCACACATTATCATTTAGTTTAAAAGCGCGACCCAAGCCTTCTTGGCCTTGGGTTTCGGATATAAAGCTTCATAATCATCCTCAAAATCACCATCTGAGAAGTCACTGTTGTTACCAATTTCAAAAGTAACTTTCTTTTTATCTTTTAATGTTTTGACAGTTTCAATTTTAATCTCAGATTTAGACTCTTTGTTGTTACCAGTCTTAACTAGCTCAGACTTGGTAACTTCAGATGTTAATGATTTCTTTTTAGCAATCCAGGCTTGTGATTTTACGTTTGCCTTTTTTATGTAAAACCTTGATTCATTTCACTTGGAAGATTCACCTTCTCGAAAATTGAGTTTTCAAATTTAGTTTTAGGTTTAACTTCAAGTTTTGATTCATTTCTTTTCAGAATTTTAATAGGTTTTACAAACTCTGGTTGCTTAGGCTTTTCAACATCTTAACTTGTTTTCCTTCGAAGATAGACAGGCTTAGATTTCGGACACTTGCGTAAAATGTGACCAACTTCATTGCATTTGAAGCAAGTCCGATCATCATGAGAATGTCCACTGGTGGATTTTACACCACTTGTAGATTTAGCCTTATCTCGAAGTTCTTTTTGTTTCTTAAACTCATTGTTTGACTGTTTTCCAATCAAACTTTCTTCCTGAACCGTGCTCGTCCCATACACAAATTTCATGTTTTTATCTTTCTATTCGCGAAATGGTGACATTTTCTTGCTCGGTTCTTCTTCCAAAACTAAACCCAACCCCGCTCTCCTATGTTCTGGAAAGTCACCACCATTCCTTCGGTAGTTGTTTCTTTTAGGTTTAGAGTAAAACTTCTTTTGACTGATTTCCAAATCTTCTGATGAAACTTCAACGAGTTTGAAGAATTTATCAAGCTGTTCTTCTTTCACATTCCGAATCAGAAAGCTATCATCGAAGTATAGTCTATCAGAATCCTTAACTTTGTACATGACAATGTTAGGATCATCACTTAGGCTATCTTCCGATGATGTATCGTCATCTTCAGATTGTGAATCCGAATTATTCGAACTCAAGTTGGCGCTCTTAAAGCTGCCATCATCAGAATCATTCAAAACATTTTCAACAACATTCTTAACCACCGCTTTGCCATCATCACTTGTATAGAGTATATCAATGTTCTCAGGAAGCTCATTTTTCTTTTTAGTTAAAAGTTCAATGTTGAGCGCTTTTTCCATCCCCTCAGCCTTTTTGCGACAATACTTTTCGCATAGGGGTGGTGGAACATTGCTATAGTCTCCATATTTCTTACCTTTGGTTTTCTGAACATTTTCTTCCGACGAGATCGTTGGAAGAATATGATCGATGATATATGCATTCATGGTATAGCTCTTAAGAAGTTGTCTTACTCTTTCTATTTCGATTGTCATGTCTTAAAGTTCTTGTTTTACTTCAGCAATGTTGTTTATATAAACGTTAATAGCCTTTTGTTTTTCCATTAATGTGGCTTTTAACATTCTGATAGTATCATCTTGTTTAATGTTATTTCTATCAAGTCTACCATAATCATCTTTCATTTTGTCATGTGCTTCTTTCATTGTGTGATAATCATATTTGAAATTGTTATTATGCACATTGAGTTCGGCTATGATCTGAGACTTTTCAGCACATTGAACACATGGTTCAGCACATTTCGTACATGGTTTTTCAACCTCGACGATTTGTACTTTAACAACTTCCTTTTCTACAACCTTTACCTCTGGCCTACCTTTGTCAAATTTGCCATCATAGCTTTGTTGGCAATCTCCGTGAGGTTTTCTTCATTCATTTCTTTGATTACATTGATAACCTCTTCAACCACAGGTTCCTCCTCAGCAACATGTTCCGAAGTTGTTGTATCTCCAAAACAACCTGCAAAACTAGTAGTTATGTTAGGAGAAAGGATACTCTGCACCTTTGTGTGGTGATAGATTTCCTCTTCCTCAGCTTGATACATATATTCTTCTAGCATTGCATTCTCCATAGCTGCATCTTCAGCAGATGTATCTTCTATGATCTCAGCAATTAGAGCAACTCCAGTTTTCTTGCCAATGTATAAATTCCAGTCAAAACCGTCATCTTCGTTCGAAGCAACCATTGCTTTTTCTGCGGTGTTGGATGGTTTTTCTTGGATTTCGACTTGAGTCTTCTTTAGGAAAGGCTTGTATTCTAGTGACTTCTTGTAGTATTCACTGCCACCTCCAAATGGACTTTGATTACCAGTTGCCTCTGTATTCTTGCATTATCTTTTGAAGTGCCCTTTTTGTCGGCATTTGAAGCAAGTAACCTTCGTTTTTTCGAACCCCAATTTGTTGCTTGAATTCTCGATGTCTCTGCCGGTTAGAGCAACAAATTTAGTAACCCTTCAAATAATCGAGGCTAAGGACCATTTGATGTCCATCAGCTGAAGCTCTTCTTCATCTACTTGATCATAGTCTTCGGCGGTCATCTCCGGATTACCAATCTTTCTAGACACCAAACTTTCATACGATTCCAACACTGTGGCAAGTAGTACCATATGTTGTTTAGTAACTTGTTCAGAAACAACATTGTTTAGGTTTACTGCAATGTTAAATTTGAAAACATTTGGATCAGAATTCGATTGACTATTCTGATTTGAACCTGTGCTTGAATATGAAGAATTCTGTGGACTCTGATCATATTTCGGATATGATTGATTTTGACTCTGTGGAGAATGATTCGAAGAATGCAGATTCGCGCTAAAAGCAGTTTGAATCTTTGGGCTAGTAATATTCTCTTGAGCTCCGGTCTTGTAGTAAAGCCCTACATCTTGACCAACATTTGAATTCTTTGATTTTGCAATCTTTAACAACTCACCCTCAGGTAAAGCGTCAGCTAGCTTATCAATGTATTCTTTTTCTATTTTCTCAAGCCCATGTCTCCTCATAATCACTTTCAGATGACAAAATCTTTCAATCGTTTTTTTCATCGTTTCACCCTTGATCATAGTGAATATGTCGAATTCCTTCATGATCAGTGCTTTCTTGCTCTTGACCATTTCTGCACTTCCCTGGTATTTGTTCTTCAAGAATTTCCATAGTTCTTGTGCAGTCTTATATTCTGGTAGAAGCACCAGTATATCTTCTTTCACCGACTGTTGGATAACATTATCATTTTCATCTCTGGGCCAAGTATAACAAGTCTCTACAGCAACCCAGCTGTGGAAATACATAGACTGAACCCAGTTAGTGAACTTTTCTTTCCACCCCTCATATTCATCCATACACATGAGTTTTGGTGGTTTCACAGATGTTTCCATCTCATTAAGCGTTTGAAGCTGAAGATGTCATGAATGCACTGTGAAGATCTTCCATCTTGAAAAACTAAAGAATTTTACTTAAAAACACACATTCACAAACTTCAAAAAATGATCAGTACACTGACAAGTTCGGGCGAACTTGCAGTTTGAGAAAAATCAGATTTGATTTTACACAAGTTCGGGCGAACTTGTGTTTGAATTTTGAAAATTTCTCCCTGATTAAGTTCGGGCGAACTTATGTCGATTTTAAAGAAGAGTATCAAATTCGGGCGAACTTATGTCGATTTTAAAGAAGAGTATCAAATTCGGGCGAACTTATAAGTGAAATTCAACAGAGTTTAATCAAGTTCGGCCAAACTTGATAGAAAATCTAGTTGAATCACAAACAAGTTCGAGCGGACTTCTCAAATTCACTTGAAATATCAGTCAATTTCGGGCGAACTTGATTAAAATCAATGAATTTTAATCAAGTCCGGGCGAACTTGATCCCAAGTTCGACCAAAACAAGTTTGTAAATCATAGTTTTTTGAAAAATGGTAGAAAGGAGTAGAATAAGAGTAGATCTTGCAATGATTTCACCAATTCAGGTATCCAGGCTCTGATATCACTTGTTAGATCGCTCCATGTTTAGAATAGGAACCTAAATTGGTATCTTACGTTCGTATAGGCGGAAACTATATGACGTGTTAATCGAATATGCAAAGATTTACTGTTTAATTGTTTTTATTGATCATAAAGTTCGTTTACATGTCAAATCCTGATCGGGCAGAGCTTCACCATCCAAGTGACAAAGTTGCAGAAGTTACAAATGAAGAAATCAAGGCACCTATTTATAGGAGTTCAATTTCACTTGGGGAACACAAGTTCGGGGAACTTGTCTTGAACAAGTTCGGCCGAACTTGTTTCAACAGCACTAATCTGGGCGAACTTGACCTACCATTTACATAAATATCACTATTCTTGACATAATCTAGCCAAAACTAAACAGACTCGATCCAAGACTAAGACATAGACATTATGTACTAACAAGTTTGAGCCGTAGCATTCTTAGGAGTTGTTCTATCTGGCCATAAGACATAAGGTAATTCCTCAGCGCATTTGCCCTTTTTGGATCCAAGTTTCTTCTTCAAGTTGTTGATAATGATCTTGTTGGATGATTCTGCCTGGCCATTAGCTTGTGGGTGGACCGGTGTTAACGTTATCATCCTAATCCCCCAGCTGTCACAAAAGTTAGTAGTACGACTCCCAATAAATTGGGATCCATTATCACAAACAATTTCAGAAGGAATACCAAATCTAGTAATAATATTTCTTTTAATAAAGGATATGACTTCCTTTTCTCTGACTTGGGCAAAGGCTTCACCTTCTATCCTTTTGGAGAAGTAGCATGTCATAGCCAACATGAACACTTTTCCTCCTGGTGCCTTGGGAAGTTTGCCTACTATATCCATTCCCCACCTCATGAATGGCCAAGAAGAGGATATAGGATGTAGAGGTTCTGCCGGTTGATGAAGAATGTTACTATGTCTCTTGCAAGTATCACATTTCCTTGCGTACTCCACAGCATCCTTCTTCATTGTAGGCCAATAATATCCTATCCTGAGGATCCTTGAAATAGTGCTCTGCCCCCAGTGTGATTTCCACAGTCTCCTTCGTGAAAGTCCTTCAAAACTTCTTGGATCTCAGGATCCTCAATGCATCGCAGATAGTGTCCTGCAAGAGATCTTTTACAGAGCAAGTTGTTAATTATAGTGAATTGGGATACCTTTATTTTGAAGGCTCTAGGATTTTCCCCAATGGGAACTTCTCCATTTTGGATATAATTCAGGATTGGAAGGATCCATGATCCTGGAGTTGATTGTGCATCATCACTAGGTACAATTGCAGCATCTTCCACTATCTCCATTGCTTCATTTTCCTCTATTGCAGGAGTCATAATATGGATGATGAGTGTCTTCACATCCTCTGGCATCTTCAGTGAGGATTCTAGATTGGCTAAGGCATCCAATTCTGCATTTTCTTCCCTAGGTACCTGTGTAAGGCTGAAAAAACAAAAGAATATGCCAATTTCTTGACTATCTCCAAATATTTGATTAGTTTCTAACCTTTAATAGAATAGGAACCATTATAGTGATTAGTAATTAACAACGAATCTACAAATACTTGAAGATACCTGATCCTCATATGTTTAGCTAGTTGCAAACCTGCTATCAAGGCTTCATATTCAGCCTCATTATTAGTGGTTCTCCACTTTCCATTTTTCTTTTGAACAACAACCACATTGGCTAACCATCTTGGATACTTGACTTCTCTTATCATACATGCCTTTAGTAACTTGTCTACCTCTTCTTGGATAATTGCATTTATTTCAGGTGCAAACTTCCTCCTCTTTTGGTGAATTGGCCTGAAAAACCTGTCAATACCAAGCTTATGAGTAATGGCATCCTTTGAAATACCTGTCATATCTTCATGCTTCCAGGAGAAGGTAGATTTTCTATGTTTCAGGAAGGATACTAGATCCTGTTCTATGCTCTCCTGGATCCCGGATCCTATACACCTTGGATTCAGGATCCTCAGGATCTAATAGCATATCCTTGACGTCTTGTTCCCTTGCCTCCATGACGTCTCTTGGAGGATGCTTTAATTGCTATGCTTCCCTAGACTTGGAAGCTGGTTTCATCGAGGAAGTGTAGCAGTTCTTTGCCTCCTGCTGATCACTTTCTATTTTGACTATCCCCCATGGACTTGGAAGCTTGACACATTGGTGGTATGTTGAGGGGACTGCCTTCATGTCGTGTATCCATGGCCTGCCAAGGATAACATTACAGCAAGATAAGCAATCTACGACACAAAATTTTTGTATATAATTCACTCCCTCTATATAAATTGGGAGTTTGATGTCCCCCAATGTATTCTTGGTTTCCCCACTGAATCCCACGAGCACTGATGATCTTGGAGAGATCTCGGATTCAGGAATGTTCATCTTTTTTAGGACATCTAGCTGAATTAGGTTCACTGAACTACCTCTATCAATAAGGATCCTGCAAACAAAATGGTTAGAAATAAACAAAGTAATGACTAGACCGTCATGATGAGGATCCTGTATGTCTACAAGATCATCCTCATCAAAGGATATCATTTTTTGCTGCGTTAGAGTAGATGTTCAGATTGGCCTCTCCCCATTCTCCATCTTTGTTTCCTTAGCATGCCTTTTCACCGCTGAGAATGAAGTTCCACAGATATCAGAACCACCAGAAATAAAGTTAATGATCTGAGCATCTGCTGGCGGTGGTGGAGCTCTTTCAGGAACTTTTTCAGTATCCTGAGTTCTTGAACGTTTCCTTCCCAGTAATTCCTTCAAATATCCTTTGCTAAGAAGATAGCCAATCTCCTTCCTCAATGCTATACACTCATCAGTAAGGTGGCCAAAATCCTCATGATAAGCGCACCATTTGGACTTGTCTTTATTGGCTATGGCTTTCTCATTTTTCTAGGCCACCTGGCTTTATCACGTAGATTCTGCATCGCAAGGATTAGTTCATGATTATCAACAGAAAAACAATACTCAGATATTGGAGGATAATCCTCATCATCTTCGTCTTGTTCAACTGCATTCACATTGTGATTGTCATGTTTAGGGTATTACTTGGATCGATTATTCTCAAAGAATGATCCTTGCTTTTCCTGTTTCGAGGATCCTGAGAGCCTCTCCTGGATCCTTTTGTCATCCTCTACGCGAATAAACCTCAATGCCATGTTCCTCACTTCATCTAAATTCCTGCAAGGTGTCATTACAAGGTAATCATAGAATGAGGAATCCTTAAGCAATCCCATTTAAATGCCTCCACAGCAATGTCAATATCCAAATTAGGAATTTCTAAGGATTCTCGACTGAACTTAGTGATGTAATCTCTTAATGATCACCACATCCCTGGTTTATTCTATAGAGATCACTAGTTAACCGTTCAAAGGTTCTACTACATGAAAACTGGTTATTGAACAAATTAACTAGATGAGAAAATGAAGTAACTGAGTAAGGAGGAAGACTTAGCAGCCATTTGAGTGCTGATCCGGTGAGTGTGGTTCCAAAGCCCTTGAAAAGACAGGCTTCCTTTAATCTTTCTAGAATGGGATTGATCTCCATTCTTTCCCGGTATTGTGCCACATGCTCCTCCGGATCAGTTGTACCATCGTACAACTTCATGTTGGGGGTTTGAAAGCGTTTTGTTATCTCAGCATTACAGATAGGGGTGTGAAACAAGACACCCTATGGCTTCCATCTGGGATCTCAGGAATGGGTTTAACCACTCCTGGGACGCTGGATATCATATCCTTAAGCTTCTGGAGTTCCCGTGCCATAGCCTGATTGATACATGTATCCTGCATGAAACCATAGTTAGTTCCAAAAGATGTATTGTCATTGTTACCTCCCGATTGGTTTGAAGGTGGTATGCCAGAAGTATATCCAAAGGTGGACACTTCAGGTGTAACAGTTGGACCAGAAGAAGCAATAGTCTGCATAGGGATGAAGTCCCCTTTGTGAACTTCAGAATCCTTGAATATCTGACTCCCTAAAGATCCTTGATCATGAAAGACATTAGGTCCAGGATACACGAGTGCTAAAGGTCTCGGAGGACACTCCATGGATCCTTGAACCTGGGACGAGGATCCTTGATGCTGGAAGTAAGATACTTTAGGTGGCACCGTCTCCACGTATCCTCCCGAACGGAGGTAGGATCCTTGATGCTGATATGAGGATCCCTGAGGCTGGAATGGGGATCCATAAGGTTGGTAATGTGATGCTTGTGGCTGCGTCATTGCCAATGATCCATGCTGTAATCTTGAGGATCCTTGATACTGAACACCAGACGCCATGGAATGTTGAATGGTTGGTGCTGGAGTGGCGAAATCCAATGACCTAGGCATCAATGGAGACTGATCCTCCGTTGATCTCTTCTGTTTCTTGATTTCATCAATTTCACGAAGGATCCTCTGGTTAGTTTTATCCTACTGTTCCATGTATCCTTTCATTTGCAAAATCAAAGTAGACAGATCATTGTTAGTAGGTGCAGAGGATGAAACAGTAGAAGCCTTGGAGAAAACTGGTGTTGGCTTCTTCTGAGCATTATCAGCACTCCTCGCCGGTGCAGGGGAATGGGAGGCAACGATGCACATGTCTGAGATAAGGTAACTATCGGCATGGCACTTGAAGCAGATTTTCCATGAGAAGCCATGTAGTTAATGGAGATGAATAGACCTGAATGAAATGAATGGAATTTTTAGAATTAAAGCACCGATTGCCCCACGATGGGCGCCAAACTGTTTTGGTCAAAAATCTGATTAAGGATAATGTAACTAAATCTGATTTGTGAGGCTGAGTGCTTGAATTATGAACAGTTGAATGAACAAGTTAAGAATGTAATCAAGGATGAACACAGATATTTATACGAGGAAAAAGCCCTTGATCAATGAATGATCTCCGGCATAAAAAACATCGGGTGATGGAAACTACCGATCACCAACTATATTAAACTATAAAGATTACAACTTTTAAAATATTGAGCTCGTTTACAATGAATACTAGTGTGTGTTTGACAGAGTGATTGCGAATATCTTCTGATCAGAGAAAAATAAGAGTGCAAAAGTGTGTTCTACTCAGCTCAATATCCCTAATAACATAGCCGAAAATATCCTAACTAACTTCCTGAAAATCTTGCCATGCATGCACGTTCATCACCAACGGTTACTAACTTATGTACGTGCCGGAAATAGAAGCATATTCTCCGTGATTCCCGGTTGGAACGAGTCTCCATTGAAACATACCTGCAACACAAGTCCAAAAGATGTTGGAAACAATTATTAGTTTATAGAATATTAATGAGGATCCTTGATCCTTATCTTTCCTGCCCCAGATCTTAAGGATCCGTGATCCAGGCATAATAAAGGATTCATGATCCAGTATAAAATTCTATCGCTAACAAGTAAGTTTTAAGGATATTTAATCTTAACTTGGATTCCCTGGTATGATTTATTCTTAGTTCATTTGTGTTATTGTTTTTATCTTTAACCTTTAAATTAAGAATACATGATCCTTGATCATATAATATTTTATACCTTATAAATTGCTATAATATACACTTATAAATTGCTATAATATACACTTAGAATGTTTTTGACAATCCAAGATTTTTTGAACATGATATAAAGAGGTTTGCAAATATAAACTCGTAAAAGCAATAATTCATAAATGAAAATACAACTCTGGATATTGTCAAAAGTTTAATATTATTAAAACCCATTAATATTTATCTAAAGCATCCGGCCCGGACTTCACCAGCAAAACGTGGACCATCCATCCAGGCCGGATTGAGTTCATTTAATAGTTAAAGTTTGTGTAGAAAGTAAAATGCAGGAAATTAAAGGCGAGGGGCGTCAAAGGCTTCATCCTCCACAAGAAGAAGGACCCATCCACCTTTGCCACCCCTATTTTCTGAAGGGTCAGTGATCCTTAACCTACGGAAACTAATGTTTAATAGTTACAGTCCAAATTGTTCAAAACAACCAACCAAAAAACATAAAAAATGGGCTCAGGCCTTGTATAGATTATCCTTCATTGCCCATTGGTGTGCCATCACCTTCAGCACCTTCAACCACCATCTCTTCAACCTCCTTCTGCACCCCGCTGGATCCTGCTTCACCTGCCACCACCATTGCCAGCTCCGGCTCGTCCCCGCCAAGGTTGCTTAAGGCCATCTCCCAGGAAGCCATGTTCCATGAAGACCTGTCAAAACCAGGATCACCAGCCTCCTTAGCCATCTTGATCATGGATTGAAGAATAGTCTTGGCCGCACTGAGTTTGGCTTGTTCCGTTGCCTCCATCATTTGTTTATTGGCAGTGGCCTCAGCTTCCCTCTGCATCTTCTCCAGAGCCTTTTTCACCTTTTCGAGCTTGGACATGTCTTTGTCCTTCACAACAGCAATGGAGAGAATCCTGGCCAGAGTGTTTTCGTATTCAGCCATCCTCTTCTCGTAGTAGATCATCACACGGCTGAACTCCTGCAAATCGGTAAGGAAACTTCAGGATACAGGATCCTTGCAAACAGGTAAAAAATAATTGTCAGGTTCAAGGATCCTTACCTCAGACAAAGCATCATGAAGGCGCTTTTCACTGTCGAAGAGATCACCCTCTGGTTCAGAGGACTTCTTCCTATTTGAACCAGACTTAGCTCTGGTGGTGACTTGGCGAGGTTCAGCTCAGGAACGTTCTTTGTTGGCTCCTTCTTCACAACCTTGGAGATTATGATGTTGTTGATCTCCTCGAGGGCAAAGGATGCAGATTTGGAAATTGATTTCTGGACACGTGATCATCATACATTAAAAAGATAAGTTCTTAACTTAAATTTTTATTATTTTTCAACATTACATATACTACTGTTACTTACTTAACATGATGTAGGACGAGGAGGTTTGAACTTCTTCAACAGGATCATGGATCCTTGCTTTGAATGTTCTTTCTACAGGGTCGAGATCTAGAAACGCTTGTATTCGTTCAGCAAATCCTGGGAGTTCAGTAAGGATTGCAAAATTCTTCACTGCAAAAAGAAACCAAGATCAAAAGCGGTTAAATATGAGTAACGGCATGCAAAAGACCCCTAAATCCTACCCTTTGTTATCCACCAACGAGGCAGCAGATCCCCCTCCGGTAGGGAGTCCCTTTTGACAAAGAAAAACTGATTCTTCCAGGAAGAATCATTATGGGTGATTTTAAGGACAGGATCCGGTTGGTAGGATTTCTCTTTGAACAGGAATCAGTTAGAACCATGGGTGACCAGAGAATACATGAAGGCTAAGTCGGAAAAGATTAGTTGTAACCCCTTCTTTTCGATGAGTTCTTCGACAGTAAACAGAGTCCTCTGTTGGTGCACATATGTCTATTGCCTAAGTCTAGGACAAGTCTGATGTATAGATAGGGTTTCGTAGCATCAGAAGTTTAGTTTTGAGAGTTTTGTATGTTTGATGTAATTTTCGCACAAAAATGTATAAGGATTTTCGTACGAAAATTTCATACTGAAATCCTATGTCCTGAGTCTCTAGGTGCTGTCAAGTCTTGCCTATAAATAGGAGACTTAGGATGTTTGTCCAACATGCTGTTTTGGAGAAATCAGTGGTGAAGCCATGTCCGAGTCTGTAATCGTTGCAAACGTTTATTCAATACACAGACGGTTAAACAGTAATCATTGCTTGTTCTTTGTTTGTTCAATCAGCTAACAATGAATTCCGCCTCTGTTAGTTGAGCAAGTCTGACCGGAAAGCTCATTAAGTTGGGTCCGATCCTAAGCTTTCACAAGTCGAATCGGAGCCTTAAGGTCTGATTTGTGAACAAACAACCAAGTTTCAGTTTGATTCAACCTTCAAAGTTCAAGATTCATCCATTGGAAACTTTCTTCTACTCTTTCTTGGAACTTATTCTAGATCTGAAGGATTTCATGGACAATTTGGACTAGGTTATTAGTATACCGTGTTAAAATCAACTCTAAACAGCTTACTGAACAAACAAACCTAAAATCCATCAAGAACTGGGTTCAAGCAACAAACTTAACAGTTTGGTTCGCACTCGAAAACAAGTATCAACCACCTCTTAATGAACTTGGCATTGAGAAAACAGTGCCTCGTCTATCCGATGACGAACGAGAAAAATACATCACAGAAAAGAAGATGATGAATCTCCTTTAGCAGGCCATAAAAGAAGAAATCTTAGTTCTCCTGCAACATGACGACGATGCTCATTCACTATGGCTCACCTTACGATTAAGGGCACAAGGGAGCACTAATGTCCGAAAAGGAAAGAAGGCATTACTAAACAAAGAATTTGAAGTATTTAATATTCTTCTAGGTGAACATGAAGCAACTCATCAAAAGGTATTGCCACCTAGTAGTGTAGATGAAGCACATGGGAATTGTCAAGACGAATGAAGAACTAGTTGACAAACTTGCAGATTCTTTGCTAGAAGGAGATTGGGCAACATATCTAACCATCCTGAAGAATGGAGCTGAGTATGACAGTATCAGTTTGCCAAGATTCATAGAAAAATTGGAAGGGCACGAACTAGAAATGCAGAAAATGGCAAAAGGAAAGAAATCTAAATCGCAACAGGACGTCAGCCTATACTACAAAGGAAACCCAAACACCCCTATTCAGAGTCCAAAGATCCAAACAGCCTTCAATGCTAATACAAATGCTAGTCCAGCCTCCAACCAGTCCAGTGGATTTCAAACGTTTACTTCCTTCAATCCAAACAATCACCAAGAACAACAATCGTCTCGGAGCTCAAATCAACCACATAGCAACCAGCAGAGACAATCCAATTCTAACCAGAGAATCCTGCAATGCAACATCGCAGTAAATCTCTAGAACGCTCAAGATTTCAATGAACAGACAGCTAAACAACATATGGTACTCCTTGCGACTGTTCTGGAATCCTATGAAAGTCTTGTAGCTGGTCGAATCGGAAACCCTGAAATGACTAAAGAAGACTACGACCAAATTGATCGAGAGGAGATGGAATTAATTGACATCATGTGGTGCATGGCATCAGTGGTTCGAAGGGCTCAGTGTTTCATGGAAATTACTGGAAGAGATGATTTAAGGGGCCTTGACGGTAAATTAGGCTTTGATAATTCCAAAGTCACATGTTTCAAGTGCAAGGAGAAATGGCACTTAAAACGCGAATGCCCAAACCGAGAAGTAAAAGGCAATCATAATCCGTTTGGTGATGATTATTACAAAAAGGCAATCTATCATCGACCATAACCAGAGAAGAGATTGGTACAGATCGAAGATGGAGGTTCAAACTCAAAAGATAAAGCTCTGGTGGTAACACAGGAAGATGAAGGATTCAATTGGAACAATTTCATCTCCGAAAAGGAAAGACTTGCACTCGTTGCTGAAATCATGGAAGAACCAGAAGCATCTGAAGAAGTTTTAGAAGAAGAGATGGAAGAAGTATCGGCAGATTACTTCAGAACTTCAGTAGAGGAAGACGAACATCTAGCAGGTACCCCCAAACCCTGTTTCTTTTTACACAATTCTTAAAACTTTTACAGGTAGCTTTTATTCTGGTCACAAAGAGTAAAGTCCTAAGGAGACTAAGTCTGAGTGTGTGGAAGTGATTGATGTAACCAAGCCTGTAACACTGGAGAGTCTAACCGATATTGCCAACAAAGCACTCATGGCCAATACAAACGAGGTAGTCAGTGTGGGAAAACAGGTAGAAAGGGTTGAAACAGCTAAAGAAACAATCAAAGCTCAAACTGTCGAATTGGTCAGCCCATGCTTAAAATATGCTGAAGAATGTGAGCAATGTGCTGAGAAAGAAAAGGTTTTTAAAGAACTTAAAACATACAATGATAAGATGTCATACGATTACAACACCGTAAAAGAATCATATGATAAGCTCAGCAGGACCATTCGACAGTATGAGAAAACTGTCAAAGTAGATGACAAAACACTTTCAATGCTCAAAGCAACTGTGATGGACAAACAAATGGACAAAATCTTCATATTAACACAATTGCTGAGCTGAAAAGTGAGCTGGAGAAAATTAAAATTGAAACAGAGAGGGTTAACAAATTGTTAATCAGTTACTCTACCAGCATGTATGTCCTCGATCACATTCTGCCAAAACCAGAAAGCAGCAAAGATGGTAAGAAAAATCTTGGAAAATGTTATGATCATGTTCCACCTCCTATGTGGAATAGCTATGCTAAGAAACATCCTGACGGAGTGGATAAGGCGCTAAATTTAAATCTTCTCACAGAAAAGAATAACGAGCTGCCTAAAAATCTTGACGTAACATATTCCAAAACAGAGAAGGAATGTGAATCCGAGGTGGTAACCAAAGTGTTTGAAAATGAGTCTGACAGCACAATTTATGAAAGTGCTGAGTCAAACAATGAGAAATCAGAGTCAAGTTCACATTCTGGAAGTGAGAAAAGTTTTCATGAAAAAATTATCACAACATCAGAAAATGGTTTAAGTGATGATCCTAATGTAGTTATCTACAAACTGAAAGGATCAGATAAACTATATACTGATGAAGAATTCCCAGTACAGAATGTTAACTTTAACCGTGTCGATAAATTCTTTAAACTCATTGAAGTTGAAACATCTGATCTTGAGAAGAATGTTGATGTTTTCTACTCAAAACCAAAGAAAACTCACAAAAACCTTCATCCCAGAGGAAGAAGTTATCCTGAAAACAAAAGGGATGGGTTAGGGTTTGAGAAGAAACGAAACAACAAATCACGAAAACCAGATTTTACAAAGAAAGTTGCGTTTGTTTTTGGAACCAACACTTTTGAAGAAAAAGAGGTTATCAACAAACAAACCAACGAAGAGTTTAAGAAAGAAAAGGAGCTTCGTGAACAGGCTTTGGAACACACTGTTGGAAATGACAGTAGAACCTGTTACAGGTGTAACAAAGTTGGACATATTGCACGACAATGTTCACAAAATCATCCAAAACATGTTCATGAACAAAAGAGGTTTACAGTAGATGAGAAGAAAAAGGGTCCAGCGTTTGGGCCAACATAAACTTTAAGGAGAAATGACAATGCCAATTCTATTAAGGAATCACCGATCATTTCAAAATTTGAAGTTGGAGAAACATTAAAGAAAAATGAAAAGAAAGAATCTAAACTTTACATCAACAAGGCATTTTCTAAGATACAAACCTGGGTAGCCAAAGCAAAGGCATCTCCTGTAACTCTAAAGTCAACCAATGTTCCAGTCAAATCAAAAGATAAGACTGAATTAAAGACTGGACAGTGGGTCAAGGTTTAGAAAGATGACAAAGTTGCCAAAGTTCCAAAAGTCAACATTGTGATCCCACCCAAGACCGAAAGGGCTTGGGTCTCTATGTTTAAGTAATATGCTTCTAATATGTGCAGGGGCTTCCAAAGTCAATCATTTCAAAGTGGATAATGGACAGTGGAGCTTCTAGGCACATGACAGGGATGTTGGCGTTGTTGTACAATGTTAAAGCCATCAGGAGAGGATATGTTGGGTTTGCCGGAACACAGGGCGGTAGGATCGTGAGAGAAGGAATTTTGACAAACGGAGTCGTGTCTTTTGACAGAGTAAACTACATTGCTGATGTTAGTGCACTATCCGTGTGGCCAAAGATAGAAACCTAACTGTACATGTAATGTCTAATGTCTTGAGTCTGTACAATACCGGACAGAGGTTTTGATAGGTAGCATTAGGATAAAACAGGTTTTGGATCGATACGACACGTAGAAAGCGGACATGATCGGGAATGATGTCATCACATTTATGTGATGACATCACTATGTTACATCATCCATGTGACGTCATCAAGTCTACATTTTGCATGAAATTGTGATTTCATGAAATCAGTAACGGCATGCAACTTCGGTCGAACACCACTATGTTCACACAACACAACTTCGGTCGAACATCAATATCATCACCTATATAAGGGAAGAAGTTCACACAGAGAAGAACAACACAGGGACATCAACTTTGCTCAAGAGCTCTCAAGAACGCTCATACGGTTCCGATCTAGATCGAGTCATTTTTGTCAATTAGACGTCGAAACTCTGTCCAGTTGTCGTTAGAACGTAATAAACGTTGATTATTTACGATTCGTTGTCACGATTACGGTTCGGTTTAACGGATTCCGCACGTTGAACCAGATTAAACGTGGAGCTTGTGTTCTTCGGTGAACCGATCTGGACCTACAATTGGTATCAGAGCTAGAACAGCCTGATTTGATAGTATCAAGACAAGAACACTTCTATTTCATCTCCATTCTTCTATTTTTCTTAACTTTTCATCAAAAATGAAGAATTCACGGTCCAAATCTTTTCAATTTTGAATATATCATGTAAAATACAACAAAGATAAACCCTTGAAAGATTGGAGACCAAAATCAATAGAACTGATGTCAAAATTTTGAAAAACCATGTTTTCCAAAATCATGTTCATCGAACTTGTTCGCCAAGTTAGGCCGAACTTGTGCTAAAACTCACTTTTTCAGTGATTTTTTACCAAGTTCGCTCGAACTTGAGGTGTTTTCAAGAAAATTTTGCCAAGTTCGCTCGAACTTGAGTGAATTTTTGAAGAAAATTGGTTAAGTTCACTAGAAGTTGTTAGATTTTTATTGAAATTTATCAAGTTACTTGAGTGAATTTTTGAAGAAAATTGGTTAAGTTCACTCGAAGTTGTTAGATTTTTATTGAGTTTTTATCAAGTTCGACCGAACTTGATAAATTTCAAAGATTTTTAGCTAAGTTCGTCCGAACTTGCTAGTTTCTCATCAAAGTCATTTGCTAAGTTCGCTCGAACTTACAAAATCTTTACATCATCCATCAACAAGTTCCACCGAGGTTACTAAAAGGAAAATTTTAAATCAATATTCACAAGTTCGACCGAACTTGTGAATAATCTCTGAATTCTTCATTTCAACTACAAGTTCGACCGAACTTGTAGTAGAACTAATAGTTTCAAAAGTTTTTGAGTATTTTCAGTGTACAGGTAGTGAATTTTGAAGAAAATTGGTTAAGTTCACTTGAAGTTGTTAGATTTTTATTGACTTTTTATCAAGTTCGATCGAACTTGATAAATTTCAAAGATTTTTAGCTAAGTTCGTCCGAACTTGCTAGTTTCTCATCAAAGTCATTTGCTAAGTTCGCTCGAACTTACAAAATCTTTACATCATCCATCAACAAGTTTGACCGAGGTTACTAAAAGGAAAATTTTAAATCAATATTCACAAGTTCGACCGAATTTGTGAATAATCTCTGAATTCTTCATTTCAACTACAAGTTCGACCGAACTTGTAGTAGAACTAATAGTTTCAAAAGTTTTCGAGTATTTCAGTGTACACATCTCGTTATTCATGATGGATGATATTCAAAAAGCTTTTATGTCTGGAGCTAGTTCGTCAAATGCCAACGGGATCCATCAAGTCAATCTTGATAACGAGATGGGCACGACTGTTAAAACCGCCCAAGCTAATAAGCATGGACAAATATGACGCATGGAAAGAGATGTTTACATATTAGGTTCAAGCCATGCACTTCGCAGGCTGGGTGTCGATAGAAAGAGGTTACACTGTTCCGGTGGATGAACATCAGCAAGTTCTGAAAAGTACAACTACACGACTGTACAGAAGTATGAATACGTTGCTGCAAAAAAAATGATCAGTCTTATCCAACAATCCGTCAAAGAAGATATTCTCATTTTGCTACCGGAATACACAACTGCAAGAGATCTCTGGCTCTCACTTCAAAAGAAGTATCAAGGAAGCGCGGAGATGATAAAGAGCAAGAAAGCTCTCATTATGAGAGAGTTCGATATCTTCAACATGCTGAAGGGTGAGACCATGAAGCAGATGATTGAATGTTTCTGTCATCTTAAAGTCCAAATGCGAAGACACGGTCTCGAGAAGACGGAACAAGAGTACATCGACAAGCTTGCAGATGCTCTACCAGATGGAGAGTGGACTACTTATCTTATGGTTCTGAAGGAAAGCAATAAATGAGAATTCTTCAAGCTATCAACATTTATCGATAAACTCGAAGGCCATGAAATGGAACTCTTGAAGATTGCAAAGTCAAAGAATGCTAATGTTGTTCAAGACGTTGGTTTGTACTACAAGAATGGAATGCAAGAAAACATTTCAAGTCCAAAGATTCAGACAGCATTTAATGCGAGTTTGAATTCTTCGAACAATTCGCAGCAGAATCAGAATCAGTCATATCCTCAATATGATCAAAGTCCACAGTCTTCATTCTCAAGTACTGGTTCAAATTCATATTATCAAAGTCAAACAAAACAGAATCAACAAACAAATTCTGATTCGAATGTATACAAGTGCAACATCATAGTGAATTTGAACAATGTTTTTCGGAACAAGTCGCTAAACAACATATGTCTCTTCTTGCCACTGTTCTGGAGTCATACGAAAGTCTTGTAGCCGGTAAAATTGGAATCCCGAAATGACGGCAGAAGATTATGACCAAGTGGATGAAGAAGAACTCGAGTTATTGGATATCAAGTGGTGTTTAGCATCTATCATTCGAAGGGTCACAAAGTTCGTTGCTCTCACTGGCCGAGATATCGGAAACTCAAGCAACAAACTAGGTTTTGACAAGACGAAAGTGACGTGCTTCAGATGTCGCTAAAAGGAACATTTTAAGAGAGAGTGTAAAAATCCTGAAGCAACGGGAAATCAAAGTCCATTCGGAGGAGGCAACGAGTATTAAAAGAAGTCACTTCAGTACAAGCCTTTCCCGAAGAAGACTCGGGTTGAAATCCAAGAGAAACCGAATAGCAGCAACGCTGAAAAGGCTATGGTTGTATCAAACGAAGATGACGGTTTCGACTAGAATTCCTACATCGGTAAGAAGACCAGAGTTGCATTAATGGCTGAATTGTTGAAGATACTTCTGCAGAAGAAACAGCGGCTTTGGAGAATATTCTGCTAGAACAATATCTCCAACAACAACGTGAAGAAGAAGAGTATATCCACATGCAGAAGCAAGGAATTTTATCTCCTAATTCTTGTGAAAATTTTGCAGGTCACTTTGATGGAAGTTCTCAGGAGCAAGTTCCCGAGAAGAAATCAACTGATGAAGTGGTCATTAATGTTACTCAAGAAGTGAATGCCGGAAACCTCAAGGATATTGCCGACAAAGCCTTGATGGCAAATCTAACTAAGGTAGGTCCAGAGGTAAATGAAGTTGTCAAAGTACAAGTTGTAGAGGTTGAGAAACCTTGTACAAAATGTACCGAACCATGTTCTGAATGTGCTGAAAAATCAAAGATCATCGCTGAAAACAATGTGCATAATGAACTTTTGAAATACGATTATCGCACAATGAAGGAAGCGTATGACAAAATGAAAAATGATTATGGTAGGCTTGATAGGAATAACATCGAACAACATGATACTATAAGGATGTTAAAAGGAACAGTAATGGATAAGCAAAAAGCGATTAATATCTATATTAATACCATTGCTGAAACTAAGCAACAACTCCAGGACATGAAAATTGAAACAGAGCGTGTTCAACAACTTTTGAGAAGTTACACTTGTAAAGCATATGTCATTGATCACATCCTTCCGACTATTCCATCGGAAGAGAAACCTAAAAAGAAAATTGGTAAAGAATACAGCAATGTTCCTCCACCCCTATGCGAGAAATATTGTCGCAAATCTGCTGATGGGAAGGATAACGCACTCAATACTGGGTTGTTATCTGAAAAGAAAACTGAGTTGCCAGAGAACATTGATGTAATCTGTACTAAAACAGATGATGACAATGCTATGGTTAAAAAGGTTGTTGAAAATGTTTTGAACGATTCTGATGAAGGAAGCTTTAAAAGCGCCTACTCGAGCTCAAAGAATTCTGATTCACAGTCCGAAGATGACGATACATCATCGGAGAATGGTCTATGTGATGATCCTAATGTTGTCATGTACAAGATTAAGGAATCTGATAGATTATACTTTGATGACAGTTTTCCGATTCAGAATGTGAAGGAAGAATTGTTAGACAAATTCTTTAAACTCGTGGAAGTTACATCAGATGATCTAGAGATCAATGAAAAGAAATTCTATTGCAAACCTAAAAGAAATAACTACCGAAGGAATGGTGGTGATCATTCGGAAAACCGGAGAGCTGGGTTGGGATTAGAAGAATCAGATGAACCTAAAAAGAAAGTGTCACCATTTCATGAATACAAGAATAAAAACATGAATTTTGTATATGGGACTAACACGGTTCATGAGGAAAGTTTGATCGGGAAACAATCAAACGATGAGTTCAAGAAACAGAAAGAACTTCGAAATAAAGCCAAAATTGCAAGTGGTGCCAAAACAAGTGGT
Source organism: Scalesia atractyloides (assembly GCA_947069175.1). Lineage (NCBI taxonomy): Eukaryota > Viridiplantae > Streptophyta > Magnoliopsida > Asterales > Asteraceae > Scalesia > Scalesia atractyloides. The sequence goes on from CAMTDV010000015.1 coordinate 37,079,809, forward strand.
GCAAAACCCACAAAAGGACATCCACATGATTCTCGGACTTGTTTCAAGTGCAACGAAATTGATCATATTGCACGTTACTGTTTCCGAAGTCAAAGCCGGCTTATCTTCGAAGGAAAGAAAGTTCAAATGTTGTGAAACCAAAGCAACTGGTGTTTGTAAAACCTGTAAAGATTTTGAAAAGAAATGAATCAAAAGCTGAAGTCAAACCTAAGTTTGAAAACTCAAATTTTGAAAAAGGTGAAACTTCAAAGGCTAATGAAAACAATTTTTACATCAAGAAGGCTAAGATAAAATCTCAAGCCTGGATTGCAAAGAAACGGTCAACAACATCGGAGATCACTAAGTTTGAGCTTGTTAAGACTAGTGATAGCATAAAAGAATCAAAATCTGAAATCATAATTGAAACCACATCTGAAAATGTCAAAACTACAAGTGGTAACAATTCAAAAGATAAAAAGACTGTAAAGTTTTCAAACATAAACATCATAGAAAATCCAGATGATGAATATGAATTTGATTATTCAGATGAGTGTTAGTTTGATTTTGACGATGGTTATCTAATTCAACCCAAGACCAAAAAGGCTTGGGTCTCGCTTTTTAAATAGATTGCTTAATGTGCAGGGGCTCCAGAGATCCGTACTTTATAAGTGGATTTTGGATAGTGGAGCGTCCAGGCATATGACGGGAATGAAAGCGTTGCTATTCGACGTAAAAGCTATCAATGGTGGATATGTTGGATTTGCGGGTAACCAGGGTGGAAGGATAGTCGCCAAGGGAAAACTCTCCAATGGCGTCGTTTCATTCGGTCGCGTGAATTTTATTGTAGAGTTGGAAAATAATCTTCTGAGCATATCACAGATTTGTGACAAGAAGTTCACAGTGCATTTCAACGAAAAAGAGTGTATTATCTTGAAGGCCGGGATTCGAAATGCCAGATGAGTGGATTCTGATGCGAGCACCTCAAGAAAATGATCTATATGTTCTTGATATGGGCGTCGCTACCACTTCATCAAAATCAGCGCAGTGTTTTGTGACAAAGGCTACTGAAAAGGATTCTATTCTTTGGCATCGTAAGATGGGGCATATTCATTTGTGAAAAATGAATTACTTGGTTCATAATGATCTTGTAGACGGTCTAAATCTTCAGAGCTTTCATATGTCTGATCACTGCTTAGAATGTAATAAGGGAAAGCAGATCAAGAAATCTCATCCGAAGAAAATTCTAAACTCAATCAAGTTGCCATTAGAACGTCTCCACATGGATTTATTTGGTCCTGTAAATGTTCGAAGCATCTCAGGAGACTTATATTGCTTGTTCGTGGCAGATGACTATTCGAGATATTCGTGGGTATTCTTTCAGGAATCAAAAGACGAAACGTTCGAGAACTTGGTTATTCTATTCAAGAAACTCGAGAACATTTATCATCTGCCGGTCAGACGCATTAGAAGTGACAACGACACAAAGTTTAAGAATAACAAAATAAAGGAATTCTGCAACGCAAAAGGGATTTTGCACGAGTTTAGTGCTCCCTATACTCCACAGCAAAACAGAGTAGCTGAACAGAAAAATAGAACTTTGATTAAAACTGCGAGAACCATGCTTGCAGATTCTAAACTTCCAATCAGCTTCTGGAGTGAAGCGGTTGCTGCGTCTTGCTACACGCTAAACAGAGTTCTCACTGTCAAACCAACAAAGAAAACATGTTTCGAGATGATAAACCGATGGAAGCCAAATTTGAAATTCTTAGAACCATTTGTTGCGCCATGTACTATAAGCGATCAAGATGGCAAATTCGGAGCTAAATCTCTTAAGGGTTTCTTTGTCAGATATGCGAGTCCGTTAAGAAGAGTATATGTTCCTTCGTTGAGAAAGGTTATTGAAGCACAGCACGTGGATTGTTTCAACTATACGGATCCTATTCAAAGGAGAGGTGACGCGTAACTGTTTAACTATCAAGACCTTTGGAAGTCATTCGACTTGCCGGAAGAACCGTCTAACAAAGAAGTTGCAGCGTTATACTATCTTCACCAGTCAGCGAATCAAGAACAAATCATTAGAACAATTGTGGTTAATCAACCCACGTTGGATTCTTCATCTTCCAGAGCAGGTCCAAGCAATAGCAATAGTGTTCAAGTTGAAAATACAAGAAGTTCACAACTCACTTCACTGACAAAGAATGTCTTATTCCCAAACCTGGTTTCGTTATTCCTGAGGAGTGGATCCTTATGCGCGCTCCGCGAGAAAATGATCTATATGTCTTAGACATGAGCGTCGCATCCACTACTTCAAAAGAAGGGTAGTGCTTTGTATCAAAGGCTACAGAGAAAGAATCAATCCTATGGCATAGGAAGATGGGACACATACACCTAAGGAAGATGAATTCTCTGGTGCATAACAATCTAGTGGAAGGGGTGAATCTAAAAAATTTTCATTTATCAGATGATTGTATTAGCTGCAAGAAGGGGCAGCAACATAAGAAGTCACACCCAAGGAAGCTTCTCAACTCCATCAAACTTCCACTAGAAAGGCTACACATGGATCTCTTTGGGCCTGTCAATGTGAAGAGTATTACAGGAGATCTATACTATCTGGGTGTAACCGATGACTTCTCAAGATTCTCATGGGTTTTCTTTCAAGAAAGCAAGAATGAAACATTCGACAATCTGATGATCCTGTTTTGAAAGATTGAAAACCTTTACCATTTGCCTATCAAGAGAATCAGAAGTGACAACGGTACTGAGTTTAAGAACAACAAGATGCTCGAATTCTGCAATGTTTTAAGGGTATTCATCATGAGTTCAGTGCCCCCTATACTCCTCAACAAAATGGAGTAGCTGAACGAAAGAACAGAACGCTTATTGAAACTGCACGCACGATGCTTGCCCACTCTAAGTTGCCTATTAGTTTTTGGAGCGAACCTGTTGCCTCTGCATGTTACAACCTTAACCGCGTAATGACAGTCAAGAAACACAAGAAGACATGCTTTGAACTTCTTAACCAGCGAAAACCTAATCTAGATTTTGTGGAACCCTTTGGATCACCGTGTACCGTTTTGGACCCGGAAGGAAAATTTGGAGCAAGATCTTTGGAAGGATTCTTCGTAGGATATGCAAGTCCGCAAAAGCGATTCTTTCTCCCAAGCTTGAATCAGGTTATTGTTTCTCAACACGTTGATTGCCAGAGATATACAAAGCCTATGCAAAAACCTGGAGATCCATGGCTGTTCAATTACGATGGGTTGTGGAATTCATTTGATCTGCCTGAAGAACCATCTGAGGAAGAACTTATCTTATTACTTCAACAACACCAGATATCAAATCAAGAGCAAGTAACAGGACCGTTGGTAATCTCTCCATCAACAACTTCTTCCTCAGAAGCAGGTCTAAGCAATACTCAGACAGAACCAGTTGTTACACTAGCTACAGAACCATCTACCCCACCATCAGCAAACGCAGAACCTGAACAAGATCCTACTTTTGATAATGGGGATTCCAGTCCCGATGAAGGATCAGAAGAGATTTCAAGTTACCTCAATAATCAAGCTGCTGAAACCAGTGCAAGAAATGAGGCTACTTCCTCAGAACAAGTTGTTGATTAGAATATCACAAATTTAGAAAGCTCAGTAAATGTTCCAGGTGAAGTAATGCCGAGATCAGTCTCCTACCATTCAACAGATAACATCATTAGAGAACTGCAAACGGGCATGAAAACGCGAAATCAGATCAATAAGGATCTAAGTTGCTTTTATTCCGAAGTTACTCCACTCCAAAATAAATTTTCTCATAGTAGTTTTGTTTCTCAGGTCGAACCAGGAAACATCAGAGATGCTCTTAAAGATGATAGTTGGGTGGAAGCAATGCAGGAAGAATTATTGTAATTCCAGAAACTTGGAGTTTGGGAACTTGTTGACCTACCACCAAAGCAGAAAAAGATAAGCACACGGTGGGTTTACAAGTGCAAAAGAGATGACAGAGGAGTGGTTGTTCGAAACTTGGTCATGTCTAATTCCGGACGAACTTGTACAACTATTTATAGGAGTCTTTGGTTTCTCATTTGTAAGATTCAGAGATTTTGTCAACTGGATGGCGAAGCTCTGTCCAAGTATTTCTATGATTTGTAACGTCTATACATTAATGAAACAGTGATTAATCAGTAAGAACTTGTATCTAATGTCGCCTATGCAAACGGATTCCGCACGTTTACCGTAGGTTTGCCAAATTAGGACCAGAACGAGCCGTACAACGGACCTACAATTGGTATCAGAGCAGGAATGGCCTAATTTGAAGACATTGGACATAGAAATTCACATCTTATACTCATTTCTTTATTTTAAACTTTTCTTCGACATTACATGGACAAAATGGACTGATTTTCAAGTATAATACGTAAAATCCATAATAGTAAAACCCTTGAAAAGATCAGAGCTTAAAACAAACGAATTCATGTTGAAAATTTGAAAAAACCATGTTTTGAAAACACATGTTCGCTCGAACTTATCATCAAGTTCGCTCGAACTTGACTGAAAATTTCACTTTTTGAGTGATTTTTCATCATGTTCGCCCGAACTTGATTGATTTTTCAGTGATTTTACACAAGTCTGCTCGAACTTGCTTAACATTCTTCAAGTTTCATCATGTTCGCCCGAACTTGATCAAACTTTGTTGAAAGTTTATTACAAGTTCGCCCGAACTTGTTAAATCTCTTGAAATTCCATACAAGTTCGCCCGAACTTGTTAAATAGCTGATTTGGTAAAAACGGTTTTCCGAAAAAATTTAAACGTTTTTAGCAAACCGATAAGTTAATATTGTCGATTAAAAAGTCAAATTTTCCTAAAATTGTCTGCTTGCTAATCATTTTTCAAGTGTTTTTTAACAACATATTGGTTTGGAAAACGAAATGGGGTCTGTGAAATTGCCAGTGTTGTTAAGTTTTGATGAGTATGAAGTCTAGAAAGAAAAATTCAAGAACTGGAAACGAGCAAATTTCTTCTACCAGAATGTTCATGAGAAGAAGATGATCAGCTTGTTACAACAATCGATAAATGAAGATATCTAGATTCTACTACCAGAATGTGATACAGCACAGAAGTTGTGGAATGCATTGCGTACTAAATATTTGGATAGTGTTGAGATGATGAAGAGCAAGAAAGTTCTAATCATGAAAGAGTTTGACATCTTCACAATGTTGAAAGGCGAGTCAATGAAACAAATGATAGAGCGATTTTGCCATTTGAAAGTGCAGATAAGAAGGCATGGTCTGGATAAGACAGAAGCAGAGTATATAGACAAATTGGCTGATGCTCTTCTGGAGGGCGAATGTACAACGTACTTAATGGTGTTAAAGGAAAGTTTGAGCTGGGAATTTTTCGGGCTTTCTACTTTCATTGACAAATTAGAGAAATACGAAATGGAATTGATAAAGAAATCTGAACTTGTCAGTAATCAAAGGAATGATCTGGAGAAGAGAGAAGAGAATGTAGTGGTTAAAAAACTGTGAAATTCAGCTTTCAAGTACATCTACAAATGGATTTTCAAGTTCTAAACCAATCTGCCAGTTTATTATTTAGATATCTATCGGGCAGAAAATGTCAAACTCTTGAGTGAGATTGAGAGTATGACATTAGAAAATAAAAAATTAAAAGAAAATGAAAAGAATTTTGAAAACAAAATAAAATTTTTAGAAAATGAAAAATTACAAATGGTAGTAGATTTTCAAAATGAAATAAAAATGTTTAAAAATGAAAAAATTGTTTATGAAAACTTAAATATAGAAAATCAAAAAGCAATAAATTCTCATGTTGAGAAAATTGCTTAACTTGAAAAAGAAGTTGAGACTGTTAAAAATAAAGCTGTTAATTCAGAATAGTTATTGAAAGGTTTTGTGACTTCTTCATTAAAGATCATATATGTCCAAAACCGATCAATGTTAATAAAAAGAAAATTCCAATAAGTGATAAAGTCACAAATTATGACAATGTCATAATTGAGGATTGTGATGATGATACCGATGATGAAAGAGCTAAAAATGATAATCAAATATTTTTAAAACTAAAAGAAAAATTTCAAGAAACTGTATACAATCTACTGAAAAAGGTGAATGCTCAACGCAAAAACCTTCTAAACAGAATGGAGAACGAAACAAAAGGAAAAACAAAGTTCTAAAAATTTTCAATAGAAAAATAAAAGCTCATGGTACGATCATCCAGTCATTATAAAAATTCAAAACAACTAGAAAATCAAAACTAATAATTTTTTTGAAAATAAGTGGTGCAGGTCAGACCGTAGTGCTTCAAAGTCAAATCATGCTTTTAGAAGAAACAGGAAAGATGGTTACCACACATTAAATCAGTGTTACAATTTGAGTGTATAGTTTGATAAAATGATCAGTATGAGAACAGGAAGTGTCATAAATGTGGAGTAACTTGACACATAGCTAGAAAATGTTTTCAAATTAATCCTAAACCTGTTCATATTGATAAGAAAAATTCCAAAGATTTGAAAATACCAACTCAGGTTTGGAAACAAGGTACAGAAACTACAAACAAGGTGTAACCAGTTATTACTAAGTTTTCAAATTTTGAAACTAGTGAATCCTCAAATAGTAATGAACAAATAGTTTCTACATTGTATTTCAAGAAAGCTTTAACGAAAAATCAAACATGGTTGGTCAAAGGAAAGGAAGTGACACAATCAGTGAAAATTGAAAGATTATAGGACTTTTCAAAATGCCAGATTATGAAAAGAAAGTCAAAATTAAAGTTGAAGAAACAAGGCCTAAGACTGAAAAGGCTTGGGTGTCACTATTCAACTAATTGTTTGAATTTTTTGCAGGAACTTCCGAAATAAAAGCAAAATCACTGAGAATGGAGTTTTGTGGCACACATTGAAGACGAAGGGCCGGGTTAACAAGTTTTATATAAAGGCCATTTTTACAAAATTTGAAACTCAAATAACGTTTACTTTACAATTTTTGAACATTTTTCGAGAAAATTTTTCGAAAAAAATGTTTTAATAACGTTCACTTGAAAGTTTTACAAATTTTTGAAGAAAAATTGAAAACTATCACAGAACCCTCACTGTTGAACAGACAAAACTCAGGTATATAAATGTAAAGGTGTCAAGGTTTTTGTCATCATGAGGGGGAAAGGATTTAAAAGAAATTTGTGAATCAGTAATGGATGGAGAATTGAAGTGATTCTTATCGGTTGGTCAATGTTTTTCTATAAATAAAAAATTCCAAAAATATGTTTTTGAATTTTAGGGGGAGAAATATTTTTCAGAAAATCGAAAAGCATATTAAATACGAAAAGTACAAAAACATTGAAAAAGGCAAAAAGAGTTTTGTGGATAAAAGGAAATGATAGTACATCAGTGGACTATCACAATATGCTAAGGATTTGTAAAGTTTAAAAGTTTAAACAAGTCTTACTGTGGATGTGTCGATAGACTTTACACGTTCAGTAAATTGTTTCTGGGATATAAACTAAATTTTACAACTGTTTAAACTTGTAGATTAACATCTCTCGGATTTATGGACTTAGTACTCCGAAATTTCGTTTGAGAGATTGCCTGATTCTGAGATACGAGGTCTTTATAGATGATTGATATCTGGGGTATTATACAAGTTCTTCTGATTTTGCGTAAGCAATGGCCTAGAACTTCTATAATGCTTTTGCAAAAATCCCCTAAAACTGCATCAAATTGAAAATATCAAAAGATACTACAACTGCAGTACAAAAGATTCCAGTTTTGGAACACTACTTATAAGTTGAGCCTTCATCTCTTTGTCGGTACGGTGGTACTAACCTGAGCTCTCAAGGTTTCGCATTAACCCAGATACAGATAGCAACTACGCTATACTCACCTGTAAGATGAAATTTAGGGAATCTTGATACGGGAGTATATTCTGAGATGAGAACCATAGTTAAGTCAAGTTTCTTAATTCTACATAACGTATCTTGGAACAATTGAGAAATGTGTTGAAGTTTAAAAGGACAACCATATCGACAATCTAGGTAAATTTGTTTAAAACTTAAAGTCTCAAAAGGTCAAAGGTACTTGTGATTTGTCTCAAAAACTGATATGATCCTTTAACACAAACGCAACAAAAATATGTTTGTAAATATATTTGTACATACTTAGTGTTTGATATTCATTACATAAAAACAAAAAGATTATACTATCTTTTAGTTTCGACCACTGATGATGAAAAGCTGATTTTCAAAGTCTAAAGTTGCTGAGCTAAGTCTTAAAACTTTTAAAAATTGATCTGAAAAAGTTCATTAAGTTGAAACTTACATTTGAATAAATGTGTCAGTTTAGTGTCAAAACATTTAATAAAGATCATTAATTCGAACTTGATACATAAATCAGATATTCAAGGTCATTAATTTGGACTTGATTATCTGAGAGGGTTTAAAAACTGATAGAAGATTAAAAATTTGAAATGGTTGTAATTAGAAATTTCAAAGTTTGAATCTGAAATATTTCTTTGAATGTTTGAGGAACTTTGAAACAGGAAGTAGATTTGAAGGGGGGAGCTGGATAAAAACGTTGATTGAAGATACCAGAAAGCTCAAAGTAAGGGGGAGCATGGTGATTAAAGTTTTATCAAGACAAGCTCAAGAAGAAAAGAGAAAAGGATTGTAGATGCTATGAAGATCAAAGAAATTAAAGTTATTCAATAAATAAAGATCAAGAGAACATTAAAGACTCAGGAACTTAATTGAAGAATAATGACTACGGCAACATCCAAGGGGAGACTGTTGATGCATGTGTCTGTCGCCTACGTTATCATATAACGTCGAGTCTGTGTTTCAGAGCGAAACGTTAAGTTTATGTGTGATATAAGACAAGTTCGCCCGAACTTGTAGAGCACATGAACAAGTTCGCCCGAACTTGGTCATGTCTCATTCCAGGCGAACTTGTACTACTATATATAGGAGTCTTTGGTTTCTCATTTGCAAGATTTAGAGATTTTGTCAACTGGACGACAAAGCTTTGTCCAAGTGTTTCCAGGATTTGTAACGTCTATACATTAATGAAACAGTGATTAATCAGTAAAGAACTTGTATCGAGTGTCGCCTATGCAAACAGATTCTGCACGTTTACCTTAGGTTTGCCAAATTAGGACCAGAACGATCCGTACAACAGACCTACATTTAACTAGAAATCCTTAACCCGGATTCTTAATTTTTATGAATTACGCATCCATTCCCTGTTTATGCGCATATTCATTTTGACCCATTTAGAGATTTAAGCATTTAAGCTTAAATCTCACTTCCTCTTTCCTTACTTCCTATTCCCACATTGATACTTCTATTTATCTTCCACCACAACAATATTTGTGGTGGATTTAATATGGTAAAATCATACATTCCGAATTCTACCCTTCATTTCGACAATTTACAAAAAATACTCATTGCGAGGCATTGGACCAAAAGGCTTATACCTTTCACTTTTACACCTATCTAAAGAATTTACTAAATCCAAAACTTATTGTCAAACTACCCTTTAGGTTCGTTTTCCCGGTTTTCAATTTAAGGGGGAATTTTGGTCTACTTTAGTCCTTTTTAAGACAAAGGACTTTCAAAATCCTGTTTTGACCAGATGAACACTTTTAACCCGTATTTCTTTTAAAATTTATTATGTTCTTAAAAACATAAAAGTCTCCCATTTTTTAGTGTATGAATTCACTCAAATGCATTTTCGCTACAAACATATTTCTAATGGTCGTTTCACCCAAACACTAGATATGCCCCACTTGAGGTGGTCTAGTGTCTCCCCTTAGCCCGACTAACTTTAGTCGTACTGCAAACCCTCATCGAGGGTATGACCTCTACACATACCTGGCGCGGATCTAAGTTTTAACCCGTTAGTGATACTTTGCGATTCTACGTACTAGCTCAACGTAATACATGCTCACAAAGCATGCTTACCTGTAAACATGAAACTTAACAAACGAAACATAAAATTTCATTTGCAAATGGTGATGACAACACCATTTGACCTGTTTGTCAGTTTGATTCATTTTCTTGGCTCGCCCTTTTACATATCGATATAATCAAACATTGTTTATTCTAAAAAGGGTATTTACTTACCTGATGATTCTAAAGAATAGTCCATCTTGGATACATTTCAAGTTGTTATCTTTCATTGACAAATTGGAAGGTCATGAAATGGAGTTGATGAAAATTGCTAAATCAAAGAATGCTAATGTTGTTCAAGATGTCGGTGTTTATTACAAAGAGGTGTTCAAGATACTCCGATTCAAAGCCCGAAAATTCAAACAACATTTAGTGCAATGCAAATTCTTCTCCAAATCAAAGTTTTCCATATGCTGGATATACAAGTGCGAGTTCAAGCTCTTCATTCCAAAATCAGACAAGCCAAGCAAGTTCTGATTCAAATGTTTTCCAGTGCAATATAGCAGTTGATTTGAAGAATGTATTTCCAGAAAAAGTGGCTAAACAGCACATAGCACTTCTCGCTATCGTTCTCGAATCATATGAAAGTCTTGTTGCTGGAAAGATCGGTAATCCAGAAATGACAGCAGAAGATTATAATCAGGTAGACGAAGAAGAATTTGAGCTAATGGATATCAAATGGATTTTGGCATCTATCATCAGAAGAGTTACAAAATTTGTGGTACTCACTGGGAAGGGATATTGGTAATTCAAACAACAAGCTTGGTTTTGACAAGACAAAGTCACATGTTTCAGGTGTCATCAAAAGGGACACTTTAAACGTGAATGCAACAATCAAGAAACAAGTGGAAACCAAAATCCTTTCGGCAGTAACAATGAGTACTACAAGAAAGCTCTTCAATACAAGCCATATCCAAAAAGAACGCAAGTCAAAGTAGAAGATAAATTTGCAAAGAAAACAGAACAAGCTCTTGTTGTTACTCATGAAGAACATGGTTTTGACTGGAACAGATACATTGGAAAGAAAACTGGTGTTGCTATGATGGTAGAGGTAGTGGATGATTTTGAGACATCTTATGTTGATGCTGCTATAGAAAACGCCATCTTGGAAGGTTACAGGCAAAGAGCTGAGGAAGAAGAAATAGCTTACCTAGAAATGCAAAAGCAAGAAGCTTTGAAACTAGAAGCAGAAAAGGTAAAAGCTAAGGTAAGTTTGTCTGAAAAGGAAGTTGTGAAAGTTGTGGAGGTTGAAAAACCTTGCACAAAGTGCGCAAATCCTTGTGAACCTTGTCTTGCAAAGGTTGAAGTCATAAGAGAATTGACTGTACATAATGAAAATTTTCGTTATGATTACAGAAACATGAAAGAAGCTTATGACCAAATACAAGGCAAATATAAAAATGTCAAAAAAGCTAATCTTGAACTTGGTGCTAATGTAAAAATGTTAAATGCAACAGTAATTGAAAAACAAAAAGCTATTAACATGTACATTAATACCATTGCTGAAACAAAGCGTGAGCTTCATGACATAAAGATAGAAACAGAACGAGTAAGACAATTGTTAAAAAGTTACACCACAAACGCTTATGTCATTGATCACATTCTTCCTACGATCAAATCGGAGAAAAATGATGGTAAACCAAATCGTAAAGAATACGGAAGTGTTCATCCACCACTTCTTGCAAGTTATTCCTGCAAGAAAGATGATGAGATTGAAAAGGCTGTCAATATATTTCTTTTATCAGAAAAGAAAAATAAATTGCCTTAGAATATTGACGTAGACTTTACGAAATCAAATGATGACAATGAAGTGGTGGTTAAAAATGTGGTTAAAAGTGTTCTAGGAAATGATTCTGATGAAGGCAGCTCTGAAACCGCCAAATCAAGTTCGAACAACTCGGAATCACAATCTGAAGATGACGATTCATCATTAGAATATGATCTAAATGATGATCCTAATGTTGTTATGTACAAGATTAAGTAATCTGATAGATTATATTTCGATGATAGTTTTCCGATTCGGAACGTGAGAGAAGATCAACTTGACAAAATTTTCAAACTTGTAGAAATTTCATCAGATGATCTTGAGAAAAACGAGAAAAGATTTTACTCAAAACCCAAAAGGAGTGCTAACAATTATCGAAAGTTTGGTGGTGATTTTCCTGAGCACAGGAGAGTAGGTTCAGGTTTGGAGGTTGAAGAAGAAGAACCGAAGAAGAAACAGAAAGCAATGTTCCAAGAATACAAAGGTAAAAACATAAAATTTGTGTACGGAACAAGCACGGTTCAAGAAGAAGGTATGATTGGTAAGAAATCAAATGATGAATTCAAGAAAGAGAAAGAACTTCGGGACAAGGCTAAGACTAAGTCCACAAGTGGAGTAAAACCCACTAGTGGACATGTTTCTGATAATCGGACTTGCTTTAAATGCAATACTGTTAGTCATATTGCTCGCAAGTGTCTGAATCTAAAGCCTGTGTTTTCACAAAGAAAAACTGTGTCAAAAGATGAAAAGCAAAAACAACCAGAGATTGTGAAAAATGTCACAGAGTCAAATAGAAACTATGAATCTAAATGCGAAATGAAACCTAAAACTGTGTCAAAGTTTGAAAACTCAACATTTGAAAAAGGTGAAACTTCAAGATTTAATGAAATCAAAGATTCTAGGTTCTATATCAAGAAAGCAAGAAGCAAACTACAATCATGAGTTGCTAAGAAAAGGCTTTCATCATCAGAAAAATCAAAGTCTGTTGCTAATAAAACTGAAAATGTCAAATCAACCGAGTCAGTAGTTAAACAGACAAAGAAGGAAAAAGTCAAAACGTTTTTAGAATCGACATTGGACGAAATGTTTGATGATGATTTTGAATATGATGAAGAGTTAGAATATGGTTATGATGCTTATCATGTCAAACCCAAAACCAAAAAGGTTTGGGTTTCCTTATTCAAATAGTTGCTTTGTGTGCAGGAGTTCCAAAAGATCCGTTTGTCAAAGTCAAATCTGGATAATGGAGCTTCATGAGTATTTCACTTATCTAGAATGTCTTAATCTTTGTCATTTTCGAAATTACAAGTGGTTAAAAAAGAAGAAGTTGAAAAGAAAATTTGTCAAAAGTCAATTTCTGCAAATCCACTCTGTTGAACGAAACACTGATTTATAACCATTTTGTTTTGTTGAATGAAAAAAAGGATCGGACGACGAGTTCTCGTGATCCTCATTGGCTTGTTATTTTTAGAAGAATTTATTTAAATCTAAAAACCAAAAATATATTTTTGATTTTAGGGGGAGTAAGAAAATTTTTAGAAAAATCAAAAACATATGAAATTGTTGAAAAATCAAAAACATATGAAAAGTTGAAAATTCAAAAACATTTAAAAATTCAAAAAGTACAAAAACATTAAAAAAGACAAAAAGAATTTGGTTGTCAAAAAGGAAATGATAGTACATTAGTGGACTATCACAGTATGCTAAAGAATTGTAAAGTTTAAAAGTGATAAACAAGTTTTACTGTGGATGTGTCGATAGGCTTTACACGTTCAGTAGATTTTTTCCGGGATATAAACTAAATTTTACAACTGCTTAATCTTGTGGATTAACACATCTTGGATATCTAGACTTAGTACTCTGAAATTTTGATTGAAGGGTTGCCTGATTCTGAGATACGAGGTCTTTATAGATAGTTGATATCTGGGGTATTATACAAGTTCTTCTGATTTTACGGAAGCAATAGCCTAGAACTTGTATAATGCTTTTGCTATAAACCCCTAAAAGTTGCATGAATCTTGAAAAGTATCAAAAGATCTAAATCATTTGCAATGCTTAAAAGATTCTTTAAGTAGAACACACCTTAAAGACGAGCCTTCATCTCTTTGTCTGTACGATAGTACCAACCTGAGCTCTCAAGGTCTCGCATTAACCCAATGACAGATATCAATTACGCTATATTCACTTGTAAGATGAAATCTAGGGAATCTTGATTCGGGAGTATATTCAAGAAGTGGGAACCATAGCTAAGTTAAGTTTTATAAATTATAGCTAACATATCTTGGAACAGTTGAGAAACGTGGTAAAGTTTAAGTGGACAAACATATCGACAATCTAGGTAAACGAGTTTAAAATTTAAAGTCATCAAAAGGTTAACGGTACTGGTGATATGTCTCAAACAACTGATATGATCCTTAGACACGAATTCACAAAAATATGTCTGTAAATATGTTTGTACATAGTTTAGTTCACTTGTTAACAGTTTCTGTAAATACTTTACTTGCTTTTCAAAGATAAAACCAAAAAGATTTCCAGTGTGTTTTAGCATACATTTTCTAAAATACAAAAAGATTTTGTTTCTACATTAGTTTCAAACGAGCCAATGATGGAGAACGGATCTTAGAAGTCTGGTAAGAAAATCTGATAAATGTTTAAAAGTTCATTAATTTGAAACTTTAAAATCAGATTGTTCATAACGGTTTTTCAACTGAGTTCATTAATTTGGACTTGGTTGATATATTTGGTTATTCAAGGTCATTAACTTGGACTTGATCAACTAAGTCGATTATTTACAAATCAAATGATAAAAAAGTTAAAGTTGAAGGTCTTAAATGTAAAATGTATTCAAGGTCATTAAGTTGAAATTGAAACAATTAACGATTTTGAAAAGATTGAAGTGAAGATTAAAGTTTAAAATGTTGATGGTACAAAATTTCAAAACAGTGAATCTGAAATGTTTATTTGAATGTCAGAATTTATATAGACAGGTAGTAAAGTTTGAGGGGAGCTGGATAAAACACTGTCCAAAGATTTCAGAAAGCTCAAAGCTAGGGGGAGTTTGAAGTCTAAAGATCAAAGCAAAGGAAAGTCTGAAGGATAAAGCTTAAAGCTAGCGGGAGCATGTTGATTAAAAGTTTTATCAAGACAAAGCTCAAGAAAGAGGAAGAGGATTTAAAGATCAAGACGTTAATGTTTATACAAGAACTAAAGATCGAAAGACTCAGAAGATTTTAAAAAGTCAATGACTGCGGCAACATCCAAGGGGGAGTCTGTTGGTGCATATGTCTGTTGCCTACGTCATTATGTATCGAGTCTGAGTGAATAGGGCTTAATCTGTTAGAAACGAGGCGTATTTAAGTGAGTTTGGAGTCAAGTTCGCTTGTCATGGTGTGTGAGAAGTCAAGTTCGCCCGAACATGTTCCTTCACCAGCGAACTTGTGCAAGTATATATAGGTGCCTTGGTGATTTCATTTGTAACTTGGAGAGATTTTGGCATAGAGACGGTGAAGCTCTATCGGATCCGGTTCTCGAATGTATTGAACTTTAGATCAATGAAAACAACTTTTAAATGAGTAATTCTTGTTATTTGGTTAACTTGTCATTAGTTTCCACCTAATCTGACAATAGATAACAAATTAGGTTCCCGTACTAATCGTGGACGTTCCTACAATATCAACTGTTGGCTTTGCCATTTGATCATCAATTGTAAGCTTCTTCTTTCCCAAAGGTTTCTCCCCCTTTTTGGCATCATCTTCAGTATTCACAAAAAATACTGTACGTGGAGCAGTACTAGTGGTTTGGAGAAGATGAGCTTTTATAGCTTTAATGTCTGCCCTTGTATCCATGAATCTAGCTTCAACCATGTTTCTCACTTCCTACATTTGATGTTTGTGTTGTTGATCAGAGAAGTGCTTTTGTTGTTGAAACAGAGGGTCTAGGGCTTCTTTGAGATCAGCAGTGGTTAAGACAGAGGGTTGGCTCTTTATAGCTAACAACTGCTTCACAAGATTTTTGATCTCATCAACAGAAGTTTCAAGCTTTGATACTCTCTCCATCAAATCTTTGTATTTTAGATCATCACCTAATTTAAAAGGATCATCTGAACTCCTACCTGAGATTGTAGTTATATCTAAGGGATCATGAGCACGTGTTTTGACACTAGCTTCACCCTTAGATGCCCCTTTTTCTTGGTACTGGGGACTTCCCACAACATCAGAGGTTACCTTGGTAGCCTCAGCAGTGGTTTCCTTCAACAAAGACTTAGTAATGTAACCACTGTCCAAAGGAAAACTTGGTAGTTTAGCAATTATAGTGGCTGCTCTAGTTGAACTATCACCAAGGGTTACATGTAACCAAAGGGATGTAGCCTCTTCATTTGCTGATGGGCTAGCAAAGAATAAAGAATCAGACCCAACATTATGTTGAAGTATATTCTCAGTGATAGGTTGGTGAGAAGTGCTGGATAATGTCTGCTCTAGTTCAATTGCATTCAGCAGGGGTATACAAGTTTGTGGTAGTGATTGTATTGGAGAGGGTATAGGTGCAAAAAGAGACATTGCCCTGCGAGATGGGCTGTGGAAGATAGTTGAAATCAGATTCAGTCATAATTGCATATCCCAGATATTGTATATTCAATGGAATCTCATTAAAAGCAGCAGATTTTGCAGAGAGACATGTTAAAAGAGTATGGAAAAGAATTTCATCTCTGCTGGAAAATTGGGTTTAAAGATTGTCATACCTTTTAATTGCCCAGTTTAACCCCTTTCCACAAACTCTGCTTGCATCTCTCTTAAAGAAAATGACACAGGATGTGCTATATCATTCAGTTGAAATACTTGAGAGATAGATTGTGGACTAATTTGCATAGGAGTACCCCAACCTTTGAAATTATTAAGTAAGGAATGCCATCAGCGGATGTATTGACCTTAGCATTGTGCCAGAAATCTCGAAGAGAATCGATGTAAATCTTGGTTTTGACTTCGAGCATGTGTTTAAATATTGACTCTCTTAGAATCCGAATCATTGTGTGGTATCGTGTGTTGACCTTGGTTTCTTCTAAGATGCCCGTGTAATTGTGTGGGTTTTGATAATCAGGGCAAATGGTGGTGAATCTTGCTTTGAGTTTCTTTGATTTTGTTTTAGGAGCCATGATTTTGATTTTTGGAATCGACACAGTTTGGTAAATCCTCTGTTCTGGATAGAACAATGTTTTTAAAGGGTTTTTTTAAAAAGTGATGATGACGGGGCATCTGATGCAACAACTGTCGAATAACATCTGACCACGTGTAACCTCTGTTTGAAAATGGAAGACAGTTGTTTGGCTAAACACTGATGAAAATTTTGATCAGTGGGTAAGAACAGTGTTTCCAACTATCAGCGGATAGACTTTTTGACAGTGGATAGATTTTTCTAAACGAACAGTGTTTTTGTGCTATCAGTGCTTTGAACAGACTTTGAGGATTTATTCAAAAATTCAATTTTAAACTATTTTTAAGGATGGATTTTGAGTTTCTAAAAATATTTTATTGCTATTTACACATGGATCACAAAGAAATTTTGTTTTTAATCCATGTTTAGCATTTCAAGCCTAGTTATCAAACTGTCAAAAGTGTGAGCATCAAGTGCTTTTGTCAACACATCTGCCAGTTGATCCTTGGTATGGAGATGTTGTAAAGAAATCAAACCTTTTTTCAAAGCAATCCCTCACAAAGTGATGTCTGATGTCAATGTGCTTGGTGGTGGAATGAGAGACAGGATTTTTGATGATATTTTATGCTACTTGACAATCAATTTTGAGTGGAGTCTGTAAAGCAGTGATACCAAAATCCAGCAATTGATTTTGAAGCCACAGGATTTGAGTAGTACAACTTGCACCGCTATATACTCTGCCTCAGCAGTGGATGTAGAAACTGCAACTTGCTTTTTTGCTTTGCCAAGACACTAAGCAATCACCTAGGAATTGGGCTCCTCCAGATGTGGACTTCCTTGTTGTTTTACATCCAGCAAAATCACTATCAGAATATCCTGCATGCTCAACGTTACCATTAGCTGGATACCAGATACCAAGTGTGGGAGCACCTTTTATGTATCTGAATATCCTTTTTAGAGCAATAAGATCTGATTTTCTTGGCAATGACTGTGATCTGGCACAAACACATGTTGCAAACATGATGTCTGGCCTTGATGCAGTTAGGTACAGTAAAAACCCAATCATGCTTCTATACAACGTTTGATCAACAAGGTCATCTTTGCCATCAAATGTGACTAGCTTGGATGTTACCATGGGTGTGCTGCAAGGTTTACAATCATCCATATCAAATTTCTTAAGTAGTTCTTTCACATACTTATTTTGATGGATGAAAGTGCCATGTTGCATTTGTTTGACTTGTAAACCAAGAAAACATTGCAACTCACCCATTGCACTCATCTCAAACTCTGCTGCCATGAGTTTTCTGAACTCTTCACACATGGCAGTGCATGTGGATCCAAAAATGATGTCATCCACATAAATTTGGACAAGCATCAAATCTTTTCCTTTCCATTTTAAAAATATGGTTTTATCACTCCTACCTCTAGTGAAAGCAATGGATAAGAGAAAAGTGGATAGAGTTTCATACCAGGCTCTAGTGCTTGTTTTAGACCATATAGTGCTTTTTTTAACTTGTAAACATGATCAGGATGAAATGCATCTTCAAAACCAGGAGGTTGACACACATACACTTCTTCCTTGATCTTTCCATACAGGAATGCACTTTTGGTATCCATTTGATACACCTTGATGTTGTGGTTAGCAGCAAAAGGTAAGAACAGTCTGATGGCCTCCAATCTTGCAACTGGAGAAAATGTTTCATCATAATCTATACCTTCTTCCTATCTATAGCCTTGAACCACGAGTCTTGCTTTGTTCCTGACAACAATGCCCCTTTCATCTCTTTTGTTCTTTAAGACCCACTTTGTGCCAATAGGACTTACAACTTTTGGCAATGGTACAAGTTCCCATACTTGTTGTCTTTTGAACTGTAGGAGCTCCTCTTACGTGGCTTCTACCCAACTGTTTCCTTTTAGTGCCTCTTGGTACTTGACAGGTTGTGTGAGTGATAGAAAACCAGCAAAAAGACAATTGTTTTGGGATTGGCTTCTGGTGAGCACTCCCTCATTGATGTTGCCAATAACTTGATCCACAAGATGGCTTTTGAGGAAAATCAATTCACCTTGATTGGAATGCTGGTGGAGGAATTGGTGGTATGGATGTGAAGGTGGGTTGACTTTTATCCAGTTGTTGTGGACTTTTATCAACAGATGTTTGGTTTTGAGAGCTGGTAGAGGTTTGAGTATTAACCATTGTTGACCTGGTAGAGCTTTCACCATTGTTAGTAACATCTACTCCTCTGCCTGAAGGATTGATTTTTAAATTTGGAAGAATGTAGTCATATCCTTGCTCTTGACCTGATGACTGTGGGGTACCTGCATGATTAGTCTTGACAGACACATCTTTAAATGTAAATTTGGATAGGTCAAACAATTCAGCAGGATTTGCTGGGATTTTCAAAGATGAGAGTTCATTGAACTTCACATTCAGAGTTTCTTCAACACACTTGGTCCTAGAGTTAAAAACTCTGTAGGCTTTGGCAGTGGTTGAGTATCCCATAAAATAACCACAATCAACTTTGGCTGCAAACTTGGATATTGAATCCTTTTAATTTAAAATGAAACATGGGTAGCCAAAGACTTTAAAATAAGAGATCAGAGGTTTGATTTTATAAAGCAATTCATAAGCAGTCTTTTGATGCATGGGGTATATCAAAATTCTGTTCTGAACATAACAAGCAGTGTTTACAGCCTCTGCCCAAAAAGACAAGGGTAAACCAGAATCTGCTAGCATAGTTCTTGCTGATTCAATCAAAGTTCTGTTTTTCCTTTGAACAACCCCATTTTGTTCTGGAGTTCTAGGGATGCTATATTGCCTAACAATCCCTTTTGACTCACAGAAGGCATCCAACTCTTGGTTCCTAAACTCTGTCCCATTATCACTCCTAAAGATTTTTATAGGTAGATCAAATTGCTTTTCAACTTGTTTAACAATTTTTTGCAAAATGTTTGCTGTTTCATCTTTAGAGTGTAAAAAGAAAGTCCATGAGAACCTGGAAAAATCATCAACTATAACTAGGCAATACCTTTTGTGTTTTAAGCTCATGATTTTTACAAGTCCATATGAAGGAATTGTAAGCACTGACTTGTTTTGGACTCCTCAATTGACTTGTAAGAACTTTTATATTGTTTACCTTTTAAACAGGAAATACAATGTTCTTCACAAGTAAATTGTTTGTGAGGCAAACCTCTGACAAGACTTTGTTTTGAGAGAGTGGAGATGGTTTTTAGATTTGTGTGACCTAGTCTTTTATGCCATAATTTTGTTTCTTTGCTTGAAGCAACTGAGAACAAACATGCATTTAACATAGGATTATCTTTTACCATGTCGACCACATACACATTTCCTACCCTATTAGCAGTAAGTTGTGCTTTGCTCTCTGCAATTATTTGATTAATCTTTTTAAGAACCTCTGGGCCTACTATCTGACAAGTTTCCTTTGTGAAGAAGGATCCAAAACTTATCACTCATTTGTGAGACACCCAGAAGATTTAATTTTAGATTATCAATGAGATTCACATTCTCAAACTTGAGTTTTCCAGCTGAGACACATCTTGACCCCAACACCTTTCCTTTTGAATTATTTCCAAAGGATATATCACCCCTCCATGAGCTTTAAAATCTCCGAGCAGGGCTTTACATCCTGTCATGTGCCTGGAGCCCCCACTATCTACATACCAAACACTGTCAAGGCAAGTAGAAGCTCCCTGCACATGTTTTTGAAATAATTAGTTCAGATGAGTTTCCAAAGCCAATGACTTTGGATGGGGTATCAGATGATCCAGACTCAAGTTCAGATAAATGAGCGGTGGTTAGATCAGGTTTTTGTAACCACTGCTGTGAGCCATTTCCTATCAACTGTTGGTAACCATGAGGATGCCTATTTACCCTTGGCTTAGAAGGCTTTTTGTAGTCTCATAAACCATAGGCACCTTTTGATATCTAGGCTGGCTTTTACCTCTTGGAAACTGGTTTAATGGAGGTGCATCTGTCTCTTGAATTTCTCTGTGAACAAAGGTTTGATTTAAAGCTTTTGTGACAGATGTTTCAATTGATTCAAAATCCTGTTTAGTTTTGTTTTCAGGAAAGCTTGAAATTTCTCTTTCAAGAGCTTTTGCTCTAATCTCTTTTACCTTTTGATGATAGATTTTGAGATAGGCACACTCTTGGATCATATGATTTGTTTTGTTGCAAATGGTGCATCTAGGAGATTTGGGTATAACACAAGTTTTGTTTATATCATAAGCTTTTAAAAGAAAACAATCTGCAGCCACATGATTTCTCTTTTCACAAAATTCACAAAACAAGTATTTAACATTTTCTCTCCTTTTCTTATCAGACTTTTTGAGTGCAGTGGATGTAACCTCTGCTGGAAAGTCTTTGATAGAGATTACCAGTGCTTTTGGTGCTTTTATACCATCATTTTTTGAAAAGTCCATTGGCTTGAAGTTTTCCAAAATACCATCGGACCAGGTTGGTTTAAATTGATATTTTTCAATTTCTTTATCTTTCGCTGGAACCTCTTGTTTTTCAAGAATGATTTTGTTTCATTTTTATCTGTGATTTTAATTTCTTCACCAGCCAAGTTTGTTGGAACTATTTCAACTGGCTTAGAATCAATTTTTGCAACATTTTCACAAGTCTGGTCATAGTCTCTAAAGCATATTCCAAACTTTATGTTGCTCTTGATTTGAGTATCAAACATAAGCTCATAACCTTTACAAGACTCTACCCATTTTTCACAACTGATCTGGGTAGATTCAAGCTCCTTTTTGCAAACATGGTATTTTTCTACCATAGTTTGGAACTGGTCTTTGGTTATGCTTGATTCATGCCTTCGGCTACTCATTTCGGAATCTTTTTCACTTAACTTTGTTTTTAACTCTTTAACAAGTTTTTCAAAATTAAGTTCATATTCTAAAATTTTGTTTCTTAGGTTTTCATTCACCTGCTTTATGTTTGCAAAAGCAATAATGCATTTGTCAGAACATAAATCTTTGAGGATCTGAGGTGATACCTTCGAAGCAGCCATAAGAGCACTATCACACTCTTCTTCCTCACACACTCATCCCAAGGATCAGATAGAGTGTCTTTTTCAACATCAACAGCATTTACTTCAACCACTGTTGTAACTTCTGATATAACCACTGCTTCACAGCAATCAACCACATCAGACTTTAACTCCTGCTCCACAGATTCATCACCCTCAACAATGGTCTCAAAAGCCATTAAACATATATTTTCATTTTCAAATCATTTTTGGCTATGAGAGCAAAGTTTTCATCAGTTAAATCCTCATGCAAACTACTCCAATCAACAAAACCTTGCGTTAAAAAGCTTTGTTGATTAACCTCTGCTGGTGTAGCAGTGGTTTGAGTAGGTTGAGTAACTTGTGGCATTTGCTGCACATGTACTTGAGGTGGTGCTTGGACATATTGAATCGGTGGTGCAGGTGCTTGGACATAATGGACACGAACTGTAGCAACAGGATGTGCAAAGTGTGCAGTGTTTTGCATTTGAGGTGCAAGGGTATATTGGGAATAGTGGACAGTGCTTTGAGGATTGTTGCCAGGATGTGTTACAATTGGTCCTACAGAATGTGATCTGCATTCTCTGGCAAAGTGACCCATCTTGTTACATTTGTAACATTTAATTTTGGACTTATCCAACCCAACTTTCAAACCCCCATGCAATCTTGGAAACCTTCTACCAATTCTTTTGTAAAATTTACTTGCTCTAACACTTAAAGGTGCCAGCTGATGCAAAATGTCTATCTCTTCAAGGTTAGTGGGTTCAAAATGTTGTAAGTCATTCATTTCAAAAGACAAATTGTCAGAGGTCTGGCTTTCACTATTTGCAGCAAAGGCAAAATTGGGTGTACTGGGATCAGAGTTGAAATTGTTTCCAGATGTTATGTCAATGTAATGATCATAACTCTGATCCTTTCCACAGCTAGACCCCTCCTGATGACTATATAAAGCAGTGTTTCCTAAAGTATAGTCATTAGTCATTTTCCCTGACTCTTGCAACTTCTTTTTTTGGTTCAACTCTCTCTCATAAGTGAGGAGTCGTCCATGAAGTT
The DNA here is from genome assembly GCA_947069175.1 of Scalesia atractyloides. Taxonomy (NCBI): domain Eukaryota; kingdom Viridiplantae; phylum Streptophyta; class Magnoliopsida; order Asterales; family Asteraceae; genus Scalesia; species Scalesia atractyloides. The sequence continues at coordinate 37,102,732 of CAMTDV010000015.1, forward strand.
GTGTCAAGGTCATTTCCTTGTAACCAACAGCTGTTCTAGTGACATAAGCTATAGTCTCCCATTTCTCAGGTAAAGATCTCAAGAAACGACTACTGACAGTCGAATTTGGAAATTCCACATTTACCAATTTGAGTTCACTGATGAGACAACTATATCGTTCGAACTGTTGGGTTAATGACTCACCCTTAACGTGGCAAAATGTTTCATACTGTTGATTTAAAACCTTTCTATTATTCTCAATCACCTCTTCAGTACCACCGAATTGCTCTTTAAGAGCATCCCATAACTCTTTAGCACTATTACATTGAAGTAATCCCGCATAAATCTCATTGGGTAAAGCCGAAGCAACGATGCTGAAAGCCTTAGCATCCAATTCGATTTTAAGGAAATCCTGTTCAGGGTAATTTTCGAGTTTTTTAGGGACATGAGTATGGGGATCCTCTGTACTTGGAAACATGGGGACATGAGGTCCAAATACAATGGATCTCCAACATCCGGTATTCTGTTGGGCGAGAATATCACCCATCCTACATTGCCAAATAAAATATTCATTTCGTTTCAACATAGGTGGTTTGAACATGGATCCAATATTGGATTCCGGTGTGTTTTGTGCCATTTCTCTTGTTTACAACAGATTTGTGTTTTAAAAACTTTTGTAGTAATAAAACTCTGTAATCAAGTAAAACTATCAAACGAATTAGCACAGAGAGCTGATCTGTTCAAATCAATTTGATTGTTAAATCAAAATCGATTGACCAAGCTCTGATACCAATTGTCAGGATCTAAGTTTAAATCACTTGTAGTTTTTGTTTCTAAGAACGGAAAATTGATTGAATTAAAAAGATATGTAGCGGAATTAATGGAAAACTTTTACTACAAGTAATTGGTCATTTGTTGTAATCACCATCATGCTTTCAAGTTGATAAACTTTACATGTGATTCACAAACTCCCCCTTAGCCAATTACAATCGTTTGATAGTAAGAAATGAAGAAGATAAAGTGCGAAATGATCTTTTTCAGGAAGATGAACTTACAGTTACAACGTTCACCTATTTATACTAAACTATCTAACCACTGAGTATTTTTTGTGACGTCATGGTTGATAGTGACAGCTAACAAAAATGTAACTAACTAAAACACTGCTATACTAAACTATCAGTGCATAGCACTGTTACATTGAATAAAGTAAAAACTAGTCTAAGCATTGATCTCTATCCTCTGATCTTGTTTCTTCTATCATACCTTTGCTTCTTGTTCGATCAGATGATAGGAGCAGTTGTTTAGGGAAAGCATTGTAAGGCAGATCAGAGGTTGTAACCTCTGATGGTTGAACCAAAGCTCAATGTCACACCCCAACTTGCGGTGGAAGAAAAAAAATACGGGATGCAACAGACACCTCTGGTACAAGCACATTGTTTATAAAGACACTACATTTTATTACTTACAAAATGTTGATTACAAACTACATGTATGTGACAACTGCGTGTTCCCATGAACCACATAAGTCTTCTAAGCTGCATGGTCTATATCAGGATTCGTCTAGAAACACGTCTTGAACAACATACATGGATCACATCAGTCTCAAGTTACCTGAAATGCATGTTAGTTTTAAAAAGGGGTTAGCTAAATGCTACGTGAGTTCCACTGGTTTAATTGTTGTGGAACAATATGTGTTAACAAGGTTAATTGCACTGGTCACAGTCTTAGTCACAGATGGAATTACACGAGTATACAAGTTAAACCTTGACTGTTTCACCCCGGGCCGTGTCATCCCAGACACTCCCGGCCACCGGACCGTGTCACCAAGACACTCCAGGCCCATCAACCGCGTCACGTGCAGTTCAATGCCCCAAAATAGTTATGCCTAACAACACAACCAAAAGTAGGACGAGTGCAGTAGCCTAGTGCCGACATATCGTCAGTCGTGGCACTGGGTTGGTCAAACCGATAGTACTATCCACTGTCACAGGCTTACGTTAATCATTTGTCTTGTAGTGGGGAGGTGTAGGAACGTCCACGATTAGCTCGGGAACCTAAATTTGTTATCTATTGTCCAATTAGGCGGAAACTAATGACAAGTTAACCAAATAACAAGAATTACTCATTTAAATGTTGTTTTCATTGATCTAAAGTTCAATACATTCGAGAACCGGATCCGACAGAGCTTTGCCGTCTCTATGCCAAAATCTCTCCACCTTACAAATGAATCAACAATGCACCTATTTATAGGAAACACAAGTTCGATGATGAGTGAGGAAGTTCGGGCGAATTTGACTTAGTCAAGTTCGGCCGAACTTGACATCTTCATATCCTTCATGAGCGAACTTGGCCTATATCTCATATAACTACGCCTCGTTTCTAACAGATTAAGCCCTATTCACTTAGACTCAATACATAATGACTTAGGCAACAGACATATGCACCAACAGACTCCCCGTGGATGTTGCCGCAGTCATTTTGACTTTTAAAATCTTATGAGTCTTTCGATCTTTAGTTCTTGAATAAACTTTATCATCATGATCTTTATATCCTCTTTCTCTTTCTTTGAGCTTTGTCTTGATAAAACTTTTAATCAACATGTTCCCCCTAGCTTTAATCTTTAGTCTCAGACTCCCCTTGGCTTTGATCTTTAGACTTCAACGTCTTCCTAGCTTTGAGCTTTCTGAAATCTTTTGACAATGTTTTATCCAGCTCCCCCTAAAACTTTACTACATGTCTAAATAAATTCTGATATTCAAATAAACATTTCATATTCAATATTTTGAAATTCTGTACCATCAACATTTCAAACTTTAATCTTCACGTCAATCTTTTCAAAACCTTTTAATTGTTTCAAGTTCAACTTTAATGACCTTGAATAAATTTTACGTTTAAGTCCTTCAACTTTCACATTTTTATTATTTGATTTGTGAAAATCCACTTAGTTGATCAACTCCAAGTTAATGACCTTGATTAAACAAATATATCAACCAAGTCCAAATTAATGAGCTCAGTTTGAAAAACCGTTAAGAACAATCTGATTTTAAAGTTTCAAATTAATGAACTTTTAAACATTCATCAGATTTTCTTACCAGACATCGAAGATTCGTTCTTCATCATTGGCTCGTTGAAACTAATGTAGAAACAAAATCTTTTTGTATTTTAGAATGTTTATGCTAAAAAACACACTCAAAATCTTTTTGGTTTTAAATTTGAAAAGCAAGTAAAGTATTTACAGAATTTTTTAACAAGTAAAATAAACTATGTACAAACATATTTACAGACATATTTTTGTGAATTCGTCTAAGATCATATCAGTTGATTGAGACATATCACTAGTACCATTGACCTTTTCAAACTTTAAGTTCTAAACTCGTTTACTTAGATTGTCGATATGTTTGTCCATTTAAACTTTACCACATTTCTCAATTGTTCCAAGATATGTTAGGGTATGATTTATGAAACTTGACTTAACTGTGTTTCCCACTTCTTGAATATACTCCCGAATTCAGAGTCCCTAGATTTCATCTTACAGGTGAATATAGCGTAATTGATATCTGTCTTTGGTTAGTACGAGGCCTTGAGAGCTCAGGTTAGTACTACCGTACAGAAAAGAGATGAAGGCTCGTCTTTAAGGTGTGTTCCACTTAAAGAATCTTTTAAGCAGTGCAAAAGATTAGATCTTTCGATTCTTTTCAAATTTTGCATGCTAATTTGGGGTTTTTAGCAAAAGTATTATAGAAGTTCTAGGCTATTGCTTCCGCAAAAGCAGAAGAACTTGTATAATACCCCAGATATCAATCATCTATAAAGATCTCAATCGAAATTTTGGAGTACTAAGTCCATATATCCAAGATGTGTTAATCCACGAGATTAAGCAGTTGTAAAATTTAGTTTATATCCCGGAAACAATCTACTGAACGTGTTAAGCCTATCGACTCATCCACAGTAAGACTTGTTTATCACTTTTAAACTTTACAATTCTTTAGCATACCATGATAGTCCACTGATGTACTATTATTTCCTTTTTGACACAAAATTCTTTTTGTCTTTTTGATGTTTTTGTACTTTTTGAATTTTTCAATGTTTTTGAATTTTCAACTTGTTTTTCATATGTTTTTGATTTTTCAACAATTTTTAAATTTTCTTACTCCTCCTAAAATCAAAAACATATTTTTAGATTTTAGATTTAAAGAAATTCTTCTAAAAATATAACAAACCAATGTGGATCACGAGAACTCGTCGTCCGATCCTTTTATAACTTCTGCATCAACACCTGTCAGCATAACAAACCATTTATCTTTTAATAACATCAACTTGTAGAAACCACTTGTAAAACCTCTTGTAGAAAAGTCTATTTTTAAATGGTTTTTCAATATAACAATCAGTGTTCTGTTTAACGTGTGTGAATTTTCTCAAATTTGATTTTGTTGATGCCCTTTGTGTTCGTCACTTGTCGAATAGGCTAGATAGAGCGTGTGTTGAATATTGTATAGGTTAGAATCGAACACACGACCGAAATACGGAGATCTCAAAAAGGGATCAAGTTCGCCCGAACTTGACCTGTATTGGTCAAGTTCGCTCGAACTTGATGTGCCTTTAGTCAAGTTCGCCCGAACTTGTCCTGTGAAGGACAAGTTCACCCGAACTTGACCATAGCACATCCGGGCGACTTGTCTCCCTATATATATGTGTGTGTTCATTTGTCATTTAAGTTTTTGGCATCCCTACGAGGAGGTGCTGTCGGATTCTCTCCAGGAACTACGGCAGCTGGACTTATAAAGATGTATACTCTTTCGGTATGAATGAAGACTTCCGCTGCATTCTACCTCTACTCCTTTCTGTAATAACATTCTACCAAATCGGTTTACGTTTATCCACTAACTTCCGTCTAGAACCGCCTGATCACGGACCTTCAATTGGTTTCAGAGCTATGGTTATCACCTATGCTCATGAATTTGGACATTTATGTACATTAGGAGGGGTTTTAGATGTAAATCATCAAATGAACATACAATCCACGGATAAAATCTAAAATTGAACGGATAGGATTGTTAGAAAACCATTTTCGACTAGATCTATGGTGGAATCATCTTGAAATTCGAAGAAATAAGGATTTTGGATCGAAAAATATGAAAAAAGGCTGATTTGGAAGACCAAGTTCGGCTGAACTTGACCACTTGACCTGTGGAGGTCAAGTTCGCCCGAACTTGACAAGGTTTTTCAAGATTTCTCTCAAGTTCGCCCGAACTTGACTGATTTTCTTTGAAATTAAGCACAAGTTCGCCCGAACTTGTCTATTTCATGCAAGTTCGCCCGAACTTGGTGGTGGCCAACCAAGTTCGCCCGAACTTGTCACAAACTGACTAAGTTCGCCCGAACTTGTCATACAACCGAACTTGTCATACAAGTTCGCCCGAACTTGTCAGGATGCCTAAAAAAATTTTGGTCAGTTTGATGAGACGGGTGTCCAGAAAAAATTGGTGATAGAAATTTTTTCGAAATTTTAACGTCCGATACTGACTATTCGGGGACACTGTCAGAGGCCTTAGAGAGAGGCTGAGATGATGAGGTTAGAGATGGTTAAAGATGAGAGGGTAGTCATTGATACCAAAGCAATTTGGTGATCATTAGAGTTGAAGACTACCGATGGGCCTTAAAGTAAATTCTGCATTTGTTAAATACTGAAAATTCCGGATTTGAGGGGGAATTTCAGTGGTCAGAATTTGCAAAAATGAGGGGGAATAAAAATTTTTCAATATTTGAAGATTCCGACATTTTTGAAATTCGTGACACTGCAACAGTATTCGGGTGGTTTCCGACTACAGATTAACCGGGAAATACAGAGATTTGAGATTCATTTGTAAATTGATCAAGTTGATGTCTAGTTTGAAAGCAGGTGGTTACATAACTGAGTCTTGGAGGAGTTGTTTATCAGATTCTACAGTCATGGTTGTGGATTGACACCTGAGTCGCGCGTACGGTTTGGAAGCACACACGACTGCCTATCTTTTCTGCTTTGCACATGAATTAGTGACTGGACTAACCGCCAGGAGATAAGGATGCTTTGTAGTTTCAGTTGCCCCGGGTTGTATGCGGTACCATGATTAAGGAAGATGTTTATGGGATCGGATCTTCCAGACAAAGAAGTGTACCAGTTGCTGATGAAAGAGATTATCCATTTGGGATTCTATGATCACAGGAAGTTCCGAGTTTTCAGTTTATGATACAGAATGATGCTAAAGGGTTAGAGTCCTGATCTCTGGTGAAGGAACAGTTAGCTGGATTAGCAGTCGTTAATACCAGTGAGGAACTGAGGACGTTCAAAACGTTCGGTGATGATCTTAGGAATTAATGACTAGCTCCGAAGACGGATGGTTTCAAAATTACCAAGGAAATCTGATGATAACCTTTGGTGGCCATTATTTTTAGTCTTCAAGCATATGAATCATTCTTCTCTTTGGACTAACCGTCGTTGGATGATGATGTTTGGTGATTAAGTGGCGCTGGTCTACTGGAGATAGCTATATATCTAACATTGTGACTGAGGAAGAAGAATGTGATTTTGATCGCGGACGAATGCTTCTCAGAGTCGAAGTGTTACCAGATTACTTGGTTCTGATGAAGATTTGCTGATGGAAAAAGATTACCGATTTGCTGATCTGGAGTGATTACGGAAATCAGGATTTCAGAATTTTGCGGGTAAACATTAATTTGAAGTTTACCAGTGTGGTAATTCGAAGTTTCTATCAATTGTCGGTTGAGTCTTGAAGATCGGAAGATCGAGCATGGGAGATATGCGCTAAATTGAACGCGGATGTGGTTAAAGTTGAAACGGAGAAGCTACATTTAGCTTCAAATTGGTGTCTATTCAAGATAATTTGTCGGTCAAGCAAATCAGAGGAGGTTGGAAACTATGCAACAAATATCTGAACTGGAGATTTCAGGGGAATTAGATGTTGATAATGCAAACCTAGATCATCAATTAGGGGGAATTTGTTGACGCGTTTCGATGACAACGGCAGATACCTTGATTGAAGTTGCAGAATATTCAAACACGGCTCAAGTTTGAAGACCAAGATTCGACAGTAACGAACAACGGAGAATCTGTTGATGCACTTTGTGTTCGTCACTTGTCGAATAGGCTAGATAGAGCGTCTGTTGAATATTTTATAGGTTAGAATCGTGTCACACGACCGAAATACGGAGACTTCAGTGTAAAAGGGATCAAGTTCGCCCGAACTTGCCCTGTATTGGTCAAGTTTGCTTGAACTTGATGTGCTTTAGTCAAGTTCGCCCGAACTTGTCCTGTGAAGGACAAGTTCGCCCGAACTTGACCATAGCACATCCGGGCGAACTTGTCTCCCTATATATATGTGTGTGTTCATTTGTCATTTAAGTTTTTGGCATCCCTACGGGGAGGTGCTGCCGGATTCTCTCCAGGAACTCCGGCAGCTGGACTTATAAAGATGTATACTCTTTCGGTATGAATGAAGACTTCCGCTGCATTCTACTTCTACTCCTTTCTGTAATAACATTCTACCGAATCGGCTTACGTTTATCCACTAACTTCCGTCTAGAACCGCCTGATCACGGACCTTCAGATTTTTTTATAAAAAACCTTCTTTTAATTCTTCTTTTTCAACAACTTGTAATTTCAAAAATGATAAAGATTATGACTTTCTAGATAAGTTAAATCTCATGGAGCTCCGCTATCCTGTATCAACTTTGATAGAATGGATCTTGGGACTCCTGCACAACAAAGAACTATTTGAAAAATGAAACCCAAGCCTTTTTGGTCTTGGGTTGGAAAGAATAACAATCTTCATAATCACTTTCCAAACCATCATCATATTCAAAATCATATTCAAACATTCCGTTCAATGTCGATTCTGAAAACGTTTTGTCCTTTTCTTTCTTTGTCTGTTTGATACTGACTCGGTTGTTTTGACATTTTCAATTTTATCAGCAACAGACTTTGATTTTTCAGATGATGAAAGCTTTTTCTTAGCAACCCAAGATTGTAGCTTGTTTTTAGCTTTCTTTATATAGAACTTAGAATCTTTGTTTTCGTTTAACTTTGAAGTTTCACCTTTTTCAAATGTTGAGTTTTCAAACTTTGAACTTGTTTTAGGTTTCTCTTCATCTTTAGATTCATAGTTTCTTATTGACTCTGTGTCAGATTTTACAATCTCTGGTTGTTTTTGTTTTTCATCTTTTGACCCAATTTTTCTTCGTGGAAACACAGGCTTTAGATTCAGACACCTGCGAGCAATGTGACCAACAGTATTGCATTTAAAGCAAGTCCGATTATCAGAACCATTTCCACTAATGGGTTTCAATCCACTTGTGGACTTTGTCTTAGCCTTGTCCCGAAGTTCTTTCTCCTTTTTGAATTCATCATTCGATTTCTTACCGATTATACCTTCTTCTTGAACCGTATTTGTTCCATACACAAACTTCATGTGTTTACCTTTGTATTCATGACATGGCGACTTCTGGTTCCTTCTCTGTTCATTTTCATTTTCCTCCAAGCCCAATCTTGCTCTTCTGTTCTCAAGAAAATCACCACCAAACTTTCGATAATTGTTAGCATTCCTCTTGGGTTTTGAGTAAAATCTTTTCTCGTTTTTCTCAAGATCATCTGATGAAACTTCTACAAGTTTGAAAAATTTATCAAGTTGATCCTCTTTCACGTTCCGAATTGGAAAACTATCATCAAAGTACAATCTATCAGATTCCTTAATCTTGTACATGACAACATTAGGATCATCACTTAGATCATGTTCTGATGATGTATCGTCATCTTCTGATTGCGATTCCGAGTTTTTCAAACTTGATTTGGCACTTTCAGAGTTGCCGTTATCACAATCATTTCCCAACACATTTTTACCAAATTTTTTACCACCGCTTTATTGTTATCATTTGATTTCGTAAAGTCTACGTCAATGTTCTCAGGCAATTTATTTTCTTTTATGACAAAATGAGTAAAATTAAATACCTTTTCAATCTCATCATCTTTCTTGCAGGAATAACTTGCAAGAAGTGGTGGAGGAACACTTCCGTATTCTTTACGCTTTGATTTATCACCATTTTCCTCTGACTTAATCGTAGGTAAAATGTGATCAATGACATATGCGTTTGTGGTGTAGCTCTTTAGAAGCTTTCTTATTCATTTCGTTTCTATCTTTATGTCGTGAAGCTTAAGCTTTGTCTCAGCAATGGTGTTAATGTACATGTTAATTGCCTTTTGTTTTTCAATTACAGTTGCATTTAACATTTTGACATTAGCATTTAGCTCACGATTAGCATTGTCAACATATTTATATTTGCTTGATATTTTGGCATAAGCTTCTTTTATGGTTCTGTAATCATAACGAAAGTTTTCGTTGTGTACAGTCAATTCTCTTATGACTTTGACTTTATCAAGACATGGTTCACAAGAACTTGTGCACTTTGTGCAAGGTTTTTCAACCTCCACAAGTTTTACAACTTCCTTTTCAGACATTTTTACCTCAGCTTTTACCTTTTCTGCCTCTGATTTCAAAGCTTCTTGCTTTTACATCTCAAGATAAGCTAGTTCTTCTTCCTTAGCTCTCTGCCTATAACCTTCCAGAATGGCATTTTCCAAAGCAGCATCGACATATGATGTATCAGATTCATCCACTAACTCTGCTATCATAGCAACACAAGTTTTCTTTCCGATGTATCTGTTTCAGTCAAAACCATCTTCTTCATGATTGGCAACAAGAGCTTGTTCGGCTTTCTTTGCAGGTTTATCTTCTACTTCGACTTGTATTATTTTTGGATATGGCTTGTATTGAAGAGCTTTCTTGTAGTACTCATTGTTGCTGCCGAAAGGGTTTGATTTCCACTTGCTTTTTGATTGTTACATTCTCGTTTGAAGTATCCTTTTTGTCGACACCTGAAGCATGTGACTTTAGACTTGTCAAATCCAAGCTTGTTACTTGAATTACCAATATCCCTTCCAGTGAGCGCCACAAATTTAGAAACTCTTCTAATAATGGATGCAAGGCTCCATTTGATATCCATTACCTCCAATTCTTCTTCGTCCACCTGATCATAATCTTCGGCGGACCGATCTTTCCAGCAACAAGACTTTCATATGATTCGAGAACGGTAGCAAGAAGTGCTATGTGCTGTTTAGCCACCTTTTCTGGAAAAACATTCTTCAAATCATCTGCTATGTTGCATTGAAAAACATTTGAATCAGAACTAGCTTGGTTTGTCTGATTTTGGAATGATGAGCTTGAACTTGCACTTGTATATCCAACATATGGAGAACTTTGACTTGGAGAAGAATTTGTATTTGCACTAAATGTTGTTTGAATTTTCGGGCTTTGAATCGGAGTATCTGGAATACCTCCTTTGTAATAGACACCGACATCTTGAACAACATTAGCATTCTTTGATTTTGCAATTTTCATCAATTCCATTTCATGTCCTTCCAATTTGTCTATGAAGGATGACAACTTGAAATGTTTCCAAGATGGACTATTCTTTAGAATCGTCAGATATGTTGTCCATTCTCCTTCTGGAAGTGCATCAGCCAACTTCTCGATTTTCTCTTTATTAGATCTTTTAATATCATGTCTCCGCATCCGAACCATGAGGTGACAATATCTATCGATCATCTGCTTCATTGTTTCACCTTTTATCATCGTGAAGATCTCGAATTCTTTCTTGATTAAAGCCTTTTTGCTTTTGATCATTTCATCACTTCTTTTGAATTTTTCACAAAGAGAATTCCATAATTCTTGCGAAGTATCATATTCTAGTAATAATATCAAGATGTCTTCCTTCACTGATTGTTGTATCAAGCTGATCATTTTCTTCTCAGCAACATAATTATCTTTGTCAGTATTTGAAAACTTGTTCAGTGGAAGATCTTGATCACGTTCATCCTTTGGCCATTTGTAACCATCCTCAACTGCAACCCAGCTGTTGAATTGATTCGCTTGTATCCAATTCATAAACTTTTCTTTCCAACCTTCAAATTCGTCCATGATCATAAGCTTTGGCGGTTTCGACGTAGTACCCATTTCGTTGTCGATATTCACCTGGTTTGCCGCAAGAACATTAGCATTTGATGAAGAAGCCATTTTAGAGACGAATACGTTGTGGAAATCTTCCATTTTAACAATCTGAAGATGTATCTGAAAATACGATCAAAAATACTCGAAACTTGATTAGAAACAAACAAGTTCGGTCGAACTTGTGTGAAAACAGTTTTTGATTTCAAGTTTTCACAAGTTCGGTCGAACTTATACGACAAGATTCAAATTTTATCACAATACCTCAAGTTCGGTCGAACTTGATGTAGATTTTGAGAAAAATTGCACTTCGAGTGGACTTGTAAGAAAGATCTCAAGAAACAAGTAAGTTCGGTCGAACTTATGTGAACTATCAAGACTATTCTCAAGTTCGGGCGAACTTGTGGCAAAAATTCAATGAAATTTGATCAAGTTCGGTCGAACTTGACAAAAAATATTAGAATTTCTATCAAGTTCGGTCGAACTTATAACAAAAATCTTGAAAAATCTATCAAGTTCGGTCGAACTTGATTAAAAACACTGAAGTTTTACTCAAGTTCGATCGAACTTGATGTTGAGTTCGGCTGAAACTCGTTTCCAAAACATGTTTTTTTCAACTTTTTGATATCAAAACGTTTGAATTTGATGTCCAAACTCTAAGGATTTTATCACAACTGTATTTTACATGACATATTCAATTTTTAGCTGATTTTGTCCATGAAATCATCAAATATGTGAAAATGTTAAGAAAAATGATAGAATGGAGATGAAATAGAGAAATTCTTGTCTTGATTCCAGCAAATTTAGGTATCCAGGCTCTGATACCACTTGAAGGAACGTCCACGATTAGGACGGGAACCTAAATTTGTATCTATTTTCCAATTAGGCGGAAACTAATGACAAGTTAACCAAATAACAAGAATTACTCATTTAAATGTTGTTTTCATTGATCTAAAGTTCAATACATTCGAGAACCGGATCCGACAGAGCTTCGCCGTATCTGTGCCAAAATCTATCCACCTTACAAATGAATCAACAAGGCACCTATTTATAGGAAACACAAGTTCGCTGATGAGTGAGGAAGTTCAGGCGAACTTGACATCAACATATCCTTCATGAGCGAACTTGGCCTATATCTCATATAAATACGCCTCGTTTCTAACAGATTAAACCCTATTCACTCAGACTCAATACATAATGACATAGGCAACAAACATATGCACCAACAGTAGGTGGTTCGTGTGTTAGATAATTCACATCATGTATTGGTGCAATTAACACAGTTTCATAACATGCCAATCATCTAAGAAACAATATCACAGTTTAGAAATGGGGGAGTAAGATTCACTCCAACGTTGGTGTAATCAACACAGTTTTTAACATGCAAGTCACCAGAAAACAGTAAAACAATCTAAAAGCGGGGAAGCGAACTCACAGTGCGAATAGTGATCTCAACACGAGAGTGATCAAGCAACTAGATCAACTTTAATAACACCCATCCAAGTATGGACTCAAATCAGTATCTAAGTTGGTAATGGTTATAACTTGGATCTGTCAGGAGTTTTTACTCCGGATTGAGTCTATAGGACACTGGTATGGTGATGGACGTCAGGGTAGTATTAGTTTTCAGTTTGGCTTCCGGGCACCGTTTCGCGTGCCAGCCAAAGTCAGTAGTTTAACGTGTTCGGATAATGGTACTGGAATACCAGTAGTTCAAACACGTGGTTATTTGAGAATGTTATCTTTTCATCAAGGGAGTTTGAGTGTTTGAGGAGTCTAGGTTGCCCAAATTTGAGTTTCCATTTTCACCGTCGGGAATTCTCCCGAACTATCTTAGGACACACCCATAGTGCTCAATTTGCTCGGGAATCTCTCGGAATACTCCCGTGTACCAATTATATTATTTGTCGGGTTGGGTCAGTTCCCAGTTCCGGCAGGTTCGTTATACGGTAAACCGCCAAAATTGATTTAAAATAACTCATTTTTATTCCATAAATTCTCATTTAATCTATAATTTGAATAAAAATCTGTAAATTTTTATATAACTCAGTAAAAACCTGTAGATTTTGGGAAATTTTTTTGGGAATTTATTTTGGCATTTTAACTAATTAAATAATTTATTTGTAAAACAATATTTAACCACATAATTTACATTAATTACTATCAGAGGTCAGAAAATTCCCAAAAAATTCCTGAACACCCCATACATGACAGGAACATCTCATATAAATTTGAGATTTTTCCGATTTCGTTTTGGTGCGTTCCCGGCTACTGAAAACTCGTAAAAGCGCGGATTTTTAACCCAAATCAAAACTCAACCAATGCACTCCGAATTTTCCCAGAACATTCCCCATATGTTCCTTAGTGTCTCTGAAAATTTGGTGATTTATTGAATTTGTTTGATAATTATTCCGAAATTCTTTCAATAAAACAGTAAAAAGATTCACCAAAAAATCGTAGAAAATTCCAAAAATTCTAAAATTTATGTGGACCTTCTTGACAATATCCTACATCACCATACCAAATTTCAGCTCAATCCAAGTATCACAGATCAAGTTATAGCTAAAACAAGATTATGCCTATGCTAGTTTCGGTTCTCGGGTGGTATACCTAGCGAAAGCTTCGTTTCCAATCACTTCTTGTGAGTCCAGAAGGGTGTAAGAGCTATATTCAGTACCTACACATCAAGTGCAATCCAAATATGCTAGCCCTTAGATCAATCAAGCTTTATTTCATTGTTTTTCGGTTAATCGAATTGTTTTATATGATTTTTATCGAATAGGTGTTGATTAGGGTATCAAACCCCAAAGATTTGTGATCATAGCTGCCATATAACACCAGGGAAATACCAAGGTGTTCTTATTCAGCCTATAAACATGTTTAAACCTTCAAAAATCTTGTATTAAAATGCGTTTTTCGGCTAGAAATCGCGTTTAATCAAGAAAACATGGTTAAAACTATAAGAACCAAGGTTTATACCTTTGATTTGTTGAAGTTTAAGGTGAAACTCAGCTGGATTGGAGGTGTTTGAGGGCAGATTTGAAGAAGAATTATGTGAAAATGAATTAATAAAAGGTTTTTAAAAGAAAAAAAACATTAAAATATAGGGGGTAGCCCTACTCCACTTCTACTTTGTCGTGCTACGTCTTTTTGTGTTAAAAGATGATGTTTATCTTCGGTGCACGTTCAGGTTCATTTTCGGGTCTCAGATACGTACCCGATTTGAGAAACGAACTCTATTTTTCGCGTTCTTATTGTCAAAAGACTCGGTTCTAAAAATCGAGCATAACCGTCTCAAAACCCGAGCCCGGTTACGTTTTAATCATAAAAGCCTCGTATTGGGTTAGTTTAAGTGTTTTTAGGCTGATTGATTGTTCCTTGCATGTTTGGTTTGTCTTTCATTGCTCCTAACGCAAAGGCGTTTCCCTAACCAAGACTGCCTCGTTTTGCGTGCCCGAGCTCCGATTTGTTTCAAATCTTATGTCTATGGCACATAACTAAAATGTTTCATGAACTTAGAATCTTAAAGGGCCCTACCGTTGGCCTAATAAATCATGATCGAATGTTTAATGCACTGTTAAACGTCAAGTCCTCGTTTAACACGTTGTTAAAGGCTAAGGACACCAACCTCACATCGTTGCCCTTAATAGTGTCATGTCAACCATGACGTGTTCCCAGAGTCGTCAATCCATTCACGACTTTTGAAGGTCCGTGATCAGGTGGTTCTAGATGGAAGTTAATGCGTAAACGTAAACCGATTCGGTAGAATGTTATTACAGAAAGGAGTAGAAGTAGAAGGCAGCGGAAGTCTTCATTCATACCGAAAGAGTATACATCTTTATAAGTCCAGCTGCCGGAGTTCCTGGAGAGAATCCGGCAGCACCTCCCCGTAGGGATGGCAAAAACTCAAATGACAAATGAACACACACCACCTATTTATAGGGAAAACAGCCAAGTTCGCTTGACATGTGCATATGAGGTCAAGTTCGGGCGAACTTGTCTAACATATGACAAGTTCGGCCGAACTTGTCTGCCACATGTCAAGTTCGAGCGAACTTGACTGCCACATGTCAAGTTCGAGCGAACTTGACTGCCACATGTCAAGTTCGAGCAAACTTGACCTCCATAGGTCAAGTTCGAGTGAACTTGTTCCCTTTTACACTGTAAACTCCGTATTTTGGTCGTGTGTTCGATTCTAACCTATAAAATATTCAACACACGCTCAATCTAGCCTATTCGACAAGTGACGAACACAATAGTGCATCAACAGATTCCCCTTGTTCGTTACTGTAGAAGCTTGTTGTTGAACTTTAGAACTTTGAGACGTGTTTGAATATTCTACAAATTCAATCAAGGTGTCTGTCGATGTCGTCGAGACGCGTCAACAAATTCCCCCTTAATTGATGATCCGGTTTGCATTAACAACTTTCAATTCCGCTGAAATCTCCAGTTCAGATCTTTATCTTGCGTGGTTTCCGACTCCTCATTACTTGACCGACAAATTTTCTCGAATAACCATCAACTCAAAGCTAATCAATGCAGCAGCTTCTCCATTTCGACGATAACCGCATCCAAGTTCAGTTTTTGAATAAGCGTTGAGCATCGAGAGTTTATTGCGCACACTCCTAAAGTATCAAAAACTCAACCGGCAATTGATAGAAACTTCGAATCACCGCATCGGAAAACTTCAAATCAACGAATACCCTCGAAAATCCGAAATCCTGATTTCCGTAATCGCAATTAAGCACCCTTCAGAAAGATTTGATCAGCAAATCGGTAATCTACTCAATCAGCAAATCTTCATCGGAAACAAATAATCTGGTAACACATCGAATCTGAGAAACATACATCCGTGACCAAACTCATATTCTTCCTCTTCAATCACAATGCTAGATATATAGCTATCTCCGGTAGACCAGCGCCACTTAATCACCAAACATCATCATCCAACAGCGGTTAGTCCAAAGAGAAGAATGATTCATCTGCTTGAAGACTACAAATAATGGCCACCAAAGGTTATCATCAGATTTCCCTGGTAATTTTTAAACCATCCGTCTTCGGAGCTAGTCATTAATTCCTAAGATCATCACCGAACGTTTTGAACGTCCTCAGTTCCTCACTGGTACTAACGACTGCTAATCCAGCTAACTGTTCCTTCACCGAAGATCAGGACTCTAACCCTTAAGCATCACTCTGTATCATGAACTGAAAACTCGGAATTTCCTATGATCACCCGATGAATCTCGATCCTCTGCATTTCCCGATAATCTGTAATCGGTAACCACCCGAATACTGTTGCAGCAGTCACGAGTTTCAAAAATGCCGGAATCTTCAAATTTTGAAAATTTTTTAGTCCCCCTCATTTTTGCAAATTCTGACCATACCAATTTTTTCACTGAAATTCCCCCTCAAATCCGGAATTTTCAGTATTTAACAAACGCAGAATTTACTTTAAGGCCCATCAGTAGTCTTCAACCCTAATGATCACCAAATTGCTTTGGTATCAATGACTACCCTCTCATCTTCAACCATCTCTAACCTCACCATCTCAGCTTCTTTCTAAGGCCTCCGACGGTGTCCCCGAACAGTCAGTATCAAACGTTAAAATTTCGAAAACATTTCTATCACCAATTTTTTTCTGGACACCCGTCTCACCAAACCGAGCAATAAAGTTTTTTCAATGCCCTTTTTTTTAGGCATTGGACAAGTTCGGGCGAACTTATGAAAGAATCACTTTTCAACAAGTTCGGGCAAACTTGTATCATAGGATAAGAAATTAAAGCAACAAGTTCGGGCGAACTTGTAAACATAATTTCATTAAAATCCAGTCAAGTTCGGGCGAACTTGGTTGGCCAAACACCTAGTTGAAGCGAACTTGACTACAAGTTCGGGCGAACTTGATGAAATCTCAAAGTTCGGGCAAACTTGATGAAATTTCATGAAAATTAACCAAGTTCGGGTGAACTTCGTCAAAAAGTGTCAAGTTCGGTCGAACTTAATGAGAAATCTTGAAAATTCTTGTCAAGTTCGGTCGAACTTGGTCCCCCAAGCTAGCCTTTTTTCACATTTTTCGATCCAAATTTCTTCGAATTTCGAGATGATTCCACCATAGATCTGGTCGAAAATGGTTTTCTAACAATCCTATCCGTTCAATTTTAGATTTCATCTGTGGATTGTATGTTTATTTGATGATTTACGTCTAAAACCCCTCCAAATGTCCATAAATGTCCAAATTCATGAGCGTAGGTGATAACCGTAGCTCTGATACCAATTGAAGGTCCGTGATCAGGCGGTTCTAGACGGAAGTTAATGCGTAAACGTAAAACGATTTGTTAGAATGTTGTTATAGAAAGGAGTAGAATTAGAATGCAGCTGAAGTCTTCATTCATACCGAAAAAGTATACATAATAAGTCCAGCTGCCGGAGTTCCTGGAGAGAACCCGGCAGCACCTCCCAGTAGGGATGGCAAAAACTCAAATGACAAATGAACACACACCACCTATTTACAGGGAAAACAGCCAAGTTCGCTTGACATGTGCATATGAGGTCAAGTTCGGGCGAACTAGTCTAACATATGACAAGTTCGGCCGAACTTGTCTGCCACATGTCAAGTTCGAGCGAACTTGACTGCCATATGTCAAGTTCGAGCGAACTTGACCTCCACAGGTCAAGTTCGGGCGAACTTGTTCCCTTTTACACTGTAAACTCAGTATTTTGGTTGTGTGTTCGATTCTAACCTATACAATATTCAACACACGCTCAATCTAGCCTATTCGACAAGTGACGAACACAATAGTGCATCAACAACTTTGTCTTGCCATGTAGGTGACACATAGCATCAACGTAATGTTTTTGGTAACTACTGTGCATATACTCCTATTATAGTCAGTGTCACATGTTCCAGAATTCGTATCATCACACATAATCATAAAAATATCATGATATACATATCACGTTCGGTTACCACGGACTTTTACCAATCAAAGTTTACCGGGATTTTTCACAATTGTCACAATCTCCCCGGTTAAAAGTATTTCGTCCTCGAAATTCCGTTTAGTAATTCGTTGGAAAGCTCAGTTAGCCATCCGACATAAAAGTATGTTTTTGCTTTTCGTTTAGTATTATCATCGTACGGAGATGATAATTGTGCTACATAGTAGCAGTGTAATCTGTCCATCCAAAATTCCTATGTATTATTAAGATTAACGTTTGTCATCACTTCCAATCTGAAAGTGAGAGTGTTGTTGGACTCATAGCAAACCAGGAGTCACGTGTTCAGCTTGCAGATAACTGTAACTATTATGTTTCCTTCGCATTCCTTATTTCACCATTCACATGCCATAAGTTTCGTTTACGATTTCGTTTAATAGTTATTGAACACCCCCTATAAAGGAGGAGTATGGGTACTTTCCCAGGGTTCGTTGAGAACGTCGCATTAGTGAGCATAATGCTCTGCATGTTTGTGTTAAGGGAATAAATTTGGTCTCACCGAGTGGTGCGCGACAATCTTCCCTTGTTGTCGTGTACGTGAATATCTTCGGCTAATACTAACCGATCACGAGAGTCCCTGCTCCATGGTAGAGAATAAGAAAGAGAAAGGCTTTTAAGAGCCTAAGGCTGCCATAAGGTGAGCATGTACACGAGTAATAATGATTCTGCATACTTACATTAGTGGTGTGCTCGCACTACTCACAAGTAGTCGGATTACGTCATAAGGATATGAAATTTCTATAATGATACTTCCAGTTTGCGTTAAGTTTCGGGAGCTTGGCTCCAGTTGTTGTACAACGGTTTATGTCTTTTCCAGAAGGAAACAACTTAGTAACTTCGATAACATCGATGTGATTTTCCAGGAGATAATCGTATAAAAATTCCCATATACCGGGAATCATAGGGT
Source organism: Scalesia atractyloides (assembly GCA_947069175.1). Classification (NCBI taxonomy): domain Eukaryota; kingdom Viridiplantae; phylum Streptophyta; class Magnoliopsida; order Asterales; family Asteraceae; genus Scalesia; species Scalesia atractyloides. The sequence continues at coordinate 37,121,662 of CAMTDV010000015.1, forward strand.
GTGCACCCAATGCGGTTTTAATTCCAGTAGCACCACATCTAGAATGCTACTATATCACGTGGAAATGCTTAAGGCGTGATGAGTATCTAACGATCACAAGTATCACTATGATGCTTCTAATTATGGACTCAAGATTGACCGTAGACGTGCAAGTAATTCTGTAAAAGATGACTAAGTAACGAGTTATCGAATCAAGATTCCCCATCAATGGAGTACCTCCCGCAGGGTTGGAACATAGCCACGCTCGATTAATGTTTCATAATGATAATGTTAATGGAGACAATGGGAAGTAATCATTTCTTATTCTAGTGAACTTTTGTGAACTAGTTGATATTTGGTCTGGTAAAATCTGGCATCGTTTAAAGCTCCAACATTTGAACTTTATAACTAATGTTAATGAAATAAATGTTTTTTGTTTAATGGGGGGTCCCAGTTGTGTACTTTTTATCCTTATCTGGATGAGGTGGCCTAGTTCACAAGATGGTTTGTCTTGGTCTCGTGGTTTTTCAAGTCCCACTCGGACTTGGTATGATTTGAAATGGTATGCGAGGATAGGAGGATATGATGCTTTCCCATCTTGGCACCTTCGCCATTTGAATCATTGATGAAATGTAAGGGCTTCATCGAGTTCGTTCAATGCAAACCATTCTGGTTTAGATTGGGAAATTCATGTGGTTTTATGAAACCATGGGCTAAAGTCTGAATCCAAAGTCACCCTAGTTCCGATAGGGACAGTTGACCACTGAATTTGAAATTTTCTCGTTAGTCTCATATATGTAATAATGTGAACAAGAAAAGAAGATCCAGCCCTTGAGTTGGTCAACACTAGGGTCGTTGAGTTTCTCGACCCTTTGTCTTAGGATTAATCATTTATGTTCCTTAATAGGGTAGGGAAGGAATACATCCTACCGGGAAATGTCGTAACATTGATCCATAATCACTCGACAACCTCTTAAAATAACAGGAGCAACTATAAGAAGAGCTGAATGCAAACCGCCCTCAATCAAGGTAAGCCTAGCACTCTAACGGCTAGGATACGAATAGAAGTTATGAAGGCCATTTCACAGCCAGTCGGTGCATACAACCAAGCACCAATTTATACTTTGGTCATTTAGTTTGACTTGGTATCGCACATCGAGTTATTTACAATTCGTAGTGCGTGTTAAGTAACTCTCTAAATTTGAAGAGAATTAGTTGTGCGTCAAAGTCTTATTCCTCTTTTAAGTATATATGATGTGCGTACTAACGGAATTTCCCTCTGGATGGACATGATATATGTGGGATGTATTCGGAAGATTCACTAGTCCCTTCATCTGAAATGATCGGGACTACTAGATTTACGGGTTAGCTTTCCCCCATGTGGGTTCAGCGCACAAAAGACACTAATTACGATATTCGGACGACTCATACTACTCCTATTTCGAAAAGAGTTTGGTTTTGATCGTGTTCCTGCATGCAGGTTGTTTGTGCTTTCATAGTATGGCGTACGGTGACATGTTCTGACCGCACACTTAAGCACTGGCCCTCTTTGGGTTAAGTCTAAGTGCAATTTTAACAGTTGCATAATGTCGGATATTATTACATATATGATAATGATGTTGGTTATACAGGTTGTGGGCTCATGCGTGCGATGAAATTGTGTGATATGGGATGATTGAATATATGACATTGATACATGCATATAAGTATTGTTTATAATAGAATGGCCCCGAAACGCTTACCACAAATGACCGAGGCGGAAATCGTGCAAATGATAGCGCAACAGCTTCAGACAATCATCCCCCCAATCATGAATTTCACTCGCGGTACGAATACACAGGTATATATATATACAGTATTATACTTAAGATTTCTCCAGTTCTTGTTTCCTTAAGTAACACAAGAATTTTCTTCATTCGAAAATAACAAAGAATCGGGTTTCTTGGTAGTATCGCATTTTACGAATACTTATTTAAATCGATAAAACTGAAAATGAATTGAAGGTACCAAACATTCGAAGAGAGACGAGGGATGATTCAATAATACTCCCTTGATCTAAAGAATTTATTTCTTGTATACTCACGAGGACAAGCAACACCATGTAACGCATACTCTTGGTTACTCACAAGCGTAGGGTATCATTCACTTTGTGTCCAATCAACGGATGAAAGTCTGTGTATCTCATGCATCATTCTCCTACTCATGTAGGAGACCACTACCTAGTAACAGCTTTACAGTAGCCCGAAGCGAATTTCAGTCATCCCCTATGAATCAGGAATTCGTCATGTATAAAATTTGTACTCCTCGGGTGTTTCAAGGAAGAGGAGGAGACGTATAGTTTTCTCTGGTTATTCTTATCATAGCGTTGGGGAGCCAACATGTTTTATAGGCATATAAGTAGCGTGACGCAAAAAAAATCTTAACCAAAAGGAATTAAAGAATCATGCATCCCCTTGTGCGATTTATAGAACGAATGCACCACCCTCATACGGGCCATATTGATTCAAGACTTAGTACCTCGGGGTTCTGGAAAATGGAAGAATTCAAGTCGTGACCCCGTGCGAATAGAGCTTAGGCGTCATTCCCTTTTGTCCGGGTTTTATGGTACCATTCCTTTTCTTAGTTGTTTCGTCGCCCTGCTTAGGACTGGTAATACTCGATCGACTACTCTTACGGCCATTATCGAGATGAATAACTAGTACGGTCGTCACAAAATATGACCGAAAAAGACCGAAGGAACCGGTGGTTTAGAGTATGTAGGTTTAGATAAGAGTTGTCAGATAGGTTAGTCATTGGATTTGTACTCGAATACTACTCGAAGGCGCTCTCGTCTCTCACTGGAACACATTTCCTAAGTTATGCGAGACTGAAAAACAAAGGAGCGTTTGATATGTGAAAATCTTATATGATTCTTTTGAATCCCGTCCTTCGACTTAGATATACGTATATATATACATAAAATAATCGTCTAACGAAAATTTGTTTTGTATCATTTTGTTTCCTAATTATGCATTAAAAGGTAGCTTTGTTACGGTCCTTCATATCGTTCATTCCCTACTTCATCGAGTTACTGGGGATGTATCTTGTATTGGTTTGAACTAAATCGATATGGCATATCAAATTAGTAATTTATATGTACCGGACCTTAACACTTTCCAATAATGTTAGTAAGGACAATTGAATTGATTTGAAGCAGTGAGTCGGATTATTTCATGATTATAGTTTTTCCAACTTTGCACCGGGGTTACGTCACCCTCAACCTAAATTTACCAAATTGACACTTGGATTGGACCGCGGTTAATGTTGTATATTTATGATTAAATGTATACATGGGGGTGTCATGTTAATACGAAGTATGAACGGTTACGAGGAATATCGGCAAAACTGTTCTCGCCTCCATAAGTCTTATCACCATCAGATCCGCATCCACCCAACTCCTTGCCAAACATTGATTGCATCAATTAAGTTTCTCCATTTATGTGATACCCTTAAATCCCCTTGGGTTATCAACACTGATACTAATTACGCGTCCTTATTAAGAATTAGAGATTGCATCATTAGCGAACGACAGCTAATAAAGAAAATATATGTTTCACTAAATAGTTTCATAGACAACGGTCGGTGACATGAGTATAGTTTGTTCACCGTAACGTACTTCTAATACAAGACTGTACGTTCTAGCGAATCCCGCTAAAAGAAATAAACTAGGCTGAATTGTCTTACAAAAGAAAGAACATTGTTACTTATCGCGAATCGATCATTGGGTCATCGATGTGGTAAGCTATCACCGGCTATACCCAAATACTTCAGTACGGAGTACTACCGAGGTGTAGTACCCCTAGAAAGTCGTACTATAATTTCGAAAAAAGGACCTTTCCTGGATTAAGCTAAAGGTCGTTATATGTCAACCCCCAAACTATTTTTCATTTAAAATTACTACAAACGTATATAGATATCGTAGTTACGACAACTATGGCATTATCTTTTGCATCAAATAGGGTCGAAGTCTCAACATCGCGTTGCCCAAAACATCACCGAACGAATCACAAAATGAAGCCCATCTGCCCTGAGTAACGGTACCTTGATCATGTAGTCGGGTGTTTATATATAGGAAGTACCACAGCGTATCCACCATACCCATATACCTGATCAACGTTCTGTTCACCAAGATATTCGGCCTAATATTGCTTTTCGCGACTAGTCACTAAAATTCGAAACAATTAATAATCGTAACAGAACACAATGTAACCAATGGTCACATGAAACGAGGTTCCACAACACAAAGCGTTTCAAAGGTATCTGTATCATCACAAACTCTATACCCCATGAAATTGAATGACAACGGGAAGGGTAACTTTATTCACACACTCCATGCCATCTCCATACCCCAGATATCGTCATATTTAGATATAACATATATCGAAACACGTGCTAATGAATACCGTTAAGTATTATAGTATCATATGACATGAAAGCTAAAGCCAATATTGTAAGCAGAAGAGGAATACCTCGGACAGTCAAATGAATCGTGGATTCAAGGATGAAAAGTTTCATAAAATGTTTGAACTCTGCGATTATATAACAATCAAATGTGAAACAACGAGAAGCGAAGTAAGGATCCGTACACGTCCTCCCAGTTTATCAGGATGACCCACGCGTTCTTTATGTATCTATGTTCTTTTTGAAATACCATTCTGGTATGCAATCGTTGTTATAATAATTATAAGGATAGAGTTGGTGAGATCGTATCGCACTAAAGGCTTGGGTTCTCACATCATAAAGTATAAGTAACAACTGTGGGAGTGATGTGAATCCAACTCTAGTGTATATTAAACAGGTGGTCAGTAGGAATGTGGAATGGACTGTAATACCAGTTTTCTGCCTATCCCAAAGGCATATGTAGTAACGCATTATCCACCAATCCCAATTCATGTATCAATTCTCGCACAAACATTCACACACTATCACCTTGGTACACGTATGTATCATGTAGGACCGATCCTGATAGCATAGGAACCTAGATTTGATATCATAATAGCGGAAATATTATGACACGATTACCAATTAACAAGAATTAGTCAATTAAACGTTAATTTTATTGATATAACGTCGAGTCTCCAATTTGACAAAGCTTCACATCAAAGTGCACAAAGTTACAAATGACAAGACAAGCTAGCTATTTATAGGGAGACAAGTTCGCTAGAGGGAGAGGAAGTTCGAGCGAACTTGACATAGTCAAGTTCGGCCGAACTTGACTTCACAAGTCCATCTCAAGCGAACTTGACCCTTTAACACATAAATACTTCATTTTTCTATCCTATTCACATCTAATCTATACAGACTCGATATAAGACTAAGACATAGACATTTTGCACCAACAGACTCCCCCTTGGATATCGTCTTCGTCTTTTATCAGTCTTCAAAACTCTGTCTTCAAATAAAACTTTAACGCACACGACTAAAGAAGTTCTTGAGCGGCTTCTTTCATCTTTCTTGCTTCAGATCTGGCGTCTGATCAGTAGGAGGCACTTTATTCATAAATTGAAACCTTCTGAGCCTTGCTGCCCTACCTTTTTCGTGTATTTCTTCAAGACGCTTTTCTTCCTTCAAAAATTCTACATGTTCAAGATCCCTCCAACTCGATTCCCACATCCTTCCAGAGTTCACTTCACGTGCATAGCATACGTTTACAACCCTCTGATATTGCATAGCTTGTTCTTTTGCACGTTCTTCGAACACTATCTTGTTGTAGAACAAACACTTGATATCTTCTCTCGAGTAATTTACTAGCCACATCGGGTCTAGTATTCTGATCGTTCTCCAAAGCCCTCTCATATCTTGCACACCAAACATTTCAACCTTCTCCTTCGTAATATCCAGATGATCCTCAAATCGAAGTACAATCACTGCTTCACAAGTATTCGGATCAATCAGCCACCATTTGAACAATGGATAAAAGTCTTGTTCAATCGGCATCAAAGGCATGTTTCTCATTGCTCTCGGGCGTTTCATGATCAGTGTAATATCTTTCTCCCCATTCTTCTTGTTAGTCTTGATTCTTCGTCCAGGAATGAAAGGTTTCCAGTGTTCAAAACCCTTTGTTGCTTCATACTTGATCATTTTCCACAGTATTGATCAATATACTTCATGTGATAGGTAACATTCCTTGTCTGAACTAGTTCTTCAACATCCCAGAAAGGTAGTGTTTTGAAATATGCCAGAAACTTGAAGTATTGAACTCCATATTCCCGTTTGATGGCATATACATTCAGCTCCTTAAACCACCCCTAGCTTAAGATATCACCTAATGACAATCTTTATCTCTTGTAAAGAATGCTAGAGGACGTCGTAACTTACGTTCACGCGGCATCTCTTTAAACCAGGATTTCTTTGCTTGAGCGATCTCTTCCTTTGTCATGGGCTTCGGAACTTTTCCTTCCCGTATCGACTCTTCAATCTTTTCTTTAAGCATATCTTCATTCAATTGCTTGTATATATCCTCAAATGTTGGGAAACTGTCTGTATTAGGACCAACATACTTCTCAGCTTCATCTTTCTCGTCATCAGAAGACCAATCTTCTACTATTACCATGTTATACTCGTCTGCCTCATATCTTCGTTGATAATGATACTCATAGGCTCAAATGTATTCACGTTAAGTACTTGCTCTTCGAAATCAAAGTCTAATGATTCAGCATCAACTTCAATCAACTTAGCCAAATCTTCTTTGGTATAATTGTGAACATATTCTCCCTCTTCAACATTATTCTCAAGCATGAGTATCAACGGCTTTGTTGGAACTGCCGCAACAGGATTTGCAATGGTAATAGCGTCAGACATAACAATATCATCACTTGGCCCTGTTTGCCCTGACTCCCCCTCATTCTGTTCATCCATAAAATTCGCTTCATCATTAAGAAGATAGAGAAGTCGAAACCTTCATTAACTGTTGCATCAACCACCTTTATCCCTGTACCACTAGGATCATCATCATTACCTCCATCGTGGTCTGAATCATCTTTTGGATCATCAGTTGGTGGTTCATCATCTTTTTCTTCATCCGCTGCTTCATCATCGTCCTTTTCTTCAGTAGCAGTTACAGTATCAGAAGGCTTGACAGATTCGTCAACCTTAGAAACCTCGGACTCCGAAGCTTTCACAGATTCAATCTCTTTAACAGGTTCAGTGATCTCTGACATACTTTCGATCACATGCTTTCCCTTACCCTGTTCAGCTAGCTCTCTGTCAGCTTTTTTTTCGCTTCTTGAATATCTAATCGAGCATATTCTTCTTTGAAATTTATCCCCAGACTGTTAGATAATACCTTCTGTCGAATCTCTTATCATTCATATCCTTTTCAGATCGAAGCTCTGCAATTTCTCTATTTAATCTTTCATTTGCTTCATGCAGACTTTCCACTAAAGCTATCAAATAGCCTCTGTCTCCTTCAAGAAATTTTATTTTATCTGACAAAATCTCCTTTTCAACTTCACCCTATTTTATCTGCTTCTCTAGCTCAACCTTTTCTTTCTCATTTTTCGCAACTCTATCTTCCAATATCTTGACACGCTTTTCAAGGATATCTACATCTGTTTCAGGAAAGAAATCATCTAAATCTTGCAGATCCACAGGTACATTGGGAATATCACCAAATAGATTTCACTTTGGAGTTAACTTAGGAGTAGCAGCCTTTGGTGTTGACTTAGGAGTAGCAGTCTTTGGAGTAGATTTACTTGGTGTTGAGCTTTCGAAATGAACATCTTTGGGATCAGGAGATTGAATCATCGGAACTTCAAGTAAATTAGACTCAGGAGGTTCTTGTGTAACTCCTAGCCTTTCTGCATCAGATGTAATGATATCAGGAGGTTCTTGTTTAACTCCTAGACATTCAGCTTCAGATGAAATAACAACAGGAGGTTCTTGTGTAGGAGGTTCTTGTGTAGAAGGTTCTTGTGTAACTCCTCTCTCCTGTGCACCAGAAGGTTCTTGTGTTGCTTCTGTGCTCTTTGGCTTTCCAAAATATCTCCTGCTTGCTGGTTACTGAGCTTTCTTTGGTTTCTTTCTGCCTTTTGCCTGTGGAGACCCTGTAGTCTTCTTTGATATTTCAGTTGGTGAAGACTTTGTTCTTCTTGCCTTTTTCTTGGGTCTTTCTTCGTCAGATTCTTTTTCTAACTTAGGATCAAAATCAGCACCAGTCTCTTTGATCTTTTCAGCTTCTTTTTCTGCTATGGCTTTCTTGGTTTCCTTGTTGAGAGAATCATCACTATCATCATCGTTCTCGGAAGTTGCAGAAATTACATCATCTTCATGCGTAGTCTTTTCAGTCCCTTGGCTTTCAATAACAACTGTTGCGCTCGATCCAGCCTCTGTTTGCACGTTTACAGGCTCATCTTCGTCAATCAACATGGTGTCAGCTTTCTTAGTCGCACATTTCTTTTTCTTTTCAATCTCCGCTTTGACAAACCATTCACTACGAGCTTTAGGCTTAAACGTCTTAAACCATTCTTTCTCTGCATTCAACTCTTTCTCATCACCACTACCATCGTTTCTCCATTTGTTTCCAGCAGGCGCAATATAATTTTCATCTTTCAATGCCCCAAATATTGGTTTTGCCGCTGGTGCTGAATCCTGCTTATGGAACTTTAACAACTTCTTCACAGTCGTTTCATCAAGGTGACTGAAGTACAGAATATTATTTGGATCACGTGCAATATCAGTAAACTTTTCATCAATTGGCATCTGCACGAATCTCGGATATAGACACAATCTTGTATCCTCCATATTCTTCGACATGTGAGTGAAAACAAGCTTTGAATAATTATACGGCTTCTTCAGAATCAACGTCGTAGCCATGCAGGCAATATAATCTTGTACATCATCAAGACCCGATTTACGATGGCTAAAAGTATGAATGATTGCATGCATGAGGAGCTTGTAGGGGTTGGAACTTCCCCTTTCTTCAACGTCGGCTTGTTTACGCTTCCTTTGTATCCCATCCGATAAAAACAACAACGAACCATCTTCTCGTCCAGAAAAATAGGATCATATTTGTCATCGTTGAATTGTAAGATCCTACGAATATCTTCCTCAGTAACTGTGATCTCTTTGTTCTCATTTCCAACTTGAACAGATGACGTGATAGTCTTCTTGTCTGCACTGAGACTTGCATTCATCCAAAAATGATAACTTTGCGATCTATAAGACATTGTTCGCTCAGTAATAGCTCTATGAATCAGACAATCCTTTAGAAACTTCAAAATACTTTCGTATTCCTTCATCGACGGACACAACGCCTTGCCAAGCGTAATACAAGTGTTGTGGAATTTAGAAAAATCCATCGTGATTACCTGCGCTGGTACTTGAACCTGAAAAACAACGCAAAACATTTAGCACGCTTTTCGAGAAAAATGTTGCAAATTTACAACTTTTTTCATCAAGTTCGGGCGAACTTGATGTTGGTATTACAAATCAGCTTTATCAAGTTCGCCCGAACATGCTATACAAACATGTTCAACAAATAACCTAAGTTCGGGTGAACTTATCATTACCATTTTGCAATTGTAATACTCTAAGTTCGAGCGAGCTTATCAGCATGTTTTCAAAAACAGATGTTATACTAAGTTCGGTCGAACTTAGGGTTTTAACAACGAATATTATTGAATTATGATGCAAGTTCGACCGGACTTGATGAAGAAGTTCGGGCGAACTTGTCATCTTCTCCAATAAAAAACATGCAACAATTGTAATGACCATTTTCATGAATTTCTTTCAAATCCAAAGTCGGTTTATATTGTTTGTTACAATTTTAAGTTCAATTTGTCCAAAAGATCCCTAGTTCTATCAGATTTAACATTTTTAGACCTTAAACCACCGATTAACGTTCAATTCATGGATCAAATGTCAATTACACACCTCGGCCATTGAGAATGGTGTGCAAATCACCACATTCAATTGAAATTTCGGCAGTATAACGGTATAATCTTGACAATTTTAACAAATCACACTCAATCAGTAAGTTCCCTCAGAGAGAATGGCTTAGCAGATTATGAAGTTCGGCCGAACTTGCAAGGTATATATACCCTAGGAAGTTCGGGCTAACTTGAAAGCCCATGAAACAAAGCCCATTGTTAAGTCTGGGCGAACTTATACAATTCTTAATCAATCTCTAAACAAGTTCGGTCGAACTTGTTTCAAAGTGAAACCTTAATCAATTAAGCAAGTTCGGCCGAACTTGCCTAAACTCAAATTCAAATTTTCAATTTTTTGCAATTAAGTCCCTGAACTTTTCACTTTCTACCAGTTCTAAAAATCCACTCAGTTGACCAAGTCCAAGCTAATGACCCTGGTTAACCGATTTGTCTGCCGAGTCCAAGTTAGTGACCCCGGTTTGACCCGATATGAACAAACTTTTGAACTTTTCAAATTTTTCAAAAATCAAAGTTTCAAATTAATGAACTTTTCATCGTTTTTGACTTATCGGTTTTTACAGATTAGCTCCTAGCCCGTTGTCAATTAGATTCCCACCAGTTTAGCACCTTACCAGACTTCGAAGATCCGTTCTCCACATTGGTTTGCTGCAAACAATGTAGAAACAAAATCTTTTTGTATTTTTTTAGTTTATGCTAAAACACACTGAAAATCTTTTTGGTTTTAATCTGTAAAGCATATAAACTATGTACTGAACAATGTAAAATATGTACAAACATATTTACAGACATATTTTTGTAAATTTGTGTCTAAGGATCATATCAGTTGATTGAGACATATCACTAGTACCATTGACCTTTAGATGACTTTTAAGTTTTAAACTCGTTTACCTATTTTCTATATGTTTGTCCACTTAAACTTTACCACATTTCTCAACTGTTCCAAGATATGTTAAGGTATGATTTATGAAACTTGACTTATCTATGATTCTGTCACACCCCGACCCGCAGCGGAAAAGGTGATCGGGGCATGATTGGGTTTTCATCAAAAGCGGGTTTGGTAAATCCGGTTTTTTACGGATGTTACAGATTCCCACTTCTTGAATATACTCCCGTATCAAGATTCCCTAGATTTCATCTTACAGGTGAATATAGCGTAATTGATATCTGTATCTGGGTTATGCAAGACCTTGAGAGCTCAGGTTAATACTACCGTATCGACAAAGAGATGAAGGCTAGACTTTAAAGGTGTTGTTCCACTTAAGGAATCTTTTTACTGCAATTGATTAGAGCTTTCGATTTTTTCAATTTTCTACAGTTTTAGGGGATTTTTGCAAAAGCATTATTGAAGTTCTAGGCCATTGCTTACACAAAATCAGAAGAACTTGTATAATACCTCAGATATCAACTATCTATAAAGACCTCGTATATCAGAACAGGCAATCTCTCAAACGAAATTTCGGAGTACTAAGTCCATATATCCAAGATGTGTTAATCCACAAGATTAAGCAGTTGTAAAATTTAGTTTATATCAGACTTGTTTATCACTTTTAAACTTTACATTTCTTTAGCATATTGTAATAGTCCACTGATGTATTATCATTTCCTTTTTGTGACACCGAATTTTTTTTTGTCTTTTTCAATGTTTTTGTATATTTTTGAAAATTCTCATATGTTTTTGTATTTTCTCAAATATTTCTCCCCCTAAAATCAAATACATATTTTTGGATTTTAGTTTTTAAGAAATAACTAATCTAGAAAAGATATATACAAACCAATGCAGATCACGTGAACTCGTCATCCGATCCGTATTCAAACTCTTTGCAAAGACTATCATCTGTTGAACCGAAGATAATATCATCCACATAGATTTGTACAATGATCAGATGAGATCCGACTTCTCTGGTAAACAATGTACTGTCCACTGTGCCTCTTGTAAAGCCGTTTCCAACGAGATGTTGCGATAAAGTCTCGTACCAAGCTCTCGGGGCTTGGTGTAATCCGTATAAGGCTTTGTCTAGAGATAAGCTTTGTTCTTGTTCAGCGATCGATGAACCCGGTGGTTGGCCGACGTACACTTGTTCTCGAAGTTTACCGTAAAGAAATGCAGATTTTACATCCAATTGGTACACTTTAAATCCTTTCCAAGCTGCGAACGCGAGGAAAATGTGGATAGACTCTAATCGTGCAACCGGTGCATTTACTTCTGTGTAGTCAATACCCTCTTGCTGGTGGAAACCTTTGACAACGAACCGAGCTTTGTTTCTGACTATTACACCCCGATCATCTCTTTTACAGTTGAAGACCCACTTCGTATCTATAGCTTTCTGCTTTGGTGGTAAGTCTACAAGCCTCCAAACACCTAATTTCTCGAACTGTAACAGTTCCTCTTGCATTGCTATCACCCAGTTCTCGTCACCCTGAGCTTCATTTACTGTTTTGGCTCTATTTGAGATATGAAACATGAATAGCAGCAGTAGTCTTGAGTAGGAGCAACTCGGGTGTAGAACAACTAAGTGCTTTGTTGATTTGGCTTCGTGTATGCACACCAGTTTGTAATTCACCAATGATATTCATTGAAGGATGGTAAGAATATGATCTTGGCATTTCTTTGCTAGGAACATCAACTGAGCTGTGCTGATTTGAGATGTTCTGTTCAACAGTCACTTCAACGTTAGGAGCGCTCGATGAAGCTTCGTTCTGATTGCCTGGGATTGCAGATTGATTCAACATGTTAGATATCTGCTCAACTTCTTCATCCGATGAGGATTCACCATCAGCATCAAATGTCGGCGCTTCATCAGAGTCAGAATTCTGATTCAAAGGCATACTTGGCACTGTTGTAGCATTTTCTGGTTCGGAAGAATTATTCGATGGAGTTATAGCAGGTGTTACTTCTGCTTTAGAAACATTCTCATCTTGAACACCGCTATTACTAGGACCTGCTCCGAAGACGAAGAATCCAACGTGGGTTGATTAACCATAATTGGTCTAATGATTTGTTCCTGATTCGCCGACTGTTGAAGATAATATAACGCTGCAATTTCCTCCTCAGACGGTTCTTCCGGCAAGTCGAATGACTTCCAAAGGTCTTGATAGTTAAACAGCCATGCGTCGCCTTTTCTTTGAATATGATCCGTATAGTTGAAACAATCAACACGATGTGCTTCAATTACCTTTCTCAACGAAGGAATATACACTCTTCGTAGCGGACTCGCATACCCGACAAAGAAACCTTCAAGCGATTTGGCCCTGAATTTAGCATCTTGATCTATTACAGTACATGGCGCACCAAATGGCTCTAGAAACTTTAAATTTGGCTTCCGTCGTTAATCATTTCAAAACATGTCTTTTTTGATGGTTTGACAGTTAACACCCTGTTTAGTGTGTAGCAAGCCTTTGCAACTGCCTCACTCCAAAAACTTACTGGTAGTTGCGAATCTGCAAGCATGGTTCTTGCTGTTTTGATTAAAGTTTTGTTCTTCCTTTCAGCTACACCGTTTTGCTGCGGAGTGTAGGGTGCACTGAAATCGTGCAAAATACCCTTGGCATTGCAAAATTCCTTCATCTTATTATTCTTGAATTCTGTGTCGTTGTCACTGCGGATTAGTCGGACAGGTATATGATAAAGGTTTTCTAACTTCTTGAAAAGAATCGCCAAGTTTTCAAATGTTTCATCTTTTGATTCTTGGAAGAAAACCCACGAATAACGCGAATAGTCATCTGTCACAACTAAGCAGTATAAGTCTCCTGAAATACTTCGAACATTGACAGGACCAAATAAATCCATGTGGAGACGTTCAAGTGGCAGCTTAATAGAATTCAGAATTTTCTTCGTATGTGAATTTTTGATCTGCTTCCCCTTTTTGCACTCTAAGCAGTGATCAGACATATGGAAGCTTTGTAAGTTCACCCCTTCAACCAGATCATTATGTACCAGAAAATTTATTTTACGTAAATGAATGTGCCCCATTTTTCGATTCCAAAGAATAGAAACTTTCTCAGTAGCCTTTGTCACAAACATTGTGCTGATTTTGATGATGTGGTACCGACGCCCATATCTAAAACATATAAATCGTTCTCGCGCGGAGCTCGCATCAGTATACACTCATCAGGTATTTTGAAACCCGGCTTTAAGATCATACACTCTTTATCGTTGAAATGCACCATGAACTGTTTGTCACAAATCTGCGAAATGCTCAAAAGATTGTTCTCAAGCTCAGCAATGAAGTTCACTCGATCAAACGATACAACGTCGTTGGAGAGTTTTCCCTCAGCGACTATCCTTCCACCTTGATTACCAGCAAATCCAACATATCCACTGTTAATATCTTTTAATGTCGAACAAAAGTGCTTTCTTTCCCGTCATATGTCTGGACGCTCCACTATCCAAAATCCACTTTGAAAGAACGGATCTTTGGAACCCCTGCACATATTAAAATCTAGTTAAAGAGCGCGACCCAAGCCTTTTTGGTCTTGGGTTTTGGATAGAAAGCTTGGTAATCATCTTCATAATCTCCATCTGAGCCTCCACAGTCATTTACGTTTTCAAAATTCACTTTCTTTTTACCTTTTGATTTTTTACCACTTGTAATTTTGACAGTTTCGGATTTGGTCTCAGACTTTGATTCTTTCTTATTATCAGTCTTTACAAGCTCAGACTTGATAACCTCAGATGCAGTTGTCTTTTTCTTAGCAATCCAGACTTGTGATTTTATGTTTGCCTTTTTTATGTAAAACTTGTTTTCATTTGCCCTGGAAGTTTCACCTTTTTCAAAAGTTGACTTTTCAAATTTCTTTTCAGTTTTAGGTTTAACTTCAGGTTTTGATTCATTTCTTTTCAAAATTATGACGGGTTTTACAAACTCTGGTTGCTTTGGTTTGACAACATCTGAACTTTTTTTTCCTTCGAAGATAGGCCGGCTTAGATTTCGGACACTTCCGTGCAATATGACCAACTTCGTTGTACTTGAAGCAAATCTGATTATCATGTGAGTGTCCACTAGTGGATTTTACACCACTTGTGGCTTTGGCCTTATCTCGAAGTTCTTTTTGTTTCTTAAACTCGTCGTTTGATTGTTTTCCGATCAAACTTTCCTCATGAACCATGTTCGTCCCATAAACGAATTTCATGTTTTTATCTTTGTACTCGTGAAATGGTGACATTTTCTTTACCGGTTCTTCATCCACATCTAAACCCAGCCCAGCTCTCCGATTTTCCAGAGGATCCCCACCATTTCTCCGGTAGTTATTGTAATTCCTTTTGGGTTTAGAATAGAATTTCTTTTCATTTTTCTCCAGGTCCTCTGATGTAACTTCAACCAGTTTGAATAGTTTATCCAATTAATCTTCTTTGACATTCCGAATTGGAAAACTGTCATCAAAGTATAATCTATCAGATTCCTTAACCTTGTACATGACAACGTTAGGATCATCACATAGATCATCTTTAGATGATGTATCGTCATCTTCGAATTTTGTGTTAGAACTGTTCAAACTCGAGGTGGCGCTCTCAAAGCTGCCATCATCAGAATCATTCAGAACATTTTCAACCACATTTTTAACCACCGCATTATTTTCATCATCTGATTTAGTATAGACTACATCAATGTTCTCCGGCAACTCATTTTTTTTCAGATAACAACTCAATGTTGAGTGCCTTATCCATCTCATCAACAGTTTTGCGAAAATACTTCTCGCATAGAGGAGGAGGAACATTGTTGTATTCTTTACCATTTTTTCTTTTTAGACCTCTTATCATTTTCTTCCGACATAGTGTTAGTTGTGTAACTTCTTAAAAGTTGTGTAACTTCTTAAAAGTTGTTGAACACGTTCTGTTTCAATTTTCATGTACTGGAGTTGTTGTTTGGTTTCAGCAATGGTGTTAATATAGATGTTTATTGCCTTTTGTTTACCATTACTGTACCTTTCAGCATCCTTACAGTATCATGTTGTTCAATATTATTTCTATCGAGCCTGCCATAATCATCTTTCATTTTGTCGTACGCTTCCTTCATTGTACGACAATCGTATTTGAAATGTTCATTATGTACATTGAGTTCAGCGATGATTTGTGATTTTTCAGCGCATTTTGCACATGGCTCGGTGCATTTTGTACAAGGTTTTACAACCTCTACAACTTGCACTTTGACAACTTCCTTTACCTCTGGACCTACCTTGGTAAGATTTGCCGTCATAGCTTTATTGGCAATGTCCTTGAGGTTTTCATCATTCACATCTTGAGTAACATCAATGACTTCTTCATTAATCGATTTCTCCTCGACCACATGCTCCTAAGAACTTCCATCAAAATTACCTGCAAAACTAGAAGTTGAATTAGGAGATAAAGTGCCTTGTGTATTCATGTGAAGATATGTCTCCTCTTCTTCCTGTTGTTGCAAATACTGTTCTAGTAGAATATTCTCCAGAACTGCGTCTTCAGTAGATGTATCTTCGACAATCTCGGCCATCAAAGCAACTCCTATCTTCTTTCCAATATAAGAATTCCAATCGAAACCATCATCTCCATTGGTAGCATCCATTGCCTTCTCGGTATTGTTGGATGATTTTTCTTGAATCTCAACTTGAGTCTTTTTCGGAAACGGTTTATACTGTAGTGACTTCTTGTAGTATTCATTCCCACCTCCAAATGGACTCTGATTGCCAGTTGCTTCAGAATTTTTGCATTCTCTCTTGAAATGCCCCCTTCTGTCAGCATCTGAATCAAGTGACCTTTGATTTGTCGAACCCTAGCTTGTTGCTTGAGTTTCCGGTATCTCGGCCTGTGAGTGCAACAAACTTTGTCACCCTTCGAATGATAGAAGCTAAAGACCACTTTATATCTATTAGGTCAAGCTCTTCTTCGTCCACCTGATCGTAATCTTCTGCGGTCATTTCAGAATTGCCAATTTTCCTGGCCACTGGACTTTCATATGATTCTAGAACTGTAGCGAGAAGAGTCATGTGTTGTTTAGCAACTTGCTCAGAACCAACATTGTTTAGGTTGACAGCAATGTTACACTTGTACACGTTTGGATCAGAATTTGTTTGTTGATTCTGATTTGCTTGACTCTGATATGCTGAATTTGAACCAGTGCTTGAAAACGAAGAACTCTGTGGACTTTGATCATATTGAGGATATTATTGATTTTGATTCTGTGACGAAGAATTCATGTTTGCACTGAATGCTGTTTGAATCTTTGGACTTGAAATGTTGTCTTGCATTCCGTTCTTATAATACTGACCAACATCTTGAACAGTGTTAGCATTCTTCGACTTTGCGATCTTTAGAAGCTTCATTTCATGGCCTTTAAGTTTGTTGATGAATGTTGCCAACTTAAAGAATTCCCAGTTGTGACTTTCTTTCAATACCGTGAGACATATGGTCCATTCTCTGTCAGGTTACGCATCAGCAAGCTTATCGATATACTCTGGTTCTGTCTTCTCGAGACCGTACCTCCTCATTTGAACTTTCAGATGACAAAAACGCTCAATCATCTGTTTCATAGTCTCACCCTTCAACATGGTAAAAATTTCGAATTCCTTCAAGATAAGAGCTTTTTTACTTTTGATCATCTCTGCGCTTCCTTGGTATTTCTTTTGCAGTGATAACCATAGCTCTCTCGCAGTCGTGTATTCGGGCAATAAGACCAAAATATCCTCTTTAACAGATTGTATGATGAGACTGATCATCTTTTTCTCAGCAATATACTCATCTTTTTGTATTGTGGAGTACTTGTACTTTTCCAGAACTTGCTGATTTTCGTCTAACGGAACAACATATCCTCTCTCAATAGCCACCCAGCTTTGGAAATGCATGGCTTGAACCCAATAACTGAACTTCTCCTTCCATCCTTCGTACTCGTCGATACTCATTAACTTCGGGGGTTTGACGGACGTGTCCATTTCGTTGTCCAGGTTGACCTGTTGTATGACATTGGCATTGGATGTACCCACTCCTGACATAAACGCTCTCTGAAGATCATCCATCGCGAATATCGACACACGTACGCTGAAAACACGTTCAAACTTTGAAAATGATTAGAACAACTACAAGTTCGGTCTAACTTGCAGTGTGAGAATGAAGAATTTCAGATTTAAACACAAGTTCGATCGAACTTATGTAATTTGATTTGAAAAATATCCCCGAGTCACTTCGAGCGAACTTATGTTTGAGAAAAAGAAGAATCTCTTCAAGTTCGAGCGAACTTAATAGGATTTTCTTGATTTTTATCAAGTTCGAGCGAACTTGATAAAGAATCAACGAAAATGTTGTAAGTTCGAGCGGACTTAACAGAATTTCTAATATAAACTCTCAGGTTCAAGCAAACTTGATAGAAAATCACTCAGAAAGTGAGTTTCTAAGTCATGTTCGGCTGAACTTGGCTAATAAGTTCGATGGAAATGAGTTTTGAAAACATGGTTTTTGCAACAATTTGACACCAATTCGTTTGATTTTAGTCTCCAAACTCTCAGGGGTTTATTTATGATGTATTTAACATGACATATTCAAATTTGGACAGAATTTGCTTGTAAATTCTTCATTTTAGTGTAAAAGTTAAGAAAAATAGAAGAATGGAGTAGAATTAGAAGTGTTCTTGTCTTGATATCAATCAAATCAGGCTATTCTAGCTCTGATACCACTTTTAGGACCGATCCTGATAGCATAGGAACCTAGATTTGATATCTAATGTCCATAATATAGCGGAAATATTATGACACGATTACCAATTAACAAGAATTAGTCAATTAAAGTCAATTTTATTGATATAACATCGAGTCTCCAATTTGACAGAGCTTCGCCTCAAAGTGCACAAAGTTACAAATTACAAGACAAGCTAGCTATTTATAGGGAGACAAGTTCGCTAGAGGGAGAGGAAGTTCGAGCGAACTTGACATAGTCAACTTCGGCCGAACTTGACTTCACAAGTCCATCTCTAGCGAACTTGACCCTTTTAACACATAAATACTTCATTTTTCTAGCCTATTCACATCTAATCTATACAGACTCGATATAAGACTAAGCCATAGACATTCTGCACCAACATATCATTCCACGTATTTAAGTGTGTTTATTACCGTAACTTTCCCAACACTGCCTCGTATGAGCAAGTCTGTTATTACGTTCTAGACCATAATAACCCACTTGCCCCACAAGGCCATCCTGGTACTTGCGAATAGGGTACTTTACAGTGTTCACTAACGATCTTGAGTAGAGGTTTATTTTTCCAATGATGTCACTAAAGTCCGAGACTGTAGTTATAGTCTAGGTTTCCTTAAAGGCACCTAATTCTCTATAACCAATGGCTCTGATACCATCTTCTGTGACACCACAACTTGCAGCGGAAGAAAAAAAATACGGGATGCAACAGACACCTCTGGTACAAGCACATTGTTTATAAAGACACTACATTTTATTACTTACAAAATGTTGATTACATACTACATGTATGTTACAACTGCGTGTTCCCATGAACCACATAAGTCTTCTAAGCTGCATGCGTCTATATCAGGATTCGTCTACAAACACGTCTTGAACAACATACATGGATCACATCAGTCTCAAGTTACCTGAAATGCATGTTGGTTTTAAAAAGAGGTCAGCTAAACGATGCGTGAGTTCCAGTGGTTAAATTGTTGTGTAACAATATGTGTTAAAAAGTTTAATTGCACTGGTCACAATCTTAGTCACATATGGAATTACACGAGTATACAAGTGAAACCTTGACTGTTTCTCCCCGGTCATGTCATCCCAGACATTCCCAGCCACCGGACCGTGTCACCAAGACACTCCCGGCCCATCAACTGCGTCACGTACAGTTCAACGCCCCATAATAGTTATGCCTAACAACACAACCAAATTAGGACGAGTGCAGTAGCCTAGTGCCGACATATCGTCAGTCGTGGCACTGGGTTGGTCAAACCGATAGTAATATCCACTGTCCACAGGCTTACGTTAATCACTTGTCTTGTAGTGGGGAGGTAGTTTGTGTGTTAGATAATTCACATCATATATTGGTGCAATTAACACAGTTTCATAACATGACAATCATCTCAGAAACAGTATCACAGTTTAGAAATGGGGGAGTAATATTCACACCCACGTTGATGTAATCAAAACAGTTTTTAACATGCAAGTCCCTAGAAAACAGTAAAAAAATTTAAAAGCGGGGAAGTGAACTCACAGTGCGAGTAGTGATCACAACACAAGAGTGATCAAGCAACTAGATAAACTTTAAAAACACCAATGCAAGTATGGACTCAAATCAGTATCTAAGTTGGTAATGGTTATAACTTGGATCTGGTCAGGATTTTTTACTCCGGATTGAGTCTATAGGACACTGGTACGGTGATGGACGTCAGGGTAGTATTAGTTTTCAGTTTGGCTTCCGGCACCGTTTCGCGTGCCAGCCAAAGTCAGTAGTTTAACGTGTTCGGATAATGGTACGGGAATACCAATAGTGCCAACACGTGGTTTTTTGAGAATGATTATCTTTTCATCAAGAGAGTTTGAGTGTTTGGGGAGTCTAGGTTGCCCAAATTTGAGTTTCCATTTTCACCGTCGGGAATTCTCCCGAACTGTCTTAGGACACACCCATAGTGCTCAATTTGCCAGGAAATCTCCCAGAATACTCCCGGTGTTCCAATTATATTATTTGTCGGGTTGGGCCAGTTCCCAGTTCCGGCAGGTTCGTTATACGGTAAACCGCCGAAATTGATTTAAAATAACTCATTTTTAATTCCATAAATTCCCATTTAATCTATAATTTGAATAAAAATCTGTAAATTTTTATATAACTCATTAAAAATCGGTAGATCTTGGGAAAAAATTTTGGGAATTTATTTTGGCATTTTAACTATTTAAATAATTTATTTGTAAAACAATATTTAACCACATAATTTACATTAATTACTATCAGAGGTCCAAAAATTCCCAAAACATTCTTGAACATCCCATACACGTCCAGGAACGTCTCATAAAAATTTGAGATTTTTCTGATTTGTTTCGGTGCGTTCCCGGCTACCGAAAACTCTCAAAAGCGCGGATTTTTAACCCAAATCAAAACTCAACCAATGCACTCCGAATTTTCTCAGAACATTCCTCATATGTTCCTTAGTTTCTCTGTAAACTTTGGTGATTTATTGAGTTCGTTTGATAATTTTTCCGAAATTATTTCAATAAAACAGTGAAAAATTCTCCAAACATCATAGAAAATTCCAAAAATTCTAAAACTTTACGTGGACCTTCCTGGCAATGCCTTACCAAGTATCACAGATTTCAGCTCAATCCAAGTATCACAGATCAAGTTATAGCTAAAACAAGATTCTACATATGCTAGTTTCGGTTCTCGGGTGGTATACCTAGCGAAAGCTTCGTTTCCAATCGCTTCTTGTGAGTCCAGAAGGGTGTAGGAGCTATATTCAGTACCTACACATCAAGTACAATCCAAATATGCTAGAACTTAGATCAATCAAGCTTTATTTCGTTGTTTTTCGGTTAATCGAATTGTTATGCGATTTTTGTCGAATAGGTGTTGATTAGGGTATCAAACCCAAAGATTTGTGATCATAGCTGCCATATAACACCAGGGAAATACCAAGGTGTTCTTATTCAACCCATAAACATGTTTAAACCTTCAAAAATCTTGGATTAAAATGAGTTTTTAGGCTAGAAATCGCGTTTAATCAAGAAAACATGGTTAAAACTATAAGAACCAAGGTTTATACCTTTGATTTGTTGAAGTTTAAGGTGATTGGATTGAAGGTGTTTGAGGGCATATTTGAAGAAGAATTATGTGAAAATGAATTAATAAAAGGTTTTTAAAAGAAAAAAACATTAAAATATGGGGAGTACCCCTACCCCACTTCTGCTCTGTCGTGCTTTGTCTTTTCGTGTTAAAATATGATGTTTATCTTCTAAGGCGCATTTAGGTTCGTTTTCGGGTCTCGGACGCGTACCCGATTTGAGAAACGGACTCCGTTTTTCGCGTTCTTAGTGTCAAAAGACTCGGTTCTAAAAATCGAGCATAACCGTCTCGAAACCCGAGCCTGATTACGTTTTTAATCATAAAAGCCTCGTGTTGGGTTAGTTTAAGTGTTTTTAGGCTTGATTGACCGTTCCTTGCATGTTTGGTTTGTCTTTCATTGCTCCTAACGCAAAGGCGTTTCCCTAACCGGGACTGCCTCGTTTTGCGTGCCCGAGTTCCGATTTGTTTCAAATCTTATGTCAGAGTCTATGGCACATAACTAAGATGTTTCGTGAATTTAGAATCTTAAAGGGTCCTACCGTTGGCCTAATAATCATGATCGAATGTTTAATGCGCTGTTAAACGTCAAGTCCTCGTTTAACACGTTGTTAAAGGCTAAGGACACCAACCTCACATCGTTGGCCCTTAATAGTGTCATGTCAACCATGACGCGTGCCCAGAGTCGTCAATCCATTCATGACTTTGTCTTGCCATGTTGGTGACGCATAGCGTCAACGTAATAGTGTCACATGTTCCAGAATTCGTATCATCACACATAATCACAACAATATCATGATATACATATCACATTCGGTTACCACGGACTTGTACCAATCAAAGTTTACCGGGATTTTTCACAATTCACTCTCGGATAGTGTATTTGGCTTTGATATCATATGTTCCTTTGTTAGAGTTCAATCCCAACTGAATTGATACGAGTCGGAACTAGTGAAAAGGATAAGGAACCATATTTGATGGTAAAAGGGTAAAAACGGAAAATTTGGTCAAGTGTTGACGGATAAACAAGGAGTTTTGAAAAGACACTTTATGGTGTAAGCCGTAATGGGTCAAAAGAATATAGAAACGAGTTTTAAGTAGTATGGCCCTACACTGCGAACCATAACGGGTCGAATGGAATAAATAGATATGTTGTCCATTATCCTTCTGGAAGTGCATCGGCCAACTTCTCGATTTGCTCTTCACTAGATCTTTTGATATCATGTCTTCGCATCTGGACCATGAGATGATAATATCTATCAATCATCTGCTTCATAGTCTCACCTTTGATCATCGTGAAAATCTCAAACTCTTTCTTGATCAAGACCTTTTTACTTTTGATCATTTCATTGCTTCCTTTGAATTTGTCACAAAGAGAATGCCATAATTCTTGTGACGTTTCATATTCCGGCAATAAGATCAGGATGTCTTCCTTTACTGATGTTGGATCAAGCTAATCATTTTCTTCTCAGCAACATAATTGTCTTTGTCGGTCGGTGAGAATTTGTTCAGTGGAAGATCTTGATCACGCTCATCTTTTGGCCACTTGTAACCATCCTCAACTGCGACCCAGCTGTTGAATTGATTCACTTGTATCCAATTCACAAACTTTTCTTTCCATCCTTCAAACTCGTCCATGCTCATTAGCTTTGGCGGTTTTGACGTAGTGCCCATTTCATTGTCGATATTCATTTGGTTCACCGCAAGAATGTTCGCATTTGATGAGGAAGCCACTTGAGAAACGAACACGTTGTGTAAATCTTCCATTTTGATTACCTGAAGACTTATCTGAAAATACAATCAAAAAACACTCGAAAACTGGTTAGTAATAGACAATTTTAGCAAAAACTGACGTTTTAATTGACAATCGGTACGTTAAAAACGTTTAAAATTTTTCCAAAAACAATTTTACCCGATTATATCTTTAAAATCGTCTCGTCGATATGATTCTAACGATATATAATGTTCGTGACGTTTTTCGGGATTTTCATGAAAAACACACTTTAGAGCGGACTTGTGAAAAGATTCAAGAAAAACAGGTAAGTTCGGTCGAACTTATGAAAATTTTCAAGAAAATTCTCAAGTTCGGGCGAACTTGTGTGAGAAAATCAACAATTTACTCAAGTTCGGTCGAACTTGTGTAAAAATGTTGGAATATTTCTCAAGTTCGAGCGAACTTCAGAAGAAATCCTGAAAATTCTATCAAGTTCGGTCGAACTTGATTAAAATCAAAGAAATTTTAATAAAGTTCGGTCGAACTTGATGTTAAGTTTGGCTGAAACTTGATTCCAAAACATGGTTTTTCCAACTTTTTGAAATCAATTTGATTGAATTTGATGTCCAAACTCTCAGGGGTTTGTTATTAGTGTGTTTTAAAAATCACCCATTTTTGACCATGAAATCATCAAATATGTGAAAATATTAAGAAAAATGATAGAATGGAGATAAAATAGAGAAATTCTTGTCTTGATTCCAGCAAATTTAGGTATCCAAGCTCCGATACCACTTGTAGGAACGTCCACGATTAGCACGGGAACCTAAATTTGTTATCTATTGTTCGATTAGGCGGAAACTAATGACAAGTTAACCAAATAACAAGAATTACTCATTTAAAAGTTGTTTTCATTGATCTAAAGTTCAATACATTCGAGAACCGGATCCGACAGAGCTTCCCCGTCTCTGTGCCAAAATCTCTCCAAGTTACAAATGAAATCAGCAAGGCACCTATATATACTTGCACAAGTTCGTTGGTGAGGGAACATGTTCGGGCGAACTTGACTTAGTCAAGTTCGGCCGAACTTGACTTCTCACACACCATGACCAACGAACTTGACTCCAAACTCACTTAAATACGCCTCGTTTCTAACAGATTAAGCCCTATTCACTCAGACTCGATACATAATAACGTAGGCAACAGACATATGCACCAACAGATATTCCCAGGCCAGATGGTTCAAAGAATAGGGATCTCACAGATGATATCTTGGCCAGGGAAAATGAGAAGCAGAAGAGAAAAGTGTATCTTGATGGCAAGGTATTGGTTGAGCAAAAGATTAAACAGCAAAAAGAAAAGGAAGAGGTTGGTACCTCAGCAAAGAGGAGACCTGCTAGACAAGTAAGGCAACCAACAACCACACCTTCCAAAACTGAGCCTGTTGTAAATCCAACCATTAAAACCTCTGCTCTCCGAAAATCAAGCACACCTACTTTAACTTCTATACCCATTTTCACCAAACCAGATGTTACAGCAACTGTTATGTCAACATCTGTTGATACAGCAGAGGTTGCAGCAGATGCAATCTCATCCACTGCCATGGTCATATTTAATACATCCACCCAACCTCTACCAAGACCAACCAGAATACCAACTCATCCATCATCACCTGAGGTTAAATTTAAGAGGAGAAGGACTACAAAAGTTGTGAATAAAGAAGAGATCTTTCCTGCTCCTACTCCTTTATCATCACAACAACTGACCTCCACATCAATGCTTCCACCATCTACAACTCAAAACACTGATTCCCTTACAGTTATACCTGCAGCAAAGAAATATCCTCTTGATTTACCAGCAGTCAGGGAAGAAATTCTAAGATTTTACTCTGAGGAAGATCCTGACAAAACAACTATATTATCTCTTGATGGCTACCCAAGACCTGCAAATGTTGATGATTACCTGGAACTTAAAGTGAAACAAGCAGAGGATATAGCAAAGAGAGACTCAGCTGGTAAAAGTGATAGAGAGATACAAAGCATCATGTCTTTTCAGCTAAGCAAGGCCAGAACATTGCAAGATTTTGTCAAAGATTTGAGCAACAAGCTGTCAGAAAGGGAAGATAAATATCTGAAAAGTGAACTCATTGAACATATCATGAAGAACAAGCAATAAGGCATCAAAGGCACAGTTCAAGGATTGGAGTATAGATGAGCTGATAGAAGAAATTAAAAGAATGCAAGAGATGTTAAAAGATCCTCACAAGAAGCCAACTCCTTCTAACTGGAAAAAACATAAGAAAGACATGCCTGAAAGAGCTTTGAAGATTAAAAGGATGAGGGAAGAATTGATACAAAATCACTATGGTTCAAGAAACCAAGTGATAAGATAGGGAGAAGTCAGGGTGATTGATACTTACAAAATGTTAGAAGAGAGGAGAAAGAAAGATCCAAACATGCCTCCTAAACCAATTTAACCTCCATCAGATGATGTTCATAAAGCTCAGCATTCTAAAAAGTCTATCTCATCATCTGTCCTGTCCATCCTTGCCTTCAATCAATTAAAAAGGCAAGAAAAGATAGATGAAGAAGACAAAAGAGTGTTTGAACACATCAAGGAAGGAATTAAGAACATGGTTGACTATCACACAGATGAAGCTAGTGAAAAGCTTAGAGCAGAATTGAAAAAGATAGTTCAACAAAAAGCTCTTCAAACCTCAACCAATAAAAGTCATCCTAGAAAGCCAGAAGACCCAAAAATTCTAAAGTGGAAAGTCAAAAAAGGCTCCCACGAATTGACACTGCAAGTCTAATGGTGATGTTGTCAAGATGAGCATGGAGGCTGCATATGAGCTAAATGCAGAAGACCTAGATCTTTTGGATCTGGCACTCGAAAAGGATGATGATGATGAAGTTTCTCTGAATTTTTAATTATAGCTTAAAGGCCAAATCAGAGAACTTCTGTTGAGGAATAAAAACCAAGAATAATCAAGTGTTTTTGCATCATATGTTCCAGGGGGAGATTGTTGGGATTGAACTCTAACAAAGGAACAGATGATATCAAAGACAAATACACTATCCGAGCTTTGGTTCAACCATCAGAGGTTACAACCTCTGATCTGCCTTACACTGCTTTCCCTAAACAACTGCTCCTATCATCTGATCGAACAAGAAGCATAGGTCTGATAGAAGAAACAAGATCAGAGGATAGAGATCAGTTCTTAGACTAGTTTTTACTTTATTCAATGTAACAGTGCTATGCACTGATAGTTTAGTATAGCAGTGTTTTAGTTAGTTACATTTTTGTTAGCTGTCACTATCAACCATGACGTCACAAAAGATGCTCAGTGGTTAGATAGTTTAGTATAAATAGGTGAACGTTGTAACTGTAAACTTCATCTTCCTGAAAAAGATCATTTCGCACTTTATCTTCTTCATTTCTTACTATCAAACAATTGTAATTGGCTAAGGGGGAGTTTGTGAATCACATGCAAAGTTTATCAACTTGAAAGCATGATGGTGATGAAAACAAATGACCAATTGCTTGTAGTAAAAGTTTTCCATTAATTCCGCTGCATATCTTTCTAATTCAATCCATTTTCCATTCTTAGAGACAAATACTACAAGTGATTTAAACTTAGATCCTGACAAATTCGCGTCGGAATGTCGTGATACAGAGACTCATTTCAAATACTTGATAACCTTGTTATTAATCTATGTATAAGTAGATGTTCTACTTAAAAGTAAAAATGTAAGCTTTACTTACCTTGAAATCTGATTATGCTATTCCGCATACTTACTCCGTTTGACCCGCTTCTTCCCAAGCTTCCACCTAGCTTGTCAAGCGTCAAATAATCATTTATCATTCACAAGATGGTTAGATTAGTCATTATTCATCACGGCTATTCCACCTTACATATTTCATATCAAATTACCATTTAATCTTATTATAGGTCAGTTTGACTTTTAAAAGTCAAATGCCTATTAACATTTGCAAATGCACAAATGTTGATGCATTTTGTGTTCGTCACTTGTCGAATAGGTTAGATTAAGCGTGTGTTGAGTATTGTATAGGTTAGAATTGAACACACGACCAAAATACGGAGCGTATAGTGAAAATGGGAACAAGTTCGCCCGAACTTGGTATTGGGAGACCAAGTTCCCCGAACTTGATATGTGAAGGACAAGTTCGCCCGAACTTATAATATGGTGGACAAGTTCGCCCGAACTTGTCCTACACACACTTCGAGCGAACTTGTTGCCTATATATAGGTGTGTTGTTCATTTGTTACTTAATTTTTTGCAATCCCTACAGGGATGTGCTGCCGGATTCTCTCCAGGAACTCCGGCAGCTGGACTTAAAGATGTATACTCTTTCGGTATGAATGAAGATATAACTTCCACTGCACTCTACTTCTACTTCGTTCTTAATAACATTCTACTGAATCGATTACGTTTACGCACTAATTTCCATCTAGAACCGCCTGATCACGGACCTTCAATTGGTATCAGAGCTACGGTTATCACCTACGCTCATGAATTTGGACATTTATGGACATTAGGAGGGGTTTTAGACGTAAATCATCAAATAAACATACAATCCACGGACAAAAAGTAAAATTGAACAGATAGGATTGTTAGAAAAAACATTTTCGACCAGATCTATGGTGGAATCATCTCGAAATTCGAAGAAATAAGGATTCTGGATCGAAAAATGTGAAAAGGGCTGGTTCAAGTTCGCCCGAACTTGGTGTTGGCCAACCAAGTTCGCCCGAACTTGTATCTTAGAGATCAAGTTCGCCCGAACTTGTATCATATTGATCAAGTTCACCCGAACTTGTATCATAGTGGACAAGTTCGCCCGAACTTGTCCAGGGAGCCTAAAAAAAGGCATGGAAAAATTTTGTTAATCGTATTGATGGGATGAGTGTCCATAAAAAATTTGGCGATAGAAATTTTTTCCAGTTTTCGATGACTGAACCGGGATGTTCGGGGACACCATCTGGAGCTTCAGAGTACAGATTTGATGATAGGATTGCAAAATTGTGAAGATATTGGGATAGTCACTGATACCGATGCAGAATGTTGATCATTTGGGTATTGTGACTAGTAATGGGCCTAAACGTTAAATCCGCATTTGTTAATTACTAAAAATTCTAGATTTTGAGGGGGAATTTCAGTGAAAATTTCAGTATGGTCAGAATTTGTAAAAATGAGGGTGAATAAAAATTTTACGATATATGAAGATTCGGGCATTTTTGAAATTCATGACTACTGCAACAGTATCTGGTGGTTACCGATTGCAGATTATCGGGAAATGCAGAGGATCGAGATTCATTGGGTATTTCAAATTGATGTCTAGTTTGAAAGCGGGTGGTTACATAACTGAGTTTGGAGGAGTTGTTTATCAGATTCTGCTGTCATGGTTGTGGATTGACACCTAAGTCGCGCGTATGGTTTGGAAGCACATATGACTGCCTATCTTTAACTCTGCTTTGCACATGAATTATTAACTGGACTAACCGCCAGGAGATAAGGATGCTCTGTAGTTTTAGTTGCCACGTATTGTACGCGGTACCATGATTAAAGAAGATGATTTATGGGATCGGATCTTCCAGACAAAGAAGTGTACCGGTTGCTGACGAAAAAGGCTATATATTTGGGATTCCGTGATCACAGGAAGTTCCGATTTTTCAGACCATGATACAGATTGATGCTTAAGGGTTAGAGTCCTGATCTCCGGTGAAGGAAAAATAAGCTGGATTAGCAGTCATTAGTACCAGTGAGGAACTGAGGACGTTTAAAACGTTAAGTGATGATCTTAGGAATTAACGACTAGCTCCAAAGACGGATAGTTCAAAATTACCAAGGAGATCTGAAGTTATTCAAGATATAACTGATGATAGCCTTTGGTGGCCATTATTTTTAGTCTTCAAGCAGATGAATCATTCTTCTCTTTGGACTAACCGCTGTTGGATGACAATGTTTGTTGACTAAGTGGCGCTGGTCTACCGGAGATAGCTATATATCTGACATTGTGACTGAAGAAAAAGAATGTGATTTTGGCCATGGACGTATGTTTCTCAGATTCGATGCATTACCAGATTATCTGTTTTCCGATGAATATTTGCTGATTGAGCAGATTACCGATTTGCTGATCAAATCTTTCTGAAGGGTGCTTAACTGCGATTACGGAAATCAGGATTTCAGATTTTCGAGGGTATTTGTTGATTTGAAGTTTTCCGATGCGGTGATTCAAAGTTTCTATCAATTGCCGGTTGAGTTTTTGATATTTTAGGAGTGTGCGGAATAAACTCTCGATGCTCAACGCTTATTCAAAAACTGAACTCGGATGCGGTTATCGTCGAAACGGAGAAGCTGCTGCATTGATTAGCTTCGAGTTGATGATTATTCAAGAAAATTTGATTGATCGAGCAAATCAGAGGAGGTCGGAAACCATGCAACCAATGTTCTGAACTGGAGATTTCAGCGGAATTGAAAGTTGATAATGTGATCCCGGATCATCAATTAAGGGGAAATTTGTTGACGCGTCTCGACGACATCGACAGACACCTTGATTGAAGTTGTAGAATATTCAAACACGGCTCAGAGATTTGAAGATCAAGATCAAGCTTCAACAATAACGAACAAGGGGGAATCTGTTGATGCATTTTGTGTTCGTCACTTGTCAAATAGGCTAGATTGAGCGTGTGTTGAGTATTGTATAGGTTAAAATTGAACACACGACCAAAATACGGAGCGTATAGTGAAAATGGGAACAAGTTCGCCCGAACTTGGTCTTGGGAGACCAAGTTCGCCCAAACTTGATTATGTGAAGGACAAGTTCGCCCGAACTTGTCCTATACACACTTCAAGCGAACTTGTAGCCTATATATAGGTGTGTTGTTCATTTGTTACTTAAGTTTTTGCAATCCCTACGGGGAGGTGTTGCCGGATTCTCTCCAGGAACTCCGGCAGCTGGACTTAAAGATGTCTCTTTCGGTATGAATGAAGATATAACTTCCGCTGCACTCTACTTCTACTCCATTCTTAATAACATTCTACCGAATTGGTTACGTTTACGCACTAACTTCCGTCTAGAACCGCCTGATCACGGACCTTCAACAAATAGGTTTAACGAACTCACTTAGGCATTTCATCAAATACCTGGTAGACATTATTTTTAGGCTACCCTCTTATCTAAATTCCCAACCAAGTTCAAGCGATTATTAACATCGAGTTAACTTAGCTTTCGATTATCAATGCTAATTTATCCATTCATTAAGCTAATATTAAGGGTTTTCATCTATGTGTAGAACCCATTTCATCATATCGCTAGATATTCATCCGAATACCCAATATAATCTAGTTCTACATACAAACTAGTAGACAACATGATTTCAAGCACCTATTAACATTTATATAACACCAATTTCATCATTTCATACAAAACCCATTCCATGGCAAGTATGAACATGTACTCAAACTCGTAAATTGTTCAAGTATCTTCCTACTACTATCATGCATGATGATTCTAAACATAGTTATATCATCAACTTCATCATATTATCAAAACCCACTTCAATATCTACTTGTTAATCATTTACAAGTAACCATAACTCAAATATTTCATGTTTTCACTATATCGAACGAAATTAAGCATACATATACACTGAATTTCATCTTTGGATCATAATCCAATAATCTAATTGCAAGTAATCTACTTGTCTCAAATTACAACTTTCACCAATCTAGGTTTAAGACATACCTTATGTTCCCTTTGTCTAGGTGATCATTAAAATGCGTTCATGCAGTGATTTGGGTCTCGAATTGGCCTTCAATTTGGTGGATTAAGCTTGAACAAGGGTTTCCCCTTGTTTCTTCTCCTAATGATCGACATATACACACACTTTTTGTGTGTGTTATGTCTTAATTTTTGTTTATAAAACCCAAGTTCCTTTTTAGACAAATTTGGTCCCTCAAGTTTAGTTTTGATTTAATAAGGCTACTATTCATGTTTTATTACCTATATACATGTTACTAACTAGGTTAATTCGTTCCTAGTTATTTTGTTTACGGGTTCACTTTTACCATTAACGGTACTTCATCCGCTCTTTAATATTAACGTGGTTTGATTATTAAACCCGTTTTTGGGGTGTTACATGTGAACTTAAAGATCTTAGAGGAAGGGTCCTTTAGTAAGTTTGTGATGGGAGAGAGTCAATGGATTTTTTGGAGCTGGAATTCGGAGAGGATCGGCTATGTATGTCGCCGGAATTCAAAAAGAACGAGTGGAAAAGGAGAGAGGAATACCTGATCAGCAGTTGTTGGCGTGGATTTATGATGATTAATCTTCGGATTTAAAAAGAGAAGGGAGTTATCTCTTCCCTATAAATAGCGATGATGGTTTAATATCCTGAGCAAGTCACATCATTTATCTAATAACGGCTAGTTTGAATTAAGTTCAATATGACTGTTGTGACCCACCTTCACAACCGTCATATTGGGGGCAATTGTTAGGGCTAGTTTTTTATTAACCTTTGAATCAGTGATCCTTCTTTGTATCAAGGATATTTTATTCTCATACCAAGTAACGGATACTGGAAGGATCAAGGATCCTTAGTACTTATAACAGTTTCCAACAATTGTCTTCGATGTGTTATTTAAATGTTACGCAAGTATTGAAGGAAGACTTGGTCAAGCTGGAATATTGGAATATGCTAAAGTTTAGCACGTGAAAATATGGCAAGAGCTTTATGGGCGAACAAGGGAGCTTCCCCATATCTCGGATAGTTAGTTGTGATATTAAAAACTTGTTATTTGAGGGGTATTGAGCTCATTAATTAACACAATTCGCATATACACTACACTGGCACATTTTTGTTACTCTTGCAATTCACTATCAAGAACACACAATAGAATTCATTGTATCGAGCTCAATACTATCCAAATTTGTAACCTTTTTTATGCAATATAGTTGGTGATCGGTAGTTTCCATCACCCAAGGTTTTTATGCCGGCGATCTACTAGTGATCAAGGGTTTTTTCCTCGTATAAATCTTTGTGTTCATTGTTCTTATCATTTGATATTCGATTATTCATTTGTTTAACACACCAAGCACTCTACCTCACAATCAAAGTTTGGTTACATTATCCTTAAATCGATTTTTGACCAAAATAATAACCATAAGGGTGGTAGTCACCAACGGGTCGTCCAAGTAACGGGTCAAACACACAAAAATATTTTATAAGTCTAAAGGGTTGAGTGAACAACTTCGTTAGTAGACTTGGAATTAATTTGAAAGTGTGCCTTGTATATAGGGCACTAATAGGTGAATGCCTATTTGATTTAGGCTTTTGATAGCAAACTTATAACGCACCCAAAGGAAATGTAACGTATGTTGGCCTTGAGTAAGGGCCTTAAGTTACCCTAACGAGAGTTTATCCATGGACATTTTCCCGCCGCTATAATCATTAACCTCTTGGAGGGAGGGCACAAGATATATTGGTAGATCTATCAGGTTTTGACAAACCCCAAGCTTGTCGATCGGTCGCTCCAATCCTAAAAGGCAAGGAATATATGTTGAAAACAAGAATAAGGGAAACGATTAAGATTTTGTTTTGATTGTGGGCTCTTGGTTGCGAATACTACATGTCGGTCTAACGTTATCGTGTTTTCAAAATGGAAACAAGAATAAATACTTGATATTTATAAGTAAGTAAAATCCGTTAATCCACCAACTTTTTGTTGACATTTTAAAACGTGTTTTTCATGTACATAAGTGGCTTCAGAGTTTGATATGAGTTTAGGGCAACACCAAAAATGGACAATAATAAAGCCTGTATCATGGTCCACGAGATGAAACTTTTTGAACATGGGCACTTAAACTATAAAATTTGGGATGATTGTAATAACTTTTTAAATTATTTTGTCTATTTTAATAATTATTTATGTTTGCCCTATAATTGTTGGTTGCCAACTTCAATCATCATCATGTTTGTCTTTCGCTACGGTTTTTGGGGTGTGGCACTACACATCACAAACACAGTTGGTTTTGGCAACCCAAGAAATGAAAATCTTTAGTTGGTAGTAGAGGTACATGAAACTCTTATGTCTTTTGGCAACCCAAGAAATGAAAATCTTTAGTTGGTAGTAGAGGTACATGAAACTCTATGTCTTTAGTATCCTTTTACAAGAAATGATAATATTTATTTGCTAGTGTAAGGTTAGTAAATAATTATCTTTGAACACCTTCTTATACATACCTCTTGGAAGCTATATCGCATGGCAAAAGACTTGCTCACTTTAGCAATGGGTATAGTTTTTAAAAATACCTGAGAAAATTGCTTAAACATACACACCCATAAACTATGCCCATAAATGTTTTGTATTTTATATCTTTTATTTTCATACATAATAAAACTACATTAAGGAAATAGTTAGAATTTTACATGGTAATTCCAACAGGTAAATTTTGACAAACTTACATGCATATCCGATACCCGATGGATAATGAGTAGACTAATAACCAACAGGTGTGGGACACGCTTTATGAATCTTGATTAGACTTATGATTGGGGAATAACGAGATAAGGACAATAACAATACATGAAGC
The DNA here is from genome assembly GCA_947069175.1 of Scalesia atractyloides. Classification (NCBI taxonomy): domain Eukaryota; kingdom Viridiplantae; phylum Streptophyta; class Magnoliopsida; order Asterales; family Asteraceae; genus Scalesia; species Scalesia atractyloides. The sequence continues at coordinate 37,155,636 of CAMTDV010000015.1, forward strand.
TAAACAACCTCAGGCTGTGTGAGCTAGGAAAGGCTACCAAAACGGCAAAGTACGATGGTGCAATCAGATATGCTCTTGGCTTGCTAGGCGATTGGAAGACGCGGTATAATCTAATATTTAACAACAAAAAGGCGGTTGTTATTTGCATTAATCACTAGGTAAAGGTGTTGGGTTTTATAAGAAATAGCAGTCGTGCTAATATCTTGTCTTTTGACGAATCCCAGTGGTATAGTTTTGTTTTGGCAAATTGGAAATAAATAATCCCACCTTTTTAACTTTGGCTGATAATAATCCCAAGTCAGTTATTAGCCGATAATAATCCGAACTCATCAATTTTTTTTGTAAAATAGTCTGTCGTTAAAATAACTTAACGGAGTTAAGTTTTTTTCCGAATTACAAAGCAATGTTTTTGAGCTTTTGATCAGAACGAGAATACGAGTCGATTGATGTAAACCTTACCTCAAAATATTGCCCCCAACCCACGAAAACGGTGCTTCAATTCAGGTGTTTAAACTTTAATTAACAAAAATCAAGCCATTTCGAGCACAATTTCGAGGTAAGTTTTACATTAGTCGACTCGTATCCTCGTTCTGATCAAAACCCTAAAACATTGGTTTGTAATTCGGATAAAAAAACCTAACTCCGTTAAGTTATTTTAACGGCGGACTATTTTAAAAAAAAATGTGACGAGTTCGGATTATTATCGGCTAATAACTGACTTGAGATTATTATCAGCCAAAGTTAAAAAAGGTGGGATTATTTATTTCCAATTTGCCTTTTGTTTTTATGTTGATTAGGTTGATGCTGTTAGCCAGGTATGGGTTTGCTGTTGCTATGTCCTAGCTTCTTGCAAGTTGTTTGTTCTAATAAAATGTCGCGTTTGTAAAAACAAAATAAACTCAGAAAACAATTGTTATTTTTTTATTTTTATTTTTTGACACAAGTCAACAAATCCTAACAAACCATACGATAAACTAAAAGACGAGCCAAATTTTTGTTTTTTGGCACAAGTCAACAAATTCTAACATACCATACGATAAAATAAAAGACAAGCGAAACTCATATCTTGACAAAACTCATACTCCGTATCTAACTTCAATCATCAATTTCATCACCAAATCATTGTCGTTAAACCAAGTAAATATGAGGTTTGGCAAGGTATAAGTTTCAACTTTGTGATTGCATACAAGTACCTCTAATATTTTTTCTAGCAAATAGGTCCCTTAACCTTTTAGCTCGATAACAAACAAGCCCCTCAACCCCAGATAATTTTCAAACTCATTCCCAAACAAATCTGCATCAGCGAACACTGCCAACTTAAACTCATGTGATCTTGTCCAACTCAAAATCCAAGTCCAAGGACCTATCATCCTTGTCAAGGTTCAACGACTTGTAACCGGAATTTATTTTAATTTAGGTCTTGCGGCAACATAAAATGATACTGTTAAAACACGTAATTTTGCGAAGTGACACAAATAGCAAATTGACATCAATCACATATTTAGATACGACCAAAATATGTGCAACTATAGTAAGTTAGTAACCTTATGCAAGATAATGCAATTATATTGGTTATTCCAAATTAATTACAAGCATTCTTGTTTAAATGAAATATGTAAACACACACACATATAGCGTGCTACTGTGATGTCTGCAATACATTTAAACTCAAAAGGCTAAAGCACAGAACAGAAAAGGTATAGATGATATAGATGTGGGCGTTTGACTTGAACCAAACCAAAAGCAAATTTTTATTTTAAAAAACCAGTCAATTTCGATTTTTTCAAACAGTTAGTTATGGTTTTCAATTTTACATTTAGGCTTGAACTTGTTCGGGAATATAAAACGGAGCCAAAAATCAATATAAACATGTCTTTCAGCTGAAACTTTTAAATTTGAGCAATAGATTCAAAAACATTCAGTACAGGCGTCAGACGCCAACTCGGTTTTAGAACGAGGTATAACCGAAACCAAACCATAATATTTGGATTAACAAACAAAACCGAACCGTCAGGTTTGGTTCAACTTTGTCGATTGTTTTAGCTATAGGGTCAGTTAAACAAAAAATGTCAAAAAATCAAAATTTGTCCAGCAAGCGTCACCTTATAACAACTTACTTTTTTTAAAAATAACCAACCTGCCTTTCAAGAACATTTGGGTGTTTAAATAACTAAATTTTACAAGAAATGTCAAAACAACTTACCTTTCAGAGCATTTGGTCAAAACAATATTTGTTGGTACAGCACTAGGTAGCATCTTCCATAAATAAAAGGTGTCTCAACATTGTTTAACATAAAAAAGACAACTTCCACATTTTTAAGCTAAAGATTATACAATTTATACAAGTAACCTGGTTGCTTTTGTTTTCACAACAATAACCTTCAGAAATAAATTTAAATCTTATCCAAATAGTTGTATTAAATCAAAAGATGTTTTTATAAGATTAGTTGCAAGTTATGAAATAGGTCACACAGGTTGGCTAGCGAGTTGATAGGTTTCAATAGAATTGTGAACAATTAAACGTGTAGATAAATCGACTCTACTTAAAACACTTTAGAAACTTTCTTTTATAATTCTATGTGTGTCGACCGGTCAACGTGTTCAGCTTTAGTACAACCCAAAACGAGACCAATTTATAAAATGGGTTAGACACATCAATACCACACGACTATTTTATTAAACAGACTGAACCACCCAACCAAAAACCAGATTCTTTCATGTCGTGTTAGAAATTACCATCCTCAGTTGTGGGCGTTAACTATATATTTTTAATCCATTTGACACGCAGGACCCATTTAGCTGACCTGACACTTCTAATAAAACACAGTCCAAATCAACACATCCTTAAGAAAACACGCCCTAAGCACTGCATCTAATTGTCATACAATAAAAACAAGAGCTTTGTCAAACATATATTCACAGATTGTTTACATACCAGCATAATTGCATATCAGCACATCAACATAAACTTCTAAATAAAAAAGTTAAACCTGTCAAACATGCAAAAAATAATCCAAAGTTAGACAATGTTAAACATACACCAAAAAATCCTGCAAAAGGCTCACCTGTTATGTTGACTCCAATTGATGTACTCAGCCAAGTCATCTATTCAACAGTATTTCATCTAGAAGTTCAACCATAATTTCAATTTAGTTACAACTGACTACAAACCAGATTACAACCAGCGGCATTACACAGATGCATACATCTATACATATATCTAGACATGTGTGTGTGTGTTTGCATGATAATAAAATCGATTTTCACCGTATCCAGCAGGTAGATACCGATAAGCCCACAATAAAAGGAAAGACATTTATTACCAGAAAATATAGCAGGAAGTCAGCAAAATGCACTCAAGATAATACCTGTGTCCGTTCAGCTGCCAACAGTAAACACAGACTAGTATTAAAGAGCTATCAATACACAACCAAAATGAAAACGTTTTTTAAGAGGAAAAACATTTAGACGATAAAATTAATGAGCAACGCCCTTTTTGGCTCTAAGAGATTCAAGGGCCTTTTCGTGGAGCTCAATTTCAAGTTTCTTCTCATTAGATAATGCTGACTCATCGCGACTCTTGTCAAAATCAGAAGATGGAGAAACATTCCCATGTGCCTTGAGTTTTAGCTTTTCTGACCGTCGGATATCTTTTTTGCGACGCCTTTCCTCCCGTCGTATACGTTTCTCTTGTTTTTTGAGGTTTTTCTCCTCTTTGCGTCTTCTCTTAGCTTCCTTTCTGTCTTCTGTATGGGAATCATGACTATTATCATCGCCTGACGTGACATCTTTCCTTTTGTGCTTTCTCTTATGGCCACTTTCCTCAGAGAGAATCCAATGAGCCACTTTGATCCTTTGGCATATTTACTGCTTCCTGGTTCATCTCATCAGCTTTGTATCCTTTTTCAGAGCCCCGTGCCCTGTCACTTGATAATTCAGGATGACTCGTCCTTCCATCATTTTTACTGTCAAAATATAAAAAGATTAGAAGCATGTCTTATCAAGTGTAAGATAAACCAACATGATTCCATAAGTTCAATGCTGACAAGGACGACGTATAGACACCTCAAACGCACATAAGGTGGGCATCAAGGGAGTGCAGGCGGGCAACTCGGTCTATCCACACACTGACCCAACCATATATCGGTCTGAACCAATTAAAAACAGGCATAAACCGTCCTAAAAATTGGCTTGAAGCAACGTTTTGGCCTGGCTCCCTTTTATTATTTACATGAAGCAATGTGATCAACACCACATTTAAAAAAAAATAGGGGCAATTTCATATATACCCCTACAAACTTTAAAATCATATATCCATGCAAAGTTAAATATATCATACATACGCTTACAAAGTACATAAAATATCAAATATACCCAATTCATTAATATACTTTAATAAATGACCATTTTACCCTTATTTTTCTAAAACACTGAATTTTCATATTATACCCATCTTTAATATCATTTTTTTTCTATTTAACCATTCGATATGGAACTCAAGAAAAAAGCTAAGATTGAAATTGAAAACTATGTCAAACTTATTGAGATTGAAAACTGACAAACTAATAAACAGAAAAGCTGATAAATAAAAACGAACCAAAGCAAAATGATTCTTGGTAACTGAGAAAACAGAAGCACAATTTAACAAAATCAATGAAAAACGATGTCGGACTCCTAAGTGTTTAGAACAGAAACAGTTTTGATCAAAATCCATTATCTAATGTGATTCTGTAATACGAGCATAAAATGGTTCGACTTTTCTATTAGAGTTCGATAATGTGATTCGAAGCTTGCTTATTGTTTCTGACGTGCCGTCAAGAAAATAATTTGGTTTCTTGTCATTGATCACAATCAAGATAAAATTAAAGGTTAGGGTGCAAACAAATATAACAGAAAGGGGTAGAATGGTTAGTATGTAAAAATTCATTAAAGTTGGGTATATATGATATTTTTGGTTTTAGTTGGGTATATATGAAATTTATGAGGTTTGCAAGGGTATATATGAAATTAATTCAAAAAATAATAAGAAAATAATTTGTTTTTTGGAATTTGTTTTAATAAAAAACTATAGTAGGTATTTTTTTATATCTGTAAAATAGCAAATAACTATTAATAGTCTACGCCTATACTTATTTTAATTATTGTGCTTTTCTTTTCTCATGCAGTTGGGTGGGCACTTTTTGTGCGCCTTTAACTACCTAGCTATAGTTTAGCTATTTCTCCTTAGAACTTGAGGAGAGTGTTTATTCTTGTCATGTTTACAACTGACTGAATTTTTATTCTCATGATTATATTCTTTCACTCTGTATAACAGCAAACTCAACATAAATGTGTAAAATTTTCAAGTACACGTTAAATCAATATTAATCAGATAGAAAACCAACCTGGAAAAAGTCATTCCTTCCACCTCTACATTTTCAAGATGATCCTTGGTAATCACACCTTCTCTTTGTCTCTTTGGAGGTAGAGGGCTGTCGGAAAACAATATTAGTTGTTTGTTAATATTAAAGAACTTTGTATGAGTAAAAAACTTGACATGGTAGAGATGGCATTTATGACCCATTTACCCATGAACGAGTAAACTTGGGTTATGTTTAATCTTCAACGGGTCAAATGGGTAAAACCAAAAAAAAACTAAAAAAAAGGTCCAACACATCAAAAAAGGTAATCCAAAATGAACTTGTGACTCATAAAACCTCCTAGAATAACAAATACAAAAAACTATATAAACATTGTAAAATCGGTAACCATATTAAGTAACTAGTCTATAAAGAAATTAAAGAACTAAGAAATGATCCATTTTGACCCGAACGGCCGAACCTGTTTTAACAAGATTCCCAACCCAGCCCACATATTTTTGCACTTCTACCGTTCTACGATAAAGCTAACAGATTGCATAATGCAACAGAATATTTTGTTACACTAGAATAACTAAAAACATAATAGATTGCAATAGCACCTCTCGCCACTGGGACTGGAACAAGATTTGTGCAGTGAGGGTGATAACGTTGGCTCTCCATGATGAGAAATTTTATCGCCCTTTGGTTCTCTTTCAAAAGACCTTACTGGGACAGGAGAACGGCTCTCAGCTGGCACTCTTCGCGGAGCTTGATGATCTCTGCAAAAAGCTCAATAATTTAAAAACATCCAAACCACCATCGCGCAGATCAAATCATAAATCAAAAAAATAGAAATGGGTAGCTCAAATGTGTCAAAAACCTGTGTCCATCTCTAGAAGACCATAAAGATGATCTCTGTTGGCGCTTTGGTGATCCTCTTTTCGGCAGAGGAGGGGGTGTACCACGTGTAGGAGACACAGAACTTCTACCTGATGGTGAAGAAGACCTATTTCCAGGACTTGGGGATCTCTGACGCCTAATTGGAGGAGGAGATCGGGAGGCTTTTTGATATTGCCGCCTCAAAGGAGATGGTGACCTGCGACGAACTGGTGAAGGAGATGTAGAGTGCACAGGGGATGAAGATGCGGTTGACTGTGACCTGTGTAGGTAAGGAGATCGTGGCCTGCGTTGAAATGGAGATGATGACCTTCGCCGTATGGGAGACCGTGACCTCCTTCGAATGGGAGTCGGGGACCTCCTCCTGATGGGGGTCGGGGACCTCCTCCTGATAGGGGTTCGCGACCTCCTCCTGATAGGAGACCGTGACCTCCTTCGGATGGGGGTGCGTGACCTCCTCCTGATAGGGGTTCGCGACCTCCTCCTGATGAGAGAGCGCGATTTTCTTCGAATGGGGGTGCGTGACCTACGAATAGGAGTCCGCGACCTTCGGCGTATGGGAGAACGTGACCTACGCCTTAATGGTGACCGTGATCTTTGTCGTACCGGAGAACGTGATCTCCGATGTGTGGGGGATTGCAACCTGCGCCTTGCAGGTGACGGTGATCGTCCACGTGACGGTGCAGAAAATGGGGATCGCAGCCTACGCCTTGCGGGTGAAGGTGATCGTCCACGTGAAGATACAGGGGATGGGGATTGCAACCTACGCCTTGCAGGTGAAGGTGATTGTCTGCGTGAAGGTGCAAGAAATGGTGATCGCTGACGTGAGCCAACTCGACGAGGTGTAGAAGATCGTCTTGAAAGAGAGTGGGATCTCCTTTCAAGAGAAGCTGAGTGCCTTGAGGGTTTGGGGGATGCTGACAAACTTCTTGAACTGATATGATGGTAATAAAAAAGACAGTAAAAAGATAGAATCAAAATAAATATAATAATAATTATGGCTAAAATTTGGATGGCTGCACACCTTGAATGACTTCTGGAATTAGAGAAGGATTTGCTAACTGATCTCGAACGGGTACCTCTGGACAATAAACATAAAATAAGCAGTGAGAAACTAAAAGTCAATCGAAGCATGGTGGAAGGACAACAAAGATAAATAAAATAGAATATAAAACGCTCAGACCCTTGAAGAAGTTTTAGTTAATAATAAGGAGATACCGAGGTGGTGACGGAGAATGATCAGCGGAATGTGGAGATCGAGGAATTCTGTAAATAAGTAAATAATGGGAGATTTAACAATGCTGTTAGTATAGATGTACATTGTACTCTACCACAAACAAATTAAAAATAACTGCATTCAATGTTGTAGAAGGCGCTAGGCGCTAATCGAGCGGTGAGATACCGCCTAGGGATTAATCGAGATTAATAGGGATTAATCGGAATGGGATTTAATATATGTATTTTTTTCAAAATTATATATATACACAATAATATAAAAACAATACTTCAAAATTCACATAAATACTTCAAGTTTCAAATAGTATGGTTCAAACATAAGCAATTAAACTTAATCCCAGAGCTTGTGGTCGGAGAAGAAGGGGAGCTTCAGAGCTTGTCGGCTGTAACTAAAATTTGGGTGAGTCATAAGTTGTTTTTAGGGTGAATCACTGGTCTGCAACCACAAATTTGGGCTCATAAAAGTGAATAGCCCAAATTTAGGTCAAATTCATGGGCCAGGTCATAAAATTTGGGTTTATTAAGGCAAAACACCTTGGGCCCGATTACTCCGATTAGACCGATTTTGACCGCCTAGGACCGATTTTTGGCCGATTTGGACTATTTTAGGCGATGGTGGACCAATTAGCGCCTAGGCGCCGATTAATCGGCCGCCTTGGCCGATTTCGGCAACATTGACTGCATTCCCCAAGCCTGGCAGTTTCTTTTGATCCGTTCCGCTGATCAGTCCCTTTGTCATCAGCTGACCACTTGCTAGAAAATTTTGTGCGTCTCCTTGGGTGAGCCTCCATATTAGCAGCTTTCACATCATCAGCCTCTCTGTCCTACAGTAGTTTGGGGAAAGGACATCAACCGAAATAATTGCAGAAGCAAGCTGAATGTCATGAGAAAAGTAAATGTCAAAAACAAAAACTTGACTCTATTGTAAGTAACTCTTGCGTGAAAAGAAATGCTACCATCTTCACTCTCTCTTGCTCTCCTTCTCTTTAGTTCCCTTCAATTCTCTGGTTATACGGTCCGTATCCTCCTAAATTTATGATGTATAGTGAGATGAAAGATAAAATACAAAAAAAGCATTACTTCACAGAAAACGATTAACGAAACAGTACAAATACCTGCTTCTTCTTAGTTTCTTCCTCCTTGGCATCCAAGAACTGTTGGGGAACACCACTTGTGTTCTGCTGGGCACTGAGAAGATGTGTCCATAGCTCCTTCATAAATTTTCCAGTATTTTTCTCCATAAATCCAGTAAGTGAAATTTGAATCTCTTTACCGTTAACAACCTGCATTCAACAAAATGTGGAACAAACTGTTGACAACTTACAACTCGATACGAGTAAAGACATAGAAACAAAACCAGAACTGCCTCAACTATCACTTCCGATTTCATGTTTTATTAAGTAGTTATGTACAATTTTTATCAATGCCTCCTCTAATATGGGTTAAAATCAATTCAGAATAAAACAATCAAGTCAATCGTCATAAGGATTGTTCTATTTCCAAACCAAAATACGAATAACATTTTATTTTTTACTATTTTTAAAGCCCATTCCGTACGCATAAATATCCCCTTACCAATAACATATACTGAACAGAAAACAATTCCAGTTTATATGGCATAAATATGGTGCAAATTGAGTTCTTACTAAACTGCATAAAGTAACTGATTACCTTCTCCTCTAAAAGGCCATAAATGAAGTTAATAAGAACTTCATCCTCAAATCCAAGAAGTTCAGTCACCCTGTGTGCTATCCATGGACGCATGACATCCATCTTAACTTTTGTCATGTCCACCTATACACCATACCAAAGTATTATCAAAAACAGGTAAACCGCTAAGACAGGAACATAACGGGAGGTCATGAATGGTTAGATTTTTTTGCTTATAGCACTTAAATTCTAGCTTCCTTTCAGAGTAATACCGTACTGTAAGCTAGTAAACATCTTGGTTTAAAAAGACATCACATGTAGTTTTGGGTCAAAATAGGTTAAAACTAGAGTCCATAGGAGGTTTATATCATAGTTATTAAAAGCGCGAGGTGCACTCAGGGTGGTTTGTTGGGCCCGGGGCCTAGGCGAGAAGCGCTCAAAAGGCGTGGGCCCGAAAAAAAAAGCGCAGGTAACATAATTATATATGATACAAAAATCTATCTTAAAACAAAACCAAAGTAAATTCATCGTATAAAAGCAAAACATTCAAAACATTAACCCAACAAACAAAAGTTTCAAATCCAAACATTCATAACAACCAAAAAAATAAGGCGCAGGGCGGGAAAACCCCGCTTCGGGTTCCAAGGCATTTAATGCACATGGGGGTAAGTAATTATTACTATTACTATTACTATTACTATTACTATTACTATTACTATTACTATTATTATTATTTACAGATTTGTATTTCAGCCTCTATCTATAAGAGATCTTTCAAACTCTCAACAAACATACGCAATCACTGGATCTCAACATCGATTCTCAACAACAACTGCCAATAAGACTTTGGTGCTTTGGTTTTTTTGGTTATTGTTTTGAATGTTTGAATTTGAAACTTTTGTTTTTTGGGTTAATAATGTTTTGCTTTTATATGATGAATTTGGTACTTTGGTTTTGTTTTAAGATATATTTTTATATATTTATGTTACTTGCGCTTTTTTTTCGGGCCCACGCTTTTTTTTTGCGCTTCTCGCTTAGGCCCCGGGCCCAACAAAGTTCGTAGATAACTATGCTTTTTTTTCGGGCCCACGCTTTTTTGCGCTTCTCGCTTTTTTTGCGCCTCGCGCCTTTGATAGCTATGTTTTAAACCAAGGTAAACATGCTACAGATACAAAGTTCGTAGATAGAAAGCCTATTCGAGATAGCTAATCTCCAAGAATAAGATCGAGAAGACAAGCACCGATTGGAACAATTTCTAAAATCTTTCATTCTGCCAAAACGCTAATCTTGCTTGCCTTTTTATAGGCTTACGAATTAAATAACAAAAGAAAACTAACACTAACCCACTAATATGGAACATCAATAACCACTAGCTAAGTAGACAAAATAAGAACAAACAACCTAACATGAAATGTGTTATTGCACTAATAACCCGATGTTACTACCCACCTTTCCCTCACATTGTGTGCACTAACTTTTTACATGTGCAGGTGAAGTAACAAGGCACGTATCATTCGTAATTTTACATCTGATATTAAATCAACCATCATTGAAGCATTTTGACTTCAATAAAACAAATCAACAAACATTATTACTTGTAATATTAACTCTGTTGTTTTTAAAACTAAAAATCTAGACTAGGTTTAACACGTTAGTAATTCTACATCTACTGTTAAATCAACCATCACTGAAGTATTATGACTCCTAATAAAATACTAAGTAGTTAATACGGTAAAATATCGGATAGCGGTCAAGGACCGATATTTGGGTAATCGGTCAAGGACCGATATTTGAGACATCGGTCATCATGGTGGGATATCGATGGTATATCGGAAAGTTCAATATCATGCTAAATTTATATATATATATATATATGGGAAGGTTTAAATGAGAACGCTAAATATTGTGAGAACCGTGAGAACGAATGAAAACCCGCGAGAACTTGGTCAAAAACAATTCAATTCAAAAATTGAGGTTTGTACTTTGATTACATTGAGGTTTGTATTAAAAAAAATGGGTTTTGATTGGTTTTCTCATTCGTTCTCAAGGTTCCCGCAATATTTAGCGTTCTCAAGATAACCCTCCCCTATATATATAACACTAACAATTCAGTATACTCTCCTACCATTAACAAATTAACCTTTTGCAACTTGCCAAACACTACCACTGTTACTATCCACGACTCCCTCACATCGTGTGTGCATGTTTCACAGTTGTGCATAAGTGCATTGACCTTTTAAGTGTGCCGGTGGAGTAACAAGACATATCATTCGTAACTTTACATCTAATGTTAAATCAACCATCACTGAAACATCTTGACTTATAATAAACTAAATCAACAAGCACTTTGACTTTTAATGTTAAAAACTTTAATTTTTCAAGCTGAAAAGGTTTAACACGGATCTAACATTATCCTTCCTCTATCCATTACATTTCGATAACAATCAATCCATCTCTAAAACACTTTGCAAACCTTGCTTGTTACATTGTTTTACGTCCAACAAACAACAAAATCACTCACTCACATAGTCCAGATAGCACTACAACACAACTTCGGATACATAAAGCTCCATTACGCATAAAACACAGTTGAATAATCAAAACCACAAATGATATAAGAACGAACCAGATTTTCCACCTCTCCCTGAAATGCATTACTGCACAGCACTAATAACCCACTGTCACTACCCACCTCTCCCTCAGATGGTGTGTGCATGTTTCACTGTTGTGCAGGTGAAGTAACAAAACATATATCATCCGTTAATTTACATATAATGTTAATCAGCCACCATTGAAGCAGTTTGACTTCCAAATTCCAATAAAATAAATCAACAAGCATTTTTACTTTTAATGCTAAAAACTATTACTTATAAAACATTATCCTTCCTCTATCTGTTACATTTCGATAAGAATCTATCTATCTCGGTAACACTTTTGAAACCTTGCTAATCACTTTGTTTGACCTCTAACAAACAACAAAATCACTCACATAATCACATAGTCCGGATAGCAAACTACAACGCAACACACTTAAACAATCAAATTCACGAATCATATAACAACGAACCAGATTCTCCAATTCAGGTGGAAACTTCTGAGATTTAAGCAGCTTAGCATGCTTGTTCGAGAACCGAGTGTCCTGATCAGCCGTAGTGCCCTAATTGAACACGAAATTAGTCAGTAACTGCATCGATGTCGGTTACGAACATCAATTCGAATCGTTTGAATCGATAATCAAAAACCTAACAACGAACTGATGATGAAATTTGTGTTCATTGAATTGAATTGTATGACTTACTCTAAAGAAACCGCCTGACATCTTCTAGGCTTTTGAAGGTGTGAAATAGGGCTACGAGCGGGATCTGTTTGGGATGTTTGTAAAGGATTTGATGGTTACAAAAGGATTTGATGGTAGAACTTATTAATGCGTATAATCTCTATTGATTAAGAAACTAGAAATAAAACCCGTGTGGCTAGCAAAAATTAGAAGTTATAGCAAGCATAAGAAACTAGAAATAAAACCCGTGTGGCAACCTCGTAAACATCGAATGTATTAGTCCAAACGTTCTGTGATGTATTAACCATATGAAAACACGTGTTTCACCGTATCTGATTGAGCTCAATGTAACCTATATAAGCATTGTGATTGGATTAAAACATAAACTAAATCAAATTTATACCGTAAACATATTATATGTGACCCCGAGTCATACATTGAAAACGTAACAGGTATAACGGAAAAGCTGACATATATAACTAAAAGAGATTAATTAGAGCTTTTAAAAAAGATGAAAAATAAACCACAATTTAACTCCACTCAAATCGAAACAAAATTTACAAAACATTCATTAATAATCACGAAACATGTTATATTTGACCTGACACGTTTCCCAAAAACATTTACGTTGAAACATACACCAACTCATATTTATATATTGAAAGTACATAAAAATATTCACGTAAAAAAATTTCAAAAGAAAACGTATTAAATTTAACGTGACTTGTTTCCAGAAAAAGTTTACGTCGAAATGTAGAGCAAATCAGATTTATATAGACACGTACATAAAAATATGCACGTAAAAAATGGGTTTTTCTTAAGTAAATGAGGTATAGCGGTAAACCCGAAACAAATTATTAGTAAAAAACCTAATAGGCTAAATACGTTTGTAAAATCATACCAAGTAGCATTAATGTCACACCATTGCCAGTGACCACCAACATCAGAAGAGCTCGTACACAGGGGCATAGCTTTGTGGAGGGCCGGGGGGCGCCCGACCCCCCGAACTTTTCGCTCAGTGGTGTTTGGTATGTAGTTTTCGTATAGAAATTTTTGGGTATATACGTTTTCGACCCCCCGGTTCTATAGATATTTTTGGGTATATACGTTTTCGACCCCCCCGGTCATTCGGGTCAAGCTTCGCCACTGCTCGTACAAATAAAATAAATAAAAATGTAAAAAAGAACACCGAATGAAAAACGTACGTAAATCGTTGAATCACGCACGCCTGTTGCAATGTATTAATGTGAAGAAATTAGACATAGATGTAAAATGTATAAAAAAGATAACTAAGTCGATTTAGGACCCGTGCGTTGCGATGAACTTGTCAAACGGAGATAAATAGACGCGTTGTAATTGGCATGTTAAACGGGAAAAAACAGACGAAAAAACGTCCATATGCACGTTGCGGCGTATGGATTCACAAAATTTAGAACGAAAAACTTGCGAAAAATGAAAAGTATGGGGTACAAAGTTGAATATAAAAAGTGTTGGAGTTAAATTGTAAAAGATGAAAAGTTTTTGGTTAAATAAAAAAGTTAAGGGGTTAAAATGCAAAAGATAAAAACTTTAGGTTAAAAGTGAAAAATGCAATTTTTTTAAACACCCTAAACCCATGTTACAACCAACCTAAGCACAAACTGGTTGCTTATTTATAGATTTTAATTTTAATTTAATAGGACACCAATTTTTATCCAACTAGTGTGATTACCGCGTGCTTCGTCATGGGTCTTTGGTCATTATCGGTCCGGTTTATTACAATACTCATACCGGCACTCAGCATAACAATCGTTGTTAATCGACACATGTTTTACATCGATTGAAAACAATAAAAGCGAATACTTGTACAGGTACCAGTGTTGTTCAATCGGTATCAGTCCGTTACGATACTGGTATAGCACAGGCACTCAATATAGCTTACGATACCAAAAGGTACTTTATTGCGAATATAGCTTTGTTTACAATGAATTTTATACCATCACATCGAGAAAACTATACAAACGAATATCGTACCATGACCATTGTTGTTTGGTCAGTATATGTTCGGTTTGTGATGATAAAAAAAATCAACTATATATGGCTCGTTCGAATATAACTTTTATCGAATTGTACATAATAATAAGCACATGATGACGATAATAATAGAAAAAACTATAGCGATGTTATACAATACAATGTTGTTCAGACAGTATCAGTAATATTAAAAAAAGAAAATCACTAAAAGTTGAAATTAAAGAAATATGTTGAATATTAAAGTAAATATAATGGTAATCTATTGTAATATCGAAATGATAAAAGTATGGAATAAAACTATATATATTGTTATAAAAATCAAATTTCTATTTATGATCACTTTGCAATTATACTTGTTGACGTCGGGCGTCATAGCGAAACTGAAAAATGATAATGTACAACAAACATTATTTGAAAATAAATTATGTTGTTTAGACAAGCCAACCATTAGAATCGGTTCAGTGTATCATCGTACCAGTTTACGATACCAAATAAACACTCAATTTTGAGTACAACTTCGTTTTCAACAAAATTGTACCATAATGTCAAGGGGAAAAAATTAAGGAACATAAGTTATTAAAGAGATATCAAATTAATTGATAAAGGAAATATAATTTAAAAAATAAAGAAAAAATTATTAAAAACAAATGATAAAGGAAATATGATCTTAAAAAAGAAAAACAAATATGTTAAAACTTAAAATAAATATAATAATAAACTATTATAATATTAAACAACTAAATATATTATTATAAAAATAAAATCACTTTTCATACTCCCTTAATTTAAATTTAAATGAATTATTCAAAACACAAACGGTAAAGGAAATATAATTTAAAAAAAGAAAAAATATATTAAAACTTAAAATAAATATAATAATAAACTATTATTGTTATAATATTAAATAATAAAATATTTAAAAACTATATATCATTATAAAAATAAAGTCACTATTTATACTCACTTTCCAATCTATATCCCTGTATATATTAATAAACTAGGTTATCACCCGGGATTGCTTCCCGAGCTAGAGAAAATTACTTGTATTAAACTATATATGATCAACAACTTAATTAAAATCATTTTAGAAGTATAAAACATTAAATGTATTAGCTATAAAAGAGTACAATGATACAAAATATATTTTCAGCCTCTACAAACATACTGATCTCATAAAACTATCTAACATCATACATTGTTGGTCACTATCTCACAGAATTTGATAATAAGTTTTTGCTCAGAATATTAAAACCTATCATTATAAAATACAATTTGAGGCTATATACACAACAAAATTAACTTCAAAATCATCACCAGTTTTTTAACACGAATCATAAAAGTTATATTATTATTGAAAATAAAACAACCAATAATTATTGCAAAGCAAAGCAAAAAAACAACAATTCAAAGTACAAAATTACTAATTTTCATATCAAAGTACGAACGATCGAAACTTCAAGAAGAATCTGTAACACCAACATTCACTATGGTAAACCTACGATTTGAAGAAGATCAAGGAAGTGAGGCATCGATATCATACATTTCATAAAGATTTCGTTTGCCATTTTCGTTGCTGTGCACATCCTCAACACTCTTCGACTCATTCGTAGTCGTATTATCCGAGATATTTGAGTCATCTACAACATCGTATTTTTTAAGACGTTCAGGAGACCAAAATTCTGCATAATCTTCGTTTGAGATATAGAAGCCTTCATCTCGAAGGAAATCCTGTTCCATAAATTAAAAATAATCTAAGATTAAAACGAACAAATTTGATGGAATGATAAAGATTATATAACAGTAAGATATTACGAAATAAGTTTCAACATAAGAAGAATGATGAACAATAAACTCAAAGGATGACAGTTCGTCACGCCATTCTCTGGATACACATTTATAGGGATTAATTGATCTAGCATCTAGCCTTGTTAAAATGGCGAACACTACCATCTCAAATCTCAAGTGGCAAATATACCATTGTATGAATAGATTCAAACATATAATTGATGGTAGTATGTAGATTAGTAAACTAATTTATATTCAACTAACCAAAATGAGGCTTTTATAGGATATGAAGTAGGCCCTGTTTGATCCACTAAAATAGTGTTTTACTAATATTCGAATCAAATTGATTAAGGATATAATCGTTTGATATAAGTAAAAAATATATCATACTTTTTTATATTTTTCAATCATCTAATACTTACCCAGTTTATAGATATGTGATTTTCAAATTTTGAATTATTCAATATCTTAGACTTCGGTTTGACCAAAATAAATGATCACAATCACTATTAACATTTTGTCAAAAATATTATTTCTTTAAAAGGAACAAAGGGTGGTGACTTGTAATTTTGGAATAAATTGAATGTTTGAATTATATAATTATATAATAGATAATATATTCTGGACATAATCTTTTAGACTATGTAGCATTTATGGAATAAATTGAATGTTTGAATTATATAATTATATATTAGATAATATATTCTGGACATAATCTTTTAGACTATGTAGCATGTAATGATATTTAGAATTCATACAATAGTGTTAAAAAGACTTATATAAAGAGTAAACTATAGTGACAAATCTTGTGCTTAAGATTACTGCAATAATATTTAACAAATATTTAGGCAAATGAAAAAAAGATTCAACGTGTAATTATAAAGTGGATTTTATATAATTTCTGAAGATAATGCCAAAATAGTTCAAGATTTATCAAATCCGTAAATTTGTATTAACAGTTTGATTGAATTTATATTGAAATTCGATTGGAAGTTTGACTGAAATTGGTTTGGTGATATATTACTATTGATTTAAATGTATTGTCATAATTTGCCTACATCTTTTAAACTCTAAAGATT
This sequence comes from Scalesia atractyloides, assembly GCA_947069175.1. NCBI lineage: Eukaryota > Viridiplantae > Streptophyta > Magnoliopsida > Asterales > Asteraceae > Scalesia > Scalesia atractyloides. Next base: position 37,172,912 of record CAMTDV010000015.1, read on the forward strand.
TGATAACAATATTTTTAATATCTCGTTGTATTATTCCTATTATTTCTTCATCTATAAATTAGCATTGTATTGTAATAATTTGGCTACAATCTTTTTGGCTTTTGTCCTAGTTCCCTACATAAAGGTATTTTCAAAAATACATATACTTATATACATTATGAAGGTATTCATATTGGTGTATGGACTAATGTATCTTTGATATGTAGTTCACAACATGGTTTATATTATGTTTGAGTTGGTATCGTTTGAAATTCTAACCAAGCTCGCTGCTAAAGAAATTGATCGGTTTCAAATGCGTGTCCAAGGAATGGTACGACGGGCTAACATCTTTTGAGTTTGTTCAGCAACATGCTAAGTATGTTGAACATTACATGGTAATATTTTTTTTGTTGTCTAACTGGTAGATTAAACTTATATTAGTATTGACCAACATTGTTGTTATTGATTTTGTAATTTTGACATTTTATGGTTTTAGGATCTTCTCACAGACCAAGGATTCTTTTTATGTTTTTATTGTCATTTTATGTTTCGTTTTTAATAAGATTTAGCCAAGTTGTTGATATCCAAGAGATAATAACATATGCGATGTTTTTATACAGGTTTTTCAACATCAGGTTTGAGGTTGTATGTTAAAAACATGATTTTATATTGAATACATATATCTTTTATGTGTGATGCAAAAAAATATAGATTATTTAATCGGATTGAACATATAAAAATATATGGGTAACTAATAAAACGCAAAATATTTCGGTATTTTACTGTATCTGAGGCTACAGTATGGAAATCCTAATTTGTTATTTATTTTGTCTTTCAGATACAAGCATGAATATATCATTTATTAAAAATTTGAAAGCACTAGAGTCATTTAACTTGGTATGTTGTATTTATTTAACCGTTTAAATTTCATATCTTTAAAGTAAATTGGTAAAACTTTTTTATTTAGGTGGTACCTACTAACATAGTTACGACAGTGTGGGGGAGATAAATGGAGATACATGAAGTTGAAAATCCACCATGAAAGTGGTAAGATTTGGGTGGTGCGGATCAAAACAAAGAATGGAAAACCAGTGTTAACAGATGGATGGATCCAGGTTGTTAGGGATCTTAAACTGCCAAAGAGTACACTGTTGCTTTTCGAAACAAAAGGAAAAAAGGCTTTACAAGTTTCCTGTTTCATTGACGATGTGTTTAATGATTCGTACTGCACGATAAACAATTTTGGGCGATTAGGTCTAACAGTACGTATGATTCTTTAGACAAAAAAAATTTGTGTTTTCTTGACATTTATAACGTGTATTTACAAAATGATAAAATTTTAAAAAATCTACATTGCAGGTGATTCCAGATGGTTTTGTGGGAAGCACACGATAAATGGAAAGTAACAAATATACGCCGGAGGTAATTACTGGATTGTGCAATCTGACAAGATACACAAATTTATGCATTTACAAAAGGTTGGCCTAGGTTGTGTCAAGAACTTGGAATAGAGGACGAATATACAATGATTTTCAAACAAATCCAAAATGTTGTATTCCAATTAGGAGTTTGTCGACGTGAAACTGAGGTGCTTTTACAAAAAAAAAACTAAATATGAAAATGAGGATAACGTCCTGAGATATGAGTCTTTGAAATCGAATAGAGGAAGAAATGATAATGTTGAATGCAGAGCAAGTAAAAGATTGGCTGAAAGTTCGGAGTGTAGCACAACAAATGATGTAAGATTATTGTTTTCTAATTTGTGAAAATCATAAAGTATAGGTATCTTATGTATAATACTAAGGTAATTATATTAAATGTAACAAACATGTTAAGAAGAAAGGGAAACAAAGTTCACAATCATGTGATAAAAGGATAAAACTTGGGAGTGGATTTGAGAGCAACACAGCGTTTGATAAAGCAGAGCTTTCAAACTTTAATGCATCTGTGGAAGACGAAGAGGTGTGTCTATACAATATTTAATTTCTTGATTGCACCTTATATGTAATTGTTGTTGGAAACGGTCTAATAACATGACAACCGTACATGAAATTGCAATGTTCAGCTGAAGAACAACATACATAGAGTTGCCAATGATATGAAAAGGGTAAAAAATAGAAAGAAGGTTGGAAAAAAAGTGAATTGGTTGACGATGATGAATTTATTTATTTTCCTCGCAAGGGAGAAACTCGGCTGGTAAGAATCTTTGTTTAGTATTCATTATGTACAAGATGTTTGTTACTAACTTATTATTACACTAATTTCAGCGTCTTCCTGCTGAAGTAGCAAGGAGAGCCATGCTTACAGAAAGGCTGCATGCATTGACCGTCCAGAATATACAAGGAAATTGTAATGATATAAAGACCAAAACTGAAACAAACGGTGAAGGAATGCAATATGCAATTGAGGATTGGGGAAACTTCATGGATGAAAATGGTTTGACCATTGGTGACATACTTCATTTCACTTTTGTGACTTCGGAACAAAAACTCATCTTAACCAAGGTGGATCCTGTGTCAAAAGATGGATAGGTGAGTTTGATAGTTGATATGCCGTATGTAAGTTGAATGGCACTTATGATTTTTTGTTCGTACTGGCCTTGTTAGAACGTTTACATGTGTTTTTTTTTCGTACTGGCCTTGTAATTATAATGTGTTTTTGTTCGTACGGCCTTGTTAGAATGTTTTGGTTCGATTAACTAAAATAGTGGTATACAATTATAAGAATCGATTTGATTATAGATGTAATTATTGGATATATATAACAGATATATCATACCTTATTATATAGTTCAATCATCTAAAACTTACTAAATATATATAGATGTGATTTTCAGATTTTGAATTATTCAATATCTTATACTTCGTTTTGGCTAAATAAATGATCACACTCACTATCATACATTTTGTCAAATAGATTATTTTTATAAAACAAAAAAACGGTGATTTAAATTTATCGAATCAATCTAATGTTTGATTACAGAAACTTTGAAAGAATGGGTAAAAGATTTGTAAATGATATAATAATAAAGCAAATCATGAAAATATAAATTTCGGTTATATGAAGACTTTGTATCAGAATTATTAGTTATATAGTATTAAATGTTGAAAGATTGGTCAAGCTTTTGGAATGATTCCACCGTAACCATAGACGAAAAAAAGCCCTCATTTACGTTCTACAACTGCTTCCATTATTTCGTCAAAAACTGCTCGTTGTTCATCTGTAAGAGAATGACGCAACTTATCTATGTCATGTGAAAGCTCTTCATTGATTAGATGATTAATAGCATCACGTAAATAATCGTCATCAGGGTACGACATAGTGGCAAATCGTTGTAATGATGAACCATTGGAAATTAAATACTCTTCAATTTTCAACAAAGTAAGGTTCTTAATCTGATGTTCAGGAAGCACCAAACCTAACAAATCCAAAAAATACATTATTAATTAAAAAACACAAATGGAGTATGTCAAATAAAAATATAGATCAGAACTTGAAATATTTGTTTCTTCAGTCTATAAAGAATATAATCGGCTAAGTATTTCCATGTCTTCTCCCACATAAATTCTGGCCGTGAAAGCGTATTTGACAAAAGCAGTGTGGCAAATAACGCTCGAAGATAGCCAGCATGTCCTTCGAAACTTGCTTTTTTAATGGCCTAAAGGCATTCATTGTCGTCGTCTAAGAGTCCCATTGCATAGCAAGCATCTCTAAAAGTCGGGAACAATTGGTCGTTAACGGTACGTATCTCCTCGAAGGATCTGGGCCCTCTAACTTTATTGAGCAGTATCCTCAAATAATAAGGTTCACCTAATGCAGGTGAAACAGAATGTATTCGGCCAACAGCCTGGTACATTTTACGTACCTGCCAACATCTATCTTTAAGTTTCCGAACAAATTTGTAAGGAAACTCTACATAAGTGAGCTTTCTAGCATCGTCATTTGTCTCGGTCAATTTCATCCATTGCACAAATATTGAAGAAGCAATGGAAGGCTTGCTTAAAACATTATCGATATCGTCATCTGCACCATACACCACATTCTGTTGGCCCGGTAAATGAAAAGGAAGCCTCATAACGGCAAGATACCATAATGAACCTCGTTTGAGAATATTCTCCATGATGCCTCACAAGCTAAAATATATCTATTATCGTAATATTCCTTTATCTCATTTCATGGTTTGTCCTTATTGGTTGAATTTGTATCACTAGACACTACCATAGTAGCCATATCAGGTCCCTTGTTAATGTACTTGAACAAATATTTTACCGAACCGGCTTGATTACACCATTCGACATTGATATATGCTTTATATCTTTTCATAAGCCTTTTGTTATAAGGAACAACACTTTTGTTGTCTAATCTAACACCTGATTTTATAACCGTATGACCTGAATCTCTTCTTTGGTATACAGGGAAACCACTTGAGTTAATAGTTGTATGTGGAGTAAATTTTTTTTGAAAGTTTTTTGAACATCTTCTATCAATCATGCAAGGATAATTCAAATTAGCGTTTCCACACGGACCATGAATCATATAATCAATCACAAGAGTATAAAGTTCTAGGGTTCATTTTTAATGGGAATCTCAACGGAAATAAAGGGATCCATGTGATCCACTGTGGGAAGTTTGTGATCAACCTTCATAAATAAGAATATATGTGCATGAGGAAGACCACGCTTTTGAAATTCTACTGTGTACTAACAAAAAAAGGAAAAACAAATAGATTCAGTAGTTTGTACCACCGATTGCACAATACATAGCATACGATAAAATTAAAACCAGCATTAGTTTCACCAAAATATTTAGAATCCTTCAAATCTTTGATTATGGAATCAAGCTTCATTTTAAACAATTGACACAATATGTCAGGCCTGTATTCTGGTTTAATTGTCGAATCTTTAAGAAATCTCTTAACTTCTGGCCACTTAGGATTACACGTTATAGTTATGAAGAAATCAGGGTACCCATACCACTTACATAAGGCCGTTGCATCGAGATAGTTTTGTTGCATGAATCTTGCACCTCCGGTAAATGATGAAGGTAGTATAACAGGCCTTCCAGTATTTGTTAAAACTTCTTTACCTTTAACTTTATGCTTTTGAAGATTTTCAAATGTTTCAGATCGAAGGTTTGTTTGTTGCCCTTCGAATGTAATGTAGTCTTTCACTCTCAATCATTGTGTAGGCATCGACCCAAAACTGTTGCAACAACCTTCTGTTGTTTAAAATTAAGGAAAAGCCATAACTTCTATCTTGGATCCTATATGCGAAAAATTCTCTCATTGTGCACTTTGGTTTTATTTTCTTTTGTGTCGACGTGAAATCTCGATGGGGAATATCAATTCTATATCCGTCATCCCCATATGGGAAAAGTAACGAATATTGCAGAGCAAGATAAGATGGGTGTAATTCGCTAATACGCTTCAGCATTCCAAACTGAGTCTCGACAACAATATCACGATGTCTATAGCGTGATCTATGTCTTCGACAATCAAAGCAGCAACTTCAGACGTGGTCGGTAAGTTATATGTTCTACAATCTTTTTCTCTTTTATAAATCAGCCGTAACTTAAGCCTAGCTTCTGGAGATTCGTGAAAATGGTCTCTGACCATTCTATATGTCTTAACCAACATATTTTGTGATCCAATAAACCCCTCAAATATTCTTCATTTCAGTATCAAGTTCTTTATCCATAGACGATGAAGACTTGGTTGACATGCTGAAAAACATACAAACAAAAATATATAATATTAATAATATGTCATTTTTCATAAAAATAAATGTAGACTAAAAATTGTACTAACAGAATAACACGTACCTTAATAATGCCTGTCTGTTTGTTATTTCATTTTCAGTATCATATATGTAAAGTTGACAAAACTTAGCTTCATTTTCATTTTGGAGGTTTAAGACTACCCATGCAATGATCGTTTTGGCCACTTATACGATATATGAATGGAGCATTTCCCTTGTTGATATTAGAATCAACCTTTCCACCCATAGATGTAAAAGAGAACATAGAGTTGTATCGTCTTATGTTCTTCTCGGAAAAACTTGTTTTTCTCATTTGAGGAAGAAAACAAACTTTGATAAGAGTGATGTGCATCCTTTAAAGGCAGGAGCTCAACTTTACCGTACCCACAACACATACTATAAGTTAGCTTATTCAAGGTTATACAACCTTTACCACCTTCGGATGTCCATAACTTTGCACAACAAATCTGACATGTAAGAACTTGATCACCATGGTTGTGACAACTATGAAAAATCCCGGTAAACTTTGATCGGTACAAGTCCGCGGTAATCGGACGTGATATGTATATCATGATTTTTGTTGTGATTATGTGTGATGATACGAACTCTGGAACATGTGACACCGACCATAATAGGAGTATATGCCAAGTAATTACCAAAAACATTACATTGACGCTATGCGTCACCTACATGGCAAGACAAAGTCGTGAATGGATTGACGACTTTGGGAACACGTCATGGTTGACATGACACTATAAGGGCCAACGATGTGAGGTTGGTGACCTTAACCTTTAACAACATGTTAAACGAGGACTTGACGTTTAACAGCGCATTAAACATTCGATCATGATTATTAGGCCAACGGTAGGGCCCTTTAAGATTCTGAGTTCACGAAACATCTTAGTTATGTGCCATAGACTCTGACATAAGATTTGAAACAAATCGGTGCTCGGGCATGCAAAACGAGGCAGTCCCGGTTAGGGAAACGCCTTTGCGTTAGGAGCAATGAAAGACAAACCAAACATGCAAGGAATGGTCAATCAAGCCTAAAAACACTTAAACTAGCCTAAAACAAGGCTTTTATGATTAAAACATAACCATGCTCTGGCTTCGAGACGGTTATGCTCGAATTTTAAAACCGAGTCTTTTGACACTAAAAACGCAAAAAACGGAGCCCGTTTCGCAAATCGGAGAAGCGTACGGGACCCAAAAACGAACCTAAATACAACGCCGAAGATAAACATCATCTTTTAACATGAAAAGATGAAGCAAGACAAAGCGCGGGTGGGGTAGGGGCACCCCACCTATGCCGCCCACACACACATAATATATATATATATATATTTTCCATTTATTCTTCATTTTTTCAAGTTTCCATCACCAAAATCTGCCATTTTCTCTTAAGATTCAGCTGATTACTACTCTAAAACTCAACTAATCCAAGGTAATTTTACAAGTTTAAGTGGTTTTGAATATGAATTCTTGATTAAACATGATTTAGAACCGAAAAAACCCTTTTTAATCCATGATTTTTGAAGGTTTAAACAAGGTTCTTGGCTGAATAAGAACACCTTATGAATTCCATGGTGTTATATGGTAGCCAAGATCACGAAACTTTGGGGTTTGATATGCTAATCGACCCTTAATCGACCGAAATTGATTAACAAAGTTATTAACCGAAAAACTATGAAACAAGGCTTGATTGACATGGGTTATGGCATTGTTGGATTGTTCTTGGTATATAGGTACTGAGTATGGCTCACACCCACTTCTGGACTCAAGAAAAACACTCGAAATCGAAGGAATCGCTAGTTATATCACCCGAAACTCGAAACTAGTATAGGCAGAATATTGTTTGGATTGAGCTGAAATTTGGTGTGGTGATGTAGGGTATTCACAGGAAGGTCCACGTAAAATTTTAGAATTTTTGGAATTTTCTATGATTTTTGGTGAATTTGTTACTGCTTTACCAAACGAAATTCAGAAAAATACCAAACGAAGACAATAAATCACCAAAATTTAAATGAACACTAAGAAACATATGGGAAAGGTTCTAGAAAGTTTTGGAGTCTATTGGTTGGCTTTTGATATGGAATAAAAATCCGCGTTTTTATGAGTTTTCGGTAGCCAGAAACGCACTGAAATGAAATCAAAAAAATCCAAAATTCTTACAGGGAGTTTCTGGACATGTAAGGAAGTTCCTGGAATATTTGGGAATTTTTGGACATCGGATGATAAACAAAGTGAATTATTCGGGTAAATACTGTTTTACAAATGATTTATTTGAGAAGTTAAAATAGCTTTATAAATTCCCAAAATAATTTTATTGGAATCTATATATTTTTACTGAGTTCTACAAAAAATTTCAGGATTTTGTAAACTATATAGATTAAATGGGATTTTTAGGCTTTTAAAACACTTCTTTTAACTAAATTTGGCAGTTTACCGGATAACGAACCTGCCGAAACTGGGAACGGACCAAAACCTATTTTGACTATAATTGGAACACCGGGAGTATTCTAGGACGTTCCAGGGTAAGCTGGACACTCTGGGTGTGTTCCACCACCGTTCGGGAGAATCCTCGACGGTGAAAACGGAAACCCAATTTTGGGCAAACTAGACTCCCCAAACACCCAAACTCCCTTAATGAAAAGTTAATCTTTCTTAAATCACAACACGTTGGCACTATTGGTATTCCCGTACCATTATCCAAACGTGTCAAACAACCGACTTTGGCTGGCACGTGAACCGATGCCCGGGAGCCAAACGTGAAACTAATCCTACACTAACATCCATCACCACACCAGGATACTATATGTACAATATGAACTGAAAATACCCACTTGGACCCAAGTTATAGGCGTTACCGACCTAGCGATTGATATTAGTAATTACTTGCATGATTGCTGTTAAAGCCGAACAAGCTTACATATACTCCTATTGCTACCTGTGATGCTACTATCCAGTGAGTTTTCACTTCCCCGCTTTTAAATTGTTTTACTGTTTTCTGGGGACTTACATGTTACAAACTGTGTTAATTATACCAACTTGTGAGTGAGTTTTCACTTCCCCACTTTTGAATTGTTTTACTGTTTCTGGGGACTTGCATGTTACCAACTGTGTTAATTGCATCAACTTATGATGTGAATTACCTAACACACGAATAGTCCCCAAATAGTGCACGTGATTAACGTAAGCCGTGGGCAGTGGATAGTACTAATGGTCTGACAAACACAGTTGCTACGACCGGACTGTACCCGACAACAGACAACTGCACGCGTCCTAAACTTGGTTATGTTGTTAGGCATAACTACATCGGGGGCGTTGGACTGCACGTGACGCAGTGAATGGGCTGAGGTGTTGAACATGACACGGCCTCGTGTGCTTAGGTGTCGAACGTGACACGACACATTTATAACAGTCAAGGTTTCATGGGTGCTGTCACACCCCAAACGATGGCGGAAACATCGGAGTGAGACGAAAACTAGATTGCAAGAGACTTTATAATGTTATTTGTGTCAAGTATTTATTAATTACCTTTTTCGTTTCTTAAATCAGATAATACAAATTTCAATCCCAACACGTATAAGACTTATAATTTCATTTCATTTATATCAATTTAATACAAGGTTTTGAAACAAAATACAACTTGTATGAAATAAGATACGATACAACAAGTATTTAAAGTTTAAATGTGTTTCTAGGCAATCCAACTAGGTTCCATGCATCATCAGAATTCCTGCAACATGTATTAAAAACATAGATCATTACAAAAGTATTGGCGAGCATACAAGTTTGAAAATAAATATAAGCATAAAAAATTATCTCAATCCAACGTGGAAATTCATATTTAAGTTGAATCTAGCATACCTAAACAACCGAAGTATAAAAATAGCATGAATGGATAAGCAATCTAGGATCAACAATTAACACGTATAAACAAGTTTCAGTAATCACGCGTAAGCGACCTAAGCATAACAACTAGCATGGATATTCAAATAGAATTTATCATGTATAATTAACCTAGGTATAACGAATGATGCGTCCAATGGATTGAGTATTTAAATAAACTTGATTGTGTAAACGAGTTTGGTTGTTTGATACATTATGCACCCAAAAATACATTTTATGTGTAAAAGGGGTCGAGTATGCTCACAGTTTTGCGTCGCTTCCCTTGTCAAATCCACAAAGTGGTGAAGGTTGAATGGTGGATACTGAGGTTACCTCGCATAGGAAAACAAAAGTTACAGAAGTGTTGATGAAATAAATATACATTTGTATTTATTTTTATAAAAGTTGATTGGGTTTGATAGGTTTCAATTTATAAGTTAATCAGGGTTTATTTTACGGATTTTACGAAAAAACGGGCAGAGTTTCCTCTGTTTTCGGAGTAACCCGACAACCCGAGTTGTCGAAATAACGTCTTCAAAACACAACCGTTTCAATGACCATACACATAACTTCAAAGTTTGAAATAAAACGCCACTTTTCGTCTTGTAGATTTAATATTTAGACAAATATATAAAAATTTATCTCGTTTAATAATCATTACGGTTTTATTATATTTAAAACAATATATATAAACTATGATACGACGATTTGAGCTCAATTCTACACAATATATATATATATATATGTATGTATGTAAAACAATATAAATAACTCATGTCGTAAGTGTATACCGTGTCTTGCACTAACTAGTTTGACCACGTTTGATTGAGTTCACCAGCAGTTGACTGGTTGACTTTCATCGACCGAGTTGACCAACTTTGACCGGTTGACCCGAAACAGACAAGGCTCGTACCGGAATCGGACTAAGACCCGAAATGTCAAAACTGACCCAACCCAAACCTGACTGTGGCTGACTCGGTGTTGATCATTCCGAAACCAAACCAAAACTGAGACTCGTAACTGAGCCTACGCACTAGATCTTGAACCAAACACGACTGGAGCTGACTTGAACCCGAGACTGGAACCCAAACCCGATTGGAACAAGACCTGAAGCTGAACCATGGCTGTAGTAACCTGAACCGGAGCTAACCACTCCTGTTTCCACCACCGTCGCCGTCGACGCGATGTGCCTCCGGCATCTTTATCGACACCCCACCCTTGTTCTTTGCAAACCCGAAACAAAACCTGAACCAAAACCCCCAGATCTGAACCGAATCAAGAATTAGGAACTGAACCAACCTGAACCGGAGCCGCCGCCGAGCTTTTCCTCTTCCGTGCTTCTTTAGTGGCCCGCCGTGAAGATGGCTGCTGCTGCCGTCGTTCGTCATGTGCCACCACCACTCAGTGGTGGTCGGCCGGTTGTCGGAGAAAGAACAGAGCGAGAGTGGAGCAGTGATGGGGGTGGGTTTGTTGTGAGAGCGAGGGAAGGGTTGCGTGTGTTTGCCGGAGAGGTCGGCCGGTGGTTACCGGAAATGTGGCTCCGGCGACCGGAGGTAAGAGAAATCGAGAGAGGTAGAGGGTGTGTGCGGCTGATGTGTATGTTTGAGTGTGTGAGAGTGTGTTTTATATTGATTAGTGTTTTGGTAGGGTTTAGTGTGTTGAGTCCAAAGCCTATGAGTTAGTTATTAGTGTTTTTGAGCGGCCCAGTTGCATCCACGAGCCCCGTATTCGAACCCGATAGTATTAGCACGTCGTAAAAAATAATAATATTATTTTAATTTCTTCGAAATTAAATAGATTAATAGAGTAACGATAAGTGAGGCGTTCGCTTGTCGATTTCGCTAGGGGCGTAAAAGGCGTCGCTTGCTATTTATTTATTTATTTATTATCCATTATTCGCTTGCGATTTTAAAGAAAGATCGAAACGTCACGTATTTTCTAAAATAAAATTTTACGGAACGCGAGGCGTTACAGTCTCCCCTACTTTAGGGAATTTCGTCTCGAAATTCATTCAAGAGGAAGGCTTTAGGAAAGAAAAAAGCCTTTAGAAGTATGTGGGTATAACCGAGAATTAGGTGGCGAGTGATTAAAGTTTGTAATCGATGAGGTTTAAGGAAGCACCGAGTTTCTCATGGCACATTTTACGAAACCTTAGTAATATGGTATTAACACTTATATATAGGAAGTACCAGCGACGTATCCACCATGTTTTATACCGTATTACGTCCGTTTCGCTAATCGATGCCATGTTATGCTCCGTGTCACGATCAGGGTTTATTGGCCTATTACGAGTAAGAATGATATCGTATAGGAATTTAAGTACATAAGTATGAAAGTGTATACCGTATGAGTATGACTATATGTGTGTGTATATGCACATTCTTGTACAATACACATGATATATTTTAGTTAACCAAGATTAATGGATTACTGGCATATGAATAAACAGGTCAAACCATCGTGTACCGCAATGTAGACTACCCATCATCGTTAAAACGAAGAAGGTGTAAAATAGTTTACTTAACATGACCTCAAGAATACGGGCATGCGTCACTCCTATAGCGCTACACAAGCGCTATACATGTTACGGTGTGGCTTGATCAAAGTTAATGAGGAGTCTACCACATAAACATGTGAATCAACAAGTCAAACCATCGTGTACGCAATGTTGACTAGTCAATATTGTCAAAATGAAGAGTGTGTAAAATAGTTTACTTAGCATGAAATAGTTTACTTAACATGATCTCAAGTATATCGGCGAGCGCTACTCCTATAGCACTACACAAGCGCTATACATGTTAAGGTGTGGTTTTATAACGATTTTATCACATAAGAAAGTAATCCCAAATCATTTATAATGTTTAGCATCCACCTATAGAATCGTTGTGTAATAGATTTTATATAAATGAGAAGTTTGTAATGCATAAATTCGATTCTAGTATAATGTGACATTGAAATAAAATGAAGGAATAAGAGTTATATTGCATAAAATTTAAGATAGCATAAAAGAGAGGCTTGATAAAATGTTGGAGTGTTTCGGGTTTTAGAAACTTCGCCTACTCCAAAGTGAATCGTAAATCCTTTCGAATTAGGGAGACATGATTTGGCCTAATAGGTATATTACTCTCGTCGCCAAGCGATTAACAGTAGTTTACCCTTCCAGTTAGTACATGTCCTAATTTGATCAAAAAATACTGAACTTTGGCGAGATTGAAAATTGAAGAGCGAGACCAGTCATCAAGGTGTGGATGTCAATCCTGGCTTGACAATTTCGTCCAAAATTGTGGTTTATTGGACGTATCAAGATAAAATTCGAATCGTCAATAAGATATGGATATCACTCCTGACTTGATGGTGAATTTCGCGCAAAATATCATGTAGAGTGGATTGAAATCCGTCACTAATGGCGGGAATCACCCTTGTTTTGATGAGTTATTTTGATTCTGGAACAAGAATATTCTCAAAAATGTGTATTGTGTTTTGTGTCTTAGGAAAGACATATTGTAAGTTTTAAGACAAAAGGGGGGAGAGAAGCACGATAGAAAGAATAACAATTTAGACATGTATCAAGAATGGTCAAAAGTATGGTACTTAAACTATAGACTAGGTCAAACATGGCAATTCTACCTAATTCCCTATAGTTATGGCTCTGATATCAATCTGTCACACCCCAATCGATGGCGGAAACATCGGAGTGAGACGAAAACTAGATTGCAAGAGACTTCATAATGTTATTTGTGTCAAGTATTTAATAATTATCTTTTTCATTTCTTAAATCAGATAATAAAAATTTCAATCACGACATGTATAAAAGAATTATAATTTCATTTCATTTATAACAGTTTAATACAAGGTTTTGAAACAAAATACAACATGTATGAAATAAGATACGATACAACAAGTATTTAAAGGTTGAATGCGTTTCTAGGCAATCCTACTAGGTTCCATGCATCATCAGAATTCCTGCAACATGTATTAAAAACATAGATCAATATAAAAGTATAGGCGAGCATACAAGTTTGAAAATAAATATAAGTATAAAAATTTATCTCAATCCAATGTGGCAATTCATATTTAAGTTGAATCTAGCATACCTAAACAACCGAAGTATAAAAAATAGTATGAATGGATAAGCAATCTAGGATTAACAATTAACACGTATAAACAAGTTTTAGTAATCACGCGTTAGCGACCTAAGCATAACAACTAGCATGGATATTCAAATAGAATTTATCATGTATAATTAACCTACGTATAACGAATGACGCGTCCAATGGATTGAGTATTTAAATAAACTTGATTGTGTAAACGAGTTTGGTTGTTTGATACATGATGCACCCAAAAATACATTTTATGCGTAAAAGGGGTCGAGTATGCTCACAGTTTTGCGATGCTTCCCTTGTTAAATCCGCAAAGTGGTGATGGTTGAATGGTGGATACCGAGGTTACCTCGCATAGGAAAACGAAAGTTACGGAAGTGTTGATGAAATAAATATACATTTGTATTTATTTTTATAAAAGTTGATTGGGTTTGATAGGTTTCGATTTACAAGTTAATCAGGGTTTATTTTACGGATTTTACAAAAAACTGGCAGACTTTCCTATGTTTTCGGAGTAACCCGACAACAAGAGTTGTCGATATAACCTCTTCAAAACACAACCATTTCAATGACCATACACATAACTTCAAAGTTTGAATCCCAAAAACATTTACTTTGAAACATACACCAACTCATATTTATATCGAAAGTACATAAAAATATTCACGTAAAAAATGTTTTTTCAAAAGAAAGCATATTATATTTAACGTGACTCATTTCCAGAAAAAGTTTACGTCTATAGACACGTACATAAATATATGCACGTAAAAATGGATTTTTCTTAAGTAAATGAGGTATAGCGGTAAACACGAAACAAATTATTAGTAAAAAAACCTAATAGGCTAAATACTTTTGTAAAATCATACCAAATTAACCACTGTTACTATCCACGACTCCCTCACATCGTGTGTGCATGTTTCACAGTTGTGCATAAGTGCATTGACCTTTTACGTGTGTCGGTGGAGTAACAAGACACATATCATTCGTAACTTTACATCTAATGTTAAATCAACCATCACTGAAACATCTTGACTTATAATAAACTAAATCAACAAGCACTTTGACTTTTAATGTTAAAAACTTTAATTTTTCAAGCTAAAAAGGTTTAACACGGATCTAACATTATCCTTCCTCTATCCATTACATTTCGATAACAATCAATCCATCTCTAAAACACTTTGCAAACCTTGCTTATTACATTGTTTTACGTCTAACAAACAACAAAATCACTCACTCACATAGTCCAGATAGCTCACTACAACACAACTTCGGATACATAAAGCTCCATTACGCATAAAACACAGTTGAACAATCAAAACCACAAATGATATAAGAACGAACCAAATTTTCTACCTCTCCCTGAAATGCATTACTGCACAGCACTAATAACCCACTGTCACTACCCACCTCTCCCTCAGATGGTGTGTGCATGTTTCACTGTTGTGCAGGTGAAGTAACAAAACATATATCATCCGTTAATTTACATATAATGTTAATCAGCCACCATTGAAGCAATTTGACTTCCAAATTCCAATAAAATAAATCAACAAGCATTTTTACTTTTAATGCTAAAAACTATTACTTATAAAACATTATCATTCCTATATCTGTTACATTTCGATAAGAATCTATCTATCTCGGAAACACTTTTGAAACCTTGCTAATCACTTTGTTTGACCTCTAACAAACAACAAAATCACTCACATTGAGGTTTGTATTAAAAAAATGGGTTTTGATTGGTTTTCTCATTCGTTCTCAAGGTTCCCGCAATATTTAGCGTTCTTAAGATAACCCTCCCCTATATATATAACACTAACAATTCAGTATACTCTCCTACCATTAACAAATTAACCTTTTGCAACTTGCCAAACACTACCACTGTTACTATCCACGACTCCCTCACATCGTGTGTGCATGTTTCACAGTTGTGCATAAGTGCATTGACCTTTTAAGTGTGCCGGTGGAGTAACAAGACACATATCATTCGTAACTTTACATCTAATGTTAAATCAACCATCACTGAAACATCTTGACTTATAATAAACTAAATCAACAAGCACTTTAACTTTTAATGTTAAAAACTTTAATTTTTCAAGCTGAAAAGGTTTAACACGGATCTATCATTATCCTTCCTCTATCCAGTACATTTCGATAACAATCAATCCATCGCTAAAACACTTTGCAAACCTTGCTTATTACATTGTTTTACTTCCAACAAACAACAAAATCACTCACTCACATAGTCCAGATAGCTCACTACAACACAACTTCGGATACATAAAGCTCCATTTCGCATAAAACACATTGAACAATCAAAACCACAAATGATATAAGAACGAACCAGATTTTCCACCTCTCCCTGAAATGCATTACAGCACAACACTAATAACCCACTGTCACTACCCTCCTCTCCCTCAGATTGTGTGTGCATGTTTTACTGTTGTGCAGGTGAAGTAACAAAACACATATCATATGTTAATTTACATATAATGTTAATCAGCCACCACTGAAGCATTTTGACTTCCAAATTCCAATAAAATAAATCAACAAGCATTTTTACTTTTAATGCTAAAAACTATTACTTATAAAACATTATCCTTCCTCTATCTATTACATTTCGATAAGAATCTATATATCTCGGAAACACTTTTGAAACCTTGCTAATCACTTTGTTTGACCTCTAACAAACAACAAAATCACTCACATAATCACATAGTCCGGATAGCAAACTACAACGCTACACAGTTAAACAATCAAATTCACAAATCATATAACAACGAACCAGATTCTCCAATTCAGGTGGAAACTTCTGAGATTTAAGCAGCTTAGCATGCTTGTTCGAGAACCGAGTGTCCTGATCAGCCGTAGTGCCCTAATTGAACACGAAATTTGTTAGTAACTGCATCGATGTCGGTTACGAACATCAATTCGAATCGTTTGAATCGATAATCAAAAACTTAACCACGAATTGATGATGAAATTTGTGTTCATTGAATTGAAATTGTATGACTTAATCGAAAGAAACCGCCTGACATCTTCTAGGGCTTTGAAGGTGTAAAATAGGGCTACGAGTGGGATCTGTTTGGGATGTTTGTAAAGGATTTGATGGTTACAAAAGGATTTGATGGTAAAACTTATTAATGCGTATAATCTCTATTGATTAAGAAACTAGAAATAAAACCCGTGTGGCTAGCGAAAATTAGAAGTTATAGCAAGTAGAAGAAACGAGAAATAAAACCGTGTGGCAACCTTGTAAACATCGAATGTATTAGTCCAAACGTTATGTGATGTATTAACCATATGAAAACACGTGTTTCGCCGTATCTGATTGAGCTCAATGTAACCTATATAAGCATTGTGATTGGAATAAAACATAAACTAAATCAAATTTATACCGTACAATCATAACATATTATATGTGACCCCGAGTCATACATTAAAAACGTAACAGATATAACGGAAAAGCTGACATGTATAATCAAAAGAGATTAATTAGAGCTTTTAAAAAAGATGAAAAAATAAACCACAATTTGACTCCACTCAAATCGAAACAAAATTTACAAAACATTCATAAAATAATCATGAAACATGTTATATTTGACCTGACGCGTTTCCCAAAAACATTTACGTTGAAACATACACCAACTCATATTTATATCGAAAGTACATAAAAATATTCACGTAAAAAATGTTTTTTCAAAAGAAAACGTATTAAATTTAACGTGACTTGTTTCCAGAAAAAGTTTACGTCGAAATATAGAGCAAATCAGATTTATATAGATAGGTACATAAAAATATGCACGTAAAAAATGGGGTTTTCTTAAGTAAATGAGGTATAGCGGTAAACTCGAAACAAATTATTAGTAAAAAACCTAATAGGCTAAATACGTTTGTAAAATCATACCAAGTAGCATTAGTGCCACACCATTGCCAGCGACCACCAACATCAGAAGAGCTCATACACAGGGGCGTAGCTTTGTGGAGGGCTGGGGGGTGCCCGACCGCCCGAACTTTTCGCTCAGTGGTGTTCGGTATGTAGTTTTCGTATAGAAATTTTTGGGTATATACGTTTTCGACCCCCGGTCATTCGGGTCAAGCTTCGCCACTGCTCGTACAAATAAAATAAATAAAAATGTAAAAAAGAACACCGAATGAAAAACGTACGTAAATTGTTGAATCACGCACGCCTGTTGCAACATATTAATGTGAAGAAATTAGACATAGACGTAAAATGTATAAAAAAGATAACTAAGTCGATTAGGGCCCGCGCGTTGGGATGAACTTGTCAAACGGAGATAAATAGACGCGTTGTAATTGCATGTTAAACGGGAAAAAACAGACGAAAAAACGTTGAACCCCATATGCACGTTGCGGCGTGTGGATTCGCAAAATTTAGAACGAAACGTAAAACGAAAAACTTGTGAAAAATGAAAAGTATGGGGGTACAAAGTTGAAAATAAAAAAGTTTTGGAGTTAAATTGTAAAAGATGAAAATTTTTTGGTTAAAATAAAAAAGTTAAGGGGGTTAAAATGCAAAAGATAAAAACTTTAGGTTAAAAGTGAAAAATGCAATTTTTTTAAACACCCTCATGTTACAACCAACCTAAGCACAAACTTGTTGCTTATTTATAGATTTTAATTTTAATTTAATAGGAGGGCACCAATTTTTATCCGACTAGTGTGATTACCGCGTGATTCGTTATAGGTCTTTGGTCATTATCGGTCCGGTTTATTACAATGCTCGTACCGGCACTCAGCATAACAATCGTTGTTAATCGACACATGTTTTACATCGATTGAAAACAATAAAAGCTAATACTTGTACATGTACGAGTGTTGTTCAATCTGTATCAGTCCATTACAATACTGGCATAGTACAGGCACTCAATATAGCTTACGATACCAAAAGGTACTATATTGCGAATATAGCTTTGTTTCCAATGAATTTTATACCATCACATCGAGAAAACTATACAAACGAATATCGTACCGTGACCAATGTTGTTTGGTCGGTATATGTTCGGTTTGTGATGATAAAAAAATCAACTATATATGGCTCGTTCGAATATAACTTTTATCGAATTGTATATAATAATAATCACATGATGACGATAATAATATAAAGCTATAGAGATGTTATACAATACAATGTTGTTCAGACAGTATCAGTAATATTAAAAAAAGAAAATCACTAAAAGTTGAAATTAAAGAAATAAGTTTAATATTAAAGTAAATATAATGGTAATCTATTGTAATATTGAAATGATAAAGGTATGGAATAAAACTATATATATTGTTATAAAAATCAAACTTCTATTTATGATCACTTTTCAATTATACTTGTTGACGTCGGGCGTCATAGCGAAACTGAAAAATGATAATGTACAACAAACATTATTTGAAAATAAATTATGTTGTTTAGACAACCAAACCATTAGAATCGGTTTAGTCTATCATCGTGCCAATTTACGATACCAAATAAACACTCAATTTTGAATACAACTTCGTTTTCAACAAAATTGTACCATAATGTCGAGGGGAAAAAATTAAGAAACATAAGTTATTAAAGAGATATCAAATTAATTGATAAAGGAAATGTAATTTAAAAAATAAAAAAAAATATTAAAAACAAATGATAAAGGAAATATGATCTTAAAAAAGGAAAAGAAATGTTAAAACTTAAAATAAATATAATAATAAACTATTATAATATTAAACAACTAAATATATTATTATAAAAATAAAATCACTTTTCGTACTCCCTTAATTTAAAAAAAAAATAATTATTCAAAACACAAACGGTAAAGGAAATATAATTTAAAAAAAAGAAAAAATATATTAAAACTTAAAATAAATATAATAATAAACTATTATTGTTATAATATTAAATAATAAAATATTAAAAAACTATATATCATTATAAAAATAAAATTCTTAAAGGAAGAGAAGCGTCTTGAGGAAATACACGAGAAAGGTAGGGCGGCAAGGCTTAGAAGGTTTCAGTACATGAACAAAGTGCATTCTACAGATCAGACGCCAGATGCGAAGCATGAACGACGAAAGAAGCCTTACAAGAACTTCTTCGGTCGTGTTTGTTAATGTTTATTTTGAAGACAGAGTTTTGAAGACTGATACAAGACGAAGACGATATTCAAGGGGGAGTCTGTTGGTGCATAATGTCAATGTCTTAGTCTTATATCGAGTCTGTATAGATTAGAGTTGAATAGGTTAGCGAAACGAAGTATTTATGTGTATTTGAGTCAAGTTCGCTGGAGATGAACTTGGAATGTCAAGTTCGGCCGAACTTGCTTAGGCAAGTTCGCCCGAACTCATCCCTCCACCAGCGGACTTGTAACTCTATAAATAGCTAGCATGTCATTCTCATTTGTAACTTTGCCATCTTTGAGGCGAAGCTCTGTCAATTTGGAGACTTGACGTTATATCAATAAAATTGACTATTAATTGACTAATTCTTGTTGTTTGGTAATTATGTCGTAATATTTCCGCTACTATGGACATTAGATATCAAATCTAGGTTCTTATGCTATCAGGATCGGTCCTACATTTCCAATAACAAATTAGATTATGTGTTTTGTTTAATCGCAAACATTTACAAACGGTTTTCATAGTTAATATTTATTAAGTTAAATATAAAAGCTTGGATTGATGATAAAAGTTTGGATGGATTATATAAATTAATCGATAATATCTTAAAATTATAAAATTGCAGATAAAGTTAAAACTCAATATATACTAATTTTAAATTAATCACTTATCAAAGTTTTATTTTAAAAATGATACTTGTATTTAACAACAATTAACATTAAAATCAAAATAATGAATATTTTATCATAATATTATATGCGGATATTTGGATTGCTTTTGTGAAAAAAACGGAATCTCACCATTACAACCTAAACCTAATGACATTTTAAAGTTTTGCATAATATCTATACACTTAAATATTGGAAGGATAGGATTTCAATATATTACCTTGATAGAAGACACACATCTTCAATCAAATCTATTTTCGTCTTCTCTCTGTGATTGTGTATTTCATTTTGCAAAGATTTAAATTTGTTTTATTTTCTTTATTTTGCTTAAGCATTGGATATCCTCTGCCTATACGAAAGTATCAAACTGGATGTTAGTGCCTAAACTTTTCTGTTTTATTTTACTTGGTGTTTCGTTTAAATCTTGGATCACCTATGCGTATATGAGAATATCGATCTGGTGGTTAAGATCTAAACAATTTCAACTTGTTTTTCATTTCTTATTTTGTTTAAACATTGGACTTTATCTGCATATCGAAAGATCGACCTGATTGTTAATGTTTAAACATTCTGCATTATTTTCACACAATTCATAGTTGATGAAAGTTTAAAGGCATTACTTGAGTTAGTGTATTACATGATGAGCGGATATGCTGAGATCGTGGGGTCCATAAGAATTTAGTGCACATTAATGTACCTTAACGCATCGGTAAGCATTATGAAAGTTTTTAGATTGAGAAAAAAGAAGAAAAAAGTTAGAGAGTATTTGGAAAAGATTTTGTCCTTGGATACGTCTAAAAAATCAGATAAAAGTTCTAATGAATCATTTTACTCACAGTCAAGTAAAACGAATTTATCAGATACAAATCTGAGGACAAAAGAGAGAGCAGTGGAGAAAAATTTAATAATTCAAACAGTTAAAAAATCAAAGAAAGTTTCTATCAAATTGTTTGAAAATCAAGAAGAGTGTGAATGTTTGTTTACTTCAGATTTTAATGATTTTGTAAACCTAAATCCAGAATGGATTGGGTTCCAATTCAAAACTAATTAAAGTTTCTTTGAATGTGCAGGATAACCAAGCTTCAAGCCATAGGTCATTTCGATAGCAGTGGTTGTTCATACAGAGAGACCAGAGACATGAGTGATATTCCACACAAACAAAATGGTAGTCTCGCGTTCACAATCGTAAAAAGTCGTTAAATGGTTAAAATGGAAGATTCTTATTTTTTATTTTAATAAGATGTTTTCAATTTTAGGGGGAGAAAAAATTTTAAAAATTGTAAAAAAGTCTTGTAAAATTGAAAAACATAGTTTCGAAATCATTTTAGATAGATCAAATGATTGAAAAATCCAAAAACAATAAAAATCTTAAAATATCAAAAACATTGAAAAATGAAAATGAGATTACTTGTGCGAATAAAGGAAATGATAGTACATCAGTGGACTTTCACAGTATGCTAAGGATTTGTAAAGTTTAAAAGTGATAAACGAGTCTTACTGTGGATGTGTCGATAGGCTTTACACGTTCAGTAAATTGTTTCAGGGATATAAACTAAATTTTACAACTGCTTAATCTTGTGGATTAACATATCTTGGATATATATGGACTTAGTACTCCGAAATTTTGTTTAAGAGATTACCTGATTCTAAGATACGAGGTCTTTATAGATAGTTGATATCTGGGGTATTATACAGGTCCTTCTGATTTTGCGGAAGCAATAGCCTAGAACTTCTATAATACTTTCGCTATAAACCCTAAACTGCATGCAATCTGAAAAGGTATCGAAAGATCTAATCATTTGCAGTGCTTAAAAGATTCCTTAATTGGAACATACCTCAAAGTCGAGTCTTCATCTCTTTGTCTGTACGGTAGTACTAACCTGAGCTCTCAAGGTCTCGCACAACCCAGATACAAATATCAATTACGCTATATTCACCTGTAAGATGAAATCTAGGGAATCTTGATACGGGAGTATATTCAAGAAATGGGAACCGCAGTTAAGTCAAGTTTCATAATTCTAACTAACATATCTTGGAACAATTGAGAAATGTGTTAAAGTTTAAGTGGACAAACATATCGACAATCTAGGTAAACAAGTTTAAAACTTAAAGTCATTAAAAGGTCAACGGTACTGGTGATATGTCTCAAAAACTGATATGTTCCTCTAGCATGTTTTCTTACAAAAATACAAACTGTAATTATTACATTTTAGTATGTTTACATTTCTGCATTCAATATTAAAAATCCAAAAAGATTTTCTCTCATATCTTCCATGGAAACCTAATAATGTTGAATGTGAGCCGGACCAACAAGACTGTTAAGAAACTGTTTGTGTTTGGATACGTGTGATTGTTCTTAATCATCAAATCTTAGAGATTTGGAGAATTTGAGGGGGAGTTAGATAACATGCTGATTGAATATAACAGAAAGCTTAAAGTAAGGGGGAGCATGGATGTTAAAGTTATTCAAGATATAAAGATCAAGAGAACATTAAAGACTCAGGAACTTAATTGAAGATTGATGACTACGGCAACATCCAAGGGAGTCTGTTGATGCATATATCTGTTTCCTACGTCATCGTATAATATCGAGTCAATATTTAGGAGAGAAATGTCGAAGTTTATGTATATTTAGGGTCAAGTTCGCCTAAAAAGGAAGTTTTGTAAACATTCAGAGATTTTGTCACGACAGAGGCGAAGCTCTGTCCAAGTGTTTCCAGGATCTGTAACATTGAATATTAATGAAACGGTGATTAAATAGAAACAAATGAGTTTATCCAATGTCGCCTAAGCAAACGGATTCCGCACGTTTACCTTAGGTTTGTCAGATTAGTGCACGAACGATCCGTACAACGGACCTACAAAATTGACAGATATATATGCATTTACATTGTTACTAATATAGGTTGCAGTATTATAATGATTCGAGTAATGTATGATTTCGCTATTGCATGCAACCCGGACACTCGATTTTATGTTTTTATTGTCATTTTATGTTTCGTTTTTAATAAGATTTAGCCAAGTTGTTGATATCCAAGAGATCATAACATATGCGATGTTTTTATACAGGGTTTTCAAAATCAGGTTTGAGGTTGTATGTTAAAAACATGATTTTATATTGAATACATATATCTTTTATGTGTGATGCAAAAAAATATAGATTATTTAATCGGATTGAACATATAAAAATATATGGGTAACTAATAAAACGCAAAATATTTCGGTATTTTACTGTATCTGAGGCTACAGTATGGAAATCCTAATTTGTTATTTATTTTGTCTTTCAGATACAAGCATGAATATATCATTTATTAAAAATTTGGAAGCACTAGAGTCATTTAACTTGGTATGTTGTATTTATTTAACCGTTTAAATTTCATATCTTTAAAGTAAATTGGTAAAACTTTTTTATTTAGGTGGTACCTACTAACATAGTTACGACAGTGTGGGGAGATAAATGGAGATACATGAAGTTGAAAATCCACCATGAAAGTGGTAAGATTTGGGTGGTGCGGATCAAAACAAAGAATGGAAAACCAGTGTTAACAGATGGATGGATCCAGGTTGTTAGGGATCTTAAACTGCCAAAGAGTACACTGTTGCTTTTCGAAACAAAAGGAAAAAAGGCTTTACAAGTTTCCTGTTTCATTGACGATGTGTTTAATGATTCGTACTGCACGATAAACCGTTTTGGGCGATTAGGTCTAACAGTACGTATGATTCTTTAGACAAAAATTTGTGTTTTCTTGACATTTATAACGTGTATTTACAAAATGATAAAATTTTAAAAAATCTACATTGCAGGTGATTCCAGATGGTTTTGTGGCAAAGTTTTGTGGGAAGCACACGATAAATGGAAAGTAACAAATATACGCCGGAGGTAATTACTGGATTGTGCAATTTGACAAGATACACAAATTTTATGCATTTACAAAAGGTTGGCCTAGGTTGTGTCAAGAACTTGGAATAGAGGACGAATATACAATGATTTTCAAACAAATCCAAAATGTTGTATTCCAATTAAGAGTTTGTCGACGTGAAACTGAGGTGCTTTTACAAAAAAAAAGCTAAATATGAAAATGAGGATAACGTCCTGAGATATGAGTCTTTGAAATCGAATAGAGGAAGAAATGATAATGTTGAATGCAGAGCAAGTAAAAGATTGGCTGAAAGTTCGGAGTGTAGCACAACAAATGATGTAAGATTATTATTTTCTAATTTGTGAAAATCATAAAGTATAGGTATCTTATGTATAATATTAAGGTAATTATATTAAATGTAACAAACATGTTAAGAAGAAAGGGAAACAAAGTTCACATTCATGTGATAAAAGGATAAAACTTGGGAGTGGATTTGAGAGCAACACAGCGTTTGATAAAGCAGAGCTTTCAAACTTTAATGCATCTGTGGAAGACGAAGAGGTGTGTCAATACAATATTTAATTTCTTGATTGCACCTTATATGTAATTGTTGTTGGAAACGGTCTAATAACATGACAACCGTACATGAAATTGCAATGTTCAGCTGAAGAACAACATACATAGAGTTGCCAATGATATGAAAAGGGTAAAAAATAGAAAGAAGGCTGGAAAAAAAGTGAATTGGTTAACAATGATGAATTTATTTATTTTACTCGCAAGGGAGAAACTCGGCTGGTAAGAATCTTTGTTTAGTATTCATTATGTACAAGATGTTTGTTACTAACTTATTATTACACTAATTTCAGCGTCTTCCTACTGAAGTAGCAAGGAGAGCCATGCTTACAGAAAGGCTGCATGCATTGACCGTCCAGAATATACAAGGAAATTGTAATGATATAAAGACCAAAACTGAAACAAACGGTGAAGGAATGCAATATGCAATTGAGGATTGGGGAAACTTCATGGATGAAAATGGTTTGACCATTGGTGACATACTTCATTTCACTTTTGTGACTTCGGAACAAAAACTCATCTTAACCAAGGTGGATCCTGTGTCAAAAGATGGATAGGTGAGTTTGATAGTTGATATGCCGTATGTAAGTTGAATGGCACTTATGATTTTTTGTTCGTACTGGCCTTGTTCGAACGTTTACATGTGTTTTTTTTCGTACTGGCCTTGTAATTATAATGTGTTTTTGTTCGTACGGCCTTGTTAGAATGTTTTGGTTCGATTAACTAAAATAGTGGTATACAATTATAAGAATCGATTTGATTATAGATGTAATTATTGGATATAGATAACAGATATATCATACCTTATTATATTGTTCAATCATCTAAAACTTACTAAATATATATAGATGTGATTTTCAGATTTTGAATTATTCAATATCTTATACTTCGTTTTGGCGAAATAAATGATCACACTCACTATCATACATTTTGTCAAATAGATTATTTTTATAAAACAAAAAAACGGTGATTTAAATTTATCGAATCAATCTAATGTTTGATTACAGAAACTTTGAAAGAATGGGTAAAAGATTTGTAAATGATATAATAATAAAGCAATTCATGAAAATATAAATTTCGGTTATATGAAGACTTTGTATCAGAATTATTAGTTATATAGTATTAAATGTTGAAAGATTGGTCAAGCTTTTGGAATGATTCCACCGTAACCATAGACGAAAAAAAGCCCTCATTTACGTTCTACAACTGCTTCCATTATTTCGTCAAAAACTGCTCGTTGTTCATCTGTAAGAGATTGATGCAACTTATCTATGTCATGTGAAAGCTCTTCATTGATTTGATGATTAATAGCATCACGTAAATAATCGTCATCAGGGTACGACATAGTGGCAAATCGTTGTAATGATGAACCATTGGAAATTAAATACTCTTCAATTTTCAACAAAGTAAGGTTCTTAATCTGATGTTCAGGAAGCACCAAACCTAACAAATCCAAAAAAATACATTATTAATTAAAAAACACAAATGGAGTTTGTCAAATAAAAATATAGATCAGAACTTGAAATATTTGTTTCTTCAGTCTATAAAGAATATCATCGGCTAAGTATTTCCAGGTCTTCTCCCACATAAATTCTGGCCGTGAAAGCGTATTTGACAAAAGCAGTGTGGCAAATAACGCTCGAAGATAGCCAGCATGTCCTTCGAAACTTGCTTTTTTAATGGCCTAAAGGCATTCATTATCGTCGTCTAAGAGTCCCATTGCATAGCAAGCATCTCTAAAAGTCGGGAACAATTGGCCGTTAACGGTACGTATCTCCTCGAAGGATCTGGGCCCTCTAACTTTATTGAGCAGTATCGTTAAATAATAAGGTTCACCTAATGCAGGCGAAACAGAATGTATTCGGCCAACAGCATGGTACATTTTACGTACCTGCCAACATCTATCTTTAAGTTTCCGAACAAATTTGTATAGGTATCTTATGTATAATACTAAGGTAATAATAAAATGTAACAAACAGGTTAAGAAGAAAGGGAAACAAAGTTCACAATCATGTGATAAAAGGATAAAACTTGGGAGTGGATTTGAGAGCAACACAGCGTTTGATACAGCGGAGCTTTCAAACTTTAATGCATCCGTGGAAAACGGAGAGGTGTGTCTATACAATATTTAATTTCTTGATTGCACCTTATATGTAATTGTTGTTGGAAACGGTCTAATAACATGACAACCATACATGAAATTACAATGTTTAGCTGAAGAACAACAGACATAGAGTTGCCAATGATATGAAAAGGGTAAAAAATAGAAAGAAGGCTGGAAAAAAAGTGAATTGGTTGACGATGATGAATTTATTTATTTTACTCGCAAGGGAGAAACTCGGCTGGTAAGAATCTTTGTTTAGTATTCATTATGTACAAGATGTTTGTTACTAACTTATTATTACACTAATTTCAGCGTCTTCCTGTTGAAGTAGCAAGGAGAGCCATGCTTACAGAAAGGCTGCATGCATTGACCGTCCAGAATATACAAGGAAATTGTAATGATATAAAGACCAAAACTGAAACAAACGGTGAAGGAATGCAATATGCAATTGAGGATTGGGGAAACTTCATGGATGAAAATGGTTTGACCATTGGTGACATACTTCATTTCACTTTTGTGACTTCGGAACAAAAACTCATCTTAACCAAGGTGGATCCTGTGTCAAAAGATGGATAGGTGAGTTTGATAGTTGATATGCCGTATGTAAGTTGAATGGCACTTATGATTTTTTGTTCGTACTGGCCTTGTTAGAACGTTTACATGTGTTTTTTTTCGTACTGGCCTTGTAATTATAATGTGTTTTTGTTCGTACGGCCTTGTTAGAATGTTTTGGTTCGATCAACTAAAATAGTCGTATACAATTATAAGAATCGATTTGATTATGGATGTAATTATTCGATATAGATAACAGATATATCATACCTTATTATATTGTTCAATCATCTAAAACTTACTAAATATATATAGATGTGATTTTCAGATTTTGAATTATTCAATATCTTATACATCGTTTTGGCTAAATAAATGATCACACTCGCTATCATACATTTTGTCAAATAGATTATTTTTATAAAACAAAAAAACGGTGATTTAAATTTATCGAATCAATCTAATGTTTGATTACAGAAACTTTGAAAGAATGGGTAAAAGATTTGTAAATGATATAATAATAAAGAAATTCATGAAAATATAAATTTCGGTTATATGAAGACTTTGTATCAGAACTATTAGTTATATAGTATTAAATGTTGAAAGATTGGTCAAGCTTTTGGAATGATTATAACGAATAATGCATTGCTAAAATAAATTAAAAAATTTGAAAGATTTGTTATAATTTTGAAAAGCCTTTATTGCGTCAAGTCTACAAAATTAAGTTCAAC
Source organism: Scalesia atractyloides (assembly GCA_947069175.1). Lineage (NCBI taxonomy): Eukaryota > Viridiplantae > Streptophyta > Magnoliopsida > Asterales > Asteraceae > Scalesia > Scalesia atractyloides. The sequence continues at coordinate 37,201,228 of CAMTDV010000015.1, forward strand.
GCTTAAACTTTTTTTAATGGTCGAATACCATCAAATCTAGATAAATATAACATTAACAACCAAATAAAATTTAAAAATTTGCATATAAAAATTGTACTTAGAACACTGTAACATAAAAGTTCAAAAGAATAATAAAAACCAAGGTTTAAAACCACTAAATCCAAATTAAACAGCTAACCTCACAAGCTACCTAAAACTTCTTTGTAAACAACATTAGAAGTCTTATTTTGTTGGTTTTCCATCGGCGTCGAATATCAATATTTTGACGCCTTCTCTGTTCTTGACCCTTGATAATGCAACGTACAACTGACAATGAGTGAAGACAGGATATTTCAAATAAAGACCAACCTTTGATAACGATTGTCCTTGACTCTTGTTAATTGTCATGGCAAAACAAACTGATAAAGGAAATTGTCTTCGTTGAAATGCAAAAGGTATTTTTTTGTCAGACGGGATCATATTAATCCTTGGAATAAAAACTCTTGTGCCGATATTATCGCCAGATATTACTTCAGCTTCTATTACTCGTTTACCTGGAAAAGTAATTTTAAGCCTTGTACCGTTGCATAACCCTTTCTGTTGATCGATATTTCGGAGAAGCATCACAGGAACACAAACTTTAAGAAGTAATCTATGATTAGGCAATCCAGAAATCTTAAGAGCATTCAAATTTTCTGTTGAGTATAAACCTTCTTGAAAAGAATCAAGCATTTGTTCAGTTTGGCATATACTATCTGAACTTAGATACTCTTTCGCATCACCAGGAAATAAAGAAAGCAATCGATAGTTAATTTCATGAACTACCTAATTTTTTGGTGCTAGAATTGCTCGCTCCGAAAAAAATCCAGGAATGGTAAATTGTTCCATAATTGACTGGTATACAAGGTCAATTAAGCTTTGTATCGGGTCACACATATCGGTGATTAATAGATCATCTAGTATCTCTATAATTGGTTCACCATCATTATCATCTCCAACTTTTCCTTCACCAATATCAAGCAACCATTTGCAAAGTCCCTTATACAATCCATATTCAAACTTTTAGATCCAACGGTTAGACGCATGTTTTTAGTCAACCTTAACAGTTTGCACTTTGACCATATATACGAAGAGCTTAAAGAGGCGGTAACAATCTCCTATCTAGTACCATTAGGAATAACTGGTAGGATTTGTCTAAAGTCACCACCAAACACAATAACTTTACCTCCAAAAGGAATATCCGAACGAATGCTCCTACCGTATGAAAATACGTCGTTCATCGTCCTATCTAAAGCTTCAAAGGCATGTTTGTGGACCATCGGTGCTTCGTCCCATATAATCAATTGTGTTTCCTTTAATAATTTGGCAATATCACTATTTGGCTTAATATGGCACATTGAATCTCTGTGAGATTAATGGGGATATGGAACCGAGAATGAGCTGTCTTTCCACGGGAAAGCAATAAGGAAGCTATAACACTTGAAGCCACATTTAAAACTATTTCACCTCTACATCGAACAGCAGAAGCCAAAGTCTTCCATAAGAAGGTTTTTCCAGTTCCACTGTAACCATAGACGAAAAAAAGCCCTCATTACGTTCTATAACTGCTTCCATTATTTCGTCAAAACTGCTCGTTGTTCATCTGTAAGAGATTGATGCAACTTATCTATGTCATGTGAAAGCTCTTCATTGATTAGATAATTAATAGCATCACGTAAATAATCGTCATTAGGGTACGGCATAGTGGCAAATCGTCGTAATGATGAACCATTGGAAATTAAATACTCTTCAATTTTCAACAAAGTAAGGTTCTTAATCTGATGTTCAGGAAGCACCAAACATAACAAATCCAAAAAAAATACATTCTTAATTAAAAAACACAAATGTAGTATGTCAAATAAAAATATAGATCAGAACTTGAAATATTTGTTTCTTCAGTCTATAAAGAATATCATCGGCTAAGTATTTCCAGGTCTTCTCCCACATAAATTCTGGCCGTGAAAGCGTATTTGACAAAAGCAGTGTGGCAAATAACGCTCGGAGATAACCAGCATGTCCTTCGAAACTTACTTTTTTAATGGCCTTAACGTATTCATTGTCGTCGTCTAAGAGTCCCATTGCATAGCAAGCATCTCTAAAAGTCCGGAACAATTGGCCGTTAATGGTACGTATCTCCTCGAAGGATCTGGGCCCTCTAACTTTATTGAGAAGTATCCTTAAATAATAAGGTACACCTAATGCAGGCGAAACAGAATGTATTCGGCCAACTGCCTGGTACATTTTACGTACATGCCAACATCTATCTTTAAGTTTCCGAACAAATTTGTAAGAAAACTCTACATAAGTGAGCTTTCTAGCATCGTCATTTGTCTCGGTCAATTTCATCCATTGCACAAATATTGAAGAAGCAATGGAAGGCTTGCTTAAAACATTATCGATATCGTCATCTGCACCATACACCACATTCTGTTGGCCCGGTAAATGAAAAGGAAGCCTCATAACGGCAAGATACCTATAATGAACCTCGTTTGAGAATATTCTCCATGATGCCTCACAAGCTGAAATATATCTTCCTTTATCTCATTTCGTGGCTTGTCCTTATTCGTTGAATTTGTATCACCAGAAACTACCATAGTAGCCATATCAGGTCCCTTGTTAATGTACTTGAACAAATATTTTACCGAACCGGCTTGATTACACCATTCGACATTGATATATGCTTTATATCTTTTCAGAAGCCTTTTGTTATAAGGAACAACACTTCTGTTGTCTAATCTAACACCTGATTTTATAACCGTATGACCTGAATCTCTTCTTTGGTATACAGGGAAACCACTTGAGTCAATAGTTGTATGTGGAGTAAATTTTTTTTGAACGTTTTTTGAACATCTTCTATCAATCATGCAAGGAAAATTCAAATTAGCGTTTCCACACGGACCATGAATCATATAATCAGTCACAAGAGAATAAAGTTCTAGGGTTCATTTTTAATGGGAATCTCAGCGGAAATAAAGGGATCCATGTGATCCACTGTGGGAAGTTTGTGATCAACCTTCATAAATAAGAATATATGTGCATGAGGAAGACCACGCTTTTGAAGTTCTACTATGTACTAACAAAAAAACGAAAAATAAATAGATTCAGTAGTTTGTACCACCGATTGCACAATACATAGCATACTATAAAATTAAAACCAGCATTAGTTTCACCAAAATATTTAGAATCCTTCAAATCTTTGATTATGGAATCAAGCTTCATTTTAAACAATTGACACAATATGTCAGGCCTGTATTCTGGTTTAATTGTCGAATCTTTAAGAAATCTCTTAACTTCTGGCCACTTAGGATTACACGTTATAGTTATGAAGAAATCAGGGTACCCATACCACTTACATAAGGCCATTGCATCGAGGTAGTTTTGTTGCATGAATCTTGCACCTCCAGTAAATGATGAAGGTAGTATATCAGGCCTTCCGGTATCTGTTAAAACTTCTTTACCTTTAACTTTATGCTTCTAAAGATTTTCAAATGTTTCAGATCGAAGGTTTGTTTGTTGCCTTCGAATGTAATGTAGTCTTTCACTCTCAATCATTATGTAGGCATCGACCAAAAACTGTTGCAACAACCTTCTGTTGTTTAAAATTAACGAAAAGCCGTAACTTCTATCTTGGATCCTATATGCGAAAAACTCTCTCATTGTGCACTTTAGTTTTATTTTCTTTTGTGTCGACGTGAAATCTCGATGGGGAATATCAATTCTATATCCGTCATCGCTATATGGGAAAAGTAACGGATATTGCAGAGCAAGATAAGATGGGTGTAATTCGCTAATACGCTTCAGCATTCCAGACTGAGTCTCGACAACAATATCACGATGGTCTATAGCATGATCTATGTCTTCGACAATCAAAGCAGCAACTTCAAACGTGGTCGGTAAGTTATATGTTCTACCATCTTCTTCTCTTTTATAAATCAGCGTAACTTAAGGCTAGCTTCTGGAGATTCGTGAAAATGGTCTCTGACCATTCTATATGTCTTAACCAACATATTTTGTGATCCAATAAACCCCCCAAATACTCTTCATTTCAGTATCAAGTTCTTTATCCATAGACGATGAAGACTTGGTTGACTTGCTGAAAAACATACAAATAAAAATATATAATATTAGTAATATGTCGTTTTTCATAAAAATAAATATAGACTAAAAATTGTACTAACAAAATAACACGTACCTTAATAATGCCTGTATGTTTGTTATTTCATTTTCAGTATCATATGTAAAGTTGACAAAACTTAGCTTCATTTTCATTAGGGGGTTTAAGACTACCCATACAATGATAGTTTTGGCCACTTATACGATATATGAATGGTGCATTTCCCTTGTTGATATTAGAATCAACTTTTCCACCCATAGATGTAAAAGAGAACATAGAGTTGTATCGTCTTATGTTCTTCTGGGAAAAACTTGTTTTTCAAATCTGAGGAAGAAAACAAACTTGATAAGAGTGATGTGCATCCTTTAAAAGCAGGAGCTCAACTTTACCATACCCACAACACATACTATAAGTTAGCTTATTCAAGGTTATATGACCTTCACCACCTTCGGATGTCCATAACTTTGCACAAAAAATCTGACATGTAAGAACTTGATCACCATGGTTGTGACAACTGTGAAAATCCCAGTAAACTTTGACCGGTACAAGTCCGCGGTAATCGGACGTGATATGTGTATCATGATATTTTATGTGATTATGTGTGATGATACAAACTCTGGAACATGTGACACCGACCATAATAGGAGTATATGCCAAGTAATTACCAAAAACATTACATTGACGCTATGCGTCACCTACATGGCAAGACAAAGTCGTGAATGGATTGACGACTCTGGGAACACGTCATGGTTGACATGACACTATTAAGGGCCAACGATGTGAGGTTGGTGTCCTTAGCCTTTAACAACGTGTTAAACGAGGACTTGATGTTTAACAGCGCATTAAACATTCGATCATGACTATTAGGCCAATGGTAGGGCCCTTTAAGATTCTAAGTTCACGAAACATCTTAGTTATGTGCCATAGACTCTGACATAAGATTTGAAACAAATCGGTGCTCGGGCACGCAAAACGAGGCAGTCCCGGTTAGGGAAACGCCTTTGCGTTAGGAGCAATGAAAGACAAACCAAACATGCAAGGAATGGTCAATCAAGCCTAAAAACACTTAAACTAGCCTAAAACGAGGCTTTTATGATTAAAACGTAACCATGCTCTGGCTTCGAGACGGTTACGCTCGATTTTTAAAACCGAGTCTTTTGACACAAAAAACGCGAAAAACGGAGCCCGTTTCGCAAATCAGAGAAGTGTACGAGACCCAAAAACGAACCTAAACGCAACGCCGAAGATAAACATCATCTTTTAGCATGAAAAGATGAAGCACGACAAAGCACGGGTGGGGTAGGGGCACCCCACCTATGCCGCCCCGCATATATATATATCTTTTTTTCCATTTATTCTTCATTTTTTCAAGTTTCCATCACCAAAATTTGCCATTTTCTCTCAAGATTCAGCTGATTACTACTCTAAAACTCAACTAATCCAAGGTAATTTTACAAGTTTAAGTGGTTTTGATAATGAATTCTTGATTAAACATGATTTAGTACCGAAAAACCCTTTTTAATCCATGATTTTGGAAGGTTTAAACAAGGTTCTTCGCGGAATAAGAACACCTTATGAATTCCATGGTGTTATATGGTAGCCAAGATCACGAAACTTCGGGGTTTGATATCCTAATCGACCCTTAATCGACCGAAATTGATTAACAAAGTTATTAACCGAAAAACTATGAAATAAGGCTTGATTGACATGGGTTATGGCATGGTTGGATTGTTCTTGGTATATAGGTACTGAGTATGGCTCACACCCACTTCTGGACTCAAGAAAAACACTCGAAATCTAAGGAATCGCTAGGTATATCACCCGAAACTCGAAACTAGTATAGGCAGAATATTGTTTGGATTGAGCTGAAATTTGTTGTGGTGATGTAGGGTATTGACAGGAAGGTCCACGTAAAATTGTAGATTTTTGGAATTTTCTACGATTTTTGGTGAATTTGTTACTGCTTTACCAAACGAAATTCAGAAAAATAAACAAAGTCAATAAATCCCAAAAATTTACATGAGCACTAAGAAACATATGGGGAAGGTTTTGGAGTCTATTGGTTGGCTTTTGATATGGAATAAAAATCCGCGTTTTTATGAGTTTTCGGGTACCGGAAACGCACTGAAACAAAATCGGAAAAATCCTAAATTCTTACAGGGAGTTTCTGGACATGTAAGGAAGTTCCTGGAATATTTTGGGAATTTTTGGACATCGGATGATAAACAAAGTGAATTATTCGGGTAAATACTGTTTTACAAATGATTTATTTGAGAAGTTAAAATAGCTTTATAAATTCCCAAAATAATTTTATTGGAATCTATATATTTTTACTGATTTCTACAAAAATTTCTAGGATTTTGTAAACTATGTAGATTAAATGGGATTTTTTGCTTTTAAAACACTTCTTTCAACTAAATTCGGCAGTTTACCGGACAACGAACCTGCTGAAACTGGACCAAAACCTATTTTGACTATAATTGGAACACCGGGAGTATTCTGGGAAGTTCCAGGGTAAGCTGGACACTCTGAGTGTGTTCCACCACCGTTCGGGAGAATCCCCGACGGTGAAAACGGAAACCCAATTTTGGGCAAACTAGACTCCCCAAACACCCAAACTCCCTTAATGAAAAGTTATATTTCTTAAATCACAACACGTTGGCACTATTGGTATTCCCGTACCATTATCCGAACGTGTCAAACAACCGACTTTGGCTGGCACGTGAACCGATGCCTGGGAGCCAAACGTGAAACTAATCCTACCCTAACACCCATCACCACACCAGGATACTATATGTACAATATGAACTGAAAATACCCACTTGGACCCAAGTTATAGGCGTTACCGACCTAGCGATTGATATTAGTAATTACTTGCATGATTGATGTTAAAGCCGAACAAGCTTACATATACTCCTATTGCTACATGTGATGCTACTATCCAGTGAGTTTTCACATCCCTGCTTTTAAATTGTTTTACTATTTTCTGGGAACTTGCATGTTACAAACTGTGTTAATTATACCAACTTGTGAGTGAGTTTTCACTTCCCCACTTTTGAATTGTTTTACTGTTTTCTGGGGACTTGCATGTTACCAACTGTGTTAATTGCACCAACTTATGATGTGAATTACCTAACACACGAATAATCCCCAACTAGTGCACGTGATTAACGTAAGCCGTGGGCAGTGGATAGTACTAATGGTCTGACAAACCCAGTTGCTACGACCGGACTGTACCCGGCAACAGACAACTGCACGCGTCCTAAACTTGGTTATGTTGTTAGGAATAACTACATCTGGGGCGTTGGACTGCACGTGACGCAGTGAATGGGCTGAGGTGTCAAACGTGACACGGCCTCGTGTGCTTAGGTGTCGAACGTGACACGGCACATTTATAACAGTCAAGGTTTCATGGGTGCTGTCACACCCCTACCGATGGCTGAAACATCGGAGTGAGACGAAAACTAGATTGCAAGAGACTTCATAATGTTATTTGTGTCAAGTATTTAATAATTACCTTTTTCGTTTCTTAAATCAGATAATACAAATTTCAATCACGAGACGTATAAAAGACTTATAATTTCATTTCATTTATAACAGTTTAATACAAGGTTTTGAAACAAAATACAACTTGTATGAAATAAGATACGATACAACAAGTATTTAAAATTTAAATGCGTTTCTAGGCAATCCAACTAGGTTCCATGCGTCATCAGAATTCCTGCAACATGTATTAAAAACATAGATCAATACAAAAGTATTGGCGAGCATACAAGTTTGAAAATAAATATAAGTATAAAAATTTATCTAAATCCAACGTGGCAATTCATATTTAAGTTGAATCTAGCATACCTAAACTACCGAAGTATAAAAAATAGCATGAATGGATAAGCAATCTAGGATCAACAATTAACACGTATAAACAAGTTTCAGTAATCACGCGTAAGCGACCTAAGCGTAACAACTAGCATGGATATTCAAATAGAATTTATCATGTATTATTAACCTAGGTATAATGAATGACGCGTCCAATGGATTGAGTATTTAAATAAACTTGATTGTGTAAACGAGTGTGGTTGTTTGATACATGATGCACCCAAAAATACATTTTATCCGTAAAAGGGGTCGAGTATGCTCACAGTTTTGTGACGCTTCCCTTGTTAAATCCGCAAAGTAGTGAAGGTTGAATGGTGGATACCGAGGTTAACTCGCATAGGAAAACGAAAGTTACAAAAGTTTTGATGAAATAAATATACATTTGTATTTATTTTAATAAAAGTTGATTGGGTTTGTTAGGTTTCGATTTATACGTTAATCAGGGTTTATTTTACGGATTTTACGAAAAAACGGGCAGAGTTTCCTCTGTTTTCGGAGTAACTCGACAACACGAGTTGTCGATATAACGTCTTCAAAACACAACCGTTTCAATGACCATAAAGTTTGAAATAAAACGCCACTTTTCGTCTTGTAGATTTAATATTTAGACAAGTATATAAAATTTTATCTCGTTTAATAATCATTACGGTTTTATTATATTTAAAACAATATATATAAACTATGATACGACGGTTTGAGCTCAATTCTACACAATATATATACATATATATATATATAACAATATAAATAACTCATGTCGTAAGTGTATACCGTGTCTTGCGTTGACTAGTTTGACCAGTTTGATTGAGTTGATCAGCAGTTGACTTTCATCGACCGAGTTGACCAGTTTGGACCGATTGACCCGAAACAGACAAGGCTCGTACCGGAATCGGACTAAGACCCGAAACGCCAAAACTGACCCAACCCAAACCTGACTGTGGCTGACTCGGTGTTGATCATTCCGAAACCGAACCAAAACTGAGACTCGTAACTGAGCCTACGCACTAGATCTTGAACCAAACACGACTAGAGCTGACTTGAACCCGAGACTGGAACCCAAACCCGTTGTAACAAGACCCGAAGCTGAACCATGGCTTCAGTAACCTGAACCGGAGCTAACCACTCCTGTTTCCACCACTGTCGCCATCAGCGCGATGTGCCTCCGGCATCCTTATCGACACCCCACCCTCGTTCTTTGCAAACCCGAAACAAAACCTGAACCAAAACCCCCAGATCTGAACCGAATCAAGAATCAGGAACTGAACCAACCTGAAACGGAGCCGCCGTCGAGCTTTTCCTCTTTCGTGCTTCTCCAATGGCTCGCCGTGAAGACGGCTACTGCTGCCGTCGTTCGTCATGTGCCACCATCACTCGGTGGTGGTCGGCCGGTTGTCTGAGAAAGAACAGAGTGAGAGTGGAGCAGTGATGGGGGTGGGTTTGTTGTGAGAGCGAGGGAAGGGTTGCGTGTGTTTGATGGAGAGGTCGGCCGGTGGTTACCGGAAATGTGGCTCCGGTGACCGGAGGTAAGAGAGATCGAGAGAGGTAGAGGGGTGTGTGCGGCTGATGTGTCTGTTTGAGTGTGTTCTATATTGATTAGTGTTTTGGTAGGGTTTAGTGTGTTGGGCCCAAAGCGTATGAGTTAGTTATTAGTGTTTTTGAGCAACCCAGTTGCATCCACGAGCCCCGTGTTCGAACCCGATAGTCATAGCACGTCGTAAAAAATAATAATATTATTTTAATTTCCTTTGAATTTTGAAATTACACAGATTAATAGAGTAACGATAGGTGAGGCTTTCGCTTGTCGATTTCGCTAGGGCGTAAAGGGCGTCGCTTGCTATTTATTTATTTATTTATTATCCATTATTCGCTTGCGATTTTAACGAAAGATAGAAACGTCACGTATTTTCTAAAATAAAATTTTACGGAACGCGAGGCGTTACAGTCTTCCCTAGTTTAGCGAATTTCGTCTCGAAATTCATTCAAGAGGAAGGCTTTAGGAAAGAAAAAAGCCATTTCGAAGTATGTGGGTATAACCGAGAATTAGGTGGTGAGTGATTAAAGTTTGTAATCGATGAGGTTTAAGGAAGCACCGAGTTTCTCATGGCACGTTTTAGAAACCTTAGTAATATGGTATTAACACTTATATATAGGAAGTACCAGCGGCGTATCCACCATGTTTATACCATATTACGTCCGTTTCGCTAATCGATGCCATGTTACGTTCCATGTCACGGACAGGGTTTATTGGCAAATTACGAGTAAGAATGATAGCGTATAGGAATTTAAGTATATAAGTTTGAAAGTGTATACCGTATGAGTATGAGTATATGTGTGTGTATATCCACATTCTTGTACAATACACATGATATATTTTAGTTAACCAAGATTAATGGATTACTGGCATGTGAACAAACAGGTCAAACCATCGTGTACCGCAATGTAGACTACCCATCATCGTTAAAACGAAGAGGGTGGAAAATAGTTTACTTAACATGACCTCAAGAATACGGGCATGCGTCCCTCCTATAGCGTTACACAAGCGCTATACATGTTAAGGTGTGGCTTGATCAAAGTTAATGACGAGTCTACCACATAAACATGTGAATAAACAAGTCAAACCATCGTGTACGCAATGTTGACTAGTCAATATTGTCAAAATGAAGAGTGTGTAAAATAGTTTACTTAGCATGAAATAGTTTACTTAACATGACCTCAAGTATACCGGCAAGCGCTACTCCTATAGCACTACACAAGCGCTATATATGTTAAGGTGTGGTTTTATAACAAGTTTATCACATAAGAAAGTAATCCCGAATCAAATATAATGTTTAGCATGCACCTATATGTCACACCCCGACCCGCAGCGGAATAAGAGTCGGGGCATAATTGGGTTATCACTAAAGCTCATGATACTTACTAATATGTTTCATATTTATTAAAGTCAAAATTACATTCCCAATAATCCAAACATGTCCATACAAATACAAGAAAAAAAATAACCAACTAAACAATTCCAAGCTCTAAACCATTTTATTCTTCTAGGCCAATCCTATGTGTTTCTGGCTGCAGCTGGGCATGTGTAAAAATGGGAGTTTTTGGGTCAACATAAGTTGGCGAGCGAACCTTGTTAGATAAACATTTATAATTGATTTTCTTGTTATTTTATCAAGGAAAAATTGTGTATAATCATAAGTGAGCAAATGTAAATAATCAATCAGTAACAATGTTAACCACAAACTATAACATACAATAACATACCAACAGCATACCATAACATATCAACTTGCATAAATATATAACATGAATGAAACTGTGCGATCAAGGCTCAATCAAATGGAGCCGATCGTATTGCATGTACTGAAAATGATAAATGTCTGTGCGATCAAGGCTCAATCAAACGGAGCCGATCGTATGTTGGCACGCCAGGTTCACGCTCATAATGTAATGGGGAACATGCTCAACGCTCATAATGTAATGGGGAGCGGCGGCCTATGAAATTGCATGTACTGAAAATAATGAATTAAATCTAACAATAACCACACGAACAATTGAATCAAAACTGAATACACATTTGTTCATGATATGATGTATGCACAATGATTTAAGTATAATAAGTGGCAAGACACATGATACACCCCAAAAACGTGATTAAAACGGGGAATTTGTAAAGATTCACTCACATTGGGTGCGTTTGATTGGAGATGGTGAGATGCGCACGAGTTGAAAGGATTGAACAACGAGATTTAACTAACCTAAATAATAACGGAAAATATAGTAAATGAGTGGATTTATTAATAATTTTAATAAGATTTTTAGATATATATTTGTGAGTTTAAGGCTATTTCCTATCTTTAAAAACATTATTTTTAAGTATTTTTAATTGGTTTTTAAATTAAATTAAATAAATAAAAATATTGTTGACTTTTTGCGACCGTTGACCGTTTGACTTGTTGACCGTTTGATTTGTTGACCGGTTTTATTTGTGTAATTGTATGCGCCGGGTGAGGCTCGAACCCGAGACCTCCCGTACGCGTGCACGCAGCTCTACCAACTGAGCTACGTGTCTAACCCGAAATAATTCTGTTTTTAATTATACTTATATATTAACTCAGCTTATTCAAAATTCTTTTATTTTAAAAACATTTTAAATCATCGAACCGGTGCCATGTACAGGTCTCGAACCCGGGACCTGTGCTTTAACGCTACACACAGTCCACCGCTGGACTGTGTGTCTAACTTGGTTAATATACAGATTTTATTATACTTAACAACTAACGTAGTTAATCCGGTTCAGTTAGAAAAATAAAACATTTTTATTACAGAGAGAGTGTGTGTATCAGGGATCGAACTCGCGGCGTGTGATATGTATATGCACACAGTCCACCGCTGGACTGTGTGTCTAACCCGAGATAATATCCAGATTTTATTAAACTTATAATCAAACTATCATCGTCTTCTACATTACAAAATTACAGTCTGTGATTACGCTATTGTATCTTGTTTAATTCGATTGACAAACATTGAACAGACTAATATGAAATGACAGAGACGATATTTAGAAGTAAACATACCGGAGAACGATTTGTCTCAGAATTCTGGCAAGGCGTCGGCTCTGTTTTTATGAACTTCAACTGAGCGAGCGATTTAACAGTTTTGATTTGCTAATTGTGGAATTGAAGTGCTAAACAAAAGTTAACAAAAGGTTTGAAAGTCTATACCGTTTCACAGCTGAAGATAAGGATTTTCAGAAGTTTTCCGGCGAACTGGAATTATCTGATATTGACGTCTGAAATGGATTTCGATTGAAAGGTCTGAGTTAGCAATAGCTTAACAATTGATAGACCACGAAGGTATTGAAAGACTTACTGTTTTGATGAAGAATACGGTTTTCCGGCGACTTACAAAATTTTTCCGGCGAGTAAAATAAACTTTTCTGATGAACTGAATATAAGACGAAAATGAAATGGCAGGTTTGTAGAATGTTTCTGAGTCGCGAGAGAGAGCAAAGATTGAAGTAATTCGGATATTGAATGTCTTCGGTTATAAAAACCGATTCACTTCTGGAATTCAAGTTCATTCAAGGCAAACTTGATTAGAATCGTCGGTGCATCGGTTATAAAACAGAATTCGCGATTCTCAAACGTTTTGGACGTTTGAATAGCCGATTACGGTTTTCAGTTTGGCGCAGCCGGTTGATCTATGATTGACTATAAATTTCATTTGTTTCCTAGAGTTGACAGAAAACAACAAGTGGCGGAGTGGTGATGTGTGGTGTGATAAGTCGTTGGGTTTAAGCCCGGCTGACCCGGGTTCGAGTCCCGGCAGCCTCATTTTATTTTTAACTATTTTATTTTTACTTTTTATCAATTATAACTTTTATAATTTAGTTTTTTTATTAATTATGTATCATTAAATATCAAAATAGACGTAAATACGCAACGAAACATTTATAACTTGATATTCGATTATAAACGGAGCGGGTTTGGAAAACCCGTTTTTGACAAATGTTACAGTATCCCCTACTTTTAGGAATTTCGTCCCGAAATTTAAGTAGTAGTAGGAAAAAGATGTGGGTATTTCTCACGCATTGAGTCTTCACGTTCCCAAGTAAACTCAGGTCCCCGTTTCGACTCCCAACGTACCCTAACAATTTGAATGCGACTTCGTCGAAGACGTTTTTCTCCGAAGTCCATGATCTCTACAGGTCTTTCAATAAAATGCATAGATTCATCAATCTGAATATCTTCCAGAGGAATGTGGAGGTTTTCATCAGCGAGGCAGTTCTTCAAGTTTGATACGTGGAATGTGGGATGAATCCTGTTGAGTTCTTCTGGTAGATCAGGCTTGTATGCTACAGGTCCTACTCTTTCGAGTATCTTGAAAGGTCCTACATAGCGTGGTGCTAGCTTGCCTTTTTGACCAAAACGAACTACTCCCTTCCACGGTGATACTTTCAAAAGTACATTATCCCCAATGTTAAACTCCAAAGGCTTCCGTCGTTTATCTGCATAACTCTTTTGACGACTTTGAGCCGCTAGAAGATTGTTTCGAATTTGATGGATCTTGTCTGTGGTTTCTTGAATCAATTCTGGACCAGTGATTTGAGCTTCCCCAATTTCGTGCCAACATACTAGAGATCGGCACTTACGACCATATAAGGCTTCAAATGGTGCCATGCCGATACTTGAATGATAGCTGTTGTTGTACGAAAATTCAACTAATGGTAGATGAGCGTCCCAATTTCCCTTGAAGTCTATAACACATGCTCGAAGCATATCTTCAAGAGTTTGAATGGTGCGTTCAGATTGTCCATCAGTTTGAGGATGATAGGCGGTACTGAGATCTAATCGCGTACCCAAAGCGGCTTATACTGCTTGCCATGTTCGTGAAGTGAAACGACCATCACGATCTGAAATAATGCTTAACGGTACACCATGTCGGCTTACGATTTCGCTGATATAAATACGAGCTAGTTTTTCGTTCTTGAAATCTTCGCGGATAGGAATAAAGTGAGCTGATTTTGTAAGTCGTTCAATGATTACCCATATAGTGTCATACCCACCAGAAGTGCGAGGTAACCCGGTAATGAAGTCCATGGTTATGTTTTCCCACTTCCATACAGGTATTTCAGGTTGGACCAGAAGTCCTGAGGGTCTTTGGTGTTCAGCTTTCACCTTGGAACATGTAAGGCACTTAGAAACAAAAACAGCAATATCCTTTTTCATTCCAGGCCACCAATAGGTGTATCGAAGGTCTTGATACATCTTATCGGCTCCTGGGTGTATAGAGTATCGTGTTTTGTGAGCCTCATTCATAAGGATTTCACGAAGATTGTTGTGGTCAGGAATCCATATGCGATCTAGATAGTACAGAATACCGTCAGATTTAGTTTCCATTTTAGGTTCAGCTCCACAGGACAGCTCCTTTCGTACATCATCTTCCGTTACTGAAACATGTTGGGCTTCTCGAATTTGATCTTTAATGTCAGTTATGATTTGCGAACATAGAAGACGAATGGAGTTCGCATAACTCTTTCGACTGAGTGCATCAGCCACCACATTTGCTTTGCCAGGGTGGTACCGAATTTCACAGTCATAATCATTTAGAAGTTCGACCCATCTTCGTTGCCTCATGTTTAACTCCTTTTGATTGAAGATATGTTGAAGACTCTTGTGGTCAGTGTATATTTCACACTTAGTACCATAGAGATAATGTCTCCATATCTTAAGAGCGAACACAACGGCTCCAAGTTCTAGGTCATGGGTGGTGTAATTCTTCTCATGAGTCTTGAGTTGTCTCGAAGCATAAGCTATAACCTTTCCTCTTTGCATTAGAACACAGCCTAGCCCTTGCCCTGACGCGTCGCAATAAACCACGAAGTCATCACAACCTTCAGGCAGAGTAAGGATTGGTGCATCACAGAGTTTTTGTTTAAGGGTTTGGAAGGCTTCTTCTTGTTTGGGTCCCCATATGAAAGGTTTTCCCTTGTGAGTTAAAGCCGTGAGTGGTACAGCAATGCGAGAGAAGTTTGAAATGAAACGACGATAATAACCAGCCAAACCAAGAAAAGATATTACTTCAGTTGGTGTACATGGCGCTTGCCATTCTTGTACCGCTTTGATCTTTGAGGGGTCGACATGTATTCCCTTGTCATTGACTACATGTCCGAGGAATTGCACCTCTTTTAACCAGAATTCACATTTGGAGAATTTGGCGTAAAGCTTTTCATTCTCTAGAAGTGTAAG
Source organism: Scalesia atractyloides (assembly GCA_947069175.1). Lineage (NCBI taxonomy): Eukaryota > Viridiplantae > Streptophyta > Magnoliopsida > Asterales > Asteraceae > Scalesia > Scalesia atractyloides. The sequence continues at coordinate 37,216,981 of CAMTDV010000015.1, forward strand.
GATGAGTCGAAGATGTCGCTCATGATCAGACTTAGACTTTGAATAAATGAGGATGTCGTCGATGAAGACTATAACAAAACGTACGAGATAAGGTTTGCAGACTCTGTTCATTAGATCCATGAAGACAGCTGGAGCGTTGGTTAAGCCAAATGGCATGACCATGAATTCATAATGACCATAACGAGTTCGAAAGGCGGTCTTTGGGACGTCTTCTTCATGCACTCTAAGTTGATGATAACCAGATCGAAGGTCGATTTTTGAAAAGCAGCTGGCACCTTGAAGTTGGTCAAGAAGATCATCAATGCGAGGTAATGGATAGCGATTCTTGATTGTTAACTTGTTGAGTTCTCTGTAGTCGATGCACATGCGAAACGATCCATCTTTCTTCTTTACAAAAAGGACAGGTGCACCCCAAGGCGAGGAGCTAGGACGTATGAATCCCTTGTCAGTCAACTCTTGCAATTGAATGGCTAGCTCTTGCATTTCAGAGGGGGCTAACCTATAAGGAGACTTTGCAACTGGTGTAGCACCAGGTATAAGATCAATGCGGAATTCGACTTCTCTTACGGGAGGAAGTCCTGAAATGTCGTCAGGAAAAACTTGCGGGAAATCTTTTACCACATGAATGTCTTCAAGTTTCTTCTCCATGGTTCCCTTTTTGACGATATGAGCTAAAAACGCGACATAATTGTTGCGAAGATATTTTTGAGCTTGAAGACAGGACATTAATCTGAGCTCTTTCGACGAGGTTTCTCCAAAGATTCGCAGAGTCTGACCGTTTGGAAGAGGAATGCGTATAAACTTTTCGCGGCATACAACTTCTGCCTGATGTTGACTGAGCCAGTCCATACCAATTATGATATCAAAACTTCCCAACTTCATAGGAATAAGGTCAACTGGAAAGTCGTGGTCGTTTAAGGTGAGTGTACAGTTGCGTATAATAGAGTTTAAGAGGACCGGTTTCCCGTCAGCAACTTCTACTGTTATGGATTCCATGAGCTTATCACGATTTTGGTTTAGGATAGGTTCAAACTCTAAGGACACAAAACTTTTATCCGCGCCAGTATCAAACAACATGGATGCATATCTACCATTGATAAGGAACGTACCGTTAACCACATTGCCGTCAGCTCTAGCCTGATTAGCGTTAATGTTGAAAGCTCTTCCTCTTGCAGGTGGAGGAGCTTGGTTCGCTTGATTCACCGGATTGGCTTGGGCCTGAGCATGAATAATGTTCACCAACCTTGGATAAGTGTTTCTAAAATGGCTTGGGTCTCCACAATTGTAGCAAGCCCGCATAGGTTGTACCATAGGATAGTTGGGTTGGTAATATGTTTGGGCTAAATGTTGGGTAGGTGGTAATAGTAGGGGTTGTTGGGCTTGACCCATTATTTGCTGGTGGGTTTGGGTTGAAGGCTGGTGGCGGTTCGTTCGCTGAGGCATGCGGCAGGTTTGAACAGTATGCCCTGCGCGACCACAGCCGGTGCAATGTTGGCAAGGATGATCAGGAAAATGGTGGTATTGGCAACGGTTGCATTTTGGTAACGGGCCAGAGTATGGTCTTTTGTATGGTGCAGGTGAAGGGGCAACTTGGGTAATGGGTGCAGCAGGGATAGGGTAACTGGTTTGTGTGACCGTGAAGTTTCTGGTGTTACGCTTCCTCTTGTTAGCATACTTGGAGGAGGAGGTGGAATGGTTTGAAGTTTGACCCTCAACAGGGGCTTTCTTTTTCTCTTCTTTAAACTTACCGTTGCGAATTCGATTCTCGGTCAGTTTAGTGGCTAGTTCCATAGTAGCTTCAAGTGTTGCTGGTGAAGTGCTTAGAACTGAATCTTGAATTTTCGAGGGAAGTCCTCGAATATAATGCTCGATTAAACGATAAGTTGGCGTGAACAAGTTAGGAACCATTTGGTTCAACTCTAAGAACCTCTTGTTGTAGGAAGCATGATCTCCCTCCTTCTGCTTCAAAGAATGAAATTCATCCTCCAACTTTTTAATCTCACTCCTAGGACAGAACCGCCTAGTCATAATTTCCCTTAACTCCTCCCATGTTAAGGCCATTGCATCATCAATTCCCCTTTTCCCCTTTTCAGTATTCAACCAGGTGAGAGCTACCCCAAATAGTCTTCCGGTGGCGTATCGAACCTTGCGATCCTCAGGACAATCGCAGTTGAGGAAGGTGTTTTCCATTTCCTCAAACCAGTGGAGGAGAGCAGTGACACCTTCAGTCCCTTCAAATTTAGGAGGATCACAAGACTTGAAATGTTTATATGAGCACTTGCTGGTAGGAGGGTTGCCGATGATCTGGTCGTCTTGCTGGGGAGGGTTAGTGGGGTTGGTGGCGAGAGCTTGTTGCACTTGAACTACAATGTCAGGAAGCACCGCGGCCATTTGTTTCGCGATTTGTGTGGCCAAGCGTTCGTGAGCCCTTCCTGATCTTTTACCCCCTCACTGTTGTCTAGCCGACATCTACAGGAACATACATAAGAAGATTGTGAGTTTATGGAGTCTTTTTAGGTGTCACGTGTCTTAAAGAAAATGAAAATAACATAAATATCAATAATGCAACTACATCCATAGGATGTCTTGGGTTTGCTCATGTTGGGCCTCAAATGTCCCCCATACCTTCACCTGTATAGTCATGTGGGCCCCCATGGCTATTGGCTTGGTAGGATTCACATTAGTATTGGCGATTTAACACTCGCATCACCCGAATGCAAACCACAAAATATGTTTACGAGATGTATGGTCGGAATGTGTCCAGGTGTAGACACAATGACAACTCAAAGTGGGGTTAGCTCACACGACGTTTGGTATAACATGCTTTGGCCTAATAGGTACTTCGTACTCTCATCGTTAGTCCCCAGGTAGGCAAACTTGTCCTTTATTTTGGATTTATACGAATGCCAGCCTAGACAGGACGTTCCGACTACCGGTACTGGTACCCTTCCAGTTACTACATGCCCGTCATGAGAACTCACTTTGATGAGATTTGAAAATACAAAAAATCGTTGTAAAAGCAATCATGAAAATGATGTGGTGTGTGCTTTCATGGATATAATATGTTATGAGAATATGATTCATGATAGGCATTATATGATAATATATACTTATGAACATGCTTGCATAACATTGAATGTAACATTTAACATAAAACATATACGCATCATGAAATTTGGCATGTAACACACAAAAATCTTAAAAATTTCTAAACAACTATAGTATAGGCTCTAAGGGTCTAATAACCTATCCTATATCCCTATAGTCATGGCTCTGATACCAATCTGTCACACCCCGACCCGCAGCGGAATAAGAGTCGGGGCATAATTGGGTTATCACCAAAGCTCATGATATTTACTAATATGTTTCATATTTATTAAAGTCAAAATTACATTCCCAATAATCCAAACCTGTCCATACAAATACAAGAAAAAAAATAACCAACTAAACAATTCCAAGCTCTAAACCATTTTATTCTTCTAGGCCAATCCTATGTGTTTCTGGCTGCAACTGGTTCACCTGTATCATGTGTAAAAATGGGAGTTTTTGGGTCAACATAAGTTGGCGAGCGAACCTTGTTAGATAAACATTTATAATTGATTTTCTTGTTATTTTATCAAGGAAAAATTGTGTATAATCATAAGTGAGCAAATGTAAATAATCAATCAGTAACAATGTTAACCACAAACTATAACATACAATAACATACCAACAGCATACCATAACATATCAACTTGCATAAATATATAACATGAATGAAACTGTGCGATCAAGGCTCAATCAAATGGAGCCGATCGTATTGCATGTACTGAAAATGATAAATGTCTGTGCGATCAAGGCTCAATCAAACGGAGCCGATCGTATGTTGGCACGCCAGGTTCACGCTCATAATGTAATGGGGAACATGCTCAACGCTCATAATGTAATGGGGAGCGGCGGCCTATGAAATTGCATGTACTGAAAATAATGAATTAAATCTAACAATAACCACACAAACAATTGAATCAAAACTGAATACACATTTGTTCATGATATGATGTATGCACAATGATTTAAGTATAATAAGTGGCAAGACACATGATACACCCCAAAAACGTGATTAAAACGGGGAATTTGTAAAGATTCACTCACATTGGGTGCGTTTGATTGGAGATGGTGAGATGCGCACGAGTTGAAAGGATTGAACAACGAGATTTAACTAACCTAAATAATAACGGAAAATATAGTAAATGAGTGGATTTATTAATAATTTTAATAAGATTTTTAGATATATATTTGTGAGTTTAAGGCTATTTCCTATCTTTAAAAACATTATTTTTAAGTATTTTTAATTGGTTTTTAAATTAAATTAAATAAATAAAAATATTGTTGACTTTTTGCGACCGTTGACCGTTTGACTTGTTGACCGTTTGATTTGTTGACCGGTTTTATTTGTGTAATTGTATGCGCCGGGTGAGGCTCGAACCCGAGACCTCCCGTACGCGTGCACGCAGCTCTACCAACTGAGCTACGTGTCTAACCCGAAATAATTCTGTTTTTAATTATACTTATATATTAACTCATCTTATTCAAAATTCTTTTATTTTTAAAAACATTTTAAATCATCAAACCAGTGCCATGTACAGGTCTCGAACCCGGGACCTGTGCTTTAACGCTACACACAGTCCACCGCTGGACTGTGTGTCTAACTTGGTTAATATACAGATTTTATTATACTTAACAACTAACGTAGTTAATCCGGTTCAGTTAGAAAAATAAAACATTTTTATTACAGAGAGAGTGTGTGTATCAGGGATCGAACTCGCGGCGTGTGATATGTATATGCACACAGTCCACCGCTGGACTGTGTGTCTAACCCGAGATAATATCCAGATTTTATTAAACTTATAATCAAACTATCATCGTCTTCTACATTACAAAATTACAGTCTGTGATTACGCTATTGTATCTTGTTTAATTCGATTGACAAACATTGAACAGACTAATATGAAATGACAGAGACGATATTTAGAAGTAAACATACCGGAGAACGATTTGTCTCAGAATTCTGGCAAGGCGTCGGCTCTGTTTTTATGAACTTCAACTGAGCGAGCGATTTAACAGTTTTGATTTGCTAATTGTGGAATTGAAGTGCTAAACAAAAGTTAACAAAAGGTTTGAAAGTCTATACCGTTTCACAGCTGAAGATAAGGATTTTCAGAAGTTTTCCGGCGAACTGGAATTATCTGATATTGACGTCTGAAATGGATTTCGATTGAAAGGTCTGAGTTAGCAATAGCTTAACAATTGATAGACCACGAAGGTATTGAAAGACTTACTGTTTTGATGAAGAATACGGTTTTCCGGCGACTTGCAGAATTTTTCCGGCGAGTAAAATAAACTTTTCTGATGAACTGAATGTATGACGAAAATGACATGGCAGGTTTGTAGAATGTTTCTGAGTCGCGAGAGAGAGCAAAGATTGAAGTAATTAGGATATTGAATGTCTTCGGTTATAAAAACCGATTCACTTCTGGAATTCAAGTTCATTCAAGGCAAACTTGATTAGAATCGTCGGTGCATCGGTTATAAAACAGAATTCGCGATTCTCAAACGTTTTGGACGTTTGAATAGCCGATTACGGTTTTCAGTTTGGCGCAGCCGGTTGATCTATGATTGACTATAAATTTCATTTGTTTCCTAGAGTTGACAGAAAACAACAAGTGGCGGAGTGGTGATGTGTGTGTGTGATAAGTCTTTGGGTTTAAGCCCGGCTGACCCGGGTTCGAGTCCCGGCAGCCTCATTTTATTTTTAACTATTTTATTTTTACTTTTTATCAATTATAACTTTTATAACTTAGTTTGTTTATTAATTATGTATCATTAAATATCAAAATAGACGTAAATACGCAACGAAACATTTATAACTTGATATTCGATTATAAACGGAGCGGGTTTGGAAAACCCGTTTTTGACAAATGTTACACTATAGAATCGTTGTGTAATAGATTTTGTATAAATGAGAAGTTTGTTATGCATAAATTCGATTCTAGTATAATGTGACATTGAAATAAAATGAAGGAATAAGAGTTATATTGCATAAAATTTAAGATAGCGTAAAAGAGAGGCTTGATAAAATGTTGGAGTGTTTCGGGTTTTAGAAACTTCGACTACTCCAAAGTGAATCGTAAATCCTTTCGAATTAGGGAGACATGATTTGGCCTAATAGGTATAATAATCTCGTCGCCAAGCGATTAATGGTATTTTACCCTTCCAGTTAGTACATGTCCGTAATTTGATCGAAAAATACTAAACTTTGGCGAGATTGAAAATTGAAGAGCGGGACCAGTCATCAGGTGTGGATGTCAATCCTGGCTTGACAATTTCGTCCAAAATTGTGGTTTATTGGACGTATCAAGATAAGATCTCGAATCGTCAATAAAGATCCTCTAGATTATGAATGGAACTCCCATCAAGATATGGATATCACTCCTGACTTGATGGTGAATTTCGCGCAAAATATCATGTAGAGTGGATTGAAATCCCTCACCAATGGCGGGAATCACCCTTGTTTTGATGACTTATTTCGATTCTTGAACAAGAATATTCTCAAAAATGTGTATTGTGTTTTGTGTCTTAACTTTACATCTAATGTTAAATCAACCATCACTGAAACATCTTGACTTATAATAAACTAAATCAACAAGCACTTTGACTTTTAATATTAAAAACTTTAATTTTTCAAGCTAAAAAGGTTTAACACGGGTCTAACATTATCCTTCCTCTATCCATTACATTTCGATAACAATCAATCCATCTCTAAAACACTTTGCAAACCTTGCTTATTACATTGTTTTACGTCCAACAATCAACAAAATTACTCACTCACATAGTCCAGATAGCTCACTACAACACAACTTCGGATACATAAAGCTCCGTTACGCATAAAACACAGTTGAACAATCAAAACCACAAATGATATAAGAACGAACCAGATTTTCCACCTCTCACTGAAATGCATTACTGCATAGCACTAATAACCTACTATCGCTACCCACCTCTCCCTCAGATTGTGTGTGCATGTTTCACTGTTGTGCAGGTGAAGTAACAAAACACATATCATCCGTTAATTTACATATAATGTTAATCAGCCACCATTGAAGCATTTTGACTTCCAAACTCCAATAAAATAAATCAACAAGCAGTTTTACTTTTAATGCTAAAAACTATTACTTATAAAACATTATCCTTCCTCTATCTGTAACATTTCGATAAGAATATATCTATCTCGGAAACACTTTTGAAACCTTGCTAATCATTTTGTTTGACCTCTAACAAACAACAAAATCACTCACATAATCACATAGTCCGGATAGCAAACTACAACGCTACACAGTTAAACAATCAAATTCATGAATCATATAACAACAAACCAGATTCTTCATTTCAGGTGGAAACTTCTGAGATTCAAGCAGCTTAGCATGCTTGTTCGAGAACCGAGTGTCCTGATCAGCCGTAGTGCCCTAATTGAACACGAAATTAGTCAGTAACTGCATCGACGTCGGTTATGAACATCAATTCGAATCGTTTGAATCGATAATCAAAAACCTAACAATGAACTGATGATGAAATTTGTGTTCATTGAATTGAAATTGTATGACTTACTCGAAAGAAACCGCCTGACATCTTCTAGGGCTTTGAAGGTGTGAAATAGGGCTACGACCGGGATCTGTTTGGGATGTTTGTAAAGGATTTGTTGGTTACAAAAGGATTTGATAGTAAAACTTATTAATGCGTATAATCTCTATTGATTAAGAAACTAGAAATAAAATCCGTGTGGCTAGCAAAAATTAGAAGTTATAGCGAGCCGAAGAAATGAGAAATAAAACCCGTGTGGCAACATCGTAAACATTGAATGTATTAGTCCAAACGTTATGTGATGTATTAACCATATGAAAACACGTGTTTCGCCGTATCTGATTGAGCTCAATGTAAGCTATATAAGCATTGTGATTGGATTAAAACATAAACTAAATCAAATTTATACCATACAATCATAACATATTATATGTGACCCCGAGTCATACATTGAAAACGTAACAGGTATAACGGAAAAGCTGACATGTATAATCAAAAGAGATTAACTAGAGCTTTTAAAAAAGATGAAAAAATAAACCACAATTTGACTCCACTCAAATCGAAACAAAATTTACAAAACATTCATAAAATAATCACGAAACATGTTATATTTGACCTGACGCGTTTCCCAAAAATATTTACGTTGAAACATACACCAACTCATATTTATATCGAAAGTACATCAAAATATTCATCTAAAAATGTTTTTTCAAAAGAAACGTATTATATTTAACGTGACTCGTTTCCAGAAAAAGTTTACGTCGAAATGTAGAGCAAATCAGATTTATATAGACACATACATAAAAATATGCACGTAAAAAATGGGTTTTTCTTAAGTAAATGAGGTGTAGCGGTAAACTCGAAACAAATTATTAGTAAAAAAACCTAATAGGCTAAATAGGTTTGTAAAATCATACCAAGTAGCATTAATGCCACACCATTGCCTGCGACCACCAACATCAGAAGAGCTCGTACACAGGGGCGTAGCTTTGTGGAGGGCCGGGGGGCGCCCGACCCCCCGAACTTTTCGCTCAGCGGTGTTTGGTATGTAGTTTTCGTATAGAAATTTTTGGGTATATACGTTTTCGACCCCCCGGTTCTATAGAAATTTTTGGGTATATACGTTTTTGACCCCCCCGGTCATTCGGGTTAAGCTTCGTCACTGCTCGTACAAATAAAATAAAATGTAAAAAAGAACACCGAATGAAAAACGTACGTAAATCGTTGAATCACGCAAGCCTATTGCAACGTATTAATGTGAAGAAATTAGACATAGACGTAAAACGTATAAAAAAGATAACTAAGTCGATTTAGGACCCGCGCGTTGCGATGAACTTGTCAAATGGAGATAATAGACACGTTGTAATTGGCATGTTAAACAGGAAAAAACAGACGAAAAAACGTTGAACCCCATATGCACGTTGCAGCGTGTGGATTCACAAAATTTAGAACGAAACGTAAAACGAAAAACTTGTGAAAAATGAAAAGTATGGGGGTACAAAGTTGAAAATAAAAAAGCTTTGGAGTTAAATTGTAAAAGATGAAAAGTTTTTGGTTAAAATAAAAAAGTTAAGGGGGTTAAAATGCAAAAGATAAAAACTTTAGGTTAAAGTGAAAAATGCAATTTTTTTAAACACCCTAAGCCCATGTTACAACCAACCTAAGCGCAAACTTGTTGCTTATTTATAGATTTTAATTTTAATTTAATAGGAGGGTTTTTATCCAACTAGTGTGATTACCGCGTGATTCGTTATGGGTCTTTGGTCATTATCGGTCCGGTTTATTACAACGCTCGTACCGGCACTCAGCATAACAATCGTTGTTAATCGACACATGTTTTACATCGATTGAAAACAATAAAAGCTAATACTTGTACAGGTACCAGTGTTGTTCAATCTGTATCAGTCCATTACAATACTGGCATAGTACAGGCACTCAATATAGCTTTCGATACCAAAAGGTACTTTATTGCGAATATAGCTTAGTTTCCAATGACCATCACATCGAGAAAACTATACAAACGAATATCGTATCGTGACCAATGTTGTTTGGTCGGTATATGTTCGGTTTGTGATGATACAAAATCAACTATATATGGCTCGTTCGAATTTAACTTTTATCGAATTGTACATAATAATAAGCACATGATGACGATAATAATAGAAAAAACTATAGCGATGTTATACAATACAATGTTGTTCAGACAGTATCAGTAATATTAAAAAAGAAAATCACTAAAAGTTGAAATTAAAGAAATATGTTTAATATTAAAGTAAATATAATGGTAATCTAATGTAATATTGAAATGATAAAAATATGGAATAAAACTTTATATATTGTTATAAAAATCAAACTTCTATTTATGATCACTTTCCAATTATACTTGTTGACGTCGGGCGTCATAGCGAAACTGAAAAATGATAAGGTACAACAAACATTATTTGAAAATAAATTATGTTGTTTAGACAACCAAACCATTAGAATCGGTTTAGTCTATCATCGTACCAGTTTACGATACCAAATAAACACTCAATTTTGAATACAACTTCGTTTTCAACAAAATTGTACCATAATGTCGAGGAGAAAAAAAATTAAGGAACATAAGTTATTAAAGAGATATCAAATTAATTGATAACGGAAATGTAATTTAAAAAATAAAAAAAAATATTAAAAACAAATGATAAAGGAAATATGATCTTAAAAAAGGAAAAAATGTTAAAACTTAAAATAAATATAATAATAAACTATTATAATATTAGACAACCAAATATATTATTATAAAAATAAAATCACTTTTCATACTGCCTTAATTTAAAAAATAATTATTCAAAACACAAACGGTAAAGGAAATATAATTTTAAAAAAAGAAAAAATATATTAAAACTTAAAATAAACATAATAATAAACTATTATTGTTATAATATTAAATAATAAAATATTAAAACTATATATCATTATAAAAATAAAATTCTTAAAGGAAGAGAAGCGTCTTGAGGAAATACACGAGAAAGGTAGGGCGGCAAGGCTTAGAAGGTTTCAGTATATGAACAAAGTGCCTCCTACAGATCAGACGTCAGATCCGAAGCAGGAACGACGAAAGAAGCCTTACAAGAACTTCTTCGGTCGTGTTCGTTAATGTTTATTTTGAAGACAGAGTTTTGAAGACTGATACAAGACGAAGACGATATCCAAGGGGGAGTCTGTTGGTGCAAAATGTCTATGTCTTAGTCTTATATCGAGTCTGTATAGATTAGAGTTGAATAGGCTAGCGAAACGAAGTATTTATGTGTATTTGAGTCAAGTTCGCTGGAGATGAACTTGGAATATCAAGTTCGGCCGAACTTGCTTAGGCAAGTTCGCCCGAACTCATCCCTCCACCAGCGGACTTGTAACTCTATAAATAGCTAGCATGTCATTCTCATTTGTAACTTTGGCATCTTTGCGGCGAAGCTCTGTCAATTTGGAGACTTGATGTTATATCAATAAAATTGACTATTAATTGACTAATTCTTGTTGTTTGGTAATCATGTCGTAATATTTCCGCTATTATGGACATTAGATATCAAATCTAGGTTCCTATGTTATCAGGATCGGTCCTACATTTCCAATAACAAATTAAATTATGTGTTTTGTTTAATTGCAAACATTTACAAACGGTTTTCATAGTTAATATTTATTAAGTTAAATATAAAAGCTTGGATTGATGATAAAAGTTTGGATGGATTATATAAATTAATCGATAATATCTTAAAATTATAAAATTGTAGATAAAGTTAAAACTCAATATATCCTAAGTTTAAATTAGTCACTTATCAAAGTTTTATTTTAAAAATGATACTTGTATTTAACAATAATTAACATTAAAATCAAAATAATGAATATTTTATCATAATATTATATGTGGATATTTGGATTGCTTTTGTGAAAAAAAAGAATCTCATCATTACAACCTAAACCTAATGACATTTTAAAGTTTTGCATAATATCTATACACTTAAATATTGGAAGGATAGGATTTCAGTATATTACCTTGATAGAAGATACACATCTTCAATCAAATCTATTTTCGTCTTCTCTGTATGTTGGAGCAACTGAAGGTAACGATTGAAGGTCCAATCGATTGTTTACAGTGAATTTTGTATGTTGATGCAATTGAAATTTGTTGTTGCATATGATAGATAAAAATTTTCAAAAAGCAAAAAACAATAGAAAATTTCAAAATGTCAAAAACATTAAAAAATGAAAATGAGATTGCTTGTGCAAAAAGAGGAAATGATAGTACATCAGTGGAATATCAGTGCATGCTAAAGATATGTATTATTTAAAATGGTTAAACAATCTCACTAAAGATGTGTCGGTAGACTCAGCTAGACTAGTAGTTTTGCAAAAACGATACAAACCTAAATTGAAAAGCCTAGTCTAGTGGAAAACGCGGTTGAAAGCATAGTACTTAGTTTTGTCCTTCGTGACTGTGTACCTACTCGGTAATCGCTGAATTTAATAATTCAAACAGTTAAAAAATCAAAGAAAGTTTCTATCAAATTGTTTGAATATCAAGAAGAGTATGAATGTTTGTTTACTTCAGATTTTAATGATTTTGTAAACCTAAATCCAGAATGGATTGGGTTCCAATTCAAAACTAATTAAAGTTTCTTTAAATGTGCAGGATAACCAAGCTTCAAGCCATAGGTCATTTCGATAGCAGTGGTTGTTCATACAGAGAGACCAGAGACATGAGTGATATTCCACACAAACAAAATGGTAGTCTCGCGTTCACATTCGTAAAAGTCGTTAAATGGTTAAAATGGAAGATTCTTATTTTTGATTTTAATAAGATGTTTTCAATTTTAGGGGGAGAAAAAAATTTAAAAATTGTAAAAAAGTCTTGTAAAATTAAAAAACATAGTTTCGAAATCATTTTAGATAGATCAAATGATTGAAAAATCCAAAAACAATAGAAAATCTTAAAATATCAAAAACATTGAAAAATGAAAATGAGATTACTTGTGCGAATAAAGGAAATGATAGTACATCAGTGGACTTTCACAGTATGCTAAGGATTTGTAAATTTTAAAAGTGATAAACGAGTCTTACTGTGGATGTGTCGATAGGCTTTACACGTTCAGTAAATTGTTTCAGGGATATAAACTAAATTTTACAACTGCTTAATCTTGTGGATTAACATATCTGGGATATATGGACTTAGTACTCCGAAATTTCGTTTAAGAGATTGCCTGATTCTGAGATACGAGGTCTTTATAGATAGTTGATATCTGGGGTATTATACAGGTCCTTCTGAATTTGCGGAAGCAATAGCCTATAACTTCTATAATACTTTCGCTATAAACCCTAAACTGCATGCAATTCTGAAAAGGTATCGAAAGCTCTAATCATTTGCAGTGCTTAAAAGATTCCTTAATTGGAACATACCTCAAAGTCGAGTCTTCATCTCTTTGTCTGTACGGTAGTACTAACCTGAGCTCTCAAGGTCTCGCACAACCCAGATACAGATATCAATTACGCTATATTCACCTGTAAGATGAAATCTAGGGAATCTTGATACGGGAGTATATTCAAGAAATGGGAACCGCAGTTAAGTCAAGTTTCATAATTCTAACTAACATATCTTGAAACAATTGAGAAATGTGTTAAAGTTTAAGTGGAAAACATATCGACAATCTAGGTAAACAAGTTTAAAACTTAAAGTCATTAAAAGGTCAACGGTACTGGTGATATGTCTAAAAAACTGATATGATCCTCTAGCACGTTTTCTCACAAAAATACAAACTGTAATTATTACATTTTAGTATGTTTACATTTCTGCATTCAATATTAAAAATCCAAAAAGATTTTCTCTCATATCTTCCATGGAAACCTAATAATGTTGAATGTGAGCCGGACCAACGAGACTGTTAAGAAACTGTTTGTGTGTGGATACGTGTGATTGTTCTTAATCATCAAATCTTAGAGATTTGGAGCATTTGAGGGGGAGTTAGATAACATGCTGATTGAATATAACAGAAAGCTTAAAGTAAGGGGGATCATGGATGTTAAAGTTATTCAAGATATAAAGATCAAGAGAACATTAAAGACTCAGGAACTTAATTGAAGAATGATGACTACGGCAACATCCAAGGGGGAGTCTTTTGATGCGTATATCTGTTTCCTACGTCATCGTATAATATCGAGTCAATATTTAGGAGCGAAATGTCGAAGTTTATGTATATTTAGGGTCAAGTTTGCCTGAAAAGGAAGTTTTGTAAACATTCAGAGATTTTGTCACGACAGAGGCGAAGCTCTGTCCAAGTGTTTCCAGGATCTGTAACGTTGAATATTAATGAAACGATGATTAAGTATAAACAAATGAGTGTATCCAATGTCGCCTAAGCAAACGGATTCCGCACGTTTACCTTAGGTTTGTCAGATTAGTGCCCGAACGATCCGTACAACAGACCTACAAAATTGACAGATATATATGCATTTACATTGTTACTAATATAGGTTGCAGTATAATAATGATTCAAGTAATGTATGATTTCGCTATTGCATGCAACCGGACACTCGATTTTATGTTTTTATTGTCATTTCATGTTTCGTTTTTTATGAGATTTAGCCAAGTTGTTGATATCCAAGAGATGATAACATATGCGATGTTTTTATACAGGTTTTTCAAAATCAGGTTTGAGGTTGTATGTTAAAAACATGATTTTATATTGAATACATATATCTTTTATGTGTGATGCAAAAAAATATAGATTATTTAATCGGATTGAACATATAAAAATATATGGGTAACTAATAAAACGCAAATATTTTGGTATTACACTGTATCTGAGGCTATAGTATGGAAATCCTAATTTGTGATTTATTGTCTTTCAGATACAAGCATGAATATATCATTTATTAAAAATTTGGAAGCACACGAGTCATTTAACTTGGTATGTTGTATTTATTTAACCGTTTAAATTTCACATCTTTAAAGTAAATTGGTAAAACTTTTTTATTTAGGTGGTACCTACTAACATAGTTACGGCATTGTGGGGAGATAAATTGAGATACATAAAGTTGGAAATCAACCATGAAAGTGGTAAGATTTGGGTGGCGGATCAAAAAAGAGAATGGAAAATCAGTGTTAACAGATGGATGGATCCAAGTTGTTAGGGATCTTAAACTGCCAATGAGTACACTGTTGCTTTTCAAAACAAAAGAAAAAAAGGCTTTACAAGTTTCCTGTTTCATTGACGATGTGTTTAATGATTCGTACTGCACGATAAACCGTTTCGGGCGATTAGGTCTAACAGTACGTATGATTCTTTAGACAAAAAAAATTTGTGTTTTCTTGACATTTATAACGTGTATTTACAAAATGATAAAATTTTAAAATATCTACATTGCAGGTGATTCCAGATGGTTTTGTGGCAAAGTTTTGTGGGAAGCACACCATAAATGGAAAGTAACAAATATACGCCGGAGGTAATTATTGGATTGTGCAATCTGACAAGATACACAAATGTTATGCATTTACAAAAGGTTGGCCGAGGTTGTGTCAAGAACTTGAAATAGAGGACGAATATACAATGATTTTCAAACAAACCCAAAATGTTGTATTCCAATTAAGAGTTTATCGACGTGAAACTGATGTGCTTTTACAAAAAAAAAAAACCAAATATGAAAATGAGGATAACGTCCTGAGATATGAGTCTTTGAAATCGAATAGAGGTAGAAAGGATAATGTTGAATGCAGAGCAAGTAAAAGATTGGCTGTAAGTTCGGAGTGTAGCACAACAAATGATGTAAGATTATTATTTTATAATTTGTGAAAATCATTTAATAAAAAATATAAAGTATAGGTATCTTATGTATAATACTAAGGTAATTATATTAAATGTAACAAACAGGTTAAGAAGAAAGGGAAACAAAGTTCACCATCATGTGATAAAAGGATAAAACTTGGGAGTGGATTTGAGAGCAACACAACGTTTGATACAACAGAGCTTTCAAACTTTAATGCATCCGTGGAAGACGAAGAGATGTGTCCATACAATATTTAATTTTTGGATTGCACCTTATATGTAATTGTTGTTGGAAACGGTCTAATAACATGACAACCGTACGTGAAATTACTATGTTCAGCTGAAGAACAACAGACATAGAGTTGCCAATGATATGAAAAGGGTAAAAAATAGAAAGAAGGCTGGAAAAAAAACTGAATTGGTTGACGATGATGAATTTATTTATTTTACTCGCAAGGGAGAAAATAGGCTGGTAAGAATCTTTGTTTAGTATTCATTATGTATAAGATGTTTGTTACTAACTTATTATTGCACTAGTTTCAGCATCATCCTGCTGAAGTAGCAAGGAGAGCCATGCTTACAGAAAGGCCGCATGCATTGACCGTCCAGAATATGCAAGGAAATTGTAATTATATGAAGACCAAAACTAAACAAACGGTGAAGGAATGCAATATGCAATTGAGGATTGGGGAAACTTTATGGATGAAAATGGTTTGAACATTGGTGACATACTTCATTTCATTTTGTGACTTCGGAACAAAAACTCATCTTAACCAAGGTGGATCCTGTGTCAAAAGATGGATAGGTGAGTTTGATAGTTGATATGCCGTATGTAAGTTGAATGGCACTTATGTTTTTTTGTTCGTACTGGCCTTGTTAGAACGTTTACAAGTCTTTTTTTTCGTATTGGCCTTGTAATTATAATGTGTTTTTGTTCGTACTGGCCTTGTTAGAATGTTTTGGTTCGATCAACTAAAATAGTCGTATACAATTATAAGAATCGATTTGATTATGGATGTAATTATTCGATATAGATAACAGATATATCATACCTTATTATATTGTTCAATCATCTATAACTTACTAAATATATATAGATGTGATTTTCAGATTTCGAATTATTCAATATCTTATACATCGTTTTGGCTAAATAAATGATCACACTCACTATCATACATTTTGTCAAATAGATTATTTTTATAAAACAAAAAAACGGTGATTTAAATTTATCGAATCAATCTAATGTTTGATTACAGAAACTTTGAAAGAATGGGTAAAAGATTTGTAAATGATATAATAATAAAGCAATTCATGAAAATATAAATTTCGGTTATATGAAGACTTTGTATCATAATTATTAGTTATATAGTATTAAATGTTGAAAGATTGGTCAAACTTTTGGAATGATTATAACGAATAATGCACGCTAAAATAAATTAAAAAAATTGAAAGATTTGTTATAATTTGAAAAGCCTTTATTGCGTCAAGTTGACAAAATTAAGTTCAACGCTTAAATTTTTTTTAATGGTCGAATACCATCAAATCTAGATAAATATAACATTAACAACCAATAAAATTTAAAAATTTGCATATAACAATTGTACTTAGAACACTGTAACATAAAAGTTCAAAAGAATAATAAAAACCAAGGTTTAAAACCACTCAATCCAAATTAAACAGCTAACCTCACAAGCTACCAAAAACTTCTTTGTAAACGACATTAGAAGTCTTATTTTGTTGGTTTTCCATCGGCGTCGAATATCAATATTTTGACACCTTCTCTGTTCTTGACCCTTGATAATGCAACGTACAACTGACCATGAGTGAAGACAGGATATTTCAAATAAAGACCAACCTTTGATAGCGATTGTCCTTGACTCTTGTTAGTTGTCATGGCAAAACAAACTGATAAAGGAAATTGTCTTCGTTGAAATGCAAAAGGTACTTTTTGTCAGACAGGATCGTATTAATCCTTGGAATGAAAACTCTTGGCCGATATTACCGCCAGATATTACTTCAGCTTCTATTACTCGTTTACCTAGAAAAGTAATTTTAAGCCTTGTACCGTTGCATAACCCTTTCTGTTGATCGATATTTCGGAGAAGCATCACAGGAACACAAACTTTAAGAAGTAATCTATGATTAGGCAATCCAGAAATCTTAAGAGCATTCAAATTTTCTGTTGAGTATAAACCTTCTTGAAAAGAATCAAGCATTTGTTCAGTTTGGCATATACTATCGGAACTTAGATACTCTTTCGCATCACCAGGAAATAAAGAAAGCAATTGATAGTTAATTTCATGAACTACCTAATTTTTTGGTGCTAGAATTGCTCGCTCCGAAAAAAATCCAGGAATGGTAAATTGTTCCATAATTGACGGGTATACAAGGTCAATTAAGCTTTGTATCGGGTTACACATATCGATGATTAATAGATCATCTAATATCTCTATAATTGGTTAACCATCATTATCATCTCCAACTTTTCCTTCACCAATATCAAGCAACCATTTGCAAAGTCCCTTATACAATCCATATTCAAACTTTCAGATCCAACGGTTAGACGCATGTGTTTAGTCAACCTTAAAAGTTTGCACTTTGACCATATATCCGAAGAGCTTAAAGAGGCGGTAACAATCTCTTGTCTATTACCATTAGGAATAACTGGTAGGATTTGTCTAAAGTCACCACCAAACACAATAACTTTACCTCCAAAAGGAATATCCGAACGAATGCTCCTACCGTCTGAAAATACGTCGTTCATCTTCCTATCTAAAGCTTCAAAGGCATGTTTGTGGACCATCGGTGCTTCATCCCATATAAGCAATTGTGTTTCCTTTAATAATTTGGCAATATCACTATTTGGCTTAATATGGCACATTGAATCCTCTGTGAGATTAATGGGGATATGGAACCGAGAATGAGTTGTCTTTCCACGGGAAAACAATAAGGAAGCTATAACACTTGAAGCCACATTTAAAACCATTTCACCTCTACGTCGAACAGCAGAAGCCAAAGTCTTCCATAAGAAGGTTTTTCTAGTTCCACCGTAACCATAGACGAAAAAAAGCCCTCCTTTACGTTCTACAATTGCTTCCATTATTTCGTCAAAAACTGCTTGTTGTTCATCTGTAAGAGATTGATGCAGCTTATCTATGTCATGTCAAATCTCTTCTTTGATTAGACGATTAATAGCATCACGTAAATATTCGTCATCAGGGTACGGCATAGCGGCAAATCGTCGTAATGATGAACCATTGGAAATTAAATACTCTTCAATTTTCAACAAAGTAAGGTTCTTAATCTGATGTTCAAGAAGCACCAAACCTAACAAATCCAAAAAAATACATTATTAATTAAAAAAAACAAATGTAGTATGTCAAATAAAAATATAGATTAGAACTTGAAATATTTGTTTCTTCAGTCTATAAAGAATATCATCGGCTAAGTATTTCCAGGTCTTCTCCCACATAAATTCTGGCCGTGAAAGCGTATTTGACAAAAGCAGTGTGGCAAATAACGCTCGGTGATAGCCAGCATGTCCTTCAAAACTTGTTTTTTTAGTGGCCTCAACGTAATCATTGTTGTCGTCTAAGAGTGCCATTGCATAGCAAGCATCTCTAAAAGTCGGGAACAATTGGCCGTTAACGGTACGTATCTCCTCGAAGGATCTGGGCCCTCAAACTTTATTGAGCAGTATCCTTAAATAATAAGGTTCACCTAATGCAGGCGAAACAAAATGTATTCGGCCAACAGTCTGGTACATTTTACGTACCTGCCAACATCTATCTTTAAGTTTCCGAAAAAATTTGGAAGGAAACTCTACATAAGTGAGCTTTCTAGCATCGTCATTTGTCTCGTTCAATTTTATCCATTGCACAAATATTGAAGAAGCAATGGAAGGCTTGCTTAAAACATTATCGATATCGTCATCTACACCATACACCACATTCTGTTGGCCCGGTAAATGAAAAGGAAGCCTCATAACGACAAGATACGTATAATGAACCTCATTTGAGAATATTCTCCATGATGCCTCACAAGCTGAAATATATCTACAATCGTAATATTCCTTTATCTCATTTCGTGGCTTGTCCTTATTGGTTGAATTTGTATCACCAGAAACTACCGTAGTAGCCATATCAGGTCCATTGTTAATGTACTTGAACAAATATTTTACCAAACCGGCTTGATTACGCCATTCGACATTGATATGTGCTTTATATCTTTTCAGAAGCCTTTTGTTATAAGGAACAACACTTTTGTTGTCTAATCTAACACCTGATTTTATAACCGTATGACCTGAATCTCTTCTTCGGTATACAGAGAAACCACTTGAGCCAATAGTTGTATGTGGAGTAAATTTCTTTGGAAAGTTTTTTGAACATCTTCTATCAATCATGTAAGGACAATTCAAATTAGCGTTTCCGCACGGACCATGAATCATATAATCAGTCACAAGAGAATAAAGTTCAAGGGTTCATTTTTAACGGGAATCTCTGCGGAAATAAAGGGATCCATGTGATCCACTGTGGGAAGTTTGTGATCAACCTTCATATAAGAATATATGTGCATGAGGAAGACCACACTTTTGAAATTCTACTGTGTACTAACAAAAAAAGGAAAAATAAATAGATTCAGTAGTTTGTACCACCGATTGCACAATACATAGCATACGATAAAATTAAAACCAACATTAGTTTCACCAAAATATTTAGAATCCTTCAAATCTTTGATTATGGAATCAAGCTTCATTTTAAACAATTGACACAATATGTCAGGTCTGTATTCTAGTTTAATTGTCGAATCCTTAAGAAATCTCTTAACTTCTGGCTACTTAGGATTACACGTTATAGTTATGAAGAAATCAGGGTACCCATACCACTTACATAAGGCCATTGCATCGAGGTAGTTTTGTTGCATGAATCTTGCACCTCCGGTAAATGATGAAGGTAGTATATCAGGCCTTCCAGTATCTGTTAAAACTTCTTTACCTTTAACTTTATGCTTTTGAAGATTTTCAAATGTTTCAGATCGAAGGTTTGTTTGTTGCCTTCGAATGTAATGTAGTCTTTCACTCTCAATCATTGTGTAGGCATCGACCAAAAACTGTTGCAACAACCTTCTGTTGGTTAAAATTAAGGAAAAGCCGTAACTTCTATCTTGGATCCTATATGCGAAAAATTCTCTCATTGTGCACTTTGGTTTTATTTTCTTTTGTGTCGAAATGAAATCTCGATGGGGAATATCAATTCTATATCCGTCATCCCCATATGGGAAAAGTAACGGATATTGCAGAGCAAGATAAGATGGGTGTAATTCGCTAATACGCTTCAGCGTTCCAGACTGAGTCTCGACAACAATATCACGATGGTCGGTAAGTTATATGTTCTACCATCTTTTTCTCTTTTATAAATCAGCCGTAACTTAAGGCTAGCTTCTGGAGATTCATGAAAATGGTCTCTGACCATTCTATATGTCTTAACCAACATATTTTGTGATCTAATAAACCCCTCAAATACTCTTCATTTCAGTATCAAGTTCTTTATCCATAGACGATGAAGACTTGGTTGACTTGCTGAAAAACATACAAACAAAAATATATAATATTAATAATATGTCATTTTTCATAAAAGTAAATATAGACTAAAAATTGTACTAACAAAATAACACGTACCTTAATAATGCTTGTATGTTTGTTATTTCATTTTCAGTATCATATGTAAAGTTGACAAAACTTAGCTTCATTTTCATTAGGAGGTTTAAGACTACCCATGCAATGATAGTTTTGGCCACTTATACGATATATGAATGGAGCAGTCCCTTGTTGATATTAGAATCAACCTTTCCACCCATAGATGTAAAAGAGAACATAGAGTTGTATCGTCTTATGTTCTTCTGGGAAAAACTTGTTTTTCTCATTTGAGGAAGAAAACAAACTTTGATAAGAGTGATGTGCATCCTTTAAAGGCAGGAGCTCAACTTTACCATACCCACAACACCTACTATAAGTTAGCCCTTATTCAAGGTTATATGACCTTTACCACCTTCGGATGTCCATAATTTGCACAACAAATCTGACATGTAAGAACTTGATCACCATGGTTGTGACAACTGTGAAAATCCCAGTAAATTTTGACCGGTACAAGTCCGCGGTAATCGGACGTGATATGTGTATCATGATATTTGATGTGATTACGTGTGATGATACGAACTCTGGAAAATGTGACACCGACCATAATAGGAGTATATGCCAAGTAATTACCAAAAACATTACATTGACGCTATGCGTCACCTACATGGCAAGACAAAGTCGTGAATGGATTGACGACTCCGGGAACACGTCATGGTTGACATGACACTATTAAGGGCCAACGATGCGAGGTTGGTGTCCTTAGCCTTTAACAACGTGTTAAACAAGGACTTGACGTTTAACAGCGCATTAAACATTCGATCATGATTATTAGGCCAACGGTAGGGCCCTTTAAGATTCTGAGTTCACGAAACATCTTAGTTATGTGCCATAGACTCTGACATAAGATTTGAATCAAATCGGTGCTCGGGCATGCAAAACGAGGCAGTCCCGGTTATGGAAACGCCTTTGCTTTAGGAGCAATGAAAGACAAACCAAACATGCAAGGAATGGTCAATCAAGCCTAAAAATACTTAAACTAACTTAAAACGAGGCTTTTATGATTATAACGTAACCGTGCTCGGGTTTCGAGACGGTTATGCTTGATTTTTAAAATCGAGTCTTTTGACACTAAAACGCGAAAAACGGAGCCTGTTTCGCAAATCGGAGACGCGTACGGGACCCGAAAACAAACCTAAATGTAACGCCAAAGATAAACATCATCTTTTAACATGAAAAGATGAAGCACGACAAAGCGCGGGTGGGGTAGGGGCACCCTACCTATGCCGCCCCCATATATATATATATATATTAATCTTTTTTTCCATTTATTCTTCATTTTTTCAAGTTTCCATCACCAAAATCTGCCATTTTCTCTCAAGATTCAGCTGATTACTACTCTAAAACTCAACTAATTCAAGGTAATTTTACAAGTTTAAGTGGTTTTGATTATGAATTCTTGATTAAACATGATTTAGAACCGAAAAAACCCTTTTTAATCCATGATTTGGAAGGTTTAAACAAGGTTCTTGGCTGAATAAGAACACCTTGTGAATTCCCTGGTTTTATATGGTAGCCAAGATCACGAAACTTCGGGGTTTGATATCCTAATCGACCCTTAATCCATCGAAATTGATTAACAAAGTTATTAACCGAAAAACTATGAAACAAGGCTTGATTGACATGGGTTATGGCATGGTTGGATTATTCTTGGTATATAGGTAATGATTATGGCTTACACCCACTTATGGACTCAAGAAAAACACTCGAAATCGAATGAATCGCTAGGTATATCACCCGAGACTCGAAACTAGTATAGGCAGAATATTGTTTGGACCATAACTTGGTCCACGGGTATTGGATTGAGCTGAAATTTGGGGTGGTGATGTAGGGTATTGACAAGAAGGTCCACGTAAAATTTTTGAATTTTTGGAATTTTCTACAATTTTCGGTGAAGTTTTTTACTGTTTTACCAAACGAAATTCAGCAAAATACCAAACAAAGTTAATAATCACCAAAATCTACATGAACACTAAGGAACATATGGGAAAGGTTCTGGGAAGTTTTGGAGTCTATTGGTTGGCTTTTGTTATGGAATAAAAATCCGCGTTTTTATGAGTTTTTGGTAGCCGAAAACGCACTGAAACGAAATCGAAAAAATCCCAAATTCTTACAGGGAGTTTCTAGACATGTAAGGAAGTTCTTGGAATATTTTGTGAATTTTTGGACATCAGATGATTAACAAAGTGAATTATTCAGGTAAATACTGTTTTACAAATGATTTATTTGAGAAGTTAAAATAGCTTTATAAATTCCCAAAATAATTTTATTGGAATCTATATATTTTTACTGAGTTCTAAAAAAATTTCCAGGATTTTGTAAACTATGTAATTAAATGGGATTTTTCGGCTTTTAAAACACTTCTTTTAACTAAATTCGGCAGTTTACCGGATAACGAACCTACCGAAACTGGCAACAGACCAGAACCTATTTTAACTATAATTGGAACACCGGGAGTATTCTGGGAAGTTCCAGGGTAAGCTGGACACTCTGGGTGTGTTCCACCACCGTTCGGCAGAATCCCCGACGGTGAAAACGGAAACCTAATTTTGGGCAAACTAGACTCCCCAAACACCCAAACTCCCATAATGAAAAGTTAATCTTTCTTAAATCACAACAAGTTGGCACTATTGGTATTCCTCTACCATTATCCGAACGTGTCAAACAACCGACTTTGGCTGGCACGTGAACCGATGCCCGGGAGCCAAACATGAAAATAACCCTACCCTAACATCTATCACCACACCAGGATACTATATGTACAATCCGAAATGAAAATACCCACTTGGACCCAAGTTATAGGCGTTACCGACCTAGCGACTGATATTAGTAATTACTTGCATGATTGCTGTTAAAGCCGAACAAACTTACATATACTCCTATTGCTACCTGTGATGCTACTATCCAATGAGTTTTTACTTCCCCGCTTTTAAATTGTTTTACTGTTTTCTTGGGACTTGCATGTTACAACCTGTGTTAATTATACCAACTTGTGAGTGAGTTTTCACTTCCCCACTTTTGAATTGTTTTACTGTTTTCTGGGGACTTACATGTTACCAACTGTGTTAATTGCACCAACTTATTATGTGAGTTACCTAACACACGAATAATCCCCAACTAGTTCACGTGATTAACGTATGTAACACCCAAAAAACGTCACAGCGGAAATACAAACGTAATAGTGACTGAATTTGGTGCCCATAAATATCTTAGTGGACGATGCATCGTTAATTTTGGACATATTACTTAATTAAAACATTGTTTACAAATTTAAACATAAACCACAACCATAACATAGTTAAGTTGTCTTGATCCTTATGGATCTTAATACAGTCGATCCCAAATAAGTTTTAAAAGTGTACAAAGTTTATTATTAAACAAACATGCATCACAACCACAAGATACGCCAAAGATTCCTGAAACCATGCTCAAGTACCTGAAGAACACGTTAAAATCAACTGTCAACACAAAGGAGGGTGAGCTCACATATTCAAATTTTAAACAAGGAAAACTTTCTAATTATGTGTTTATTATCAAAACGTCCAAATATCGAAAGTTAACTTATTTCCTTAATAAAATCCATGGGTCAGCCGTCGCGAGCGTTTCTCCAAAACCTCTGAACTAAGCATCTTCCCAAGTTTCACATATTAAATTTATTTTTAACATCCATTAGTTCAGATTTGTAAGTTTGCAAGACATTACGAGCTATATATTAACATTAACGGTATAATCAACGCTAGACAACAACAGAATATAAATTCGTCGCTTGACATGACACGGAGCTACCAGTCACGACGGGGTTGTCAACCCGATAGATCTATCAACAATTCCACGCAATCCATATTAATGATTAAATGGCTAAGTTTGCGCAAAGTGACCGCAATGGGTCCCCCAAGGTGCCAACCTTATGAACAATATATATATTCTACTAAAATGATAAAATTTAATATAACACGTTGTACGAATCCCCGACGTCCCCACCGAAACGTAAGCCTAATTTCGATACTCACTCTCTTGAGACCGGGCCAATTCGTTACAACTTTAGATTTAAACATTTTAAATCCACACGGTCGTTCTATCCCATAACGCCGTAATATCCCCGTTTCATCCCCGAAACGCATATATCATTATTCCAAAATCCGTTTCATCCCGAAACATATTTATATCCAAAACCATGCTTTTCTCCAAAAACATATCACATAATTTCCAAATCATATTTTCCACGAAAATATATTTATAGTTTAATCAAAGGCATATTTTATATGAAAATGTATACTTATCCTTTAAAGGTGTGTTCTTCCCCCAAAACATATACTAAAACAGTAAAAAGAGGGGTTTAGTGACACTCACCTTTGGGTGCGTATTTAAAATAGCGCGATCCCACAATTTGATTCTACACGTAGGCATGACTTAATAATCACACATCACGAAATTCCTAAGTTTCTCAAATCTTGGAATTTTTACATAACTTTGAAATTTTCTCGAAAAGTTACTATTTTTGATTATGTTGGGATATTAATATATATATGAGTTCATATATATATATATATACATACATTTAAGATTTTGCGACTTGAACGATTTTATTGGTGACCTTAATGTTTTATTCGAAACACTCTCGTTTTTAAATACTATATCTACGATTTGCGCGTCGTAATATATATACATAAACGTGCACATATTCACAATATCATAACACGCGAAACTCATTAACTTATTCACTTTATCATTTTTAAAGCATGTATACATGAAATAACTCACTAAGTTAACCTATGTATCAATTTTCATGCTCGACAAATAATTACACATTTTAACGCGATTTCACCGATTCCACCATTCTAAACATACAAGCGTACATGCATAGTCTTAATTTCCGCTATCATGTCATCACTTATCATATTATCATATATACATATTTAAATCACATAACACGTTTAAACACATAAGGTTCACCTATGACAACCCATTCTAGTGTACATTGAAAAATGCGTATTTTAGTGATTCGGTAACGTTTTCGGGTGTCGAAAGTCATGTATGACTAACCAAACACCAAATAAACTAAATATAAGTTAATATACTTATATTTATATAAAAAATATCAGTTTATTTACTGATCTAAAACAGTTTCATAAAAACCATTTTAAAAAAGCGATTTACCGTTTTTACCGCATAGTTTTGCGTCAACGTTACCATAACCATCCGAACTCGAAACGGCTTCATATTTTAACACAATACATGTTATATACTGAATAAAATGATGGTTATAATCAGATTAGTGCAATTTTTGTGTAAGGCACATAAATCATGCGATTTCATGTATTTTACAACACTTTTAAGCACATAGTACAACATGCAAAGCTAGTAAACTTTATGTTAAAGTTCCATATCATTTTACACTTCAAATAACACTATTTTTATGCTTTATAATCTGATCTAAACTTATTTTTATCAAACACACTTTGATCATCATTTCATAGCCATATGTTCACATGCATGCTTATGTACAAGCACCTAATGCATCCATAACATATTATTTTCAACTTGCATGTTCTCATATGCATCTAGACATGCATTTATTTCATGTTCATATTATCCATGACATTCAAATCTTCATGTCATTATCATCATCTAATCATTTCACATGCAAATATCACCTTCTTCACATTTATGAACTAACAACAAAATTTTGTATGCATAACCCTTTTAGAACATTCTAAAGATTACATGCATTCACCTTTTAACATCTTATCAAGCAAGATCATTTCAAGCATCAACAACTCAAACTTTAACATACACACACACTCACGACCATACATATGTATACATACACCTCCATTTTTATTTTCTTTAAAAACCCATTTGTTTTTGTTTCAAGTTTATGTTTAAATCCAAGAACAAGAGAAACCTTCATCTTCATCAAAACTTATCAAGAATCAAGAACAAAGTTTTTAAAATAAATTTTATACCTTCTTGTTTTTGATGGGTTTTTAGCTAAGTATGATGGTATGGAGCTTGATTCTTGCTTGGAAACACCTTTGAACCTTAAAAACTCCTTGAAATGGGATTATATGAGCATGGATCTTCAAATAACAAAGTTGGATTTTGAAAATGGATGCTGTTTGGAGGGTGTTCGACCGAGCTTTGATGAGAGAGAGAGAGAGAGAGAGAGTTGGTGTGTTTTGAAATTTGTTTTCTTGGTTAATGGAAGATCTTGTAGATTTTATGAAGATTATAATCATTATAGGAAATCTTCTAAACCAACACTTGGAAGAGAGATGAGAGAGAGTGGCTAAATGGCTGCCACCACTCCCTACACACACAAACACACGCATATATACATATATATTTCATATATGTGCTTAATACTGGTATTTAACTGGATACCAGGTGTTTTATCTAACCTTTTAATTGCGTTTTAACACGTTTTAAATTATTTTCAATGCTCTATAAAAATAAACACACCAAAATATTACTAATCAATATTTTATTTGCCTGGTCCAGCTATGTTGTCGGTAATTGGCAATATACGCGCTGTGTTGCGCAGTATGCACTTAAATTTGAAAAATAAGGATTTTAATCGTTTTAATTTATTTCTATCATTCTATAAAAATAAACTTGTCAAATTATTACTATAATAATCATTGGTTGCTCTGAACTGGCTGCGTTGACAGTATTTTGTCAGATACGCGCAGTATAGCGCAGTACGCGCTTAAACTCAAAAAATAGAGTTTCTTAGCGTTTTAAATAAATTTTCCTCACGATTATGATTAAATATATTATTTAACTCATAACAAACTATTTGTGGGATTTTAACATTATCCGGCGGTCACAGACGTTCGTTTCGCATTTTAACCGTTACGCGATAAGCGTTTATCTTATTATTGCCAACGTAATTTTTATCAAACTTTGGATTTACCAACACATCAAATACCATATATAAACATTATAAATAATCAAATACGGCCTTTTATTCATTCATAACACGTGTTACATTTGTAAGGGACAGCCTAAATAGCCGGGTGTCACAACGTAAGCCGTGGACAGTGGATAGTACTATTGGTCTGACAAACCCAGTTGCTACGACCAGACTGTACCCAGCAACAGACAACTGCACGCGTCCTAAACTTGTTTATGTTGTTAGGCATAACTACATCTGGGGCGTTGGACTGCACGTGACGCAGTGAATGGGCTGAGGTGTCGAACATGACACGGCCTCGTGTGCTGAGGTGTCGAATGTGACACGGCACAGTTATAACAGTCAAGGTTTCATGGGTGCTGTCACACCCCATTCGATGGCGGAAACATCGGAGTGAAACGAAAACTAGATTGCAAGAGACTTCATAACGTTATTTGTGTTAAGTATTTAATAATTACCTTTTTTGTTTCTTAAATCAGATAATACAAATTTCAATCACGACACATATAAAAGACTTATAATTTCATTTCATTTATAACAGTTTAATATAAGGTTTTGAAACAAAATACAACTTGTATAAAATAAGATATGATACAACAAGTATTTAAAGTTTAAATGCGTTTCTAGGCAATCCAACTAGGTTCCATGCATCATCAGAATTCCTGCAACATGTATTAAAAACATAGATCAATACAAAAGTATTGGCGAGCATACAAGTTTGAAAATAAATATAAGTATAAAAATTTATCTCAATCCAACGTGGCAATTCATATTTAAGTTGAATCTAGCATACCTAAACAACCGAAGTATAAAAAAATTTAGCATGAATGGATAAGCAATCTAGGATTAATAATTAACACGTATAAAACAAGTTTCAGTAATCATGCGTAAGCGACCTAAGCATAACAACTAGCATGGATATTCAAATAGAATTTATCATGTATAATTAACCTAGGTATAACCAATGACGCGTCCAATGGATTGAGTATTGAAATAAACTTGATTGTGTAAACGAGTTTGGTTGTTTGATACATGATGCACCCAAAAATACATTTTATGCGTAAAAGGGGTCGAGTATGCTCACAGTTTTACGACGCTTCCCTTGTTAAATCCGCAAAGGGATGAAGGTTGAATGGTGGATACCGAGGTTACCTCGCATAGGAAAACGAAAGTTACAGAAGTATTGATGAAATAAATATACATTTGTATTTATTTTTATAAAAGTTGATTGGGTTTGATAGGTTTTGATTTATAAGTTAATCAGGGTTTATTTTACGGATTTTACAAAAAAACAGGCAGAGTTTCCTCTGTTTTCCGAGTAACCTGACAACACGAGTTGTCGATATAACGTCTTCAAAACACAACCGTTTCAATGACCATACACATAACTTCAAAGTTTGAAATAAAACGCCCCTTTTCGTCTTGTAGATTTAATATTTAGACAAGTATATAAAATTTTATCTCGTTTAATAATCATTACGGTTTTATTATATTTAAAACAATATATATAAACTATGATACGACGGTTTGAGCTCAATTCTACGCAATATATATATATATGTACATATATATATATATATGTACATATATATATATATATGTACATATATATAACAATATAAATAACTCATGTCGTAAGTGTATATCGTGTCTTGCGCAAACTAGTTTGACCACGTTTGATTGAGTTGACCAGTTGACTGGTTGACTTTCGTCGACCGAGTTGACTAGCTTTGACCGATTGACCCGAAACAGACAAGGCTCGTACCGGAATCGGACTAAGACCCGAAACGTCAAAACTGACCCAACCCAAACCTGACTGTGGCTGACTCGGTGTTGATCATTCCGAAACCGAACCAAAACTGAGACTCGTAACTGAGCCTACGCACTAGATCTTGAACCAAACACGACTGGAGCTGACTTGAACCCGAGACTGGAACCCAAACCCGATTGTAACATGACCCGAAACTGAACCATGGCTGCAGTAACCTGAACCGGAGCTAACCACTCATGTCTCCACCACCGTCGCCGTCGGCGTGATGTGCCTCCGGCATCTTTATCGACACCCACCCTTGTTCTTTGCAAACCCGAAACAAAACCTGAACCAAAACCCACAGATCTGAACCGAATCAAGAATCAGGAAATGAACCAACCTGAACCGGAGCCGCCGCCAAGCTTTTCCTCTTTCGTGCTTCTTTAGTGGCCCGCCGTGAAGATGGCTGCTGCTGCCGTCGTTCGTCATGTGCCACACCACTCAGTGGTGGTCGGCCGGTTGTCGGAGAAAGAACAGAGCGAGAGTGGAGTAGTGATGAGGGTGGGTTTGTTGTGAGAGCGAGGGAAGGGTTGCGTGCGTTTGCTGGAGAGGTCGGCCGGTGGTTACCGGAAATGTGGCTCCGGTGACCGGAGGTAAGAGAGATCGAGAGAGGTAGAGGGGTGTGTGCGGCTGATGTGTCTTTTTAAGTGTGTGAGAGTGTGTTTTATATTGATTAGTGTTTTGGTAGGGTTTAGTGTGTTGGGCCCAAAGCCTATGAGTTAGTTATTAGTGTTTTTGAGCGGCCCAGTTGCATCCACGAGCCCCGTGTTCGAACCCGATACTCATAGCACGTCGTAAAAAATAATAATATTATTTTAATTTCTTTTAAATTTCGAAATTACACAGATTAATAGAGTAACGATAAGTGAGGCGTTCGCTTGCCGATTTTGCTAGGGGCACGTAAAGGGCGTCGCTTGCTATTTATTTATTTATTATCCATTATTCGCTTGCGATTTTAAAGAAAGATCGAAACGTCACGTATTTTCTAAAATAAAATTTTACGAAACGCTGGGCGTTACAGTCTCCCCTACTTTAGGGAATTTCGTCCCGAAATTCATTCAAGAGGAAGGCTTTAGGAAAGAAAAAAGCCATTTCGAAGTATGTGGGTATAACCGAGAATTAGGTGGTGAGTGATTAAAGTTTGTAATCGATGAGGTTTAAGGAAGCACTGAGTTTCTCAAGGCACGTTTTACGAAACCTTAGTAATATGGTATTAACACTTATATATAGGAAGTACCAGCGGCGTATCCACCATGT
The DNA here is from genome assembly GCA_947069175.1 of Scalesia atractyloides. Classification (NCBI taxonomy): domain Eukaryota; kingdom Viridiplantae; phylum Streptophyta; class Magnoliopsida; order Asterales; family Asteraceae; genus Scalesia; species Scalesia atractyloides. The sequence goes on from CAMTDV010000015.1 coordinate 37,248,066, forward strand.
TTATACCATATTACGTCCGTTTCGCTAATCGATGTCATGTTACGTTCCGTGTCACGATCAGGGTTTATTAGCGTATTACGAGTAAGAATGATAGCGTATAAGAATTTAAGTATATAAGTATGATTGTATTTAAGTATGAAAGTGTATACCGTATGAGTATGAGTATATGTGTGTGTATATGCACATTCTTGTACAATACACATGATATATTTTAGTTAACCAAGATTAACGGATTACTGGCATGTGAATAAACAGGTCAAACCATCGTGTACCGCAATGTAGACTACCCATCATCGTTAAAACGAAGAGGGTGTAAAACAGTTTACTTAATATGACCTCAAGAATACGGGCATGCGTCACTCCTATAGCGCTACACAAGCGCTATACATGTTAAGGTGTGGTTTGATCAAAGTTAATGACGAGTCTACCACATAAACATGTAACAAGTTAAACCATCGTGTACGCAATGTTGACTAGTCAATATTGTCAAAATGAAGAGTGTGTAAAATAGTTTACTTAGCATGAAATAGTTTACTTAACATGACCTCAAGTATACAGGCGAGCGCTACTCTTATACATGTTAAGGTGTGGTTTTCTAACGAGTTTATCACATAAGAAAGTAATCCCAAATCAAATATTAGTATGCACCTATAGAATTGTTGTGTAATAGATTTTGTATAAATGAGAAGTTTGTTATGCATAAATTCGATTCTAGTATAATGTGACATTGAAATAAAATGAAGGAATAAGAGTTGTATTGCATAAAATTTAAGATAGCGTAAAAGAGAGGCTTGATAAAATGTTGGAGTGTTCCGGGTTTTCGAAACTTCGACTACTCCAATGTGAATCGTAAATCCTTTCGAATTAGGGAGACATGATTTGGCCTAATAGGTATAATACTCTCGTCGCCAAGCGATTAACGGTATTTTACCCTTCCAGTTAGTACATGTCCCTAATTTGATCGAAAAATACTAAACTTTGGCGAGATTGAAAATTGAAGAGCGGGACCAGTCATCAGGATGTGGATGTCAATCCTGGCTTGACAATTTCGTCACCAAATTGTGGTTTATTGGACGTATCAAGATAAAATCTCGAATCGTCAATAAAGATCCACTAGATTATGAAATGGAAACTCACATCAAGATATGGATATCACTCCTGACTTGATGGTGAATTTCGCGCAAAATATCATGTAGAGTGGATTGAAATTCGTCACCAATGGCGGGAATCACCCCTGTTTTGATGAGTTATTTTGATTGTGGAACAAGAATATTCTCAAAAATGTGTATTGTGTTTTGTGTCTTAGGAAAGACATATTGTAAGTTTTAGGACAAAAGGGGGAGAGAAGCACGATAGAAAGAATAACAATTTAGACAAGTATCAAGAATGGTCAAAAGTATGGTACTTAAACTATAGACTAGGTCGAACATGGCAATTCTACCTAATTCCCTATAGTTATGGCTCTGATACCAATCTATCACACCCTAACCGATGGCGGAAACATCAGAGTGAGATGAAAACTAGATTGCAAGAGACTTCATAACGTTATTTGTGTCAAGTATTTAATAATTACCTTTTTTGTTTCTTAAATCAGATAATACAAATTTCAATCACGACACGTATAAAAGAATTATAATTTCATTTCATTTATAACAGTTTAATACAAGGTTTTGAAACAAAATACAACTTGTATGAAATAAGATACGATACAACAAGTATTTAAAGTTTATATGCGTTTCTAGGCAATCCTACAAGGTTCCATGCATCATCAGAATTCCTGCAACATGTATTAAAAACATAGATCAATACAAAAGTATTGGCGAGCATACAAGTTTGAAAATAAATAAAAAAAATTTATCTCAATCCAACGTGGCAATTCATATTTAAGTTGAATCTAGCATACCTAAACAACCAAAGTATAAAAAAATAGCATGAATGGATAGGCAATCTAGGATTAACAATTAACACGTATAAACAAGTTTCAGTAATCACGCGTAAGTGACCTAAGCATAACAACTAGCATGGATATTCAAATAGAATTTATCATGTATAATTAACCTAGGTATAACCAATGACGCGTCCAATGAATTGAGTATTTAAATAAACTTGATTGTGTAAACGAGTTTGGTTGTTTGATACGTGATGCACCCAAAAATACATTTTATGCGTAAAAGGGGTCGAGTATGCTCACAGTTTTACGAAGCTTCCCTTATTAAATCCGCAAAGTGGTGAAGGTTGAATGGTGGATACCGAGGTTACCTTGCATAGGAAAACGAAAGTTCGGAAGTGTTGATGAAATAATTATACATTAGTATTTATTTTTATAAAAGTTGATTGGGTTTGATAGGTTTCGATTTATAAGTTAATCAGGGTTTATTTTACTGATTTTATGAAAAACGGGCAGAGTTTCCTCTGTTTTCGGAGTAACCCGACAACACGAGTTGTCGATATAACGTCTTCAAAACACAATCGTTTCAACGACCATACACATAACTTCAAAGTTTGAAATAAAACGCCACTTTTCGTCTTGTAGATTTAATATTTAGACAAGTATATAAAATTTTATCTCGTGTAATAATCACTATGGTTTTATAAGTGTGTACCGTGTCTCGCGCTGACTAGTTTGACCACCTTTGATTGAGTTGACTGGTTGACTTTCATCGACCGAGTTGACCAGCTTTGACCGATTGACCCGAAACAGACAAGGATCGTACCGGAATCAGACTAAGGCCCGAAACGTCAAAACTGACCCAACCCAAACCTGACTGTGGCTGACTCGATGTTGATCATTCCAAAACCGAACCAAAACTGAGACTCGTAATTGAGCCTACGCACTAGATCTTGAACCAAACATTGGAACTGACTTGAACCCGAGACGGGAACCAAACTCGATTGTAACATGACCCGAAGCTGAACCATGGCTGCAGTAACCTGAACCGCCACCGTCGCCGTCGGCGCGATGTGCCTCAGGCATCCTTTTCGACACCCCACCCTTGTTCTTTGAAAAGCTTCCTCTTGTTTAGGTCCCCACTCAAAAGGCTTTTCTTTAAGTCAAAGCAGTGAGAGGAACCGCGATCTTTGAGAAGCTCGCAATAAATCATCGATAATAACCAGCAAGACCAAGAAATGAGCGAACTTCTGTGGGAGTAGTGTGTAACATCCGTCGAAAAACGGGTTTTCAAAACCCGCTTCGTTTATTAATCGAATAATCAGTTTTAAATTTTCGTTGCTTATTTATGACTTATTTTAATTTTAAACGATACATAATTAATAAACAAATTAGAATTTATAAATTATAATTGTTAAAAAGTAAAAAATAAATTAATTAAAAAGAAAAACCGGCTGCCGGGAGTCGAACCCGGGTCAGCCGGGAACCTCAAGTCTTAACTCACATCCACCAAACCATTCCGCCACTTGTGTTCTTTAGTGATATATCAAGACAATTAATTCAAAAACAAAAACTCGATTTCAAATCAGTCAACCGATGCGCCCAATTCGCAGTCGCCGGAAATCCCGACGATTTCGCCAATTACTGTCGGTTTCTTGTGACTTAACGTGCGTATTAACACTTACATCGGTTATAACCGATGTCCAGTTCCGCGAAATTAGTCATAACCGCCGGAGAATAATTGACAAACGAATCAAGACAGAAATCGGACCCAATTCATCGATATTCTTTCCTATAAATACACACCCTAGCCTCTGGTAATCTTTTCGCTCAAAATCACACCAATTCTCGACAAAATTTCACTCGCTGGAACTTTTCTGCCATCACCGGACTTTCGCCGGAAAACCGAGACTCACATCAACACGGTAAATACCTCGACTCTTTCTGTTCCATTCCATTGCCAGACCATTACTAACATCAATCCATCACCCAGAATCGATCCCAGACGACGTTGCCAGATTTCTGTACTCACCGGAAAAATCGCTGGAATTTCCGAACTCACGCTGTTAATTGGTATGATCAACTAAACCTCCTGTTAATCATTGTTTAGTAACTCAATTTCACATCTAATCAATCAAAACTGTTAATGGATCCTAACAGCCGAAGTTCACAAAACAGATCCGACGAATCCTTGCCGGAGTTCTGTGAAAGACACCTGTTCAGTACATCCTTTCCCCAAACCCTCTCCGTTCATTACCTTTCAATTTCTTATAATGTTCGTTAATCGAGTTAAACAAGAAACAGTTTGGTTAACCGTTGTCTGTGTTTTGAGCGAAGAAGACGAAGTCGTTTATGTTTATAGGATTAATTAAAATCAATATTATGAACGGGTTAGACACACAGTCCGGCAGTGGACTGTGTGCAAATAATACACACACGTCGCGAGTTCGATTCCTATCACAAGCCTAACCTCAGAAATAAAAATGTTTTTTTAAAACCTAACCGGGTTAACTCACAGTAAGATGTTAAGTATAATAAAAACCGGAATATTTACCAGGTTAGACACACAGTCCAGCGGTGGACTGTGTGCCAAACTAAACCACAGGTCCCGGGTTCGAGACCTGTGGAGATCACCGGGTTGATACAATTAAATCCTTTTTAAATAAATAATTTTCGGATTAAGTTAAATAGTATATAAATATAATTAAAAACAGAAATATTTCGGGTTAGACACGTAGCTCAGTTGGTAGAGCTGTGTGCACGCGTACGGGAGGTCACGGGTTCGAGTCTCACTCAGTGCAATAATATTCACAACCGAACCGGTCAACGGTCAACAGTCATGGTCAACGGTCAAAAGTCAACATTTTTTATTTATTTTTTATTTATTTATTTAATTTAAAAATCAATTAAAAATACTTAAAAATAACGTTTTTAAAGTTAGAAAATAGTCTTAAACTCACAAAAATATATCCAAAAATCCTATTTAAATAGTTAATAAAATCCACATATTTACCGTACCTTTTTGTTATTAATTAGGTTAGTTATTCCTCGTCCATCAATCCTCTAAACTCGTGCGCATTCAACATCATCCACAGAACGCACCCAATGTGAGTGAATCTATACCAATTCCCCGTTTTAAATCACATTTTGGGGTGTATCATGTGTCGCTATTATTTATTTAAATTAAACACTTGTGCATTCATCTTATTCATGATCAAATGTGTTGCCAATATATATCTATTGTTTGTGTGGTTAATGTTTAGATTAAAGTTATCATTTTCAGTACATACATTATCATAGGCCGCCGCTCCCCATTACCTATGAGCGTGAGCTGTTCCCCATTACCTATGAGCGTGAACGAGGCGTTGCCAACATAAGATCGGCTCTGTTTGATTGAGCCTTGATCTCACATACATCATCGTAGGCCGTCCGTTCCCCATTACCTATGAGCGTGAACGAGACGTTGCCAACATACACATTGTCATTCATATCATATACTCATGCAAGGTGTTTGTGATTGTTTGTTTACATACGTTTGTTCATGTATGATTATTGCACAATTTTCCATATGAAATACAACAAGGTATCAATAACAAATGTTTTTAAAAAGGTTCACTCGCCAACTTTTGTTGACCCAAAATTCCCCATTTTACACATGATACAGGTGATCAAGTTGAAGCAAGAAACATATAGGGCGGCCTAGAAGAATAAACCAGTTTAGATTTTGGATTGTTTTCGTTAATTTTTCCTTTCCTTGTATTGTATGAATTTGACTTGAAACTTTGAGATGTAATTTGAATTTAATAAATATGAAACATATTAGTAAACATCATGAGCTTTGGTGATAACCCAGTTATGCCCCGACTCTTATTCCGCTGCGGGTCGGGGTGTGACAGATTGGTATCAGAGCCATGACTATAGGGATATAGGATAGGTTATTAGACCCTTAGAGCCTATACTATAGTTGATTAGAATTTTTTAAATTGTTTGTGTGTTACATGCAAAATTCATGATGTTTATATGCTTTATGTCTATTGTTACATTCAATGTTATGCAAGCATGTTCATAAATACATACTATTATACAATGCTTATCATGAATCATATTCTCATAACATATCATATCCATGGGAGCACACAGCTCACAATTCATATGATTTTTACAATGATTTTTGTATTTTCAAATCACATCAAAGTGAGTTCTCATGACGGGCATGTAGTAACTGGAAGGGTACGAGTACCGGTAGTCGGAACGTCCTGTCTAGGCTTAGCAGTCGTATAAATCCAAAATAAAGGACCAGTTTGCCTACCTGGGGACTAACGATGAGAGTACGAAGGACCTATTAGGCCAAAGCATGCTATACCAAACGTCGTGTGAACTAACACCACTTTGATTTGTCATTGTGTCTACACCTGGACACCCTCCGACCATACATCTCGCAAACATATTTTATGGTTTTCATTCGGGTGATGCGAGTGTTAAACCGCCAATACCAATGTGAATCCTACTAAACCAATAGTCATGGGGGCCCACATGACTATATAGGCGATGGTATGGGGGACATTGAAGGCCCAAACATGAGCAAACTCAAGACATCCTATGGATGTAGTGCATTATTGATGATTATGTTATTTTATTATTTTAAACGGCACATGACACCTAAACACTCCTTAAACTCACCATCTTCCAATGAATATTCCTGTAGATGTCGGCTAGGCAGCTACGTGGAGGTCGAAAGTCGGGAAGGTCAAACGAACGCTTAGCCACTCAAATTGCAAAACAAATGGCCGCGGTGCTTCCTGATATTGTAATTCAAGTCCAACAAGCTCTCACCGCGAATCCTATCAACCCACCAAATCAAGAGGATCAAAACATCGACAACCCTCCCTCCAAGAAGTGCTCCTACAAACACTTCAAGTCTTGCGATCCCCTAAAGTATGAAGGGACCGAAGGTGTCACCGCTCTCCTCCACTGGTTTGAGGAAATGGAAAACACCTTCCTCAATTGCGATTGTCCCGAGGATCGCAAGGTACGTTACGCAACCGGGAGATTATTTGGGGTAGCCCTGACCTGGTGGAACACCGAGAAGGGTAAGAGAGGAGTTGAAGACGATATGGCCTTAACGTGGGAAGAGTTAAGGGAAATAATGACAAAACGCTTCTGCCCAAGAAGCGAACTCAAGAAGTTGGAAGACGAATTCCACTCGCTGAAGCAAAAGGAAGGAGACCATACTTCCTACAACAAAAGATTTCTTGAGCTGAACCAGATGGTTCCTAACTTGTTCACCCCAGTGTACCGCTTGGTTGAACACTACATTCGAGGCCTCCCCTCGAAGATTCAAGACTCAGTCCTCAGCACTTCGCCTGCAACTCTCGAAGCTGCTATGGAATTAGCTACCGAACTTACCGAGAATCGCATCAGAAACGGTAAATTCAAGGAGGAGAAAAAGAAAGCCCCCGTTGAGGGCCAAACATCAAACCATTCCACCTCCTCCTCAAAGTTTTCAAACAAGAGGAAACGAAATACCAGAAATTTTGCTGTCACCCAAACCAATTTCCCTATCCCTGCTGCACCCATTACTCAAGTTGCCCCTTCACCCCGCACCATACAAAAGGCCATACTCCGGCCCATACCCAAAATGCACCCGTTGCCAATACCATCACTCTCCCGAACACCCCTGTCAATATTGCACCAGCTGTGGCCGTGCAGGTCACACCATCCAAACCTGCTGCGCACTGCAGCGAACGAACCGCAACCAATCCACAACCCAAACCTACCATCAAATAATGGGTCAAGCCCAACAACCCCTACTACTACCACCTACACAACATACGGCCCAAACCTACTACCAACCCAACTACCCCATGATGCAACCCATGCGGGCTTGCTACAATTGTGGAGACCCAAACCACTTTAGCAACACTTGTCCACGCTTGGTGAACATCATACATGCTCAAGCTCAAGCAAATCCGGTGAACCAAGCTAACCAAGCTCCTCCACCTGCTAGAGGAAGAGCTTTTAACATCAACGCCAACCAAGCTAGGGCCGACAACAACGTGGTTAACGATATGTTTCTCATAAATGGTAGTTATGCATCCAAGTTATTTGATACTGGCGCGGATAAGAGTTTTGTGTCCTTAGAATTTGAACCCATCCTCAACCAAACCCGCGATAAACTCATGAAATCCATAACGGTAGAAATTGCTGACGGAAAACCGGTCTCATTAAACTTCATTATCCGAAACTGTACTCTTACTCTAAACGATCACGATTTTCCTGTTGACCTCATTCCTATGAAGTTGGGAAGTTTTGACATTTTAATCGGCATGGACTGGCTCAGCCAACATCATGCTGAAGTGGTATGCCGCGAAAAGTTCATTCGCATTCCTCTTGCAGACGGTCAAACCCTTCGAATCTTTGGAGAAACCCCTTCGAAAGGACTCAAACTGATATCCTGTCTTCAAGCCCGAAAATATCTCCGCAAGAATTATGTCGCATTTCTAACTCACGTTGTCAAGAAGGGAAACAAAGAGAAGAAACTCGAAGATATACCTGTAGTGAAAGAATTCCTGCAAGTCTTTCCTGACGACATCTCAGGACTTCCTCCCAAGAGAGAAGTCGAATTCCGCATTGATCTTATACCTGACGCTACACCCGTCGCGAAATCTCCTTATAGGTTAGCTCCATCCGAAATGCAAGTGCTGGCCAGTCAATTACAAGTACTGACCGACAAAGGATTCATACGTCCTAGCTCATCGCCTTGGGGTGCACCTGTTCTGTTTGTAAAGAAGAAAGATGGAACGTTTCGCATGTGTATCGATTACAGAGAACTCAACAAATTAACGGTCAAGAACCGCTATCCATTACCTCGCATCGATGATCTTCTAGACCAACTCCAGGGTGCCACCTGTTTTTCAAAGATCGACCTTCGTTCTGGCTATCATCAACTCAGAGTACATGAAGAAGACGTCCCAAAGACCGCCTTCCGAACTCGTTATGGTCACTATGAATTCATGGTCATGCCATTTGGTCTAACCAACGCTCCAGCTGTCTTCATGGATCTAATGAACAGAGTTTGCAAACCCTATCTCGATCGTTTTGTTATAGTCTTCATCGACGACATTCTCATTTACTCAAAGTCCAAAACTGATCATGAACGGCACCTTCGACTCATCCTCACGCTCTTAAGAACCGAAAAGCTCTACGCTAAATTCTCCAAATGCGAATTCTGGTTAAAAGAGGTACAATTCCTTGGACATGTCATCAATGACAAGGGAATACATGTCGACCCCTCAAAGATCAAAGCAGTACAAGAATGGCAAGCGCCACGTACACCAACCGAAGTAAGATCATTCCTTGGTTTGGCTGGTTACTATCGCCGTTTCATTTCAAATTTCTCTCGTATCGCTGTACCACTCACGGCTTTGACACATAAAGGAAAACCCTTCATATGGGAATCTAAACAAGAAGAAGCTTTCCAAACCCTAAAGCAAAAACTTTGTGACGTACCTATCCTCACACTCCCCGAAGGTTGCGATGACTTTGTAGTATATTGCGACGCATCAGGGCAAGGACTAGGCTGTGTATTAATGCAAAGGGGAAAAGTGATAGCCTATGCTTCTAGGCAACTCAAAACTCATGAGAAGAACTACACTACCCACGACCTAGAACTTGGAGCCGTTGTGTTCGCTCTTAAGATATGGAGACATTACCTCTATGGTACCAAGTGTGAAATTTACACTGACCACAAGAGCCTCCAACATATCTTTAACCAAAAGGAGTTGAATATGAGGCAACGAAGATGGGTCGAACTTCTTAATGACTACCACTGTGAATTCGGTATCATCATTGCAAAGCAAATGCGGTGGCCGATGCACTCAGTCAAAAGGGTTATGCGAACTCCATTCGTCTTCTATGTTCGCAAATCATAACCGACATCAAAGCTCAAATCCGAGAAGCTCAACATGTTTCCATAACAGAATACGACATACGCAATGAGTTATCTTGTGGAGCAGAACTTAAACTCGAAACAAAATCTGACGGCATTCTATATTATCTAGATCGCATATGGATTCCCGATCACAATAACCTTCGTGATTTCCTTATGAAAGAGGCGCACAAGACACGATACTCTGTGCACCCAGGAGCCGACAAGATGTATCAAGACCTTCGATACACCTACTGGTGGCCTGGCATGAAAAAGGATATTGTTGTTTTTGTTTCCAAGTGCCTTACCTGTTCTAAAGTGAAAGCTGAACATCAATTACCCTCAGGACTTCTAGTCCAACCTAAAATACCTGTATGGAAGTGGGAAAACATAACCATGGACTTCATTACCGGGTTACCTCGCACTTCTGGTGGGTATGACACTATATGGGTAATCATTGATTGTCACACCTCGACCCGCAGCGGAATAAGAGTCGGGGCAAAAATTGTGTTATCATCAAAGCTCATGATATTTACTAATATGTTTCATATTTATTAAAGTCAAAATTACATTCTCAATAATCCAAGCATGTCCATACAAATACAAAGAAGAATAACCAACTAAACAATTCCAAGCTCTAAATCATTTTATTCTTCTAGGCCAATCCTATGTGTTTCTTGCTGCAGCTGGTTCACTTGTATCATGTGTAAAAATGGGGGTTTTTGGGTCAACATAAGTTGGCAAGTGAACCTTGTTAGATAAACATTTATTATTGATTTTCTTGTTATTTTATCAAAGAAAAATTGTGCAATAATCATAAGTGAGCAAATGTAAATAATCAAACAGTAGCAATAACAACCACAAACTATAACATACAATAACATACCAACAGCATACAATAACATATCAACTTGCATAAATATATAACATGAATGAAACTGTGCGATCAAGGCTCAATCAAACGGAGCCGATCGTATTGCATGTACTGAAAATGATAAATGTCTGTGCGATCAAGGTTCAATCAAACGGAGCCGATCGTATGTTGGCACGCCAGGTTCACGCTCATAATGTAATGGGGAACATGCTCAACGCTCATAATGTAATGGGGAGCGGCGGCCTATGAAATTGCATGTACTGAAAATAATAAATTAAATCTAACAATAACCACACAAACAGTTGAAACAAGCTGAATACGCATTTGTTCATGATATGATGTATGCACAATGATTTAAATATAATAAATGGCAAGACACATGATACACCCCAAATACGTGATTAAAACGGGGAATTTGTAAAGATTAACTCATATTGGGTGCGTTTGGTTGGAGATGGTGAGATGCGCACGAGTTGGAAGAATTGAACAACGAGTATTAACTAACCTAAATAATAACGGAAAATATAGTAAATGAGTGGATTTTATTGATAATTTTAATAGGATTTTTAGATATATTTTTGTGAGTTTAAGGCTATTTCCTAACTTTAAAAACATTATTTTTAAGTATTTTTAATTGATTTTTAAATTAAATTAAATAAAATAAAATATAAATATATGTTGACTTTTGCATTGACCGTTGACCGTTGACCGTTTGACTTGTTGACCGGTTTTATTGTGTAATTGTATGCGCCGGGTGAGGCTCGAACCCGAGACCTCCCGTTCGCGTGCACGCAGCTCTACCAACTGAGCTACATGTCTAACCTGAAATAATTCTGTTTTTAATTATACTTATATACTAACTCAGTTTATTCAAAATTCTTTTATTTTCAAAAATATTTTAAATCATCGAACCGGTGTCACCAACAGGTCTCGAACCCGGGACCTGTGCTTTAACTTTACACACAGTCCACCGCTGGACTGTGTGTCTAACTTGTTTAATATACAGATTTTTATTATGCTTAACATCTAATGTAAGTTAATCCGGTTCAGTTAGAAAAACAAAACATTTTTATTACAGAGCATACGTGTGTCACGGATCGAACTCGCGGCGTGTGATTTGTATGTGCACACAGTCCACCGCTGGACTGTGTGTCTAACCCAAGATAATATCCATTTTATTTATTCTTAATAACATTCACTATTTCATCTTCTTTGTTTATAACATAGACAACGGTTATCTAACTGTTATTTGTTTAATTTGGTTAACGAATAATATGACAAGTTGAAAGGTGATGAACGGAGAGGGTTTGGGAAAAGAAAGTACCGGGACAGGTCGTCGTTCTCAAAACTCCGGCAAGGATCGTCGGCTCTGTTTATGAGTTTCCTCTGTTCGGGTCAATTACCAAATTTGATTAATTAGTTATGAAAGTGGGGTACTAAACAAGGATTAACAGAGGTTTTGAATGTTCATACCGATTCACCGCGTGAGATTGGAAATTCCAGAAGTTTTCCGGCGAGAGCTGAATATTCCGGCTATGTCGTCAGGGATTGATTCTGATTGTTGGTTTGAAGTTAGTAACAGTCTAACAACGGATTGAAACAGAAATAGTCGAAGTATTTACCGTATTAACGAAGGTCTCAGTTTTCCGGTGACTTGCAGAGATTTTTCGGCGAGTTCAAAAAGCTTTTCTGACGAACTGAATGTATAGCGAAAGTGAAATGGCAGGTTATGCGAATGATTTTGTGTAGAGAGAGGAAGCAATTGTTGGCGTAAATCAGAAATTGAATATCTTCGGTTATAAAAACCGAACATCACCAAAATTTAAGTTAATTCAAAACTGAATTGATTAGGATCGTCAGTGCATCGGTTATAATCCAGAATCCGCGATCACTCAAACGTTTGGACGGTTGAATAGCCGATTACGGTTTCAGTTAGGCGCAACAGGTTGATTCATGGTTGTTCATAAGTTTTAATTGTTCCCTAAAACTTACAAAAACATCAATTGGCGGAGTGGTGGAATGTGTGTGTGTTAAGACTTTGGGGTTCAACCCGGCTGACCCGGGTTCGAGTCCCGGTATCAGTATCTTATTTTTATTTCATTATTTTTAATAGATTTTCAATTATAAATTTTATATTCTAATACTTATTAATTATGTACCGTTTAAAATTAATTTGAGCATTAGATATGTAACGAAATTTTTAACTGGTTGTTCGGTTAATAAACGAAGCGGGTTTGGTTAACCCGGTTTTTTACGGATGTTACAGTATCCCCTACTTTTAGAAATTTCATCCGAAATTTAAGTTGTAGTGGTAACAGGAAAAAGATGCGAGTATTTTTCGCGCATTGAGTCTTCACGTTCCCAAGTAAACTCAGGTCCTCATTTCGACTCCCAGCGCCCTAACCAATTGGAATACGACTCTGTCTTAAACGTTTTCTCCGAAGTCCATGATCACTACTGGTCTTTCAATAAAATGCATAGATTCATCAATCTGAATATCTTCCAGAGGAATCTGGAGGTTTCATCAGCGAGGCACTTCTTCAAGTTTGATACGTGGAATGTGGGATGAATCCTGTTAAGTTCTTCTGGTAGATCAAGCTTGTATGCTACAGGTCCTACTCTTTCGAGTATCTTGAAAGGTCCTACGTAGCGTGGTGCTAGCTTGCCTTTTTGACCAAAACGAACTACTCCCTTCCACGGTGATACTTTTAAAAGTACATGATCACCAACGTTAAACTCCAAAGGCTTCCGTCGTTTATCTGCATAACTCTTTTGACGACTTTGAGCCGCTAAAAGATTGTTTCGAATTTGATGGATCTTGTCTGTGGTTTCTTGAATCAATTCTGGACCAGTGATTTGAGCTTCCCCAATTTCGTGCCAACATACTGGAGATCGGCACTTACGACCAATAAAGCTTCAAAAGGTGCCATGTCGATGCTTGAATGATAGCTGTTGTTGTACGAAAATTCAACTGATGGTAGATGAGGGTCCCAATTTCCCTTGAAGTCTATGACACATGCTCGAAGCATATCTTCAAGAGTTTGTATGGTGCGTTCAGATTGCCCATCAATTTGAGGATGATAAGCAGTACTGAGGTTTAATCGTGTACCCAAAGCGGCTTGTACGGCTTTCCATGTTCGTGAAGTAAAACGACCATCACGATCGGAAATAATGCTTAACGGTACGCGATGACGGCTTACGATTTCACTGAGGTAGATACGAGCTAACTTCTCGTTATTGAAATCTTCGCGGATCGGAATAAAGTGAGCTGATTTTGTAAGACGACCAATGATTACTCATATAGTGTCATACCCACCAGAAGTGCGAGGTAACCCGGTAATGAAGTCATGGTTATGTTTTCCCACTTCCATACAGGTATTTCAGGTTGGACCAGAAGTCCTGAGGGTCTTTGATGTTCAGCTTACATTTTGGAACATGAAAGGCACTTGGAAACAAAATCATCAATATCCTTTTTCATTCCAGGCCACCAGTAGGTGTATCGAAGGTCTTGATACCTCTTGTCGGCTCCTGGGTGTATAGAATATCGTGTTTTGTGCGCCACATTCATAAGAAAATCACGAAGGTTATTGTGGTCAGGAACCCATAAGCGATCTAGACAGTATAGAATACCGTCGGATTTAGTTTCAATTTTTTTTAGTTTAGCTCCACAAGATGGCTCCTTGCGTACGTCTCTTTTCTGTTACTGAAACATGCTGGGCTTCTCGGATTTGATCTTTGATGTCGCTTACGATTTTATGCATAATAGTTTTGAGGGAACTGATACGTTTGTAATGATAAGGTATGTATCATAAAACAAAAACTTCAACCATAACGATATTTAAACCTACACGGAACTTTTCATAACCTCCTGGTAATGCTTTTGATCCTTTGCCAAGAATACTTATATATAGGAAGTACCAGCGGCGTATCCACCATATTCTTGTCAAATTTTCGTTGGCTTTATCAGTAAATCATGATCAGTTCTATGTGACTCTAAAACATAAACAACACAACGAACAAAACTTGAGTCTCAATTCTGAAATGATACATGACTAAATGATGACAGTACCTCTCTCGTTGGTTATGATGAAGGGGTCAGTCTATGTAAAAGTGTGACACAACCCAACTTCTTTAAATGATGAGATTGAGATACGTCGAGATGTATGATGATATGATGTTAAATCAATGAGTATAGAACAAAACTGTAATATCAAATCGCATTAAAATTCTTGGATACATAATTTCCAAATTTTACAACTGGGATACGGAAAGATTGAGATAACGTAAAGAAAACATTAAAACTAGACGATTGGAGTTGAGTCTTCATTCTTGGTGAGGAAAAACTAGTTGGGTGATTCGTTTGGGCCGTTATTATTTTCAACAGTATTGGCGTTGATGTTATAAGCTATTCCTCTTGCAGGTGTTGGAGCTTGGTTAGCTTGATTCACCGGATTTGCTTGAGCTTGGGCATGAATGATGTTCACCAAACGTGGACAAGTGTTTCTAAAGTGGTTTGGGTCTCCACAGTTGTAACAAGCCCGCATAGATTGCACCATGGGATAGTTGGGTTGGTAGTATGATTGGGCTAAATGTTGGGTAGGTGGTAGTAGTAGGGGTTGTTGGGCTTGACCCATTATTTGTTGGTGGGTTTGGGTTGAAGGCTGGTGGCGGTTCGTTCGCTGAGGTATGCGACAGGTTTGAACAGTATGACCTGCGCGACCACAGCCAGTGCAATGTTGGCAGGGATGATCAGGAAAGTGATGGTATTGGCAACGGTTGCATTTTGGTAATGGGCCGGAGTATGGCTTTTTATATGGTGCAGGTGAAGGGCAACTTGATTGATGGGTGCAGCAGGGATAGGGAAATTTGCTTGTGTGACAGCAAAGTTTCTTGTGTTTCGATTCCTTTTACCAGTAAACTTCGAAGAGGAACTAGAATGGTTTGAAGTTTGAGCCTCAATGGGGGCTTTCTTTTTCTCCTCTTTGAATTTACCGTTTCGAATGCGATTTTCGGTGAGTTCGGTAGCTAGTTCCATCGCGGCTTCAAGTGTCGCAGGCGAAGTGCTTAGAACTGAGTCTTGAATTTTTGAGGGGAGACCTCGAATATAGTGTTCAACCAAGCGGTACACTGGGGTGAACAAGTTGGGGATCATTTGGTTCAACTCTAGAAACCTTTTGCTGTAGGTAGTATGATCTCCTTCCTTTTGTTTTAACGAATGGAATTCATCTTCCAACTTCTTGATTTCGCTTCTTGGACAGAAACGTCTTGTCATTACTTCCCTTAACTCTTCCTATGTTAAGGCCATAGCATCTTCGACTCCTCTCTTACCCTTCTCTGTGTTCCACCAGGTCAGGGCTACTCCAAATAGTCTCCCGGTTGAGTAACGCACCTTGCGATCCTCGGGACAATCGCAATTGAGGAAAGTGTTTTCCATTTCCTCAAACCAGTGGAGGAGAGCAGTGACACCTTCGGTCCCTTCAAATTTCGGAGGATCGCAAGACTTGAAATGTTTATATGAGCACTTGTTGGTAGGAGGGTTGCCGATGTTCTGGTCTTCTTGCTGGGGATAATTGGTGGGATTTGTGGCGAGAGCTTGTTGTACTTGAACCACAATGTCAGGAAGTACCGCGGCCATTTGTTTTGCGATTTGAGTGGCCAAGCGTTCGTGTGACCTTCCTGATTTTCTACCCCCTCGTTGTTGTCTAGACGACATCTACAGGAACATACATACGAAGATTGTGAGTTTATGGAGTCTTTTTAGGTGTCATGTGTCTCAAAGAAAATGAAAATAACATAAATATCAATAATGCAACTACATCCATAGGATGTCTTGGGTTTGCTCATGTTGGGCCTCAAATGTCCCCCATACCTTCACCTGTATAGTCATGTGGGCCCTCATGACTATTGGCTTGGTAGGATTCACATTAGTATTGGCGATTTAACACTCGCATCACCCGAATGCAAACCACAAAATATGTTTACGAGATGTATGGTCGGAATGTGTCCAGGTGTAGACACAATGACAACTCAAAGTGGGGTTAGTTCACACGACGTTTGGTATAGCATGCTTTGGCCTAATAGGTACTTCGTACTCTCATCGTTAGTCCCCAGGTAGGCAAACTAGTCCTTTAATTTGGATTTATACGAATGCCAGCCTAGACAGGACGTTCCGACTACCGGTACTGGTACCCTTCCAGTTACTACATGCCCGTCATGAGAACTCACTTTGATGTGATTTGAAAATACAAAAATCGTTGTAAAAACAATCATGATAATGATGTGATGTGTGCTTTCATTGGTATGATATGTTATGAGAATATGATTCATGGTAGGCATTATATACTAATATGTACTTATGAACATGCTTGCATAATATTGAACGTAACATTAAACTTAAAACATATAAACATCATGAATTTTGCATGTAACACACAAAAATCTTAAAAATTTCTAATCAACTATAGTATAGGCTCTAAGGGTCTAATAACCTATCCTATATCCCTATAGTCATGGATCTGATACCAATCTGTCACACCCCGACCCGCAGCGGAATAAGAGTCGGGGCATAATTGGGTTATCATCAAAGCTCATGATATTTACTAATATGTTTCATATTTATTAAAGTCAAAATTACATTCTCAATAATCCAAGCATGTCCATACAAATACAAAGAAGAATAACCAACTAAACAATTCCAAGCTCTAAATCATTTTATTCTTCTAGGCCAATCCTATGTGTTTCTTGCTGCAGCTGGTTCACCTGTATCATGTGTAAAAATGGGGGTTTTTGGGTCAACATAAGTTGGCAAGTGAACCTTGTTAAATAAACATTTATTATTGATTTTCTTGTTATTTTATCAAAGAAAAATTGTGCAATAATCATAAGTGAGCAAATGTAAATAATCAAACAGTAGCAATAACAACCACAAACTATAACATACAATAACATACCAACAGCATACAATAACATATCAACTTGCATAAAATATAAACATGAATGAAACTGTGCGATCAAGGCTCAATCAAACGGAGCCGATCGTATTGCATGTACTGAAAATGATAATTGTCTGTGCGATCAAGGTTCAATCAAACGGAGCCGATCGTATGTTGGCACGCCAGGTTCACGCTCATAATGTAATGGGGAACATGCTCAACGCTCATAATGTAATGGGGAGCGGCGGCCTATGAAATTGCATGTACTGAAAATAATAAATTAAATCTAACAATAACCACACAAACAGTTGAAACAAGCTGAATACACATTTGTTCATGATATGATGTATGCACAATGATTTAAATATAATAAATGGCAAGACACATGATACACCCTAAAAACGTGATTAAAACGGGGAATTTGTAAAGATTCACTCATATTGGGTGCGTTTGGTTGGAGATGGTGAGATGCGCACGAGTTGGAAGAATTGAACAACGAGTATTAACTAACCTAAATAATAACGGAAAATATAGTAAATGAGTGAATTTTATTGATAATTTTAATAGGATTTTTAGATATATTTTTGTGAGTTTAAGGCTATTTCCTAACTTTAAAAACTTTATTTTTAAGTATTTTTAATTAATTTTTAAATTAAATTAAATAAATAAAAATATAAAAATATGTTGACTTTTGCATTGACCGTTGACCGTTTGACTTGTTGACCGGTTTTATTGTGTAATTGTTTGCGCCGGGTGAGGCTCGAACCCGAGACCTCCCGTTCGCGTGCACGCAGCTCTACCAACTGAGCTACGTGTCTAACCTGAAATAATTCTGTTTTTAATTATACTTATATACTAACTCAGTTTATTCAAAATTCTTTTATTTTCAAAAATATTTTAAATCATCGAACCGGTGTCACCAACAGGTCTCGAACCCGGGACCTG
Source organism: Scalesia atractyloides (assembly GCA_947069175.1). NCBI lineage: Eukaryota > Viridiplantae > Streptophyta > Magnoliopsida > Asterales > Asteraceae > Scalesia > Scalesia atractyloides. Next base: position 37,266,632 of record CAMTDV010000015.1, read on the forward strand.
TGCTTTAACGTTACACACAGTCCACCGCTGGACTGTGTGTCTAACTTGTTATACAGATTTTTATTATACTTAACATCTAATGTAAGTTAATCCGGTTCAGTTAGAAAAACAAAACATTTTTTGTTACAGAGCATACGTGTGTCAAGGATCGAACTCGCGGCATGTGATTTGTATGTGCACACAGTCCACCGCTGGACTGTGTGTCTAACCCGAGATAATATCCATTTTAATTATTCTTAATAACATTCACTACTTCGTCTTCTTCGTTTATAACACCGACAACGGTTATCTAACTGTTATTTGTTTAATTTGGTTAACGAATAATATGAACAAGTTGAAAGGTGATGAACGGAGAGGGTTTGGGAAAAGAAAGTACCGGAACAGGTCGTCGTTCTCAAAACTCCGGCAAGGATCGTCGGCTCTGTTTATGAGTTTCCTCTGTTCGGGTCAATTACCAAATTTGATTGATTAGTTATGAAAGTGGGGTACTAAACAAGGATTCACAGAGGTTTTGAATGTTCATACCGATTCACCGCGTGAGATTGGAAATTCCAGAAGTTTTCCGGCGAGAGCTGAATATTCCGGCTATGTCGTCTGGGATTGATTCTGATTGTTGGTTTGAAGTTAGTAACAGTCTAACAATGGATTGAAACAGAAATAGTCGAAGTATTTACCATATTAATGAAGGTCTCGGTTTTTCGGTGACTTGCAGAGATTTTCCGGCGAGTTCAAAAAGCTTTTCTGACGAACTGAATGTATAGCGAAAGTGAAATGGCAGGTTATGCGAATGATTTTGTGTAGAGAGAGGAAGCAATTGTTGGCGTAAATCAGAAATTGAATATCTTCGGTTATAAAAACCGAACATCACCAAAATTTAAGTTAATTCAAAACTGAATTGATTAGGATCGTCGGTGCATCGGTTATAATCCAGAATCCGCGATCACTCAAACGTTTGGATGGTTGAATAGCCGATTACGGTTTCAGTTAGGCGCAACAGGTTGATTCATGGTTGTTCATAAGTTTTAATTGTTCCCTAAAACTTACAAAAACATCAAGTGGCGGAGTGGTGGAATGTGTGTGTGTTAAGACTTTGGGGTTCAACCCGGCTGACCCGGGTTCGAGTCCCGGTATCAGAATCTTATTTTTATTTCATTATTTTTAATAGATTTTCAATTATAAATTTTATATTCTAATATACTTATTAATTATGTACCGTTTAAAATTAATTTGAGCATTAGATATGTAACGAAATTTTTAACTGGTTGTTCGGTTAATAAACGAAGCGGGTTTGGTTAACCCGGTTTTTTTGACGGATGCTACATTGATCGTCTTACAAAATCAGCTCACTTCATTCCGATTCGCGAGGACTTCAAGAATGAAAAATTAGCTCGTATCTACATCAGCGAAATCATAAGCCGTCATGGTGTACCGTTAAGCATTATTTCAGATCGTGATGGACGTTTCACTTCACGAACATGGCAGGCCGTACAAGCCGCTTTGGGTACACGATTAGACCTCAGTACCGCTTATCATCCTCAAACTGATGGACAATCTGAACGCACCATTCAAACTCTTGAAGACATGCTTCGAGCATGTGTCATAGACTTCAAAGGGAATTGGGACGCTCATCTACCATTAGTTGAATTTTCGTACAACAACAGGTATCATTCAAGTATCGGCATGGCACCTTTCGAAGCGTTATATGGTCGTAAGTGCCGATCACCAATATGTTGGCATGAAATTGGAGAAGCTCAAATCACCGGTCCAGAATTAATACAAGAAACAACAGACAAGATCCATCAAATTCGAAACAATCTTCTAGCGGCACAAAGTCGTCAAAAGAGTTATGCAGACAAACGACTAAAGCCCTTGGAATTTAACATTGGTGACCAAGTACTTTTAAAAGTATCGCCGTGGAAGGGAGTAGTTCGTTTTGGCCAAAAAGGCAAGCTAGCACCACGCTACGTAGGACCTTTCAAGATACTCGAAAGAGTAGGACCTGTAGCATACAAGCTTGACCTACCAGAGGAACTCAACAGAATTCATCCCGCATTCCACGTATCGAACTTGAAGAAGTGCCTCGCCGATGAAAATCTCCATATTCCTCTAGAAGACATTCAAGTCGATGAATCTATGCATATCATTGAGAGACCAGTAGAAATTATGGACTTCGGAGAGAAACGTTTAAGACGAAGCCGCATTCCAATTGTCAGGGTACGCTGGGAGTCGAAACGAGGACCTGAGTTTAATTGGGAACGTGAAGACTCAATGCGCGAGAAATACCCACATCTATTTCCTGTTACCACTACTACTTAAATTTCGGGACGAAATTTCTAAAAGTAGGGGATACTGTAACATCCGTCGAAAAACGGGTTTTCAAAACCCGCTTCGTTTATTAATCGAATAATCAGTTTTAAATTTTCGTTGCTTATTTATGACTTATTTTAATTTTAAATGATACATAATTAATAAACAAATTAGAATTTATAAATTATAATTGTTAAAAAGTAAAAAATAAATTAATTAAAAAGAAAAACCGGCTGTCAGGAGTCGAACCCGGGTCAGCCGGGAACCTCAAGTCTTAACTCACATCCACCAAACCACTCCGCCACTTGTGTTCTTTAGTGATATATCAAGACAATTAATTCAAATAACAAAAACTCGATTTCAAATCAGTCAACCGACGCGCCCAATTCGCAGTCGCCGGAAATCCCGACGATTTCGCCAATTACTGTTGGTTTCTTGTGACTTAACGTGCGTATTAACACTTACATCGGTTATAACTGGTGTCCATTTCCGCGACATCAGTCATAACCGCCAGAGAATAATTGACCAACGAATCAAGACAGAAATCGGACCCAATTCATCGATATTCTTTCCTATAAATACACACCCTAGCCTCTGGTAATATTTTCGCTCAAAATCACACCAATTCTCGACGAAATTTCACTCGCCGGAACTTTTCTGCTATCACCGGACTTTCGCCGGAAAACCGACACTCACATCAACATGGTAAATACCTCGACTCTTTCTGTTCCATTCCATTGCTAGACCATTACTAACATCAATCCATCACCTAGAATCGATCCCAGACGACGTTGCCGGATTTCTATACTCGCCGGAAAAATCGCTGGAATTTCCGAACTCACGCTGTTAATCGGTATGATCAACTAAACCTCCTGTTAATCATTGTTTAGTAACTCAATTTCACATCTAATCAATCAAAACTGTTAATGGATCCTAACAGCCGAAGTTCACAAAACAGAGCCGACGAATCCTTGCCGGAGTTCTGTGAAAGACACATGTTCGGTACATCCTTTCCCCAAACCCTCTCCGTTCATTACCTTTCAATTTCTTATAATGTTCGTTAATCGAGTTAAACAAGAAACAGTTTGGTTAACCGTTGTCTGTGTTTTGAGCGAAGAAGACGAAGTCGTTTATGTTTATAAGATTAATTAAAATCAATATTATGAACGGGTTAGACACACAGTCCAGCGGTGGACTGTGTGCAAATAATACACACACGTCGCGAGTTCGATTCCTATCACAAGCCTAACCTCAGAAATAAAAATTTTTTTTTTTTAAAACCGAACCGGGTTAACTCACAGTAAGATGTTAAGTATAATAAAAACCAGAATATTTACCAGGTTAGACACACAGTCCAGCGGTGGACTGTGTGCCAAACTAAACCACAGGTCCCGGGTTCGAGACCTGTGGAAATCACCGGGTTGATACAATTAAATCCTTTTTAAATAAATGATTTTCAGATTAAGTTAAATAGTATATAAATATAATTAAGAACAGAAATATTTCGGGTTAGACACGTAGCTCTGTTGGTAGAGCTGTGTGCACGCGTACGGGAGGTCACGGGTTCGAGTCTCACTCAGTGCAATAATATTCACAACCGAACCGGTCAACGGTCAACAGTCATGGTCAACGGTCAAAAGTCAACATTTTTTTTATTTATTTTTATTTATTTATTTAATTTAAAAATCAATTAAAAATACTTAAAAATAACGTTTTTAAAGTTAGAAAATAGCCTTAAACTCACAAAAATATATCCAAAAATCCTATTTAAATTGTTAATAAAATCCACATATTTACCGTACCTTTTCGTTATTAATTAGGTTAGTTATTCCTCGTCGATCAATCCTCTAAACTCGTGCGCATTCAACATCATCCACCGAACGCACCCTATGTGAGTGAATCTCTACCAATTCCCCGTTTTAAATCACAATTTGGGGTGTATCATGTGTCGCTATTATTTATTTAAATTAAACACTTGTGCATTCATCTTATTCATGATCAAATGTGTTGCCAATATATATCTATTGTTTGTGTGGTTAATGTTTAGATTAAAGTTATCATTTTTAGTACATACATTATCATAGGCCGCCGCTCCCCATTACCTATGAGCGTGAGCTGTTCCCCATTACCTATGAGTGTGAACGAGGCGTTGTCAACATAAGATCGGCTCCGTTTGATTGAGCCTTGATCTCACATACATCATTGTAGGCCGTCCGTTCCCCATTACCTATGAGCGTGAACGAGACGTTGCCAACATACACATTGTCATTCATATCATATACTCATGCAAGGTGTTTGTGATTGTTTGTTTACATATTTGTTCATGTATGATTATTGCACAATTTTCCATATGAAATACAACAAGGTATCAATAACAAATGTTTTTAACAAGGTTCACTCGCCAACTTTTGTTGACCCAAAATTCCCCATTTTTACACATAATACAGGTGATCAAGTTGAAGCAAAAAACATATAGGGCGGCCTAGAAGAATAAACCAGTTTAGATTTTGGATTGTTTTAGTTAATTTTTCTTTTCCTTGTATTGTATAAATTTGACTTGAAACTTTGAGATGTAATTTGAATTTAATAAATATGAAACATATTAGTAAACATCATGAGCTTTGGTGATAACCCAATTATGCCCCGACTCTTATTCCGCTGCGGGTCGGGGTGTGACATAGTGGGTGTCTTCCAATCCTTAATCGTAGCGATTTTGGAAGGATCCACATGAATACCTTGTTCATTTACAATGTGTCCCAAAACTGAACTTCTTTCAGCCAAAATTGACACTTGGAGAATTTGGCATAAAATTGTTCTTTCTTCAGAAGTTCCATTGTTAATCGGAGATGTTGCTCGTGCTCGGCTCGAGACTTAGAGTATATGAGGATGTCTTCGGTGAAAACAATGATGAACTTATCCAGATAAGGTTTACAAACCCGATTCATTAAGTCCATTAATACAGCTGGAGAATTGGTCAAACCGAAAGGCATAACTGTGAACTCATAGTGACCGTATCATGTGCGGAAAGCAGTCTTAGGAATATCCTCCTCGTGAACACGAAGCTGATGATAACCAGAACGCAGATCGATCTTGGAGAAACATGATGCACCTTGCAGCTGGTCAAAGAGATCATCAATACGAGGTAGGGGATATCGATTCTTGATAGTTAGTTTGCTGAGCTCACGATAATTGATACACATTTGGAAGGATCCATCCTTCTTTTTCACAAACAAGACAGGAGCACCCTTGTTCTTTGCAAACCCAAAACAAAACCTGAACCAAAACCCCCAGATCTGAACCGAATCAAGAATCAGGAACTAAACCAACCTGAACTGGAGCCGCCGCCGAGCTCTTCCTCTGCCGTCGCTTCTCTAGTAGCTCGCCTTGAAGACGGTTGTTGCTGCCGTCGTTCGTCGTGTGCCACCACCACTCGGTGGTGGTCTGCCGGTTGTCGGAGAAAGAACAGAGCGAGAGTGGAGAAGTGATGGGGGTGGATTTGTTGTGAGAGCGAGGGAAGGGTTATGTGCGTTTGCTGGAGAGGTCGGCTGGTGGTTACCCGAAATATGGCTCCGGCGAACGGAGTTTAGAGAGATCGAGAGAGGTAGAGGGGTGTGCGTGGCTGATGTGTCTGTTTGAGTGTGTGAGAGTGTGTTTTATATTGATTAGGGTTTTAGTAGGGTTTAGTGTGTTGGGCCCAAAGCCTATTAGTTAGTTATTAGGGTTTTTGAGCGGCCTAGTTACATCCACGAGCCCCGTTTTCGAACCCGATAGTCATAGCACGTCATAAAAAAATAATAATATTATTTTAATTTGTAACACCCCAAATCGCGTAAAACAACACGCGGCGGAAACACGTGGGGAGTCATGTTAACAGATTGTTTCAACAACACATGGCATTTGAAGTTTCGTTTTATTGGATATTAAACATAGATTATATTATCATATTGTTTTAGAACTTTCAACCAAACTTAAACAAACAACGAACAAGCATAATTTTTGTCTTTCATACTTTATAGGCACTAAAGTCCACATCCGATCCTACATGAGCACGCGTCAGTATCATCTAGCATTGTTCCCTGAAACATATGTGAAAAACGAGTCAGCATAAAAGGATGCCGGTGAGTACATAGGTTTTGTGAGTAAGTCAGATTTATGGCATGTAACATAGTTTTTCTTTTGCGTTTCTCCTCTGTGACATGTGCCAAGAAGGCCGCATAATTCTTTCGCAGGTACCTTTGGGCTTGTGTACATGTCATGAGTTTTATGTTACTAGCGGTTTTCTCTCCATGAATTTCCAAGGTTCCACCAGACGAAAGCGGTATATGAACAATCTTGTCAAAACAAATAACTTCAGCATGATGCTTGGTTAACCAATCCATTCCAATAATGATATCGAAGCTTCCGGGTTGCATTGGTGTGAGGTCGATAGAAAACAAATGGTTGTTGAGATTTATCTTGCAATCACAAATAACAGAATCAAGAACAAGAGGTTCACCATTGGCTATTTCGACAGACAAGGGTCTCCCTAGTTTCGTTCTAGGCATCGAGAGCAAAGGCTCAAAAGTTAATGACACAAAGCTCCTATCGGCACCCGAATCAAAAAGAACAGAAGCAGGATGATTGTTGACAAGGAACATACCGTTAACAACTTCATTGTCCGCACGAGCCTCGTTGCCATTCATGTTAAATGCTCGCCCTCGAGCTGGATTTGCATTATCCTTGGACAGTTGTTCCTATAATGACCCATTTCACCACAATTATAACATGAACCAGGCGGAAATGGAGGTCTAGCGGCATTTCCTTGAGGATGTACTGGGTTCGGTGCAGCTTGATTCGGAGCAGTTCGATAAATATTAGCCGTGTGGCCAGGTTTCCCACAAGATGTACATTGTCGACAAGCTAGATAAGCTTGATGATGACCATTGCACCGATTACACAACGGTGCAGTACCAACATATGGTTTCCTTGCAGGAGGCTGTGCTGGATGGTTCTGGGGAGCTTGATTCGGCTGAGTAACAACTGAAACGTTTTGGGAAGCCTTTCGCTTCATTGACTTCTTCAACAACTCAGATTTCTTCTTCTTGTCTTTTTCTTGTCTTGTGTGGTTTTGGGTGCCTGTTTCTTGTCACCCTTGCGAAACAGTTTACCCTTTCTAACCCGAGACTCAGTCAGGGTTGCAACCAACTTGATGGCCTGACGAACAGTGGTAGGGTTGCTACCAGTAACAATATCTTGGACAGGGTAAGGCAAACCATCGATATACTTCTCAATAGCTTTATCTAGTGGGGTAACCATTGCGGGGTATAGTAAGCTCAATTCTTCATACCGATCTGTGTAAGCACGATTCTCGCCACTATCTTGTTTAAGATCATCAAATTCCCTTTCAAGAGCCCTAAGTTCATGACGAGGACAGAACTCCCTCATCATTAGAGCTCGAAGCTCTTCCCAGGTTTCAGCCATAGCCACATCGGCACCCCGGTCTCTCACCACACCATCCACCATGTTAATGCTCTTTTCTCAAAAACACTAGATGCAAACTCAACCTTTCGCTCGCTTGGGCATTGAACATGTCGAAATGTGCTTTCCAGACTCTCGAACCATTGTAGGAGTCCCGTAGCTCCTTCAGACCCAGAGAATTTAAGCGGTTTAGCCGAACTGAAAGTCTTATAGTTGCACTGAGCATTGCTATTGTTAGCGTTGTTTGCTTGATTTATCTGAGTTACTAGGTTCGAGAGTACGGCAACAATTTGTTGAGCGACTAAGGCTGCTATTGCAGCGTCTTGAGTTTGATCGCGTCTAGGAGGCATTCTAAAAGAACAAGGAAACCATGAGAAATGTGTGAGATTGACATTCGGATAAACAAAGAGAGGTATTGAAAATATTGATAAGACATAAGGATTGTGGTCATTTGTTCGTTTCTCAAAACATAAAATGACGTGCGTTGACTAATCAAAGTAAGTGGGTCTCATAATGCATCGCGAAGACATGCTTTAGCCTATAAGTGGACACTCACCCCAAGAGTTCCCAGGTAAGAGTGACTGGTCCGATTAAGTGGATTTGTACAAACACTCTAGCCTTAGACAGAAAACTCAGGGTACAGGCACCCTCCCTTCCAGATTGCACGTGTTCACATTATTAAAACCCAAACTCTAACGAGATTTTGAAAACATTTGAAGGCTTACACCAAAAACAAATCATCTAAGGATAGATGATTGATTTTGAAAACGGATTTGTAATTTGTGGATTTGTTTTTGGTAATCACCTAAGGATAGGTGATTGTATTATGTTTTAAATCTAAACGCAAGTAGACTCGCGTTAGGGTCCTAGGAAGGTTATAGTCTAGGTCAAAGCATTACTAATAACCTAATTCCCTATAACCAGTGCTCTGACACCAACCTGTAACACCCCATATCGCGTAAAACAACACACGGCCGAAACACTTAGGGAGTCACGTTAACATATTGTTTCAACAACACATGGAATTTGAAGTTTCGTTTTATTGGATATTAAACGTAGATTATATTGTCATATTGTTTTAGAACTTTAAAACTAAACTTAAACAAACAACGAACAAGCATAATTATTGTCTTTCATATTTTATAGGCACTAATGTCCACATCCGATCCTACATGAGCACGCGTCAGTATCATCTAGCATTGTTCCCGGAAACATATGTGAAAAAACGAGTCAGCATAAAAGAATGTCGACGAGTACATAGGTTTTGTGAGTAAGTCAGATTTATGGCATGTAACATATTGCATTACCTTACTCGACTACTAGAGTCGAGTAGTGAAAACCTTGTATCAAAAAGTGTCTGGTCTTGCAATATAATTAACCAACTAAAACATGTTGGTTAAAGTTTATGAAATCTCGTTGCCATGAATCTTGACTAAAACATTTGTTTTCGTAAACCAAGTAGTAAATCATCCTTGAAGAAAAGTCGTATGGTTTATATGATTTTGTAAACATCGTTGCGTGACATCATTTGAAAATATTCGTCCAAGTGATCTAAATAACGCCACGGATAGAATATGATAAAAGCACTTATATATACGAAGTACCAGCGGCGTATCCACCATGCTTTTATTATATTAAACCGTCTCGTTATCTAATCACTTACCATAAACCAATCGTCCATTTCGTTCGCGTTATCAATCATTCGTGTTATAAATAAATCGTCATTCGTTTTTGTTATAAACCAATAGTCATTCGTTCGTGTCATAAAACCATTCGTCTATCGTTCGTGTTATAAAACCATTCGTCAATCATCCTTGTTTTAATTGTGAAAACTTTTGGTCGTTTCGTGAATACATTCAAACCTGTGTGACTCGTCTATACCACCAAAGGGTATCTTAAATCGACTAACAAACCACCAAAGGGTTTGTTAAAAAAAATAGATTCTGTCGTTACCCCAAAATATCCACCAAAATCCAGTGAATAGCCCGATAACGGGATTTGTCAGATCCTGTGGTAACATAACATACTACTGGGTGGTTTGGCCATTGTTAATGAATGTCATTCTTGTTATGAATACAACACACCAATAAGTTCGTTCACATTATCGAAATCGTCTTGTTTATATAAACCAAAGTAATTTGTATTTGAAAAACTCGAAAACCTTTAGCACATATGAATCACCCCAAAACATTTATAAATCATAAAAGAGGGGACTATGTACTCACATGTGATTGCTATTGTAACCTTGAATCAAAAGAAAACCAAAGCTCAAAGATCCGAGAAATCAAACGTGTCCTAAAATCGGATAATAATGTGAATATCGAAACTTGAAATCGGAGGATTTGGATAGAATGGTACCTTATAAACCAAATGAGTATTGGGACTCATATGACATGGTTTAATAAGTTAACATTCTGAGTTGGAAAGATTTTTATGTGCTTTTGACCCGTTATGACCTGTTAAGGTAGTTTAAGCCACTTTAACGCGTCATTTGTGTAACTACGCATTCGGATGGTTAGATATGTGTTATGACAAGTCTTTAATGCCTAAATATGTTTGAAAATGTTATTTGATCAGAATACTTGTCAAATTTTATGTTCCATATACTTAAAGTTGATTTATTATCGAAAAGGGCATTTTAGTCATTATTGAAGAACATAATAACTAACTATCATAACACTTAACCGAATGACATGACCATAAGGTATAACCTTAGAAGGTTACTCCCTTTATAATTATGTTCACAAATATGTATTTGGTCGGGTCCGAAGATCAACGAAACGGGTCAGATTCAAAAGTCAAAGCGGTGGTCAAACCATTCAACTTACGACTCTAAACAAGCACTAAATTAAGAGTGACGATTTAGACATGTTTTGAGATGTCTAAATAAGTTTATAAAAGATTTTTGGCATCAAAACAAACTGTTTTGACACCCGAACTTGGATCCGTCATAAAATGCGCATTTATCGCATTTTTGACAAAACTTTGACTTGTAAAAAATGACTAGAAAATATGGAAATCAGTAGGTATGATCATTAGGGACCATAACCATCTTGTTTATCATCATATTAACAAGTTCAATTGGATTTTGTGTTGACCAATTCATGACATAATCTGGAAGTCAAACAAAAGTCAAACTTTAATTAAACTACAAGAATTGAACAAAGCATGATTGAAAGCACTTACAATACCAAAGGAATGATCAACGAACTCAGAAGAACTCCAGAGATGGTTGCAACTTCAGTTGGTAGCAGAAAATAAGGTGATCAAAGATTTCAAAAATGAAGAACATATGGGTATTTATAGGATTCTTGATGTTGTAGGTGCTTAACAAGTGTCCCATGACTCACCCGCAAGTTAGATTAGTGTCCCATATGTGTCCAATGCAGAAACAAGGGTGGCAAAGTCGTTTGATGAGTCAAAGAACAAATTAACAAGCAGCTGCCATGTTTTTGGTTATTTGGGCACCCCATACGGACCGTACGGGGTTCTCCATGCAGTCCGTATGGCCCTCAGCTGGTCCCCAAGTTTCAAAATTGGCAAAACAGGCGCCTACACACGTTTTGTCGCGTTTTGGCACTTCTAACACCTGTTAACCTGATTTTCAAGGTCCATAAGGTGGAATAAGTATAGGGAACTTGAAAAATGTTAAAAAATGTTTCAGGTGTTGGTTCGTTTGGTCGTACGGTTGTGTTTTTCAGTTAATTGACGAAAAGCGTAACGAATGCGTGCGCGACTGTAAAAGCGTAACAAATGATATTTTTGTATTCCAATCACTAAAATATGATATTTTATGGATTACAAAAATTTTTGGATGTCCGTACATGATCCGGATGGTGATTTACGCGAAAAGGCATAGTTTCGTAGAATTTGCAAAATAGCCCCTGAGGTTACAAAAGCGTGATTTTGCCATACCGAAGCCCTCGAAACTTATTTCTAAGATATGTTAAGGGTATTTAGGGTATGTTTAGCTTATGACCTTGTTTCGGAATGTGTGTTGCTACGAGAATCAGCAGACTTTTGTAGTTTGTCGTAAATAGTCCCTGTGATCGAATAAACTTGTTTTTGACATACCAAACCCTTTAAAACTTATTTCTAAGTTATGTAAAGGTTATTTAAGGCATGTTTAGCTTAAGTCACTATTCCGGAACATACGTTGCATTAAATTGTTTCGTTTGCATATCGGCTTACGGTTTCGCTTATAGAAGCGATTTAGGAGTTTGAAATTGTGCAAGAATTGATCGCGTGAAAATAACATAACAAATATACAAAATTCACAAATAAATCATAAATTTCATTCATTGATAATCTTGTTCATCATTGTAGATGATCGGATCGCCACAGATATCACAGTCTCCCATACTTTAGGAAATTTCGTCCCGAAATTTAATTAGAGGAAACCTGTGAAAACAAATGTGGATACTTAGCTTTCATCTGATCCTCTCGTTCCCAAGTAAATTCTGGGCCACGTTTGGATTCCCAGCGAACTTTGACTATCGGGATTCGTCTTCGCTTGAGTTTCTTGACTTCACGGTCCAGTATCTCCACCGGTTTCTCGACAAAGTGCATAGTGTTATCAATGTGAATCTCGTCGAAAGGGATGTGGAGGTTTGTATCGGCTAAACACTTCTTTAGGTTGGACACATGGAATGTTGGGTGAATATTCCTGAGTTTAGGAGGCAGCTCAAGTCGGTAGGCCACCTTTCCGATTCTTTCAACGATCTTAAATGGTCCAATGTATCGTGGTGCAAGTTTTCCTTTCTTTCAAAATCTCACTACTCCTTTCCAAGGGGATACCTTGAGTAGGACGTATTCACCAACTTGAAATTCTAAGGGCTTGCGTTGCTTGGCTGCATAAATCTTTTGACGGCTTCTAGCTGTTAAAAGTTTATCATGAATTTTCTTGACTTTCTCGGTTGTGTCGAGAATGAGTTTAGGTCCAGTAAACTGAGACTCTCCAACTTCATCCCAACAGATAGGTGAATGACATTTTCGACCGTATAAAGCTTCAAAAGGCGCCATGTTAATGCAGGCGTGATAACTATTGTTATAGGAGAATTCGATCAATGGTAGATGAGAATCCCAACTACCACCAAAATCGATCACGCAAGCTCTAAGCATATCCTCCAGAGTTGGAATCGTCCTCTCAGATTGGCCATCCGTTTGAGAATGGTAGGCAGTGCTCAGACTGAGTTTGGTCCCCATTGCAGATTGCATAGTTTTCAAGAAATGAGATGAGAATCGAGCATCTCTATCAGATATGATGTTCAAAGGAACACCAGGACGAGACACAATCTCATCAACATAGATCTTGGCAAGCTTGTCAGCAGAGTAATCCTCACGAATCGCTATAAAGTGCGCTGACTTTGTTAGACGATCGATGACTACCCAAATGGCATCATGACCTCTAGATGTGCGCGGTAGTTTCGTGATGAGATCCATCGCAATGTTCTCCCACTTCCATACCAATATTTCTGGTTGTTAAATTAAACCAGATGGATGTTGATGCTCGGCCTTGACTTTGAGACAAGTAAGGCATTTAGATACATACAAGGCAATGTCATTCTTCATACCCGGCCACCAATACTGGGTACAGATATCCTTGTATATTTTTGTAGCACCAGGATTAATCGAATAACAGAGACTTATGAGTTTCGTCCATCAATAGAGTACAGAGATTTTGTTGATTCGGAACCCACAAACGGTTCTTGAAGTAGAGTAATCCATCATCTTTCATTTCGAGTTGTAGTTCGAGTTGATGAGGTAGTTCTTCTTTCAACAAACCTTGGGTTACACAAGTGTGTCGGGCTACAAGAATACGTGTTTGGATATCGGATTGAACTCGAACACAATGAAGCTTGACACATTCCTTACGACTAAGCGCGTCAGCCACAACATTCGCCTTACCAGGATGGTAGCGAATTTCGCAGTCGTAATCATTTAGGAGTTCAACCCAACGTTGTTGCCTCATGTTCACCTCCTTTTGATTGAATATGTGTTGGAGACTTTTGTGGTCGGTGAAAACCACACACTTCGTGCCATAAAGATAGTGTCTCCAGATCTTGAGAGCAAAGACAACAGCACCTAACTCAAGATCATGAGTTTTGTAATTCTTCTCGTGGACTTTTAGTTGTCTTGACGCATAAGCTATGACTTTATCGCGTTGCATTAGAACATAACCAAGGCCTAAATTTGACGCGTCACAATAAACCACAAAATCGTAATTGCGATCAGGTAAAGACAAAATAGGAGCATCACAGAGTTTTAGTTTCAAAGTTTGAAAAGCTTCCTCATGTTTAGGTCCCCACTAAAAAGGCTTATTCTTTTGAGTCAAAGCAGTGAGAGGATACCGCGATCCTTGAGAAGATCGCAATAAATCGTCGATAATAACCAACAAGACCAAGAAATGAGCGAACTTCTGTGGGAGTAGTGGGTGTCTTCCAATCCTTAATCGCAGCAATTTTGGAAGGATCCACATGAATACCTTGTTCATTTACAATGTGTCCCAAAAACTGAACTTCTTTCAGCCAAAATTCATACTTGGAGAATTTGGCATAAAGTTGTTCTTTCTTCAGAAGTTCCATTGTTAATCAGAGATGTTGCTCGTGCTCGGCTCGAGACTTAGAGTATATGAGGATGTCGTCGATGAAAACAGTGATGAACTTATCCAGATAAGGTTTACAAACCCGATTCATTAAGTCCATGAATACAGCTGGAGCATTGGTCAAACCGAAAGGCATAACTGTGAACTCGTAGTAACCGTATCGTGTGCGGAAAGCACTCTTAGGAATATCCTCCTCTTGAACACGAAGCTGATGATAACCAGAACGCAGATCGATCTTGGAGAAACATGAAGCACCTTGCAGCTGGTCAAAGAGATCATCAATGCGAGGTAGGGAATATCGATTCTTGATCTGAGTTTGTTGAGCTCACGGTAATCGATACACATTCGGAAGGATCCATCCTTCTTTTCACAAACAAGACATGAGCACCCTTGTTCTTTGCAAACCTGAACCAAAACCCCTAGATCTGAACCGAATCAAGAATCAGGAACTGAACCAACCTGAACCGTAGCAGCCGCCGAGGTCTTCCTCTGTCGTCGCTTCTCTAGTAGCTCGCTGTGAAGACGGCTGCTGCTGCCATCGTTCGTCGTGTGCCACCACCACTCGGTGGTGGTCGGCCGGTTGTCGGAGAAAGAACAGAGCGAGAGTGGAGCAGTGATGGTGGTGGGTTTGTTGTGAGAGCGAGGGAAGGGTTGCGTGTGTTTGTTGGAGAGGTCAGCCGGTGGTTACTAGAAATGTGGCTCCGTCGACCGGAGATAAGAGAGATCGAGAGAGGTAGAGGGGTGTGCGTGGCTGATGTGTCTGTTTGAGCGTGTGAGAGTGTGTTTTATATTGATTAGGGTTTTAGTAGGGTTTAGTATGTTGGGCCCAAAGCCTATTAGTTAGTTATTAGGGTTTTTGAGCGGCCCAGTTACATCCACGAGCCCCGTGTCGAACCCGATAGTCATAGCACGTCATAAAAATAATAATATTATTTTAATTTGTAACACCCCAAATCGCGTAAAACAACACGCGGCGGAAACACTTGGGGAGTCACGTTAACAGATTGTTTCAACAACACATGCATTTGAAGTTTCGTTTTATTGGATATTAAACATAGATTATATTGTCATATTGTTTTAGAACTTTCAACCAAACTTAAACAAACAACGAACAAGCATAATTATTGTCTTTCATACTTTATAGGTACTAAAGTCCACATCCGATCCTACATGAGCACGTGTCAGTATCATCTAGCATTGTTCCCTGAAACATATGTGAAAAACGAGTCAGCATAAAAGAATGCCGGCGAGTACGTAGGTTTTGTGAGTAAGTCAGATTTATGGCATGTAACATAGTTTTTCTTTTGCCTTTCTCCTCTGTGGCATGTGCCCAGAAGGCCACATAATTCTTTCGCAGGTAACCTTGGGCTTGTGTACATGTCATGAGTTTTATGTCACTAGCGGTTTTCTCTCCATGAATTTCCAAGGTTCCACCAGACGAAAGCGGTATACGAACAATCTTGTCAAAACAAATAACTTCGGCATGATGCTTGGTTAACCAATCCATTCCAATAATGATATCGAAGCTTCCGGGTTGCATTGGTGTGAGGTCGATAGAAAACAAATGGTTGTTGAGATTTATCTTGCAATCACAAATAACAGAATCAAGAACAAGAGGTTCACCATTGGCTATTTCGACAGACAAGGGTCTCCCTAGTTTCGTTCTAGGCATCGAGAGAAAAGGCTCAAAAGTTAATGACACAAAGCTCCTATCGGCACCCGAATCAAAAAGAACAGAAGCAGGATGATTGTTGACAAGGAACATACCGTTAACAACTTCATTGTCCGCACGAGCCTCGTTGCCGTTCATGTTAAATGCTCGCCCTCGAGCTAGATTTGCATTGGCTATCCTTAGACAGTTGTTCCTATAATGACCCATTTCACCACAATTATAACATGAACCAGGCGGAAATGGAGGTCTAGCGGCATTTCCTTGAGGATGTACTGGGTTCTGTGCAGCTTGATTCGCATTAGTTCGACAAATATTGGCCGTGTGGCCAAGTTTCCCACAAGATGTACATTGTCGACAAGCTAGATGAGTTTGATGATGACCATTGCACCGATTACACAACGGTGCAGTACCAGCATATGGTTTCCTTGCAGGAGGCTGTGCTGGATGGTTCTTGGGAGCTTGATTCGGCTGAGTAACAACTGCAAAGTTTTGGGAAGCCTTTCGCTTCCTTGACTTCTTCGAAGACTCAGATTTCTTCTTCTTGTCTTTTTCTTTGTCTTGTGTGGTTTTGGCTGCCTGTTTCTTGTCACCCTTGCGAAACAGTTTACCCTTTCTAACCTAAGATTCAGTCATGGTTGCAGCCAACTCGATGGCCTGACGAACAGTGGTAGGGTTGCTACCAGTAACAATATCTTGGACAGGGCCAGGCAAACCATCGATATACTTCTCAATAGCTTTATCTAGTGGGGTAACCATTGCGGGGCATAGTACGCTCAATTCTTCATATCGATCTATGTAACCACGATTCTCGCCACTATCTTGTTTAAGATCATCAAATTCCCTTTCCAGAGCCCTAAGTTCATGACGAGGACAGAACTCCCTCATCATTAGAGCTCAAAGCTCTTCACAGGTTTGAGCCATACCCACATCGGCACCCCGGTCTCTCACCATACCATTCCACCATGTTAATGCTCTTTTCTCAAAAACACTAGATGCAAACTCAACCTTTCGCTTGTTTGGGCATTGAACATGTCGAAATGTGCTTTCTAGACTCTCGAACCATTGTAGGACTCCCGTAGCTCCTTCAGACCCAGAGAATTTAAGCGGTTTAGCCAAACTGAAAGTCTTATAGTTGCACTGAGCATTGCTATTGTTAGCGTTGTTTGCTTGATTTATCTGAGTTACTAGGTTTTGGAGTATGGCAGCAATTTGTTGAGCGGCTAAGGCTGCTAATGCAGCGTCTTGAGTTTGATCGCGTCTAGGAGGCATTCTAAAAGAACAAGGAATACATGAGAAATGTAAGAGATTGACATTCGGATAAACAAAGAGAGGTATTCAAAATATTGATAAGACATAAGGATTGTGGTCATTTGTTCGTTTCTCAAAACATACAAATGACGTGCGTTGACTAATCAAAGTAAGTGGGTCTCATAATGTATCGCGAAGACATGCTTTAACCTATAAGTGGACACTCACCCCAAGAGTTCCCAGGTAAGAGTGACTGGTCCGATTAAGTGGATTTGTACAAACACACTCTAGCCTTAGACAGAAAACTCAGGGTACAGGCACCCACCCTTCCAGATTGCACGTGTTCACATTATTAAAACCCAAACTCTAACGAGATTTTGAAAACATTTGAAGGCTTACACCAAAAACAAATCATCTAAGGATAGATGATTGATTTTGAAAACGGATTTGTAATTTGTGGATTTGTTTTTGGTAATCACCTAAGGATAGGTGATTGTATTATGTTTTAAATCTAAACGCAAGTAGACTCGCGTTAGGGTCCTAGGAAGGTTATAGTCTAGGTCAAAGCATTACTAATAACCTAATTCCCTATAACCAGTGCTCTGACACCAACCTGTAACACCCCAAATCGCGTAAAACAACACACGGCCGAAACACTTAGGGAGTCACGTTAACATATTGTTTCAACAACACATGGCATTTGAAGTTTCGTTTTATTGGATATTAAACGTAGATTATATTGTCATATTGTTTTAGAACTTTAAAACCAAACTTAAACAAACAACGAACAAGCATAATTATTGTCTTTCATATTTTATAGGCACTAATGTCCACATCCGATCCTACATGAGCACGCGTCAGTATCATCTAGCATTGTTCCCTGAAACATATGTGAAAAACGAGTCAGCATAAAAGAATGCCGGCGAGTACATAGGTTTTGTGAGTAAGTAAGATTTATGGCATGTAACATATTGCATTACCTTACTCGACTACTAGAGTCCAGTAGTGAAAACCTTATATCAAAAAGTGTCTGGTCTTGCAATATAATTAACCAACTAAAACACGTTGGTTATAGTTTATGAAATCTCGTTGCCATGAATCTTGACTAAAACATTTGTTTTCGTAAACCAAGTAGTAAATCATCCTTGAAGAAAACTTGTGTGGTTTATATCATTTTGTAAACGTCATTGCGTGACATCATTTGAAAATATTCATCCAAGTGATCTAAATAACGCCACGGATAGAATATGATAAAAGCACTTATATATACGAAGTACCAGCGGCGTATCCACCATGCTTTTATTATATTAAACCGTCTCGTTATCTAATCACTTACCATAAACCAATCGTCCATTTCGTCCGTGTTATAAATAAATCGGCATTCGTTTTTGTTATAAACCAATCGTCATTCGTCCGTGTCATAAAACCATTCGTCTATCGTCCGTGTTATAAAACCATTCGTTAATCGTCCTTGTTTTAATTGTGAAAACTTTTGGTCATTTCGTGAATACATTCAAACCTGTGTGACTCGTCTATACCACCAAAGGGTATCTTTAAATCGACTAATAAACCACCAAAGGGTTTGTTAAAAAACAGATTCTGTCGTTACCCCAAACTATCCACCAAATTCCAGTGAATAGTCCGATAACGGGATTTGTCAAATGCTATGGTACCATAACATACTACTTGTCGGCTTGGCCATTGTTAATGAATATCATTCTTGTTATGAATATAACGCACCAACAAGTTCGTTCACATTATCGAAATCGTCTTGTTTATATAAACCATAGTAATTTGTATTTGAAAAACTCGAAAACCTTTAGCACATATGAATCACCCCAAAACATTTATAAATCATAAAAGAGGGACTATGTACTCACATGTGATTTCTATTGTAACCTTGAATCAAAAGAAAACCAAATATCAAAGATCCGAGAAATCAAGCGTGTCCTAAAATCGGATAATAATGTGAATATCGAAACTTGAAATCGGAGGATTTGGATAGTATGGTACCTTATAAACCAAATGAGTATTGGGACTCATATGACATGGTTTAATAAGTTAACATTCTGAGTTGGAAAGATCTTTATGTGCTTTTGACCCGTTATGACCCGTTAAAGTAGTTTAAGCCACTTTAACGCGTCATTTGCGTAACTACGCATTCGGATGGTTAGATATGTGTTAAGACAAGTCTTTAATGCCTAAATATGTTTGAAAATATTATTTGATCAGAATACTTGCCAAATTTTATGTTCCATATACTTAAAGTTGATTTATTTGCGAAAAGGGAATTTTAGTCATTGTTGAAGAACATAATAACTAATTATCATAACACTTAACCGAATGACATGACCATGAGGTATAACCTCAGAGGGTTACTCCCTTTATAATTATGGTCACAAATATGTATTTGGTTGGGTCCGAAGATCCACCAAACGGGTCAGATTCAAAAGTCAAAGCGGTGGTCAAACCGTTCAACTTACGACTCTAAAAAAGCACTAAATTAAGAGTGACGATTTAGACATGTTTTGACATGTCTAAATAAGTTTATAAAATATTTTTGGCATCAAAACAAACTGTTTTGACACCCGAACTTGGATCCGTCATAAAATGCGCATTTATCGCATTTTTTACCAAACTTTGACTTGTCAAAAATGACTAGAAAATATGGAAATCAGTTGGTATGATCATTAGGGACCATAACCATCTTGATTATCATCATATTAACAAGTTCAATTGGATTTTGTGTTGATCAATTTATGATCAAATATGGAAGTCAAACAAAAGTCAAACTTTGTGACTTTTAATCCAATTAAACTACAAGAATTGAACAAAGCATGATTGAAAGCACTTACAATACCAAAGGAATGATCAAGGAACTCAGAAGAACTCCAGAGATGGTTGCAACTTCAGTTGGTAGCAGAAAATGAGGTGATCAAAGATTTCAAAAATGAAGAACACATGGGTATTTATAGGATTCTTGATGTTGTAGGTGTTTAACAAGTGTCACATGACTCACCCACAAGTTAGATTAGTGTCCCATATGTGTCCAATGTAGAAACAAGGGTGGCAAAGTCGTTTGATGAGTCAAAGAATGAATTAACAAGCTGCTGCCATGTTTTTGGTGATCTGGGCACCCCATACGGACCGTATGAGTTCTCCATGCGGTCCGTATGGCCCTCAGCTGGTCCCCATGTTTCAAAATAGGCAGAACAGGCCCCTGCACACGTTTTGTCGCGTTTTGGCACTTCTAACGCCCGTTAACCTGATTTTCAAGGTCCATAAGGTGGAATAAGTATAGGGAACTTGAAAAATGTTCAAAAATGTTCCGGGTGTCGGTTCGTTTGGTCGTACGGTTGCGGTTTTCGGTTAATTACGACGAAAAACGTAACGAACACGTTCGCGATTGTAAAAGCGTAACGAATGATATTTTTGCATTCCAATCACTAAAATATGATATTTTAATGATTACAAAAATTTTTGGATGTCCGTACATGATCCGGATGGTGATTTACGCGAAAAGGCATAGTTTCGCAGAATTTGCAAAATAGCCCCTGAAGTTACAAAAACGTAATTTTGCCATACCGAAGCCCTTGAAATTTATTTCTAAGCTATGTTAAGGTATTTAGGGTATGTTTAGCTTATGAACTTGTCCCGGAATGTGTGTTGCTACGAGAATCGGTAGACTTTCGTAGTTTGTCGTAAATAGTCCCTATGATCGAATAAACTTGTTTTTGACATACCAAACCCTTAAAACTTATTTCTAAGTTATGTAAAGGTTATTTAAGGCATGTTTAGCTTAATTCACTATTCCGGAACATACGTTGCGTTAAATTGGTTTTGTTTGCATATCGGCTTACGGTTTCGCTTATAAAAGCGATTTAGGAGTTCGAAATTGTGCAAGAATTGATCGTGTGCAAATAACATAATAAATATACAAAATTGACAAATAAATCATAAATTTCGTTCACTGATAATCTTGTTCGCATTGTTACATGATTGGATCGCCACAGATATCACATAATTTCTTTTAAATTTTGAAATTACACAAATTAATAGAGTAACGATAAGTGAGGCGTTCGCTTGTCGATTTCGCTAGGGGCGCGTAAAGGGCGTCGCTTGCTGTTTATTTATTTATTTATATCCATTATTCGCTTGCGATTTTAAAGAAAGATCGAAACGTCACATATTTTCTAAAATAAAATTTTACGGAACGCAAGGCGTTACAGGTGCATACTTGTGTAATTCCATCGGTGAACTGTGACTATGACCAGTGCAATTAAACTTGTTAACACATGTTGTTACACAACAACTAAACCAGTGGAACTCACCAGCAGCGTTTAGCTGACCCTTTTTAAAACTAACATGCATTTCAGGTAACTTGAGACTGGTGTGATCCGTGTATGTTATTCAAGACATGTTTATAGGCGAAACCTGATATAGACGCATGCAGCTTAGAAGACTTATGTGGTTTATGGGAACACGCAGTTGTAACATACATGTGGTATGTAATCAACATTTTGTAAGTAATAAAATGTAGTGTCTTTATAAACAATGTGCTTGTACCAGAGGTGTCTGTTGCATCCCGTATTTTTTTTTCTTCCACTGCAAGTCGGGGTGTGACAATGGTCCAATTAATCTGTTAAAAAAATGATCGAGAGTTATATGAGATGTTATGAACAACAAATGTCCTAAAACATTTAAACATTTTAAAACCTTTGGAAATCCCCTTATAAGGATCTTCAACAGTTGCTAAAATCACATCGTCTTCATCTGAATCCAAGTTGACGATAGCTATAGGAGTATTATCACGTTTCTTGTGCTCGAGCTCACATTTTCCGGAAGAAAGCCTTGTAAGGGTAGAAGTACTACCCAATACCGGCCGATTGTTACTGCCAGTGATGGTAGAAGTAATTGAATATCGGCGGTTGTTATTTACCGGTGTAGATATGTTATTGTCGTTATATGAAAGATCTATATTTGAACATACATATGAGTAAGGCACTGTTGGTTGGTAACAAATATATGAAATTATAAGTAAAAATAAACAAAATAAATACGTACTTGGTGTAGTTGAAATTAAAGAACCAGTAGCATTTATAAATGTATCGCTTGAAATGGATTGCACGTGTTGCTTTGTAATATTAGAACGTTGCAGGGAATTTACATTGTCCGACAATATGTTAGGAATATTTATTGATGGCAATCTTTTCTTTGATCTCTTATTATCGAGTATTAGTTTTCAAAGCTTACGCCTTTCAACCGGTGAGGTAACTGAATAATAGAGAAGGAATAATACGCATGTACAAGACTTGATCCCTTATCAAAACGTAACAACACAAATAATTGAAATAATTATAAAAGTGAACAAAAGTTACCATTTGTGATATCTGAAAGAGGAGTTTTCAAAACAGAACCTACAGAAAGCCAAATACAAATATATAATTTGCCTAAAAAATGCATCATTTTGTGGTTTGTGAAACAACAACTTAAGTAAGCATTTGACTTACTATTTAAATTATGTTGTGATGAATTAGCAGCTTTTGATGATGAACATGAATAATATATCTCTTTGACATTGCCTATCTAAAATAACATAATGATATATGCACAATTTAAAGTAATATATGGATTGAAAAACATCAAAAAATACACGAAATTAAAAAAGGGTTACCTTCGAAGACGTAAATAACTATAAACTATGCAACTATATATATATATATATATATATAACAGATTGTTATAAAGGATCGTGGTTTAAATGATTGCTTTTAAAGTGATGGAAATTATGCGATAATCAAGGGTAGTCAATAGCATACATCCAGCTAATACTTACGTAAAGAAACAAATATCTTTTTAAATGGTTTTATACTTAATTTTAATATTAGGTTAAAAATTTAATTTACACTCAACTTTCTTTTCGATTAACATAAATTATGACCTTGCTAAAATTAATGTTATTAAAAGTTACAGGTCTAATCAATTTTTAGGTAAAATGTGGTTGTTAAAAATAAAGTGGTCATACATCCAGGAGAAATCAACACAAGAAATTCAATTCATATAAAACATATTATTTGTACTACAAACCAACCATAAACTGAAATACGGAAAGAGATAGTTGTTGTGAATAAAAAACTCTAAAATCATTTCTTCAAGAATAACTCTGTATACTTCAATCATAATACTTATCATCTTTTTCTTCATTCATTTTACGCTTCGTATAACAGCTCGGACCTGCTGGGTCTATGTGATAAAGCTCATACAAATTGCGTTTACCATTTGCGATCTTTTGCTCCTGTACATGCAACATTTTTTTGGTTAAGACATTAATTTTTAAAATTAAATTTCTAATACGTAAAATGATAATATGTATGTTAAATAAATAATTGATCAGTTAACCTGTTCGTTGATACGTCTCTTCTTAACTTCGGAAATCAGTGATTCATCAAAGCTTATTGCAGTTATTCCATAAACTTCGTCAAACTTTTTGAAGGACCGTGATCAGGCGGTTCTAGACGGAAGTTAGTGGATAAACGTAAACCGATTCGGTAGAATGTTATTACAGAAAGGAGTAGAAACAGAATGCAGCGGAAGTTTTCGTTCATACCGAAAGAGTATACATCTTTATAAGTCCAGCTACCGGAGTTCCTTGAGAGAATCCGGCAGCACCTACCCGTAGGGATGCCAAAAACTTAAATGACAAATGAACAACACACCTATATATAAGGAGACAAGTTCGCTGGAGTGTATGGAAGTTCGGGCGAACTTGACCTAGTCAAGTTCAGCCGAACATGACTTCCTAAGAGCATTCTCGAGCGAACTTGGCCTGCATTAGTCAAGTTCGAGCGAACTTGACTAAAGGCACATCAAGTTAGGGCGAACTTGACCAATACAGGTCAAGTTCGGGCGAACTTGTTCCCTTTTACATTGTAATCTCCGTATTTCGGTGGTGTGTTCGATTCTAACCTATACAATATTCAACACACGCTGTATCTAGCCTATTCGACAAAGTGACGAACACAATAGTGCATCAACAGATTCCCCCTTGTTCATTACTGTCGAAGCTTGATCTTGAACTTCAAAACTTTGAGCCGTGTTTGAATATTCTCTGCAACTTCAATCAAGGTTTCTGCCGATGTCGTCGAGACGCGTCAACAGATTCCCCCTTAATTGATGATCCGGGTTTGCATTAACAACTTTCAATACCGCTGAAATCTCCAGTTCAGATCTTTGGTTGCGTGATTTCCGACTCCTCTGATTTACTTGACTGACAACCATCAACTCAAAGCTAATCAATGCAGCAGCTTCTCCATTTCGACGATAACCGCATCCGAGTTCAGTTTTTGAATAAGCATTGAGCATCAAGAGTTTATTCCGCACACTCTTAAAGTATCAAAAACTCAACCGACAATTGATAGAAACTTCGAATCACCGCATCGGAAAACTTCAAATCAACGAATACCCTCGAAAATCTGAAATCCTGATTTCCGTAATCGCAGTTAAGCACCGTTCAGAAAGATTTGATTAGCAAATCGGTAATCTGCTCTATCAACAAATCTTCATCGGAAACAGATAATCTGGTAATGCATCGAATCTGAGAAACAAACGTCCGCGATCAAAATCACATTCTTCTTCTTCAGTCACAATGTCAGATATATAGCTATCCCCAGTAGACCAGCGCCACTTAATCACCAAACATCATCATCCAACGGCGGTTAGTCCAAAGAGAAGAATGATTCATCTGCTTGAAGATTAAAAATAATGGCCACCAAAGGTTATCATCAGATTTCCTTGGTAATTTTGAAACCATCCGTCTTCGGAGCTAGTCATTAATTCCTAAGATCATCACCGAACATTTTGAACGTCCTCAGTTTCTCACTGGTATTAACGACTGCAAATTCAGCTAACTGTTCCTTCACCGGAGATCAGGACTCTAACCCTTAAGAATCAATCTGAATCATGATCTGAATAATCTGAACTTCCTGTGATC
Source organism: Scalesia atractyloides (assembly GCA_947069175.1). NCBI lineage: Eukaryota > Viridiplantae > Streptophyta > Magnoliopsida > Asterales > Asteraceae > Scalesia > Scalesia atractyloides. The sequence goes on from CAMTDV010000015.1 coordinate 37,291,910, forward strand.
ACGGAACCCCAAATGTATAACCTCTTTTGTCAGCAACTGATATACACAGCTTTGTCTGGAAGATCCGATCCCATAAATCATCATCTTTAATCATGGTACCGCGTACAACCGGGGCAACCGAAACTACAGAGCATCCCTATCTCCTGGCGGTTAGTCCAGTCAATAGTTCATGTGCAAAGCAGAGTTAAAGATAGGCAGTCGTGTGTGCTTCCAAACCATACGCGCGACTCAGATGTCAATCCACAACCATGACCTCAGAATTTGATAAACAACTCCTCCAAGACTCAGTTATGTAACCACCCACTTTCAAAATAGACATCAATTTGAAATACCCAATGAATCTCAATCCTCTGCATCTCCCGATAATCTGCAATCGGTAACCACCCGGATACTGTTGCAGTAGTCACAAATTTCAAAAATACCGGAATCTTCAAATATTGAAAAAATTTTATTCCACCTCATTTTTGCAAATTTTGACCATACTGAAATTTTTCACTGAAATTCCCCCTGAAATCCGGAACTTTCAGTTTTTAACAAATGCGGATTTAACGTTTAGGCCCATTACTAGTCACGACACCCAAATGATCAACGTTCTGCGTCGGGTATCAATGACTCTCCCGTTATCTTCAAAATTCTTTTTTTTTCCATGCCTTTTTTTTATTTAGGCATTGGACCAAGTTCGGGCGAACTTGGTCACCCATTACCAAATTCGGGCGAACTTGGTCTCCCAACTCACAAGTTCGGGCGAACTTAAGTTAAGTTTGGGCAAACTTGATCAAAAATGGTACAAGTTCGGTCGAAATTGACCAATATAAGACAAGTCCGGGCGAACTTACTCCCCAAATCAGCCCATTTTTCACATTTATAAATCCAAAATCCTTATTTCTTCGAATTTCGAGATGAATCCACCATAGATCTAGTCGAAAATGGTTTTCTAACAATCCTATCCGTTCAATTTTGGATTTTGTTCGTGGATTGTAGGTTTATTTCATGATTTACGTCTAAAACCCCTCCTAATGTCCATAAATGTCCAAATTCATGAGCGTAGGTGATAACCGTAGCTCTGATACCAATTGAAGGTCCGTGATCAGGCGGTTCTAGACGGAAGTTAGTAGATAAACATAAACCGATTCGGTAGAATGTTATTACAGAAAGGAGTAGAAACAGAATGCAGCTGAAGTCTTCATTCATACCGAAAGAGTATATATCTTTATATGTCCAGCTACCGGAGTTCCTAGAGAGAATCCGACAGCACCTCGCCGTAGGGATGCCAAAAACTTAAAATGACAAATGAACAACACACCTATATATAGGGAGACAAGTTCGTTGGAGTGTATGGAAGTTCGGGCGAACTTGACCTAGTCAAGTTCGGCCGAACATGACTTCCTAAGAGCATTCTCGAGCGAACTTGGCCTGCATTAGTCAAGTTCGAGCGAACTTGACTAAAGGCACATCAAGTTCGGGCGAACTTGTTCCCTTTTTACACTGTAATCTCCGTATTTCGGTCGTGTGTTCGATTCTAACCTATACAATATTCAACACACGCTCTATCTCGCCTATTCGAAAAGTGACGAACACAATAGTGCATCAACACAAACTTTTCAATATTATAGTGAGTAACTTCAATCTTAAAAGCAAACAACTTCCCAACCAAAGACTTTATCACCTCCGGAAACGTCGATGTATCACCGATCTGTTAATATTGTACATTTATTAAGAAAAATTAATAAAATAATCTTGTCAAAAGTCGGGAAAAATTTACCAAAGCATTCTCTTTTAGCAATTGATCTGCAGACTTATTGAGAATTTGTATAGCCTGATCATGAAATAAGATAAGATGAGTTGAGTCACTATCGTTCTCGACTCCAATCTTGATCTTAAATTTAGGAACATATTTTATGATATGTTCATAACATTCATAGTTAGAGCACTGGTAAACTTCGTATTTCTTAAAACCAACAAAACCATAACCATCAGTTGAAAAGTATTGCTCAATCTACATAGCTGCCTTGTGTGAACACGTTAGACATGTCATGTAATGCCAACCACAACTGGTTAACACGTTCTTGATGGTATCAAATATGATAACAGACTTTGGCTGCAAAACAATTTAAAACATAAAAAAGAAAACTAATAAATAAAGTTGATAAGATAAAGTTGGTAACAAAAAATAATTATGTTTACCTTACTTAATTCCCATAGAACATCAATGTTATTGACAAAAGCATTGTTAAAAAACTTAGAAGACTCAAAAGAAAATTTTGCAGACATGATTTATCAGTTAGAGAAAATGCAAAGTTGATGTATGTGTAAACATAAAGATGATTAAATTTATAGAAGTGAGTTAGAAGAGAAAATGCAAAGTTGATGTATGTGTAAACATAAAGATGATTAAATATATAGAAGTGAGAAAATGTATTTTAGGATATAAACCTAAGAAGTTTTATAATGCAAAATCTCGTAAATGATTTATTATATTCTTAAAATATAAATTTGTTATCAGTCATATATTAAACAAAAGCCTTTATAGATATAAAATAGGTAATATTTCACCGAAACTTATAATGATTGGTAATACTTATGGAAAAGGTTGTAAAGATATGAATCAATTTATGACATTTAATCTCATTCATATTTAAACTTTATTTAACGACATCTATATTTATATAATAGATATGACGTTAAGTTTATGGAAATACTCAAAATTTGAATGATTTATAGATTACCTATTTTATTATATAATAGATATTATGTTCATTATATTTTTCGTTCGTGGTCAAAATAAATTATGTGTTTCTTTATGTGATTGCTTTTTTATAATTAAATGTTTTACATTGGGTTTGATATAACATTAATTGTTTATTAAATGGTGAACACACTCTGTTATGGATGTGACTATTTTGTATAAATATTTTAGCATTATATTCATGTATTATTGTGTAGATTTAAAAAGTTTTATACACATTTCTAGAATATATGACGGAAATTTTGGATTTTTGCTTAAAATTGAAAAAAAATTTAATCATACATATGGAGCAACTGAATAATAATGGAATATACGAAAATGACGGCTACAAACGATGTAAAATGTCAGAGAATATATTCGTATAAAGTATTTATCATTTGTGATGATGGAAGTTTAACTTTAAACATTATATATCAATTTCAAATAATCTATAACCTATAAATTATAATAAATCAAAACCATTTTATATCACATGCCAATCACTTAAGCTATTAATTGTCACGTGTCATTGTTATAATCATTATTATTTTGTTTTAGGAGGGAAAACACAAGGCTTTTTTTCACTTTTGTCACAAATTTTAAAGAAATCAGACTTTCCTTTTTGTGCAGACTATTTCATTTTAAAGAAATTATTTGCAGAAAATATTATGGATTTGTCCTCTTTTTAAAGAAATCGACTTTCCTTTGTTATATTTTAAAATATAATAGTATTTTCCTCGTAAAAAATTATTTGCAGAAGACTACATATGATTAGTTATTTTACACCGAGTTTTAACTAAGTATTTATTGACCGTTAAATTTTTCAATATTTAATTACTTTAACATTTTCAACGAAAACTTCGATTCTATTTTAAAGGTTCAGTTGTATCCTTTGATTTATTGACATATAATAATATTCTTTACATTCAATATATATTTGCCGATAGTTTATTCAAGATTATATACATTATTTTTTTATCATTTCTATAATAAATCTTAATCAATTAACACTATAAAGCCAAATAACACTATCCGAGCTTTGGTTCAACTATCAGAGGTTACATCCTCTGATGTACTTACACTGCTTTTCATAAAGACTGCTAATCCTATTATCTGCCTTCACAAAGCTTCAAGGTCTGCAAGAGTTAACAAGGACAGAGGATAGGAATCAGAGTTTAGTCATTAGCTTAGTTAAACAATGTAACAGTGCCAAGCACTGATAGTTAGTATAAGCAGTGTTTAGAGTTAGTTACATATTGTTTCCTGACACTATCAACCCTGACGTCATCAAAGATGCTCAAAGGTTAGATAGTTAGTATAAATAGGCATCTCTTGTAACCTTTAAACTTGTCTCTTAAAAGATCAACTTTCGCATATCATCTTCTTTGCATTTTCTCATTACCAAACTGTAATTTGCAAAGGCTGAGGGGGAGTTTGTGAATCACATGCAAGTTAATTAACTTAAAAGCATGATGATGATGAAAACAAACGACCATTGCTTGTAGTAAAAGTTTTCAATCTTATTCTGCTGCAAATCTCTTTTAATTCAATCATTTTCCATTTTAAACAAAAACTACAAGTAATTCAAACTCAGATCCTAAAAATTGGTATCAGAGCTTGATTCATCAAATTCGATCTAACAATCGATTTGGTTCAAACAGATCAGCTCTCTTGCTAATTAGTTTGGTTGTTTTTGTTTGATATTCAGAGTTTTTACTACGTTCAAAGTTAAAAAAAAACATAATCTGAAAAAAAAATCAACTGAAAATGTCTCAAAACACACAGGATGCCAATTCTGGATCCTTGTTCAAATCGCCGATGCTCAAAAGAAATGAATATTTCATTTGGCAACGACGGATGGGTCACATCCTTGCCCAGCAAAACACCGGTTGCTGGAGATCTGTTTCTTATGGACCTCACGTTCCAATGGTCCCAAGCACAGAAGATCCAACCAAACAAGTGCCAAAAAATCATGAAAACTTTTCGGAGCAGGATTTCCAGAAAATTGAATTGGATGCTAAGGCATTTAGCATAGTTGTTTCGGCCTTACCCAATGAAATTTATGTTGGTCTACTCCATTGCAATAGTGCAAAGGAGTTATGGGATGCACTTAAGGAGCAATTTGGTGGGACTGATGAAGTGATAGAAAGTAATAGAGAAGTTCTAAATCAGCAGTATGAAACGTTTTGTCACTTGAAATGAGAGTCTCTGACACAACAATTTGAACGTTACAGCTGTCTCATCAGTGAACTTAGACTGGTTAACGTGGTTTTTCCTAATTCGACTGTCAATAGTCGTTTCCTTAGATCGTTACCAGATAAGTGGGAGACGGTAGCTTATGTAACGCGAAAATCTGTTGGGTTTAAAGAAATGTCGTTGACACAACTTCATGGGATACTCCTCACTTATGAGAGAGAGTTAAACCAGAAAAAGAAGTTGCAAGATTCTGGCAAAATGACTGATGATTACTCATTGGGTAATACAACTCTTTTTGGCCAAGAGGAGGGTTCTGGCAGCAGTAAGGACCAAAGTTATGATCACTATATAGATATTACATCTGGTGGGAACTTTGGATCTGAAACATATGCACCCAACTATGCTTTTGCTACTAGTGGGGAAAGCCAAACCTCTGACAATCTATCCTTTGAGCTGAATGATTTGCAACACATTGAACCTTCTGATCTTGAAGAAATTGATATTTTGCACCAACTGGCATTATTGAGTGTTAGGGCTAGTAAGTTTTACAAGAGAACTGGTAGAAAATTCCCAGGTTTGCATGGGGGGTTGAAGGTTGGGCTGGATAAATCAAAAGTCAAGTGTTATAAGTGTAATAGGCTAGGACACTTTGCCAGAGAATGTAGGTCTCAAAGTTCTGGACCATAGTGACTCATCCTGTCCCTAGACCTCAGCACACACAAAACACTGCTCATTATTCTCAATATGCCCCTGCTCAACATGTTCAAAACAATGCCCATTTTGCACACCCTGCTACCACTGTTCCAGTGCATTATGTTCAATCCACTGCTCCACAAATTCAATATGTTCAGGCACCATCACATCCTCAAGTGTTTGTACAACAAGCACCCATTGTTACACAACATGCTCAAACCACTGCTAGTCAAGCAGAGGTTGGTCAACAAAGCTTTTTCACACAAAATTATGTTGACTGGAGCAGTTTGCCTGAGGATTTGATTGATGAAAATTTTTCTTTAATGGCCAAAAATGATGTTGAACAAGAATTTTGTTTAATGGCCTTAGAGACAATTGCTGAAAGTGTTGAATCTGTGGAGATAGTGTCAAAATCTGATGAAGTTCAAGTTTGTGATGAAACAGTAGTTTCAAGTGAAGAAAGAGAAAATGCTACTGATAAGGAAAAGAACTCTCCTACTGACCCATGGAACATTGATGTGTGTGAAGATGAGTGTGACTGTGCTCTTATGGCTGCTACAAAGGTATCACCTCAGATCCTTAAAGATCTATGTCCTGATAAATGCATCATTGCTTTTGCAAACATCAAAAAGGATAATGAAAACCTGAGAAACAAAATTTTAGAAGATGAACTTAATTTTGAAAAACTGATTAAAGAGTTAAAATCAAAGTTAAGTGAAAAAGATTCTGAAATGAGTAGCCTAAGACATGAATCAAGCATAATCAAGGACCGACTCCAAACTATGGTAGAAAAATACCAAGTTTGTAAAAAGGAGTTAGAAGAAACCCAAATCACTTGTGAAAAATGGGTTGAGTCCTGCAAAGGTTATGAAATTATGCTTGATGCTCAGATCAAGAGCCACATCAAGTTTGGTGTAGGTTTTAGAGCCTATGACCAAAATGAGAAAAATGTTGCTGAAATTGATTCTGAGTTGGTTGAAGTTGTCCCTACAAATTTGGCTGGTGAAGAGATAAAAATCACAGATAAAGCTGGAAACAAAATTGTTTTGGAAAAACCAGAGGTTTCAACAAAAGATAAAGAAATTGAAAAATATCAGTTTAGACCAACCTGGTCAGATGAATGTGATATCTTAGAGAACTTTAAGCCAATGGACTTCACAACCACTGATGGTATTAAAGCCCCAAAAGCACTGGTGATCCCTATCAAAGATGTGTCAGCAGAGGTTACAACCACTGCTGAGAAAAAGTCTGATAGGAAAAGAAGAGTAAAGATAAAAAACTTGTTTTGTGAATTTTGTGAAAAAAGAAATCATGTGGCTGCAGATTGTTTTCTTTTAAAAGCCTATGACATTAACAAAACTTGTGTTATCAAAAACTCTTCAAAATGCACCATCTGCGGCAAAACAAATCACTCAACTCAACAGTGTGCCTATCTCAAAAACTATGAACAAAAGGTAAAAGAGATCAAGGCAAAAGCACTTGAAAGAGAAAGTTCAAGTTCTGTTGGAAATAAATCCAAGCATAGTTTTGAACCAATTGAAACATCTGTTACAAAAGCCTTAACCAAAACCTCTGTTCAAAGAGAGGTGCAAGTGACAGACGCCCCACCTTCAAACTCATTTCCAAGAGGGTATGGCCAACCTACTTATAAAAAGGTTCCTCATGCTTAAGAAGGCTACAAAAAGCCTTCAAAGCAAAGAGTAAACAGGCACCCTTATGGATACAATCATCTGATAGGTAATGGTCAAGAGCAGATGTTACAAGAAAATTTCAAAACCACTGACCATTGTCCTAGACTTGAGACTGGACCATCTGTGACCCCATCCAAAGCCATTTTGGCTTTGGAGACCAACTTTAACTGATCTATTTACTTGATGTGCAGGGACCCTCTACTTGCCTTGATAGCTTATGGTATGTAGATAGTGGAGGATCCAGGCACATGACAGGATGTAGAGCCCTTCTCAAGGACTTCATGGCTCATGGGGGGGGGTGATATATCTTTTGGTAATAACTCAAAGGGAAAGGTCTTAGGGTCTGGGTCGGTTCTGGCTGGTAAACTCAAGTTTGAAAATGTAATTTTGATTGACAATCTGAAATTTAACCTGCTGAGTGTCTCACAAATGAGTGATAGAGGATATGGATCCTTCTTCACTAAGAAAACTTGTCAAATTGTGGGACCAGAGGTTGTCAAAAAGATTGATCAAATCATTGCTGAGAGCAAAGCACAACTCATTGCACACAGAAGTGGGAATGTGTATGTGCTAGATATGTTAAAAGATAATCCTATGTCTGGAACATGCCTATTCTCAGTTGCTTCTAGCAAAGAGACTGAGTTATGGCATAGAAGACTTGGACACACAAATCTTAAAACTATCACCACACTCTCAAAACAAAGTCTTGTAAGAGGCTTGCCTCACAAGCAATTTTCCTGTGATGAACATTGTGTTTCCTGTTTAAAAGGCAAACAACATAAACGTTCTTTCAAATCAATTGAAGAGTCCAAAACAAGCTAGTGTTTACAACTGTTACACATGGACTCGTTTGGCCCAGTGCAAATCATGAGTTTAAAACACAAAAGGTATTGCCTAGTAATAGTTGATGATTTCTCTAGGTTTACATGGACCTTCTTTCTTCATTCTAAGGATGAAACTGCAAGCATTTTGCAAAACTTTGTCAAACAAGTAGAAAAGCAATTTGATATTCCAGTAAAAATCTTTAGAAGTGACAATGGAACAGAGTTTAAAAATAGGGAGTTGGATGCTTTTTGTGAGTCAAAAGGAATTGTTAGACAATATAGCATTCCAAGAACTCCAGAACAAAATGGGGTGGTTGAAAGGAAAAACAGAACCTTAATTGAATCAGCAAGAACTGTGTTAGCAGATTCTGGTTTACCCCTGTCCTTTTGGGCAGAGGCTGTAAAGACTGCTTGCTATGTTCAAAACAGAGTTTTGATTAACTCTAGGCATCAAAAGACTGCCTATGAGATTTTGTATAAAATCAAACCTCCGATTTCATATTTTAAAATTTTTGGCTGTCCATGTTTCATTTTGAACTTAAAAGATTCTATATCTAAGTTTGCAGCCAAAATTGATTGTGGTTATTTTCTGGGATACTCAACCACTGCCAAAACCTACAGAGTTTTTAACTCTAGGACAAAGTGTGTTGAACAAACTTTGAATGTGAAGTTCAATGAACTGTCATCACTGAAAATCCCAGCAAATCCTGCAGAGCTTTTTGATTTAGATAAATTCACATTTGTTGATGTTTCTATCAAGCTAAACAATGCAGGTACACCACAATCATCTGAAGAAGATGAAGATCAAGGATATGACTGTGTGCTTCCACAAACAAAAGTCTATTCTTCAAACAGAGGATCAAGTGTTACAAGCTCTTGTGTAAACTCTGCCACTTCTGGGTCAACAGTGGTTGATCCTCAAACCTCTGCCAGTTCACAAAATCAAACATCTGTTGATAAAAGTCCTACACCTGGGCACCAAAATCATCAGAATGTTACATCTTTACCCCCAATACCACCACCACCATTCTCATCAGTGGCTGATACTTCAATTTCACCAGCAGAGGTTAGCTCAGATGATACACATTTGCAGCCATCACCTCAAAATGCTATTGTTCCATACCAAGGTGATTTAATTTATCTCAAAAGCCATCCAGCAGATCAAGTTATTAGCAACATCAAATCTGGGGTGCTCACACGAAGCCAATCCCCAAATATTTGTCTTTTTGCTGGTTTTCTATCACTCATACAGCCAGGCAAGTACCAATAGGCACTGAAAGACAACAGCTTGGTAGAGGCCATGCAAGAAGAACTCCTTCAGTTCAAAAGACAACAAGTTTGGGAGCTTGTGACACTGCCAAAAGATGTAAGTCCAATTGGCACAAAGTGGGTCTTCAAGAACAAAACTGATGAAAGGGGTATTATTGTCAAAAACAAAGCAAGGCTCATGGTTCAAGGCTACAGACGGGAAGAAGGTATAGACTATGATGAGACTTTTGCTCCTGTAGCAAGGTTGGAAGCTATTCGCCTGTTCTTAGCTTTTGCTGCTAACCACAACATAAAGGTGTTTCAAATGGATATGAAGAGTGCATTTGTGTATGGAAAAATTAAAGAAGAGGTGTATGTCTGTCAACCTCCAGGTTTTGAAGATGCATTCCATCCTGATCATGTCTACAAGCTCAACAAAGCATTGTATGGCTTGAAACAAGCACCAAGAGCCTGGTATGAAACTCTATCCACTTTTCTCTTATCAATAGGGTTTACTAGAGGAAAAATAGATAAAACCCTGTTTTTAAAATGCAAAGGAAAAGATTTGATGCGTGTCCAAATTTATGTGGATGACATCATTTTTGGATCCACAAGCACTGTTATGTGTGAAGAGTTTCGAAAACTCATGGCAGCAGAGTTTGAGATGAGTGCAATGGGTGAGCTTCAATGTTTTCTTGGTCTTCAAGTTAAACAATTGCACAATGGTACATTTATCCATCAAAACAAGTATGTGAAAGAACTATTTAAAAGTTTGATATGGATGATTGTAAACCATGTAGCACACCCATGGCAACCTCCAAGCTAGTCACCATTGATGGTAAAGATGACCTTGTTGATCAAACTCTTTATAGAAGCATGATTGGGTTTTTATTGTACCTAACTGCATCAAGGCCAGACATCATGTTTGCAACATGTGTTTGTGCCCGATCACAGGCATTACCTAGAAAGTCTGACCTTATTGTTGTAAAACGGATATTCAGATACATAAAAATACTTGGTATCTGGTATCCAGCTAATGGGAATATTGAGCTTTCAGGTTTTTCAGATAGTGATTTTGCTGGGTGTAAAACTATAAGGAAGTCCACATCAGGAGGATGTCAATTCCTAGGTGATTGTCTAGTGTCTTAGCAAAGAAAAAAGGAGGTTGCAGTTTCAACATCCACTGCTGAGGCAGAGTATATTGCTGCTTCTAGCTGCACTGCTCAACTCTTGTGGCTTCAAAACCAGTTGTTGGATTTTGGTATCATTGCACTAAAGACTCCACTCAAATTGGACAGTCAAGCTGCTGAAAATATCATCAAAAATCCAGTTTCTCATTCAACTACAAAGCACATTGACATCAGACATCACTTTGTGAGAGATTGCTATGAAAAAGGTTTGATTTCTTTGCAACATGTCCATACTTCAGATCAATGGGCAGATGTTTTAACCAAGGCATTGGATACATCTACCTTTGAAAAATTTATCTCAAGGCTTGGTATGCTAAACATGGATTAAAAACAAGTTTTCTTGTAGATCCATGTGTACATAGCATCAAAATGTTTTCAGAAATTCACAAATTCCTTAAAAATAGTTTAAAATTGAAATTTTTCAATAAATCTTTAAAAGTCTGATCACAACATCTGTTTGCTCCAAACCTCTGATAGGCTTTAAAATCTTATCCACTGATACAGTGTATCCTCTGACTTCTATTTTTCACCTCTTCAAAACCACCGATGGCTATCCTCTGATAGTGTTAACAAAATCAGTATTGTCCAAACCACTGTCATAAAAAAGTGTTTTGCCACATCAACGGTTACTTTTCCCATCAGAGGTTACACGTGGCCAGATGTTAGCCATCCGATCTTGCAACAGATGCCACGTCATGTTCACTTTTTCAAAACCCCTATAAAACCCCTGTTTTATCTCACCAGTGGTTACCCTAAACTGTGTCGATTTCAAAATCTCAAAACAGTTTTTCTCACAAACACCATGGCTCCCAAATCAAAATATTCAAAATCCAAAGCTAAATCGCAAGAAGAACCTCCACCTTTCACTCTCATAATCAAAACCCCACACAATTACACTGCCATACTTGAAGAAAACGACGCAACTACTCGCTATCATCCAATGATTCGAATTTTACAAAAGTCTACATTCTTGCACATGTTAACCGTCAAAGCCCCCATTTACATTGATGCTCTTCGTGATTTCTAGAAAAATGCAAAGGTTCACTCATCTGCTGATGGTGTTCCTTATACAATAATTTCAAGAGTAGGGGGAGTGTTGATGCAAATTAGCCCCCAATCGATCTCTCAAGTTTTCAAGTTAAATGACATACAACACCCTGTGTCATTTCCAATTAATGAGATCCAAGCAGAATTTCTGGAAAGAGGTTATATCGGCCAGATGCAAGGTATGACCATTTTTAAACCTAACTGTAGGAACGTCCACGAACAGCTCGGGAACCTAAATTTGTTATCTATTGTCCGATTAGGCGGAAACTAATGACAAGTTAACCAAATAACAAGAATTACTCGTTTAATAGTTGTTTTCATTGATCTAAAGTCCATTACAATCAAGATCCGGATCCGACAGAGCTTCACCGTCTCTGTGCCAAAATCTCCAACTTCTTACAAATGGAATCCCAAGGCACCTATATAGGAGTGGAAGTTCGCTGGACATGGATGAAGTTCGGGCGAACTTGACTTAGTCAAGTTCGGCCGAACTTGACTTCCCAAAACCATCCTCGAGCGAACTTGCCTACAAACTCACTTAAATACGCCTTATTTCACCTATTCTATATAGACTCGATACAAGACTATTCTATAGACATTATGCACCAATAGACTCACTCTTGGATATCTACTTTATCTTGTTCGGCCTTCAGAAACTCTCGTTTATTCCAGACTCGTTCTCGTGTAATGACGAAGGCAATAGACATATGCACCAACAGACTCCCCCTTGGATGTTGCCGCAGTCATCTACTTTCATAGACATTTTTGACAATAATCATCCTCGTCAGTCTTCAAGTGTCATAGTCTTCTTTGAATGCCTTGTAATCATCAGACTTCAAATAAGTTCCCGAGTCTTTGTCTTTATCCTTGAATAAGCATTAAACTTTATGATCTTCAAACGTTTTCTTTTCTTCAATTTATCTTGATAAAACTTTAATCTCCAAACTCCCCCTTGCTGTGAGTTGTGCTCCCCCTAGCTTTGAGCTTTATCTTCAATCACGTTTCATCCTGCTCCCCCTAAAACTTTACATCTTGTTTCAAAGTACTTGGGAATTCAAATAAACATTTCAGATTCCTAACTTTGAAATTTTGTACCACATGTATTAGATACCACCTGTACAAAACTTGTACTTCAAATTTTAATCTTCATTTTTTAGTTATTTCAAGTTCAAATTAATGACCTTGAAACATTTTTCGTTTAAAAACCTTCAGCTTTCACATTTTTATCATTTAATTTGTGAAAATCCACTTAGTTGATCAAGTCCAAGTTAATGACCTTGATTAACCAAATATATCAACCAAGTCCAAGTTAATGATCTTGGCTAAACCCGTTGTGAACAATTGATATTATCTTCAATTTTAAAGATTCAAATTAATGAACTTTTTCTTACCAGACTTCGATGATCCGTTCTCCAACATTGGCTCGTTGAATATCTTTTTGGATTTTTAAAAAATAAGTAAAATATTTACAGAACCTTTTTAACAAGAAAAGTAAACTATGTACAAACATATTTACAGACATATTTTTGTGAATTTGCGTCTAAGGATCATATCAGTTTGTTCGAGACATATCACCAGTACCGTTGACCTTTTTGAGACTTTAAGTTTTAAACTTGTTTACCTTAGATTGTCGATATGTTTGTCCACTTAAACTTCATCACGTTTCTCAATTGTTCCAAGATATGTTAGATAAGAATTATGAGACTTGACTTAACTATGGTTCCCACCTCTTGAATATACTCCCGAATCCAGATTCCCTAGATTTCATCTTACAGGTGAGTATAGCGTAATTGAGATCTGTATTTGGGTTATGCGAGACATTGAGAGCTCAGGTTAGTACTACCGTACCGATAAAGAGATGAAGGCTCATCTTTCAGGAGTGTTCCACTTAAGGAATCTTTTCAGCATTGCAAATAATTAGATCTTTCGATTTTTTCAGGTTTGCATGCTATTTGGGGTTTTTTTAGCAAAAAACATTATAGAAGTTCTAGGCTATTGCTTCCGCAAAATCAGAAGAACTTGTATAATACCCCAGATATCAATCATCTATAAAGACCTCGTATCTCATAATTAGGCAACCCTTCAATCAAAATTTCGGAGTACTAAGTCCATATATCCAAGATGTGTTAAACCACGAGATTAAGCAGTTGTAAAATTTAGTTTATATCCCGGAAACAATCTACTGAACGTGTAAAGCCTATCGACATATCCACAGTAAGACTTGTTTATCACTTCTAAACTTTACAAATCTTTAGCATACTGTGATAGTCCACTGATGTACTATCATTTCCTTTTTGACAACAAATTCTTTTTGTCTTTTTCATGTTTTTTTTGTACTTTTTGAATTTTTCAATGTTTTTTGAATTTTCAACTTTTTCATATGTTTTTTATTTTTCAACAATTTTTAAAATTTTCTTACCCCCCCTAAAATCAAAAACATATTTTTGGATTTTAGATTTAAAGAAATTCTTCTAAAAATGTAACAAACCAATGCGGATCCCGTGACCTCGTCGTCCGATCCTTTTTCTCAATCTTGTATCTGCAACTGTTTAACAAACAATCATTAAACTCATTTACCACTTGTAACAACATTTTGAACTTGTAAGAACTTTTGAAATCAGTTTTTTTTGTTCAACGGTGTGGATTTTCATAAATTTTGACTTCTCAAAATTTTTCCTTTTAACAACCACTTGTAATTTCAAAAAATTTTCTTCTTAACTACTCCCTCCAAAATGACAAAGATATGACATTTCTGGATAAGTTAAATTGATATGGAGCTCCGCAATCCAGAATCAACTTTTGATCAAGTAGATCTTGGAACTCCTGTACATGAAAGGATTTAGTTAAAAAGTTCAACCCAAGCCTTCTTGGTCTTGGGTTTTGGATATAACTCCTCATACACATCTTCGTAATCTCTTTCGTATGTTCTTTGATAAGCATATTCAACCTCACAAACTTCAAACTCACAATCAACTTTACTTTTATCTTTCTTGATTGATTTTACATTTTTAGTTTTATCACAAACATTCACTTTTTCAGGTGATTTCTTTTTAGCAATCCAAGCTTGAGAATTAACTCTAGCTTTCTTGATATAAAAACTAGAATCAATGTTTGACTTTGAAGTCTCTCCTTTTTGAAAAATTGAATTTTCAAATTTTGATTCATTTTTAGGTTTTCTCTCAAGATTGGATTCAACATTACGTTTTATTTCTTTGATGTCAACGTTTCTTTTCACAATCCTGATTTGACCATTATCAAATTGCTTTTGTTTTACCACTTTTAAAACTTCTTTTCTTCGGGGATACACAGGCTTGGACTTCGGACACTTGCGAGCAATGTGACCAACTTCATTGCATTTGAAGCAAGTCCGAGTATCATGAACATTTCCACTAGTGGGTTTTACTCCACTTGTAGACTTGGTCTTAGCCTTGTCCCGAAGTTCTTTTTCTTCCTTGAATTCGTCATTCGATTTCTTTCCTATCAAGCTTTCCTCCTGAACCATGCTCGTTCCGTACACAAACTTTATGTTCTTACCTTTGTATTCCAGGAACGTTGACTTCTGATTCTTTTTCGGTTCATCTTTAGCTTCTTCCAAATCTAAACCTGTTCTCCTGTTCTCAGGAAAATCACCACCGTTTCTACGGTAATTGTTAAATTTCCGTTTCGTTTAGAATAAAACTTCTTTTCATTTTTCTCGAGATCATCTGATGAAACTTCCACAAGTTTAAACAGTTTATCAATTTGATCTTCTTTCACATTCTGAATCGAAAAGCTATCATTGAAATATAATCTATCAGATTCCTTAACCTTGTACATGACACCGTTAGGATCATCACTTAGATCATTTTCTGATGATGTATCGTCACTTTCAGATTGTGAACCAGAACTGTTTGAACTCGAGTTGGCGCTTTTAAAGCTGCCGTCATCATCATTTCCCAAAACATTCTTTACCACATCTTTTACCACCGATTCATTGTCATCGTTTGATTTTGTAAAATTTACATCAATGTTCTCAGGCAATTTATCTTTCTTTTCTGATAGAAGTAAAAGATTAAATGCCTTTTCAATATCATCATCTTTCTTGCAGCAGTAACTTGCAAGAAATGGTGGAGGAACATTTCCATACACTTTACGCTTTGAATTATCAACATTTTCCTCCGACTTGATCGTAGGAAGAATGTGATCAATGACATATGCGTTTGTGGTGTAACTTTTTAATAATTGTCTGACTCTTTCTGTTTAAATTTTCATTTCATGAAACTCACTCTTTGTCTCAGCAATTGTATTAATGTACATGTTAATTGCCTTTTGTTTTTCAATAACTGTGGCATTTAACATGGTGACATTAGCATTGAGTTCACTGTTAGCTCTTTCAACATGTTTATATTTCCTGAAATTTTGTCATAAGCTTCTTTTATGGTTCTGTAATCATAATGAAAGTTTTCGTTATGTTCAGTCAATTCTCTTATGACTTTGACTTTATCCAGACATGATTCACAAGGACTTGCGCACTTTGTGCACGGTTTTTCAACCTCCACAACTTTCACAACTTCCTTTTTCAGGCATGTTTACCTCAGCTTTTACCTTTTCGGCTTCTGCTTTCAACTCTTCTTGCTTTTGTGTCTCAAGGTAAGATATTCCTTCTTCCTCGGTTTGTTGTATGTATCTTTCCAGAACTACATCCTCCAGAACAGCTTCTTCCTCAGCTCTCTACATTAATGCTTCTTGAATAGCATTTTTGATAGCAGCTTCCACAAATGATGTCTCAGATTCATTCACAACCTCTGCCATCATAGTAACACCAGTCTTCTTTCCGATGTATTTGTTCCAATCGAAACCATCATCTTCCTGATTGTCAACAAGAGCTTGTTCGGCTTTCTTTGCAGATTTATTATCAACTTCAACTTGCGTTCTATTCGGATATGATTTGTATTGCAGCGCTTTCTTGTAATATTCATTACCGGTTCCAAAAGGTTTTGGTTTCCACTTGCTTCTTGGTTATGGCATTCACGTTTGAAGTGCCCTTTTTATCGACATCTAAAACAAGTAACTTTCGTTTTGTCGAAACCAAGTTTATTGCTTGAGTTACCAATATCCCTTCCAGTGAGTGCTGCAAACTTTGAAACTCTCCGGATAATCGATGCTAAAGACCATTTGATGCCCATCAGTTCCAACTCTTTCTCATCTACCTGATCATAATCCTCAGCTATCATTTCAGGATTTCCGATCTTTCCAGCAACAAGACTTTCATATGATTCCAGAACTGTAGCAAGAAGTGCTATGTGCTGTTTTACAATTTTTTCAGGAAACATATTCTTTAAATCTACTGCTATGTTGCATTGAAAAACATTTGAATTAGCAGTGGATTGGCTTGTCTGATGAGATTGACTTTGAGAAGTAGAATTTGAACCAACATATGAATAACCAGTGTTTGGAGAATACTGATTTTGTGACGATTGATCTGATGTATTCATGTTTGCACTAAATGTCGTTTGGATTTTTGGACTTTGAATCGGAGTATCTGAAACACCACCTTTGTAATAAACTCCGACATCCTGAACAACATTAGTGTTTTTGGATTTTGCAATCTTCATCTATTCCATATCATGACCTTCAAGTTTATCAATGAAAGATGACAATTTAAAATGTCTCCAAGATGGACTGTTCTTTAGAATCATCAGATACGTTGTCCATTCTCCTTCTGGAAGTGCATCGGCCAGCTTCTCAATTTGCTCTTTGTTAGTTCTCTTGATATCATGTCTTCGCATTTGGACCATGAGGTGACAATATCTATCAATCATTTGCTTAATTGTCTCTCCTTTGATCATCGTGAAGATTTCAAACTCTTTCTTAATCAGGGCCTTTTTGCTCTTGATCATTTTATCACTTCCTTTGAATTTTTTGCAAAGAGAATTCCATAATTCTTGAGAAGTATCATATTCTGGTAATAATATCAAGATATCTTCTTTGACAGATTGTTGTATCAAGCTGATCATCTTCTTTTCAACAACATATTTCTCTTTGTCAATCACTGAAAACTTATTCAGTGGAAGATCTTGATCACGTTCATCTTTGGGCCATGTATAACCATCTTCAATCGCAACCCAACTGTTGAATTGATTCGCTTGAATCCAATTAACGAACTTTTCTTTCCATCCCTCGAACTCGTTCATACTCATCAACTTCGGTGGTTTCTGAGTAGTTCCCATTTCATTATCGAGGTTCATCTGGTTAACCGCAATTGAATTTGACGTTGAGGCTTGTGCTACTCCAGCTGCAAACGCGTTATGGAAATCTTTCATTTTTGAAAATCGAGACACGTACGCTGAAAACACGATAAAAAATTTGAAAATTATTAGAACTACTACAAGTTCGGTCGAACTTGCAGTGAAAGAGTGAGAATTTTTCAGTTTTAAACAAGTTCGGTCGAACTTGTTGTTGACAGACAAAAATTTCAGTTTATACCAAATTTGGTCGAACTTGGATAAAAATTCTGATTTTGAGCGAACTTGTGAAAGTTTATCAAGAAACAGGTAAGTTCGGTCTAACTTAGGTAGTATATCAAAGAGTTTTACAAGTTTGGGCGAACTTGTGAATGAATTTCAATGAAATTTGATCAAGTTCGGTCGAACTTGATCAAAGATATTGAATTTTCTTCAAGTTCAAGCGAACATACAACAAAAAATCTTGAAAAATTATCAAGTTCGGTCGAACTTGATTAAAACCAATGAAATTTTAATCAAGTTCGGTCGAACTTGATGTTAAGTTCGGACATTGCTTGTTTCAAAAACATGATTTTTGCAACTTTTTGATATCAAAACGTTTGAATTTGATATCCAAACTCTCAGGGGTTTGTTATTAGTATGTTTTACATTACATATTCAAAATTGGACAAAATTTGACTGTGAATTCTTCGTTTCTGTTCAAAAGTTAAGAAAAATAAAGAATGGAGATGAAATAGAGAGATTCTTGTCTTGATTTCAACAAATTCAGGTATCCAGGCTCTGATACTACTTGTAGGAATGTCCACGAACAGCTCAGGAACCTAAATTTGTTATCTATTGTCCGATTAGGCGGAAACTAATAACAAGTTAACCAAATAACAAGAATTACTCATTTAATAGTTGTTTTCATTGATCTAAAGTCCATTACATTCAAGATCCGGATCCGGCAGAGCTTCGCCGTCTCTGTGCCAAAATCTCCAACTTCTTACAAATGAAATCCCAAGGCACCTATATATAGGAGTGGAAGTTCGCTGGACATGGATGAAGTTCGGGCGAACTTGACTTAGTCAAGTTCGGCCGAACTTGACTTCCCAAAACCATCATCGAGCGAACTTGCCTACAAACTCACTTAAATACGCCTTATTTCACATATTCTATATAAACTCGATACAAGACCATTCTATAGACATTATGCACCAATAGACTCCCTCTTAGATATCTACTTTGTCTTGTTCGGCCTTCAGAAACTCTCGTTTATTCCAGACTCGTTCTCGTGTAATGACGAAGGCAACAGACATATGCACCAACACTAACTTTCCTGCTGAGATGAGTTTTTTCTTTCACACCATTCTTACTTGTCTCTCAGCAAAATCCACTACTTTCAATGAAATCCCATTGAACATGCAATATTTGGGGTATGCAATTTTAACTGACACCGATTTGAACTACTCCCAGATACTGTTCAATGATCTTGTGAATAACTTTAAAAATATTGAAAAAAGAAAAGCTTTTTTGATGCATCCACGTTTCTTGAGTGTTTACTTACAGGATCAAATTAAAGGACCTGCAAGTAAAATTGGCGCTGTGGTTAATCCAGGCAGCCTTAATCATGAAGCTTTCACCAGAATAACAAACCAAGATAAAGTTGAGAAAACACAAGTAGAGGAGGATGAGCAAGTTTTACCAGAACAAAATGTTCAATCTCAACCTCTTGCTACTGAGCCCACTGCTCTTGGTGATCAGGGCAACACAACCACTGCCCTGAAACCCACACCAAAAATTTCCAAAAAGAAAACCAAAACAATCTCCAAAAAGCCCACCAAACCCAAAAAGGGTCCTCTGGAAGATGAGATCCCAGAGGTTAACCCTGTGACAACACCAAAGTCACAAACCACTGCTGCTACTTCTTCACAGCAGATGGTTCAAAGATCTCCCACCGGCTTTGAAACTCCTCCTCCTTCCTCACAAAAGGAAAAGGTTGTAGACACAGGGACACCACTTTATGAAGCTCTAGATCCACTTGGTTCTATCTTCCACAGCCCCTCTCCTAGGGCAATGTCACTTTCTACTCAACCACCTTCACCGATACCTTCACTTCCACCCACAATTGTACCATTGCTGAACGCAATTGATTAGTTCAGACATAAACCAGCAATTCTCAACAACCTATTACTGAGAATATACTTCATCCAATGGCTGGGTCTGATTCTTTATTCATTGCTAGCCCATCAGCAAATGAAGAGGCTACATCCCTCGGGTTACATGTAACCCTTGGTGATATTTAAACACAAGCAGCCACTACAATTGCTGAACTCCCTAGTTCTCAGTTGGACAGTGGTTTCGTTAATAAGACTTGGTTGAAGGCAACCACTACTGAGGTAACAACTGTTACCTCTATTGTGTGAAGTCCTTAGTACCAAGACAAAGGGGAATCTATGTTTGAAGCTGGTCCTAAAACCACTGCTCATGATAACATAGATATAACTACCATCACTGGTAGGAGTTCAGATGATCCTATTAAATTAGGTGATGATCTAAAATACCAGGATTTGATGGAGAGAGTGACCAGAATAGAAAACTCTATTGGTGAAATCAAAGATTTACTAAAGCAGATGATAGCTACAAAAAGCCAACCCTCTGTTCTATCCACTGCTGATCTCAAAGAAGCTCTTAACCCTCTGTTTCAACATCAACAACATTATTTGGATTTACAACACAAGAATAATGTGAATAATGTTTGAAATATGTTTGAATCAAGGTATCAAGACACTGCAGCAGACATTAAAGCCATCAAAGCACATCTACTCACAACCACTGGCCATGCACCACCAACTGTTATATTTGTTACAACAGATGAAGCCAAAAAGGAGGAGAAACCTTTGGGTCCAAAGAAGCTAACAATAGATGATGATAAGGCCAGACCTGCATTGAATATTCCAAGGCCTGATGGTTCAAAGAAGATAGATTCAACTGAAGAACTAGTGGCCAAGGCAAGGGCTAGTCACAAGAAGAATGTGATTGAGGAGAGCAGAGTGTTGGTTGAGAAAAAGATTGATCAGCAAAAAGAAAAAGGAGAGGTTGGTACTTCATCAAAAAGAGCTCCTGCTAGAAAAGCCAGGCAACCAACATCCACACCTCCTAAAACTAAGCCTGAAACCAATCCAACCATTAAAACCTCTACCTCTCAAAAACCTATCACATCTTCAAAACCACAACCCACATCCACACAAGCAGATGTTATAGCAACTGTTGTGTCAACATCTGTTGATACAACAGAGATTGCAACAGATGCATCTCTATCCACTGTCATAATCACATTTCCCACATCAACTCAACCATTATCCACACCACCAAAAATCCCACAACCACCATCACCTACTTTAAGGTTTAAAAGGAGGAAAATCACAAAAGTGATAAATGATGATGAGATCTCTGCACCTCTTCCACTATCATCAACACCAATGATCCCCACATCAGAGCTTACAACTTCTTCAACTCTTAAAGTCATTCCTGCAGCAAAGGTGTACCCTCTTGATTTACCAGCAGTCAGGGAAGAGATTCTAAGTTTCTTTTCAGAGGAGGACCCTGACAAAAGAACAATTCTATCCCTTGATGGCTATCCAAGACCAGCAAATGTTGATGCTTATCTAGAATTGAAAAAGAAGCAAGCAGAGGATATTGCCAAAAGAGAATCAGCTGGTAAAAATGATAGAGAAATACAGATTATCATGTCCTTTCAACTGAGTAAGGTCACCATTCTGCAAAACTTTGTCAAGGATCTGAGAAACCAGTTGTCAGTAAGGGAAGATAAGTTGCTCAAGAGTGAACTCATTGAGTATATGATGGAAAAGAAGATGTATAAGGCAACAAGGCCTCAGTTCAGGGATTGAAGCATAGATTGTCACAACCCCGACCCGCAGCGGAATAAGAGTCGGGGCATAATTGGGTTATCACCAAAGCTCATGATATTTACTAAAATGTTTCATATTTATTAAAGTCAAAATTACATTCCCAAATATCCAAACATGTCCATACAATACAAAGAAAATAAACCAAACAAAACAATCCTAAACTCTAAATCATTTTATTCTTCTAGTCCAATCCTAAGTGTTTCTGGCTGCAGCTGGTTCACCTGTATCATGTGTAAAAATGGGGTTTTTGGGTCAACATAAGTTGGCGAGTGAACCTTGTTAGATAAACATTTATTATTGATTTACTTGTTAGTTTATCAATGAAAATTTGTGCTTAATCATAAATGAGCAAATGTAAATAATCAGGCAGTAGCAATTTGCAATCACAACTATAACATACATTAACATGTGATAGCATATATTAACATACCAACATCATACAATAAATAACATGAATGTAACTGTGCGATCAAGGCTCAATCAAACGGAGCCGATCGTATTGCATGTACTGAAAATGAAAAATGTCTGTGCGATCAAGGCTCAATCAAACGGAGCCGATCGTATGTGGGCACGCCAGGTTCACGCTCATAATGTAATGGGGAACATGCTCAACGCTCATAATGTAATGGGGAGCGGCGGCTTATGAAATTGCATGTACTGAAATAATAAATTGCATCTAATAATAACCACACAAACAGTTGAAACAAGCTGAATACACAAGTTCATGATATAATGTATGCACAATGGTTTAAATATAGTATATAACAAGACACATGATACACCCCAAAACGTGATTAAATGGGGAATTTGTAAGATTCACTCACATTGGGTGCGTTTGAATGGAGATGATGAGATGCGCACGAGTCGGGAGAGTTGAACAACGAGAATTACTAACCTAAATAATGACAGATAAATATAGTAAATGAGTGGATTTTATTAAGGACTTTAATGGAATTTTTAGATATATTTTTGTGAGTTTAAAGCTATTTTCTATCTTTAAAAATATTTTTTTAAGTATTTTTAATTAATTTTTAAATTAAATTATATAAATAAAAATATATAAAAAAAAATTGTTTATTTTTGCGTTGACCGTTGACTTGTTGACCTGTTGACCGGTTCGGTCAGTGTGCAAGTATGCGCTGGGTGAGACTCGAACCCGAGACCTCCCGTACGCGTGCACGCAGCTCTACCAACTGAGCTACGTGTCTAACCCGAAATAATCTTGTTTTTAATTATATTTATATACTAATTCGATTTATTCAAAATTCATTTGTTTTAAAAAGATTTTAAATCATCGAACCGGTGCCGTTAACCAGACTCGAACGTGTGACGTACGACTTAGTGTTGCACACAGTCCACCGCTGGACTGTGTGTCTAACCTGGTTAATATTTCGGTTTTTATTATACTTAACAACTAACGGAGTTAACCCGGTTCAGCTTTAATATTTTATTACATAGAGAGTAAAGCTGGGACAGGATTCGAACTCGCGCCGTATGTGTATATGTTTGCACACAGTCCATTGCTGGACTGTGTGTCTAACCCGTTCATTCTATCGATTCTTATTAGTCTTATGTTATACTGCGTCTTCGTCTTCTTCGTTAATTTTACCCAGAAAACCAAGTCCAACTGTTTTTGACTTATTCATGTCATATTCGATTTTCAAACATTATAAGTAATTTAAAGGTAAAGAATGGAGAGAGTTTGGGGAAAAAGACGTACCGATCAGTGTTGTTCACAGAATTCCGGCAGAGGTCCGTCGGTTCTGGAAGTGAACTCTGGCTGTTAATATCAATTACCAGTTTTGTTCGATTATTTGTGAAGTTGAGGCACTTAATCAAAGTTTAACAGAAGTTTGAAAGGTCATACCAGTTCTCGGTGTGTTTCCGGAAGTTTCAGAAGTTTTCCGGCGAAGGTAGGATTTTCGACAAACGTTGACTAGGATTGATTTTGATGGTGGAGTTGTGTTAGTGACCGATTAATCACATGATTGAAACAGAAAGAGTCGAAGGAATTACCGTGTGGATGTGAGTCTCGGTTTTCCGGCGACTTGCAGAATTTTTCTAGCGAGTTAATTTAGCCTTCTCCGGTGGACTGTAAAGTTGCGGAAATGCAATTGAAGGTCTTGCAGAGTATTTTGAGTCGCAGGAGAGGTCTAAGATTGAAGTAATCCGAGAATTGAAAGTTTTCGGTTATTAAACCGATTCACTTCCGAATTCAAGTTACATTCACGGCAGCATTGATTGGAATCATCAGTTTATCGGTTATACTCGTTGAATCGCGAGTATCCAGATCGTCTTTGAGTGTTTGATAACCGATTTTAGTTACAATTGGTGTAATCGATTGATTTACCTTAGTCCATAAAATCTATTTGTTTCCTAAAGATGACAGAAAACAAACAAGTGGCGGGGTGGTTAAACGTGTGAGTGTTAAGTCTTTGAAATTATAATTCGGCTGACCCGGGTTCGAGTCCCGGCAGCAACATGTTATTTTTATTTATTTTGTTTTCACTTTTTATCAAAAATGTTTTTTATAGTTTAGTTTGTTTATTAATTATGTATCATTAAAAATCAAAATAACCATAAATACACAACGTGACATTTATAACTTGATATTTGATTACAAAACGGAGCGGGTTTTGGAAACCCGTTTTTTGACAAATGTTACAGTATCCCCTACTTTTAGGAATTTCGTCCCGAAATTTAAGTAGTAGAGGTAGTAGGAAAAAGATGCGGGTATTTTTCGCGCATTGAGTCTTCACGTTCCCAAGTAAACTCAGGTCCCCGTTTCGACTCCCAGCGTACCCTAACAATTGGAATGAGACTTCGTCGTAGACGTTTCTCTCCGAAGTCCATGATCTCTACTAGTCTTTCAATAAAATGCATAGATTCATCAATCTGAATATCTTCCAGAGGAATGTGGAGGTTTTCGTCAGCGAGGCACTTCTTCAAGTTTGATACGTGGAATGTGGGATGAATCCTGTTGAGTTCTTCTGGTAGATCAAGCTTGTATGCTACAGGTCCTACTCTTTCGAGTATCTTGAAAGGTCCTACGTAGCAGGGTGCTAGCTTGCCTTTTTGACCAAAACGAACTACTCCCTTCCACGGTGATACTTTTAGAAGTACATGATCACCAATGTTAAACTCTAAAGGCTTCCGTCGTTTATCTGCATAACTCTTTTGACGACTCTGAGCCGCTAGAAGATTGTTTCAGATTTGATGGATCTTGTCTGTGGTTTCTTGGATCAATTCTGGACCAGTGATTTGAGCTTCCCCAATTTCGTGCCAACATACAGGAGATCGGCACTTACGACCATATAAGGCTTCAAAAGGTGCCATGCCGATGCTTGAATGATAGCTGTTGTTGTACGAAAATTCAACTAATGGTAGGTGGGCATCCCAATTTCCCTTGAAGTCTATGACACATGCTCGAAGCATATCTTCAAGAGTTTGAATGGTGCGCTCAGATTGTCCATCAGTTTGAGGATGATAGGCGGTACTGAGATCTAATCGCGTACCCATAGCGGATTGTACTGCTTGCCATGTTCGTGAAGTGAAACGACCATCACGATCAGAAATAATGCTTAACGGTACCCCATGTCGGCTTACGATTTCGCTGATATAATTACGAGCAAGTTTTTCGTTTTTGAAATCTTCGCGGATAGGAATAAAGTGAGCTGATTTTGTAAGTCGGTCAATTATTACCCATATAGTGTCATACCCACCAGAAGTGCGAGGTAACCCGGTAATGAAGTCCATGGTTATATTTTCCCACTTCCATACAGGTATTTCAGGTTGGACCAGAAGTCCTGAGGGTCTTTGGTGTTCAGCTTTCACCTTGGAACATGTAAGGCACTTAGAAACAAAAACAGCAATATCCTTCTTCATTCCAGGCCACCAATAGGTATATCGTAGGTCTTGATACATCTTATCGGCTCCTGGGTGTATAGAGTATCGCGTTTTGTGAGCTTCATTCATAAGAATTTCACGAAGATTGTTGTGGTCAGGAATCCAGATACGATCTAGGTAGTACAGAATACCGTCAGATTTGGTTTCAATTTTAAGTTCAGCTCCACAGGACATCTCCTTTCGTACATCATCTTCCGTTACTGAAACGTGTTGGGCTTCTCGAATTTGATCTTTAATGTCAGATATGATTTGCGAACATAGAAGATGAATGGAGTTCGCATAACCCTTTCGACTGAGTGCATCAACCACCACATTTGCTTTGCCAGGGTGGTACCGAATTTCACAGTCATAGTCATTTAGAAGTTCGACCCATCTTCGTTGCCTCATGTTTAACTCCTTTTGGTTGAAGATATGTTGAAGACTCTTGTGGTCAGTGTATATTTCACACTTAGTACCATAGAGATAATGTCTCCATATCTTAAGAGCGAACACAACGGCTCCAAGTTCTAGGTCATGGGTGATGTAGTTCTTCTCATGCGTCTTGAGTTGTCTCGAAGCATAAGCTATAACTTTTCCTCTTTGCATTAGAACGCAGCCTAATCCTTGCCCTGACGCGTCGCAATAGACCACGAAATCATCACAACCTTCAGGAAGAGTGAGGATTGGTGCATCACAAAGTTTTTGTTTAAGAGTTTGGAAGGCTTCTTCTTGCTTGGGTCCCCATATGAAAGGTTTTCCCTTATGAGTTAAAGCCGTGAGTGGTACAGCAATGCGAGAGAAGTTTGAAATGAAACGACGATAATAACCAGCTAGACCAAGAAAAGATCTTACTTCAGTTGGTGTACGTGGAGCTTGCCATTCTTGTACTGCTTTGATCTTTGAGGGGTTGACATGTATTCCCTTGTCATTGACTACATGTCCGAGGAATTGCACCTCTTTTAACCAGAATTCGCATTTGGAGAATTTGGCGTAAAGCTTTCATTCTCTAGAAGTGTAAGGATGAGTCGAAGATGACGCTCATGATCGGACTTAGACTTTGAATAAATAAGAATGTCGTCGATGAAGACTATAACAAATCGGTCAAGATAAGGTTTGCAGACTCTGTTCATTAGGTCCATGAAGACTGCTGGAGCGTTGGTTAAACCAAATGGCATGACCATGAATTCATAATGACCATAACGAGTTCGGAATGCGGTCTTTGGGACGTCTTCTTCATGTACTCTAAGTTGATGATAACCAGATCGAAGGTCGATTTTGGAAAAGTAGCTGGCACCTTGAAGTTGGTCAATAAGATCATCAATGCGAGGTAATGGATAGCGATTCTTGATTGTTAATTTGTTGAGCTCTCTGTAGTCGATGCACATACGAAACGATCCATCTTTCTTCTTTACAAAAAGGATAGGTGCACCCCAAGGCGATGAACTAGGACGTATGAATCCCTTGTCAGTCAACTCTTGTAATTGACTGGCTAGCTCTTGCATTTCAGAGGGGGCTAACCTATAAGGAGACTTTGCAACTGGTGTAGCACCAGGTAGAAGATCAATACGGAATTCGACTTCTCTAACTGGAGGAAGTCCTGAAATGTCATCAGGAAAAACTTGCGGGAAGTCTTTTACTACCGGGATGTCTTCAAGTTTCTTCTCCAGGGTTCCCTTGTTGATGATATGAGCTAAAAACGCGACATAATTTTTGCGAAGATATTTTTGGGCTTGAAGACAAGACATTAAGCTGAGCCCCTTCGACGAGGTTTCTCCAAGGATTCGAAGAGTCTGACCGTTTGAAAGAGGAATACGTATAAATTTTTCGCGACATACAACTTCTGCCTGATGTTGACTGGGCCAGTCCATACCAATTATGATATCAAAACTTCCCAGCTTCATAGGAATAAGGTCGACTGAGAAATCGTGGTCGTTTAAAGTGAGTGTACAGTTGCGTATAATAGAGTTTAATGAAACTGGTTTCCCGTCAGCAACTTCTACCGTTATGGATTCCATGAGCTTATCCCGATTTTGATTTAAGATAGGTTCAAATTCTAAGGACACAAAACTTCTATCCGCACCAGTATCAAATAACATAGAGGCATATCTACCATTTATAAGGAACGTACCGTTAACCATGTTGCCGTCAGCTCTAGCCTGATTAGCGTTGATATTGAAAGCTCTTCCTCTTGCAGGTGGAGGAGTTTGGTTCGCTTGATTCACCGGATTGGCTTGGGCCTGAGCATGAATAATGTTTACCAACCTTGGACAAGTGTTTCTGAAATGGCTTGGGTCTCCGCAATTGTAGCAAGCCCGCATAGGTTGACCCATAGGATAATTGGGTTGGTAATATGTTTGGGCTAAATGTTGGGTGGGTGGTAATAGTAGGGGTTGTTGGGCTTGACCCATTAATTGTTGGTGGGTTTGGGTTAAAGGTTGGTGGCGGTTCGTTCGCTGAGGCATGCGGCAGGTTTGAACAGTATGACCCGCGCGACCACAGCCGGTGCAATGCTGGCAAGGATAATCAGGAGAATGGTGATATTGGCAACGGTTACATTTTGGTAACGGGCCAGAGTAGGGTCTTTTGTATGGTGCAGGTGAAGGAGCGACTTGGGTAATGGGTGCAGCAGGAATAGGGGAGTTGGTTTGTGTAACGGCGAAGTTTCTGGTGTTGCGCTTCCTCTTGTTAGCAAACTTAGAGGAAGAGATGGAATGGTTTGAAGTTTGACCCTCAACAGGGGCTTTCTTTTTCTCCTCCTTAAACTTCCCGTTGCGAATCCGATTCTCGGTCAGTTCAGTCGCTAGCTCCATAGCAGCTTCAAGTGTTACCGGTGAAATGCTGAGAACAGAATCTTGAATTTTCGAGGGAAGTCCTCGAATATAATGTTCGATCAACCGATAAGTTGGGGTAAACAAATTTGGAACCATTTGGTTCAACTCTAAGAACCTCTTGTTATAAGTGGTGTGGTCTCCCTCCTTCTGCTTTAAAGAATGAAATTCGTCCTCCAACTTTTTAATTTCACTCCTAGGACAGAAACGCCTAGTCATGATTTCCCTCAACTCCTCCCAAGTTAAGGCCATTGCATCATCAATTCCCCTCTTCCCTTTTTCAGTATTCCACCAAGTGAGAGCTACCCCAAATAGTCTCCCGGTGGCGTATCGAACCTTGCGATCCTCAGGACAATCGCAGTTGAGGAAGGTGTTTTCCATCTCCTCGAACCAATGTAGGAGAGCAGTGAAACCCTCGGTCCCTTCAAATTTAGGAGGATCACAAGACTTGAAATGTTTGTATGAGCACTTGCTGGTAGGAGGGTTGTCGATGTTCTGGTCATGTTGTTGGGGAGGATTAGTGGGATTTGTGGCGAGAGCTTGTTGTACTTGGACCACAATGTCAGGCAGTATCGTGGCCATTTGTTTCGCGATGTGTGTGGCCAAGCGTTCCTGAGACCTTCCTGATCTTTTACCCCTTCGTTGTTGTCTGGACGACATCTACAGGAACATACGTAAGAAGATTGTGAGTTTATGGAGTCTTTTTAGGTGTCATGTGTCTTTATGAAAAATGAAAATAACATAAATATCAATAATGCAACTACATCCATAGGATGTCTTGGGTTTGCTCATGTTGGGCCTCAAATGTCCCCCATACCTTCACCTATATAGTCATGTGGGCCCCCATGGCTATTGGCTTGGTAGGATTCACATTAGTATTGGCGATTTAACACTTGCATCACCCGAATGCAAACCACAAAATATGTTTACGAGATGTATGGTCGGAATGTGTCCAGGTGTAGACACAATGACAACTCAAAGTGGGTTAGCTCACACGACGTTTGGTATAGCATGCTTTGGCCTAATAGGTACTTCGTACTCTCATCGTTAGTCCCCAGGTAGGCAAACTGGTCCTTTATTTTGGATTTATACGAATGCCAGCCTAGATAGGACGTTCCGACTACCGGTACTGGTACCCTTCCAGTTACTACATGCCCGTCATGAGAACTCACTTTGATGAGATTTGAAAACACAAAAATCATTGTAAAAACAATCATGATGTGGTGTGTGCTTTCATGGATATGATGTGTTATGAGAATATGATTCATGATAAGCATTATATGATAATACATACTTATGAACATGCTTGCATAATATTGAATGTAACATTTAACATAAACATATAATCATCATGAAATTTGGCATGTAACACACAAAAATCTTATAAGTTTCTAATCAACTATAGTATAGGCTCTAAGGGTCTAATAACCTATCCTATATCCCTATAGTCATGGCTCTGATACCAATCTGTCACACCCCGACCCGCAGCGGAATAAGAGTCGGGGCATAATTGGGTTATCACCAAAGCTCATGATATTTACTAATATGTTTCATATTTATTCAAGTCAAAATTACATTCCCAAATATCCAAACATGTCCATACAATACAAAGAAAATAAACCAAACAAAACAATCCTAAACTCTAAATCATTTTATTCTTCTAGTCCAATCCTAAGTGTTTCTGGCTGCAGCTGGTTCACCTGTATCATGTGTAAAAATGGGGGTTTTTGGGTCAACATAAGTTGGCGAGTGAACCTTGTTAGATAAACATTTATTATTGATTTACTTGTTAGTTTATCAATGAAAATTTGTGCATAATCATAAATGAGCAAATGTAAATAATCAGGCAGTAGCAATTTACAATCACAACTATAACATACATTAACATGTGATAGCATATATTAACATACCAACATCATACAATAAATAACATGAATGTAACTGTGCGATCAAGGCTCAATCAAACGGAGCCGATCGTATTGCATGTACTGAAAATGAAAAAAGTCTGTGCGATCAAGGCTCAATCAAACGGAGCCGATCGTATGTGGGCACGCCAGGTTCACGCTCATAATGTAATGGGGAACATGCTCAACGCTCATAATGTAATGGGGAGCGGCGGCCTATGAAATTGCATGTACTGAAATAATAAATTGCATCTAATAATAACCGCACAACAGTTGAAACAAGCTGAATACACAAGTTCATGATATAATGTATGCACAATGGTTTAAATATAGTATATAACAAGACACATGATACACCCCAAAACGTGATTAAAACGGGGAATTTGTAAGATTCACTCACATTGGGTGCGTTTGAATGGAGATGATGAGATGCGCACGAGTCGAGAGAGTTGAACAACGAGAATTACTAACCTAAATAATGACGGAAAAATATAGTAAATGAGTGGATTTTATTAAGGACTTTAATGGAATTTTTAGATATATTTTTGTGAGTTTAAAGCTATTTTCTATCTTTAAAAATATTATTTTTAAGTATTTTTAATTGATTTTTAAATTAAATTATATAAATAAAAATATATAAAAAAAAATTGTTTATTTTTGCGTTGACCATTGACCGTTGACTTGTTGACCGGTTCGGTCAGTGTGCAAGTATGCGCTGGGTGAGACTCGAACCCGAGACCTCCCGTACGCGTGCACGCAGCTCTACCAACTGAGCTACGTGTCTAACCCGAAATAATCTTGTTTTTAATTATATTTATATACTAATTCGATTTATTCAAAATTCATTTGTTTTAAAAAGAATTTAAATCATCGAACCGGTGCCGTTAACCAGACTCGAACGCGTGACGTACGACTTAGTGTTGCACACAGTCCACCGCTGGACTGTGTGTCTAACCTGGTTAATATTTCGGTTTTTATTATACTTAACAACTAACGGAGTTAACCCGGTTCAGCTTTAATATTTTATTACATAGAGAGTAAAGCTGGGACAGGATTCGAACTCGCGCCGTATGTGTATATGTTTGCACACAGTCCACCGCTGGACTATGTGTCTAACCCGTTCATTCTATCGATTCTTATTAGTCTTATGTTATACTGCGTCTTCGTCTTCTTCGTTAATTTTACCCAGAAAACCAAGTCCAACTATTTTTGACTGATTCATGTCATATTCGATTTTCAAACACTATAAATAATTTAAAGGTAAAGAATGGAGAGAGTTTGGGGAAAAAGACGTACCGATCAGTGTTGTTCACAGAATTCCGGCAGAGGTCCGTCGGTTCTGGAAGTGAACTCTGGTTGTTAAAATCAATTACCAGTTTTGTTCGATTATTTGTGAAGTTGCGGAAATGCAATTGAAGGTCTTGCAGAGTATTTTGAGTCGCAGGAGAGGTCTAAGATTGAAGTAATCCGAGAATTGAAAGTTTTCGGTTATTAAACCGATTCACTTCCGAATTCAAGTTACATTCACGGCAGCATTGATTGGAATCATCAGTTTATCGGTTATACTCGTTGAATCGCGAGTATCCAGATCGTCTTTGAGTGTTTGATAACCGATTTCAGTTACAATTGATGTAATCGATTGATTTACCTTAGTCCATAAAATCTATTTGTTTCCTAAAGATGACAGAAAACAAACAAGTGGCGGGGTTGTTAAACGTGTGAGTGTTAAGTCTTTGAAATTATAATTCGGCTGACCCGGGTTCGAGTCCCGGCAGCAACATGTTATTTTTATTTATTTTGTTTTCACTTTTTATCAAAAATAATTTTTATAGTTTAGTTTGTTTATTAATTATGTATCATTAAAAATCAAAATAACCATAAATACACAACGTGACATTTATAACTTGATATTCGATTACAAAACGGAGCGGGTTTTGGAAACCCGTTTTTTGACAAATGTTACATAGATGAGCTGAGAGAAGAAATCAATAGAATGCAATAAATGTTGAAATACCATCTCAAAAAGCCAACTCCTCCCAACTGGGATTTATAAAAGAAAGATATCTCTGAAAATGTCATGAAGTTAAGGAGAATGATCAAGAACTAATCCAAAATCATTATGGTTCCAAAAACCAAGTGATGAGATGGGGCGAGGTGAGGGTGATAGACACCTACAAAAGTTTGGAAGAGAGAAGGAAAAAGGATCCATCCATGCCTCCCAAGCCTGATTACTCAAAAGAAGATGCTATTCTCAGAGCTCAACTCTCTAAAAAGTCCAGCTCAACATCTGCCCACTCCACACTTGCCCTGCAACACAGGAAAAAACAAGGGGAGATGAATGAAAAGACTGACAAAGAGTTTGAGGATACATTTATCAAAGAAGGGATTCAGAATATGATTAATTATCACACAGATGATACAAGTGCCAAGCTGGCTAAAGACTTATCAATGTTAGCTCATTCACAAACCTCAGCAATAAAGCTCCTTCAAGAAAACCATCAGACCCAAAAATTTTAAAATGGAAGGTCGATAAAGACACCCATGAATTGACATTGCTCAAGTCTGATGGTGCAGCCACTAAACTATCCATGGAAGATGCTTATGAGCTTACAGTAGAAGACTTCCAAGAACTACTATGTTTAAAACTTGTGAAGGATGCTGATGACATTGAATCTCTTAACTTTGAACTTCAATTCAAAGGTCAAATAAGAGAATTCCTTCTGAGGAATAAAAACCAAGAATAAAGTGTTTTTGGCATCATCTGTTCTAGGGGAGATTGTTGGGATTGAACCCTATAAAAGGAACAGATGATATAAAGCCAAATAATACTATCCAAGCTTTGGTTCAACTATCAGAGGTTACATCCTCTGATGTACTTACACTGCTTTTCATAAAGACTGCTCATCCTATCATCTGCCATCACAAAGCTTCAAGGTCTGCCAGAGTTAACAAGGACAGAGGATAGGAATCAGAGTTTAGTCATTAGCTTAGTTAATCAATGTAATAGTGCCAAGCACTGATAGTTAGTATAAGCAGTGTTTAGAGTTAGTTACATATTGTTTCCTGTAACTATCAACCCTGACGTCATCAAAGATGCTCAGAGGTTAGATAGTTAGTATAAATAGGCATCTCTTGTAACCTTTAAACTTGTCTCTTAAAAGATCAACTTTCGCATATCATCGTCTCTGCATTTTCTCCTTACCAAACTGTAATTGCAAAGGCTGAGGGGAGTTTGTGAATCACATGCAAGTTAATTAACTTGAAAGCATGATGATGATGAAAACAAACGACCATTGCCTGTGGTAAAAGTTTTCCATCTTATTCCGCTGCAAATCTCTTTTAATTCAATCATTTTCCATTTTTGAAACAAAAACTACAAGTAATTCAAACTCAGATCCTAAAATATTTTTTTTATCAAACTTTCTATAATAAATCTTAATCAATTGACGATTGCATACGAATTTTTTATATTAATTAATTAAAATTATTTTTGATTATTTTGATGTATCATTGAAATTTTAGTTAAATTCCTTTTTAAGATTAATCCAATCATTTTTTATGTTTATGAGATTTTTACTTTAGTTTCGAGATTGTGTTCTCTTTTATATAAAGTCCATTTTGTAACTAAATTGTAAATGCAATTTCGTTATAACTGTCATATTTTTTTCCTTTTTGAAGTCGTTATTCTTAAAACACTCAATAAAATACAATGTCCTTTTAAAAATAACCTGTAATTGTAACTGAAATTATAACTGACTTTTAAATATTATAATATATAATTAACGTATTCAAGTTATAAAATAATTAAAGTTTTTAATTATGTTCAAGAATGATAATAGTTTAAATTGCATTCTTTTTTTGTTTAAATAAATTAAAATAATAATTGTTACCTTTTCTGTATTGTTATTATTATTTTTAATGAAATCTTAAATGATAACTGCAAATCATTTCTATTTAAAATGTTTGCATAACTTATAAATAAACAACAGCTTGATGTTTAGTCGATGATTATTAATAAAAGTCAAACCTAATCACCATTAAAGGTTGGTTTGTACTTAAAAGAATCATTTTTTTTCTCATGAGCAATGACACTATAAAGACTAAAAAGAAGATACAAAGTTTAGTTACTAATATTATACGAAAATGAAAAATCTTACAAATAAGACGACAAATGTGAGGTACAAAGAAATATTTAGAGATTTATAGATTGTTTATATGTTTATTACTTATATATTGTAATTACTAATGACGTTGGTGATTAAGAGACAAAGGTAAAAGCATTTAGGTACACTTAGATTTGAAGGTCTTAGGTTCAAAACTTCAAATCTCATATACAACAGAAATAAAGAAAAAAAAACTTGTATATTGTAACTTAACCTTTTCTATATTTAATGCATCATTTCGTGTTATGATAAAATGAATTATACTCTATATTAAATAAAGTAAAGTATATTATATAAAATGACCTGTGATTTTTTTTTGTATTTATTTGTTAATGAGAAGCCACTTCGAGTTAAAGGGTGGGGGTATTAATGTATGTTAATAGTTATAACACGGGAACCAATTGTGAGTATAGTCGAATTTATATCTATGTGTAATTTATTAAATTAATATATTTATAAAAAGTGTTATCTTTATACGGCCCGTGTAACACACGAGATCTTAAACTAGTATGCATATAAAATACAAGGAACTCTTCAAATTATATAGTACACATGAGATGACTATGTACAAAGAAGGTCTTACATAATTGAAGGGAGTTTGATAATCAGACGAAACACGTCATACGTATTGACCTCTTCTGAATTAAGGTAATTTGCTAAGTTATTTGAATCTAATATTAATGTGCATCTCATGCTTGATTTACTTTTATGCTATCTTAATAACATTAAATGGACATAATGGTAACATTGTTGATACTTGTATATTAAGTAAAACATATATCAGAAATTATTAAGAATATTTAATTACGAACTGAAGCATGAAAAAATAACAATGTCCAAACAATAAAACTTAAGTAATGGATAAGTCAAATAAAAAAAAACTAAATAGTAGGCGATACAACGGTCTCTACAAACGTTGCCGCTTTAAGTCCATGAAAGGTATCAACATCTTCAAGGTATTCAAAATCTTTTGTGGTAATCGGTATCTTAATCATATTACCACATTCAGTTGATAAAGTCCAAATGTTCTTTCCCACTACACGTGGTTGGTTAACCCATGAGTCAAAAGTAATTGCTCTTAAATCTTTGAAAGAGGAAACCTTCGTCCAGACCTCATCTTCAAATTTAAATAGATTCACTGTAACATCACGACTTAATACAACAACAAACATATGAAGTTTACTGTTGACTGTGAATAAACGTCCTTGACGACCATTAATACCAATTTGTTGTGGCAAAGGAACCTTGTTAAAAACTTCAGAATTAACATCAAACGAAATGATATAACTATACTCACGAAGCCAATAATGCGAAACTGTGAAATATAATTTGTTGTTCGGTAAAGTACCGACAGACCAGAAATATATTGTTGAACCGAAAGTTGTTCCCTTCAAGAAATCCACAGTTCTCCAAGTACCTGCAGATCGTGAATAGACGCGGGATACGACAACATCATTACGACACTTGATGTGTAAAATTTTAAGATCATTGGATGCATCAAGGTACATCCCTGCCGTATCAGATTGGTGGAGGTATATAGCATCAGAATTCCGATCTAACAAAAATAAATATTTCGTGGTTGTTGGATTCCAAAGGTCAGTTGATTAGAAGGGTGTTCGGTGGAAATCAACAAAAGGCCATGAAGAGACGCAAGAATATTTAAAAAGAAAGGGCGGGTGTTGATAGGGAAAGCTATTTTTTTTCCTTGCAAATAAGTCTATTTTTGCACCAACTACATTGTCAATAACAACTGACAGATCAGCAAACGTGATTAGCTTTCGGTTTTGAGAAGTTGCCATCCGGCGAGCATGGATGAAAGCAAACTTTATTTGAAGTTAATTCATAATGCCATTGTTTACAAATACATTTGAAACGACCAACTGCCTTTGGAGGTAGTCTGGATAAAATCTCTTCAACTATCATTTCAATACCAAAACGCTCCATGATTCGTACTACGCAAAAAAATAGAAAAAAAATATTGAATCAATTATGAAAGTTAACTATTTTTGACATAGTTGTAACATTAACGTTGTAATATAAAAGACAAAAAAAAGACTGTAGAAAATTTTACATTCGCTTAAATTAAGCATCATATTTGGTCTTGTTTGTTAGTAATAAAATTGAATCATAAACCGTAATATAAAGAAAAGAGCTGTTTTTTATATAAACTTCAAGGTTATTAATTGACGTTTAAATTGATGGATACATGACACAGCTAGTAGGATACGTAATATATAAACCGTTTACGAAACAACCACAAAAAAGAAGTTATATCTCAAGAAGTAACATACCGAGTTATAAAATTGTCTCGTAACCCGATGGCCGTGAAAAGCCTGTAACAGGAGGTGTTGTGTATAAGATTTAAAGAATGAGAAAGTCTTACAGGAAACATGCGTATTTAAAGGAGTTTGATCATATAGTGGAAAGATTATTATAATTAATTAACAAATATCATTGCAAAAAATATGAAGATACTTAATAATTTCCTAACAGTATATATATATATATTGGTAAGTCAAAACTCTTTCCTAAAAGATGTTGAAACAAATTTAAAAGCAGACGGATTTTATTATTATTATTATTATTTTTGAACAGCAAATAAACAATTTTTTTTATTAAGAAAAGGGGAATAACATAGAGTTAGCCCATAAAACATAAGAAAATAGAGAAGCTACATCAAATACCCAGACATAAAAGGTCAAAATTACCCCACATTTCCCAGGTTAAACCCACTGCTTTTGCTCGACTTCTGCACCGGAGATAGCTCAGAACTCTTATTTCCTCCTTGATGTTCCTCACACACGGTTGACTTTGATTAAAGGTTGCATTATTTCGCGCTTTCCAGATGCATCATAGCGTCGTTTGAATAACCGCGTACACCACCATCTTCCATTTTTTTGATCCCTTGGCTTGCTTGTGATAATCCAGACCATCTTTAATCCCAAACAGGAAGAAATCCCCCAGCCTACACCATGATGCAACATAATCCCATAGCATCTGAGACAATTCACAAGAAACAAACAAATGCTCGGCTGTTTCGTCTATGTCACCGCAGAATCTACACATCATTCAGCCCACTTGCACGTTTCTTCTAACAAGATTGTCCATAGTCGCGAGACGATTTAGGCTAAGTCTCCACGCCATAAAATTTACCTTGAGGGGCGTCCAACGGTTCCACACAAAACCCGTTCCTATATTCGAGAACCTTTTTTCTTGTAATCGCGACCTCAAACTTTTTACCGAAAATACCCCTGTTCCATCGAGCCGCCAGATCCATTAATCTTCCGACTCACTTCTACCCAAAGTCTGCAGCTCAGCCGCGAGAGCTTGCAGCTCTGCAAGTTCAGTGCCACTAGAAGGCACTCTGTTCCAGTTGGATTTTTTTCATTAATATAATTGAAACATGGGAAAAAAATGTAATAATAATTTAAAATTAGAATCAAGTATTTATGTTTTAATGCTTGACAGCTGTTGAAACGTATAATTAGTAACAAATTATGTATATATTCATACCATATGAAAATGTTAAAATTTAACGATGAGTTTGTTTGAAATTTAAATGTGGTACTATAAACAAGTGCCATATTTGAAAATTAGAAAAATAATGTTTGTGAGGTATGTTTGCGTAGTACAATTAAAGACACCAAACTAAACTTTTATTATTATAATAAATAAACATAGATGAAAACTTATCATTCATAATTTGTCCTATTTTGTAAGTAAATGGAAACCATTATGTAAAATTTCCATTAAAATAAAAAGATATAACTGAAATTAAAATTCAAAAGGAATAACCCAAACATATAAATGTACAAGACTTTATTGTAATATCAAAATAAGAAAGCCAGAACTTGAAGATAATTCTTTATCATAAAGATTGACCATTGAACTGAAGCTTTGAAGGAGAGCAAGGCACTGAGGCATCGACGTCGTACATTTCAGAAATATTGTGTTTGCCTTTTTTTTTGTTATGCGGATCCTCGACAATGTTATACTCATTATTAGTTGTGTCATCCGGGATAATTGACTTATTATATAATTCAACAGGCCAAAATTCTTCATACTCCAAAATTGAGATACAGAAACCTTCATCTCGTCTCGAAGATACTCCTAAAAACATAAATGACAAAAATTTGAACTTAATAAGAAGAACGTTGGTCAAAAGTAATTTAATTTAAATGTAAAAAATATATGACATGATAACATATTACCAGAAAATTTTCAGCATATGTAACATGATAAAAACCAAATTCAAATGATAATAGTCCCTCACGCCATTCTCTAGAAACACATTTGAATCGATGAATGGCTTTAGCATTTAGCCTGATTAAAATCTCAAAGAGTACCATATCAAATGGAGGATAAACCATTTTATGAAAAGATTGAAACATAAAAGTAAAAAGGGAAATTGGGCCTTGTATATAAAACCTAGAGAGCCCAAATCCGATACACTGAATTTGTAGTTTACCATATTAGTACAAATCAAAACCAATATTATAAATTTTGGATTTCTGAATTTAGAAAATTATAAAAACTGATACCTAAGAAGTCGGGTAGTCTAAATAAATAAAATATTCCAACTACTTGTTTTTTAATTAAAAATAGTGTCTTCAATACGAAGAAATGATTGTTTTTAATCCTTGAATCAATTAAGTATTAGAAAATTTTATATATATAATATTAAGATCATATGTTTTTAAAGTATACAGGATGTAAATATTTTAATGAATTACAAAAAATATAATAAACAATTTACTCAAATTTGGAAAGTTTTTTAAATGTTGGATAACATATAATCTATTATATAAGATTAAGTGATAATACAAAGAATTTTTTTTAATTTGAATTATATACAGAAGCTATTGAATGACATGGGTTAAATACTTTAATGTCAAAGCAAATAAAAGTCAAGTATGTATTATCATCATAAATGGAATTCATGATCAAGTCACCGACGATAGTTCAATAACACAATATAATAAGTAGATATGTTTTATTGAATTTAAAATCCCATTCTTACTGCAAAACATATAGAAACCAAACATTCGTAACAAATGTAACCAAAAACATGTGTTCAAATAACTAAAAGAAAAACAAAATCAACCACTTAGATGACTAAGAAAATACAGATGCAAAGTTTTTCTCAATCTTGGTTAATATTGAATTTGGCGTAAAGCGCAGCAACAATTTCATCGTCGTTGGTTGCCATTGCAATAGCATATTTTTGAACTTTATGCTGAATGTTATAGTCTGTAACATCTATTATAAATTCAAACTTCTTTCCAACCAATGTGTCAAACATCTCTGGATATGGGTTGGGAATCTCTCCAGATATGACAACCTAATTTTAAAAAAAAAATGAGTATTATAGTATTAAGATTATACCAATGAGTAATGGGTTGAAAGTATTTATTACCTGTTCTTTGATTGCAATAAACTCTTCAGCCGATTTCTTGAAAATATTGTAAGCTTCATAGTTAAAAAAAACAAAACGTTAGTGTTAATAATGACGGAAGTATGGTTTATATTACTATAAGGAGTAAAAAGTAATCTCAAACCGCGGAATTGGTGATATGCCGACTCCTTTACATTCACGGTTTGTACACGCCAAAGCTTTTGTATCATCAACATCACACGAGCCATCAACAGTATTTTTGTTTACGAAACTTTCATCAACACGAGATTTACAATGGTTACAACCATTATAATACCAAAGGCTATCAGTGCATATGGCTGTGATTGTTCCGAGCACCAAAACCTTCGTTATCTGTTAACGTTAACGTCATTAATAATCATTATAAAAAACACAAAAACTGTCATTTGGTAACAGAATATGTAACAAAGTGAAATATTTAAACTCATACTTTTGATAAAGTTCAACGTAAGAATAAAATAATTCATACACAAATAAGATTTGTTAAAGTGTATAAGATGAAGGCGGGATCAAAAAATAAGTATGTATACCTTTCTTATTTCACACAACACATTAATGTTACTCAAAGATGCATTGTTAAAAATTTCAAAACACTCAACATAAGATATAAGATCTTGAAGACATGATTCTTTATGAAAAAGAAAAAAGAATAAAATGTTGAGATTTAAGTGTTAGATAAAAATGGTTTAATTTATAGAATTGAAAAAAAAATATTTAAGGATATAAATATGTTAGAATCTTGCAAATTATATAAACTTATATGTTCCAATTAAATTAGTTTGTTATAATGTAGTATTAAAATTAAGACCGAAATTATTTGGAATATTCTGAAGATCTGGTATAACTTTAGGAATTTGATAATGCATAAAGTAATTGGTACTAATATAATTTTGATGAATTCAAAAATGTATGAATAATTGACCTTTTGAAGTAACTATTTATGTTTTAATGATTTATAGTTGTTGAAACAGGTTACTTGGTAACGATTTGGTAGTAATAAATGATTGACATATCATTAGCACAGAAAAAAATAATACAATTGAAGGATGAGTTTGTTTATAATTTAAACGTGGTTGAATAAATAAATGTACTATTCCTACTCAGTGTTAAAATAAAATTATAAACACATGGATTTTATTAATTAATATGATTGTAAGTTGACTAAAAAAAGGTTGTAACCATAATTTAACTCTATAACTATGTAATTATGTTGTACTCGTTTACTGGAGGTGCTGAAAGGAGGTGTATGGACATTTTTAATTCTCATATTATTTGGAGTTAGTTGTAATTATAAATTGAGATAACTAACATTTCGGTTAGTATAAATATTTTTTTATTAATTACATATTATCATTTTGTAATAAAAAATACTTTATCAAATATATCGAAGAAAGGAGGATTTCAAATTCTTGTGCAATCATTAACAGTTTGATATGAGGTAAATATATATAATAGATATTATTAATTACACCTACAATTTTTATGTTGCGATATGGGTTATAATAGAGTCTCAAACAATATATTTCCGATCATTAACATTTGGGTAACAATTATTAAATATAAATATGGAATATTAAATATAAATATGGAATAAAAGGAACTAGGGCAATATGTATGAAACCAAAAATTCAAACTTAAGTTTAATTTAATTCAAAATCCGATAAAAGTTCAAAACATCAAAACACCAAAAACCCAAAACCATGACCAACAAACCAATGTTTTCAAAGGACTAAATCAAAATGAAATAAACACTTAGATGAATTATGGAACACGGTAAACTATTTCTCAATCTTGGGAATCAAAGGGATCGAAACACCAGCATCTTCGTCTTGAACCATTTCATCACTCATTCTGCGCTTGGTCGAGGAACAACCTAATGCATCATCAACGTCGTACACATCACCAAGATTACGTTTAACTTCGCCCGAAGACGCTTTCTTGTTGCTCCCGACTGCATTGGATATAGGTGTAGCGTTGTCACCGGTGCATGAAACATCATCCTAATATAAAAAGACATTAAGCATTAATGTCTCATAGAGTTATGTAGAAATGAAATAATTGTTGTATTACCTTAATAACGTCAAATTGATTAGTCAAACTGGCAGATACCAGAAAACCAAACGATTCGGATTGCTCGTGCTTTAAGTAAAAAAAAGTACATTATCATTAAATACACAAAATGATATAAATGCATTTGTAAAGGTTATCGCTATGTAACAAAAAAGAATAACATATATAATGACGATATAAACCTAGTTAATATTGAATTTGGAGTAGAGTGAGGCAATAATGTCATCATCGTTGGTTGCCATTGCAATTCCATAGTTCTCAACTTGATACTCAATGTTATAGTCGGTAACACTTATGAGAAATGCATACTTCTTTCCAACCAACGTATCAAACATCTCGGGATATGGATTGGGTATCTCGCCCGAATTCACAACCTAAAATTTGTTAAATTAATAAAAACATTTATGAGTTGACTAATGAACAAAATAATGGAATTATTTATTACCTGATCTTGGATTGCAAGTAACTCTTTGGCAGATTTCTTAAAAATCTTGTAAGCTTCATAATAAAAAATGTGTCAATGACACAGTACCGGAAGAGGCTTGAACCCTAATAGGTATCTTAAAACTAATAAAGTTGAAGACATATGAAAACGTTAGTATTACTTAAAACAGAAGTGTGGTTTATATTAATATTAGGAATTAAAATTAAACCCAAACCGCGGAATTGAGTAAATCTCGACTCCTTGACATTTATTGTTTGTACACACCAACGATTTTGTATCATTAACATCACATGAGCCATCCACATTCTCTTTGGTTACAAATCTTTCTTCAACACGAGACTTGTAGTGGTTACAACCATTATAATACCAAAGTTTATCAAATGGCCGTGATTGTGGCGAGAACCAAAACCTTCTTTTTCTATCAATATAAAAAAAAATAACAATTTTTAGAAAACGTATACAAAATATTGAATATTTAGTTAAATTATAACAAAATTCGTAATATAAAAATATACCTTTAATATGGTTCCAAGGTATGCAATCAGAATGAAATCCCCATTGTTAAGGAACTCATCTTCAACACTTGAAATAATGTAAACCAACATGCTCATTTGATGCAGATGAAGCGGATATTTTATCGACATACCTATACATATTGGTGTGATAAAAGGAGGATAAATTAAATTAGAAAAAAACAACATACATCAAAAATAATATTGCTTAATCTATTATATAATAGATTAATAGTCTTACCTCTTCCTGAATGAGGATATCTCTACAATGTCAGTGTCGGTGAAAATTATGAAAATTATACTGAGCTCAAAATTGTTTGCAACTCCACGCTTGCCTTAATTGAAAAATCAAAAACAAATATAGATTTGTAAAACCTGAATATAAATATAAAATACAAATTTAAATATAAACATAAACTTAAATAATCTATAAAAATTAAATTTGTCTAGTATAAATAGTACCTTTGTAAAGGTTGACCGTACCAAAGTGACAAATGATAACAGCATATTTCTCCCGTTTTTTATCATTCATGTACGCAAACATCTCAATAGCAAATGCAACCCACAATGTAACCGAACACTTTTGACCTCTACAGTATTAAAATATAACATAACAACATCAAATTACTTCAAAATAATTTAAACATTGAAGTGTAAATAATAAATAACTCACTCAAGGTCCTCAAGTTTAAGATTAAGTCTCTTGCCCTTGCTCCCATCCTTCTTTGTTGTATCCTCTAAGTTGAAACAAACTTCCACAAAACCAATAAAATCTAAAACAAAAAAATCAGCTGAATAAAGAAAAGATTATTATGTATGTTTAACATCAAAATAAAACCAATAATACAATAAACGAATATATATATTAATAGTTATTACGTACCAATAGTCGTATTAACTTCAATTATGTTTTGGACAACATCCTTGAGGTTTATGAAATTAAAATTGTACTTCGGCCCAGTCAAGGCATTTTTCAACAGAAGTATAGAAATACAAAGAGATTTTGTCATTTCTGTTGATATACTTAATAGAGGACTTATTAGCAGCAAGAGACGGTTTGGTGGTAAGAACACATTCATCCAGCTTAAGGAACTGTTCGAATCTCTCAAGCATCTTATGCAGACAACTCGCTTGAATCATAGTTCCCTAACAATATGGAACACCTATTATATATAACACGTTTAAAAAAAAGTCCACAAAAAAATAAAACAAACGGTACCATCTCATCCATGAAAATCATATCAAGTCGATATGTTTCATTCTTGTTTTGATTCATCATCTTCCTCGAAATGCTAACCATCTTGACTATGATGGAATAGTTATTTGAAAAAGTGTTAAGCTCATTAAGCATGCAAACCTTGGCCACCTCCATTTGACGACTGAACAAAAATAAAACGTAAAGAAATCATGAAAAGTAATTTGAAAATACAATAAGCATCTATCTATATATATTAATAAATGAGA
Organism: Scalesia atractyloides; assembly: GCA_947069175.1. Lineage (NCBI taxonomy): Eukaryota > Viridiplantae > Streptophyta > Magnoliopsida > Asterales > Asteraceae > Scalesia > Scalesia atractyloides. The sequence continues at coordinate 37,336,364 of CAMTDV010000015.1, forward strand.
TGATTTGGGCCATTTGGCATGTGATGGTGGAGTTTTTTTTGTTGATGTGGCATGTTATGGTGGAGTAGAGGGTGATTTTGGGAGGGAAGACACAATATTAGATGTGTTAAGAATTGGACACGGGATCCGAATTATAATCGGGTCAAGTTAATGGATCCTCTATATTTGTTTTTTTTCTCATTATTCCTTCACACACTTGCTTTTTACTCATCCACAAACCCTAGAAAAACAAAGCTGCAACTCTCTCTCTCCCTCCTATCGCCACCGCCAAGATTCTCCATCAGTTCCATAAGATCACAAGATGACGGCGTTTCCTTCTGATTGAATCATCTACGATCCAGACAATACAATCCATCGGTATGTAAACCTAGCAGGTATTTTAATCAGGGTTTGAAAGTAATTAGGGTTTTCTAAAATATGTGGCTTTTTCTCTTTCCTTTAATCAGAAACCCTAAATCAATCGATATAGATTCACTTAGATTTTGGAGTTTAACCGCGGCGGTTGATGTTCATGAAATTCTGCAATGTTAATTTAAGGTATTTTGATTCTTTTGGTGTTTATTTAATTTAATATGTTAATTGAGGTTATTAATCTTTTGTTTTTTTTTTTCGTTAAATTCTTATAATTAAAACTCGATCTATATGATACGTAGTTCTTTTCACTCTGATTCTTCAATCTTAATAAAAGGAATGATTTTCTTTCATTAATTTCATGCTTTATTGTTAACATTGTATTAGTTATGCGTTTTTTGTTTTCCGGTTAATATCACGTTTTAGATATATGTTCATCCGCATCCTGTTCATCACCAAAAAACTTCATCATCGATTCAGGTATCTTTTTATGTATTTTATATAAGTTCTTTCTTTGATGTGTTATATTAACGTTCTAGATCGGCTCAATTTTTTGAAATATTTGAAGTTTTTGGTATTGACTTTAAAAACAGATTTGAAGATGATGGTATTGTAGGACCGATCCTCGATGCTAAGGAACCTAAATTTGATATCTAACGTCCGTAATAGCAGAAATATTACGTCGTGTTTACCAATAGACAAGAATTAATCAGTTTAACATCAGTTTTATTGATCAAACGTCAAGAGTACAAACCGACAGAGCTTCGCCTCCAAAATGCCAAAGTTACAAATGAATGAGGCAAGCTAGCTATATATAGAGATGCAAGTTCGCTAGTCATGAGCATGAGTTCGCCCAAACTTGACAATCCAAGTGCAATCATGAGCGAACTTGTCTCTCAACTACATAAATACAACTTCCAGCTAGCCTATTCAGCTCTATTCTATACAGACTCGATATAAGACTAAGACATAGACATTATGTACCAACAAACTCCCCTTGGATATAGTCTTCGTCTTGTATCAGTCTCCAAAACTCTGTCTTCATAATATACTTTAATGCACACGACCGAAGAAGTTCTTAAATGGCTTCTTTCATCGCTCTTGCTTAGGATCCGGCGTCTGGTCTGTAGGAGGCACCTTGTTCATATACTGAAATCTTCTAATACTTGCCTTCCTTGTTTTCTCATGAATCGCTTCAAGACGCTTCTCCTCTTTTAGAAATTCAACCCTTTCTAAATCCCTCCAATTTGTTTGCCACATCTTTCCTGAGTTTACTTCATGCGCATAGCAAACATTAACAACTTTCTGAAACTGCATCGCGTGTACCTTTTCACGTTCTTCAAACACAATCTTACTGTAGAACAAGGTTTTGATATCTTTTCTGGAACAGTTAACTAACCACATAGGATCAAGAATCCTGATCGTTCTCCATAAACCTCTCATGCCTTGATATCCTAATACCTCAATTCTTTCCTTTGAAATATCCAAGTGTTCTTCAAATTTTAACACAATAACTGCTTCACAAGTAGATAGATCTATCTGCCACCACTTGAACAATGGATAGAAGTTCTACTCAATCGGCATCAGTGGCATGTTTCTCATTGCCCTTGGTCGCTTCATTATCAACGTAATGTCTTTTTCACCCGTCTTTTTGTTAGTCTTGGTTCGGCGACCTGGAATGAATGGCTTCCAATATCTGAATCCTTTCACTGCTTCATACTTTATCAATTTCCACAACAACTGATCAATCACTTTCATGTGATATGTAACATTAACGGTCTGAACTAACTCTTCCACATCCCAATATGGTAATGTCTTGAAATCAGAAAGATACTTGAAGTATTGCACTCCAAATTCTCTTTTGATTGCATATACGTTAACTTCCTTGAACCAACCCCAACTCAAGATATCTCCCAAAGAAACGTCTTTGTCTCTGGTAAAGAATGCTAGAGGACGTCTAAACTTACGTTCGCGTGGCATCTCTTTAAACCAAGACTTTTTCACTTGAGCAATTTCTTCTTTTGTCATAGGCTTTGGGACTTTTCCTTCTCGTAAAGATTCTTCAATCTTTTCTTTCAGCATGTCTTCGTCTAGCTGCTTGTACATCTCCTCGAAAGTAGGAAAACTTTCAGAATTAGGACCGACGTACTTTGCAGTATGATCTGTCTCATCATCAGAAGACCAATCTTCCACAATCACTCTATTGAATTCATCAGCCTCAAATCTTCTAACATACTGATAATCATTCGGCACAAATGTGTTAACATTCAACACATCTTCTTCGAAATCAAACTCTAGATCTTCAGCATCAACTTCAACTAACTTTGCCAGATCTTCCTTTGTATAGTTGTGCACATACTCGCCTTCCTCCACGTTATGCTCTAACATCAACAATAAAGGTTTAGAAGGTGTTGCAGCAACCAGCTTTACAAATCTTTCAACGTTAGACAAATCAATCTCATCAGTTGGCCCTTTCTGCCCTGACTCCCCCTCACTTTTATCATCCATTCTGTTTGATTCGTCATCCATTAACGAAGTAAAATCAAAAACATCAGCGATCTTAGATTTGGTAATCTTTATACCGACACCACCCTGATCATCATCATCGTCATCATCAGCCACATTCCAATCCTCATATCTTTCTTTTTCCTCATCTTCTTTATCCTCATCTTCAGCTTCATCATCATCCTTATTTTCAGAAACTGTGACAGGATCAGAAGGTTTGACAGATTCGTCAACCTTTGAAATCATGGACTCAGAAGCTATAACAACATTTTCTTCAATTGATTTCTCTGCAGCTTCAGAAGACTTAGGAGTTTCACCTTCAACCCCTTTACCTTTACCACTCGCAGCTAACTCTTTCTCATATCGTTCTTTAGCTTCTTGCTGATCCAGACGATCATATTCTTTGATGAAATCAATTCCCAGAGAGTTAGATAAAACGTTCTGCATCCTGGAAATCTTCGATCATTTAGTGCTTAGATTGATTTTAGATCTGCAATCTCTGTTTGAAGCTTTTCATTTGTATCTTGCAAACTCTCGATCAAAGCTTTAAAGTATTCTCGCTCATTTTCCAAAACTTTCACTTTGTCATCCAGCAATTCCTTTTCAACTACACTTTGATTCATCTTTTGAATAAGTTCAGCTTTCTCCTCATCATTCTTTGCCACTTTTTCTTCTAACACCTTCACACGCTTTTCCAGAAGTTCAACATTCGTCTCTGGAAAGAAATCATTTAGATCTTGCAGACTAATCGGATCATTATGCATATCATCAAATAGATTAGGCCCTGAAGATTTTGGTGTTGATTTTGGAGTAGCAGCCTTTGGTGTAGACTTCTTGGAGTAGAACTTTCAAGATTTGAAGTCATTGGAGCAACCAGTGATTGAGTAACAGAACTTCCAATACACCAGACACAGGAGGTTCTTGTGTAGCTCCTGTCCTTTCAGCTTCACTTGAAACAATAACAGGAGGTTCTTGTGTGACTTCTTTCTCCTGTGCGCCAGAAGGTTCTTGTGTAACTTCTGCGCTCTTCAACTTTCCTTTATAACGTTTACTGACAGCTTTTTGAACTTTCTTTGATTTCCTCTTGGCTTTTGTTTGAGGGGGCCCTGTAGTTTTTGTCGATGAGATAGTTGCAGACTTTACACGTTTAGCTTTTTTCTTTGGTCTTTCCTCATCAGACTCCTTTTCTTGATTCGAATCAAAATCAGCATCAAACTATCTTTCTTTTTCAGCTTGTATTTCTGTTGCTGTCTTTTCAGGTTCTTTCACTGGTTCTTCATCAGAATCATCATCATGTTCTGATCTAGCAGATATAACATCATCTTGCGTAGCTTTCTCAGTTTCTTGACTTTCAATAATAACTACTGCGCTCGAACCAGCTTCAGCTTGAACATTCTCAGGTTCATCTTCATCAATAAGCATTGTATCAACTTTCTTTGCCGCTCGTTTCTTCTTAGGCTTTTCAACCTCGGCTTTTAAGAACCATTCACTTCGAGACTTTGGTTTGAATTCTTTAAACCATTCTTTCTTTGCATTGAGTTCTTTCTCATCTCCACTGCCGTCTTTTCTCCATTTGTTTTCTGCCGGTGCCACATAATTCTCATCTTTAATAGCCCCGAATACCGGTTTAGCAACAGGTGCTGAAGCTTGTTTTTGAAAGTTTAAGAGCTTCTTCACTGTTGTCTCATCAAGATGACTTAGGTATAACACATTGTTCGGATCTCGTGCAATATTCGTGTACTTCTCATCTACCAGCATCTGTACAAATCTCGGATAAAGACACAATCTTGAATCCTCCATATTCTTGGACATGTGTGTAAATACAAGCTTCGAATAGTTGAACGGCTTCTTCAAAATAAGTGTCGTTGCCATACAGGCCAAATAATCTTGCACGTCGTCAAGACCCGCCTTTCGATGACTAAATGTATGAATGATCGCATGCATAAGGAGCTTGTAGGGGTTTGGCACTTCCCCTTTCTTTAACGTTGGCTTATTCACGCTCCCCTTAGAACCCATTCGAAAGAAACAACCATGAACCATCTTTTCATCGAGAAATATCAGATCATCTTTATCATCATTGAACTGTAGGATCCGTTGAATATTATCTTCAGTCACAGTGATAGGTTTGACTTCATTTCCAACTTCCACCGATGAAATAATCGTCTTCTAATCATCACTAAGACTCGCGTTCATCCAGAAATGGTACGTGTGACTTCTATACGATACTGTACGCTCTGTTATAGCTCGATGAATAGGGCTGTCTTTCAAAAACTTCAAAATACTCTAGTAATCCTTCAAAGATGGACATATCGTCTTGTCGAGCATAATACAAGTATTGTGAGACTTAGAAAACTCTATAGCAATTACTCTCACTGGTTCTTGAACTTGAAAAACGATGCAAAACAATTAGCACGCTTTTCAAGAAAAAAATATAAAAATTTCTAACACTTTCATCAAGTTCGGGCGAACTTCAGAAATGTTAAAACATTCTGTTGTTGCCAAGTTCGCCCGAACACGTATCAACCACATGTTCAACATAACTTTTCTGAGTTCGGGCGAACTTATATCTTATCACATCATTCATCATGCCTAAGTTCGGTCGAACATGCTATTTATTAATATTTAAAAAGATTTTTGATGCAAGTCCGGTCGTACTTGATAACAAGTTCGGCCGAACTTGTCATCTCCTTCATAACAAACCTGTTCAACATGACTACAACCATTTTAATCAAACTCAAGACAGTTCCAAGGTCAGTTTTAAGTGTTAATCATGATTTTAAGTTTGATTTGGTCATTAAATCCCTAGATCTAACCGATTTTAATATCTTAGATCTGAAATTTCAAATTCGAGTTCAAAATACGGTCCAATGTTCAAATCTATACCTCTGCCATTGTAGTTGGTGTGCTAATCACCAAAAACAACTGAAATTTGACAGAGTAACAGTATGAAATTGCCAAAATCACAAGATCGCTCTATTCGCTAACAAGTTTGCTCAGAAACGGATTGCAGGTAAATGAGTTCGGCCGAACTTGCTTAGGTATTTATACCTAGGTAAGTTCGGGCGAACTTGCAAAGCCCAAGATATGAGCCCACTAGAAGTCCGGGCGAACTTGATGAATAACCATCAGCCATCTGCAAGTTCGGTCGAACTTGCTGTATTGTTAAACTTGTTTCAGTTTAGCAAGTTCGGCCGAACTTGCCAAACACAAATCCAACATTTTTCAAATTTTTACATTTAACCCCTGAACTTTCCAACTTTTACCAGTTATGAAAATCCACTCAATTGACCAAGTCCAAGCTAATGATCTTGATTAACCGATTTGTCTGCCTAGTCCAAGTTAATGACCCCGGTTTGACCCGTTACGAACAAACTGTTGATATTTTCTGTCACACCCCGACCCGCAGCGGAATAAGAGTCGGGGCATAATTGGGTTATCACCAAAGCTCATGATATTTACTATTATGTTTCATATTTATTAAAATCAAAATTACATTCTCAATAATCCAAACATGTCCATACAAATACAAAGAAAAATAACCAACTAAACAATTCCAAACTCTAAACCATTTTATTCTTATAGGCCAATCCTATGTGTTTCTGGCTGCAGCTGGTTCACCTGTATCATGTGTAAAAATGGGGGTTTTTGGGTCAACATAAGTTGGCGAGTGAACCTTATTAGATAAACATTTATAATTGATTTTCTTGTTATTTTATCAAGGAAAAATTGTGCATAATCTTAAGTGAGCAAATGTAAATAATCAATCAGTAACAATGTTAACCACAAACTATAAGATACAATAACATACCAACAGCATACCATAACATAACAACTTGCATAAATATATAACATGAATGAAACTGGGCGATCAAGGCTCAATCAAACGGAGCCGATCGTATTGCATGTATTGAAAATGATAAATGTCTGTGCGATCAAGGCTCAATCAAACGGAGCCGATCGTATGTTGGCACGCCAGGTTCACGCTCATAATGTAATGGGGAACATGCTCAACGCTCATAATGTAATGGGGAGCGGCGGCCTATGAAATTGCATGTACTGAAAATAATGAATTAAATCTAACAAAAACCACACAATCAATTGAATCAAACTGAATACGCATTTGTTCATGGTATGACGTATTCACAATGATTTAAGTATAATAAATGGCAAGACACATGATACACCCCAAAAACGTGATTAAACAGGGAATTTGTAAAGATTCACTCACATTGGGTGCGTTTGATTGGAGATGGTGAGATGCGCACGAGTTGGAAGAGTTGAACAACGAGAATTACTAACCTAAATAATAACGGAAAATATGGTAAATGAGTGGATTTTATTAATAATTTTAATAGGCTTTTTAGATATATTTTTGTGAGTTTAAGGCTATTTCCTATCTTTAAAAACATTATTTTTAAGTATTTTTAATTGATTTTTAAATTAAATTAAATAAATAAAAATATAAAAACGTGTTGACTTTTTCGCTGACCGTTGACTGTTTGACTTGTTGACTTGTTTACTGTTTGACCGGTTTATTGTGTAAATACATGCGCTGGGTGAGGCTCGAACCGAGACCTCCCGTTCGCGTGCACGCAGCTCTACCAACTGAGCTACGTGTCTAACCTGAAATAATTCTGTTTTTAATTATACTTATATACTAATTTAGTTTATTCAAAATTCTTTTATGTTCAAAAACATTTTAAATCCTCGAACCGGTGTCACCAATAGGTCTCGAACACGGGACCTGTGCTTTAACATTACACACAGTCCACCGCTGGACTGTGTGTCTAACTTGGTTAATATACACATTTTTATTATACTTAACAACTAACGTAAGTTAACCCGGTTCAGTTAGAAAAATAAAACGTCTTTATTACAGAGAGGGTGCGTGTATCAGGGATCGAACTCGCGGCGTGTGCGTATTATTTGCACACAGTCCACCGCTGGACTGTGTGTCTAACCCGTTTAAAATACCAATTTTAATTATCTTTATAATGTTGGCACAGTTCATCTTCTTCGTTAGTTTTTACAGACAGCAGATTACCCCTCTGTTTTCTTGTTTTTAAACGATTAACACGTTCATAAGACTGAGATGAAATGACAAAGACTGTGTTGGAAACAAACATACCGGAGGAATAATTCAACTCAGAATTCCGGCAACGCGTCGGCTCTGTTTTTATGAACTTCAACTGAGCAAGCAAATTATTCGTTTTGATTAGCTAAACGTGGAATTGAAGTGCTAAACAAGCGTTAATAGGGTGTTTAAATGTCCATACCGTTTCACAGCTGAAAATAAGGATTTCCAGAGATTTTCCGGCGAACTGGAATTATCTGATAACAGCGTCTGAATTCGATTTCAATTGAAAGGTCCGAGTTAGAAATAGCTAAACAATTGATAGACCACAAAGGTATTGAAAGACTTACCGTTTTGATGGAGAATACAATTTTCCGGCGACTTGCAAAATTTTTCCGGCGAGCAAAATAAACGTTTCTGATGAACTAAGTGTATGACGAAAGTGAAATGGCAGGTTTGTAGAGTGTTTCTGAGTCGCGAAAGAGGTCTTTGATTGAAGTAATTCAGGTATTGAATATCTTCAGTCATAAAACCGATCATCATTAGAATTTAAGTTAATTCAATGTCTGAATTGATTAGAATCGTCGGTGCATCGGTTATAAACCAAAATTCGCGTTTAATCAAACATTTTGGACGGTTGAATAGCCAATTACGGTTTTCAGTTGGCGCAACCGGTTGATCTATGATTGACTATAAAGCTCATTTGTCTCCTAGAGTTGACAGAAAACAACAAGTGGCGGAGTGGTTATGCGTGTGTGTGTTAAGTCTTTGAGATCTCTTCCGGCTGACCCGGGTTCGAGTCCCGGCAGCCTCATTAGATCCATGAAGACAGCTGGAGCGTTGGTTAAACCAAATGGCATGACCATGAATTCATAATGACCATAACGAGTTCGAAAAGCGGTCTTTGGGACGTCTTCTTCATGCACTCTAAGTTGATGGTAACCAGATCGAAGGTCGATTTTTGAAAAGCAGCTGGCACCTTGAAGTTGGTCAAGAAGGTCATCAATGCGAGGTAATGGATAGCGATTCTTGATTGTTAACTTGTTGAGTTCTCTGTAGTCGATGCACATGCGAAACGATCCATCTTTCTTCTTTACAAAAAGGACAGGTGCACCCCAAGGCGAGGAGCTAGGACGTATGAATCCCTTGTCAGTCAACTCTTGCAATTGACTGGCTAGCTTTTGCATTTCAGAGGGGGCTAACCTATAGGGATACTTTGCAACTGGTGTAGCACCAGGTACGAGATCGATTCGAAATTCGACTTCTCTAACTGGAAGAAGTCCTGAAATGTCGTCAGGAAAAACTTGCGGAAAGTCTTTTACTACTGGAATGTCTTCAAGTTTCTTCTCCATGGTTCCCTTTTTGATGATATGAGCTAAAACGCGACATAATTCTTGCGAAGATATTTTTGAGCTTGAAGACAAGACATTAAGCTGAGCCCTTTCGACAAGGTCTCTCCAAAGATTCAAAGAGTCTGACCGTTTGAAAGAGGAATACGTATAAACTTTTCGTGGCATACAACTTCTGCCTGATGTTGACTGAGCCAGTCCATACCGATTATGATATCAAAACTTCCCAACTTCATAGGAATAAGGTCAACTAGAGAATTTTGGTCATTTAGAGTAAGAGTGCAATTACGTATAATAGAGTTCAATGAGACCGGTTTCACGTCAGCAACCTCTACTGTTATGGATTCCATGAGCTTATCACGATTTTGGTTTAAGATAGTTTCAAACTCTAAGGACACAAAACTTTTATCCGCGCCAGTATCAAACAACATGGATGCATATCGACCATTAATAAGGAACGTACCTTTAACCACATTGCCGTCAGCTCTAGCCTGATTAGCGTTAATGTTGAAAGCTCTTCCTCTAGCAGGTGGAGGAGCTTGGTTCGCTTGATTCACCGGATTGGCTTGGGCCTGAGCATGAATAATGTTTACCAGCCTTGGACAAGTGTTTCTAAAATGGCTTGGCTCTCCACAATTGTAGCAAGCCCGCATAGGTTGTACCACGGGATAGTTGGGTTGGTAGTATGTTTGGGCTAAATGTTGGGTAGGTGGTAATAGTAGGGGTTGTTGGGCTTGACCCATTATTTGTTGGTGGGTTTGGGTTGAAGGCTGGTGGCGGTTCGTTCGCTGAGGCATGCGGCAGGTTTGAACAGTATGACCTGCGCGACCACAGCTGGTGCAATATTGGCAAGGATGATCAGGAGAATGGTGGTATTGGCAACGGTTGCATTTTGGTAACGGGCCAGAGTATGGTCTTTTGTATGGTGCAGGTGAAGGGGCGACTTGGGTAATGGGTGCAGCAGGGATAGGGTAATTGGTTTGTGTGACGGCGAAGTTTCTGGTGTTACGCTTCCTCTTGTTAGCAAACTTAGAGGAGGAGGTGGAATGGTTTGAAGTTTGACCCTCAACAGGGGCTTTCTTTTTCTCTTCTTTAAACTTACCGTTGCGAATTCGATTCTCGGTCAGTTTAGTGGCTAGTTCCATAGCAGCTTCAAGTGTAGCTGGTGAAGTGCTGAGAACTGAATCTTGAATTTTCGAGGGAAGTCCTCGAATATAATGCTCGATTAAACGATAAGTTGGGGTGAACAAGTTAGGAACCATTTGGTTCAACTCTAAGAACCTCTTGTTGTAGGAAGTATGATCTCCCTCCTTCTGCTTCAAAGAATGAAATTCGTCCTCCAACTTTTTAATCTCACTCCTAGGACAGAACCGCCTAGTCATAATTTCCCTTAACTCCTCCCACGTTAAGGCCATTGCATCATCAATTCCCCTCTTCCCTTTTTCAGTATTCCACCAGGTAAGAGCTACCCCAAATAGTCTTCCGGTGGCGTATCGAACCTTGCGATCCTCAGGACAATCGCAGTTGAGGAAAGTGTTTTCCATCTCCTCAAACCAGTGGAGGAGAGCAGTGACACCTTCGGTCCCTTCAAATTTAGGAGGATCACAAGACTTGAAATGTTTATATGAGCACTTGCTGGTAGGAGGGTTGCCGACGTTCTAGTCGTCTTGCTGGGGAGGGTTAGTAGGATTTGTAGCGAGGGCTTGTTGTACTTGAACCACAATGTCAGGAAGCACCGTGGCCATTTGTTTCGCGATTTGTGCGGCCAAGCGTTCGTGAGACCTTCCTGATCTTTTACCCCCTCGTTGTTGTCTAGCCGACATCTACAGGAACATACATAAGAAGATTGTGAGTTTATGGAGTCTTTTTAGGTGTCATGTGTCTTTAAGAAAAATGAAAATAACTAAATATCAATAATGCAACTACATCCATAGGATGTCTTGGGTTTGCTCATGTTGGGCCTCAAATGTCCCCCATACCTTCACCTGTATAGTCATGTGGGCCCCCATGGCTATTGGCTTGGTAGGATTCACATTAATATTGGCGATTTAACACTCGCATCACCCGAATGCAAACCACAAAATATGTTTACGAGATGTATGGTCGGAATGTGTCCAGGTGTAGACACAATGACAACTCAAAGTGGGGTTAGCTCACACAACGTTTGGTATAGCATGCTTTGGCCTAATAGGTACTTCGTACTCTCATCGTTAGTCCCCAGGAAGGTAAACTGGTCCTTTATTTTGGATTTATACGAATGCCAGCCTAGACAGGACGTTCGACTACCGGTACTGGTATCCTTCCAGTTACTACATGCCCGTCATGAGAACTCACTTTGATGAGATTTGAAAATACAAAAATCGTTGTAAAAGCAATCATGAAAATGATGTGGTGTGTGCTTTCATGGATATGATATGTTATGAGAATATGATTCATGATAGGCATTATATGATAATATATACTTATGAACATGCTGGCATAACATTGAATGTAACATTTAACATAAACCATATAAGCATCATGAAATTTGGCATGTAACACACAAAAATCTTAAAAATTTCTAAACAACTATAGTATAGGCTCTAAGGGTCTAATAACCTATCCTATATCCCTATAGTCATGGCTCTGATATCAATCTGTCACACCCGACCCGCAGCGGAATAAGAGTCGGGGCATAATTGGGTTATCACCAAAGCTCATGATATTTACTATTATGTTTCATATTTATTAAAATCAAAATTACATTCTCAATAATCCAAACATGTCCATACAAATACAAAGAAAAATAACCAACTAAACAATTCCAAACTCTAAACCATTTTATTCTTCTAGGCCAATCCTATGTGTTTCTGGCTACAGCTGGTTCACCTGTATCATGAGTAAAAATGGGGGTTTTTGGGTCAACATATGTTGGCGAGTGAACCTTATTAGATAAACATTTATAATTGATTTTCTTGTTATTTTATCAAGGAAAAATTGTGCATAATATTAAGTGAGCAAATGTAAATAATCAATCAGTAACAATGTTAACCACAAACTATAACATACAATAACATACCAACAGCATACCATAACATAACAACTTGCATAAATATATAACATGAATGAAACTGTGCGATCAAGGCTCAATCAAACGGAGCCGATCGTATTGCATGTACTGAAAATGATAAATGTCTGTGCGATCAAGGCTCAATCAAACGAAGCCGATCGTATGTTGGCACGCCAGGTTCACGCTCATATTGTAATGGGGAACATGCTCAACGCTCATAATGTAATGGGGAGCGGCGGCCTATGAAATTGCATGTACTGAAAATAATGAATTAAATCTAACAATAACCACACAATCAATTGAATCAAACTGAATACACATTTGTTCATGGTATGACGTATGCACAATGATTTAAGTATAATAAATGGCAAGACACATGATACACCCCAAAAACGTGATTAAAACGGGGAATTTGTAAAGATTCACTCACATTGGGTGCGTTTGATTGGAGATGGTGAGATGCGCACGAGTTGGAAGAGTTGAACAACGAGAATTACTAACCTAAATAATAACGGAAAATACGGTAAATGAGTGGATTTTATTAATAATTTTAATAGGCTTTTTAGATATATTTTTGTGAGTTTAAGGCTATTTCCTATCTTTAAAAACATTATTTTTAAGTATTTTTAATTGATTTTTAAATTAAATTAAATAAATAAAAATATAAAAACGTTTTGACTTTTTCGCTGACCGTTGACCGTTTGACTTGTTGACTTGTTTACTGTTTGACCGGTTTATTGTGTAAATACATGCGCTGGGTGAGGCTCGAACCCGAGACCTCCCGTTCGCGTGCACGCAGCTCTACCAACTGAGCTACGTGTCTAACCTGAAATAATTCTGTTTTTAATTATACTTATATACTAATTTAGTTTATTCAAAATTCTTTTATTTTCAAAAACATTTTAAATCCTCGAACCGGTGTCACCAATAGGTCTCGAACCCGGGACCTGTGCTTTAACATTACACACAGTCCACCGCTGGACTGTGTGTCTAACTTGGTTAATATACACATTTTTATTATACTTAACAACTAACGTAAGTTAACCCGGTTCAGTTAGAAAAATAAAACGTCTTTATTACAGAGAGGGTGCGTGTATCAGGGATCGAACTCGCGGCGTATGCGTATTATTTGCACACAGTCCACCGCTGGACTGTGTGTCTAACCCGTTTAAAATACCAATTTTAATTATCTTTATAATGTTGGCACATTTAATCTTCTTCGTTAGTTTTTACAGACAGCAGATTACCCCTCTGTTTTCTTGTTTTTAAACGATTAACACGTTCATAAGACTGAGATGAAATGACAAAGACTGTGTTGGAAACAAACATACTGGAGGAATAATTCAACTCAGAATTCCGGCAAGGCGTCGTCTCTGTTTTTATGAACTTCAACTGAGCAAGCAAATTATTCGTTTTGATTAGCTAAACGTGGAATTGAAGTGCTAAACAAGCGTTAACAGGGTGTTTAAATGTCCATACCGTTTCACAGCTGAAAATAAGGATTTCCAGAGATTTTCCGGTGAACTGGAATTATCTGATAATAGAGTCTGAATTCGATTTCAATTGAAAGGTCCGAGTTAGAAATAGCTTAACAATTGATAGACCACAAAGGTATTGAAAGACTTACCGTTTTGATGGAGAATACGGTTTTCCGGCGACTTGCAAAACTTTTCCGGCGAGCAAAATAAACGTTTCTGATGAACTAAGTGTATGACGAAAGTGAAATGGCAGGTTTGTAGAGTGTTTCTGAGTCGCGAAAGAGGTCTTTGATTGAAGTAATTCAGGTATTGAATATCTTCGGTTATAAAACCGATCATCATTAGAATTTAAGTTAATTCAATGTCTGAATTGATTAGAATCGTCGGTGCATCGGTTATAAACCAGAATTCGCGTTTAATCAAACATTTTGGACGGTTGAATAGCCGATTACGGTTTTCAGTTGGCGCAACCGGTTGATCTATGATTGACTATAAAGCTCATTTGTCTCCTAGAGTTGACAGAAAACAACAAGTAGATGAGTGGTCATGCGTGTGTGTGTTAAGTCTTTGAGATCTCTTCCGGCTGACCCGGGTTCGAGTCCCGGCAGCCTCATTTTATTTTTAATTGTTTTATTTTTACTTTTTATCAATTCTAACTTTTACAGATTAGTTTGTTAATTAATTAGGTAACATTAAAAATCAAAATAGGCATAAATACGCAACGAACATTTATAACTTGATATTCGATTACAAATGGAGCGGGTTTGGAAAACCCGTTTTCGACAAATGTTACATTTTCAAAATCAAAGTTTCAAATTAATGAACTTTTCATCGTTTTGACTTTTCAGGTTTTACAGATTAGCTCCCAGCCCGTTGTTAAAGAGATTCCCACCAGTTCTAGCATCTTACCAGACTTCGAAGACCCGTTCTCCAACATTGGTTTGCTGAAAACAATGTGGAAACAAAATCTTTTTGTATTTTTGTAAGTTTATTCTAAAACACACTGAAAATATTTTTGGTTTTAATCTGTAAAGCTGATAAACTATTTAAGAACAGTGTAAACTATGTAAAAACAAATTTACAGACATATTTTTGTGAATTCTTGTCTAAAGGATCATATCAGTTAATAGAGACATATCATCAGTACCGTTGACCTTTAGATGACTTTAAGCTTTAAACTCGTTTACCTAGATTGTCGATATGTTTGTCCTCTTAAACTTTACCACGTTTCTCAACTGTTTCAAGATATGTTAAGGTAAAATTTATGAAATTTGACTTATCTGTGGTTCCCACTTCTTGAATATACTCCCGTATCAAGATTCCCTAGATTTCATCTTATAGGTGAATATAGCATAATTGATATCTGTATCTAGGTTATGCGATGCCTTGAGAGCTCAGGTTAGTACTACCGTACAGACAAAGAGATGAAGGCTCGTCTTTAAGGTGTGTTCCACTTAAGGAATCTTTTTAGCACTGCAAATGATTAGATCTTTCAATACTTTTCAATATTGCATGCAGTTTAGGGTTTATAGTGAAAGTATTATAGAAGTTCTAGGCTATTGCTTCCGCAAAATCAGAAGAACTTATATAATACCCCCAATATCAACTATCTATAAAGACCTTGTATCTTAGAATCAGGCAATCTCTCAAACGAAATTTCGGAGTACTAAGTCCATATATCCAAGATGTGTTAATCCACAAGATTAAGCAGTTGCTAATATTTAGTTTATATCTCGAAACAGTTTACTGAACGTGTTAAGCCTAAGACACATCCACAGTAAGACTCGTTTATCACTTTTAACCTTTACATTTCTTTAGCGTAATCTGATAGTCCACTGATGTACTAGCATTTCCTTATTGTAACACAAAATTCTTTTTGTCTTTTTCAATGTTTTTGTACATTTTTTTAAATTTTCATATGTTTTTGTATTTTCCCAAATATTTCTCCCCCTAAAATCAAAAACATATTTTTGGATTTTAGATTTTTTAAGAAATACTAAAGAAGAAAGATATTTACAAACCATACAAACCAATGCGGATTACGTGAATTCGTCATCCGATCTGTATTCAACCTCAGCTTCCGTACCTGTAAGCAAATTTTTAATACCGTTAAGCCGCATTAGATATTTAAATCTTGTTAATGGAAATGCTTTGGTATAAAAATCAGCCCTTTGTTCGTCGGTGTGGATTTTTTCTATTCGAACCAATTTCTTTTCGTAACAATCACGAATGAAATGGTAATGAATTTCAATGTGTTTTGTACGTGACTGATGAACCGAATTTTTAGTTATATCGATGGCTGGTTTGTTATCTACAAATAAAGGCGTGTCAAGAAACTGCAGACCATAATCCCTCATCTGTTGATGAATCCAGAGGATTTAAGAGCAACAGCTGGAAGCAGAAATGTATTCCGCTTCATAGGTTGAGAGAGAGACCGTGGTCTGTTTCTTACACTGCCACGTTACCAAACGCGTGCCAAAGAACTGGCATCCTGCAGTTGTAGATTTCGAGTTCTGTTTGTCCATTCTGAAGTCTGAGTCAGCATATCCAGTGAGATCAAAATTGTCGTTTTTAGGATACCATAAGCCTGTGCTAGAACATCCTTTTAAGTAACGGAAGATTAGCTTGACTATCTGCATGTGTGACATTCGAGGACTTGACTGATATCTCGCACATAAGCAAGTAGGATACATGATATCTGGGTGAGATACCGTCAGATACATCAATGAACCTATCATCGATCAATAAAGTGTTTCAACAACTTTTTTTCCCGTCTCGTCTACGCAAATCCCATGGTTCAGTGCCAGCGGTGTCGAAAGCGGCTTCGAAGAATCCATTTCAAACTTTTTGAGAATGTCGTGAACATACTTAGTCTGATGAATGAATATCCCGTCTGGAAGCTTATCCACTTGAAGACCTAAGAAGAATTTCATTTCACCCATCGAGGACATCTCGAATTTCTTCTTCATGATCTTTTCAAACTCTTTGCACAGATTGTCATCCGTCGAACCGAAAATGATATCATCCACATAGATTTGTACAATTATCAGATGCGATCCAACTTCTCTGGTAAACAAAGTGCTGTCCACTGTGCCTCGTGTAAAGCCATTTCCTACGAGATGTTGCGATAACGTCTCGTACCAAGCTCTCGGGGCTTGGTGTGAACCGTACAAGGCTTTATCCAGGAGAAATAATTTGTTCTTGTTCAGTGGATCGACGAAACCCGGTGGTTGGCCGACATACACTTGTTCACGAAGTTTACCATAGAGAAATGCAGATTTTACATCCAACTGGTACACCTTAAATCCTTTCCAAGCTGCGAACGCTAGGAAAATGCGGATAGATTCTAATCGCGCAACCGGTGTGTATACCTCCGTGTAATCTATACCTTCCTGCTGGTGGAATCCCTTGACAACCAGCCGAGCTTTGTTTCTTACTATTACACCCGATCGTCTCTTTTACACTTGAAGACCCACTTTGTGTCAATAGCTTTCTGCTTCGGTGGCAAGTCTACAAGCTTCCAAACACCCAACTTCTCGAACTGTAACAGTTCTTCTTGCATTGCTATCACCCAATTCTCGTCAGCCAGAGCCTCATTAACTTTTTTTGGCTCTATTTGAGAAATGAAGCATGAGTAGTAGCAATAATTCTGAGTTGGTGCAACTCGGGTGTAGAAACAACTAAGTGCTTTGTTGATTTGGTTTCATGTACGCACACCAGTTTGTAGTTCTCCTATAATATTCGTTGAAGGATGGTACGAATATGATCGCAGCATTTCTTCTGTTGGAACATCAACTGAGCTTTGCTGATTTGAAACAATCAGATCACTATTCACATCAACATTAGGAGTACTTGATGAAGCTTCGTTCTGATTTCTCGGACTAGCAGATTGATTCAACATGTTAGAAATCTGCTCAACTTCATCATCCGATGAAGTTTCATCATCAGCATCAAATGTTGGTGCTTCATCTGAATCAGAATTCTGATTCTGAGGTGTACTGGGCACTGTTGTAGCATTATCTGGTTCAGAAGACACATTCAATGGATTTGTAGCAGGTGTTACTTCTACTTCAGGAGTGTTTTCAACTTGAACACCACTGCTGTTGCTTGGACCTGCTCCGGAAGATGAAGAATCCAACGTGGGTTGATTAACCAAATTGGTCTAATGATTTGTTCTTGATTCGCTGACTGTTGAAGATAGTATAACGCTGCAACTTCTTCTTCAGACGGTCTTCCGGCAAGTCGAATGATTTCCAAAGATCTTGGTAGTTAAACAGCCACGCGTCACCTCTCCTTTGAATAGGATCCGTATAGTTGAAACAATCCACGTGCTGTGCTTCAATAACCTTTCTCAACGAAGGAACATATACTCTTCTTAACGGACTCGCATATCCGACAAAGAAACCTTCAAGAGATTTAGCTCCGAATTTGCCATCTTGATCGATTACAGTAAATGGTTCTAAGAATTTCAAATTTGGCTTCCATCGGTTTATCATCTCAAAACATGTTATCTTTGTTGGTTTGTCAGTGAGAACTCTCTTTAGCGTGTAGCAAGCCGCAACAACTACTTCACTGCAGAAGCTGACTGGAAGTTTAGAATCTGCAAGCATGGTTCTCGCAGTTTCAATCAAAGTTCTGTTTTTCCGTTCAGCTACTCCGTTTTGCTGTGGAGTATAGGGAGCACTAAACTCGTGTAGTATCCCTTTTGCGTTGCAGAATTCCTTCATTTTGTTATTCTTAAACTCTGTGCTGTTGTCACTTCTAATGCGTCTGACCGGCAGATGATAAAGATTCTCGGGTTTCTTGAATAGAATAACGAAGTTCTCGAACGTTTCGTCTTTTGATTCCTGAAAGAATACCGACGAATATCTGGAACAATCATCTGTCACAACCAAGCAATATAAGTCCATGCGGAGACGTTTACGGGACCAAATAAGTCCATGTGGAGACGTTCTAATGGCAACTTGATTGAGTTCAGAATTTTCTTCGGATGAGATTTCTTGATCTGCTTTCCCTTTTTAAATTCTAAGCAGTGATCAGACATATGAAAGCTCCGAAGATTTGTACTTTCTACAAGATCATTATGAACCAAGAAATTCATTTTTCGCAAATGAATATGCCCCATCTTACGATGCCAAAGAATAGAATCCTTTTCAGTAGCCTTTGTCACAAAACATTGCGCTGATTTTGATGAAGTGGTAGCGACGCCCATATCAAGAACATATAGATCATTCTCTCGTGGTGTTCGCATCAGAATCCACTCATCTGGTATTTTGAATCCCGGCTTCAAGATAATACATTCTTTGTCGTTGAAATGCACCGTGAACTTCTTGTCGCAAATCTGCGATATGCTCAGAAGATTATTCTCCAACTCTGCAATATAATTCACGCGATCGAATGAAATAACGCCATTGGAGAGTTTTCCCTCAACGACTATCCTTCCACCCTGGTTACCCGCAAATCCAACATATCCACCATTGATAGCTTTTATGTCGAATAGCAACGCTTTCATTCCCGTCATATGCCTGGACGCTCCACTATCCAAAATCCACTTAGAAAGTACGGATCTCTGGAGCCCCTGCACATTTCAACAATTAGTTAAACAGCGCGACCCAAGCCTTTTTGGTCTTGGGTTGAACTGGATAACCATCATCGTAATCAAATTCACATTCATCAGCATAATCGAATCCACACTCATCTGCATAATCAAATTCACATTCATCATCTGGATTTTCTATGATGTTTATGTTTGAAAACTTTACTGTCTTTTTATCTTTTGAATTGTTACCACTTGTAGTTTTGACAGTTTCAGATGTGGTGTCAATTATGATTTTAGATTTTGATTCTTTCATGCTATCACTAGTCTTAACAAGCTCACACTTAGTGATCTCAGATGTTGTTGACCGTTTCTTTGCAATCCAGGCTTGAGATTTTATGTTAGCCTTTTTTATGTAAAACTTGTTTTCATTTACTTTTGAAGATTCACCCTTTTCGAAAATTGAATTCTCAAATTTCTTTTCAAAAACTTGTTTCATTTCATCTTTGTTAACATTCCTTTTTAGAATTCTTATTTGCCCAAACTCTGGTTGCTTCGGTTTCACAACATTTGAACTTCCTTTCCTTCGAAGATAAGCCGGCTTTGATTTCGGACATTGGCGTGCAATACGACCAATTTCGTTGCACTTGAAACAAGTCCGAGAATCATGAGGATGACCTTTAGTGGGTTTTACACCACTTGTTTTGGCACCACTTGCAATTTTGGCTTTATCTCGAAGTTCTTTCTGTTTTTTAAACTCATCATTTGATTGTTTGACAATCAAACTTTCCTCATGATTCATGTTTTTATTCTTGTGTTCATGAAATGGTGACGTTTTCTTTTTAGGTTCATCTGATTCCTCTAATCCAAACCCAGCTCTCCGATTTTGCGGATGATCACCACCACTCCTTCGGTAGTTATTTCTTTTAGGTTTTGAATAGAATTTCTTTTCATTAATCTCCAGATCATCTGATGTGACTTCCACGAGTTTAAAGAATTTGTATAACAATTCTTCCTTCACGTTCTGAATCGGAAAACTGTCATCAAAGTATAATCTATCAGATTCCCTAATCTTGTACATTACAACATTAGGATCATCACATAGATCATTCTCCGATGATGTATCGTAATCTTCGGACTGTGAATCAGAATTCTTTGAACTCGAGTCGGCGCTTTTAAAGCTGCCTTCATCAGAATCATTCAGAACATTTTCAACCACTTTCTTAATCACATCATTGTCATCATCCTTTTTAGCATAGATTACATCAATGTTCTCTGGCAACTCAGTTTTCTTTTCAGACAACAACTCAAGGTTGAGTGCCTTATCCATCCCATCAGCGGATTTGCGACAATACTTCTCGCAAAGGGGTGGAGGAACGTTGCTGTATTCTTTACCAATTTTCTTTTTAGGTTTCTCTTTCGATGGAATTGTCCGAAGAATGTGATCAATGACATATGCGTTACAAGTGTAACTTCTCAAAAGTTGTTGAACATGCTCTGTTTCAATTTCCATGTCCTGTAGTTGTTGCTTAGTTTCAGCAATGGTGTTAATATAGATATTAATCGCTTTTTGTTTATCCATTATTGTTCCTTTAGCATCCTCATAGTGTCGTGTTGTTCGACATTGTTTCGATCGAGCCTGCCATAATCATCTTTCATTTTGTCATACGCTTCTTTCATTGTGCGATAATCATATTTTAAAAGTTCATTATGCACATTGGTTTCAGCAATGATCTTTGATTTTTCGGCACATTCGATACATGGTTCAGTACATTTTGTACAAGGTTTCTCAACCTCCACAACTTGTACTTTGACACTTTCATTTACCTCTGGACCTACCTTGGTTAGATTTGCCATCAAAGCTTTATCAGCAATGTCCTTGAGGTTTTCGGCATTCACTTCTTGAGTAACATCAATGACTACTTCATCAGATTTATCCTCGACCGCTTGTTCTTGAGAACTTCCATCAAAGTGACCTGCAAAACTATCACACAAATCAGGAGTTAAAATTCCTTGCTGCTTCATGTGAATGTACTCCTCTTCTTCTTGTTGTTGATGCAGATACTGTTCCAGTAGAATATTTTCTAAAGCTGTTGCGTCTTCGGCAGAAGTATCTTCAACAATTTATGCCATCAATGCAACTCCGGTCTTCTTACCGATATAAGAATTCCAGTCGAAACCGTCATCTTCGTTTGATGCAACCATAGCTTTTTCAGTGTTACTACTATTTGGCTTCTCTTGGATTTCAACTTGAGTTTTCTTCGGGAAAGGTTTGTACTGAAGTGACTTCTTGTAATACTCGTTGCCTCCTCTGAATGAACTTTGATTGCCCATTGCTTCAGGATTTTTTCATTCTCTCTTGAAATGTCCCTTTTGGCGACATCTGAAGCATGTTACTTTTGTCTTGTCAAAACCTAGTTTGTTGCTTGAGTTTCTGATATCTCGGCCTGTGAGAGCAACGAACTTTGTGACTCTTCGGATAATAGATGATAAACACCACTTGATATCCATCAACTCAAGTTCTTCTTCGTCCACCTGATCATAGTCTTCGGCGGTCATCTCGGGATTGCTGATTTTCCCACTTACAAGACTTTCATATGATTCTAGAACAGTGGCGAGAAGTGCCATGTGTTGCTTAGCAATTTGCTCAGAAACAGCATTATTCAAATTAACAACGATGTTACATTTGAATACATTTGAATCAGAATTTGTTTGTTGATTCTGATTTGCTTGACTTTGATACGACGAATTTGAACCAGTGCTTGAGAATGAAGACTGTGGACTTTGAACATATTGAGGATATGATTGATTCTGATTCTGTTGCGAATTGTTCAAAGAATTCACACTTGCGTGAATGATGTCTGAATCTTTGGACTTGAAATGTTGTCTTGCATTCCACTCTTGTAGTACAAACCAACGTCTTGAACAACATTAGCGTTCTTTGACTTTGCAATCTTTAAGAGTTCCATTTCGTGACCTTCGAGTTTATCGATAAATGTTTACAGCTTGAAGAATTCCCATTTTTCGCTTTCCTTCAGAACCATTAAGTAAGTAGTCCATTCTCCATCTGGTAGAGCGTCAGCAAGCTTGTCGATGTACTCTTGTTCCGTCTTCTCGAGACCGTGTCTTCGCATTTGGACTTTAAGATGACAAAAGCGTTCAATCATCTGCTTCATGGTCTCACCCTTCAGCATGTTGAAGATATCGAACTCTTTCATAATGAGAGCTTTCTTGCTCTTGATCATCTCCGCACTTCCTTGATACTTCTTTTGAAGTGAGAGCCAAAGATCTCTTGCAATTGTGTATTCTGGTAGTAAGACGAGAATATCTTCTTTGGCGGATTGTTGGATAAGACTGATCATCTTTTCTCAGCAATGTATTCTTCTTTCTGTGTCGTGGAGTACTTGTATTTCTCCAGAACTTGCTGATGTTCGTCCAACATAACTGTATAACCTCTCTCGATCGACACCCAGCCTAGAAAATGCATGGCTTGAACCTAATATGTAAACTTCTCCTTCCATCCTTCATACTCGTCCATGCTCATTAGCTTTGGCGGTTTAACAGTCGTGCCCATCTCGTTGTCAAGATTGACTTGTTGGATCACGTTGGCATATAATGAACTAGCTCCGAACATATAAGCTCTTTGAATATCATCCATTGTGAATAACGAAATGTGTACACTGAAAACACTCAAAAACTTTTGAAAATGTTACTTCTACTACAAGTTCGGTCGAACTTGTAGTGGAAATGAAGAGTTCTCAGCTTTATTGACAAGTTCGGTCAAACTTGTGAATTTTGATTTTGAAAAATTTACTTTAAACTTCGGTCGAACTTGCAAATGTTTTGAAAATAACCTTGAGATCTTCGGTCGAACTTTGCAGAAGGGATTCACTAAGAATTTAGCAAGTTCGGGCGAACTTAGCTAAATTTCTTGAATGTTTTATCAAGTTCGGTCGAACTTGATAGAAAATCAATGAAAATTTAACAACTTCGAACGAACTTAACTAGAATTCCCACAAAATTCACTCAAGTTCGAGCGAACTTAGTAAAAAATCTCTTGAAAAGTGACTTCTTAGTCCAAGTTCGCCGAACTTGGCTAACAAGTTCGATGGACATGGTTTTGTCAAACATGGTTTTTTCAAAATTTTGATATCAATTCGATTGATTTTGGTCTCCAATCTTTCAAGGGTTTATCTTTGTTGTATTTTACATGATATATTCAAAATTGAAAAGGTTTTGACCATGAATTCTTCATTTTTGATGAAAAAGTTAAGAAAAATAGAAGAATGAAGATGAAATAGAAGTGTTCTTGTCTTGATAACTATCAAAATAGGTTGTTCTAGCTCTGATACCACTTGTAGGACCGATCCTCGATGCTAAGGAACCTAAATTTGATATCTAACATCCATAATAGCGGAAATATTTCGTCGTGTTTACTAATAGACAAGAATTAATCAGTTTAACATCAGTTTTATTGATCAAACGTCAAGAGTACAAACTGACAGAGCTTCGCCTCCAAAATGCCAATGTTACAAATGAATGAGGCAAGCTAGCTATATATAGAGATGCAAGTTCGCTAGTCATGAGCATGAGTTCGCCCGAACTTGCCTTAGCAAGTTTGGACGAACTTGACAATCCAAGTGCAATCATGAGCGAACTTGTCTCTCAACTACATAAATACAACTTCCAGCTAGCCTATTCAGCTCTATTCTATACAGACTCAATATAAGACTAAGACATAGACATTATGCACCAACATGTATTTGATAAGAAATTTATGTAATCTATTTTTTTTATGATTTTAGTTGATAGTATTTAATACTAAACAGATTTGTTATTTGAATTATATATAGTTTGTTATCTATATGTAAATAATTATATTTTTATGCTATATAATAATAACAATAACAATAACAATATTTATGTTTTAGATTTTTCAAAATTTTTTATGTTTGTAAAAGATTATTGTATGTTACAATTAATTTTCTATTTTGTAAAAGAGTATTGTATATTTATTGCATTGACTAAATAATTACCATATTAAGTTATGTATATTTTTTAAATTTGAAATATTTTATTTATGGACGATTTAATTTGTCATTATTATTCATTGACTTCCTAATTTAATAACCTTATAACCGAAACTTATTCTAATGTTATATCAAATGTTTTTTGATTTTTTTTATAGTTTTGATGACCATTTTTTAAAACTATGTTTATGTATTTGTTTAGCGGAAACAATTCAACGCCTATATATAATGTTATTCAAAGTAACCAGAAATCATCATTTTCTCTGGTGAAGTTAAGCGTAACCTTTGTGAAGTCTATTAGGTAGACGAAGATATTGATGTTTGCTTTGATTTTGTTTTTGTTTTTGTTGTTGCTTTGTAAATCCTATTCATGATGTATGTGCGATGTGGTTGATGTTCACGGAGATTCTACAATTTTAGTTTATAGTATATTGATTCTTTTGGTGTTTATTTACTTTTATATATTAATCAAAGTTATTTATCTTTTGTTTTTTCGTTAAATTCTAATCATTAACTATATGATACATGATTCTTTTCACTCCGATTTTTCAATCTTAATAAAAGGTATGTTTTTCTTTATTAATTTCATGTTTTATTGTTAACATTGTATTAATTCTGTGCTTTTTTTTGTTAGCATCACTTCTTTAGATATATGTTCATCCGCATCCTGTTCATCACCAAAAAACTTCATCATCGATTCAGGTATCTTTTTATGTACTTTGTATATGTTCTTTCTTTAGGTATCTTTTTATGTATTTTGTATATGTTCTTTCTTTGATGTGTTATATTAACGTTCAAGATCGACTCAATTATTTGAAATATTTAAAGTTTTTGGTATTGACTTTAAAATCAGATTTGAAGATGATGGTATTTGATAAAATTTTATGTAGTCTATTTTTTTTCATAATTTTAGTAAATAGTATTTAGTACTAAACAGATTTGTTATTTGGATTATATATAGTTTTTTTATCTATATGTAAATAATTATATTTTTATGTTATATAATAATAACAATAACAATATTTATGTCTTAGATTTTTCAAATTTTTATCTATGTTTGTAAAAGATTATTGTATGTTATAATTAGATTTTATATTTTGTAAAAGATTATTGTATATTTATTGCATTAACTTGTTGGTACACTAATGTCTATTGCCTACGTCTAGGATGTGTCAGTTATGTAATTAGGACTTTGCAAGTGTTAAATATGTCGTTAAACTTGTTTTGTTTAGTTTTCGTACGAAATGGAATTTTCGTACGAAAATTCCCCAGGTCACTTTTGGTGCGAAATCTAACTAGTATAAATAGGTGACTTGGGTTTTTGTGTCATTATGTTGTTTTTTGGAGACCATATGCGAAGCCCTGCTCAATCGAGTCTGTAATCTGTTCAAGTTGATTAATACAAGATTATGACTTGTTAAACAGTATCATCATACTTGTCGATTGTTTGTTCACTCGGTTAACAATGAATTCTGCCTCTGTTAGCTGAGCAAATCATACCGGAAGCTCACGAGTTGGGTCCGATCCTCACTCACAAGTGGTATCAGAGCCTTGAGGTCTGATTTGAGAACAAACAACCAAGTTTTAGCTGGATTCAACCTTCAAAGATCAAGATTCATCCATTGAAGAACTCTACTTCTACTTATTCTTGAAACTTCATCTAGATCTAAAGGATTTCATGGACAAATTGGACTAGGTTGTTAGTATGATGTGTTAAAATCGATTCTAACAAATCACTGAAACATACAGACCTGAAATCCATCAAAATCATGCTTGAAATTGCTGAAAACGTGAAATTGTGAACAGGTGTTCCATCAGTTTGAATTTTTCGTATGGAAATCAGACATTTCGTACGAAAATCTAGTGAGTTAAAACATAAAAATTCAAGTTCTAAAGATTAAAAATTTCGTACGAAATTTCGTGCGAAATCAGTTTTCATACGAAAGTAAAATTTTCATATGGAAATAAACTTCAATTTTTTTACAAAAATTGTGATAAAAGTCTGTCTTTGTTACTCAGTTTGTTTAAGGCTAATCTGTGCTAATCAGTTTGTCGATTTAAAGTATTTTTAAGATGTCAGGTGAAGAAGATTTTCACAACGCATTTGCCACACAAGCAGTCACAACCTCAGCAGCAGCTCAGAATATGAACCTCAAAAATGAAATGGGAACCACTACAAAGCCTCCGAAACTCATGAACATAGAGGATTACGAAAGTTGGAGTGAAAGGCTCAAGAACTGGGTTCAGGAAAATCATTTTGATTGCTGGTTTGCAATCGAAAGCAAATATCAAGCACCACTGAATGAACATGGTCTTGAAAAGACCTTGGCAAGGTTAACTGACACAGAACGAGAAAAGTATGTCAATGAGAAAAAGATGATAAATCTTCTTCAGCAAGCAATTAAGGAAGACATTCTGATTCTCTTACAACATGACGATGATACTCAGTCTTTATGGCTTGCCCTACGATTAAGAGCACAAGGTAGTACGCAACTAAGAAAGGGAAAGAAAGCGTTGTTGAACAAAGAATTTGAAGTTTTCAATCTCATTCAAGGCGAAACAATGAAACAGCTCATAGAAAGATACTGCCACTTGGTAGTTCAAATGAAGCGAATGGGAATTGTAAAGACAAATGAAGAGTTAGTCGATAAATTGGCAGATTGGCTACCTGAAGGAGAATGGGCCATATATCTAACCATCCTGAAGAATGGAGCAGAGTATGATAGTCTTAGTTTGCCAAGATTTATCGAGAAATTAGAAGGGCATGAATTAGAGATGCAGAAGAAGACAAAAAGCAAAAGGTCGAACTCGCAACAGGATGTGAGCCTGTACCACAAAGGAAATCCAAATACACCTATTCAGAGCCCAAAGATTCAAACAACTTTCAGTGCCAGTTCTAACGCAAGTCCACCTTCAAATCAGTTAAGTGGATTTCAATTGTTTTCTTCCTTCAATCCAAATATTAACCAAGGGCAATAGTCGTCTCAAAGCTCCAACCAACCATAAAACAACCATCATAATCATCAAATTCCAACCGGCGAGTACTACAATGTAATATTGCAGTAAACCTTCAGAACGCTCAAGACTTTAACGAGCAAACCGCAAAGCAACACATGGTATTACTTGCAGCAGTTCTGGAG
Organism: Scalesia atractyloides; assembly: GCA_947069175.1. Classification (NCBI taxonomy): domain Eukaryota; kingdom Viridiplantae; phylum Streptophyta; class Magnoliopsida; order Asterales; family Asteraceae; genus Scalesia; species Scalesia atractyloides. The sequence goes on from CAMTDV010000015.1 coordinate 37,363,876, forward strand.
TCTTATGAAAGCTTGGTAGCTGGGAGAATCGGAAATGACAAAAGAAGATTATGACCATATTGATCCGGAAGAGATGGAGTTGATAGATATCATGTGGTGTATGGCATCAGTGATTCGTAGAGCTCAACGTTTCATGGAAATCACGGGGAGAGACAATTTGAGAGGTCTTAATGGAAAACTCAGATTTTATAAATCCAAAGTTACATGCTTCAAATGTAAGGAGAAAGGACACTTCAAGCGTGAATGTCCAAATCGCAAAGTAAAAGGAAATCATAATCCATTTGGGGATGATTACTAAAAGAAGGCGATTTACCACCGACCACAGCCTGAGAAAAGAATGGTGCAAATCGAAGACGGACCTTCGAACACAAAAGATAAAGCTCTCATGGTCACGCAAGAAGATGAAGGGTTCAACTGGAACAACTTCATTACAAAGAAAGAAAGTTTTGCTCTAGTAGCCGATGGATGAGCCTGAATCATCAGAGGAAGTCTCAGAAGAAGAAATGGAAGAAGTTCATGCAGACTATTTCAGATCATCAGCATAAGAAGAATATTTGAGAGGTACTCCTAAACCTTGTTTGTTTGACACAATTCTTAAAACTTTTGCATCTAGTTTTGATTCAAGCCACCAAGAAGAAAGCAGTGATGAGACAAAGACAGAATGTGAAGAAGTAATCGATGTAACCAAGCCTGTAACACTGGAGAGCTTAACTGATATTGCCAACAAAGCTCTCATGGCCAATACAAAAGAGGTAGTCAGTGTGGGAGAACAGGTAGAAAAGGTTGAAACAATAATAGAAACAACCAAAGCTCAAACTGTCGAAATGGTCAGTTCATGCTTAAAATGTGACAAAGCATGTGAAGAATGTGCTGAAAAATAAAAAGCTTTTAAAGAACATAAATCATACAATGATAAGTTGTCATATGATTATAACACTGTAAAAGAATCATATGATAAACTTAGCAGAACCATTCGACAGTATGAGAAAGCAATCAAAGAAGATGACAAAACACTTTCAATGCTCAAAGCAACTGTGATGGCAAACAAATGGCCATTAACATTCACATTAACACAATTGCTGAGCTGAAAAGTGAACTCGAGAAAACAAAAATTAAAGCTGAACGGGTTAACAAGTTGTTAATCAGTTATTTTACCAGTATGTATGTCATTGATCACGTTCTTCCAAAAACTGAAAACAGCAAAGAAGGTAAGAAGAATGATAATAACCATGGAAAATGTTACGATCATGTTCCACCACCCATGTGGAATAGCTATGCTAAGAAACGACTGGATGGGGTGGAAAAGGCGCTGAATTTAAACCTGCTCACTGAAAAGAGTAACGAGCTGCCTGAAAATCTTGACGTAACTTATTCCAAAACTGAAAAGGATTGTGAATCCGATGTGGTAACCAAAGTGGTTGAAAATGTTTTCGAAAATGAGTCTGACAACACAGTTTATGAGAGTGCTGAGTCGAACAATGAAAAATCAGAGTCAAGTTCACCTTCTGGAAGGGAAAAGAGTTTTCATGAAAACTTTGTCACAACATCAGATAATAGTTTAAATGATGATCCTAATGTAATGATCTGCAAACTAAAAGGATCAGATAAACTATATACTGATGAAGATTTTCCAATCCAAAATGTTAACTTCAACCGGGTCGACAAATTCTTCAAACTCGTTGAAGTTAACACATCTGATCTTGAAAAACAAGTTGTTGGTTTTTACTCAAAACCAAAAAGGTCTAACCAACATGTTCATCCAAGAGGAAGAAGTTATCCTGAGAACAAAAGGTATGCGTTAGGGTTTGAAAAGAAGAAAAATAACAAGTCACAAATAACAAATTTTACAAAGAAAGTTGAGTTTGTTTTTGGAACAAACACTGTTGATGAGAAAGAAATCATTAATAAACAAACCAACGATGAGTTTAAGAAAGAAAAGGAACTCCGTGAACAGGTTTCGAAACAATCTGTTGGAAACAATAGTAGGACATGCTACAGATGTAACAATGTTGGGCATATTGCTCGACAATGTTCTCAAAGTCGTCCAAAACCTGTTAATGGACAAAGAAGATTCACAATAGATGAGAAGAAAAAGGGTCCAGAGTTGGTGCCCACAAAAATTTTGAAAATAAATGATGATTCCAACCCTAATGAGAAACCAACAACTAAAATTATTTCAAATTACAAAGTTAGCAAGACATCAAAGAAAAATGAAAAGCAGGAATCGAATCTTTACATCAAAAAGGCATTTTCTAAGGCACAAACCTAGGTTGCAAAAAAAAAACCATCTCCTGTGATCACAAAATCAACTAATATTTCAGTCAAACCAAAAGATAAAACAGAACCAAAGACTGAACAGTGGGTTGAAATTAGGAAAGAGATCAGAGTAGCCAATGTTCCAAAAGTTGACATTGCCATCCCACCCAAGACCGAAAAGGCGTGGGTCTCTCTCTTTAAGTAATATGTTTTTCATATGTGTAGGGACTTTCGAGGTCTATCATTTCAAAGTGGATTATGGACAGTGGAGCTTCCAGGCACATGACGGGGATGTTAGCTTTGCTATACAATGTGAAAGCTATCAGGGGAGGTTATGTTGGGTTTGCCGGAACACAGGGTGGTAGGATCGTGGGAGAAGGTATTCTCACAAATGGAGTGGTGTCATTCGACAAGGTGAACTACATTGCTGAGCTCGAGAACAACTTACTAAGCATTTCACAAATCTGTGACAAGAAGTTCAGAACTCATTTCAACAATAAGGAGTGTCTTATTTTTCAACCTGGTTTCATAATTCCCGAGGAGTGGATCCTCATGCGCGCTCTACGAGAAAACGATTTATATGTCTTAGACATGAGCGTCGCATCCACTACTTCAAAGGAAGGGCAGTGTTTCGTATCCAAAGCCACTGAAAAGGAATCAATTCTGTGGCACAGAAAGATGGGTCACATTCACTTAAGGAAGATGAACTATTTGGTAAACAAAGACTTAGTGGAAGGTGTGAATCTCAAAAGTTTTCATTTATCAGATGATTGTCTTAGCTGCAAAAAGGGGAAGCAACATAAGAAATCATACCCAAGAAAGTTACTCAACTCAATCAAGCTTCCACTGGAAAGGCTACATATGGATCTCTTTGGACCAGTAAATGTGAAAAGTATCTCAGGAGATCTGTACTGCCTAGTCGTGACTAATGACTATTCAAGGTTCTCGTGGGTTTTCTTTCAAGAAAGCAAGAATGAAACAGTTGAAAATTTAATGATCTTGTTTCAAAAGATTGAAAATCTTTACCATTTACCTATCAAGAGAATCAGAAGTGACAATGGTACTGAGTTTAAGAACAACAAGATGCTCGAATTCTGCAACGCTAAGCGTATTCATCATGAGTTCAGTGCCCCCTATACTCCTCAACAAAATGGAGTAGCTGAACGAAAGAACAGAACGGTTATTGAGACTGCATGCACGATGCTTGCTGATTCGAAACTGCCTATTAGCTTCTGGAGTGAAGCCGTTGCGTCTGCATGTTCCACCCTTAACCGAGTAATGACTGTCAAGACACATAACAAGACATGCTTCGAACTTCTTAACCAGCCGAAAGCCTAATCTACAGTTTCTGGAACCTTTTGGATCACCGTGGTACTGTATTAGACCCGGAGGGAAAATTTGGAGCCAGATCTTTGGAAGGATTCTTCGTAGGGTATGCAAGTCCGCAAAAGAGAGTCTATCTACCAAGCATGAATCAGGTTATCGTTGCTCAACATGTTGATTGCCAGAGATACACAACGCCTATGCAAAAACCTAGTGATCCATGGCTCTTCAATTACGAAGGGTTGTGGAATTCATTCAACTTGCCAGAAGAACCATCTGAGGAAGAAGTTTTCTTGTTATTTCAACAGCATCAACTATCTAATCAAGAGCAAGTTACCCGACCATTGGTGATTTATTCTTCTCAACAAGCAACAAATTCTTTTGAAGCAGGTCCGAGCAACACTCAGCCAGAACCAGTAGTCACACCAATTCAAAACAATGCATAACCATCTTCCGCTCAGCCAGCAAATGCAGATCCTGAAAAAGCTCCTACCTTTGATGATGGGGTATCCAGTTCCGATGAAGGATCGGAAGAGATTACAAGTTATCTTAACAATCAAGCTGCAGAAACTAGTGCAAGAAATGAGGCTACTTCATCAGAACAGGTTGTTGATCAAAATGTCACGAATTTGAATAACACAGTAAATGTTCCAAGAGAAGTAATGTCGAGATCAGTCTCCTACCATCCGTTAGAAGACATCATTGGAGAACTACAGGCTGGAGTGAAAACGCAAAATCAGATCAATAAGGATCTTAGTTGTTTTTATTCTAAAGTTGCTCCACTCCAAACTAGATTTTCTCATAGTTGTTTTGTTTCTCAGGTTGAACCATGTAACTACAGAGATGCTCTTAAAGATGAAAGTTGGGTGGAAGCAATGCAGGAAGAACTATTGCAATTCCAGAAACTTGGAGTCTGGGAACTTGTTGATCTACCACACAATCAGAAAAAGACAAACACGCGGTGGGTCTTCAAGTGCAAAAGAGATGATAGAGGAGTAGTTGTGCGCAACAAAGCTCAGCTCGTAGTTCAAGGTTTTCATCAGCAGGAAGAAATAGACTACAACGAAGTCTATGCCCGTCACACGTCTTGAAGCTATCCGCATTTTCATGGCATTCGCCTCATGGAAAGGTTTTAAAGTGTACCAGTTGGATGTGAAGTCTGCTTTCCTGTATGGTAAGGTAAAAGAGGAGGTGTACGTCGGCCAACCACCGGGGGTTGTCGGTCTGATACACAAAGATAAGGTGTACCAACTGAACAAAGCGCTGTATGGTTTACACCAGGCCCCGAGAGCTTGGTACGAGACACTCTCCAAAAAACTTTTGGGAAACTGTTTTACCAGAGGAACAGTAGACAATACCCTCTTTACCAAGGAAGTGGATGGACATCTGATTATTGTGCAAATTTATGTGGACGATATCATCTTCGGATCAACAAATGAACAGCTGTGTAAAGACTTTGAGAAAGTCATGAGAAATTTGAAATGAGCGCTATGGGAGAGATGAAATTATTTTTGGGGCTTCAGGTTGAACAATTGCCAGACGGTATTTTCATTCACAATACGAAGTATGTTCATGACGTGTTGGAGAGATTTGACATGACAAGAACTAAACCCGGATCCACCCCTTTAGCCACAAACCATGATATTTGTCCTAACGAACACGGAGAAAGAGTCGATGTAACATTACACGGCTCCATGATCGAATCCTTGATGTATCTCACAGCTTCGAGACCAGATATCAGGTACCCCCCACATGCCTTTGCGCCAGATATCAGTCAAACCTAAAGGAATCACATCTGTTGATCGTCAAAAGAATTATGCGCTACCTGAAAGGATGCCCAAGCACCGGCTTGTGGTATCCACGACATGATGACTTCAACCTCGCGGGTTACTCTAACTCTGATTTTAGTTGCTGCAAGCTGAATGCTAAATCTACAACGGTTAGCTTCCAGTTCTTCAGAACTCGTTTGTAACATGGTAATGCAAGAAACAGACCGCGGTCGCTCTCTCTACTTGTGAAGCTGAATACATTTCAGCATCCAGTTGTTATTCCCAAATATTGTGGATAAAAACAACAGATGAGAGACTTCGGACTGCAATTTATTGATACGCCCATATATGTAGATAACAAGGCGGCTATTGATATCACAGTCAATTCTTGTCAACGCTCACGCACTAAACATATTGAGATTTTACCACTTTATCCGTGACAGTCAAGAGAAAAGGTTCGTATGAATTGAGAAAATCCACACTGATGACCAAAAGCAGATTTTTACACCAAAGCTTTTGACAGAGCAAGATTTCAAAATCTTTTAAAATTAAATGGTTTAAAGAATCTGACATCAGGGGATGTTTATGAGGTTGAGTTTGAGGATAACGATGTTGTGATGTGATCCACATCGGTATGTCACATGTTTTCTGTAAATATTTTTCCTGCTTTCTTAAAAACAAAAATCCAAAAAATATGTTTTTGATTTTAGGGGGAGAAAAGTTGTGGAAAATACAAAAATATTGAAAAATCAGAAAAGTACAAAAAAAATTGAAGAACCTTGAAAAATACAAAAACATTAAAAAAGAGAAAAAGAGTTTTGTGTATAAGAGGAGATGATAGTATATCAGTGGACTATTACAGTACGCTAAAGAAATGTATCGTTTAAAAGTGTCTAAACAGGTCTTACTAAGGATGTGCCAGTAGGCTTCGCATGTTCAGTAAACTGTTTTCGAGATATAAACCTAAAAAGATAAACTGGTAAATCTGTGGCTTAACATCTCTTGGATATATGGACTTGGTACTCTGAAATTTCGTTTGAGAGAATGCCAGATTCTGAGATAATAGGTCTTTACATTTAGTTGATATCTAGGGTATTATACGAGTTCTTCTGATTTTGCGTTGGCAATGGCCTAGAACTTGTATAATACTTTCGCAATATTCACCCCAAATCTGCATAAAAAAATGAAGAAAAATGTCATAAAAAGATACGACATTCTATAATACAAAAATTAAAAGATTCCCAAGAGGAACACCACCTAAAGTCGAGCCTTCATCTCTTTCTCTGTACGGAAGTACTAACCTGAGCTCTCAAGGTTTCGCATTTCACCCCAGTTAGATATAAACACCTGTGAGATGAAATCTAGGGAAACTCGATGCGGGAGTATATTCTGAGGTGGGAAACACAGATTAATCCATGTTGCTAAAACTTACCTAACGTATCTTGAAGCAGTTTAGAAATGTGTAGAGGTTTAAGTGGATCAATATACTTACAATCTAAAGTAAATATGTTTAAGAACTTAAAGTTTTATCTAGAGCAACGGTACTTGTAATGCGTCTCAATAAACTGATATGATCCTCTAACACAAACTCCCAAAAATATGTTTGTAGATATGTTTGTACATATTCCTTTAAATGCCTTATGTTTTAGAAAAATCCCAAAATTCAAAAAGATTTTCTTTTCTACTTTAAGTTTTTGACTACCGGTGATGAAAAACAGATCTTCAAAGTCGAAAACGACAAAATGCTGAAGGAAAGCTGAGAGATTATGGGCTGGGAGCTAATCTGGAAAGAAAATGTGTTCTGGAAACGTTAAAAAGTTCATTAATTTGAAACTTAAAATCAACAAAAAGTATCAATTTTGGTTAAAACATGGTCAACCAGGGTCATTAACTTGGACTTGGTAGCTAAATCGGTTAATCAAGGTCATTAACTTGGACTTGGTCAACTGAGTGGGTATTTAAAACTGAGAACACACGAAAAAGGTGAAAAGTCAAGTGAAGTTGAATGAAAAGTGAAATTTCTATACGAAAATAGCATAGACATTTCATGCGAAAATCTAAATCAATTTTCTGTACGAAAATTTCGATGCCTATATATAAACGAGCCAAAATCTGAAAGTTCAGTTTGGTGCGGATTCTCTGAGGCGATTTTCATACTTTTCTCATTCTACTCACTTTCTTGCATCTTAGACACGTTAGGGATGTAGATTTATACACCTCTATTAATGGCAAAGGTATAAACCTAACTTTGGACCTTCAATTTGATGAAAATCGAACTGTTGGACTTAAAACGTAGTTATAGGTTAATCGAGCTGGTAAAAGATAAAATTGATCATAAAATCGTATAAATCGGCAATTTTAGTCCTAGATTGACCGTTCAATTTCATGAAAATCACTCGTTTTAAGTTCGGTGCTTAAAAGTTTAATTTGGTGCGAAGCAGAAATTTCCGTACGGAAATGACAATTTTCGTACGAAAATTTGAAGGTTTCATGATGATTTAAGGAACATATTTTAATGCAAAATTTATAATAGATTTTCTTACGAAAATTTTGGATCCTAAAAAATTTGAAAATTTTTCTAACACTTTTGTACTCTCTGTCACTCCAGGTAAACAGGCCCGAGTTTGGCCCAATGCACAATGCATGCTGCTTACTGGATGAAGAAGTAACAGAATATGGTGCATTTTTAGATATACAGGAATTCATGAAAAGAATTCCGATCTTCAATGCTCTTACAAAAAGACATGATGTTTACTTATCACACATAGAGTTATTTTGGAATTGTGCTCAGTTGCAAGAATCTCCGTGTGCTATTACATCGTCGGTGAAGGTTGATGGCAAAGAAGTTGAGGTGGTTATAACAGAAGAGCTTATTAGAAAAGTGTTGGACATCGACGGCAAAAGTGATGATCCAACTAGTTATTCGGAGAAGATGGTAAAAGGATGTTTCTACCGAATGGGATATAATGGTTTCGTTAATTATGCACGATACAAGATCAATCTTTTGGAAGGCCATATCCTTTTCTCGCTCACTGCATCGTTAGATCTTTCAGTCACAGGAAGGGTGGATGGGATGATTTAGTTGACTATCAGATGTGCATGATGGCTGCTCTTGCTCTCAATCTTCCGTACAATTTCAGCAGACTAGTGTTTGAGCAGATGGTTTTGAACTTGGGAAAGTTGAGATTCTGGCAGTACCCAAGGTTCGTTCAGATGATGCTTGACCATTTACATCCGAACTTAGAAAAGAAGAAGGATGATCTGGCGGAGCTTAAACACATGACACCTTCCGACATTCACAATATCAGCTCCTACAGAAAGAACAAACGAGAACCGGGATACAAGCCACTCTTTGGATACTTCATCAATGAAGATTATCAGTCCCCACCAGCAGGTAGATGGAGAAAAGATGGAAGCGGTGATGAAAAGGAGAAAGCATAAAAGATGGAATTATTGAGGAAAAGAGAAGCAATTGGTTCATGAAAGAAGATGGTCAGAAAAGGAAAGGGTCGTAATCAAGAACTGGTGCTTCAAAGACTTCCTCGAAAAGGAAGAAATCTGCTGAATCTTCATCTTCTGCCACTCAACGTCAAAAGAAGCAATCAGATGTTACTACAGGGTTGGTCGATGAACCAGTTACCGAGGAAGTACCTATTTATGATCCAGTTCAAACAGAAGCTAATGTTGAGAATGTTGAATCTATGGCTGCTGACATTGAATAACAAGTATATGGATCTGTTGAAGGAGGTGATGGTGGTGGTGACGGTGATGATGATGGATATCTTCTAGTCCTGATTCCGAGGATGAACTGAAAAAGCAAGAAGAGGAGAGAAAAAAAAGGCTTTAAATGATAAAAAGAGAAAAGAAGTTGGAGACGATGATACTGGTTTCATTCCTTCAGAATTAGAGGAGGAGCTTACAATGGTCAAGCCTGCTAGAAAGCAAGCTGCTAAGCGTGTTAAGAGAGCTGTTTCGATAAAGCCTGAATATGCGGCAGGAAAATTAAGGATTAAATTGAAAACTAAAGCTCCAGATCCTCCTATTCCTCCAACAACTGCTGAAGTATCTGCTCCAACTCCTCCACAACCATCTCCTCGTCCAATCTCTCTACAAAAGCCACAATCTCCTCCACCGCAACACTCTACAGCAGATGTCTCTATGCCATCTCCTCCACGTCCTCGTATTCTGACTCCTCCTACCACGTCACAGCCAGAGCATCAATCAGCATCTCACCCTACACAAGGAACATATGATACAGGGTTTGATGATTTCATTTTAGATTTTGGGGATGTTCCCGGTGGAGAAGCCTTTTCAGCTGATAAAGTTTATGAGGGTACACTTGGAGAATTACAAGCAGAGATTAAGAAAGCTGAGGAGCGAATCAAAGTGCTTGAGTCTGATA